>JALAZF010000026.1:0-2500000 GCA_022829125.1 Lathyrus tuberosus
TTGGTTATAGTGAAAAGCTCTTGTTGAGACAAGGGGGCTGAACTACTCTCATTTGAGGAGAGGAAACCATGACAATTTTTGTGTGTTGCTTGCTTTTACTTCAGATCACTATTATTTTTGCTACTGTAACTATTTTTGATATCAGGCTCTGAACGTGGTTCAGATTCTGAAGTTGCATTATCAGAAGAAAAAAAATTTTTTGACATACACAATTCAATCCCCCTCCCCCCTCTGTATGTATTATTCTCACCTTAGAGAGTGACAGAGTTCATGGCTTGTGAGTGAATGATATATGGCATGATTGATGATGCTATGTGATGGATTTTGATGAAGATACCGTGCATGCATTTCTCATTTGCTCTAATTTATTTTCTTCTATGTTTTCATTTTGTTTTTACCATGTATGATTGTTGAGTATTATTGATGATAAGAATGTGTTATAGATATGTATGTGTTGATGTATTAAAATGGTGTGTTTGCAGCAAAACATTGTGATCTATGTCATATCCTAAATTTTACCCTTAGTTTTTTTCATCTGCACTAGCATGACATGATCATTTCTATTGATCATGCATTCCATCATTCATTTTTATTACATTATTCAGAGGGTTAAAGGTTGACTTTTTATTATAAATTGTTCATTTTGTTTTATCAAAACTTAATCTTGTTCTTCTTTGTTGTTACCATTTGATTTAGAATTTTTCTTTAAGTAAAGACATTTTTTATCTATTTGGTACAAAAGTATGAGGACAAATTAAATTAAAAAAAAAGAACGTTTTGTTTTTAAAAAAAAATATAATAATTGCTGATTTAAATAGAGAGGGCGATAATTGGTGGAAACAATGATTTTCATCCATTGAGCCTTGGAGGCGGAGGTTATCGATGAAGTTAGAGTGATGTGGGTGAGAGTTTATGGGGTCCCAATCCATGTTTGGGAAACCAAATTCTTCCGTTGCGTTAGAAAATTCTATTGGAACTTTTGTTGTGTAGATGAGAGTACTATGAAAGGGTCGAATTTTGATGTCGGAAGGATTAAGGTGAAGATGTCCACTTTGCATAATCTAAAATAGAACTTGAGAGTGGAAGTGGACGGCAAAATATTCTCGCTTTTACTGAAGGAGGATACGTATGGCCCTGTTAGAATAGCTAAGGTTTCTCAGGCTGCTGATAAAATTTCCTCTACAGCCATCAATTCGGATGATAATGTTGATGATGGTCGGAGGGCAATGAGTCGTTGAGGGACGGAAGGATCTCGTATCGACATAGAAGACTCCTTTTATGGGGAGGAAGAGGAAGGTGACATTGGGAACAATGCAGTGAAGGAGGTTTCTAACGTTGTAAGTAATGATTTGTTCTTAATGGTCAAACACGCATAGACGGTCCATTTGATAGTGCAGTTAGGTTGATGAAGGGCAGCTGCAGTAATGAGGCAGGTAGACTGGACTTGGGATTCTGCAATGATCCTATCTCTGTGACGACAGTAATCTAAGGTGAGTTGCACACCAGAATTGACGGGCCCCATTCTCTTAGTGTTAAGGCTGTTCCAAATGAAGTTTGCAAGCCGAAAATCGAAAAGGATGAAGTTCCGTTGCCTTTTTGAGAGCGGAGGGTTGATGGATAACAAAAAATTCAAGAGGAAAAGAAGGCCTTTAGGAAGAAATCAGTACTGGTAGCGCAAGCCCCCTTATACCAGGCGAAGAATTGTGCTGCTGCAGTTTTAAGACGAGTAAGTCGAAGGCTGATAGTGGTATCCAAACTATCATCCACGGGGAACATTCCGATGAGTCAAATATAATGAGGAACAATTATAGAAGTTGGGAGAACCTTGTTAGTAACCAGGGATGATAAATTGTGGCAAGTTATAGAGAAAACGGGGGTGTCGAAGGCTACCACGGATAATATGTCCAAAGAGAAAATTGCCTGAGTTGGAAAAAGCGGATAGAGCTAAGAATGTTAGTAAGGATGGAGAATACAAATGGTTTTCAATGATAATCGCTCTTTGAAATATGCGAGGGGGTGGCTCGTTGGTGAAAAGGAGGAGAGTTAACCAATTAATTAAAAAGGGAACGCCGACATTTTTTTGATTCAAGAAACGAAGTTTACAACAATGAAGGAGGTGTTATAAAGAGTCTTTGGAACAAAGAGGATATTGGTTTCTCTTTCTCGGAATCTAGAGGTCTCTCAGGAGGTTTTTTTATTTTGTGGAAGGAGGGAAAGTTTGATGTTTTATGTAGCTTTAGAGGTGAAGGTTTCTTGGGGGTGAATATTAGGTGGAGAAGTTTTACCTATTACATCACTAATATCTATTCTTCTTGTGAGGTGGCTAAGAAGAGATCTTTGTGGGAAATTTTGATTGAACTGAAAGAAAAGCATATAGATGGAGAATGGATTTTTTACGGAGATTTCAATGCGGTCAAAAGTCCTAGAGAAAGGAGAAGTAGAGGAGGGGTTTATAGAAGGTCGGAGATGTTGGAGTTCGCTTCGTTCATAGCAAATAGCAACTTGGTGGACGTTCCGTGTAAAGGAAAAAAATATAGTTGGTATAGTGGCGATGGGAAGTCTATGAGTCGGATTGATCGGTTCTTAATTTCGGATATTTTGATGGAAAGATGGGGGGTGGTAGGTCAATCTATTGGTCTAAGGGATCTATCAGACCATTGTCCAATTTGGTTGGTGATAGACGGGGCGGATTGGGGACCGAAGCCTTTTAAATTTAACAATGAGTGGTTTATGTCTAAAGAATTTATCCCATTTGTAGAAAAGGAGTGGAAGCTTATGAACGTGGTTGGTAGAAGTGACTTTGTTTTGAAGGAGAAATTAAGACTCTTTAAAGACCGTCTTAGGTGGTGGAATTCGAAGGTTTTTGGGAGGTATGAGTTAGAGGTGGAGGAAGGGGTTAGAGAGTTGAATGAAGCGGATGATTTGCTATCTCTCGATAATGATAGTGATTTGCGGACATTCTCTCTAGAAGGAAGGAAGCATCTAGCCGGTTTTGGATTAATCTTAAGATAAAGGAGAACATGCTAATCCAAAAGGCGAGGGTGAAGTGGAATAATGACGGAGATAATAATAGTAGGTTTTTCCACAGAGTTATGAAAAAGAGAAGGAGACGCAACCATATTGGGACTTTTAATCCGGTTAGTGGAGTTGCGGATTCAGTTAGTAAGGTGAAGAATGAGGTGTTTGAACACTTCTCAAGGAAATTCGTCGAAGAGGTTGAAGTGAGACCTACTTTAGAGGGCATTTATTTTAGGAGCATTGATAGTGTTGAAAGAGAGTCATTAGAAGCTCCTTTTATGGAGGAAGAAATTAAAGAAGCGGTGTGGGGGTGTAAGGGATCGAAAAGTCCGGGACCGGATGGTTTCTCTTTGTCTTTTTTTCGGAAATGTTGGCACATAGTAAAAGAAGATGTGGTTAGATTCTTCAATGGCTTCCATTCGGGTATGGTTTTATCGAAATCTATCACATCTTCTTTCTTGACGCTAGTTCCTAAAGTTTCTAACCCGTTGAGCTTAGACGATTATAGGCCAATTTGTTTAGTAGGTTACTTGTATAAAATTCTTACTAAACTTTTGGCGGGAAGGTTGAAGGTTGTTTTGGATTCTATCATATATAATTCTCAAAGCGCTTTCGTCCCCGGAAGACAACTTTTAGATGGAGTTCTTGTTGCGAACGAGTTGGTGGATTTTAGTAGGAAGGAAGGAAAGAGTTGTATCCTTTTCAAGGTGGATTTTGAAAAAGCTTATGACAAAGTGAGTTGGAACTTTCCTAGATTCATGACGCGGAGGATGGGTTTCGGTGATATTTGGTTGAGATGGATGGAGTTGTTAATTTTCAATAGCAAGATGTTGGTGCTTGTCAACGGAATCCCAACTAAGGATTTTAAAGTGGAGAGAGGATTGAGACAAGGCGACCCTCTTTCTCCTTTTCTCTTTGTCCTTGTTGCGGAAGGGCTCTCGGGTTTGGTTAGTAAGGCGGTGGAAATTAGTGAATATGAAGGAATATCTATCAATGGGGATTGCTCGGTTGAAATTCTTCAATTCGCGGATGATACTTTGCTTATCAGGGAAAGTAGTTGGAAACAAGTGTGGGCGTTAAAGGCGGTTCTTAGGAGTTTTGAACTTGTTTCGGGGATGGGAATTAACTATCATAAAAGTAAGCTTATAGGTATTAATGTTAACCCTAATTTTTTTGAGGCGGCGGCTTCTTTTCTCTCTTGTATGATGGAGGAAAGCAATTTTACTTTTCTTGGTATTCCTATTGGCTTCAACCCGAGAAGAATTTTGATGTGGAGGAGTTTGGTTGATAAGATTAAACGTCGGCTTTCTAATTGGAAATGTCGTACCCTTAGTCTTGGAGGTAGAATTACCCTTCTAAAATCGGTGTTATGTTCTTTATCTATTTTTACGCTCTCTTTCTATAGGATGCCGGTTAAAATTGCAAAAGAAATTACGAGTTTGCAAAGTAACTTTCTTTGGGGGGGATCGGAGGTAAGACGGAGGATTCATTGGATCGGATGGAAGGATGTTTGTAAGCCGTTTGAAAAAGGGGGATTAGGGGTGAGAAGTATCGACGACTTCAATATGGCCCTTCTCCTTAAATGGAGGTGGAGGATCTTGAAAGGATCGGAGTCTTTGTGGTATAGAATCTTGAAAGCTCGGTACGGAGACATATGTTCTAGTATGGTTAAGGGTGGATCCCAATCTAAAGCTAGTAGCTCTAATTCGGTGTGGTGGAACGATATTGGGGGGATAGATAAAAATCTCGATGTCAATATTTTCACGGATAATTGTAAGTTTGTGATAGGTAACGACTATAACACATCATTTTGGCATTTTAGATGGTTGGGAGATTTTAGTCTCAAGGAGAAATTTCCCATTCTTTTTTCATATTCCGGGCTTCAAAACGCTTCGGTGGCTAGTTTGGGAGGTTGGGTGGAGGGGGGTTGGAGATGGGGTGATTTGGGTGTCAAGAGGAGTCATAATTCTGTAGTAGAAGATAGCCGGAACGAGCTTCTGACGTTGTTGAGGGATTTAGCTTTTGTTGGACACAGCCGCGACACTGTTTTTTGGCTGCCAGACCCTGGGCTCGGATTTTCGGTCAAATCCTGTGCCGACATTCTTGCTGCCCACAAGACGATTCTCTTTGCTACACAGGCTGGAACTAATCCTTTTGTGAATAATACAACATCTTTTCAAAATGTAGTGGATGTTTTTGATGTTAATGCAGAAGGTATTTCTGTTGGTATTAATTCTTTTGCAGGATCTCAATTTGTGGAGGAGGCAACTACCATTCAGCATACTACAGAGTCTGTTCTGGATCATAATGCTGAATTTCAGAACGGGGCAGACATGTTATTCGGTGTTTCCGCGACAGATACAGGCCATGGGGCAGAGGTTCTGGCTGGGAGTACAGTGGCAGGTTCGACTGCTGTTCCTGCTGGCTCGATTTTCGAATCTGGCAATAATTCTGATGTGGAGTTATTAAATGCGCAGATGCAAGGCACAAAGGGAGTTTGGAAGCGGTTATGGAGACTCAGTGTACCGTATCGTATGAAAGCTTTTGGTTGGAGATTATTTTGGAAAAGGTTGCCAACCAAGGTTAACCTTGGCCATAGAGGTGTAATTATGCCTGATTCCGATTCTGTTTGTGTTTTTTGTACTATGGTTGAAGAATCGGAGTCTCATATTTTCTTAAGTTGTAGGAATTTGAGCTTGATTTGGAAGGAGATTCAGGAGTGGATTGGTTTTGTAGATAGTAGTGTGGATAATGTTGTGTGTTCCGAAGATAGTTTTTTGCGGTGGTTCTCCTTTTGCAAATCTCAGGGTGTTTCATCTGGGAAAGCGAGAGTTCTTTGGTTGGCTATCTGCTGAAATATTTGGATATCTAGGAACGGTGTAATTTTCGAGAATCAAAGCTGGAACGTTCTAGATATTGCTTGGAGTATCAAAATCACGGCATGGAAATGGTCCATCATAGGTGAAATTGGTAAATCCAATTGCAATTTTTACGATTTTTGTAAAAATCTGTTGATTGCTTTATCGTAGGTGCAATTGGTTTCCAATTTTCTTTTTGTTCGAGTTGTCGGACTCGTCCCTTTTTGTAAACAGGTTTGAAAACCCTTAGTTCTCGGTTTATTAATCTACTTGCTTAAAAAAAATGCATTATATCATATTCCAGTATCTCATTCCTCCAACAAAATTCAGTACAAATTTTTTTATCATATTACACTAGAATACATATTACATAGCATCTAATAAAATAAAGAGAACAATCATGTGGCATCATCTTCAAATCTTTGTTCATCGTGCTCTCTCCCCATGACCATCATTCAAATCAATTTTTCATCAGCATGCTCTTCAAACCTGGCTAAACTATGGCATGACTTATGGTAATTTGGCCATTATACAATGGCGGAGCCAACATATAACCAGGGGGTGCAGGGACCCAACTGCACCCCCTCAACTTTTACAATTTATATCAATTGTTTTATATATTTTAATCTTGCATCCCATCAAAATTTTGTTTATCTGCAATACATAGGATTGTTCAAAAAAATCATGAACTGAATCGAACCGTCAAACTGAATCGAACTGAAGTTAAAATAACTGAACCGTTATGTTTGGTTAGTGAACCAAACTATATTACACAAAATAGTTCTAGAACTGTACCGAACTGAAACCGAATTGTACCGAACGTATAACCAAACCGAACCGAAATTGAAAATAAAAATACTAAAAATAAGTTTTAGATTTTCTTTAAAAAAATTTGAAAAATAGTTTGATGGTTCGGTTCTTTAATAAATGGTTTGGTTTGGAAAAATTATCTTCTAACGGTTCGGTACGGTTCGGAATTTCTAAACGGTATACCAAACTAATGATTTTGGTTCGGTTTGATTCTAAGTAAATTGAAATGATTCGGTTCAATTCGAATAAATTTTTATTATGATTCGGTTCGGTTCGATTTTCTCCCTAAACTATACCATAAACAACCCTAATAATACATTATATATAATTGTTTAGGATATTAAATATGAAAGCGCAGGACCGGCCTTAGTGTAGGCGACCGAGGCCATTGCCTATTGGCTCAACTTATTTTTTACTAACTTATTTTTTCCTTTGATTCAATAATTTTTAAAATTATTTTTTATAATAGTTAAATATTAATATTTATTTAAAATATTTATTAATTAATTTAAAAATTATTTTTATAAATAAGAAAATTTAACTACCTATTACATAACAAGAAATTTGATATTTACTATTTTATTTTTAAAATTTTGGCAATATTATTTAGATAATTTTTTTAAAATATGATTAGAAGAGCAGCTAAATGGGTTCATTTTATAATCGATGAAAAATAAATATTAAGATAAATCAATTCTAATAATTTAATTAAATAATTTTTCATCTAAAAAACTCATTACAATTTATATAAAAATAAATTAATTTTATTAAAATATTTATATTATATTTAAAAAATTTAATTTTAGATTTTGTCTTAGGCCTCCGGATGAGTTGAACCGGCCCTGCATAAATGTTGATAACATATTTTAAAATAGAGAAAAACTATCAGGTTTGTAGTTTATTATTAAATTATTAGAATTTATAATTCTATTATACTTATTTTAAAATATTCTTTTGAGATGTTTGTTTGTTTAAGAAAATTTTAAATTGTAAATGTAGTAATTATTTTTGTATCAACATATTTTTAATTCTATTGTATTTTTCTTGTAATCTATGATAAATATTATGAGATAAAATAGATTAATCCTGTTTCATATTATAAAGCTACACTAAGCGTAGTAATTGGATTATTCGCACCTTATTAACAACCTTGTTTTAATCTATAAGCATCAAGGGAATTATGCAGATGCCATATCTAGCTACAATGAGATCTTCTCCATAATGAGTTCAAGAGAATTGAGCATGATGAAATTTCCAATGAGTTTAATCATCACTTGGTCTGAAGAAGATGAACATGACCATGATGATCATCATCACCGCAGTATTGTCGACGAAGTTTTTTTGGATAGAAAAGAAAAATCATCATCGCTGGATGATCTTGTTTCCATCAGGAACAATTGAGGTCAAACATCGTGGTCATCAAATGTGTGCTCATTGTACCATTACACTATGATGTCAATGCTTGCTTAGCATTTCCTCTATATTTTGTTGAGGGATGCATGTGATTACAGTGGAGGGACTTGCAAGCTGTAGGCATGGATGACACCCTATCCAGGAATCTCTGGCTAGTACTCATGGTTCACAATGTGGGTTTTGTACTCTTAGAGGGTCTCATAACCAAGGTTGTTAAGATCTCGATCTAGATCTTAAAATTTTAAGATTTTACGATCTCATTCATCCCCAACGATCCGGATCTTAAGTAGAATCCTATGTTGTAGCCAAATTGTGAAAAAATTGTAAAATCATTGATTTTGTGGGATCTTTTTCAATTTCGACTATGATTGGCCGTTTTTTGACCACTATCATTAAAATGTGAGAAGGATGACAAGATGCAGAGGCGAAACAATTTTGGTTTGATGGGAACAAATGCGTGCCTTTTGAAATTATGAAGTTTTAGATTTAGGGTTTTGAGAATAAATATCTCACTTATAGGATTTATTGTAACTAATTGATTTATGATAATCCTAGTAATTGATCAAATGTCCTTAATTTCTAACAAATGTTCCATGTGGTAGTAATAAAGTATAAAAACTCAATCATACATGTCTAAAGAATATGAAAAATAGTCATTTTCTCACAAATACACTTGCCTACTAACACATACTAACGCATATCATGTAAAAATACTTTAAATATATACTATTATTTTTCATTTTAGTACGATCTTATGATTTTTGTTGCGATCTTATGATTTACGATCTTGTTATCCCCTCTCGATCTTACAAAAATAATTGGGTAGGATCTTCCAATCTTAGGTACGATTTTATATTTTACGATCTTAATAAACTCTCCCGATCTTATGTAAGATCTCGATTTTGACAACCTTGCTCATAACTCTAGGCAGACAAAGACAGTAGTTAGCAGTGGACCTCCACCATCAATATATGATCCATCTGCACATAGAACTGCTCATGGATAATTACCTGTTGGTCCATCAAGGGACACAAGTGACAATGTGAGCAAGTTATAGACACGGAAGCACGGAGACTCATTGGAGAATGTTTAAAACCAGCAACAAAGAGAGTATCAGCGAAAGAGTTGTTGCTTGAGCCCTTTCTTTTGTATGATGATATGTCGTTGGATAAGAAGTTGGCAATTCAGAAACAGTTTTTGAATGACAGTGAGAGGAAAAATTTAGACTGAGTGATGAATTTCCTAGGACTGAAATGAAAGTAATAGGAAAGTTGCAACCGAAGACAAAACTATCTTTTTCAAAGTACAAATTGCTAATATGAACTGCTCTGTTAGGAATGTATATTTTCCATTTGACATTCACACAGAGACATCAATTTATGTGGTAATAAAAGATTTGGATTTTTCTGATTGGGCTCCTTATGATATTACAAATATGATCAATAGAAAGATGTATGCTCATTTGCCATATAGATGGAAAACTGAAAATTCAAATTCCATTTCCTTATCCAAACAATCTTCAAGCATTATTGATTGGAACAAGATTTTTTCATACCCTTAAAAGGTTTTGATGATAACAAAATATTTAAAGAACAATAGGGTTTACTAATGGTTGTTCAAGTGTGCAAAATCAAAAGACATTAACCTTGATATAAATCAAGTTAATCACTCAGAAGAACCATTAAAAAGAAGCAAAGTCGTTCTGAATCTGAAGGATCAAAACCAAACTTTCAGACTCTGAGTAGTCAACTCAAGTCTTTCAGATTCTGAACCTAAACTTACTTAAAATACAAAGATCAGCAAAGCTCTGAAGACTAAAGTCGTTTGAAGCAGACAGACTATGTTACAAAGGAACAACGACTTTGCATCTTCTGAACAAGCTTCATCAGCAACTCTGAAGATAGTTCTTCAAAGTAATTTGTCTACATCAAGTCATCAACTCTAAAAGTGTTCATCCAGACTATTTCTGATCAAGACTCCGATGAAGGCAACCTCAGAACCTGCGAACTCAAGACTCTGATGTCTCATTCCAACCAAGTTCTGTAGACATACTTTAGCTTCTGATCAAGACTCCGATGAAGGCAACCTCAGAACCTGCGAACTCAAGACTCTGATGTCTTATTCCAACCAGATTCTGTAGACATACTTTAGCTTCTGATCATGATTTAACTAATTTTATAAATAGCCTATGATTCAGGAAGCTAAGTATAAAGATAAAAAATGACTCTGAGCAAGCTTCTACAAATATATACAAGAAGTCTTCAGTCAGAAGTTATCTAAAGAAGATGACGTGACAACGGTACAATACTCTACATATAATCAACATAAAGTAATGTTGTCAGGATCTTCTCTCTCTAATTATTCTGAACTCTGCTCTACTCCTCTCAACGTCTTTATGCTAGCTGAGTTATTAGCTCAATTTATTGTACACTAGCTAAAGACCTTCAACGACCACATGTATCATGGGTAGTTTCAATCTTCAATGGATCTATTCTCAGCATCTATTTAAAAAAAAAGATTGAAAATATTCATAAGCTATTACTCTTGAAATCTCTCAATGAGAGAAAATGAATGTGAGTTGAAGAATGTGTAATTGTGTTCACAAGGATGTGATACCAGTTCACATAAATGAGTTGAGAGAATATGTGTTACATAGAAAACATAGATGAGAGAAACACACTTAAAAAGAAAACATAACTAGAAGGGTTAAGTGTGTTAGAGTACGAGTGAGACATATTCACATATGTTCTGAAGAAAGAATATGTGAATATGATCAACAGAATAGGAAGGTGCAACAAGATGGAAATTTGTGCAAGGGGAGAAGAAGAATGAAAACTCCATTCTTCTACATTCAGGATCAAACAATTCATATTCTGCTCAAGAGTGTAAGTGTTTTTGTATCTGCTTATCTAAGAAGCACACATGTAAATACAAGGTTAATACCATATTCTTTTGTGCTCATAGTAAGTCTCGTTCTGGATAGATTAAGCATTAAAGTCTCATGCTTGTAGGAAGAGCAAGAAATCGTTGTCAGTGAGTCTGAGCATTGAAGTCTCATACTTGCGTCCAGAGCAGGAAGTCTCGATCTAGACTAATTGAGCAGGAAGCCCTGAACAGGTTGTTTAGGCAAGTAAGAGTCATGCTTGAGGGCTTGAGCAGGAAGTCTCGATCTGGTGTGATTGAGCATAAAGTCTTGAACTGTGGGTTTAAGCAGGAAGTCTTGAGCTGCTTGTTGAAAAGTATTTTAGGTGGGTTGTTTTATCGTATCCACAGGGATTGTTCAGATATCTTGATGCTTATTATTCAATAGTTTAACGTTCTAAGAGAAAGCTTTTAAAAGAGTTCTTGTTTTGTAACATAAGTTTTGTAGCAAAGAGTAACAAGAAAATGGATGTTTTTGTTTTTAAGAAAAACATGTCAAGATTAGATTTCGTTAACCCCTTTTAGACATATCTGATTAATCAAGCATGTGAAATTTGTTTCGATCAATATAATCGCATATCCTCGTGAATCCGTTTATTTCTAAAGCGACTCCGTGGGTATTATTATTTTAATCGCTAGATGATTTCTCGAAATAACAATCAAAACAATAAACATAAAGATTGATACAAAGAAAATATTAACTTTCAAATCTATGTCTAGAGTTTGTTTGTTAATAGATGAAAAAATTAGATCAAGACTCGGATAATCTATGTCTAGAGTGATTCAAACCATAAATACAACATTAAAAGCAAAGATCCTCATCATCTATTGATCATAAACCTTGTTCACATACAAAAGATCAAAAGGAATACATAATAGCAAGGTTAACTACCTCTAATCATGACACAAAAGTGTTTAGCTACCCATCACCATGGTAGCTTGATCAACAAGTAAAAAAGAAAGCCTTGCTAGCATCAAAGTCGAAGAATCGAGGATTGATACTCCAAAGATTTGATTCTCACTTCTTCTTGAGTTTCTAAGCTTTTCTGACCTAAAAACCCCTTCTAATATCTAAAATATTTGAAAATGTAAAAGTTGTCCAAAATATCTTCTAAGGTAGATATTTATACAAAGTGGAAAAAGTAGCAGTAAGTGGAACCGCGCTAAGCGCCATCAGGAGTGCGCTAAGCACGGTCAGCAAAACAGAGGCAGAAACCCAAAAAGCGCGCTAAGTGCGGTTGGAGGCCGCTTAGCGCAGTTGAAGGCCTTAGCTACTGCCTCAACAGTTGAATCGTGCTGGAAAGCACGCTAAGCGCGGTTTACCGACATGATCTCCTCGAAAATGATCTTTTAGGCCTTCTTTCCTTCACCATATGTTCCTAACATCATATATCAGCAAGAAGACCTGTCAAAAAGCATCAAAATGATCATAATTCACAATATTTACAATAAAATCGGAAACTTGCATATTTACACTAAAATTTTTTTTGTTTACTACTAAAATATCTTGGAAACCATTGGAAAGGACCACAAAATACCATCAAATGTATGCACAATTTGGCCCTTAACAACTCTCCCCACAAAAATTTTAAGGCCCAAAATGCCTTGTGTTCCAACTCTAACGGTAAATGACAGTTTTTACCACAGACCATTTTGAAATGTGTGAGACCAATCAGTGCTTTGAAAGTTGTCCAATAGGCCCACAAAGCATCGTCGAACTTGTTTGACCAGTCTTTTCTAGACGTCGACACCGTTTTCTCAAGAATCTTTTTAATTTCTCAATTTGATACCTCTGCTTGCCCATTTGCCTGTGGATGGTATGGTGTTGCAACTTTCTGCTTTACAGCATACTGCTCCAATGCTTTTTCTAGCTGAGTGTTGCAAAAGTGTGATCCTCTGTCACCTATCAACACTCTCGGAGTACCAAATCGAGAGAAAATGTTTTTCTTAAAAAAAAATTATCACAGTTTTCCATCAGCTTTAACACATACTATCGCTTCTACCCACTTGGACACATAGTCCACTGCGACCAAAATGTATTCATTGGAAAACAATGATGAAAATGGGCCGACAAAGTCTATGCCCTAACAATCAAACACCTGAACTTCCAGCATATTTTGCAATGGCATTTCATTCCGTTTTGAAATTCCACCACTCCTTTGCAACTTGTCACAACTTTGTGTATGCGTATGCGCATCTTTGAACAAAGAAGGCTAATAAAAGCCCGATTGAAGGACTTTTGTTGCCATTCTCAAACCATTAAAATACCCTCCATACGGAGAGTTGTAACAATGCCAAAGTATGTTATTAGCCTCTTCTTTCGACACACACCTTCTCAAAATATTATTGACACCAAGCTTAAACAAATATGGTTCATCCCATACAAATTACTTGGCATCAAATAAAAATTTCTTTTTCTGGTTACGAGATAGACCTTTCGGTATTAATCTAGGTGCTTTGTGATTTGCCATGTCGGCAAACCAAGGTCTAACTTGCACCATAAACAACTTTTCATCGGGAAATTCTTCCTTGACCTCTCTTTCATTCTTTGTCACCTCAATATTAACAAGGTGGGATAAGTGATATGCTACCAAATTCTCGGATCCCTTTTTGTCGCGAATCTCTAAATCAAACTCTTGCAGCAAAAGGACCCATCGAATTAGCCTTTGTTTTGAATCCGGCTTGGTAAGCAAATACTTAATCACCACATGATCCATGTAAACCACAACCTTAGACCCAGTTAGGTATGACCGAAATTTCTCCAATGCATGCACTATTGCAAGCAACTCTTTTTCTGTTGTGGCATAGTTTACTTGAGCTTCATTCAAGATCTTGCTTGCGTAGTGTATAACATGAAACAATTTTGTTCTTCGTTGACCTAGTACTGCACCCACATCATAATCACTCGCGCCACACATGAGTTTGAAATCAATTTTCCAATTTGGCGCAATGATTAAGGACCCAAAGACCTCCTACAGGTATAGGACAGAACTTAGTCATCTTTTGAGATGAGCCTCGTAAGAGAACTTACTTACTTTCTTGGTCTACAAATTAAGCAAATGGAAGACAACATTTTTGTATTTCAAAGAAAATATGCTAAGAGTATTGTCAAGAAGATTGGGATTTATAATACAAGTCACAAGAGAACTCTAGGTTCAACACATATGAAAATCACCAAGGATGAAAATGGAGTTGATGTATATCAAAGCATATACAGAAGCATGATTTGTAGTCTGCTATATCTCATAGCAAGCAAACACGATATCACATTATCTGTAGGTGTGCTTTCTAGATATCAAGTAAAACCAAAGGCTAGCCATCTCACTCAAGTGAAGAGAATTTTAAGGTACATTAATGGGACTTGTGATTATGGTGTTATGCAATATCATGATACAAATTCAATACTAGTAGGGTATTATGATGCTGATTAGGCAGAGAGTGATGTTGATAGAAAAATCACATCTGATGGATGCTTCTTTCTTGGTAACAGTTTGGTACCATGGTTCAACAAAGTGCAAAATTGTGTTTCCTTGTCCACTGTAGAAGCTGAGTATATTGCTGCAGGAAGCAGTTACTCCTAACTTCTTTGGATGTAGTAGATGTTAAAAGATTACAATATCAAACAAGATGTCATGACATTATTCTTTGACAAATTGAGTGCTATTAATATTTAAAAGAATCATGTTTAATATAGTAGAACCAAACACATTAAAGTTCATCATCATTTCATTAAGGAGCTTGTAGTTGATAAAATTGTAAATCTTGAGCATGTATCAATTGACAAATAGTTGGTTGGCATTTTCACTAAGGCATTAGACGCATTCCAGTTTGAAAAGTTAAGGGGTGCACTTGGTGTTTGCATATGTGTAAGCCTATATCAGTCAAATCTTGGGAGCGTGCAAGGATACCAACAAAGTATCTCTCTCATATACTCTATGATGCATGGGAAATAAGGTTGATTATGTTTTATTCAAACTCTATATTTATCTAGTCCTTCGTTACAATAAAGAATAACTTACACATATCTTTATCTTTCTCTTAGAAATTTGGTCTTTCTCTTATCCCTAGAGTGCTTACTTTTTGAAATATGAGTCAAAATTCTAAGAATCCAAAGATGTGTTCCTTTAACAAGGGAACCAATGTCAATAAGGTTATTGAAAAATTTCTTGAGGCTTAGAAAAATGATACCAAGGGAGTTAGTCCCACTTCTTCTGTAAATGTTGTGGGTACATGTGGTGGACCATCAGTTAAAACATCTGTCATTGGGAAGACATCTATGACAAAGATGAAGACCTTGAAGAAAAAACATGTGCAAGAGAGTGACTCAAATGTTGATGAAGACCGGGTTACCTTCCTATACTCAATTCCAAGATAAAGCTTGAAGGTTCCTGAGTTAGTTTAGGCTAATGTTTTGAAGTCAATTGTTGTACTCCAGGCCCTGAAGTTTGAAGTTTAAAGTTTTTATCTACAATTCAGTTTATAGTTTTGTGTGTTGGCCCTTGTATTTGGGTATGATCTTTCAGTTTGTTGTGCTTTTGTAATATGTTTCTCTTCTGACGATGATAAATTTGAATTCAGTTCATGTTTATTATTATCCATTTGTAGTGGGTGACAAATTTCTGATGAGGTTACTCTCTTAATAACACATTCTAACCTTAGCCAAATTATGGCAAGGGGGTAATGATGTGCAGTGGAATGGTATGACTAATGACTTTGTGAGTTGGTGTATGAGTGTTGATATTTGTTAACTGGATCTGTTGTGCTTAGTACTGACTGATACTAACTGTTGTTCTAAATATGTGTGCACACATGCTAA
Organism: Lathyrus tuberosus; assembly: GCA_022829125.1. NCBI lineage: Eukaryota > Viridiplantae > Streptophyta > Magnoliopsida > Fabales > Fabaceae > Lathyrus > Lathyrus tuberosus. The sequence continues at coordinate 15,838 of JALAZF010000026.1, forward strand.
AGCATCTAGCCTGACACATGGCCTTTAACTATATGTGATTGTGTGTGCTGATTTCTTTGTGTATTAGTAGTAACTTCTAATTCTTGACTACTTACTACTAATTGTGTGTACATGCATGGCTAAATAATCATGAATAAATGCATGACTGACTGTTATGGAGCATTGAGTATGTGTAGCAAGCACTTGACTTCTGACTTATGCTACTAACTTCTGCTGTTATTGTGTGTTTGCTCTGATGTGTGATGTTGTCGATGTTTCTGTTGTTTCTATTAATTGCTTAGTGTGTGATATGCTTAATGTTCATCTTATGTTTTATATCTTGACTGTTTCTGAAGAATGTTGTTTTGCCAAAATATGTCAAAGAGGGAGATTGTTTATCCTTTTCGGATTTGCTACATTATGCAAAACAACATGGTATGAAAACATGTTGGACATGATACTCTAGCTGGAGGGGCACATCCGGCCCCGACTTCTTTTGTGAAGAAATACACATGTGGGAAAAAATCTCCAAACATGTGGACCTTGTCTCCAGGACAAGGTTGTTGTTGTATACCTTGAAGATGACAAGCTTGAGTGATATTTTGTGTTTTTAGGCCGAGTCTTTTGTTTACGTTTCTTGTACACCATGATATTGCTTCATTCGTATCATAAGGCATAGTAGATGGTTTGTTTAGTTGATTGTAAATTCAACATTTGTAACACCCTACTTACCGACTAAACAAATAATTAAATAAAATATGCATAACACATATATCTTCCAAGAAGGATGCTACTCAAACAACAATCAAGCCATATTTGAACCACATAATTAAAATTTTAATCATTTGACAAGCAGCGGAATTATAAAATACTTGGCATTAAAAGACTTAAAAACATTATTTGAAAAGTTATTCATCATCAAAAGCAAAGGAAAGATATGAAACATAAAACAAAATAAAAGAATATCTTGTTCCCCTCGTGTTACATATCAGAGCGACTCCAACTAGACTCGGTCGACAAGCAATTAAAGAGGCATAACACCACCCTCAACATCAAGCTCATACTCGGGTACTTGATTATCTATACTCCATATGAGCACAGACGCAAAAACACAAAAAAGGGTGAGAATACATTCAAATAATAAATATTGCACAAAACAATCATGATAGATTCACACACTACAGAGTCATATACATATCAAACATGCACCCCAATATCATGTATTCACGTCTCACCCATATCATGGTCAAACTCGCAAAGTTCATACAAGATTACTCATAATCACACAAACATTTCATCATGTAATGCAATACAACATCGACTCAACTCATGCTCTTCACGATCCCCACTATGAACAAGACTCACAAATCAAATCTACATGCATGTGGTACCGATTCAACATTTGGGTCTTCATACGAACTAGGTTCCAATCAAATGTGAACCCTGAGCCCTCACTCTGAGCTCCACACCCTCACTCTAAGCTTGAGACAAGTCACCAGTCCCCACTTTGAACTAGTGAACATGCCTCTTTCATAACAATGACAACATATACAATGACAATAACACAACAATGACTACAACTCCGCTTTGACTGTGTTGAGCTGCAAAAAATACCTGAGCTTGAGGATTGCTCGAAATAAAAACAGAGTCACCACCGAACTTTATTTATTCCAATAGAAAGAGAAAATATCGATAAACCCCACAAATAAAAAGGAAAAGGAATGATCTTCGCAACCAAGAGCGGATTCGGAAGTCGGTTATGTAAGGGGAAGGTATTAGCACCCCTCACATCTGTTGTAATCAACGGGAACCATTTTGATCGCATTGTGTATATGGGTGCTAACTAAAAGTTACTTGTGATTACTCATTTATCATCTGATTTTTATAAAGGCTTTAATTTAAAGGAAAAATATGTTTTAAGTTAATGTGCTTGCCAAGATTTCGAAATCTCATGCCTACATATTCTCATGTTGCAATAAGAAAATCAAAGCTTCGTAGTTCATGGTAGGAAATAAGTTTTTGTTGGGTGATTTTATTGAACAATGTTAAGGTCACGTTCTAGCAGTTAAACATTTCTTGTTTACTCACGCATGGGAGGCTTAAGTGTTCATTTGTATTGCGATAAAACGAATATAACATGTTCGTTTGTGAAATTTTTTTGATGTTTTCCCTAAGGCAAAAAATAGGGTTTGATGTGTGTAGCGCGGTTTTCGTGACCACCCACATCCGTCTGTGGATGGGATTGGGTGCTACTTTCTGATTTCTTATTTATCCTATGAAGCTGGAAAGGAAAGGGAAGTTATCACAAACTAACCTTGCACACAAATGTTTTCTTTAACAAATGCTAAGAGATTGGGGAGTTCGGGATCAGGTTATACAACGGGGAGTTGTCAACTACCCATCCTATACATGGTTATCCATGGGTTGTTTAGCAAATTCTATTGTTATACTGTTTTCTACATAATGGTGTTTATTTGTCGTAAATGGGAAAGTTTCTCCTTTGGGAATGTCTGAGAGATGTCTGAAAAGATATTTTTGTTGTTTTTGGGTTTTTCGATGTTTTTGGTAAGGTACTGGACCTAAGGTTTTTGTTTAGTGTGCTCGCTAATATTTCGCAATCTCATGCCTACGTATTCCCGTTAAAGAAAACATGGATATCAGAGCAATCGTAGTTCCTCCTATTCTATGGGAGGAAAAAGATGTTTGGTGTCTTGTTTAAAGCCCAAGATCGAAGCTAAATGGTTGAGTATTTGTGTCTTGTTTAAAGCCCAAGATTGAAGCTAAAGGGTTTGACTGAAAGAGAATTTGTCATCTCTAGCTGGAGAAATTTTAAAGTGAGAGTTTAAAGATTGAGTTTTGAAACCTTTGGAGGTTTTAACTCTGTTGGAAATTGATGAAATGATCAGGGTTTTTCCTGTTCTTTAAGGAGATCAAAGGGGCTCTTTGACATCCAAAAGGAAATGAGACTGTCCAAGTCTACTGGTATGAGAAGGTTGATCTTTGACTGAAGGATGGTCTTTGTATGATGCCCAAGAGGACGCTGATATTTCAAGGCATGAGAATCAACCCTAAATTGGTTTGATGTTTTGACTCTAGAGAGGACTTCTATAACAAATGATGACTACTTTTTATCCTATACCTGTAGGAGGTCTCTGGGTCCTTGTACTAAGCCCAAGAGGAGGCATGAGAACTTCTAAGAAGCCTGAGGGTCCTTGTACAAAGCCCAAGAGGAGGCTATGGATGCTTTTAAGAAGCATGTGGGTCCAAACTTAAGAAAAGTTCAAGAAAGGTTTCACCGGGAATTAATCCTTTCTTTAGTGAACAGTTCTAGGGTTTGAAGAAATTCAAGAGAGGTTTCACCGGGAATTAATCCTCTCTAGGGAAAGTGAATTTCTTTGACAATTTCTAATTGTGACAGTCTGAGAAAAGTTTCACTAGGAATAATTCCTTTCTCTTTGTTCCATATTGTATAAGCCCAAGAGGAAGCAAGATTGTATTTGGAATTTCCTATGGGGAACTAGTTTTGACTGTGTTGAAAGAGTGACCATTGACTTTATCTAATCTTAGACCTAATTGTCGGGGAAAACTCTAAGTAGATATACAGACATATATATACAGTTGAAATATATATGAGCAAGTATTTAAAAAGGAGTGAAAGAGAACTTACAGGTGAGCAAGCTTCCAGCATTACAGACAAATATAGATATGTTTAAGCATGTAAAAGAAAGCTGATAAAAACATACAGGTGAGCAAGCTTCCACTGTAACAACTGTATGGTTAGTTATTCAAGAAATTGAAGAAAGTTTTGATAACAAATATTAATTTGAATTTAAATCACAAGGAAAGTGTTTTTAAAAAGAAACGATATGAATATCCGGGAAAACGTCGGATTGAAAGAGATAAAATAAGAGGTTGAAAATATGAATATCCGAGAAAACGTCGGATGTAAAGAGACGATGGAAAAAAGAAAAGTTTGCTCACTAAGACTTTACAGTCTTATGCCAACGTATTCTCAACAGGATTTTGAGAAATCAAAGCGGTCATAGTTCACCCCTAAGGGGCACGAACTACAGAAAATAAAGTTTAAGTCGCACGGCGGCGAGAAGAAAAATCTAACCTAAAATTATCATGCTTGGTTAAATATCCTAATGTCTGTCTTATTTCAAACCTAATCGAAAATTAAGTTTAAATTAAGAGATCCTAAGGGAGCATGCATACGTGGCAAAACATCACGGAACAAATGAATACACGGCAAAACATCGTGACAGATGAAATATACGCGGAAGAACATTGTGGTAACTGAATACATGGAAAACATCATGTAATAAAATATATACACGGCAAAGCATCGTGATAAAATAACAGACATTCACGGCAAAGCATCGTGGAAATCATCAACACATAAAATTAACAGACAATCACGGCAAAGCATCGTGTATCAGATTAATTACGGAAAAGCAACATCAAGAATTAATCAGATAGAACAGATAAAGATATGCGGCAAAGCATCGTGGATAAAAACAGAGGTACACGGCTAAATATCGTGGTATAAAAATAGACAATCACGGCAAAACATCGTGGATAAACAAAGAGAAAATACACGGCAAGTCATGGTGTAAAATCCTCAAACAAAATTAACAGTATTCACGGCAAAGCATCGTGAGGAAGCAACAAACAATCGGTAGATAAAAATCAGGCAACAAGAGAATTATTAACTAACTTAAATATAAATATTTAATAAGATTAATTATTAATTTAATTAATCAATATTAAATAAAAATATTTAAATTAATTAATAATCAAACAAATTTTCTTTTTACATTTTTTATATACAAATAATTAACTAAAAATAAAAATGCTAAAGTGTATGTTATAATATGATTAGAAAGTGAAAAAATTGAAGTGTGTAGGATTGTGAAATTTATAAAAACGAGAGAAATGTATGTGTGAGGGAGAGATTGTGAGAAAACAAAGTTAGAAAATTGTTTTGGTGTGTGAATTATGTGTGGATCTCTTGCCTATTTATAGTAAAATTTGAGCTTAAAAACTAAGCAATGGTGATGTATGCAATGAGGTATAAGAGTTGAAAAATGTGGTTATCATCTTGGATTTAAGTTTGAATAAGAGAAGACAAGTTGAAATTGAGTTTGATAATTTGTGGAAAAATGTTATAATATGTAAATGTTTGAAAAATGAAAAGTGGTTATGTGATGGTAGTAGCAAAATATGAAAAGAAAAAAAAAGTTACATAGAGTGAGAGAGAAAGAGGCGTATGAATTTGTGAGGGTGGGGAAGAAATTTTGTAACTTTTGGAGACTAGTAGTGTAAAAGAGATACTAGTAGTGTAAAAACAAGTAAGATACCTGTGCTCCCGCACGGGTAAAATTATTTGATACGGTATAAAAGATATTTAAATGTATATATAAATTTGATATGATATAAAATGTATTTATATACGTATCTAAATATGAAATTAGATATTAATTTTAAAACAAACAATGATTATATAAATTCAATTGTATTAAAATATAAAAAGAAAAAAAGGGACTCGTGAGATAAAAAAAATATTTAATATTTGAAAATAAGGATTTTACCTTTCAAATTAAGGTAATTATTGATTAAAATAAAATATGTATTGTGCTGATAGTAACCCGTGAAATATAAAGTTTATTTGATACAATATAAATTTATTTATATACAGATGTAATTATGCAAAAAGAAAAAGAAATGACTTGTGAGATGAAGAAAGACAAAAAATATTTTTTATTTATTTATTTTGAAATAAATAATTTGTCTTTCAAATCAACATAAATTGTTGATAAAAATAAAATAGACATTGTGTTGATAATAACCCGTGAAATAAAAAATATTTGATGTGGTATAAAATATATTTAGATACAAATGCAAAATTTAAAATTATTTACTTTATTGTAAAATGAACATTAATCATATAAATTTATTTGTATTATATAATTATATTAATAGAAGAAGAAAAAAAGAAATCGTGAGATGTAGAAAGAAAAAAATTTAATATTTTAAAAAAGATTTTGTCTCACAAATTAAAATAATTGCTGATTAAAATAAAATAGATATTGTGTTGATAGTGATCCGTGAGATAAATAAAATTTTAATTTATTAAAATTAAAAAAAAAAGATTATTAGCACTTTTAATATAAAGTTTATTTCATACAATTCAAAAGGATGAATTCAACTCCAATCCATTAAGCACTTTGTCATAATTCAAACCAAGATTAATTTGTATCAAGGGCTTCATCAATATTCAAGGGTGAAGTGAAAGCCAACTCATAAGAAAGACACAGATTTAGTGGTAGATTCAAAATGAGAGGAGTTATTGCTTGGATTAAGAAAATATGCATATATATTCATGTCGCAATCTACAAAAATAGGGTAGTGCATCAAGTTAAGTTCAATTATTACAAGAATAAAACCATTTCATAAGCAAACTATGGGTCGCTACTTAGTCCAAGGCCAAGCATAGGTCATGTGACAAGAGATCAAGCCTCTCATTATTTTGTATTTGAACACAAGCTTCCATTCACGACTAATTCCCAATGATGATCACATTCCAAAATCAAAAAACCAATCATAATATCAACATATAATAAAGTTTTACAACCATTTGTTTTACTTGCATCTAATTACAGGGGAGACAATACGCAAATGACAAGAAATCAAAAGACAACATGAGCTACCCCATGACCATACAACAGGATACCATGCAAGGCCTCTAAGTAAAATTTGAGTCATACGAAATCATTCCTCAAACCTCATACATAACCTGTAGTACTCACACAATAATGTCGCAAAATCTAAGACAACAAAGTTACTCGCGAGTATGCCTTGAGTGAAGAATTCTTCTCGTTCTTAAAACCATGTTTCTTCATCCGTCCATGGCCAAACTACATTTGTTGTTCCCTAACAAAAATTGAGATGCAAAGACAATATCAATTAAGTAAGCATAAGTTGACAACAGTTTTAATAAACATAGTTGGAGAATATAGAGAAGAGGCATTGCACCATGACGAACCGGACTCATAACAGCCAGCGTGCGCATCCAGAGCCACTGATAAAGTTCTTACTCTTCACTTCGGCCATGTCCCTGAAAAACAGCAAGAGAAATCATCCAAGTTAGCAACAATGACCTTGGCTCACTTGACATTCAAACTCTATGGCAAACATTCTGGCATCACCTTCATTCCATCAGCATTGTTGTTTTCTTTTCTTCAATTCACTCCACATAAAAATAGACTCCAACACCACAAAATCGTGTCAAGTGCTGAAAATGAAAGTGTGTTTAGTAATAGCCTTTAGAAAACCTAGATGATGTGATAAAAATACAGCTGTTGTTCAAGAGTACAAAACAGAATCAGTGAACAGAGTTAGGGAAATGAGAAAAATTATGAGCAAAAGGCAATCAAGACTTGATGGATGATGACACGAGGATAGTAAAGTTTTAAGCAAAAGAAAAACTTACAATAAGATTCAAAATTCTTCAAGGGTATTCAAATAATCAGGAAATGAACCAAGACATTTCTAAGAAATACAGTCATCTCATTTGATCCTCACACCAAATTTATAATACATACATGGAAAAGATGAAAGTTGGTCAGTACCTGAGCAAGCCAATGATAGTGTACAAAAAGAACTTGTATACCTGAAGTATATCCTTGACGTGATTTTTACTAAGTTTGTTCTGCTTGAGAAGTACTTCAATTCTTCCTCTCATTTATGGATGCCGAACCATGAATATTTTAATTAAGTCAGGCCCAGTGAAAATATACATGACTAAAAACTCCTAACTTTACCATATAAAGGTGTAAATACTTAATCGGAGCACCAAATATGACCCAAAATGACAGCAACCAACTGAAAAATCATATATAAATTTATCAGTACATAAAAGGTGATGTAAAACTCTTCATCCATCTATGAAAAACAGAAATATTAAATTTTACAATTCAGAAAAGTGACTTCAATCTGATATATGCAAGCAGAATAAATAAACTACCTCCAAGTCCAATATTATAACTCAGCAGCTTCAACACAAGCAATATGGTTTTCGGACAAGTCAAATATTTCTCATCAATCTTCATCACAGAAACATACTCCTCAACACGATAAGATAAACCATCATATCATGAGTTGACCACTATTGGTTATATTTGACAGAACAAAAGGAAATGACACAACAATCTAATAGGGTTTGTCCTATTTATTCACTAAGTAATAATAATGGCAATAAATCAAACTCAATACATATTTCATTCTCATTATAATAATTGTACCTTTTTCCATAACCTAGCAGCAGCAGTGAACAACGGAGGGAGAGTGAAAGACGGTGAAACGGTGAAACCCAGCAGCAGCAGCAGCAGCAGTGAACGACGTAGAGAGAGTGAAAGACAGAAGAAGAAAACAAATAAGAAGAAAAGCGCCAGGCATCACTAAATAATGCAATGTCGCCCCTTGGTGTTACGCAAACCGTTCACCCTGCAGATTTATATTAGAGTAGTTCAAACCAAACAGCCTTGCAAAACATGACTTCAACTTAGATATCATAACAGGAATCACAACAGCACCGCAAAAGTCATGTCCTGCCAACTCAGAGCATCATAGCCAGCATCCAATACCAAGAACAAAACCAACTCATAGAACAACCACAACTTTATATCAACCAAACATCAACCATTCAAACCAAATATCCCTGCACAATAATGTAAGGCAGCATAGAACTCAAGATAGCCTTGCGAACTAACACAACAATTCACGGGACCAATCAAAGAGAACTCATTTAGCCATCATTAACATTTCAATATCGCAGCCATCATTAGTCAAGCAAACCTGAACAGACTAATAAAATGAAACCAAGTTTTCATTAGCAGAATCCATATCAATTCAACAGCATTAAACAACAAATAACTAGCAAGATGTTAAGAGTTCAGCAAATCAGGTTTCAGACTGGAATTTATTCCAAGTCATCATCAACCACCAACAAATGGCAGATCAAGACGTTTTTCTCAATTCAATGCCATGAGATGTAAAAGGGAAAGTATATCAGAAGGAAGAACAGGAAGGAGAGGATTTTCGCAGCAACATTTAGTGCTCAGAAGATTTATTTTCATCGCAACAAACCAACAAATAACATCTGCAGCACCAAAAAATAGATTGAAAGCACTCACCATATTTCATTTTTACACTTTCTGTCATTCACCATATTTAGACAAAAAACACAAATTTTCAATAAGATAGACATTTTATGAAACACCTAAAATGCATGACAAGATAAATGTTGTATGCATAAAAGTGAAAAATAAATTGAAATGAATAGGAGAGAAAAATGACAAAACCTTTCATCCAACGGTCAACCCTCCATCTCTTCCATCTCTAACCTGTGGTTCATCTCTTCACCCGTTCACCTTCTTCATTTCATGGTAGTTTTTTGAAAACCCTAAATTTTTTAAAACAAATTGCAATAAAAAGTGAGATAGTATAAAGTATAAATAAAACTCAAAAAAATATGAATCTAGGTAAAACCAACAAACAAAAACATAGATCTCAGTAAAACCAACAAACAGAAATATGAGATAAAACCCACAATATCAAATTAAACCCAAAACATTGTGTTTGAATCAGAGGATCTACGATTCATTTGATAGGTGAGGAAGAAACATGTAGACATAAATAAGAAACTGAAGGAGATTTGTGTTGAAATTGAAGAAGAAAAAGAGGAGGGAAGTTTTCAAAAAGAGAGAAAGGTTATGAAGAGGGAGTGAGGTTGGAGAGAGAAAGGGTTTAAAGAATGGGTGTCGGAAAAGAATCAGAGAGATGAAGTGTATTTTGGTGAGAAATAAGTTTTGAGAAATTGGATGTGTGCCACTTGTCAAGTAAAGATAGGTTTAAGAGAGTTTTAATGGTAACATTTGTTAATTACTGAAATAAACTTGTGTTAGTGTAATTTTATTTTGGGGAAAGGGCAATTTGCTCAGTTAGTGCAACCTCTTAGTAATGGGTAGATAGTAGATAATAAAACAAAAATTATATTATATATTATAATAATATACTTAATATAAAAAACAAATTAAATATAATAAAAAATTTTAATAAAAATTAAGTTATTAAAATCTTGATTAATTAATAAATTAATTAAAATTGGAACTGAAACCGGTAAAAAACGATAAAAATTGTCTGTATCGAAGTGTCCGAAAAAAATAAAATGAACACACCAAAACGATCAGCAAGAAAAAATATGTATTGAAAGAATACACCGTTTTGTCAAATTTTGAAATTGATTTTACCTGCTAAAAGGGCTCAGACGGGTCAGAAACATGATGACTGGAAAGTCAAAAAATTAAATTAAGCACATCGGGTTAAAGTACGCGAAAAATAGATTAAAAATGATGTCTGAAAGTTCTATTTTAAAAAATGCCCGAATATCGACTTTTTGCACTGTTGACTTTTTCAGTTTGACCAAAATACCTGAAAATTTAACACTTTAATTCCGGCTGATAATTCTTAAAATATTCATGAAGAAAATATATGATATTATATGCAGACGACACGGTATGAAAATATAGATAGATGAAATGAGAAAAAATAAAAAATGGCTGGTCAAAATTTAGGGTATGACAGATGCCCCTATTTAATCTTCTTAGACCTAAAGGTATGAATAGCAAAGAGTTTTAGACATTCGAGGTATAAGAGGATTAAATATCAGAGTACCTAAAATTTTGACCGTAAATGCAGATGAAATGAATGAAAGACTTTTGAACACTGTGGGGAATGATGCCACAAGAGACAGACCAACAGAATTTTCTGAGGATATAAGATATTGTGGAAACTTGTCGGGGCGACAAAGAGTATTCAGCAGTATTTGGAAAAGGAGGGATAAACCCTAGAACAGACATTTAGACATCCGAAAAACATCAGATGCGAAAGCAGTGTCATACTCTAGAAAATATATCAGAAACATCTAGAAAAACGTTAGATGTGGAATGAGACCAAATCTGAGGATATGTCAGAGACTTCTGAGAAAGCAGTTTAATTTTACTGTGGAATACACGGGAACATCCAGAAAACGAAAGCAACTTTACTGAGAGAAACAGGTTACAGTCATCAGAGATTTTCAGAAATGCATTGAAAAACCCCGAAAAAAAACAGTAACAACCGTAAAAGGCATTCAAGAGAATGTTGAATAATGTTTTGGAACATAAGCAGACATGATCATCAGAGACATTCAGAAGAGCATTGAATGGAATCTGAAAAAATACTAAATATTTAGAGATATCAGAAAATCAATCAGAGACATTCAGGAGAGCATTGAATGAAGTCTGAAAAACAAACCGGGTACATCCAGAAAAGCATTGGATGAATGAGAAACAAACTCGAAGGCATATTAATGACATCCAGAAAAGTGTTTGAATGTATTAAAAATAACTTTGAGTGTAAATCCGAAACATTTAGAATACCGTTAAATGTACAGAAAAAAATTTAGAAGACTGGCCGAATGATGGACATATCCGAAAAAGCATCAGATAAGCACATTAGAACAAAAGTTACATCTGGAAAAGCATCAGATGAGGAAAGTCATATCTGGGAGAGCATCAGAGAGACAAAAAGAGTTCTGGAAAAACATCAGAACGGGTTTTGGAAAAACTTCAAAACCAAAAGATATATCTGGAAGAACATCGGGTAGACACGGAGAAAAGTTCTGAAAAAGATCAGAACAGATAGACATATCCGAAAGGACATCGGATAGAAACAAAGTTATATCTGGAAGAACATCAGATAAAACATAAAAGTATAGGTGCCAGATAAGTTGGACTTTGTAGAAAGGTAAGATGTTGATAATAACATGACCACTGATGAATGCAAACGAGGATTAAAACACTCTTGAGTGCATAGTATATAAAAATGTTATGATGTATGATTAAATGTATGTAATGCAAATGAAAATGCTGACAACAAGTTTAGACTCTTTGAGGAGTGACAACCAACAAGTTTATACTCTTTTTGGGGAGTGACAGACAAGACTGATTCCTCAACACAGAGATCACTGCCATTGCTTAGGGGCTGAAAATGCTATCTGTTAAACATATCCCTGCCACACTAATAAACTGTATCGAGTTGATAGTCCTTGGAGGAAGGTTGGAGATCTACTTGGGGATTTTTCCAAATAAATTGCCCCAGACCTGCTAACTGTTGTAGATGAACTGATAATTGCTTCAGCTTGAATGATAATGACTGTAAGTTGTATACTAGGAAGGCTTGCCCCAGTAATGAGTCTTGAAATTTTTTCTGAATAAACCAATTCTGAGAAGGACTTGCGCTGAACAAATCTTGAACTGATTCTTAACAGGCTCTGGAAAGAACTTGCCCCTGATAGGATCACTGACCAAGTTTCTAAACTGTTTTGAAAATTCCTTGAGAGGAAAGCTAGTTTGCAATAAAAAATGTTTATTTATACATGGAAAATTTAATGCAAAGTTCATGCAAAAATTTTGAAAACAAAATCATTGTTTTAGAAAAAGCACAGTAACATGGATTACTGGTTAAAAACACGGTGGTTTAAAACATTCAAAATGAAACGTAAAACAGAGGTATGATACCAAAACAATTGATTTGCAAAAAAAAATTTTGGAGTCAGTTTACGTAACCTTGCTTTAGTATGCTTTCAAAATAACCTTACTTCAATTAGGTCTTTTGAGGGTTATAACGTGGCCTGGTTCACAGTTTATGAAAGAAAGATAAAGGCTCAAAATTTGTTTGTTCCCACCCTAACTTCGTGATGTTCTCCAGTCCTATGCTCAATTAAACTTAAATTGTGCATTCAGGTTCCAAAAGGTTTCGGAATGGTATTAATGATAGTAATTATGATGGTCCAGGAGTCTTTAGACTGCAGCTACTGCTTCTTTACAACATTTAGTTGTTTTTCGTCTTTGTGGACTTTTTGAAGATCGAGGATTTAAGGACCTTTTCTCTGTATTATCCATAACTTTTGCCTGACCTATTTCTTTTGAAATTTATAGTCAGCGGGATGCCCTAATTTTTGCCTAAGTTTTTTGACTTAGCGGGCTTTTTTTATTATTTCTTCTTAGAAAGAAAGTGACTGCTTGATTTTATGTTTACGACGGACCATCATTGGCTTTTGATTTGAAAGACGTTTTCAGCATATGCATGTTGTATGTAAACTTTATGAACTAGAATACACAACCCAAATTAAACTTAGAACTACCCTGCCCCTGGTTAAAATTGCGGGTTTTTTTATAAAGAAAGAAACTCCTACTTTAAGGCTCAAAGGGGTGAACGAGGGATTATCTTCCTTATATCTCCAGGGTTTGGGAATTGAAAAAAATGCCTTACATCGTCAGCAAAGTTTATTCGAAAGCGTACTGACATCAATTATGGGTATTACGTTTTCATCATCCTCCCACAAATATTTGCATAGTCAAAATTGTGAAAAAAAGGTGTATTTTTTTTTGAAAGTTTTTGTTTTTTGAAAGAGAAAGCATAAAGATGCAAATAAACAGATGATTTGAATCAAAATATTGTACATGCTCATTTCATTAAAACTGACATTTAAAGATAAACAAGCTGAAAGCAAATATGATACAAACAAGGAAAATGCAAAATAGACAGAAACAAGGTCAGTGACTAATCAAACACAAGGATGAGCTGTCCTGTCTTTGGGAAGTAACTGAGCTGAAGTTGATTGAAGTTTTAGTTCATATGTTCAGGCAGAGGATTACGCTGGACATTAGGATTGGTGTCACGAAAGCTGAGGAGGTGGTCCCTGATCAGATCCTGCACTCTAGCCTTTAGTGCATAGCATTTTTCTAAATCATGGCCCGCAGCTCCTTCATTGAATGCGCAATGGAGGTCAGATCTGAATCCAGGTGGAAGTGGATTTGGAGGAAGAGGTGCTACCCTAGTAGTAATTGCTCCTTTCTGAATCAAAATAGGGTACAGTTCAGTGTACATCATAGGAATAGGATCAAAGTGAGTCCTATTGTGGTTTTGGTTTTGTCCAACAGCCGGACGTTGAGGAGCTTGAGTTGGTTGAGCAGCAAACAGAGGAGTGATAGTAGCAATATGAGCTCGATTAGGCTGCTGGGGTCTATAATGAGGTTTCCTATCCTTAACCAAGACAGAATTAGTCCGATCTTCCCTATTCTTTTGGAAGTTCCTATAGGGTTTCATAAACTCATATCGACTGTGTAAAAATAGTATAGATATTTAGAGTTTCCCCGACTACTACGTCTAGAACTAGACAGAACCTCGGATGTTTCAACATGACCTAAACAGTAAAGAACTTTTTAGATAACTAGATCTAAGAAATTTCCCCTTGAACAATTCATATACAGAAAGCCATTGTTCCTAGTGAAACCCCTTCTGGAACTGTTCACCAGCCTCCTCTTGGGCTTAGTGCAAGGACCCACAGGCTTCCTAAAAGCATCCCAGCCTCCTCTTGGGCTTAGTGCAAGGACCCGTCGGCTTAGAAGTTTTCACAGCCTCCTCTTAGGCTTCGTAAAATAATTCTTCCTCTGGGAAGATAGCCTCCTCTTGAGCTTCGTACAAATTGTCCCTCGGCTTCTTAAAAGTTTTTCTAGCTTCCTCTTGGGCTTCGTACAAATTGTCCCGACGACCTCCTAGAGGTATAGGAACAGAAATTAGTCATCTTAATAGAACAATCTTTCAAAGAGTATAGATCTTACTACTACTGTTTCCTAAGCCTAGTACAAAAGATAAAACGCGTAGACTCGGACAGTCTAAAGCTCCTTTGGATTCCCCGTTTCCGTAGAGAACAGGAAATAATCCCGGTCCTCAGATCAAATCCATGAGTACGACATTACCCATATAAGAACTGATTTTTTCTTTTAACCAACATACTGGACCTGTCACTAAACTGAAACAGTCACCAGCACCCTAGCCTCCTCTTGGGATTTGTACAAATGATTCTCCCCAGCGGAGCTAACCTTTTCAGACTCTCTTGTTGAGTCAAACTCATTTCAGCCTCCATCTCGGGCTTTGTACGAGATACAAAGACTCTCTTGTTGGGTCACAAAACTCATTTTATCCTCCATCTCGGGCTTCGTACGAGATACAAACACTCTCTTGTTGAGTATAAAGAGACTCTCTTGTTGAGTAGGTCACCTTTAGTCTCTATCTCGGGCTTTATACGAGACACCAAATCACTCTCTTGTCGAGTATAAAAGACTCTCTTGTTGAGTCAAAACCTTTCAGCCTCCATCTCGGGCTTTGTACGAGATACAAAAACACTCTCTTGTTGAGTATAAAAGACTCTCTTGTTGAGTCAAAACCCCTTTAGCCTCCGTCTTGGGCTTCGTACAAGACACATATAAAAGCACTCTCTCATTGAGTTAGTTATTTGTTAGCACTCTCTTATTGAGTCAACCCTTTTAGCCTCTATCTCGGGCTTCGTACGAGACACAAAAGCATCCTCTTGTTGGGTCAGTAACCTCCTCTTAGGCTTTGTATAAGGAAACCCCGGTTGAGTCAATCAACCTTTTAGCATCAAAGTTGTGCCTCGTTCACAGTATAAAAACATCAACAACTCCTTTTCCCCCCATCTAATTGCTGTAAGCGGCAAGTCTCTGGATTATTTACATCCACGCCACTGTCCCTCTTTTAGCATGAGAAATTCCTAAGGAAAGATAGCATTACTCTACACTGAGTTAAAGTCTTCTCCTTCAGGTTAAAAATCCCCTATAAAGGAAATTATGGCATTGCTGGATTCACATATTCCAGTTAAAGTAATTCTCCTTTATAACCAGTCACGCAACAGTTGTGACAAACAGACCAAATACCCTTCTTTAGAGATGACAAATTCTCTCTAAAGTCAAAACCCTTTAGCTTCACATCTTGGGCTTCGAACAAGATCCAAATAGACCCTTCAGCTTCACATCTTGGGCTTTGATCAAAATACAAACCACCTTTAGCTTCACGTCTTGGGCTTTGAACAAGACACCAAAACACCATTTCCTCCCATAGAATAGGAGGAACTATGATCGCTCTGATTTCCCTGTTTCGGTAAACGGGAATACGTAGGCATAAGATTGAAAGAAAAATCTTAGCGAGCACACTAATCCAAAACCCCAAACCTCGTACCTTCATACATCTATCGAAAAGTATCAGTCCTAAACGTCCTACCAATAGCATAGTCCGGTTATTTCAGCCTTAAACAAAGTAAGAAGAAAGAGGCCCCATTACCATATAGCATCCGTAACCTAACAGACCGCTGTTTAAACTCAGTATGCAAGCAGGGTTAGTTGGAGACATCTATTTCCCTTCCTTTATCAGCTTCAATAGGATAAAAAATGAATCGACCTGTAGTTCCCCCAAGAGAGACAGTGCTTAAGAACCACGTCCAAAATCGCTCGCTACAGAAAAGTGGGGCCCACCGTGGGGCATCCGTCTTTTCCTTACAATTTAAGGTGAAAACCTTGGACAAGTTATCTTCATGGCGGTTCCGTCGGGGAATTTCATTATTGCTAGGGTCGGCCTTCACTAGGATCTTAGGTCAAAACCTTTAAATTGGGAAGGTACCACAGAATGGCGACTCCGCCGGGGAGCCATTTTTTGTCAGGAACATAGGATTCATAGCTCTTAAAAGTCTAGGACATTAGGACAAATATATATACTGCTTTTCCTAATTGATATATGTGTTTATTTTTCTGCTAATGGGAATGCGTGTGATGCCGCATGTGGAAAGATTGAGTATTCACCTAGGAAAAACCTTTTTCAGTAGTGCGGAAGCTATCGGAAATAGTTATCACGCGATACTACCCTCTTTTGAGATTCTTCGAAATAACATCACCTAGCACGGTTCCCAGCCCGCTGGTGTTATCTCGACAAGAATCAATGATTTTGAGAGACAGGTACAAAAATCACTAGTATAAACCTTTGGGATGGGTAGAGCCTTGACTTCATGACACCGACCCTTTAACCCCATGTTTTTTCTATGTTTTTGTGTGCTGCATTCATGGATTCATTTAAAAAACATTAAAACAAAGAAAAATCTTCTCTTATAGTCTCTCTTTTTCAAATTAAACTAAAACAGTGATTGCAAATGTCAGAGAGAAGAAGATTGCGCTAATGGATTTCGGTAGACGAAAAACTCATAAGTATACCTTCAAGGTTCCAAAACTAGAGGATTTGAGAGGATTAGCAAGGATGATCACTAACCCTGACGCTTTCAGAGCCAAGTACGGAGGTCTACTACCTTTGTTAAGGGTCCATGTAATTGAAGGAATCCTTGAGGCACTCGTTCAGTTTTACGATCCGGTCTATCACTGTTTCACATTCCCGGATTACCAGCTCGCACCAACGCTGGAGGAATATTCTCATCTGACCAATTTACACATTACTGATCAAGCTCCTTTTTCTGGACTGGAAGAAATTCCAAAGGATCAGACCATTGCAAGAGCAATTTATTTGGATGAGTCAGAAGTCAGGACTCACATGACCACTAAGGGTGGAATCCCGGGTTTACCAAGCTAGTTTCTGACAAAGAAGGCTCTGTACTTTGCTAGTATAGGGAACGTGACTGCTTTTGAAAGCATCATTGTTTTGCTCACCTACGGGTTATTTTTGTTTCCCAACATCGATAACTTTGTAGATATCAACGCCATTAAGGTTTTTCTCATTGGAAACCTTGTACCAACCTTGCTCGCAGATGCGTATCATTCTATACACTTAGGGAATTTATACAGCGGAGGAATGATCACGTGCTGTGTACCCCTGCTATATAAATGGTTTATCTCCCATTTGCGTAAGTCTGCTGATTTTTGGGATCATAAGAGTTCCTTACGTTGGTCGCAGAAAATCATGTCTCTTACCAACTCTGACATAGATTGGTGCAATAGGATTTATGACAGGATCATAATCATTGATCGTTGTGGAAACTTCCCCAACGTACCCCTCATAGGAACTAAGGGAGGAATCAATTACCATCTAGTTTTAGTTCGACGTCAATTTGGATACCCGATGAGGCATGTCCTGTATAATGCTCATCTGGAAGGTCTTTTCTTCAAGGAAGGATAAAATGACAGGGCACTAAAGATGGAAATAGTGCACGCTTAGAAACATGTTCATAAGAAAGGACGGGAGTCTCTAGGAAAACCGGACTGTGTCTCAGTGGAGCCTTATCTCCACTGGGTACAAACTAGAGCTCTCAAGCTAAAAATGCCTTATCCTCGTCACGGAGTTCTTCCGCCAAGAGAATATGTCATGTACGTCATGACTGAAACGGAAAAACTTCAGGTTACTCTCAACAAAGTTCAACAAGAGAGGAGGTCTTGGAAGAACAAGTACCGCATTCTCAATGTGCAGTGTACCAAAATACAGCAACTACTGAAAGATAAGGATGCTCTAATTGAGATTTTAGAGCAACATGCTGTAGAAAATCAGGATGACCAAAGGAATTTGCTCACTCCTTTCACCTGGCAAAGGAATGACAACCCGACAACGGCCCAAGAGCCTCGGTCAAAGAAAAGGAAAGTACCGGAATCAGCACCCGAGTTCTCCTCAGAGAGGACTCAGGACCCATTAGCTTAGGTTTCTGTTTCCGCACCTTGTAATTTACTATATTTCCGTTTCTGCAATCCTTTGAATTCAATAAAACGGGGTTTCCCCACTGTTTGATATTTGCAATCTAATTGTCAAAGTTTATTTTGATTAAACCAAAAACAATTAATATAATCATTGCATTCATCATTCTCACGTAACGTATTCTTCTTACCTATGAATCTCACGTTTGTGTCTCGGTTCTAGAGTCAAACTGTCTCATTCATACAATACTCGAGCCAATCGTCAGAAAAAGATGGATGATCTCGAGGAAGAGAACAGAGAGTTGAAAGAAGAGATCGACACTTTGAGAGAGGATATGAGAAAGCTTCGTAATGACATGCAAGCCATGGCAGAAGCTCAAAGAACTGTGATCTCAGAGATTACCTCAACGCTCGTAGTAGAGAAGTATGATCCTAAGTATCAAATTCCGAAAGATCGTCCCTGGGGCATGCCTGTTAACTATATCTCGGAGGGATATGTTCCGCCGATAACTGAAGATCAGGGAATCATAGCAGAAGCCACTGGGCCTGAAGGTTACAAACTTCGGGAAAGCGAGGATGCCAGGGGCATAATGAGGACTCCTGAAGGTTACAAACTTCGGGAAACGCCAAGATTCACTGTCATAGTAACGGTACCACCCCCTGTGGTGCACACTGTCTCGGAAGGACAGATTCCCCAGATACCTTCTGGTGGAAACGAAAGCATGTTCGAAAGAATGAATGAATTCCAGGAGCAGTTCCTGGAAATGCAGAAAGAACTACAAGCTCTTCGCGGTCAGGATTTATTTGGAAAGGACGCTGCAGACCTTTGTTTGGTCCCCAATGTGAAAGTCCCGCACAAATTCCAGGTGCCCGATTTTGAAAAGTACAAGGGTAACTCTTGCCCTCAGAGTCATCTGGTGAGGTACACTCGACGAATGTCAGCTCAGACAGAGAACCAGGACCTACTGATTCACTACTTTCAGGATAGTTTAACCGGTGCCGCATTAAAATGGTACATGGGTTTAAACCGCGCTACGATTAGTACGTTCAGAGATCTTGGCACTACCTTCGTCCAACAATATAAATACAATTTGGACATGGCACCAGACAGAGATCAACTCAGATCAATGTCACAAAAGGACAAGGAAACCTTTAAGAAGTACGCTCAGAGATGGCGTGAAATTTCTGCCCAGATTTGTCCACCTCTTGAGGAAAAAGAGATGACAAATATTTTCTTAAAGACCTTGAACTCATTCTACTACGACAGAATGGTTGCCAGTGCGCCCAGCGACTTCACCGAAATGGTCGGTATGAGAGTGCGTCTCGAGGAAGCCGTTCGAGAAGGACGTCTAGTTAAAGATGCTGGATCATCAAGTAGTACGAAACGATACGGTAGTGCTCTCCCTAAGAAAAAGAGCAGGATATTAGGAATATCTCTCTCAGAAAGCAAAGGCGAGGGTACCAACCAGTAGCAGCTGTAACTCCTGCTATCAACCCTGTGCCTGTTTCTACGTATCAACCTCAGGTTACGCAAAACCAACCTAATCAACAGCAATTTCAGCAAAGGACACAACAGCCTCTTCAGCAGGCTCATCCTCAATACAACAACAACCGTAAAACGCGGCCACTAGGATTTGATCCTATACCCGTATCGTACGCATAACTATTTCCATTACTACTGGCCAAGGGGCATGTCCAGACTAAGTCTCCTCTTACAGTACCCGAAAATCTGCCTTTTTGGTTGAAAGCGGATCAGACTTGTCCTTATCATCAAGGAGGACCAGGGCATAACATAGAGAACTGTCTCAGTTTCAAATCCGACGTGCAAAAGCTTGTTAGGAGCGGGGTCTTATCTTTCAAAGATACGAATCCCAATGTTCTCACGAACCCGCTGCCTCAACATGAGAAAGCTGCAGTCAATCTGATAGAGGGAGAGTCTAACAATGTCTATCAAATTCACGATGTACTCTTGTTAAGGGCCAATTTGGTCAAGATGCATTGTAGACAAAGTGGATATGGCCATGTTCCACCTCACAATTATCACCAGTGTGATATCTGCTCTAAAAGCAATCAAGGATGTTCGGTGGTGTAATCAGCTCTACAGGAATAGATGGATCTCGGATGGATCCAAGAGCACCGAGTTCGTGGAGTCAACATGACCTATACGAATTCCAACATCATTCAAAACCACGACATCTGTGCAATGAATGTCAACCTGGTGGCAATGCACTCAAGGCAACGCTAGTATCATAATCTGCCACGACACGATTATAATTCCTGTCTGGCTTGCTCGGTAAACAAACAGGGATGCTCTTTCATACAGGAGGCCCTCCAACGTTAGATGGATCTTGGATGGATCCATGACTACCATGATAGGAATCCCTATCAAATCAGCATGATTTGAATCTTCGATATTCTTCTGACGAATACCAGCCTGGTGGAGTTACATGCTAAATAAGTCTGGCTCGGGTTCCTGGTATCACATGATTATCAGGGCTGTAAAGCGGGTTGCAAAAACGATCAAGGTTGTGCCCTTGTCCAGGAAACACTTCAGCACTTGTTGAACCATTGGCGGCTTTCAATCTATATGGATGAAGACACCCAGCAAGTTAGTATCACCAACAGGAATCCTACTAGATATCAAAGTCAGGATGTCCGGTCGATGGAAACGGACCTAGTAAGGCTACACTGTATTCAAAGCGGACGTGGCTAGGTGCCACTACACAACTATGAGCGGTGTTGAGTTTGCTCGGTGGATAATCAAGGATGCTACCTCGTGCGAGCAGCCCTTCAAAGTCAGTTGGACCGCAAAGAGATTCAACCATGGTCAAGTTCTGGATCAGTCAACTACCTCGCTGATCAAATCGTGGACGTTGTTATAATCTCTAATCATCAGAGGGCTAGGGATATTTTTGCCATTATCCCTCTACTTGAAGAATCGAGAGTTCCCAACCAGGAACGGATCGAAATTACTTACGATGGTCAGAAAAATCAGAAGGCTCCCATAGTCATCTATCTACTGGGACCACTACCATATGAATCAGCTAAGGCAATCCCTTACAAATATGGTGCAACAACAGTTGAGAATGGAAAGGAAATTCTGTTACCCTCCGTCATGAATATAGCAGACATCAGTCGAGTAACACGGAGTGGTAGAATCTTCAACAGAGGAGTTGGAGAACCCGGCAAAGAAAAGGAACCTCAGATAGAAGTTCCTAATCCACCAGTCGGTCAATCCAGTAATCCCGACCTTTCAAAAAACGATGATGAAATGCTAATGCTCATCCAAAGGAGTGGATACAACATTGTTGATCAGGTGTTACAAACTCCTTCAAATACCTCGGTATTATCACTGTTACTTAGTTCAGAAGCGCACAGGGAGGCTCTACAGAATGTCTTGGAGCAAGCCTTTATGGAACAGGATGTAACAATCAGACAGTTCGATAGTATCATATCTAACATCACTTCCTGAAACAATTTAGGATTCAGTGATGAGGATTTGCCAGAGGGGGCCAAAACCCACAACATGGAGCTCAATATTACAGTCAACTGCCAGGGCGATGCTTTAACCAACGTACTGGTGGACACATGGTCAGCCCTGAATGTTATGCCAAAATCCACTTTGATGCAATTATCATTCAAAGGACCTCCGATGAGAACCAGCGAGGTCGTCTTCAAAGTATTTGACGGATCCAGAAAAACGGTTATTGGCGAAGTCGACCTTCCCATAACTATTGGTCCCTACACTTTCCAAGTCACTTTCCAGGTCATGGACATCCGGGCAACATACAGTTGTTTAATAGGAAGACCTTGGATACATCAGGCTGGGGCGGTCACCTCGACCCTCCACCCAAAGCTAAAGTTCGTCAAGGACGATCAACTCGTCACAGTCTGTGGGGAGCAGGCCTTGCTCGTAAGCAACTTATCATCATCCACTTATGTAGAACTGGAGGGGATAATCGGAACCTAGTTCCAAGCGCTTTTGCTATGCAATAACTATCAATCCAAAGAAGGAACTTCCATTTCCTCATACAAAGATACTATCAAATCGGTCGAGAGTGCCAATACAACAGGATGGGGACAGCTTGTCATTCCTACTGACAATAAAACAAAGAAGGGTCTCGGTTTTTCTGCAACCTATACCCAGACAACTGCTAACGATGAAAGTCTTCATCCCATTCAGAACTTCTTCCACAGTGGAGGCTTCCTTCAACCAGTGACTCAAGAAGTACATACCATCAATAAAGATGATTCCTCCGATACGGAGGAAGAATGGAAATCCTATCTCAACGAGGATGGTTATATGTCTTAGGGCGAAACGCAGACTCCCTTTTGCTTTCCTACACAGAGCCCAAGATTTATACCAAGGTCAGACGTCAAAATGATGTATGGAGATTGTGATCCGGAAGGATGCCGTGCTCCACCAGACTCATTAGAGGAGGACACTCTGATGAAAGACAACTTTGACCACGACTATTATGGCCCAATGGATGGCTTGCCAATCTGGCAGCCTTACCCAGGAAACTTGGGGCAAGAAAATCAGCCGAACAATGAAAATCAGTTGGGCATCATCGAGAAGAATACCTGCGTCCCCACCATGTCATGGGATCAGCACCCAGGTTATCCTGAAAATACCCCGCACAACGATGAATTCGCAATGTTTGCAGGACTAGAATTCATTAACTATGCTTTTCTCGAGGTCAACGTCATCAAGAGGGATGACTCCTCCAATTTCAAAGAAGTGTGGGACACCTTGGTGTAGCGAGCGATTTTGGACGCGGTTGCGAAGTGCTATCGCTCTTTGGTGTCTACAGCTCGATTCATTTTTTATCCTATTAAAGCTGATGAAGGAAGGGAAATAGATGTCTCAAATTAACCCTGCTTGCAAACTGAGTTTAAACAGCGGTCTGTTAGGTTACAGATGCTACAAAGATTCGGGGTCTCTATCGAGTTTATTTTTTTAAAAGTGGTGGGAGGTTTAGATGTTAGGACGGATGCTTCTTGATAGATATGTGAGAGTATGGGATTTTGGGTTTTTGTTTAGTGTGCTCGCTAAGATCTTTTTTTCTATATTATGCCTATGTATTCCCGTTTACCGAAACAGGGAAATCAGAGTGTTCGTAGTTCCTCCCATTCTATGGGAGGAAATGGTTATTTTGGTGTCTTGTTCAAAGCCCAAGACGTGAAGCGAAAGGTAGTTTGTATCTTGTTCAAAGCCCAAGATATGAAGCTGAAGGGTCTTGACTTTAAAGAGAATTTGTCATCTCTAAAGATGGGGTTGTATGTCACAACTGTTTATAAAGGAGAATTACTTTAACAGGGATGTGTGAATCCGGCAATTCCATAATTTCCTTTATAGGGGATTTTAACCTAAAGGAGAAGACTTTAACTCAGTGTAGAGCAATGCTATCTTTCCTTAGGAATTTCTCATGCTAAAAGAGGGACAGTGGCATGGATGTAGATGATCCAGAGGCTTGCCGCTTACAGCGATTAGATGAAGGGAGTTGTTGATGTTTGTGTACTGTGAACGAGGTACAACTTTGAGGCTAAAAGGTTGATTGGATCAACCAGTGGTTTTCTTATACAAAGCCTAAGAGGAGGCTAATATGTGTCTCGTACAAAGCCCGAGAGAGAGGCTAAAAGGTTTCGATCCTGCAAGAGGATCTTTTGGTATCTCGTATAAAGCCCGAGATGGAGGCTAAAATTTGTTTGGCTCAATAAGAACCTTTTTGTATTTTGTATAAAGCCCGAGATGGAGGCAAAATGGGTGATTGACTCTACGAGGGAGTCTCTGGTATCTCGTACGAAGCCCGAGATGGAGGCTAAACGTTGTTTGACTCCGCTGGGGAGAATCATTGTACAAAGCCCAAGAGAAGGCTAACTTCACTGGAGAAGGATCATTATACAAAGCCTAAGAGGAGGCTATGGCGACTGTTCAGTTAAATGACAGGTCCAGTATACTGATTTTTAAAGAGAAAATTAGTTCTTATATGAGTAACACTGTACTCAGGGATTTTTGATGCGAGGATCAGGGTTATCTCATGTTATTTAAGGAAGTGGGAAATCCAAAGGGTATTGAGACTGTCCGAGTCTACGGGTTTTCTTCCTATTTTTGAAGGGGTCATTTGAGAATGTCTTTGAGACTCAAGGATATTGGACTGTCCGTGTCTAGAGTTTCATCTTTTGTACTATGCTTTGAGAAACAGTAGTAGACTCTTTGAAAGGACTGTTCTATGCAGATGACTAAGTTCTGTTCCTATACCTCTAGGAGGTTGTCGGGACAATTTGTACGAAGCCCAAGAGGAGGCTGGAAGCTTTTAAGAAGCCGACGGGTCCTTGTACTAAGCCCAAGAGGAGGCTATCATTCCTGGAGGAAGAGATCATTATACGAAGCCTAAGAGGAGGCTGTGAATACTTCTAAGAAGCCGGCGGGTCCTTGTACTAAGCCCAAGAGGAGGCGGAGTTACTTTTAGGAAGCCTGTGGGTCCTTGTACGATGCCCAAGAGGAGGCCGATGCTTTTAAGAAGCCCGTGGGTCCCCAAACCCCGAGAAATTCAAGACAGGCTATCCACGAGGAATAGATTAAGCCAGGAAAGTTCGAGAATTTGGAAGAAACTCAAAGATGCCATTCACGGAGAATACATTCATCTCTGGGAGTAGAGTTTCTTGACAATTCCTAATGAGGACAGCCGAAGAGAAGACTGTATCTGGTGATCCTATTGGGGATCTAGTTGTCTATTTCTACGAATAAACAAAACGACGTCACCTAGTTCTAGATGTAGTTGCCGGGGAAACTCTAAATATCTATACTATTATTACACAGTTGATATGAGTTTATGAAAGAAGACTTACAGCGAAACAACCCCACAATACAGTTATATGTGTATGAAAGCGGTAAATGAAAGCGTATAAACACTTACTCGGTTGTAGAGCTTCCATGCTGTTTGGTTAGTTGTTCAACAAAGAAAGATTGAAAAACAATAGTATATTCAAAATCAAAGGAGAAAGTGCTTTGAAAAAGAAATATTTGGGGCTTACAGCTCAAGGAGAGGCCCAGGGTTTTATCAGTGAGCGCACTGTTTGAATTTGTACAGAGGGACTTATACAAGTGACTGTGGCCCAAAAAGGTTTTTTGTACAAATGGATGGGTCTTACACTCTCTCAAGAGGCCCAAAAAGTTTTAAAGAAAAATAGTAGGGCTTATAACAAGAGGGTAGGCCCAGATGATTTTTCGTTTAAAATGGCGATCGCGCCGAGATTTTCTTTTAACGCAAAGGGGCTTATACAATATCTGAGGCTCAAAATGGTTTTGGTTAAAAGGGGGTTGGGTCTTACACTCTATTAGAGGCCCAAAAGTTTCGAATGGGTCTTATAGCTCGAGGAGAGGCCCAGATGGTTATTTCTAAACTGGCGACGATCGTGCCGAATTTAAAAATGTACAGAGGGACTTATACAATAAGTGAGGCCCAAAATATTTCTATACAAGTGGGTTGGGTCTTACACTCTAATTGAGGCCCAAAAAAGTTTTAAGAAAAGAAATGGGTCTTACTCCTCGAGGGTAGGCCCAAGGTTTTTTGTTTTGAAAAGGCGGCGATCGTGCCGTTTGTTTTTTACTATATCGGGACTTATACAATATACTGAGGCCCAAAAATGATTTGGTCAAAAAAAGGATTGAGTCTTACACTCTATTAGAGGCCCAAAGTGTTTTGAAAATGATTTATGAGGGTTGAATTAATCCAAAAACCCTAATTTGTTTTCAAAAAATGTATTTAATTGAATAAAAATTCAATTAAAATGATCAAAATTGTTTAACATATGGAAAACACATTGTGATCTTGGATTAATGCTTCAAAAATTAAGTATTGGCCTACAAAATAATTAGAAAGCATTAAAAGTTACAAAATCAAGGTGGAAAAAATATTTTAAATGTTAAAAACAATTAAAACATTAATTATTTGAAAAAATATCAATTATATAAAATAAATAATATTTTTGGGATTTTTTGGGAAAATAAAATATTTTAACATTTTTGTGAATTATTAAAAAAAGAATCAACTCAAAATCATTAAAACTCAGAGAGAAATTAATTTTTGAATCAATTAAATAAAATCACAAAATTCAAATATTTGAATTTTCAAAAAATGGCGCCAAGAACACACCAAGAACATGCGCGTGTTCTGGGTTTGCCCAGATTTGCATTTTCTCTCCAATCTCACTGAATACTTGATTATATCATGTAATCCACATACCAATAAACTCGTTTCAACCTCACGATCATGTCTATGACAATTAATTTCATTTAAATTAAACATAAAACAAGAAATCACGAAAAACCCTCAAGAACCCTAATTTCTGCATGAAGGCTAGGATTTTTGATACACGATTCAAACAATGCAATTAATTGAGGGGAAACATTCCATGCATGATTATGAACATATGGCCAAATTATTGTGCAGCAAAAATTGCATGGATGATAGAGTTAGAAGAGCTCATGCTTACCACTTGCAGCTGGTGATCGTGATTTGTGTTGGAGGTGTTACAGCTAAGTTCCAATGATCTAGATAGCTTCCCTAGGTGCCATGGAGTGTGTATGAATGCTTGGAATGGATTGAAATGATCTGGAACTTGAGATGGTACCCCAACTGCAAACATGTCAAGAACTTGAGCAATTGGCTGGTGATTTTGTGAAATCTGTGTTCCAGATGTTATGTAAGTGTTTGGATCACTTCTATATGATGTATGTGAGGTGTGTGTGTGTGATTGGTTTGATTGGAAAAGCTCTCAAACTCAAAACCCGATAGTGACTTGCCTTAGAAGGCAAAATTGGAGTGAAAGAAGAGATTTTGAGGAAAGCATCTGTTTGATGGCTTTGGTGTACTCAAACTGATCACAATTGAGCTCTATTTATAGTAGAGAAAGTTTGTTTTGCAAGGAATAGTGAATGGCAACTGCTAAGTAGGTTTGGCCAATGTTGGCAAATGAAAATCCAAGTCTCCTCTAGCCATTGACTAGAGGTTAAGGCACAGGCTGCTGGTTCCCTTGGTCTTGGATAAGTCTTGACTGAATTCAGTTGAAAATGGCTCAGTCCATGCCACCTTGATGCTTCCATTGAATGCTCCAATCCAAAATTGGAGTCTTGTCCCTATTTTGGCAATTCTAGGTTCAACATGCTATTTCTTGTTCCAAAGACTTTGGAGGCTTGGCTCAGTGATTGTACCCTTTAGATTCAATCCTCAGAGGTGTCCAAGTGGATAGGAGCATTTGGATTTGGCTGATTTTGGCACATCGACCAAAAGTGCCAAAATCTGCCTTGCCTTGGCAGATTTCAGCAAGGCAACTTGCCAATGTCATATCTCATGGCTCAAGTTGAATTTGGTAATGTTCTTGGCCATTTTGGAAAGCCCTTACATGATACAACAACTGTTTGAACATGTTTGGTTTTGATCTCTTTTTGAATCCAAGTGAAAAATCCCCCTACATTTGGCAAAAAGTAAGGTAAAATCTGACTTAGTGAAATTTTCACTAAGTGTTGGAACAAAGTGACTTTTCTTGATTTTGATCACTCCATAACTCAAAATCAATGAGGAATTTGGACATAGGTCAGTATGAAGCTTTTGTAGAGGGTAATGATATCTACAAATCAAGCTTTGAATGGGGAACAATGGCCTTGTGGTTTAGGAGTTATGGTCCTTCAAAGTTGGCACATTAGTGTCACTTTTTTCATAACTTAGAAATTTTTCTATGTTTTTATGGTTACCCCTTTTACAAGTTATCCCACTTTCTTTGATTTTTCTTGATGAATGATGATTCAAATCATACATTAACATCATTTTAGGGTTAAAAATCCATTTTGGTGAAAAATCTCAAAAAGTCAAAGTTGACTTTTGTGCACAGTTGACTTTTTATCAGATGAATTCCAAACTGTGCAATTCTTCAGGAAATCATGTCCTTGACCTAAATCAAACTTGATGGACATGTTCCTTGGGTGTCATAGGGTATATTGAATCATGTCTTAGGGTTTGGGAGCATGTCCTGGTCAAAAGTCAAAGTTACAGTTGACTTTCCTCGCGAAACCCTAATTGTGGTGCAGATGAAATTGAGACTTGTTGCTCAAGCTTCTTGGATTAATCCATTGTTCCAAATGGATCAATATAGTTCATTAAAGACCCTCAAACCTTCTCTTGAGGTCTTGGCTCATGACTTTCCCTAAAAGTTAACTTAGGGGTAATTTAGGTCAAGAAACCCTAATTCCTGATTTTTGATGAATGCATCCCCTGAGGCAAAATTGATTTGATGATTGGGTCCATAAGGTTCCATGGAGTATATTAGGTTATGTTTTGGATCATTGGCTTGTTCCCAGATGAAAAATTTCCATCTGGAGGCCCTGGTCGACCAAAACCCTAATTTGGTGACACTGTCAATCTTGAGACTTGATCCACCTAGAAGGGAGCAGCCTTGTGCTTGATCCTTGAAGTGGGAGTCCTTTTGATCCATTGTGGATATTCTAGAGGCTAGACAAGTTGAAGATCAAGTCATTCCTTGATTGATCCTTTGTCTAAGGCTCTGAGAGGACTTAAAACCCTAGTTTTAATTGTAGTGAATGCTCACCCATCTTTGGGGAGACTGATGAAGTATGATGGTACAT
The DNA here is from genome assembly GCA_022829125.1 of Lathyrus tuberosus. Taxonomy (NCBI): domain Eukaryota; kingdom Viridiplantae; phylum Streptophyta; class Magnoliopsida; order Fabales; family Fabaceae; genus Lathyrus; species Lathyrus tuberosus. The sequence continues at coordinate 45,046 of JALAZF010000026.1, forward strand.
CCATATTGTGATGATGAGTTTCACAATGATGGGAAATCTTAGTGGTCAAAATTTGGGGTATGACAGATGCCCCTATTTAATCTTCTTGGACACGAAGGTGTGAATGACGAAGGTATTCGGGCATTCAGGGTGCAAGAGGATTAAATATCGGAATACCCGAAATTTTGATGGTGGTTATGAATGGTAGCTTATGCATTCATCTTCTTTAGATAAGCAATGATGCTTAGAAAAGGTAAACTTCCCCTCGATCATGGTCTTCAGCCAAGGAGCTGGTCTCAGTTTCCTTTTGGGATAAACCTCCCCTCGATCCTGGTTTCCTACCAAGGAACTGGTCTTAGTTTCTCTTGTTAACTTCCCCTCGATCCTTGTTTCCTACCAAGGAATTGGTCTTAGTTTTTGATTGTTAACTTCCCCTCGATCCTGGTTTCCTACCAAGGAACTGGTCTAAGTTTCTTTTGTCAATAAACTTTATTGACAAGGGACGCTATTCGTAGCGGTTTTCCTCAAACTTCTCGCCGAATTTTCCTGGGGAGATGCCATTCAACGAAAAAATTTGATGTCAGAGTTGCTGGGGAACCCAGTCGTCTGAGTTGTAGAGTTGCACAAACTTCTCTGTTGGAGACGCCATTTGCCGACTCTATCTGGGGAAAACGAGTCTCTTGAGAGGCTGCTTCTGTGTGGGATCTTACATCATACTTTTCTCGGGATCTTCCCGGAGAAATTCCATATGATGGGGTCCAATTTTGAGGTGCCGATGACCTTTTCATCAGCGGTCTTTTTGGAGCGAAACTGGCATGCTGCCGAATCTCTGATTACGAGGCTTTCTCTGTGGATTTTCCTTAATCCAGGAAAGCAAGGATATCATCTTCAATGGCGAAGAGTGATGCTGACTGAAAGTTCCTCTGGTTTGCAGAGGTTCAAGTTATCAAAGTGGTCAAGGGCCAACTTCCTTCCAGAAATAAACTGGAGGCGAGGTTGTTCAAACGCAACGTTTCCTGACGAGGCAATAACTGACAACTCGATTGAGAGAACTTCTATCACTAGGGGACAAGACCGACTAGAGTGATAGTGATGCAATATGAAATGTAAATGCAAATCAATAATGCATGATGTATGTATGTATATGCTGACAAAACTGACGCGACATACAAACTGACAGGTGAACACGACTGGATACTCGGCCATCGCGGGGCGAAGAAGTACCGTTGGTTTAGAATAGCAATTCCACCTTGCTTAGGAAAGATAGTCCCTGTTGGGAGCCATGTTGGTCGGGCTTAGGAGATGAGAACTCGGCCGCGGCGTGCCATACGAAACAAGGTCTCTGACACAGTTGATCCCTTCATTCAAGCGTACTGGCCTAGAAGGAGTACTTTGATTCTGCACTTTGAAGTTCGCTTACTTCTGGAGAAGCGGTTGATGTTCCTTTGATGTTCAATAGTCAAAAGAAATTTCCGACTTTATTAAAAAGCAGAAAAAGTTTTAACAAGTAAATTCATTTTTGTTTTATTTCAAGAATCGTTAATCATATTAAAATGTCGTTCTGTAAAGCTAAAATAAATAAGAATTACAAACAAAAGCACAAAGGCTCAAATTTTATTGATAAAATGGAGATCAGCCAAACGCGTGATTCCAAAGAGTATTTACAAAGTTAGAAAATGGTAATTTATAGGGAAAAGGGCTACGTTGAAACATAACGACCGCTATCCTTCTACCAACTTTGAATTCGGGGCATCCTGAGCTTCTGTCGAAGATGACCTTGACTGGAATTTTCTGACGGATGATGTAACTGCTGCTGAGGGACTTGCCTCTGTTGAACATAGTTACTTGCCATTATCCCTAATTTTTGCCTGGATTGTACTGTGATGTTTCCAATCCACCGGATGATTTTTTTCTCTGTCTCTAACTTTTGCCTGGACCGCCCTTTCGGGTTTTCAATCCACCGAGACGTTTTTTTTTTAGGCGAAGTATTTCTTGACTACATCAACATTTGTGGGGTAGGCAAATTCCTCTCCGTCCATGGTTGCAAGTCTCAAGGCGCCGCCTGAGAAAGCCTTCGTGACCACATAGGGGCCATCATAATTCGGAGTCCATTTACCTCGCGAATCAGTGAGAAATGATTGTATCTTCTTAAGCACGAGGTCTCCTCTTCTGAAGACACGAGGTCGGACCTTTTTGTCAAACGCCCTCTTCATTCTCTGTTGATACAATTGACCATGGCATAGTGCCGTTATTCTCTTTTCTTCGATCAGATTCAATTCGTCATGTCGGCTTTGACACCATTCAGCTTCTGAAAGCTTAACTTCCATCAATACTCGGATTGACAGGATCTCTACTTCTATGGGGAGCACTGCTTCCATGCCATACACTAGAGAGAAAGGGGATACCCCTGTTGAAGTGCGGACAGATGTTCGATAACCATGAAGAACAAAAGGCAGCATTTCATGCCAATCTTTGTAGGTTACAACCATCTTCTGAACGATCCTCTTGATGTTCTTGTTAGCCGCTTCTACCGCTCCGTTCATCTTGGGTCGGTAGGGAGATGAGTTATGGTGTTTGATCTTGAACTCAACGCACAACTCTTTCATCATCTTATTGTTAAAGTTAGATCCATTATCAGTGATGATCTGGCTCAGAACACCATAACGGCAGATGATATTGTTTTTGATAAATCGGACCACCACTTGTCGGGTTACATTAGCGTACGACGCTGCTTCGACCCACTTGGTGAAATAGTCAATGGCTACCAGGATGAACCGATGTCCGTTTGAAGCCTTAGGTTCGATCAAGCCAATCATGTCGATTCCCCATATGGAAAAAGGCCACGGGGAAGAGAGAACTTTGAGATGCGATGGCGGTACATGAATTTTGTCAGAGTATATCTGACACTTGTGACACCTCCTCATGTACTTATAGCAGTCAGATTCCATTGTCAACCAATAGTACCCTGCTCTTAGAATTTTTCTCGCCATTGCGTGTCCATTGGCATGAGTGCCAAAGGATCCTACATGAATTTGTTTCATAAGCATGTCTGCTTCTAGTCTGTCTACACATCGGAGCAAGACCATGTCAAAATTTCTCTCATAAAGAGTGTCACCACTCAGGAAGAAGTTTCCAGCCAATCTTCTGAGGGTTTTTCTGTCTTTCCTGGATGCCCCGGGTGGGTACTCTTGTTTCTGAAGGAAGCATTTGATATCTTGATCCAAGGTCTGTCTAAATAGGACTGCTTCAATCGTGAAGATGTAAGCGGGCCGTTCAAGGCGCATTATGTCGATCTTAGGTAGGTCGTTCCATCGACCTACACTAATCATGGAAGAGAGAGTGGCTAATGCATCAGCCATGTGATTCTCATCACGAGGGATGTGATGAAACTCGATTCTGTTGAAGAAAGGTAACAACCTTCTTGCATAATCTTTGTAAGGAATCAGTCCTGATTGGTATGTGTTCCAATATCTTTTTATCTGATTGATAACCAGGGCTGAATCGCCGTGTACGTCCAAGTTTTTTATCCTTAAATCAATCGCTTCTTCGAGACCCATAATACATGCTTCGTATTCGGCCTCGTTGTTCGTACATTTGAACGTAAGTTTGGCAGTGAAAGGAATGTGGGTACTCTGAGGGGTAACAATGATTGCCCTAATTCCGTTTCCATAATGATTAACTGCTCCGTCAAAGATAAGTCCCCATTGGGAATCTGGTTCTGGCCCTTCACTGGGTAACGGTTCATCGCAGTCTTTCATTTTTAGATACATGACATCTTCGTCTGGGAAGTCAAACCCGATTGATTCTTGATCGTCAATCGGTTGATGAGCCAAATGATCGGCTAAAATACTTCCCTTAACGGCTTTCTGAGCGTGGTACTCTATGTCATATTCTGATAATAACATCTGCCAACGGGCAATTGTTCCCGTGAGAGCAGGCTTTTCAAAGACATACTTGATTGGATCCATTTCTGAGATTAACCAAGTAGTATGACGAATCATGTATTGACGAAGACGTTTGGCTGCCCAAGCCAAAGCGCAACAAGTTTTCTCAAGCATCGTGTACCGAGTTTCGCAGTCGGTGAATTTCTTTCTCAAATAGTAAATGGTAGACTCTTTCCGTTTAGTTTCGTCTTGTTGGCCAAGTACACATCCCATTGAGTCTTCCAGAACTGTGAGGTAAATGATCAGTGGTCTTCCTTCCACTGGAGGTGATAGAATCGGCGGATTCAACAGGTATTCCTTGATACTGTCGAAGGCGGTTTGGCAATCTTCTGACCAAACGCAATCCTGGTTCTTTTGGAGTAATTTGAAAATCGGCGCACACGTGGCGGTCATAAGGAATATGAATCTGGAGATGTAGTTCAAACGTCCCAAGAATCCTCTGACTTATTTTTCAGTTTTCGGAGAAGGCATTTCTCGAATGGCCTTGACCTTGTCAAGATCAATCTCAATCCCTTTCTGGCTGACGATGAACCCTAAGAGTTTCCCCGAATGGACACCAAAGGTGCACTTGTTGGGATTCAAGCGGAGCTTGAATTTTCTTAAACGTTCGAACAATTTTGACAGATGTTCAATGTGCTCATTCTCTGTTTTTGATTTTGCAATCATATCATCAACATATACCTCGATTTCTTTGTGTATCATGTCATGAAACAGAGTAGTCATGGCCCTTTGATAGGTTGCCCCGGCGTTCTTCAAGCCGAACGGCATTACCTTGTAACAAAAGGTACCCCACGGGGTAATGAATGAAGTTTTCTCCATGTCTTTCGGCGCCATTTTGATCTGATTATAGCCCGAGAATCCATCCATGAAGGAAAAGACTTTGAACTTTGCTGTACTGTCTACCAGCATGTCAATGTGTGGTAAAGGAAAGTTGTCCTTTGGACTAGCCTTGTTCAGATCCTTGTAATCAACACACATTCTGACCTTTCCATCCTTTTTGGGAACGGGTACGATGTTGGCTAACCATTGAGGATATTCAGATGTAGCGAGGAAACCTGCGTCAATCTGTTTCTGTACCTCCTCTTTGATTTTGATGGCCATGTCCGGGTGAGTCCGTCTCAACCTTTTCTTTACTGGCCGACATTCTGACCTTAACGGTAAATGATGTTCCACGATGCTGGTATCTAACCCTGGCATGTCCTGATAGGACCAAGCGAATACATCGGGGAATTCTCTGAGAAACTTTATCAAACTCTCTTTGGCAGTTGGACTGAGCAGTGCCCCAAGCCTGATTTCTTTTTTCTCTCTTTCTGAACCCAAGTTTACCATTTCCAACGGTACTTTGTGAGGTTCAATGAACCTTTCCTCTTGTCTGAGTAATCGGAAGATCTCTTCTGGAATTTCATTGTCAACTTCTTCTTCAGCCCCAAATACCGGGAACTCAAAGTCGGGAGAAGGCATCGGATCATATGTTTCAACTGGGTTTAAAACAAGCAATCTGTATGACGTGATGATTCGTGTTTAGAAGAGATAGAGAAAATGCAAAAGTGTGTGCAGTGTTTTATTTTACTGCTTGTTTTTATTATTGATTTGTTTTTTAGGATTACCATTTTCTGAAAAAAATGAAAAGAGAAAACAACAATTAATGCAGAAATTACAGAACGACGTTATTTTATTAATGAACAAGTCGATCCTTGAAACTACAACCCTATAAAACAAAACTCTGTCGCTTTGGGCGAAGCGAAGAGGGAAATTTATAGAAAGCGATCCCTATCAAAACACCCGTTTCACCTGGGCAGGGTGAAAGGTTAAAGATGTCAATTACTTTGCCTGATGAACGATCTTCAGAACCTCGACGGCAACCCATTGGCGGCGAACTCCTCAGTGAATCACAAAGTCTGGCACCTTCCTTGATTTGTCTTCAGAAATAACGCTGATTTCTGGTGGAGCAGGATCACTGGAATCTGTCTCCCAGGCAGAATTGTCGTAGGAGAATTCCTCAGTTGTATTTTGCATAGCATTTGTGCTCTCAGCTGTATCTCCCCATCCAGTTGGCTGGATGTCTTCGAGCCTGATACGAGAGCTTTCGGGAGCGGTGTACTTGACCATATAGTCAAATTTTCCACTTGGTTGTCCTAAGGTGTCCCACACTTCTTTGGAACTGGAGGGGTCATCTCTCTCGATGACGTTGACCTCGGGAAAAGCATAGTTGATGAATTTAAGTCCTGCAAACGTTGCGAAGTCATCTTCATGTTGAGTAGTTTCTAAATGACCTGAGTGTTGATCCCATGACATGGTGGGGACACAGGTATTCTGTTCAATGATGCTCAGCTGATTTTCGTTACTCGGCTGACTTTCTGGCCCCAAGTTTCCTGGGTAAGGCTGCCACATTGGCAGACCATCCATTGGGCCATAGTAATTGTAGTCAAAGTTGTCTTTCATCAGAGTGTCTTCCTCTAATGAATTTGGCGGAGCACGACATCCTTTCGGATCACAATCTCCATATATCATTTCGACATCTGACCGTGGTATAAATCTCGGACTCTGTGCGGGATAGCAAAATGGTATAGGCACCTCTTCCTGAGACATATAACCGTCCTCGTTAAGGTAGGACTTCCATTCTTCATCTGTGTCAGAGGGATCTTCCTCATTGATAGCATGTACTGCTTGAGACACTGGGTGAAGGAAACCTCCACTGTGGAAGAAGTTTTGAAGGGGATGAAGACTTTCATCGTTGGCAGCTGTCCGGGTACAGGTTGCAGAAAAACCAAGACCCTTCTTTGTTGTATTGCTTGTAGGAATGACAAGATGTCCCCATCCGATTGTATCGGTACTCTCGACCGCTTTGATAGCATCTTTGTATGAGGAAATCGAGGTTCCTCCTCCGGATTGATTGTCCTTGCTCACCGACAGTGCTTGGAACTGCGTTCCAATAACCTCCTCGGGTTCTACACAAGCAGATGATGATAAGTTACTCACGAGCAAGGCCTATTCTCCATAGACTGTGACAAGCTTATCGTTCTGAACGAACTTTAGCTTTTGGTGGAGGGTTGAAGTGACCGCTCCAGCCTGATGTATCCAAGGTCTTCCTAATAAACAACTGTATGTTGCCCGGATATCCATGACCTGGAAAGTGACTTGGAAAGTATGAGGACCGATAGTTATGGGAAGATCAACTTCGTCGATAACTATTTTTCTGGATCCGTCGAATGCTTTGACGACGACCTTGCAGATTCTCATCGGAGGGCCTTTGAATGATAATTGCATCAAAGTGGACTTCGGCATAACATTCAGGGCTGACCCTGTGTCTACCAGTACGCTGGCTAAAGCATCGTCCTGGCAGTTAACTGTAATATTGAGCGCCATGTTATGACGGCGACCCTCTTTGGGTAATTCCTCATCACTAAATACCAAATTATTGCAGGAAGTGTTGTTAGAGACAATACTATCGAGCTGTCTGATTATTACATCCTGTTCCACAAAGGCTTGCTCCAAGACTTTCTGTAGAGCCTCCCTGTGGGCTTCTGAACTGAGTAACAGTGATAATACCGAGATCTTTGAAGGAGTCTGTAACAGTTGATCAACAATGTTGTATTCACTCCTTTGGATGAGCTTCAACATCTCATCATTATTTTTTGAAAGGTCGGGATTACTGGATTGACCGACTGATGGATCGGGAGCTTCCGTCTGAAGTTCCTTTTCCTTGTTGGATTCTCCAACTCCTCGGTTAAAAATTCGACCACTCCGTGTTACACGACTGATGTCTGCAATATTCACGACGGAGGGTAATGGAATTTCCTTTCCATTTTCAACTATTGTTGCACCGTATTTGTAAGGGATAGCCTTAGTTGATTCATACGGTGTTGGTCCCGGTAGATAGATGACTATGGGAACCTTCTGATTTTTCTGACCATCATAAGTAATCTCGATCCGTTCCCGGTTGGGAACTTTAGATTCGTCAAGTAGAGGGATGATGGAAAAAACATCCCTGGTCCTATGATGACCAGAGATTGTGACAACGTCCTCGACTTGATTGGCAAGGTAGCTCGGCGTCCAGTTGATGGGTCCAGAACCCGGATATGGGCGAATCTCTCCACGATCCACCTGACCCTGAAGAGCTGCTCTCACAAGGTAACACCCTTGGTTACTTTTCGAACAGACGCTACAACGTTCATAGTTGTGTGGTGGCACCTGGCCATGCCCACTTTGAATACAATGTAACCTCACTAGGTTAGCTTCCACTGATCGGACATCCTGACTTTGACGCCGAGTGGGGTTTCTGTTATTGATACTAATTTGCTGAGTATCTTCATCCATGTAGATTGGCATCCACCAATGATTTAATAAGTGCTGAAGTGCCTCCTGGATAAGGGTACAACCTCGATCGTTTTTGCAACCTGCTTTACAGCTTTGATAGTCGTGTGATATTAAGAATCCGAGTCGGACCTGCTCAGCATGTAACTCTACCAGGTTGATATTCATCACGCGAATATCGAAGATCTGAACCATGTTGATCTGATAAGAGTTCCTATCATGGTAGTCTTGGATCGATCCAAGATCCATCTGATGCTGGAGGGCCTCTTGTATGAAAGAGCATCCCTATTTGTTTACCGAGCAAGTCAGACAAGAACTGTAATCGTGTCGTGGCAGATTATGATACTGGCTTTACCTTGAGTGCATCGCCACCAAGTTGACATTCATTGCACAGATATCGTGGTTCTGAATGACGTTGGAATTCGTATAGACCATGTTAACTCCACGAACTCGGTGCTCTTGGATCCATCCGAGATCCATCTGTTCCTGTAGAGCTGCTTGCACTACAGAACATCCTTGGTTGCTCTTAGAGCAGATATCACACTGGTGATAATTATGAGGTGGCACATGGCCGTACCCACTCTGTCTACAATGCATCTTGACCAGATTGGTTTTCAACAAGAGTACATCGTGAATTTGATAGACATTGTTAGTCTCTCCTTATATCAAATTGACTGCATCCTTCTCATGTTGAGGCAGCGGGTTCGTGAGAACATTAGGATTTGTATCCTTTAAGGATAAGACCCCACTCCTAACAAGTTTTTGCACGTCGGACTTGAAATTGAGACAAGTCTCAATGTTATGCCCTGATCCTCCTTAGTGGTAAGGGCAAGTTTGATCCACCTTAAACCAAAAAGGCGGATTTTCCGGTACTGTAAGAGGAGATTTAGTCTAAATGTACCCCTTAGCCAGAAGCAACGGAAATAGTTCTGCGTACAACATGGGTTTAGGATCAAACCCTGATGGTCGTGTTGTACGGTTGTTGTTATATGGAGGACGAGCCTGCTGAAGAGGCTGTTGTGTCCTTTGCTGATTAGGTTGGCTCTACGCAACCTGAGGTTGATACGTAGGAATAGGCACAGGGCTGATAGCAGGAATTACAGCTGCTACTGGTTGGTATCGTCGCCTTTGCTTTCCGAGAGAGATATTCCCAATATCCTGCTCTTTTTTCTTAGGGAGAGCACTACCGTATCGTTTTGTACTGCTTGATGGTCCAGCGTCTTTTGCCAAACGTCCTTCTCGGACGACTTCCTCAAGACGTACGCCCATGCTCACCATCTCGGTGAAATCACTGGGTGCAATGGAAACCATTCGGTCATAATAAAATGAGCTTAAGGTCTTTAAGAAGATCTTTGTCATCTCTTTTTCCTCAAGAGGTGGACAAATCTGAGCGGCAATTTCACGCCACCTTTGAGCATACTTCTTAAAGGTTTCCTTGTCCTTTTGAGACATCAATCTGAGTTGATCTCTGTCAGGTGCCATGTCCAAATTGTATTTGTATTGTTGGACGAAGGCAGTACCAAGATCTCTGAATGTGCTAATCGTAGCACGGTTTAAACCCATGTACCATTTGAGTGCGGCACTGGTTAAACTATCCTGAAAGTAGTGAATCAGCAGGTCCTGATTCTCAGTCTGAGCTGACATTCGCCGAGCGTACATCACCAGATGGCTCTGAGGGCAAGAGTTACCCTTGTACTTTTCAAAGTCGGGCACTTGAAATTTGTGCAGAACTTTCACATTGGGGACCAGACAAAGGTCTGCGGCGTCCTTTCCAAATAGATCCTGACCGCGAATGGCTTGCAGTTCCTTCTGCATTTCCAAGAACTGTTCCTGGAATTTATCCATTCTATCGAACATAGTTTCCTTCTTATCAGAAGGGATCGGTGGAATTTGTCCTTCCGGGACGGTGTGCACCACAGGGGGTGGTACCGTGACTACGGCAGTGAATCTTGGCGTTTCCCGAAGTTTGTAACCTTCAGGAGTCTTCAGTATGCCCCTGACATCTTCACTTTCCCGAAGTTTGTAACCTTCAGGCCCAGCGGCTTCTGTTATGATTCCCTGATCTTCAGCGATCGGCGGAACATATCCTTCCGGGATATAGTTTGCAGGCATGCCCCAGGGACGATCTTTTGGCATCTGATACCTAGGATCAAACTTCTCCACTATGGGCGCTGAGGTGATCTCTGAGATCACAGTCCTTTGTAGCCGAGCTTCTGCCATGGCTTGCATGTCATTATGAAGCTTTCTTATATCCTCTCTTAGAGCGTCGATCTCTTCTTTCAACTCTCTGTTCTCTTCCTCAAGATCATCCATCTTTTTCTGACGATTGGCCCGAGTATTGTACGAATGAAACAGTTTGACTCTAGAATCCAGACACAAACGTGAGATTCGTAGGTAAGAAGAATACGCGATATGAGAATGATGAATGCAATGATTATATTAATTGTTTTTTGGTTTAATCAAAATAAACTTCGACAATTAGATTGCAAATATCAAACAGTGGGGAAACCCCTTTTTATTGAAATTCAAAGGATTGTGGAAATGGAAATACAGTAGATTACAAAGAGCAGAAACAGAAACCTAAGCTAATGGGTCCCGAGTCCTCTCTGAAGAGAAATCGGGTGCTGATTCTGGTATCTTCCTTTTCTTTGACCGGGGCTCTTGGGCCGTTGTCGGGTTGTCATTCCTTTTCCAGGTGAAAGGAGTGAGCAAATTCCTTTGGTCCTCTTGATTCTCTACAGCATGTTGCTCCAAAATTTCAATCAGAGCATCTTTCTCTTTCAGTAATTGTTGTATTTTGATGCACTCTATGTCGAGGGTGCGGTACTTGTTCTTCCAAGACCTTATCTCCTTTTGAACTTTGTTGAGAGTAACCTGAAGCTTTTCAGTTTCCGTCATGAAGTACATGACAGATTCCCTAGGCGGAAGAATTCCGTAACGAGGATAAGGCATCTTTAGCTTGAGAGCTCTAGTTTGTACCCAATGGAGATAAGGCTCCACCGAGACACAGTCCGGTTTTCCTAGAGACTCCCGTCCTTTCTTATGAACATGTTTCCAAGCTTGCACTATTTTCGTCTTTAGTGCTCTGTCGTTTTCTCCTTCTTTGAAGAAAAGACCTTCCAGATGAGCATTCAGCGGAATATGCCTCATCGGGTATCCAAATTGACGACGAACGAGAACTGGATGGTAATTGATTCCTCCCTTAGTTCCTATAAGGGGTACGTTGGGGAAGTTTCCATAATGGTCAATGATCCTGATTCCATCATAAATCCTATTACACCAATCTATATCAGAGTTGGTGAGAGACATGATCTTCTGCGACCAGCGCAAGGCACTCTTATGATCCCAGAAAGCAGCAGACTTAGGTAAATGGGAGATAAACCATTTATAAAGCAGAGGTACATAGCATGTGATCTCCCCTCCGCTGTACAAATTTCCCAAGTGTACAGAATGATACGCATCTGCGAGCAAAGTCGGCACAGGGTTCCCAATGAGAAAAACCTTAATAGCGTTGATATCGACGAAGTTATTGATGTTGGGAAACAAAAATAACCTGTAGGTGAGTAAAACAAAGATGCTTTCAAAAGCAGTCACGTTTCCTATACTAGCAAAATACAGGGCTTTCTTTGTCAAGAATTGGGCTGGCAAACCTTGTATGCCACCCTTGGTAGTCATGTGAGTCCTGACCTCAGACTCGTCCAAATGAATTGCTCTTGCAATGGTCTGATTCTTTGGAATTTCTTCCAGTCAGGCAAATGGAGCTCGATCAGTGATATGTAAATCGATCAGATGCGAATACTCCTCCAGCATTGGTGAGAGCTGGTAATCCGGGAATGTAAAGCAGTGATAAACCGGATCGTAGAATTGAACGAACGCGCCCATGATTCCCTCAATCACATGGACTCTCAAAAGTGGTAGCAAACCTCCGTACTTGGCTATGAAAGCCTCTTGGTTTGTGATCATTCTTGCCAAACCTCTTAAATCCTCTAGTTTTGGAATCCTGAAGGTGTACTTATGAGTTCTCCTTCTACCGAAATCCATTAGCACAATCCTTTTCTCTGAGATTTGCAATCACAGTCTTAGTTTAATTTGAAAAACAGAGAGACTAGAAGAGAAATTTTTTTGAATGTTTTAATGTTTTTTAAATGAATGCATGAATACAGCACACAAAAACATAGAAAAAACATGGGGTCAAAGGGTCGTTGTCATGAAGTCAAGGCTCTACCCATCCCCAAAGGTTTATACTAGGGTGATTTTTGTACCTGTACTCATTATCATCAGCTCCTCCCAGGAAAGCAAAACAACAAGCGGATCGCCAGCGAGTTATAGAGCAATCTTAGAGTAAGTGCCATTCACCGAGAATAGATCACCAGCCTCAAATGAGGGTAGTATCGTGTGACAACTATTTCCGATAGTTTCCGCACTACAAAAGGGTTGACTCCTCAGCTTCTCAGACATCACAATCGGCCCATTGCCTAAGAGAGGGAATGGGTTGTATTGGCCAGCCTCCACTGAGGTTGATGGCCGACCTCGTCGCCATCACTTATCTTAAGTGTATACTCAATCTTTCCACATGCGGCATCACACGCATTCCCATTAGCAGAAAAATAAACACGTATAGCAATTAGGAAAAGTAATATATATATTTGTCCTAATCATCCTAGACCTTTAAAGCTATGAATCCTAAGTTCCTGACAGAAAATGGGTTCCCCGGCGGAAGCCCTAATCTGTGGTTTCATACAAGAAAAAAGGGTAGAAGAGCCCCACGGTGGTTTTCTTATACAAAGCCTAAGAGGAGGCTAATATGTGTCTCGTACAAAGCCCGAGAGAGAGGCTAAAAGGTTTTGATCCTGCAAGAGGATCTTTTGGTATCTTGTATAAAGCCCGAGATGGAGGCTAAAATTTGTTTGGCTCAATAAGAACCTTTTTGTATCTCGTATAAAGCCCGAGATGGAGGCGAAAGGGGTGATTGACTCAACGAGGGAGTCTCTGGTATCTCGTACGAAGCCCGAGATGGAGGCTAAACGTTGTTTGAATCCGCTGGGGAGAATCATTGTACAAAGCCCAAGAGAAGGCTAACTTCACTGGAGAAGAATCATTATACAAAGCCTAAGAGGAGGCTATGGCGACTGTTCAGTTAAATGACAGGTCCAGTATACTGATTTTAAAAGAGAAAACCAGTTCTTATATGAGTAACACTGTACTCAGGGATTTTTGATGCGAGGATCAGGGTTATCTCCTGTTCTTTAAGGAAGTGGGAAATCCAAAGGGTATTGAGATTGTCCGAGTCTACGGGTTTTCTTCCTATTTTTGAAGGGGTCACTTGAGAATGTCTTTGAGACTCAAGGATATTAGACTGTCCGTGTCTAGAGTTTCATCTTTTGTACTATGCTTTGAGAAAGAGTAGTAGACTCTTTGAAAGGACGGTTGTATGCAGATAACTAAGTTCTGTTCCTATACCTCTAGGAGGTCATCGGGACAATTTGTACGAAGCCCAAGAGGAGGCTGGAAGCTTTTAAGAAGCCGACGGGTCCTTGTACTAAGCCCAAGAGGAGGCTATCATTCCCGGAGGAAGAGATCATTATACGAAGCCTAAGAGGAGGATGTGAATACTTCTAAGAAGTCGGCGGGTCCTTGTACTAAGCCCAAGAGGAGGCGGGGTTGCTTTTAGGAAGCCTGTGGGTCCTTGTACGATGCCCAATATGAGGCCGATGCTTTTAAGAAGCCCGTGGGTCCCCAAACCCCGAGAAATTCAAGACAGGCTATCCACGAGGAATAGATCAAGCCAGGAAAGTTCGAGAATTTGGAAGAAACTCAAAGATACCATTCACGGAGAATACATTCATCTCTGGGAGTAGAGTTTCTTGATAATTCCTAATGAGGACAGCCGAAGAGAAGACTGTATCTGGTGATCATATTGGGGATCTAGTTGTCTATTTCTACGAATAAATGAAACGGCGTCACCTAGTTCTAGACGTAGTTGCCGGGGAAACTCTAAATATCTATACTATTATTACATAGTTGATATGAGTTTATGAAAGAAGACTTACAGCGAAACAGCCCCACAATACAGTTATATGTGTATGAAAGCGGTAAATGAAAGCGTATAAACACTTACTCGGTTGTAGAGCTTCCATGCTGTTTGGTTAGTTGTTCAACAAAGAAAGATTGAAAAACAACAGTATATTCAAAATCAAAGGAGAAAGTGCTTTGAAAAAGAAAGATTTGGGGCTTACAGCTCAAGGAGAGGCCCAGGGTTTTATCAGTGAGCGCACTTTTTGAATTTGTACAGAGGGACTTATACAAGTGACTGTGGCCCAAAAAGGTTTTATGTACAAAGGGATGGGTCTTACACTCTCTCAAGAGGCCCAAAAAGTTTTAAAGAAAAAGAGTGGGGCTTATAACACGAGGGTAGGCCCAGATGATTTTTCATTTAAAATGGCGATCGCGCCGAGATTTTCTTTTAACGCAAAGGGGCTTATACAATATCTGAGGCCCAAAATGGTTTTGGTTAAAAGGGGGTTGGGTCTTACACTGTATTAGAGGCCCAAAAGTTTCGAATGGGTCTTATAGCTCGAGGAGAGGCCCAGATGGTTATTTTTAAACTGGCGACGATCGTGCCGAATTTAAAAATGTACAGAGGGACTTATACAATAAGTGAGGCCCAAAATATTTCTGTACAAGTGGGTTGGGTCTTACACTCTAATAGAGGCCCAAAAAAGTTTTAAGAAAAGAAATGGGTCTTACTACTCGAGGATAGGCCCAAGGTTTTTTGTTTTGAAAAGGCGACGATCGTGTTGTTTGTTTTTTACGGTATCGACACTTATACAATATACTGAGGCCCAAAAATGATTTGGTCAAAAAAAGGATTGGGTCTTACACTCTATTAGAGGCCCAAAGTGTTTTGAAAATGATTTATGAGGGTTGAATTAATCCAAAAACCCTAATTTGTTTCAAAAAATGTATTTAATTGAATAAAAATTCAATTAAAATGATCAAAATTGTTTAACATATGGAAAACACATTGTGATCTTGGATTAATGCTTCAAAAATTAAGTATTGACCTACAAAATAATTAGAAAGCATTAAAAGTTGCAAAATCAAGGTGGAAAAAATATTTTAAATGTTAAAAACAATTAAAACATTAATTATTTGAAAAAATATCAATTATATAAAATAAATAATATTTTTGGGATTTTTTGGGAAAATAAAATATCTTAACATTTTTGTGAATTATTAAAAAAAGAATCAACTCAAAATCATTAAAACTCGGAGAGAAATTAATTTTTGAATCAATTAAATAAAATCACAAAATTCAAATATTTGAATTTTCAAAAAAATGGCGCCAAGAACACGCGCGTGTTCTGGGTTTGCCCAGATTTGCATTTTCTCTCCAATCTCACTGAATACTTGATTATATCATGTAATCCACATACCAATCAACTCGTTTCAATCTCACGATCATGTCTATGACAATTAATTTATTTAAATTAAACATAAAACAAGAAATCACAAAAAACCCTCAAGAACCCTAATTTCTGCATGAAGGCTAGGATTTTTGATACACGATTCAAACAATGCAATTAATTGAGGGAAAACATTCCATGCATGATTATGAACATATGGCTAAATTATTGTGCAGCAAAAATTGCATGGATCATAAAGTTAGAAGAGCTCATGCTTACCACTTGCAGCTGGTGATCGTGATTTGTGTTGGAGGTGTTACAGCAAGGTTCCAATGATCTGGATAGCTTCCCTAGGTGCCATGGAGTGTGTATGAATGCTTGGAATGGATTGAAATGATCTGGAACTTGAGATGGTACCCCAACTGCAAACTTGTCAAGAACTTGAGCAATTGGCTGGTGATTTTGTGAAATATGTGTTCTAGATGTTATGTGAGTGTTTGGATCACTTCTATATGATGTATGTGAGGTGTGTGTGTGATTGGTTTGATTGGAAAAGCTCTCAAACTCAAAACCCGATAGTGACTTGCCATAGAAGGCAAAATTGGAGTGAAAGAAGAGATTTTGAGGAAAGCATCTGTTTGATGGCTTTGGTGTACTCAAACTGATCACAATTGAGCTCTATTTATAGTAGAGCAAGTTTGTTTTGCAAGGAATAGTGAATGGCAACTGCTGAGTAGGTTTGGCCAATGTTGGCAAATGAAAATTCAAGTCTCCTCTAGCCATTGACTAGAGGTTAGGGCACAGGTTGCTGGTTCCCTTGGTCTTGGATAAGTCTTGACTGAATTCAGTTGATAATGCCTCAGTCCATGCCACCTTGATGCTTCTATTGAATGCTCTAATCCAAAATTGGAGTCTTGTCCCTATTTTGGCAATTCTAGGTTCAACATGCTATTTCTTGTTCCAAAGACTTTGGAGGCTTGGCTCAGTGATTGTCCCCTTTAGATTCAATCCTCAGAGGTGTCCAAGTGGATAGGAGCATTTGGATTTGGCTGATTTTGGCACATCGACCAAAAGTGCAAAAATCTGCCTTGCCTTGGCAAATTTCAGCAAGGCAACAAGCCAATGTCATATCTCATGGCTCAAGTTGAATTTGGTAATGTTCTTGGCCATTTTGGAAAGCCCTTACATGATACAACAACTATTTGAACATGTTTGGTTTTGATCTCTTTTGAATCCAAGTGAAAAATCCCCCTACATTTGGCAAAAAGTAATGTAAAATCTGACTTAGTGAAATTTTCACTAAGTGTTGGAACAAAGTGACTTTTCTTGATTTTGATCACTCCATAACTCAAAATCCATGAGGAATTTGGACATAGGTCAGTATGAAGCTTTTGTAGAGGGTAATGATATCTACAAATCAAGCTTTTAATGGGGAACAATGGCCTTGTGGTTTAGGAGTTATGGTCCTTCAAAGTTGGCACATTAGTGTCACTTTTTTCATAACTTAGAAATTTTTCTATGTTTTTATGGTTACCCCTTTTACAAGTTATCCCACTTTCTTTGATTTTTCTTGATGAATGATGATTCAAATCATACATTAACATCATTTTGGGGTTAAAAATCCATTTTGGTGAAAAATCTCAAAAAGTCAAAGTTGACTTTTGTGCACAGTTGACTTTTTATCAGATGAATTCCAAACTGTGCAATTCTTTAGGAAATCATGTCCTTGACCTAAATCAAACTTGATGGACATGTTCCATGGGTGTCATAGGGTATATTGAATCATGTCTTAGGGTTTGGGAGCATGTACTGGTCAAAAGTCAAAGTTACAGTTGACTTTCCTCGCGAAACCCTAATTGTGGTGCAGATGAAATTGAGACTTGTTGCTCAAGCTTCTTGGATTAATCCATTATTCCAAATGGATCAATATAGTTCATTAAAGACCCTCAAACCCTCTCTTGAGGTCTTGGCTCATGACTTTCCCTAAAAGTCAACTTAGGGGTAAATTAGGTCAAGAAACCCTAATTCCTGATTTTTGATGAATGCATCCCCTGAGGCAAAATTGATTTAATGATTGGGTCCATGAGATTCCATGGAGTATATTAGGTTATGTTTTGGATCATTGGCTTGTGCCCAGATGAAAATTTTCCATCTGGAGGCCCTGGTCGACCAAAACCTAATTTGGTGACACTATCGATCTTGAGACTTGATCCACCTAGAAGGGAGCATCCTTGTGCTTGATCCTTGAAGTGGGAGTCCTTTTGATCCATTGTGGATATTCTAGAGGCTAGACAAGTTGAAGATCAAGTCATTCCTTGATTGATCCTTTGTCTAAGGCTCTGAGAGGACTTAAAACCCTAGTTTTGATTGTAGTGAATGCTCACCCATCTTTGGGGAGACTGATGAAGTATGATGGTACATCCATATTGTGATGATGAGTTTCATAATGATGGGAAATCTTAGTGGTCAAAATTTGGGGTATGACACTTGGGACAACCGAGTGGAAAATACGACTATATGGTCAAGTACACTGCTCCTGAGAGCTCTCGTATCAGGTGTGAAGATATCCAGCCAACTGGATGGGGAGATATACCTGAGAGCACAAATACCCTGCAAAATGCTACAGAGGAATCCTCCTACGACAACTCTGCCTGGGAGACTGATTCCAATGATCCTGCTCCACCAGAAATCAGCGTATTTCTAAAGAAAAATCAAGGAAGGTACCAGACTTTGTGATTCACCAAGGAGTTCGTCGCCAATGGGTTATTGTCGATGTTCCGAAGATTGTTCATAAGTCAAAGTAATTGTCGTCTTTAACCTTTCACCCTGCCTAGGTGAAACAGATGTTTTGATAGGGCTCGCTTTCTGTAAATTTCCCTCTTCGCTTTGCCCAAAGTGATAGAGTTTTGTTTTATAGGGCTGTAGTTTCAAGAATCGACTTGTTCAAAAATAAAATAACGTCGTTCCGTAATTTCCGTATTAATTGTTGTTTTCTCTTTTCGCTTTTTCAGAAAATGGTAATCCTAAAAACAAATTCAAATAATAAAAACAAGCAGTAAAAAAAATATACACTGCACACACTCTTGCATTCTCTCTATCTCTTCTAAAAACAAATCATCACGTCATGCAGATTGCTTGTTTTAAACCCCGTTGAAACATACGATCTGATGCCTTCTCCCAACTTTGAATTCTCGGTATTTGGGGCTGAAGAAGAAGTTGACAATGAAATTCCAGAAGAGATTTCCCGATTACTCAGACATGAGGAAAGGTCCATTGAACCTCACAAAGAGCCGTTGGAAACAATCAATGTGGGCTCAGAAAAAGTGAGAAAATAAATCAGGATTGGGGCACTGCTTAGTCCAACTGCCAAAGAGAGTTTAACAAAACTTCTTAGAGATTTTCCCGATGTATTCGCTTGGTCCTATCAGGATATGCCAGGATTGGATACCAGCATCGTGGAACATCATCTACCGTTAAGGTCAGAATGTCCGCCGATAAAACAGAGGTTGAGATGGACTCACCCATACATGGCCATCAAAATCAAAGAGGAGGTACAGAAACAGATTGACGCGGGTTTCCTCGCCATGTCTGAATATCCTCAATGGTTAGCCAACATCGTACCAGTTCCAAAAAATGACGGAAAAGTCAGAATGTGTGTCGATTACAGAGATCTGAACAAGGCTAGTCCAAAGGAAGACTTTCCCTTGCCACACATAGACATGTTGGTAGATAGTACAGCAAAGTTCAAAGTCTTCTCCTTCATGGATGGATTCTCAGGCTATAATCAGATTAAAATGGCGCCGAAAGACATGGAGAAAACCTCGTTCATTACCCCATGGGGTACCTTTTGTTACAAGGTAATGTCGTTCGGTTTAAAGAACGCCGGGGCAACCTATCAAAGGGCCATGACTACTCTGTTTCATGACATAATACACAAAGAGATAGAGGTATATGTCGATGATATAATTGCCAAATCCAAAACAGAGGAGGAGCATGTGACCCACCTGTTAAAACTATTCGAGCGGTTGAGAAAGTACAAACTCCGCTTGAATCCCAACAAGTGCACCTTCGGTGTCTGTTCAGGGAAACTCTTAGGGTTCATCGTCAGCCAGAAAGGAATTGAAGTTGATCCTGACAAGGTCAAGGACATTCAAGAAATGCCTTCTCCAAAAACTGAAAAACAAGTCAGAGGATTCTTGGGATGTTTGAACTACATCTCCTAATTCATATTCCTCATGACCGCAACATGTGCGCCAATTTTCAAATTACTCAAAAAGAACCAGGACTGCGTTTGGACAAAAGATTGTCAAATTGGCTTTGATAGTATTAAGGAATACCTGTTGAATCCACCGATTCTATCACCTTCAGTGGAAGGAATACCACTGATCATCTACTTAACAGTCCTAGAGGATTCAATGGGATGTGTACTTGGCCAACAAGACGAAAATAAACAGAAAGAGTCTGCCATTTACTATCTGAGCAAGAAATTCACCGACTGCCAGACTCGGTACACTATGCTTAAGAAAACTTGTTGCGCTTTGGCTTGGGCAGCTAAACGTCTTCGCCAGTACATGATTCGTCACACTACTTGGTTGGTCTCCGAAATGGATCCAATCAAGTATGTATTCGAAAAAACCGCTCTCATGGGAAGGATTGTCCGTTGGCAGATGTTATCAGAATATGACATAGAGTACCACGCTCAGAAAGCCGTTAAGGGAAGTATTTTAGCTGATCATTTGGCTCACCAACCGATTGACGATCAAGAATCAACCGGGTTTGACTTCCCAGACGAAGATGTCATGTATTTAAAAATGAAAGACTGCGATGAACCACTACCCCGTGAAGGGCCAGAACCAGGTTCCCAATGGGGACTAATCTTTGACGGAGCTGTAAATCATTACGAAAACGGAATTGGGGCAATCATCGTAACACCTCAGGGTACCCACATTCCTTTCACCGCTAGACTTACGTTCAAGTACACAAACAATGAGGCCGAATACAAAGCTTGTATCATGGGTCTCGAAGAAGCGATCGACATAAGGATCAAGAACTTGGATGTATATGGCGACTCAGCCCTGGTTATCAATCAAATCAAAGGAGATTGGAACACATACCAATCAGGATTGATTCCTTACAAAGACTATGCAAGAAGGTTGTTGCCTTTCTTCAACAAAATCGAGTTTCATCATATCCCTCGTGAGGAGAACCACATGGCTGATGCCTTAGCCACTCTCTCTTCCATGATTAGTGTAGGTCAATGGAACGACCTACCTAAGATCGACATAATGCACCTTGAACGTTCCGCTTACATCTTCACGATTGAAGCAGTCGTAGACGACAAACCTTGGTATCACGATATCAAATACTTCCTTCAGAAACAAGAGTACCCACCTGGGGCACTAAGGAAGGACAAGAAAACCCTCAGAAGGCTGGCTGGCAGCTTCTTCCTGAGCGGTAATACACTTTATAAGAGAAATTTCGACATGGTCTTGCTCCGATGCTTAGACAGACCAGAAGCAGACATGCTGATAAAAGAAATTCATGAAGGATCCTTTGGCACTTATGCCAACGGACACACAATGGCGAGAAAAATTCTAAGGGCAGGATACTACTGGTTGACCATGGAATCCGACTGCTACAAGTACATGAGAAGTGTCACAAGTGTCAGATATATTCCGACAAAATCCATGTATCGCCATCGAATCTCAAAGTTCTCTCTTCCCCATGCCCGGAATTGACATAATCGGCATGATTGAACCTAAGGCTTCAAACGGACATCGGTTTATCCTGGTAGCCATTGACTTCTTTACCAAGTGGGTCGAAGCAGCGTCATACGCCAATGTAACCTGACAAGTGGTAGTTCGATTCATCAAAAACAATATCATCTGCCGTTATGGTGTTCCAAGCCAGATCATTACTGATAATGGATTTAACTTGAACAACAAGATGATGAAAGAGTTGTGCGCTGAGTTCAAGATCGAACACCATAACGCATCTGCCTACCGACCCAAGATGAACGGAGCGGTAGAAGCGGCTAACAAGAACATCAAGAAGATTGTTCAAAAGATGGTCGTAACCTATAAATATTGGCACGAGATGCTACCCTTTGCTCTTCACGGTTATCGCACATCTGTTCGCACTTCAACAGGGGCTACCCCTTTCTCTCTAGTATATGGCATGGAAGCAGTGCTCCCCATAGAAGTAGAGATCCCATCACTCTGGGTATTGATGGAAGCTAAGCTAACAGAAGCTGAATGGTGTCAAAGTCGACACGATGAACTGAATCTGATTGAAGAAAAGCGAATCACAACACTATGCCACGGTCAGTTGTATCAGCAAAGAATGAAGAGGGCGTTTGACAAAAAGGTCCGACCTCACGTCTTCAGGAAAGGAGACCTTGTGCTCAAAAAGATACAATCATTTCTCACTGATTCCCGGGGCAAATAGACTCCGAACTATGACGGCCCCTATGTGGTCAAGCAAGCTTTCTCAGGCGGCGCCTTGAGACTCGCAACCATGGATGGAGAAGAATTTTCCTACCCCACAAATGTTGACATAGTCAAGAAATACTTCGCCTAAATAAATAAAAAAACGTCTCGGTGGATTGAAAACCCGAAAGGGCGGTCCAGGCAAAAATTAGAGACATGATCAAAAATCATCCCGGTGGATTGGAAATCTCAAAGTACAATCCAGGCAAAAATTAGGGAAAATGGAAAGTAACTACGTTTGACAAAGGGGCAAGTCCCTCGGTAGTAGTTACATCATCCGTCAGGAAAACTCCAGTCAGAGTCGTCTTCGACAGAAGCTTGGGATGCCCCGAATTCAAAGATGGTAGAAGGATATGGTCGTTATGTTTCAATGTAGTCCTTTTCCCTTAAATTAACATTTTCTAACTTTGTAAATACTCTATGGAATCACGCGTTTGGCTGATCTCCATCCCATCAATAAAATTTGAGCCCTTGTGCTTTTGTTTGCAATTCTTATTTGTTTTAGCCTTACAGAACGACATTTTAACATGATCAGCGATTCTTGAAATAAAACAAAAAAATGAATTTACTTGTTAAAACCTTTTTCTGCTTTTAAAATAAAGTTGGCAATTTCTTTTGACCGTTGAACATCGAAAGAACGTCGCTCGCTTCTCCAGAAGTAATCGAGCTTCAAAGTGCGGAATCAAAGTACTCCTTCTAAACCAGTACGCCTGAATAAAGGATCAGCTATGTCAAATGCGAATACTCCATCTGACATCTTCGGCTGAGTTCTTATCTCCTAAGCACGAACAACGGTATTCCCCGCAGGGACTATCTCTCCTAAGCAAGGCAGAATTGCTACTCTTGAACCAGCGGTACTTCTTCGCCCCGCGATGGCCGAGTATCCAGTCGTGTGCATCCATTAGTCAGTATGTCGTGTCAGTTTTGTCAGCATAAACATACACACATCATGCTTTTTATTTGTATTCGCGTTCATATTGCATCACTGTCACTCTAGTCGGTCTTGTCCCATAGTGATAAGAGTCCTCTCAATCGAGTTTTCAGTTCTTTCCTCGTCAGGAAATGCTGCGTCTGAACAATCTCTCTCCTCCAGTTTATTTCTAGGATAAGTTGGATCCTCAACCACTTTGATAACTTGAACCGCTGAAAGACCAGAAAATGTTCGACAAACATCACTCTTCGCCATTAAAGATGATATCCTAGCTTTCCCAGATTAAGGAAAATCCCCAGAGAAAGCCACGTAATCAGAAATTCGACAATACAATCGTTTTTCTCTGAAAAATCCGCTGATGAAAAGGTCATCGGCATCTCAAAATTGGATCACATCATATGGAATTTCTCCGAGAAAATCCCGAGAAAAGTATGATGTAACACCCCAAGCGGAGGCAGTCTCTCAAAAGACCCGTTTTCCCCAGTAGAAACAAATGGCGTCTCCAACAGAGAAGTTTGTGCAACTCTACAACTCAGATGACTGGGTTCCCCAGCAAGTCTGACATCAAAATGTTTTCTATCAAATGGCATCTCCCCAGAAAAATTCGGCGAGAAGTTTGAGTAAAATCTCTACGCATAGCGTCCCTTGTCAAGAAAGTTTATTGACAAAAGAAACTGAGACCAGTTCCTTGGTAGGAAACCAGGATCGAGGGGAAGTTTATTTCAGAAACTAAGACCAGTTCCTTGGTAGGAAACCAGGATCGAGGGGAAGTTTATTTCAGAAACTAAGACTAGTTCCTGGGTAGGAAACCAGGATCGAGGGGAAGTTTATTTAAGAAAACTGAGACCAGTTCCTTGGTAGGAAACCAGGATCGAGGGGAAGTTTATACCAGAAACTGAGACCAGTTCCTTGGCTGAAGACCAGGATCGAGGGGAAGTTTATACCTTTTCTAAACATCATTGCTTAGCAAAAGAAGAAGGATGCGTGAACTACCATTCCTAAGCACCGTCAAAATTTCGAGTATTATGATATTTAATCCTCTTGCACCCCGAATGCCCGAATACCTTCGTCATTCACACCTTCGGGTCCAAGAAGATTAAATAGGGGCATCTGTCATACCCCAAATTTTGACCACTAATATTTCCCATCATTGTGCAAATCATCACCACAATATGGGTAATCCATCATGCCTCATTAGCCTCCCCAAAGATGGGTGAGCATCCACTACAATAAAAAATTAGGGTTTCAAGCCCTCTCAGAGCTCTTAGGCAAAGGATCAATCAAGGAATGACATGATCTTCAACTTGTCTAACCTCTAAAACATCCACAAAGGATCAAGAGGACTCCCACTTCAAGGATTAAGCACAAGGCTGCTCCCTTCTAGGTGGATCAAGCCTCAAGATCGCCAGTGTCACCAAATTAGGGTTTGGTCGACCAGGGCCTCCAGATGGAAATTTTCATTTGGGCATAAGCCAATGCTTAAAAGAATATCCTAATATGCTCCATGGAACATCATGGACCCAAGCATCAAGTCAATTTTGCATCAGGGGATGCATTCATCAAAAATCAGGAATTAGGGTTTCCTGACCTAATTCACCCCTAAGTTGACTTTTGGGACAAATCATGAGCCAAGACCTCAAGAGAGGATTTGAGGGTCTCTAATACACCACATTGATCCATTTTCAACAATGGATTAATCCAAGAAACTTGAGCAACAAGTCTCAATTTCATCTGGACCACCATTAGGGTTTTGAGGAAAAAGTCAACTGTAGCTTTGACTTTTGACCAGGTCATGCTCCCAAACCCTAGGACATGATTCAATACATCCTAAAACACCTATGAAATCAATCCATCAAGTTTGATTTAGGTCAAGGACTTGATTTCATAGAGGATTGCACAGTTTGGAATTCATCTGACAAAAAGTCAATTGTGCACAAAAGTCAACTTTGACTTTTTGAGATTTTTCACAAAAATGGTTTTTTAACCCTAAAATGATGTTAATGTATGATTTGAATCATCATTCATCAAGAAAAATCAAGAAAAGTGGGATAAATTGTAAAAGGGGTAACCATAAAAACTTAGAAATTTTTTTAAGTTATGAACAAAGTGGCAAGGGTACCGACTTTGGAGGATCATAACTCCTAAACCACAAAGTCATTTTTCCCCATCCAAAGCTGGATTTGTAGCCCTCATGGCCCTCTACAAAAGCTTCAACTACACCTCATTCCAATTCATTATGGATTTTGAGTTATGGAATGATCAAAATGGCTGAAAACATGAAATGCCACTTTTTCCAACACTTAGTGAAATTTTCACTAAGTCAGAATCTGCCTTACTTTTTTCCAAATGTAGGGACATTTTTCACTTGGATCCAAAAAGTATCAAGACCAAATATGATCAAATAGTTGTTGTATCATATGAGGGCTTTCCAAAATGACCAAGAACATCACCAAACTCAACCTGAGCCATGAGATATGACAATGGCAATATGCCTTGTTGAAAACTGCGAAGGCTAGGCAGAATTTTGCATTTTTGCTCGATTTGGCAAAATCAGATAATTCTAAGCCTTGTCATCACTTTGGACATATCTGAGGATCAAATCTAAAGGGAACAAACACTGATCCAAGCCTCCAAAGTCTTTGGAACAAGAAGTAGCATGCCAAACCTAGAAATCCCTAAAAGAGGGACAAGACTCCAATTTTGGATTGGAGCATTTAATGGATGCTTAGAGGTGGCATGGACTGACACATTTGCAACTGAATTCAGTCAAGAATGATCCAACAACTAGGGAACCAAAGGCCTATACTATAACCTCTAGTCAATGGCTAGAAGAGACTTGGCTTCCCATTGATCAACATTGGCCAAACCTCTGCTGTGGTTGCCATTCACTATTGATCCCAAAACAAATTTGCTCTACTATAAATAGAGCTCATTTGTGCTCAGTTTGAGTACACCAAAGCCATCAAACAGATGCTTTCCTCAAAATCCCTCTCTTTAGGCCAAAATGCCTTCTTTAGCAAGGTAACTCTGAGTTTTTGAGTTAGAGAGCATTTCCATCACAGCTCATGATCCTAACACCTCACATATATCATATCTAAGCTGCCCAAACTCACACAAGTGACCTGTAATCCTTAAATCACAACGTCACCTCTCAAAACCTCAAAATAGTACTTTTGTGTATTTTTCAAGCCATGTCTTGAATCAGTCACTTTCCAAACCAGATAAAACCTCAAACACACTCCAAAAAACATCCTTGAACTGTCCCAAATGGGTCCCCCCATCTGGAACACCATTTGAGGGAGTTGCTATTTTGGTCATTTTAACCCCTTTTGCAAGAAAGGGCCAGTTTGTGTTTTTGCAGGTTCCAGCTGATTCCACTCATCCTAAAAGCTTCTAAGGGATCATTTGAAAGTGTCCAAAGCATCAAACCATTTCTGGAACAAAGAACTTGGCAGATTGCACAAAAACTCCAAAAGCTCAAAAGAGAGGTAAGCATCATGACTTGAACTTTCCAAAATATGCATTGCTTTGAAGTCCACTGATCATGCACACCTCATACATGTTATATATGTTGTGTTTGAACCAATTCATCATTTAATTCATGCCTGTATCAAAGTGTAGCATAGAAAATGCAATTATAGGCCTATTTCAAAACACTATCGAATTTTGAAGAGGGATCATGATCTGAAAAAAATACCACCACCATTGGATTTCTTGTGAAATTCTAGGCCAAATGCATATAATTTTTGTCCCCAACCATGGAGAAATGAGAAAGTTATGGACCTTCCCGTTTCTTGGCAAAACTTGTCTTGCCTTGCCTTGGCCAGGCCTAGAAAACAAGGCAAGCCTTGTGTATTTGTTGGTTTGTTTCAATCAATGGATGTATCACCACCCCAGTGGTAAGACACGCGCCCTATAACCTTGAGGTCGTGGGTTCAAACCCCACCCATGCCATTTTGTGTTTTTTCACCTTTTTGCTATTTTTTCCAATATTTTTATGTTTTATTAATTAATTGGAAAATTAATAACTCCTTCAATTTTAATTATTTTTTATTGGTTCTATTTGCAAAAAATCACAAAAATGTTGAAATATTTTATTCCACAAAAACATTAGATTTATATTATTTATTTAATATAATTAGTATTTTTGTGAATAAATGTCTTTTATTTGTTTTTAAACCTTTTAAAAATAAATATCCATCTTGGAAAATCAAAACCAAGTAGGTTTTAATTCATCTTGTGATTAATCCCTCATTTTTCAAACCTTAAACAAAAGTCACAAATGGTTCATTCAAACTTATTTGGTATTTTTATCATTTTATTTGATTTTCTTTAATATTTACTTTTAAAGGAGAACAAAATTAGGGTTTCTTTGATTTCAAACCTCATCGAATCATTTTCAATCATTCTGGGCCTCTCCTTGAGCTGTAAGCCCCAACAATCATTTGTAAATACAAACCTATTTTGGGTCTCACTTATTGTATTAGTCCCGTTATATTTCAAAAGTTCGGCGCGATCATCGCCCGTTTAAAACAAACCCTGGGCCTCTCCTCGAGGTATAAGACCCATTCAAAATCATTTTTGGGCCTCTAATAGAGTGTAAGACCCAACCCCCTTTTAACCAAAACTATTTTGGGCCTCAGATATTGTATAAGTCCCTCTGCGTTAAAAGAAACCCCGGCGCGATCACCAGTTCAAAAATCAAATCATCTGGGCCTACCCTCGTGTTATAAGCCTCATTCCTATTCTTTAAACACCTTTGGGCCTCTTGTGAGAGTGTAAGACCCATTCCCTTGTACAGAAAATCTTCTTGGGCCTCAGTCACTTATATAAGTCCCTTTGTACAAAACGACAGTGCGATCACTGATAAAACTTTGGGCATCTCCTTGAGCTGTAAGCCCCCAACAATCTTTTCAAAACACTTTCTCCTCTGATTTTGAATATAATATTGTTATCAAAGCTTTCTTTGTTGAACAAACTAACCAAACAGCATGGAAGCTCTACAACCGAGTAAGTGTTTACCCGCTTTCATATGTATATAACTGTATTGTAGGGCTGTTTCACTGTAAGTCTTCTTTCATAAACTCATATCGACTGTGTAATAATAGTATAGATATTTAGAGTTTCCCCGGCAACTACGTATAGAACTAGACAGAACCTCGGATGTTTCAACATAACCTAAACAGTAAAGAACTTTTTAGATAACTAGATCTAAGAAATTCCCCTTTGAACAGTTCATATACAGAAGGCCATTGTTCCTAGTGAAATCCCTTCTGGAACTGTTCACCAACCTCCTCTTAGGCTTAGTGCAAGGACCCACAGGCTTCCTAAAAGCATCCCAGCCTTCTCTTGGGCTTAGTGCAAGGACCCGTCGGCTTCTTAGAAGTTTTCACAGCCTCCTCTTAGGCTTCGTATAATGATTCTTCCTCCGGGAAGATAGCCTCCTCTTGGGCTTCGTACAAATTGTCCCTCGGCTTCTTAAAAGTTTTTCTAGCCTCCTCTTGGGCTTCGTACAAATTGTCCCGACGAACTTCTAGAGGTATAGGAACAGAAATTAGTCATCTTAATAAAACAATCTTTCAAAGAGTCTAGATCTTACTACTACTGTTTCCTAAGCCTAGTACAAAAGATAAAACTCGTAGACTCGGACAGTCTAAAGCTCCTTTGGATTCCCCGTTTCCTTAGAGAACAGGAAATAATCCCGGTCCTCAGATAAAATCCATGAGTACGACATTACCCATATAGGAACTGATTTTTTCTTTTAACCAACATACTGGACCTGTCACTAAACTGAAACAGTCACCAGCACCCTAGCCTCCTCTTGGGCTTTGTACAAATGATTCTCCCCAGCGGAGCTAACCTTTTCAGACTCTCTTGTTGAGTCAAACTCATTTCAGCCTCCATCTCGGGCTTTGTACGAGATACAAAGACTCTCTTGTTGGGTCATAAAACTCATTTTAGCCTCCATTTCAGGCTTCGTATGAGATACAAACACTCTCTTGTTGAGTATAAAGAGACTCTCTTGTTGAGTCGGTCACTTTAAGTCTCTGTCTCGGGCTTCATACGAGACACCAAATCACTCTCTTGTTGAGTATAAAAGACTCTTTTATTGAGTCAAAACCTTTCAGCCTCCATCTCGGGCTTTGTACGAGAGACAAAAACACTCTCTTGTTGAGTATAAAAGACTCTCTTGTTGAGTCAAAACCCCTTTAGCCTCCGTCTTGGGATTCGTACAAGACACATATAAAAGCACTCTCTCGTTGAGTCAGTTATTTGTTAGTACTCTCTTGTTGAGTCAACCCTTTTAGCCTCTATCTCGGGCTTCGTACAAGACACAAAAGCATCCTCTTGTTGGGTCAGTAGCCTCCTCTTAGGCTTTGTATAAGGAAACCCCGGTTGAGTCAATCAAACTTTTAGCATCAAAGCTGTGCCTAATTCACAGTATAAAAACATCAACAACTCCTTCCCCCCCCCCCCCCCCCATCTAATTGCTGTAAGCGACAAGCCTCTAGATTATTTACATCCACGCCACTGTCCCTCTTTTAGCATGAGAAATTCCTAAGGAAAGATAGCATTGCTCTACACTGAGTTAAAGTCTTCTCCTTCAGGTTAAAAATCCCCTATAAAGGAAATTATGGCATTGCTGGATTCACATATCCCAGTTAAAGTAATTCTCCTTTATAACCAGTCACGCAACAGTTGTGACAAATAGACCAAATACCCTTCTTTAGAGATGACAAATTCTCTCTAAAGTCAAAACCTTTTAGCTTCACATCTTGGGCTTCGAACAAGATCCAAATAGACCCTTCAGATTCACATCTTGGGCTTTGAACAAGATACAAACCACCTTTAGCTTCACGTATTGGGCTTTGAACAAGACACCAAAATACCATTTCCTCCCATAGAATAGGAGGAACTATGATCGCTCTGATTTCCCTGTTTAGGTAAACGGGAATACGTAGACATAAGATTGAAAGAAAAATCTTAGCGAGCACACTAATCCAAAACCCCAAATCCCGTACCTTCATACATCAATCGAAAAGTATCAGTCATAAACGTCCTACTAATAGCATAGTCCGGTTATTTCAGCCTTAAACAAAGTAAGAAGAAAGAGGCCCCATTACCATATAGCATCCGTAACCTAACAGACCGCTGTTTAAACTTAGTATGCAAGCAGGGTTAGTTGGAGACATCTATTTCCCTTCCTTCATCAGCTTCAATAGGATAAAAAATGAATCGACATGTAGTTCCCCCAAGAGCGACAATGCTTAAGAACCACGTCCAAAATCGCTCGCTACACCACTGTATAATTAGGGTTTTGAGAAATTGAAGAAAGTTTTGAGAAAACTTTGGATTTTTGAATTTGTATCAAAAAGAATGTTGTTGTTATTATTTGAATGAATTGAAAGTTTGGAGCTTATAACTCAAAGAGAGGCCCAAGTGGTCTAAGAGCAGTTTCACTGGGAATAATGCTCCTCTTAGTACCAGTGTAATTTGAATCTTATTTTTATTGTAAAAAAAGGAAAAGGATGGGACTTACACTCTATTTAAGAGGCCCAAGATAATGTATTTTTGAATGAAAGAATGAAAGAATAGTATTGGGTCTTATACTCAGGGAGAGGCCCAGGTGTTTTCAAGCAGTTTAAAAACAGACAGATGATTTTGAAAACAGAGGTATGGGGCTTACAACTCAAGAAGAGGCCCATGGAAGTTGTTTATTGTT
Source organism: Lathyrus tuberosus (assembly GCA_022829125.1). NCBI lineage: Eukaryota > Viridiplantae > Streptophyta > Magnoliopsida > Fabales > Fabaceae > Lathyrus > Lathyrus tuberosus. The sequence continues at coordinate 75,831 of JALAZF010000026.1, forward strand.
TAAAACAAAGTTTTATGTACAAAAGATTGGGGCTTATACTCAAGGACATGCCCAGATGATTTATTTTGAAAATAGTGATCGCATCGCGATACCGAAAGGCATTATGAGACTTATACTATAGCAGAGGCCCAAATTTATTTATGTACATATGGGGTTGGGTATTTCACTCTAATAGTGGCCCAAGTGTGTTTGAAGTGAAGTTTTGAAAGATTGAATCAAAGAAAACCCTAATTTCATTTTTTAAAGATATTTTTCATAGAAAAATCAATTAAAAATGATTAAAAAACCAAAAATATTCAATAAACATGTTATGAATTATGTTTAAGGTTTAGAAAATGAAGTTTTATTCACATGAAGATTTAAAATCAAATTGGTTTTGAAAAATCAAGAAAAAGAAATTATTTAAAATGTTTAAAAACAAATTAAAAATCAAATAAAAATATTTTTTTGATTTCTTTTATGGAATAAAATATTTAAACATGTGAAGTATTTATGTTTAAATAATCATTTGAAAAAGATTAAAATTGGAGGAGAAATTAATTTTTGAAAATAATTAAGAAAATAATTAAAAATTTGAAAATTTGAAAAAGATTTGAATTATGGCGCCAACGGACATCTTCTCCCCCACGCGTGTCCTCCATGGCCGTTTTGCAAAACCTCTCATATCTCTCTCAATACGTAATGATTTTGCACGATGTAAACATGAAAGTTGTGTGTTTTTTAACAAGGATTTCAATGATACCAATTAATTGCATTTCTTTTAAGTGTAGAGTGAGATATCATGTGAAGAACAGATGAACCCTAATTTTTGTATGAACACTATGAAATCCTATACACGATAGATACATAGCAATTGATTGAGGGAAAACACTCTACATAAGTGCAGAAACATGTTGGTAACTTGAAAACACATTTATGATTCATGGATCATGGAGTTTGAAAAGTTCAGACTTACCCGTGCAAGAGGAATTCGAATCCTCAGTTGTAGGTGTTAAAGAAGTGTTTTGATGATCTGGACAGCTTCCTTAGACCTCAAGTAGTGTGTTGAGATGCTTGTAATGGATTGAAAACCTCTGGATTGGTGGGCACGACTCTAACTGCATATGGCTTTGGGGTGAGGTATGAACTTGATGAATCTGGTGTTACAGATGTTGTTTAAGTGTTTAGATCATTCATATATGATGTACGTGAGGTGTTAGGACCATTGGTTTAAGTGGAATTGCTCTCTATCTCAAAACACGATTCTCACTTCTTTGGGAATGGATTTTTGATGCACAAGAGGGAAATGGTGGAAAACATGTATTCTGATGTTTTTGTGTGGTTTGATCAACCAGAAATGACCTCTATTTATTGTAGAGGAAGTTTGTTTTGCAAGGAATAGTGAATGTGGGCTGGATCACCCTATTGTCCAATGGATATGGTTATGTGTTCAAAATCTCCACTAGCCATTTACTTGAGTTATACTTTGCAGGTTTAGGTCTTCTGATCCTTGGCCAAAGCTTGACTCATTTGGACTGATATGACTTGGTTCATGACACCTCAATGCATCCTTTCAATGCCATATGACAAAACTTGGATTTGGATTTGCAACATTAACTTCCATGTGCCTAAAGGATAGGATTTTTGACTTGTTGGTCTTATGGTTCAGATTATTCATCATTTAGGTTGATATTGGACAGAATGCCAATGATGCAAGTGTCCAAAATTGGCTCAAGAAATCATGGGATATAAGTCATGTGTCAAATGCTGTAGAAAACTAGTTTGCATCAAGGCATATTGTGAGGTTCATAACTCCTTGTTCAAGTTGAATCAATGGATGTTCTTGTAATCTTTAGAAAGCTTGTATATCATACTTCAACTTTGATGTTTACATTTGGTCTTGATTCCTCTTGGATCATAATGAAAAATGCCTCCAAAGTTGGACAAAACATGAAACATATTCTGCCTAAAAAATTTCTAAGTGTCAAAGTTCAAATCTTATGAAACCCTAACTTATGGACTTATAACTCAAAATCTAGGTATTTTTTTACCATGGATTAGTAGGACATTTTTGTAGTATGTAATGAGAGCTTTCATTTAAGCTTTGGATGGAAGAAAATGGTTGCTTGGATCACAAGTTATGGCCTTGCAAAGTTGGGTAAAATCACTTTTTTTCATAACTTAGTGAAATTTCAAGTTTCTCAAGGTTGCCCTTTTTACAAGTAACCTCACTTTTCTTGATTTTTCTTTATTGGTCATGATCCAAATCACAAGTTAACATTGTTTTTTACTTGAAGAGGCCATGTTTGTCAAAAAAGTCAAAAAGTCAAACTTGGTTTTGATCACAGTTGACTTTTTGTATCAGATGCATTTTAAACTTTGTGATCCTTTATGAAATCAAGTCCTTGGGCTAAATTGAACCTAATGGATGTATTCCATAGGTGTTTTAGAATATCTTGAATCATGTCCCAAGGTTTGAGATCATGTTTTGGTCAAAAGTCAAAGGCATGGTTGACTTTTTCCTAAGAAACCCTAGTTTGTGGTTCAGATGAATTTGAATCCTTGCATTGCTTATGAACCAAGTTCTTTGAATCAATCCAATCCTATAAATGGATCAATATGAGGCATATGAGGTCCTTAAAGCATCTCTTGAGGTCTTGGCTCATGCTTTGCTCTAAAGTCAACTTAGGGATGGAATTAGATGCACCCCCTGAGACTATTTTGAACTTATGAATGGACTCATAAGGTTATTTTGAGCTTCTTGAGTCATGTTTTGAAGTATTGGCTCATGTCTAGATGAAAATTTCTCTCTGGAGGCCTTGGTCGACCAAAACCCTAATTTGGTGACACTGGTGATCTGGAGGCTTGATCAACTTGAAATGTTGCATTTTTGTGGTAAATTCTTGATATGGGAGACCTCTTGATCCTTCATGGATGTTTGAGAGGTTTGGTGAGTTGGAGATCATGTCAATTCTTGATTGATCCTTTGCTTGGGTACTCTGAGAGGGCTTAAAACCCTAATTCTTGGCTAGAGTGAACACTTAACTATCCTTGAGAGGATTAATGAGGTATGAAGGTACATCCATATTGTGGTGATGATTTGCACAATGATGTGAAACCTTGTGGTCAAAATTTAGGGTATGATAGGTGGAAGAATAAATTTTAGGAGAAAATGTAAAGGAAGGTGTAAAAGAGAAAATGAAAAGAAGGAAAGAGAACTCAATTTTGAAAAAGATGAAAATGACTTAAATGAGAAGGTAAAAAGCAATAGAATTGAGAGATATAAAAAAGAGGAATTAGTGAGAGAAAAAGAAAAAATCTAAAATGAGTGAGAAAAAGTGGAAAAAATGATATGAGAAAGAGAGATTTGAAATTTGAATTTGCATTTTGAATCATTGTCTAAAAAAATGTGAAGTGTGTGAGGTGTTCAAAGAGGAAGATCCAATATTTTATCATTTGTTAATTATACTATTAACCTTTATCTAGACAAAAGTTGTAATGATATGAGAAAAAGAGATTTGAAATTTGAATTTGAATTGTGAATTATTGTCTAAAAAAATGTGAAAGGTGTGAGGTGTCTAACAGATAAAGATCCAATATTTTATAATTTGTTAATTACGCTATTAGCCTTTAGCTAGTACAAAAACGTTTTAAAACAAAAGTTATATTAATAACTTAAGATGAATTAAATTTTCTTAGATATATAGTTATGTAAATAAATAGTCAAATGTATTTGGGGGAAATTTGGGCCAAATACATTTTAACCTTTTTCATTTATTTGAGAAAAAAGAGAGTAAAGAAAATAGATCATCTATATCTATATTATATTTGTTACTAGATACAAAGAAAATATATTTTATAAAAAAGGATGTAATATAGAGAATGAAAATTTATGAGAAAGATAGAGAATGAAAATATAAAGAATATAGAGGACGATATAAATAGGATGGTACAAAAGATTCAAATATAGGGAACAAATAAAATCATTATTGGAAGTTGATTTTAATTAGGTTTTTATCAATATTTATCGATTATGTTAAATCCCTAAATTTTAGACACAAATCGAAACAAAGTCGAATTGGTTATGATAAAATTCTAAAATCGGACAACATAAATCTCAAATATAGTAATAAGATTTCATAACATTGAATTCTTTCCTTATTTTAAACCCAGAAATACAACGAGGCTTATATGTTGCAATCTACTTAACCTTGAACAATGAACATAGGTTTCTTTGCAAGGAGAAGCAAAGATGAAGCTGCCTCAATTTCATCTTGGAGCTCCTTTAATGAAGTCTTCACTTTTTTAAGTTCCTCCAAACTAAGATCTGTAGGGACAATATGGACTTTACCTTTTTCAATATCTTCCATCTTTTTTTTCTCCACCTGTATCTCTTTTTTCAAAGCCTTAAGTTCTTGGTTGAGGTTGTCGATCTCTCCATTTTCAAGAGGCTCGCCGCCTCCTTCATGAAGGTACTCATCAATCATAGCTTGCAAAGATGGAGAACCAAAAGCAAATGGATTACCACCAGGACTGAATCCAAGCAATCCAACTCTAGCACCACAAATAATGGATAAATCACTTGCTTTCTTACAGAGACCATGTCTTCTTTTAGAAAATGTGGCATTCCTAGCTTCTTTGTTCTTCACCAATTTTATCTCTCTTTTTTTACGACCCGTGATTTCTTAGACTCTACCTTTGTCGGTTCAAAGAATCATTTCTTAGTAGAAATTATGGAAGAGATAAGACCATATTTAAAGAGAAAAGTTATGCTTTACCTTAAAATAGAAAAAATTCCAATGTACGCTTTGACTGCCCATGATAAAGAAATTCAATATAGAAATAGTATTTAAAAATTGTGTTTATTTTTTACATTTTAAAATATTAAAAATTGTTTTTATTATATGCTTTTTTACATTTAAATTCTTTATGATATGTAATTTTGACTAAAAGCACTCTCTAGTCTTTATTATAAGAAGAAATAATGAAAAATTAAATATTCAAATATTATTAATTGTTGTAATTTTTTACCATTGACATAATTGTGATTTCACGGGAATTTGTGAAACTGTAAAATACTCGTCTTTATGTGAGTATGCCTAAATATAAATTTTTTGGGTTTGTGTCAAAGCTAGCATTTCTCACAATGTCTCACACAATTATAAAATTTGTTTTTAGTGGATTAGTGAATAAAATTTTCGGTTAGTCTGGCTATTAAATTAGCAACCAACATTTAACATCATGTTAATAAAATTTTAAAAGTAATTAAAATGGTCACAAAATAAAGTTAGTCATTGAATCAACGGTTGAGAATTTCTGATTGTAATGTTCAATCTAAAAAACATTTCTATATAAATCAACGACCGAAATTTGGATCACTAATAATTTGTTTTCTGTTAAGTTACAATTTTCTGCTCAATTTTCTACTTTTTCTTTTTAATATTTTAATTCCTTCCCAATTTTTTAATTAAAATTTCATATTTTTATGGTTTTAATAAATAAAATATATATTTATATAAAAAAATTCATAGCACAAATTTATTAATTTAAATGATATTTAATGTAAGATACTTTTTAAATAATATTTGAAATTTCTATTTGCCAATAATATATATGAATTTCAATATGTATTTAACTAATACTAATATGTACCATTGGTCAGGCGTGTAGTTGGGAATCTAAGGGAATATGTTCAATTTTCTTATGTGGAAAATATTTTTATTTTATTCTCATTGAAGACGGTAACAAATTCAGTCGCTATTTGTGTCACAAATTTAGTTGTTAAATTTCAATCGTTGTATATCTCGCTAAAGATTAGAGACTAATACTTTTCGAATGTTTTATTGATCGCTAAATTTTATAGTGATTGATTTTTATTTTATCTATCTTATAATAAGTAATTTATTTGACTTCTGTGCGATTCTTAAGAAAATGATTAGATGTATTGATTTTAATGATAAAGTTAATGTCTTTTACTAAAATACATTTATTTATTATAGTTAGTGGAGTAGTTGAAAAATGTGAAAGTTTATAATAATAATAATAATAATAATAATAATAATAATAATAATAATAATAATAATAATAATAATAATAATAATAATAATAATAATAATAATAATAATAATAATAATAATAATAATAATAATAATAATAATAATAATAATAATAATAATAATAATAATAATAATAATAATAATAATAATAATAATAATAATAATAATAATAATAATAATAATAATAATAATAATAATAATAATAATAATAATAATAATAATAATAATAATAATAATAATAATAATAATAATAATAATAATAATAATAATAATAATAATAATAATAATAATAATAATAATAATAATAATAATAATAATAATAATAATAATAATAATAATAATAATAATAATAATAATAATAATAATAATAATAATAATAATAATAATAATAATAATAATAATAATAATAATAATAATAATAATAATAATAATAATAATAATAATAATAATAATAATAATAATAATAATAATAATAATAATAATAATAATAATAATAATAATAATAATAATAATAATAATAATAATAATAATAATAATAATAATAATAATAATAATAATAATAATAATAATAATAATAATAATAATAATAATAATAATAATAATAATAATAATAATAATAATAATAATAATAATAATAATAATAATAATAATAATAATAATAATAATAATAATAATAATAATAATAATAATAATAATAATAATAATAATAATAATAATAATAATAATAATAATAATAATAATAATAATAATAATAATAATAATAATAATAATAATAATAATAATAATAATAATAATAATAATAATAATAATAATAATAATAATAATAATAATAATAATAATAATAATAATAATAATAATAATAATAATAATAATAATAATAATAATAATAATAATAATAATAATAATAATAATAATAATAATAATAATAATAATAATAATAATAATAATAATAATAATAATAATAATAATAATAATAATAATAATAATAATAATAATAATAATAATAATAATAATAATAATAATAGAGATTAATTAGAATACACTGACAGTGTAAAACTACTTTACACTGACATATTCATGAATCATTTTGACACATAATTATGGAATTAAAAATAAAAATAAATAAATTATAATTAAACTATTTTAATAACTAATTCTTCCTTATTTTTCTCTTCTCATGTGTCAAAATGATTCATTTTAATTGGATGTCAGTGTAAAGTAGTTTTACACTGACAGTGTATTTCAATTAATCTCATAATAATAATAATAATAATAATAATAATAATAATAATAATAATAATAATAATAACAATAATAATAACAATAATAATAATAATAATAGAGATTAATTAGAATACACTGACAGTGTAAAACTACTTTATACTGACATCCAATTAAAATGAATCATTTTGACACATAATTATGGAATAAAAAATAAAAATAAATAAATTATAATTAAACTATTTTAATAACTAATTCTTCCTTATTTTTCTCTTCTCATGTGTCAAAATGATTCATTTTAATTGGATGTCAGTGTAAAGTAGTTTTACACTGACAGTGTATTTCAATTAATCTCATAATAATAATAATAATAATAATAATAATAATAATAATAATAATAATAATAATGGTGTGTAATTCAAGATATCAAATCCTCCACGCAGATCAAGGCGTTGTTATGTAGAGTGTTGTCGTAAATGCACTACTTATAATCACGGACCTGGTACCGTTGTTGTATTTTGGAAAGCGTGCGATATATCACAACAGTTATGCTTAACAACCGTTGTGATATATACGGTACTAGGTTCGAAACCCAGCAGCAACAAATAAATTACATATGGTCACGGTTAATGTTGAAAATCGTTGTGAAATGTACCCATAGTTTATTATCATACACCTCATTAAAGAAATACAACCATTAAAATTAGTAAAGAACTATATAATCTGAAAATTAAACTATTCTTGAAAACTGATCTTACCGGTTGATCAGAACCTTGAAGTGGGTCAGAGACTTCGTCTACGATGCTGGAATGGAGGAGGAGGAGGGGGTGTACCTGCAAGGCACTCCGACGCTCAAGTAAGAAAAGGTCAGAGAGGAAGGGGCAAGTAAAAAGTATGAGTTCTTAGGATGATTATTGGATACTTGACCCTCTCAAGTGAGAGGGTTTATATAGTGTCCCCAGCGCATGGCCAATTGGTCCCTATTATTCGGGTGCGGATCGCGGATCCCCCAAAAATAGGTAACTGCCAGAACTAGCCATTGGAATGGGCAGGTCTGCTCGAAACTAGCTGTTGTGCTGAACAGGGGAGTGTTTCCGAGCAGGTGCATTCCGGCCAGGTTCTGGATGACTGTCCGTGTATGACGGGCAGAGTTGAGATAGAGGGTAGAGATGGGCAGCTGTCCCCGGGCATCTCTCCTCGGTGAGAGGGGCAGACCTGCTCGGAACTAGCCTGTTGCTTTGGGCAGGGGAGTGTTTCCGAGCAGGTGCATTCCTGCTTGGTCCTGGATGGTTGTCCCATGTATGATGGGCAGAGATGGAATGGAGGGCAGGGCTGGCCTTCTGTCCCTGGAGATCAGTTGGTCAGCCTTCCTCAACATAGGGGCAGGAGGAAAATGGCTTTCCTTTGTCCTTAACTGGCTGGATCGAGACTGCTGGTCATTCTGGGCAGCTGTGTAACACCCCCAATCTATACCCCAAGGAATTAAAGCGATAATAAATAGTCAGAGTATAATTAAAACATTCATGGCATAGACGGAGGCGTCACATCAATTGAAACAAAATACAACAACCTGCTCATATAGATATGCAACAATCAGGTAGCACATAACAGAGGAACTCAGTTCCTAACACCCACTATTCAGATACAGAATAAAAGCGGAAAATCTGCAGTTGAAATCTCATATATATAACATAAAAGTTTGTCTGTCATATACAGAGTCATACATGTACAATCCAAAAAGAACATATACATAAACACATAATCACAAACGATCTCCCCGACTACCCAGTGCTACATATCAGAGCCGACCGACAAAAGAATGAAGACCTAAGCTTCACAAAAAGACCTCCAGCATCTAATCTGCAATGCCTCATAGAGCATTCAAAACAGCAGAAGCGTGAGAAACACAATTATAATATAATTGCATACAATTATATAATAACACAAAAACACACATGTAAAATATTCTCACCACAACTTACACCAGAATTCAAAAACAAAACAACACAAATCATATCTCATATATCCGTCACAGAGGCATATCACTCATGCACAATACATTTATCACCAACATATATATATATATATATATATATATATATATATATATCTCAACTCATCAATTCCATTCACAATTCCACACAAAATCAATCCATTCATGATTTATGCAAATGCACAGAGACCGACACAACGACTCTATGCAATGCAATGTGGTACCGTTCCATCCATAATTCTCATCATTAGTTCACTCAGGAACTATTGGAATCATCGCTTGTTACTTAGTGTAACTCCCCGTCGGGCAAACGATGTTCCCCGTCGCTTTAGGTCCTCTTGGTATAAGGCTCACGATGTTTATGGATCGCTTTAGGTCCTCTCGGTATAAAGCTCACGATCCGATCGCTTTAGGTCCTCTTTGTATAAGGCTCACGATCATCTATAACGTCGCTTTAGGTCCTCTTTATATAAGGCTCGCGACCGTTATAGCAGATTCCCTCTGGAATCGTTTCGTCGCTCACACCCACTAGGGCACACGACATCACAAGAATGCATATCATGATGCTTGGCATACAATGACTCATGACATTCAAATGCACACATATACCCATCCATAATCATGCATATACAATCAAACATAATACAATGCATTTTCTTGCCCTTAGGCCACAAACCATCATCACAACATTTCATCACATGCATTCACATCGTATAACATCACACAAATCCTACGATATATATATGAAGCATATTGCATGATAAAACAACAATCACATACAGTTAAGGCAGTAAAAGTCGGCAAAATGACACATTTCCAAATTCCCAACATAATTAAATCGGCCAACAATCTCAAAACCATTTTTATAAGAAAGAACATCTCAATAGCTTTCTAACGGTACCAAGAACGCCTCGATCCGAGTTACGGATCAAAAGTTACGGCATCAGACGCAAAAACGGGAACAATTCTACACCCTCTCCGGTCATACGCTATTGCCTTGTGCCATACGCGTATTGCCCAGCTCGCTCACCCATTCCATACGCGTAATGCCCAAAGTGCTACGCGTATGGGCAGAGACTGATTTCTCCCTAAAATTCCACTAAAAACTCCATACGCGTAATGCCTCACTTGTTACGCGTAATGCCATGCCACCTACGCGTACCCTTATGCAAATCATCAGAAGGCCGTGCAAAATGAGCTTCCAAACTATTTTCTCTCTATTTCCTATTTTATGAAAAACACTAACCCCCCAAGCCAAAAAGACCAAAATACCCCTACACTCAATTATCTCGCAAACGCTCCCAAAACGCGATAAAACATAATAGCGATGAAAAATAATATATTGCCAAATAAAAGTCAAAAATAAAATAATATAAAAACAAAAATAATTAAATTGACTTGATTAAATAACTCTAACAAAAACTGGGGCGTTACAACTCTCCCCCACTTAGAGATTTTCGTCCTCGAAAATATTACCTGAGACGAACAATTCCAGATACAACTCTCGCACCCGACTCTCCAATTACCAAGTCAAATTGCCCTCAGCAGCGCCTCCCCACGCTACTTTCACAAGCGCAATATCCTTGCCTCTTAACTGCTTCAACTCGTGATCCAAAATTCTCACTGGTAATGCCTCAACCGTAAGGTTCTCCCTTACCTCAACCTCATCCATCAGAATCACATGCAACGGATCCGAAACATACTTCCGAAGCTGTGAAACATGGAACACATCATGCAAATTCGAAAGATTCGGCGGCAACGCCACCCGATAAGCCACAACACCCACTCTCGCGGATATCTGATAAGGACCAATAAACCGAGAAGTAAGCTTCTTCGACTTCAATGCACGCCCAACACCCGTCACCGGTGTAACTCTCAAAAATACATGATCGCCTTCTTGAAACTCAAGATCTTTCCTCCTTCGATCATGATAACTCTTCTGCCTACTCTAAGAAGCCTTCATTTTCTCACGAATAAGTTTCACCTTATCCGTAGTTTGTTGCACTAACTCCGATCCAACCACCGAACTCTCACCAGATTCATGCTAACACAAAGGTGTTCGACATCTCCTTCCATACAACGCTTCAAAAGGTACCATTCCAATACTCGAATGGAAACTGTTGTTATACGTGAATTCAACCAATGAAAGATAACTATCCCAAACACCACCTTGCTCAAGAACACAAGTTCTCAACAAATCTTCCAATGACTGAATAGTTCTCTCGGTCTGACCATCCATCTGAGGATGATAAGCAGAACTCAATCTCAACTTGGAACCTAACGCCTTTTGCAAACTTTCCCAAAATCTGGAAGTAAACCTCGGATCTCGATCTGAAACAATACACAACGGAACACCATGTAGCTTCACAATCACAGGATATAAATCTCAGCCAACCTCTCCAAAGAAAAACTGATGTCAATCAGAATGAAATGCGCTGATTTAGTCAGCCTATCCACAACTACCCAAATGGCATTATGTCCCCTCCGTGTATTCGGCAACCCTGTCACAAAATCCATAGAAATGTTGTCCCATTTCCACTCGGGAATATCCAACGGTTGCAATAATCCACTAGGCTTCTGATGTTCTACCTTTGACTTCTGACACGTCAAACACGCATAAACAAACTGAGCCACATCCTTCTTCAATCCGGAACACCAAAAGATCTTCTTCAAATCTTGATACATCTTATTAGCTCCCGGATGTATATTCAAACTACTTCGGTGTCCTTCCTCTAAAATCATCTTTTTCAAGTCCGAATCATCAGGAATACAAATTCTACCACGAAATCTCAAAACACCCTTATCATCCACTTTAAAGTCACCATTCACACTTTGATCTCTAACCGTCATCAAATCAACAAATTTCACATCCAACTTCTGTTTCTCGCTAATGGTTAACAGAAACTCATTAGTAACCTTTAACATACCAAGCCTCACGCCATCCGATGTCAATTCACACACCAAACTCAAATCTCTAAATGCTTCCAAAAGTTCCCACTCTTTAACCATCAAAGCGGACATATGCAAAGATTTCCGGCTTAACGCATCGGCTACCACATTAGCTTTACCAGGATGGTAATTCAATCCAAAATCGTAGTCCTTCAAAAATTCCAACCATCTCCGTTGCCTCATATTCAACTCTTTCTGATCAAACAAGTATTTCAAACTCTTATGATCACTAAAGACTTCGAATCTTGCACCATAGAGATAATGCCTCCAAATTTTCAATACAAAACCACAGCCGCTAATTCCAAATCATGAGTAGGGTAGTTCTTCTCATGAATCCTCAATTGCCTCGAAGCATAAGCCACAACCTTACCTTCTTGCATCAACACTCCACCTAAACCAATCAAAGACACATCACAATACACCACAAACAGTTCAGTAGGATTCGGTAAGACCAAAATCGGAGCTGTAGTCAATCTTCTCTTCAGCTCACTAAAACTTTCCTCGCACTGAATATCCCAAATGAACGCTTTACCTTTACAAGTCAGCTGGGTCAAAGGAAGTGCTAACTTGGAAAAGCCTTCAATGAATCTTCGATAATATCCAGCTAAACCCAAAAAGCTTCTAATTTCAGTAACAGATCTAGGAGCCTCCCATTGTAGAACTGCATCTACCTTGGATGGATCCACAACAATACCATTACCTGAAATCACATGCCTAAGAAAACTCACTTCTGACAACCAGAACTCACACTTGGACAACTTGGCATAAAGTCTCTTCTCCTTTAAAATTTGCAACACAACACGCAAATGCTCCGCATGTTCCTCCCGAGACTTAGAATAAATCAAGATGTCATCAATAAACACAACAACAAATCGATCCAAATGCTCATGAAAAATGCGATTCATATACTCCATAAACACTCCTGGCGCATTAGAAACCCCGAACGACATCACAAAATATTTGTAATGTCCGTAGCTTGTCCTAAAAGCCGTCTTCTGAATATCTTCCTCTTTCACTCTAATCTGATGATAACCTGACCTCAAATCAATTTTACTAAACACACACGCACCTACCAACTGGTCCATCAGATCATCAATTCTCAGAAGAGGATACTTATTCTTAATCGTCACCTTATTCAGCTGGCGATAATCAATACACAATTGCATACTTCCATCTTTCTTCTTCACCAATAAAACTGGAGCACCCCAAGGCGATACACTCGGCCTCACAAACCTCTTTTCTAACAATTCATTCAAATGCTTCTTCAACTCAACCAACTCAGATGCAGACATACGATATGGTGCCATAGATACAGGTTTAGTACCAGGAACTAGATCTATAGAAAACTCCACCTCTCTTTCTGGCGGTACATCTGAAATATCCTCTGGAAACACCTCTGGAAATTCACACACAACTGGAAACACATCAATTGCAACTTGAATATCCACTGTCAACGATGCAAACAACCCGAACAACTGAGCTTCATCCGCCAAAAGCTTCTTCAACTCTTTGGTAGATAAGAAACTCGATTCCTCGTCTTCCTCAAGAGAAGGAAATCTTACCAACTTATGATAACAATCAATATGCACTCGATTGAACTGCAACCAGTTCATTCCCAGAACCACATCTAAACCCTCCAACGGCAGACACACCAAATCCATCTCAAAATCTTTACCATAAATGGTCAAAGGACAACTTAAACAAACCAAAGAAGTAGTTACCGACCCCATTGCTGGAGTATCAATAACCATCTCTCCACCCATCGAAGACAACAAAAGATTCAAACGCTTCGCACACTCAGACGAAATAAATGAATGAGTCGCTCCGGTATCAATAATAGCAACTAAAGGCATACTATTAATAAAACAAGTACCTCTGATCAGACGGTCTGCACTAGTAGTATGAGTTCCTGCCAATGCAAATACTTTCCCTCCAGCTGAAACTTGCTTTGGTTTCGGACACTTCGTACTAATATGACCAGCTTCCCCACAGTTGAAACACTTCACCACATTCTTCTTGCACTCAGCTGTTACATGTCTTATACCTCCACAAATGGAGCATTTCCTCATATCCTTTCTACATTCAAACTGACGATGTCCTAAGTCACCACACCTAAAACATCTCAGAGGATTAGACATACCTCCCCCACTTGGCCTTTTATCATAATTACCCCTTTACTTACCCTTGTCAGCTGGTGACACATAAGGACCACCACGAAACGGTTGCTTCCTTTTCCTTTCGTTGACACTCTTATAGTGAGTAGAACGAGCTTTGCTATCCTCCTCAAAAATTATACAACAATCCACCAAATCTGAAAACCTTCTAATCCTTTGATAACTGATTGCCTGCTTGATCTCGGGACGCAACCCATTCTCAAACTTCACACATTTGGAAAACTCTGCAGTTGCTTCAGCATAATGTGGATAAAACTGAACAAGCTCCACAAACCTAGCAGTGTAATCCACAACAGACATGTTACCTTGTTTCAACTCCAATAACTCTATTTCCTTCTTTCCTCTAACATCTTCAGGAAAATACTTCCTCAAAAACTCTCTGCTAAACAAAGTCCAAGTGACCTCTTCACCTGCAGCTTCCCAAACATGACGCTTAATAACCCACCAATCATCAGCCTCCTCCTGCAACATGTGAGTACCCAATCTCACCTTATGTTCCTCAACACAGTCCATCACTCGAAAGATTCTTTCAATCTCCTTAAGCCAAATTTGAGCACCATCAGGATCATGTCTCCCTTTGAAGACAGGCGGTTTGTTATTCCTGAACTCATCATTCCCACCAGCATTAGGTACACCTCGTACAGCCTGAGCCATAGCTTGCATAGCAGCAGCAAGAGCAGCATCATTCCTACCAGCCATATTCTGTTCATATCCAATAACAACAACTATGGTTAAATAAACAGCTTACCCAAACACAAAGACCGACACGGACTGGCACGAACTGACACAAATTGGCTCTGATACCACTTAATGTAACACCCCCAATCTATACCCCAAGGAATTAAAGCGATAATAAATAGTCAGAGTATAATTAAAACATTCATGGCATAGACGGAGGCGTCACATCAATTGAAACAAAATACAACAACCTGCTCATATAGATATGCAACAATCAGGTAGCACATAACAGAGGAACTCAGTTCCTAACACCCACTATTCAAATACAGAATAAAAGCGGAAAATCTGCAGTTGAAATCTCATATATATATAACATAAAAGTTTGTCTGTCATATACAGAGTCATACATGTACAATCCAAAAAGAACATATACATAAACACATAATCACAAACGATCTCCCCGACTACCCGATGCTACATATC
This sequence comes from Lathyrus tuberosus, assembly GCA_022829125.1. Lineage (NCBI taxonomy): Eukaryota > Viridiplantae > Streptophyta > Magnoliopsida > Fabales > Fabaceae > Lathyrus > Lathyrus tuberosus. Next base: position 91,364 of record JALAZF010000026.1, read on the forward strand.
AGAGCCGACCGACAAAAGAATGAAGACCTAAGCTTCACAAAAAGACCTTCAGCATCTAATCTGCAATGCCTCATAGAGCATTCAAAATAGTAGAAGGGTGAGAAACACAATTATAATATAATTGCATACAATTATATAATAACACAAAAACACACATGTAAAATATTCTCACCACAACTTACACCAGAATTCAAAAACAAAACAACACAAATCATATCTCATATATCCGTCACAGAGGCATATCACTCATGCACAATACATTTATCACCAACAGACACACACACACACATATATATATATATATATATATATATATATATATATATATATATATATATATATATATATATCTCAACTCGTCAATTCCATTCACAATTCCACACAAAATCAATCCATTCATGATTTATGCAAATGCACAGAGACCGACACAACGACTCTATGCAATACAATGCGGTACCGTTCCATCCATCATTCTCATCATTAGTTCACTCAGGAACTATTGTAATCATCGTTTGTTACTTAGTGTAACTCCCCGTCGGGCAAACGATGTTCCCCGTCGCTTTAGGTCCACTTGGTATAAGGCCCACGACGTTTATGGATCGCTTTAGGTCCTCTCGGTATAAGGCTCACGATCCGATCGATTTAGGTCCTCTTTATATAAGGCTCACGATCGTCTATAACGTCGCTTTAGGTCCTCTTTGTATAAGGCTCACGACCGTTATAGCAGATTCCCTCTGGAATCATTTCGTCGCTCACACCCACTAGGGCACACGACATCACAAGAATGCATATCATGATGCTTGGCATACAATGACTCATGACATTCAAATGCACACATACACCCATCCATAATCATGCATATACAATCAAACACAACACAATGCATTTTCTTGCCCTTAGGCCACAAACCATCATCACAACATTTCATCACATGCATTCACATCGTATAACATCACACAAGTCCTACGATATATATATGAAGCATATTGTATGATAAAACAACAATCACATACAATTAAGACGGTAAAAGTCTGCAAAACGACACATTTCCAAATTACCGACATAATTAAATCGGCCAACAATCTCAAAACTATATTTATAATAAAGAACATCTCAATAGCTTTCTAACGGTACCAAGAACGCCTCGATCCGAGTTACAGATCAAAAGTTACGGCATCGGACGCAAAAACGGGAACAATTCTACACCCTCTCTGGTCATACGCGTATTGCCTTGTGCCTTAGCGTACTGCCCAGATCACTCGCCCATTCCATACGCATAATGCCCAAAGTGCTACGCGTATGGGCAGAGACTGATTTCTCCCCAAAATTCCACTAAAAACTCCATACGCGTAATGCCTCACTTGTTATGCGTAATGCCATGCCACCTACGCGCACCCTTACGCAAATCAGCAGAAGTCCGTGCAAAATGAGCTTCTATAATATTTTCTCTCTATTTCCTATTTTATGAAAAACAATAACCCCCCAAGCCAAAAAGACCAAAATACCCCTACACTCAATTATCTCACAAACGCTCCCAAAACACGATAAAACATAATAACGATGAAAAATAATATATTGCCAAATAAAAGTAAAAAATAAAATAATATAAAAACAAAAATAATTAAATCGACTCGATTAATTAACGCTAACAAAAATTGGGGCGTTACAAGCTGCCTCGGCGGAGGGGTAGGAGATGATCCCGGGCATGAGCACTACCCTGGATGTCTGCCTTGTACGTGAAGGGCAAGAATGTGATGGATGGGCAGAGATGGCCGGCTCGCCATCTCTCCTCGGTGGAGGGGCAGAGGGAAAACCGGTTCCCTCTGTCCTCAATTGGATGGATATAGGCTATTGGGTCATTCTGGGCAGCTGTCTCGGCGGAGGGGTAGGAGATGATCCCGAGCAGGAGTGTAACGCCCCGTTTTGTCCGATTTATTTAATTGAGTTGATTTAATTATTTTTGTTTTTATATTATTTTATTCTTGACTTTTATTTGACAATATATTATTTTTCATCGTTATTATGTTTTATCGCATTTTGAGAGCGCTTGGGAGATATTTGAGCGTAAGGGCAAAATGGTCATTTTGGGTAGTTAGATATTTTGTTAAAAAAAAAGGAAAAGAGAGAAATAGAGAGAAAAGGAGAAAGAAGAGAAAGAAAAGAGAAAAAAGAGAAAGAAAAGAGAGAAGAAGGGGAAGAAGAGAAAATCATCAAAATAAAGCTTGAACTTCGATTAATAGGGTAAGGGTGAAAAGTTTCTATTATATATTGCTTGTATATGTATATGTATGTATTTGTTTGAAGTTTGGTTGAATTGAATAGAGAACTACAACAATTAATATGTTGAGATTGTGAGAATTGGATACAACTTTTATGTCGGAAATCATGATTTAAGGTTCCTAATTATTGAAACCTGATAGATATAGGTTGTTGTGCATTCAATTGGTAGTTTGCTGATGTTTAGATGAGGTTTGGAGAGGAATTGGGTGATTTTTCGTAGCAGAAATTATGCAAGAAAAATTCTGGGTTTCGCTGCCCATACGCGTAACGGGTAAGGCAATACGCGTATTGGGTAGGGCAATACGCGTATGGCAAGGGCGAAACGAGGGCATTACGCGTATGGAAACCCATTTTACACGACCCTCAGCTGAAATGCGTAATGGTACACGTAAGGGGCAAGGCATTACGCGTAACGGGGGAGGTAATACGCGTACTGGGTTTTTAGTGGAATTTTTGGAGAGAAATCAGTCTCTGCTCATACGCGTAGCACTTTGGGCTATACGCATATGGATGGGCGAGCGAGCTGGGCAATACGCGTATAGCCCAAGGCAATACGCGTATGACCAGCGAGGGTGCAAAATTTTGTCGTTTCGCGATTTCTTTCCTGATTTCGGGTCCAATGTGGTTCCTTTTGATCCGTAACTCGGATCAAGACGTTCTTGGTACCGATGGAAAGCTAATGAGATGTTTTTTCTTATAAAAGTGGTTTTGGGATTGGTGGCCGATTTAATTGTGTCGGGAGTTTGGAAACTTGTTGTTTTGTCGACTTTTACCGTCGTAATTGTGTGCGATTGATGTGCTATCATGTGATATGCTTTTGATATGTAACGTATAGCCTGTGTGATACTATATGATGTGAATGCATGTGTTGAAATGTTGTGATGATGATTTGTGGCCTTATGGTAAATAAATGCATTGTTTTGGGTTTTGATTTCAATGCATGATTCTTGATGTTGGAATGGGTTACATGGTTGTATATATATGTGCACTGGATTGTCATGAGTCATTGTATGCTAAGCATCATGATATGCATTCTTGTGATGTCGTGTGCCCTTGTGGGGTGTGAGCAATGAAACGATTCTGGAGGGAATCTGCTGTAACGGTCCTGTGCCTTATACAAAGAGGACATAAAGCGACGTTATAGACGATCGTGTGCCTTATACAAAGAGGACCTAAAGTGATCGGATCGTGTTCCTTATACAAAGAGGACCTAAAGCGATCCATAAACGTCGTGTGCCTTATACAAAGAGGACCTAAAGCGACGGGGAACATCGTTTTCCTGACGGGGAGTTACACTAAGTAACAAGAGATGATTCCAATAATTCCTGAGTGAATTAATGATGAGAATGATGGATGGATGGATGGTACCGCATTTGCATAGAGTCGTTGTGTCAGTCTCTCTGCATTTGCATAAATCATGAATGGATTGAATATGTGTGGAAAATCATGAATGGATTGATTATGTGTGGAAAATCATGAATGGATGGATTATGTGTGGAAAATCATGAATGGATTGATTATGTGTGGAAAATTGTGAATTGATTGATTATGTGTTGAGCTCGTGATAGCATTGGTGATTTGATATGCAGTTGTGATAAATGCATTGGTTATGGATTATATGTTTTATGTATAGACATGTGCTATATATGAATATATGTGATGTGGCGGTGTGTTTCCATATGTCATCACGTTGGTGCCTTATGTGTGAATATGTGATTATGTTGTTATAATTGATGTATGCTATGTGGTTGGATTATTAGAAATAAGTTATGTATCTGTGGCATGCTATATGTATTAGTATGTGATGCTTGTGGTGAGAATAATTATGCATGTGAATTTATATGTGTTTGCATATTATTATGCAATCTTGATTTAGTTGTTATTTCTCACCCTTCTGCTGTGGTTTGTTGCTCTATGAGGCAATTGCATATTAGTAGTCTTGGAGGCTTTTGTGAAGATTAGTTCTCTATCCTTTTGTCGGTCTGTCTGCTCTGATACGTAACACGGAGTCGGGGAACGCTTTTGTTATATATGTATACATTTGTTGGATCTATTTTGTATTACCTTTGAATGAATATTTTGATGTTATAAAATAATTTATTTTGTAAAACAAGTCAGTTATGGATCTTTCCGCTTTATTCCATAATTGAACTTTCTTTTTGTTGGAAAAAGCTTCCTGAATTATATTTATTCCATTTTGTGTTATGTATCAAATTTATTAGCAGGGATTGTGTTTTCTTTCTTTAAATGTGACATCCTTGTTTCTGTCTAAGAATAATAAAATTTTATTTACTCTGATTTATTTATGTATTATTTATTCGCGATGGGAATTGGGGTGTTTCAAGGAGCACTACGGTCATCCCTGAATGTCTGCCCTGTGCGTGACGGGCAAGAATGTTATGGATAGGCAGAGATGGTTGGCTGGCCATCTCTCCTCGGTGGAGGGGCAGAGGGAAAACCGGTTCCCTTTGTCCTTAACTGGATGGATCTAGGATATTGGGCCGTTCTGGATGCAGAAGTGAATTGGGTCATGCCTAGCCATTGGTCCAGTCCAGAACAAAAACCAACTTAAACACCCCACTGTTTTCCAAATTACATGCTTCTCATCGTGCACATTTTATGTTCTTTAACACATATATGGTTCAATGGTTTGATCGATATCTTTTATTATCGTCGCTTATCATCACAATTATTATGATGACTTATCATCATAACAAGCATGATCTTAACAATCACAGTGATAAGCGACGACGACGAGGTAAAGTAGAATTGTAGATATCGATGCGTTGAAGGAACCAGACCATTAAACGATATATTATGTGTTAAGGAACATAAAATGTGCAGAATGATATGCATGCAATTCGGAAAACATTGATATAGGTTGGTTTTCAAATACATCTTAATTTTTCAGATTACAAGTTCTATGTCAATTTAAATGATTGTATTTTCATTAAAAGGTTAGTGAAACAAACAATATACGTAGTATATAATAAACTAAACTTCATCTCCTGTCAACCTGTATAAGAATATGAAGAACAAAACATTGTTATGTCACAAGAAGCCTCTTTCTTGTGACTTAGCAGCGTTTTGTTCTTGTTTTGAGAACATTTTTCAACAACAACAACATACAACAACACAACAAATCCATGCAACACAATAAAAAAACATACATTATTTTAGCACAAACCATATGTACCTTATCAACTCATTCTATACGCTTGCTACCACCATCATCATCACCATGTATCATCTTTACTATACAGCTTCAGCTATTTCAAATAAAATAAAATTGTTAATATTCAAAACAAATTCAGCTATAGTTGAAACAAAACCCTAAGTAGGACTGTAACAAATCAATATACATTGAGTCAATAACGCACCTCTTATTAAAAATAATCATGGAATTGTAACAAATCAAGATATATCAAGTTCATCTAGTTTGTGATGCCATGAAGAAAAAATATAAGGTGGATGAAGTTTATACAATAACTTTATACTTCTTATATTTTTTCCATGGCAACAAAAACCATATGAAACATCACCATACAATACGCTTGCTACCACCATCATAACCATGTATCTACAAGGAAACACAACAAACTTCAAACTTAACCCCAAAACATCAATAACGTAATCCAGAAGAAGAGTAGAAAGAAGAGACCAGGAGAACATATTATCTTCGACGCCGTAGGAGTTTGCGCCGGAGGTTGCTCCCGTAAGATATCCTTTAAGCTTCATGAGAGGAGAGGGTTGTGTTAGGGTTTTCTTTAGAGAGAAATGACTGTTTTGAACTAGGCAACAAATACTTTCCTTTATATATTAAAAAATATCACAATGGTTATTCATAATAACCGTAGTGATGTCCCTTTATTATTTATTTAAAAATAAATAAAAAAGAAGGAGCGCCTTAACGTTAAATGAATAAAATTTAATATCACAACGGTTACTCATAATAACCGTAGTGATATCCCTTTAATTATTTTATTTATAAATAAATAAAATAGAAAGGAGCCCCTTAACGTTAAATGAATAAACTTTTTTAGAGCGCTGAGGTTCGAACCCATGAAAGATATATTGTATCATATCGGTTATAACGTCAACCGTTAGGATGCTAATTTAAGAACCCTAACAAGATGTGAAAACAATTATAAATCTAGAAAGCAAACTAAGAAATAGGGATAAAAGATAAATTTTGATTTTCATTCCTTCCTCCAAATGTCTCTATGAGACTACAATATATAATACCTCTAATGAGTAATAAACTAAAAAGGCCCAAATAACTAATTAAAGCCCAACTAAGATAAAATATTTTTTTTCTAACTTAAATACTTAAATGGCTTAAAAACTAATTCCATAATCCTATCATTACCAACCCCTTCAAAAACAACCTTGTCCTCAAGGTTGTAGAAGCTATTCCAACATTTCCAAACTAAAAATAAGTTTTGCATTTATAAGTTTCACTAACTGATAAGTTTGCCATAGTAACATCATGAGTATACCATATGTTGTGTATAACTTCTCATTTTGTTTACTACTCGCAGTTTTACCTTTGTCCTTGCTGGTATCATTTCAAACTTCTTTGATATTGCTATTCCATTAGTACCACCAATGAAACTTATGCAATTCACCCCAATATGCATTGTAAGAAAGTCACCAATATCAGAACCCTTACATGTCATACAACTAATAAGATCTTTGGGGAAGCCATCCAAATGAAAGTAATGCACCATGTGTAATGTTGCAACAACACCATGAATTTGAGGAAGATATGGTTTTACTCTCTGCCAAATTCTGTTACCTTTTCTCATCCTCCCTTTCGCTTCTATATAAGCCAACTCATACCAAATTGAACTTGAAGAAGTGTTCCCAAATCTATACAAAGTCATTCTCGACGCCACAACATGATTAGGCAAAATCTGTATATTCTTCTCAAGCTCATCGATCACAGCTCTTCCCGCAGCATGTATACAAAAATGCTCAAAAGCAAGTTTAAAATAAGGTATATAAGGCTTAACCTTCGCATTAAAAAGTTTTGTAACAACCAAGGTAGTAAAAAATAAAAGCTGTTCACTAACTGGTAAAACAAGCGGACCCAAAGTTGTAATATTAGTCTTAAGCGCTCCACCTGCAATAGCCATAAGATCTTTAGACAAAGAAACACCGGTTTTACCAACATCGTATTTTTCTTGATACACACACTTAAACGCTTTATCATCTGCACCTTTATGAGTTCTTATAGCATGAACAAGCTTATACTTAGCTCTTCTTTTATCACAGCCTTTGTTCGAAAGCAGAACCGCAACACCACCAAAGCGAAACAAACAATTAGGTATCAACATAGATTTCTTATTCCTGAAATACCAGTTCTGAGTAATATTCTCAGTACTAACAACAACAGCATAAGTATTTCTATGAACCTGAAGCATGTCTTTCGCAAGATCAATAGCTATAGCACCAACACTACAACCCATACCACCTAAATTGAACTCCTTATATCCCCCCTTAGTTTATACTTGTTAACAATCATAGCCGAAAGCGAAGGCGTTGGATTAAACAAACTACAATTAACAACAAGTATACCAATTTCTTTAGGCTCAATCTTTGTATTAGCAAAAAGATTGTCAAGAGCACCATACATAACATGTTCAACTATTCTTTTCCCAGTGCTACCAGTAGCTTCAGCAACAAAAATCTTCTTTAACCTCAAATCATCATCACCATCTGCTCTAAATTTTCCAACCTTCACTCCTGACCCTGCTAAATTTTTTGCCAAATCCACATATAATTCTTCCACTGACAGAAGCGGAACCATGGTGCATAGAGAACAATGATCCAAGGTTCTTTTCGTTCCTGAGCAGGGCATGGAAAATGGCCCAAGGTTGAATTAGTGTCATCATCAACATCTTCAGTTTCAGCTTTTCTTGACCATTTTCCTTCCTTGTATATCTGTCAATAAATGTAAGCAGCAATTCCAGGTAAACGAGCATTTGTGCAAACATTGCTGATGAGCTGAGAGTTCACCTTTGTGGGACATTTTGCAACAACAACTGTTTCGGTAAGCTGAGCAGCATCCGGTACGGGAATGGTTGACAGGGGTGTTTTAACAAACATATGGTGTGCAACATCTAAGAATTCAATGTTAGGTGGCGAAAAAGGTAAGATTATGTCCGGTTGTTTTAATGGTGGCGGCGGCACCGAAGTTTGATCAGAATTCATTGTCAGTGGTGGCGACTTTCTTTCGTCATCAGGGTTGACCATCGGAAGCAAGCTCTTGAAGGGAGCATGAATTTCCTCTCCTTGGAAAGATCCAACGCGAATAGCTGAAGCTTGAGTGAGAGAACCAAAGTAATTCGCTTGGTGAATATTCTCTTTCGTTGCCCATGAAATACCCTCTCGATTAGCAATAACACCACCGGTAAGGGTTTTTGATTTATCGTTGTCACTAGGTGAAGGAGAAGCCACAACTTCAGATTCATCCTTACGAGCTTCCTTGCTGTAACTTTCAGAATCCAACATTTTCTCAACTTTCTTTTCATTAGCAACAACTTGACATTGAGACTGTTTTGCAGATTTGGTTAAATAGCTCGATTTCCTCCGGCTCTTTTTGATGGCTTGTTCCGCTTTTTGTTCATTCTTGCCAACTTTTCTGTCACCTAAATCGTTGAGCTCCTCTTTGGAATGATCATAAAAATCAGTATCCTCTTTATTTTTAATATTCTCAAAAACATTTTTGCTGTGAGGTTTAGTGGCGACATTGTTGACAATTCTGGCTCCTTCCTCGTAAGACTCTGGAGCAAACCCAGCAGATATTGTTCTTGGATTGTTGTTTCAGAATTTGGGAGGCGGCTGAGGGGATTGAGGATCATCGAAAGGTGAAGAAGAAGCGGCGTCGGAGAAAGCGTGATTGTGAGATAAACCTGATGCGGCAGCTATAGCCGAGAGTAAAACAGCGGCATATGGTTTTGTCATTGGAGTTTGATGAGGTTTTTGTTGTGAATCAATTTTGCAAACAGGTGGTGGGAGTTGTTGAACGGTGTGTGACCATGACCATGAAGCAGAAATAATATTAATAGATGGGAAGATGAATTCATCTTTGGAGATTTTTCTGAATGCAGCACGGATGTTTTGGGGTTTAGTGGATTTTGATTTTTTTTTAAAAGAGAGATGAGACACTTGCAAATGTTTCTCATAATCTCTTCTATGATTATAATGGTTTTGATAGTTGTGACGAAGTGTGGAAGAGGTGTTTGTTGTTAGTAGTTGTTGATGGTAATTATTGTAGGAGTATGAATAATGAAATGATGAATAGGATGAATATGGATTAGGTATAGGGGGTGTATACCCATGATTAAGATACAAGCAAGGTGATGGAGTTGCAACATATGGATTTGTGTAATAAGGTGAAAATATTTCCTATGGAAAAGATGGGAATGAGGAAGTGATTGGAGATGTAAAAGAGGGGTTTGTGGGATAGATAAAAGGAATGCTACATTGATGAGATGAAGTTGTATGATAATCCATAGGAGGATTTGAGTACATTGATGAAAGCACCAATTGTTAGGATGCTAATTCAAGAACCCTAACAAGATGTGAAAACAATTATAAATCTAGAATGCAAAGTAAGAAATAGGGATAAAATATAAATTTTGATTTTCATTCCTTCCTCCAAATGTCTCTATGAGACTACAATATATAATACCTCTAATGGGTAATAAACTAAAAAGGCCCAAATAACTAATTAAAGCCCAACTAAGATAAAATATTTTTTTCTAACTTAAATACTTAAATGGCTTAAAAACTAATTCCATAATCCTATCAGTTGTGTTAGGGTTTTCTTTAGAGAGAAACGACTGTTATGAACTGGGCAACAAATACTTTCGTTTATATATTAAAAAATATCACAACGGTTATTCATAATAACCGTAGTGATATCTCTTTTATTATTTATTTAAAAATAAATAAAAAAGAAGGAGCGCCTTAACGTTAAATGAATAAAATTTAATATCACAACGGTTACTCATAATAACCGTAGTGATATCCCTTTAATTATTTTATTTAAAAATAAATAAAATAGAAAAGAGCGCCTTAACCTTAAATGAATAAACTTTTTTAGAGCGCTGAGGTTCGAACCAATGAAAGATAGATTGTATCATATCGGTTATAACGTCAACCGTTATTATACCATAAAAATTTATAATTAAAAAATAAAATAAAATGTTAGTGCATGAGTTTAGAGATGTCACCACGGTTTTTAGAAGAATCGTGGTGACTTGGATGTTATTGTTTGCGCGTTTTGCAATAGTGTATGTTATTTGTCACGTTAGTAAAACCTAATGTAGTTATTAACAATCAGACGAAAGTGAATAACTTGATTCAGTTTGCAGGGATGAAAATTTGTATTTAAGCATTTTTATAAATAACTATTGTTTCTTTTGTATTGCATCAATTTAATTAAGTAAAAAGTATTGCCAATAGTTTTTGCTTATTAATTAAATTTAATATATTAGTTTTAAATTATTTTGTGAAATTGACCCCCTAGTGAAAAAATAAGCTAACTCTCTCATTATTGATATATGATAAAATAAAATAACTAAAGTAATAACTGCGACATTAATTTTGATATTTGACAAAATAGAACACTTAAGTTTGAGTTACAAATACATAACAATACATTGTGTGCTATGATTTTACATTACATATTTTTTGAGTAACTAAGACATTAATCATCGAATTGTTGGTGTAACTCCAAACGCAAACCATGTTAAATCTTAAGCCATGTCCATCCTTGACTACCTATTTATCTATAATATATATAGAATGTTTAATTGCAATTTTGATCTTTTTATTTTTATTTTTATTTTGATTCTCCTATTTTAAAATTTGATTTTTTGTTCCTAAATTTTATTTTTTTGGGATTTTAATCCTTCTTCAAATTTAAGATTAAATCTTTAATAAAATGGAAGTTAATTTGATGATGTGTCAATGCAACATCTACACTAATTATTTACAAGTTTTTTTTTACTTGATGATTTATAATTAATTTTCATTTTAATATTTATATAAATTCTTAACCAATGCTTTGGGGGTACGGGTTAGCATTATTATATTTATTAAATATAAAAGTAAAATTTAATAAAGCCTAAAATAAGTTATTATGAATTTATTATAATTTATTTTTTCCAGGGTAATTGATTTTAATTTTTTTTTAAGATTTATAAAATTAATTTATTATAATTTATAAAATAACACTTTTGTAGTAGGAAGAAGTCGAACCCATTGCCTCACAAAAATTAAAAACAAACACATTTACCATAAGAGTCATCGTGTTTTCTTGTTTAATGAAAAAACACTAACATATATTGTTATAAAGTGTTTTTTTTTATCAAATCAAACTCAATGCAATTCATTAATTAAAACTTGTTCAATACAAGTAGAAATCAAGTTAAATATATTACGTCTAAACCAAGAATTGGCCGCCCTTGCAAGAGAATGGGGAACTGAATTCGCTTGACGCTTTATAAACTTCACCTCAAAGTTAGGAGAAACATGTAACAAAGCTTTAATAGAAGTAATAATAAAATTAAATTCAGATCCACCGTTGTAATTGGAATGAATGGCTTGGACTACTCTTTAGGAGTCACTTTCGAAAATAACATTTTTCAAGTGCAAGTCAACAGCTTCAAGGATTGCTTCTTTAAGGTCCATGGCTTCAGCTTCAATAACGGATAGAGAACTAGGATCCCAAGCCATACCTTCAATAATGAAGTTCTCGAGGTTATCACACACATGCAAGAACAAGAGTGGTTCTGCATCTGAACTTAAGTTTTGATGATAATTGCACATGTTATCTTAGAGAACAATTCGGTACTCTATAGTTTATGTCTAGTGTGTAGCTTTTTCTAATCAAGACCTGTCTCTAATAGAAAGGCGTGTGACGTCATCAGACTCTGATCTAAACACTCTAGAAGAAAACATATGTTGTGTACAAGTTAAAGTCATTATTCAGGAATGCTTCTTAATGCAACGGTTCTGAAGAATGTTTGTACTAAAGCTTCTGACTGTGACTTTGTAAGTAAGCCTTGAAGGCTTTCTAAGAGACGTTCTTCTATCTATTCTAGTTCTGAAGTTCTGAAGACTATGAAGACAAATATGTGTTGAACAAGTTCTGAAGTTTCTGAAGATAAGGTTCTGTTAAACAAAGTTCTAAAGATTCTAAAGACATCATTTCTAAAGTTAAAGTTCTGAAGACAAGGTTCTGTTGAACGAAGTTCTGAAGACTCTAAAGAAAAATATGTGTTGAACAAGTTCTAAAGACTTTAAAGACGAAATTCTGTTGAACAAGCTCTGAAGCTTCTGAAGACATCACTTCTAAAGACCAAGTTCTGAAGACTCTTAAGTTAGTTCTGCTGAACAAAAATATGAGATTCTAAAGACTTAGGTTCTGAAGTTACAAGTATTGAACTCTCTATACATGCTTCATCAAATATACATCTAAAGCCTTAGAAGATTATAAGACAGAAGATCAAGAATGGTTTGTGTGTTTCAATGAATATAAAAGTACAAAGTAGTCTGTGACCTCTACCTAGAATAGGTGGCGCAAGGACATCTCTGTTGTATTATGATGTAACCATTCCTGTAAGTGAACGTTGGGATATTTCAGTTGGAATATGTTTCCTATTATACCCTCCAACAAATTTATTCTAAAGCTCTATATATTGAAGATCTAAATGCTTGAAGAAATGCTGATACAACTGCTGCTTTGAGCCGAGTGAAAATGCTAAATGCCGAAGTGCTGAATGTTGCAAGAGCCAAAGAGAAAATCATGAGAGGATAACTAGAACAAGAAGTAAAAAAGTTGAAGAAAACACGAGAGTATATGTGTGCAAGGCGGAAGCAAACACCAAGTTATAAGCTCAAGAAGAAGATGCTCAATGCTCAACCAAATTAGAGCGGAGCTCTACAAGAATTGAGAGAAACATTAAAAGAAGCTTTTAAGCTCACAAAACTCATATTGATAAGATGCAGATCTCTAGGAGATTATTCTTAACATAGTTTTGTAAATTAGCAAGGAGCTGTTGTTCATATCTTGCTAGAAACACTTTTGTGTTATTGTACTTTAATTGTGTCATCTGCTTGTTTAGAAGCAATTCTTGTACACACCTTTGTAACACTTTTCAAAGTGTAGATTCCTCAAGTGACTAAGTCGTTAGTATGGATACTTGAGAGGGCTAAGTTTTTTTCTAACACTTAGAAGTTGTAATCTTTCTAGATTATTGGATTAAGTCCTTGTCTAAGGCAAAATCACCTTGGTGGGTGAACTGGAGTAACTTTGTTAACAGTGAACCAGGATAAAAATAACTGTGTCTATTTATTTTAATTCCCTTGTGAGCTTTGTTTTTTTAATTCTGCAGAAAATATCATTGTTGGTGAAACCCAAATCAAACCCCAATTTCTTGTGTTTCTCACCCCTTCAACACACACCATCCTCTATTAGTAGTACCACAGTGGTTGTTAAAAGGTGCATCCATGTTACATTTCAACCATCCATCAATAGGCAGATTCCAAGTCATAGAATAATGTTGGCCATTTTCGGTATCTTGAACTTGTTGGGCCATAAACCATTTTTTCCACTTATGAAATGCTAACCAACCAAGCTTAGGTGCTTCCTCATGCTCATTGTGCCAAATAAAATCATTCCTATTCTTCCATATCTCATCTATCATAACTACAAATCTTCCTGCATCTCTCATATCCTCCTTACTACAAATATCAAATATAAGTGACTTAGAATCATGAAAAGAATGCAAACGAGCTTATATAAGAGTGGACAAACCTACTGCCCTTCAACACTGGTTAGTCTCGGTACATCCAAAAAACAAATGCCAATCATCTTCAAGATTATTCTCACAAAACTGACAATTAGACGGACAAGGAAAATAATGTTTTCGGAGCCTAGCACGAGTCGGTAAACATCTTTTACAAATTCTCCATAGAAGATGCTTGACTCTAGGTGGAGCTTTGATATTCCAGAGACTACACCAATCCTCCTCCCCTCACCCATTCTCACGACTCATACGTGAACTCCTCCACAATCTATATCCAGAATGCACACTATACTAACCATTTTGTTCTTCCTTCCAAATCATCCTATCCTCCTTAACATCCTCCAATAGTGGCACCTGTGATATTTCTTTAGCATCTGCAAAGTTAAATAACTCTCTTATGACCCCCATATCCCATTGTTTAACATTAGGCAACATAAGATTTCTAATTGTAATACCATACACACCTTGCTTATGGGGACAACTTAGACACCCGTCCCTTTTACCCCAAATCCAAGGTTCATTCATGACCATGATGTGACTACCATCCCCAATACTCCACCTGCATCCTAAAGACAAAACTTCCTTCACCTTCCAAATACTTCTCCACACAAAACTAGGATTATAACCAAGGTTAGCATCAAAGTAAGACATTATAGGGTAGTACCTTGCTTTGAAGATTCTTGCTACAAGAGTATGGAGTTTTATCAGCAGATTTCAACCTTGTTTAGCTACCATGGACATGTTAAAGGTTTTAAAGTCTCTAAACCCCAACCCACCTTCCTTTTTACTACAAGCAAGCTTCTCCCATGACATCCAATGAATTCCCCTGTTATTACTACCTCCTCCCCACCATAATTAGTTTATCATCTTCTCAAGAAGAAAATCATGAGAGAATAACTAGAACAAGAAGTAGAAGAGCTGAAGAAAACACGAGAGTATATGTGTGCAAGGCGTAAGCAAGCACCAAGTTGTAAGCTCAAGAAGAAGATGCTCAATGCTCAACCAAATTAGAGCGGAGCTCTACAAGAAATGAGAGAAGCATTAAAAGAAGCTTTTAAGCTCAAAAAACACATGCTGATACGCTGCAAATCTCTAGAAGATTGTTCTTAAGATAGTTTTGTAAATTAGCAAGGAGCTGTTACTAATATCTTGCTAGAAACACTTTTATCTTATTATACTTCAATTGTGTCATCTGCTTGTTTAGAAGCAATTCTCGTACACACGTTTGTAACAATTTTCAGAGTGTAGATTCCTCAAGTGACTAAGTCATTAGTCTGGATACATGAGAGGGCTAAGTTGTTTTCTAACACTTAGAGGTTGTAATCTTTCAAGATTATTGGATTAAGTCCTTGTTTAAGGAAAAATCACCTTGGTGGGTGGACTGGAGTAGATTTGTTAACAGTGAACCAGGATAAAAATAATCGTGTCTATTTATTTTTATTCTCTTGTTAGCATTGTTTTTCTAATTATGCAGAAAATATCATTGTTGGTGAAACGCAATTCAAACCCCCTTTCTTGTGTTTCTCACCCCTTCAATTGGTATCAGAGCTTCGGTTCTGGTATTGATGTTTATCATACATTGCCAGATAGAGATCCAGACGATCTTTGAGAAACACCTTAATGATTTCCACTCCACCACCTTCTGTTCCAAGTCTCAAATACTCTCAATTTTTATCTTCCACTATTGTTGGTGAAAAGGTTGAGTGCTGGAAAGCTGAACTAGAAAGTTCTTTCTAAAAAGTGATACTGATCATTTGAATATGGTAGTTGATAACTAGATCTCTCTCTCGGATGAAGTGGGTAAAAGGCTGAAAGAAATCCTGAATGATTCATTGGAAAAAGATGACAATAATCACCAGAAAGCAAGAAGTGCCTTGATTGCTGAAAGTTAATTGTTACTGAGTTTGAGATGTTTTCAAAACCAGATTGCTATGTCTATTTGACTTTCTCAGAATAACTCATTAAGAACTCTTTGAAGTCAAGAAAACAGTTGCTCTTGTTTTGATTCTGAAGCATGAAGACTTCAAAGATGAAGAAAGCTAGAACTCTTGAGATGTTGTTCTCAAATTTTTAAGACTTCGGTTGAAGAACTCTGGGTTCTGAACTAAGGCTACTCTTCGTCAGATCACTTGAAGAAATTTATCAGAAGCTCGCTGTCCAGAGAAATATTTTTGGCAATTACTCTCTGTAGCGTGCGATTTTTGTCGGTGACGCGACCACCTTATCGCAGAGTTTTGGTTTTCTCCTCAATGAAGAAGAGGGGGTGCTACTTTCTGATTTCTTATTTATCCCGTGAAGCTGGAAGGGAAAGGGAAGCTATCTCAAACTAACCTTGCATGCGAATGTTTAACTGAACAAACGCTTAAAGAGATTCGGGGAGTTCGGGGTCAGGTTATACAATGGGGAGTTGTCAATTACCCATCCTATATGTGGTTATCCATATGTTGTTACCTTTAGGTTCAGCTTTGTACTTAATGGTGTTTATCCGTTAAGGGGTTGGGAAAGTTTCTTAGGAAATATGAGAGAGAGAGAGAGAGTGTGGGTTTTTGTTGATTTTCGGGTTTTTCCGATGTTTTTAGTAAGGTACTGGACCTAAGTTTTGATTGATATGAAGGTACTGGGCCTAGAGTTTTTGATTTGGTATGCTCGCTAAAATTTCGCAATCTTATTGCTACGTATTCCCGATTTAAAGAAACAGGGAAATCAGAGCAATCGTAATTCCTCCTATTCTAAGGGAGGAAAAAGATGTTTGGTGTCTTGTTCAAAGCCCAAGATTGAAGCTAAAAGGTTGAGTATTTGTGTCTTGTTCAAAGCCCAAGATTGAAGCTAAAATGTTTGACTGAGAGAGAATTCGTCATCTCTCAAGGGAGACATCTTGTCTATTTATCACAACTATTGGGTGACTGTTTATAAAGGAGGATTACTTTAACTGGGATATGTGAATCCAGTAATGTCATAATTTTCTTTATAGGGGATTTGTCCTAAAGGAGAAAACTTTAACTCAGTGTAGAGCAATGCCATTTTTCCTTAGGAATTTCTCATGCTAAAAGAGGGACAGTGGCGTAGATGTAAATAATCCAGAGGCTTGCCACTTACAACAATTAGATGAAAGATAGGGTTTACCAGGATAAAAGATGGACAACAACTTGGATGTTTGAATCAACAAGTGTGCCACTTATAGCAGTTGTCTAGGATTAGGGTTTATTTTGAATGTTTGTTTTGACAAGTGATAAACAGAACAGTGACTTCCTACAGAGAGATTTTGATTTCCTCTGAGGGGATGTTGATTTTTGTGTGCCTTGATCAAAGCCCATGGTTGAAGCTAAGAGGTTGATTGACTCCACTGGGGAAGTCTTTATACAAAGCCTAAGAGGAGGCTATAGCAGGCTGACTCAACAAGAGAGTGTTTATATATATGTGTCTTGTATAAAGCCTAAGATTGAGGCTAAAATAGACTGACTCTTTTGGGGATATCATTATACAAAGCCTAAGAGGAGGCTAACAAAGGGATTTTGACTCCGCTGGGGAGGGTTTGTATGTGTCTTGTACAAAGCCCAAGATTGAGGCTGAAAAGAAGACTGACTCTATGGGAAAGAAATCTTTATCTATCTTGTACAAAGCCCAAGATTGAGGCTGAAATGAGATTTTACTGACTCGGCTGAGGATATTTTGGGTGTCTTGTACAAAGCCCAAGATTGAGGCTGAAATGAGTTTGACTCTGCTGGAGAGTATTATCTGTCTTGTACAAAGCCCAAGATTGAGGCTAAAAAAAAAGGATTGACTTCGTTTAGGGAAATTTATATCGTGTCTTGTACAAATCCCAAGATTGAGGCTGAAAAGGGTTTGACTCAACAAGAGAGTGCTTTTATCTGTCCTGTACAAAGCCTAGGATTGAGGCTGAACAAGCTGGAGAAATCATTATACAAAGCCTAAGAGGAGGCTAGCTTCTGTTAGGAGAAATATTTATACCAAGCCTAAGAGGAGGCTGGAAAAAGATTGACTCAACAAGAGAGGGTTTTTATCTGTCTTGTACAAAGCCCAAGATTGAGGCTAAAATGAATTGACTCAACAAGAGAGTGCTGAAAGGTGATTGACTCAACAAGAGAGTCTGAAAAGGTGACTGACTCAACAAGAGAGTATGAAAAGGTTAGCTCCGCCGGGGATAAAATCTTTGTACAAAGCCCAAGAGGAAGCTAACTGTACTGAGGAAAGGAAGGATCATTATACAAAGCCTAAGAGGAGGCTATTTTCTGCTGGGGGATTATTGAGATCCCGAGGCAGGTCCAAATGAGGAATCAACTCTTGCCGAGGGTTATAAAAGAGTTGAGATATCAGAGACCTTGAGGTTCTGATTTGGGATAGTGTTATACTGATGATAAACTGACCCTGGCTGGGGAATTTTAGGAGAGAGACTGGGTTTTAGAACCCATGGGTTTTAACTTTGCTGGAGATTGATTCAAAATGACCAGGGTTCCTCCTATGTTTGTATGGTACTTGAGAATGTCTTTGAGACTCAAGAGGGGATTAGACCATCCAAGTCTACTGGTATGGAAGAGTTTGTCTTTGTACGATGCCTAAGAGGAGGCAAGTGTTTTAAGGGATGAGAATCAACCCTAAATTGGTCTGAGGTTTGACACAGGAAAGACTGCTCTAGCAAATGAGGACTAAGTTTTGTTCCTATACCTTTAAGAGGTCGTCTGGTCCTTGTACTAAGCCCAAGAGAAGGCATGAGAACTTTTAAGAAGCCTGAGGGTCCTTGTACAACGCCCAAGAGGAGGCGGGGATGCTTTTAGGAAGCCCGTGGGTCCAAACTTAAGAATGTTCAAGAAAGGTTTCACCGGGAATTAATCCTTTCTTGTGTGAACAGTTCTATAGTTTGAAGAAATTCAAGAGAAGTTTCACCGGGAATTAATCCTCTCTGGGGAAACTAAATTTCTTTGACAAGTTCTAATAGTGACAGTCTGAGAAAAGATTCACCAGGAATACTGCCTTTCTCTTTGTTCCATATTGTTTAAGCCCAAGAGAAGGCAAGACTGTATCTGGAAATCCTATGGGGATCTAGTTTTGACTGTATTAAAGAGGACCAACTGGCTTTACCTAGTTCTAGACCTAGTTGTCGGGGAAAACTCTAAATAGATATACTAGTATATATACAGTTGATATATGACAAGTATTTAAAAGGATATGAAAGAAGGACTTACAGGGGAGCAGCTTCCCACAATACAGTTATATATATAAGCTGATAAAAGAAAGCTGATAAAAACTTACAGGTGAGCAAGCTTCCATAGATGTATTGTTAGTTGTTCAAGAAATTAAAGAAAGTTTTGATAACAACTGTATATTTGAACCTAAATCAAAGGGAAGTTGTTTTAGAAAAGATTGTTGGGGCTTATACTCAAAGAAAGGCCCAGATGAAAAACAGTAATCGCACCGTTGTTCTGTAAACTATGCTGGGACTTATACAATAACTGAGGCCCAAAATTATTTATGTACAAAGGGGGTTGGGTCTTACACTCTATTAGAGGCCCAAAGTTTATTTTTGTACAAGTGATGGGGCTTACAACTCAAGGAGAGGCCCAGATGAAAACTGTTTGAAAACGGTGATCGCGCCGAGATTTTTAAAATCGTATCGGGACTTATACAATGACTGAGGCCCAAAAAAAGGTCTTTATTTACAAGAATGAGTCTTACACTCTATTAGAGGCCCAAAATTTATTGAAATGTTTGATAAGGATAAAAAAATCAAAGAAAACCCTAATTTTCATTTTTAAAAGTAATTCTTTAAAGAAAATTAATGAAAATGATAAAAATACCAAATAAGTTTAAATAAACCACTTGTGATTTTTGGTTAAGGTTTGAAAAATGAGGTTTTAATCACAAGATGATTTAGAACTCATTTGATTTTGATTTTCAAGATAAAAATTCACTTTTAAAATGTTTAAAAAACAATAAAAAATGAATTTATTCACAAAAATACCAACTATATTAAATAAATAATATAAATCTAATTTTTTTGTAGAATAAAATACTTTAATATTTTTGTGATTTTTCAGAAAAAGAACCAATAAAAAATGATTAAAATTGAATGAGAAATTAATTTTCCAAATCATTAACAAAAATAATATGAAAAATAAAATAAAATGGGACGAGTGATAAAAAAGAGGTCTGGGGCGAGGGGGATTTGAACGCCAGACCTCTCGCTCGCTCAATACACACAAACCAGTTGATCAACCACTAGGGCGCAATGCCAATTCATTTAATATATGGCAAGGGAAAAATATATAGCAAACAAGTTGAATTTCTGAAGCATGGCGCCATGGTCATCTTCATTCTCAAGCTCAAAATGGGAAGCCTCCTATCTCATTCATTTCTCAACCATTCCTCATGATCCAAATATGAAAATCGTGCGTTTTCAGATGAGGAATACAATGACAATACTCAATTTTATTGAAATTAAGTGAATCAAAACATAATATGATAAAACCTGAAGAACCCTAAAATTGGCATGAACTCAATGAAATCCTATACACGAACTGTAAACAACAATTGATTGAGGGTAAATGATCTACAAGCATCCAGAAACACAATGGTAATCACAAAACATGTTTATGATGCATGATTCATTGAGTTTGAGAGTTTAAGGTTTACCTCTGCAAGTGAGAATCGAATTCTGGTTTGGAGGTGTTACAGATGAGTTCCAATGATTTGGACAGCTTCCTTGTACCTCAATGCATGTGTTTGAGTGCTTAGGTTGATTGGAAAACCTCTGGATTGATCAGCCTGATTCCTTCTGCAGCAAGTCATGAGTCTTGTGCAATTGGGTGGCCATTTGGTGATTTTGATGTTACAAATGGGATGTAATGGTTTAGATTACTCCTATATGTTGTGTGTGAGGTGTGTAAATCATTGGTTTGAGTTGCATTGGTCTCCAACTCAAAACCCGATAGTGCTTTCTCAAGAACAATGAAATTTGGAGTTTAAGAAGGAAATGAGAGAAAGCAATGTTGTAAGCTGCTTTGGTGTAGTTTGAATGATCAGTTAGGACCTCTATTTATAGTGGATTAACTCTTGTCTTGGAGGAATAGTGAATGGCTGCAAGATCAGATCACATTCAATGGCTTTGGCTTGGTGGCATTTCTTCTCATGCAAGGCAAACTAGCCTCTCCCAAGAGCAGGGCTATGTCATGACCAAATCCACATTCTTCAGATGTTTTAATTTTTTTTAAGTGAGCATCTTGACTGAGTAGAGTAGCTTTATTGAAAGTGCACTATTGCACATAAATGCCTTTGAATTCAAGGCATAATGTGACAAAATGCATTAATCTCAAGTTGGAAGATCCCTTGGCTTTTTGACTCAGCTTAGCCGGTTGGATCAGATGGATTAGGATCAGATTGGATGAATGTGGCATAGTGATCATTGATTTTTGGCTCAAAATCGTGTATGGCAAGAAATCTCACAAACTGATTTTTCATGACAGCCTTGCTATGGTGTCTTGCAACAGCCATAACTCTTGGCTTAAGCTGAGTTGTTTCATGCCAATAAGTTCATTGGATTGTAGGCAATATGCACAACAACTTTGATGTTTACATCTTGAATTGATTCAGCCTAGAACTATGTGAAACAACCCTCCAAGTTTTGGTGTTTCACTTGAAATCTGCCTTGGGCAGAATTTCTTCTAAGTGTTGGAAAATGCACTTTTATGTTTTTTAGTGATTTTGATCCAATCATAAGTTGAAATCCATGAGGAATTGGAATGAGATGTAGTTGACACTTTTGAAGTATGTAATGAGAGCTTCCCTCTGAGCTTTGAATGGGAGAGAAAGGCCTTAGGGTTTGAGAGATATGGCCTTGCAAAGTTGGTACCCTAGCCACTTTGTTCCATAACTTAGAAAAATTCTAAGTTTTTTTTATGGTTACCCCTTTAGCAAGTTAACTCACTTTCTTTGATTTTTCTTGATGAATGATGATTTAAATCACATATTAACATTGTTTTAGGGTTAAGGAACCTTGGTTGACCAAAAATCCAAAAAGTCAAACTTGGACTTTTGTACAGTTGACTTTTTTTTATCAGATGGAATTTTGACTTTGTGATCCTTTTGTGAAATCAATCCTTGGGCTTAATTAAACTTCATGGATGGTCTTAAAGGGTATTTAGGAATGTCTTGGACCCCTCCCCAAGGTTTGAGATCAAGGGTAGGCCAGCAGTCAAGGATAGGGTTGACTTTTTTCCATTAGAAACCCTAATTTGTGATCAAATGGTTTTGAGTTCTTGTGGCTTATGACTTGAGCTCTTTGAGTCAATCAAATCTTGTAAACATGTCAATATGATATATTTGAGGTCTTTGAAGTTAATTTTTGAAGCTTCAAGCTATGCCTCACTTCACAAGTTAACTCAAGGGTTGAATTAGGTTAAAACCCTAATTCCTGATTTTTTTGCTAGATGGACCTTCAAGGTGATTTTGCCATTGTGGATGGGCTCTTGGGATCCTTTTGAGCTTTTTAGACCATATATTGAGGTATTGGCTCATGCTCAGATGGAAATTTTCATCTGGGGGCCCTGGTCGATCAAACCCTAATTTGATGACACAGGCGATCTTGAGGCTTAATCCACTTGGAATGTTGCAACTTTGTGTTTGATTCTTGATGTGGGAGTCCTCTTGATCCTTTATAGGTGTTTGAGAGGTTAGAAAAGTTAAAGATCATGTCATTTCTTGATTGATCCTTTGTCTAAGTGCTCTGAGAGGGCTTAAAACCCTACTTCTTGATTGTAGTGGATGCTCAATCATCTTTGAGGAGACTGATGGGGCATAAAAGTACATCCATATTGTGGTGATGATTTACACAATGATGGGAAATCTTGGTGGTTAAAATTTGGGGTGTGACACTCTCAAGTTTGTAGAAGATCTAAACAGCATCTCTGTCCGAAGAAGATCAAAGCGGTTTCAAGTCTAAATGATCGAACAGTACAAAAGAAGATGTATTGTCACTGCTACTCATATGAGTTGATCACTGTGGAAGAAGATCTCATGAAAATAGATCTAAAACGCCTAGACAATCAATTGTCAACATGGAGTGATTCCGAGTTCTCAGAAGATGATGAAGATGAAGAACCAGCTAACATATCTATGATTAGCTTGCGTTAGAATGTCTGATGAAGAAGATCCCTCCAGAAGATGAAGTAGTTTATGTCTCTGATTCAGTAGAAACTATCTCTGTTGCAAAAGTTCTCAGTAGCTCTGTTAAAGCTCTGGCCTTGTCACCAGGATTCTGACTGTTTACACTACGTTTGTACACTGACATATCTGAACCAATGAAATACCACGGTATAAAGTATTGATTCGGTTATGGTTAATATCTACAAAATAAACTTTGATGAAGGATCTTGACACAAGGATGAATTCTTCTGTGTAAAGTGATTGCCTGAGAATGTTTAAGGTTAGAAATAATCTTGGTCAACATACTAAGGACAAGCAGGTGGAGAAGCTATTTGATGAAAATGAGTTCTTCATGTCCTAGTTCTTTACTACCAGATACAGATGAAAGGGGGAAAACAAGATCTTGAAAAGAAATGGCTAAAATCATGATATTTGAAATTATCATAACAAAGCATTTCTAAGGAAGTTGTAGCATGCTATTCTGAACAGATCTCTTTTCAGATCTCTTCTGATGCATCATGATTAGAATGCTCAAAGTCTACAAGTACTTGGAGTTGAAGTACTTCTGTAGATGAATCAATTAGATGTCAGATTTGATGATAAGCTTGGTAGTTAAAAGCCAAAGCTTATTGGAAGATTGAAAATCTGGAAATTATATTTTCAGATGCTAAAGGTAATAGAGCTATTGAAGAAGTACAAGATGAAGAAATCTGAAGATGCTCAATCAGAAGTCGTCGCAGTTCTTACTTCCCTAAGAAAGCTTAGACAAAAGTCTTTACTTTCTGAAGTACTGATTTTGGGTGATAAGAGTAAGCCAGTAAGAACAAGATCAACATTCAAACCCTCCGAAGAAATGTTTTATGGTTTGATGTTTATGATGATATATGCATCTATTGAGGAAGAGCGTCTGATCAAAGATTGTATTCCAGTGACGCAAGAAGAATTCAACTAGTTCTTTCAGCATATGGCATCTGGCTTTCTAAATATGGAATTAAGAATTAGTTGATTGAATATATTGACTTTCTGGAAACACGTCACAATGAAGACAGAAGCGGTTGATCAAAAGCAGAAAGCTAAAGGGATTACTCAGATCCCTCTAATGATATAGATACAACAAACATCAGGAGAGATGTTTCATCCATCAGAATGAGAAGACTAAAGAAGCTATGAAGATGATCTTGTCTCTACACAAGATTCAAATACTCCTCTTCATGTCATTCAAGATCTAAAGGAAGAAAGAAGATATTGTGAAGACAGTTTCTAAGGAGAATCTAATCTAGCGGTCCAGCTAGAGATATCATCAACAACGTCCTCAACTGCAGAAGCAAATTGAGTAGTGATTCTGAAGAAGCACACACATCTTCAAAATACAGAAGCAAGCTGGATATCTACAGTCTACCCGATATTTGAGTAACTTTTTTCTAACTCTTACTACTTTTTACTTAATCGTCTAAGAATCTATTTTTATATTCTAGGATTAAAACTTTGAGATTATGTTCAGAAATGAACTATCCTTTTAGAAATCTTTTGTCATACCCCAAATTTTGACCCTAGATGTCATCATCATTCTAGGAAGCACCAAGCATTGCATTTCTAACCCTAACCATTGTTCAAGATGTTTCTTGTTTGGTTTCATAAAAATTAGGGTTTTGGCTCAAGGAAATCAAGGGAATCTTCATATGACCAGTCAATGTTTTGGAATGATCATCAACCCACCAAGCTTATATACACTCAAGAGGCTTCTCCTTGCCAAGAATCAAGTGCAAGATGGTCTCATTACAAGTTTCATGGAGCTCAATTTCATCTGATCACCAATTAGGGTTTCATCAGGAAAAAGTCAACTGTGCCTTGACTTTTGATCAAATCATGATGCCAAGTCTTGGGACATGATCCAAGACACTCATATACATCCTTGGAGTCCATCCATGATGTTAGAAAGATTCAAGGATCCAAAATCACTGAAGATCACACAGTTGAATTCATCTGATTATAAAAGCTTTATCTGACAAAGTTAACCCTTTGACTTTTAGGGTTTTTGGTCCAAATTGAGGTCATCAAGCCAAATTTCATTAAGACATGTTTGATCAATGAGTTTGAGCATGAAAAATCAAGATTTGGGAGGTTTCTTGCAAAAGGGACAAAGTTAAAGAAACTTGAAAATTTTCTAAGTATGGAAAAACCCTAATTGGGAGGCCAACTTTGAAAGATCATAACTCTCAATCTACAAAGTCATTTTGTGTGCTCTAAAGCTCAAATTAAAGCCCTTGCAACATACTACAACTTTGTATGAGAGGTGGAAACCTCAAAATATGCTTGGATTTTGAGTTATGAGGCTCCAAAGTTTGAAAAAATCTTGGGACACTTAGAAAAATTTCAAGGCAGCATTGGATCTTTTGAAACATCAATCTTTGAGGCCAGTTTTTATTATGATCCCTTTGGATTCAGAATTTTTGTTGCATGTGAAAGTTTTAGAGCATGTTTGGGGCTTTTCAAAAAGTACTAGAACTCCTCCATAGCCTTCTTGAGTTGAGAGTTTCGAAGGAGAGAAGTTGAGGTCACAAAGAGAAGTTTCATGCCATTTTCACAAACTAAGCTTGAGCAAAATCCCAAAGCCATGTCCTATAATCCTACATTTCGGGCCTCATTACTTCTAAACACATCCATAATCATAGGTTTGCATGATTTAAGGGAGCATTACACAACAATTTGAAGCTTTATCCATTGAACCATTCAATTTTGGGAAGAAAGGCAAGACTTCCGTTTTGATAAAGTTGCTTTATCCCTAAGTCAACTTGTCTTGAGCTCCTCACTTGTTCCTTCTGCACTCAACCTTTTCTGAACTCTCAACCACTTTAGAAAGGTGGTGTACTTGCACATTGGAACCCTAATTTTGCATGAAACCACTTGGTTAATTTCCAACCAAGCCAACTTGCAAAAACTCCAAAACTTGTTATCCTGACCAGAACTTATCCCAACATTTTCCCTATAAATAGAGGGACTCATAAGGCTTCAAGACACACAAGAATCATACACCAAAACCTCATCATTCTCTCATTCCCATAGTTTTTGCAAAAACACTCTAAATTTTCAAAACCAATTGCCAGAGTTATTTCCCTCGTGCAAACTCCAAACAAACATCATAAACCTTCTCTATACCCTCAATAGAACTTGTTCCAACCCTTGAACAAGTTCTGTAGCAAGCCATACACTACTTGCCATTGTTCACTTCCATTTTTCAAAAAGGATTCGTATTCTGTTCTTGAAGCAATTTCCAGCACCCTCGAGCATCCTAATCACCTCTATAGGCATCAACAAGACCAATGAGGTGGTCATTTCTCTTCTAGAACTCCATTAGAAGAAGCCTTGGACTAACTCCAAGAGATAAGCTTCTCATTCTTTGAACTTCATGATATGTGTGTTTTTGATGTCATATTTGTGAAGCAAGATGTAGTTCATACCATGTGCATTATGTTTAGAATCTTGTTTGTATTAAATGAGACAAGCATGTGATGTTTTGACATGTTGAACCCTCATGTGTATTACACTGTAGTGGAGTAATTTTTGAATTACTCAGTTAGTTTTGGTTTGAAAAAATGATATATTTGAATTCCTTGTTAAAAATGCTACAATTTTCATCTTTACAAATTTGAATTTGGTTGAGAAACGAGAGAGAAAAGGAGAGATGAAAACCTGGCCATGGATGAGCTAGGGCACGGGGAGAGAGAAAGGGAAAGAAAAGAAAAAGGAAGAAGTAGAAGTGAGGTGGCGCTGATGTGGTGCCCAGATGCCGCTGAGGTGTCCATTTCCATGTGTGTATAAAATATATTGTAGCAGTAAAAATCGTGAGTGTAAGCTATTGATTAACTTAACTCAAGGAAAACAGAGTCGCCACCGTGCTTTTATTTATTCCACAAAGGAAAAGGAAAAAAAGAGCGAATAAATCCTAAGAAGTCTAAAAAAGCAAAAAGCTAAAAAAGACAAAGAGAAATGGGGAAGGGGGTTGGTTATGTAAAGGGAAGGTTTTACGCACCCAATACATCTATAGTACTCTATAGGAGCCCTTTGATGTATTCATGCTTTTTGGTCTGAAAATGGTTTGCTTGTAAAGAGATTGAGGAGATGAGAAGAGAAATATTTTTTAATATTTTGTGTGTTTGGAGAGACTTATCGCCTCATGCCTACGTACCCACGATGTGCAATGTAGGATCAAAAATTGTTTGTTTTGGTTGATTTTTTAAGTGTAAAGACAAGTCGTCATTTCCAAGCGAATAATTCCGCTTAAAGAAATGAATCATGTCTAAACTTATGAAAAAAAGTTTAAAAGAAAAAGTGCACAAAGCACAAAAAGAGATTGATGAGTTTTTATATTTTTTATGTTTTTATGAAATGGTCAAAATATTATTAATATTGATTTACATTTATTAAAGAAAAGCAAAGTTTAAAAAAAAAAATCACTTGACCGAAGTCAAGGTTTTATTATGAAAGCGGTTTTAAGTTAGAAAACAAGAAGGTTTTAAAAAAGAGAGAAGATTTTGAAAATTGAAGAAGGGGTGGAGAAGAAGAGAGTATCCTAGTGCCAAAAATAAGAGCTTAAGATAAGAAAGATCTAACCACATGGACAAGCTCCATAGCATAAGCATTTTTTCCCTTTTAGATTTGGTCTTAATTCAAAATAAGTCTTCAAAAGAGAACTCCAAGTATCCAAAATCCAAGGTTTTCCATCACAATCTCCCAAGCATAGGTTAGGATCCTAATTCTAAGTCCATAAGTCCATAATTAAGAGTATAGGTCCTCCAATGCAAAGGATAGTGGCCATAGTCCAACAATTAAGAGCACAAGTCTTTTAGTGGTTTAATCCTTTATTAATGTTTTTGAGTCCAAAATTGACAAAAGAAAAACAAGGCACAAGATAATATGGTCCAAGTGGACAAAAGAAAAATAACATAAACATAAACATGATATGATATAATGACATAAAGCATAAAAAATAAAGAGAGATAGGGAGCGAGAAGGAAATGTAAAGAAGTTAGAAGTTAGTGGTTAGTAGCACAAGGCTCTAGTGCCATAAGCCTTCACCGATTATTCCGTTTCGCGTCTTGAACTATAGTGATTAAACAATGTACTTAGGTCAAGGTTGATGAAGACTTGTTAGAAGATTGATAGAATCAAAGCCTCTACAACAACAAGCTTCAAAGATTTTGAACCTAATACAAAAGATTAACCAACATTGGGTTGACGCGACCAATCATGGTCCGGACCATGAAAGTTCAAATTCCGAATTGGATAAAGAGGGACAAATGTTGCGCTATGTTAAGCAATCGCCGAGTAATTTATGGAGTAATTACCCTACAATGAGGTCGGTCAATAGCTCTTTGTGCTAATGCACGCTAGATGAACGATATGTAAATCGTCATCCGAAAGCAATACCGCACGAAAATAAAATAAGGTAGTGATCTAGTCTTGATCAAAATTCAACAAACGAATTCCATGATCCATAAGACTTTCATCGATCAAAAGAAAAGAGAAATAGATGAAGAGGAAGCCAAATTAAACCACACAATTATGTGATCTAAGGCTAAGAACAAAGGAAAGGGGTTAGGAATGAAGAAACAACCAAAACAGTCCCAAAAATAGGCAAAAAACATCATTCTGTCTCTGTGCAATCGATTGCACCAGTGTGCGAATCTATTGCACAGAAGAAAAATCAGCAATTCTTAGGCAAAAAAATACACTGTGCAAACGATTGCACAGAAATGCAAATCGATTGCACACTGACAGGCAGCACTAAATTTTTTGAAAAATCCAGCATCCATGATCAAATCATTTCTTCAAACACCTCATGGCCATGGATGAAAATTAGCACAAAAATTCAAGTAAAACAACAGCACATAACACCAATGTATCACAAATTGCAAGATCCAAAGATCAAGCAACAAGAATTATTAAAGGATCACATTGTGGAAGATGAATCAAGAACAACAATGGTGGAAAATGAGATTACCACTCCAAATCTGAAAATTGCTTCAAATTACTCCAAGATCCAAACTCCAAAGCCTTGATCTACTATAATTGATGAAAAAAAAAACAAGAATGGATGAAGGTTTAGCTCAAAGTTGAACAAGATTCAATGTGAATTCTCGTTAACTTTCAAAGGAAGAAATGTGAGCTTTGGTGAATTTTGTGGTTGAGGAGAGAAATTGCAAAAGGTTTGTTGGCTATCAAAAGCTTCAAGAGAAATTTTAGTAAGGTGAATTTGGCTCTCAAAAGCTTGTGAAATGAATGAAATGAAGCCTCTATTAATAGAATTTAGGCTTGGAAAATTTGGTGGTTTGGAATTAGGATTGGAAGATCAAAATTAGGATTGGAATTCAAATTTGGAGGGAAATCACAAAAGAGTGGTGATTAGTGGAGGTACATGGTGGGGAATGATCAAAATGATGTAGGGGAATTAAAATGAGGTGATCTAGAATATTCCACATGTGATCAATGGTCAAGATTGGTGCCAAATGCTTCAAAACTTGAAAAATGGTGATTTTAGCCAATTCTGTCTTCGCTTAGTTGATTGCACTATAGCGCGAATAGACTGCACTGCTGAAAATTTCAAAATCTAGGCAAAAAATGTACGGTGCAATCGATTGGACCATTAGTGCAATCGATTGCACAGTTGAAAATCTTCAAAAATGCCATTCTTGCTATATTGTGCTGGATCTTGGCTCAATTTTCTTGTTTGTCAAAGAAGGCATGGAATTAAACATATGAACCTTGGAGTCTCTTGAATAAAAATCAATTAAATCTTGGAAACTCTTGATCGGATGATTTTGAATTGTTTGCAGATCAACTTTGACTTTGTTCTGATAAAATTCATTCGAGCTGAGGGACTGTTTGATATCCTTGATTCCCTTCTTGAAAACATTAGCAAAGACAAAAACAAACATATTTTTGGATTTTGATTAAAGGTTAGTAAACATAAACAAATTAAGCAATAAAACAACTAACAAACACACACAAACTCAAAGATCCCTGCAAGGCACAATCCTACAAAAGAGGGTACGAATGTGTGATCTTGTTTGTGGTATGAGATGCAAATGATATGTGGGATCTCAGGGGTAAAAATTAGGGTATTACAGCTGTCCCTATTTAAGTTTCTTCTAACCGGAGATAAGAAGATTGACATCTTTTTCTCGACGAGATAGAAGAGACTTAAATATAACAATAAACCCAATTTTTGGACCTAAGAGACCACAAAATGATATGATTATGCAAACGATATGCAAACACAAGACCTCTATGGGGAAGAATATGCCACAGGAGATAAACAAAAGCTGGGGAGCAAAAGAGAAGAGAAAAGACTCCGCAGGGGAACACAAAAGAGGGAAAACACGTCCCAACAGGGGAGGAAACAACCTCCGTTGGGGGAAGAATAAAGAGTAAGATTCCAACTAAGGGAAAATTACCAACACCAGAAATAAAAGAGGGATAACTCGTCCCAAAAGGGAAGTAAAAACCTCAGCTGAGGAAAAGATCATCCACTACCATGCATCCGGTAATAGCATGATCATAGAGAAAGATTGCCAACTTCCAACAAGGTGGCAGTTACAACAAGGCAATCAACCAAAAGGATATGAGAAATATTACCTACTACCAATAAAGGGCAGGACGACAAAGGTAATGATCTTAAAAGATACGAGAAATATCACCTACTACCAACAAAGGGCAGAACGACAAAGGTGATAAACTCGAACAAGGAGAGATTACCAACCATCAACCAAGTGATAACTTCGATGAGGCAATCCAACCCGGCCACATTACCTACTACCAACTAAATGGGAAGGACGACAAAGGTAATAAGCCAACTACATCACCTACTACCAACTAAATAGGTAGGACGACAAAGGTGATAAGTTCAAAAAGAGGGATTACCAACTATCAACCAAGTGATAGTTACAACGAGGTAATCAACCAAAAAGGGGTACAAGAAATATTACCTACTACCAACAAAGGGCAAGACGACAAAGGTAATAAATCTGAAAAAAATGGAGAGATTACCAACTATCAAACAAATGATAGCTACAACCAGGTAATCAAACCCGGCTAAATTACCTACTACCAACTAAAGGGTAGGACGACAAAGGTAATAAGCCAGCTATATCACCTACTACCAACAAAACGGGTAGAACGACAAAGGTGATAAGCTTCCATTGCCGAAGCAAGGGACCAAAATTCAATCCGGGAATAAACTAGAGAGAAACGGTCAAACAAGACTCATCCCGAGGAGGAAATATCTCAACTGGGGATCATTTCCATCCAGACAGATGAACTGGGGAGGAAGGCTAAAACAAATATCTTCCATGAGGCATAAACTCAGTGGGGAATTAGCAAAAGATAGGCATTTTCTGCTTACGGGTCGACACTCTAAATGGAGAGAAGACACACATGCTCTGCGGGGACAACAGCACTAGAGAGCAAAGAAACACCAACACGGATGCAAAATGCACCATGCAACAACAACATGCTATGCAGAACAAGAGGATGCGCATGCAATGTGTATGAGCATGAATATGCTGACAAAACAGACATAAGGAAAACCAGAGGGCGGAATGAACATCACAACACCACTGAATACTCGGCTAATCTCAACAAGATGGAGATATCATTAGCAGCCCTGCTAGGGAATTAGCTGAAGAAATCCTGCAAGAGATAAACAAAAGCCATCAAAGGAAAATAAATCCTACTACAAGGCTCAAATCTTGCTGGAGAAAAGAAGATACTCCTTGCGGAGAAACCCAAATATCGATCTTCTAACATCAATGATCCACAAAGAGGAAACAACATAAACTCTGCTTTGAGGATGACAGGAATGTTGTTGGGGAATCATACAACCCAAATCTTTCTGAATCTTCCTGGGGATCATAAAAAATCACAGGAACTTCCATTTCAAAAGGATGAAGAGATCTGTTGCGGAGAAATAAAAAATCCGCTTGGGATTGTAGACATATAAACATCTACGCAAAATTCATTGGGAATACAAGGCAGATCTGCTGGAGATACAAGATAAAAACTCTGAGGATTAACCAAATCTGAGTAAGGCATCCTGGACTTGCTGAGAAAACAGCAACAGGTCAAACTGTAGGGGATTATAGATCAATACTCATCATAAATGAGAGAAAACCCAACAAGTGACTAAAAGAGATATCATCAGCGACTTCACTGGGGAATAGCCGCATTAGTGATGCACAATCTTCACTAGGAGGATAAATCTGAATAAAACAATCTGAAGAGAAGTACATCCTGGACTTGCAGGGGGAAATAAGAAATTAGCATCATTGCTCTTATGCTTGGGGAACAATCGAAATAGTAGTATTATGTCTCCGTTGGGGAATCAGCAAGGATAAATCAACCTGGAGAGAAATACATCCACAAAGCAAGATAAAAAATCCGACAAACAACCACTAAATTAATGCTTCTTAAAGAAAAATAACATTGCTCTCTATTTGGGGGTATCAACACGTCCAGAGGGTAAAACTCTGAGTAAGGATTCTTCATATGACTTTTGCTAGAGACAGCAAAAATGAATCTCTGCATGAGGACTGCCATCAAGGAGAGGTGAACCTCAAAACTACTCAACTATCTGACCGTAACATAATCAGCTGGAGAAGATTCGGATCAAGACTTAGCTGGGGAAAAACCAAGCAGCATTGATCCTTACAAATTCAACACATCATAACAAACCTATCACCTTGTCAACAACTAGGCACATTCATAGGAACAAGCTCTGCTAAGGAAATATCAACAAACTCTACTGGGGATTTGTCAATAAATTCTGCCAAAGGAGCGAGAACGAACCCTGCTAAGGAAAACATTGATCCTACCATTCTTGGAATAACCGTTGACATTCTTTTTTATATTTCATAAATCAAAGGAAAATGTTTTTATAATTTTCAAAAATTTAAACAAATTATTCACATTTTGTTTCAAAAATCATCATAAAAAATAAATGAAATTCTGCAAACAGAACAAAGTAAGAATTGCAAACAAAGGGACAAAGGCCCAAATTTTATTAATAGAATGGAAGTCCGCAAATGGCGTAACTCCATAGATCATTACAAAGTTTGAAAAATGGTAAATACATGGAAAGGGTTACATTGAAATACAATGACAACTATTCTCCCTAACAACTTTGAATTCCGCTGTGCTTAGAACTTCAGTTGAGGATGGTTGAAACGGAATCCTCGATAGACAATATTGCTTTCAACGATCAAGACTGGCCAGATGCAGTTACTTGCCATAATCCCTAACTTTTGCCTAGATTGCCCTCTCAGGTTTTCAATCTACCGGGATGATTATTTCTGTTTTTGTCTCTAATTTTTGCCTGGACCACCCTTTCTGGTTTTCAGCTCACCGAGACACTCATTTTTGCCTAAGCCGCCCTTTCGGGTTTTCAACTTAGCGAGCTGTTCTTTTATTTTTTTAGGCGAAGTATTTCTTGACTGCATCGACATTCACAAG
The DNA here is from genome assembly GCA_022829125.1 of Lathyrus tuberosus. Classification (NCBI taxonomy): domain Eukaryota; kingdom Viridiplantae; phylum Streptophyta; class Magnoliopsida; order Fabales; family Fabaceae; genus Lathyrus; species Lathyrus tuberosus. The sequence goes on from JALAZF010000026.1 coordinate 125,131, forward strand.
ACGAGTGAACTCTTCACCATCCATAGTTGTAAGAAGTAATGCACCGCCAGAGAAGGCTCTCTTAACAACATACGGGCCTTCATAATTAGGGGTCCACTTGCCCCTAGAATCATTGGTAGAAGTCGAGATCCTTTTGAGCACGAGATCGCCTTCTCTGAATACACGAGGTCGAACCTTCTTGTCAAAAGCTTTCTTCATTCTCTGTTGATAAAATTGACCATGACACAAGGCCGTCATTCTTTTTTCTTCAATCAAATTCAACTGATCATATCTGCTTTGGCACCATTCAGCCTCAGACAATTCAGCTTCCATCAAAACTCTCATAGAAGGGATTTCAACTTCTACTGGGAGCACTGCTTCCATACCATAAACAAGAGAGAAAGAGGTTGCCCCTGTTGAAGTGCGGACGGATGTACGATACCCATGTAAAGAAAAAGGGAGCATCTCATGACAATCCTTGTAAGTAACAACCATCTTCTGAACAATCTTCTTGATATTCTTATTAGCAGCTTCAACAGCCCACCAAAATTACTCATCATCATTTTTCTTTTTCTTTTTTTTCTTCTTCTTTTTTTGTTACTCTTTTTTTTTAATTCATTTTTCTTTTTTTCTTTTTTTTTTCTTCATTTTTGCAGACATTCTTGCTTCAATGGCAATCTATGCTCCACAATACAAGTACCAAGACCAAGCATGTCTTGATAGGACCAAGCAAACACGTCAACATATTCTCTAAGAATCTCCACAATCCTCTTCTTAACATCTGACTGAAGCAGTGCCCCAATCTTGACTTCTTTCTTATCATCATCTGAACCCAAATTAACCAATTCCACCGGCTCTTCATGAGGCTGAATGGCTTTTTCCTCATGCTCAAGCAACCGAGAAATTTCATCTGGAATCTCTTCAATATCCTCTTCTTCAGCTCTAAACACATGGAATTCAAAGTTAAGAGAGGGCATAGGGTCATTGTTTTCAATGGGTTTAACAATTAATCTGCACAATGATTTATGTTTGACTTTAGAATATGAACAAGAAGTGCAAGTATTATGCAAATAAAAGCGATCATCATATTATTATATTTTTTGGTTTTTTATGTTACCATTTTTCAAAAATAAAGCAAAAAGGGAAAACATAATATGGATAAACAAAATAACATTTTATTGATGATGATAAAAATTTGAAACAAAGCCCTCACAAATTCACTTTCACCTTGGGCAGAGTGAAAGGATTTTTGAAAGAAACAAAAACGAATTACTTTGAAATATGAACAACAGTGGGAACATCAACAACTATCTAATTCTGGCAGATCTGTCCAAGTGTCACGAAGTTGGGAAGTTCTTCTTCTTCATCATCCTCAATGATGGCACTGACTTCATATTCAGGTTCCTTAAACTTCTTTCGAGGGGAATAAAAAGGTACATATGCATCCTCTGGGGACAAATACCCGGGGTCTTCCAAATAAGGCTCCCAGTCTTCAGCAGGAATGACGTCATCTTCAGAACCAAACGGGATGTAGCCTACACGGTCATCTTCAAGAATCGCAGCCGTAGAATGATCTTTGTTGATGAATCTGGCGCTGTGAAAGGCCTCATTAATATGCTTCAAATCTCCTCTGACTGTACCAGGCATAAAGCCTAAACCAGTTTTGCCTAGGTTATCAACCACATCAATAACTCGGCCCCAACCGTCATACCGACCAGTCTTTAATACATGTAAAGCATCTTTCAAAGAAGACATGGGTAACTCATTCTTCTTAACAACTTTATCATTAATAGAAAGAGCTTGGAACGGAGTCCCAACAGTCTCATCAGCATCAACATATGAAAAGGATAAAAGGTGACTCACCAACATTGCTTGCTCGCCTCCAACAATTACCAGCTTGTCATTCTTAACAAATTTCAATTTCTGATGAAGAGTTGAAGTCACTGCCCCAACTTCATGAATCCAGGGTCGGCCAAGTAGACAACTATAAGCAGGACGAATATCCATTACTTGAAAAGTAATTTGGAAGAAGCATGGCCCTATTTTGATTGGAAGATCAACTTCTCCAATCACAGTCTTTCGAGATCCATCAAAAGCTTTAACAACAACTCCACTATACCTCATGGGAGGACCTTGGTAAGAAAGCCTTGATAAAGTAGATTTTGGCAACACATTCAAAGAAGAGTCAGTATCAACCAACACATTGGAAAGTGCATCTTCTTGACAGTTCATAGAGATATGTAAAGCCAAATTGTGATTTCTCCCCTCCTCGGGTAACTCTTCATCACAAAAGATCAAATTATTACACGCTGTAAGGTTAACAACAATTCCATCAAACTGATTAACAGTCACATCATGCTCAACATATGCTTGTTCCAATACCTTCTGGAAAGATTCCCTATGAGCTTCAGAATTCATCAGTAAGGACAACACTGAAATCTTGGACGGGGTGTGCAAGAGTTGATCTACAACATTGTACTCACTCTTCTTGATCAATTTCAATACTTCATCCTCATAGGCCTTCGAACCACTGGACTGACCGGAAGCATCAACATTATTCTCATCTTGAGATCATTTGCCAGCAACAACACTCTCCGCAATCTTTGGAGGCTCAGGAGCAAAGACACGACCACTTCGGGTCACTCTACTCACATCAGCGACGCTTACCATAGAAGACAAAGAAGGAATGGGCACTTCCTTACCATCTTCTACCATGGTAGCATTGTACTTATACGGAACAGCCTTGTCAGATTCATATGGTACTGGACCGGGCAACCGAATGACCAAAGGCATAATAGCGGTCTTCTGACTATCATAAGAGATAACAACTCGTTCAGAAATATTAAAGCGTTGTGCAATAACATTCACCTCATTCTGATATTCATATCTTTTAGCAGTGACTTCAATCAAATTTTTATCCATCATCCTTTGAATGTCCCTCTTCACTATCACACAACCACACGGATTCACAGAACAGATGCAACAAGCTGCATAATCATGATCAATATCATGGTATTCACTCAAAAGTGCATGCATTTCCACAAGAGATCTTCGGATCCAATGGATATCAAAGATTTTAAATGTACCAGGACAACCATAAACCATATTGACAAATACCTTGCCATGATTAGGCAGCAGATTCGATTGGACATTAGGGTTGGAATCTTCGAAAGACAAAATACCACTCCTAGCCAACCTTTAAACTTCCATCTTCAATGGATAACAGTTCTCAATATCATGTCCCGCTCCTCCCTGATGGAAAGCGCAATGAGCTTCAGGCTTATACCACCATGGCAAATCTTTTGGAACGACAGGTGGTGCACGGGTCTGAACAAGATTCTTTTGAATTAAACAAGGAAGCAAATTTGTATATGTCATCGAAATTGGATCAAAATCTTTCTGAAAACAGCCCCGTTGATTGTTCTGTTGATTAGAACGTTGTTGCTGCGCAGGAGCTGCCTGAACAATAGGAGATAAACTGATAACAGGAGTGACAGATGCAACGTGTTGCTGACACTGATTGTTTTTATTGCGAGGTCTTTTATACCTTTCTTGAGAAACGACATTGGTCTCTCCTTCTTTCTTTTTGGCAAATCCTCCACTATACTTCTTGGAATTACCAGTAGAATTACCATCTTTTGACAAACGTCCCTCACAGACACCTTCTTCTAATCTCATCCCCATATTAACCATCTTAGTGAAATCACTCGGGGCACTAGCAATCATACACTCATAATAGAAAGGACTCAGAGTTTTCAGAAAAATCTTAGTCATCTCTTTTTCTTCCAAAGGAGGATTAATTTGAGCAGCAATCTCGCGCCACCTCTGCGCGTATTCTTTGAATGTCTCCTTATCTTTCTGAGCCAGGGCTCGAAGCTGGTCACGACCAGGAGCCATATCCACATTATCCTTATACTGCTTTCAAAAGCCTCACCCAAGTCTTCGAAAGTGCGAATTCGAGTACTGTCGAGCCCCATATACCATTTCAAAGCTGCACCAGACAAACTATCTTGAAAGTAGTGAATGAGAAGCTGATCATTATCCTTTTGAGCCGATATCTTATGAGCATACATAGTCAAATGACTCAACGGACAAGAGTTACCCTTATACTTTTCAAAATCAGGGACCTTGAACTTATGTGGGATCTTCACTTAGGAACCAAGCATAACTCATGAGCATTCTTTCCAAATAGCTCTTTACCCCTCAAAGCTTTGTTCTCTTTCTGTATCTCAGCAAACTGGTCTTGAATCTCTTCTATTCTATCATAAGCACTGTCATTTTCACTTGGAGCAGTATGGAAAATTTTCTCTTCACCAAAAGGAACAGTGTGAACCATAGGCGGTGGCACAGTCTTTACAGGTTGAACGGTAGGAACAACTGGAACTTCAGGAGGCGGTGGTGGTGGTTGATAACCTTCAGGAACAAAGTTATGAGGCATGCCCCAGGGGAAACCAGGAGGCATGGAGTATTGAGGAACCCTAGCAGGCGCCACGGAGATGGGCGTAGAAACAATCTCAAAAATGACTGTCCTTTGCATAGGAGTCGAAAGTGGAGGAGGAGGAGGTTGATTCTGAGCAGCAACTATTGGTTCCATCATAGCAGTGAGTCTTTCCAAACCATCCTTCAGAGTTGATACTTCTTCACGAAGCTCACGGTTCTCTTGTTGCAACTGATCCATCTTCTTCTTCAGATTAGCCCGAGTATTATACTGGTGCGAAAGCTTGGCTGAATGAAGACCAAAGGAAACATAAGACACTTGAAAAGGCAAGAAACAATGCAAAATGATGCTTGATGTGCAAGATGCAAGATGCAAAGTTTCAAGGAACTATAAGGCATATTGCAAACATTGTTATTTGAAAAACCAAAATCTCATTCATTAATGATGGAAAAGATTACATCTTGGAAGTACAGATTCAAGAATCCTAAAACAAATAGAGAATAAAGAAAACTAGATCCCTAGAGAATCCTATGAGAAGAAGTCCCAGCTCTATCTTCCAGCTTCTTGATGTGGGTCTGCATCTGAGTCTTCTCAATCAGCAACTGATCAACAATCAACTTCCAAGGAGATTCTGAACTCTTCGGAATATCAAAACCTGGCTGAATGCGAGAGGAAAATAAATCCTCTTACGCCTTTCTCTTCTTGTTGGCAATTTCATCTTCATTCTTCTTCTTGAAGTCTTGCATTCGCTAACTCAACAATCTGATACTTATTCTTCCAAGCATCTCTCTCTTGTTGCATCTCGACCAAAGCGATCTGAAGCTTCTCTGTGTCTTCCATAAAGTAGAGAATATGCTTCTTATCAGTTAGAGATAAAGGTTCCTGACGCGCATAAGGCATCTTCAAAGTAATAGCTCTATTTTTAACCCACTGGAGGTAAGGTTCTGAAGAGACACAATTCGGATTTCCCAAACTTTCCTTTCCTTTTCTACAAATGCTGCACCAAGCTTCCCCGATTTCTCTCTTGAGAGCAACCTGAGATTCTTCTTCCTTGAAAAAGAGACCAGCCAAATGAATGTTCTTCGGTACCTCTCGCAAAGGATATCCCAACTGACGACGAGCCAACACCGGATTGTAGCTGATTCCTCCCTTTGTACCAAGAAGAGGCACGTTGGGAAAATCACCACAGCTATCAATAATCATCGCTCTAGAAGGAACACGGCTACACCAATCAATATCAGAATGAGTGAGAGACATGATCTTTCGCGACCAATATAAACCATCCTTGAGATTCCAGAAAGCTGCAGACTTCGGCAAGTGAGAAATAAACCACTTGTAGAGCAAAGGCGCACAACAGATAATCATTCCGTTACCATGGGAATTCCTGAGGTAAATAGAATGGTAAGCATCGGTAGGCAAAGTGGGAATTGGATTCCCAATCAAGAAGATCTGAATGGCGTTGATGTCAACAAAGTTCTCAATATTCGGGAAGAGGAACAGTCCATAAATAAGCAAAGCAAGAATAGCCTCAAAAGTAACTGTGTTTTTCACACTAGCAAAGTGATGAGCTCTATCCATCAAGAACTTAGCGGGTAACCCAAGAATATTTTCTTTGGTATCCATACGAGCCTTAATCTCAAAAACCTTCAAGTGAGTAGCCTTCGCAATAACATGATGCTCGGGAACGGGATCCAAACCGGAGAAAATCTGACCATGGACAGACAAACTAAGCAGCAGAGAATACTCCTCTAGCGTAGGTACCAACTGATAATCAGGAAAGGTGAAACAATGAAGCAAAGGGTCATAGAACTGAACTAAAGTAGCAAGCAATCCTTCAGCCATATCAACCTTCAAGAGAAATAAAAGCCTTCTGAAATTCTGGTATGACAGAACCTAGATGTCCTATGACACGTCGAGACATCTGATCTGAACAAAACACATAGGCAAGGCATATAAACATTAAACACGATACTGAAAAGCATAAGCAACAACACCAGAATTGTTTACCCAGTTCGGTCTAGCTACTTACTCTGGGGGCATACCAAGCCAGGAAGGATGTCCACTATCAGCAGTATCAATTCATAGACCCTACAACCAACATACCCGTTGATGATCTACTCACTTAATCACTACCCAATGACCCTTCTACCTAAGTCCTCCATAGATAAGAGACTCCATCTCACTTCCAATCATCGCAATGATGTCTAGCAGTCAACACCTCAGCCACTGCATCAACAACTTGATTTCCAACAACTCTTCAGTCACAGAAAAGTAGAAGACACACTTCCATGATGAGGAGACACACTCCTATGTCGATACTCAGCCATGACTCTTGGCTAAGAACACGATCTTGGAGTTGCTTAAAAGCTTCCTCCAAGAACAATACACCTCTTACCTACAGGCTTATGAGTGAGAACACATACCAACTCTCCTAGAGAGTGGCACAAAGACAAAGCCCTAATGATCTACATCTTGGACCCGTCCTTTTTCTAGGTTACAAGCATTCTATTTATAACTTATTCCCAACTGGATTTGGGCTTCAAATCACAGCATATCAGCTGCTACAAATCAGCAGAAACTTCTGCTACATAGTAGGTCTTCAATCAAATCCTTCCTAATTTATCTCCATAATTAGAAAGTCATTATTCTTCAATATTCTTTTTGATTCTGACTTGAATCTTCCAGACCTATAAAACAGCGCCAAATAGGATAACATAATATTCCCAGAATATTCTACATCTGTTAAATCATAACAGAATACAACTGCCCAGCTCAGCACAGGCGCGATGTCGAATGATTCAGCATAGGACATCTTATCCGACATGTTGCTCCAGATGATGAGAACTTCTCATCTTAACATGTCTCAACATAAAATAGGACTTCTTGCTTAACCTGTTCTTCTTAGCAAGTAATCACATCCTATTTAACATATTGCTGCTATATTTGTTTTACTAAAATTAATGCCAATCCAAAAATTAGAGAACTAACAATCTCCCCCTTTGGCAAATTTTGGCTAAAACAAATAATACAAGTTACAATAGCAATAACAAAATTACAACAAAAAATAAAATCAGATTCTTCAGATGCTACTGAACATAGCAACAGGTCTTCAGTCTGATTAATGTTAGAACATATTGTTCGACATTTTCTTCACAGCAGCTCTAAACATTTCCATTCCATCCCAACAGCTCCTCTTTATGTTCAGCTGAACCAATCCATTACAGGCTCATTCCCAGAAACATTCCTCACAAGCTGAAGACACCCCCCCTTAATCCAAAACCCTTCCTTACAATGTTGAGGACCCAGAAGCTACCCCAGAATACCTTCAATTCGGGTAACTCAGAACACAAGTCACAAATATCCCAACCAACATACTCAGAACAGAACAGACTATTCTACATCCTTGTGAAACTGGTTCAAAAACAAAAAACCAGACTCAATAGCTGAACAAACATTCTTTATCTCCCCCTTTTTGGCCAAAAATTGACAAACATTGGGGTAAATGTACACTTCTGATTCAATCCATTGACACCCCAATCGATAGAACCAGGTCTAAACTGTCAAGTTCACCATGAACTTCACCAGTAACACAAAGTCACGACATCTTGTCTGACATTACACCCTCACCAGAGGTATTCTATCACAGACTTCTTGAAGCCATAAACAATCTTGATAAACAACTGCACTACTTCAACAATATATCCAAAACAAAAGTTCAACTCTCCCTATCTAAGATAACCAGTGCTCCTTTGTAAGAAGAACACCTTAAATGAATGGAAAACATAAGACTCATCTTCATGTTTTCAAGAGCGCACCCTCTGTTCAACACATCTAATGAACGCATTCACTTAATGCTTGATCCTCAAGCAATCCATGTACCACACTAGTACATTTAACAGACAGAAGTTCTCCCCCTATATTTCACAAATGATGCTCCTTCAACAAGAAACACCCCAAAATCACCAATGATATCCCATGACACCTTCATGATCATATAGTAAGAAAGTACCAGGATCACATCCTTGTACTACAACCAACAAACTCTTGGATTGAGACCAAAATCACCATTGATCCCTCTCATCCAGAAATCATCCATACCCTGTACAAATCCACCCTGAATTTTACAGCCATAGACATTCTTGTTCCTTGAGATACAATCCAATTGAATATGGAATGCTTCATATTCAACAAGAGACATACATAGCCCCTTAGTTTGCTAGCTCGCCCAGATGTTCTTCACGCTTGAAAGACATCAAACACATGCTCCAGAAATCCTCAGCTTATTTGCTCCACAAGCACCAAACTGATCCACTTCTCTCTAGCATGACTTATTGCAGAGGAAACCACATCTCCACAAGCATTCTGACTTTAGCAAGAGTCAGTCTTCCAGATAAACACCCCGTGATCCAAGACAGTCTTAAATATATCATTCTTTAAATATAGGTCATACCCACATGATAAACACATCCAAGAATCCCTCACATGAACATACCCACGATGTACATATCCACACCAGGACATAGGTCATAAAGATAAGGAAGGAGTAACTACCATAAGATGAAAGAGGTGATGGAGACCTCTTTAAATATCCACACAGTTTTCTTAGGAAATAACGATCTTGGTCAATGAGAACGTTATTTGACAATGCACCGTCCAAGACAGATTATGACTATCATCATAATTCCAATACATGTGCATGCAAAGATAAACATTTCATTTTACACATCCTCCTGACAGCACCGTCCACAATACTTCCTTGTATGGCTCAAGGAGAAAACATGTCCCGAAAAATGTCCTGACATCCAATCAGGCATTGTCTTCTTTCTCTTGTATGCACAAAAGCTTGATCAACACAACTTCAACCATCCAGTCAGGAATGCTTCACACAATCATTCACAAGTTCTGAAGCACAAACACACTGCCTTCCACTAAACTCTAAGTAAACTCCTCTTACTTAGAATTAATAACACACACCAAGACAAGTGTGACATCTCCCATCAACAAAGACCCTCATAGAGTTCTTCCAAAATCTGCAGAGAAAAATAAATTCTCCCAGACACAAACAAAACTGTCCTTCTGACTCCTCTTCAGAAGCATGTGCGCACATGATTCAAACAATTAACTTCGCATGGCTAGAACCATACATGTCCTATGAAGAACACACCAAAACGCCATCCAACCGCCTAATGTCATAGCATGTTATCTGACATTATATCCTCACAAGAGGCAACTAATCTCCACAAGCTTGATCAGCATGCAAGCTTCACAATATATGCAGATTTGCAGCAAAATCCATAGACAAGTACTCCCCCTGTCATGGATAACCAATGCTCTAGATGGAGATGAACATCTGAGCACCAAATCTTCACACACTTGCTGAGCACATTCACATACTGTACTCTCACTCCTAGAGAACACATCTAAGTACCCTGACTGGTTTGACACTGCTCATAAACTCCACGAATTCTCAGCTTACTTAAAAGCTTTACTGAGATCCAATCTCTTCAAGAGATACTTGTAGCAGAAGAAAGAACAGCTCTTAAAGAAAACTTTCTGATCAGATCACATCATTCGACACAATTCCTCTGCCATTACATTCACTAGTAGTTGTTGATACTAGTGAGGTCTTCAAAAATAGTAGTCATGCTTTGCCAGAACATACTACTAAAAACAAGATCAGAATCTCCACATTCTAATCCACATAGTCAGAAACACCTCTTCTGACAAAAATGCTTGAGCATCCAACTCCAAGTGCACAATCTCAATCATCTTCCAAATATAACCATCAACAATCATGATGTTACACTCATCATTTGGGACATCAACTTCCCATCACCATTCAAAGGACTCATTGCACATAGAAGTCCTTCAAGAAGCTCCCAATAAAACACAGCCAGAGCAGCTTATTCAGGTTAACATAAACACCTGAACACCATAGAGAGAAATAAACTAGCACACCCTCTCTGAAGCAAAGAGTTCAGTCTGCAGACTTGCATACTCACATCAGACAAATACTTAGCTGCCGTCAAAGTATTTATCATTAGTCAGATAAGACTACCTTCTCACACAAGGTAGGATATTTGGTCTGACATTCTTCTTTCGCACACATCAGGCATCTGCTGATTCTTCTTCATGACAAACCATCATGACACCCATTCACACCACAAAATCATTCCAGATTAGGTCAGTGTCTTGACCTTTCACTCTACCCTGAGCTAAACAAACTTCCTTGGCTGAGGAAGCAAAGAACTGAAATGATGTTTCAACATCAGTTCCGACATCAGTCTAAATCACATGGATTTAAACATTTACTATGGCTTTGGAGACAACAACCATAGTAATCCACACACATCTCTTGCAAGGGACATAAGATGATCAACCATCAGTAGCTGACTAACCTTCAAAACCAGATCATACACACACGCAGGAACCTGCATACTCTACATCTCAAGAATCTTCTTCTCAAACTCTAATGTTCAGACCTCCTGTCTGACTTTGAGATGTTGGATGCCATCCTTCTGTACCTAAAGAGGAGATACCCTCTAACAGGTTTCTGGAGCATACAAAAAAACATTGACTGGTCATCTCAACCAGATTGTTAAAAAAATATGCTTCTCCCAACACTTCAACCTACAAGGATGCCCTTCAATCCTTGCAAAAAAAAATATTCCATTATGTTAGGACACCACATAAATGAACTCCAGCTTAAGAAGAAACTTCTCAGGCAGATACCAGGGAACCATAATCCTTTGGTCCCAAAACACCAACTCCTCCTTGCTCCAAACACAAATCTGAAATGCTCATCCTAGATGGTTTGGATGACATTCCAACTATGAAGACACCAGTCAACTAGTTAGGTTAATACTTCTCCTTTGTGCACAGCCCTTTGAGTTTCTCTTCCACTAGAAAAAGAGTTTCATGCTCTCATAAACTTGATAGTGATATCAAGTTTGAGTAAACAACCTCCATCCTGTTTTTGAGAAACACCACCAGAAATATTGAGAAAAATAAATTCTCAATACAAAGATGTCAAGAAATTATGCTGACATTTCTTCGAGTTCTTCCAGCATCCGATTAAGGACTCCCCCTTATTAACTACTAAGAACTCCTAAGGGAACTATTCATTCTCCCCTCCAATAGCTGCACATCCTGTGGTTGGTACACATATATAACTCCTTTCAAACAGAATCTGCTCCAAGGCCATAAACTAGATTCCATACATCTGGCTCCTTTGAACAGAAGGAACTTCCAGATTTCAGAGAGAATGTCCTTGACATTTGAGCTTGACCTCCACACAAAAAAAAATCCTTTGTACTCCTACTTACTTGGATCATAAATACACTAATCCAATGAGTGACAATATGTTGATCATCTCTTGACCAACACACTTATCTAAGAAACTTCTTAGACACACAACCCAGATGCCTCCTCTTCCAAGCCAGGAGTTGGTTCCAAACAGATGTGATCAATACACATTTGTTTAGCCCCCCAAGCATATGCTATGCCATACCTTTATCCAACAAGATTATACTCAATCTGCTGGTTTGATGTTCCAACATCTGGTAGGACATTAGTTCCCTTCTCAAGAAACACAACAAGAGATCCTTTATCAAAGCCCAGAGATTGGCCTTGTAGGGTTGGAAGTAAGAATAAATTGCTTCTAACTTTCTTTAGATCTCTTTTCAACAAACTCATATAAAAGTTCCTTTATGAGTGGACTTGGGATGAACCTCAAGTATCTTTGGCAACTCTAACAAGCTAGTTGAAGATATCCTCAAGTATCACCACACCATGGGATACACCTTCAGAGGAAAAACAGAGTGCTGCAGCCTCAACACACAAACCACCAGCAATTTTCCATCAGATATATATATGCAGCGGAACACACACCAGAAAACTCCTCTACAACCTTCAGGCAAAACATAATAACCCTTGCATAAACACGACACTCCATGTGCAATAGGTCAACATAGGTTAGAAAATAAATCAAACCACACAGTAACTCACCACCAAAGCTACAAGCCTGATAACAATAGACAGGTCCAATACACACCCTGTCATGAACAGTCCATCCTCCACTTCTAGGGACCATTCAAACAACAAAATGAACTTCTCCAAGTTCAAACAACTTTTTAATAGGTACCACCTACCTTGCCCATGACCAGAAAGTATCTTCCCTAGGATCTCACCCAGAAAATAGAACAGGATGCCCACTCTGATACCAATTGAAATTCTGGTATGACAGAACCTAGATGTCCTATGACATATCGAGACATCTGATCTGAACAAAACACATAGGCAAGGCATATAAACATTAAACACAATACTGAAAAGCATAAGCAACAACACCAGAATTGTTTACCCAGTTCGGTCTAGCTACCTACTCTGGGGGCATACCAAGCCAGGAAGGAAGTCTACTATCAGCAGTATCAATTCATAGACCCTACAGCCAACACACCCGTTGACGATCTACTCACTTAATCACTACCCAATGACCCTTCTACCTAAGTCCTCCCTAGATAAGAGACTTCATCTCACTTCCAATCATCGCAATGATGTCTAGCAGTCAACACCTTAGCCACTGCATCAACAGCTTGATTTCCAACAACTCTTCAGTCACAGAAAAGTAGAAGACACACTTCCATGATGAGGAGACACACTCTTATGTCAATACTCAGCCATGACTCTTGGCTAAGAACACGATCTTGGAGTTGCTTAAAATCTTCCTCCAAGAACAATACACCTCTTACCTACAGGCTTATGAGTGAGAACACAGACCAACTCTCCTAGAGAGTGGCACAAAGACAAAGCCCTAATGAACTACACCTTGGACCCGTCCTTTTTCTAGGTTACAAGAATTCTATTTATAACTTATTCCCAACTGGATTTGGGCTTCAAATCACCGCATATCAGCTGCTACAAATTAGCAGAAACTTCTGCTACATAATAAGTCTTCAATCAAATCCTTCCTAATTTATCTCCATAATTAGAAAGTCATTATTCTTCAATATTCTTCTTGATTCTGACTTGAATCTTCCAGACCTATAAAACAACGCCACATAGGATAACATAATATTCCCAGAATATTCTACATCTGTTAAATCATAACAGAATACAACTGCCCAGCTCAGCACAGGCGCAATGTCGAATGATTCAGCATAGGACATCTTATCCGACATGTTGCTCCAGATGATGAGAACTTCTCATCTCAACATGTCTCAACATAAAATAAGACTTCTTGCTTAACCTGTTCTTCTTAGCAAGTAATCACATCCTATTTAACATATTGCTGCTATATTTGTTTTACTAAAATTAATGTCAATCCAAAAATTAGAGAACTAACACCTTCCATATCTGGACTCGAACTTCTCGGTATCAACAACTAAAGATCCTAGCTCTCTCAAACCCCCTAATTTAGGACTTTTGAAACTATACTTCCTTGTACTTCTCCTTCCAAAATCCATAACAAATGTACCTACAATGTTTGCAATAACACCTTTAAGTTCCTTGAAACCTTCTAAAAGAATGCTCATGAATGCATGAGTGCATGAATGCATCACCCGCAAACAAGATCACACAAAGCACACGGGTCAAGATTCAAGTCACGAGCATGAAGCCAAGGGTAAGAACCAATCCCACAAAGGTATGTACTAAGGTTTTGTCTTCATTGTACCTGCAGAAAACAACGGTTCTAACAGAGTGCCCAGGGTCTAAAATCCACTATCAGACACACCAGCGCACCGATTTGCTCGGAGGTTGGTAGTTATCCTCAAGAGAATCTAACCTGAGTGTGGCATCGCGTGACAGCTAAGTCAGATTTGCATCTTCATAGCTTCCGCGCCACGATCCTAAAAGGCTAAGATGGGTTAAGGGTTACTACGGTCCTCAGAGTTATAGGCTTCTATGGAAAAAGTAATGCCTTCACGATCGCTCGATCGACATCAGTAATTCCAGAGAGGCAACCACCGAGTGGATAGATTCTCAAGTTCTGCTTTTTCGGGATTCAACTCCTTCAAAGCTCCCTTGACTATACTATCCTCCTATCTCAAAGTACACTCTGGTCCGGGTATAGGACCTATCTCACAGACAGAGGAACTCCCAAATAGAACAAACAAGTAATAAGCAAATCAGACAAAAAACAATAAATAAATCAAAGTAGGCTAAACCCCTAAAGGGAGGTTCTCCCCAGCAGAGTCGCCACTTTTCTGTAGCAGTAAAAATCGTGAATGTAAGCTATTGATTAACTTAACTCAAGGAAAACAGAGTCTCCACCGCGCTTTTATTTATTCCACAAAGGAAAAGGAAAAAAAAAGCGAATAAATCCTAAGAAGTCTAAAAAAGCAAAAAGCTAAAAAAGACAAAGAGAAATGGGTAAGGGGTTGGTTATGTAAAGGGAAGGTTTTACGCACCCAATACATCTATAGTACTCTATAGGATCCCTTTGATGTATTCATGCTTTTTGGTCTAAAAATGGTTTGCTTGTAAAGAGATTGAGGAGGTGAGAAGAGAAATATTTTTTTAATATTTTTTGTGTTTGGAGAGACTTATCGCATCATGCCTACGTACCCACGATGTGCAATGTAGGATCAAAACCCTGTAGTTCGTGGTACAAAGAACAAAAAATTCTTTGTTTTGGTTGATTTTAAGTGTAAAGACAAGTCGTCATTTCCAAGCGAATAATTCCGCTTAAAGAAATGAATCATGTCTAAACTTATGGAAAAAAAAAGTTTAAAAGAAAAAGCGCACAAAGCACAAAAAGATATTGATGAGTTTTTATATTTTTTATGTTTTTATAAAATGGTCAAAATATGATTAATATTGATTGACATTTATTAAAGAAAAGCAAAATTTTAAAAAAATCACTTGACCGAAGTCAAGGTTTTATTATGAAAGAGGTTTTAAGTTTGAAAACAAGAAGGTTTTAAAAAAGAGAGAAGATTTTGAAAATTGAAGAAGGGGTAGAGAAGAAGAGACTATCCTAGTGCATAAAATAAGAGCTAAGGATAAGAAAGATATAACCACATGGACAAGCTCCATAGCATAAGCATTTTTTCCTTTTTTGATTTGGTCATAATTCAAAATAAGTCTTCAAAAGAGGACTCCAAGTATCCAAAATCCAAGGTTTTCCATCACAATCTCCCAAGCATAGGTTAGGATCCTAATTCTAAGTCCATAAGTCCATAATTAAGAGTATAGGTCCTCCAATGCAAAGGATAGTGGCCATAGTCCAACAATTAAGAGCACAAGTCTTTTAGTGGTTTAATCCTTTATTAATGTTTTTGAGTCCAAAATGGACAAAAGAAAAACAAGGCACAAGATAATATGATCCAAGTGGACAAAAGAAAAATGACATAAACATAAACATGATATGATATAATGACATAAAGCATAAAAAATAAAGAGAGATAGGGAGCGAGAAGGAAATGTAAAGAAGTTAGAAGTTAGTGGGTAGTAGCACAAGGCTATAGTGCCATAAGCCTTCACCGATTATTCCGTTTCGCGTCTTAAACTATAGTGATTAAACAATGTACTTAGGTCAAGGTTGATGAAGACTTGTTAGAAGATTGATAGAATCAAAGCCTCTATAACAACAAGCTTCAAAGATTTTGAACCTAATACAAAAGATTAACCAACATTGGGTTGACGCGACCAATCAAGGTCCGGACCACGAAAGTTCAAATTCCGAATTGGATAAAGAGGGACAAATGTTGTGCTATGTCAAGAAATCGCCGAGAAATTTATGGAGTAATTACCCTACAATGAGGCCGGTCAATAGCTCTTTGTGCTAATGTATGCTAGATGAACGATATGTAAATAGTCATCCGAAAGCAATACCGCAGGAAAAGAAAATAAGGTAGTGATCTAGTCTTGATCAAAATCCAACAAAGGAATTCCATGATCCATAAGACTTTCATCGATCAAAAGAAAAGAGAAATAGATGAAGAGAAAGCCAAATTAAACCACACAATTATATGATCTAAGGCTAAGAACAAAGGGAAGGGGTTAGGAATGAAGAAACAACCAAAACAGTCCCAAAAATAGGTGAAAAACACCATTCTGTCTCTGTGCAATCGATTGCACCAGTGTGCGAATCTATTGCACAACAGAAAAATTAGAAATTCTTAGGCAAAAAATACACTGTGCAATCGATTGAACAAAAATGCAAATCGATTGCACACTGACAGGCAGCACTAAATTTTTTGAAAAATCCAGCATCCATGATCCAATCGTTTCTTCAAACACCTCATGGCCATGGATGAAAATTAGCCCGAAAATTCAAGTAAAACAACAGCAAATAACACCAATGTATCAAAAATTTCAAGATCCAAAGATCAACCAACAAGAATTATTAAAGGATCACATTGTGGAAGATGAATCAAGAACAACAATGGTGAAAAATGAGATTACCACTCCAAATCTGAAAATTGCTTCAAATTACTCCAAGATCCAAACTCCAAAGCCTTGATCTACTATAATTGATGAACAAAAACAAGAATGTATGAAGGTTTAGCTCAAAGTTGAACAAGATTCAATGTGAATTATTGTTAACTTTCAAAGGAAGAAATGTGAGCTTTGGTGAATTTTGTGGTTGAGGAGAGAAATTGCAAGATGTTTGTTGGCTATCAAAAGCTTCAAGAGAAATTTTAGCAAGGTAAATTTGGCTCTCAAAAGCTTGTGAAATGAATGAAATGAAGCCTCTATTTATAGAATTTAGGCTTGGAAAATTTGGTGGTTTGGAATTAGGATTGGAAGATCAAAATTAGGATTGGAATTCAAATTTGGAGGGAAATCACAAAAGAGTGGTGATTAGTAGAGGTACATGGTGGGGAATGATCAAAATGATGTAGGGGAATTAAAATGAGGTGATCTAGAATATTCCACATGTGATCAATGGTCAAGATTGGTGCCAAATGCTTCAAAACTTGAAAAATGCTTATTTTAGCCAATTCTGTCTTCGTTCAGTCGATTGCACTGTAGCGCGAATAGACTGCACTGCTGAAAATTTCAAAATCTAGGCAAAAAATGTTGGGTGCAATCGATTGGACCATTAGTGCAATCGATTGCACAGTTGAAAATCTTCAAAAATGCCATTCTTGCTATATTGTGCTGGATCTTGGCTCAATTCTCTTGTTTGTCAAAGAAGGCATGGAAATAAACACATTAATCTTGGAGTCTCTTGAATAAAAATCAATTCAATCTTGGAAACTCTTGATCGGATGATTTTGAATTGTTTGCAGATTAACTTTGGCTTTGTTCAGATAAAATTCATTCGAGCTGAGGGATTGTTTGATATCCTTGATTCCCTTCCTGAAAAATTTAGTGAAGACAAAAACAAACATATTTTTGGATTTTGATTAAAGGTTAGTAAACATAAACAAATTAAGCAATAAAACAAGTAACAAACACACACAAACTCAAAGATCCCTGCAAGGCACAATCCTATAAAAGAAGGGACGAATGTGTGATCTTGTTTGTGGTATGAGATGTAAATGATATGTGGGATCTTAGGTGAAATTCTGGTACCAGATATGTGTTGTTAAGTGTGATGTCACAACATCAATATCTGCAGTATGAACAAGACAATAAAAGCACAGAATTGCACACCAGGATTGTTCACCCAGTTCGGTCTAACAACCTACATCTGGGGGCATACCAAGCCAGGAAGGAAGTCCACTATTAGTAGTATCAAATTACAGACTCAACAAACCAGTTGACAATCTACCTAATTTAATCACTACCCAATGACCCTTCTATCTAAGTCCTCCCTAGATAAGAGACTCCATCTCACTCCCAATCATCGCAATGATGTCTAGCAGTCAACATCTCTGCCACTGTATCAACAGCTTGATTACCTACATCTTTTCAAACACAGAAAAGTAGAAGTCACACTTCCAAGACACACCTTGGAGTTGCTTAACAGCTTCTTCCAAGAACAATACAATACTCATTACCTACAGGTTTCTGAGTAAGAACACAGTGACCATCTCACAACCCGAGTGGTTCACTTAGACTAAGCCCTAATGATCTACATCTTGGACCCGTGCCTATTCTAGATTACAAGCATTCTATTTATAACTTTTTCCCAACTGGATTTGGGCCTTCAAATCTTCTGCACCAAATCTACAACAGATTCTCTCCTCAATAGATCTTCAATTAAATCTTCATAATTAACTCTAATTATTCTCCATATCTTTTTGCATTAAATTAGCAACAAACTAATCTTCTTCATTAATGATTGCACCAAGAAATTCACATCCAATTTAACTAACAAATCTCCTTAAATCAACATAATGCGCGCAGCCTTAAAAACAACACAACCTGATGTTTTAATGTTCTGGTATAGTAATGTCAAGACATTGCATGTGACATCACTCTTCAGCACTTTAACTCTTCAACACCTTAACTACTTTCACAAAAGCAGAATGTTAACCAAACATAACAATAATGTTAGAAGCTCATGTTGGAACATCAACCATGACATTAACATTGTTTTACCAAAATTCCAGCCAATCACAAGAACTAACAATCTCCCCCTTTGGCTAATTTGGGCTAAAATCCATATATAAACATTACAGCAGCAATTACAACCCTATACTACTGTTAGTAGTCATAAGCAACTACTGAATCTATCTGTGACCATCAGTGGCTACTGTGTACAGTAACCATGGAGAATCAACTTCTTGGGAAATTTTGAACGATGTTAAGACATCATGTTTGACATACCATCACCACAACACAGCAACTTCAGGCATCACATTAGGACCTAAGAGGTAGACAGTCCTGAAGTAGTCATTTGGTGCACATGAGGAAGAAGATATCTGACACTCCCCCTCAATACAACACATTTCTTTTTCCTTCTAGGACAGACCCAGAACACATGTAGAAGACTCCTCCAGAAAAGAAATGGTTGTCTATACATAAAAGACCAATGGCGGCATAAGAGAATTCTGCACACCTTCTTTGATTAGACACCGGGTTTAATCTGTGGCATAAGATGAAACTTAAGAAGTGCCATTCTACCAACCCAGGTAACTCAAAACACAAGTCACAACTGTGTTCATAACTCAGGACACAAGTCACAAAAACTCAACACTAACCCAAGGTAAGGACATCCTCTTTGACATCTCTGAACCACATCTAAAACTGCAGACATAGCATCTGCGCAAACCATTTAGCAAACCCTTTCCTTTCTCCCCCTTTTTAGCCACAAATTGGCAAAGAAAGCCCTCACAGAACCAGACCCAAGTAATGCTCACCCAAAAACGAACAAACGCCATAAGACTTATGAAACAAGAACACTCACTGGCTGAAGGAGAAAAGAATAACCTCTATAAATAGTTGACCAGTTACTTTGGAATTAACGAGCCTTGAATAGTCAAAGTTCGTGGTCATAGAAACGCTATTTTAGGAACTAAAAACTCCATCCAAATTCAATGTCTACCATCCAAAATAGTCTTGACCGCCTTTATTGCCTCTAAACTGATTCTTACCATAAATTGTGCCAAAATAGTTCCATGCATAGTCGAAGACACGTGTTTCACCTTATCCTAACACCGCCGTCCAAAATTAATCCTTGTTTGGCTCAAGAAAAACATGTCATGTACCATGTTCTGACATCTTATCACACAATGTTTGCTTGCTCACAACATTATCAACCCAAGACTTCCACAGAAGATTATACATTTCAAACCAATACACTTGTCTTCAGACTTCTTCTCAGAAGCATGTGCACACATGAATCACATGACTAGAACCAATTGTCATAACATCCAATGCCAACCAACAGCCTAATGTCATAACATGTTATCTGACATTATATCCTCATAAGAGGCAGCCCATCTCCACAAGCTTGATCATCATGCAGGCTTCACAATCTGTGCACCTTTGCAGCAAGATCCATAGACACGTACTCCCCCTGTCATGGTAAACTAGTGCTCTAGATGGAGATAAATTTTTAAGCACACTTGCTGAGCACATTCATTTTGGTACCACTGTCCCTTATTAGCAGTCACTCACACATGAAGTCATAATTAGGCTATTCATAAGGATCACCAACCTCCTTCAAATAAAGATCAAAGTCACATAACTCACCCAACTCTCCAAAGGCAGTCATTTTCTATCATACTCTTCATCTTCAGACTTCCAATCAACCAATTAATACCTGATCTACTTCAGTCTTCTCTACATTCTCCATCCAAGGCAGACCTTCTACTTCATCATTCTCCCGTATGACTATGTAGATGTTCCTTAGACACAATGTATGCACCAAACTCCTGAACCAGAGCATAACCATCCTTCACCAAGGATATTCAACCAGATAATGTCCCAACACAAGTTAGAACATCTGCTACACACCAAGATATCATCACCATGATTCTTGATATGCTCCACCAACTGGACTTACATAGTAATCCAAAGAACTAGAGAATAAACTCTCATCCACCTTCAAGAAGAATAATCTCCTTGAGTCTTCAACTCATCACCCTTCTGCCCAAGAGTAACTTGTTCCAAGACAATCCTCAATAATAACCAGCTGCTACACACTGATTATCTTGATTCATCGAATCCACATCTGAGATCAACCAAATGCCACATTTTGACCTTTTTCACGTTTGTCAGAACTCTAACAAAGATATCTTGATCCACCAAAGGAACTTGATCTTCAAGTCACATGTTCCACTTGCTCAACAACAACCACACTTAGACTCCCTAAGCCATGGTCATGTAACATCTTCTCCTTCCTGCAGCTCCCGCAAACTGCCATGAGATAGATCTGTTTGAAGCATCCATAACTTCCATTACTGTAGATCACTTCTATCTTAAGCTGATGTGCCACATCACCAGCTGAGACTTCTGATGTTACGCTAGATGTCAAAACATTATGATATCCAACTGTTGAATTCAGCTCTTCCTTCTGCCACTCAGAAAAACCTCCTCCCTTTGCAGAAACAGATTTCCATGCTCTCATAGACTTGATTCAACAATCAAGTTTGAGTAGACAACCTCCATCCTTCTTAGAAACTCCAAAGACTTCAAACCTACCACATCTGAATCTTTAGAAAATAAGTAGTCCAAGACTACCCCATAACAATACTAAAGAAGGTCACTTCCCTTAGTAAAGCCGTCAGTAGAACGCCAGAGATAACTGCCACTTATCCTCGACCTTCACAACCAGAGCAAACACCATGCTCCAAACCACTTAGATCAGAAATAAACTGATCCAAGCTGAAACCAATAAGATTATGATGTCTTCATAGTCTTCCATCTTCATCTTCACCAGCACCACCATCTGGACAAGTCATTCACAATACTTTCTAGGAACAGATGCTAAGCAATAATCCCAGGTCAACACCTAGGCGACTTGTGAGCAAATGTAGAACCCCTCCCATGATTCTCCAAACCTCTGATGAAAAGATGTTAAAATAATTGACAGAATATCCTTAATCTTGTCTTTCAAGGATAATCAATTAAATACTTGTGAATATCACAAATAGAAATTGATCTTAAATCCCTATGGTTTAACCCTTCTTCAGATTCTAGCATCTTCTGAATCTTCTTCATGACAGACCATTATGACAACCATTCATACCACAAAAGCCTTCCAGGTTAGGTCAGTGACTTGATCTTTTACTCCACCCTGAGCAAAGAACCGAAATGATGTTTCAACATCAGTTCTGACATCAGTCTAAATCACATTAAACATCTACTATGAATTTGGAGACTACAACCATAGTAATCCACATATATCTCTTGCAGGGAACACAAGAGAACATATCAACATCTGATCAACTTCCAAGACCAACAAAACTGCAGTAACTTGCACACTCTTCTAGAAGCTTCTTCTTATAAGCACAAGGTTCAGACCTCTTGTCTAACTTAAGAGTGATAACTGCCATCCTTCTGCATACCATAAACAATCTGTAACTTCCAATCCTTTAAGCTACAAAACTGGAAGAGCTCATTCCATACAACTAATGCATACACCACTTGACCACAGGCTGATATACACTACAAACTCTTTGATGCATTTTCCCTATAATATTGTCCTCAGACAATTTAGCTCAAACAAGGAACATCTCCTTCTCTTCTGCTATCAAGATTACTACCTTTTCTTCATCCAGCTCCAGCATCTCAAGAATTGTTCAACTTCACAGCTTCAATCTAATAGGTCTTTGACTCTTAATTTACCATAAACTGCTGATGTGTAGCGCGATGTCGAGACATTGACATATTAAGCTCAGCTTCTTTCTTGATGAAACTTCCTCCTCATTAGGTCACCACAACTAAGCTTAAGAGATAACTTATCAAGATCTTCACTCCCGCATGAAAGATTTGACAGTGATACTCTTTTGCTTTGGCTCTACCCTCTTCTTTTACCAACAAGAAAAATGATAAAGAAGGAATCACTGTTCTGGACAGATTGGTTTTTCAATGCCTTCCATGTCATACAGTCTTTAATAAGATCCATTCACCTTTTGATCACTTCTTTCCCAAAACAAATATATGAGATAATCCTCAAGTATCTTTGGTATTTCTAACCAAACGGTTGAAGCTGTATTGCATAAACTCCAACATCTTAGACTCTCCTGCTGGGGAGACCAAACCCTAATGACTTTCCAAGAGAATACCTTCCTAGAATCTCACCACCAGAGATACAATAACCAACCAGGGTTACATCAAATACCATGCAGGGGAACACACAACAACTCCTCAACAACCTTCAGGCACTACTCAATAATCCTTGCACACCGTCACCCTAAACCTAGTGCCAATAAATTAACCTCACAACAGCAGTTCTCCTGATAGACAGATCCATACTCTATCATGAATAGTCCATCCTTCACTACAAGGGATCATTCAAACAACCATAAGAACTGAACAAGTCCAAAATTCAGCAAACGTCTTCCTTGCTCATGAACCAGAAAGTATCTTCCCTAGATCTCATCCTGAAACAGACAGGATGCCTGCTCTGATACCAAATGAAATTCTGGTACCAGATATGTGATGTTAAGTGTAATGTCGCAACATCAATATCTGCAGTATGAATAAGACAATAAAAGCACAGAATTGCACACCATGATTGTTCACCCAGTTCGGTCTAACAACCTACATCTGGGGGCATACCAAGCCAGGAAGGAAGTCCACTATTAGTCGTATCAAATTACAGAATCAACAAACCAGTTGACAATCTACCTAATTTAATCACTACCCAATGACCATTCTATCTAAGTCCTCCCTAGATAAGAGACTCCATCTCACTCCCAATCATCGCAATGATGTCTAGCAGTCAACATTTCCGCCACTGCATCAACAGCTTGATTACCTACATCTTTTCAAACACAGAAAAGTAGAAGTCACACTTCCAAGACACACCTTGGAGTTGCTTAACAGCTTCTTCCAAGAACAATACAATACTCATTACCTACAGGTTTCTGAGTAAGAACACAGTGACCATCTCACAACCCGAGTGGTTCACTTAGACTAAGCCCTAATGATCTACATCTTGGACCCGTGCCTATTCTAGATTACAAGCATTCTATTTATAACTTTTTCCCAACTCAATAGATCTTCAATTAAATCTTCATAATTAACTCTGATTATTCTCCATATCTTTTTGCATTAAATTAGCAACAAACTAATCTTCTTCATTAATGATTGCACCAAGAAATTCACATCCAATCTAACTAACAGATCTCCTTAAATCAACATAATGCGCGCAGCCCTAAAAACATCACAACCTGATGTTTTAATGTTCTGGTATAGTGATGTCAAAACATCGCATGTGACATCACTCTTCAGCACTTTAACTCTTCAACACCTTAACTACTTTCACAAAAGTAGAATGTTAACCAAACATAACAATAATGTTAGAAGCTCATGTTGGAACATCAACCATGACATTAACATTGTTTTACCAAAATTCCAGCCAATCATAAGAACTAACATTAGGGGTAAAAATTAGGGTATTACATATATATTATTGGAGTTGAATATATTAAAGGATAAGGGCGTAGCACCGCTGGTCAAGGAGGTTTGTGTGTTTGTTTGCCAAGCATAAGGGCTGGGGTTCAAATCCCCCTCACCCCATTCCTTTTTATTTTTCTGGATTTACAAATGAGTATCCCATATATATTCATGTATCCACCTATTTTCACAAAGCGTACTTTGGCTGGGTTGGTCATTGTTTTAACCTGTAAGCTGAGTGGCATGGGTTCAATACCCATGGGAGCCACTTTCCTTTTTTTTCATACTTGGTTTTCTTCACTTTGTTCACAACTTCAATTAATCATAACTTGGTCATCCTTTGACCTTTTTGACCCATTCTTTTTGCCATAGGTTCATATTGTTGTCTATTTTATTCTGATAAAAAGAATTTCTCAAAAATATTTATTTTTACCACTTATTCATGTTTAAAGTAAGAGGTCTTTTAGGGTTTCCTTAAGGACTATTTTGGTTTCTTGCTTGATTCCTTTGATGTTCTTTACATATATGGACATGTTTGAACCATTTATGACTTGTGTGAACCTTGTGTAAGTTTGTCAACTTGTATCCTTGGTTTTGATTTGATTTTTGGCTTATTATGTATGTTTACATGCCTTAAATGCATTGAACTTTGTCACCTATGCCATGAACTACTTTGTACACTTATCTTGATCTTTCACACACCTCCTTGGAAGAGCACCAAGAACCATAGCATGCACTTTAGGTTGTCACCAAAGTCTTGAGCCATGCACACTTTTGCTTCCATGTTAAGTGATGTTTTAACTTAAACATGCTTACTTTGACTTTTGTAAAATGTTCTTGTTTGTTTGTAACCAAGTTTGAATCTTAACAAGCATTTTTAGGTTGTTACCTATTTGTGTCAACATGTCTATCTTGAAATCGTGTCTAAATGTTCAAGTAATGTCTTGACTTGTTCACAACATGTTTGAAATTTTAATATGCCATCTCTAAGCATTCATACATGCCATCCTTTATATGTTTGCATATCCATCCACATGTTATTGTCATGAACATGTCCTCTACCTTCAAGCATGTTTGGTTGTTACCATTCACTTATTTTGAAATTATATCCATGATAAGTAATGTCTTAACTTATCCATGTGTGCTTTACTACATCTTTGAACTTCTTTCATGTTTAGGTGTTGTCATAACCTTTACATATTGAACTTGAACTTTGTTTTTTACCCATGATAAGTAATGTCTTAACTTATCTATGCATGTCCACTTTGAACTCTTGTTTTATCCATGTTTAAGTGTTGTCATAACTTCCACATGTTGACTTGAACTTTGAATCTTACCATGCCTAAGTATTGTAATGACTTATCCATGCTTTGAAATGTTAAATTGTATTCATGATTAAGTGTTGTTACAACTTATCTTCTTTTGTCTTGTATTCATGATTAAGTGGTGTTAGTAAACCCTAAAGGATGGTTGCCTTAATCAAGCACTTGAACTCTCATCCATGATACTTTAGTCTTGTTAGAACTATATCTCATGCTTGTTTAGGTGTTGTAACATCTTTGTTTGATTGAAATTACTTTGGTTGTCACCATGTTAGTTGAAACTTCTTTGAACCCTTGAACTTACTAGGTAGTTACCTTGTTTAGTTCTTGACTTTGTTAAGTCTTTGCTCTAAATTTTGTCACATTTATCCTTGTACTTTGGTTGTAACCATATTCTTTACCCTTGCCACATTAACATCATGTTTGAATGTTACTTTGTTACCTTCCATTGATATTACGCTTGAATATCATGTTTATCCATACCATCCATACTTATCATACTCCATTTAACTTTGTCAAGTTATTCCCCCAAGTGATGTTAGCTTGTTAGCTCCCATCCTCAAGTTACCCCTATTCCTTAATCCAATGGAAAGTCTCTCTATTGACTCCATGTCATAGATAGCTCATTCTTACCCACCCTTTGACCTTGTTAGAGTCATTAGGTTTTAGAGTCTTAGTATTAAGATAGAATTCACAAACCTTTGTGAATTTGTCAAGTCAAGTAAGTGTTAAGACCTTAACACTTAACCCCCTTGAATCTTGATCATAATCAAGTGTTCATCCATCCTTAGTGAGGTGAACTACAAGTGCTCTGATTCTATCATTGTAAGGATATGTAGGCACAAAACCGCGAAGTTTTGGCGAGCATACTTAGTGACTAAACCCTTAGGTCCCTATCTCTCAGCATATAACCCAAACACAAACAATAGCAAACAAAATCACAAATACAAGTAAGAGGTTCCTATAGAGTACTATATATACTTAGGGTGCTAATACCTCCCTTTTGTATAACCAATCCCCGATCCCCCAAAATCTCTTAGCATTGTTGTTACATTGCGAACTTAGGGTTATTTACGATCTTTACCCTTTCCTTTGGATAAATCAAAGCTCGGTGGTGAATCATTAAAAGATTTGTAATTCAAGTTTAATCAATAGCTTGATATCCAATTTTCACCACAACAGAAAAAAGGCGATTTCACCGGGGAAAATATTTCAAGAGGATTAAGTCTAACTTACTTATATTTTCTATATTCTTATTTGCTTGTTTGTTTGTTGTTCCATTGGGTTGTTACCTTGTGGTTAGATAAGTCCCAACCTTGGACTTGAGAGCAAATTGAGATAGGAAGGTGGTATATTCAAGGAGGCTTATAGGGAGTTGATTCCCAACTAAGCTAACTTGAGAAATCACCACTCAGTGGAGGCACTTTTAAGAATAAGTATTGTTGATCAAGAGATTGTGAAAACAATACTACTACTTGATTGAGCCTACGTAGCTGAGAACCTTTAGTTACCTTTAACCCTACTTGGCCTTGTTAGGAACGTAGTGCGATGACTATGAGGGAGTAATTCCAAAATAGTTGATACGTGATAGTACACTCAAAAAGGTTCTCTTGAGAATATTATTAACTACCGAGTAAACTGGGAAATTGATAATATCTGAAAGATGGACTTATGACTTTGGGAACTTGTTAGAACCCGTTGTACAGGTACAATAAACCCTAGTACATACCAAATGGAAGGGGTAAACCTTTTGACCCCATGCAAGCCTTACACCATGTTTGAGTGTGATCTTGTTTTGTTTATGCATACATACATTCATAAACATCTTTTTTCATAAAAAAATTTGTGGAACTTAAATTTTTGTTTGTAAAAATCATAGGATAATCATGGATAAGGACAGAAGAAAAACTATTAAGTACACTTTCAAGAGTCCTGACTTGGGTGACCTAAGGAGATTAGGAGCTTTGGTTAAAGATAGAGAAAGGTTCAAGAACAAATACGGAAAGTTGTTGTCACTGTTAAGGATTATAATGGAAGATGGCCTTCTCTCCACATTCCTTCAGTTTTATGATCCAGTATACCATTGTTTCACCTTTCCTGACTACCAACTTGTGCCTACATTAGAGGAATATTCCTATTTAGTTGGTTTGCCTATTTTTGACAAGGCTCCTTTCCCTTTCTTGGAAAAAGATCCTAAGGAGCAAGACATTGCCAAAGCCACACATTTGGAGTTGTCTAAAATTCAAGATAACATGACCACCAAAGGAGGAGTCTTTGGTCTAACTACGGAGTTTTTATTTGGGAGAGCTCAGTATTATGCAGATCACATGAGCATGGATGCTTTTGAGGCTATTCTTGCCTTACTCATCTATGGAGTGTTTCTCTTCCCAAGCTTTGAAGACTTTATTGACCTCAATGCTATCAAGATCTTCCTAAAGAAGAATCTGGTACCTACCTTGTTAAGAGATACTTATCACTCAGTCCACTTGAGGAACTTCCATGGAAAAGGAATGATCACCTGCTGTGTGCCATTACTGTACAAGTGGTTTATTTCTCACTTGCCCAAATCAAGCTCATTTTGGGATATCAAGAATAGCTGGTGGTCACAAAAGGTTATGGCTCTCACCCACCCTGATATTGATTGGTACAATCCTGTCTATGATGGAGTTATGATCATTGATAGCTGTGGGGACTTTGCCAATGTACCTCTTCTTGGTACCAAAGGAGGAATTAGCTACAATCTTGTCTTAGCTTGCCGTCAGCTAGGATATCCTTTGAAGGACAAACCCAAGAGTGTTCATGTTGAGAGCATCATCTTCAAAGATGGTGAAGATAACAAAGAACTTAAAGAGCAGATTGTGATCGCTGGGAGATATTTGCATAAGAAGGGGAAGAAAGACATAGGCAAGCCCAACTGTGTTTCTTTGGAACTCTATCTCCAATGGGTCCGAGATAGGGTCGTCGAGCTGAAGATGCCTTGTTCTCGTCAAGAGCCAATAACTCTGAAGAAGGAACCTACTCTAATCTTCATGTCTGAAGCAGATAAGTTGAAGATTGCTTTAAGCGAAGCACTTCAAGAAAAGGATGCTTGGGAGAACAAATACCAAATAGTCGTCAGCAAGAACGCGTAACTCCAAAGGCAACTACAGACAAAGACTGGAGAAGTAATCTCTTGTAAGAAGAGGAGGGTGCAAGAGCATTTATTTTCCTCTAGCCCTCCGTCAACTCCTTGGAAGTTGATCGTGGATAAGCTTACTCTCGAGAATACTCAGATGGAGGAGCAAATCAAGAAGCTCAACACAAGGCTGCTAGGAGAATCTCCTTAGGGATTTTGTAGCTTTTATTTAGCTTTTAGTTTAGGACTCTTGTAAGAATTACTAAACATTTTATAATCCTCCTTTGAAATTAATGAAATGATTTCCTTTTGATATATCCTTGATGTTTGCAAATATTTAAGTTCCACGAAGCTTTTTTCTGCATGGCATCTTGCATCTTGCATTTGTTGTCACATTTGCATTGCATTTCTCTTCATAAAACTCATTTCCGTCTTGTCATCTCCAGTTTCAACGCTGAATCCTCCACACCAATATAACACCCGTGCTCAAGGCAAGAAAAGAATGGCAGATCAAGAGCATGAGATTGATCACATCAACAATGAGTTAGAAGACCTCCGTGGCAATATGGGACAGATCATGGAGATGCTCCAAGTTATCCGTGCCAAGATGAATACTTAAGCAACTATTGTTTCCGAGATTGTAAGCCTTGTGGTAGACCCTCTGCCAGTTACTGCTCCTGTAACTCTACCTTCGTTTGGACTACCGCCAGATTTTATTCCTCGACCACAAGTTCATGTCTCTGCTTAATAGACAGTTCCATTAACGGCTGATGTTCCTAATATAGTTTTAAATTTTACACCCGCAACTGTACACACTCGTGTAAATCAACCTTTTTATGACGGCCACCATCAACTTTATGACATACCCGATGGGTCTGAATATGAGGATGAGAAACGTGATAAGCTGAAAGAGAATGTGGAGTTAATGGAAAGAAGACTCAGAGCTATGGAAGGGGATCAAGTATTTGGAGCCGCTGCTCGTGAAATGTGCTTAGTATCTGGGTTGATAATTCCCAACAAATTCAAGACGCCCATCTTTGATAAGTATGAAGGGGCATTTTGCCCTAAAAATCATTTGATTATGTATTATCGTAAGATGGCCGCTCACGTTGATAATAACAAACTGAGGATCCATTGTTTCCAAGACAGTTTGAAAGGAGCATCCTCAAAATGGTATCTGGGTTTGGATCAGTCAAGGATCAGTTGTTTTCAAGACCTCTCCGATGCTTTTATTAAAAATTATAAGTACAAGATGGATCTTGCGCCAGACAGAAGGAAATTGCTCAGTATGTCACAAAAAAGCTCTGAATCTTTTAAAGAATATGCCCAAAGATGGAGGGAAACAGCCTCTCAAGTAGAGCCTCCTCTATCAGAAAAAGAGCTTGCAGACTGGTTTGTTGACATGGTACGGCCAAAATTTTATGAAAGAATGGTGGGCAACATCACTGCTAACTTTTCCGACTTGGTAGCTGTAGGAGTAAAAATTGAGTTGGGCCTAAAGAATGGGAAGATGAGTGGTTCTGTAGGAAGTTCTAAGGACACGGTTAAAAGGCCTTCTAGTGGTTTCCAAAATAAGAAGGAAGGAGAAACCAACCCCCGTCACAACTGTCCGTAAAAGAAATTCCTCTTGGAAGAATCAACAACAACAACAACTTGTTTTTCAACAAGTTCCTCAACATCACCAAGCGCCCAACGCTCCTCAACAAAATCATGTTCAACGTTCGAACAATCAAAATTAGAATAAAAGACAGGGAGGGAGGCCACCAATACCTCATATCCCTATGACTTATACAAAACTGTATCTGTTCCTCATTGAATAAGGTTTGGCAACTCCAAGACCATTGGGTCCTCCGCCAGACAAATTGCCACCATTTTACAATCCCAATGCCCATTGTCCTTTTCATGAGGGAACTCCTGGTCATGATCTTGAGGGTTGTTACGCCTTAAAGCATATTATGAGGGAGTTGGTCGAGAAAAAGATTTTGTCTTTCAATGATACAAATCCAAATGTTAAGAGTAATCCTCTGCCCGCCCATGGGGTATCTGTCAATGCTATAGAAGAAGGGGTGGAAGAAGTGTTGATCTGTGATGTAAACGACATCAAAACTCCACTGCCAGAATTCCATGCTAAGTTGTTTGGAATTGGTTTAGCTAAGGAATGCCACATACATTATTTCAGGTGTGTTGTTCAACCAAAGGGTTGTGAAGGGGTCCAAAAGGATGTTCAAGCTTTAATAGATCAAGGTATGCTTCACATAAGCAAGCATGTGAAGAAGAAAGAGGTAGCCGTGATTGAACCAATATTCAATCTACCTACTCCTGTGTTTAAAAGGGTTGAGTCTGCTTTCAAAGAAGTGGAACATGTCTTCAATCTTCCTAAACCAATTTCTAAACTTCCAAATCCAGTTGTGGCTACTGTTTAAGGGAAGAAAATGATGTATGTGCCAAAACAAAGATCTTTCAAAGCTGTGCCTTGGAACTATGGAGCAACGGATGGTAATCAGGAAACTGTGAGCTCAGAAAAGGGGCCGAAGGTTGTGAATGACGGGGTGACTAATATAGCAGGGACAAGCAAAATGACCCGTAGTGGTCGAATCTACAACCCTCCTATTAATGTGGTACCTGAGGTTAAAAAAGAAGCTACTACTACCCTTCCAAGAACAAGGAGGATGTTCCCATCAATGAAGATGAAGAGTTCCTCAGAATTATCAAAAGGAGTGACTATAAGGTTATTGATCAGCTGCATCAAACACCTTCGAAGATCTCCATGTTATCTTTCCTCATGAGTTCTCCCGCACACCGCAATGCTTTTCAAAAGCTTCTTGCCCAAGCTCATGTGACACAGAACATTGCCGTCAAACAATTTTATAATGTGATAGCAAACATCACTTCCTATAACACTTTGAGTTTTGATGGGGGAGAATTTCCTAAAGAAGGTAATAATCATAATCGTGCCTTGCACATTTCTGTTAAATGTGAAGAAGATACCTTGGCTAGGGTTTTGGTGGACACAGGGTCATTTCTCAATGTGTTACCAAAAAGGACCCTTGAAAAGCTTGCATGTGAAGGGGCAGAGATGATGCCCAGTTCTCTTGTTGTAAAAGCTTTTGATGGCTCGAGGAGGTCTGTGATCAGAAAGGTAGAGTTACCTATCCTCATTGGTCCCCATGTATTTGACATAAATTTTCAGGTGATGGACATCAATCCCAACTATAGCTGTCTATTGGGAAGACCATGGATTC
Organism: Lathyrus tuberosus; assembly: GCA_022829125.1. Lineage (NCBI taxonomy): Eukaryota > Viridiplantae > Streptophyta > Magnoliopsida > Fabales > Fabaceae > Lathyrus > Lathyrus tuberosus. The sequence goes on from JALAZF010000026.1 coordinate 157,192, forward strand.
ATGCCACTGGGGCAGTCACATCTAATCTTCATCAAAAGATGAAATTTGTGGTCGACGACAAGCTGGTAACCATATTTGGAGAGGAAGACCTCATGGTGAGTAATATTTCTTCCTTCAAATACATTGAAACAGATAAAGACGCACTGGAAACTTCTTTCTAAGCGCTGGAAATTGTAAATGTAGTCATGTGTGAGGTGGAGAAGCCTGAGCAGAGCGTCTTTCCATCTTTTTCATCTTTGAAAGGTGTCATTTCTGCCATTGAGGATGGCAAAACCACAGGTTGGGGTGAAGTAATCAACTTCAAGATAAAAAAGGACCGCTTTGGGTTGGGTTACAAACCAACTAAGAAAGCGCCAACTCCTAACCGAAGACGACCAAAAGCAATCCAAGAAGTATTCGTCAGTGCTGGCTTCCAGGTGAATGCAATTGTCGAAGACTTTGAAGATGAAGACCTAAGCCATTTGGTGTACCATTTCGATGTGGCCTTGAGCAATTGGGATTCTGTGGAAATTCCCGAAATTCTCCCATTGTCAAAGTAATCTTTGTTTGTTTTTTTTAATGTTTTAAAAAAAAATCCATAGTCGTGCACAAAACTATAGGATCATTTTTTAAGGGCCCCCTTCTGTTTTTTAAAGATTAATGAATGAAGGCGTTTTGTTAAATTCCTGTTTTGTTCATTTACTTTTCTTGCTTTTAAAATGAAAAGGGCAATCTTTCATAACTACTAAAAAAGAACAAAGAGCATTCCCTCATTGCATCACTCTTGTTTCATTTTTAATAAAAACAATCATTTAAATATGCAGAATCATTGATACCCACATTGAATCTGATGACTTTCCGATCTCTCCTAACTTTGATGCACCTATCAATCAAGCTGAAGATGAGGGTGAGGAAGATTATGACATCCCAAATGAATTGGCTAAGATGTTTGAATACGAATACGCAGATCTCCGACCACACCAAGAGCAGGTCGAAACCATCAACTTGAGCAGTGAAGAAGAGAAAAGGGAAATCAAGATCGACACCACACTTGGGGCAGATGTTAGAGCAAAGTTGGTAAAGCTTCTCCAAGAGTATGTGGGTGTGTTTGCTTGGTCATATCAAGATATGCCCGGTTTGGACACAGACATCGTAGTTCATAAATTACCACTCAAGCCTGATTGTCCTCCTATTAAACAGAATCTCCGAAGGGCAAGACCAGACATGGCTTTGAAAATCAGAGAAGAAGTTAAGAGACAGATTGATGCCGGATTTCTTGCTGTTGTAAAGTATTCGCAATGGGTGGCCAATGTTGTTCATGTTCCAAAGAAGGATGGAAAAGTTCGAATGTGTGTCGACTATAGATATTTAAACAAATCCAATCCAAAGGATGACTTCCCTCTTTCGCACATCAATACCTTAGTGGATAATACCGCTAAATTCTCTGTCTTTTCTTTCATGGATGGTTTCTCAGGATACAACCAGATTAGAATGGATCCTGACGATATGGAGAAAACTACCTTCATCACACCTTGGGGGACCTATTGTTATAAGGCCATGCCATTTGGACTCAAGAATGTAGGTGCAACTTACCAAAGGGTCATGGTAACACTCTTCCATGATATGATGCATAAGGAGATAGAGGTCTATGTCGATGATATGCTCGCTAAATCCCGAAGCGAGGAGGATCATTTGGATCACCTTTTCAAGTTTTTCGAATGTCTCAGAAAGTTTAGATTGCGACTCAATCCAGCTAAGTGTACTTTTGGGGTTCGGTCTGGAAAATTACTTGGATTCATTGTTAGCCAACGAGGGATCGAAGTTGACCCAGATAAAGTCAGAGCAATTCAAGAAATGCCCGCTCCACAAATTGAAAAGCAAGTCAGAGGTTTTCTTGGTAGACTAGAACAAGATTTGGTTCTGCAATATTATCTCTAAGTTTTGATGATAACAGATGAATATTTGTATGAACAATTTTGTGCAACTAATGTTGTTATGTATGAGAACCTAGCAAACAGGTTCTGCTTCCGTAATATAGCGCAATGCTTAATGTAAGATGCTTCAAAGAACAGAACTCAATTCGAAGATGAGACAAGGCTTCTGATGGAACAAAGTCAAATTGCTGAAGCCTCACGATTTTCAAACAAGAAGTTCTGAAGACTCCGAAGATAGGCTCTGAAGATTCGGAAGACTTAAAGCAGAAAAGGATAACGCTCTAAAAGACCAAGTGCTGAAGTTCTGAAGACTGATTCCTAATGGACTTCTTCAATCAACGGAAGACTTGAAGCATCAGATATTCTGCTATAAAGATTCCACTCATGCTTCATCAAATTAACATCAGAAGCCTCTGGATATGAAGAAAGTGGATTTAGAAAACAAGGTTCAAAAGACAAGTTCTGAAGATTCTGGAAGCGCAGAGCTGATGATTCGAAGACTTGATAATCACAAGAACCATACAATATTTTCCATTCCTACTCACGCTCACAAAAAACCTCTGAAATTGAGAAACCAAGAAAATTAGTCACACTGTACAGCTGTACCACATTACAACGTTAAAATTCTCGAAGACTGTGCGAAATATAAACAAGACAACCTGACACAGACAGGACGCGCTGTATGCAGAAGATTTTGTACCTGTCCTCACGCTTCTAAGCGGTAAGCCTACTTAGCTATCATGATTTCATTTCAACGGCTCTTTTCACTCGGCTATAAAAGGAAGCTCAAAGACTTGAAGAAATATACACATATGCGAACAACGACAATACTTTCTAACTCCATTCTTTCTTAAGTCATTTCTGGTCTAAAAGCTTGTTTATGTTATCAGCTTGATAAGAAGCAATTCTCTGTAAACTCATTGTGTTAGAACTTAAAGTTGTATTCCTTAAGAGAGTCTTAGTGATTAGATCTCTTGAGAAGTCTAGGACGAGTGTCTTAGAGGTTGTGCCTTGAGTAAGACCTGTGTGGTTGGATTACTTGAGAAGTCTAGAACGTGTGGGTTCTAGAGGTTATTGTTAGTCACCAACTGTGTAGCTCGTGCAGTGTACTATTTTGTTGAATAGTGGATTAAGACCTCGTTGAGAGAGGCAAAATCACCTTGGCGGGTGGACTAGACTAACTTGAGAGATTCTCAAGTGAACTAGTATAAACATAACGTGTTTATATCTTTTTGTTTAACTAAGCCGTTGTTCTTTAGAAAAAGGGAAAAAAAATTTTAACAAGAAAGTTACTCAAAAGAAACAATTAATTTTTGAAAAACCAATTCAAACCCCCCTTTCTTGCGTTTTTCACACCTTCAATTGGCATCAGAGCTCCGGTTCTGAAGTGATAAAAAGATTGAATTTTTATCAAGCACTTAACAGTGTTCAGTACCGATCCAAGTGTGAAAAATAATGACTACACCACCACCAACAACTTCTGAAACAAATGTCATTGAAAGAGAATCTTACACTGCAAAACCTCTTATCTTTGATGGTGAAAAGTTTGACTATTGGAAAGATAGAATTGAAAGTTATTTCTTATCATTTGATCTAGATCTATGGGATCTAGTACTTGATGGCTACGGTCATCCAGTAGATTCTGTAGGTAAAAAGATTGAAAGAAGTGAGTTTACAGATGCTCAGAAGAAAACCTACAAAAATCATCACAAAGCAAGAACCATTCTGTTGAACGCAATTTCTTATACCGAGTATGAGAAAATCACAAACAAAGAAACTGCAAAATCCATCTTTGACTCTCTTCGTATGACTCACGAAGGAAATGCTCAAGTCAAGGAGACAAAGGCTCTTGCGCTAATCCATAAATACGAAGTCTTTAAAATGGAAGAAGATGAGTCTATTGAAACCATGTTCTCAAGGTTTCAAATGCTTGTTGCTGGACTCAGAGTTCTATACAAAGGCTAGTCTAATGCTGATCATGTCAAGAAAATCATCAGAAGTCTTCCAGCAAAATGGAGACCAATGGTGACTGCCTTGAAAGTTGCAAAGGATTTGAATAATATCAGTCTTGAAGAACTTATCAGTTCTTTAAGAAGTCATGAAATAGAGCTTCTAGGAGATGAACCTCAGAAGAAAAACAAATCCATTGCACTAAAAGCAAAGCCAGAAAAGAAGAAGGCGTATCAGGCAGAAGAAGAGATGGAAGAATCTGAAGAAGATTCAGAAGAAGACGATATATCACTCATATCAAGGAAGATATGTCAACTTTGGAAGTACAGAAGGAACAAGTTCAAAGGACCAAGGAGAAGATTCGAATCTACATCTGGTCAAAGAAGAAACTATGGAAAAGATGTTACGTGTTTTGAATGCAAAGAACCTGGACATCTCAAATATGACTGTCCAAAGGCCAAGAAAGAAGAAAGACCTAGGAAAATAAAAAAGGGTCTCATGGCAACCTGGGATGACTCATAATCTGAAGATGATGCTAATGAAAGTCGGGTCAACATGGCATTCATGGCATAAACCAGAAGCAACTCGTCAGAGGAAGAACTATCAGACTCCGACGATGAAAGAGAGGTACTTTCTTCCTTATCACGTTCTGAACTTGAATTAGGATTAACTAACTTATCAAAAGATATCAAAATCTTCAAAGCAAATTCAAAATCCTGAAAAAGAGTTTTATAGTTTCTTCAGAAGATCTTACTAAAAATAAGAAAATCATCTCTGAGCAAAATGAGAAAATATTTGTCTTAGAAAACTCAAATTCTGTCCTAAAATGTAAATTATCTAAGGTAGAAGAAGAAATGGTCTCAAACTCAGCTAACACTAGTAAAGAAGACAAATATGATAACGCATTTAAAAATTTTCTTGCCAAAAGTGTAGATAGAAGCAAAATGGCTTCACTGATCTATGGAGTCAGTAGAAATGGTAGTAGAGGTCTAGGATATTCAGGACCAACTCAACCATATGATGAAACCAAAAACATCAAAATAATACCTCTGTCCCAACAGTTTATTCCCTCTGGTACTAATCTTAAGTATTCAGAACCAAAAGGTTCAAACTCTAGGATTACGCGAACACATCCACTGAAGAAGTACTCCAAACACAAATACTATGCACAAACTCTACACCGTTTTGCTAACGTAAGGAAATCTAAAGGGGTCAGAACCTTTAGAAAAACTAATGTGAAAGGACCCACAAAATGGGTACCTAAAAACAAGATAATCTATGTTGTAGATATCCTTAATAGCTCCATTGAAACACCAGTCATGGTACCTGGACAGTGGGTGCTCGCGACACATGATGGGAGAAAGGCTTATGTTTCAAAATCTGAAACTTAAACCTGGAGGCGTTGTCGGTTTCGGAGGAAATCAGAAAGGAAGAATCATTGGCTCTGGAATCGTTGGAAATAGTAAGCTTCCTTCCATTAAAAATGTTCTGTTAGTAGAAGGTCTAATGCATAATCTGTTGTCAATAAGCCAACTTAGCGACAGTGGTTATGATCTCATTTTTAATCAAACATCTTGTAAAGCTGTAAGTTAGAAGGATGGATCTGTCCTATTCAACGGAAAGAGGAAAAACAACACTTACAAAATTAAGTTATCTAATTTAAAACATCAAAATGTAAAATGTCTTCTTTCTGTAAACGAAAAGCAATGGGTCTGGCACAGACGTCTTGGCCATGTCAGTCTGAGAAGAATCTCTCAGCTTAACAAGCTTGGTCTTGTTAGAGGCTTGCCAAATCTGAAATATTCTTCAGACGCTCTTTGTGAAGCATGTCAGAAAGGAAAGTTTTCAAAAACCTCTTTCAAAGCTAAAAATGTTGTTTCCACCTCCAGACTGTTGGAACTTCTTCACATTGATCTATTTGGTCCTGTAAAAACGGCTTCTCTCAATGGTAAGAAATATGGACTAGTCATCGTTGATGACTACAGTAGATGGACATGGGTAAAATTCTTAAAACACAAGGATGAATCACATTCTGTGTTTGCTTCCTTCTGCACTCAAGTACAAAATGAGAAAAATTGTAAAATAGTCAGAGTGAGGAGTGATCATGGTGGAGAATTTGAAAATAAAAACTTTGAGGAACTTTTTGATTCACATGGAATATCTCACGATTTTTCTTGCCCTAGAACTCCACAACAAAACGGAGTTGTAGAAAGAAAGAATCGAACTTTGCAAGAAATGGCTCGCACCATGATCCAAGAAACTGACATAGCTAAACATTTCTAGGCAGAAGCAATCAACACAGCATGCTATATTCAAAATAGAATCTCTATAAGATCACCTATCTTGAATAAAACTCCATATGAATTGTGGAAGAATAAATTACCCAACATTTCTTATTTTCATCAGTTTGGATGTGTCTGTTTTATGCTTAACACTAAAGAGAATCTTAGCAAATTTGATTCCAAAGCACAAAAGTGTTTGTTGTTGGGATACTCTGAACGCTCGAAAGGCTACAGAGTTTACAACACAGAATCAAGAATTGTGGAGGAATCCATTCATGTTAGATTCAATGACAAGCCTGACTCAGAAAAGTCAGAGCTAGTTGAGAAACTTGCAGATTTAGAAATCAGATTCTCCGAATCTAAGGAAAAGGTAGAGGAAGTCAAAGAACAGCAAGATCCTACACCAGAAACCACTGAAGTAACTCCAAATACTCCATCTCAACGAAGAAGAAGACTGTCCACATCACATCCTGAGGAACTAATTCTGGGTAATAAAGATGCTCCTATCAGGACCATATCAGCCTTTAGACCATCAGAAGAAACACTTGTAGGACTAGTATCATTGATAGAACCAGCCACAATTGAAGAAGCTCTCATGGACAAAGACTGGGTTCTGGCTATGGAAGAAGGACTCAACCAGTTCTCCAAAAATGATGTTTGGGATCTAGTTCCTAAACCTAAGAATGTTCATGTCATAGGAACCAAGTGGGTGTTTAGGAACAAGCTAAATGAAAAAGGAGAAGTTGTCAGAAACAAAGCACGACTTGTTGCTCAAGGATACAGTCAACAAGAAGGAATTGACTACAACGAAACATTTGCTCCAGTTGCAAGACTTGAAGCAATACGTTTGCTAATATCCTTTTCAGTAAATCATGACATCACTCTATATCAAATGGATGTTAAGAGCGTATTCTTAAATGGTTATATATCAGAAGAAGTTTATGTCAAACAACCTCCTGGTTTTGAAAATTCAGAAAAATCAGACTTTGTTTTTAAACTTAAAAAACCACTCTATGGTTTAAAACAAGCTCCCAGAGCTTGGTATGAAAGATTGAGCAATTTTTTACTAGAAATAAATTTCACCAGAGGAAAGGTTGACACAACACTTTTCTGCAAGACATATAAGAATGACATTCTCATTGTTCAAATCTATGTCGATGACATTATTTTTGGTTCTGCTAACTCTTCTCTATGTCAAGAATTTTCAAAGTTAATGCAGGCCGAATTTGAAATGAGCCTCATGGGAGAACTAAAGTTCTTCCTTGGAATTCAGATTGATCAAAGATCAGAGGCCACTTACATTCATCAAACCAAGTATACAAAAGAACTTCTGAAGAAGTTCAATATGACGGATTGCAACATTCCTAAAACACCAATGCATCCAACGTGTGTCATGGGAAAGGAAGAAACAGGAGTTAAGGTTTGTCAAAAACTCTATCGTGGTATGATAGGTTCTCTCTTATATCTAACTGCTTCTAGACCTGATATATTATTCAGTGTACATCTATGTGCTAGATTCTAATCAGATCCAAGAGAATCACATTTAACCGCTGTCAAGCGGATTCTAAGGTATCTGAAAGGAACAACTAACCTTGGCCTGATGTATAAGAAAACATCAGAGTATACTCTTTCTGGTTACTGCGATGGAGACTATGCCGGAGACAGATTAGAAAGAAAGAGCACATCAGGGAACTGTCAGTTCTTACGAAGCAATTTAATCTCATGGTCAAGCAAGAGACAATCTACAATTGCTCTCTCAATAGCTGAAGCCGAATACATATCGGCTTCCCTATGCAGTACTCAAATGCTATGGATGAAAAATCAGCTGGAAGACTATCAGATATATGAGAGTAACATTCCTATCTTTTGTGATAATACTGCTGCTACCTGCTTAAGTAAAAATCCAATTTTGCATTCTAGGGCTAAACACATTGAAATAAAACATCACTTTATTAGGGACTATGTTCAGAAGGGAATTTTATGCTTAAAATTCATTGATACAGACCATCAGTGGGCTGACATTTTCACAAAACCCTTAGCTGAAGATAGATTTCTAATCATTTTAAAACACCTGAATATGAAATACTGTTTAGAATAAAACATTTTCAGAATCTCATGTGAAAAAGCATTTTTCATCAGAACCACCTTCTTAACGCATCTCAAGTTCTGATAATTTTGTCACATGTCATATTTTCGGAAAATTATTTTTGCACGTGATTTAAATAAAATTAAGTCACTTTAACTATTCAAATTAAATGAACAGCATTTCCCTCGAGATTGACTCAACTTTATCACATTTATTCGCCTATTTCCTTACGTGTCTGTCCACTCAAGTACCTCACAATCTCATAAATAACAGAACCCCTCAATCTATTAGAAAATAGACGTAACATAGATTACCTCTAATTTTTCTTGGGAACACTCCAAAAAAACTTTCATTCTTCTTCCTTCGTGTTCTTCAAATCCTCAAAACACTCTATCACTCTCGTTCATCACCAAAACCCTAAATCTCTACTCTTCCTCTCAATCGCTCAAAATGATGACCCCAATGCAAGAAGAAGCCATCAAGTTCTCACAAGAATTTGAAGAATCATCAAGAAGAATGTCAGCTCCCTCAATTGGGCCATCCTCAACAACATCTCTAACAAATCAAATGGTCGCTTCATCTTCATCTCATTCTTATCAAATAAGCGAAGAACACATTACCCAAAGAGATGCTTCTGTCACCTGCAATCTTAAAAACCTAACTGTACTCAAGGAAATGCATGTAGATTTCCAAAATCTTGCCGAAAATGGATTCAATCTAATCGAAGAAGTAGAAGCTCAGGAATGGACCAATTACTTTGATAGGCTCAAAGGACCAGTTTTTGAAGCACTTGTAAAAGATTTCTGGAGACAAGCTGTTTGTGACAAGATCCATGTTGTCTCCTATGTCCTGGGAAGAAAGATCGTCATCACTGAAAAATCCATTGCCGATCTTTACAATCTAGAGTTTATGAAGAACAAGAGAGTATATGGGATGAACAATAAATCTTCATTTGTGAAAAAGAGGATCAACCCAATCATCTACGGCAACTATCAACTAAGCAAAAAGGAGTATAAGAGAGAAGATTTGCATGCATACTTAAAAATCTGGCACAAAATCATTCCTGGCTGCATCAATCCTAGGCCCTCATCACATACTACAGATTTCTTCAACGCCAACATAAAATACATGTTGTACTATCTGATCACCAAAGAGAGAATGTGCCTACCCTCTATCCTATTTTACTATCTGAGAGACATGGTAACAAAAACGAGGACAACTGGTGGATACAAAAATGATATACCAAGATACATCCCTTTTGGAAGAATGCTCTCAGACATTTTCTATGAAAGTGGTATAATAGACACTCTAGTTACAGAAGTCAAATACACAGAAGATCTGACCACAACCCTTGGAGAACCAGTAAATGCCACAACTCTTAAGCAAATGAGAATAATCAATAAAATAAAGGTAAATCCTTTCACCATCTATGATGATTTAAACAAACGAAGGGTCACGGTGCCAGGTTATCCTACCTATCACAGAAGTTACCAACGTGAGGAATTAGCTGTATACATAGATGGAGTAAAGGCACGAGGATATGATGTCTGTGAAATCAAGCATGAAGAAGAAGAGTGGGAACAAACAGATCAGAGTGAGCAGACTAATCAATCAAGCTCTGAACTAACTCTTATGGAGTCTCCTAAAAGGAAAAGAAAGCATACTACCATCATTTCTAAGCCTCAGAAACGGAAAAGAAGTAAAAGATCAAAAATCCTCGAGAGTACAAGTTCAAGATCAAATCCTGATTCATAGTCTATGCCAAACCATCTAACCTACAATCATCATGGTCTTATTCAAAAACCCCACAAATTCCTTCGTTAACAACCTTACAAGACATACCTGTATCACCAATGGCCTATGCTTTTCATCAGAAAATCATAACTGAACCCTTAACCCAGCCGTCTGATTTTCCTTCTTCTAAAATTCATAACAATCTGGAAACACTAGAAGTCACCTCTTCTAACAATCAACAACAACCACCTGAACCTGCTACTATTGAGATTAACTTATCTCAGCAACCACCATCTGAAACCAACTCTGATAAATCCAACCTCGCTCTGGTTGTCTACAATACTCCACCTCTAACTTCCTTTGAAGAATGTACAAGCCAATTTCATGACAAAGCACTTGAGAAGTTTGCTAGGTTAAGAGCGAAACTTTGTACAAGCACAAAGCTCATGGAACTTGAGAGTGCCATTCAAAGTTTTCAAAAATGGCTAGACATGGAACTTACAAGAATTGTAAGTTTCTCAAACACAACCATAACTGCTGAACTAGCAAAAGCTAAGGAGAGAGTAGAAGCTGAAGCAAGAGTCAGAGTACTCAAGTTCTTTTGCTAAGCAGAAAGAAGCTGAAGAAAAAGCTGCTAAAGAAGCAGAAGAGCAAGCTACTAGAAAAGCACGAGAAGTTGTAGAGGCTGAAAGAGCAAAAGAAAGTGCTATGATTGTTTCCACCTCTGATCCTGTTATCATGCGTCTGGGAGACGCCGTTGATGAAATCAGAATAGAATAGAAGAACTTCAGAGAAAGGTTTGACAAGCAAGATACTGTCAATGAAAATCTTCAGATCATGATGAAGAAAATCTGGGACAAACTGTCCTCTGACAACAAATAAACCTCTATTTTTCTTTTAAGCTTTAGTTCTGTGTTTTTCACCCTTGGACATCACTCTTTTAATCCTTTTTTATTTATGACAAAAAGGGGGAGAGTATGAATGTGATAATTTTGATTATAGTCATTCTCTGAAAAACAATGTTGCTTACATGCTAACAGATAAAATCCATCAATTCTATTAGATTGTTTCTCTGTATTTTTTATGTGCAGATAACTCAGAGTTCTGATGATGAAGAAAGACTCAAAAGGTTAATGAAGTCAGGGGGAGCCCTAGCAAGAACCTTAGTCTAATACTCAGGGGGAGCACTTCATAAAAAGGATAAGCTATCCTAAAAACCTTTTCATCTTCCCTGTGTTATATATATCAAAAATTGTGTCATCAAATTATATAGTTTTGTCATCATCAAAAAGAGGGAGATTGTGAGAACAAGATTTGGTTCTGCAATATTATCTCTAAGTTTTGATGATAACAGATGAATATTTGTATGAACAATTTTGTGCAACTAATGTTGTTATGTGTGAGAACCTAGCAAACAGGTTATGCTTCCGTAATTTAGCGCAATGCTTAATGTAAGATGTTTCGAAGAACATAACTCAATTCGAAGATGAGACAAGGGTTCTGATGGAACAAAGTCAAATTGCTGAAGCCTCACGATTTTCAAAAAAGAAGTTCTGAAGACTCCGAAGACAGGCTCTGAAGATTCGGAAGACTTAAAGCAGAAAAGGATAACGCTCTAAAAGACCAAGTGCTGAAGTTCTGAAGACTGATTCCTAATGGACTTCTTCAATCAACAGAAGACTTGAAGCATCAGATATTCTGCTATAAAGATTCCACTCATGCTTCATCAAATTAACATCAGAAGCCTCTAGATATAAAGAAAGTGGATTTAGAAAACAAGGTTCAAAAGTCAAGTTCTGAAGATTCTGGAAGCGCGAAGCTGATGATTCGAAGACTTGATAATCACAAGAACGATACAATGTTTTCCATTCCTACTCACGCTCACAAAAAACCTCTGAAATCGAGAAACCAAGAAAATCTGCCACACTGTACAGCTGTACCACATTACAACGTTAAAATTCTCGAAGACTGTGCGAAATACAAACAAGGAAATCTGACACAGACAGGACGCGCTGCATGTAGAAGATTTTGTACCTGTCCTCACGCTTCCAAGCCGTAAGCCTACTTATATTTCATGATTTCATTTCAACGGCTCTTTTCACTCGGCTATAAAAGGAAGCTCAAATACTTAAAGAAAGATACACATATGCGAACAACAACAATACTTTTTAACTCCATTCTTTCTTAAGTCATTTCTGGTCTAAAAGCTTGTTTACGTTATCAGCTTGATAAGAAGCAACTCTCTGTAAACTCATTGTGTTAGAACTTAAAGTTGTATTCCTTAAGAGAGTCTTAGTGATTAGATCTCTTGAGAAGTCTAGGACGAGTGTCTTAGAGGTTGTGCCTTGAGTAAGACCTGTGTGGTTGGATTACTTGAGAAGTCTAGAACATGTGGGTTCTAGAGGTTATTGTTAGTCACCAGCTGTGTAGCTCATGCAGTGTACTATTTTGTTGAATAGTGGATTAAGACCTCGTTGAGAGAGGCAAAATCACCTTGGAGGGTGGACTAGACTAACTTGAGAGATTCTCAAGTGAACTAGTATAAACATAACGTGTTTATATATTTTTGTTTAACTAAGCCATTGTTCTTTAGAAAAAGGGAAAAGTTTTTTAACAAGAAAGTTACTCAAAAGAAACAATTAATTTTTGAAAAACCAATTCAAACCCCCCTTTCTTGCATTTTTCACACCTTCAGACTTAACTATATCTCCAGATTCATCTTCAAAATGACAGCTACCTGTGAGCCTATCTTTAAGCTGCTCCAAAAGGATCAAACAGTCAAATGGAATTCTGATTTCCAGTTAGCTTTTGAAAAGATCAAAGGTTATCTCTAAGAGCCTCCAATTCTGATTCCGCCTGTGCCTGGAAAACCTCTCTTTATGTATCTAACAGTACTAGAAGGGTCCATGGGTTGCGTACTTAGACAACATGACGAGACTAGAAGGAAAGAGCACGGTATCTACTATTTAAGCAATAAGTTTACTGACTGTGAAAGCAGATACTCGCTTTTAGAGAAAACTTGTTGTGCTTTAGCTTGGGCTACCAAACGCCTCAGGCAATACATGATCTGCTACACTACTTTATTGATCTCCAAAATGGATCCGATAAAGTATATATTTGAAAAGCCTGCTCATACTGGAAGGCTTTCCCGATGGCATATGCTTTTATCCGAATACGACATCCAGTACGTAGCTCAAAAGTCCATTAAAGGGAGTATCTTGTCAGAATACCTCGCAGAACAACCAGTTGAGGAGTACGAGCCTCTTAAGCTTGATTTTCCTGATGAAGAATTATGTTAATAAGGAAAGATTATGAAGAACTCGGTCCAGATAAGGGACTCGAGCCTGGTTCCCGTTGGAAAATGATGTTTGATGGTTCCTCCAACTACAATGGGCATGGTGTGGGTGCTATCTTGAAAAATCCAGATGGTGGTTACACTCCATTTACAGCCAGACTAGACTTTGAGTGCATAAACAACATCGCCGAGTATGAAGCATGCATTCTAGGTCTTGAAACAACCATTGACCTTCGCATCAAAATTCTTGAAGTAAGTGGAGATTCAGCTTTGGTGATATACCAAGTTAAGGGTGAATGGGAAACCCGAGACAAAAAGTTGATTCCTTACTAAGCATATATTGTGGAAATGATCAAGTACTTTGACGAGATCACTGTCTAACACGTTCCAAGGTCCGAGAATCATGTTGCTGATGCTTTGGCTATGTTAGCCTCCATGTGGAAGATTAGATTTGTCAACGAAGCGCCACTCATCTAGATTGAGAGGAAGACTCAGCCTGCTTATTTCCAATCAGTGGAAGAGGAAATAGATGGAAAACCTTGGTTCGACGACATCAAGTTGTATCTGCAAAACCGAGAATATCCAGCTAAAGCCACTGCTCTTGACAAGAAAACTTTGAGAAGACTGGCAAGTTTTTTCTGAGCAATGATGTGTTGTATAAAAGAAATCACGACATGGTTTTACTAAGATGCGTCGACAAACGCAAAGCAGACCTGTTAATGCAAGAAATCCATGAGGGACAATTTGGGACTCACGTCAACGGACATGCCATGTCCAAGAAGTGTTTGAGAGATGGATATTATTGGTTGACTATGGAATCTGATTGCATCTAATATGCCAAGAAATGCCATAAATGCCAAATATATGCTGATAAAGTGCACGTGCCTCCGACATCGTTGAATGTTTTAACATCTCCGTGACCTTTCTCAATATGGGGCATTGACATGATTGGAGCAATCGAACCCAAGGCTTCCAACAACCATCGTTTCATCTTGGTTGCCATCGACTATTTCACCAAGTGGGTAGAAGTTGTTTCATATGCCAACGTGACCAAGCAAGTGGTTGCTCGCTTCATCAAGAAGGACATTCTCTGTCGTTACGGAATTCCAAGCAGAATTATCACAGATAATGGTACTAATCTGAACAACAAGATGATGAAAGAATTGTGTGAGTCCTTCAATATAGAACACTATAATTCTTCACCTTACCGTCCAAAGATGAATGGAGCCGTTGAAGCTGCCAATAAAAACATTAAGAAAATCCTGCAAAAGATGGTCAAAACCTACAAGGATTGGCATCAAATGTTACCCTTTGCATTGCATGGATACCGGACCTCCATCCGCACTTCAACAGGGGCAACCCCATTCTCTTTAGTCTATGGTATGAAAGCAGTTCTCCCAATGGAAGTGGAGATTCCATCCTTGAGAATCCTGATGGAAACCAAGTAGGAAGAAGTAGAATGGATCTGTAGCAGATATGAAGAGTTGAATCTCATCGACGAAAAGAGGATGACAGTTGTTGCTCCGCAAGTGCATGGATTTATCAAAGTAATATAAAAGATTGTCGAACCCACAGAGACCAATGTCAACCTACTGTAATCTATCGTTGCTTTGTAAATCTAAGGCTATGATTAAAATGGTAGGAACGGAAATATAAATGCTAATTACTAAAGGTTCAAAATTAATACTAAAACAGGCCGAAATATGATTTTCGCGCACCTAAGGAACTTGTAGAATACGGGTATTAATTATGTCTATACTACCATTCTGTAGGAAATGCCAACTTAAAGACTTCGTCTCACACTCTCGCGCTATTTACAAAAGCCATACTTCTTAATCCCAAGATTTTGCTCTCGCTCGCCCGGTAACTAAGAAACACACTTTGAGAGCCAACAATATCCTAATCAACATCTAAAATGCTCTCGCTGTATTTAGATATGATGCCTAATTTCTACTATCCGGTTCGCTCCTCACGCTCTCGCGAATCTCGGCTCAAACCTTTATATGCTTCTCACTCTCATGACAAAGCAATGTTAAATAACTTCTCACTCTCATGACAAAGCTACTTAAATTACGCATAGAAATTATAAACAAAACGACATACAATCACGATTTCGTACTTAATACATCTACGGAGTCCCGTCCGTAACGACGATTCTCATACGTCGGACTCAAGACAATTTAACTAGACATGCAATTAAATGAAAACAAACTAAACATGGTAAATACAATCAAGGACATCATGCTTAAACAATTATAGAATACGATAATAATAATAATAAAGCGATAAATAAAGAACCTATAAATGCGGGAAAATAAATGGAACTGAACTCGAATGCGAAAATAGCGGCAAGATTTGTATTGATTCTTTGGTAATACAGCAGTACAAGGAAATAGAAAATACAAAGTTGCAGCAATTCCTCAGTGTGAGTAATTGCTGCTTTGAATGGTAAATTTATGCTTAATTCTAAGACGCGATACGGCAGTGCTTCCGCGCAACTTCCCGATACAAATGCAGACCTACAAGGGTGTATTTATAGAGGGAATTTGGCTCCAAGAAGGTGTAGCGGTAAAAATCGTGAGTGTAAGCTATTGATTAACTTAACTCAAGGAAAACAGAGTCGCCACCGCGCTTTTATTTATTCCACAAAGGAAAAGGAAAAAAGAGCGAATAAATCCTAAGAAGTCTAAAAAAGCAAAAAGCTAAAAAAGACAAAGAGATATGGGTAAGAGGGGTTGGTTATGTAAAGGGAAGGTTTTACTCACCCAATACATTTATAGTACTCTATAGGAGCCCTTTGATGTATTCATGCTTTTTGGTCTGAAAATGGTTTGCTTGTAAGGAGATTGAGGAGATGAGAAGAGAAATATTTTTTAATATTTTTGTGTTTGGAGAGACTTATCGCCTCATACCTACGTACCCACGATGTGCAATGTAGGATCAAAACCTCGTAGTTCGTGGTACAAAGAACAAAATTTTGTTTGTTATGATTGATTTTAAATGTAAAGACAAGTCGTCATTTCCAAGCGAATAATACCGCTTAAAGAAATGAATCATGTCTAAACTTATGAAAAAAGTTTAAAAGAAAAAGTGCACAAAGCACAAAAAGAGTTTGATGAGTTTTGTATTTTTTTTGTCTTTTTGAAATGGTCAAAATATGATTAATATTGATTGACATTTATTAAAGAAAAGAAAGGTTAAAAGTCAAGGTTTTATTATGAAAGCGGTTTTAAGTTTGAAAACAAGAAGGTTTTGAAAAAGAGAGGAGATTTTGAAAATTGAAGAAGGGGTGGAGAAGAAGTGACTATCCTAAAGCATAAAGTAAAAGTTAAGGATAAGAAAGATCTAACCACAAATGTAGCTATCTTCACCATAAACCAAACAAAAGCACAAGGCTTCAAAGTCTTCAAACCATAATTCCAAAGCAAAGGGAAAAGGTCCTACCTCTAAGTCCAAGGGTCCAAGAATAGCATTGAAGTACAAGGTCTAGGTGCAAAATTCCATGTGCATTGTAAAGGATAGTAACCATAGTCCAAGATTAGAAGCACAAGTTTTTTAGAGGTTTTGGACTTTATTAATATTTTTGGTCCAAGTGGACAAAGAAAAAAAGGCATAAGCATAAACATGTGTCCAACGGACAAAGGAAAAATTGCGGAAGCATAAACATGTGTCCAACGGACAAAGGAAAAATATGCGGAAGCATAAACATGTGTCTAACGGACAAAGGAAAAATTGCATAAAAGTAAAAGAGAGATAGGTAGCGAGAAGGAAATATAAAGTTAGAAGTTAGTGATTAGTAGCACAAGGCTCTAGTGCCATAAGCCTTCACTGATTATTCCGTTTCGCGTTATGAACTATAGTGATTAAACAATGCATTTAGGCCAAGGTTAATGAACTTGACAGAAGATTGGTAGAACCGAAGCCTCTACAACGCCAAGTTTCAAAGATTATGGACCTAATGCAAAAGATCAATCACCATTGGGTTGACGCGACCAATCAAGGTCCGGACCACGAAAGTTCAAATTCCAAATTGGATAAAGAGGGACAAATGTTGCGTTATGTTAAGCAATCGCCGAGTAATTTACGGAGTAATTTGTCATACCCCAAATTTTAACCACTAAGATTTTCCATCATTGTGCAAATCATCATCACAATATGGAGGAACCATCATACCTCATCAGTCTCCCCAAAGATGGGTGAGCATCCACTACAATCAAATTTAGGGTTTCCAGCCCTCTCAGAGCTTTTAGACAAAGGATCAATCAAGGAATGACATGATATTCAAATTGTCTAGCCTCTCAAATATCCCCAATGGATCAAGAGGACTCCCACTTCAAGGATTAAGCACATGGCTGCTCCCTTGTAAGTGGATCAAGCCTCGAGATCGCCAGTGTCACCAAATTAAGGTTTTGGTCGACCAGGGACTCCAGATGGAAATTTTCCTCTGGGCATGAGCCAATGCTTCAAGGCATAACCTATGATGCTCCAAGGGACATCATAAACCCAATCATCAAATCAATTTAGCCTCAGGGGATGTATTCACCAAAAATCAGGAATTAGGGTTTCTTGACCTAATTCACCCCTAAGTGGACTTTTGGGACAAATCATGAGCCGAGACCTCAAGAGATAATTTGAGGGTCTCCAACATACCACATTGATCCATTTGTAACATTGGATTGATCATAGAAGCTTGAGCAACAAGTCTCAATGTCATCTGAATCACAATTAGGGTTTCGCGAGAAAAGTCAACTGTATCTTTGACTTTTGACCAAGACATGCTCCCAAACCCTAGGACATGATTTAATATACCCTATAACACCTATGGAACATGTCCATCAAGTTTGATTTAGGTCAAGGACATGATTTCCTAAAGGATGGCACAGTTTGGAATTCATCTGATAAAAAGTCAACTGTGCACAAAAGTCAACTTTGACTTTTTGAGATTTTTCACAATTATGGTTTTTTAACCCTAAAATGATGTTAATGTATGATTTGAATCATAATTCATCAAGAAAAATCAAGGAAAGTGGGATAACTTGTAAAAGGGGTAACCATAAAAACTAGAAAAGTTTCTAAGTTATGAACAAAGTGGCAAGGGTACCAACTTTGGAGGATCATAACTCCTAAACCACAAAGCCATTTTTCCCCATACAAAGCTTGATTTGTAGATCTCATTACCCTCTACAAAATTTTAAAACTAACCTCCCTCCAAATTCATTATGGATTTTGAGTTATGGAATAATCAAAATCACAAAAAGTGAAAATGTCACTTTTTTCCAACACTTAGTGAAATTTTCACTAAGTCAGAATCTGCCTTCACTTTTTTCCAAATGTAGGGGGATTTTTCACTTGGATCCAAAAGGTATCAAGACCAAATATGATCAAATAGTTTTTGTATCATATAAGGGCTTTCCAAAATGACCAAGAACATCACCAAATTCCACTTGAGCCATGAGATATGACAAGGGCAATATGCCTTGCTGAAAACTGCCAAGGCTAGGCAGAATTTTGTATTTTTGCTCGATTTGGCAAAATCAGCTAATTCCAAGCCTTGTCATCCTCTTGAACACATCTGAGGATCAAATCTAAAGGGGACAAACACTGAGCCAAGCCTCCAAAGTCCTTGGAACAAGAAGTAGCATGCCAAACCTAGAATTGCCTAAAAGAGGGACAAGACTCCAATTTTGGATTGGAGCATTCAATACATACACCAAGGCGGCATGGACTGACACATTTGCAACTGAATTTAGTCAAGACTTATCCAAGACCAAGGGAACCACTGCCCTGTGCCCTAACCTTTAGTCAATGGCTAGAGGAGACTTGGATTCCAAAGTGCAACCATTGGCCAAACCTCTGCTGCAGTTGCCATTCACTATTGATCCCAAAACAAACTTGCTCTACTATAAATAGAGCTCATTTGTACTCAGTTTGAGTACACCAAAGCCATCAAACAGATGTTTTCCTCAAAATCCCTCTCTTTAGGCCAAAATGCCTTCTTTAGCAAGGTAACTCTGAGTTTTTGAGTTAGAAAGCATTTCCATCACAACTCATGGTCCTAACACCTCATAAACATCATATGTAGGTGATCCAAACTATCAAAGGTGACCTGTAACACCAAAATCACAAAGTCACTTCTCAAAACCTCAAAATAGGCCTTTTGTGCATTTTTCAAGCCATGTCTTGATTCAGTAACTTTCTAAACCAGATAAAACCTCAAACACACTCCAAATAACATCCTTGAATTGTCCCAAATGGTTCCCCCCATTTGGAACACCATTTGAGAGAGTTATTATTTTGGTCATTTTAACCCCTTTTGCAAGAAAGGGCTAGTTTGTGTTTTTGCAGGTTCCAGCTGATTCCAACCATCCTCAAAGGTTCTAAGGGATCATTTGAGAGTGTCCAAAGAATCAAACTATTTCTGGAACAAGAGGCTTGGCAGATTGCACAAAAACTCCCAAAAGCTCAAAAAAAGGTAAGCATCATGACTTGAACTTTCCAAAATATGCATTGCTTTGAAGTCCACTGATCATACAAACCTCATACATGTTATATATGTTGTGTTTGAACCAATTCATCATGTAATTCATGCCTGTATCAAAGTGTAGCAGAGAAAATGCAATTATAGGCCTTTTTCAAAACCACTATCGGATTTTGAGGAGGGAGTATGATCTGAAAAAAATATCACCACCATTGGATTCCTTTTGAAATTCTAGGCCAGATGCATATAAATTTTGCCCCCACCATGGAGAAATGAGAAAGTTATGGACCTTCCCGTTTCTTGTGAATAAATATTTTATACGACCTTCCACAAAAAAATTAAGTTTATACGACTTATTTAATATAATTAGTATTTTTGTGAATAAATTCCTTTTTAATGTTTTTAAACATTTTAAAAGTGAATATTTACTTTGAAAATCAAAACCTAGTGGGTTTTAATATCCTTTTTTTATTAATCCCTCATTTTTCAAACCGTAAACTAAAATCACAAATGGTTTATTCAAACTTATTTGGTATTTTATTTGATTTTATTTAAATATTTACTTTTAAAGAATAACAAATTAGGGTTTCTTTGATTTTCACCCTCATCAAACAATTTCAAACACGTTTGAGCCTCTAATATAGTATAAGACCCAATCCTTTGTAAATATAAACCCTTTTTGGGCCTCACTTGTTGTATAAGTCCCGTTGTATTTCAAAAAGTTCGACGCGATCATCATCCGTTGAAAAACAAACCTTGGGCCTTTCCTCGAGCTATAAGACCCATTCAAAATCTTTTGGGCCTCTATTAGAGTGTAATACCCAAACCCCTTTGAAAACCAAACCATTTTGGGCCTCAGTGCATTGTATAAGACCCACCGCGTTTTCAAAAATCTCGGCGCGATCGCCATTTTCAAACAAATGACCCTGGGCATCTCCTTGAGCTGTAAGCCCCACCACTTGTACAAAAATAAATCTTTTGGGCCTCTATTATAGTGTAAGACCCAATCCCCTTTTAACCAAAACTTTTTGGGCCTCAGGCATTGTATAAGTCCCCCTGCGTTTAAAGAAAACCTCGGCACGATCGCTAATTCAAAAATAAATCATCTGGGCCTACCCTCGTGTTATAAGCCCCATTTCTTTTCTTTAAAACTTTTTGGGCCTCTTGAGAGAGTGTAAGACCCATCCCCTTGTACAGAAAACCTCTCTTGGGCCTCAGTCACTTGTATAAGTCCCTCTGTACAAATTCAACAGTGCAATCAATGATAAAACCCTGGCCTCTCCTTGAGCTGTAAGCCCCAACATCTTTTCAAAATACTTTCTCCTTTAAATTTGAATATACTGTTGTTTTCAATTTTTCTTTGTTGAATAACTAACCAAACAACATGGAAGCTCTATAACTGAGTAAGTGTTTATATGTTTTCTTTACCCGCTTTCATATACATATGACTGTATTGTGGAGCTGTTTCACTGTAAGTCTTCTTTCATAAACTCATATCAACTGTGTAATACTAGTATAGCTATTTAGAGTTTCCCTGACAACTACGTCTAGCACTAAGCCCTGTTGGTCACTCTTAAATACAAACAAAACTAGATCCCCATAGGATTACCAGACACAGTCTTCCCTCCTCTTGGGGTTAAACAATATGGAGACGTGAAAGGTAGCATTCTCGGTGAACCCTTTCACAGACTGTCACCCTTATAAATTGTCAAAGAAACTCTACTCCCCAGAGATGATCTTTCCTCCGTGAATGGCATCTCTTGAGTTTCTTCCAAATTCTCGAACTTTCCTGGCTTGATCTATTCTCTGTGAATAGCCTATCTTGAATTTCTCGGGGTTTGGGGACCCACAAGCTTCCTAAAAGCATCCCCGCCTCCTCTTGGGCGTTGTACAAGGACCCTACGGCTTCTTAGAAGTATTCACAGCCTCCTCTTAGGCTTCGTATAAGGATTCTTCCTTCGGGAAGAGAGCCTCCTCTTGGGCTTTGTACAAATTATCCCCCGGCTTCTTAAAAGTTTCCAGCCTCCTCTTGGGCTTCGTACAAATTGTCCCGACGACCTCCTAGAGGTATAGGAACAGAAATTAGTCATCTTAATAGAACAGTCTTTCCAAGAGTCTAGATCTTTCTATCGTGAACGTACTACTACTATTTCTTAAGCATAGTACAAAAGATAAAACCCGTAGACTTGGGCAGTCTCAATACCTTTTGGATTTCCCATTTCCTTAAAGAACAGGAAATAACCCTGATCCTCTGATCAAATCCCAAAGCATAACCTTTAATCAGTCTCTTTATAAGAACTAATTTTCTCTTTTAACCAACATACTGGACCTATCACTTAACTAAAGTAATCCTTTTAGCCTTCATCTCGGGCTTTGTACGAGATACAAAATCACTCTCTTGTTGAGTATAAAAGACTCTCTTGTTGAGTCATTCTCTCTTTTAGCCTCCATCTCTGGCTACGTACGAGATACAAAACACTCTCTTGTTGAGTATAAAAGACTCTCTTGTTGAGTCAACCTTTAGCCTCCGTCTTGGGCTTCGTACAAGACACATCTAAAAGTACTCTCTTATTGAGTCAACTCCTTTTAGCCTCCCTCTCGGGCTTCGTACGAGACACAAAAGCATCCTCTTGTTAGGTCAATAACCTCCTCTTAGGCTTTGTATAAGAAAAACCCCAGTTGAGTCAATCAACCTTTTAGCAACAAAACTGTGCCTCGTTCACAGGATACAAATATCAACAACTCCTTTCATCTAATTGCTGTAAGCGGCAAGCCTCTGGATTATTTACATCCACGCCACTATCCCTCTTTTAGCATGAGAAATTCCTAAGGAAAGATAGCATTGCTCTACACTGAGTTAAAGTCTTCTCCTTCAGGTTAAAACCCCCTATAAAGGAAATTATGGCATTGCTAGGATTCACATATCCCGGTTAAAGTAATCCTCCTTTATAGTCAGTCACCCAACAGTTGTGACAAACGGACCCCCTTTAGAGATGACAAATTCTCTCTAAAGACAACACCTTTTTAGCTTCACATCTTGGGCTTCGAACAAGATACAAATAGACCCTTCAGCTTCACATCTTGGGCTTTGAACAAGATACAAACCACCTTTAGCTTCATGTCTTGGGCTTTGAACAAGACACCAAAACACCATTTCCTCCCATAGAATAGGAGGAACTACGATCGCTCTGATTTCCCTGTTTCGGTAAACGGGAATACATAGGCATAAGATTGAAAGAAAAATCTTAGCGAGCACACTAATCCAAAGCCCCAAATCCCGTACCTTCACATATCAATCGAAAAGCATCAGTTCTAGCATCCTAACAAAATTCCCCATGAACATTCCCGGTGTTTCGTTCTAAACAAAGTAAGAAGAAAGAGGCCCCATTACCATATAGCATTCGTAACCTAACAGACCGCTGTTTAAACTCAGTATGCAAGCAGGGTTAATTGGAAACATCTATTTCCCTTCCTTAGTCAGCTCAATAAGATAAAAAATGAATCGACCTGTAGTAACCCCAGAAGCGACAGTGCTTAAGAACCACGTCCAAAATCGCTCGCTACAGAAAAGTGGCACCCACCGTGGGGCCTGCTTTTTTCTTTCTTTCCTTTTTTGGGGATTTTACTGGGATAGGACTTTTTTTGACTTCACTAGGATCTTAGGTCAAAACCTTTAAAGTTGGGAAGGTACCACAGAATGGCGACTCCGCCGGGGAGCCATTTTTGTCAGGAACATATGATTCATAGCTCTTTAAAGTCTAGGACTTTAGGACAAATATATATACTGCTTTTCCTAATTGATATCTGTGTTTATTTTTCTGCTAATGGGAATGCGTGTGATGCCGCATGTGGAAAGATTGAGTATACACCTAGGAAAAACCTCTTTTAGTAGTGCGAAAACTATTGGAAATGGCTGTCACGCGATACTACCCTCTTCTGATGGTTCTTCGAAAAACATCACCTAGCACAGTTCTCGGCCCGCTGGTGTTTTCTCGACAAGAACTGATGATTTTGAGAGACAGGTACAAAAATCACTAGTATAAACCTTTGGTGGGGGGGGGAGGGGGGTAGAGCCTTGACTTCATGACACCGACTCTTTGATCCTATGTTTTTTCTATATTTTTATGTGCTGCATTCATGCATTCATCTAAAAAACATTACATCAAAGAAAAACTTCTCTTCTAGTCTCTCTTTTTCAAACTAAACTAAGACAATGATTGCAAATGTCAGAGAAAAAGATTGCGCTCATGGACTTCGGTAGAAGGAGAACTCATAAGTATAACTTCAAGGTTCCAAAACTAGAGGATTTGAGAAGATTAGCAAAGATGATCACTAACCCTGATGCTTTCAGAGCCAAGTACGGAGGTCTGCTACCTCTGTTAAGGGTCCAAGTAATTGAAAGAATCATGGATGC
The DNA here is from genome assembly GCA_022829125.1 of Lathyrus tuberosus. Lineage (NCBI taxonomy): Eukaryota > Viridiplantae > Streptophyta > Magnoliopsida > Fabales > Fabaceae > Lathyrus > Lathyrus tuberosus. Next base: position 181,344 of record JALAZF010000026.1, read on the forward strand.
ACTTATTCAGTTTTAAGATCCGGTTTATCACTGTTTCACATTCCCGGATTACCAGCTCGCACAAACGCTGGAGGAGTACTCTCACCTGATTGATTTACATATCAATGATCAAGCTCCATTTTTTGGACTGGAAGAAATTCCAAAGGATCAGACCATTGCAAGAGCAATTTATTTGGATGAGTCGGAAGTCAAGACTCACCTGACCACTAAGGGTGGCATAAGAGGTTTGACAGCCCAGTTCTTGACAAAGAAAGCCCTGTACTTTGCCAGTATAGGGAACGTGGCCGCTTTCGAGAGCATCTTTGTTTTGCTCACCTACGGGTTATTTTTGTTTCCCAACATCGATAACTTTGTAGATATCAACGCCATTAAGGTTTTTCTCATTGGAAACCCTGTACCAACCTTGCTCGCAGATGCGTATCATTCTGTACACTTAGGGAATTTGTACAGCGGAGGAAGGATCACGTGCTGTGTACCCCTGTTATATAAATCGTTTATCTCCCATTTGCCTAAGTTTGCTGCTTTTTGGGATCATAAGAGTGCCTTAAGTTGGTCGCAGAAAATCATGTCTCTCACCAACTCTGACATAGATTGGTGCAATAGGATTTATGACGGGATCAGGATCATTGATCGTTGTGAAAACTTCCCCAACATACCCCTCATAGGAACTAAGGGAGGAATCAATTACCATCCAGTTTTACTTCGTCGTCAATTTGGATACCCGATGAGGCATGTCCCGCGTAATGCTCATCTGGAGGGTCTTTTCTTCAAGGAAGGAGAAAATGACAGGGCACTAAAGATGGAAATAGTGCACGCTTGGAAACATGTTCATAAGAAAGGACGAGAGTCTCTAGGAAAACCGGACTGTGTCTCGGTGGAGCCTTATCTCCACTGGGTACAAATTAGAGCTCTCAAGCTAAAGATGCCTTATCCTCGTCACGGAGTTCTTCCACCAAGGGAATCTGTCATGTACTTCATGACTGAAACAGAAAAACTTCAAGTTACTCTCAACAGAGTTCAACAGGAGAGGAGGTCTTGGAAGAACAAGTACCGCATTCTCAATGTGGAGTGTACCAAAATACAGCAACTACTGAAAGATAAGGATGCTCTGATCAAAATTTTGGAGAAATATGCTGTAGAGAATCAGAATGACCAAAGGAATTTGCTCTCTCCTTTCACTTGGCAAAGGAATGACAACCCGACAACGGCCCAAGATCCCCGGTCCAAGAAAAGGAAAGTACCAGAATCAGCACCCGGTTTCTCCTCAGAGAGGACTCGGGACCCATTAGCTTAGGTTTCTGTTTCCGCACCTTATAATCTACTCTATTTCTATTTTCGCAATCCTTTGAATTCAATAAAAAGGGGTTTCCCCACTGTTTGATATTTGCAATCTAATTGTCGAAGTTTATTTTGATTAAACAAAAAAAACAATTAATATAATCATTGCATTCATCATTCTCACGTCACGTATTCTTCTTACCTACGAATCTCACGTTTGTGTCTCGGTTCTAGAGTCAAACTGTCTCATTCGCACAATGCTCGGGCCAATCGTCAGAAAAAGATGGATGATCTCGAGGAAGAGAACAGAGAGTTGAGAGAAGAGATCGACGCTCTGAGAGAGGATATGAGAAAGCTTCATAATGACATGCAACCCATGGCAGAAGCTCAGCTACAAAGGACTGTGATCTCGGAGATCGCCTCAACGCCCATAGTGGAAAAGTCTGATCCTAGGTACAAAATGCCGAAAGATCGTCCCTGGGGCATGCCACTTAACTATATCCCGGAAGGATATATCCCGTTGATCAATGAGGATCAGGGGACCGTAGCAGGAACCGCTGGGCCTGAAGGTTACAAACTTCGGGAAAGCAAAGATGCCAGGGGAATGACAGCAACTCCTGAAGGTTACAAACTTCGGGAGGCACAGAGAGTCTCGGCCATAATGACTATACCACCGCCCGTGGTACACACTGTCCCGGAAGGACAGATTCCATATATACCTTCTGGTGGAAACGACAACATGTTCGAAAGAATGAATGAGTTCCAGGAACAGTTCCTGTGAATGCAGAAAGAACTGCAGGCCCTTCGCGGTCAGGATTTATTTGGAAATGACGTCGCGGACCTCTGCATGGTCCCCAATGTGAAAGTCCCGCACAAATTCCAGGTGCCTGACTTTGAAAAGTACAAGGGTAACTCTTGCCCTCAGAGTCACTTGGTGATGTACGCTCGGCAAATGTCAGCTCAGACAGAGAATCAGGACTTACTGATTCACTACTTTCAGGATAGTTTAATCGGTGCCGCGTTAAAATGGTACAGGGGTCTAAACCGCGCTGAGATCAGCACTTTCAGAGATCTTGGCAATGCCTTCGTCCAACAATATAAATACAATCTGGACATGGCACCCGACAAAGATCAAATCAGATCAATGTCACAAAAGGACAAGGAAAACTTTAAGGAATACGCTCAGAGATGGCATGAAATTGCCGCTCAAATTTGTCCATCTCTTGAGGAAAAAGAGATGACAAAGATATTCTTAAAGACCTTAAGCTCATTTTATTACGACAGAATGGTTGCCAGTGCGCCCAGTGACTTCATCGAAATGGTCGGTATGGGAGTTCGTCTTGAGGAAGCCGTCCGAGAAGGACGTCTAGTTAAAGACGTTGGATCATCAAGTAGTACAAAACGATACGGTAGTGCTCTCCCTAAGAAAAAAGAGCAGGATATTGGGAATATCTCTCTCGAAAAGCAAAGGCGACGTTATCAACCAGTAGTAGCTGTGACTCCTGCTATCAACCCTGCGCCTGTTTCTACGTATCAACCTCAGGTTGCGCAGAGCCAACCTAATAAACAAAGGACACAACAACCTCTTCAGCAGGCTCGTCCTCCATACAATAATAACCGTACAACACGACCACCAGGATTTGATCCTATACCCGTATCGTACGCAGAACTATTTCCGTTACTACTGGCTAAGGGGCATGTCCAGACTAAGTCTCCTCTTAAAGTACCGGAAAATCCACCTTTTTGGTTTAAGGTGGATCAGACTTGCCCTTACCATCAAGGAGGACCAGGGCATAACATAGAGAACTGTCTCAATTTCAAATCCGACGTGCAAAAGCTTGTTAGGAGCGGGGTCTTATCTTTCAAGGATACAAATCCTAATGTTCTCACAAACCCGCTGCCTCAACACGAGAAAGCTACAGTCAATTTGATAGAGGGTGAGTCAAACAACGTCTATCAAATTCACGATGTACTCTTATTGAGGGCCAACCTGGTCAAGATACATTGCAGACAGAGTGGATATGGCCATGTGCCACCTCATAACTATCACCAGTGTGATATCTGCTCTAAAACCAATCGAGGATGTTCTGTGGTGCAATCAGCTCTACAGGAACAGATGGATCTCGGAAGGATCCAAGAGCACCGAGTTCGTGGAGTTTACATGGTTTACACGAATTCTAACATCATTCAGAACCAAGACATCCGTGCAATGAATGTCAACTTGGTGGCGATGCATTCCAGGCAAAGCCAGTATCATAATCTGCCACGACACGATTACAGTTCCTGTCTGACTTGCTCGGTAAACAAACAGGGATGCTCTTTTGTACAAGAGGCCCTCCAGCGTCAGATGGATCTTGGATGAATCCAGGACTACCATGATAGGAATCCCTATCAGATCAGCATGATTCAAATCTTCGATATTCGTTTGATGAATACCAGCCTGGTGGAGTTACATGCTAAACAGGTCCGGCTCAGGTTCCTGGTATCACATGATTATCAGAGCTGTAGGGCGGGTTGCGAAAACGATCAAGGTTGTGCCCTTGTCCAGGAAACCCTTCAGCACTTGTTGAACCACTGGTGACTTCCAATCTATATGGATGAAGACACCCAGCAAATTAGTATTACCAACGGGAACCCTACTCGGCATCAAAGTCGGGACGTTCGATCTGTGGAAACTGACCTAGTGAGGTTACATTGTATTCAAAGTAGACGTGGACAGGTACCACCACACAACTATGAACGTTGTAGAGTCTGTTCGAAAAGTAACCAAGGATGTTACCTTGTGCGAGCAGCTCTTCAGGGTCAGGTGGATCGTAGAGAGATTCACCCATATCCGGGTTCCGGACCAATCAACTGGGCGTTGGACTACCTCGCTGATCAAATTGAGGAAGTTGTCGTAATCTCTGATCATCAGAGGGCTAGGTATGTTTGTACCATCATCCCTCTACTTGACGAATCGAGAGTTCCCAACCAGGAACGGATCAAAATTTCTTACGATGGTCGAAAAAATCAGAAGGCTCCCATAGTCATCTATCTACCGGGACCATTACCGTATGAATCAACTAACGTTATCCCTTACAAATACGGTGCAACAACAATCGAGAATGGAAAGGAAATTCCATTACCCTCCGTCGTGAATATTGCTGACATCAGTCGAGTAACACGGAGTGGTCGAATCTTCAACCGAGGAGTTTGAGAACTTAATAAAGAAAAGGAATCTCGGACAGAAGTTCCCAATCCACCCGTCGGTCAATCCAGTAATCCCAACCTTTCGAAAAACGATGATGAGATGCTGAAGCTCATCCAAAGGAGTGGATACAACATTGTTGATCAATTGTTACAAACTCCTTCAAAGATCTCTGTGCTGTCACTTTTACTCAGTTCAGAAGCGCACAGAGAGGCTCTACAGAAAGTCTTGGAGCAAGCCTTTGTGGAACAGGATGTAACAATCAGACAGTTCGATAGCATTGTCTCTAACATCACTTCTTGCAATAACTTGGGATTTAGCGATGAGGAATTACCTGAAGAGGGTCGCCGTCATAACATTGCACTCAATATCACGGTCAGATGTCAGGGTGATGCTTTAACCAGCGTACTGGTAGACACAGGGTCAGCCCTAAATGTTATGCCGAAGTCCACTTTGATGCAATTATCCTTCAAAGGACCCCCGATGAGAACCAGTGAGGTCGTCGTCAAAGCATTTGACGGGTCCAGAAAAATGGTTATCGGTGAAGTCGACCTTCCCATAACTATTGGTCCTCACCCTTTCCAAGTCGCTTTCTAGGTCATGGACATCCGGGCAACGTACAATTGTTTATTAGGAAGACCTTGGATACATCAGGCTAGGGCGGTCACCTAGACCCTCCACCAAAAGTTAAAGTTCGTCCAGAACAACCAGCTCGTCATGGTCTGTGGAGAACAAGCCTTGCTCGTGAGTAACTTATAATCATCTACTGGTGTAGAACCCGAGGAGATTATTGGAACTCAGTTCCAAGCACTGTCGGTGAGCAAGGACAATCAATCTGAAGAGGGAACTTCTATTTCCTCATACAAAGATGCTATCAAAGCGGCCGAGAGTACCAATACAACAGGATGGGGACAGCTAGTCATTCCTACTAACAATAAAACAAAGAAGGGTCTTGGTTTTTCTGTAACCTGTACCCAGACAGCTACTACCATCAATGAAAGTCTTCATCCCATTCAAGACTTCTTCCATAGTGGAGGTTTCCTTCACCCAGTGCCTCAAGAAGTGCATACCATCAATAAAGATGATTCCTCTGATATGGAGGAAGAATGGAGGAAGAATGGGAGTCATATCTTAACAAGGATGGTTATACGTCTCAGGAAGAGGTGCCTACGCCCTTTTGCTATCCCACACAGAGTCCAAGATTTATACCCAGGTCAGACGTCGAAATGATATACGGAGATTGTGATCCGGAAGGATGCCGTGCTCCACCAAAATCATTAGAGGAGGACACTCTGATGAAGGACAACTTTAACCACAACTATTATGGCCCGATGGATGACCTGCCAATGTGGCAGCCGTATCCAGGAGACTTGGGGTAAGGAAATCAACCGAACAATGAAAATCAACTGAGCATCATTGAAAAGAATACCCACGTCCCCACCATGTCGTGGGACCAACAATCACGTCATTCAGAAAACGTCCAGTACAAAGATGAATTTGCAACATTTGCAGGACTTGAATTCATCAACTATGCTCTTCCCGAGGTCAACGTCATCGAGAGGGATGACTCCTCCAGTTCTAAAGAAGTGTGGGACACCCTGGGACAACCGAGTAGAAAATACGACTTCATGGTCAAATACACCACTCCTGAAAGCTCTCGTATCAGGCTCGAAGACATCCAGCCAACTGGGTGGGGAGATACAGCAGAGAGTACAAATACTACGCAAAATACAACAGAGGAATTCTCCTACGACAACTCTGCCTGGGAGACAGATTCCAATGATCCTGCTCCACCAGAAATCAGCGTTATTTCTGGAGACAAATCAAGGAAGGTGCCAGACTTTGTGATTCACCGAGGAGTTCTCCGCCAATGGGTTGCTGTCGATGTTCCGAAGATTGTTCATAAGTCTAAGTAATTGCCATCTTTACTTTAACCTTTCACCCTGCCCAGGTGAAACGGATGTTTTGATAGGGCTTACTTTCTGCAAATTTCCCTCTTTGCTTCACCCAAAGCGACAGAGCTTTGTTTTATAGGGTTGTAGTTTCAAGAATCGACTTGTTCATTAATAAAATAACGACGTTCTGTAATTTCCACATTAATTGTTGTTTTCTCTTTTTGCTTTTCTCAGAAAATGGTAATCCTAAAAAACAACTCAATAATAAAAACAAGCAGTAAAAGAAATACATTGCACACACTCTTGCATTCTCTCTATCTCTTCTAAACATAAATCATCACGTCATGCAGATTGCTTGTTTTAAACCCCGTTGAAACATACGATACGATGCCTTCTCCCAACTTTGAATTCCCGGTATTTGGGGCTGAAGAAGAAGTGGACGACGAAATTCCAAAAGAGATCTCCCAATTACTCAGATAGGAGGAAAGGTCCATTGAACCTTACAGAGAGCCGTTGGAAACGATCAACGTGGGTTCAGAAAAAGAGAAAAAAGAAATCAGGATTGGGGCACTGCTCAGTCCGACTGCCAGAGAGAGTTTGACAAAGCTTCTCAAAGAGTTTCCCGATGTATTTGCTTGATCCTATCAGGACATGCCAGGGTTGGATACCAGCATCGTGGAGCATCACTTGCCGTTGAGATCGGAATGTCCGCCAGTAAAACAGAGGTTGAGACGGACTCACCTGGACATGGCCATCAAAATCAAAGAGGAAGTACAGAAACAGATTGACGCGGGTTTCCTCGCCACATCGGAATATCCTCAATGGTTAGCCAACATCGTACCCATTCCCAAAAAGGACGGAAAAGTCAGAATGTGTGTGGATTACAGAGATCTAAACAAGGATAGTCCAAAGGACGACTTTCCTTTACCACACATTGACATGCTGGTAGACAGTATAGTAAAGTTCAAAGTTTTCTCCTTCATGGATGGATTCTCGGGCTATAATCAAATCAAAATGGCGCCGAAAGACATGGAGAAAACTTCGTTCATTACCCCATGGGGTACCTTTTGTTACAAGGTAATGCCTTTCGGTTTGAAGAACGCCGGGGCAACCTATCAAAGGCCTGTGACTACTCTTTTTCATGACATGATACACAAAGAAATCGAGGTATATGTCGATGACATGATTGCCAAATCTAAAACAGAGGAGGAGCATGTGACCCACCTATCAAAATTATTCGAGCGGCTGAGAAAGTACAAACTCCGCTTGAATCCTAACAAGTGCACCTTCGGTGTCCGTTCAGGGAAACTCTTAGGGTTCATCGTCAGCCAGAAAGGAATTGAGGTTGATCCTGACAAGGTCAATGCCATTCAAGAAATGCCTTCTCCGAAAACTGAAAAACAAGTCAGAGGATTCCTGGGACGTTTGAACTACATCTCCAGATTCATATTCCTCATGCACGCGACATGTGTGCTGATTTTCAAATTACTCAAAAAGAATCAGGACTACGTTTGGACAGAAGACTGTCAAACTGCTTTCGATAGTATTAAAGAATACTCGTCGAATCCTCCGATTCTATCACCTCCAGTGGAAGGAAGACCGCTGATCATCTACCTAACAGTCCTAGCAGACTCAATGGGATGTGTACTTGGCCAACAAGACGAAACCAAAAGGAAAGAGTCTGCCATCTACTATCTGAGCAAGAAATTCACCGACTGCGAGACTCGGTACACTATGCTTGAGAAAACTTGCTGCGCTTTGGCTTGGCCAGCCAAACGTCTTCGCCAGTACATGATTCGTCACACTACTTGGTTAATCTCAGAAACGGATCCAATCAAGTACGTCTTTGAAAAGCCTGCTCTCACGGGAAGGATTGCCCGTTGGCAGATGTTGTTATCAGAATACGACATCGAATACCACGCTCAGAAAGCCGTTAAAGGAAGTGTTTTAGCCGATCATTTGGCTCATCAACCGATTGATGATCAGGAATCAGTCGGATTTGACTTCCCAGACGAAGATGTCATGTATCTAAAATGAAAGACTGCGATGAACCGCTACCCAGTGATGGGCTAGAACCAGGTTCCAAATGGGGACATATCTTTGACGGAGCCATCAATCATTACGGAAACGGAATTGGGGCAATCATTGTTACCCCTCAGGGTACCCATATTCCTTTCACCGCCAGACATACGTTCAAGTGTATGAACAATGAGGCCGAATACGAAGCTTATATCATGGGTCTCGAGGAAGCGATCGACTTAAGGATCAAGAACTTGGATGTATATGGTGACTCAGCCCTGGTTATCAATCAGATTAAAGGATATTGGAACACATACCAATCAGGACTGATTCCGTACAAAGATTACGCAAGAAGGTTGTTACCCTTCTTCAACAGAGTCGAGTTTCATCATATCCCTCGGGAAGAAAATCACATGGCTGATGCAATAGCTACTCTTTCTTCCATGATTAGTGTAGGTCAATGGACTGACTTACCTAAGATCGACATAATGCACCTTGAACGGCCCGCTTACATCTTCACGATTGAAGCAGTCATAGACGACAAACCTTGGTATCACGATATCAAATGCTTCCTTCAGAAACAAGAGTACCCACCTAGGGCACTAAGGAAGGACAGGAAAACCCTCAGAAGGCTGGCAGGTAGTTTCTTCCTGAGCGGTGATACACTCTATAAGAGAAATTTTGACATGGTCTTGCTCTGATGCGTAGACAGACCAGAAGCAAACAGGCTGATAAAAGAAATTCACGAAGGATCCTTTGGCACTCATTCCAACGGACATACAATGGCGAGAAAAATTCTAAGAGCAGGGTACTATTGGTTGACCATGGAATCCGACTGCTACAAATACATGAGGAAGTGTCACAAGTGTCAGATATACTCCGACAAAATCCATGTTCCGCCAACGCATCTCAAAATTCTCTCTTCCCCGTGGCCTTTTTCCATTTGGGGAATTGACATAATTGGCATGATTAAGCCTAAGGCTTCGAACGAACATCGGTTCATCCTGGTAGCCATTGATTACTTCACCAAGTGGGTCGAAGCAGCGTCATACGCCAATGTAACCCGACAAGTGGTGGTCCGATTTATCAAAAACAATATCATCTGTTGTTATGGTGTTCCAAGCCAGATCATTACTGATAATGGATCTAACTTGAATAATAAGATGATGAAAGAGTTGTACATTGAGTTCAAGATCGAACACCATAAGTCATCTCCCTGCCGACTTAAGATGAACGGAGCGGTAGAAGCGGCTAACAAGAACATCAAGAAGATAGTTCAAAAGATGGTTGTAAGCTACAAAGATTGGCATGAAATGCTACCCTTTGCTCTTCACGGTTATCTCAAATCTGTCCGCACTTCAACAGGGGTAGCCCCTTTCTCTCTAGTATATGGCATGGAGGCAGTGCTCCCCATCGAAGTAGAGATCCCATCAATCCGGGTATTGATGGAAGCTAAGCTTACAGAAGCTAAATGGTGTCAAAGTCGACACGACGAACTGAATCTGATCGAAGAAAAGAGAATCACGGCTCTATGCCACGGTCAATTGTATTAACAAAGAATGAAAAAGGCGTTCGACAAAAAGGTTCGACCTCGTGTCTTCAGGAAAGGAGATCTTATGCTTAAGAAGATACAATCATTTCTCACTGATTCCCGGGGCAAATGGACCCCGAACTATGACGACCCCTATGTGGTCAAGAAAACTTTCTCAGGCGGTGCCTTGAGACTCGCAACCATGGATGGAGAGGAATTTGCCTACCCCACAAATGTTGATGTAGTCAAGAAATACTTCGCCTAAACTAAAAAAAAACGTCTCGGTGGATTGAAAACCCGAAAGGGCAGTCCAGGCAAAAATTAGAGACAAAGTCAAAAAATCATCTCGGTGGATTGAAAATCTCAAAGTACAATCCAGGAAAAAGTTCGGGATAATGGCAAGTAACTACGTCTAATCAGTTCCGCTCCTTAGCAGTTATGTCATCCATCAGAGAAACTCCAGTCAAGGTCATCTTCGACAGAAACTCAGGATGCCCCGAATTCAAAGTTGGCAGAAGGATAGTGGTCGTTATGTTTCAACGTAGCCCCTTTTCCCTGTAAATTACCATTTTATAACTTTGTAAATACTCTATGGAATCACGGGTTTGGCTGATCTCCATCTTATCAATAAAAATTGAGCCCTTGTGCTTTTGTTTGTAATTCTTATTTATTTTAGCTTTACAGAATGATGTTTTAACATGATCAACGATTCTTGAAACGAAACAAAAATGAATTTACTTGTTAATAATTTTCCTGCTTTTAAAATAAAGATGGAAATTTCTTTTGACGGTTGAACATCGAAAGAACATCGATCGCTTCTCCAAAGGTGTTCGATCCTCAAAGTACAGAATTGAAATACTTCTTCTAAACCAGTACACCTGAATGAAGGATCAACTGTGTCAGAGACCATGGTTCATCTAACATCCTCGGCCGAGTTCTCATCTCCTAAGCCCGACCAGTGTCGCTCCCAACAGGGACCGTTTCTCCTAAGCAAGGCAGAATTGCTATCTTGAACCAGCGATATTTCTACATGCGCCACTGTGGCCGAGTATCCAGTCGTGTTCATCCGTTAGTTTGTATGTTGCGTCAGTTTTGTCAGCATATACATACATGTATCGTGCATTATTGATTTACATTCATATTCATATTGCATTGCTATCACTCTGGTCGGTCTTATCCCCTAGTGATAACAGTCTTCTCAATCGAGTTGTCAGTTCTTTCCTCGTCAGGAAATGTTGCGTCTGAACTACCTTTCTCCTCCAGTTTATCTCTGGGATGAAGTTGGCCCTTGACCACTTTGATAACTTGAACCTTTGAAAGACTAGAGAACTTTCGACAAATGTCACTCTTCGCCATTGAAGATGATATCTTTGCTTTCCCGGATTAAGGAAAATCCCCAGAGAAAGCCTCTTAAGCAGAGATTCGACAATACAACCGTATTTCTCCGAAAGGACCACTGATGAAAAGGTCATAGGTACCTCAAAAAAAATTGGATCACATCATATGGCATTTCTCCGAGAAGATCCCGAGAAAAGATGATGTAAGACCCAAAGCAGAAGCAGTCTCTCAAGAGACTCGTTTTCCCCGATAGAGTCGACAAATGGCGTCTCCAAACAGAGAAGTTTGTACACCTCTACAACTCAGACGACTGGGTTCCCCAGCAACTCTGACATCAAAATTTTTTTCTATCAAATGGTATCTCCCCAGGAAAATTCGGCGATAAGTTTGAGGAAAACCGCTACACGTAGCGTCCCTTGTCAATAAAGTTTATTGACAAAAGAAACTGAGACCAGTTCCTTAGTAGGAAACCAGGATCGAGGGGAAGTTTATTTCAGAAACTGAGACCAGTTCCTTGGTAGGAAACCAGGATCGAGGGGAAGTTTATTTCAGAAACTGAGACCAGTTCCTTGGTAGGAAACCAAGATCGAGGGGAAGTTTATTTCAGCAACTGAGACCAGATCCTTGGTAGGAAACCAGGATCGAGGGGAAGTTTATATCAGAAAACTAAGACCAGTTCCTTAGCCGAAGACCAGAATCGAGGGGAAGTTTTTACCTTTTCTAAGCATCATTGCTTAGCAAAAGAGGATGAATGCGCGAACTGCCATTCATAACCATCATCAAAATTTCGGGTATTCCGATATTTAATCCTCTTGCACCCCGAATGCCCGAATACCTTCGCCATTCACACCTTCAGGTCCAAGAAGATTAAATAGGGGCATCTGTCATACCCCAAATTTTGACCACTAAGATTTCCCATCATTGTGCAAATCATCATCACAATATGGAGGAACCATCATACCTCATCAGTCTCCCCAAAGATGGGTGAGCATCCACTACAATCAAATTTAGGGTTTCCAGCCCTCTCAGAGCTTTTAGACAAAGGATCAATCAAGGAATGACATGATATTCAACATGTCTATCCTCTCAAATATCCCCAATGGATCAAGAGGACTCCCACTTCAAGGATTAAGCACAGGGTTGCTCCCTTTTAAGTGGATCAAGCCTTAAGATCGCCAGTGTCACCAAATTAGGGTTTTGGTCGACCAGGGCCTCCAGATGGAAATTTTCCTCTGGGCATGAGCTAATACTTCAAGGTATAACCTATGATGCTCCAAGGGACATCATAAACCCAATCATTAAGTCAATTTAGCCTCAGGGGATCTATTCACCAAAAATCAGGAATTAGGGTTTCTTGACCTAATTCACCCCTAAGTGGACGTTTGGGACAAATCATGAGCCAAGACCTCAAGACATGATCTGAGGGTCTCCAACATACCACATTGATCCATTTGTAACATTGGATTGATCCAAGAAGCTTGAGCAACAAGTCTCAATGTCATCTGAATCACAATTAGGGTTTCGCGAGAAAAGTCAACTGTATCTTTGACTTTTGACCAGGACATGCTCCCAAACCCTAGGACATGATTCAATATACCCTATAACACCCATGGAACATGTCCATCAAGTTTGATTTAGGTCAAGGACATGATTTCCTAAAGGATGGCACAGTTTGGAATTCATCTGATAAAAAGTCAACTGTGCACAAAAGTCAACTTTGACTTTTTGAGATTTTTCACAATTATGGTTTTTTAACCCTAAAATGATGTTAATGTATGATTTGAATCATCATTCATCAAGAAAAATCAAGGAAAGTGGGATAACTTGTAAAAGGGGTAACCATAAAAACTTAGAAAATTTTCTAAGTTATGAACAAAGTGACAAGGGTACCAACTTTGGAGGATCATAACTCCTAAACCACAAAGCCATTTTTCCCCATACAAAGCTTGATTTGTAGATCTCATTACCCTCTACAAAATCTTAAAACTGACCTCCCTCCAAATTCATTATGGATTTTGAGTTATGGAATGATCAAAATCACAAAAAGTGAAAATGTCACTTTTTTCCAACACTTAGTGAAATTTTCACTAAGTCAGAATCTGCCTTCACTTTTTTCCAAATGTAGGGGGATTTTTCACTTGGATCCAAAAGGTATCAAGACCAAATATGATCAAACAGTTGTTGTATCATATAAGGGCTTTCCAAAATGACCAAGAACATCACCAAATTCCACTTGAGCCATGAGATATGACAAGGGCAATATGCCTAGCTGAAAACTGCCAAGGCTAGGCAGAATTTTGTATTTTTGCTTGATTTGGCAAAATCAGCTAATTCCAAGCCTTGTCATCATCTTGAACACATCTGAGGATCAAATCTAAAGGGGACAAACACTTAGCCAAGCCTCCAAAGTCCTTGGAACAAGAAGTAGCATACCAAACCTAGAATTGCCTAAAAGAGGGACAAGACTCCAATTTTGGATTGGAGCATTCAATACATACACCAAGGTGGCATGGACTGACACATTTGCAACTGAATTCAGTCAAGACTTATCCAAGACCAAGGGAACCACAGCCCTGTGCCCTAACCTCTAGTCAATGGCTAGAGGAGACTTGGATTCCAAAGTGCAACCATTGGCCAAACCTCTGCCGCAGTTGCCATTCACTATTGATCCCAAAACAAACTTGCTCTACTATAAATTGAGCTCATTTGTGCTCAGTTTGAGTACACCAAAGCCATCAAACAGATGCTTTCCTCAAAATCCCTCTCTTTAGGCCAAAATGCCTTCTTTAGCAAGGTAACTCTGAGTTTTTGAGTTAGAGAGCATTTCCATTACAACTCATGGTCCTAACACCTCATAATAATCATATGTAGGTGATCCAAACTATCAAACATGACCTGTAACACCAAAATCACAAAGTCACCTCTCAAAACCTCAAAATAGGCCTTTTGTGCATTTTTCAAGCCATGTCTTGATTCAATCACTTTCCAAACCAGATAAAACCTCAAACACACTCCAAATAACATCCTTGAACTGTCCCAAATGGTTCCCCCCATCTGGAACACCATTTGAGAGAGTTGTTATTTTGGTCATTTTAACCCCTTTTGCAAGAAAGGGCCAGTTTGTGTTTTTGCAGATTCCAGCTGATTCCAACCATCGTCAAAGCTTCTAAAAGATCATTTGAGAGTGTCCAAAGCATCAAACCATTTATGGAACAAGAGGCTTGACAGATTGCACAAAAACTCCCAAAAGCTCAAAAAGAGGTAAGCATCATGACTTGAACTTTCCAAAATATGCATTGCTTTGAAGTCCACTGATCATACACACCTCATACATGTTATATATGTTGTGTTTGAACCAATTCATCATGTAATTCATGCCTGTATCAAAGTGTAGCATAGAAAATGCAATTATAGGCCTTTTTCAAAACCACTATCGGATTTTGAGGAGGGAGTATGATCTGAAAAAAATACCACCACCATTGGATTCCTTGTGAAATTCTAGGCCAGATGCATATAAATTTTGTCCCCAACCATGGAGAAATGAGAAAGTTATGGACCTTCCCGTTTCTTGGCAAAACTTGCCTTGCCTTGCCTTGGCCAAGCCTAGAAAACAAGGCAAGCCTTGTATATTTGTGGTTTCACTTCAAGCAATGGATGTATCACCACCCCAGTGGTAAGGCGCGCCCCCTATAACCTTGAGGTCGTGGGTTCAAACCCCACCCATGCCATTTTGTATTTTTTCACATTTTTGCTATTTTTTCCAATATTTTCATGTTTTATTAATTAATTGGAAAATTAATAACTCTTTCAATTTTAATTATTTTTTATTGGTTCTTTTTGCAAAAAATCACAAAAATGTTGAAATATTTTATTCCAAAAAAAAATTAAGTTTATATTATTTATTTAATATAATTAATATTTTTGTGAATAAATTCCTTTTTAATGTTTTTAAACATTTTAAAAGTGAATATTTACTTTGAAAATCAAAACCTAGTGGGTTTTAATATCCTTTTTGATTAATCCCTCATTTTTCAAACCTTAAACTAAAATCACAAATGGTTTATTCAAACTTATTTGGTATTTTATTTGATTTTATTTAAATATTTACTTTTAAAGAATAACAAATTAGGGTTTCTTTGATTTTCACCCTCATCAAACAATTTCAAACACGTTTGAGCCTCTAATAGAGTGTAAGACCCAATCCTTTATAAATACAAACCCTTTTTGGGCCTCACTTGTTGTATAAGTCCCGTTGTATTTCAAAAAGTTCGACGCGATCATCATCCGTTGAAAAACAAACCTTGGGCCTCTCCTCGAGCTATAAGACTCATTCAAAATCTTTTGAACCTCTATTAGAGTGTAAGACCCAACCCCCTTTGAAAACCAAACCATTTTGGGCCTCAATGCATTGTATAAGACCCACCGCGTTTTCAAAAATCTCGGCGCGATCGCCATTTTCAAACAAATGACCTTGGGCCTCTCCTTGAGCTGTAAGCCCCACCACTTGTACAAAAATAAATCGTTTAGGCCTCTATTAGGGTGTAAGACTCAATCCTCTTTTAACCAAAACTTTTTGGGTCTCAGGCATTGTATAAGTCCCCCTGCGTTAAAAGAAAACCTCGGCACGATCGCCAATTCAAAAACAAATCATCTGGGCCTACCCTCGTGTTATAAGCCTCATTTCTTTTGTTTAAAATTTTTTGGGCGTCTTGAGAGAGTGTAAGACCCATCCCCTTGTACAGAAAACCTTTCTTGGGCCTCAGTCACTTGTATAAGTCCCTCTTTACAAATTCAACAGTGCAATCACTGATAAAACCCTGGGCCTCTCCTTGAGCTGTAAGCCCCAACATCTTTTCAAAATACTTTCTCCTTTAAATTTGAATATACTGTTGTTTTCAATTTTTCTTTGTTGAACAACTAACCAAACAGTATGGAAGCTCTACAACCGAGTAAGTGTTTATATGCTTTCTTTACCCGCTTTCATATACATATAATTGTATTGTGGGACTGTTTCACTGTAAGTCTTCTTTCATAAACTCATATCAACTGTGTAATACTAGTATAGCTATTTAGAATTTCCCCGGCAACTACGTCTAGCACTAAGCCCTGTCGGTCACTCTTAAATACAAACAAAACTAGATCCCCATAGGATTACCAGACACAGTCTTCCCTCCTCTTGGGGTTAAACAATATGGAGACGTGAAAGGCAGCATTCTCGGTGAACCCTTTCACAGACTGTCACTTTTAGAAATTGTCAAAGAAACTCTACTCCCCATAGATGATCTTTTCTCCGTGAATGGCATCTCTTGAGTTTCTTCCAAATTCTCGAACTTTCCTGGCTTGATCTATTCTCTGTGAATAGCCTGTCTTGAATTTCTCGGGGGTTTAGGGACCCACAGGCTTCCTAAAAGCATCCACGCCTCCTCTTGGGCGTTGTACAAGGACCCTACGGCTTCTTAGAAGTATTCACAGCCTTCTCTTAGGCTTTGTAACGCCCCAGTCAGTTTTGTCAGTTTTGTCTTTTTAATTAATTGAGTCGTTTTGAGTATTTTATTATTATATTATTTTATTTCTGACTTTTATGTGAAAATATGTTATTTTTCATCGTGATTATATTTTATCGCGTTTTGGGAGCGTTTGCGAGATATTTGAGTGTAAGGGTATTTTGATCATTTTGCTTTATTTTGATAAGTTAAGAATATAATAGAAATAGAAAGAGAGAAAAATAGAAAGGAAAGAAAAAGAGAAGAAGAAAAGTAGAGAGAAAGAAGAAGAGAAGAAAAAGAGAGAAACTTGGAATTCTAGGAATCAATCTCCCGACTTTATCAAACACGATTAAATCGGGTAAGGGTGCGAAACTCGATTATACTATGTTTGTGTATGATTATGTATGTGTGTGCTTGGATGTTTTCTTGTCTTTACATAGCTTTTGAATTCTAGGTTGGAAATGAGAAATATGTTGAGAAATCGATGTTTTCGCGGTTGGAAATCGACGTAAATATGGTAGAATGCTTGTTGCCATGATTAGATTAGGTTCTGATTGATATATGTTGATTTGGAAATGTTTTGGTTGAAAAAAAATATCATTTTGGGTTATGTAACAGCGATGCAGAATTTCTGAGTTTTCACAGGTTCGCCTAGCGAACCAGTTAGCGAAGGTCAGCGATGGTTCGCTAACGTTGTTCGCCTAGCGAAGGTGGTAGCGAATGCTCGCTAGAGGGTTCGCCTAGCGAACTTTGTATGTTTTTGGTTCTGGTTGGTTCTGCCTTGGTTCGCCAAGGGGTTCGCCTAGCGAACTTCGTGTCTGTTTTTAGCTGATAGTGGGTTCGCTGGACATTCGCCTAGGGAAGGTGGTAGCGAATGCTCGCTAGAGGGTTCGCCTAGCGAACATAGCTGTTTGTGCAATTTTGTCTTCTTACTAACTTTTGATCTGTGGTTCGGTTTGAGGAGTGGTTTGATGCGTTAGAAAGCTTATAAAATGTTCTTGCTTATGATAATGGTTTTGAGATTGTTGGCCGATTAAATTAGGTCGGGAATTAGAAAATATGTTGTTTTGTCGACTTTTGCCGTTTTAATTGTGTGAACTTGATGTGTATATGCAATATGCTATTGGTGTGGATATTGTATGACCTGTGTATTGTTGTGTGATGAAATTGCATGAAATACATATTGTGATGATGATTGGTGGCCTTAGGGCAAGAATATACAATGTGTGGTAATTGATGATATATGCATGATTATGGATGTGTATCTGTGTGCATTTTAAATGTCATGAGTCATTGTATGCCAAGCATCATGATATGCATTCTAGTGACATCGTGAGCGACGGATTAATTCCAGAGGGAATCTGCTATAACATCGTGCGCCTTAAAAATAAAAGGACTGAAAGTGATCTGATCGGATCTTGCGCCTTAAAAATAAGAGGACCGAAAGCGATGATTATAGACGATCGTGTGCCCATATGGGGTGTGAGCGATCGGGTCGTGTGCCCGTGTGGGGTGTGAGCGATCCATAAACGTCGTGTGGGGTGTGAGCGACGGGGAACATCGTATGCCCGACAGGGAGTTACACTAAGTAACGAGCGATGGTTCCAACAGAGTTCCTGAGTGAACTAGTGATGAGAAATGTTGGAAGTCGGTACCGCATATGCATTGCATAGAGTCGTTGTGTCGGTCTCTGTGCATTTGCATAAATCATGGATTAATTGTGTATGGAATTGTGAATGTGATTGATGAGATGGAATATGTATAATTGTATTGATGATGAGTGTATTGTGTATGACTGATGTGCATTGGTATTGGATACCTGAGAATTGTACTATGTTGTGTTGAATTTGATTGTGGTGCATTTGTGGTGAGAATATTTTACTTGTGCATTTCTGTGTTAATATATAATTATATGCAACTGTATTATGATTGTGTTTCTCACCCTTCTGCTGTTTTATAATGCTCTATGAGGCATTGCAGATTAGAGTTGCTGGAGGTCTTTTGTGAAGCTTAGGTCTTCATCTTTTGTCGGTCGGCTCTGATATGTAGCACCGGGTAGTCGGGGTGATCGAGTGTGATTATTTTGTATTATGTATATGTATCTTTTGGATTGTACATGTATGATTGTATTTGGCAGACAAACCTTTCATGATATATATATATATATATATATATATATATATATATATATATATATATATATGAGATTTTATAACAGATTTTCCGTTTTTATTCTGTATTTAAATTGTGGGTAGTAGGAACCAAGTTCCTCTGTTAATTGCTACCTGATTGTTGCATATCTTTATGGGCAGGTTTATGTGTATTTTGTTTCAAATTGATGTGACCCCCTCGGTCTATGCCGTGAATTTGTACATATACTCTGATGAAATTTTGAATTTTATTTATCGCTTTAATAGCTTGGGGGTATAGATTGGGGGTGTTACATTAAGTGGTATCAGAGCCAGTCCGTGTCAGTTCATGTCTGGTTGTGTCAGTCCTTGTCGGTGTGGCGTTTGGGGTGAGCTGTTTGTTTAACCATAGTTTCTGTTATTGGAAATGAACAGAATATGGCTGGTAGGAATGATGTTGTTTTGGCTGCTGCGATGCAAGCAATGGCTCGGGCTGTGCAGGGTGCACCTAATGCTGCTGGTAATGATGAGTTCTGGAAGAACAAACCGCCTGTCTTTAAAGGGAGACATGATCCTGATGGTGCATAGATTTGGTTGAAAGAGATTGAAAGGATTTTTCGAGTTATGGATTATGCTGAGGACAGTAAGGTGAGACTGGGAACTCACATGTTACAGGAAGAAGCGGATGACTGGTGGATTAGTACTCGTCAGGTGTTGGAAGCTGGGGATGAAGAAGTTACTTGGGAATTGTTTAGCTGGGAGTTTCTGAGGAAGTATTTTCCCGAAGATGTAAGAGGAAATAAGGAAATTGAGTTCTTGGAATTGAAACAAGGTAATATGTCTGTTGTTGATTATACTGATAAGTTTGTGGAGCTTGTGCAGTTTTATCCTCATTATGCTGAAGCGACTGCAGAGTTTTCTAAGTGTGTGAAGTATGAGAGCGGATTGCGTCCTGAGATTAAGCAGGCAATCGGTTATCAAAGGATAAGAAGGTTTTCTGATTTGGTGGAATGTTGTAGGATTTATGAAGAGGATAGTAAGGCTCATTCTACTCACTATAAGAGTGTGAGTGACAGAAAAGGGAAGCAACAGTTCCGTAGTGGTCCGTATGTAACACCAGCTGATAAGGGTAAACAAAGGGGTACTTTTGATCGAAGGTCAAGTGGTGGAGGTATGTCTGGTCCTCTGAGGTGTTATAGGTGTTGTGATTTGGGGCACCGTCAGTTTGAGTGCAGGAAAGATATGAGGAAGTGTACCAATTGTGGAGGTGTAGGACATGTAGTGGCTGAGTGCAAAAGGAAGACTGTGGCGAAGTGTTTCAACTGTGGTGACCCTGGTCATATTAGCACGAAGTGTCCGAAATCGAAGCAAGTTCCATCTGGTGGGAAAGTTTTTGCATTGGCGGGGACTCAGACTACTAATGCAGATCGTCTGATCAGAGGTACTTGTTTTATTAATAGTACGCCTTTAGTTGCTATTATTGATACTGGAGTGACTCATTCGTTTATTTCGTCTGAGTGCGCTAAGCGTTTGAATCTTGTGTTGTCTTTGATGGATGGTGAGATGGTTATTGATACTCTAGCAATGGGGTCAGTAACTACTTCTTTGGTTTGTTTAAGTTGTCCTTTGACCATTTATGGTAAAGACTTTGAGATGGATTTAGTGTGTTTTCCGTTGGAGGGGTTAGATGTGGTTCTGGGAATGAATTGGTTGCAATTCAATCGGGTTCATATTGATTGTTATCATAAGCTGGTAAGATTTCCTTCTCTTGAGGAAGACGAAGACTCGAGTTTCTTATCTACCAAAGAGTTGAAGAAACTTTTGGCGGATGAAGCTCAGTTGTTTGGGTTGTTTGCATCGTTGACTGTGGATAGTCAAGTTTCACTTGATGTGTTTCCTGTGGAGTGTGATTTTCCGGAAGTGTTTCCTGAGGATATTTCAGACTTGCCGCCAGAGAGAGAGGTGGAGTTTTCTATAGATCAAGTTCCTGGTACTAGACCTGTTTCTATGGCACCTTATCGTATGTCGGCATCTGAGTTGGTAGAGTTGAAGAAGCAATTGAATGAATTGTTGGAGAAGAGGTTTGTTAGGCCAAGTGTTTCTCCTTGGGGTGCTCCAGTTTTATTGGTGAAAAAGAAAGATGGAAGTATGCGATTGTGTATTGATTATCGCTAGTTGAATAAGGTGAAGATTAAGAATAAGTATCCTCTTTAGAGAATTGATGATCTGATGGATCAGTTGGTTGGTGCTTGTGTGTTCAATAAGATTGACTCGAGGTCGGGGTATCATCAGATTAGGGTGAAAGAGGAAGATATTCAGAAGATGGCTTTTAGGACATGTTACGGTCATTATGAATATTCTGTGATGGCGTTCGGGGTTTCTAATGCGCCAGGTGTGTTTATGGAGTACATGAATCGTATTTTCCACGAGCATTTGGATCGATTTGTTGTTGTGTTTATTGATGACATATTGATTTATTCTAAGTCTCGGGAGGAGCACGCGGAGTATTTGCGTATTGTTTTGCAGGTTTTGAAGGAAAATAAGCTTTTTGCCAAATTGTCCAAGTGTGAATTTTGGTTGTCGGAGGTGAGTTTTCTTGGACACGTAATTTCAGGTAATGGTATTACTGTGGATCCATCTAAAGTAGAAGCAGTTCTACAATGGGAGGCTCCGAGATCTGTTACTGAAATTCAAAGCTTTTTGGGTTTGGCCGGATATTATCGAAGGTTCATTGAAGGTTTTTCTAAGCTAGCACTTCCTTTGACCCAGTTGACTTGTAAAGGGCAAGCGTTCATTTGGGATATTCGGTGTGAGGAAAGTTTTAATGAGCTGAAGAGAAGATTGACGACAGCTCCGATTTTGATTTTGTCGAATCCTACTGAACCGTTTGTGGTGTATTGTGATGCGTCTTTGATTGGTCTAGGTGGGGTGCTAATGCAAGACGGTAAGGTCGTGGCGTATGCTTTGAGGCAGTTAAGAGTGCATGAGAAGAATTACCCTACGCATGACTTGGAGTTAGCGGCTGTGGTGTTTGTATTGAAAATTTGGAGGCATTATCTTTTTGGTGCGAGGTTTGAAGTCTTTAGTGATCACAAAAGTTTGAAATATCTGTTTGATCAGAAGAAGTTGAATATGAGGCAACGAAGATGGTTGGAATTTTTGAAGGACTACGACTTTGGCTTGAATTACCATCCTGGTAAAGCTAATGTGGTAGCCGATGCGTTGAGTCGGAAATCATTGTATATGTCCGCTTTAATGGTTAAGGAGTGGGAGCTTTTGGAATCGTTTAGAGATTTGAGTTTGGTATGTGAAGTGACGTCGGATAGTGTGAGGCTGGGTATGTTGAAGGTTACTAATGATTTTCTGATGACAGTAAGTGAGAAACAGAAGTTGGATGTGAAATTGGTGGATTTGATGTTGGTTGGCGGAAAAGATGCGAGTGGTGATTTTCAAGTGGATGTTAATGGTGTGTTGAGGTTCCGTGGGCGAATTTGTATTCCGGACGATTCGGATTTGAAACGGATGATTTTGGAAGAAGGACACCGGAGTAATTTGAGTATACATCCGGGAGCGAACAAGATGTACCAAGATTTGAAAAAGATTTTCTGGTGGTCTGGATTGAAAAGAGATGTGGCTCAGTTTGTGTATGCTTGTTTGACGTGCCAGAAGTTGAAAGTGGAACATCAGAGGCCTAGTGGTTTGTTGCAACCGTTGGATATCCTGGAATGGAAATGGGATAGCATTTCTATGGATTTTGTAACAGGGTTGCCGAATACTCAGCAAGGGCATAATGCTATTTGGGTTGTTGTGGACAGACTGACTAAATCGGCTCATTTTATTCCGATTGACATCAGTTTTTCTTTGGAGCGGTTAGATGAGATTTATATCAGTGTGATTGTGAAGTTGCATGGGGTTCCGTTAAGTATTATTTCGGATCGAGATCCAAGGTTTACCTCGAGATTTTGGGAAAGTTTACAGAAGGCGTTGGGTTCTAAATTGAGGTTGAGCTCGGCTTATCATCCGCAGATGGATGGGCAGACGGAGAGAACGATTCAGTCTTTAGAAGATTTGTTGCGAGCGTGTGTTTTGGAACAAGGTGGTGCGTGGGATAGTTATCTTGCGTTGGTGGAATTCACGTATAATAACAGTTTCCATTCTAGTATTGGAATGGCACCATTTGAAGCATTGTATGGACGAAGATGTCGAACACCGTTGTGTTGGCACGAATCTGGTGAGAGTTTGGTGGTTGGGCCCGAATTGATTCAACAGACTACAGACAAGGTGAAGCTTATTCGTGAGAAATTAAAGGCTTCTCAAAGTAGGCAAAAGAGTTATCATGATCGTAGAAGGAAAGATCTCGAGTTTCAAGAGGGCGATCATGTATTTTTGAGAGTTACGCCGGTAACGAGTGTTGGTCGTGCATTGAAGTCGAAGAAACTTACTTCTCGGTTTATTGGTCCTTACCAGATATCTGCGAGAGTGGGTGTTGTGGCTTATCAGGTGGCGTTGCCGCCGAATCTGTCGAATTTGCATGATGTGTTCCGTGTTTCACAGCTTCGGAAGTATATTCCGGATCCGTCGCATGTGATTCCGATGGATGAGGTTGAGGTAAGGGAGAACCATACGGTCGAGGCTTTACCGGTGAGTATTTTGGATCGTGAGGTGAAGCGGTTAAGGGGCAAGGATATTGCACTTGTGAAGGTAGCGTGGGGAGGCGCTGCTGAGGGCAATTTGACTTGGGAGTTGGAGAGTCGGACGCGGGAGTCATATCCAGAGTTGTTCGTCTCAGGTAATATTTTCGAGGACGAAAATTTCTAAGTGGGGGAGAGTTGTAACCCCCCAGTCAGTTTTGTCTTTTTAATTAATTGAGTCGTTTTGAGTATTTTATTTTATTTCTGACTTTTATGTGAAAATACGTTATTTTTCACCGTGATTATATTTTATCGCGTTTTGGGAGCGTTTGCGAGATATTTGAGTGTAGGGGTATTTTGGTCATTTTGCTTTATTTTGTTAAGTTAAGAATATAATAGAAATAGAAAGAGAGAAAAATAGAAAGGAAAGAAAAAGAGAAGAAGAAAAGTAGAGAGAAAGAAGAAGAGAAGAAAAAGAGAGAAACTTAGAAATCTAGGAATCAATCTCCCGACTTTATCAAACACGATTAAATCGGGTAAGGGTGCGAAACTCGATTATACTATGTCTGTGTATGATTATGTATGTGTGTGCTTGGATGTTTTCTTGTCTTTACATAGCTTTTGAATTCTAGGTTGGAAATGAGAAATATGTTGAGAAATCGATGTTTTCGCGGTTGGAAATCGACGTAAATGTGGTAGAATGCTTGTTGTCATTATTAGATTAGGTTCTGATTGATATATGTTGATTTGGAAATGTTTTGGTTGAAAAAAAAAATCATTTTGGGTTATGTAACAGCGCTGCAGAATTTCTGAGTTTTCGCAGGTTCGTCTACCGAACCAGTTAGCAAAGGTCAGCGAAGGTTCGTTAACGTTGTTCGCCTAGCGAAGGGGGTAGCGAATGCTCGCTATAGGGTTCGCCTAGCGAACTTTGTATGTTTTTGGTTCTGGTTGGTTCTGCCTTGGTTCGCCTAGCGAACTTTGTGTCTGTTTTTAGCTGATAGTGGGTTCGCTGGACATTCGCCTAGCGAAGGTGGTAGCGAATGCTCGCTAGAGGGTTTGCCTAACGAACATGGCTGTTTGTGAAATTTTGTCTTCTTACTAACTTTTGATCTGTGGTTCGGTTTGAGGCGTGGTTTGATGCATTATAAAGCTTATAAAATGTTCTTGCTTATCATGATGGTTTTGAGATTGTTGGCCGATTAAATTAGGTCGGGAATTAGAAAATATGTTGTTTTATCAACTTTTGTCGTTTTAATTGTGTGAACTTGATGTGTATATGCAATATGCTGTTGGTGTGGATATTGTATGACCTGTGTACTGTTGTGTGATGAAATTGCATGAAATACATATTGTGATGATGATTGGTGGCCTTAGGGCAAGAAAATCCAATGTGTGGTAATTGATGATATATGCATGATTATGGATGTGTATATGTGTGCATTTTAAATGTCATGAGTCATTGTATGCCAAGCATCATGATATGCATTCTTGTGACGTCGTGAGCGACAGATTGATTCCAGAGGGAATCTGCTATAACATCGTGCGCCTTAAAAATAAGAGGACTGAAAGCAATCTGATCGGATCGTGCGCCTTAAAAATAAGAGGACCGAAAGCGATGATTATAGACGATCGTGTGCCCATATGGGGTGTGAGCGATCGGGTCGTGTGCCCGTGTAGGGTGTGAACGATCCATAAACGTCGTGTGCCCGTGTGGGGTGTGAGCGACGGGGAACATCGTATACCCAACGGGGAGTTACACTAAGTAACGAGTGATAGTTCCAGCAGAGTTCCTGAGTGAACTAGTGATGAGAAATGTTGGAAGTCGGTACCGCATATGCATTTCATAGAGTCGTTGTGTCGGTCTCTGTGCATTTGCATAAATCTTGGATTAATTGTGTATGGAATTGTGAATGTGATTGATGAGATGGAATATGTATAATTGTATTGATGATGAGTGTATTGTGTATGACTGACGTGCATTGGTATTGGATACCTGAGAATTGTACTGTGTTGTGTTGTATTTGATTGTGGTGCATTTGTGGTGAGAATATTTTACTTGTGCATTTCTGTGTTAATATATAATTATATGTAACTGTATTATGATTGTGTTTCTCACCCTTCTGCTGTTTTATAATGCTCTATGAGGCATTGCAGATTAGAGTTGCTGGAGGTCTTTTGTGAAGCTTAGGTCTTCATTCTTTTGTCGGTTGGCTCTGATATGTAGCACCGGGTAGTCGGGGTGATCGAGTGTGATTATTTTGTATTATGTATATGTATCTTTTGGATTGTACATGTATGATTGTATTTCGTAGACAAACCTTTCATGATATATATATATATATATATATATATATATATATATATATATATATATATATATATATGAGATTTCAGTACATATTTTCCGCTTTCATTCTGTATTTGAATTGTGGGTAGTAGGAACCAAGTTCCTCCGTTAATTGCTACCTGATTGTTGCATATCTTTATGGGTAGGTTTATGTGTATTTTGTTTCAAATTGATGCGACCCCCTCGGTCTATGCCGTGAATTTGTACATATACTCTGATGAAATTTTGAATTTTATTTATCGCTTTAATAGCTTGGGGGTATAGATTGGGGGTGTTACAGGCTTCGTATAAGGATTCTTCCTTTGGGAAGAGAGCCTCCTCTTGGGCTTCGTACAAATTGTCCCTCGGCTTCTTAAAAGTTTTCAGCCTCCTCTTGGGCTTCGTACAAATTGTCCCGACGACCTCCTAGATGTATAGGAACAGAAATTAGTCATCTTAATAAAACAGTCTTTCAAAGAGTCTAGATCTTTCTACCGTGACTGTACTACTATTGTTTCTTAAGCATAGTACAAAAGATAAAACCCGTAGACTTGGGCAGTCTCAATACCCTTTGGATTTCCCATTTCCTTAAAGAACAGGAAATAACCCTGATCCTCTGATCAAATCCCAAAGCATAACCTTTAATCAGTCTCTTTATAAGAACTGATTTTCTCTTTTAACCAACATACTGGACCTGTCACTTAACTGAAATAGTAATCCTTTTAGCCTTCATCTCGAGCTTTGTACGAGATACAAAATCACTCTCTTGTTGAGTATAAAAGACTCTCTTGTAGAGTCATTCTCTCTTTTAGCCTCTATCTCGGGCTTCGTACGAGATACAAAACACTATCTTATTGAGTATAAAAGACTCTCTTGTTGAGTCAACCTTTAGCCTCCGTCTTGGGCTTCGTACAAGACACATCTAAAAGCACTATCTTGTTGAGTCAACTCCTTTTAGCCTCCCTCTCGGGCTTCGTACGAGACACAAAAGCATCCTCTTGTTGGGTCAATAGCCTCCTCTTAGGCTTTGTATAAGAAAACCCCCGGTTGAGTCAATCAACCTTTTAGCATCAAAACTGTGCCTCGTTCACAGGATACAAACATCAACAACTCCTTTCATCTAATTGCTGTAAGCGACAAGCCTCTGGATTATTTACATCCACGCCACTGTCCCTCAATTAGCATGAGAAATTCCTAAGGAAAGATAGCATTGCTCTACACTGAGTTAAAGTCTTCTCCTTCAGGTTAAAACCCCCTATAAAGGAAATTATGGCATTGCTAGGATTCACATATCCCGGTTAAAGTAATCCTCCTTTATAGTCAGTCACCCAACAATTGTGACAAACAGGCCCCCTTTAGAGATGACAAATTTTCTCTAAAAACAACACCTTTTTAGCTTCACATCTTGGGCTTCGAACAAGATACAAATAGACCCTTCAGCTTCACATTTTGGGCTTTGAACAAGATACAAACCACCTTTAGCTTCATGTCTTGGGCTTTGAACAAGACACCAAAACACCATTTCCTCCCATAGAATAGGAGGAACTACGATCGCTCTAATTTCCCTGTTTCGGTAAACGGGAATACATAGGCATAAGATTGAAAGAAAAATCTTAGCGAGCACACTAATCCAAAACCCCAAATCCCGTACCTTCACATATCAATCGAAAAGCATCAGTCCTAGCATCCTAACAAAATTCCCCATGAACATTCCCGGTGTTTCGTTCTAAACAAAGTAAGAAGAAAGAGGCCCCATTACCATATAACATCCGTAACCTAACAGACCGCTATTTAAACTCAGCATGCAACCAGGGTTAATTGGAGACATCTATTTCCCTTCCTTAGTCAGCTCAATAGGATAAAAAATGAATCGACTTGTAGTAACCCCAGAAGCGACAGTGCTTAAGAACCACGTCCAAAATCGCTCGCTACATAATTACCCTACAATGAGGTCGGTCAATAGATCTTTGTGCTAATGCATGCTAGATGAACGATATGTAAATCGTCAACTGAAAGCAATGCCGCATGAAAAGAAAATAGGTAACCATCTAGTCTTGATCAAGAATTCAACAAAGAAATTCTAAGATCCATAAGACTTTCATCGATCAAAATAAAAAGAAATAGATGAAGAGAAAGCTAAATTGAATTACAATTTAAGAACCTTTCATCTTCAAGTTCAATCACCTTTAATTTAGAGGTTTAAGTGTGAAAACATATCACTAATTCAAAGCACCTCAAATGAATTCAACAATTCATTAAAAGATAGATTTGAACTAATGAATGTTTAATTACTTTAACCATATCCAAAGTCCATTGAAATTGAAGAGAAAGGAAAAGGAAGAAAAGCCAAAACAACCCAAAATAAGAAGAAAGGGGAAGAAAAAGGAAGAAAAGCCAAAACAACCCAAAAAATAAGCAAAAAACACAATTCTGCCTCTGTGCAATCGATTGCACAAAAGGTGCAATCAATTGCATCTGTTCAAAATCAGCAAATCAGTACAAATTTTACACTGCGCAATCCATTGCGCAAAAGGTGCAATAGATTGTACCTGTTCAAAAACAAAAAATCAGCATTTTAAGAGGCAAATCCTCGATCAATCATTTCATCAAACATCTATTGATCATGGATTCAATTGTGCACAAATTTTAAAGTAAGACAAAAGTAAAAACCTACAATCAAACACAATTACAAGATCCGAAGGATCAAGTAACACAAAGCAACCAAAGATCTACATGATGAATGATGGAGATGAAGCTTTAAGAATGGTTTGAAATGGATTACCACTCCAAATCTGAACATTCCTTCAAATTGCTTTAAGATCTACACTCCAAAGCCTTGATCTACTATAATTGATGAACAAAAACAAGAATGGATGAAGGTTTAGCTCAAAGTTGAACAAGATTTAATGTGAATTCTTGTTAACTTTCAAAGGAAGAAATGTGAGCTTTGGTGAATTTTGTGGTTGAGGAGAGAAATTGCAAGAGGTTTGTTGGCTATCAAAAGCTTCAAGAGAAATTTTAGCAAGGTGAATTTGGCTCTCAAGAGCTTGTGAAATGAATGAAATGAAGCCTCTACTTATAGAATTTAGGCTTGGAAAATTTGGTGGTTTGGAAGATCAAAATTAGGATTGGAATTCAAATTTGGAGGGAAATCACAAAAGAGTGGTGATTAGTGGAGGTACATGGTGGGGAATGATCAAAATGATGTAGGGGAATTAAAATGAGGTGATCTAGAATATTCCACATGTGATCAATGGTCAAGATTGGTGCCAAATGCTTCAAAACTTGAAAAATGTTGATTTTAGCCAATTCTGTCTTCGTTCAGCCGATTGCACTGTAGCGCGAATAGACTGCATTGCTGAAAATTTCAAAATCTAGGCAAAAAATGTAGGGTGCAAGCGATTGGACCATTAGTGCAATCGATTGCACAGTTGAAAATCTTCAAAAATGCCATTCTTGCTCTATTGTGCTGGATCTTGGCTCAATTCTCTTGTTTGTCAAAGAAGGCATGAAAATAAACACATGAACCTTGGAGTCTCTTGAATAAAAATCAATTAAATCTTGGAAACTCTTGATCGGATGATTTTGAATTGTTTGGAGATCAACTTTGACTTTGTTCAGATAAAATTCATTCGAGCTGAGGGACTGTTTGATATCCTTGATTCCCTTCCTGAAAAAGTTAGTGAAGACAAAAACAAACATATTTTTGGATTTTGATTAAAGGTTAGTAAACATAAACAAATTAAGCAATAAAACAACTAACAAACACACACAAACTCAAAGATCCCTGCAAGGCATAATCCTACAAAAGAGGGGACGAATGTGTGATCTTGTTTGTGGTATGAGATGCAAATTATATGTGGGATCTTAGGGGTAAAAATTAGGGTATTACAGTTGCCTCTATATAAGTTTCTTCTATCTGGAGAATAGAAGATTGACATCTTTGTCTCAACGAGATAGAAGAGACTTAAATATAACAAGGCTTAATTGCAACTTTGGTCCCCCTATTTTTCCTTTTTTTGGGTTTTTGCTCCCCCCATTTTAAAAACCACCATTTTGGTCCCCATTTTAAGTTTTGAATTTGTTATCAGCCCCCTTGCCAATTTGAGTTAAAATTTTAATGAAGTGGCGCACAGACTGATGATGTGGATTTTCCATGTCATTTCTACATTTCCTAGTCACCGCACATTATTTCCATTTCATTTAATTTTTCAATGTTAAATTAATATATACCAAGTTATAAAACCCTAACATGCTGTCCATGTCTTTCATTTTCTTCCAACCCAGCCGTCATTGTCTTCAAACCCAAATCTTCAAAGTTTCTTCATCCTCTTCTTCACAACCCCAACGTGTTTCCTACATGTCTGAAACAAATTTTTCCTTTTCCTCAACAAACCAATTTGGGTCTGGTATAAGAAGAAGAGGTAATAGATGTTGGTGTGAGCTTGAGTCACCGTTGATGACGTCGTGGACATACGATAATCCCGGAAGAAGATTTTATGGTTGTGGTACTTTTAAGGTAATGAGGAAAAAAGGATGTAATTATTTCCAATGGTTTGATGAAGACATGGGTGGACGTGCTAAAGATGTGATAAGATCTTTGAAAGACAAGAATGAAGAGCTTAATGATGTGATTAAGGACACTAAGAAAAATGAAGAGTTGTTCAAGATGAAGATTAGGTTTATGTATTATTTTGTTGGGTTATTGTGATGTTTATCTTTATACTTGTGTTTGCATTAGTACTCAAATGATGTAAATTGAAATGTTGTAATTTCTAAGATGTTTATGTTCATGGAAAAGTTATGGTTGTAGCTATTGTTGTCACTGTTATTGAAGAAAGATTTATGGTTGTCACTGTTATGGAAGAAAGAGTTATGGTTGTGCACTGTTACGGAAAAGTTATGGTTGTAATTGTAATGAAATAATGTAGAGTTATGGTTGTGCACTGTTATGGAAAATTTATGGTTGTAATTGTAGTGAAATAATGTAGCAATTTGTAACAATTAGTTTAATTGAAATAAGTCCTATTAATCTTAAGTAATGTAGTATTTGTGAAGTTCATAATAATTGATACAAGTCCCAGTAATTGAAACAAGCCCCGTTAATTGAAATAGTACCTCGTAATTGAAATAAGAACTCGTTTCATAGTATAATGCAGAATTAACAATCCAACTCGTTTCATATCATAAGACTGCATATAGTAGCAGCAACTTTACATAGCATAGCATAAGACTGCATAATTCATAGCAGGAGTTTTACAACATCATAAGACTGCCTAATTTACACGACTGTGTAATTTACATTGCATACTCCTTTATGGCATCCTTGATTTGCATTTTATCCTTGAACATCATCCCTACTTCAAGTTTTGTGGTTTCCCTAAAGACTGGAAACTTTGCCATATCACCCTTAGTATCACTATCTAGTGGAGTTTGAAGCACATCTGAGTCACTACCATTATCGGAATTACCATCCAATTTTGAAGGTTTTTCTGTAGTAGCATTGGGTAAAACGGTCGTCCAAATTAATCCCAACTTCAACACCAAAATTCAACTCATCAATTTCATCTTCCAAATCTTCATTCTCTTCCTCATCATCCTCACTGCCCATGCTATAATCTGGATCTGTTTCACTCTCTTCATCTGCTCCATCATTTACTCCATCAACACTAACCTCCTCATCTTCTCCATCATTTACTCCATCAACACTAACCTCCTCATCTTCTCCATCATTTACTCCTTCAACATTTACTTCATCATTTCCTCCCTCAACATTAACTTTATCATTTGCTACCTCATCAACATTAACATTACCATCTACTCCCTCAACTTTATCCTCCTCAAAAATAACATCTTCAATACTAATTTCTTCAATTTTGTGTTCAACATATATATCAACTACCTCAAATCCCCTAACATCCTCCATTAACCTTAAGACATCATTATCATTGTTCAGAGGCTGAAGTCCACGAGAAAAGGAATACTTAGGATTCCAATACCATAAACACTTGATATTACAATACCCCTCACTCTCGATCAAATCTTCAATTTGCATATAGGACATCAAGTCCACATCCCAATCCCAATTCATTTCAGTTACAATCCCATCAACATACAACAAAACAGGATTCAGAACTAAGTGTCCCCGATGGTGTAGTCTGAATCTGACAGCTTGGGTATTAGAGGGCCTACAACAATTAATAAACAAATCACAACACACACTAAAAAGGGACCACATCAAATGAAGACTAAACAGGGACCACAAATAGAACACATGACTGTCAAAATAGGGACCACATCATATGCTAAACAAGGACCACACGAAATGCATCTACTACACACAAGGATATTAACGCAAAATATATGTGGACTTTTCAAAATTAACACAAAATCGCATCTACGACACATAGAACAACATTTCAAAATTCCAGAACACGAACGAAGAAGAGAGTGTTAGGGTTTTCGATTCAGAGTTGGGTGAAGAAACTTACCTCGACACGTAGCTATGATTTGCCATTTCAAATATGGTTCTAGCTTCTACAGCAGCAATGGCATTGGATTTTTATCTTGATTTAGAACAGCAAATTTGGATTCGCTGGTTAGGGTTCTTCTTCTGCGCGTTTGATAAATTTTAGTATTTCGAAATTGCTGGAGTAATGTAGATATTAGTATATATTAAGTAATTTAGATATTAATTTAACATTAAAAAATTAAATGAAATGGAAATGTAGAAATGACATGGAAAAGCCACACCATCAGTCTATGCGCCACTTCATTAAAATTTTAACTCAAATTGGGAAGGGGACTAATAACAAATTCAAAACTTAAATGGGGACCAAAATGGTGGTTTTTAAAATGAGGGGATCAAAACCCAAAAAAAGGCAAAATAGGGGAATCAAAGTTGCAATTAAGCCATATAACAATAAACCCAATTTTGGCCCTAAGAGACCATAGAATGATATGATTATGCAAACGATATGCAAACACAAGACCTCTGTGGGGAAGAATATGCCACAGGAGATAAACAAAAGCTGGGGAGCAAAAGAGAAGAGAAAAGACTCCGAAGGGGAACACAAAAAAGGGAAAACACATCCCAACAGGGGAGGAAACAACCTCCGCTGGGGCAAGAATAAAGAGTAAGATTCTAACTGAGGGAAAATTACCAACACCAGAAATAAAAGAGGGATAACTCGTCCCAAAAGGGAAGTAAAAACCTCAGCTGGGGAAAAGATCATCCACTACCAGGCATCCGGTAATAGCATGATCATAGAGAAAGATTTTCAACTTCCAACAAAGTGGCAGTTACAACAAGGCAATCAACCAAAAGGATATGAGAAATATTACCTACTACAAACAAAGGGCAGGACGACAAAGGTAATAATCTTAAAAGATACGAGAAATATCACCTACTACCAACAAAGGGCAGAACGAAAAAGGTGATAAACTCGAACAAGGAGAGATTACCAACCATCAACCAAGTGATACCTTCGATGAGGCAAGCCATCTCGTCCACATTACCTACTACCAACTTAATGGGCAGGACGACAAAGGTAATAAGCCAGCTACATCACCTACTACCAACTAAATGGGTAGGACGACAAAGGTGATAAGTTCAAAAAGAGGGATTACTAACTATCAACCAAGTGATAGTTACGACGAGGTAATCAACCAAAAAGGGGTACGAGAAATATTACCTACTACCAACAAAGGGCAGGACGACAAAGGTAATAAATCCGAAAAGAACGGAGAGATTACAAACTATCAAACAAATGATAGCTACAACGAGGTAATCAAACCCGGCTATATTACCTGCTACCAACTAAATGGGCAGTATGACAAAGGTAATAAGCCAACTATATCACCTACTACCAACTAAATGGGTAGGACGACAAAGGTGATAAGTTCAAAAAGAGGGATTACCAACTATCAACCAAGTGTTAGTTACGACGAGGTAATCAACCAAAAGGGGGTACGAGAAATATTACCTACTGCCAACAAAGGGCAGGACGACAAAGGTAATAAATCCGAAAAGAACGGAGAGATTACCAACTATCAAACAAATGATAGCTACAACGAGGTAATCAAACTCGACTATATTACCTACTACCAACAAGGACAGGACGACAAAGGTAATAAGCTAGCTAAAGAAAGATTACCAACCATCAACCAAGTGACAGTTACAACAAAGTAATCAACCAAGGGTATAAGAAAGATTACCTACTTCCAACAAAGGGTAGGACGACAAAGGTAATAATCTCACAAAGGGGAACGAGAAGTATCACCTACTACCAACACAGGGCAGGACGACAAAGGCGATAAACTCGCACAAAGAAGGGAGAGATTACTAATTATCAAACAAGTGATAGCTACAACAAGGTAATCAAACCCGACTATATTACCTACTACCAACACAGGGTAGGACGACAAAGGTAATAAGCCAGCTATATCACCTACTACCAACAAAACGGGTAGGGCGATATAGGTGATAAGCTAAAAGAAAGATTACCAACTAGTCGGGGAACATACCACACAACTACTGGGACTCAACTGAGGAAAAGATTCAAACTGGAGATAACTGTATATGGAAATAAACCACAACATAACAAGTATATAACTCAACAGGGAAGACTAAGCACAACAAAGCTCCAATGGGGAAAATCAATACCTCAACAATGAACTATCTCTAGCATACCGAAGAGACTAACCATCCATTGGAGTAGAAAACCTCAACAACGAACTGTCCCGTCTAACCGAAGAGACTTACCATTCATCGGAGTGGAAGAATCTCAACAACGAACTGTCCCGTCTAACCGAAGAGACTTACCATTCATCGGAGTAGAAGAATCTCAACAACGAACTGTCCTGTCCAACCGAAGAGACTTACCATTCATTGGAGTAGAAGAATATAAACAACGAACTATCCCGTCCAACCGAAGAGACTTACCATTCATCAGAGTAGAAGAATCTCAACAAAAAACTGTCCCATCGAACCGAAGAGACATACCATTCATTGGAGTAGAAGAATCTCAACAACGAATTGTCCCATCTAGCCGAAGAGATACACCATCCATCGGGAATACTTTCTACCAAGATTTTTTTGAGAAATGTGTCAACCATAAAAAAATTTATGAGGAATCTATTTGCTAAGATCAACCAGAGAACCTTCAAATGAAACACCTTCTGCGAAGATTTTATATGTAATTCCTACTGCCGAGGAATAATCGAAAACATACCTGCTACCGAGGCTTTACTGAAAAATCTTTTAAGGATTCTACTGCCGAGATCCTAAAAAGAAAATACCTTCTGTCGAGGTTACTGTAATTCTTTTTTTTTTTTTGAAATTATCCGAGAAATCTACTGCCAAGATTCTTGGAAAGAAAATACCTTCTGCCGAGGCTTGTTGAGAATTTTATTTCAAGATTTACCAGATAATCTACTACCGAGATTAACCAAAGAATCTGAAGTAAAGCCACCTTCTGCCGAGGTTTGCTAGAAATCTTTTGAAAATATCCAAGAAATCTACTGCCGAGATTCTTGGAAACAAAATACCTTCTGCCGAGGTCAACTGGAAATCTTCTGCCGAGATTTTCCAGGAACTAGGAATCAATAACTCTACCAGGGATCTTCACAGGAGATATGGGCAAGTTAGATCACGTAACAGACTTCTCAAATAAAGAGACAACCATCTGTTGGGAATTCATAACGAACTTCTCTGACGGGAACGGCCGAAGAGATACCATTTGATGGAAAAGATAACGTCTGATAACTAGAGACACACAAGTTTCTCAACTAAAGAGGCTGCTGTTTGTTGTCATTCAACAGATTCCAAAAGAGTGTTGTCACAACCCTGCTGGAGAAACAAAATCTTCATCTTTTGATGGTAATCACAAATAGATCATCTGCTGAGTAGTACAAAATCTTTGAAGGTGCAAAATAAATGCACTCCCAATCATCTAGGTTACATAACCTAGAAAGCTTCAAAGTAGTCACCGTCGGAGACCAAAGTTCAATCCAGGAACAAACTGGAGAGAAACTGTCAAACAAGACTCATCCCAAGAAGGAAATAACTCAACTGGGGATTGGTCCCATCCAGATAACACACTGGGGAGGAAACTGAATCGATAATCATCCACGAGGAACAAATTCAGTGTGGAATTGGAAAGGATAAACACTTTTTGCTTAAGGTCGACACTCTATTGGAGAGAGGACACACACACACTCTCTGCGGAGGACAACAACACCAGAGAGCAGGGACACACTAAAATAGATGCAAATGCACAATGCAACAACAACAATGCTATGCACGACAAAAGAATGCGTATGCAATGCGTATAAGTATGAATATGCTGACGAAACAGACATAAGGATGAACAGAGGATGAATAAACACCACAACTCAGCTAAATACTCGACTAATCTCAACAAGATAGAGATACCAAAAGAGATCCTGTCAAGGAGTACACACAAAGCCAACCCTAATAGGGATATCAACCAATTGGGGAATAAGAAGTCAACATCACTCTTTGCTTGGGGAGTGATCAAAGCAATTACAACAAGAGGTAAAACTCTATGCGGGGGTTCCACTTCAAGGGATAACATCACCCCAAAGCATCTTAAATGCTTGATCATAACCTGGATGGAGAATAGAATCATACTCAGCTGGGGAAATCTGAATCAAGACTTAGCCGGAGGAATACCCAAAATAGTAATTGGACGGGAAATACCCAAACTGGCGCTCAATTGGGGAATAATGGATTTCAAGAGTCGAACACCTCACAACAATCTTGGGGGAATCCATCATCTGATTAACAACTTGATTACATCCACAAGAACAAATCTGCTTATGTGCGTTGAATTCACCATTTAACTTTTGCCCTAGACTGCATGGTCTACAAAGGATTTTACACCAAAAGGAAACTTTGTACCATAACGACTTGAGATAATCTGTCCCAGTGTCTTCAAACTCTTTGAGAGATTCATCAAATCTCGACGTAACTGCCCCAGATTAACTGAACTTGGCACATTCTTCAATCAATAGAGTCTTCCAGCTTTGCCCCATGTGAAAGCATCAAATGGGAAAACAAGTTTGCTCATACTCAACAAAGCCTTCTGACAACATGCCCCTGGATAGGATCATCCTTGAAATGATTTGCCAATTACTCATCAGAGTTTTAGGCCTCAAAAGATTAAGCTCATCAGTGATGCTCAAATGTAAAGTTACATGATGTCAAACAAATGTATGCAAGCAGAAAATGTTAATTTTGAGAATGATAATTCTAATGCAACAAACATGTTATCTTGAAGTTTTTATTGAAAAGATGTCGCAAAACCTTATGAACGAATCACTAATTAAGATACGACATTGATTTTTGAATGCACATGCAATACCAACAAAGATCTTTTAGCGCAACTCATGGGAGTCAGGAACGCTATCTCGTTTGGAGTATGCTCTCAAAGTAAACCCTACTTCAATTAGGTCTTTTAAGGGTTATAACTTGGCCTGGTTCACGGTTTTCATAAAAAAGGATTTTTAGGCTCAAAATTTATTTGTACCCATCCAATCTCCGTGATGTTCTTCAGTCCTACATTCAGCTAATTTGACACAAATGTCCATCTCTCAAAGGATTAAACTAATGGTATAAGAACCAATGAGATTTTTTGGGAAATAACAGTCAGCCTTTGGTCTTTTGACTGGTGAGTCGCAGATTTGTTCCTTTAATGAGGGTTTTTTTATTTTATTTTATCTCCGCTTTTCACATCTTCATTCTTTTATTTTTTTCCCTAACTTTTGCCTGGACTGATTTTTTTTTGAATTTTTGATGACTTGCGGGATGCCCCAATTTTTTCCTAAGCCACTTGTTTTCAAGCTTTCGACTTAGCGGGCTTCTTTTTTATTTTTTTCTTTCTTCTTTTTGAACAAATCATGTGACATTGGCTTATTTGACTTGTTTGAAAGGTTGTGACTGCCTCTTCCCTTCGGAATGAGGGATAACCATTGTGGTTTCTTTAGACGCACACTCCTTTTGAAATTTGGACACTTTGTCAAATTAACTGAAGACTACCCTGCCCCAAGGTTAAATGTGAGGGTTTTCTTATTTAGAAAAGAAACTCCTACTTCAAGGCTCAAAGGGGTTAACAAGGGATTATCTTCCTTATATCTCCGGTATTTGGGAATTTGAAACAATGCCTTACATCATCAGTAGGGTCTTATTTAAAAGCACACAACCATAAATTTTGCATTTTCACTTCATCATCCTCCCTCCAAGAGTTTAAACAAGAAGTTGGTATTGCAAATGCAGAAAATAAATTACGAGCGAATGCGAATGGATCACTTCAAGATAAACATACTCATTGCATTAAGATTAATATTCAAAACAAACAAGTTCTACACGCAAACAAAGCAATAACAATCATAAAAGATTACAAATGAAAATGTAGTAAATAAACTAATGATCTGAGGAAACTGTGTCAGCTTGAGCTTGAAAGAACATTATTAACTTTCTTGGGAGACACAGAAGCAAACATACAACCACTGCGGGTCACTCTACTAATATCAGTATAAAGGTATTCCATTCACAAATGTGCTTCCTTCCTTGAAGGTCAACACCTCATCGTCAATCATCCCTGTCACAGGGTGGACATTCTGAGAATTTGGCATATACCTCAAAAATCGAGAATCTTTTTCAATAACTTGACCAACCAGATCACTTTGCACAGGCCGGGATCGAGTAGGAACATCCACTTGTGGAACATCGTCGTCCAGAGGAGAATCATACATCGGATTGGTCATCACTGTAAAGCCTGACATGAGATCATCATCTTTTGTTCTCTTCATGTTCCTTCAGTAACTACCTCAAACTTGGTACGAATGCCAGAAAATCAGCTAAGTCATCTTCTTTCTCTGATTAGCCCGAATATTATACTGGTGCGACAGATTGGCTGAATGAAGACCAAAGGGAAACAATAAGACACCTGGAAAAGGCAAGAAACAATGTAGAATGATGCGAATGCTAATGTAAAATGCAAATGTTTCATTTCAACTTTCAAGGATCTTTAAAATATAAAGCAATTGCAAACTTCACAAAGAAATAACACTTTTTTGAAATACTGATAAACATCTTATTTTATTGAATATTTTCTGTGATGTTTGCAAAAAGAAAATCTCTAAAATCCTTGAAAATTGACTAAAACAGAATGTCCATGAATGCATGAGTGCATGTATGCGGCAACCACAAGCAAGATCACACAAAGCACACGAGTCAAGGTTCAAGTCACGAGCATGGAGCCAAGGGTAAGAACCAATCCCACAAAGGCATGTACTAAGGTTTTGTCTTCCTTGTACCTGCAGAAAACAGCGGTTCTAACAGAGTGCCCAGGGTCCACAATCCACTATCAGACACACCAGCGCACCGATTTGCTCGAAGATTGGTAGTTATCCTCAAGAGAATCTAACCTGAGTGTGGCATCGCGTGACAGCTAAGTCGGATTTGCATCCTCATAGCTTCAGCGCCACGATCCTAAAAAGGCTAAGATGGGTTAATGGTTACTACAGTCCTCAGTGTTATAGGCTTCTATGGAAAAAGTAATGCCTTCAACGATCGCTCGATCGGCATCAGTAATTCCAAAGAGGCAACCACCGAGTGGATAGATTCTCAAGTTCTGCTTTTTCGGGATTCGACTCCCTCAAAGCTCCCTTGACTATACTATCCTATCTCAAAGTGCACTCTAGTCCGGGTATAGGACTTATCTCACACACAGAGGAACTCCCAAACAGAACAAACAAGTAACAAACAAATCAAACAAAAAAGCAATAAATTATTCAAAGTAGGCTGAACCCCTCAAGGGAGACTATTCCCCAGCAGAGTCGCCACTTTTCTGTAGCGGTTAAAATCATGAGTGTAAGCTATTGATTAACTTAACTAAAAAAACAGAGTCGCCATCGCGCTTTTATTTATTCCACAAAGGAAAAGGAAAAAAGAGCGAATAAATCCTAAGAAGTCTAAAAAAGCAAAAAGCTAAAAAAGACAAAGAGAAATGGGTAAGTGGGGTTGGCTATGTAAAGGGAAGGTTTTACGCACCCAATACATCTATAGTACTCTATAGGAGCTATTTGATGTATTCATGCTTTTTGGTCTGAAAATGGTTTGCTTGTAAGGAGATTGAGGAGATGAGAAGAGAAATATTTTTTAATATTTTTGTGTTTGGAGAGACTTATCGCCTCATGCCTACGTACCCACGATGTGCAATGTAGGATCAAAACCTCGTAGTTCGTGGTACAAAGAACAAAAATTTGTTTGTTATGATTGATTTTAAATGTAAAGACAAGTCGTCATTTCCAAGCAAATAATTCTGCTTAAAGAAATGAATCATGTCTAAACTTATGAAAAAAGTTTAAAAGAAAAAGTGTACAAAGCACAAAAAGAGTTTGATGAGTTTTGTATTTTTTTATGTCTTTTTGAAATGGTCAAAATATGATTAATATTGATTGACATTTATTAAAGAAAAGAAAGTTTAAAAATCACTTGACCAAAGTCAATGTTTTATTATGAAAGCGGTTTTAAGTTTGAAAACAAGAAGGTTTTGAAAAAGAGAGGAGATTTTGAAAATTGAAGAAGGGGTGGAGAAGAAGTGACTATCCTAAAGCATAAAGTAAAAGCTAAGGATAAGAAAGATTTAACCACAAATGTAGCTATCTTCACCATAAACCAAACAAAAGCACAAGGCTTCAAAGTCTTCAAACCATAATTCCAAAGCAAAGGGAAAAGGTCCTAGCTCTAAGTCCAAGGGTCCAAGAATAGCATTGAAGTCCAATGTCTAGGTGCAAAATTCCATGCGCATTGCAAAGGATAGTAACCATAGTCCAAGATTAGAAGCACAAGTTTTTTAGAGGTTTTGGCCTTTATTAATATTTTTGGTCCAAGTGGACAAAGAGAAAAAGGCATAAGCATAAACATGTGTCCAACGGACAAAGGAAAAATTGCGGAAGCATAAACATGTGTCAAACGGACAAAGGAAAAATATGCGAAAGCATAAACATGTGTCCAACGGACAAAGGAAAAATTGCATAAGTAAAAGAGAGATAGGGAGCGAGAAGGAAATATAAAGTTAGAAGTTAGTGATTAGTAGCACAAGGCTCTAGTGCCATAAGCCTTCACCGATTATTCCGTTTCGAGTTATGAACTATAGTGATTAAACAATGCACTTAGGCCAAGGTTAATGAACTTGACAGAAGATTGGTAGAACCAACGCCTCTACAACGCCAAGTTTCAAAGATTATGGACCTAATGCAAAAGATCAACCACCATTGGGTTGACCCGACCAATCAAGGTCCGGACCACAAAAATTCAAATTCCAAATTGGATAAAGAGGGACAAATGTTGCGCTATGTTAAGCAATCGCCGAGTAATTTACGGAGTAATTACCCTACAATGAGGCTGGTCAATAGATCTTTGTGCTAATGCATGCTAGATGAATGATATGTAAATCGTCAT
Source organism: Lathyrus tuberosus (assembly GCA_022829125.1). NCBI lineage: Eukaryota > Viridiplantae > Streptophyta > Magnoliopsida > Fabales > Fabaceae > Lathyrus > Lathyrus tuberosus. The sequence continues at coordinate 222,654 of JALAZF010000026.1, forward strand.
CCGAAAGCAATGTCGCACGAAAAGAAAATAGGTAACCATCTAATCTTAATCAAGAATTCAACAAAGAAATTCTAAGATCCATAAGACTTTCATTGATCAAAATAAAAAGAAATAGATGAAGAGAAAGCCAAATTGAATTACAATTTAAGAACCTTTCATCTTCAAGTTCAATCACCTTTAATTTAGAGATTTAAGTGTGAAAATATATCACTAATTCAAAGCACCTCAAATGAATTCAACAATTCATTAAAAGATAGATTTGAACTAATGAATGTTTAATTACTTTAACCATATCCAATGTCCATTGAAATTGAAGAGAAATTAATCTCAACAATGCATTTCAAGGCTAAAATAAGAAGAAAGGGGATGAAAAAGGAAGAAAAGCCAAAAACAGCCCCAAAAACAAGCAAAAAACACAATTTTGCCTCTGTGCAATCGATTGCACAAAAGGTGCAATCGATTGCACCTGTTCAAAATCAGAAAATCAGTATAAATTTTTCACTGCGCAATCCATTGCGCAAAAGGTGCAATCGATTGCACCTGTTCAAAAAAACAAAAAATCACCATTTTAAGAGGCAAATCCTCGATCAATCATTTCATCAAACATCTAATGATCATGGATTCAATTGTGCAAGAATTTTAAAGTAAGACAAAAGTAAAAACCTGCAATCAAACAAAATTACAAGATCTGAAGGATCAAGTAACACAAAGCAACTAAAGATCTACATGATGAATGATGGAGATGAAGCTTTAACAATGGTGTGAAATGGATTACCACTCAAAATCTAAAAATTCCTTCAAATTGCTTCAAGATCTACACTCCAAAGCCTTGATATACTATAATTGATGAACAAAAACAAGAATGGATGAAGGTTTAGCTCAAAGTTGAACAAGATTCAATGTGAATTCTTGTTAACTTTCAAAGGAAGAAATGTGAGCTTTGGTGAATTTTGTGGTTGGGAAGAGAATTTGCAAGAGGTTTTTTGGCTCTCAAAAGCTTGTGAAATGAATGAAATGAAGCCTCTATTTATAGAATTTAGGCTTGGAAAATTTGGTGGTTTGGAATTAGGATTGGAAGATCAAAATTAGGATTGGAATTCAAATTTGGAGGGAAATCACAAAAGAGTGGTGATTAGTGGAGGTACATGGTGGGGAATGATCAAAATGATGTTGGGGAATTAAAATGAGGTGATCTAGAATATTCCACATGTGATCAATGGTCAAGATTGGTGCCAAATGCTTCAAAACTTGAAAAATGTTAATTTTAGCCAATTCTGTCTTCGTTCAGTCGATTACACTGTAGTGCGAATATACTGCACTGCTGAAAATTTCAATATCTAGGCAAAAAATGTAGGGTGCAATCGATTGGACCATTAGTGCAATCGATTGCACAGTTGAAAATCTTCAAAATGCCATTTTTGATATATTGTGCTGGATCTTGGCTCAATTCTCTTGTTTGACAAAGAGGGCATGGAAATAAACACATGAACCTCGGAGTCTCTTGAATAAAAATCAATTAAATCTTGGAAACTCTTGATCGGATGATTTTGAATTGTTTGCAGATTAACTTTGACTTTGTTCAGATAAAATTCATTCGAGCTGAGGGACTATTTGATATCCTTGATTCCCTTCCAGAAAAAGTTAGTGAAGACAAAAACAAACATATTTTTGGATTTTGATAAAAGGTTAGTAAACATAAACAAATTAAGCAATAAAACAACTAACAAACACACACAAACTCAAAGATCCCTGCAAGGCACAATCCTACAAAAGAGGGGACGAATGTGTGATCTTGTTTGTGGTATCAGATGTAAATGATATATGGGATCTTAGGGGTAAAAATTAGGGTATTACAGAAGGTCTGGGTCGATTTTGAATTCAAACAAGCAAAACTGTCAAACTGTCACTGAAAAACTGCTCCCGGCACAAACGGCGACCGCCATTGCTTCAAAAGGTGATTTCCCTCCTTTTTTGGGACATGGCAAATGGCTTTCTACTCTGTAGGGGCAAATGGTGAGCGCCATTCAGCTGGGGAGGCCAAAACTTGCATTTTTGCTGTTTTTCTTCACTCTTCAGCTCTGTTTTCGCTCTTTTTTCCATACTTTCCGATTAAACACCTGTCGACATAAAAACAAAGGAAAACATAATAAATCAAAGCAAATAGTATGAAAGACTCGATAAAATGGTACTAAAAGTGCGCGTAATGAGTCGGAAAATACGATACGAATTCAAGTTATCAAACTCCCCCACACTAAGACTTTTGCTTGTCCTCAAGCAAACTCCCAATGATATAAAATAGTAAGTACAACGCTCGACTCATAGGCACGAAAAAAACAATCAAAGCACAAGGTTGCTAGGCTAATGATACACAGATAGGTACTAAATAGTGAAAACAAGGATACCGTAACGACACATCTCCACAAGAACGGAAAAAGACTTCTTTCCTATGCAATACCAGTTCAAATCATGACATTATAACTCAACCTATAGAATTTGTTCTTTTTCACCTCTTTTTCATTCTAGCGCAATCACATTAAGCCCGTTATCCTTTGTACTTACATGGTAAGTGAACCTGTTAGTGTTATACGATCTCTTGTTCAATTTTTTTTTCTTTTTCGCACATTTTTTTTCTTTTGCTTTTGCTTACGAATTTCAAGAGTCCGAACCTTTAGGCTAAATGGTCAGGTGAGGACCACCTAACTTAGCGGGATCATGTCTTTTATTCGTTTTTTCTATAAAAATCACATAAATCAACTTTTTGAGATTAACACATATTTGCATCAGTTCATTACTTAGTTCGTACATAAGGATGGTGCTGACTGCTAGTATAAACTAATCAAGAGGCTACTTCTAAAGAACTAGGAACAGGGTCTCAGCATAGTGTGTATTTAAATCGATATCGCATACTTATGAACTCTAAGGTGTAGGAACGGTACCAATATTAGCAAAACTTTCCCAAGTCTGTCCACATAGCCTAAAACAAAGATAAAACAACCTATACTTAATATGTCATGCCATTGAGTCAAACGGAATTTTTTTGAAATCGGGGTCAAAATAAGGGAGTTTTCAAACAATGCGAAAATGTAAAGTAAAAATTGACTCAACTAGCGCATATGACTCGATAAAGCAATAAACTAGAAAGCGATAAATTGAAAGCGGTAAAGTTCCTCCCCCACACTTAAACCAAACATTGTCCTCAATGTTTTGATAAAAGGTGGAAAAAGGAAGATAGAACCTATGTGAATGCTACTTACTGCTTGCCAAATCCTCTCTGATCCTGCTCTTGTTGTCCATGTCTTCGCTGGCCACTTCTGCTTTGGTGTCTGGCATTTTATGACATCTTTAATTACGCAATTATTGAATCAGCTCATCATATTCGCTCGCTTACGGTGGAAGTACCTGAAAAAATGTTAGAAAGATATGGTGCAGTGTGTGCAGGTGGAACATGACCATACAAAGAACGAGGAAGAGGTGAGTTATGAACGGGAGAGACATGCTCTCTCCTATCATACTCATCATCGGTGTCATCACCAGCAGCGACATTCATAGGAATGTCCATGGGAACCAGCTCATCTCTAGGATAGAGAATTTTTGCCTAGATGTAGCTAAGACATGACAAGCAATACATTTCTTTATTTTCTGCAAACATAAATAAACAAACATAACAACTTAAAATAAAAAACCCCGTGGGTTGCCTCCCACGCAATGCTTTATTTAACGTCGATAGCTCGACGTCTAATAATCTTCGGTTTCCATGGCCACTTATCAAGCCATCTAACATATCCCTCACCTTTTCTTTTCTTCCTTCTGTGGGGTGGTTCATTCTTTTGAACTCGTGGTGGTGGTTTTGGATCTATCCTGAGTATCAGCTTTTTTAGTTTGGGCTTAGTTATTTCATCCACCACCTCAAAGTCTAACCTTACCCTCTTAACAGTAATTATATCCCTAGTTTCAAGGTCTTCTAAATTTCTCTTTTTAAGAAGGACCTCATATAAAGGTGTATCGGTGTGGATATTTTCCAATACCTCCACATATGTTTTGGATTTGGAGTCTACCTTAACTTCTACAAACCTTTGCGGGAAAGAAATTGGTGGGGTATAAGGAGGTGAAACGATAATAGATGCTTCCTTCTCTACCTCTTCGACAACCTCCCTTTCGGGTGGCGTCGGTGGATTTTTCTCAATCTCTACTCTTTTCTCACCATAACTCTCCTCAAATTCATTATCACTCTCCCTAGTATTTTCTATTTGTTCTTCACTACTGGTTGTTACAACATCCACATGCCTCTCAAGGGAGGGTCCTATAGGTGTCTGTGCAAGTAGAGAGATTTTAGTCTCCAATGCCTCAGTGTGAGTCGTGAGGGACTCAACCACAATGTTCATTTGCCTAAAGGTTTCATAAGTCTCGAGATGTTGTTTTCTAAACTCTTCATTCTGGAGAGTTTATGTCTCCACAAAGCGCTCCATCATAGATTCTAGCCTAGAATTAGGTGTTGTTTCAATGAAATCCTCCATTAATGTTTCGAGGTTGGAATTATGGAATTCTTGCGGTTCCTCAAAATACTGGCAAGGGTAATCGTAAAGGGAATTTGGGTGAGAGTAAGTTATTGTCGCATTGAAATCCTCCATCAATAATTCAAGGCCGGGATTATAGGATTCTTGTGGTTCCTCAAAATATTGGGAGTGGTAATTGTAAAGGAAATCTGGATGATACATAGTTTTTTTTCTTCTCTCTCTTTTTTTTTTCAAACAAGAGTGCCTTAGTCTATATGGTGCAACAACGAAATCACAATATTGACCGTTGGTCCCCGGCAACAGCGCCAAAAACTTGATGCTACGCAAGTGCACGGATTTATCGAAGTAATATAAAAGATTGTCAAACCCACAGAGACCAAAGTCAACCTACTGTAATCTATCGTTGCTATGTAAAGCTAAGGCTATGATTAAAATGGTAGGAACGGAAATATAAACGCTAATTACTAAAGGTTCGAAAGTAATACTAAAACGAGGCCGAAATATGATTTCCGCGCACCTAAGGGACTTGTAGAATACGAGTACTAATTATGACTATACTACCATTCCGTAGGAAATGCCAACTTAAAGACTCCGTCTCACACTCTCACGCTATTGACAAAATCCATACTTCTTAATCCCAAGATTTTGCTCTCGCTCGCCCGGTAACTAAGAAACACACTTTGAAAGCCAACAATATCCTAATCAACATCTAAAACGCTCTCGCTGTATTTAGATATGATGCCTAATTTCTACTATCCAGTTCGCTCCTCACGCTCTCGCGAATCTCGGCTCAAACCTTCATATGCTTCTCACTCTCATGACAAAGCAATGTTAAATAACTTCTCACTTTCATGACAAAGTTACTTAAATTACGCATATAAATTATAACCAAAATGACATACAATTGTGATTTCGTACTTAATACATCTACGGAGTCCCGTCGGTAACGACGGTTCTCATACGTCAGACTCAAGACAATTTAACTAGACATGCAATTAAATGAAAACAAACTAAACATGGTAAATACAATCAAGGACATCATGCTTAAATAGTTATAGAATACGATAACAATAATAATAAAGCGATAAATAAAGAACCTACAAATGCGGGAAAATAAATGGAACTGAACTCGAATGCGAAAATAGCGGCAAGATTTTTATTGATTCTTCAGTAATACAACAGTACAAGGAAATAGAAAATAAAAAGTTGCAGCAATTCCTCAGTATGAGTAATTGCTGCTTTGAACGGTAAATTTATGCTTAATTCTAAGACACGATTTGGCAGCGTTTCTGCGCAACTTCCCGATACAAATGCAAACCTACAAGGGTGTATTTATAGAGGGAATTTGGCTCCAAGAAGGTCTGGGTCAATTTTGAATTCAAATAAGCAAAACTGTCAAACTGACACTGAAAAACTGCTCCCGCCACAAATGGCGACCGCCGTATGCTAATGGCGGCCGCCATTGTTTCAAAAGGTGATATCCCTCCTTTTTTGGGACATGTCGAACGCCTTTCTCTTCTGTAGGGGAAAATGGCTAGTGCCATTCAGTTGGGGAGGCCAAAACTTGCATTTTTACTGTTTTTCTTCACTCTTCAGCTCTGTTTTCGCTCTTTTTTCCATACTTGCTGTTTAAACACCTGTCGACATAAAAACAAAGGAAAACATAATAAATCAAAGTAAATAGTATGAAAGACTCGATAAAACGGTACTAAAAGTGCGCATAATGAGTCGAAAAATACGATACGAATTCGAGTTATCAACAGCCATGTGCCATGGGCAGTTATACCAAAAGAGGCTTAAGAGAGCATTCGACAAAAAGGTGCACCTGTGTGAATTCAAAGAGGGAGATCTGGTACTCAAGAAAATCCTGCCATCGCAAAGAGATGCGCGAGGAAAGTGGGCTCCCAATTACAAAGGCCCATTTGTTGTAAAGACAGTCTTTTCAAGAGGATCCCTCATACTTACAATAATGGATGATGAGCAGCTTGCACATCCAGTGAACGCCGATGCAGTAAAAAAAATTTATGCCTAAATAAAACCCGCTGGGTCGAAAACCAGAAATGGAGACTCAGGAAACAATAGGTATCCCGGTGGATCTAAACCTAAGAAGGAGATCCAGACAAAAGTTAGGGATGAAAACAAGAGCTCGCTAAGTTGAAAACCCGAAAAGGAGGCTTAGGCAAAAATGACCGTCCCAATGGATTGAAAACCCGAAAGGGCGATTCAGGCAAAAGTTAGGGACAAAGGCATTTGACTGTATCAAATAGCGTTTACTAGTACTAAAGAATCAGCAGAAGATAATCCAATCGCTCTCGTCAGAAGCAAGAATCCGGGGCATCTTAGTTATTAGGGATTGTAGTAGTTGTTGGATTCAATGTAAACCTTTCCTTATTGCATTTTTTTCAATGGTAATACTCCATGGAGCTTTTGCCATTCGCAAGCTACCATTCTTCAATGAATACAAATTTTTCCAATCACTTTATTGTCATTTGTGATTTCCTTTACCTTTTCTTGTTATGCAAAATGCCATCTATTTGTTAATAATGGGCTTTGAAAATAAAAGGTTTTTGAAAAAGAAAATGTTTTGAAGACGTTTTGACAAAAAATTAAATCTCTTTGATACATGGGAGAATCAAAACGAAAGTTCCATATGTCCCCAAAAGCTTCAAGGTTGCAAAGGCATTGGCATACCAGTTGCAATATCCCTCTGAAATCGAAACTGACAATACTATTGAATTAACGTGTTGATTATAATCATCCAATTTGAAGGATTTCTCAATACTCATCCCGTTGTTACTTGCTTGAGTTGCTAATGTGGAGGATTTATTTCCCTTGCGATAGTCTCCCCACTTTTTTTTTGTCCTCCCCTTGAAGTCCGGTTATCACCCTGCTTTGTGATTATTATGTACTTCCCTGTGGTCGTCACAATATATATATTTATCTTTTCCCCAGTCGTCACTAGCGTTCGCCGATATGTTTATCCTTGGTGTCTGGGAATATTTTTTATTACCAATATCTCCCCTCCCGGTAAGTATGCCTGAAATCAATTTGACATTAGTAAGTTTGTCTTGGTCGTCACCAATATCCCCTTGAGGTCTAGTTGTCACTAGCATCAACCCACTGGAAGCTGGTTGTTACCTTGCTTACAATCCAAGTCCAATTAAGTTGGCACGTACAGAAGAGTCGTTACCCTGTACCTTTCCTGATGGTTTCTGAAGATCCCCTTTGAACTCTTCATTTCAAGGAATTTCCAGAAGATTGGATGTTTGAAAACTCCAATATTATGTGTTGTCGATCCTATGGTTATAAGGATCTCCTTTTGGCTCAGTATTCCTATTGTTATGAGGATTCCCACCACCTTCCATCCCTGTTGTTACGAGGGTATAATCAACACATTCCTTTTTAAGGATTTCATCCTATTGTTATGTGGATCCAATTTACAGATTCTATTGTTATGAGAGTCTATGACCCCTAGTTATGAGGAGCCTTTACATGATTCTATCGTTACGAGAATCTATTATATTTCCTATTGTCATGAGGAACTGTGGGATCAATCCTATTGTCATGAGGATCCTGTTTTCACTAATTCTATTGTCATGAGAATTTGTTTTTTTCTATTGTCATAAGGAATATTGAGATCAATCCTATTGCTATGAGGATTGTATTTTGATGTGCTCGTCCTATTATTATAAGGATTCTTGGCTCTAGAGTATCAGCCGTGTTAGTTCTGTATTGGCATCAATTTTGATAAAACAAAGTGGTTCATCAAGATGTTTTATTTGATGTCTTGACGTGTTGGTTCTAACATTCTGCAGGTGGTGTTTCTTAGTATTGCAGGACTTTGTGTATGATGTCAAACACGATGTCCTAATATCTGCTACCAGAACATTCTGTTGAGAATGTTATGTTTTATTTGCTACGCTCTTTTTGCAATCTGTTGAGTAATTGCGTACGAAAATCTTGGAGTATCTTTAAATTGAAGTAAGCAATTTCTGTGATATTTTGAAGATTAGGTTGTTGCTATTTTCGTGCAAATAGATATGGAGAATAATTAGCTTTAATTATTATTTGATTCAAAGATCTGCTAATGCCCAAGCCCAAGGAGTGTATTACTATTTAAAGATGTTCAACCCTAATTGCTGTAGAGAGAGAATAAGTTATTGCAAGCTGCGTTCAAGTTTTAGGGTTTTAACATTGTATTGTTTTTGTGAGCCATTCATTCATCTGTTAGATGCTTGAATTGGACTGAGTAGTTGAGTTGTATTGTGTCCACTCTAAGCTTTTAAGTACGAGTGCTTTGTTCTTGATTGAAGCTTTTAAGCAAGATCAAGTTTTGTATTTGAAGTGTGTTCTTCTCTTTAGTATTGTTTTGTAGTTATCACTGCATGTGATTGAGGGGGAGTGAGAGGTGTCTCGTGTCTAAGTGTCTTAGATAGAAATCTCACAGGTAGAGATTAGTTGAGAAGATTGTAAACTGGAGTGTGTTTACTGAGAGTCTTCAAACTAATTCTGTTTAGTGGATTTCCTTCCTGGCTTGGTAGCCCCCAGACGTAGGTGTGATTGCACCGAACTGGGTTAACAATTGCTTGTGCCTCTTTGCTATTGTTTACTGTTTTATATATTTCTTATATTGATCATTGTTCAGATATTAGTGTCGTGACATCTACTTCGACATCTCATATCTGATACCAGAATTTCAATTGGCATCAGAGCAGGCACCCTGTTCTGTTTCTGGGTGAGATCTAGGGATGACATTTTCTGGTACTATGGATAAGGAAGGAGGATTTGTGAATAGACCACCCATCTTGGATGGATCTAACTATGATTATTGGAAACCACGCATGGTGGCCTTCTTGAAATCATTGGATAGTAAGGCTTGGAAAGCTGTCTTAAAAGGATGGAAACATCCTGTCATTATTGGGAAAGATGGAAAAGAAACATCTGATCTGAAACCTGAGGAAGAATGGACTAAGGAGGAGGATGAACTGGCTCTTGGAAACTCTAAAGCTTTGAATGCCTTGTTCAATGGAATTGATAGAGACATATTCAGATTGGTGAACACTTATGAGATAGCTAAAGATGCTTGGGACATAATCAAAACTACTCATGAAGGTACTTCCCAAGTAAAGATGTTAAGACTTCAACTGCTGACTACCAAGTTTGAAAACTTAAAGATGAAGGAAGATGAGAGCATACATGACTTCCACATGAATATTCTTGAAATAGCCAATGCCTCAAGTGCCCTAGGTGAAAGGATGTCTGATGAGAAGCTGGTAAGAAAAATTCTCAGATCTCTCCCCAAGAGATTTGACATGAAAGTGACTACCATAGAAGAAGCGCAGGATATCAGCAAGATGAGGGTTGATGAACTTGTTGGATCTCTTCAAACATTTGAACTAGGAATAAGTGACAGATATGAAAAGAAAGCCAAGAGCATAGCATTTGTTTCCAATACTGAAGATGAAGAGGAGGAGAGTCCCCTGGATGGTGATGATAGCCTATCTAATGCTATAGTTCTGCTAGGAAGACAGTTTAACAAGGTAATGAAGAGAATAGACATAAAGTCAAGATCAAATGTCAAGAACAACTCATCTGACATCAGCAGGTCCAATGATGGTGGAAGGAGAACAAGGTCTGAAGAAAAATCTACTCAAGGAAACGGAATTCAGTGCCATGGTTGTGAGGGATTTGGTCACATTAGAGCTGAATGTCCTACTTAACTCAAGAAACAAAAGAAAAGCTTAGCTGTCTCCTGGTCTGATGAGGACTCTGAAAGAGAAATTGATGAAGAATCTGCTAAACATGTGACTGCCTTGACTGGAAGATGTGTCTTTGATGGAGATTCTAGTGATGATGAACTGACCTTTGAAGAGCTTGCAGCTTCTTACAAAAAGTTGTGTCTCGGAAGTGAAGAAGTATGTCTTGAAGGGGAGAAACAGAAGAAACTTATCATTCAACTGAAGGCTGAAAAAGTTGAGCTAGAGAATGAAGTCATGTTGTTAAACTCCAAACTTGATCAAATGACCAAGTGTCAGAATGCTGAACAGTGGAACTGACACATTGGATGAAATTCTTCAGAGTGGAAAAATGGCAAGTGATCTTACTGGGTTGGGATTTGAGAGAGAGAAGAAATCATCTTCTGATGATAGTTCTTCTGGACCTAAACGTAACATGTCACATCAGATGTCTAAACGTCATGGAAGAAAACATGTATCTGAACCTAAACATAATATGCCTCAACATCATAGGAGTGGTCATCCCAACCACTTAAGAGGAAGATTCCAAAGATGGAGATGCCATTACTGTGGGCGGTTTGGTCACATAAAACCTTTTTGCTTCAAACTCTATGGATATCCCAAACCTGCTCCTCAACCTAGATCAAATACAAACATTTCTACTAATGGAAGACAATGGGTTCCCAAGACTGCTGCCACCAGCCTGATAGCTCACATGTCTCTCAGAGTCTCAGCTAAGGAGGATTGGTATTTTGATAGTGGTTGTTCAAGACACATGACAGGGATTAAGAATTTGTTGGTTGACATCAAATATCACTCCACAAGCTATGTGACTTTTGGTGATGGAGCCAAGGGTAAAATCAAGGGAGTTGGAAAGTTGAACTGCTCAGGAGTTCCAGACCTTGATAATGTGCTGCTAGTAAAAGGGTTAACTGCTAATTTGATCAGCATCAGTCAACTGTGTGATCAAGGATTCAATGTTAACTTCACCAAATCTGAATGTTTGGTTACAAATGAAAAGGATGAAGTGGTCATGAAGGGAGTCAGATCTAAGGATAACTGCTACTTATGGGTTCCTCTAGATTCTAGTTACTCATCCATTTATTCTCTTGCTAAAGATGATGAAGTGAAGTTGTTGCACCAAAAACTTGGTCATCTACATCTAAAAGGCATGAAAAGAATCATCTCCATGGAAGCTGTCAGAGGAATACCTAAACTAAAGATTGAAGAAGGAAGGGTATGTGGTGAATGTCAAGTTGGAAAGCAAACCAAGATGTCACATCAGAAGATTAAACATCTCAGTACTTCAAAAGTATTGGAACTACTTCACATGGATTTGATGGGGCCTATGCAAGTGGAAAGTCTTGGTGATGAAGAAGTATGCCTATGTGGTTGTGGATGATTTCTCCGGATATACTTGGGTGAGCTTCATTAGAGAAAAATCTGAAGTGTTTGATGTGTTCAAAGATCTTTGCCTAAGACTCCAAAGAGAAAAGGAGAGTAATATTGTTAGAATCAGAAGTGATCATGGGAAGGAATTTTAAAATAAAAAATTTGCTGAATTCTGTTCCTCTGAAGGGATTGGCCATGAATTCTCTTCTCCCATTACTCCACAACAAAATGGAGTTGTGGAACGAAAGATTAGAAGTATCCAGGAATCAGCTAGAGCTATGATTCATGCCAAGAAACTACCTTACCATTTCTGGGCTGAAGCTATGAACACTGCTTGCTATGTTCATAATAGAGTGACCCTAAGAACATGAACCACTACTACCCTGTATGAGATATAGAAGGGAAGAAAACCTACTGTTAAATACTTCCATGTGTTTGGTAGCAAATGCTATATCTTGGCAGATCGTGAACAAAGAAGAAAGATGGATCCAAAAAGTGATGAAGGAATATTCTTGGGCTACTCTACTAACAGCAGAGCCTAAAGAGTGTTCAACTCCAGAACTAAGGTTATGATGGAGTCCATAAATGTTGTTGTTGATGATTTGCATAAGGAGACTGATGTTCTAGAAGATGTTGGAACATTCCTTGATACATCTACAGAAATTTCAGACAAAAATGTTGATCCCAATCCTACTGTTGCAGAACCTGATTCTGAGCCAGTTAACAAAGGACCTTCCATCAGAATTCAGAAGCATCATCCTAGAGACCTTATCATAGGTGATCCAAATGAGGGGGTCACTACCAGATCAAGAGAAGTCATCACAAGCTCTTGTTTTGTGTCAAAAATTGAACCCAAAAATATCAAGGAAGCTTTAACTGATGAATTCTGGATTAATGCCATGCAAGAAGAGCTAGGGCAATTCAAAAGAAATGAAGTATGGGAGCTGGTTCCAAGACCTGAAGGAACAAATGTGATTGGAACAAAATGGGTTTACAAGAACAAGTCAGATGAAAAAGGTGTGGTCACAAGAAATAAAGCTAGACTGGTTGCTCAGGGATATGCTCAAATTGAAGGGGTTGACTTTGATGAAACTTTTGCTCCTGTTGCTCGTCTTGAATCTATCAGACTACTATTGGGAGTTGCTTGCATCTTGAGGTTCAAGCTATTTCAGATGGATGTCAAGAGTGCCTTTTTAAATGGTTATTTGAGTGAGGAAGTATATGTGGAACAGCCTAAGGGATTCATAGATCCAACCTATCCTGCACATGTTTATAAGTTGAAGAAAGCTCTATATGGTTTGAAACAAGCTCCAAGAGCGTGGTATGAGAGACTTACTGAATTTCTTGTTGAGCATGGATACAGAAAAGGTGGCATAGATAAGACTCTTTTTGTCAAAGATGAAGGAGGGAAACTCATGGTTGCTCAAATTTATGTTGATGATATTGTGTTTGGTGGGATGTCAGATACGATGGTTAAACATTTTGTTCAGCAAATGCAGTCTGAATTTGAGATGAGTCTTGTTGGTGAGTTAACTTATTTTCTTGGGTTGCAAGTCACGCAGATGGAAGACTCTATATTTCTATCTCAGAGTAAATATGCCAAGAACATAGTTAAGAAGTTTGGAATGGAGAATGCCAGTCACAAAAGAACACTTGCTCCTACTCATCTGAAGCTGTCCAAGGATGAAAATGATGTTAATGTGGACCAAAGTTTATATAGGAGTATGATAGGAAGCCTATTGTATCTTACAGCTAGCAGGCCTGACATTGCTTTTGCTGTAGGTGTTTGTGCTAGATATCAAGCTGAACCCAAAGTGAGTCATATCAATCAAGTCAAGAGAATTCTGAAATATGTAAATGGAACATGTGATTATGGTTTGTTATACACACATGGATCTGGCTACACTTTATCTGGATATTGTGATGCTGATTGGGCTGGAAGTGCTGATGATAGAAAAAGAACTTCAGGAGGTTGCTTCTTCTTGGGGAACAATCTTATATCATGGTTTAGCAAGAAGCAAAATTGTGTCTCTCTATCTACTGCTGAAGCAGAGTATATAGCAGCTGGAAGTAGTTGTTCTCAACTAGTGTGGATGAAACAAATGCTCACTGAATATAATGTCACACAAGATGTCATGACATTGTATTGTGACAATTTGAGTGCTATAAACATATCCAAGAACCCTATTCAACATAGCAGGACCAAACATATTGATATCCGTCATCATTTCATAAGGGAACTCGTAGAAAACAAGGTTATTGCTTTGGAACATGTGGCCACAGAAGAGCAGTTAGCTGACATTTTCACTGAGGCTTTGGATGCAAGTCAATTTGAAACCTTAAGAGGAAAATTAGGCATTTAAATTTATGAAGATCTGTAGCAATTAATGGCATGTGGGCAACTTTCATTGGTATTTAAAAATTTAAAAATTCATTTACTACATCCATCTTTTCTTGCTCAGTTCTTTCACCTTCCCTCTCAGAAAAAGAAGTCTTTCTACTCCAAGTTCAAGCATTTGCATGAAGTTTACGATGTCTCAACAACATTCTTCTCCGTCCAAGAACTCTCCTGCTAAAAATCCCACCCCTTCAAAATCTAGGGTTTCTTCGAAAGATATCTCTCCTGAAGCTGTTCTTGACGTTGCTCCATTGTCCATGATTCCCCATTCTGAAACTGAAAAGACAAGGCCCAACAAACTGCATATAAGAAGTTCCAAACGTACACCTGCGGGTAACTCCTCTAAAACCACTGTTGAGTCTTCTTATGATCATAGGGAAGGTAGTAAGTATGTGGATAGAACCATTAAAAGTATTGTCACTGGTCTATTGTATGGAGAGCGTAGGGTTCCTGGCATTAATGTCCCTCTGTCTAAAATTGATGTTGTTCCTACTTTAGATGCACATCAAAGTGAGGAAGGAAAAGTAGACTCTTCAAGTTCTGAGGAAGATACTGAGACTGCAAATTTGCACAAATTGGCTAATTTTGTGCTTAAGGAAGGAAGAAGTGAGGGTGTTACTGAGGACTCTATTTCAGGGAAGAAGAGTGTTGGTGCTGATCAGAGTAAGGAAAAAATTGTTAACTCTGATGATGTTGTTGTGAATCTTGTTGATGTTCCCTCTGACAACGAGTTAATTGCAAATGTGCATCCTGGTATTACTAAGAGGTTGAAGACAAGAAAAGGGAAATCTGTGGATACCTCTCCTAAAGTGAAAGTTATTAGTGGTAAGAAAAAGACTACTGTTGTGGGACCCCCAAAATCCTGGAGCAAAGTGTCCACTTTCTCCAAAAAGAGGAAGATTAGGGCTGATCCTGATTCTGACTTTGATGTTGAGGATGATGTCCAGGACATCACTCCTATGAAAAGGACTGTGTTAAAAAGAATTTATGGAATAGTCCCTGATGTTCCTTTGGATAACATCTCCTTCCACTATGCTGACAGTGTTCAAAAGTGGAAGTATGTTTATCAAAGAAGGATAACATTGGAGAGAGAGTTAGGGAAAGACGCTTTGGACTGTAAGGAGATAATGGCCTTGATTGAGCATGCTGGATTGATGAAGACAGTGACCAAGTTTTCAAAATGCTATGATGTGCTAGTGAAGGAGTTTATAGTCAACATTCCTGTAGACTGTAATGATAAGCAGAGTAAAGATTTCAGAAAGGTGTATGTGAGAGGAAAGTGTGTGGAATTCTCTCCTACTATAATCAACAAGTACCTTAGCAAAAATGAAGATGATCATTGTGAGCTGGAAGCTACTAATAATCAAGCGTGCAAGACTATCACAGCTAATTAGGTTGGAGGTTGGCCTATGAAACACAAGTTATCTGCTGGTCTGCTAAGTGTTAAATATGCTATTTTGCATAGGATAGGTGCTGCTAACTGGGTCCCCACAAATCACACTTCCACTATTTTTGTTGGTCTGGGAAGGTTTATATATGCTGTTGGGACTAAGAGGAGTTTTGATTATGGTTCCTTTATATTTGATCAGACTATGAAGCAAGCTGGCACTTTTGCTGTGAAGATGCCCATTGCCTTCCCCACCCTTATTTGTGGCATTATTTTAAACCAGCACCCTGGTATCCTATCTCAGTCTGATGTTGTTTGCAAAAGGGGGTCTGCATTGTCCCTTCACTATAAACTATTTGAAGGTAAACATGTCCCTGACATTGTCATGACATCTGCCTCTACTTCACACCAACCCACAAACAAGTCTGGGGAAATTTTTGAGTTGGTAGAAGCCTGCAAGGAACTGGATGAGGTTATTAGAGTCAGTACTCAAAGAAAACTGAAATTTGAAAGAATGATCATGACTCTTAGAATGGCTGAAGGTGATACTATTAAGGATGCAAATGAGAAGGAAGGTTCTGATGAGGGTGATTCTGGTGAGTCTGATAGCAATGCAGAGGATGGTTCTGGTGAGTCTAATGGTAGTGCAGAGGGTGATGAAGACAAGTCTGAGAGTGAGGACTCTGCTGGTTTTGGAGATGCTTGAGTGTTCTCTCATGAACTTGTTTTTTTTCTTGGTTCTTTTTTTTCTGGTTTTCTTTTGGCACCCTTGTGTGCTTGAATTCTGTTCTGGTTTTCTGATGGCACTCTTGTGTGCATAATCTGAATGTTGAAGATGTTTGTACTGCTCTCATGGTGACAGCTTCTTTATTATAATTTTAGCTTTGCTTGTTATGGAATTGTTTGTCTGATGTTTGTCTAATTATGGCTAAAAAGGGGGAGAAAGGAGTAGCTTTAGCTTAGTAGTTTTGTTCTGTGTGTGCAGCTGGTTTTTTTTTCGTTTCTGCTCTTTGGCTTGAGGGGGAGTTTCTAGTTAGATGTGTATGTGCTTGGAATGTTAGTTGTGTATATGTGTTGCTTCTGCTGCAGGGATCTCTGATCATTGTTGGTGCTATAGTGTTTTAGCCAAAATTTGCCAAAGGGGGAGTTTGTTAGTTCTGTATTAGCAGCAATTTTGCTAAAACAAAGTGGTTCATCAAGATGTTTTACTTGATGTCTTGACGTGTTGGTTCTAACATTCTGCAGATGGTGTTTCTTAGTATTGCAGGACTTTGTGCATAAAGTCAAACATGATGTCCTAACATCTGCTACCATAACATTCTGTTGAGAATGTTATGTTTTATTTGCTGCGCTCTTTTTGCAATCTGTTGAGTAATTGCGTGCGAAAATCTTGGAGTATCTTTAAATTGAAGCAAGCAATTTCTGTGATATTTTGAAGATTAGGTTGTTGCTATTTTCGTGCAAATAGATATGGAGAATAATTAGCTTTAATTATTATTTGATTCAAAGATCTGCTAATGCCCAAGCCCAAGGAGTGTATTACTATTTAAAGATGTTCAACCCTAATTGCTATAGAGAGAGAGAATAAGTTATTGTAAGCTGCGTTCAAGTTTTAGGGTTTTAACATTGTATTGTTTTTGTGAGCCATTCATTCATCTGTTAGATGCTTGAATTGGACTGAGTAGTTGAGTTGTATTGTGTCCACTCTAAGTTTTTAAGTACGAGTGCTTTGTTCTTGATTGAAGCTTTTAAGCAAGATCAAGTTTTGTATTTGAAGTGTGCTCTTCTCTTTAGTATTGTTCTGTAGTTATCACTGCATGTGATTGAGGGGAAGTGAGAGGTGTCTCGTGTCTAAGTGTCTTAGATAGAAATCTCACAGGTAGAGATTAGTTGAGAAGATTGTAAACTAGAGTGTGTTTACTGAGAGTCTTCAAACTAATTCTGTTTAGTGGATTTCCTTCCTGGCTTGGTAGCCCCCAGACGTAGGTGTGATTGCACCGAACTGGGTTAACAATTGCTTGTGCCTCTTTGCTATTGTTTACTATTTTATATCTTTCTTATATTGATCATTGTTCAGATATTAGTGTCGTGACATCTACTTCGACATCTCATATCTGATACCAGAATTTCAAGTCGATCACGTTTGAACCTATTGATCAATTACTCTAGATATCCCCCAGTGGAGACCATCCTGCGCTATTTTGTTTTGAAATTTCCTTTTGATCTCTTGCGAGGGGATCTTGTTCCTGTCTACCTTACCCCAGTGATCTCATATCATGTTTGAACTTGTTGATCAATCACTTTGGGTATCCCAGTGGGTCTTCCAGTCCCCAGTGGTGTTTCTTGGGATGATCCTAGTGTGGCCTTTCCCTTTCCCCATTTGGTCTTGGCTTTTGATCCTTTTGGTCTGCATTGTGCATTCAACATTTATCATTCCATCATGAAGCATCATATTAGAGTTCATTGCATGTCTGCACTATTTCTAGCATTTATTTAAGTCAGTTTTGTATATAGCATGGCATACCATTGCATCTAGGGGCAAAATTTCTGGTTATTTCTATATTTAAATACCTTTCACTTTGATTCCCTGAGGGTTGTCACCACTCAAGTAATCCAGTGAAGCTATTCAAATAGGGGCAATTGTCATACCCCAAAATTTGACCCTAGATGTCATCATTATTCGAGGAAGCAGCAAACATTGCATTGCTAACCCTAACCATTGTTCAAGATGTTTCTTGTTTGGTTTCATAAAAATTAGGGTTTTGGCTCTAAGAAATCAAGGGAATCTTCATATGATCAGTCAATATTTTGGAATGATCATGTTAGCTCCTAATTTCGACGCCTGATATTGGATTGAGATTCTTCTCCAAAGAAATAGAGTTTTTAAAGTTATGGAAGACTTTGACAGGGACGATATTTCTAGAGAGTCTGGTCGAAAGTGTCCTTGTATAGAAGAGACACGTTCCATGGACTTAGAAATATTTCTGACAGTTTGGAGATATGTTCGACAGAAGCCTGACTAATGATGTTCGGATTCAAATTCAAATAATGGAGGGAACTTTGTCCTTATCCATTTGAGAGAAGGGGACACATGTAGAGCAGTTGAAGGACGAAGCCATGCAGAATGACATTTGTCTCGCTCTAATTAGTAGGCTGTTAGGGATCGTTATTTTTTACTATTATAAATAGAAAGTCTTAGTGTTAGGATTTGTGTGTTAAAGTTGTACAAATTTCTCAAATCACTCAAAGTATTCGTGTGTAGAAAAATGAGTTTCTGAAGAAATGTACGTTTTATGTAACACCATTTTTCTTATTCAATGCAATTCAATTAATCTTTGCCCAGAAATTTATCTTTTTTCCTTTACTTTGTTAAGTTATTTTCCAATGTACTTTTAATTACTTCCTCGTATCATTTTTCCTTTAGTATTGTCGAAATAACCCTTTTCTAAATTATGAAGACTGTCGAATTGTTCATCCTTTTGCAAATACCCTTTTAAATTATTTTAGCACATGTTCTAGGATTTAGTATGGTCGATCTTGCAAGTTACCCATTTTCTTATAAATTTGGTAGACCAGAGGTTGTTTGCTATTTTTCACAGTAAATAAATTGGCACGCCCAGTAGGACAGTGCTAAAGCAATTTGTGAAAACAATTTTTTGTGTTTTCAAGAAACTTATAATTCTGTATTTAATTATCTTTTCTTTGTTAAAAACTTCGTTGTATGTTATTAAGAAGTGGTAAAGTAGCCACCACTAACGAAGATAGACCAAGGAGAAAATATACGAGGAAAATGGCAAGTACAAACCAGCCAAGTAATTCGAACCCTCAACCAAATAGTTCGAATCCTTAAACTACACCAAGTATTTACGTAGAACCACCCCCAGGATCTTGGACTGGAGGACCAACGGTTTCAGCGCCTGTTTCTGAAGCCATGCCATCTATGGCAAGTTCGATCCCTACATATTCAATCGCCCATACTCAGCCCATTCTGAGTTATGTTGGATCAAGGGGACCACCAAGGACTCCCCCACCAGTAAGAAATGCTAGTTTCCAACCATTTATTCCCCTATGGATTCTCTATGCCTTTGCCTAGTCGAGACCCGCCTTATGGGATGCCAACTTCGATGATGGCAAACTTACAGAATGCTCCTCCAGCATTTACAGAACCCATAGTGACTTCACCACTACAAGGGTCAGGATCTGGGATTAACATGGGTCGAAACAACCAATCCTTAGGAATGGGATATTCAACCCAAATGCCAAACTTGACAAAAACTACTGCAGCATACTTAAGGCAACAAATGGATGAAAGTAACCATCAAATGGTCCAAATGATGTCCCAAACTATGGGAGAAATCTTTCAGCCTATAATCCAAAATACCACCCAAACTAATCAGCAAATGGAAGTGCAGATCACGCTCCTTGCAGATTTCTTTGGTGTACCAAACCCTCTTCGATACCCACAGAGGGAATATATCACAGGAAACCAAGAGGTAGTGTTCGAAGAGGACCCCACTATTAACCAAGTCTAACAAAACCCAGGAAATGTACCTCAGGCGAATTTAGCAAACGAGGGAGTAGTCGAACCCCCTAGGAATCAGCCACAAATTCTTGTAGGAGAACAACCAGGGGTGGTTTTGGTAAATAGAAACCAGGACGCTGACAACATTATACAACAGGTTCGACGTAATGATGTGGCAGCAGATAATAATTTGGCAGCCATGGTCGAAAGGATTATGGCGCAAAATGGAGTAAACTTTGGCCTTCGAAGGCCAAATTATACATCTTTGTTGTCAGAATATATCCTCAAGTCAGACTTACCCCCTAGAACGAAAGTCCCTAAATTTACTAAGTTTTTTTGTGACACCACTGAGTCCACTGTCGAACATGTGGCCAGATATGTGATAGAGGTCAGAGAAATTGCGAATAATGAGAATCTTAGTGTAAAATACTTCCCAAGTTCTCTTACGAAGAATGCCTTCACATGGTTCACAACTTTGCCACCAAATTCGATCCACAATTGGACCCAGTTGGAACGGTTATTTCATGAGCAGTTCTATATGGGACAAACTAAGATCAGTCTAAAGGAATCAGCTAGTATAAAAGGAAAATTCACTGAGCCAATAGATGACTATTTGAACAGATTCCGACTACTCAAGGCCAGATGTTTTACACAAGTGCCAGAACATGAGTTGGTCGAAATGGCTGCGGGAGGCCTCGATTATTCCATTAGGAAGAAATTGGATACCTAATATTTAAGGGATATGGCTCAATTGGCTGATAGGGTTCGATAACTAGAATGCCTGAAGGAAGAGAAGGCTAGGGCAAATAAGAATAAAAAGGTGGCCTACGTCGAATTCAATGAAGAAGACGAAAAATATTATAATGAGCCAGTAAGTTTCGATGAAGGCGAGATTGATCTTGCTGAATTGAAATAAGGCCCACCTTATTCTTGTAAGCTGTTGGCCCATTCGAATGGAAAAAATCCTGTCGAACCAGAAAAGAATGATAAATTTCCTAAGAAAACTTACACTTTTGACGTTACTAAGTGTGACCAAATTTTTGATTTGTTAGTTAAGAACGGTCAAATGATAGTACCTCCTGGTGCTAAAATGCCTCCTTTAGAACAAAGAAAAAAGAGAGGTTTTTGTAAGTATCATAATTTCTTGGGCCATAAAACTTCTCAATGTTTTCTTTTCAGGGATCTCGTCCAGAATGCTATCCAGGAAGGAAGGCTCAAGTTTGGTGAGAAGTCTAAAAGCCAGATGAAGATTGATGTTGATCCCTTACCGGTGGGTGATGCTCACTACGCAGAGCCAACGAAGGTTAACATGATTGAGGTCGCTGAAGGTCTCGACAATAATGTCAACATGGTTGAAGTCACTGATGACTTCAACAATGGAGCGGTCATGGTCAGAATCACTAAGGGTTTTGACCAAGGATTCATGAAGAGTTTTGCTAGTGAGACTGCCCAGTGTTTCACTAAAGACACTGTTGATGGTGTTGACATAGGGGTTACTGAAGACTCTGACGAAGGAATCACAGACGATTCCCATTGGATAATGATAACCAAAGAAACCGCTGATGGTTTCGTTCAAATGGACAAGGCTGCTGAGGGCCTTCAGATGGAGTTATATAAGCTTAACATCACTGACGATGTCAAAATGGAAAACAACATGGTGGAGGTTTTGCAAGAGACACCCATGGAGGTCGATGATGAACGTCGACAAGAAGAATACAACAAATTGGCCTTCTCAAGAGAGGAGGAAAATCTAATTGACTTCATACATAGGTGCCAAAAGAAGAAATCAGATGTCATGTTGTGTCCCAGATGCAGCGCTGTATTTGACAAGAAGGAAGTGCAAAATCTCGAGGGAGTTAGAAAGGCCAAATAAAGGCGCGAGGAGAAAGCCCTTCATGGTCAGCGGGGTTTCGACCCAAGGAAATCTGCTTCGAAGCAAGAACAACCGAAGACAAGAGTTCCAGGGGCAAGGCCCACCACTTTTAAACCATTTGCAGAGCTTTCCAATGGCAGGTGGATAAAGCCGAATGAAAATAAGGAAAAAAGCCAACAGAAATGGCAGAGTTTTGATGTAGATAGAGGCTCTTCGATGGCCTCAAAGAAACCAGCCTACGTCTCAGAGAACTACAAAGGGAAAAACCCTAGGTCTAGGTTTGCACCGGCAATTATCTCGAAGATCAAGGAGGAGGTCGAAAGGCTTCTTCGTTGAAAATTTATTCGAACGGCCAGGTATGTCGAATGGCTAGCAAATATTGTGCCTGTTATAAAAAAGAATGGTACTTTGAGGGTTTGCATAGATTTTAGAGATCTAAATGTTGCGTCCCCAAAGGACGAATACCCAATGCTTGTAGAGAAAATGCTAGTCGATTATGCCACTGGTCATGAATACCTTAGTATGCTCGACGGGTATTCTAGATATAACCAAATATTCATTGCTGAAGAGGATGTCCCTAAAATGGCGTTTCAATACCCTGGGGCCTTAGGTACTTACGAGTGGGTAGGCATGCCTTTAGGCCTAAAAATTGCTGGGGCAACATACCAAAGAGCAATGAATTCGATTTTCCATGATTACATAGAGACTTTTATGCAAATTTATATTGATGATATTGTTGTTAAGTCTCTTTCAGGGAAAAATCACATTGACCATCTTCGACAATCATTCGAAAGGATGAGAAGCTATGGTCTGAAAATGAATCATCTCAAATGTGCTTTTTGTGTGCAGGCGGGAGATTTCTTAGGCTTTGTAGTCCACAAGAAGGGAATCGAAATAAACCAGAATAAGACCAAGGCTATTATGGAGGTGAAAGCACCATCAACAAAGAAGGAATTGCAGTCACTGCTGGGAAAGATTAATTTCTTAAGGAGATTCATCTCCAACCTTAGCGGAAAAACTCAAGCCTTCTCACCGTTGCTTCGACTGAACAAGGAAGGATTCGAATGGGGGCAAGCTCAACAGGAAGCTTTCAACAAAATCAAGGAATACTTGAGTCATCCTCCAATTCTAGCACAACCTTGTAGGAATCGGAGCATGAGACTGTACATATCTGCGTCGGACAAAAATTTAGGGAGCATGTTGGCTCAAGAGGATGAAAATGGCGTCGAAAGGGCCATTTACTACCTTAGTAGGGTGTTGAATGATGCAGAAACTAGGTATAGCATAGTTGAAAATTGTGTTTATGCTTGTATTTTTTTGTACAAAGTTGAAGCATTATATAAAACTAGTTGACGTGTATGTTTCGTCTCATTTTGATATTATTAAACATATGTTGTCTAAACCAATTTTGCACAGTCGAATTGGTAAATGGGCATTGGCTTTAACTGAGTATTCCCTAACTTACATGCCTTTAAAGGCTGTTAAGGGACAAGTGGTAGCTGACTTCATCGTCGACCACTCTATAAACGAAAATATGTTAAACTATCTTAAGCTTGAACCTTGGAAATTGTATTTCGACGGTTCTAGTCATAAAGATGGTACAGGCGTAGGAGTCTTGATCATTTCTCCTAATAAAATTCCAACAAAATTCAAGTATAAAGTCGAAGGTATTTGTTCGAATAATTAGGCTGAATATGAGGCTTTAATAGCCAGACTTGAGATATTGTTGGAATTGGGGGCAACTCGAGTCGAAATAATGGGAGACTCAGAGTTAATCATAAAACAAATTACAAGGGAGTACAAATGTGTCAAAGAAAATCTCATTATGTACTTCGTAATAGCCAATCAATTACTGAAAAAGTTCGAAGTAGTGAGCATTCGACACATACCTCGGTTGGAAAATCAAGTGGCTAATGACTTGGCTCAGATTGCTTCTGGGTATAAAATTTCGAAGGAAAAATTAGAAGATGCAATCAAAGTATGAGGAAGAGTTGTATCAGCCAGATTATCCCCCATCAGATTTGGAAACGACGAAGCTAGGATACGCTGATCAAGAGAATTTTGAAATCTTAGTAATAGATAGCCTGACGGACGAAGACTGGAGAAAACCAATAGTGAAATATTTGCAAAACCCAACGGCGTCCACAGATCGAAAAATCAGGTATCGAGCTTTAAGTTATGTTCTTTTGGGTAATGAGTTATTTAAAAAGACTCCTGAGGGAGTTTTGCTTAAGTGCCTTAGTGAGTCAGAAGCATATTAGCCCTTTCGACTGTTCATAGTGGGGCATGTGGGGCTCATCAGGTAGGCCACAAGATGAAATGGCTTTTATTCCGATAAGGGATGTATTGGCCTACTATGTTAAAGGATTTCATCGAATTCGCTAAGGGATGCCAAAAGTGCCAAGTACATGCAGGTACACAGCATGTCCCTGTAAGCGAACTACAATCTATAGTCAAGCCATGACCCTTTAGAGGTTGTGCTTTGGATTTGGTTGGAGAAATTCGACCAGCGTCATCTAAAAATCAAAGGTACATTTTGGTAGGCATTAACTATTTTAAGAAATGGATCAAATTTGTGCCACTGCCAAATGTTGACCAAGAAGACGTAATCGAGTTCATTAAAAAACACATCATCTATAGGTTTGGAATCCCAGAAACCATTACAACAGATCAAGGATCAGTGTTTACTGATCGAAAAATGCAAGAATTTGCTAAAGAAATGGGTTTCAAACTTTTAACCTCTACACCTTATTACGCTCAGGCTAATGGTCAAGTCGAAGCAGCAAACAAAGTAGTGATTAGTTTAATTAAGAAACATGTGGGAAAGAAGCCTAGAAATTGGCACAAAACTTTGGACCAGGTTCTTTGTGCGTGTCGAACCTCTCCCAAAGAGGCGACTAAATCCACACCTTTTCGATTGACCTTTGGTCATGATGCAGTATTACCAGTTGAGATCTATCTTCAGTCGAAGAGAATCCAAAGGCATCATGAGATCCCATCCGAGTTATATTGGAACATGATGTTAGACGAATTGGTAGACTTAGATGAGGAGAGGCTTAATGCTTTGGAGCTATTAAAAAGGCAGAAGAAGAGAGTAGAACAGTCTTATAATAAGAAAGTTAAAGTTAAGACTTTTTCGCTTGAAGAGTTAGTTTGGAAAGTAGTTTTGCCTATGGATCGAAAAGATAGAGCTTTGGGGAAATGGTCCCCTAAATGGGAAGGCCCTTTTCAAATCACACAAGTCTTTTCGAATGGTGCTTATGAGATCGAAGAGTTAGATCAAGATAGAAGAATCCTGAGGGTAAATGGGAAGTATTTGAATAAATACAAGCCTGCACTTCGAGAAGTAAAAATAGCCACAGAGTAATTATGCATGCAAAATAATTGAAGCTAACATGGTAAAACAAAACTTTTTTTGCTAAAATGGATAAATTCGTTACAAGCAAAAGAACCACGAAGGGTTCGGAAAAGTCATTAGATAATTCGATAAGTGATGATTGAATAAAAAGAACTAAAATGGAAGAGAGGCCTTCATGTTGAGGTATTTCAACTTCAGAAGATTCAGCCGCTTCTCACAGATAGATTTTGTTGACCTTATGATCTCCAGTTCTGGTTCTAACTTTTGAGCCTTATCAGCAAAGTCTAGTCCAACTTCATGCTCTTTCTCCATTTAGGAGTTATCAAATTTCTGAAGCTCAGCATTCTGCTTTTTGGCCTTCGAAATTTTGGCTTGAAGTTCCCTGATATGTTCTTCACAGGAATGGATATTTTGATTGTTGGTTTCGATTTTAGCTTTGTTGTCTTCTTGGGCTTTCTCTAAGTCAGCTAAGTGATTGGTCGACTCCGAGACGGCATCCTATGTAGCCGCTACAGAGCCAGTATAGCTTTCGATGTCTTTTGAGCTTTGATTTATTTTGGCGACATCAGCAGCAACTTGGTCAATCATAGAAGTCAGTTCCAAGATAACATTTGCAATTTCAGGAGAAGCTGTCAGAATGCCAAGTTTCTTAAGAAGACTCTTTAAAGCTAGACGAGAAGTGGGATCAGATTCAATTAGTCGAAACAGGTCACCTTTGAAGACCTTTTCTTTGATCTTTAAAAGTATCTCACTAGCAGGGTCATTGGTCGTTCGACCACCAGACACTGAAGGAGAGCTAAGAATTTTTTCAGACGAGCTTCCCCTAGAGCCAATCAAAGCCTTCAAGTTTTCTCGAGGGTTGCTCTTCTTCAAGACCGTCAATTCTTCTGCTGAAAGGGTCATAAAGGCGCTGGCTGAATCTTTTGAAGTCTACGGACCAAGATTTGAGTTTGGTTCGACGACTATCTCCTCATGAATGTCTTTATCTTCTTCTTCCTCCTGGTCATCATCCTCCTCGACATGTTCAGGATTATCCATAAACTCCTCAATAGGCATTGAATAGTTCTGAAGTACAGAGTGAGTTTCCCTTTCTTCCATGTCATCATCTGGGTCTTGTTGAGTAATGTCCATACATTCGACTCTTGGAGAGCCATCTTCAGCTTCCTCTTTGATAGGAGCATGAGGGTTATCCACTTCTGTGACTGCTTCAGTTTCCATATCCTTCTCCTGATTACCTTCGTGTTCAGAGCCACTGGTGTGAGAATTCTGAGCAGCGGTCTTGGGTGGAGAAGTTTTGTGTTGTTCTCTACCCATTTGATTGATTTTGCTTATTGAGCTCTTCTCAGAATCCTTCGCAGAAGTGGGATGATATGTTGGTTCACCTTCACTGTTGAGGATTGTTGGGTTGGTTGATTCGGTAGTTGGTTGAGTCGAAACTCCTGCATCGTCCTGAAAAATATAATCGAAGTTAGTAGTCAAACAAAAATACTAAGGACAATTAGGTATAAATATTTTAGTACCTTAGGAGCTTCTGCCCCAGGGCTTGAGTTATTACTTTCAGGCTGGTCTACGGCCTTCTTCGACATCTCTTCGGGAGAAGGTTCCAAAATGGTTAAGTTGGTGGGTTTCCTTGTCGAGACCTTCATGACTTTCATTTGAGACTGAGCAAGGGCTTCGTTCATTTTGAGTTGCCTTTTCTTCTTCTTCAGGGGTTGTTCAGCAGTCGGAGATAAGTCTTCATCGTCCGATTCGACTATCACCAATGCGTCCTCCTTTGCCTTCCTTTTCTGAGGAGTTGGGGGTAACTTTCGAGCACCCTGAAAAGGAAAATGTTAGAAATATTGGAATATATAAAAGTAACAAAAATTAATAAAGGGTGCGAAATACCTTTGTTGTTGTTGTTGCTGTTTTGCTTCCTCCTTCTTCTTTCACTTTTGTCGGCTTCCTAACTGGTGGTTTCTTTGGAGGAATTTTCACAGCTAAAATAAAACATAAAGCAATTATTATATGTGAAAGCAAATAAATAAGGAAATGTTGGGTCGAAATCCTCCCGTTCCACACCTTCATATATTTTGGATTCGATGCGAACATCTTCGATCCCAATATGAAGATGCCCTTTGAAACTGTCTAATGTATGTTTGGTCAGAATCACCCGCTACGCTATTGGTTTTGATTGCTGACGAAGGATTTTGATAGAATCCCCACAGACGAACCAGTTTGGAAATGGAGGGGCAAGGGCCACTCCAAAATCAGCGCTTGGCAGTCGATGAAATTTGGGAGGAAACATATTGAAAGTCGTTTCGTATCATTTCTCAGGAGGAATGTACGAAGGGATGTTTAAGTTCTCCATTTTCTTTAAAATAATTCCTTCAGAGTAACAGCTGCGTCGCGGACGGTTCGACCAAGGTCATCTGGTCGATAAACAGTTTCAAAGTATTTTTGGAAGGCTTGAATTTCTTTAATGTGCGTCGAAGTACCTTTCTTCACTCTTTCCTGCATAGAGAGGAAACCCTTGTTAATGTGGTGTGTAAATGCAGCCACGTCGAAAAATTCCTCAACTTAGTAACCCTTCCACCAATCATCGAATTGTTGAGTACATAGGAAGCTTGGTTCGAAAGCTACTTGAAGAAGCTGTGTTCGACCAGCATACCGTGCGATTTGCTTAATAGCTACTGCCTCAGAGTGAACTGCGTTGTAAATGAGGAGGAGGTGTTTCTTCTTATACAAGGGTCTGGGTAAAACTTGAACCAGTCCAAATTGTCGAGCGCCCAGATTTGGTTAGTAAGCAATCAAAGTAACTTCACTTTTTGAGGGGTTAAATCTGAGGGTTAAAAGCCTAGGAGTCAGAAAGGCTTCCCAAATCGCAATAGATTCTGCTGCTTGAGCCTTCGACGGTGCTGGGAATGGCCTGGTGAACCACTCAGGACCATATTTCCTTGCAGCGAAGGGAGCCATGTGGGGTGTGAACTCATAGCATTTTGCGAACATCATAATGAAATTGGTAAAAGTTTGTTGGATGGGTCGACCATCATCAATAGGAGTCAGCTTTGCCAAGCGAGGACCTTCGACCCTTCGATTCCTCACATCATCAGCATCTTCGTTAATTAGGCTCTTGTGGGGAAGTCAAGCTTCGAACGAAGCATTCAACCACAGCTGAAGAAGCCAGAAGGGTCCAGAGAAAAGGAGGTTTCCTTTGTCGTCCAGACATTTGAGTTGGGTAACACCTTCGCTCATGGATTCGTAGAGGTTGGCAAGAATCAATTCGCTCAGACAGAGGTTGTGGCCAACATGGAGTTGGTTCGCCATAGTCACGAATTTCTTAGCCACTTAAAGGAACTTCGAACAGAAGACACAGTGAGACAGCCATAGAGCTAGAAAAGCTATGTGTTTGACGTTCGAAACCCCTTCTACGTCCTTATCATGATATTGCGCGATATGGGTCGAGTATGCTGCCCTAGAGGTCAAAAAACCAATACTATCCTCAACCATAAGGTCAGGGTCGAAGGTGTTCCCAGTTGGTTTGAGCCCTGTGATAGCGGCTACGTCGAACAGGGTCAGTGTCATCATTCCACATGGAAGATGAAGTGTGTAGTGTGTGTTATCGCAGAAATATAAAGACGAAACCAGCATATTCGAGCAATATTCAGGTCCTATTTTCGACAACATAATTAAGTCATAAATACCCATTTCTTTCCAAACTTCAGATTTTGTTTTTTCTAACTTACCCAACCGTACTAAGTAATCAGAAGGGTTCTTCAATGATGGATTGGCCCTAAACACTCTAAAATTGTTTATATACCTAAGATCAATAGCCTCTTCAGTGGGAGGATTGTCTTGGTTAGCAGGTTTGGGATCCTCATTGCTAGCCCTAGGTTTTTTGCATTGGCCTATGGGTTTATACTTATGATAAGTAGGAAAGAAATCCTTAAACTTACTAAAATCAACATCAGGGTCAGTCAAAGGACCACACAAAGCCTGAGGCTTGCCAGAGACAGTTAAAGGAATAAGTACCTGGGAAGCATAAATTCTCCTTTTCTCTTCAGCAAGAGGTTCAGGTAGATACTGTTGGTTTCCCACCATGGTAGGTCCAGAGATGGAATCGAATATAGAAAGTTGAGCGGCCTTCTTGGGATCTCTTGCAGGTTTGCCAGGTTCTTTGGTGACTTTGTTACCATCCTTGCTTGATCATGTGGAAGAAGCCATTGTTGGAGAGAAATGAAGAAGGTGAGTGCTTTTGAAAAGAAAGAAGTTTTTCTGGGAGATTTGAGAGTGAGAGAGCGTAAAAGTGAAATAAGTTGTTGAAAAGGGTATTTATAGAGTTAGAAGTGGAAACGATTGCATAATTTATTTTAATATTAATTTTGGGAGTGGGACGCGTGTCTTCCCCACGATCTCTGTTGAAGCGGTGGCAATTAATGTTTAGCCCCATGATTTCCTAGAGTCTAGGAAAAGTGCTGATGATGGAGATTATTGCACGCTTTGACCCTAGATGTCATCATCCTTCTAGGAAGCATCAAGCATTGTATTGCTAACCCTAACCATTGTTCAAGATGTTTCTTGTTTGGTTTCATAAAAATTAGGGTTTTGGCTCAAGGAAATCAAGGGAATCTTCATATGACCAGTCAATGTTTTGGAATGATCATCAACCCACCAAGCTTACATACACTCAAGAGGCTTCTCCTTGCCAAGAATCAAGTGCAAGATGGTCTCATTACAAGTTTCATGGAGCTCAATTTCATCTGATCACCAATTAGGGTTTCATCAAGAAAAAGTCAATTGTGCCTTGAATTTTGATCAAATCATGATGCCAAGTCTTGGGACATGATCCAAGACACTCATATACATCCTTGGAGTCCATCCATGATGTTTGAAAGATTCAAGGATCCAAAATCACTGAAGATCACACAGTTGAATTCATCTAATTATACAAGCTTCATCCGGCAAAGTCAACCCTTTGAATTTTAGGGTTTTTGGTCCAAATTGAGGTCATCAAGACAAATTTCATTAAGACGTGTTTGATTAATGAGTTTGAGCATGAAAAATCAAGATTTGGGAGGTTTCTTGCAAAAGGGACAAAGTTAAAGAAACTTGAAAATTTTCTAAGTATGGAAAAACCCTAATTGGAAGGCCAACTTTGAAAGATCATAACTCCCAATCTACAAAGCCATTTTGTGTGCTCCAAAGCTCAAATTAAAGCCCTTGCAACATACTACAACTTTGTATGAGAGGTGGAAACCTCAAAAAATGCTTGGATTTTGAGTTATGAGGCTCCAAAGTTTGAAAACATCTTGGGACACTTAGAAAAATTTCAAGGCAGCATTGGATCTTTTGAAACATCAATCTTTGAGGCCAGTTTTCATTATGATCCCTTTGGATTCAGAATTTTTGTTGAACATGAACGTTTTAGAGCATGTATGGGGCTTTTCAAAAAGTACTAGAACTCCTACATAGCCTTCTTGAGTTGAGAGTTTCAAAGGAGAGAAGTTGAGGTCCCAAAGAGAAGTTTCATGCCATTTTCACAAACTAATCTTGAGCAAAATCCCAAAGCCATGCCCTATAATCCTACATTTCAGGCCTCATTACTTCCAAACACATCCATAATCATAGGTTTGCATGATTTGAGGGAGCATTACACAACAATTTGAAGCTTTATCCATTGAACCATTCCATTTTGGGAAGAAAGGCAAGACTTCCATTTTGATAAAGTTGCTTTATCCCTAAGTCAACTTGTCTTGAGCTCCTCACTTCTTCCTTCTGCACTCAACCTTTTCTGAACTCTCAACCACTCTAGAAAGGTGGTGTACTTGCACATTGGAACCCTAATTTTGCATGAAACCACTTGGTTCATTTCCAACCAAGCCAACTTGCAAAAACTCCAAAACTTGTTATCCTGACCAGAAAGGGACTCATAAGGCTTCATGACACACAAGAATCATACACCAACACCTCAACATTCTCTCATTCCCATAGTTTTTGCAAAAACACCCTAAATTTACAAAACCACTGGCCAAAGTCATTTCCCTCGTGCAAACTCCAAACAAACATTATAAACCTTCTCTATACCCTCAATAGAACTCGTTCCAACCCTTGAACAAGTTCTGTAGCAAAGCCATACACTACTTGCCATTTTTCACTTCCATTTTGCAAAAGGATTCGTATTCTGTTCTTGAAGCAATTTCCAACACCCTCGAGCATCCTAATCACCTCTATAGGCATCAACAAGACCAAGGAGGTGGTCATTTCTCTTATGGAACTCCATTAGAAGAAGCCTTGGACTGACTGCAAGAGGTAAGCTTCTCATTCTTTGAACTTCATGATGCGTGTTCTTTTGATGTCATATTTATGAAGCAAGATGTAGTTCATACCATGTGCATTCTGTTTAGAATCTTGTTTGTATTAAATAAGACACGTATGTGATGTTTTGAAATGTTGAACCCTCATGCGTATTGCACTGTTGTGGAGTAATTTGTGAATTACTCAGTTAGTTTTGGTTTGACCAAATTATATATTTGAATTCCTTGTTAAAAATGCTACAATTTTCATCTTTACAAATTTGAATTTGGTTGAGAAATGAGAGAGTAAAGGAGAGATGAAAACCTGGCCATGGATGAGCTAGGGCACGGGGAGAGAGAAAGAGAAAGAAAAGAAAAAGGAAGATGAAGAAGTGAGGTGGCGCTGATGTGGTGCCCAAATGGCGTTGAGGTGTCCATTTCCACGTGTGTATAAAATATATATTATTGGAGTTGAATATATTAACGGATGGGGGCATAGCACCGCTAGTCAAGTAGGTTTGTGTGTTTGTTTGCCAAGCATAAGGACTGGGGTTCGAATCCCCCTCGCCCCAGTCCTTTTTATTTTTCTGGATTTACAAATGAGTATCCCAAATATATTCATGTATCCACCTATTTTCACAAAGCGGGCCCTGGCTGGGTTGGTCATTGTTTTAACATGTAAGCTGAGTGGCGTGGGTTCAATACCCATGGGAGCCACTTTCCTTTTTTTTCATACTTGGTTTTCTTCACTTTGTTCACAACTTCAATTAATCATAACTTGGTCATCCTTTGACCTTTTTGACCCATTCTTTTTGCCATAGGTTCATATTGTTGTCTATTTTATTGTGATAAAAAGAATTTCTCAAAAATATTTATTTTTTTGCCACTTATACATGTATGAAGTAAGAGGTCTTTTAGGGTTTCCTTAAGGGCTATTTTGGTTTCTTGCTTGATTCCTTTGATTTTCTTTACATATATGGACATGTTTGAACCATTTATGACTTGTGTGAACCTTGTGTAAGTTTGTCAACTTGTATCCTTGGTTTTGATTTGATTTTTGGCTTATTATGTATGTTTACATGCCTTAAATGCATTGAACTTTGTCGCCTATGCCATGAACTACTTTGTACACTTATCTTGATCTTTCACACACATCCTTGGATGAGCACCAAGAAACATAGCATGCACTTTAGTTTGTCACCAAAGTCTTGAGCCATGCACACTTTTGCTTCCATGTTAAGTGATGTTTTACCTTAAACATGCATACTTGACTTTTGTAAAATGTTCTTGTTTGTTTGTAACCATGTTAGAATCTTAACAAGCATTTTTAGGTTGTTACCTACTTGTGTCAACATGTCTATCTTGAAACCATGTCTAAATGTTCAAGTAATGTCTTGACTTGTTCACAACATGTTTGAAATTTCGATATGCCATCTCTAAGCATTCACACATGCCATCCTTTATATGTTTGCATATCCATCCACATGTTATTGTCATGAACATGTCCTCTACCTTCAAGCATGTTTGATTGTTACCATTCACTTATTTTCAAATTATATCCATGATAACTAATGTCTTAACTTATCCATGTGTGCTTCACTACATCTTTGAACTTCTTTCATGTTTAGGTGTTGTCATAACCTTTACATATTGAACTTGAACTTTGTTTTCTACCCATGATAAGTAATGTCATAACTTATCTATGCATGTCTACTTTGAACTCTTGTTTTATCCATGTTTAAGTGTTGTCATAACTTCCACATGTTGATTGAACTTTGGATCTTACCATGCCTAAGTATTGTAATGACTTATCCATGCTTTGAAATGTTAAATTGTATTCATGATTAAGTGTTGTTACAACTTATCTTCTTTTGTCTTGTGTTCATGATTAAGTGGTGTTAGTAAACCCTAAAGCATGTTTGCCTTAATCAAGCACTTGAACTCTCATGCTTGTTTAGGTGTTGTAACATCTTTGTTTAATTGAACTTACTTTAGTTGTCACCATGTTGGTTGAAACTTCTTTGAACCTTTGAACTTACTAGGTAGTTACCTTGTTTGGTTCTTGACTTTGTTAAGTCTTTGCTCTAAATGTTGTCACATTTATCCTTGTACTTTGGTTGTAACCATATTCTTTACCCTTGCCGCATTAACATCATGTTTGAATGTTACTTTGTTACCTTCCATTGATATCATGCTTGAATATCATGTTTGTCCATACCATCCATACTAATGATACTCCATTTAACTTTGTCAAGTTATTCCCCCAAGTGATGTTAGCTTGTTAGCTCCCATCCTCATGTTACCCTCATTCCTTAATCTAAGGGAAAGTCTCTCTATTGACTCCATGTCATAGATATCTCATCCTTACCCACCCTTTGACCTTGTTAGAGTCATTAGGTTTTTGAGTCTTAGTCTTAAGATAGAATTCACAACCCTTTGTGATACTGCCAAGTCAAGTAAGTGTTAAGACCTAAACACTTAACCCAATTGAATCTTGATCATAATCAAGTGTTCATCCATCCTTAGTGAGGTGAACTACAAGTGCTCTGATTCCATCCTTGTAAGGATATGTAGGCACAAGACCGCAAAGTTTTGGCGAGCATACTTAGTGACTAAACCCTTAGGTCCCTATCTCTCACCATATAACCGAAACACAAACAATAGCAAACAAAAT
Source organism: Lathyrus tuberosus (assembly GCA_022829125.1). Lineage (NCBI taxonomy): Eukaryota > Viridiplantae > Streptophyta > Magnoliopsida > Fabales > Fabaceae > Lathyrus > Lathyrus tuberosus. The sequence goes on from JALAZF010000026.1 coordinate 256,779, forward strand.
CACAAATACAAGTAAGAGGTTCCTATAGAGTACTATAGATACTTAGGGTGTTAATACCTTCCCTTTGTATAACCAATCCCCAATCCCCCAAAATCTCATAGCATTGTTGTTACATTGAGAACTTAGGGTTGTTTACGATCTTTACCCTTTCCTTTGGATAAATCAAAGCTTGCTGGTGAATCTTTAAAAGATTTGTGACTCAAGTTTAATCAATAGCTTGATATCCAATTTTCACCGCAACACCTTTGATACAGTCTTTTCTTATTGCTATTATCTATTTCAAATTCCTTGTTGAAGATAAACTTGTTCTCATTCTTATATGTGAACTTTGTTCTATGTCCAGAATGAAAAGAAGTATCTCAGAATATATATGTCCTCTAGAATAGAAAAATATGTTTCTAATGTTTGAGTCATAGCGTTTTACTTCTGAGATGTGAAGCTTCTGACAAGTGAAGTTCTCATGTATTTGAAGTATCCATGGTCAGAATGCTCTATTAACTTTGTTTTTTACCGTTGGAAACTGAAGAGTTTACTTCATTAACATGTTGTCAGAAAATTGAAAGGTTGTGATTCATTTAAGTCAGCTATCTTTTAATGAACGTCGCTTCGCACTTGACGTGACACATTGGGTGATAAGACTCTTGTTTTTAGGTTGATAAATTTTTACACCTTATCTTTTGCCAGAATTAATTTCCTTTACTGTAACCTTTCCTATAACTTTGTCAGTTACCTAATACCTTTTAGGTATCATTTCATTTATTCCTTTATTGGTATAACGAAAGTATTTAATACAACCTTTACTATTTCACTTTAGTTATGTTTCATGCGTTTATATTTCCTATGTGATACTATCTTTGGAAATGATGTTAGTCCATTATCTTGGTTAACCATTAATTGCTTTGCGTGTTTCGAATTTGTATGTCATAAACTGTTTTGTTTTTTCATTACTTTAAATTTTCTCATTATTTCCTCTATTTATATCCTTCCTTTTCATTTTCAAACAATCATTCCTTACTCTTCCTTTTTCACAAACCTTGTCTTTTATTCTCTTTCTCCTTTTCACCCAACCATGTCTGTCAAAACCTTTTGTGGTAATGAAGACCTTTTAGAAGTTATCTGTGAAAAGCAACCTAACTTTCCTCGTCTTATAGGAACTGATCGTGGCATTGTCTTAAGCATGCATATACATGATTGGTCCAAATACTTTGCGTTGTTGCATGGACCCATTTATCCCAATCTTGTGAAAGCTTTATGGAAATATGCCTTAGTTAGTGTGGATGGTGACTCCATCTGTTCCTGTGTTTACGGCACTCCCGTCACTATCACTCATACTTCCATTGCTAAAGCTATTAGCTATCTTCAAACCAGTATCATTGTGGACGAGTTTCGTTTTACTTACACTTTTGCTGATAAGCTCATTAACATCCATGACACCTCCTTCCTTAGATTTGAACCCATCAATCCCGGAAGGCTTCTTCCCACAGCTAAAGCTTGGTTTAACCTTCTCTTAACTAACTTCCATCCTCGGGGTCTAGACAAAAATGTTCTATCCCATATTGACATACTTTTTATCTACTTTGTTATGAATAATGTCCGTGTCAACCTACCTCAAACCATATTCAATCATCTAAAAGAATCAGTCACTATCTCAAGAGGTCAGTATAAATCCTTCATACCTTATGGAAGGATTCTATCTGAACTGTTTTATAAGGCTGAAATCATTGGTTTGGCTAAAAGGCTTGGGTTGTATGTTGCAACTGCTGAAGAAAGATGTGAAGTTGTTACAAGCTTGCTGGATTGGTAGTCTCTTCTGCTGAATGGATATGAGGTGTTTTGGGTGCTTCTGGGTCTTGTGGCTGTAGGGTGTCTGTGATTGATTGGTTTTGATGATGTTTGTGTGATCTTGTTGTTATCTAGTTTTGGTTGTATTGCCTTTATCCATTGCTATTCCCTTAAAATGCCTGGCGTGTACTCCTTCTATTATATTAATGAAGTTTTCTATTATTTTCTATTATTACTTTTTATTAGTATTTCTATTAATTATTTCTCTCTTTATTGATATTTTTAAACATTTCAAATATTTGAATGAATATTTCTCTTTCCTTATTTACTATTCACATTATTGACTATCTTTTAATTTCCTTCCTGATTATGTTTTTGGTTTCGAATATGTTTTGTGTTCTTCTTTAGAGAAACTAACTTCACATCTTAGACTTCACAAATAGAACTTAGGAGGAGCTTACAAACCTCAGACCCTGAAAGTTTTTCGGCCGTGTTGTTATTTTTCTTAGTTGTTATTTTGTATTGTTGTGCTCCGCGTGTACTCTCTTCTTGATAATAAATACGTTTTTTTATGAATATGGTGTTTTATCTTTATTAGTATTTCTGTTTAAAAATTTTTTTACCTTTCTTATATATACCTTTTTTATTTTTGACAAAGGGGGAGAAAGTGAAATGATTTTGATATATCTATTTTAAGAATCTTGATCCTAAATACATATTTCAATATGCGTTTACCATTAACCTTTGTTTAATATTTGATCAGGAACTTTGTAAAAGTTCACTATCTTTTAGAAAAGGTTATCAGAAGATATGTTTAAGAAATAAGAAGAATGCTCTAAATGAGTTTGCTCTGACACAATACATTATCCAATAAAAAATTGGCTTTGACCACTCACTAATCAGAAGCAAAAGAACAATCTGAAAGAATGTCTGTGAGTGCTCTGATACCTCAGGCTTGTCAGAAGTTGTGAACTCTCTGAAAGCATGGTAGCTAGACTCTAGTACTTCAAAGATTGTGGACCTTATGGATATCAAATCAAGAAATGGCCATTCAAGAAATGTTCAAGTTTCGAACCTTCTAATGACATGTTGATTTCTGCACCTTTTGGTGACATGTTTAAGATATTGAAAGAACCTAGCTCTAATACATGATGTGAGGCATCAAGAAAATTACTAATCAGGTTCTGATTACGTCAATCATGCTCTGATAGCAAGCCAGGTTCAGAGATGAAGACCATGCAGTTCTAGTCAGACTCTGATGAGACGTCTCTGAAAAGTATTCCTTCTTTGTTAGTATGATCTGTACTTCAAAATTATTTTGTGAGTCTTGGGATCAGGGGGAGACTCTAAACAAGCATAAATGAATTTTGAGAGTAACAGATTCAAGGGGAGCTAGTTAGCTTAACTATGATTCTGTGGTTTTATGGTTATTACTAGGTACGAATTGCTCTATCAAAATACATGGTTTGTCATCATCAAAAAGGGGGAGATTGTAAGAACAAGAGTGGTTCTACATCTTGCATTAAGTTTTAATGATAACTGCACATGTTATCTTAGAGAACAATTCGGTACTCTATGGTTTCTATCTAGTGTGTAGCTTTCTCTAATCAAGATCTGTCTCTGATAGAAAGGTGTGTGACGTCATCAGACCCTGATCTCAACACTCTGGAAGAAAACATATGTTATGTACAAGTTAAAGTCATTATTCAGGAATGCTTCTTAATGCAACGGTTCTGAAGAACGTTTGTACTAAACCTTCTGATTGTGACTTATTTAGTAAGACTTGAAGGCTTTCTAAGAGATGTGCTCCTATCTATTCTAGTTTTGAAGTTCTGAAGACTCTGAAGAAAAATATGTGCTGAACAAATTCTAAAGTTTCTGAAGACAAGGTTCTGTTGAACAAAGTTCTAAATATTCTAAAGACATCATATCTAAAGTTCAAGTTCTGAAGACTCTGAAGACAAAGTACTGTTGAATGAAGTTCTGAAGAATCTAAAGACAAATATGTGTTGAACAAGTTCTGAAGATTCTATATACGAAGTTCTGCTGAACAAGCTCTGAAGTTTCTGAAGACATCACTTCTAAAGACCAAGTGCTAAAGACTCTTAAGTTAGTTATGTTGAATGAAGATCTGAGATTCTGAAGACTTAGGTTCTGAAGTTACAAGTATTGAACTCTCTATACATGCTTCATCAAATATACATCTGAAGTTGTAGCGAGCGATTTTTGTCGGTGACGCGACCACCTTATCGCTGGGTTTTCCTCACCGCAATGAGGAGGAGTGGCTGCTACTTTCTGATTTCTTATTTATCCCATGAAGCTGGAAGGGAAAGGGAAGCTATCTAAAACTAACCTTGCACGCGAATGTTTAACTGAACAAACACTTAAAAGAGGTTGGGGGGTCCGGGGTCAGGTTATACAATGGGGAGTTGTCAATTACCCATCCTATATGTGGTTATCCATAGAATATTAGCTTTAGGTTTCGCTTTGTACTTGATGGTGTTTATCCGTTAATGGGTTGGGAAAGTTTCTTGGGAAATATGAGTGAGTGAGTGAGTTTTTGTTGATGTTCGGGTTACTCCTGATGTTTTTTGGTAAGGTACTGGACCTAAGTTTTGATTGATGTGTGAAGGTACTGGACCTAGAGTTTTTGTTTAGTATGCTCGCTAAGATCTCGCAATCTTATGCCTACGTATTCCCGTTTAAAAGAAACAGGGAAATCAGAGAAAACGTAGTTCCTCCTATTCTAAGGGAAGAAAATGATATTTTGGTGTCTTGTTCAAAGCCCAAGATTGAAGCTAAACAGGTTATTTGTGTCTTGTTCAAAGCCCGAGATTGAAGATAAAAGGTTTGACTGAGAGAGAATTTGTCATCTCTAAAGAGAGATTGTTGACTTTTGTGTGCCTTGATCAAAGCCCAAGGTTGAAGCTAAGAGGTTGATTGACTTCACTGGGGAAGTCCTTATACAAAGCCTAAGTGGAGGCTGGAAATGACCGACTCAACAAGAGAGTGTTTTTATATGTCTTGTACAAAGCCCAAGATTGAGGCTAAAAAGAGACTGACTCTTTGGGGATATCATTATACGAAGCCTAAGAGGAGGCTATAAGTTTGACTTTTCTAGGGAAAATGTTCTATCTATCATGTACACCGCCCAAGATTGAGGCTAAGAAGGGATTTTGACTCCGCCGGGGAGGTTTGTATGTGTCTTGTACAAAGCCCAATATGGAGGCTGAAATGGGAAATTTAACTGACTCTCGTGAGGATATTTTTATGTGTCTTGTACAAAGCCCGATACAGAGGCTAAAAGGATTTAACTCTGCTGGAGAGTATTATCTGTCTTGTACAAAGCCCAAGACGGAGGCTAAAAAAGTTTGACTTTGCTTGGGAAATCATTCCTCAGAGCCTAAAAGAAGGCTGGGAGGAAGTGACTCTGCTGGGAAATATATTTGTCCCAGGCTTAAGAGAAGGTTTTGAAGATTTATGTCTTGTACAAAGCCCAAGATTGAGGCTAAAAGGGTTGACTCAACAAGAGAGTGCTACAAGGTGATTGACTCAACAAGAGAGTCTGAAAAGTTGATCGACTCAACAAGAGAGTCTAAAAAGTGATTGACTCAACAAGAGAGTCTAAAAAGTTGGTGGAATCAACAAGAGAGTCTGAAAAGTGATTGACTCAACAAGAGAGTCTGAAAAGGTTAGCTCCGCTGGGGAGAATCATTTGTACAAAGCCCAAGAGGAGGCTATCTGTGTTGAGGAAAGGTCATTATACAAAGCCTAAGAGGAGGCTAGCTCTCTGCCGAGGATTATTGAGATCCCGAGCCAGGTCCATGCGAGGAATCAACTCTTGCTGAGAATTACAGAAGAGTTGAGGTATCAGATGCCTTGAGGTTCTGATTTTTAGGAACAAGTTTGAGCTCTCTTTTCCAAAAGGGGCAAAAGTGACCAATATGGAAACTCTCTCAAATGGTGTTCCAGATGTGGGGAACCATTTGGGATAGTTCAAGGATGATATTTGGAGTGTGTTTGAGGTCTTATCTGGTTTTGAAAGTGACTGAATCAAGACATGGATTGAAAAGTACAAAAAAGTCCAATCTTGAGGTTTTGAGAGGGGACTTTGTGATTTTGGTGTTACAGATCACATGTTAGTATCTGGACAGCTTAGATACATCATATTAGAGGTGTTTGGATCATGAGCTGTGATGGAATTGCTCTCTAACTCAAAAACTCAGAGTTATCTTGCAAAAGAAGGCATTTTGGCCTAAAGAGAGAGATTTTGAGGAAAGCATCAGTTTAGGTGCTTTGGTGTACTCAAACTGATCACAATTGAGGCCTATTTATAGTGTGTCAAGTTTGTTTTGGCATCAATAGTGAATGGAGGCTGCAGCAGGCCTTTGGCTAATGTTATGCAAAAGGAATCTCAAGTCTCCTCTAGCCATTGACTTGAGATTAGAGCACAGGCTTTGTAGCTTTGGTTCAGAGATAAACTTGGACTGAATTCAGTTGCAATAGGCTCAGTTCATGCCACCTTGGTGCATCCATTGAATGCTTGAAAACAAAATTGGAGTCTTGGCATCTTTGTAGCCTTTTTAGGTTTGGCATGGCTATTGTAGATTCTTGGACTTTGGAGGCTTGGGGATCAAATCATTCCCTTCTTGTTTTATCCTCATATGTGTCCAAATTGATGACAAGGCTTGGATTGATCAGATTTGGACAAATCGTGCCAATGTGCACAAATCTGCCTTGTAAAAATCAGTTCAGGATGCCATGTTCCAAGGGTTGTATCTCCTTGCTCAAATGGAATTTAGAGATGATCTGGTACTTGTTGGAAAGCCGTCATGACATACTTTAAATTTGATGTCCACCCCTAGACCTGGTTTGACTTGGATCAAGGTGAAAAATGTCCCTACATTTGGGAAAAAGTAAGGCAGATTTTGACTTAGTGAAAATTTCACTAAGTGTTTGAAAAATGTCATTTTCATGTTTTCAGCCATTTTGATCACTCCATAACTTAAAATCCATGAGGAATTGGAATGAGATGTAGTTGACATTTTTAAAGTATGTCATGAGAGCTACAAATCCATCTTTGTACCATCCAAAATGGTTGCTTGGATCTCAAGTTATGGTCCTTGGAAATTGGTACCCTAGCCACTTTGTTCCATAACTTAGAAAAATTCTAAGTTTTTTATGGTTACCCCTTTTACAAGTTAACTTACTTTCTTTGATTTTTCTTGATGAATGATGATTTAAATCACATATTAACATTGTTTTAGGGTCAAGGAACCATAATTGTGAAAAATTCCAAAAAGTCAAACTTAATTTTGTGCACAGTTGACTTTTTATCGGATGAAATCCAAACTGTGCGATCCTTTGTGAAATCAAGTCCTTGACCTAAATCAAACCTAATGGACATATTCCATAGGTGTTGTAGGGTGTATTGAACCATGTCCCAAGGTTTGGGAGCATGTCTTGGTCAAAAGTCAAAGGTACAGTTGACTTTTTCCTTGAAATCTTAATTGTGGTACAGATGAAAATGAAACTTGTGGATCAAGCTTCTTGGATCAATCCATTGTTTCAAATGGATCAATGTAGTGTATTGGAGACCCTCAAATTATGTCTTGAGGTCTTGGCTCATGTTTTGTCCCAAAAGTCAACTTAGGGGTGAATTAGGTCAAGAAACCCTAATTCCTGATTTTTTTATTAATGCTTCCCCTGAGGTTAAATTGACTCGATGATTGGGTCCATGAGGTCCCTTAGAGTATCTTAAGTTGTGCTTTGAAGTAATAGCTCATTCCTAGAGGAAAATTTCCATCTAGAGGCCTCAGTCGACCAAAACCCAAATTTGGTGACACTAGCGATCTTGAGGCTTTATCCACTTGGAATGTTGCAACCTTGTGCTTGATTCTTGATGTGGGAGTCCTCTTGATACTTTATAGGTGTTTGAGAGGTTAGAAAATTTAAAGATCATGTCATTTCTTGATTGATCCTTTGTCTAAATGCACTGAGAGGGCTTGAAACCCTAGTCCTTGATTGTGGTGAATTCTCAAACATCTCTGAGGAGATTGATGAGGCGTGAAGGTTCCTCCATATTGTGATGATGATTTGCACAATGATGGGAAATCTTGGTGTTCAAAATTTGGGGTATGACAGAAGCCTCTGAAGATTAAAAGACAGAAGATCAAGAATGGTTTGTGTGTTTCAATGAATATAAAAGTACAAAGTAGTCTGTGACCTCTACCTAGAATAGGTGGCGCAAGGACACCTATGTTGTATTATGATGTGACCATTCCTGTAAGTGAACGTTGGGATATTTCAGTTGGAATATATTTCCTATTATACCCTTCAACAAATCTATTCTCAAGCTCTATATATTGAAAATTTGAATGCTTGAAGAAATGCTGATACAACTGCTGATGTGAGCCGAGTGAAAATGCTAAATGCTGAAGTGTTGAATGCTGCAAGAGCCAAAGAGAAAAACATGAGAGAATAATTAGAAAAAGAAGTAAAAGAGCTGAAGAAAACATGAGAGTATATGTGTGCAAGGCGGAAGCAAGCACCAAGTTGTAAGCTCAATAAGAAGATGCTCAATGGTCAACCAAATTAGAATTCATCTCTACAAGAAATGAGAGAAGCATTAAAAGAAGCTTTTAAGCTGACAAAACTCATGCTGATACGATGGAAATATCTAGGAGATTATTCTTAAGATAGTTTTGTAAATTAGCAAGGAGCTATTGTTCATATCTTGCTAGAAACACTTTTGTGTTATTGTACTTCAATTGTGTCATCTGCTTGTTTAGAAGCAATTCTTGTACACACCTTTGTAACACTTTTCAAAGTGTAGATTCCTCAAGTGACTAAGTCGTTAATCTGGATACTTGAGAGGGCTAAGTTGTTTTCTAACACTTAGATGTTGTAATCTTTCTAGATTATTGGATTAAGTCCTTGTCTAAGGCAAAATCACCTTGGTGGGGGGACTGGAGTAACTTTAGAAATTCTGGTATCAGACGTGTGATGTTAAGGTGTGATGTCACAACAACACACTCTGCACAATGGACAACAATAACAGTAAAATAACACTAAGAATTGTTGACCCAGTTCGGTTACAACCAATCTACTCTGGGGGCTACCAAGCCAGGGATGAATTCACTACTTGTAGATATAATTTACAGACTCAACGGCCCGTTGACAATCTCCTAAACTTATACTCTACTAATGACTTCCTACCTAAGAAACCACTTAGGTATGAGAACACCACTCAATCCCTTACAAACACTCAAAGAACCCACTTTGAGCACCCTTGATCTTACTTCACAGCTTCGATCAATTCAAACAACTCTCTTTCCTTCACAGCTTTAGAGAGGACAGAAACTTAACACCTATTCAAACCCTAGAATAGTGTAAATACAAGCACTTTCAACAAACTCTAGACACTAAGCCTTCTGCTCTTGATCTTCTGAATGTTTTCTGTACTTTTTCCTTTGGTCTTGTGCGCTTTATATAGCTCCTGAATTGGGCTTGGACTTGTCACAATATTTGATCAGATTTGTTAATTAAAACTGAATCTTCAAAACAGATTTTATCCCCAAAATCTTTTTAAATCTTCAACCTTTTAATTCTCCAACAGATCTGCAATCAAATCTCCCATGTAACAGAAAATATATATCCCAAGATATTCTCATCCAATGAGTTAACCACTCTCCACAATTCCAGCTAATACGTGTGCCCTAATAACATGTCCTGCTGTTATTAATTATGCAGGTCTGATGTTACAACATCACCTGTGTGACATCAGACATCCATCTTCAGCATTTAACAACTTAACACAGCCCAGTGTTAAGACTTCAATGTTACAACATCAGCACCTTGACATCAACATTGAATAAACTTTGTTTTACCAAAATTCCAGCCAATCCAGGAACTATCAATCTCCCCCTTTGGCTAATTTTGGCTAAAACACTCTCTGCACTCTGCAAACAACTTATGCACTCTGCACCTTCAGAGATTTCAGCAGCGGAATAATCTTCAGAAATTTGAAACTTATTAGCAGCAGTTTGATAATCTATCAAAGTCTTCATCACTTGATCTGCTGCAGCACCATCTTCATTATTAACAGCAGCCAATTGGTGCTCCTCTCTAAAACAAGAACCAGCATCACAGCTGTTCAGTAGCTCATTATGTGCAGCAATTTACTCCCCCTAGATGTCGGCTTGGCTGCACTCTTCACAAGTCATGATATCTTCAATACTCCCCCTCAATAACTGCATCACCACTTTTCAACTAAACACCTTTTAGCAGCATCTATCTCCCCCTTAATCTCTGCATCACATCAGCAGCATATGGCAATAAAACTCTTGACTATCTTGGCTATTTTCTCCCCCTTTTTAGCCACAATTAGGCAAGCTTCTATAAGAAGCCCTATTAACTATAGTCCGTATACCCTAGCTCTCATTGTTAGCCTCTCAATTAGTAAACAGGCAAAACAAATCATAGAAGGAAACTAAAAACATAAACAGTGCATAAACCAGCACAATATTCAAGTTACAAAACCAAGCACTATAAGTGCTAAAACAAATAAAGCTAACCCTACTGAAATAGAAGGCAATCATTAAAAGCTTGAATCTTCTGAGCTGAGAACAGCATCCTTCCTTGTTTTGTCAGCTTCACCTCCCTTTGTTGCCAATCTCAGAGTCATGACAAGTGTTTCAAATTTGTGTTTCCTTTCAGTACTAACTCTTATGACTTCATCTAACTCCTTGCAAGCCTCCTCTAGTTCTGCAATCACCCCAGTCTTGGCTGGTGACTGTTGTGATGTTGAAGCAGATGTCTTGACATTGTTAGGAACATGTTTCAACTTGTAATGAAGTAACAAGGCAGGCTTCCTTTTGCATACTACATCTGAATGCTGTAGAATTCCAGGATGTTGAGACACGATAATCCCACAAATGAGAGAGGGAAAAGCAATGTGCATCTTAACAGCATTTGTAGCAGCATGCTTAATAGTATGATCATAGATGTAGGAGCCATAGTCAATTCTTTGCTTTGTCCCAACTGCATAGATTATCTTCCCCAATTCAACATAAATTGTGGTCTTGTGACTAGTAGGAACCCAGTTGGTAATACCTATTCTGTGCAGAAGAGCATATTTGACACTCAACAAACTGGCTAACAGCTTTCCTTCTACGGGCCAAAAATCTACTCGACCAGCAGTGATTTCTCTGCATATAACTTTGTTGGAGACTTCAAATTCCCCATAATCTTCCTCATTTCTTCCTAAGTAGGCATTGATCATCTCAGGAGAAAACCAGACACACTTACCCCTGAGGGTAACTCTTCTGAAAGTTCGGCTCTTACTGTCATTTATCGCTTCAGGTATATTCACTATGAACTCCCTGACCAGTCTATCATAGCAATCAGCCAACCCTGACACAGTCCTTATGAGACCAGCAAGCTTAATTAGGTCAATAAATTCAGTAGATTCTAAGTCCTTTGCTACAACCTCTCTTTCCAGAGCTACCTTTCTTAGGCTCACACACTTCCACAAGGAGACACTTCTGGCACTGTGAGATGAGGTGTCATCAGCCACTTGATTTGGAGCAGGGTTGAAGTCTTGAGCATCATTCTCAGAATCTTCCTCCTCCCTGATTCTCCTCTTCTTGCCAGACTTGGTATCTTTGCTCCATGACTTGGGACAGTCTGTAGATGAAGTCCTTTTCTTATCCTTTCCTCTTCCAATTCTATCATCATCCGATGAGTCCTCAATCTCTATAACCTCAACCTGCTCCTTCCCTTTACCCCTGTGGCTTTCATACCTAGGGGATGATGTTCTGACATCAAGACTGGCATCAGTATCATCAGGATCTTCACCTTCCGCTTCTTGACTAAGGGCCTGGCTTTGAAGATTTTTGTCCTCTCCTTGAGAGTCGACTTGTTCAGCAGGCATTTGCCTTAGAGGGACGGAAATCCCTTTCACCCGTATCCCCTTCTCAAGGATTTTGGTGGTAAGCTGTTCCAAATGCTCGTCTACATCAAACTTCTCCTCAACAGCTTGAGAGGATGATGACCTAGCTTCAGGTTTATTCACCGTTGTCGAGGGTTTAGGGTTACCTGACTCGGGAAGAGCACTGGAAATGAGTTCTTCGGAAGAAACCCCAGTTCGTACCTGCTCAGAGTTCTTGGAAGGGACAGACATCGTTCCTTTGTGACAGACTAGGTTTGGTGAAGAACCTTCTATTCTATTGAGATTTGGGGAGATGAAACGTTGCGATGAGAATGCTTTGGTAAGTCTTGATGTAGTATCAATATGGTAAGGCGCCTGATTTTGAATACTCTTTAAAGACCAATTACTAATTTTCTCCTTCCATAAAGACTTTCCTTTTAAAACATTCACATCTGAACTTGTTAACTTTGAGTGACCTTTCAGCATCCTGATGTCATAGTCTGATGTTATGACAACAACATCATTAGTTGAATTCCCTTCAAGAGAAGTCCACTGATAGCAGTTGTCTTTGGTTCTGGTACCCTTCATAATAACCTGATTATGTTCATCAGAAACCACACACCCATCCTTAGTGTAGTTTACCCTGTAACCTTTATCACACAACTGGCTTATGCTGATCAAATTTGCACTTAAGCCCTTGACAAACATAACATTGTCAAGTTCAGGTCTACCATCACCTTGCACTTTCCCAACTCCTGCAACAACACCTTTTCCTCCATTGCCAAATATGACTTCATGAGAGGGACAAGGTCTAAGATCATCAAACATGGATCTACATCCAGACATGTGCTTGGAACACCCACTGTCAAAATACCATGTTCCTTCTTTATCACCCATGAGAGCCAATAAGCACTTCACCTTCTCCTTAGGTACCCATTGTTTAACAATTTTGGGTCTGTGCTCTCTCCATCTATTTTGAGGCTGAGGGTATCCATGCAGCTTGTAACAAGAGTACTGCATATGTCCAAATCTTCCACAATAATAGCATCTCACCCTTTCATCTCTGAATCTTCTGCCATGATGAGATTGCCTATGCTGCCATCCATGATGTGGTCTCCTCCTACCAAAACAGCCCTGCCATCTATTCTGTTGATATCTTCTCCCATAAGACGACTGAGAATGCTTTTTCCTGGATTGTCTCCCATGATGGTGAGGCTTTCTTCTTTCGTAAACATAAGGCACATCATTGTTAAATCTAAAGCCATGACTATACCCATTGACCTGATGTTGAGACATCTGATGTGACATGCCCTGTTTGAACCTAGCAGCTTGCATGCTCTTATGGTATTGTGGGGGCATATACTGACTAGCTCTTTGTGGCAGCTTTCTCTTCTGATAAGGACCAGTCTTCTTCTCAATCCTCTTAGGTTGTGAAACATCAGCTTTCTTAGGAGTAGGATCCTGCACCTTTGGCTGATGTTGAGACAATGGTTGAGACATCTCCACTTTGGTTCCTGAAGTGCTTGCTTCAGTAGATACTTTTCCCTCAACCACAAATCCTAATCCAGTCCTGTCTCCAGCTATCCTTTCCGTCTGTAGAATCTTGTCAAGAGTGTCTGTACCACTGTTCAGCATCCTAACAGACTTGGTCATTTGATCAAGATGAGCTCTTACTAGCACCACTTCATTTTCCAGATCAGCTTTTTCATTCTCAAGCTGAGCAATCTGTTCCTTGTGACACTTGTTCTCTTGACAAATCTCAGCACTTTTCAAACACAGCTCCTGATAAGTAGATGCTAACTCCTCATAGGTTACTTCCCCATCACTAGAATCATCATCAGATTCAACAATCCTGTCAAAGCTGTAAAATGCTTTGCTGACTCGCCTTCACTTTCACTATCAGAGTCAGACCAGGAAACTGTCATGCCCTTCTTCTGCTTTTTCAAGAAGGTGGGACATTCTTTCTTGACATGTCCATACCCTTCACACTCAAAGCACTGCACTCCTTTATCTTGGGCAGTTTTCTCTTCATCCTTCTTGTTGGTGTCAGAAGTCATGTTCTTGACATTAGGCCTGGTGTTATTCATTCTCTTGAATACTTTGGTGAACTGTCTTCCCAACATCACTATGGCCTGAGATAGTTCCTCCTGCGATTCAAAACTCTTTCCTTTTTCCTCTTCCTCATTTGACACCAAGGCTATACTCTTTGGTTTCTTTTCCGGCTCTTCCTCATTCAACCCTAGCTTAAATGTTTGAAGAGACCCAATGAGATCATCTACCCTCATCTTGCTGATGTCTTGTGATTCTTCGATGGCAGTAACCTTCATCTTATACTTCTTAGGTAGGGACCTAAGGATCTTCCTCATAAGCTTTTCATCTGACATCTTCTCTCCAAGGGCACTAGATGCATTGGCCAGCTCAAGAACACTCATGTGGAAGTCATGAATAGTTTCATCTTCCTTCATCTTCAGGCTTTCAAACTTTGATGTTAAAATCTGAAGTCTTGACATCTTGACTCTAGATGTTCCTTCATGAGTAGCCTACAAGATATCCCATGCTTCCTTAGCAACTTCACAGGTATTGATTAACCTGAAGATGTTCTTATCCACTCCATTGAAGATAGCATTCAGAGCTTTGGAATTTCCAAGGGCAAGTTCATCTTCCTCCTTGGTTCACTCTTCTTCAGGCTTTGGCTTAGAGGTGCCTTCTTTATCTTTGCCAGAATCATCCTTCTCACACATGACAGGAGCTTTCCATTCTTTAATAACAGCCTTCCAAGCCCTACTGTCCAAGGATTTTAAGAAGGTGGTCATCCTTGGCTTCCAATAGTCATAATTGGATCCATCCAAAATAGGGGGTCTGTTGACGAATCCTCCAACTTCTTTGTCCATCTTTACACCAGAAAGTAACTTCCCTAGATCTCACCCAGAGACAGACAGGATGCCTGCTCTGATACCAATTGAAATTCTGGTATCAGACGTGTGATGTTAAGGTGTGATGTCACAACAACACACTCTGCACAATGGACATCAATAACAGTAAAATAACACCAAGAATTGTTGACCCAGTTCGGTTACAACCAACCTACTCTGGGGGCTACCAAGCCAGGGATGGAATTCTCTACTTGTAGATATAATTTACAGACTCAACGACCCGTTGACAATCTCCTAAACTTATACTCTACTAATGACTTCCTACCTAAGAAACCACTTAGGTATGAGAACACCACTCAATCCCTTACAAACACTCAAAGAACCCACTTTGAGCACCCTTGATCTTACTTCACAGCTTCGATCAATTCAAGCAACTCTCTTTGCTTCACAGCTTTAGAGAGGACAGAAACTTAACACCTATTCAAACCCTAGAATAGTGTAAATACAAGAACTTTCAACAAACTCTAGACACTAAGCCTTCTGCTCTTGATCTTTTGAATGTTTTATGTACTTTTTCCTTTGGTCTTGTGCGCTTTATATAGCTCCTGAATTGGGCTTGGACTTGTCACAATATTTGATCAGATTTGTTAATTAAAACTGAATCTTCAAAACAGATTTTATCCCCAAAATCTTTTTAAATCTTCAACCTTTTAATTCTCCAACAGATCTGCAATCAAATCTCCCATGTAACAGAAAATATCAATCCCAAGATATTCTCATCCAATGAGTTAACCACTCTCCACAATTCCAGCTAATACGTGTGCCCTAATAACATGTCCTGCTGTTATTAATTCTGCAGGTCTGATGTTACAACATCACCTGTGTGACATCAGACATCCATCTTCAGCATTTAACAACTTAACACAGCCCAGTGTTAAGACTTCAATGTTACAACATCAGCACCTTGACATCAACATTGAATAAACTTTGTTTTACCAAAATTCCAGCCAATCCAGGAACTATCAACTTTGTTAATAGTGAACTAGGATAAAAATAATCGTGTCTATTTATTTTTATTCTCTTGTTAGCATTATTTTTTTAATTCCGTAGAAAATATCATTGTTGGTGAAACCCAATTCAAACCCCCATTTCTTGTGTTTCTCACCCCTTCATACCTCTTAAAAAAACCCTAATCCACTATATCATACACCTTACTAATGTCTGCCTTGAGATCCAGATGATCCTTACTACCTTTAGTCTTGCGCTTGAGGGCATGGATGACCTCTATAGCAATCATCGCATTATCAAGAATAGAGCGACCCTCCACAAACTCTGATTGTTCCTCTACCACACATTTACCTAACAGAATCTTCAATATATTAGCAACAGCTTTAGACACAAGTTTGTAGACCAAATTGATAAGGGGATAAGGCAAAAATCTTTCATGTCATGAGGGTTAGCACACTTAGAAATCAAAAAAATATTAGCATCATTCAGTGATGATAGAAAGAAACCCCTCTCCAACCAAATTGTGGCATCCTCCCAAATATCATTACCACACAAATCCCAGAAGTTCTGATAAAAAGTCAGATTAAAACTGTCCAAACCCGATAATTTATTAGGGTGTAGATCAAATAAAGCAGCATAAAGTTCGTTCTTTACTAAAGGAATTATCAATCTCTTATTGTCTTCCGTAGAAATCTTAGGTTGGGTAAGACTAAGCACTGTGTTAGAACAAGATTTATTCTTGATATTTTCTCTTTAGATTTGATGATAAAAAAAGTATTTAAAGTATAATGGTTTATTTGATGTGTGTTTAATTGATGCAGGTTCTTGTCTTGTACATAAATAATCAGAATATGTTTACTTAAGATACACTTGGAGTTGCCTCATTGCTAGCTTCTGGTGGCAGAGTCTGAAGAACAATTTCTAGTGTGGTTGACGAAGACTCTGAACTGAAGGCCTCAGCATTAAAATGAGTTTCTACACTTAGTAATTGTATATCAACATTTGCTATCATTCAGAGTTGATGATAAAGTTGTGGACTATCTGTACTACTGAAAGCATATTGTATCGTCTTATCAGCCCGTCAACTCGAGTCTACAGAATTGCAAGGCTCAAGAAAATATGGTACGTTCTATGGTGTCTACTTCCAATGGCTCTATTAGTATAGAACTTATTGAAGACTCAATGGTTAAATGTGTTACACAATGGATTCAAAAATCTGTTGTGCATCCATCTTCAACGTCTCTTGTACTTTGGAGCAAAAGCAAAGACACTTGATCAAGTAACCTTCTCAACGACTAGTTTCTAAAAAGCTTATATATATGGCTGAAGATTCAAACCTGAATTTTTAACAAAGATTCTTCTGTTGAAGGAGTAACAAGATCAAGCAATTATCAACTATGTAATAGGCAGATTTTTCGTTATAGGTTGTAATTGTAAAAGCCTTAAAATTTCTCAACCTTGTACATATTTAAGGAATCTTAAGTGCTTTAGGTCTTTGTTATGGTGATTTCCCGTACCTCTGATGTGTGCATCATGTACACCTTGTTCTCTATTCTACTGAGCCTTCAGTAGTTTAGATTAAGTCTCCTGCTATGTGCTCGAGCAAACAAAAGTCTTTTTTAGCTAGTCTGATTAAGCAAAAACAAAGTCTTAGACATGTGCTCTAAGCAAAGGTAAGTCTTAGCCAGAAGATAGATGAGCAGGTGGCTCAGTCAAATGGCGTAAGTAAAGGAAAGTCTCAGCCAAAAGACAAATGAACAGGTGGCTCATTCAGATGGTGTGAGCAAAGGAAGTCTTAGACATGTGCTCTAAGCAAGGGGAAGTTTTAACCAGATGATCAGGTGGCTCAGTCAGATGGTATGAGCAACGGTTAAGTCTTATACACGCGCTCTAAGCAAGGAAAGTCTCAGACAGTTGGTCTGAGTAGTTGTTGTTAGTTCTTGGATTGGCTGGAATTTTGGTAAAACAAAGTATGTTCAATGTTGATGTCAAGGTGCTGATGTTGCAACATTGAGTCTTAACACTGGGCTGTGTTAAGTAGTTAATTTGCTGAAGTTGGATGTCTGATGTCACATGGTGATGTTGTGACATTAGATCTGTAGAATTGATAACATCAGGTTGTGATGTTGTTAGGGTTTGCGTGTTAGCTGGAATTGTGGAGAGCAAGCTGTCTCATTGGATGCGAATATCTTGGGATAGATATTTTCTACTGCAAAGGAGATCTGGTGCAGATTTGTAGGAGATTTAAAAGGTTGAACATTTAAAAAGATTTTAGGAGAAAATTTGTTTTAAATATTCAGTTTTAAATAACAAATCTGGCGGATTTTGGAGCAGGTCCAAGACCAATTCAAGGAGCTATATAAAGCGCACAAGACCAAAGGAAAAAGTGACAGAGATACAGAGAAAGAATCAAGAGCATAGGCTGAGTGTCTTGAGTATTTTGTACGAGTCATATATCCAGAATTCTAGGGTGAATTACTGAGTCGTATTCTGTCCTCTCTTAGAAGCTGTGAAGCAATAGAGAGTTGGTACTTGATCAAAGTTGTGAAGTAAGATCAAGGTTGCTCAAAGAGGTTGTTCCTTGAGTATTGTTTTAGGGATTGAGTAGTGTTCTCATATCTAAGTGGTGTCTTAGGTAGAAAGTCACTAGTAGGAATTAAGTTTAGGAGATTTTCAACTGGGTAGTTGAGTCTGTAAATTAATTCTACAAGTAGTGAAATTCATCCCTGGCTTGGTAGCCCCTAGACGTAGGTAGTTAGACCGAACTGGGTGAACAATTTGGTGTGTTATTGTGTTACTGTTATTGCTGTCCATTTGCAGAGTGTGTTGTTGTGACATCGCTCCTTAACATCACACGTCTGATACCAGAATTTCAATTGGTATCAGAGCAGGCATCCTGTCTGTCTCTGGGTGAGATCTAGGGAAGTTACTTTCTAGTGTAAAGATGGACAAAGAAGTTTGAGGATTCGTCAACAGACCCCCTATTTTGGATGGATCCAATTATGACTATTGGAAGCCAAGGATGACTACTTTCTTAAAATCCTTGGACAGCAGGGCATGGAAGGCTATTATTAAAGAGTGGAAAGCACCTGTTATGTGTGAGAAAGATGATGCTGGCAAAGATAAAGAAGGCACCTCAAAGCCAAAGCCTGAAGAAGAATGGACCAAGGAAGAAGATGAGCTTGCCCTTGGAAATTCCAAAGCTCTAAATGCAATTTTCAATGGAGTGGATAAGAATATTTTCAGGTTAATCAATACCTGTGAAGTTGCTAAGGAAGCGTGGGATATTTTGAAGGCCACTCATGAAGGTACATCTAGAGTTAAAATGTCAAGACTTCAGATTCTAACATCAAAATTTGAAAGCTTGAAGATGAGGGAAGATGAGACTATTCATGACTTCCACATGAGTGTTCTTGAGCTGGCTAATGCATCCAGTGCTCTTGGTGAAAAGATGTCAGATGAAAAGCTTGTAAGGAAGATTCTTAGGTCCATTCCTAAGAAGTATAAGATAAAGGTTACTGCCATTGAAGAATCACAAGACATCAGCAAGATGAGAGTTGATGAGCTCATTGGATCTCTTCAAACTTTTGAGCTTGGGTTGAATGAGGAAGAACGAGAAAACAAGCCAAAGAGTATAGCCTTGGTGTCAAATGATCAAGAAGAAAAAGGAAAATGTTCAAAATCCCAGGAGGATCTATCTCAGGCCATAGTTATATTGGGAAGACAGTTCAACAAAGTGTTCAAGAGGATGAACAATAACTCCAGGCCTAATGTCAAGAACATATCTTCTGACATCAGCAAGTCAAAAGAGAAGGATGAAGAGAAAACTGCCCAAGATAAAGGAGATCAGTGCTTTGAGTGTGAAGGGTATGGACATGTCAAGAAAGAGTGTCCCACCTTCTTGAAAAAGTAGAAGAAGGGCATGACAGTTTCCTGGTCTGACTCTGAAAGTGAAGGTGAAGGTGAGTCAGCAAAGCATGTTAGAGCTCTAACAGGAACTGTTGTTTCTGATAATGATTCTAGTGATGGAGAAATAACGTATGAGGAGTTGGCATCAACTTATCAAGGGCTGTGTTTAAAAAGTGCAGAGATTTGTCAAGAAAACAAGTGCCACAAGCAACAGATTGCTCAGCTTGAGAATGAAAAAGCTGATCTGGAGAATGAAGTTGTACTAGTTAAAGCTCACCTTGATCAGATGACCAAGTCTGTTAGGATGCTGAGTTGTGGGACAAACACACTTGATAAGATCCTTCAGACAGAAAAGGTTGCTGGTGATAAGTCAGGTATAAGATTTGTGGTTCAGAAAAGGGTTTCTGCTGAAGCAAGCTCTTCAGGAACGAAGGAGGAGGTGTCCCAACTAATGTCTCAAACAAAAGGACAGGATTCTACCCCTAAGAAGATTGTTCAGCCTCAGAATGTTGAGAAAAAGGATGGTCCCCATCAGAGAAAAATGCAGTCTCAAGGAGCCAGTCAGTATATGCCTCCCCAATATCACAAGAGCATGCAAGCTGCAAGGTTCAAACAGAACATGTCGCATCAGATGTCTCAACATCAGGAAAACTGGTATGGATATGGATACAACAATGTTGTGCCTCATCACTATGGAAGAAGGAAGCCGTATCACCATAGTAGATAGCCTAGAAGACAGCATCCTCAGTACAGAAGGAGACATTCCAACTATGGAAGAAGAAGACAACATTATGGGTGGCAGCCACAGCATTATCATCAAAGTGGCAAAAGATTTAATCACTTTGGAGATGACAGAGTAAGATGCTTCTATTGTGGAAGGTTTGGACATATGCAGTACTCTTGTTTTAAATTGCATGGTTATCCACAATCTGCTCCTCAAAGCAAACCAAAGGAGGTCAGACCTAAAGTTGCTAAACAATGGGTTTCTTAAGAGAAGGTGAAATGTCTACTAGCCCACACCTCAGATAGACATGTTGATAAGGATACATGGTACTTTGACAGTGGATGTTCAAGGCATATGACTGGCCTCAAAAATCTGATATTTGAAGTCAGTCGTTGTCCCTCTCATGAGGTTATGTTTGGCAATGGCGAGAAAGGTGTAGTTGCAGGAGTTGGAAAAGTGAAAGGTGATGGTAGACCTGAACTTGACAATGTTTTGTTTATCAATGGTTTAAATGCAAATTTGATCAGCATAAGTCAATTGTGTGATGAAGGGTACAAAGTTAATTACACCAAAGATGAGTGTGTGGTATCGGGTGAGCATAATCAAGTTGTTATGAAGGGTGCCAGAACCAAAGATAACTGCTATCAGTGGATTTCCCTTGAAGGTAATTCAACTAATGAAGCTCAAGTTGATGTTATAACATCAGACTAGGACGTCAGGATGCTGAAAGGTCACTCAGAGTTAATGAGTTCTGATGTGAATTTTTTTAAATTTTTAAAAGGAAAGTCTTTATGGAGGGAGAAAATTAGTAATTGGTCTTTAAGAGGTACTCAAAATCAGGCGCCTTACCACATTGATTCTATATCAAGATTCATCAAAGAGTTCTCGTCTCAACGGTTCATCTCCCTCAACAGAATAGAAAAATCTTATCTAAACCTAGTCTGTTACAAAGGAACGATGTCTTCCCCATCCAAGAACTCTGATTCTCAAAGACCTGCGCATGTATGAACTAGGGTTTCTTCGGAAAAATAACTTGCTGACAAAGAACACATTCCTATGGCACTTCCAGACTCAGGTAACTCTAAACGTTCATCCAAGCTGAATAAAACTGAAACTAGGTCATCATCCTCTCAAGCTATTGAGGAGAAGTTTGATGTGGACATGCATTTGGAGCAGATTGCCACCAAAATTCTTGAGAAGGGAATACAGGTGAAAGGGATTTCTGTCCCATTAAGGCAAATGCCTGCTGAACAGGTAGACTCTCAAAGTGAGGACACAAATCTTCAACGACTGGCCTTGACGATGATTCGAGACGCTGAAAGTGGTAATAAAGAAGAAGATCTTGAAGATACTGATGTCTTCTTTGATGTCAGAACATCGTCACCTAGGAATGAAAGTCACAGGTGTAAAGGGAAGGATCAAATTGAGGTTATAGAGGTTGAGGACTCATCAGATAGTGATATCATTGGAAAAAGGGAGGATAGGAAAGGGAAAGGAGTGGAGTCTCTTCCTGATGAAAATATGGTCAAGGATAAGAAAAGGACTTCAGTCGCAAACTCTCCCAAGTTGTGGAGAAAAATTTCCAGGTCTGGCAAGAAGAGGAGAATCAGGGAAGAATCAGATTCAGAGTGTGATGTTCAAGACATCAACCCTATGATGAAAGGAGCTGCTGATCAAGTACCTGATAACATCTCATTTCACTGTGCCAGAAGTGCATCCATGTGGAACTGTGTGAGCCAACGAAGGATAGCTCTAGAAAGAGAGCTAGTAGGTGATGACTTAGAGTCTACTGGTATTGTAGATCTAATTAAGTTTGCTGGTCTCATAAGGACTGTGTCAGGATTGTCTAGTTGCTATGATAGACTGGTCAGAGAATTTATAGTGAATATCCCTGAGTCTATTGATAACAGCAAAAGCCTAACCTTCAGAAGAGTTACTGTCAGGGGTAAGTGTGTCTGGTTCTCTCCTAAGGTGATCAATGCCTACTTAGGAAGAAGTGAGGAAGATGATGGAGAATTATAAGTTTCTAAGAATGTTATCTGCAAAGAGATCACAGCTGGGCAGGTAGAAGTTTGGCCTTCAAGAGGAAAGTTATCAACAAGTTTATTAAGTGTGAAATATGCTCTTCTTCATAGAATAGGTGTGGTTAACTGGGTTCCTACTAACCACAAGACCTCTGTTTCTGCTGGACTGGGAAAATTAGTTTATGCCATTGGAACAAAGAAACTAATTGATTATGGCTCTTACATCTATAATCAGACTATCAAGCACGCTGCAACAAGAGCTGTGAAATTTCCTATTGCATTTCCATCCCTCATTTATGGGATAATTCTGTCTCAGCATCCTGGGATTCTTAACCCGGATGATAGTGTGTGTAGAAGGAAGCCTGGATTGTCGTTTCATCAGAAGTTGTTTAAAGGAAGACATGTTGCTGATAATGTCAAAGCATCTGCCTCAACATCTACTAATCATACTCATGTCAAGACTGATATGATTTCTGAACTGGAGGAAGCCTGTAAAGAACTTGATGAAGTCATTAGAGTAAACATTGAAAGGAAGGACAAGTTTAAAAAATTACTTATGAAGATGAAGGAGAAAGAAAGTGATAAGACAGATGAGTCTGACAATGACAGTCCAAAAGAAGATGAAGAAAATGATGATCTCAGCTCAGATGATCAAAGTTTTTAATGCTCCTCTTAATTAGTAGTTTTATTTTTATTTTTTGCTTTTGTTTCAGCACTGAATGTGCTTTGTTATGTAATTTGAATATTGTGCTGTTATATGCACTGGTTATGTTTTTTTTCTATGATTTGTTTTGCCTGGTTGCTAACTGTGAGGCTAACAATGAGAGCTAGGGTGTACTAACTGTAGTGAATAGGGCTTCTGATTGAAGCTTGTCTAATTGTGGCTAAAAAGGGGGAGAAGTAGCCAAGGAAAGAAAGCATTGTCTAAAGGTGCTGTCAGCTGAGGTGTTGTCATGTCAAAGGAATATGCAGAAATTAAGGGGGAGTAATGAGTAATTACTGAATGCACTGAACTGTGTAATCAGCTGGCTTTGATGGTTCATGATTGAGGGGGAACAACATTGTAGCCTGGTAAAGATGTTGAAATATGTGCAGCAGAGTTTTTGTGAGGAAAAGTCCATAATGAAGATATGATGCTGCTACTGGATGCTAAAGTGAATTAAAGTTGCTGCTAATAATGAAATATGTGCAGCTGTTTGAAGAATGTAGCTGTTTTGTTTGTTGCTGCAGCAGAGTTTTTCTGAAGTGAAGTTTTGAAGATGCTGCTGCTTGAAAGTCTCAAAATTATTGAAGTTTTCCGCTGCTGAAGTCTCTGAAGGTGCAGAGTGCAGAGATTGTTTTAGCCAAAATTAGCCAAAGGGGGAGATTGTTAGTTCTTGGATTGGCTGGAATTTTGGTAAAACAAAGTATGTTCAATGTTGATGTCAAGGTGCTGATGTTGCAACATTGAGTCTTAACACTGGGCTGTGTTAAGTAGTTAATTTGCTGAAGTTGGATGTCTGATGTCACATGGCGATGTTGTGACATTAGATCTGCAGAATTGATAACATCAGGTTGTGATGTTGTTAAGGTTTGCGTGTTAGCTGGAATTGTGGAGAGCAAGCTGTCTCATTGGATGCGAATATCTTGGGATAGATATTTTCTGCTGCAAAGGAGATCTGGTGCAGATTTGTAGGAGATTTAAAAGGTTGAAGATTTAAAAAGATTTTAGGAGAAAATTTGTTTTAAATGTTCAGTTTTAAATAACAAATCTGGCGAGATTTTGGAGCAGGTCCAAGACCAATTCAAGGAGCTATATAAAGCGCACAAGACCAAAGAAAAAAGTGACAGAGATACAGAGAAAGAATCAAGAGCATAGGCTGAGTGTCTTGAGTATTTTGTACGAGTCCTGTATC
The DNA here is from genome assembly GCA_022829125.1 of Lathyrus tuberosus. Taxonomy (NCBI): domain Eukaryota; kingdom Viridiplantae; phylum Streptophyta; class Magnoliopsida; order Fabales; family Fabaceae; genus Lathyrus; species Lathyrus tuberosus. The sequence continues at coordinate 280,925 of JALAZF010000026.1, forward strand.
CAGAATTCTAGGGTGAATTGCTGAGTCATATTCTGTCCTCTCTTAGAAGCTGTGAAGCAATAGAGAGTTGGTACTTGATCAAAGCTGTGAAGTAAGATCAAGGTTGCTCAAAGAGGTTGTTCCTTGAGTATTGTTTTAGGGATTGAGTAGTGTTTTCATATCTAAGTGGTGTCTTAGGTAGAAAGTCACTAGTAGGAATTAAGTTTAGGAGATTTTCAACTGGGTTGTTGAGTCTGTAAATTAATTCTACAAGTAGTGAAATTCATCCCTGGCTTGGTAGCCCCCAGATGTAGGTAGTTAGACCGAACTGGGTGAACAATTTGGTGTGTTATTGTGTTACTGTTATTGCTATCCATTTGCAGAGTGTGTTGTTGTGACATCGCTCCTTAACATCACACGTCTGATACCAGAATTTCAGTTGTAAAAGTCTTATGCAGAAGCATAAGCGATTGTAATCATGAATGGTTATAATGAAAAGCTCTTGCGAGGAAAGGGGACTGGACTACTCACAGTTAAGGGAGGAACCAATATAAATCTTTTGTGTCTTCTGTTGCTATTTTATTTACTTATGTTGAATCCGCTGCCAAATGAATTAACTCAGAATCTGAACATCAATTCTGATTTTGAGACTCTTATCAGAAGCTAAATAATAAGAAAACGTGAAACACAATTCAAGCCCCCATTCTTGTGTACTTTTCACACCTTCAATTGGTATCAGAGCATGGTTTGTGCTTAACACTTAACAGTGGTGTAGATATTTATCCAATAAGAAAAGTATATTTCTTCTTCAAGAAGTAATCAAGTGCCACATGAAAAATATCATACGACTTTTCCTACCATATTCAAATGGGTGATTCCATTGAATTTAAATGATGGAAAAGCTAAACATATTTTTAACTCATTGGACTTGATAAAGGGTTGCTGAAGGTCTATAGAATATCCTTGAAAAAGGATTTACTATTGAAGTTGATGGTGTTATTGATGATCTTTTTAAAAATCTTTTTCACCAACTTAGAAGATGCATATTGAATATCTTCAGAGGTAGTTGCATTCTGGTAGATGCAATATCTCACTTCTGAGTACATCAACATCATTGATATGTTTGATGCTTGGACTATCTTTGAAGTCTTGTGCATGGGTTTGTGGAATCAGTTTTTGAAGCTTGAAGCAGTTACACTTCATCTAATCTTTTCAAGCAAATTCTATGAGGACTGTTTCTTGACTTAAACCTAAAGTCACAATTTTTAGTCTTTAAAGAAAAAAATGAAGTTGGATGATGAAAAACTATTCAACATATCACCTTCACCTTTTTAGCTTAAGTTCTGTGGAATGACTAATGATAAGAAACTTAGGTTTCTTGTCAGAAGGATTTTCTTACTGGATGAATAGATTGTGATGTCTGTTGATAGAAGAGTAACTTCAAGAGCTTCTAAAATACTTGTATTTCAACTGATTTCCCAAATCTGAAAGCAAGAAGTAATTTCTACCAGAACCTAATATCAGATGCTCATCAATGTTTAATCATTGGAAGCTGATATTAGTGGAGAATGCAGATGAAGAGAAGCATCTGTGTTCTGAAACAAAAATCAAATATTGAAAAGCAAGAGATGTTGTTAAAGCTATCTTGTTTTAAAATATTTGATTATATGGAGTTTGTTCTTTAAGGTGATATCTTTAGAAACTCCATTGCTTCTTGGTTGATGACCATTATGGATGTTGTTTTAAAAGACTTTTATATGAGAAATCTTCAACTTCTCTTTGAGTTCTGTTAGTTGTACTGAGACAGTAATTTGATCTGCTTTATATCAATCTCTGATAGCTAACGCCATCTGGTTCTGAGCTTCTCAATGATTTCAAAGTCAAAAGATTTAATCCAAGATAATGAGATTATTGACATTGCTTAGAACAAGATTTTGTTCCTATCATATCTCATTCTAGACTCATACTCTGGAGTGACTTATGATCTGCTATCAGATTGAGATGTAAGGCACATAAGAGTTTGTTTGTACTTACATGTATGGTCTTATAGAAATATGAGTATCATAATGTATCTGCTACAGATATCAAGGAAAGAAGCAGAGGCATCTTCCATAAGGTTGTTTACAACATTGTTTGGAAGATGAGCCAACAACCCAGATTCAAGTACTGGTGGTACTGAATTTGGTGAGAGTAGTGGAATCAGTGGTTAGACAGCTATTGAATTAGAATCCACTCAAAGCTGTGTTCACACTCTATTGGTTAAGTCTGACTATTGAATCGAGTCTAACAAAAAAAAGTGGTATGTTTGTTCTTTTCTGGCTTATCTTTTGATTCAATGAAACATTTGTTTAGATTTAAATACAAAGTTTCTGTTAGATCTCTAGAGAAGTTCTTTTTAAAAAGAGAACTTCAGATGTCTTTAAGAGGAAACTCTGTTGTGTTTGTCTATACTAAATGTCTTATCAAGCCAGATGATGATCATATTTATGAAAACAGTTTCCTCACCTGTGTGTTGATACTGTTGCTTGATAGTTGTCTAAAGAAGACAATTCAATATTTATCTATTACTCATGACTCTTGTTTCAAGACAAAGTGCTAGCTCTGAATTGAATCTTAGAGACTTGAAACTGACAGATGATATCTCTGTCTAAGTCTAGACTCACTAGACTTTGATGGTTGATAGCTTCTGAAAGTTGTCAGTTTTTGAGGTTCAAAAGAAGATTCTTTTTTACCGTCTTAAGCAGTTTAAGTAAAAAGTTTTCTGAAAGCTTTTTAATACTTAACATTTCATAAAGGTGAAACTCATCTGGTGGAATTGAAATATCTGCTGGATAAAGAACCTTTGGGTAATGATGTTTTCTCTTTTAGTACTTGTTGTTACTATTCCATGTCCTGTGAAACATCATTGTGTCCTTTTTCTGACAAGATTCTTATTTTTGTACGATTCTTGTTCAACTTCTTTTCTTTCTTCTTCTTCTTCTTCTTCTTCTTCTTCTTCTCTTTCTTCTTTTCCTCTTGTTTGTGTGCTGACCAAACCAAACTTGAGATGAGTTCTTCAGTTTATTCTCCTTTGAATCAGTTGATTATCAACAATGAAAAGTTTGTGGATTTTGATGAGTTGCTTAATATTGGTTTCAACTTCTGGGAGACTGTGTCTAAACAAAGGTAGAATGGCTACTTTGAGATGCTATGTGGTTTCACTTATAACCAATCCTTGTTGTTTTTCCTTTGCTTTTCCTTGTTAATCCTAACCCTTGTTTGTTTCTTGATCATAAAGAAACCGAGTATACTTAGCTCTAAGGCAGTCTAATTCACAACAAGGATAATTAAGTAATTTTCGAATGTCCATGGTCCGCCTTTCAACGCCGCTTCCATATCAAGTTTGTGTGAGAAGTGAAATAGAAATAAACCTTCCATTGCTTGCTTGATAATTACACCCTTCACTGGTCTCCACATATCCGCCACTCTCGCTTTCATCGACTTCACATGGATGGGTTTATCACACAAGAACCGACCTATAAGGCACCACCATAGATCCACCACCTATCCTCCTTCTTCGTTTAGATCAAAGCAAAAACCCTCCTCTTCACCTTTGTCGTGGATTGATAGATTTTAGATACTAGGGCTTGCCATACTGAACTGTAATACATACCGTAGAACCAAAAGACCTAGGAAAAGAACAAATAAAGCTTCTTAGAAGAGAAGAAAAACTGAAACCCTAACAGAGCCTAGGGAAAGACGTTATATTGTTATAAAGTGTTAGATGAATTAGTATAAATTATAAAATGATATACATATACTTGATAGAGGGACCAAATTTGTAGTTAAGTCAAAATAGAAATGATATGAGATGAGATAATATTCAAAGTCAGTATTTAATTAGAACCATCAATTGTATAACTGCTCATTTACCAAGTCTTACATCTTGTGAGCAATATTTCATAATCTTATAGACATGATACCATATGTTGGCCGTAGAAACCGGCATACACAATTAACGATATGAGCACTTCAATGAAGAAGGTAGAACATCCAAAAATTCATTTTACCACGTTTATCTCCTAATATATTTCCTAACTTCTAGGTCGCACCTAATATTTATAAGCATTGTAACTTATTGCATTTATTGAAATTTTATGAATGGATAAAATAACGAGTCATACTTTTAATGTGCTGCATATCTACTTAATGAAGCCCGCAAAAAGCTCATATTCAAGAGTTTTCATAAAAGCAAAGAGCTGCAGGGAGGTACAAATCTCAAGTGGCACCAAGAGAAATAAAAGAGGATAATATGGTGTACTTAAATAGGTAATGGCACCTACCAGAATAAAAAAACTACTTCCCAAATGTGAAGGACTACTTCCCTAATGTGAAGGACCTTATAGAGTACGTGAAAAACTATCATGTGGCACCTATAAACAAGAAGAAATGAAGGAAAATTATGTGCCCAAGTCTTGGAACTCAATAAATCCAAGGCATTATATAGTTAATGTTTATTTTTGAAGTTAATAAGGAAAAGATATAAACTGCCATTACTGCTATTTTTAAATATCAATAAAGTGGCAGGTAACATTTTTTTTCCCTACAAGGGCATGGGTTTCTAACGAGGTTCCTTATTAACTACTCCCTCCGTCTTATAATAGGTGTCCTCTTTCCTATTTTTATTTGTCTCAAATTATTTGTCCCTTTAAAATATCAATGTAATATTTATTATTTCTGTCCACTAACTTACCCTTATTTATTATATTTTAAATTATGGAACTACTCCACTACCTATTAACAATAAGGTAATTTTATTAAATGACATTCATTTTATCATTGAAATCAACTTAATTAATCATTAAATTAAAAAGTGTAAAAATCTCAAAGAGGACACCTATTGTGAGACAGAGGGAGTAATGATGTATTCTCTACAACTCAATTATTGATCACATACAAAATAACTGAGTCTTTCGTGTGAATGCATCTTATTCAAGAATTAGTTTTGATGAAGATAAAAGTGAAGGTGAGAAAAACACAAGAAAATGGGGGTTTGAATTGGGGTTTTCAAAAACAAAATTTTTTTACCCACTCAATAAAAGACACCGCTAATGAACAACAAAGAGAAAACACTTCGATTTTTATACTGGTTCACTTGAAAAACTCAGTTAATCCAGTCCACCCGCCAAGGTGATTTTGCCTTATACCCAAGGATTTAATCCACTATAATCAACTTATTACAACTGCACTAGCAACCGCTGGTGACTAACAAACCACAAAGACACACAGTCTATGTCTTCTCAAGGATTCTGACCAAACTGGTCCCTTTAGGAAATACAAACAACTGTTTGATTACAAGGTTGTGTTTACAAAGATTGCTTCTACACAAGCAGTTATAAACAAGTTAAAAACACAATACACTTAAAGAAAATTCTGCACAAATTTAGACAACAGTCTTGCTTTATTGCTTCATGCGCATAGTGCTTGCAGTAATACTTCAAGTCTTCAAATCTTTATATAGCCAGAAAAAAAGATTCGTTGAAGGGTAGATCTGGTATTCTTCATGAATGAGCTGGCAACTTGAGTAACGGTTTGATACGGAGGGGACAAGAATCGTACTACCTCAATTTCCTTACTCCATGAAATCCGCTTAGTGGAAGGAATATTGGTTTGTATAATGTACTATTTTTCCCACGTATAAACTCGTTCTTATCTTCTATTCTTCAGTGGCTTCTGGATAAATAGTTGTTTGAAGCATGAGTTAGAAGAGTTGATTTAGCTTGAGTTCAGAAACTTCAATCATCAATCAGAAGCTTGATCACATTAATATCTGACTTGAGATTCTTTAGAGTTCTTTGAACCTTCAACGTTTAATCTTCGGAAGCTTAAGTTCAGAAACTTCAATCATCAATCAGAAGCTTGATCACATCAATATCCGACTTGAGATTCTTCAGAATTTTTGAACCTTCAGCGTTTAATCTTCGGAAGTTTGAGCAGTCTTTAGAAGTGAATTGATCAGAGTCACACGTCAGAAGCAAGAGCCAAGAGAACGTTGCAGCAGCAACATACTGTTTTCTTAGAAGCTTCTCATCCGTGCGTTTAAGCATAAACGATTTAGATCAATATATTCAGAAACTTGTAACATTTCACATTCAAGAGTCAGAATCAAAGTTGTTTGCTAAAGATACACAATAACAAACGGTTAGGTTACCAAAATTGTTCTCACACAAATACTGACTTGTTATCATCAAAACTTAGAGATACCGATGCAGAACCAAATTTTGTTCTAATAAAAAGATCTCAAAGAAGAAAATAAATCAAGTTATACCATGTGTATGAATTGAAGATAATCAAGAAATAAGTGAATGGAAACATGTCCAAATGTACTCGTTGTAATTTACGTTATAAGACATTTTAATGCTCAAAAATTTCACATTTCACTTCATATACACCCTTCTTACATTATCATTCATATTTATTCTTCAGGCCATCTTTAAAAATACAATTTTTAAGCAATTTCATAAAGTGGTAGTAGAATACCATATATGGTTCCGAATACAAGATTAAAAAATTAAAATATCCTGTTTTTAAAAGGGTGGTATTCGAATACCATATATGGTAATACAGATTTTTAAAATTTGAAATTTAAACATTTTTCTGATGTGTCATTCGAATACGAATACCACATTGTGGTATCCAAGTAATAACCTAAAATCATGCATTATTTTCAAAATCTAAATGTTCCACAATCATTGCATTGTTTCATGATTTCATAAATATGAATAATTGCATTGCATCATTGTTTCAAGATTCAAAAGTCATTTTAATGCTTCATGAATAGTTTCTAGATGAATATGCATCTCTTTATGACAATGTTCCATGAAGTATATAAGATGTACTTTTCAAAATTCAGATTTACCACTTTCTAACATTTAAAATTTTCATATCAATTCACACATATTATCAAGTACTCATTCATTAAAACATTACACATTATTTTCACATCATCCACAGTTTCTTTATATATATATATATATATATATATATCATTCTAAGCACTCAAATTGTTATAGTTTGAATTGTAAACATATTGAAAGAGAAGATCCAAAGACAAAGTCTTGGATTTAAAACAAGACAATATTTCTTCAAAATTATTCTAAGGTTTTGTTGTGACTTAATCATCAAAGTGTATGGTAATAAGTTGTGAATAATAAGAGAGAGTGGTGTGCTTTCTCAAGTGATGAGTCCAAGCCTTTGAGGTTGGCATCAATTTTGGTAAAACTAACTTAACAGAAAGATGTTGGACAATATGTCCTAACATGTTGAACTGACTGCATGTTAAGTTGTTAGACAAGATGTCCTACCATGTTTATTCGACATCTTTGTCTGTTACAGTTTGGAATAACTATAATCTGATTCCCAAGTTTTATGGGAATGTGAATTTGTCCTAGGTGGAATCCGAGATTGAGGAATCAGAGATTCTGGTTCTAAAAGGAATATGTTGTTTCTAAGTGTGGAGACACTTTAGGAAACTTAGGATTGAAGAAACTATTCTAGAGAAGAATAGGTCGCGGATTCTGTGGAGCTGAATTGCTGCGATTCTGAAGCCCAAATCCAGTTCTGTTTAGTGATATAAATAGGATGGAGTTAACCTAGAATAGGCGCTGAATATACATAGCTATTATTGAGTACTAGGGTTTGTATTTTTGTGAGCCTCTCTTGTATTGTGTGAATACCTGAGTTGGACAGTTTTTATTGAGTTGTAATTGTTCAGTCACTGTTGTGGTTGAAAGGGAATTGAGAAGGGTCTCATACCTAGGAGTGCCTTAGGTAGAAATCTAGCACGGGTAGTTTCTAGGTGTCAAGTTGTAAACGGTTGAGTTTAGCTTAGAACCAATTCTGCTTAGTGGATTTCATTCCTGGCTTGGTAGCACCCAGACGTAGGTGTTGTTGATCACCGAACTGGGTTAACAATTCTTGTGTGTTGTTTACTTTCTGCTGTTTGTATGCAGTTCTCCATTATCCTTTTGTGAGAAGCAGAGATCAAGTGTCACGACATCATGTCCGATATCTTAGTGATCTGCTTGACCAAAATTTCAATTGGTATCAAAGCAGGTATCCTGCTCTGTATCTGGGTGAGATTCAGGGACGATACTTTCTGGTTCAATGGATAAAGGAGGAATTTTAAATAGACCACTCATACTTGATGGTTCCAATTATGAATATTGGAAAGTGCGCATGATGGCGTTCATCAAGTCCATGGATGGTAAAGCTTGGAAGTCTGTGGTTAAAGGGTGGGACCCACCAAAGACCAAAGGCAAGGATGGAAAGATCACTGATGAGGTGAAGCCTTAGGAAGACTAGGATGATAAAGATGATAAACTTGCTCAAGGTAATTCCAAAGCCTTGAATGCTTTGTTCAATGGTGTGGACAAGAACATCTTCAGGCTCATCAAGAACTGCACTGTTGCCACGGATGCATGGGAGATCTTGAAGACTGCCCATGAAAGAACGTCAAGAGTAAAATCTTCAAGACTTCAGCTTCTCACCACTAAGTTTGAGAACTTGAGGATGAAAGAGGATGAAAGTATACAAGACTTTCATATGAACATTGTTGATATTGCCAACACATCAAGTGACCTGGGAGCGAAAATTCCAGAAGCCAAGTTGGTTCAGAAAATCCTGAGGTCTCTCCCCAAGAGATTTGATATGAAGGTGACTGCTATTGAGGAAGCCCAGGATATAAATACTAGAAAAGTAGATGAGCTCATGGGATCACTCCAAACTTTTGAAATGGCTATCAGCGAGAAGGATGAAAAGAAGAAAAGTCTAGCCATGGTGACTAACTAAGAAGAGGATGACTCCAATAAGGATCTGTCCAAAGCTGTGGGGTTTCTTGAAAAACATTATCACCAACTGTTGAAGAAACTAGATGAGAAGTCTAAAACCAATGTTAAGGCTTAGTCTTTCGACATCTATAGATCAAGAAACTTCCGACATCTATAATAAGAAACCCAACCGAGGAAAGGGAATTCAATGCTTTGAGTGCGGGGGTTTTGGACACACAAGAGGTGAATGTCCCACCTTCCACAAGAAGGAGAAGAAAGGTTTATCCACTTCATGGTCTAAAGATGACTCCTCAAGTGATGGAGAATTGGCTAAACGTGTGACTGCACTCATTGGAGTATATGATTCGAACAAGGAATCAGATATTGGATATCTCAACCCTGGTGAACTTACTGCCTCATATAAGGAGGTATGCATTCGAAGTGTTGAACTGTGTCAATTAGGACAAGATCAATAAAATCTTATTGCCCAACTTTGTAATGAAAGATTAAATCATTTGGGCACAATCTCTGATCTGGAGGATGAAGTGGTGTTGCTAAACTCCAAACTTAACAACATGACCAAGTATATAAGGATGTTAAATAATAGCTCAGATGCGCTGGATGAAATTCTTATGTCAGGAAAAAATACTAGAAGTGGAAGAGGTCTCGGCTACAATGATCAAGTTGAGAGCAAAGGACAAAGGTCTGGTGGGAATTCAGTTTAATTGATGTCAAGAAGAATGTCTCAACATCGTCAAAGGCCTCAAAATAATTCTCCGGGAAGAAAGCATCAGGACAAGAATTGCCATCACTGTGGCAAGTATGGTCACTTGAAGGCTTATTGCTATAAGTTGAATGGTTATCCTAAATCATCAACTCGATCCAAAAGAAGAAAGGAGGTTCCTAAAGGAAATAAGAAGTGGATCCCTAATGATCAAACTGTCGCCTTCATAGCTCATACCTCCTTGAGAGCCTCTGCTAAAGAAGACCGGTATTTTGATAGTGACTGTTCTAGACACATGTCAGGTGTCAAGAAGTTCTTGGTTGACATCAAACCACATTCCACTGACCATGTCACCTTTGGAGATGGTTCAAAAGGAGAGATAAAAGGTGTTGGTAAGCTAAAGTATGATGGTCAGCCCAATCTTGATAAGGTCTTGTATGTCAAAGGATTGACAGCAAATCTAATAAGTATTAGCCAATTGTGTGACCTGGGCCTTAAGGTTAACTTCTTTGAATCTGAGTGTCTAGTAATAAATGATAAAGAGGAACTTATCATGAAAGGTACCAGATCTAAGGATAATTGTTACTTGTGGGCTCCCCATGAAACTAAGTCTCCTTCCACCTGCTTGGTGTCAAGAGAAGATGAGGTGAAGATATGGCATTAGAAACTCGGTCATTTGCACTTGAAAGGAATGAAAGAAGTGATATCCAAGAAGGTTGTTAAAGTTATTCCTAATCTAAAGATAGATGAAGGCAAAATATGTGGCGAATGCCAAATTGGAAAACAGACTAGAATGTCACATAAAAGGCTTCAACATCAGGCCACCTCAAAAAACTTAGAGCTTCTTCATATGGACTTAATGGGACCCATGCAGGTTGAAAGCCTGGGTGGAAAAAGGTATGCGTATGTTGTGGTGGATGATTTCTCTAGGTACACCTGGGTGCACTTCATCAAAGAGAAGTCAGAGGTATTTGAAGTTTTCAAAGGACTATGTCAAAAACTTCAAAGAGAGAAGGATTGTGGCATTGTCAATATCAGAAGCGATCATGGGAAGGAGTTTGAGAACAATAAGTTTAATGAGTTCTGCTCCTCAGAAGGAATCAACCATGAGTTCTCTTCACCCATCACTCCTTAACAGAATGGTGTGGTTGAGAGAAATAATAGAACAATTCAAGAATGTGCAAGGGTCATGCTTCATGCCAAAAAAATTCCTTATCACTTTTGGGCTGAAGCAATGAACACTACTTGCTACATCCTAAACAAGGTAACCATCATATCTGGGACATCTGCCACACTGTATGAGCTGTGTAGAGGTAGAAAGCCAATTGTGAAGTACTTCCATGTCTTTGGAAGCAAATGCTACATCATTGCAGACCGTGAGCAGAGAAGGAAGATGGATCCCAAGAGTGATAAAGGAATCTTCCTAGGATACTCTACAAATAGCAGAGCCTACAGAGTCTACAATTCAAGAACTCAAGTGGTACTGGAGTCCATAAATGTTGTGGTTGATGACTCACCTGTAGAAGCCGAAGCTACAAATGATATTGGAGCATTATTTCCCATGGGGGAGAAAGATGTCACAGAGGATGTTGAAACACCACAAGATAACTCTGAGGGTGCTGTAGAATCCAATGATGTCAATCATGAACCTACAGTGACTAAGAGGGTTGACAAGAGACCCTCCATCATAATTCAGAAAGATCATCCCAAGGAACTCATAATAGGGGGTCAAAATGGAGGAAGGATGACCAGGTCACGAGATGTTTTTACCAGTGCTTGTTTTGTGTCGAAGATGGAACCCAAGAATGTCAAGGAGGCCTTGACTGATGAATTTTGGATTAATGCGATGCAAGAAGAGCTATGGAAGTTCAAGAGGCATGAGGTCTGGGATCTTGTACCCAGACTAGAAGGGTCAAATGTGATTGGGACAAAGTGGGTGTTTAAGAACAAGTCTGACAAACACGGTGCAGTCACAAGAAAAAAGGCTATACTTGTTGCGCAGGGGTACACTCAGATAAAGGGAGTGGATTTTGATGAAACTTTTGCTCTTGTTGCTAGAGTGGAGTCTGTTAGACTGCTACTTGGAATAGTCTGTCTGCTGAAATTCAAGCTTTTTCAAATGGATGTCAAGAGTGCCTTTTTGAGCGGATACCTGAAAGAAGAAGTCTATGTGGAACAACCCAAAAGTTTTGTTGATCCGACATTTCCAGATCATGTATACAAGCTGAAGAAAGCCTTATATGGGTTGAAACAAGCTCCCAGGGCCTGGTATGAAAGGCTAACTGACTTCCTTGTCACCAATGGCTACAGAAAATGAGGAATTGATAAAACCCTCTTTTTCAAAGAAAGGGATTGCAAGCTCATGATAGCACAAATTTATGTCGATGATATTGTGTTTGGGGGAATGCCAGAAGAGATGGTTTAACACTTTGTCATCAAATGCAATATGAGTTTGAAATGAGCTTAGTTGGAGAATTAACTTACTTCCTTGGTCTCCAAGTCAAACAAATGGAAGATTCTATATTTGCCTGTCAAGGGAAATATACCAAAAATATTGTTAAAAAGTTTGGTTTGGAGAATGCAAAACATAAGAAGACTCCTGCTCCTACTCACTTGAAGTTGTCTAAAGACGAGAAAGGGGTAAGTGTTGAACAGAGTCTGTATAGAAGCATGATTGGAAGTCTTCTATATCTCACAGCTAGCAGACCTGATATAAATTTTCCAGTAGGAGTCTGTGCGAGACATCAAGCTGAACCCAAAGTTAGCCATATTAATTAGGTCAAAAGAATTCTGAAGTATGTTAATGGTACATGTGACTATGGACTACTCTATACGCACAGCTCTGACTCTGTATTAATAGGATACTGTGATGCAGATTGGGCTGGAAATGCAGACGATAGGAAGAGCACCTCTGGTGGATGCTTCTTTCTAGGGAACAACTTAATCTCCTGGTTTAGTAAGAAGCAAAACTGTGTCTCCTTGTCTACTGCTGAAGTTGAATACATTGCAGCAGGGAGTAGCTATTCTCAAATGATGTGGATGAAGCAAATGCTGACTGAATATAATGTCATGCAAGATGTTATGACACTCTTCTGTGACAACTTGAGTGCAATCAATATTTCAAAAAATCCTATTCAGCACAGAAGAACTAAACATATTGACATCAGGCATCACTTTATTCGAGATCTTGTGGAAAACAAAATCATAACCCTGGAGCTTGCTGCCACAGAGAATCAGTTAGCTGACATCTTCACTAAAGCTTTGGACGCGAATCAATTTGAAGTGTTGAGAGGCAAGCTTGGAGTTTGCCTATCTGAAGATATATAACATTCCACTGAGTGTGGGAATGCTATTCAAGTATCTGAATATGTATTCCCATCAAGGTTGAGAGGGTTGTCAAGCATTCTCTCAAGTTCAAGTTTATTTTATTTTTGTTTTGGTTATGTAAGGGCTTAATGCCCAGGATAATTTACTTTCGGTTGGGTGTGTACTTTAATACTTGTTATTTGGTTTTGAGTTAGTCCTTCTGCCTTTGTCATATTATGGCTAAAAAGGGGGAGTAATACTAACTTTATTAACCACTGCTGACTGCTACTAACCATTGAGGGGGCGTAGTGCTGCTTGCAGAAGAAGGTATTGGTTGAGGGGGAGACAAAGTTTTTGTTCCGCTGCTGTTCTGATGGTCTGGTCTCCCTGTTCTGAATAATTTTGTCTGCATGTTAATTGTAGTTAGTTTTAGCCAAAATTTGCCAAAGGGGGAGATTGATGGGTCCAAGCCTTTGAGGTTGGCATCAATTTTGGTAAAACTAACTTAACAAAAAGATGTTGGACAAGATGTCCTAACATGTTGAACTGACTGCAAGTTAAGTTGTTAGACAATATGTCCTATCATGTTGATTCGACATCTTTGTCTGTTACAGTTTGGAATAACTGTTATCTGACTCCCAAGTTTTATGGGAATGTGAATTTGTCATAGTTGGAATCCGAGATTGAGGAATCAAAGATTTTGATTCTAAAAGGAATATGTTATTTCTAAGTCTGGAGACACCTTAGGAAACTTAGGATTGAAGAAACTATTCTAGAGAAGAATAGGTCACAGATTCTGTGGAGCTGAATTGCTGCGATTCTGAAGCCCAAACCCAGTTCTGTTTAGTGATATAAATAGAATGGATTTAACCTAGAATAGGCACTGAATATACACAACTGTTATTGAGTACTAGGTTTTGTACTTTTGTGAGCCTCTCTTGTATTGTGTGAATACCTGAGTTGGACAGTTTTTATTGAGTTGTAATTGTTCAGTCATTGCTGTGGTTGAAAGGGAATTGAGAAAGGTCTCATACCTAGGAGTGTCTTAGGTAGAAATCTAGCATGGGTAGTTTCTAGGTGTCAAGTTGTAAACGGTTGAGTTTAGCTTAGAACCAATTCTGCTTAGTGGATTTCATTCCTGGCTTGGTAGCACCCAGACGTAGGTGTTGTTTATCACCAAACTAGGTTAACAATTCTTGTGTGTTGTTTACTTTCTGCTGTTTGTATGCAGTTCTCCATTATCCTTGTGTGAGAAGCAGAGATCAAGTGTCACGACATCATGTCCGATATCTTAGTGATCTGCTTGACCAGAATTTCAATTGGTATCAGAGCAGGCATCCTGCTCTGTATCTGGGTGAGATTCAGGGACGATACTTTCTGGTTCAATGGATAAAGGAGGTATTTTAAATAGACCACTCATACTTGATGGTTCCAATTATGAATTTTGGAAAGTGCGCATGGTGGCGTTCATCAAGTCTATGGATGGTAAAGCTTGGAAGTCTGTGGTTAAAGGGTGGGACCCACCAAAGACCAAAGGCAAGGATGGAAAGATCACTGATGAGCTGAAGCCTAAGGAAGACTAGGATGATAAAGATGATAAGTTTGCTCAAGGTAATTCCAAAGCCTTGAATGCCTTGTTCAATGGTGTGGACAAGAACATCTTCAGGCTCATCAAGAACTGTACTTTTGCCAAGGATGCATGAGAGATCTTGAAGACTGCCCATGAAAGAACGTCAAGAGTAAAATCTTCAAGACTTCAGCTTCTCACCACTAAGTTTGAGAACTTGAGGATGAAAGAGGATGAAAGTATACAAGACTTTCATATGAACATTGTTGATATTGCCAACACATCAAGTGACTTGGGAGAGAAAATTCCAGAAGCCAAGTTGGTTCAGAAAATCCTGAGGTCTCTCCCCAAGAAGTTTGATATGAAGGTGACTGCTATTGAGGAAGCCCAGGATATAAATACTAGAAAAGTAGATGAGCTCATGGGATCACTCCAAACTTTTGAAATGGCTATCAGCGAGAAGGATGAAAAGAAGAAAAGTCTAGCCATGGTGACTAACCAAGAAGAGGATGACTCCAATAAGGATCTGTCCAAAGATGTGGGGTTTCTTGAAAAACATTATCACCAACTATTGAAGAAACTGGATGAGAACTCTAAAACCAATGTTAAGGCTCAGACTTTCGACATCTATAGATCCAGAAACTTCCGACATGTATAATAAGAAACCCAATTGAGGAAAGGGAATTCAATGCTTTGAGTGCGGGGGTTTTGGACACACAAGAGGTGAATGTCCCACCTTCCACAAGAAGGAGAAGAAAGGTTTATCCACTTCGTGGTCTAAAGATGACTCCTCAAGTGATGGAGAATCGGTTAAACGTGTGACTGCACTCATTGGAGTATATGATTCGAACAAGGAATTAGATATTTGATATCTCAACCCTGGTGAACTTGCTGCCTCATATAAGAAGGTATGCATTCGAAGTGTTGAATTGTGTCAATTAGGACAAGATCAACAGAATCTTATTGCCCAACTTTGTAATGAAAGATTAAATCATTTGGGCACAATCTCTGATCTGGAGGATGAAGTGGTGTTGCTAAACTCCAAACTTAACAACATGACCAAGTATATAAGGATGTTAAATAATAGCTCAGATGTGCTGGATGAAATTCTTATGTTAGGAAAAAATACTAGAAGTGGAAGAGGTCTCGGCTACAATGATCAAGTTGAGAGCAAAGGACAAAGGTCTGGTGGGAACTCAGTTCAATTGATGTCAAGAAGAATGTCTCAACATCCTCAAAGGCCTCAGAACAATTCTCCAGGAAGAAAGCATCAGGACAAGAATTGCCGTCACTATGGCAAGTACGGTCACTTGAAGGCTTATTGCTATAAGTTGAATGGTTATCCTAAATCATCAACTCGATCCAAAAGAAGAAAGGAGGTTCCTAAAGGAAATAAGAAGTGGATCCCTAATGATCAAACTATCGCCTTCATAGCTCATACCTCCTTGAGAGCCTCTGCTAAAGAAGACTGGTATTTTGACAGTGGTTGTTCTAGACACATGTCAGGTGTCAAGAAGTTCTTGGTTGACATCATACCCCATTCGACTGGCCATGTCACCTTTGGAGATGGTTCAAAAGGAGAGATAAAAGGTGTTGGTAAGCTAAAGTATGATGGTCAGCCCAATCTTGATAAGGTCCTGTATGTCAAAGGATTGACAGCAAATCTAATAAGTATTAGCCAATTGTGTGACCAGGGCCTTAAGGTTAACTTCTCTGAATCTGAGTGTCTAGTAATAAATGATAAAGATGAACTTATCATGAAAGGTACCATATCTAAGGATAATTGTTACTTGTGGGCTCCCCATGAAACTAAGTGTCCTTCCACCTGCTTGGTGTCAAGAGAAGATGAGGTGAATATATGGCATTAGAAACTTGGTCATTTGCACTTGAAAGGAATAAAAGAAGTCATATCCAAGGAGGTTGTCAAAGGTATTCCTAATCTAAAGATAGATGAAGGCAAAATATGTGGGGAATGCCAAATTGGAAAACAAACTAGAATGTCACATAAAAGGCTTCAACATCAGGCCACCTCAAAAAACTTAGAGCTTCTTCATATGGACTTAATGGGACCTATGCAGGTTAAAAGCCTGGGTGGAAAAAGGTATGCGTATGTTGTAGTGGATGATTTCTCTAGGTACACCTGGGTGCACTTCATCAAAGAGAAGTTAGAGGTATTTGAAGTTTTCAAAGGACTATGTCAAAAACTTCAAAGAGAGAAGGATTGTGGCATTGTCAATATCATAAGTGATCATGGGAAGGAGTTTGAGAACAATAAGTTTAATGAGTTCTGCTCCTCAGAAGGAATCAGCCATGAGTTCTCTTCACCCATCACTCCTCAACAGAATGGTGTGGTTGAGAGAAATAATAGAACAATTCAAGAATGTGCAAGGGTCATGCTTCATGCCAAAAAAATTCCTTATCACTTTTGGGCTGAAACAATGAACACTGCTTGCTACATCCTAAACAGGGTAACCATCAGATCTGGGACATCTGCCACACTGTATAAGTTGTGGAGAGGTAGAAAGCCAACTGTGAAGTACTTCCATGTCTTTGGAAGCAAATGGTACATCATTGCAGACCGTGAGCAGAGAAGGAAGATGGATCCCAAGAGTGATAAAGGAATCTTCCTAGGATACTCTACAAATAGCATAGCCTACAGAGTCTACAATTCAAGAACTCAAGTGGTACTGGAGTCCATAATGTTGTGGTTGATGACTCACCTGTAGAAGCCGAAGCTACAAATGATATTGGGGCATTCTTTCCCATGGGGGAGGAAGATGTCACAGAGGATGTTGAAACACCACAAGATAACTCTGAGGGTGCTGTAGAATCCAATGATGTCAATCATGAACCTACAGTGACTAAGAGGGTTGACAAGAGACCCTTCATCATAATTCAGAAAGATCATCCCAAGGAACTCATAATAGGGGGTCAAAATGGAGGAAGGATGACCAGGTCACGAGATGTTGTTGCCAGTGCTTGTTTTGTGTCGAAGATGGAACCCAAGAATGTCAAGGAGGCCTTGACTGATGAATTTTGGATTAATGCGATGCAAGAAGAGCTATGGCAGTTCAAGAGGCATGAGCTCTGGGATCTTGTACCCAGACTAGAAGGGTCAAATGTGATTGGGACAAAGTGAGTGTTTAAGAACAAGTCTGACAAACACGGTGTAGTCACAAGAAAAAAGGCTATACTTGTTGCGCAGGGGTACACTCAGATAAAGGGAGTGGATTTTGATGAAACTTTTGCTCTTGTTGCTAGAGTGGAGTCTGTTAGACTGCTACTTGGAATAGCCTGTCTGCTGAAATTCAAGCTTTTTCAAATGGATGTCAAGAGTTCCTTTCTGAGCGGATACCTGAAAGAAGAAGTCTATGTGGAACAACCCAAAAGTTTTGTTGATCCGACATTTCCAGATCATGTATACAAGCTTAAGAAAGCCTTATATGGGTTGAAACAAGCTCTCAGGGCCTCGTATGAAAGGTTAGCTGACTTCCTTGTCACCAATGGCTACAGAAAAGGAGGAATTGATAAAACCCTCTTTTTCAGAGAAAGGGAAGGCAAGCTCATGATAGCACAAATTTATGTCGATGATATTGTGTTTGGGGAATGTCAGAAGAGATTGTTTAACACTTTGTCATCAAATGCAATCTGAGTTTGAAATGAGCTTAGTTGGAGAATTAACTTACTTCCTTGGTCTCCAAGTCAAACAAATGGAAGATTCTATATTTCCCTGTCAAGGGAAATATACCAAAAATATTGTTAAAAAGTTTGGTTTGGAGAATGCAAAACACAAGAAGACTCCTGCTCCTACTCACTTGAAGTTGTCTAAAGACAAGAAAGGGGTAAGTATTGATCAGAGTCTGTATAGAAGCATGATTGGAAGTCTTCTATATCTCACAGCTAGCAGACTTGATATAAATTTTGCAGTAGGAGTCTGTGCGAGACATCAGGCTGAACCCAAAGTTATCCATATTAATCAGGTCAAAAGAATTCTGAAGTATGTTAATGGTACATGTGACTATGGACTACTCTATACGCACAGCTCTGACTCTGTATTAATAGGATACTGTGATGCTGATTAGGCTGGAAATGCAGACGATAGGAAGAGTACCTCTGGTGGATGCTTCTTTCTAGGGAACAACTTAATCTCCTGGTTTAGTAAGAAGCAAAATTGTGTCTCCTTGTCTACTGCTGAAGTTGAATACATTGCTGCAGGGAGTAGCTATTCTCAAATGATGTGGATGAAGCAAATGCTGACTGAATATAATGTCATGCAAGATGTTATGACACTCTTCTGTGACAACTTGAGTGCAATCAATATTTCAAAGAATCCTATTTAGCACAGCAGAACTAAACATATTGACATCAGGCATCACTTCATTCGAGATCTTGTGGAAAACAAAATCATAACCCTGGAGCATGTTGCCACAGAGAATCAGTTAGCTGACATCTTCACTAAAGCTTTGGACGCGAATCAATTTGAAGTGTTGAGAGGCAAGCTTAGAGTTTTCCTATCTGAAGATATATAACATTCCACTGGGTGTGGGAATGCTATTCAAGAATCAGAATATGTATTCCCATCAAGGTTGAGAGGGTTGTCAAGTATTCTCTAAAGTTCAAGTTTATTTTATTTTTGTTTTGGTTATGTAAGGGCTTAATTCCCAGGATAATTTACTTTCGGTTGGGTGTGTACTTTAATACTTGTTATTTGGTTTTGAGTTAGTCCTTCTGCCTTTGTCATATTATGGCTAAAAAGGGGGAGTAATACTAACTTTATTAACCACTGCTGACTGCTACTAACCATTGAGGGGGAGTAGTGCTGCTTGCAGAAGAAGGTATTGGTTGAGGGGGAGACAAAGTTTTTGTTCTGCTGCTGTTCTGATGGTCTGGTCTCCCTTTTCTGAATAATTTTGTCTGCAGGTTAATTGTAGTTAGTTTTAGCCAAAATCTTCCAAAGGGGGAGATTGATGAGTCCAAGCCTTTGAGGTTGGTATCAATTTTGGTAAAACTAACTTAACAAAAAGATGTTGGACAAGATGTCCTAACATGTTGAACTGGCTGCAAGTTAAGTTGTTAGACAATATGTCCTATCATGTTGATTTGACATCTTTGTCTGTTACAGTTTGGAATAACTGTTATCTGACTCCCAAGTTTTATGGGAATGTGAATTTGTCCTAGTTGGAATCCGAGATTGAGGAATCAGAGATTTTGATTCTAATAGGAATATGTTATTTCTAAGTGTGGAGACACTTTAGGAAACTTAGGATTGAAGAAACTATTCTAGAGAAGAATAGGTCGCAGATTCTGTGGAGCTGAATTGCTGCGATTCTGAAGCCCAAATCCAGTTCTGTTTAGTGATATAAATACGATGGATTTAACCTAGAATAGGCACTGAATATACACAACTGTTATTGAGTACTAGGTTTTGTACTTTTGTGAGCCTTTCTTGTATTGTGTGAATACCTGAGTTGGACAGTTTTTATTGAGTTGTAATTGGTCAGTCATTGATTTTATTGAAAGGGAATTGAGAAGGGTTTCATACCTAGGAGTGTCTTAGGTAGAAATCTAGCACGGGTAGTTTCTAGGTGTTAAGTTATAAGCGGTTGAGTTTAGTTTAGAACTAATTCTGCTTAGTGGATTTCATTCCTGGCTTGGTAGCCCCCAGACGTAGGTGTTGTTGGTCACCGAACTGGGTTAACAATTCTTGTGTGTTGTTTACTTTCTACTGTTTGTATTCTGTTCTTCATTATCCTTGTGTGAGAAGCAGAGATCAAGTGTCACGACATCCTGTCTGATATCTTAGTGATCTGCTTGACCAGAATTTCATCAAGGTTGTTTGTAAAAAGAAAGTGGTATCCTTTCTTGAGTGTTTTAGAAGATTGTGAGGGAAGTCTTAGCGTGAGGCTTGTACAAAGATATAACTTAGTGAAAATCCTTCACGGGGTGTGAAGGGACTGGACTACCCTTGTTTGGAAAGGAGAATCAGGATATATCTTTGTGTCTGTTACTTTCTTGCTCTTTCTTTTTCTGCATATTTCATTCAAGTCAAATAACTTAATTCTGGAAAAATAAAAAGGATAAGAATATTTTCTTAAAATAATAAAAATCCCAAAAAATCTTATACACCCCCCAATTAGGTTGCACTATATAGTTACAATTGGCATCAGAGCAAGTTAAGGTAACTTGCTACTCGATGTTGGTAGATATGGCTTTCGCAAAGCTGTTTTTGGCAGATGGTGGCAAGAGCAACAAACCACCATGTTTCATTGGTGAATATTATGACTTATATGGAAGATTCACATGAAAATCTACTTAGCAGCACAAGGATAAGAAATATGGGATGCTATTGAAAATAGACCGTTCATTCCTACAACTGTCATTAGCAATGTAGAATAACCAAAGGTCCAAAACTATTGGAATGATTACGACACAAAGAAAGTGATGTATGACAAGAAGGAAAATAACATACTTGCATCAACATTAGGAATGGACGATTTTTTATAAATATCAAATTGTAAAATAGCCAAAGAAATTTGGGACATATTGGAAATAACACATGAAGGCACATAAGAAGTTAAAAGATTAAAATTCAACATGTTATCTCAAAATATATGAATTGTTCAAAATGCTACCCCATGAATATATTCTTGATTTGCAAAAGAGATTTACACACTTGATAAACCACTTGATGGCTCTTGGAAAAACATTCACAAATGATGATTTAAATCTCAAAGTTCTTATATTGTTGTCTAGAGCATTACAACCAAAAGTGATGACAATATCCAAAAAGAAGAGTTTTTAAAATTCCATTGGCTGCATTATTTGGCAAACTTCAAGAACATGAAATGGAACGTGATCAATCGGAAAGACATGAATTGGATCATGACAAATTGGAGAAGCACGAAGGGTGTAAAGTTAAAGTAAAATCCCTTGCTTTGAAGTCTAAACATGATAGTGATCAACAAGAAGAATAATCTCAATCCAAAGATAACGAAGATGATGCACTAATCAAAAAAATTGAAAAATTATTAAGAAAGGAAAATAAAAAGGAAATTAGTCAAAGTGAAACATCAACTTCAAGAAAGAAAGTTACTTGTTTTGAATGTGAAAGAAGACGTCATATCAAAAGTGAATGTCTTATTCTTCAAAAGAAGATCAAAGTCAACAACAAGAAGGATATGAAATCAAAAAGAGCATATGTGGCGTGGCAAGAATATGAAATCACACATGAAATAAAGCTTGTAGGAAAAAGAATAAATAATATCTTCATGATGTCATTGTATGAATTATCTTTGAAACTTAATTTTCTTGTGGTAATTAACAATAATGATGCATGGCTTTGGCACAAAAGAATAACACATATTCACATGGAGCATTTGAATATGCTAGTCAAGCATGACCTTGTCATTGGATTACCCAAGATAAAATTTATCAAAGATAGGTTGTGTGATGCATGTAAATAGGGCAAGAAAACAAAAGTCTCCTTCATGCCAAATAATATGGTGTCAACTACATGGCCTCTTCAATTGATCCATATGGATTTGTTTGGTCCCTCAAGGACTAGAAGCTTTGGTGGTAACTTTTATACTTTAGTTATTATTGATTACTTTTCTATATTCACTTGGACTTTGTGTTTAGTATAGAAAATTGATGCATTTAAAGCATTCAAGAAGTATGCAAAGCTTGTGCAAAATGAGAAATATATGAAGATCGCATCAATTAGAAGTGGCCATGGGGGAGAATTTCAAAATTCATCTTTCCAAGAATTCTGTGATGAACATGGTATCTCCCACAATTTTTCAGCACCAAGGACTCTTTAACAAAATGGCACGGTTGAAAGAAAAAACGGGTCTTTAGAAGAAATTGCAAGGACAATGCTTAGTGAATCAAATCTTCCAAAATATTTTTGGGCAGACGTGGTAAGCAATACATGTTATGTAAGAAATTGTGCAATTATTAGACCTATTTTATAGAAGACACTATATGAGATTTACAAGGGAAGAAAACAATTTTTTTCACATCTTCATGTCTTTGGA
The DNA here is from genome assembly GCA_022829125.1 of Lathyrus tuberosus. Lineage (NCBI taxonomy): Eukaryota > Viridiplantae > Streptophyta > Magnoliopsida > Fabales > Fabaceae > Lathyrus > Lathyrus tuberosus. The sequence goes on from JALAZF010000026.1 coordinate 303,344, forward strand.
TGCAAATGTTTTGTTATAGACAATGGAAAAGACAACCTTGGTAAGTTTGATGAGAATCCAGTGAAGGTATATTTATTGGTTACTCTCTTACTAGTAAGGCCTATAAAATCTTTAATAAAAGAACTCTACTTATTGAACAATCCATGCATGTTTCTTTTGATGAATTTAATCCCTCTAAGGAGGATAGAGTTGTTGTTTGTGATGAATGTGATTTAGTCGAAGTACATATTGAAAGTAACATCAATGATGATCATGTTGAATAATCCGGACACCAAGATAAAGTTATTCAACAAGAGCATAATTAAAATGATTTTCCTCAAGAATGGAAAACCCACCGCGATCACCCAATCGACAATATTATTGATGACATTAGCAAAGAAGTATCTACCCGTCTCAATCTCAAGGATGCTTTCTTGAACATGACATTTATCTCTCAAATATAACCTTAAAATATTAATGAAGCCTTAGAGGATGACCAATGGATACTTGCCACGCAAGAAGAATTAAACCAAATCAAAAGAAATAAAGTTTGGAAACTTGTTCCTAGACCAAATGGTAAACACATCATAGGCACTAAATGGGTGTTCAAAAGTAAGCTTGATGTGAACGGAATAATTTTTTGAAACAAGACAATATTGGTGGCTCAAGGATATAATCAAGAAGAAGTGATAGATTTTGACGAATCATTTGCTCCTATTTGAAAGGTTATAAGCTATTCAATTATTACTTTTATATATTTATTCATTAAATTTTCAGTTATACCAGATGGACATGAAGAGTGCATTCGTGAATAGATACATCAATGAAGAAGTCTATGTCAATCAATCCTCGGGCTTTGAAGACTTCAATAATCCTTCACATGTGTATAAGTTGAGGAAAGCTTTCCATTGCTTAAAACAAGCAAAAATGGCTTGGTATGATAGACTCAGGGCCGTCTTTGAGGGCGTGTAAGGCGGGCTACCGCACAGGACCCAAAATTTTCCAGGATTAAATCGCGGCTAAAAAGGGTCTCACAAAATATTTCTTATGATTTAAACATAACAAAATAGGGCCCATATTTATTTTTCCGTAGTCAAACCATGACAAACCTACACAGGGCCTTTAAAATTTTGTGACGGCCCTGGATAGACTCAATAACTTTTTATTTGTATGAGGTTTCAACAAGGGAAAGGTGGATACAACGTTGCTCATAAAAAAGATCAAATATAACACCTTACTTGTTAAAATATATGTTCATGATATCTTTTTTGGATCAACAAATAAAGATTTGTGTGATGAATTTTCAATGATGATGCAAGGAGAATTTGAGATTTCTATGATGGATAAACCAAACTATTTTCTTTGACTACAAATCAAGAAATCAAAGAATGAAATTTTCATCAATCAATCTAAGTATTGCAAAGAACTTTTAAATAAATTTTATATGGAAAATTACAAAGAGATTTCTACTCCGATGGGCTCAAGCACTTATGTTAATCAAGATGAATCTGGTGTTCTCATTGATATAACAAAGTATCGAGGTATGATTGGTTGGTTACTTTATTTAACTTCTAAGTGTCATGATATCATGTTTAGTGTTTGTCTATGTGCTCGATATCAAGAGTGTCCAAAGGAATCCCACCTCTCTTCAATAAAAAGGATCATGAAGTACTTAAAAGGAACCACAAATGTCGGCCTATGATATCTGAAAGGTAGTATATGTGATTTAGTTGGATATTATGACTTGGATTATGCAGGTTGCAAAACTGGTATAAAAAGCACAAGTGGAACATGTCATATTCTTGGAAGAGGGAAGAGTGGCGTCTATTTTCAATAGAATCTTTTTTTATTTATTACATCTATTTTCTTTCCATTAAATGCCATGTGGTGGATCCAATTCATTTTTTTGACTCTCTCCCTTGGATGTTGGAGCGTGTGGCAGACTAGTAATGGTGGGGGGGTCGCCCATTCTCTTTTCCCTCTCCTTGTTTTGCTACTTCCTATTAAGGTTTAGAGTGTTTGGAAGGTAGGGTTTGGGCCAATTGGAACCAACTTGTTTGGAGTTCCATACCAACACCATTTGGGCATTCTGCCCCCCCCCCCCCCCCCCTAAATTCATTTTGGGCTCAATTTTTAGCCTATTTCCTTTACCAATTTGTTTTCTTTTTTTATGCTTTTGTTTGCTGTTTTCTTTTTTTTTTTTTATTATCATTATTATAATTTTATTGATTAATTAATATTCATTCTTTTTAGTTCACTAATATCAATTCAATCTAATTAATTTTAAATTAATGATTGGATTAAGTCTTCCAATTGATTAATTAAATTAATTAATTTGAATAAATATTAGTTAATAAATATAAATTACTTATATCTTCGCCATATATCTTTCATGATCATGAAATTTTTATCATATTTATCATATTATTATGTTGTTTATTTGTTTAATTAAAACTTAAATTAAATAAATGATTGATAATAGTAATGAATAATTTCTAAATTAAAAGTCATTGGTCCAACGCCAAGTGGACTTTTCAAAAACCTTAGTCCAACGCCAAATAGGTTTTTAAACCTGAGACACTTCAAATCATTTTCACAATTCATTCAAACGTGAATCAAACGCTTTGCCCAACGTCAAGCTCTTTTCTTAATCAAAATTATAATGACTAATTAATACTTTGACCTTTTTACAATAATGAAAGAAAAAGGCTACTTGGGTTAAAGGTTCTGTCATAACCCCGAGTATTAGGCCCAAGTGGACTTTGGCGAAGGACGGGTATTTATGACTTACAAGCGATTATTCGTCATTCACCAAAGTCCAAACGTGTCACCTTTTCGCAATAAATCGAAAGAAAAAGACTACCTGGGTGGAAAGTCCAATCATAGTCCCGAACACTAATCCCAAGTTGTAATAGCTTGCAAGCTCAAGTGTGTGTCTTTCATTCAAAACAGTTATAAATATTCAAACATTTCCGCAAACAAATTAAAATAGAAACACTACCTGGGTGAAAGGTCTAGTCATAGCCTCGAGTATTATGCCCAAGTGGTAATTGCTTTGTAAGTCATAAATGCTCGTATTTTAAACCCTAAAACATACCGAAACAAATCAAACCTAATTTCTCGCCCTAGTACGATCAACAACTTTTTTGTAAAAGAGCATTGTTTAGTCAATTCTAATACGAATACAAACTAGCGCTTAAGCCTCCACCGCGAGCATACAAGCCAATGTTTAACCATTATAATGCAATCTAAACACTTGTTCAACAAAATAAATCAACAAAATTGTAGCCTTCTCCACGAAGTACAAAGCTTTAAGTTCCTTATTGTACCCGAGGATACGTAGGAGCGAGGCTCGCAATCTCGTCAAGCACCCTAATAATTAAAAACCTATTTGTGACCCCTTTTATTTTCCTTTTGCACTTTTATAACCCAAAGAAAGAAAATAAAATAAACGAACATCCAATCGCAAATTTAACTAAAAGGTTCCCGTTAAGTGCAACTGACGTGAGGGGTGTTAATAACTTCCCCTTGAATAATCGACTCTCGAACCCGAATTTGGTTGCGACCATCTTCATTTTCTTTTAAGAGTTTTATCGATATTTTCCCTTTCCCTCTTTGGATTAAATAAAGTTCAGTGGGGACTATGTCCAATGACATTTTCCACGAGCGCAAGACACGCTTCGCGAAAGTTTGTATTTTTCGAGATGGGACAATAGATATCAATGCTAGGTAGGAAAATTGATCTATTTGACTCACAAGAGATGATATATTGTATCTAGTCAATGTTGTGAGTTTTTTTATGCACAATCTTAGTGAGCAACATGTGAGTGTCGTGAATTGTATCTTGGTCTATCTTAAATCCTCATCCGAAAAAGATATAACATTCTCAAGACACAGGCATTTGGACATTAATGATTACACATATTCATATTTCAGTGGATCTAAATTGGATAGAAAAATTTAGTTACTTGGAGAAAGAAGTAACAGAAAGTAGTACCATTGTCTAGCGTAAAATACGACACTCTTCATCATGCAACTATAGAGTAGCCTAATATTATCCTAAAGATACTATATCGATGGAATATCAGATACTTATCTATCAAAGAAAGAATAGTCTTGCTGAAAGTAGTATTGTAAAGGCTACTTATTTATTTTGTTTCCTTTTTCAAGACTATGTCAAGTATCATATCGAAGCTCAAATCTCTTTTCAAAATATTCTAATGGGTAGGGGGAGTGGAAGATAGAAAAATAAATTGGGTTCAATGAGAAAATATTTTGTTGGGGAAATCTCGGGAGCGAGGCCCATAAGTGTTAATGGGCCAAAAAGTTGAGGTGCAAGAGACCTTGACGTCTCATATCCACCCAAAACTTTAAGAAAATGGGGGTATTGGTCACCTCTTTATAAACTCAACATTTCCTCCATTCCTAGTCGAAGTGACACTTTATCACTTTCACACTTGAAATCCCACAATCTTCCCCACAAGTATAAATCACCCACATCACTAACCTTGATCCACACTAGGATCCATTTACGCTCCTCCACCGAGCCAATCAGGGCTCTGATACCACTTGTTAGGAAAGTCCGTAGAGCGAGGCCTAGAAGTGTTAATACGGCCAAGGTTTGGGGTTTAGTAGACATTGACGCCACATATCCACCCAAAACCTTAAGGCAATGGGGGTATGTGTCACCTCTCTTATATATCCAACATTTTCTCCTTTCCTAGTCGATATGAGACTTTAGCACTTTCGCATTGAAATCCAACAAATTTGTAGTGAGAAAGAGGAAGGTGGTTTGGGAATTAAAAACTTAAGAGCCTTTAACGTTGCCTTATTAGGAAAATGGGTATGGAGAGTTAAAAATGAAAAGACAGACTTTGGGTAAAGGTGTTATCTAGCAAGTACAAGAAGTCTAAAGGTAGACTTGATTTGAATGAGAATAAAGACTCGGAGTGGTGGAGAGATATTCAAAATTTTGAGAAAGAAATATGAGAATTTAGAAGGGATTGATATTAGAATAAACTAATAAGAAGAGTAGGCAAATCGGACAATACTTTTTTGTGGTTGGATCAATGGATCGAAGGGAAAAGTTTGAAAGGTATTTTCCATAACTATTTATTTTAGTAGAAGTTAAGGTTGTTACTTTGAAACAAATGGTGCTTGCAGAAAGGTGAGGGGAATAGAATGCTCAAATTAGGTGTAGGAGATCGCTAACTCAAGAAGAAAGAATATATGAAGAGGTTATAAATAGTATATTATAAATGTTTCTTTGATGACCAATAAAGATGATAGTTGGTGTTGGTGTTGGGACAAAAATAATGGATAGGAACCTGGATAGCGAGGTTAATACCGCTTTGAATAATTTAGTGCCACCAAAAACCACAGAGTGTGGCAGCCATGAGAAGTTTGGGAGGCTAGTCAATCAAATTGTCCATTTGAGTGTGGCAGCCATGAGAAAATTCAGCACATGTTTTCTTGTGTCTGATGGTATCAGATATTTGGAAATGATTATGTCATGGTTGAAAAAAATATTTATTGTTATGCTTCGACACAATTTGTAAATCTGATCGATGGTGGAAGAGTAAAGATCGAAAGGTTTAACATCATTTGGTTTGCTTGTATTTAGACCCTTTGTAAAAGTCGCAGTGAAAAGAATTTTAATAACAAGATTGAAGCGGTAAATCATTGGTTGGATGGAGTTCAAATAATTTTTTGAGACTGGTTAAAATGCATAGTAACATATTTCAATTACTCCATCCATCAATGGACTGTAAATTAATTATCTTTGTGGGAGTCAAGTTTAGAGTATTTCTATTTATGCAACTTATCAGTATTTGGTGGTATTGTATTGTATTGGACAAGCATGACTTATTCTTGGTATTTGATTGTTATATTAATAATATTCCTTTTGGAATTAAAAATAATATTCTCCTAATTGATCTAGTATTTGAGTGACAGAAATCAACAATGTTTTTTATGTAATAATACAACAACTATTGAGAATGTAAATAATCAAGTGCAATCACTAAACTTATACTATAATAAGAGTTATATTAAAAGGAGTACATATGAGATACTCAAACCCAAAATAACCAATATTCAAATTTTAGAATGCGACACAATAATGGACTACATATGAGATACTCAATAGAACAACAACTAAAAAAGATCACAAAAGAAGAGTAAAGAAAAACCAAGAAAACATTTGAAACACAATACAACCACCTATTGCAGTGAGAATCGGATATCAAGCTATTGTATTAACTTGAATTGCAAATCTTTAAAAATTCACCACCAAACTTTATTTTATCCAAGGGAAGGGGAAAAGATCGTATAAAACCCTAAGTTGCAATGTAACAACAATGCTAAGAGATTTTAAGGTTTGGGGGTTGGTTATACCTAGGGAAGGTGTTAGCATCCTAAGTATCTATAGTACTCTATAGGAACCTCTTGAATGTATTGGTGTTATGTTTTCTATTGTTTTATGTTTGGGTTCTATTGGTGAGGATAAGAACCTAAGGGTTTATTACTAAGTATGCTCGCCAAAACTTTGCGGTCTTGTGCCTACATATCCTCACAAGGATGGAATCAGAGCATTTGTAGTTCACCTCACTAAGGGTGAAGAACTCTTAATTGTGGTCAAGATTCCAAGGGGAGGTAAGTATTCATAGCCATGACACTTACATTGAGTTTACAAAACTCTATACTAAGTCTAAGTTGAAAAGGAGGAAGGACTCTAGCAAGGTCCAAAAAGGGAGGTAGGTAAGGCTAAGCTACCTATGACATAACGTCAACAAAAAAAAAGTATTTTTTTTGGATTTGGGAACAAAAGGGAATGAAGGATGAAGGCTAAGAAGCTCACATCACTTGGGGATAAAGTTCAAAGTATAGATGAACAAATGGGTGAACATGGACAAAGATGATATTCAAGCATGATATCAATTGACATTCAACAAGCATGTATAAGTCAAAGTAATACTCAAACATGGAGAAGGTTCACAAGACATGTATAAATCAAAGCATTATTTAAACATGGATAACATTCAACAAGGCATGAATAAGTCAAAGCATTACTTAATCATGGATAAAGGTCACAAGTTCAAAATATCATGGACAAGTCAAAGAATTACTTAATCATGAATACAATTTAAATTTAAAAAAAACATGTATAAGTCAAAGCAATACTTAAACATGGATTCAAGATACAAATTCAAACTAAACATGTATAAGTCAAAGCATTACTTAATCATAAATACAATTTAAAGTTCAAAAAAAACATGTATAAGTCTAAGCATTACTTAAACATGGATTCAAGATACAAATTCAAACTAAACATGTATAAGTCAAAGCATTACTTAATCATGAATACAATTTAAAGTTCAAACAAAACATGTATAAGTCAAAGCATTACTTAAACATGGACTAAAGATACAAATTCAAACTAAACATGTATAAGTCAAAGCATTACTTAATCATGAATATAATTTAAAGTTCAAACAAAACATGTATAAGTCGAAGCATTATTTAAACATGGATTCAAGATACAAATTCAAACTAAACATGTATAAGTCAAAGTATTATTTAAACATGGACAAGGCATAACAATATCAAGAATGGATTCATGGATGCCAAATTAATGCACAATTAGGATGAGCATGGAATAGGATTTAGTAACACCACCTAATCATGAATACAATTTAAGTATTCAAACAAGCATGTATAAGTTAAAGCATTACTTAAACATGGATGATATTGAAATCATGGTTCAAAACATCAAGGCAACAACCAAGGTACATGTTAAGGTTCATGGTGATCATATTCAAAGGTTAAAACATCACAAAGGCTTGAACATGATAAACATATAAGACAAAGATATTCAAACATGATATTAATATTTAAATGATAAAGATGTTCAAGCATGACATCAAAGCAAATCAAAGTGATATTCAAACATGATATCAACATACAAGACAAAGATATTCAAACATAATATCAATACATAAATGATGAAGATGATGAATGATACAAATATTGACTAAAAGTTCCTTCAGACATATTTAAAGGTAACTTCCACTGGTGGATGTTCAGTGCAAAAATAGACCAAAAGTTCCTTTTGACAAATTTAAAGGTAACATCCACTGGTGGATGTTCAGTGCAAAAATTGACCAAAAATTCCTCCAGACAGATTTAAAGGTAACTTCCACTAGTGGATGTTCAGTGCAAAAATTGACCAAAAGCATTTTCAATGGTAAACTCACACACATTGATGAGAAATGACAACTAATGGATGGAAAACAACATAACAAACAAATTTATAGGTCAATGTGGATCAAAATATGGCATGGTTCAATGAGTTCAAAATTGTAGAGAACGTACCTCTTGAAGTAAAACTTGAAACTTCACAAAACCTCTTACAGATTTGAAATGATGGTTTGGATAGCTTCCTTAGACCTCTTAGGAACCTTTTAAATGCTTGGAAACACTTGGAATCACTTCAAGCCAGCTACACCTTCTTTCTTGCAAAAATGAGAAAAATGCAAAATGGAACTTCAAGCAAATGATGTTACAGCTACAAACCAAGGCTTGGAACAGCTTAGGGGTGATTTATGGAAGATATTTGGATGATCAAGGTGATTGAAAATGGTCAGAATAGGGACTTGGCTTGGGAAATGGAGAAAGTCAACAAAACTTGGTTTTGAGGGTTGACTTTCTGTTATTGCAGGTTTTGGATGGAAATGAAAGTTTGGACATCTTCAAAATGTGTTTTTTGGTGTGTTAGTACAGTTGGTTTTGTGGTTTTGTGGCTGTGATAGGTTTTGGCAAAGTTTGTACAATATGGTGTTTTTTGGCAAAAGGGAGGTTTGATGCAAGAAGCTGAGTTTGGGAGGTTTTTTGAATGTTTTTCTCTGGTTTTTGTTGTGTCCCGCCTCCCCTCTTGAGGCTTAGAGGGAGTCTCTATTTATAGGAGAAGTGGAGAAATTGAGGGGTGATCAAAATTCAAGTTGTGTGGTTTTGGTTTGGTTGGAAACCAACTTGATGGTTCCATGAAAAATGGTGGTTCCAAGGTGAATTACATGCTATCTAGAGTGGTTAGAAGGTTTTGAGGAATTGCTTTCTGCAGAAGAGAAAGGTTTGAGGCTCAAGGAGAATTGATTTGAGGTTTAAAGTGGCTTTATCAAAATAGCAATGGAACCTTTATGCAAAATGATTCATAAATAGCATAAACACTTGGATAATGCATGAATCTCTTGTGTAATGCACCAAGGGCTTGTGTAATACTCTGATTATGGAAATATTTAGAAGCAAGATGGTCTGCAAAGTAAGATTATGCAGCTTGGGTTGGATTTGCAACAAGGATTTGTCAAGAACGTGACCAGAGTTCAGCATAAAAGTGCCAACTTCCCTTCTTTGAAACTCACAGCTCAAAATGGTATGAATGAGTTCTTGGACTCTTTGGAAAGCTTGAAACATGCTCTACAACTTTCATGTTTTAAGTTTTTCTTGAATCAAAATGTATCATGATGAAAAATGGCTCACAAGTTGGTTACTTTTACAAGGAAGATTTGTCTGGAAATTTTTCTAAGTGTTGGAAATCAATTTTGAATGAAACACCAACTTCAAGGCTTCATAACTTGAAATCTAAGCACTTTTTGGGAATTCATCCTCATTGACAAAGTTGTAGTATGTAAATAGCTCTTCAAATTAATCTTTGGAGCAAGAAAAATGGATGCTTAGATTGGGATTTATGGCTTTGGTAAGTTGGGCAAAAATCATTGTGCATCCATAACTTAGAAAAAATTCACTTTCTTCAAAGTTGCCCCTTTTGCAAGTTACCTCAATTCTCTTGATTTTTCATTAATTTATGTCATACCCCAAATTTTGACTACTAAGATTTCCCATCATTATGCAAATCATCACCACAATATGGGTAATCCATCATGCCTCATTAGTCTCCCCAAAGATGGGTGAGCATCCACTACAATCAAGCTTAGGGTTTCAAGCCCTCTCAAAGCTCTTAAACAAAGGATCAATCAAGGAATGACATGATCTTCAACTTGACTAACCTCTCAAACATCCACAAGGGATCAAGAGGACTCCCACATCAAGGATTAAGCACAAGGCTGCAACCTTCTAAGTGGATCAAGCCTCAAGATCGCCAATGTCACCAAATTAGGGTTTTGGTCGACCAGGGCCTCCAGATGGAAATTTTCCCCTGGGCATGAGCCAATGCTTCAAAGCATAACTTGAATTACTCCATGGGACCTCATAGACCCCATCATCAAGTCAATTTAGCCTCAGTGGATGCATTCACTAAAAATCAGGAATTAGGGTTTCTTGACCTAATTTACCCCTAAGTTGACTTTTGGGAAAATCATGAGCCAAGACCTCAAGAGATGATTTGAGGGTCCCTAACACACCACATTGATCCATTTGCAACAATGGATTGGTCCAAGAAGCTTGAGCAACAAGTTTCAATTTCATCAAAACCACAATTAGGGTTTCGAGGGAAAAGTCAACTGTGCCTTTGACTTTTGACCAGGACATGCTCCCAAACCCTAAGACATGATTCAATACACCCTATAACACCTATGAAATTAATCCATCAAGTTTGATTTAGGTCAAGGACTTGATTTCATAGAGGATCGCACAGTTTGGAATTCATCTGATAAAAAGTCAACTGTGCACAAAAGTCAAACTTTGACTTTTTGAGATTTTTCATAATTATGGTTCCTTAACCCTAAAATGATGTTAATGTGTGATTGGAATCATCATTCATCAAGAAAAATCAAGAAAAGTGGGATAACTTGTAAAAGGGGTAACCATAAAAACTTAGAAATTTTCTAAGTTATGGAACAAAGTGGCTAGGGTACTAACTTTGGAGGATCATATCTCCTAAACCACAAGGCCATTTTTCCCCATTCAAAGCTGGAATTGTAGCTCTCATGGCCCTCTACAAAAGCTTTTAACACAACTCATTCCAATTCCGCATGGATTTTAAGTTATGGAATGATCAAAATCACAAAAAGTGAAAATGTCACTTTTTTCCAACACTTAGTGAAATTTTCATTAAGTCAGAATCTGCCTTCACTTTTTTCCAAATGTAGGGGCATTTTTCACTTGGATTCAAAAAGAATCAAAACCAATTATGATCAAACAGTTGTTGTATCATATGAGGGCTTTCCAAAATAGCCAAGTACTCCATCAAAGTCCACTTGAGCCATGAGATATGACAATGCCAATATGCCTTGCTACAAATTGTCATGGCAAGGCAGATTTTGGAGTTTTGCTCGATTTGCCCAAATTTTGCAAAGAGCAAGCAACTCTATCTATCTGAACACCTCAAGGGGGGACCAAGGGGGAACCAACTCTGATCCCAAGTCTTTGGAACCAAAAATAGCATGCCAAACCTAGAAATGCCTAAAAGAGGGACAAGACTCCAATTTTGGATTGGAGCATTCAATGCATACACCAAGGTGGCATGGACTGAGCCATTTCCAACTGAATTCAGTCAAGACTTATCCAAGACCAAGGGAACCAGCAGCTTGTGCCCTAACCTCTAGTCAATGGCCAGAGGAGACTTGGATTCTCATTGCTCAACATTGGCCAAACCTATGCAGCAGTTGCCATTCACTATTCCTTGCAAAACAAACTTGCTCTACTATAAATAGAGCTCATTTTTTATCAGTTTGAGTACACCAAAGCCATCAAACAGATGTTTTCCTCAAAATCTTCTTCTTCACTCCAAAATTACCTTCAAAAGTAAGTCACTATCGGGTTTTGAGTTTGAGAGCTATTCCAATCAAACCAATCACACACATACCTCATAAACATCATACAGAAGTGATCCAAACACTCACATAACATCTGGAACATCAAAATCACAAAATCACCAGCCAATTGCTCAAGCCTTTGACAGATTTGTAGTTGAGGTGCCAAATCAAGTTCCAGCTCAATTCAATCCACTCTAAGCACCCAGACACACTCCATAGCACCTAGGGAAGTTGTCCATAACCTTGGAACCAAGCTGTAACATCTCTAACACAAAACACGATCACCAGCTGCAAGAGGTAAAATGCATTTTTTGCTACACAATAATTTGGCCATATGTTTATAATCATGCATAGAGTGTTTTCCCTCAATCAATTGCTTTGTTTGAATCGTGTATGGAATTTCTGAGCCTTCATGCAAGTTTTAGGGTTCTTGAGGTTTCTCTTTGATTTCTTATTCCATGCTTAAAATAAATGAAATTAAAGACCATAGACATGATCGTGAGGTGAAAACGAGTAGATTGATGTGTAGATTGCATGATATCATCAAGTATTCAGTGAGATTGGATAGAAAATGCAAATCTGCAGAAACAGAGGGTGGCGCGTGTTCTTGCCCTTCTTCTTGGCGCCCTTTTTTAAAAATTTGAATATTTGAATTTTGTGATTTTATTTAATTGATTCAAAAATTAACTTATCTCTGAGTTTTAATGATTTTGAGTTGATTCTTTTTTTAATAATTCACAAAAATGTTAAAATATTTTATTTTCCCAAAAAAATCCCAAAAATATTATTTATTTCATATACTTGATATTTTTGTAAAGAATTAATATTTTAATTATTTTTTGACATTTAAAATATTTTCTCCCTCTTGATTTTTCAAATTTTAGTGATTTCCAATCATTTTGTGGATATAAACATAATTTTTGTAACATTAATCCAAGATCACACTTTGTTTTCCACATGTTTAACAATTTTGATCATTTTAATTGAATTTTTATTCAATTAAAATACATTTTGGAAACAAATTAGGGTTTTTGATTAATTCAACCCTCATCAAACTTTTTCAAACACTTTGGGCCTCTAATAGAGTGTAAGATCCAATCCCCTTTTAACTAAAACAATTTCGGGCCTCAGATATTGTATAACTCCCTCTGCGTTAAAAGAAAACCTCGGCGCGATCGCCAGTTCAAAAATCAAACCCTTTGGGCCTACCCTCGTGTTATAAGCCCCATTCTTTAAAAATCATTGGGTCTCTAGTAGAGTGTAAGACCCAACCCTTTATGAAAACCAAAATAATTTGGGCCTCAGTGTATTGTATAAGTCCTGATACCATCAAAAAGTTCGGCGCGATCGTTGCCTTTTAAAACAAAACTTTGGGCTTCTCCTTGAGCTGTAAGCCTCACCACTTGTATAAAAATAAACCTTTGGGCCTCTTGAGAGAGTGTAAGGCCCATCCCTTTGTACAGAAAACCTTTTTGGGCCTCAGTCACTTGTATAAGTCCCTGTACAAAACAAACAGGGCGATCACTGATAAAACCTTGGGCCTCTCCTCGAGCTGTAAGCCCCAACAATTCTTTCAAAGCACTTTCTCCTTTGATTTTGAATATAATATTGTTATCAAAGCTTTCTTTGTTGAACAAACTAACCAAACAACATGGAAGCTCTACAACCGATTAAGTGTTTACCCGTTTTCTTTATCCGCTTTCATATATATATAACTGTATTGTGGGGCTACTCACTGTAAGTCTTATTTCACAAACTTTTATATACTTGTCAAATATCCATTGTGTAATACTAGTATAGTTATTTAGAGTTTTCCCCGGCAACTACGTCTAGCACTAGGTAAAGCCCTGTTGGTCACTCTTAAATACAAACAAAACTAGATCCCCATAGGATTACCAGACACAGTCTTCCCTCCTCTTGGGGTTAAACAATATGGAGACATGAAAGGCAGCATTCTCGGTGAACCCTTTCTCAGACTGTCACCCTTAGAAATCGTCAAAGAAACTCTACTCCCCAGAGATGATCTTTTCTCCGTGAATGGCATCTCTTGAGTTTCTTCCAAATTCTCGGACTTTCCTGGCTTGATCTATTCTCGGTGAATGGCATGTCTTGAACTTCTCGGGGTTTGGGGACCCACATGCTTCTTAAAAGCATCCCCGCCTCCTCTTGGGCGTTGTACAAGGACCCTTCGGCTTCTTAAAAGCACTCATGTCGTTTCTTAGGCTTAGTACAAGGACCCAGAGACCTCTACAGGTATAGGAACAGAACCTAGTCATTAATTTGCTAGAGCTGTCTTTCTGAGTCAAGTGTCAGACCTATTAATGGGTTGACCTTCATCCCTTAACATACCAACCTTCTCTTGGGCATCATACAAAGATCATTCACTATCCGAGAATCGACTTCTCAAAACACCCGTAGACTTGGACAGTCTCAATACCCTTTGGATTTCCCATTTCCTTAAAGAACAGGAAATAACCCTGATCCTCTGATCAATCCTAAAGCACAACATTACTCATATAAGAACTGATTTTCTCTTTATCTAATATACTGGACCTGTCACTAAACTGAAACAGTTACAATAGCCTCCTCTTGGGCTTTGTACAATGATTCTCCCCAGCGAAGCTAACCTTTTCAGACTCTCTTGTTGAGTCACCCACTTTTAGCCTCCATCTCGGGCTTCGTACGAGATAAAAATTACTCTCTTGTTGAGTATAAAAGATTCTCTTGTTGAGTCAATAGCCTCCATCTCGGGCTTCGTACGAGATAAAAATCACTCTCTTGTTGAGTATAAAAGACTCTCTTATTGAGTCAAACATTTTCAGCCTCCATCTCGGGCTTCGTACGAGGTACTAAGACTCTCTTGTTGAGTCAAACACCTTTAGCCTCCGTCTTGGGCTTCGTACAAGACACATACAAATGCACTCTCTTGTTGAGTCAACCCCCTTTTAGCCTCCATCTTGGGCTTCGTACGAGATACCAAATACACCCTCTTGTTGGGTCAATAGCCTCCTCTTAGGCTTTGTATAAGGAAACCCTAGTTGAGCCAATCAACCTTTTAGCATCAAAATTTGTGTCTTGCTCACATTAAACAAACATCAACAACTTCTTTTCCCCCGTCTAATTGCTGTAAGCGGCAAGCCTCTGGATTATTTACATCCACGCCACTGTCCCTCTTTTAGCGTGAGAGATTCCTCAGGAAAGATGGCATTACTCTAAACTGAGTTAAAGTCTTCTCCTTCAGGTTAAAAATCCCCTATAAAGGAAATTATGGCATTGCTGGATTCACATATCCCAGTTAAAGTAATTCTCCTTTATAATCAGTCACCCAACAGTGGTGACAAACAGACCAAATATCCCTTTTAGAGATGACAAATTCTCCCTAAAGTCAAACCCCTTTAGCTTCACATCTTGGGCTTCGAACAAGATATAGATAAACCTTTAGCTTCACATCTTAGGCTTTGAACAAGACACCAAAACAACCTTTTTCCTCCCATAGAATAGGAGGAACTACGATCGCTCTGATTTCCCTGTTTCGTTAAACGGGAATACGTAGGCATAAGATTGAAAAATCTTAGCGAGCACACTAATAAAAAAACCCAAAATCCCGTACCTTCACACATCAATCAAAAAGCATCAGTCCTAAAATCCTCACAAATAGTTCCGTCCTTTCATTCTTTACAAAATAAGCAGAGAGAGGCCCACAATCTAAACCGCATCTGTAAACCAACAGTCATCTGTTTAAACTCAGTATGCAAGCAGGGTTAATTGGAGACATCTATTTCCCTTCCTTAGTCAGGTTAATAGGATAAAAAATGAATCGACCTGTAGTACCCCAGAGCGACAGTGCTTAAGAACCACGTCCAAAATCGCTCGCTATAATTTATCATGATCCAAACCACATGTTATCATCATCCTTGACTTGAGGAAGCCATGATTGACTAAAATTCCTAAAATTCAAACCTTGATTTGGAGGGACAATTGACTTTTTATCAGATGAATATTCACTTCTTGATCTTCATTAAAAACAAACTCTTGGACTATTTGATCACTTTAAATGGACTCCAAGGGTGTATTTGAATTTCTTGAATCATGTCCCAAGGTTTGAGGTCATGCCTTGATCAAAAGTCAAAGATGTAGTTGACTTTGGTTGACAAAACCCTAACTTATGGCCAGATGAACTTGGATCTTTGAAAACTTGTAATGAAGCCAAATTGCCTTTGATAGTTGATGAATGGAGATCTCTTAAGTGTGTTATAACTTATTTGATTGATGATTCATCCAAAACTTTGAGTGATCGACCCTTGAAGCCTCTTAGGGCAAACCCTAATTCACAAGTGAACAAAAAGCAAACATATCTTGATAATTGGTTAGCTATGCATGAATGATTGACCTAACATGTTATGTGAATGATCAAGGAATCTAAGGGTAAAATTTTGGGTATGACACCACCCTACAAATAGGACTATAAAATAAAAGTAATTAGGTCCATGACAAGACTGAAATGATATACCAGCAGGTACCGCCACAAGGCAGCACACCCCCTAACTCCCACTTCCATTACCGTCTCCGCCACCAAAAAAAGAGACTTACTTTTACCTTTTGGGCCGTAATGGTTGGATCCATCAGCTTCATTTAAAATAAGATTCAAATAATATATGTTAGCTAGGTTCATTATTTTGAAATATTAATATTTAATGTTTGCATTTGGATGAGTATTCTTACTTGCTTCAACTTCATAACAATTGTTGTTGCTCCCAAATAGACAACTAGGATTTGAATCGAATCCATTTCATTTGTCTAAGAAATAATTTGCTATAATGAAAACATATAATTATTAAAAAATGGAATCATTTGACATTATTAATACATAAAACCTACGTTCAGATATTATATAATAGTTAATTAGATGCATGCTATCCGGGAACTCTGTAATAAAGAACGTCGTAGATTCATGATGAAGTTTGCATTCCACAAAAGCGTGATAGGAGGGGAAGAAGATATGGTTTTGTCAGATTCTTTGGGGTAGAGGACACAAGAAGGATGAGCTTGAAGTTGGATAGCATTTTCATTGAGGGAAGGAAGATTTTTGCTAATGTCTCAAGGTTCGCGAAGAAGAATCAAGGAGGAATGGAGAAGGAAAGGCAACCTAACATGTTCAGACATGAGAATGAAGAGTTTAAAGGTAAGATGGAAAATAAAGAGCAAAACTTTACACATCAAGATGCTTACAAACCCTTTCAGTCTAATCACTCCTTCGCCGATGTTGTTAGAAGAGGAAATAACGAGTCGGATTTGAAGTACGAAGTCAAGGAAGACGAAATAGAGAGGTTTCGTGGAGCTTATGTTGGTAGGGTGGTTTCTCTTGGGATGACATTCAACATTCAGAGGCTTTTTCACTCAGAATGATACTTTGGAGGAAAGGTGTTGCCTTTGGGGACAAACCCTTGTCTGTTGGAAGAGAATGATCCTGGAGAAATAGAGGAGTTAATCTTAAGTGCTAAAAGCTGGCTGGATCAATGGTTTGTGGAAGTTAGAAGTTGGAAGCAAGGTGACATTGATCCTAAAAGAGTTACCGGTAAGGTTGAATGGAATTCGTTACCATGCATGGTCCGTGTGTTTTTTCGAGTTCCTGTCTTCTAAAGTGGGAAAATACTTAAGTTGTGAAGAAGATTCGCTGAACTTCAAAAGAATGGATGTAGCCAGTGTCATGATAAAAATGACATATGGGAAGAATATAGATGAAGTTTTTAAAGTATCTATCTTTGGTATTGTGTTTCGTATTAGGATGGTGGAAGTTACGAAAAGCCTCGGTTGTAATCATTCAACTAAAACTGAGGAAGCATTATCCCAATCTGACTCATACGATTCAGATGCTTCATTGGTGAAGGAAAGTGGTAGATGGTGGAGCTCAGGGGAGGAGAACGCCGGTGTAGCGGAAGATGCCGTGAGCAAAAATCGAGGATCAGTCAGGAGCAGACCTAGGTTTGAGGTAGGGTTAAAGGGATCTTTTGTTTCTTTTGGGTCTACAGAATATGTTTCAGATATAGGTCCCAGTTGTCATAAAGCAACGTTAGAGGTTAAGGGTAATATGTTTCAGGAGGTAGGCCATGATGATGGACATGCGTGGAGTATGAAGTCAACATCAGAACTTAATGAAGGTAGATCTTTTGGAGAGTCAAAGGAAATGAGTGTTCAGAATAAAATAATCAATCTCTCAGACGATAAAGCGGTTTCAGGGGGATCTCATTTGGTGGGCAGCTAAAGGCCAATTCACTTGCTAAAGCCCAAGAGTCATCTTCAGTTCTTGGAGATAAAGGGCATTCCGAGGCCCATAAGGCTAATTGGGAGTCTTCGATTCCTGAAACATTTCCTTCAAATCTAGGAAATGGTGCGTCCTGTGGGTTAGCGGCAGTTATTCCTCAAGAGAGTGTAGCTCATAAGTCAAAGGTTAAAAGAATCAATTACTCTTCAGAGTTATCTGAAGACCCTATTGAGGGATCAGAGGATGTTTCTAGACAAGAAGCAAAGAGTAAAGATCGGGAGAAGAAGATGAAAGGTTAGTTGTTCTACAAGTGACTCGGTGTCATTCAGTGTCTGATTCTAATGTAATGAAAGGGAATAAGAGGTTTTGGGAAGAGTTAGAAAGTAAAGTGTCTAATAAGGTGAGGGAGTTAGTTGTTTCTTTGGGAGTTAGAGAGGAGAGGAATGGTTTTGATATGCTGAAAGAAATTAAAAAGTTAAAAAAAAGGGATGAAGAAGGCAAGGGCAAGAGGGTGGCTAAAACCAAAGGTTCTCAATGAATTTGCTATCTCTGAATATGAGAAGATATGGTAATATGGTGAAAAGGAAGAGGGTCGCTAGGTTGGTCTAATCTAAAGAAGTTGATATCTGCTTCATCCAAGAGACTAAGAAGGAGAAGATTGATAGTTTCTTGGCTTCTTCTCTTTGGGGCAATAATCATGTGGAATGGTCCGATTCAGGTTCCATAGGTAATGCAGGGGGTATGGTCATCCTTTGGAGGAAAGGTTTGTTAAACCCCATTTGTAGTTTTAGGGGAGAAGGATTCGTTGGTTTAAATACGCTTTGGAAAGGAAGAGACATTTTCTTTGTTAATGTTTATTCGTCTTGTAACATAGCCAAAAAGAGGTGTTTGTGGTCAAGTCTTAGTAGGACTAAAAGGAGGTTTGGGAGAGAAGATTGGGTGATTGGTGATAATTTTAATAAGGTAGCGTATAAAGAGGAAAGGAAATGAGTGGGGAACATCAGAGGCAATAAAGAGATGGAGGAATTCAGAAGTTTTATCAGTGATGTGGATTGCGTTGATGTCCCGTGTGTTGATGGTTCTTTCATGTGGTTCAACAGGTCAGGTAACTCGATGAGTAGGATTGATAGATTTTTTATTTCGGATAAGTTGGTAAAAGATTGGAATATTAGAGGTTAATTTATTGGCAATAGAGAAGTTTCCGACCACTGCCCTGTGTGGTTGTTGGCTAGCGATGTTAATTGGGGACCAAAGTCGTTCAGGTTCAATAATAGCTGGTTAAAGCACCCTGAGTTTGCATCATTTGTGAAATCTAGCTAGGAGTCTGAGGTTATTTCGGGGAGAGTGGATTTTTTTCTTAAGATGAAACTTGTTAGATTAAAGGAGAGTCTTAAAAGGTGGAGTAGGGATATGTTTGGTTGGATATACATCAAAATTGAGGAAGCTATCATTGACCTTAATGATCTTGATGAAGAAGTTAGTAGGTTATGCTTCTCTAGCTTACAAGAGATGGTTAATAAGAGGTCTAAAACGGAAGAAGAGGTGTGGAGCAACTTGAATAGGAAAGAGGAACTGTTGAGGTTAAAAGCTAGAGACTTTTGGCTGAAGGAGGGAGATAGTACCACTAGATATTTCCACAAAGCAGCCAGAAGGAGAAGAAGAAGGAATGGCATTTGGTTTGTTAACTCGGATAGAGGTAAGATTGAAGACGTAACTGGAGTTAAGTATGAAGTGAGAAAATTCTTTGAAGAGAACTTTAAAGAAAGCTGCTACAATCGCCCAACTATTGAAGACCTTAGCTTGAAAAGATTATCAGAAGAAGACAAAGGTGGTATGGAAGTTGAGCTCACAAGAGGTGAGATCAAGGAAGTTGTTTGGGGGTGCAACGGAGGTAAGAGCCCTGGTCTAGATGGCTTCACGTTTGCATTTCTTCAAGGGTGCTGGGAGATTGTCAAGGAAGATGTATTCAGGTTTGTTTTAGATTTCTATGATTGGCCTGTTCTAACCAAGGCAGCTTCGGCCTCCTTTATAGCTTTAGTTGCAAAATATAAAAACCCTCAGTCATTAAAGGACTATAGACCCATATGTCTAGTAAATTATTATCAGAAAATCTTGTCCAAGTTGTTGGCTGGTAGGTTAAGGAAGGTGGTCAATTCATTAGTGTTAGCTGAGCAAACGGCTTTTGTGCCTGGTAGGTATATTTTCAACGGTGTTTTAGTGGCTAATGTGGTTTTAGCCCTGGCTAAGAGAAGTAAAAAAAGTTGTATGTTGTTAAAGATAGATTTTGAGAGGGCGTATGATTGTGTCTCGTGGTATTTTCTTATTTCATTGCTTAGCAAGATGAACTTTGGTGTGAAGTGGCTGTCATGGATCCAGACTTTGGTGTGCAAAGGTTCTATGTCAGTTCTTGTAAACGGTAGTGCTACTAGGGAGTTTGCTGTTGGTAAAGGGTTGTGTCAAGGGGATCTTTTATCCCCTTTCCTTTTCATTCTCATTATGGAAGTTTTAACTCTTTTGGTTAAGAAGGCTGAACTAGAAGGTCTATATGTAGGTTATCAGGTTAACTCTGAAATGCAGCTTAGCATTACTCAGTTTGTATGTTACCTTGTTGTTGGGTGAGGCAAATTGGAGTAATATTTTGTGTGTTAAGGCTATTTTAAGAGGGTTCAAAATGTTAACAGTCCTTAAGGTGAACTTTTTTAAAAGTAAGATATGAGGCTTAAATTTGAGTAATGATTATTTGGTGTCTGCTTCGAACTTTCTGCATTGCGACATTCTTGTTTTGCCTTGCTCCTTCCTGGGAGTTTTCATAGGTGATAGCCCAAGGAGAAAACATATGTGGAGGAGTATCATTGACAAGGTCAAGAGTAGATTAGCAGATTAGAAGGGGAAACTCGTGTCAATAGAAGGGAGGCTTATACTTATAAATTCTGTCATTAGTGCCTTGCCTTTGTATATGTTTTCTTTTTATAAGGTTCCAGTTGGTGTCATAAAATGACTCCAGAGTATCCAGAGTAGGTTTTTATGGGGAGGTTGTGATAATAGGAAGAGAATCCATTGGGTAGATTGGAAGTCTATTTGCCAGCCTAAAGAGAAGGGTGGTCTGGGAATTAAGGATTTATCCTGTTTCAACATGGCTCTTCTCATGAAGTGGAAGTGGAGAATGATGAAAGAAGAAGACAATGTGTGGAAGGCTTTATTGGAAAGTAGATATGGTTGTGATATTCCTTTGCTTATTAATAGTTATGATGGGGAGAAAAGAGAGAGGAAAGATTTTATCTAGTGGAGGGATTTGCAGGGAGTGGGTTATGACAAAGTTTCTAAGAGGAACGTGTTTGTAGAGAACCTAAGATGCAAGCTTGGGGATGGGAGGAATATTTCCTTTTGGCACAACTGTTGGGTGGTGGATATTCCTTTGAAGGAAGCTTTCCTTAATCTCTTTCTCTTTGCTAAGGAATTGGGGTGTTCAGTTGCTGATCGCGGAGAGTGGTACGGGGAGGAGTGGAAATGGCATTTGAGGTTTAGTTACTTTTCTCCTGATTCTAAGATGGAAAAGGAAAAAAGAAAACCTACTGGTCCTGTTGGAGAATGTAAAACCTGTTAGGGAGAGACAGATGAAATTGTTTGGGAGCCTGGGAAGCAATCTATATCTTCATTTGCTGAGGGTTTTCTGTCAGATCTTGTTATCTAAGTATAACTCAAGATAGAGAAGTGAATAGGATGGAAGAATATAGCTTGGTCTGTTTGAAGAATATTTGGCAGTTAAAGGTTCCTTCGAGAGTTCAGGTTTTCACGTGGAGACTGATAAGAAATAGGCTTGCTACAAAAGATCGTTTGGTTAGGAGAAATATAGGTTTGATGATTGGTGACATTGGCTGTAGCGAGTGCAGACTTCACGAGGAAACCATCCAGCATGTGTTCTTAGATTGCTATTTTCCAGAAACAGTTTGGAAGGGAATAGAGAAATGGATGGGGATTGATTGTTTAGTCAAAGAAAGCTACTCGGCATCAATGATAGAGTTTGAAGGAAATATCAAAATTGCTACAGGTAATTCTAAGGGTCTTATTGTTTGGGTTACGACAGTGTGGATCCTTTGGTACAGACGGAACATTGTTGTTTTTAACAATAAGAATATGTCTATCTTGGAGATTTTGAATTCTATTATGTATTTTAGTTGGAAATGGATGTCTATTGTTAATCCATCTGTTTGTTTCTCTTTTATGCATGGTATACTGTACCATTAGAATGTCTTCATTGACTTGGTGTTTGTAAGGGTTGCTGCACCCCTTGTGCAGCAGTTTATATTATCATTTCATTGCCTGTTGAAAAAAATATTAGATGCATGCATGTTTTATATGTACCACGAGAATCAATCTCTCATCCTTTGCTTATAACTTTATTTATCATTTTCTGTATGATATGTTTTATATTTTCAACCTTTTCATGATCATATCCACTTTTATCTTTCACCTCCCACCAATCCGAACTATTTAATGCTGACAATATGTCATGTTGAGCTTTTGCATCATGAATTTCATCCACTAATTGATCATTTTTCATATTAACTTCTTCAACCATTTGTCTCTTTAATTATTAGATCTTGAATTGAAGAAGTTTTTTCCTCCAAACTTGTTCTTGCCAAAGATTTGGAAGAAGGTTCACCATAACAGAATGGGTTTCCTCTTGGAGAAATCATAAGAATATCAACCTTAGCCCCACAAAGTGTTGATAACTCAGAGGCCTTGTTGTGAATAGCATCTTTTCTTTTTGTAAATGTTGAGAAAATATCATCTATATCCTCAATCTTCTTCATCACAAGCTTTTGTTTTCCTCTTGTTTTCTTCCTTGGCTCCATTCTAATCAAGATAATAATACCAAGAGAAGAAAGAGCAAAAAAGCATGCAATGGTGTAGTTCTTACTCTTGCGTGTTTATATAGACAATACAATAAATATATGTTAGTTGAATTTGATAATATTGACAACTCATATCCAATTGTAATATTAAATATAGTATCCGCTTTTATTTATTTAAAGTATGTTAATTTTTATAATAATTATTTTTAGTTAAATTTAAATTTTGAGTTTTTTTAATGTATATTTTTTTTAAAATAAAATAGCATAATATAACAAGAAAAAAAATATAAAATTAAGGGGTATAGGTCTGACCCACACAAAAAAAATAGAAAAAATTTCTACGCTGCCTAATAGATGACTTCTATAAGATGATTTTCTTTGTCATTGACGTGAGTCGTAAGCATGGTATTTATAACATCTTTACCCATACAATTCTTCCAAATCTCCATATTATGAATAACATTAGGATGCTTTTTAATTGTACTACCTTGTTTTTCCCGATTTATTTAATTTCTTGATTCTTTGTTAAATTTGTATCGAATAAAATAGGCATTTCACATCGGATGACCTTCTAAGGGAAGGTATCGTGTTACGGTATGTATGTCATTTTTCATATTGGTAACTAGTTGATGTAACACCTCGAATAATATGCGTCTAGAACCATGCTACTCGACATGTTTAATCGGGTACTAACTAAAACACAGTATCTAAATGGCTTGTAATACAAGTATGACACTAGGTCTACAAATTAGTACATACATAAAATTTATTTCAATACAAAATGCTAAATAGAAAAACACATCAAAACACTAGAAAATACATCATGAAATCTTCATATCCTTCGTGCCATCTTTCATTTTCCTTTGCCTTACACTTGATTACCTGAAATATTAAACATGGGGTGAGATACAAGACACACCGCAAGTTCACGGTAGTATCAAAGTAGTAAAATTGGTTGTCAAATCTCTGAGACCAATTGTTTGAATATCGATGTCTATCCTATCAATGTAAAGCTAAAACAATCAAAAATTAGTTTGTGAATGATTTTTACGGTTGAAAATAATTAAAACAAGCAGAGTTTATGACTTTGATTCATGCCGTTAATCCTCTTGTAAACCCTAGTTTTGTTACAAGAATAAATCTAATTTCGTAGAAAAAGGGAAAGGGTATACAACACCCTCTTTCGACAGCTTATTGTCTTGCTCTGATCAAATATGCTACCCATTTTTGTTGGCATAGTGTATTTATTCAGAGTTCGTTTTTAGAGAAACCATTAATAAAAAAGTACTTTCTATGTCGAATAGTTGAGACACTTTCGTCACCTCAATTCGAGAATTTGGTGTTTCTAATTCTGATATCACACTACACCCTTTCAGTGTATAGGCAGTACGTGTTGCATCCCTACTTTTGCAGCGAATTGAACATATTTAAGATAAAAAAACATCGAAATAAAGTTTCCTAAAGTTCTCATAATAAATTTACTAAGGATCTACATGAGGATTATTACAAGGCAATCATCATTGTCCTTAACTCCTAGTTAACTACTCAGACGTGAAAATAATGATAACAAACAAAGCATACATTGCATACATGATCAACAATATAACCTAGATAAAAACCTGGATTAAAAGAAATAAAACACTTGAATTAAATAAAATCTCTAATAGAGAGAGTACAACAACTTGGAATTGAAATAAACTTGCAGAAAATAAGCACTTGTATTATAAACTAGGGCATAAGGTGTGTCCTTTTCAAAGAGATTATAAGCACATATATATATATATATATATATATATATATATATATATAGAGAGAGAGAGAGAGAGAGAGAACTATTACATTCAAGATCCCTTAATTTGTATAAGTATCAGTAAAGAGCATTTAGCCTTGCATTGGATCAGTTTGGAATCACAAAAGGGCATAAAAATGTTACTAAATACCAAAAAAGTACTGTTAAAACTAGGATTGGCATGGGCATGCTGGCTGACACAGGGGACGGGGGGCAACTGAGTAGAACGGTTATGTTTGACAACACGACCCAATCATGTTTCTCTCTTCCAGAATTCTAGATATGAAAATGTAAAGGGATAGACCTCTATTTATAGGTTAGAGGCTGGCATAAAAAAGGAAAAGATCCATGGGCTAATTTAATGTCCCAAACGATTGGGTCCTTAAGTCAATCATTTGAATGACTAAAATTATCGATTACAAATGCCCATTTTAGAAAGTTTTGATAGAGAGTCGTTACCTTTCTTAAGAAACTATCCTGATCAATTATGGACACTATTTGAACTAACCCAATCAACTTGGAATATACCTAATCTATTTAACATTTTAAAGAATTGTCCAAATCATTCTGATAACTCCATATTCATCTGGCTAGGATGTGAAACATTTCTAGGTTATTTTCTTTGAGAAATAGGGCATTTTAAAAAGGTTTGTGTATGTGTGTGTGTAAGTGTCATTTAGCCATACTAATTTACAAAAATTATCTAATGTTTTTACAAAACATAGATCACTTATACATGATAGTGCGATCTTTCACTCTTTCATACTTTCAAGTTTCAAGACATTGCTAAAACATACCAATCACATATCACTTGTTTGAATATTCTTAGAGATAACCCTTGAGGCATCTTCAAGTTGGATGCCATCATCAAAGGATAGAGATCATCAAAACCCTAGTTTGTTAGGTTGATTCAAAGGAAAAGATTTAAACAAACATTCTTGGGCATCTTTGACCTCTTGAAATAATTGCTTTACTTTATACTTTTGGATCATATTGAGTCTTCATAAGTCATTATCAAAGGTTGCATTATCCTCACAGCACTACTACAAAATAGACCTTTCGTAACACCAATTTTACAATGTTCATAGTGTTAACCATGGTAATAATTTATTTATGGGCGCTTTTTTTGTATTTACTAAGGGACATGTTACAACGGTCAAATGAAGCAACCGTAGTGAAAGTTACACGAAGTGAAATGGTTCAAATCCCAGCACCAACAATTAGCCATTTTTCGTGATAAAAATGTGATTAACCTTGTATATCACCATATAGCGAGCGATTTTGGACGCGGTTGCGAAGCGCGATCGCTCTTTGGTACTACAGTTCGATTCATTTTTTATCCTATTAAAGCTGATGAAGGAAGGGAAATAGATGTCTCCAACTAACCCTGCTTGTATACTGAGATTAAACAGTCAAAACTGTTGGTTTACAAATGCTACAAAGATCCGGGGTTTCTCCTAAGTTTATTTTGTTGACGAGGGGTGCTTTAGGCTATTGGTTGAGATGTTAGGACGAATATATATGAAAGTATGGGATTTTGGGTTTTTGTTTAGTGTGCTCGCTAAGATTTTTCTTTCAATCTTATGCCTACGTATTCCCGTTTACCGAAACAGGGAAATCAAAGCTTTCGTAGTTCCTCCTATTCTATGGGAGGAAATGGTTGTTTTGGTGTCTTGTTCAAAGCCCAAGACGTGAAGCGAAAGGTGGTTTGTATCTTGTTCAAAGCCCAAGATGTGAAGCTGAAAGTGTTGACCTTAGAGAGAATTTGTCATCTCTAAAGAGGAGTTTGTCTGTTACGACCGTTTATAAAGGAGAATTACTTTAACCGAGATTTGTGAATCCGGCAATGCCATAAATTCCTTTATAGGGGGATTTAACCTGAAGGAGAAGACTTTAACTCAGTTTAGAGCAATGCCATCTTTCCTTAGGAATTTCTCATACTAAAAGAGGGACAGTGGCATGGATGTAGATGATCCAGAGGCTTGCCGCTTACAGCAATTAGATGGAGGGGAAGGAGTTGTTAATGTTTGTGTACTGTGAACGAGGCACAGCTTTGATGCTAAAAGGTTAATTGGGTCAACCAGTGGTTTTCTTATACAAAGCCTAAGAGGAGGCTAATATGTGTCTCGTACAAAGCCCGAGAGAGAGGCTAAAAGGTTTTGACTCAACGATGGAGTCGTTTGGTATCTCGTATAAAGCCCGAGATGAAGGCTGTTTGACTCAACAAGAGAGTTTTTGTATCTCATACCAAGCCCGAGATGGAGGCTAAAATTTTTTTGGCTCAATAAGAACCTTTTTGTATCTCGTATAAAGCCCGAGATGGAGGCGAAAGAGGTGATTGACTCAACGAGGGAGTCTCTTATGTGTCTCGTACAGAGCCCGAGAGAGAGGCTAAACGTTGTTTGACTCCGTTGGGGAGAATCATTGTACAAAGCCCAAGAGAGAGGCTAACTTCACTGGAGAAGGATCATTATACAAAGCCTAAGGGGAGGCTATGACAACCGTTCAGTTAAGTGACAGGTCCAGTAGACTGATTGTTAAAGAGAAAATCAGTTCTTATATGAGCAACATTGTACTCAAGGATTTGATTCAAGGATCCGGGTTATTCCCATTCTTTAAGGAAGTGGGAAATCCGAAGGGTATTGAGATTGTCCGAGTCTACGGGTTTTCTTCCTATTTAACGAAGGGGTCACTTGAGAATGTCTTTGAGACTCAAGGATATTAGACTGTCCAAGTCTAGAGTGTCATCTCTTGTAGTATGCTTTGAGAAACAGTAGTAGACTCTATAAAAGGACTGTTCTATGCAGATGACTAAGTTCTGTTCCTATACCTCTAGGAGGTCGTCGGGACAATTTGTACGAAGCCCAAGAGGAGGCTGGAAGCTTTTAAGAATCCTGTGGGTCCTTGTACGATGCCCAAGAGGAGGCTATCATTCCCGGAGGAAGAGATCATTATACGAAGCCTAAGAGGAGGCTGTGAATACTTCTAAGAAGCCGTAGGGTCCTTGTACTAAGCCCAAGAGGAGGCGGGGTTGCTTTTAGGAAGCATGTGGGTCCTTGTACGATGCCCAAGAGGAGGCCGATGCTTTTAAGAAGCCGATGGGTCCCCAAACCCCAAGAAATTCAAGGCAAGCTATTCACAAGGAATAGATTAAGTCAGGAAAGTTCGAGAATTTGGAAGAAACTCAAGAGATGCAATTCACGGAGAAGAGATCATCTCTGGGGAGTAGAGTTTCTTGACAAGTGCTTTTAAGAAGCCTGTGGGTCCCCAAACCCCGAGAAATTCAAGGCAAGCTATTCACAAGGAATAGATCAAGTCAGGAAAGTTCGAGAATTTGGAAGAAACTCAAGAGATGCCATTCACACAGAAAAGATCATCTCTGGGGAATAGAGTTTGTTTGACAACTTCTACGAGTGACAGTCTATGAAAGGGTTCACCGAGAATGCTGCCTTTCATGTCTCCATATTGTTTAACCCCAAGAGGAGGGAAGACTGTGTCTGGTAATCCTATGGGGATCTAGTTTTGACTATTTAAGAGTGATCAACGGGCTTAATGCTAGACGTAGTTTCCAGGGAAACTCTAAATATCTATACTATTATTACACAGTTGATATGAGTTTATGAAAGAAGACTTACAGTGAAACAGCCCCACAATACAGTTATATGTATATGAAAGCGGTAAATGAAAGCAATAACCACTTACTCGGTTGTAGAGCTTCCATGTTGTTTGGTTAGTTGTTCAACAAAGAAAGATTGAAAATAACAGTATATTCAAAATCAAAGGAGAAAGTGCTTTGAAAAAGAAAGATTTGGGGCTTACAGCTCAAGGAGAGGCCCAGGGTTTTATCAGTGAGCGCACTGTTTGAATTTGTACAGAGGGACTTATACAAGTGACTGTGGCCCAAAAATTGTTTTATGTACAAAGGGATGGGTCTTACACTCTCTCAAGAGGCCCAAAAAGTTTTAAAGAAAAAGAGTGGGGCTTATAACACGAGGGTAGGCCCAGTTGACTTTTCCGTTTGAAATGTCGATCGCGTCGAGGTTTTCTTTTAACGCAGAGGGACTTATACAATAAGTGAGGCCCAAAAGTTTTTGGTTAAAAGGGGGTTGGGTCTTACACTCTATTAGAGGCCCAAAAGGTTTTAAATGGGTCTTATAGCTCGAGGAGAGGCCCAAGGTTATTTTTTCAAAAGGCGACGATCGTGCCGTTTGTTTTTCGATGGTATCGGGACTTATACAATACACTGAGGCCCAAAAATGATTTGGTCAAAAAAGGATTGGGTCTTACACTCTATTAGAGGCCCAAAATTGTTTTGAAAATGATTTATGAGGGTTGAATTAATCCAAAAACCCTAATTTGTTTTCAAAATGTGTTTTAATTGAATAAAAATTCAATTAAAATGATCAAAATTGTTTAACATATGAAAAACAAATTGTAATATTGGATTAATGCTTCAAAAATTAAGTATTGACCTACAAAATAATTAGAAAGCATTAAAAGTTGCAAAATCAAGGTGGAAAAAATATTTTAAATGTCAAAAACAATTAAAACATTAATTCTTTGCAAAAATATCAATTATATAAAATAAATAATATTTTTGGGATTTTTTGGGAAAATAAAATATTTTAACATTTTTTTGAATTATTAAAAAAAGAATCAACTCAAAATCATTAAAACTCAGAGAGAAATTAATTTTTGAATCAATTAAATAAAATCACAAAATTCAAATATTTGAATTTATGAAAAATGGCGCCTAGAACAGCTGAAGAACACGCGCGTGTTTCAGCTTGGCCCAGATTTGCATTTTCTCTCCAATCTCACTGAATACTTAATCATATCATGTAATCCACATATCAATCAACTCGTTTCAACCTCACGATCATGTCTATGGTATTTAATTTCATTTAAATTAAACATATAACAAGAAATCATGAAAAATCCTCAAGAACCCTAATTTCTGCATGAAGGCTAGGATTTTTTATACACGATTCAAACAAAGCAATTACTTGAGGGGAAACATTCCATGCATGATTATGAACATTTGGCAAAAGTATTGTGTGAGGAAATATGCATAGATTGAGAGATGACCAAGTTTAAGCTTACCTCTAGGTCGTGACAGCAAGAGCAAATTGATTTCTGAGTAGGAGGTGTTACAGATGAATTGTGATGATCTGAACAGCTTCCCTACACCCTATGGAGTGTGTTTGAATGCTTGGACTTGACTGAGAATGGCTGGATCACTTCATGGCATCTCAACTGCACTTTGGTTAAAACCTTGAGCAATTGACTGGTGATTCTGAGAAATCAGTGTTCCAGTTGTTATTTAAGTGTTTGATCAGCTCACATATGATGTATATGAGGTGTGTGTGTGATTGGTTTGAGTGGAATTGCTCTCTAATGAAAAACCCGATAGTGACTTGCTAAGAAAGGCATTTTTTAGAGTGAGAAGTGGTTTTTGAGAAAGGCAAGTGTTGCAGGCCTTTGGTGTACTTAAACTGATCACAATTGAGCTCTATTTATAGTAGAGCGAGTTTGTTTTGGGATCCACAGTGAATGGCAACTGCAGCAGGTGTTTGTTCAATGTTGGCCAATGAGAATCCAAGTCTCCTCTGGCCATTGACTAGAGGTTAGGGCACAAGCTGCTGGTTCCCTTGGTCTTGGATAAGTCTTGACTGAAGTCAGTTGCAAATGGCTCAGTCCATGCCACCTTGATGCTTCCATTGAATGCTCCAATCCAAAATTGGAATCTTGTCCCTATTTTGGCCATTCTAGGTTCAACATGTTATTTCTTGTTCCAAAGACTTTGGAGGCTTGGCTCAGTGATTGTCCCCTTTAGATTCAATCCTCAGAGGTGTCCAAGTGGATAGGAGCATTTGGATTTGGCTGATTTTGGCAAATCGAGCAAAAATGCAAAATCTGCCTTGCCTTGGCAGATTTCAGCAAGGCAACTTTCCAATGTCATATCTCATGACTCAAATTGAATTTGGTAATGTTCTTGGTCATTTTGGAAAGCCCTTACATGATACAACAACTGTTTGAACATATTTGGTTTTGATCTCTTTTGAATCCAAGTGAAAAATCCCCCTACATTTGGCAAAAAGTAGGGTAAAATCTGACTTAGTGAAATTTTCACTAAGTGTTGGAACAAAGTGACTTTTCTTGATTTTGATCACTCCATAACTCAAAATCCATGAGGAGTTGGAATTAGGTCTAGTTGAAGTTTTTGTAGAGGGAAATGAGATCTACAAATCAAGCCTTGGATGGGAGAAAACAGCTTTGTGGTTTAGGAGTTATGGTCCTCCAAAGTTGGTACCCTAGCCACTTTATTTATAACTTAGAAAATTTTTTAAGTTTTTTATGGTTACCCCTTTTACAAGTTACCCAACTTTTCTTGATTTTTCTTGATGAATGATGATTCAAATCATACATTAACATCATTTTAGGGTTAAAAATCCATTTTGGTGAAAAATCTCAAAAAGTCAAAGTTGACTTTTGTGCACAGTTGACTTTTTATCAGATGAATTCCAAACTGTGCAATTCTTCAAGAAATCATGTCCTTGACCTAAATCAAACTTGATGGACATGTTCCATGGGTGTCATAGGGTATATTGATGCATGTCTTAGGGATTGGGAGCCTGTCCTGGTCAAAAGTCAAAGTTACAGTTGACTTTTTCCTTAAAACCCTAACTGTGGTGCAGATGAAATTGAGACTTGTTGCTCAAGCTTCTTGGATTAATCCATTGTTGCAAATGGATCAATATAGTTCATTAGAGACCCTCAAACCCTCTCTTGAGGTCTTGGCTCATGATTTGCCATAAAAGTCAACTTAGGGGTGAATTAGGTCAAGGAACCCTAATTCCTGATTTTTGATGAATGCATCCCCTGAGGCAAAATTGACTTGATGATTGGGTCCATGAGGTTACATGGAGTATATTAGGTTAGGTTTTGGATCATTGGCTTGTTCCTAGATGAAAATTTTCCATCTGGAGGCCCTGGACGACCAAAACCCTAATTTGGTGACACTGTCGATCTTGAGACTTGATCCACCTAGAAGGGAGCAGCCTTGTGCTTAATCCTTGAAGTGAGAGTCCTTTTGATCCATTGTGGATGTTTGAGAGGTTAGACAAGTTGAAGATCATGTCATTCCTTGATTGATTCTTTGTCTAAGGCTCTGAGAGGGCTTGAAACCCTAATTTTGATTGTTGTGAATGCTCACCCATCTTTGGGGACACTGATGAAGTATGATGGTTCCTCTATATTGTGATGATGATTTACACAATGATGGGACATCTTAGTGGTCAAAATTTGGGGTATGACACACCACAATTTTTATTATCAACCGTAATGAAAGGTGATACTTATTTATATATAAGAGAAATTTAAAGGTGGAAAGAAACACAAGAAATGGGGTTTGAATTACGTTTCCAAGATTAAAACTTTTTAGTGCCCAAACACCCAAAATAGAATCAAGAGTAAAAATAAATGCACACAATTATTTTTATACAGATTCATTATTAACGAAATTAATCCATTCCACCCGCCAAGGTGATTTTGCCTTCTCAATAAGGACTTAATCCACTATAATCACTAGATTACAGACATACAAAGACTACTCGTCTTTGTCTTCTCGAGTGTAAGTTCTGTGACTTTTGGGTTGGCTGCATTTTGGTAAAACAACATGCTGATAGCAAGATGTTAGACCAGATGTTCTGCCATAACACTCAGACATCATGTCCAGCATGATGTTGTGACATATTTCAGGACATGTTACACCAGATAGTTAGGGCATGGCTATTTTGGTATTTTGAGTGTGTCCTGATGCACACGTATGTTCTATCTAAGGAAGGATATTACGGGAACTTCTGTTTTGACAGATTGTGATGGTTTTCTGAAAAAAGGATCGTTGAGCCTTATTTTAGGAAACTTTGTATTTTGTTTCTATTTTTGTGCAGGAGATTATGCTTATGATTCCAAGCTAATTCCTGCTGAATTGCGCCTCAAGGGCCCAAGCCCACAAGGTCTGAAGGCTATTTAAAGAATACCTAAATCTAATGAAGATACGACTTTCAATTTTGTAAAATAAGGGGAGGTTTTATAGTGTTAGGTTTTGAGAGTCTCTTGTGTGTTAATTGTATGTCACCCTTGTACCTTTTGATACATTGTGGTAGACTAATTTTGTATTATTAATTATCCATTCTAAAGCTTGTAAACAAGAGTGTATTGTTCTTGGTTGAAGCTTTTAAGCAAAACCTAGTATTGTAGTTGGAAGAGTGTTCTTCTTCCTTTTGGTTTCTTGAGGTATTGTCACTGGGAATGTGATTGATTAGGAAGTGAGAGGAGGATCGCATATCTAGAGGGTTTCTAGGTAGAAGTTGCACAAGGTAGTGGTTAGGCGAGAAGTTGTAAATGGGCGAGTTTAGCTTTGAACTAATGTTATCATAGTGAATTTCCTTCCTGGCTTGGATGCCCCCAAATGTAGGTGATGTTGCACCAAACTGGGTTACCAATTGACTGTGTTATTTATGTTTCTGCATTTTATTTTCAATCTGGTTTATTTTACTTATCTATCAGACAAAAGATGTTGTAACATATGTCTTGACATTACATTCTGATGTGAGGACATCAGTTTAAACATGTGGTATAGTGCCAGAATTTCAATTAGCGTCATAGCTTGCACCCTAGTCAGTTTAAGGTGAGCTTCAGGGAGTTTTCCTTCTGAAACTGTACCATCATTGAAAAGACAACAACTATTGAAAATCTGTCACCGGTGAATGTGTTTGGATTGTTCATTGTGAAGGTTTGAAGTCCATATCCAATGAAGTTGTTTAGCTTGTGTTTAGATTGATAAACACTTTTGTGGTGACCTAAGATGTTTGGGAGTCTCTCAAGACTTTATTTGAAGGCACACCTGGTCAGGAGAGCATGTTTGAGAAGTCTCTACCCAATAGATATGTCATAAATGTGATTGCTGCTATAGATAAAGAGTAGGACATCTTCAGTACAGGTGGACTTCTTAGGTCACTGTATTGTTGATCTGTCTTTAAGAATGGCAGTTGCTGGTTTGAAAATCAAGATCATGGGTTTTGTTTCCTACCTTGTAGGAGTTTGTGACCCGGCATATGTTGAAGAGACAATCCGGTTCTGAGGAAAGTGGATGGTTAGACAAGGTCATATGTCAAGAACATTCACTCTGACACCTTCTAGACTCTACTGCTCAAGGATATGTTGGACCTGGTAGAGACACTTAGTATCATGAACTTGAAAGGTTCTTTGATCACTCAGATTTTTTTTTGCAGCTTAAAAGACTTGCCTTACTCATAAGAGGAGTGAGCTTGAAGATGAATCTGTCTACCTTGTTTCGTGTTGATAATGGATTTATTAACTCTGATGTTTCTGGCTCCATGAGAGTATTATGTTTCAAGATGGGTTGATGAAGCAAAATCCTAAACGGATAGGTTGCTCTTTTCTATATCGGGCTAGTTTCTCTCAAGGATAGAGGAATTTGTTTCATCAAGAGGCAAGCCGAGTCAATGATATCTACGTCATGTCTCAACTTCATGCGGGACATCAGAATATTCATGTTGGAGGCAGGAACTTGCTCTGAAGAGTTTCTCTTCTAGGGTTAAGTTTTCCTTATGATTGGAGTTAAGGAGAATCTGGTGGAGTCTATGTATCTCCTCCAATCTTTGTTCCTTGTAATAGTGGGGCCAAAAGGTGAAACTCAAAAGGTTTGATAACTGGAACTTCCAGTCCTGATGTTATCTCTGTTGATCAAGATCCTATTGATGGGAAAATGTTTGGTCACTAATAAAAGTTATGAAGCTCTGAGGAGGAAGTTGATTCCATAGCCAGTTGTTTATGTGTGAACTGCGTGCTCTTGCTTATGATCAAGGAAGATGAAGTCTCCAAATGATGCATCATCAGACTTATGCAGGTGTTAAAGACTCCTCTCACAGTTCATATGAGGGCAGTGCAAGAAAGAGTTTTAGTCGATGAATGAGCAGACTAAGATGGAAGAGTTTGATAAGTGTGATATGCTTAGTCAACACTCTGGTATTATGGGCAACTCAGATGGTGTTTGTTGAAGGGAACTTCATCTTGTTTGAATAAGTGTTTATGCTGGTACTCTGTTGTCAAACAGGTTATCTTGACATCGTGCTTATGTGTAGAAGCTAGTTTGGTTCCTATTGTGTGAGATTTTATTTCACTCTGTGGAGTTTTCCTTGAGTATTTTTGGTCTGCCTTTGCAGTCGGTTGCCTTACTGCTGTGTTTATATGCTAGTTCTCAAGTAGTTCATGCAAGTGGATGTGCCTAAGCTGCTATAATGATAACAGATCCTGAGTATTGTCCAGATCTGAGGGTAAGGGTTTAAGGGACTAATGTCCAAGCAAATGTTGGAACATCATTGCAGCAGATTTACCCTCCAAAATGCAACAGATTATTCATGGGAGCTCATCTTATGGAGTTTGTGTTCACCAACAGATTCAAAACTGAATTATCTAGTTCTGATGGAGTTTTTAGTGGAGTTTGGTCAAGTTTGGGGGTGATGATGGCTTAGACAGTTCTGAAAGGAAGGATCTGTAGTGTAATGCAGGATGTCATACCTGATGTTGTGGAGAACCATGGTTTCTATGAGTGTTCAATTATGATGTTGTGATGTGAAGCATGGAAATGACTTCTGCATGTCTATATGTTCCCTGGTGGTGAAGGAATATCATGTTCAGACATTATTCTAGTTGTTGATGATTAAAGAGGAAACTTATTTCTTCTGATGTGGTTTGTATGCTTGATGCCAAACCAAATATGCATGACATCTTGCCTGCCTGAAGTGCTTTGGAGAACTCTAGTTTCTCTTAAATGTGTTTGAGGTATATTTTTCCGTTGTGCGTGTGCCTCTAATATGTGAACTGGGGACAGGTCATAATTGCGTGAGTGTGTCCTTATGAACAGTGTTGTTTGTTATCTGGGAGAATTTATTTTTCTCTGTAGTAGGTTGTGATCTCTAAGGGAGATACCTTTCTGTTTTGTTGCTGCGGAGTTGCAGTTTGTATAAAGCTTACATGTTCTCATGTAGCTTGTGTTGTTTAGTGATGTCAGACCTGATGTCTTGACATTGTGCTTGAGCTGTTCAGCTTCACCTTACTGATTTCTTCAGCTATGTAATCCAGAGGGAGTTGTTTGTGTTCTCATTGTGCGGTGTTCTTATATGGATCCTATTTTACTTCTAGCATGTGTGCCTCTGGTTGATTAAGAATGGTTCTGCTTGAGAAACAATCATGTCTTTGTGGATCAGTAAGAGTCATTTTTTCTTCTTGGTCTAAGCATATTGCTAAGGAAGCTATTGCTCCAAATTGTTTTGGATGCTAGAAGATTCCAATGTCAAACGCGATGTCATGACATTGTACTGTGACAAGCTGATCACAATCAGTAGTTTCAAGGATTCTCTCTCTGTACAGCTAAACAATATGTCTATGACTGGTCAACATCCTATCAAGGGTGTTTTGGGAGGTTGTATTAATGAAGAGTTATAACATCTACAGTTTAGGAGGCATGAAACACGTTTTTCTTTTGGTGCATGCGTTTTTCAAGAAAAGCGGTTTTCCAATGACATTTAAAATGTCATTTCAAAGACTGCAGTCAAAGGTTGGAAAGCTAAAAAGGAGAATGCCTCTGTTACCCTGGATATTTTCCCTTCAGTCCATAGTCTTATTCTTGACTGTCAAGGCATTATAAGCAAGAATGTTATTCTGTATTTCAAAAAAAAAATATTACAAGTTTCAGCCGTGTACCCAGTCGTGTTTCAACATGAGCCAGAATTCCAAAACCACCGATGCTTCAAAGGTTGGTGTGTTGGATGCCAAGAATGATAAGAGTGTTGATTTGAAGAAGGTTGAGTCCAAAGCTGGGACATCTGCTGGCTCATTTACCAGAGCATCTACGACAAGGAAGGCATCTGTGACAACGATGAGGCCTTGCAAGAAAAACATGAGGATGGTGATGAAGATTGGGTTAATTTCATTAACTCAGGAGGTTGGAGTGGATTGCCAGCTCCATACTTGAAGTTTCTTTTTTTTTGGTTTTTTTTTTGTTTTTTTGTGTGTTTGGGTTGTAATAATCTCTGGCAATATTTGTTTCCTTATGTTGCTTTGTTATTTTGCTTCCATTAGAACTGTTTGTAGCCGTAGCTACTTTGTGTTTCCATTTATGTTGATTTACATTTACTCTGTTGCTTTTTTTTTCAATTTTTGGATAAAAAGGGGGAGTAAAGTGTTAGGTTATTTGTTGTTTCTGATGTTAGATCAGATGTCATAACTGGATCAGATGTCATGACTTCATGTCATGTGTTTTACTACTGCTTAGGAAAGAGAAGTTCTTCTGTATTGTTATTGGATTGCATCCAACTATTTAGGGGGAGCATGATAATCTGTCATGCTTGTGTTGCTGCCACTGAGGTGAGATATGTGTGCAATGATGTGAAATCACATGTCCTGACATATTGAGGTTGTGATTGAGGTT
Source organism: Lathyrus tuberosus (assembly GCA_022829125.1). Taxonomy (NCBI): domain Eukaryota; kingdom Viridiplantae; phylum Streptophyta; class Magnoliopsida; order Fabales; family Fabaceae; genus Lathyrus; species Lathyrus tuberosus. The sequence continues at coordinate 340,515 of JALAZF010000026.1, forward strand.
GTGGAGAACCTTGGATGCTCTATGATAATTTATTACTCTGGTACTCTGAGTAATATGTGTGGCTTTTGTTGTATGTGTTTCTAATACGTATGGCTTCTGTTTTATGCATTTCTAATATATGAACTTGGATAGTTCATGCTTATCTGCCTTTTTCTTTGGGTTTTCCCCTTGAGAGGGATGTGAACTAAAGTAGTTGAGGTTTGGGTGCCTTGTGCTTTGTGTTTTCCCCTTCAGGGGGAGTATTGGTTATTTGTGATAGGGGGAGAAATCGACCTGTTTGAGGTTACTGAGTTGTGATGTCAGACCACATGTCTTGACATTTTTGGATTTTGAAGGAGTTGTAATCTCTAATGATCTTTAACTGCACTTTATATCTGATATCTTTCTGATTGCAGGTTTTGTGGTATTATTCCTCTTCTCCATAACTGTTGTGCAAAGATTGTTTTAGCCAAAACTTGCCAATGGGGGAGATTATAAGTTTTGTGACTTTTGGGTTGTCTACATTTTGGTAAAAAAGTTGTTAGCAATATGTTAAACCAGATGTTCTGCCATGATAGTCAGACATCATGTCCAGCATGATGTTGCGACATGTTCCAGGACATGTTATACCATATAGTTAGGGCATGGATATTTTGGTATTTTGAGTGTGATTTTTTAGTGTGTCCTGATGCACACATATGCGCTATCCAAGGAAGGATATTATGGGAACTTCTGTTTTGATAGATTGTGATGGTTTTCTGGAAAAAAAAAGGATCGTTGAGCCTTTTTAGGAAACTTTGTATTTTGTTCCTATTTTTGTGTAGGAGATTATGCTTATGATTCCAAGCTTATTCCCGCTGAATTGCGCATCAAGAGCCCAAGCCCACAAAGTCTGAAGGCTATTTAAAGAAGACCTAAACCTAATGAAGATATGGCTTTCACTTTTGTAAAATAAGGGGAGGTTTTGTAGTGTTAAGTTTTGAGAGTCTCTTGTGTGTTAATTGTATGTCACCCTTGTATCTTTTGATACATTGTGGTAGACTGATTTTGTATTGTTAATTGTCCATTCTAAAGCTTGTAAGCAAGAGTGTATTGTTCTTGGTTGAAGCTTTTACGCAAAATCGAGTATTGTAGTTGGAAGAGTGTTCTTTTTCTTTTTGGTTTCTCAAGGTATTGTCACTGGGACTGAGACTGATTAGAGAGTGAGAGGGGGATCTCATATCTAGAGGGTTACTAGGTAGAAGTTGCACAAGGTAGTGATTATGAGAGAAGTTGTAAACGGGCGAGTTTAGCTTTGAACTAATGTTATTGTTGTACCCTAAATTTTACCCTCAGATTCTGATCATTTCATATCATCATAAATCAGTCTTTTCTTTTGCATTTTTAGGTTAAACATTTCATTGATCATTAATCATGCATTTTTTCCATGTCATTCTTGTTTTTTATTATTATTATTATTATTATTATATTTAGTTAAATAGTTATCTTACATTTATTTAGAATTTATTTAGTTTAATTTCAATTTAGTTTCTCTTTTTTACATAGTTTATATTTAATTAGTTTATTTTCAATTATAGTTTTAATTTTTTACTTAATTTAATTTTAACTGTAGTTTAGCTTTTATTTTAGTTTAGTTTTAATTAGATTAATTTAATTTAATTTTACTTTTAATCTAAATTTAATTTGATTAGTTTAATTTTTATTCCTTTTGAACAAAACCTCTGCAGAACCTGCTAAGCAAAACCACATCCTGCCAAGACGGAAAACGACAGCACAACAACATCAGAGCATAAGAGAAAATTCAAAAAGAGAATGAGAGATACTCCCTCCATTCTCTTTTATAAGCAAATTTTGACTTCTTAGATTCATTTAATAAATGATGTATTTGGACTATATATAGGTTAGATACATTAATAACTTAATGAATCTAAAATGTTAAAATTTGCTTATAAATAGGAATGGAGGGAGTAGGGATCAAAAGAAAAAATACTGAGAGGATAAAAACTCACTAAAAGTTGGAAGAAAAAAGAGAAAGCTTTGAATTCTCCAATTCACAAAGAACTCTCTCTGCAAATTTCCCCACCACCAATTTTACAGAAAATCATTCAAACATTTCTCCCCTGGGATCCATAACAACACCATAACTTCATAACTCACCTCATAAACTTTCTTCATCCAACTCTCACCTCACTTCACAAAACCATAATCTCCATCTTGGAACCACACAAAAACAAAAACAAAAAACACTGCTAACTCACCCACTATTATCTCAGTTCCGCTGCCGTTTCCGTTTCCTTCGCCGCCGCAACTCACCGTTCAAGTCGCTATCCTTCAAACACTTGTAACAACCCAACATACCAACACACACATAGCCTCCAACGCATCAACATCACTTCACTCAACTCAGTCACAAAATTGCTCCGACCGCATGAACACCCTAACCCACAACAACCACCGCTTCTGCGAACAAGTACGAAGGAAACGAAAAAAGGAAGAGACGGAGAGGAAAGAAAAGAGAATCGTGTTTGAAATGAGACAGAGAAAGTCAGGTGAAAGATTAAGGAGAGACGCGATTGAAGGAAGGGAATAGATCTTTTGATTCACGTTTACCGTGTTTGAAATTGTGGGTAGGTTGTTCTCCATATTTTTTCGCTTCGTTTGTTCTCTTCGTTCCTTTTCCAGTTGTTTTCTCCTTTTCGTTCTCAGGCTTGTTTTTTAGGTGACCCATTGAAGGCCAAGCGGGTCGCTTTCGATCCGTCCTTAGACCCTTTTTATTTTTTACCTTTTGTTTTTTGAATGGTTTGTGTTGGGCTTACAACCCATGAATTAGTGTATAATCTTGGTTCTACTTTAGAACTTAATCCCACACCCTTGTAATCTTTGTAACTTATTTAGAATTTAATTAGTTCTTAATAGAAAAATTTATTAGATAGTTGTTTTAATTTATTTAGAATTATTAGTTTCTTTAGAATTTAGAATTATTAGAATTTAGAATTTAGTTAATAGGTTTTAATTAAGTTGTAGTTAATTATTTTTTAAAAATAGTTTTTAGCTTTAGATTTAGTTTTTTTCTTAGTTTTAAGTAGAAATTTAGTTTAGTTAGATTTTAATTTAGTCTTGTTTGATTAGACTTAGTTTAATTTTTATTTAGTTATTTTTAGTTAGAATTAGTTTTTAAATTTAATTAATTTTTTTTTAGAATTAGCTTATTTGGGTTTTGTTAGATTTAGTTAATTAATTTTAGAACTTATTTAATTAGATTTTAATCTTTTTAGATTTTGATTTGTTTAGACTTTATTTATTTCTAAGTTAATCTTGACTATCCTCGTTTCGTCTCAGTTAATTTTTAATTTAATTCTTGTCGCATTTACTGTATATATTGCTACTTATCTTACACTTGTTCCTCGAGTTTTCCTCTTTGTTCTATTTCTTATACGTTATTCCAAAGGAAATGAGCCCATCTGTTGACTGCCATGTCATTTAAGATAGCCTTGTCCATCATTCTCTTATCTCACGCTGCCGCGCGATCGAGACTTACCTTCCCTTTTAACCTAACCTTAGGTTTAGAGTCGATGTGCTCTATTTAGCCATTCCGCCATGGACACTTCCTTCCCTATTTATCCTAGCCTTAGGTTTGGAGTCGTCGCACTCCATGTAGGTGTCTTGCCATAGACACTTACTTTCCCTTGGAACCTTGACCACTGACAAGAGTTCATCACCCCTGTTGAGGGGAACTATGAATGCTCTAATTCCATTCTCGTCAGGATACGTAGGCACGAGATGCGATGTCTTGGCAAGCATACTTAGTGTATATACCCCTAGGTCTTTACCTTAGCATTTCCCATAGCAAGCAAACTTTAACATAACACAAATACTAACAAGAGGTTCCTGTAGAGTACTACAAATACTTAGGATGCTAACACCTTCCCTAGGTATCACTAACCCCCGAACTTTAGATCTCTAGCTGTGTTTCTACATAGCACACTTAGGGTTTTTTCGATCTTTACCCTTTCCTTTGGATAAATCAAAGTTCAGTGGTGAATTTCATGATTTGTGATTTAAGTTAATTAAATAGCTTGATATCTGATTCTCACCGCAATAGAAATGGCGACTTCACTAGGGAAATTTCCCTAAGAGGGTTAAGTCCACCTTGTGTATATTTGTGTTATTTATATGTTTGCTTACTTGTATATTTGTATATTTATATCTGTATATATACTTGTTGTGCTTGGGTTTTTCTGTGTTTAGGGTTGTTGCCTTGAGTGGTGAGATAAGTCCTAACCCGGACTTGAGTGCACACTTATGATAGGATTGTGGTATAATCAATAGTTACCTGTTGGGAGTAGTCATAACATGTCTAACATGTGATAACCACGCTCAGTGGAGGCCCCTTTGGGATTACTGATGTCAAATGTGCGTAGTCGTATTGGCATTACTTTTTTTGACCTGGGAGTTCGTGAAGCTGAGGACCTTTAGTTACCCTTCACCCCACTTGGCCTCTTAGGATGTAGTACGGTGGCTATGAGGGAGTAGTCCCGAAGTAGTTGATACGCGATACTACACTCAGATGAGTTTATCTTAAGAATATTATTAGCTAGCATGAGTAGTCGTGCAAGCCAATAATTTCCGAAAGATTTATCGATGACTCTGGGAACCTTTGTAGAATCTATTGTGCATGTGCTTTAACCCTAGTACACACCCTGTGGTTGGCTCTTTACCCAGACTCCATGTTATAATCTCGAACCTTCGATCTTGTTGCATATGTTTTGTCTCCCGTTGCATTGCATCGCATATCATTTGCATCTTTACATGATTCATTGCATGTGTCTGTTTGTCCAGCGACTCATATCCGGCTGTCTCTATCTTCCAGTGTCACATGTAAGTCATCAAGATGATTCCTCGATACAAGTATCGGACTAGAGCTAACTACATATGCATGATGTCAGAGCAAGAGGTGCACAATGCAGAGATCCTAATGGAGATAGACGATCTTAAGTCAAGCATGACTAAAATCACTAAGATGTTTCAAGTTTTGATTGCTAGAGGAGAGCAACCTCAAAGGACCATCATCCAGGAATTTTCAAGCGCCGATCCTCCACCTGTTCAAATGCCACCATCAATTTGGCCAGATTTTAGTTTGCCACACAACTACTCTTCACCGATTGCATCTACTGCTATGATCGGTCAGACTGCTAGGCCTGTATTTCAAGCTCCTGTTTTTATCGAGCCCAAACCTGTGGTCCTGCTGTTACCCAGACTGTTCGAGCTCTCTTTGAGAACCCCCTCTATGAGTACAATGCTGCCAGTGCTCAGGGTGAAGACCGTGAAGACTTTGTTGAACCTGAATTTGTCCGAGAACAGTTTTAGACCATAGATAAGAGACTATGAGCCATTGAGGGTAATGATTTCTTCAATGTGGCTGCAGACAACATGTGCTTAGTGTCTGACCTTGTTATGCCTGCTAAGTTCAAAGTTCCCGAGTTTGTGAAGTATAAGGGTCATTCTTGTCCAAAGGCTTATTTGGTCATTTATTTTCGCAAGATGGCTGCTTATACCAGTAATCAGAAACTGCTTATCCACTATTTTCAAGATAGCTTGAGTGGAGCTTCACTCAAATGGTATATGAATCTTGAGCAAAACTCTATTCACTGCTTCCAAAATCTCGCAAATGCCTTCATGAAGCAGTATAAGTATAACCTCGACATGGCTCCTAATCGCCGCCAACTTCAAAACATGACACAACATGAGAATGAATATTTTAAGGAGTATGCTCAGCGCTGGAGAGAGTTGGCTTCCCAAGTTGAACCTCATTTGTCCAAGAAGGAATTGACTGGAATGTTCATAGACACCCTGTCACCATTCTACTGGGAGAAGATTATTGGAAGTGTGTCCTCCAATTTCACTGATTTGGTAACTATTGGTTAAAGGCTCGAGGAAGGACTCAAGAATGGTAAGGTATCCAAGGCTGATGAATCTTCTAATGGCGTAAAGAAATCCTATGGGAACTTCTAGAAGAAGAGGGAAGATCAGACCAATGTTGTCATGTTTGAAGTGGGAAGCCTCGTCCCAAACCTCAGTATGCAAATCCATCTACTGTTGTTGTTGTTGCTGTTACTGCTCCACGACCAGCTCAAGCTCCTCAATGTCCAGCTGTTGGATAGAATCAGTACCGTAATAGGAATCAATTTGATCCTATTCCAATTAAGTACACTGAACTTTATCCTGGTCTGGTTCAGCAAGGTTTGATTCCCACAAGGACTTTGCCTCCTCCATCAAATCCTCTTCCAGCTGGATTCAGAGTGGATCTTAACTGTGCATTCCATGAAGGCGTCGCAGACCACGACATGGAAAATTGTTATGCTTTGAAATCTAGAGTGTGTGACATGATTAAGACTAGAATTCTTAGCTTTCGTGATAATCCCAATGTCCAGAGCAACCCTCTGCCATGGCACGCCAAGTCAAGCTTCAGTAAACTCTAGCCCAGCTACTTCCCGAAGACAGGACATCTCATCCTTGTGTTTGAATAGTCACTAGATATTGTTTCTTGTTCTTTGCATTTTACTTATTTTGTATTGGTTGTTTTCCTTTAAAATTATGTTTGTACTTTTGTGATTAATGAAATGAGCATTACAACTTTTGGATTCAATTCATATGTGTTTGTTATTTACATCTTTGTGCTTTCTTTTCAAAATAAATATTTTATCTCTTGTCAACTTTCTTTTTTATTGTGCAAAGATTGGAGGGAGGATTACGAAAACGTATAATACCCATAACTGTTGTTGGTATGCTTTCAAATAAACTTTGCTGACGATGTAAGGCATTGTTTTAATTTAGTCTTGTTTGATTAGACTTAGTTTAATTTTTATTTAATTATTTTTAGTTAGAATTAGTTTTTAAATTTAATTAATTTGTTTTTTAGAATTAGCTTATTTGGTTTTTGTTAGATTTAGTTAATTAATTTTAGAACTTATTTAATTAGTTTTTTAATTAGATTTTAATCTTTTTAGATTTTGGTTTGTTTAGACTTTATTTATTTCTAAGTTAATCTTGACTATCCTCGTTTCGTCTCAGTTAATTTTTAATTTAATTCTTGTTGCATTTACTGTATATATTGCTACTTATCTTACACTTGTTCCTCGAGTTTTCCTCTTTGTTCTGTTTCTTATACCTCATTCCAAAGGAAAGGAGCCCATATGTTGACTGCCATGTCATTTAGGATAGCCTTGTCCATCATTCCCTTATCTCACGCCGCCACGTGATTGAGACTTACCTTCCCTTTTAACTTAACCTTAGGTTTAAAGTCGTCGTGCTCTATTTAGGCGTTCCGTCGTGGACACTTCCTTCCCTGTTTATCCTAGCCTTAGGTTTGGAGTCGCCGCACTCCATGTAGGTGTCTTGCCATAGACACTTACTTTCCCTTGGAACCTTGACCATGGTCAAGAGTTCCTCACCCCTGTTGAGGGGAACTACGAATGCTCTAATTCCATTCCCGTCAGGCTACATAGGCACGAGATGTGATGTCTTGGCGAGCATACTTAGTGTATATACCCCTAGGTCTTTACCTTAGCATTTCCCTTAGCAAGCAAACTTTAATATAACACAAATACTAATAAGAGGTTCTTGTAGAGTACTACAGATACTTAGGATGCTAACACCTTCCCTAGGTATAACCAACCCCCGAACCTTAGATCTCTAGATGTGTTCCTACATAGTGCACTTAGGGTTTTTTTGATCTTTACCCTTTCCTTTGGATTAATCAAAGCTCGGTGGTGAATTTCATGATTTGTGATTCAAGTTAATTAAATAGCTTGATATCCGATTCTCACCGCAATAGCTATCATAGTGAATTTCCTTTCTGGTTTGGATGCCCCCAGATGTAGGTGATGTTGCACCGAACTGGGTTACCAATTGATTGTGTTATTTATGTTTCTACATTTTATTTTCAGCCTTGTTTATTTTACCTAACTGTCAGATAAGAGATGTTGTAACATCTGTCTTGACATTATATTGTGATGTGAGGACATCAGTTTAAACATGTGGTATAGTGCCAAAATTTCATTGAGAATTCTGACTAAAACCCTAGTCTCCTAAGAAAAACAATCTCAACCAAAGAGATACAAGTGTTTTGTTTACAAAGTTGCTTCAAGAAAGTAGGTTACAAAAAGTTTAAGTACAAACAAATATGCACACACTAGCAAACAAAATCTCTATGTGTGTTTTCTATCTATATTCACAATAATAGTATGTTCAGCAAAAGCGTTGTTGCGTGAATAAAGTAGTGGAATTCGAAACTTCATTCATTCTTCCAAGTCTCCTTTATATAGGCATGAAAAGATCTGTTGTAGAGTAGAATGGACATCTTCATAAATAAGTTGTCACCTTGCATCTGCAGAGGTGGGAGACAAAAAGGTACAATAGTACAGACCTTACTCCACAAAATCAACATAGTGGAAGGAATATTTGATCTTGTATTGTGTACTATTTTTCTTAAGTAAAACCTTTTGAGCTTATCTTTTAATATTCAGAGGCTTTTGAGTAAATGTGGTTGACGCATGTTTAGAAGGATCAAGACACTGGTTGAGAGAAGCTTCAGAACCTTGTCTTCAAAATCTTGACACAATATGTCAGAACCTGGTCTTCAGAGTCTTCAGAGCTTCTTCTTCAGAATCTTGAGAGCCTGATAAATATTCAGAGGCTCTTCTATCAGAGTCACAATTAGAAGCTATAATATAAACGTTTATCCGAATCGTTGTCTAAGAGCATTCCAGAAGCCTTTAACTTCTCTTTGAGTTCTGTCAGTTGTACTAAGACAGTATTTTGATTTTCTTTATGTCAATTTCTGATAGCTAACACCATCTGGTTCTGAGATTGTCAATGATTTCATAGTCAAAAGATTTAATCCTAGACAATGAGATTAGTGGCTTTGCTTAGAATAAGATTATGTTCCTATCATATCTCATCATAGACTTATACTCTGGAGTGACTTATGATTGTGCTATTAGATTGAGACATAAAGTAAACAAGAGTCTGTTTGTACTTACATGTATGGTCTTATAGAAATATGAGTATCATAATGTATCTGCTACATATATCAAGGAAAGATGCAGATGCATCTTCTATAAGGTTGTTTACAACATTTATTGGAGGAAGAGCCAATAGCCCAGATTACAAAATTGCTGGAATGTACGGGCATAATAAAGAAATATTGGTCAAAATCTAAATAAAATTGCTGGAAAAATTGTTTGAGTTGTTGTATTCAGTAATGCTGCCTTCCTGAAATCTCTCTTTGGATCCCATATTTGCTTTTGCATGTACATCTTGGTGTTTTAGGGATTAAGTGATGATGGAAGAAATCTTACTTGAGTCCTTTTTATAGATGTGTTACATACATTGTCATGAGTTTAATATTACTTAAGTATTGGTTAAATCTTATCGGTACTCTAATAATAACTCTTGGAAATATTACCTAGCAGTCTAATCTATTTAATATTTTCTGAACAACTATGAGTTAATGTTTGATTTGTTTTTATTGATGTTTCTGTGTTAGTTCCACATTGTTAATGTACTTTCAAAAAATGTAAAAACAATTGTTGGAATGTACGTGCATAATAAACAAATATTGGTCAAAATCAACTATTTCATTAATATTAAGCATATGGATTACAAAATATTTATAAAATAAAGCACAATATGTCTCTTCTAGTAAAGATCCCTAGCTAGAGCATCTCGTGCCCAACGGCGTCCATTGTTGCTATAATCCACCTCTTCGTCTTTAGAGTCAACTTCTTCTTCCTCTTTTATGACTGGGAGTGATTGGTAGAACCGCTTGTTGACCCTTCTTTTCTTCTTTGACCTCTTCATATTTTTTCTCATTGGCTTCAGAGCAGCTACTGACAATCCTCCTTCTGATGGTTGTTCAGGAACTGCTAAAGTTACCTCTTCAAAAGTAAGTGGTGCTGAGGGAAAAGGCTCAGTTGTAAAAGATTCAGAAGTAGCTCGCCTCTGAGGATACTGGACTTTTAAGCTTGTAGAGCTCTCTGTTACATCTATTATGATGGATGTATTATGACTCTCAGTTGATGACTCCATTTATCTTGGAAGATGTTGATAAAAATGACTTAGATGTTAGGTGTTTTTATAATGGCTTCTGTGGATACCAAGAGTCTGAAATTAATCCTTACTTAATTCTTGGAATAGTAATGACCAACAAGACTTTAAAGCGTGCACTTTACAAACCTTAATGATTCTTATTATTTGATTACTTTTCCTCTTGGAAACTGATCAAGTAATAATGATCTAATTTGCATTAATAAGTGGAAAAACAATTCTTTCTTCTTCTTCCTTTTTTTATTTTATTCTTTTTGATGTGACAAAAAGGGAGAAATAATAGTAAGTATTTAAGTGGAAACTGAACCCATAGAGTACCTATTCAGTTGTACATATTGGTCATTTATTTTCTTGTCATTTATTTTGTGTTTTTATGGTTACCTTGCCCAGGGCCTATTTTAACTTTCTTGTACATAGGTCTAAGGAAAAGCTTACAACCCTCAGACTTAGCCTATCATACCCAGAAGGAGCTTGAAAACATCATATGCTGGTGTTGCCAAAGAAAGTTAAAAGGCCAACATATTTTAACTCTCTTGTACATAGTGTTAAGTAAGAGCTTACAAACCTCTAACTTAGCCTATTAAACTCAGAAGGAGCTTACAAACCTCGTATTCTGATGTTGCCAAAGGAAGTTAAAATGTTGTTATTTTGGTTTTCTTAAATATGAAACTAAGGGGGAGCTTACAAACCTCAGCCTTGGAACTGTTTGACTCAGGGGGAGCTTGCAAACCTCGGACCCTGATATTACTAAGAAGACTGATTTATCTTTTCTTGAAAAATAGTTCTTGGTGTTTGAGTCAATAGAACTAAGCTATGGACTATCAGACTCAGGGGGAGCATACAAACCGCATACCCTATTGTTGCAGAGAAAATTAAATGCCCAACATTGCCCTTTAAATACTTGTGTTTGTTATCATCAAAAAGGGGGAGATTGTTAGAACAAGATTTGTTCATGACATATTCCCTTTTAGTTTTGATGATAACAAAAGTATTAAAAGAACAATGGTTTTATTTATGCAGGTTCTTGTTCTTTTACATAAATCATCATAATCTTTTTTACTTATACACACTTGGGAGTTGCTTCATTACTAGCTTCTAGTGGCAGAGTCTGAAGAACAATTGCTAGTGTGGCTTGGTGCAGACTCTGAGTTGTATTTTCTTATCAGCTTGTCAGCTAAAGTCTACAAGATTGCAAGGCTCAAAAAAGGTTGGAATGTTTTACGGATGTCTGCCCTTAACAGCTCTATCAGTACAAAACCTCTTGAAGACTCAAAGGTTAAACATGTTACACACTAGATTCAGAATCTGTTGTGCATCCATCTCAACGTCTCTTGTACTACGGAGTAAAGGCAAAGACACTTGATCAAGTCATTTCCTCAACGGCTAGTTTCTGCAAATGCTATATATATGGCTGAAGATTCAAATTTGAATCTTAACATGATTCTTCAGATGAAGGAGTAGCAATATCAAGCAATTATCAACTCTAATGTAATATGCAGATTTTCTGTTTTAGGTTGTAATTGTAAAAGCCTTAAGATTTCATACCATTGAATATCTTAGAAATCTTAAGAACTTTAAGTCTCTTGATATGTGCTTGAGCTGAAGTCTTGTCTCATTGGGATTCAAGCAACAAGTCTTGAGCCAAGATGCTTAAGCCACGTAAGTCTCATTACTTAAGTGATTGAGCTGTGAAAGTCTTATTCAGCTAGTCTGATTAAGCATAGGGGAAGTCTCCATCTGAGGGGCGTGAGCAGAAAGTCTCAAGTACGGCTTGAGAAAAGGGATGTCTCAGTCTGATGACCAGAAGAGCAGGTGGCTCAGTCAGAGGGCGTGAGCAAGAAGTCTTAGACATGTGCTCTAAGAAAGAGGAAGTCTCAACCAGAAAATCTTAGAGCATGTGGCTCGGTATGAAGGTGTTAGCAAGGGAAAGTCTTAGACATGTGCTCTAAGCAAGGAAGTCTCAGACAGTTGGTCTGAGCAGGTGTAAAAGACTTATAGAGAAGCATAAGCGATTGTAATAATGAAGTGGTTATAATGAAAATATCTTGTGAGGAAAGGGGACTGGAGTACTCTCAATTAGGGGAGGAACCAGGATAAATCTTTTGTGTCTTCTACTGTTATTTATATACTTCTGTTATATCCGCTGCCAATGAATTAAAATAGAATCTAATTACAAGTTCTGATTCTGAAACTCAAATCAAAAGTTAAATTAAAGAAAACTTGAAACATAATTCAAACCCCCCTTATTGTGTATCTTCACACCTTCAATATGTATCAGAGCATGGTTTGTGCTTAACACTTAACAGTGGCACAAATAATGATCCAATAAGAAAAGTATGTTTCTTCTTCATGAAGGAATCAAGTGCCACATGAAAAATGTCATACCACTTTTCCTACCATATTCAAATAGATGATTCTACTGAATTTAAATGATGGAAAAGTTAAACATATTTTTAACTCATTGGTCTTGATAAAGGGTTGCTGAAGGACTATAGAATATCCTTGAAAGAGGTATTACTATAGAATTTGATGGTGTAAAGATGGTCATCTTGAAAATCTCTTTCACCGGCTCAGAAGATGCATATTGAATATTTTTAGAGGTAGTTGCATTCTGGTAGATGCTCTATCTCACTTCTGAGTATATAAACATCATTGATATGTATGATGTTTTGACTATCTTTGAATTCTTGTGCTCAGATTTGTGGGGATCAGTTTTTGAAGCTTAAGCAATTACAGTTCATATAATCTTTTCAAGCAAATTCTGAGAAGATTGCTTTATTAAATCTAAAGTCACGGTTTTTTTCAGGATGTTTACATCTTGAATCTGCTGTGTTCTGAAGGTTTTTCTTGCAGTCTTCAAAGGAAAGAAATAAAGTTAGATGATGAAAAACTATTCAACAGATCACCTTTTCAATTTAGCTCAGTTCTTTGGAATGAGTGATGATGAGAGATTTAGGTCTCTTGTCAGAAGAACTTCCATACTGACCGAATGGATTGTGATACCTGTTGATAGAAGAGTAACTTCATAAGCTTCTGAAATACTTGTATTTCAACTTATCTCCCAGATCTGAAAGCAAGAAGAAACACTACCAGAACCTAATATCAGATGCTCTTCAATGTATAATCTTTTGAAGATGATATTAGTGCAGGATAAAGATGAAAAGAAGCATTTGTGTTCTGAAATAAAAATCAAGTATTATAGAGAAAGAGATGTTGTTAAATCTATCTTGCTTCAAAATATTTGATAATATGAAGTTTGTTCTTTAATGTGATATCTTAAGATACTCCATTGTTTCTTGTTTGAGGACCATCATGGAAGTTATTTTAAAAGACATTTTATGAGAAGTCTTCAACTTATCTTTGAGTTCTGTCAGTTGTACTAAGACAGTACTTTGATTTGCTTTATGTCAATTTCTGATAGCTAACACCATCTGGTTCTGAGCATGTCAATGATTTCAGAGTCAGAAGATTTATTCCTAGACAATGAGATTAGTGGCTTTGCTTATAACAAGATTTTGTTCCTATTATATCTCATCCTAGACTTATACTCTGGAGTGACTTATGATTGTGCTATTAGATTGAGACATAAGGTAAAGAAGAGCTTGTTTGTACTTACATGTATGGTCTTATAGAAATATGAGTATCATAATGTATCTGCTACAGATATCAAGAAAATAAGCAGAGGCATCTTCCATAAGGTTGTTTACAACATTTATTGGAGGAAGAGCCAACAACCTAAATTCAAGTACTGGTGGTATTGAATTCGGTGAGAGTAGTGGAATCAATGTTCAGACATCCATTGAATCAGAATCCACTTAAAGTTATGTTCATACTCTATTGGTCAAGTCTGAATACTGAATAGAGTCTGGCCAACACGAAAAAAGGGTATGCTTGTTCTTTTTTGGTTTATCTTTTGATTCAATGAAACAATTGTATAGAGGTAAATACAAAGTTTTTGTTCGACTTCTAGAGAAGTTATTTTGAAAAGAAGAACTTCAGAAACCTTTAAGATGAAACTTTATTGTGTTTGTCTATACTGAATGTCTTATTAAGCCAGATGATGATCATATTTATGGAAACAATTTTCTCACTTTTGTGTTGATAATGTTGCTTGTTAGCTGTCTAAGGAAGGCAATTCAATATTCATCTATCACTCATGACTCTTATTTCAAGATAAAGTGCTAGTTCTGAATGGAATCTTAGAGACTTGCGACTGACAGATGATATCTTTGTCTAAGTCTAGATCTACTAGACTCTGATGGATGATAGCTTCTGAAAGTTGTCAAATTCTGAGATTCAGAAGAAGATTCTTTATGACTGACATAACAGTTTAAGTAAAAAGTTTTCCAAAAACTTTTATAATGCTTAAAGTTTTATAAAGGTGAAATTCATCTAGTGGAATTGAAATATTTGCTGGATAAAGAACCTTTGGGTAATGATGTTTTCTTTTTTGGTTCTTGTTGTTACTATTCCCTGTCTTGTGAAACATCATTGTGCCCTTTTTCTGACAAGATTCTTATTCTTGTAGGATTCTTGTTCAGTTCTTCTTCTTCTACTTCAACTTCTTTTCCTCTTGTTTGTGTGCTAATCAAACCAAACCTGAGATGAGTTCTTCAGCTAATTTTCCTTTGAATCAGCTGGTTGTCATCAATGAAAAGTTTGTGGATTTTGATGAGTTGCTTAAGATTGGTTTCAACTTCTGGAAGACTGTGTCTAAACAAGGTTGGAATGGCTACTTTGAGATGCTCTGTGGTTTCACTTATCCAAGTCTTGTCAAAGAGTTTTGGACTAATGCCTTCATTGTTGAGTTGAACTCTGAGTATGTTATTCTGTCTAGAGTAACTGGTGTTTTTGTTACAGTAACCTCTAAAGCGATTGCAAATGTGATCAATTGTGAGAAGATTGGAGAAATCCTAGGAACTCTTGTTTGGGAACACTATCTTTCTACTTGGCGTATCTTTGTAGACCCATCTAATACATCAGAGCTCTCAAATCTTCTTCTTGATGTTGTTGTTTAGAATCAGACTCTGAATTCAAACTTACTTCCTAAGGATAAGGATTTAGACCAAGTGGGCCCTATGAAAAATATCTACTTCTATTTCTTAATTCAGATTTGAAGATTAATCTTCCTCGGGTTATATTTGATCATCTGAAGAGGTCTCTTTCATATTTTCAAAAGGGTAAGACCTTATCCATTCCTTTTGGACGAGTTATTTCTGAAATACTTGTTCAGCAGGGGGTTAAAATAAGTTCTGAGGCTAGTACTTCCAAGATTTGGAGAGACAAGTTTGAAGCTATCTATGAAAGATTCTGATGTTAGATTTCTGCATAGTATGCTTTGTATTTTGTTGAAATCTTAGTATTAAGTTTCTTATTATTAATTCAAAGTTTGTTCATGCTTGTGTTCAGTTTTAAACTATTGAATATTTATTCTTTGTTGTTCATGAGAATCAAAAAATTAAATAGGTAAAATTACTCAATGTTTGCAACTTATTTCATTAATGAAAAGGAAGTTCTTACAAGAAAATTAGATTTCCTAATCTGTTGGATTGGCCCTAAGGAATTCCCTAGGATCATCTGACATGTCCAGATTATCTAAGAAATCTTGTCATTCTTCCTTAGCAAACTCTAAAGCCCCCTTCTTTAGTTGGTTTTTGCGTCTAGATCTAGAAGATTTTCTTCTTCTGTGTGTCTTCACAAAGGATGTTGAAAAGGAGAGCACCTCTGAAGTTGTCTGCTTGCTTGCAGATCCTTCAGTTGCTGTTTTACCTTGGTTTACTTGAGTTACTGCATTCAGTAATGCTGCCTTCCTGAAATCTCTCGTTGGAACCTAGATTTGCTTTTGCTTGTACATCTTGGTGTTTTAGGGATTAAGTGATGATGGAAGAAAGCTTAATTAAGTCTTTTTTATAGACGTGTTACATACATTGTCCTGAGTTTAATATTATTTAAGTAATAGTTAAATCCTATCGGTACTCTAATAATAACTCTTGGAAATATTATCTAGGCGTCTAATCTATTTAAGATTCTTTGAACAGTTATGAGTTAATGTTTGATTTGTTTTTACTGATGTTTCTGTGTTAGTTCCAACTTGTTAATGTACTTTCAAAAAATCTAAAAAAAATTGTTGGAATGTACGTGCATAATAAACAAATATTGGTCAAAATCAACTATTTCATTAATATTAAGCATATGGATTACAAAATATTTATAAAAAAAAGCACAATATGTCTCTTCTAGTAAAGATTCCTAGCTAGAGCATCTCGTGCCCAACGGCTCAGTTGTAGAAGATTCAGAAGTAGCTCGCCTCTGAGGAGACTAGACTTCTAAGCTTGTAGAGCTCTCTGTTACATTTGTTATGATGGATGTATTATGACTCTCAGTTGATGACTCCATTTCTCTAGGAAGATGTTGATAAAAATGACTTAGATGTTGGGTGTTTTTATAATGGCTTCTATAGATACCAAGCGTCTGAATTAATCCTCGCTAAATTCTTGTAATAGTAATGATCAATAAGACTTTAAAGCATGCACTTTGCAAACCTTAATGATTCTTATTATTTGATTACTTTTCCTCTTGGAAACTGATTAAGTGATGATGATCTAACTTGCATTAATAAGTGGAAATTTTTATTTCTTTCTTCTTCTTCCTTCTTTTATTTTATTCTTTTTGATGAGTCAAAAGGGGGAGAAATAATAGTAAGTATTTAAGTGGAAACTGAACACATAGATTACTTATTCAGTTGTACATATTGGTCATTTATTTTCTTGTCATTTATTTTGTGTTTTTATGGTTACCTTGCTCAGGGCGTATTTTAACTTTCTTGCACATAGGTCTAAGGAAAAGCTTATAAACCTCAGACTTAGCCTATCAGGCCCAGAAGGAGATTGCAAACCTCATATTCTGGTGTTTCCAAAGAAATTTAAAAGTGTAACATATTTTAACTCTCTTGTACATAGTGTTAAGTAAGAGCTTACAAACCTTTGACTTAGCCTATTAGACTCAGAAGGAGCTTACAAACCTCGTATTCTGATGTTGTCAAAGGAAGTTAAAATGTTTTTATTTTGGTTTTCTTAAATATGGAACTAAGGGGGAGCTTACGAACCTCAACATTGGACTTGTTTGACACAGGGGGAGCTTTCAAACCTCAGACCCTGATGTTACTAAAAAGACTGATTTATTTTTTCTTGAAAAATAGTTCTAAGTGTTAGAGTCAATAGAACTCAATTGTGGACTATCAGACTCAGGGGGAGCTTATAGACCTCATACCCTATTATTGCAGAGAAAATTGAGTGCCCAACATTGTCCTTTAAATACTTATGTTTGTCATCATCAAAAGGGGGAGATTGTTAGAACAAGATTTGTTCATGACATATTCTCTTTAAGTTTTGATGATAACAAAAGTATTAAAAGAAAAATGGTTTTATTTGATGTGTGTTTTATTTATGTAGGTTCTTGTACATAAATAATCAGAATCGGTTTTACTTAGACACACTTGGGAGTTGCTTCATTGCTAGCTTCTAGTGGCAGAGTCTGAAGAACAATTGCTAGTGTGGCTTGGCGTAGACTCTGAGCTGAAGACCTCGGCATTCAGACGAGTTACTACACTTGGTAATTATATATTAGCATCTGGTACCATTCAAAGTTGGTGATAAAGATGTGGATTGTCCGTACTGTAGAAAGCAGGTTGTATTGTCTTATCAGCTTGTCAGCTAGAGTCTACAAGATTTCAAGGCTCAAGAAAGATTGGCATGCTCTACGGATATCTACTCTCAACGACTCTATCAGTATAAAACCTCTTGAAGACTCAAAGGTTAAATGTGTTACACACTGGATTCATAATCTGTTGTGCATCCATCTCAACGTCTCTTGTACTATGGAGTAAAGGCAATGACACTTGATTAAGTCACTTCCTCAACGGCTAGTTTCTGCAAAGGTTATGTATATGGCTGAAGATTCAAGTTTAAATCTTAACAAGGATGCTTCAGATGAAGTAGTAGCAAGATCAAGCAATTATCAAATCTAATGTAATATGCAAATTTTTTGTTTTAGGTTGTAATTGTAAAAGCCTTAAGATTTCTTACCATTGAATATCTTAGAAATCTTAAGAGCTTTAGGTCTTTGTTATAGTGATTTCCTGTACCTCTGATGCTTACATCATGTACACCTTCTTCTCTATTCTGCTGAGTCTTAAGTAGTTTAGATTAAGTCTCTTGCTATGTGCTTGAGCAGAAGTCTTGTCTCATTGGGATTCAAGCAACAAGTCTTGAGCCAAGATATTTAAGCCACATAAGTCTCATTGCTTAAGTGCTTAAGCTATGAAAGTCTTATTTAGCTAGTCTGATTGAGTAGAGGGGAAGTCTCCATCTGAGGGGCGTGAGCAGAAAGTCTCAAGTGCGGCTTAAGCAAGGGGAAGTATCAGTCTGATGACCAGAAGAGCAGGTGGCTCGGTCAGAGGGCGTGAGCAAGAAGTCTTAGACATGTGCTTTAAGCAATGGGAAGTCTCAACCAGAAGATCTTGGAGCAGGTGGCTCAGTCTGAAGGTGTGAGCAAGGGAAAGTCTTAGACATATGCTATAAGCAAGGAAGTCTCAAACAGTTGGTTTGAGCAGGTGTAAAAGACTTATGCAGAAGCATATAAGCGATTGTAATCATGAAGTGGTTATAATAAAAATCTCTTGTGAGGCAAGGGGACTGGAGTACTCTCAATTAAGGGAGGTACCACGAGAAATCTTTTGTGTCTTCTGTTGTTATTTATTTACTTCTGTTATATCTACTGCCAATGAATTAAAACCAAATCTGAACACCAGTTCTGATTCTGAAACTCTGATTAGAAGTTAAATTAAAGAAAATGTGAAACACAGTTCAACCCCCCTCCCCTTCTTGTGTACTTTTCACACCTTCAGAAATAACTTCCCAAAACGTCTGGTTACAGAAGTAGAGGCCTGGATGATGAAGTATTTCAGAGTTGATTTTGCCTTTAGTTTAGAAGTTCGGGTTATTAGCCTCGTATCAGAGTGTAACACCCCGACTTATTTTAATTATTTTTCGTAATTAAAATTATGTGATGTTGTGTGTATGTATGTGATTATTTGTGTTTTATTTTGTTAGGGTACCCTGTGGTGAAGGGTAGAAGTCTTAAGAATAGACTCTAAGGTATTGTAGGGGTGTGTGAGTAATTGTGTAGAACTTGGTGGTGTGCAAAGTAGAACTAATTAATTTATATTAGTTACTATTTATTTAATTAAATAATAGGAGGTGATTACTATTTAAATAAATATTTAGTGTTATTATTATTGTTATTAATTTAATTAGTTGGATTAAATAATAATAATAATAATAATAATAATAATAATAATAATAATAATAATAATAATAATAATAATAATAATAATAATAATAATAATAATAATAATAATAATAATAATAATAATAATAATAATAATAATAATAAGAAGAAGAAGAAGAAGAAGAAGAAGAAGAAGAAGAAGAAGAAGAAAATAGGGAGTTGGGAGACAGAACTTCTGATACGTGTTTTAGGAGAAAAAGAGAAAGAGGAGAGTTAGGGCTAAAGGGAAGAGAAGAAAGGATCACCATTGTTGAAGCTCTTGTAAAAACTCTAAGTTAAGGGTGGAGTTCTAATTATCTAAGGGATAACATGATGATTGGTGGGTAGATGCAGGGTTTGTATTTCTTCTCTATTCATGATTTTGATGAATTGACATTTGTGTGATTAAATGAATTCTTGATGGATTGTGTATGATGTTGATGTTTTGATTGATGATAGAATGATGTTTTGTTGTAATTTCTATTGTTGGAATCGTATAAGTGATTGTTGTATGTTGTTGATGTTGTTGGTTGTTTGTGATCGCGACTCGAGTCGGAACAAAGTCAGGAGCAATTTTTGATGAAAAGGATTTGGGGTTTGGGACTTTAGAAAAGTGTCTTTTGTGTTAAAATGTGTTCCAAATGATTTATAAGAAAAATTGAGTTTTGGGAGGGTTCAAAAGTGATTTTTGTATGATAAGCTGCTGAAAAATTGATTATGGACAAGTGTAATCGATTACCACTGTGGGCGTAATTGGTTACACTGCCAAAAAAATTATATTTTTGGATTTTTCGAAGGTGTAACCAATTACGGTGTTTGTGGTAATCAATTACGCCAATGGTAGTGGCGTTGGTGGCTGGTTACGCAGATGTAACCGGTTACCTCATTTTGCGTAATCGGTTACACTGCTGTTTTTTTGAAAAATCTTCTAAAATTCATAACTTTTGTCTCGGGAGTCCGATTCGAGTGTCGTTCGAAGCATTGGGAAGTTGATGTGTCTAACTTTTGAATAAAAATAGTTTCAGTGGCAGAAGTTGAATAATTCTATGGTTGGTTGTATTAAACAAATTATTATCATTATGTTGTGGTGTGATATGGTTCTAAATGCCTTGTGGATGTTTGTTATGTTGTATGTCGTTGTTGTTGGACTGTATGGCATTTCGTTGTTGCTAGCCTGTAGTGGCATGTTGCATTGTTAGATGGTCGTTATCGTTGTTGTTGTAATGCATTTCATGGTTGCATGAGTTGTGAGATAAGTCATGTGCCCATGTGGGGTGTGAGCGTCTTATCTGGATTCCGATTGTGGAATCGTATCGTTGTTGTTGTTGTTGTTGTTGTTGAGGTGATCGTGTGCCCGTGTGGGGTTTGAGTGACCACGGAAGTCGTGTGTCCATGTGGGGTGTGAGCGACATTATAGAAATTCTGACGAGAATTGTGATTCTGAAATAGGGATCAAGTTCTAAAATAAGAACCGATAGTACTACATGCATTGAGTCAAGTTATGATTCTTAATGTATTGCATTTTAGTTGTGTTGTTGGTGTGTTGGATTTGTTGACATGTTGGTTGTAACTGCTATTGTATGGTTGTATATTGTGGAATGGGTGTTTGTGCATGATTAATATAATACTTGCTTATTTATCATGATTTCCATTATCTAATTATGATATCTCACCCCTTCTGTTTGAATGTTGCCTTTACATGGGCCTCGTACAGATAACTCGCAGTAGAGGAGTTGAAGTGAGTAAAAGATGAAGTCTTATGTTTTCTTTTTAGTGTCGGCGTCTGCTCTGATGTGTAACACCGGGGTCAGAGAACGTTATGCTTTGATGTGTTTGATAGAGATTTTTGGATATGTTTAGAATATTCGTTGTTTATATTGTTATGATGAAATAATTATGCCATGAATAATTATTTATGTTGATGCTTCCGCTGTTTCAATAATGTTTTGAGATTTTAGACATGTGGAGTTGTTATAGTTATTATCAATAATTTTTAAATAAATTACATGTGTTACATATCTTGTTATATGAGCAGCTGTAGTATGAATTGTGTGACATCCTGAATATATTTTGATGAAATTACTCTTATTTATATTTAAATTGTGTGGGGTATATTTGGGGTGTTACACAGAGCATGATATGTCAGAACTTATATATGCCTAATTATTTGTCTGGTTGTTATCAAATCTTTGCATATCTGTAAGGTTAAACTCTTCTGAAGAATTTTTAACACATAGTCTGGTTCTCAACACACAGCTTGGTTAATGTCTTCTGAAGAAGTCTTACTAAACAGCTTGGTTCATCTGATAAAAATCTTTATTTCTGAAGTACTTGGTTAACATGATGAACTTATTCAAAGTTCTCAGTCAGAATTAAGATTAAGAAGGGAAAATGTTTGGGTTTCAGAATGACAATAGGTATATCAAAATCATATAATTATTTTGCCCCTTTGTCATCAATCAAAAATGTTAATAAAAGATAGACAAAGTGAACACAAAAAAAAAAAATTCATTTCATGGTTGCAAGTGTATAAAAACAAAAATGAAAAAAAAACACTTAGAAACTAAAGAAAGCAACGGGTTTTAAAAACAAGGTTTCTAAGAGGTTAGCAATCTGGATAGAATGGCTTCCAGCATTCCTTCAATCTTTGAATTAGTCCCAGCTTAAGCCTTGAACATCTCATCCTGCTTATCCAGCCTTTCTCTGACGACGACATTCTCAGCCTTGAGCTCTTGTAGCATCTTCATATCCAGGGAAGGAGTGGAGTCTGAGTATTCAACAATCATAACTTCTTTAAATCCAGAAGTGGATCCTAATTTAGTAACTGATGGAGGAGAATGAGAAGGAGGAGGTTCCACAATAGGTGCAGGGAGCAGAAAAGTTTGAGGGACCTTCTGAAGCAAAGGTTTGACTATGCTAGAAAGTTTGGCATGGAAGTTCCTATGTGCTTCCTTCAAGCACCAAAATTCTAGTTCCTCAGAACTGCTGTCAAGCCACTTTCTAAAATTTTTGCATAGAGTGTGAACTTCAGAAAGGTTTTCATTAAATGCTCAACCTTCACTGGGAGAGTTCAACCTGACAACAACCTCATTCTCAAACTGCGAAGATAATTCATCCAAGGGTGTTGGGAGGATGTTTTTTTGTGGGTATTTTGGCTAGAGTATTAAAAGGGTGTTCTATCAGGTATGGAAAAATCTTAACATCGGACTCAGAGTCAGAATCAGGAACATCTGATTCAACCATGGGAGAGTCAGGGTGAGTGGGGATTTGTGAAGGTGAAAGATATGGTTGAGGAGGTGAAGTTGGTTGAGATGGAGTGTCTTTTTGAAAAGCACGGGCTACGGGTAGTATGAAAGAGACAAAAGAGGGTGTGGAAAATTTTGAATAAGAAGAGTGGTCTTCTGAAGGGTTAGATTAGGGAGTATAGTTATTAGGTTCAGAAGTTGGTGATGTGTTAGTTCAGAAGGAATTGGGGTAGTGGTGATTGAGGTTGATTCAGCTATGGTTTGGGTTGGTATAAAGAGTGTTACAGATATAGTGGGTATGGTAGTGGTGATAGATATGGATGTTTGTTTTGAGATATGGGTTGTCATTATTCCAAAAGGAATGTGAGAGGTTGTTTGAGTAATTGTGGAAGATGGTTGTGTAGCGCGGTTTTTGTGGTTTCGAATCACTATTGCTTGGGTACTACAATTCGATTCATTTTTTATCCTGTTAAGCTGATTAAGGAAGGGAAATAGATGTCTCTAATTAACCCTGCTTGCATACTGAGTTTAAACAGATGACTGTTGGTTTACAGATGCTATTAATATGTGGGTCTCCTTTCGATTATTTTGTTAAGAATAGAATACCTGGGCTATCGGTGAGGGTTTTGTTAGGACTGATGCTTTTCGATTGATATGTGAAGGTACGGGATTTGGGTTTTTGTTTAGTGTGCTCGCTAAGATTTTTCTTTCAATCTTATGCCTATGTATTCCCGTTTTTCCGAAATAGGGAAATCAGAGCGTTCGTAGTTCCTCCTATTCTATGGGAGGAAATGGTTGTTTTGGTGTCTTGTTCAAAGCCCAAGACGTGAAGCGAAAGGTGGTTTGTATCTTGTTCAAAGCCCAAGATGTGAAGCTGAAAGGTAGTTTGTATCTTGTTCAAAGCCCAAGATATGAAGCTAAAAGTGTTGACCTTAGAGAGAATTTGTCATCTCTAAAGGGGTCTGTTTGTCACAACTGTTGGGTGACTGACTGTAAATGAGGATTACTTTAACCGGGATTTGTGAATCCGGCAATGCCATAATTTCCTTTATTGGGGATTTTAACCTGAAGGAGAAGACTTTAACTCAGTTTAGAGCAATGCCATCTTTCCTTAGGAATTTCTCATACTAAAAGAGGGACATTGGCATGGATGTAGAAGATCCAGAGGCTTGCCGCTTACAGCAATTAGATGAAGCGTAAAGAGTTGTTGAAGTTTGTGTACTGTGAACGAGGCACAGCTTTGATGCTAAAAGGTTGATTGGATCAACCAGTGATTTTCTTATACAAAGCCTAAGAGGAGGCTATTATGTGTCTCATACAAAGCCCGAGAGAGAGGCTAAAAGGTTTTGACTCGACGATGGAGTCTTTTGGTATCTCGTATAAAGCCCGAGATGAAGGCTACTTGACTTAACAAGAGAGTTTTTGTATCTCGTACGAAGCCCGAGATGGAGGCTAAAATTTGTTTGGCTCAATAAGAACCTTTTTGTATCTCGTATAAAGCCCGAGATGGAGGCGAAAGGGTGATTGACTCAACGAGGGAGTCTCTTTATGTGTCTCGTACAAAGCTCGAGAGAGAGAGGCTAAACGTTGTTTGACTCCGCTGGGGAGAATCATTGTATAAAGCCCAAGAGAAGGCTAACTTCACTGGAGAAGGATCATTATACAAAGCCTCAGAGGAGGCTATTGTAACTGTTTCAGTTGAGTGACAGGTCCAGTATACTGATCTTGAAAGAGAAAATCAGTTCTTATATGAGCAACACTGTACTCGAGGATTTGATTCGAGGATCCGGGCTATTCCTATTCTTTAAGGAATTGGGAAATCCGAAGGGTATTGAGATTGTCCGAGTCTATGGGTTTTCTTCCTATTTTAACGAAGGGGTCACTTGAGAATGTCTGAAAAACTCAAGGAGATTAGACTGTCCGTGTCTAGAGTTTCATCTTTTGTACAATGCTTTGAGAAACAGTAGTAGACTCTTTGAAAGGACTATTCTATGCAGATGACTAATTTCTGTTCCTATACCTCTAGGAGGTCGTCGGGACAATTTGTACGAAGCCCAAGAGGAGGCTGGAAACTTTTAAGAAGCCGATCGGTCCTTGTACGAAGCCCAAGAGGAGGCTATCATTCCCGGAGGAAGAGATCATTATACGAAGCCTAAGAGGAGGCTGTTAATACTTCTAAGAAGCCGATGGGTCCTTGTACTAAGCCCAAGAGGAGGCGGGGTTGCTTTTAGGAAGCCAGTGGGTCCTTGTACGATGCCCAAGAGGAGGCTGATGCTTTTAAGAAGCCCGTGGGTCCCCAAACCCCGAGAAATTCAAGACAGGCTATTCACGAGGAATAGATCAAGCCAGGAAAGTTCGAGAATTTGGAAGAAACTCAAGAGATGCAATTCATGGAGAAGAGGTCATCTCTGGGGAGTAGAGTTTCTTGACAAGTGCTTTTAAGAAGCCTGTGGGTCCCCAAACCCCGAGAAGTTCAAGACATGTCATTCACCGAGAATAGATCAAGCCAGGAAAGTCCGAGAATTTGGAAGAAACTCAAGAGATGCCATTCACGAAGAAAAGATCATCTCTGGGGAATAGAGTTTCTTTGACAACTTCTATGAGTGACAGTCTATGAAAGGGTTCACAGAGAATGCTGCCTTTCATATCTCCATATTGTTTAACCCCAAGAGGAGGGAAGACTGTGTCTGGTAATCCTATGGGGATCTAGTATTGACTATTTAAGAGTGATCAAAACGGCTTTACCTAGTGCTAGACGTAGTTGCCGGGGAAACTCGAAATATCTATACTATTATTACACAGTTGATATGAGTTTATGAAAGAAGACTTACAGTGAAACAGCCCCACAATACAGTTATATGTATATGAAAGCGGTAAATGAAAGCAATAACCACTTACTCGGTTGTAGAGCTTCCATGCTGTTTGTTTATTTGTTCAACAATGAAAGATTGAAAACAACAGTATATTCAAAATCAAAGGAGAAAGTGCTTTGAAAGAGAAAGATTTGGGGCTTACAGCTCAAGGAGAGGCCCAGGGTTTTAGTAGTGATTGCACTGTGATATGAGTTTGTACAGTGGGACTTATACAAGTGACTGAGGCCCAAAAAATGGTTTTTTGTACAAAGGGATGGGTCTTACACTCTCTCAAGAGGCCCAAAAAGTTTTAAAGAAAAAGAGTGGGGCTTATAACACGAGGGTTGGCCCAATTGATTTTTTCGTTAAAAATGGCGATCGCGCCGAGGTTTTCTTTTAACGCAGAGGGACTTATACAATAAGTGAGGCCCAAAATGGTTTTGGTTAAAAGGGGGTTGGGTCTTACACTCTATTAGAGGCCCAAAAGTTTTGAATGGGTCTTATAGCTCAAGGAGAGGCCCAAAAGGTTTATTTTTAAACTGGCGACGATCGTGCCGAATTTAAAAATGTACAGAGGGACTTATATAATAAGTGAGGCCCATATTTTGTTTCTGTACAAGTGGGTTGGGTCTTACACTCTAATAGAGGCCCAAAGAGTTTTAAGAGATGAAATGGGTCTTACTACTCGAGGGTAGGCCCAAGGTTATTTTTCAAAAGGCGACGGTCGCGCCGTTTGTTTTTTATGGTATCGGGACTTATACAATACACTGAGGCCCAAAAATGATTTGGTAAAAAAAAAGGATTGGGTCTTACACTCTATTAGAGGCTCAAAAGTATTTTGAAAATGATTTATGAGGGTTGAATTAATCCAAAACCCTAATTTGTTTTCAAAAATGTATTTAATTGAATAAAAATTCAATTAAAATGATCAAAATTGTTTAACATATGGAAAACAAATTGTGATCTTGGATTAATGCTTCAAAAATTAAGTATTGACCTACAAATAATTAGAAAGCATTAAAAGTTGCAAAATCAAGGTGGAAAAAATATTTTAAATGTTAAAAACAATTAAAACATTAATTCTTTGCAAAAATATCAATTATACAAAATAAATAATATTTTTGGGATTTTTTAGGAGAATAAAATATTTTAACATTTTTGTGAATTATTATAAAAAGAATCAACTCAAAATCATTAAAACTCGGAGAGAAATTAATTTTTGAATCAATTAAATAAAATCACAAAATTCAAATATTCAAATATTCAAAAAATGGCGCCAAGAACACCCAAGAACACGCGCGTGTTCTGGGTTTGCCCAGATTAGCATTTTCTCTCCAATCTCACTGAATACTTGATTATATCATGCAATCCACATACCAATCAACTCGTTTCAACCTCACGATCATGTCTATAACAATTAATTTCATTTAAATTAAACATATAACAAGAAATCATGAAAAATCCTCAAGAACCCTAATTTCTGCATGAAGGCTAGGATTTTTGATACACGATTCAAACAATGCAATTAATTGAGGGGAAACATTCCATGCATGATTATGAACATATGGCCAAATTATTGTGCAGCAAAAATTGCATGGATCATAGAGTTAGAAGAGCTCATGCTTGCCACTTGCAGCTGGTGATCATGATTTGTGTTGGAGGTGTTACAGCTAGGTTCCAATGATCTGGATAGCTTCCCTAGGTGCCATGGAGTGTGTATGAATGCTTGGAATGGATTGAAATGGTTTGGAGTTGAAGATGGTACCTCAACTGCAAATCTGTCAAGAACTTGAGTAATTGGCTGGTGATTTTGTGAAATCTGTGTTCCAGATGTTATGTGAGTGTTTGGATCACTTCTATATGATGTATGTGAGGTGTGTGTGTGTGATTGGTTTGATTGGAAAAGCTCCCAAATTCAAAACCCGATAGTGACTTGCCTTAGAAGGCAAAATTGGAGTGAAAGAAGAGATTTTAAGGAAAGCATCTGTTAGATGGCTTTGGTGTACTCAAACTGATCACAATTGAGCTCTATTTATAGTAGAACAAGTTTGTTTTGGGATCCACAGTGAATGGCAACTGCAACAGAGGTTTGGCCAATGTTGTCCAATGGAAATCCAAGTCTCCTCTAGCCATTGACTAGAGGTTAGGGCACAGGGCTGTGGTTCCCTTGGTCTTGGATAAGTCTTGACTGAATTCAGTTGAGAATGGCTCAGTCCATGCCACCTTGATGCTTCCATTGAATGCTCCAATCCAAAATTGGAGTCTTGTCCCTATTTTGGCCATTCTAGGTTCAACATGCTATTTCTTGTTCCAAAGACTTTGGAGGCTTGGCTCAGTGATTGTCCCCTTTAAATTCAATCCTCAGATATGTCCAAATGGATAGGAGCATTTGGATTTGGCTGATTTTATCAAATCGACCAAAAATGCAAAATCTGCCTTGCCTTGACAGATTTCAACAAGGCAACTTGCCAATGTTATATCTCATGACTCAAATTGAATTTGGTAATGTTCTTGGCCATTTTGGAAAGCCCTTACATGATACAACAACTGTTTGAACATGTTTTGTTTTGATCTCTTTTGAATCCAAGTGAAAAATCCCCCTACATTTGGCAAAAAGTAAGGTAAAATCTGACTTAGTGAAATTTTCACTAAGTGTTGGAACAAAGTGACTTTTCTTGATTTTGATCACTCCATAACTCAAAATCCATGAGGAATTTGGACATAGGTCAGTATGAAGCTTTTGTAGAGGGCAATGAGATCTACAAATCAAGCTTTGAATGGGGAACAATGGCCTTGTGGTTTAGGAGTTATGGTCCTCCAAAGTTGGCACATTAGTGTCACTTTTTCCATAACTTAGAAATTTGTCTAAGTTTTTATGGTTACCCCTTTTACAAGTTATCCCACTTTCTTTGATTTTTCTTGATGAATGATGATTCAAATCATACATTAACATCATTTTAGGGTTAAAAATCCATTTTGGTGAAAAATCTCAAAAAGTCAAAGTTGACTTTTGTGCACAGTTGACTTTTTATCAGATGAATTCCAAACTGTGCAATTCTTCAGGAAATCATGTCCTTGACCTAAATCAAACTTGATGGACATGTTCCATGGGTGTCATAGGGTATATTGAATCATGTCTTAGGGTTTGGGAGCATGTCCTGGTCAAAAGTCAAAGTTACAGCTGACTTTTCTCGCGAAACCCTAATTGTGGTGCAGATGAAATTGAGACTTGTTGCTCAAGCTTCTTGGATTAATCCATTATTACAAATGGATCAATATAGTTCATTAGAGACCCTCAAACCCTCTCTTGAGGTCTTGGCTCATGATTGGCCCTAAAAGTCTACTTAGGGGTGAATTAGGTCAAGAAACCCTAATTCCTAATTTTTTATGAATGCATCCCCTGAGGCAAAATTAACTTGATGATTGGGTCCATGAGGTCCCATGAAGTATATTAGGTTATGTTTTGGATCATTGGCTTGTGCCCAGATGAAAATTTTCCATTTGGAGGCCCTGGCCAACCAAAACCCTAATTTGGTGACACTGTCGATCTTGAGACTTGATCCACCTAGAAGGGAGCAGCCTTGTGCTTAATCCTTGAAGTGGGAGTCCTTTTGATCCATTGTGGATGTTTGAGAGGTTAGACAAGTTGAAGATCATGTCATTCCTTGATTGATCCTTTGTCTAAGGCTCCGAGAGGGCTTGAAACCCTAATTCTTGATGGTAGTGAATGCTCACCCATCTTTGGGGAGACTGATGAAGTATGATGGTACATCCATATTGTGATGATGATTTGCACAATGATGGGAAATCTAAGTGGTCAAAATTTGGGGTATGACAGATGCCCTTATTTAATCTTCTTGGACACGAAGGTGTGAATGACGAAGGTATTCGGGCATTCGGGGTGCAAGAGGATTAAATATCAGAATACTTGAAATTTTGACGGCGTCTATGAATGGTAATTCACGCATTCATATTTTTTTGCTAAGCAATGATGCTTAGAAAAGGTAAACTTCCCCTCGATCCTGGTCTTCAGCCAAGGAACTGGTCTCAGTTTCTGATGTAAACTCCCCCTCGATCCTGGTTTCCTACCAAGGAACTGGTCTTAGTTTCTTTCGTCAATAAACTTTACTGACAAGGGACGCTATTCGTAGCGGCTTTCCTTCAAACTTCTCGCCGAATTTTCCTGGGGAGATGCTATTTGAGTGGAAAAAGTTTTGATGTCAGACTTGCTGGGGAACCCAGTCGTCTGAGTTGTAGAGGTGCACAAACTTCTCTGTTTGGAGACGCCATTTGTCGAATCTACTGGGGAAAACGAGTCTCTTGAGAGACTGTTTTCGTTCGGGGTCTTTACATCGTACTTTTCTCGGAGATCTTCTCGGAGAAATGCCATATGATGTGATCCAATTTTGAGGTGTCGATGACCTTTTCATCAGTGGGTTTTTCGGAGAAAAAATGCCGTACTGCCGAATCTCCGATTTAGGAGGCTTTCCCTCGAGATTTTCTTTAATCCGAGAAAACAAGGATATCATCTTCAATGGCGAAGAGTGATGTTAACTGAGGGCTCTCTGGTCTTTCAGAGGTTCAAGTTATCAAAGTGGTTGAGGACCCAACTTCAATCCAGAAATAAAACTGGAGGAGAGAGATTGTTCAGACGTAACACTTCCTGACGAGGAAAGGGCTGACAACTCGATTGAGAGGACTTTTATCACTAGAGGACAAGACCGACTAGAGTGATAGTGATGCAATATGACTGTGAATGTACATCAATAATGCATGATGCCTGTATGTATATGCTGACAAAACTGACGCGACATACAAACTAAAAAAATGAACACGACTGGATACTCGGCCATCGCGGGGCGAAGAAGTACCGTTGGTTCAGAATAGCAATTCCACCTTACTTAGGAGAGATAGTCCCTGTTGGGAGCTATGTTGATCGGGCTTAGGAGATGAGAACTCGGCCGAAGCGTATCAGACGAAACAAGGTCTCTGACACAGTTGATCCCTTCATTCAGGCGTACTGGCGTAGAAGGAGTACTTTGATTCCGTACTTTGAGGTTCGATTACTTCTGGAGAAGCGACCGATGTTCTTTTGATGTTCAACAGTCAAAAGAAATTGCCGACCTTATTAAAAAGCAGAAAAAGTTTTAACAAGTAAATTCATTTTTGTTTTATTTCAAGAATCGTTAATCATATTAAAATGTCGTTCTGTAAAGCTAAAACAAATAAGAATTACAAACAAAAGCACACAGGCTCAAATTTTATTGACAAAATGGAGATCAGCCAAACGCGTGATTCCAAAGAGTATTTACAAAGTTAGAAAATGGTAATTTACAGGGAAAAGGGCTACGTTGAAACATAACGACCGCTATCCTTCTACCAACTTTGAATTCGGGGCATCCTGAGCTTCTGTCGAAGATGACCTTGACTGGAGTTTTCTGACAGATGATGTAACTGCTGCTGAGGGACCTGCCTCTGTTGAACATAGTTACTTGCCATTATCCCTAATTTTTGCCTGGATTGTACTATGAGATTTCCAATCCATCGGGATGATTTTTTTTTATGTCTCTAACTTTTGCCTGGACCGCCCTTTCGAGTTTTCAATCCACCGAGACATTTTTTTTTCTTATTTAGGCGAAGTATTTCTTGACTACGTCAACATTTGTGGGGTAGGCAAATTCCTCTCCGTCCATGGTTGCAAGTCTCAAGGCACCGCCTGAGAAAGCTTTCATGACCACATATGGGCCATCATAATTCGGAGTCCACTTGCCCCGAGAATCAGTGAGAAATGATTGTATCTTTTTTAGCACAAGGTCTCCTTTCCTGAAGACGCGAGGTCGGACCTTTTTGTCGAACGCCTTCTTCATTCTCTGCTGATACAACTGACCGTGGCATAGTGCCGTGATTCGCTTTTCTTCGATCAGATTGAGTTCGTCGTGTCGACTTTGACACCATTCAGCTTCTGAAAGCTTAGCTTCCATCAATACCCGGATTGATGGGATCTCTACTTCTATGGGGAGCACTGCTTCCATGCCATACACTAGAGAGAAAGGGGTTGCCCCTGTTGAAGTGCGGACAGATGTGCGATAACCGTGAAGAGTAAAGGGTAGCATATCGTGCCAGTCTTTATAGGTTACAACCATCTTTTGAACGATCTTCTTGATGTTCTTATTGGTCGCTTCTACCGCTCCGTTCATCTTGGGTCGGTAGGGAGATGAGTTATGATGTTCAATCTTGAACTCTGCGCATAACTCTTTCATCATCTTGTTGTTCAAGTTAGATCCATTATCAGTAATGATCTGGTTTGGAACACCATAACGGCAGATGATATTGTTTTTGATAAATCAGACCACAACTTGTCAGGTTACATTAGCGTACGACGCTGCTTCGACCCACTTGGTGAAATAGTCAATGGCTACCAGAATAAACCGATGTCCGTTTGAAGCCTTAGGTTCAATCAAGCCAATCATGTCGATTCCCCATATGGAAAAAGGCCACGGGGAAGAAAGAACTTTGAGATATGATGGCGGTACATGAATTTTGTCGGAGTATATCTGACACTTGTGACACCTCCTCATGTACTTGTAGCAGTCGGATTCCACGGTCAACCAATAGTACCCTGCTCTTAGAATTTTTCTCGCCATTGTGTGTCTGTTGGCATGAGTGCCAAAGGATCCTTCATGAATTTCTTTCATCAGCATTTCTGCTTCTGGTCTGTCTACGCATCGGAGCAAGACCATGTTAAAATTTTTCTTATAAAGAGTATCACCGCTCAGGAAGAAGTTTCCAGCCAGTCTTGTGAGGGTTTTTCTGTCCTTTCTAGACGCCCCAGATGGGTACTCTTGTTTCTGAAGGAAGCATTTGATATCATGATACCAAGGTTTATCGTCTATGACTGCTTCAATCGTGAAGATGTAAGCGGGCCTTTCAAGGCACATTATGTCGATCTTAGGTAAGTCGTTCCATCGACCTACACTAATCATAGAAGAGAGAGTGGTTAATGCATCAGCCATGTGATTCTCCTCACGAGGGATATGATGAAACTCAACTCTGTTGAAGAAGGGTAGCAACCTTCTTGCGTAGTCTTTGTAAGGAATCAATCCTGATTGGTATGTGTTCCAATCTCCTTTTATCTGATTGATAACCAAGGCTGAATCGCCGTATACGTCCAAGTTTTTGATCCTTAAATCAATTGCTTCTTCGAGGCCCATAATACAAGCTTCGTATTCGGCCTCGTTGTTCGTACACTTGAACGTAAGTCTGGCAGTGAAAGGAATGTGGGTACCCTGAGGGGTAACAATGATTGCCCCAATTCCGTTTCCATAATGATTAACTGCTCCGTCAAAGACAAGTCCCCATTGGGAACCTGGTTCTGGTCCTTCACTGGGTAACGGTTCATCGCAATCTTTCACTTTTAGATACATGACATCTTCGTCTGGGAAGTCAAACTCGATTGATTCTTGATTGTCAATCGGTTGATGAGCCAAATGATCGGCTAAAATACTTCCTTTAATGGCTTTCTGAGTGTGGTACTCTATGTCATATTCTGATAACAATATCTGCCAACGGGCAATCCTTCCCGTGAGAGCAGGCTTTTCGAAGACATACTTGATTGGATCCATTTTGGAGATTAACTAAGTAGTGTGACGAATCATGTATTGGCGAAGATGTTTGGCTTCCCAAGCCAAAGCGCAGCAAGTTTTCTCAAGCATCGTGTACCGAGTTTCGCAGTCGGTGAATTTCTTGCTTAGATAGTAAATGGCAGACTCTTTCCGTTTAGTTTCGTCTTGTTGGCCAAGTACACCTCCCATTGAGTCCTCTAGGACTGTGAGGTAAATGATCAGTGGTCTTCCTTCCACTGGAGGTGATAGAATCGGAGGATTCAACAGATATTCCTTGATACTGTCGAAGGCGGTTTGACAATCTTCTATCCAAAAGCAATCCTGATTCTTTTAGAGTAATTTGAAAATCGGCGCACAGGTCGTGGTCATAAGGAATATGAATCTGGAGATGTAGTTCAAACTTCCCAAGAATCCTCTGACTTGTTTTTCAGTTTTCGGAGAAGGCATTTCTTGAATGGCCTTGACCTTGTCAGGATCAACCTCAATTCCTTTCTGGCTGACGATGAACCCTAGTAATTTCCCTGAACGGACACCGAAAGTGCACTTGTTGGGATTCAAGCAGAGTTTGTGCTTTCGCAAACGCTCGAATAGTTTTGACAAGTGGGTCACATGCTCCTCTTCTGTCTTAGATTTTGCAATCATATCATCGACATATACCTCGATTTCTTTATGTATCATATCATGGAAACAGAGTAGTCATGGCCCTTTGATAGGTTGCCCCAGCGTTCTTCAAACCGAACGGCATCACCTTGTAATAAAAGGTACCCCCATGGGGTAATGAACAAAGTTTTCTCCATGTCTTTCGGCGCCATTTTGATCTGATTATAGCCCGAGAATCCATCCATGAAGGAGAAGACTTTGAACTTTGATGTACTGTCTACCAGCATATCAATGTGTGGTAAAGGAAAGTCGTCCTTTGGACTAGCCTTGTTCAAATCCCTGTAATCAACACACATTCTGACTTTTCCGTCCTTTTTGGGAACGGGTACGATGTTGGCTAACCATTGAGGATATTCAGATGTAGCGAGGAAACCTGCGTCAATCTGTTTCTGTACCTCCTCTTTGATTTTGATGGCCATGTCCGGGTGAGTCTGTCTCAACCTCTGCTTTACTGGCGGACATTCCGATCTTAACGGTAAATGATGTTCCACGATGCTGGTATCCAACCCTGGCATGTCCTGATAGGACCAAGCGAATACATTGGGGAATTCTTTGAGAAGCTTTATCAAACTCTCTTTGGCAGTTGGACTGAGCAGTGCACCAATCTTGATTTCTTTTCTCTCTTTTTCCAAACCCAAGTTTACCGTTTCCAACGGCTCTTTGTGAGGTTCAATGGATCTTTCCTCTTGTCTGAGTAGTCGGGAGATCTCTTCTGGAATTTTGTCGTCAACTTCTTCTTCAGCCCCAAATACCGGGAACTTAAAGTCGGGAGAAGGCATCGGATCGTATGTTTCAACGGGGTTTAAAACAAGCAATCTGCATGACGTGATGATTCGTGTTTAGAAGAGATAGAGAAAATGCGAGTGTGTGCAGTGTTTTATTTTACTGCTTGTTTTTATTTTTATTGTTTTTTAGGATTACCATTTTCTGAAAAACGAAAAGAGAAAACAGCAATTAATGCGGAAATTACAGAACGACATTATTTTATTAATGAACAAGTCGATTCTTGAAACTACAGCCCTATAAAACAAAACTCTGTCACTTTGGGCTAAGCGAAGAGGGAAATTTACAGAAAGTGAGCCCTATTAAAACATTTGTTTCACCTGGGCCGGGTGAAAGGTTAAAAGATGGCAATTACTTTGACTGATGAACGACCTTCGGAACCTCGACGGCAACCCATTGGCGGCGAACTCCTCGGTGAATCACAAAGTCTGGCACCTTCCTTGATTTGTCTTCAGAAATGACGCTGATTTCTGGTGGAGAAGGATCATTGAAAACTATCTCCCAGGCAGAATTGTCGTAGGAGAATTCCTCAGTTGCATTTTGCATAGCATTTATGCTCTCAGCTGTATCTCCCCATCCAGTTGGCTGGATGTCTTCGAGCCTGATACGAGAGCTTTCGGGAGCGGTGTACCTGACCATATAGTCGTATTTTCCACTCGGTTGTCCCAAGGTGTCCCAAACTTCTTTGGAACTGGAGGAGTCATCTCTCTCGATGACGTTGACCTCGGGAAAAGCATAGTTGATGAATTCAAGTCCTGCAAATGTTACGAATTCATCTTTATGTTGAGTAGTTTCTGAATGACCTGAGTGTTGATCCCATGACATGGTGGGGACACAGGTATTCTGTTCAATGATGGTCAGCTGAGTTTCATTACTCGGCTGACTTTCTTGCCCCAAGTCTCCTGGGTAAGGTTGCCACATTGGCAGACCATCCATTGGGCCATAGTAGTTGTAGTCAAATTGGTCTTTCATCAGAGTGTCCTCCTCTAATGAATTTGGCGGAGCACGGCATCCTTCCGGATCACAATCCCCGTATATCATTTCGACATCTGACCATGGTATAAATCTCGGACTCTGTGCGGGATAGCAAAATGGTATAGGCACCTCTTCCTGAGACATATAACCGTCCCCGTTAAGGTAGGACTTCCATTCTTCATCTGTATCAGAGGGATCTTCCTCATTGATAGCATGTACTGCTTGAGACATTGGGTGAAGAAAACCTCCACTGTGGAAGAAATCCTGAATGGGATGAAGACTTCCATCGCTGGCAGCTGTCTGAGTACAGGTTGCAGAAAAACCAAGACCCTTCTTTGTTTTATTGTCAATAGGAATAACAAGCTGTCCCCATCCGGTTGTATCGGTACTCTCGACCGCTTTGATAGCATCTTTGTATGAGGAAATCGAGGTTCCTCATTTGAACTGATTGTTCTTGCTCACCGA
The DNA here is from genome assembly GCA_022829125.1 of Lathyrus tuberosus. Classification (NCBI taxonomy): domain Eukaryota; kingdom Viridiplantae; phylum Streptophyta; class Magnoliopsida; order Fabales; family Fabaceae; genus Lathyrus; species Lathyrus tuberosus. The sequence goes on from JALAZF010000026.1 coordinate 376,530, forward strand.
CAGTGCTTGGAACTGAGTTCCAATAACCTCCTCGGGTTCTACACAAGTAGATAATGATAAGTTACTCACGAGCAAGGCCTGTTCTCCACAGACTGTGACAAGTTGATCGTTCTGAACGAACTTTAGCTTTTGGTGGAGGGTGGAAGTAACCGCCCCAGCCTGATGTATCCAAGGTCTTCCTAATAAACAACTGTATGTTACCCGGATGTCCATGACCTGGAAAGTGACTTGGAAAGTGTGAGTACCGATAGTTATAGGAAGATCAACTTCGCCGATAACTGTTTTTCTGGATTCGTCGAACGCTTTGACGACGACCTCGCCGATTCTCATCGGAGGGCCTTTGAATGATAATTGCATCAAAGTGGACTTCGGCATAACATTCAGGGCTGACCCTGTGTCTACCAGTACGCTGGCTAAAGCATCGTCCTGGCAGTTGACTGTGATATTGAGTGCCATGTTATGACGACGACCCTCTTCAGGTAATTCCTCATCACTAAATCTCAAATTGTTGCAGGAAGTGATGTTAGAGACAATACTATCGAACTGTCTGATTGTTACATCCTGTTCCACAAAGGCTTGCTCCAAGACTTTCTGTAGAGCCTCCTTGTGGGCTTCTGAACTGAGTAACAGTGATAATACCGAGATCTTTGAAGGAGTTTATAACAGTTGACCCACAATGTTATATTCACTCCTTTGGATGAGCTTCAGCATCTCATCATCATTTTTCGAAAGGTCGGGATTACTGGATTAACCGACTGATGGATCGGGGGCTTCTGTCTGAAGTTCCTTTTCCTTGTTAGGTTCTCCAACTCCTCGGTTGAAGATTCGACCGCTCCGTGTTACACGACTGATGTCTGCAATATTCAGGACGGAGGGTAATGGAATTTCCTTTCCATTTTCAATTATCGTTGCACCGTATTTGTAAGGGATTGCCTTAGCTGATTCATACGGTAGTGGCCCCGGCAGATAGATGACTACGGGAGTCCTCTGATTTTTCTGACCATCATAAGTAATCTCGATCCGTTCTCGATTGGGAACTTTAGATTCATCAATTAGAGGGATAATGGCAAAAACATCCCTGGTCCTGTGATGACCAGAGATTACAACAGCATCCTCGACTTGATCGGCAAGGTAGTTCGGCGACCAATTGATGGGTCCAGAACCCAGATATGGACGAATTTCTCCACGATCCACCTGACCCTGAAGAGCTGCTCTCACAAGGTAACACCCTTGGTTACTTTCCGAACAGACGCTACAACGGTCATAATTGTGTGGTGGCACCTGGCCACGCCCACTTTGAATACAATGTAACCTCACTAGGTTAGCTTCCACAGATCGGACATCCTGACTCTGACGCCGAGTGGGGTTTCTGTTATTGATATTAATTTGCTGAGTATCTTCATCCATATTAATTGGCATCCACCAGTGATTTAACAAGTGCTGAAGTGCCTCCTGGACAAGGGTACAACCTCGATCGTTTTCGCAACCTGCTTTACAGCTTTGATAGTCATGTGATATTAAGAATCCGAGTCGGACCTGCTCAGCATGTAACTCTACCAAGTTGGTATTCATCACGCGAATATCGAAGATCTGAACCATGTTGATTTGATAGGAATTCCTATCATGGTAGTCTTGGATCCATCCAAGATCCATCTGACGCTGGAGGGCTTTTTGTACAAAAGAGCAACCCTGTTTATTTATCGAGCAAGTCAGACAAGAACTATAATCGTGTCGCGGCAAAATATGATACTGGCTTTGCCTTGGGTGCATTGCCACTAGGTTGGCATTCATCGCACGGATGTCGTGGTTTTGAATGACATTAGAATTCGTGTAAACCATGTTAACTCCACGAACTCGGTGCTCTTGGATCCATCCGAGATCCATTTGTTCCTGTAGGGCTGCTTGCACCACCGAACATCCCTGGTTGCTTTTAGAGCACACATCACATTGATGATAATTATGAGGTGGCACATGGCCATATCCACTATGTCTACAATGCATCTTGACCAGATTGGTCTTTAACAAGAGTACATCGTGAATTTGATAGACATGGTTAGACTCTCCTTCTATCAAATTGACTGCAGCCTTCTCATGTTGAGGCAGCGGGTTCGTGAGAACATTAGGATTTGTATCCTTGAAGGATAAGACCCCGCTCCTAACAAGTTTTTGCACGTCGGACTTGAAATTGAGACAAGTCTCTATGTTATGCCCTGATCCTCCTTGGTGGTAAGGGCAAGTTTGATCCACCTTAAACCAAAAAGACGGATTTTCCGGTACTGTAAGAGGGGACTTAGTCTGAATGTGCCCCTTGGCCAGTAGTAATGGAAACAGCTCTGCGTACGACACGGGTATAGGATCAAATCCTGGTGGTCGTGTTGTACGGTTGTTGTTATATGGAGGACGAGCCTGTTGAAGAGGCTGTCGTGTCCTTTGCTGATTAGGTTGGCTTTGCGCAACCTGAGGTTGATACGTAGGAATAGGCGCAGGGCTGATAGCAGGAATTACAGCTGCTACCGGTTGATAGCGTTGCCTTTGCTTTCCGAGAGAGATATTCCCAATATCTTGCTCTTTTTTCTTAGGGAGAGCACTACAGTATTTTTTAGTACCGCTCGTCGATCCAGTGTCTTTTACCAAACGCCCTTCTCGGACGGCTTCCTCAAGACGTACGCCCATGCCCACCATCTTGGTGAAATCACTGTGTGCACTGTCAACCATTCGGTCATAGTAAAATGAGCTCAAGGTTTTTAAGAAGATCTTTGTCATCTCTTTTTCCTCAAGAGGTGGACAAATTTGAGCGGCAATCTCACGCCACCTTTGAGCATACTCCTTAAAGGTTTCCTTGTCCTTTTGCGACATCGATCTGAGTTAATCTCTGTCCGGTGCCATGTCTAAATTGTATTTGTATTGTTGGACGAAGGCAGTGCCAAGATCTCTGAATGTGCTGATCGTGGCACGATTTAAACCCATGTACCATTTGAGTGCGGCACCGGTTAAACTATCCTGAAAGTAATGAATCAGCAGGTCCTGATTCTCAGTCTGAGCTGACATTCGCCGAGCGTACATCACCAAGTGAATCTGAGGGCAAGAGTTACCCTTGTATTTTTCAAAGTCGGGCACTTGAAATTTGTGCGGAACTTTTACATTGGGGACCAAGCAGAGGTCTGCGGCGTCCTTTCCAAATAAATCCTGACCGCGAATGGCTTGCAGCTCCTTCTGCATTTCCAAGAACTGTTCCTAGAATTCATCTATTCGGTCAAACATAGTTTCCTTTTTACCAGAAGGTATTTGTGGAATCTGTCCTTCCGGGACAGTATGCACCACAGGGGGTGGTACCGTGACTACGGCAGTAAGTCTTGGCGTTTCCCGAAGTTTGTAACCTTCAGGAGTCTTCAGTATGCCCCTGGCATCTTCGCTTTCCCGAAGTTTGTAACCTTCAGGCCCAACGGCTTCTGTTGTGATTCCCTGATCTTCAGTGATCGGCAGAACATATCCTTCCGGGATATAGTTAACAGGCATGCCCCAAGGACGATCTTTCAGTATTTGATACCTAGGATCATACTTCTCCACTATGGGCGTCGAGGTGATCTCTAAGATCACAGTCCTTTGTAGCTGAGCTTCTGTCATGGCTTGCATGTCTTTACGAAGCTTTCTCATATCCTCTCTCAGAGCGTCGATCTCTTCTTTTAACTCTCTGTTTTCTTCCTCAAGATCATCCATCTTTTTTTGACGATTGGTCCGAGTATTATACGAATGAGACGGTTTGACTCTAGAACCGAGACACAAACGTGAGATTCGTAGGGAAGAAGAATACGCGATGTGAGAATGATGAATGTAATTATTATATTAATTGTTTTTTGGTTTAATCAAAATAAACTTCGACAATTAGATTGTAAATATCAAACAGTGGGGAAACCCCTTTTTATTGAAATTCAAAGGATTACAGAAATGGAAATACAGTAGACTACAAGGTGCAGAAACAGAAACCTAAGCTAATGGGTCCCGAGTCCTCTCTGAAGAGAAATCGGGTACGGACTCTTTCCTTTTCTTTGACCGGGGCTCTTGGGTCATTGTCGGGTTGTCATTCCTTTGCCAGGTCAAAGGAGTGAGCAAATTCCTTTGGTCATCTTGATTCTCTACAGCATGTTGCTCCAAAATTTCAATCAGAGCATCCTTTTCTTTTAGTAATTGTTGTATTTTGATGCACTCTATGTCGAGGGTGCGGTACTTGTTCTTCCAAGACCTCCTCTCTTGTTGAACTTTGTTGAGAGTAACCTGAAGCTTTTCAGTCTCAGTCATGAAGTACATGACAGACTCCCCCGGTGGAAGAATTCCGTAACGAGGATAAGGTATCTTCAGCTTGAGAGCTCTAGTTTGTACCCAATGGAGATAAGGCTCCATCGAGACACAGTCTGGTTTTCCTAGAGACTCTCATCCTTTCTTATGAACGTGTTTCCAAGCGTGCACTATTTCCATCTTTAGTGCTCTGTCGTTTTCTCCTTCTTTGAAGAAAAGACCTTCCAGATGAACACCCTGTGGGACGTGTCTCATCGAGTATCCAAACTGACGGCGAACCAACACCGGATGATAGTTGATTCCTCCTTTAGTTCCTATGAGGGGTACGTTGGGGAAGTTTCCACAACGGTCAATGATCCTGATTCCGTCATAAATCCTATTACACCAGTCAATGTCAGAGTTGGTGAGAGACATGATTTTCTGCGACCAGCGCAAGGCACTCTTATGATCCCAGAAAGCAGCAGACTTAGGCAAATGGGAGATAAACCATTTGTAAAGCAAAGGTACACAACATGTGATCTCCCCTCCGCTTTACAAATTTCCCAAGTGTACAGAATGATACGCATCTGCGAGCAAGGTCGGCACAGGGTTTCCAATGAGAAAAACCTTAATGGAGTTGATATCGACGAAGTTATTAATGTTGGGAAACAAAAATAACCCGTAGGTGAGCAAGACAAAGACGCTTTCAAAAGCAGTCACGTTTCCTATACTGGCAAAATACAGGGCCTTCTTTGTCAAGAACTGGGCTGGCAAACCTTGGATGCCACCCTTAGTGGTTAGGTGAGTCCTAACCTCAGACTCGTCCAAATGAATTGCTCTTGCAATGGTCTGATTCTTTGGAATTTCTTCCAGTCCAGAAAATGAAGCTCGATCAGTAATGTGTAGATCAATCAAATGAGAATACTCCTCCAGTGTTGGTGCGAGCTGGTAATCCGGGAATGTGAAACAGTGATAAACTGGATCATAAAACTGAATGAGCGCATCCATGATTCCCTCAATCACATGGACTCTTAACAGTGGTAGCAGACCTCCGTGCTTGGCTCTGAAAGCCTCTTAGTTTGTGATCATCTTCGCCAAACCTCTTAAAGCCCCTAGTTTTGGAACCTTGAAGGTGTACGTATGAGTTCTCCTTCTACCGTAATCCATTAGCGCAATCCTTTTCTCTGATATTTGCAATCATTGTCTTAGTTTAATTTGAAAAAATAGAGAGACTAGAAGAGAAATTTTTTTTTAATGTTTTAATATTTTTTAAATGAATGCATGAATGCAGCACACAAAAACATAGAAAAAACATGGGGTCAAAGGGTCGTTGTCATGAAGTCAAGGCTCTACCCATCCCCAAAGGTTTATACTAAGGTGATTTTTGTACCTGTACTCATTATCATCAGCTCCTCCCAGGAAAGCAAAACAACAAGCGGATCGCCAGCGAGTTGTAGAGCGATCTTAGAGTAAGTGCCATTCACCGAGAATAGATCACCAGCCTCAAATGAGGGTAGTATCGCGTAACAACTATTTCCGATAGTTTTCGCACTACAAAAGGGTTTGGCTCCTCAGCTTCTCAGACATCACAATCGGCCCATTGTCTAGGTGAGAGAATGGGTTGCATTGGTCAGCCTCCACTGAGGTTGATGGTCGACCTCGTCGCCATCACTTATCTTAAGTGTATACTCAATCTTTCCACATGCGGCATCACACGCATTCCCATTAGCAGAAAAATAAACACGTATAGCAATTAGGAAAAGTAGTATATATATTTGTCCTAATCATCCTAGACCTTTAAAGCTATGAATCCTAAGTTCCTGAAAGAAAATGGGTTCCCCGGCGGAAGCCCCAATCTCTGGTTTCATTCCAAATTAACAGCGTTTCGACCTAAGATCCTAATGAAGTCAAGGTTTCCACCTGGGGGACAAGAACAAGATCCTTAAAGAGACATGTAATTCTCCCCAGCAGAGTCGCCATTTTTCTGTGGAAAATGGGGACGATGATGACTAAGGTAAAACAAATCCTCATGCGACTCCCCAGCAGAGTCGCCATTTTTCGGTGTGAAAAATATCTAAACTTAAAGTTTCTTCCGAAAGGATGGGAAGAGAACAAGATCCTTGTCCCTCCCACTGTGGTCGCCATCTTTCTGTAGCACAGTTTTTGTGGTTTCGAATCACTATCGCTTGGGTACTATAGTTCGATTCATTTTTTATCCTGTTAAGCTGATTAAGGAAGGGAAATAGATGTCTCCAATTAATCCTGCTTGCATACTGAGTTTAAACAGATGACTGTTGGTTTACAGATGCTATTAAGATGTGGGTCTCCTTTCGATTATTTTGTTAAGAATAGAATGCCTGGGCTATCGGTGAGGGTTTTGTTAGGACTGATGCTTTTCGATTGATATGTGAAGGTACGGGATTTGGGTTTTTGTTTAGTGTGCTCGCTAAGATTTTTATTTCAATCTTATGCCTACGTATTCCCGTTTTTCCGAAACAGGGAAATCAGAGCGTTCGTAGTTCCTCCTATAGATAGGAGGAAATGGTTGTTTTGGTGTCTTGTTCAAAGCCCAAGACGTGAAGCGAAAGGTGGTTTGTATCTTGTTCAAAGCCCAAGATGTGAAGTTGAAAGGTAGTTTGTATCTTGTTCAAAGCCCAAGATATAAAGCTAAAAGTGTTGACCTTAGAGAGAATTTGTCATCTCTAAAGGGGTCTGTTTGTCACAACTGTTGGGTGACTGACTGTAAAGGAGGATTACTTTAACCGGGATTTGTGAATCCGGCAATGCCATAATTTCCTTTATAGGGGATTTTAACCTGAAGGAGAAGACTTTAACTCAGTTTAGAGCAATGCCATCTTTCCTTAGGAATTTCTCATACTAAAAGAGGGACATTGGCATGGATGTAGATGATCCAGAGGCTTGCCGCTTACAGCAATTAGATGAAGGGTAAAGAGTTGTTGAAGTTTGTGTACTGTGAACGAGGCACAGCTTTGATGCTAAAAGGTTGATTGGATCAACCAGTGGTTTTCTTATACAAAGCCTAAGAGGGGGCTATTATGTGTCTCGTACAAAGCCCGAGAGAGAGGCTAAAAGGTTTTGACTCGACGATGGAGTCTTTTGGTATCTCGTATAAAGCCCGAGATGAAGGCTACTTGACTTAACAAGAGAGTTTTTGTATCTCGTACGAAGCCCGAGATGGAGGCTAAAATTTGTTTTGCTCAATAAGAACCTTTTTGTATCTCGTATAAAGCCCAAGATGGAGGCGAAAGGGTGATTGACTCAACGAGGGAGTCTCTTTATGTGTCTCGTACAAATCCCGAGAGAGAGGCTAAACGTTGTTTGACTCCGCTGGGGAGAATCATTGTATAAAGCCCAAGAGAAGGCTAACTTCACTGGAGAAGGATCATTATACAAAGCCTAAGAGGAGGCTATTGTAACTGTTTCAGTTGAGTGACAGGTCCAGTATACTGATCTTGAAAGATAAAATCAGTTCTTATATGAGCAACACTGTACTCGAGGATTTGATTAGAGGATCCGGGCTATTCCTATTCTTTAAGGAATTGGGAAATCTGAAGGGTATTGAGATTGTCTGAGTCTACGGGTTTTCTTACTATTTTAACGAAGGGGTCACTTGAGAATGTCTGAAAAACTCAAGGAGATTAGACTGTCCGTGTCTAGAGTTTCATCTTTTGTACAATGCTTTGAGAAACAGTAGTAGACTCTTTGAAAGGACTGTTCTATGCAGATGACTAATTTCTGTTCCTATACCTCTAGGAGGTCGTCGGGACAATTTGTACGAAGCCCAAGAGGAGGCTGGAAACTTTTAAGAAGCCGATCGGTCCTTGTACGAAGCCCAAGAGGAGGCTATTATTCCTGGAGGAAGAGATCATTATACGAAGCCTAAGAGGAGGCTGTGAATACTTCTAAGAAGCCGATGGGTCCTTGTACTAAGCCCAAGAGGAGGCGGGGTTGCTTTTAGGAAGCCAGTGGGTCCTTGTACGATGCCCAAGAGGAGGCCGATGCTTTTAAGAAGCCCGTGGGTCCCCAAACCCCGAGAAATTCAAGACAGACTATTCACGAGGAATATATCAAGCCAGGAAAGTTCAAGAATTTGGAAGAAACTCAAGAGATGCAATTCACGGAGAAGAGATCATCTCTGAGGAGTAGAGTTTCTTGACAAGTTCTTTTAAGAAGCCTGTGGGTCCCCAAACCCTGAGAAGTTCAAGACATGCCATTCACCGAGAATAGATCAAGCCAGGAAAGTCCGAGAATTTGGAAGAAACTCAAGAGATGCCATTCACGGAGAAAAGATCATCTCTGGGGAATAGAGTTTCATTGACAACTTCTATGAGTGACAGTCTATGAAAGGGTTCACAGAGAATCCTGTCTTTCATATTTCCATATTGTTTAACCCCAAGAGGAGGGAAGACTGTGTCTGGTAATCCTGTGGGGATCTAGTATTGACTATTTAAGAGTGATCAAAACGGCTTTACCTAGTGCTAGACGTAGTTGCCGAGGAAACTCGAAATATCTATACTATTATTACACAGTTGATATGAGTTTATGAAAGAAGACTTACAGTGAAACAGCCCCACAATACAGTTATATGTATATGAAAGCGGTAAATGAAAGCAATAACCACTTACTCGGTTGTAGAGCTTCCATGCTGTTTGGTTAGTTGTTCAACAATGAAAGATTGAAAACAACAGTATATTCAAAATCAAAGGAGAAAGTGCTTTGAAAGAGAAAGATTTGGGGCTTACAGCTCAAGGAGAGGCCCAGGGTTTTAGTAGTGATTGCACTGTGATATGAGTTTGTACAGTGGGACTTATACAAGTGACTGAGGCCCAAAAAATGGTTTTTTGTACAAAGGGATGGGTCTTACACTCTCTCAAGAGGCCCAAAAAGTTTTAAAGAAAAAGAGTGGGGCTTATAACACGAGGGTTGGCCCAATTGATTTTTTCGTTAAAAATGGCGATCACGCCGAGGTTTTCTTTTAACGCAAAGGGACTTATACAATAAGTGAGGCCCAAAATGGTTTTGGTTAAAAGGGGGTTGGGTCTTACACTCTATTAGAGGCCCAAAAGTTTTGAATGGGTCTTATAGCTCAAGGAGAGGCCCAAAAGGTTTATTTTTAAACTGGCGACGATCGTGCCGAATTTAAAAATGTACAGAGGGACTTATACAATAAGTGAGGCCCAAATTTTGTTTATGTACAAGTGGGTTGGGTCTTACACTCTAATAGAAGCCCAAAGAGTTTTAAGAGATGAAATGGGTCTTACTACTCGAGGGTAGGCCCAAGGTTATTTTTCAAAAGGCGACGGTCGCGCCGTTTGTTTTTTACGGTATCGGGACTTATACAATACACTGAGGCCCAAAAATGATTTGGTCAAAAAAAAGGAATGGGTCTTACACTCTATTAGAGGCCCAAAAGTGTTTTGAAAATGATTTATGAGGGTTGAATTAATCCAAAACCCTAATTTGTTTTCAAAAATGTATTTAATTGAATAAAAATTCAATTAAAATTATCAAAATTGTTTAACATATGGAAAACAAATTGTGATCTTGGATTAATGCTTCAAAAATTAAGTATTGGCCTACAAAATAATTAGAAAGCATTAAAAGTTGCAAAATCAAGGTGGAAAAAATATTTTAAATGTTAAAAACAATTAAAACATTAATTCTTTGCAAAAATATCAATTATACAAAATAAATAATAATTTTGGGATTTTTTAGGAGAATAAAATATTTTAACATTTTTGTGAATTATTAAAAAAAGAATCAACTCAAAATCATTAAAACTCAGAGAGAAATTAATTTTTGAATCAATTAAATAAAATCACAAAATTCAAATATTCAAATATTCAAAAAATGGCGCCATGAACACCCAAGAACACGCGCGTGTTCTGGGTTTGCCCAGATTTGCATTTTCTCTCCAATCTCACTGAATACTTGATTATATCATGCAATCCACATACCAATCAACTCGTTTCAACCTCACGATCATGTCTATGACAATTAATTTCATTTAAATTAAACATATAACAATAAATCATGAAAAATCCTCAAGAACCCTAATTTCTACATGAAGGCTAGGATTTTTGATACACGATTCAAACAATGCAATTAATTGAGGGGAAACATTCCATGCATGATTATGAACATATGGCCAAATTATTGTGCAACAAAAATTGCATGGATCATAGAGTTAGAAGAGCTCATGCTTACCACTTGCAGTTGGTGATCGTGATTTGTGTTGGAGGTGTTACAGCTAGGTTCCAATGATCTGGATATCTTCCCTAGGTGCCATGGAGTGTGTATGAATCCTTGGAATGGATTGAAATGTTTTGGAGTTGAAGATGGTACCTCAACTGCAAATCTGTTACGAACTTGAGCAATTGGCTGGTGATTTTGTGAAATCTGTGTTCCAGATGTTATGTGAGTGTTTGGATCACTTCTATATGATGTATGTGAGGTGTGTGTGTGTGTGTGTGATTGGTTTGATTGGGAAAGCTCCCAAACTCAAAACCCGATAGCGACTTGCCTTAGAAGGCAAAATTGGAGTGAAAGAAGAGATTTTGAGGAAAGCATTTGTTAGATGGCTTTGTTGTACTCAAATTGATCATAATTGAGCTCTATTTATAGTAGAGCAAGTTTGTTTTGGGATCCACAGTGAATGGCAACTGCAGCAGAGGTTTGGCCAATGTTGTCCAATGGAAATCCAAGTCTCCTCTAGCCATTGACTAGAGGTTAGGGCACAGGGTTGTGGTTCCCTTGGTCTTGGATAAGTCTTAACTGAATTCAGTTGAGAATGGCTCAGTCCATGCCACCTTGATGCTTCCATTGAATGCTCCAATCCAAAATTGGAGTCTTGTCCCTATTTTGGCCATTCTAGGTTCAACATGTTATTTCTTGTTCCAAAGACTTTGGAGGCTTGGCTCAGTGATTGTCCCCTTTAGATTCAATCCTCAGATGTGTCCAAGTGGATAGGAGCATTTGGATTTGGCTGATTTTGGCAAATCGACCAAAAATGCAAAATCTGCCTTGCCTTGACAAATTTCAACAAGGCAACTTGCCAATGTTATATCTCATGACTCAAATTGAATTTGGTAATGTTCTTGGCCATTTTGGAAAGCCCTTACATGATACAACAACTGTTTGAACATGTTTGGTTTTGATCTCTTTTGAATCCAAGTGAAAAATCCCCCTACATTTGGCAAAAAGTAGGGTAAAATCTGACTTAGTGAAATTTTCACTAAGTGTTGGAACAAAGTGACTTTTCTTGATTTTGATCACTCCATAACTCAAAATCCATGAGGAATTTGGACATAGGTCAGTATGAAGCTTTTGTAGAGGGAAATGAGATCTACAAATCAAGCTTTGAATGGGGAACAATGGCCTTGTTGTTTAGGAGTTATGGTCCTCCAAAGTTGGCACATTAGTGTCACTTTTTCCATAACTTAGAAATTTTTCTAAGTTTTTATGGTTACCCCTTTTACAAGTTATCCCACTTTCTTTGATTTTTCTTGATGAATGATGATTCAAATCATACATTAACATCATTTTAGGGTTAAAAATCCATTTTGGTGAAAAATCTCAAAAAGTCAAAGTTGACTTTTGTGCACAGTTGACTTTTTATCAGATGAATTCCAAACTGTGCAATTCTTCAGGAAATCATGTCCTTGACCTAAATCAAACTTGATGGACATGTTCCATGGGTGTCATAGGGTATATTGAATCGTGTCTTAGGGTTTGGGAGCATGTCCTGGTCAAAAGTCAAAGTTACAGCTGACTTTTCTCGCAAAACCCTAATTGTGGTGCAGATGAAATTGAGACTTGTTGCTCAAGCGTCTTGGATTAATCCATTATTCCGAATGGATCAATATAGTTTATTAGAGACCCTCAAACCCTCTCTTGAGGTCTTGGCTCATGATTGGCCCTAAAAGTCTACTTAGGGGTGCTATAGGTCAAGAAACCCTAATTCCTGATTTTTGATGAATGCATCCCCTCAGGCAAAATTGACTTGATGATTGGGTCCATGAGGTCCCATGAAGTATATTAGGTTATGTTTTGGATCATTGGCTTGTGCCCAGATGAAAAATTTCCATTTGGAGGCCCTGGTCGACCAAAACCCTAATTTGGTGACACTGTCGATCTTGAGACTTGATCCACCTAGAAGGGAGCAGCCTTGTGCTTGATCCTTGAAGTGGGAGTCCTTTTGATCCATTGTGGATGTTTGAGAGGTTAGACAAGTTGAAGATCATGTCATTCCTTGATTGATCCTTTGTCTAAGGCTCCGAGAGGGCTTGAAACCCTAATTCTTGATGGTAGTGAATGCTCACCCATCTTTGGGGAGACTGATGAAGTATGATGGTACATCCATATTGTGATGATGATTTGCACAATGATGGGAAATCTAAGTGGTCAAAATTTGGGGTATGACAGGTTGAGAAGTGGATGAATTAGAGACTGCAGAAAGAAAATGAGTTTCAATCAGAGGGAACTAAGCAGAAGGCTTGGTCTGAGGAGTGACTGCTGTAGAAGATCTGGGGTTCTGAAAATTGGTAGCTTCTCTAGATCCTATAGTGTCCTTCAGGATGATCTTCGTAAAATCAAATTTTTGGCAATTTTTGAAAGATGTTGAAGGGTTATGGAAGTTCCTTCACCAAGAGCCTTAGACTTTCCTTTTCTCAAAGAGTAAAGATCTGGAAGGTCTTCAGGAAACTCCTCGTACGAGTAAGCCACAGGCGCTTCTCCTTTAGCCCGACAATCAGCAACGTAAATATGCAGAACTTCCTTAGAATCTACTTGAGTGAAATATAGAAAATCCTTAATTGGAATTCTTCTAGCCCCAATTGTTTGTTTTTCCAGAAGCTCTAAAGGATCAACATCATTTGTGATCAAGGACATGTTTTTCATATTTCTTCCATTGAAGGGCATTCCACTTTAAAAGTGTAGCTCTTTGGTCATGTCAATGTTCATCAATTCTTGAACCAACTTGCTCTCACAGAGGATATCAGAAATAAGCCTACTTAGAGGTATCCAATTTCTGAGTTTAGGTGATTCATTTATGGTTTCCTTAACCATCTCCCACAGATGATTGAAGAGGATGGGGGGAAAATTCATCTTTTCTCCAATTGAGATGTAGTACATCATGTACTTCTGATCTATGTTAATGTAATCAGGAGAGTTTAAAGACTGTATGTGATGAATGCATACCACAATCATCTTGAACCAAATCTTGAGATGAGGTTGCAGTTCCTTGACGTAGGTAGAGGGTTTACCATCAGTAAAGATTACTTCAACAATTTCTTCCATTTTCTTCTTCTTAGGTAACATCCCATAACAATGTTTCCCAGAGCCATCATGATTGAGAAGTTTAGCGATGAACTTCTCAGAAATTGTGATCTTGTGTCCCAACACTGTGGATGATACTTGAAGATGTAAAGCTTAAGAAAATATCCAAAGTTGCTTCACTAATTCAGTGTAGACTGGTCCTTGGAGACGATCGAAATAACCATCCCATCCTTAAGATTTAACTTCACCAGTTAAGTCAAATCCATTAACCTTTAGATTCTCAAAATCAACCAAGAACTCGCAGAGAACATTTAACTTTTCTACAGGGGTAAAAAAAGTTAGTTCAAAGATACCTTCTTTCAACTGTTTTGGTTGTTATGAAGATTGTTGAGCTTGTTGTTGTAGACCTTGTTGTTGTTAAGAAGTCGTTGTTGATGAAGAACAGGTATTAGGGTTTGAGAGAACTTGAAGTTTGAAAACCAGAAAGTGTGGGAAGTGAAAGTAGCGAGAGGGTGTGTGAAGTGGGTTTATATAAAGATTTTTGCAATCATGAGTAAAATCTTGAATAATGCATAAAACCTGACAAGGAGGTAAAGCATAAAGATTTTATCTAATCCCAAGATAAATAAATTCACCCAATGTGTCACTCATACATTAGAACGGTTCAGTTTTCTAAGACACCCATCTTTAAAACTATTCCACTTTCCAAGAGTGATTGACAACTCATTAATGTAAAAATTGTACAATATCTAGAATACAGAATGTTTAATTAATGAAGTTCTGATTGGATACTTCTGAGCATATGAAACCTTATCACTTCAAAAGACTCACATGTTCAGAGTCAATATCTCAAAGTCTCATTCAACCATTCTGAGAAAATAAACATTTTAAGATAATCATCTGTTTCATTCTGGACATGTTTCCATGGATAAATGTTTCAAAATGAAAATGAATGTATCTTCAGTAAGGGGTTTTATAAGGATATCAGCCCATTGATGGCCTGTATCAATAAATTTTAAGTTTAAAATACCCTTTTGAACATAGTCACGTATGAAGTGACGTTTGATCTCAATATGTTTATCCCTAGAATGCAAAATGGTATTCTTAGACAAACATATAGCAGAAGTATTATCACAGAGGATAAGAATGTTACTCTCAAATATCTGAACGTCTTCTAGCTGACTCTTCATCCAGAGCACTTAAGTGCTGCATCCAGAAGCTGAAATGTATTTAGCTTCAGAAGTTTATAGTGTTATGGTTGATTGCCTTTTCTGGACCATGAAATCAAGTTGTCTCCCAGAAACTAACAGCTTCCAGTAGTGCTTTTCCTTTCAAGTATATCTTCAGCGTAATTTGCATCACAATAACCAACAAGCTTATACTATTTATATTTTCTATAACACAAGCCAAGGTTAATTGTACCTTTCAAATACCTGAAGATCCTCTTAACAGCTATTAAGTGGGATTCTCAATATCTAATTAGAAGCTAGCACAAAAATAGACACTAAACAAAATGTCAGGTCTAGAAGCAGTAAAGTATAGGAGAACGCCAATCATACCTCTGTATACCTTTTTCTCTACCTTACCGTTTACCTCATCCTTCTCAAGAATACATGTAGGATGCATGAGGGTCTTTGAAATCTTGCATTATGACATGTCAAGCTTCTTTAGAAGTTCTTTAGTGTACTTGCTCTGATGGATGTAAGTTCCTTCTAACTTTGGTTGATCTGAATCCCCATAAAGAACTTGAGTTCTCCCATCAGACTCATTTCAAATTCTGCCTACATAGACTTAGCAATTTCCTTGCACAAAGCAGCATTAGAAGAACCAAATATAATATCATCAACGTAAATTTGAACAACAAGAATGTCATTTTTGAATGTTTTACATAACATAATTGTATAAACCTTCACTTTGGTGAAATCATTTTCAAGAAGAAAATTACTTAGCCTATCATACCATGCTCTGCGAGCCTGTTTCATACCATACAATGATTTCTTAAGTTTGAAAATGAAATTTGGGTTTTTATGGTTTTCAAAAGCAGGAGGTTGGTGTACATACACCTCTTCAGTTATGTAACCATTCGAAAATAGAGTCTTAACAACATGATGTTATGATTTTTAGCAAAGGAAATCAAGAGATGGATAGACTCTAACCTGGAAATTGGTGCAAAGGTTTTTGTATAGTTAATCCCTTCTTGCTGACTATAGCCTTGTGTAACCAGTCGAGCCTTGTTTCGTCCTACATCTCCTTGTTCATTCAGCTTGTTTTTGAAGACTCGCATAGTTCCAATGACGTGAGTTCCATTGGGTCTAGGCACTAAAGTCCACTCATCATTTTTGGAGAATCGGTTCAACTCTTCTTGTATAGCCAAAATCCATTTTGTGTCCAGAAGGGCTTAATTAATAGATGTAGGCTCTATCAAGGACACCAAACCAATAAGAGTTTCTTCATAAGGTTTGAATGAGGATTTGGTTCTGATAGGTTCATTCATATCGCCCAGAATCAATTCTTCAGAGTGTGAGGATCTTTATTTGTGCTTCCTCAGAGGAGTGTGAACTTCAACAACTTTAGGTTGAGAAGTCTCAGAATATTTTGCCTCAGCGCCTTTTGCTTTTGAAGACTTACCTTCAGAGCCAGAATAGGTGATATCCATATCTGCAAACTTTTTAACTAGCTTTGAGTTTTTAGGGTCAAGCTTATCATCGAATCTAACATAAATTGATGTGTATTTTCATGTAAATGTGGTATGTGATTACTGTTTTGAAATTGTTAATATTTTCCACCATTGTCGAAGGTTTGGAGTTTTGGGGGTAAATGTGAAAGTATGAAAATATATGATTTTGTTGATGTTAATCTCTGATAAATTATGAATTTGTGTTTTTAATCATTGGATAATTATTGTATATCAAATTTTGAGATCGGGGCTTTTTACGGAATCAAGATTGGAGGTCCGGGAGGGCTTCTATAGTAGAAAATGCAAAAAAAAAATTATGGGTTATGGGATTTAGCGGCAACTGACCGTGGGAAAAAACTCAGTTTAGGGTGATGTCTGTCAACCCTCGTGACTTCTACTATGCCTAACAAAAAATATCATAACTTTAGATCTGTGACTTCGTTTGGGACGCAGTTTGAAGCGTTAGAAAGCTAACATGTAGTACTATCTCATGATGATGCCTTAATAGACTGAATGTGCACTCAATGATGTGAATATATTATTTTACTTAAGGTGTAATGTCGGTGACTGTGTTTCCAGCTGATGAGTTGGGCTTTATGTATTGTGTTGTCGTGCGATTCATGTTAACTGTTGTTGGACATGTTTTGAGTGACTTAAATTAATTAATTGCATGCTTACATTGGGTTGTTGAGTGTTAATAATTGATTTAGAAAAATAGTTTAATTGTTATAATTAAATCGATAATGTTATTTGGTGTTGTTATGTGATTACCGAAAGATGATGTTTTGTATGCATAAATTTGGTTGTATATGGTGTTTGAATATTTGAGTTTTGTGATGCTTGTATGTGAATATGCATAATTATTGTTGTGAGGGCGGTAGTTCGAAGGGTGAACTATGTTGTTGTATGTTATTTATGTTTTGATGTTGTTTATGGAACATTGTATGATTAATTGTTGTGATCATTATGTTTGCACAATGAGTTGATTAAATTGATGTGATATTTGAAATATAATTTTGTTTAGATTAATTATTAGGATGCTTCTGTTGATTAATAATGTGCATTTTGTGATTTTGGTGTGATGTAATCCAGAGAGGGGATTACTAGAGTTGTCAATGTATTATGTTAGGATTAGAAGAGGGGTCTTAACGCATTGGTTTGATGATATGATCATGCATCATGTGAGTTGTGTCAAGAGGCATATCTGCTAATTCAGAAGAGGGGACTAATGATTTGTCCCAAGCTCATAAGATGGGGCTAATTGTTTAGAATAGGGAACCCGGTTCCAGAGAGAACCAAATATTGAGTTGGTACCACATGCATATGCATAGAGTTGCAAAGTCGAGTTGCATTGCATAATTGTTGAGTTGAGATTGATTTATGAGTTTGGGTGTGAGAATGTATTGTGATATACTATGACTCATATTGTGTAGAGAATGTTGTGTTAATATCCTACCTTGCAGTATATGCCTGTTATTATTGTTTGTGATTTCTCACCCCTTTGTTGTTGTTGTGGTATGTGCTCCTCTTCAGGGTACAGATAAGTAGGTAATAGATAAGCAGGTAACTGAGTAGTTACTTTAGAGTTGGAGGAAGGCATGAGTCTCTTTCTTTATTTTTTCAGCGTTTAGATTATGTTCTCTAATATTTAACACTGGGAATGTTTTACGAGTCTTGTTTTATCTTTTCGTTAGAGGATTGATGTATACTCTCATGTTTGATATTTCTATGTTTTGAGGAGATTTCATTTATGAGTTGATTATGCCATAAAGTGAATTTGAAGTTTAAATAATTTAGTTAATTCATGCTTTATTATAAGAAATTCCACTGCGATGATACCCTAAGTGAAGGTGAGCATGCAAAGATACTCTAAGAGAAGGTGTTGATTATTATTACTATCTATTAAAATGTTACAGGGTATGTATGTTTTGAAAAGAGAATGTGTGACACCCTATTTGATTGTGTGAATACTCTGATTTTATTGTATAATTATGCGCGAGAAAAAATAGGGTGTTACAAGGAGCAACGTGTAATTGGAGATTTTTTAGAAAAAAACTCCATCCACCAGCAGTCTCCTCTTCAACTAGAGCGAATAAGATTGGGAAAAGGTTGTTGTTGCCATATTGTGCCACTGCCATAAGTAGCGTTCATTTATATTTCTCGTACAACCATATTCCGTCAATTTGTATAATAAGTTTACATAAAGTAAAACAATTAATGCATGGTTCATACGCCCATAAGAATCGGTGGAATATGCCATTTCCACTAATACAAGCCCTATATGGGGTATATGTCAGCAAGGTCTCCAAAATGGCAACAGTCCCCGAAGCATAATTCTTAAGTTCCACCAGGTATTGTGGAAGTTCTTTGTATGAATCCTCCCAATTTCCGAATACTTGTTCAACCGCCTAGTCCTGGCTATCCATGCCTTCCTGTACGAGGGAGTATAATTGTATTATGTAACGATATGCCAGATTATTGTACTCACCTTTAATGATAGATCCTTGCTAATGACAAGCAAAATTTCACCGCATATTAATCGACAGTTGAGTTTATGATGATCGTGCATCGGATTGGTGATTATGAAATTATGAGTTGGACCCATGGAACCCATCTCTCAAGAATAACTCCTCTTCTAGTAAGACGTTGTCGTACAGAACATGCAGAGCACGTTACGACATAAAATCTTGTATCTCATCACATTAGATTGATCGACGGTATAATCAACTAAGATTTCCATGTGATACTTTTAATAGCTCTCACACAATCTTCTTTTGTGCAAAATTTGTCTCCCACTTCTAAAGAACCTTTTTTCTGCAGACACTGATTGTAAAATATATCTGAGGATGGTTCATCTGTACCTAAGTGCAAGTTTGTCATGTGTTGAGACAGACAATACACATGACCCGGAGGTAATGGATCTTGCTCATGGTCGATAGTGTCATCGTTCACCATATGATCAAACAATGTCTCATTTTCTTCTTCCTCATCAACAACATCGACTTCGACTTGTTCGTCGCCGCCAATTTCGCTAAAAACTTATGATGGATCAACGATCTGAGACAAATGATTTTGTTGTAGTAAAATATATAACTCAATATCGTTGAACCCGAAATGATCATGACTGAGAAACATATTTTTAACATCTTCATCATCTCGGACCTTTAGCTGAAAAAACTTGACTTGGTTGTTGGCAAAAATAACTGGATTTTTGTATATGATTTGTGCTACCGGACCACACTGCAACTTATTTTCTATTCTCTCTTTCAAATGTGAAAATTTTGATCGTCTATTTATTGTAAATTGAGTAACATCGGTATTACGAAAATTAAAACCAAATAAGTCACATTCAAATGTCTCACCATTGGTGTGAGCGTTGATCATGTATTGTGGTGAAAGAGACATTTTTTCTTTGATGTAGTGTATTTTAGTGTACTGGTGGTGTTAATGTAGTGTGAGTTGGTACCTGAACGAATATGAATGCACTTAAATAAGATTAAGTTGGGAAGAGAAAAAATAACCCATGCGCCATAGGGTATGACGCGTGCTTTATTTTCTACACATATGTTTGCATGCATGCCACACCCTGAGTCTACTTCACATAGCCTGCCAAGTTTGCAACGTAGGATTGCATGCATGGCCCTAGGAGTAGCCACCTTGACTGGTGCATGCTTACAAAATATAACCCATGCGCCATTGCCTATGGCGCATTAGTTGTAGGTTGCATGCAAAATTGGATCACGTGAATGCATTGTCCCATCTATAAATATGGATACATAACTCATCATTTCCATCAAACACACTTAACATATACACTTTCTCAGCATCAATCACTCATAAGCATTTTTAAAAATGGCTCTGTTAACCATGAGTGAGAATATCGAGGAACTATCAACAACATTGCAGAGTTTATATGTCATTATTTCGAATGTGTTTCTAAATTTGACGTTAATACTTTTCCTTAATTATTTTCCTTAATTATTTTTCTTAATTGTTTCCGCTTTTTTTGTTACGATCCAAAGAGATTTCGTTGTTGTGTACATGAATATGTACCACACGACGAATTAATAGAACCATATTTGATAATTTTTTATTTCCTGAAACTACTGGTAATAAGGTAAATATTATGTATTTGCCATTGTTGATAAACATAAATAAAATAGGAACATATAGTTGGGGTTCAGTTGTTTTGTCCCATCTATATTAGGGGTGTCCGCGGTGCGGTTTGGGCAGTTTTGAAGCTAACAATCATCTGAATCGCAAGATAAAAAAGCATGCGGTTCAGTTTGGTTCGGCTGGCTTTTAGAAATAAAATCGAACCAAACCTAACCAAACCAATGCGGTTTGGTTCGGTTGGTTCGGCTTTTTACAAGATTTTTATTGAGCCATACATACACCTATAGAGAACAATATAACTTTGTGTTTAGTCATTCATACCTTACCAAATAACATCAAAACTCATCATATTTAAATAAAATCTTCTCATTCAATATACAAATATCAGACTAAATAAAAATGGAATAAAAAACAAAAAATAGTAGCATAAAATTATATCAAAGACATTATAATAAAACATAAAAAAAAAAAAAACAGATGAGAGGAGAGATTAGAAAATAAGCAAAAGAAAGAACATAAGAGATGCGAGATTAGAGAAGAAAAGTGCAATAAAAGCATAATTGGAAGATGTTGCGGTGAAAATTGGATAACAAGCTATTAATTAACTTGCATCATATTTCTTTTACAACCGACTTTGATTTATCCAAAGGAAAGGTTCAAGATCATTAGAAAAACCTAAAGGGAGGAGATCTAAGGTTCGTGGGTTGGTTATACAAAGGGAATGTATTAGCACCCTCTGTATCTGTAGTACTCTACAGGAACCTCTTGCTTAAGTTTGTGTTAAGTTATGTTATGATTGCTAAAAGAAATTTGTACTAAGACTAAGGTAAAGACCTAGGCAATGTACAATAAGTTTGCTCGCCAAGACGTCGCATCTTGTGCCTACGTATCTGACTAAAGAATCAGAGCAACCGTAGTTCACCTAACTAAGGGTGAAAGAAAAGAAAACATTGACTATAGCCAACGTTCCAAAGGGGATGAGCATAAGCTCACATAGAGTCCACGATAACTCTCTAAGTCTACGTTATGAAGGGAGGAAGTGAATTCTCATGATAGTGAGAACCACATAGAGTTCATGATAGCTCTGTAAGTCTGAGTAAAAGGTAAAGTGAGTTCTCATGATAGTGAGAATCACATGGAGTTCACGATAACTCCATCCTATTACTAAACTATGAGGGAAACGGCTCTTATGAGGCCAAGGATGAAATGGGAAAGGTTTGTGACTTAGGAGTCAAAGTAAAGATCTTTCCTTTGGAAGAAGGGTCAAGTGTGAACAATCATGAATATGATATATACAGCATGAATATGAACACAGATATAATCCAGATAATATGAACAGGATATGAACATGAATATGATTAAGATGGAATGAACAAGGTATGAATATGGTATATACAGTGACATCTGTAATACCCCAAATTTTGACCACTTAGATTTCCCATCATTTTGAAAATCATCATCACAATATGGATGAACCATCATGCTTCATCAGTCTCCCCAAAGATGGGTGAGCATCCAATACAATCAAAATTAGGGTTTCAAGCCCTCTCTGAGTGCTTAGACAAAGGATCAATCAAGAAATGACATGATCTTCAACTTGTCTAATCTCTCAAACATCCTCAAAGGATCAAAAGGACTCCTACTTCAAGGATTAAGCACAAAGCTGCTCCCTTCTAGGTGGATCAAGTCTCAAGATCGACAGTGTCACCAAATTAGGGTTTTGGTCGACCAGGGCCTCCAGATGGAAATTTTCATCTGGGCACAAGGCAATGATCCAAAACATAACCTAATATACTTCATGGAACCTCATGAACCCATGCATCAAGTCAATTTTGCCTCAGGGGAAGCATTAATCAAAAATCAGGAATTAGGGTTTCTTGACCTAATTCACCCCTAAGTTGACTTTTGGGACAAACCATGAGCCAAGACCTCAAGACATGATTTGAGGGTCTCTAATATACCATATTGATCCATTTGGAACAATGGATTGATCCAAGAAGCTTGAGCAACAAGTTTCAATTTCATCTGCACCACAATTAGGGTTTTAAGAGAAAAGTCAACTATAACTTTGACTTTTGACCAGGACATGCTCCCAAACCCTAATAAATGATTGAATATACCCTATGACACCCATGGAACATGTCCATCAAGTTTGATTTAGGTCAAGGACATGATTTCCTGAAGAATTGCACAGTTTGGAATTCATCTGATAGAAAGTCAACTGTGCACAAAAGTGAACTTTGACTTTTTGAGATTTTTCACCAAAATGGATTTTTAACCCTAAAATGATGTTAATGTATGATTTGAATCATCATTCATCAAGAAAAATCAAGAAAAGTGAGATAACTTGTAAAAGGGGTAACCATAAAACTTAGAAATTTTTCTAAGTTAAAAATAAAGTGGCAAAGGTACCAACTTTGGAGGACCATAACTCCTAAACCACAAGGCCATTTTTTCTCATCCAAAGATGGATTTGTAGCCCTCATTATCACCTACAAAAACTTCAACTACAAGTCATTCCAATTCATTAAGGATTTTGAGTTATGGAGTGATCAAAGTGGCTGAAAAGTGAAAATGTCACTTTTTCCAACACTTAGTGAAATTTTCACTAAGTCAGATTCTGCCTCACTTTTTGCCAAATGTAGGGGGATTTTTCACTTGGAATCAAAAGAGATCAAAACCAAACTTGTTCAAACAGTTGTTGTATCATGTAAGAGCTTTCCAAAATGGCCAAGAACATTGCCAAATTCAACCTACACCATGAGATACAACATTGCCAAGTTGCCTTGCTGAAATCTGTCAAGGCAAGGCAGAATTTGCAACTTTGGTCGATTTGACAAAATCAGCCAAATTCAATTGCTCCTATCCACTTGGACACCTCATAGGATTGAATCTAAAGGGGACAATCACTGAGCCAAGCCTCCAAAGTCCATGGAACAAGAAATAGCATGTTGAACCTAGAATGGCCAAAATAGGGACAAGACTTCAAATTTGGAATGAGGCATTTAATGGAACCATCAAGGTGGCATGGACTGAGCCATTCTCATCTGAAATCAGTCAAGACTTATCCAAGACCAAGGGAACCAAAGCTCTGTGCCCTAACCTCTAGTCAATGGCTAGAGGAGACTTGGATTTTCATTGGACAACATTGGCCAAACCTACTTACCAGCTGCCATGCACTATTCCTTGCAAAATAAACTTGCTCTACTATAAATAGAGCTCAATTATGGTCAGTTTGAGTACACCAAAGCCATCTAACAGATGTTTTCCTCAAAATCTCTTCTTTCACTCCAATTTTGCCTTCTAAGGCAAGTCACTATCGGGTTTTGAGTTTGAGAGCAATTCCAATCAAACCAATCACTCACACACCTCACATACATCACATATAAGCTGATCAAACACTTAGATTACTTCTGAAACATCAATTTCACAAAATCACCAGCTGGTTGCTCAAGGTTTTAACCAAAGTGCAGCTGAGGTGCCACAAAATGATCCAGCCAATTTCAATCAAGTCCAACCATCCAAACACAATCCATAGGGTGTAGGGAAGCTGTTCAGATCATCACCACTCATCTGTAACACCTCCAAATCAAAAATCACTTTGAACTTGCTGTCACGACTTGGAGGTAAGCACATACTTGGTCATCTCTCAATCTATGCATATTTCCTCGCACAATAATTTGGCCATATGTTCATAATCATGCATGGAATGTTTTCCCTCAATTAATTGCATTGTTTGAATCGTGTATCAAAAATCCTAGCCTTCATGCAAAAATTAGGGTTCTTGAGGTCTCTTCGTGATTTCTTGTTGTATGTTTAATTTAAATGAAATTAAAGTACATAGACATGATCATGAGGTTGAGGCGAGCATAATGATATGTGGATTGCATGATATGATTACGTATTCATGGAGATTGGATATAAAATGCAAATCTGAGAAACCAAGAACACGCGCGTGTTCTTCAGCTTGTTCTTGGCGCTATTTTTAGAAATTCAAATATTTGAATTTTGTGATTTTGTTTAATTGATTCAAAAATTAATTTCTCTCTGAGTTTTAATGATTTTGAGTTGATTCTTTTTTTAATAATTCACAAAAATGTTAAAATATTTTATTTTCCCAAAAAATCCCAAAAATATTATTTATTTCATATAATTGATATTTTTGTAAAGAATTAATATTTTGATTGTTTTTGGCATTTTAAATATTTTTTCTACATTGATTTTGCAACTTTTAATGCTTTCTAATTATTTTGTAGGTCAATACTTAATTTTTGAAGCATTAATCCAAGGTCACAATTTGTTTTCCATGTGTTAAACAATTTTTGATCATTTTAATTGAATTTTTTATTCAATTAAATACATTTTGAAAACAAATTAGGGTTTTGGATTAATTCAATCCTCATAAATCATTTTCAAAACTTTTTGGGCCTCTTGAGAGATTGTAAGACCCATCCCCCCTTGTACAAAAACCTTTTGGGCCTCACTCATTGTATCAGTCCCTCTGTACAAGTAAACGGTGCGATCGTCGCCCGTTTAAAAATAAAAATCATCTGGGCCTCTCCTTGAGCTATAAGACCCATTCAAAACACTTTGGGCCTCTATTAGAGTGTAAGACCCAATCCCCCTTTTTAACCAAAACATTTTGGGCCTCACTTATTGTATAAGTCCCTCTGCGTTAAAAGAGAACCTCGGCGCGATCGCCATTTTTTAACGAAAAATCATTTGGGCCTACCCTCGTGTTATAAGCCCCACTCTTTTCTTTAAACCTTTTTGGGCCTCTTGAGAGAGTGTAAGACCCATCCCTTTGTATAGAAAACCTTTTTCGGGCCTCAGTCACTTGTATAAGTCCCGCTGTACAAAGTCAAACAGTGCGCTCACTGATAAAACCCTGGGCCTCTCCTTGAGCTGTAAGCCCCAAATCTTTCTTTTTCAAAGCACTTTCTCCTTTGATTTTGAATATACTGTTGTTTTCAATCTTTATTTGTTGAACAACTAACCAAACAGCATGGAAGCACTCCAACCGAGTAAGTGGTTATCGCTTTTGTTTACTGCTTTCATATTATAAACTGTATTGTGGGGCTGCTCACTGTAAGTCTCCTTTCATAAACTCATATCTACTGTGTAATAATAGTATAGATATTTCGAGTTTCCCCGGCAACTACGTCTAGAACTAGGTGACGCCGTTTCATTTATTCGTAGAAATAGACGCCTAGATCCCCAATAGGAGCACCAGATACAGTCTTCTCTTCGGCTGTCCTCCTTAGGAATCGTCAAGAAGCTCTACTCCCCAAGATGAATGTATTCTCCGTGAATGGCATCTTTGAGTTTCTTCCAACTTCTCGAACTTTCCTGACTTGATCTATTCCTTGTGGATAGCTTGCCTTGAATGTCTCGGGGTTTGGGTACCCACTACGGTCATAATCTTGGACCTTAACTAAGGAACCCTCTTTAAAAGATAAAAGTCGTTGGATAGTAAACCTCGCACGTTTACCAGTGGTTTTTATCTTTAAAAGAGTTATCTCTCCTAATGGAAAGGAGATGATAGACCCACGGGCTTCTTACAAGCATCGGCCTCCTCTTGGGCATTATTCAAGGACACTACAGCTTCTTAGAAGTATTGACAACCTCCTCTTAGGCTTCGTATAATGATCTCTTCCTCCGAGAATGATAGCCTCCTCTTGGGCTTCGTACAAGGACCCGTCGGCTTCTTAGAAGTTTCCAGCCTCCTCTTGGGCTTCGTACAAATTGTCCCGACGACCTCCTAGAGGTATAGGAACAGAACCTAGTCATCCTCATAGAACAGTCCTTTCATAGAGTCTACTACTGTTTCTCAAAACATAGTACAAAAGATAAAACTCTAGACTTGGACAGTCTAATTCCCTTGAGTCTCAAAGACATTCTCAAGTGCCCCCTTCGTTAAATAGGAAGGAAACCCGCAGACTCGGACAGTCTCAATACCCTTTGGATTTCCAGTTTCCCCAAAGAAGAGGAAACAACCCCGATCCTCAGATCTAACCCACGAGTACAGTGATGCTCATATAAGAACTGATTTTCTCTTTCAAAATTAGTATACTGGACCTATCACTTAACTGACATAGCCTCCTCTTGGGCTTTGTACAATGACTCTCCCTAGCGGAGTCAAACAACATTTTAGCCTCTCTCTCGGGCTTTGTACGAGACACACAAAGACTCCCTCGTTGAGTCAAACAAACAATAGCCTCCATCTCGGGCTTCGTACGAGATACAAAGATTCTCCTGTAGAGTCAAAACCTTTTAGCCTCTCTCTCGGGCTTTGTACGAGACACATAAAAAGACTCCCTCGTTGAGTCAATCATCCTTTCGCCTCCATCTCGGGCTTTATACGAGATACAAAAAGGTTCTTATTGAGCCAAACTTCTTTTAGCCTCTCTCTCGGGCTTTGTACGAGACACAAAATAGCCTCCTCTTAGGCTTTGTATAATGATTTTCCTAGCGGAAATTAGCCTCCTCTTAGGCTTTATATAAGAAAACCACTGGTTAATCCAATTAACCGTTTAGCATCAAAGTTGTGCCTCGTTCACAGTACACAAACATCAACAACTCCTTTCCCTTCATCTAAACGCTGTAAGCGGCAAGCCTCTGGATCATCTATATCCACGCCACTGTCCCTCTTTTAGCATGAGAAATTCCTAAGGAAAGATGGCATTGCTCTACACTGAGTTAAAGTCTTCTCCTTCAGGTTAAAACCCTTTCTTCGGGAATTATGGCATTGCTCGGATCCGCGTATCCCAGTTAAAGTAATTCTCCTTCTCCCCTCTTTAGAGATGACAAATTCTCTCTAAAGTCGAAGTCTTTCCGCTTCACGTCTTGGGCTTTGAACAAGACACAAATAGACCTTTCACCTTCACATCTTGGGCTTTGAACAAGATACAAACCACCTTTCGCTTCACGTCTTGGGCTTTGAACAAGACACCAAAAACCCATTTCCTCCCATAGAATAGGAGGAACTACGAACGCTCTGATTTCCCTGTTTCGGTAAACGGGAATACGTAGGCATAAGATCAAAAGAAAAGATCTTAGCGAGCACAATCAACAAAAAACCCAAATCCCATATCTCCATCAATCAAAAGCAGTAATCAGTCCTAACATCCTAATCCTTGTTCCCCGCCCGAAACCTTCTACCCAGGTAAAGAAAACAGTATTGGCGAAAATACAAATAACCAGTACAAAGGCCCCCCACATTGATAGCATTCGTAACCTAACAGACCGCTGTTTAAACTCAGTATGTAAAGCAGGGTTAATTGGAGACATCTATTTCCCTTCCTTATTCAGCTCACAATAGGATAAAAAATGAATCGACCTGTAGTCAAAGCTCAAACCGCAGAGAGCGACCAGCGCTTAAGAACCGCGTCCAAAATCGCTCGCTACAGAAAAGTGGCGCCCACCGTGGGGCCTTTCAAAGTTAGATCTAGGCACGGTCTTCCTTTTCTTCACTTGTGTGAATACCACAGATTGGGGCTTCCGCCGGGGAACCCATTTCTGTCAGGAACTTAGGAATCATAGCTTTATAAGTCTAGGATGTTTAGGACAAATATATATACTGCTTTTCCTAATTGCTATACGTGTTTATTTTTCTGCTACTGGGAATGCGGGTGATGCCGTATGTGGAAAGATTGAGTATACACTTAAGATAAGTGATGGCGACGGGGTCGGCCATCAATCTCAGTGGAGGCTGACTAACGCAACCCATTCACTCTTCTAGCCAATGGGCCGGTTGTTAAGTCTGAGAAGCTGAGGAGCCAAACCCTTTCGTAGTACGGAAACTATCGGAAATAGTTGTTACGCGATACTACCCTCATTTGAGGCTGGTGATCTATTCTCGGTGAATGGCACTTACTCTAATATTGCTCTACAACTCGCTGGCGATCTGCTTGTTGTTTTGCTTTCCTGGGAGGAGCTGATGATAATGAGTACAGGTACAAAAATCACCTTAGTATAAACCTTTGGGGATGGGTAGAGCCTTGACTTCATGACAACGACCCTTTGACCCCATGTTTTTTCTATGTTTTTGTGTGCTGCATTCATGCATCAATTTAATAAAACATTAAAACACTCAAAAAACTTTCTCTTCTAGTCTCTCTGTTTTTCAAATTAAACTAAGACTGTGATTGCAAATATCAGAGAAAAAAATTACGTTAATGGATTTCGGTAGAAGGAGCACTCGCCAGTATACCTTCAAGGTTCCAAAGCTAGAGGATTTGAGAAAGTTAGCAAGGATGATCGTTAACCCAGAGGCTTTCAGAGCCAAGCACGGTGGTTTGCTACCACTGTTAAGAGTCCATGTGATTAAGGGGATCATGGACGCGCTCATTCAGTTCTACGATCTGGTTTATCACTGTTTCACATTCTCGGATTACCAGCTATCACCAACGCTGGAGGAGTATTCTCATCTGACTGATTTACATATCACTGATCGAGCTCCATTTTCTGGACTGGAAGAAATTCTAAAGAATCAGACTATTGCAATAGCAATTCATCTGGACGAGTCTGAGGTCAGGACTCACATGACCACTAAGGGTGGCATCCAAGGTTTGCCAGCCCAGTTCTTGACAAAAAAGGCTCTATACTTCGCTAGTATAGGGAACGGGACTGCTTTTGAAAGCATCTTTGTCTTGCTCACCTACGGATTATTTTTGTTTCCCAACATCAATAACTTCGTCGATATAAACGATATTAAGGTTTTTCTCATTAGAAACCCTGTGCCAACTTTGCTCGCAAATGCGTATCATTCTGTACACTTAGGAAATTTGTACAGTGGAGGGGAGATCACATGCTGTGTACCTCTACTTTACAAATGGTTTATCTCGCACTTGCCCAAGTCTGCTGCTTTTTGGGATTACAAGAGTGTCTTACGTTGGTCGCAGAAGATCATGTCTCTCACCAATTCCGATATAGATTAGTGTAATAGGATTTATGAGGGAATCATAATCATTGACCGTTGTGGAGACTTCCCCAACGTACCCCTCATAGGAACTAAAGGAGGAATCAACTATCATCCGATATTGGTTCTTCATCAATTTAGATACCTGATGAGACACATCCCACTGGGTGTTCATCTGGAAGGTCTTTTCTTCAAAGAAGGAGAAAATGACAGAGCACTAAAGATGGAAATAGTGCAAGCTTGGAAACAGGTTCATAAGAAAGGACGAGAGTCTCTGGGAAAACCGGACTGTGTCTCGGTGGAGCCTTATCTCCATTGGGTACAAACTAGAGCTCTCAAGCTAAAAAATCCTTATCCTCGTTACGGAATTCTTCCACCAAGGGAAACTGTCATGTACTTCATGACGGAAACTGAAAAGCTTCAGGTTACTCTCAACAAAGTTCAAAAGGAAAGAAGATCTTGGAAGAACAAGTACCGCACCCTCGACGTAGAGTGTATCCAAATACAGCAACTACTAAAAGAGAAAGATGCTCTGATTGAAATTTTGGAGCAACACGCTGTAGAGAATCAAGATGACCAAAGGAATTTGCTCGCTCCTTTCACCTGGCAAAGGAATGACAACCCGACAACGGCCCAAGCGCCCCGGTCAAAGAATAGGACTCGGGACCCAGTAGTTTAGGTTTCTGTTTCTGCACTTTGTAATTTACTGTATTTCCATTTCTGTAATCCTTTGGAATTTAATAAAAAGGGGTTTCCCCACTGTTTGATATTTGCAATCTAATTGTCGAAGTTTATTTTGATTAAACCAAAAAAAAAACAATTAATATAATCATTGCATTCATCATTCTCACATCGCGTATTCTTCTTCCCTACGAATCTCACGTTTGTGTCTCGATTCTAGAGTCAAACTGTCTCATTCATATAATACTCGGGCCAATCGTCAGAAAAAGATGGATGATCTTGAGGAAGAAAACAGAGAGTTGAAAGAAGAGATCGACGCTCTGAGAGAGGATATGAGAAAGCTTCGTAACGACATGCAAGCCATGGCAGAAGCTCAGCTACAAAGAATTGTGATCTCAGAGATCACCTCAATGCCCATCATAGAAAAGTATGATCCTAGGTATCAGATGCCGAAAGATCGTCCTTGGGGCATGCCTGTTAACTATATCCCGGAAGGATATGTTCCGCCGATCACTGAAGATCTGGGAATCGCAACAGAAGCCGCTGGGCCTAAAGGTTACAAACTTAGGGAAAGCGAAGATGCCAGGGGCATACTCAAGACTCCTGAAGGTTACAAACTTCGGGAGGCGCCAAGACTTACTGCCGTAGTCACGGTACCACCCCCTGTGGTGCACACTGTCCCGGAAGGACAGATTCCACAGACACCTTCTGGTAAGAAGGAAACTATGTTTGACAGAATGGATGAATTCCAGGAGCAGTTCTTGGAAATGCAGAAAGAGCTGCAAGCCATTCGCGGTCAGGATCTATTTGGAAAGGACGCCGCAGACCTCTGCTTGGTCCCAAATGTGAAAGTCCCGCACAAGTTCCAAGTGCCCGACTTTGAAAAATACAAGGGTAACTCTTGCCCTCAGAGCCATCTGGTGATGTACGCTCGGCGGATGTCAGCTCAGACGGAGAATCAGGACCTGCTGATTCACTACTTCCAGGATAGTTTAACCGGTGCCGCACTCAAATGGTACATGGGTTTAAACCGTACTACGATCAGTACATTCAGAGATCTTGGTACTTCCTTCGTCCAACAATACAAATACAATTTGGACATGGCACCCGACAGAGATCAACTCAGATCGATGTCGTAAAAGGAAAAGGAAACCTTTAAGGAGTATGCTCAAAGGTGGCGTGAAATTGCCGCTCAAATTTGTCCACCTCTTGAGGAAAAAGAGATGACAAAAATCTTCTTAAAGACCTTAAGCTCATTTTACTATGACCGAATGATTGCCAGTGCACCCAGTGATTTCACCGAAATGGTCGGCATGGGTGTACGTCTTGAGGAAGCCGTCCGAGAAGGACGTTTGGTAAAAGACACTGGATCAACGAGCGGTACTAAAAAATACGGTAGTGCTCTCCCTAAGAAAAAAGAGTAAGATATTGGGAATATCTCTCTCGGAAAGCAAAGGCGACGTTATCAGCCAGTAGCAGCTGTTACTCCTGCTATCTGCCCCGCGCCTGTTCCTATGTATCAACCTCAGGTTGCAAAGAGCCAACCTGACCAACAAAGGACACAACAGCCTCTTCAGCAGGCTCGTCCTCCATATAACAACAACCGTACAACACGGCCACCAGGATTTGATCCTATACCCGTAACGTACGCAGAGCTGTTTCCGTTACTGTTGGCTAAGGGGCACATTCAGACTAAGTCTCCCCTTTCAGTTCCGGAGAATCCGCCTTTTTGGTTTAAAGCGGATCAAATATGCCCTTATCACCAAGGAGGTTCAGGGCATAACATTGAGACTTGTCTCAATTTCAAATCCGACGTGCAAAAGCTTGTTAGGGACGGGCTCTTATCTTTCAAAGATACGAATCCTAATGTTCTTACAAACCCGCTGCCTCAACATGAGAAAACTACAGTCAATCTGATTGAGAAAGAGACTAATAATGTCTATCAAATTCACGATGTACTCTCATTGGGGACCAATCTGGTCAAGATACATTGTAGACAGAGTGGATATGGCCATGTGCCACCTCATAATTATCACCAGTGTGATATCTGCTCTAAAGACAACCAGGGATGTTCTGTAGTGCAAGCAGCTCTATAGGAACAAATGGATCTTGGATGGATCCAAGAGCACCGAGTTCGTGGAGTTAACATGGTTTACACGAATTCCAACGTCATTCAAAACCACGACATCTGTGCGATGAATGTCAACTTGGTGGCGATGCACTCAAGGCAAAGCCAGTATCATAATCTGCCGCGACATGATTACAGTTCCTATCTGATTTGCTCGGTAAACAGACAGGGATGCTCTTTCATACAAGTGGCCCTCCAACGTCAAATGGATCTTGGATGGATCCAAAACTACCATAATGGGAACTCCTATCAAATTAACATGGTTCAGATCTTTAACATTCGCGTGATGAATACCAACCTGGTAGAGTCACATGCTGAGCAGGTCTGACTCGGATTCTTAATATCACATGATTATCAAAACTGTAAAGCAGGTTACGAAAACGATCGAGGTTGTACCCTTGTCCAGGAGGCACTTCAGCACTTGTTAAATCACTGGTGGATGCCAATCTATATGGATGAAGATACTCAGCAGATTAGTATCAATCACAGGAATCCTACTCGTCGTCAAAGTCAGGATGTCCGATCAATGGAACATAACCTAGTGAAGTTACATTGTATTCAAAGTGGGCGTGGACAGGTGCCACCACACAACTACGACAGTTGCAGCGTTTGTTCGGAAAGTAACCAAGGGTGTTACCTTGTGAGAGCAGCTCTTCAGGGTCAGGTCGATCATGGAGAAATTCGTCCATATCCAGGTTCAGGACCCATCATTTGGTCGCCGAACTACCTTGTCGAGCAAGTTGAGGATGTTGTCACGATCTCTGGTCATCACAGGACCATGGATGTTTTTGCCATCATCCCTCTACTTGACGAATCTAGAGTTCCCAACCGGGAACGGATCAAGGTTACTTATGATGGTCAGAAAAATCAGAAGGTTCCCATAGTCATCTATCTACCGGGGCCACTACCGTATGAATCAGCTAAGGCAATCCCTTACAAATACGGTGCAACAATAATCAAGAATGGAAAGGAAATCCCATTACCCTTCGTCGTGAACATTGCAGACATCAGTCGTGTAACACGGAGCAGTCGAATCTTCAACCGAGGGGTTGGAGAATCCAACAAAGAAAAGGAACTTCAGGCAGAAATTCCTGATCCACCAGTCGGTCAATCTAGTAATCCCGACTTTTCAAAAGACAAAGATGAGATGCTAAAACTCATCCAAAGGAGTGAATATAACATTGTTGATCAACTGTTACAGACTCCTTCAAAGATCTCAGTATTATCACTGTTACTCAGTTCAGAAGCACACAGAGAGGCTCTACAGAAGGTCTTGGAGCAAGCCTTTGTGGAACAGGATGTAACAATCAGACAATTCGATAGCATTGTCTCTAACATCACTTCCTGCAATAATTTGGGATTTAGTGATGAGGAATTACCTGAAGAGGGTCGCCGTCATAACATGGCGCTCAACATTACAGTTAACTGCTAGGGCGATGCTTTAGCCAACGTACTGGTAGACACAGGGTCAGCCCTGAATGTTATGCCGAAGTCCACTTTGATGCAATTATCATTTAAGGGCCCTCCAATGAGAGTCAGCGAGGTCGTCGTCAAAGCATTCGACGGATCCAGAAAAACAGTTATCGGCGAAGTTGATCTTCCTATAACTATTGGTCCTCACACTTTCCAAATCACTTTCCAGGTCATGGACATCCGGGCAACATACAGTTGTTTATTAGGAAGACCTTGGATACATCAGGCTGGAGCGGTTACTTCAACCCTCCACCAAAAGCTAAAGTTCGTCAAGAACGATCAACTTGTCATGGTTTGTGGGGAACAAGCCTTGCTTGTGAGCAACTTATCATCATCTACTTGTGTGGAACCCGATGAGGTTATTGGAACTCAGTTCCAAGCACTATCGGTGAGCAAGAAAGATCAATCTGAAGGAGGAACCTCGATTTCCTCATACAACGATGCTATCAAAGCGGTCGAGAGTACCGATACAACCGGATGGGGACGGCTTGTCATTCCTATTGACAATAAAACAAAGAAGGGTCTTGGTTTTTCTGCGACCTGTACCCAGACAGCCGCCAACGATGAAAGTCTTCATCCCCTTCAAAACTTCTTCCACAGTGGAGGTTTTCTCCACCCAGTGTCTCAGACAGTTCATGCTATCAATGAGGAAGATCCCTCTGACACAGATGAAGAATGGAAGTCCTACCTTAACAAGGACGGTTATATGTCTCAGGAAGAGGTGCCTATGCCTTTTTTCTTTCCTATAGAAAGTCCGAGATTTATACCAAGATCAGATGTCAAAATGATTTACGGAGATTGTGATCCGGAAGGATGTCGTGCTCCGCCAAATTCATTAGAGGAAGACACTCCGATGAAAGACAACTTTGACCACAATTACTATGGCCCAATGGATGGCCTGCCAATGTGGCAGCCTTACCCAGGAGACTTGGGGCCAGAAAGTCAGCCGAACAATGAAACTCAGCTGAGCATCATGGAACAGAATACCTATGTCCCCGCTATGTCATGGGATCAACACTCAGGTCATTCAGAAGCTACTCAACATGAAGATGAATTCGCAACGTTTGCAGGACTAGAATTAATCAACTATGCTTTTCCTGAGGTCAACGTTATCGAGAGGGATGACTTCTCCAGTTCCAAAGAATTTTGGGACACTCTGGGACAACCAAGTGGAAAGTACGACTTTATGGTCAAGTACACTGCTCCCGAAAGCTCTCGTATCAGGCTCGAAGATATCCAGTCAACTGGATGGGGAGATACAGCTGAGAGCACCAATGCTATGCAAAATGCAACAGAGGAATCCTCCTACGACAATTCTGCCTGGGAAACAGATTCCAATGATCCTACTCCACCAGAAATCAGCGTCATTTCTGAAGACAAATCAAGGAAGGTGCCAGACTTTGTGATTCACCGAGGAGTTCGCCGCCAATGGGTTACCGTCGAGGTTCCGAAGGTCGTTCATCAGTCAAAGTAATTGCCATCTTTAACCTTTCACCCTGCCCAGGTGAAACGGATGTTTTGATAGGGCTCGCTTTTCTGTAAATTTCCCTCTTAGCTTTGCCCGAAGTGACAGAGTTTTGTTTTATAGGGCTGTAGTTTCAAGATTCGACTTGTTCATTAATAAAATAACGTCGTTCTGTAATTTCCGCATTAATTGTTGTTTTCTATTTTTGCTTTTTCAGAAAATGGTAATCCTAAAAAACATTCAATAATAAAAACAAGCAGTAAAATCAAAACACTGCACACACTTACATTTTCTCTATCTCTTCTAAACACGAATCATCACGTCATGCAGATTGCTTGTTTTGAACCCCGTTGAAACATACGATCCGATGCCTTCTTCCAACTTTGAGTTCCCGGTATTCGAGGCTGAAGAAGAAAATGACAACCAAATTCTAGAAGAGATCTCCCGACTACTCAGAAAAGAGGAAAGGTCCATTGAACCTCACAAAGAGCCGTTGGAAACGGTAAACTTGGGTTCAGAAAAAGAGAGAAAAGAAATCAGGATCGGAGCACTGCTCAGTCCAACTGCCAGAGAAGATCTGATAAAGCTTCTCAAAGAATTCCCCGATGTGTTCGCTTGGTCCTATCAGGATATGCCAGGGTTGGATACCAGCATCGTGGAACATCACTTACCGTTGAGATCAGAATGTCCGCCAGTAAAGCAAAGGTTGAGACGCACTCACCCGGACATGGCCATCAAAATCAAATAGGAGGTACAGAAACAGATTGACGCGGGTTTCCTTGCTACATCTGAATATCCTCAATGGTTAGCCAACATCGTACCCGTTCCCAAAAAGGATGGAAAGGTCAGAATGTGTGTTGATTACAGATATCTAAACAAGGCAAGTCCAAAGGACGACTTTCCTTTACCACACATTGACATGCTGGTTGACAGCACAGCAAAGTTCAAAGTATTCTCCTTCATGGATGGATTCTCGGGCTATAACCAGATCAAAATGGCGCCGAAAGACATGGAGAAAACTTCGTTCATTACCCCATGGGGTACCTTTTGTTACAAGGTAATGTCGTTCAGTTTGAAGAATGTCGGGGCAACCTATCAAAGGGCCATGACTACTCTGTTTCATGACATGATACACAAAGAAATCGAGGTATATGTCGATGATTTGATTGCAAAATCAAGAACAGAGGAGGAGCACGTTGAACATCTGTCAAAATTGTTCGAACGTCTAAGAAAATTCAAGCTCCGCTTGAATCCCAACAAGTGCACCTTCGGTGTCCGTTCGGGGAAACTACTAGGGTTCATCGTCAGCCAGAAAGGAATTGAGGTTGATCCTGACAAGGTCAAGGCCATTCAAGAAATGCCTTCTCCGAAAACTGAAAAACAAGTCAGAGGATTCCTGGGACGTTTGAACTACATCTCCAGATTCATATTCCTCATGGCCGCGACATACGCGCCGATTTTCAAATTACTCAAAAAGAACCAGGATTGCGTTTGGTCAGAAGATTGCCAAACCGCCTTCGACAGTATCAAGGAATATCTGTTGAATCCTCCGATTCTATCACCTCCAGTGGAAGGGAGACCACTGATCATTTACATCACGGTCCTAGAGGCCTCAATGGGATGTGTACTTGGCCAACAAGACGAAACTAAATGGAAAGAGTCTGCCATTTACTATCTAAGCAAGAAATTCACCGACTGCGAGACTCGGTACACAATGCTTGAGAAAACTTGTTGCACTTTGGCTTGGGCAGCCAAACGTCTTCGCCAGTACATGATTCGTCATACTACTTGGTTGGTCTCCGAAATGGATCCAATCAAGTACGTTTTCGAAAAACCTGCTCTCACGGGAAGGATTGCCCGTTGGCAGATGTTACTATCAGAATATGACATAGAGTACCATGCTCAGAAAGCCGTTAAAGGAAGTATTATAGCTGATCATTTGGCTCATCAACCGATTGACGATCAAGAATCAATCGGGTTTGACTTCCCAGACGAAGATGTCATGTATCTAAAGATGAAAGATTGTGATGAACCGCTACCCAGTGAAGGGCCAGAACCAGGTTCCCAGTGGGGACTTATCTTTGACGGAGCAGTTAATCATTATGGAAATGGAATTGGGGCAATCATTGTTACCCCTCAGGGTTCCCACATTCCTTTCACTGCCAGACTTACGTTCAAATGTACGAACAACGAGGCCTAATACGAAGCATGTATCATGGGTCTCGAGGAAGCGATTGATTTAAGGATCAAAAACTTGGACGTATACGGCGATTCAGCCCTGGTTATTAACCAGGTAAAAGGAGATTGGAACACATACCAATCAGGATTGATTCCTTACAAAGACTATGCAAGGAGGTTGTTACCCTTCTTCAACAGAGTCGACTTTCATCACATCCCTCGTGATGAGAATCACATGGCTGATGCATTAGCCACTCTCTCTTCCATGATTAGTGTAGGTCGATGGAATGACATACCTAAGATCGACATCATGCGCCTTGAACGGCCCGCTTACATCTTCGCGATTGAAGCAGTCATAGACGACAGACCTTGGTATCACGATATCAAATGCTTCCTTCAGAAACAAGAGTACCCATCTGGGGCACTCAGAAAAGACAGGAAAACCCTCAGAAGATTGGCTGGAAACTTCTTCCTGAGCGGTGACACTCTTTATAAGAGAAATTTTGACATGGTCTTGCTCCGATGCGTCGACAGACCAGAAGCAGACATGCTCATGAAATAAATTCATGAAGGATCCTTTGGCACTCATGCCAACGGACACACAATGGCGAGAAAAATTCTCAGGGCCGGGTACTATTGGTTGACCATGGAATCCGACTGCTACAAGTACATGAGGAGGTGTCACAAGTGTCAGATATACTCCGACAAAATTCATGTACCGCCATCACATCTCAAAGTTCTTTCTTCCCCGTGGCCTTTTTCCATATGGGGAATCGACATGATTGGTATGATTGAGCCCAAGGCTTCAAACGGACATTGGTTCATCCTGGTAGCCATTGACTATTTCACCAAGTGGGTCGAAGCAGCGTCATTCGCCAATGTAACCCGACAAGTGGTGGTCCGATTTATCAAAAACAATATCATCTGCCGTTATGGTGTTCCAAGCGAGATCATTACTGATAATGGATCTAACTTGAACAATAAGATGATGAAGGAGTTGTGTGCAGAGTTCAAGATCGAACACCATAACTCATCTCCCTACCGACCCAAGATGAACGGAGCGGTAGAAGCGGCTAACAAGAACATCAAGAAGATTGTTCAAAAGATGGTTGTAACCTATAAAGATTGGCACGAAATGCTACCCTTTGCTCTTCACGGTTATCGAACATCTGTCCGCACTTCAACAGGGGCAACCCCTTTCTCTCTAGTGTATGGCATGGAAGTAGTGCTCCCCATAGAAGTAGAGATCCCGTTAATCCGAGTATTGATTGAAGCTAAGCTTGCCGAAGCTGAATGGTGTCAAAGTCGACACGACGAACTAAACCTGATCGAAGAGAAGCGAATCACGGCACTATTCCACGGTCAGTTGTATCAACAGAGAATGAAAAGGGCGTTCGACAAAAAGGTCCGACCGCGTATCTTCAGAAAAGGAGACCTTGTGCTCAAGAAGATACAATCATTTCTCACTGATTCTCGGGGCAAATGGACCCCAAATTATGATGGCCCATATGTGGTCACGAAACCTTTCTCAGGCGGCGCCTTGAGACTTGCAACCATGGACGGAGTGGAATTTTCCTATCCCAAGAATGTTGATATAGTCAAGAAATACTTCGCCTAAAACTAAAAAAAACGTCTCGGTGGATTGAAAACCCGAAAGGGCGGTCCAGGCAAAAGTTAGAGACATGAAAAGAATCATCCCGATGGATTGGAAATCTCATAGTACAATCCAGGCAAAAGTTAGGGATAATGGCAAGTAACTATGTTCAATAGAGGCAAGTCCCTCAGCAGCAGTTGCATCATCTATCGGAGGAAATCTCCAGTCAAAGGTTATCTTCGACAGAAGCTCAGGATGTCCCGAATTCAAAGTTGGTAGAAGAATAGTGGTCGTTATGTTTCAACGTAGCCCTTTTCCCTGTAAATTACCATTTTCTAACTTTGTATATACTCTTTGGAATCACGCGTTTGGCTGATCTCCATCTTATCAATAAAATTTGAGCCCTTGTGCTTTTGTTTGTAATTCTTTACTTGTTTTAGCTTTACAGAACGACGTTGTTTAAATTAAACCAGCGATTCTTGAAATAAAACAAAAATAAATTTACTTGTTAAACTTTTTCTGCTTTTAAATTAAAGATGGCATTTCTTTTGACTGTTGAACATCAGAAGAACATCGATCGCTTCTCCCGAAGTAAACGAACTTCAAAGTGCAGAATCAAAGTACTCCTTCTAGACCAGTACTCCTGAATGAAGGATCAATAATGTCAGAGACCATGTTTCGTCTGACATCCTCGGCCGAGTTCTCATCTCCTAAGCCCGATCAACATAGCTCCCAACGGGACTATCTCTCCTAAGCAAGGTGGAATTGCTATTTTGAACCAACGGTACTTTTTCGCCCCGTGATGGCCGAGTATCCAATTGTGTTCATCCATTAGTCTGTATGTCGCGTCTGTTTTGTCAGCATATACATACGTACTTCATGCATTTTTTATTTGCATTTACATTTCATATTGCATCGTTATCACTCTAGCCGGTCTTGTCCCCTAGTGATAAACAGTTTTCTCAATCGAGTTTGTCAGTTCTTTCCTCGTCAGGAAGTGTTGCGTCTACACAATCTCGCCACCAGTGTATCTTTAGATCAGAGTCGGCACTTGGCCACTTTGATAACTTGAACCTCTGAAAAGCCAGAGAAAACTTTTAATGAACATCACTCTTCGCCATTGAAGATGATATCCTCGCATTCCCGGATTAAGGAAAATCCACAGAGAAAGCCTCGTGATCAGAGATTCGGCAGCACGCCAGTTTTGCTCCGAAAAACCACTGATGAGAAGGTCATTGGCACCTCAAAATTGGATCTTATCATATGGCATTTCTCCGGGAAGATCCCGAGAAAAGTATGATGTAACCCCAAACGAAAACAGTCTCTCAAGAGACTCGCTTTCCCCAGTAGAATCGACAAATGGCGTCTCCAACAGAGAAGTTTGTACAACTCTACAATTCAGACGAATGGGTTCCCCAGCAAGTCTGACATCAAATCTTTTCCCACTCAAATGGCGTCTCCCCAGGAAAATTCGGCGAGAAGTTTGAGGGAAAACCGCTACTAATAGCGTCCCTTGTCAATAAAGTTTATTGACAAAAGAAACTAAGACCAGTTCCTTGGTATGAAACCAGGATCGAGGGGAAGTTTATTTCAGAAACTGAGACCAGTTCCTTGGTAAGAAACCAGGATCGAGGGGAAG
Organism: Lathyrus tuberosus; assembly: GCA_022829125.1. Lineage (NCBI taxonomy): Eukaryota > Viridiplantae > Streptophyta > Magnoliopsida > Fabales > Fabaceae > Lathyrus > Lathyrus tuberosus. Next base: position 416,970 of record JALAZF010000026.1, read on the forward strand.
TTTAAATCAGAAACTAAGACCAGTTCCTTGGTAGGAAACCAAGAACGAGGGGAAGTTGACAAAAAAAAAACTGAGACCAGCTCCTTGGCTGAAGACCAGGATCGAGGGGAAGTTTACCTTTTCTAAGCATCATCGCTTAGCTAAAGAAGATGAATGCATAAGCTGCCATTCATAACCACCATCAAAATTTCGGATATTCCGATATTTAATCCTCTTGCACCCCGAATGCCCGAACACTTTCGTCATGCACACCTTCGGGTCCAAGAAGATTAAATAGGGGCATCTGTAATACCCCAAATTTTGACCACTTAGATTTCCCATCATTGTGAAAATCATCATCACAATATGGATGAACCATCATGCTTCATCAGTCTCCCCAAAGATGGGTGAGCATCCAATACAATCAAAATTAGGGTTTCAAGCCCTCTCTGAGTGCTTAGACAAAGGATCAATCAAGAAATGACATGATCTTCAACTTGTCTAATCTCTCAAACATCCTCAAAGGATCAAAAGGACTCATACTTCAAGGATTAAGCACAAAGCTGCTCCCTTCTAGGTGGATCAAGTCTCAAGATCGACAGTGTCACCAAATTAGGGTTTTGGTCGACCAGGGCCTCCAGATGGAAATTTTCATCTGGGCACAAGGCAATGATCCAAAACATAACCTAATATACTTCATGGAACCTCATGAACCCATGCATCAAGTCAATTTTGCCTCAGGGGAAGCATTAATCAAAAATCAGGAATTAGGGTTTCTTGACCTAATTCACCCCTAAGTTGACTTTTGGGACAAACCATGAGCCAAGACCTCAAGACATGATTTGAGGGTCTCTAATATACCATATTGATCCATTTGGAACAATGGATTGATCCAAGAAGCTTAAGCAACAAGTCTCAATTTCATCTGCACCACAATTAGGGTTTTAAGAGAAAAGTCAACTGTAACTTTGACTTTTGACCAGGACATGCTCCCAAACCCTAATACATGATTGAATATACCCTATGACACCCATGGAACATGTCCATCAAGTTTGATTTAGGTCAAGGACATGATTTCCTGAAGAATTGCACAGTTTGGAATTCATCTGATAAAAAGTCAACTGTGCACAAAAGTCAACTTTGACTTTTTGAGATTTTTCACCAAAATGGATTTTTAACCCTAAAATGATGTTAATGTATGATTTGAATCATCATTCATCAAGAAAAATCAAGAAAAGTGAGATAACTTGTAAAAGGGGTAACCATAAAAAAAAGAAATTTTTCTAAGTTAAAAATAAAGTGGCAAAGGTACCAACTTTGGAGGACCATAACTCCTAAACCACAAGGCCATTTTTTCTCATCCAAAGATGGATTTGTAGCCCTCATTATCACCTACAAAAACTTCAACTACAAGTCATTCCAATTCATTAAGGATTTTGAGTTATGGAGTGATCAAAGTGGCTGAAAAGTGAAAATGTCACTTTTTCCAACACTTAGTGAAATTTTCACTAAGTCAGATTCTGCCTCACTTTTTGCCAAATGTAGGGGGATTTTTCACTTGGAATCAAAAGAGATCAAAACCAAACTTGTTCAAACAGTTGTTGTATCATGTAAGAGCTTTCCAAAATGGCCAAGAACATTGTCAAATTCAACCTACACCATGAGATACAACATTGCCAAGTTGCCTTGCTGAAATCTGTCAAGGCAAGGCAGAATTTGCAACTTTGGTCGATTTGCCAAAATCATCCAAATTCAATTGCTCCTATCCACTTAGAAACCTCAGAGGATTGAATCTAAAGGGGACAATCACTGAGCCAAGCCTCCAAAGTCCATGGAACAAGAAATAGCATGTTGAACCTAGAATGGCCAAAATAGGGACAAGACTTCAAATTTGGAATGAGGCATTCAATGGAACCATCAAGGTGGCATGGACTGAGCCATTCTCATCTGAAATTAGTCAAGACTTATCCAAGACCAAGGGAACCAAAGCTCTGTGCCCTAACCTCTAGTCAATGGCTAGAGGAGACTTGGATTTTCATTGGACAACATTGGCCAAACCTACTTACCAGTTGCCATGCACTATTCCTTGCAAAACAAACTTTCTCTACTATAAATAGAGCTCAATTGTGGTCAGTTTGAGTACACCAAAGCCATCTAACAGATGCTTTCCTCAAAATCTCTTCTTTCACTCCAATTTTGCCTTCTAAGGCAAGTCACTATCGGGTTTTGAGTTTGAGAGCAATTCCAATCAAACCAATCACTCACACACCTCACATACATCACATATGAGTTGATCAAACACTTAGATTACTTCTGAAACATCAATTTCACAAAATCACCAGCTGGTTGCTCAAGGTTTTAACCAAAGTGCAGCTGAGGTGCCACAAAATGATCCAGCCAATTTCAATCAAGTCCAACCATCCAAACACAATCCATAGGGTGTAGGGAAGCGGTTCAGATCATCACCACTCATCTATAACACCTCCAAATCAAAAATCACTTTGAACTTGCTGTCACGACTTGGAGGTAAGCACATACTTGGTCATCTCTCAATCTATGCATATTTCCTCGCACAATAATTTGGCCATATGTTCATAATCATGCATGGAATGTTTTCCCTCAATTAATTACATTGTTTGAATCGTGTATCAAAAATCCTAGCCTTCATGCAGAAATTAGGGTTCTTGAGGTCTCTTCGTGATTTCTTGTTGTATGTTTAATTTAAATGAAATTAAAGTACATAGACATGATCGTGAGGTTGAGGCGAGCATAATGATATGTGGATTGCATGATATGATTACGTATTCATGGAGATTGGATAGAAAATGCAAATCTGAGAAACCAAGAACACGCGCGTGTTCTTCAGCTTGTTCTTGGCGCCATTTTTAGAAATTCAAATATTTGAATTTTGTGATTTTGTTTAATTGATTCAAAAATTAATTTCTCTCTGAGTTTTAATGATTTTGAGTTGATTCTTTTTTTAATAATTCACAAAAATGTTAAAATATTTTATTTTCCCAAAAAATCCCAAAAATATTATTTATTTCATATAATTGATATTTTTGTAAAGAATTAATATTTTGATTGTTTTTGGCATTTTAAATATTTTTTCTACATTGATTTTGCAACTTTTAATGCTTTCTAATTATTTTGTAGGTCAATACTTAATTTTTGAAGCATTAATCCAAGGTCACAATTTGTTTTCCATGTGTTAAACAATTTTTGATCATTTTAATTGAATTTTTTATTCAATTAAATACATTTTGAAAACAAATTAGGGTTTTGCATTAATTCAACCCTCATAAATCATTTTCAAAACTTTTTGGGCCTCTTGAGAGAGTGTAAGACCCATCCCCCCCTTGTACAAAAACCTTTTGGGCCTCACTCATTGTATAAGTTCCTCTGTACAAGTAAACGGCGCGATCGTCGCCCGTTTAAAAATAAAAATCATCTGGGCCTCTCCTTGAGCAATAAGACCCATTCAAAACACTTTGGGCCTCTATTAGAGTGTAAGACCCAATCCCCCTTTTTAACCAAAACATTTTGGGTCTCACTTATTGTATAAGTCCCTCTGCGTTAAAAGAGAACCTCGGCGCGATCGCCATTTTTTAACGAAAAATCATTTGGGCCTACCCTCGTGTTATAAGCCCCACTCTTTTCTTTAAACCTTTTTGGGCCTCTTGAGAGAGTGTAAGACCCATCCCTTTGTATAGAAAACCTTTTTCGGGCCTCAGTCACTTGTATAAGTCCCGCTGTACAAAGTCAAACAGTGCGCTCACTGATAAAACCCTGGGCCTCTCCTTGAGCTGTAAGCCCCAAATCTTTCTTTTTCAAATCACTTTCTCCTTTGATTTTGAATATACTGTTGTTTTCAATCTTTCTTTGTTGAATAACTAACCAAACAGCATGGAAGCACTCCAACCGAGTAAGTGGTTATCGCTTTCGTTTACTGCTTTCATATTATAAACTGTATTGTGGGGCTGCTCACTGTAAGTCTCCTTTCATAAACTCATATCTACTGTGTAATAATAGTATAGATATTTCGAGTTTCCCCGGCAACTACGTCTAGAACTAGGTGACGCCGTTTCATTTATTCGTAGAAATAGACGCCTAGATCCCCAATAGGAGCACCAGATACAGTCTTCTCTTCGGCTGTCCTCCTTAGGAATCGTCAAGAAGCTCTACTCCCCAAGATGAATGTATTCTCCGTGAATGGCATCTTTGAGTTTCTTCCAACTTCTCGAACTTTCCTGACTTGATCTATTCCTTGTGGATAGCTTGCCTTGAATGTCTCGGGGTTTGGGTACCCACTATGGTCATAATCTTGGACCATAACTAAGGAACCCTCTTTAAAAGCTAAAAGTCGCTGGATAGTAAACCTCGCACGTTTACCAGTGGTTTTTATCTTTAAAAGAGTTATCTCTCCTAATGGAAAGGAGATGATAGACCCACGGGCTTCTTACAAGCATCGGCCTCCTCTTGGGCATTATTCAAGGACACTACGACTTCTTAGAAGTATTCACAACCTCCTCTTAGGCTTCGTATAATGATCTCTTCCTCCGAGAATGATAGCCTCCTCTTGGGCTTCGTACAAGGACCCGTCGGCTTCTTAGAAGTTTCCAGCCTCCTCTTGGGCTTCGTACAAATTGTCCCGACGACCTCCTAGAGGTATAGGAACAGAACCTAGTCATCCTCATAGAACAGTCCTTTCATAGAGTCTACTACTGTTTCTCAAAACATAGTACAAAAGATAAAACTCTAGACTTGGACAGTCTAATTCCCTTGAGTCTCAAAGACATTCTCAAGTGCCCCCTTTGTTAAATAGGAAGGAAACCCGCAGACTCGGACAGTCTCAATACCCTTTGGATTTCCAGTTTCCCCAAAGAAGAGGAAACAACCCCGATCCTCAGATCTAACCCACGAGTACAGTGATGCTCATATAAGAACTGATTTTCTCTTTCAAAATCAGTATACTGGACCTGTCACTTAACTGACATAGCCTCCTCTTGGGCTTTGTACAATGACTCTCCCTAGCGGAGTCAAACAACGTTTTAGCCTCTCTCTCGGGCTTTGTACGAGACACACAAAGACTCCCTCGTTGAGTCAAACAAACAATAGCCTCCATCTCGGGCTTCGTACGAGATACAAAGATTCTCCTGTAGAGTCAAAACCTTTTAGCCTCTCTCTCGGGCTTTGTACGAGACACATAAAAAGACTCCCTCGTTGAGTCAATCATCCTTTCGCCTCCATCTCGGGCTTTATACGAGATACAAAAAGGTTCTTATTGAGCCAAACTTCTTTTAGCCTCTCTCTCGGGCTTTGTACGAGACACAAAATAGCCTCCTCTTAGGCTTTGTATAATGATTTTCCTAGCGGAAATTAGCCTCCTCTTAGGCTTTATATAAGAAAACCACTGGTTAATCCAATTAACCTTTTAGCATCAAAGTTGTGCCTCGTTCACAGTACACAAACATCAATAACTCCTTTCCCTTCATCTAATTGCTATAAGCGGCAAGCCTCTGGATCATCTATATCCACGCCACTGTCCCTCTTTTAGCATGAGAAATTCCTAAGGAAAGATGGCATTGCTCTACACTGAGTTAAAGTCTTCTCCTTCAGGTTAAAACCCTTTCTTCGGAAATTATGGCATTGCTCGGGTCCGCATATCCCAGTTAAAGTAATTCTCCTTTTCCCCTCTTTAGAGATGACAAATTCTCTCTAAAGTCGAAGTCTTTCCGCTTCACGTCTTGGGCTTTGAACAAGACACAAATAGACCTTTCAGCTTCACATCTTGGGCTTTGAACAAGATACAAACCACCTTTCGCTTCACGTCTTGGGCTTTGAACAAGACACCAAAAACCCATTTCCTCCCATAGAATAGGAGGAACTACGAACGCTCTGATTTCCCTGTTTCGGTAAACGGGAATACGTAGGCATAAGATCGAAGGAAAAGATCTTAGTGAGCACAATCAACAAAAAACCCAAATCCCATATCTCCATCAATCAAAAGCAGTAATCAGTCCTAACATCCTAATCCTTGTTCCCCGCCCGAAATCTTCTGCCCAGGTAAAGAAAACAGTATTGGCGAAAATACAAATAACCAGTACAAAGGCCCCCCACATTGATAGCATTCGTAACCTAACAAACCGCTGTTTAAACTCAGTATGCAAAGCAGGGTTAATTGAAGACATCTATTTCCCTTCCTTATTCAGCTCACAATAGGATAAAAAATGAATCGACCTGTAGTCAAAGTTCAAACTGCAGAGAGCGACCAGCGCTTAAGAACCGCGTCCAAAATCGCTCGCTACAACATCAAAGTCGAGTGATAATAAATCAAAGACTGATAGTATCCACATAGTATCATGTTAACATGCTAAAATGCTAAGACAATGTCAGGCAAACATATATACAAGCAGACATCATGAGATGAAAATGCATCAATGTAAATGAGCAAGAGATAGAAAGATCTTACCCAAAATTGAGAGCATGCTGGTGAGCCACTGACAAACCAAGATCAAAACCTCCACTCCAAGAGCATAGGGTAAAGAGTCCCAAATCTAAGTCCTCAGTCCAAAACACAATAGTAACCACAGTCCGGTCAATTGAGTTTTTTAGGGTTTCGATATTTATTAGTGTGTTTTAAATGAACAAATAAAATGAACAATATACACAAGATATAAATATGAACAATGATAATATTAACAAGAATAATAATCGACATAAAGACTAAATCAAGATATATATATTGACTGAAAGTAAATTTAGTGATTGTTGATTAATTTATTGGATCGATGAGTCGGGTCCAATGTAGTGCTAATCCGTCGTAGTACGGTCTATGAGGAAGACCATACTATAGGAGGATGCACAATTTGATCTTTGTGTTAAGACACGATAGAGAAATGATATAGAAGATCATTCTCCGATGAAATCGTGCCACATGAAAAGAAAAGGTAAAGACCTCGTCTTAATCACAAACTCTCGTTGATTAGTCGAAGGTAACCTATCACGATCTCAAAGTATAGAAAGAGATCTCGATGATCACTCACTACAGATTTGAAATAATGAAGGTTTGTCGCTTCGCTAACAACGTTCGTGAATAGAAAGACTTCATCGGTCAAAAATGAAAATGAGGATATAAGACAATACAAAATGAAGTAAAAATAAAGTCGATCTCGTCTTAATCATGATTTAATCGAGAAACCGATAATCTATGATATTTAACTTTCATCGACCGATAAAATAATGAAGGTGCCTCATATATATCACGACTTAGTGATTTGAAATAAATCGATAAAAAGTCGTGATTTTGCAATATCATCGGCCCAAGTAAAAGAAAATGGACTCGAAGTGAAAGTAAAATCGGTCTCATCTAAATAAGGACTTAGATCGATAAATCGAATACCTTTCTATTAGATTTTCATTGACCGATAAAATGAACAAAAAATGGCCTCATACTTGTCAAGACTTCTTTAGTGATTTTAAGATAAATCAAAGTCATGATTTTGTTAATGTCATAGGCCCCAAAAGAAAATAAATCAAAGTTGAAGATCGAGGTAGAAATGAAAAATGAATATAAATCGAAAAATAAATACAAACCAAATGAAAACCAAAAAATGTAGTTTAAGAAAAAAATTAGCAAAGATATTTGAGAAAAGTTATAAACTAATATATTAACAAAAACTTATTTAAAAATTATTAAATCTGAAAATTTATAAAATAGTGAAAACTATAAAACTAAAAATCTAAAATTTGACAGAATTGATTAAAAGGGATGGTGAGGGATATCACCAATAGACTCCAATCCGTATGGGCCTAAGGGGATTTCAGAGACGGGCCGGGTTACATTTGGAGCGGATCTCCTCATTCTGGTCTTAAGAAGAACAAACCTAAATCTAAAAATGAAGAACACTGCTACCAAAAAATGATTCACACACTCGCCTCCTCTCTTCAACAGTAAAACACGAACAAACAAAGTCATACGAATCCAAGGAAGCATGGTAAGATCAACATGGCCAGATGAAAAACAATAGATCAACGCTCAGCAACATCATCACCGTCCTTGTGTTTCAATTAAACCAGACACGAAGAAATCTCGCGGGTGAAAAGGAAGCGATGTGTTCAACCTTCCTCACATGGAAATGAATCTCGATCTCTCTCTCATTTCTCGTTCTGATCTTATCTTGTTTCAATCGGTTCGAATCTAGGGTTGGTGGTGCGAACGGAGGTGATGAAATGAAGGGTTGAAGTTGATGCTTCGGTTTGGTCAAAAAATGGTGGGTCTGGTGGTGTTGAGAACATCATAGAGAGCTTTCTGTTCAAGTGGGTCAATGGGATGTTGATGTTTGGAGGGTTGTTTGAAGGCTTTTTGAGAATGACAGACAGAAATTAAAGGATTTCTGGGGTTATGGGTATTAAGGAGGTTGAAGGATGAAGGACGCGATTCGAAGGTTGAGTGACTAAAAAAGAGGGTGGGCTTCCGATATGAGGTTGGAGGCAGCCAGAAAGAAAACATACGGCGGAGGGAGTATTGTGAGGTTCTGAAGGGTGACAAGGAAGGGTTAAAGCAAAGGTTGGTAGGATTTGGGATTGTGAGAGATTTCGGTTAAGGTTTGAAGAAGGTGGAAGATGGTGGTTTAGAGCTGAGACGGTTGGAAGGCGACGAAGTGAAGGGGTTCTCTCTCTTTTTTTTTTTTTTTGAGGTTTGCTTTCTTAGAATTTTCTTCCCCCGCTGCTGGTCGCTTCTTCTCTTTTTAAATGATTCGAACATGAACATCCTCAAATCAATTCTTCTTTCTTAAGTTTCGAGTACAGTTGGCTTTGTCATATAGCTCTTGATGTGTAGCTTTCAATGTGCAGACCTTTGTTGGTTGTTGTGATATTGGTTTGTAGCGTGGTACAGTCTGGGAGGTTGACTTGTCATTGCAGGTTTTAACTTGGAGCAGAGTTTTTAGAGTGTGTTTTTGTAAATTCTTTTGGGCAATGGTAGCAGGGCGCAGCATTTTTGGAGTGTAGTAGGATGTGTGTTGGAGAAGCTTTTCAGCTGGGTTTTCAAAGTTTGTGGTATAGCAGTGCTTGCTTGTAACTTCATCGTACCATCAAGGATCTTTTTTCCTTCTATTTATTTTCATATTATATTTCAAAAGAAATTGAGCTCTAAACTAAAAAGTACGAAATAAATAAAATTAAACTAAGTCAATGAAACTAAATTGGTTAAATTAAAAGTGGACCAAATCAAAATTAATAAAACTAAAAGTTGAACTAAAATAAAGACTGAACTAAAATTAGAATTAAATTAAGTTAGAGATAAAACTCTACTTAAACTATATAAAATAACTAAATAAGAAAATAAACTAAATTAATTTAAAAAAATCTAAGAAAAATTAATTGAATAACACTAAAAAGGTAAAAAGACTAAAAGTGCACGGTCAACAAATTAAAAATGTGAGACGACTGACTTATAAAATGATGCGCGAACAATCAGGCAAATCTGAGGGTAAAATTTGGGGTGCAACAGTTGCCCCCTATTTAAATATCTTCACCGGATGACAAGGGATATGGAAAGATGGTGAAAGATATTTAAATATAGATAACCGAAAATTTTGCCCTTAGATACGCTGATATGCAATGATATGAACCAAACTAGTCTAGGATACAGACGTGCCATGAACTTCTAGTATGATGGTACGATGCCATGATGGTGCAAAATGCAAACAAACAAGACAAACACACACAGGTGGATAACACCGGGGAAGGATGAAGGTTAGTATCCATGAGGTAAACTCACTGGGGATACAGGCTAACCAACAAAAGAGACTCACTGGGAGACTCTAAGGAAACACTGGGGATAGAAAAACTGAGGGGAAACCCTACAAGTTCTTACTGGAGATACGACACCAAAGCGGTGCCCTCCTCTGGGGAAAGATCCAGGGAGGTAGACGACGCGGTTCTAAAGTAACCGGACGATACTGGGAAAAGACACGTTCTTACTGGGCATGAAACCAGAAAGAAGACATGATCACCAAAGAGGATCAGTTGAAAATAAAAGGATAGACATCCTACCAAGATTTTCTGGGGATTTCCTATACTGAAGAGTTCAAACGGGATTTTCAAGAAAAGCCAGAAGAGACAGAGGTAAACTCTGCGTCAGATGATGAAAGGTGACTGGACCTTGCTGTAAATAAGGTTAATGAACCAAAAATGTACCAGAACTGGTTGAGATAACAAATATGATTTGGTTTATGGAGGATGCCAGCGATGACTGGACTTTAGGTTCAAGCTTGACACGATTCAAGCAGGAACAAACTGAAATAAAAGCCTAAGGTGACTCGATTCAAACCAAAGACGGTGCCAACGATAATTGGACTTTGGGTTCAAGTTTGACATGATTCAAACAGGAACGTGGTTCAAGTTTGACACAATTCAAACAAGAACAAGATCTTAAAATAAGAGACAATGTCCGACACGATTCTAACAAGGACTCGGTTCAGGTTTGACACGATTCAAACAAGAACAAGATCTTAAAAACAAGAGACAATGTTCGACACGATTCGAACAGGGACTCGGTTCAGGTTTGACATGATTCAAACAAGAACAAGCTAAAATAAAAGTCTAAGATGACTCGATTCAAACCAAAGACAGTTCCAACGATAATTGGACTTTGGGTTCAAGTTTGACACGATTCAAATAGGAACGAGATCTTAAACAAGAGACAATGTTCGACACGATTCGAACAGGGACTCGGTTCAGGTTTGACACGATTCAAACAAGAACAAACTGAAATACAAAGATGAACAACGATCTCACGATAACTCGAGGTTCAGGTTCAGGTTTGACTCGATTCAAACAAGAATGGTTTTAGACTCACGATAATCTGAAGCTAACAATGTTTGACTCAATTCAAACAAAGGTGGTTTTGACAATAGACTCACGATAATCTAAAGCATACAAAGGACAAACAACGAGCTCACGATAACTCGAAGTTTAGGTTCAGGTTTGACTCGATTCAAACAAGAACGGTGCCAATGATGATTGGACTTTAGGTTCAAATGAGACCTGAAAAATAAAAGGTGCCAGTGATGACTGGACTTTAGGTTCTTATGAGACCTGAAAAAGAAAAGGTGCCAGTGATGACTGGACTTTAGGTTCTTATGAGACCTGGAAAAGAAAAGGTGTCAGTGATGACTGGACTTTAGGTTCTTATGAGACCTGGAAAAGAAAAGGTGCCAGTGATGACTGGACTTTAGGTTCTTATGAGACCTGAAAAAGAAAAGATGCCAGTGATGACTGGACTTTAGGTATCCAAATGAGGTGATTAAATACCATATAGGTCAGTACCGGGGTTGCATCAATGAAGATTAGACTTCCTGGGGAATACCCATTATGGTCGCAACAAGGGCTGACGGCAAGGAACAAAAACAGGGATCACATCATCAAGAAGCTTGATGGCAAGGAAACAAAACAAATCCGAGGGTATAGAACCTAAACTCGGAACATCTCATCAAATAGATTGACGGCATGGTACAACTGAATTAAAGAGTCACATCACCAAAGGATTGATGGAAAGAAAACTGACATCGTCAAAGGATTTACGGAGTAACAATTGGTAACTAAAGAGTGACATCATCAAAGGGTTGATGAAAAGATATCGACATAAATGATGACATCGTCAAAGAGTTGACAGAAATGAGAAGACCTCAAATAAGAAACTCATCAAGGAATTGATGGAAACGTCTGATCGAGGGTAACACCATTGGTAACTGTAGAAGTATGAATAAGACCAAGGACAGATAGGCTTCTCGGGAAAGAGATTACCACTTATCGTTGTAGAGGTAATGATAACAACACAAACTTCTCAAGGAGATTGCTACTTGATGTTGGGTATGAATTCCAAAGAGATGTTGATATTACAACACTGCTGGAGGAATAATTGTCTTCAATGGGGATCTATAAAAGATTCTTCCTGTGAGACACAATGCAAAATAAATGCACTTGAAAGTGGGTTCAGAAACCACACCTGCCAGGGACCAAAGTTCAGTCTAGGAGCAAGCTAGAAAGAAACGGTCAAACAAGACTCTAATTGAGGAATGAATTCAACTGGGGATTTATCTTATCCGAATGTGGAAAAAGATAACTGAAGCAACCATCATCCACGAGGATAAAACTCTGTGGGGAATTCAGAAGAAATAAGCACTTTATGCCTAGGGTTGACGCCTCTATTGGAGAGAAAAGACAAACCCAGTCACTTGGGGAGATAAACGCCAAAGTGAACAACACAGGTAAACACCAGAAACATGTAGCAAAAATGATAATATGCTATGCATATGAGTGCTTATGCCATGCCTAAGCTTATGCTGACAAAACAGACAAGAAGAGAAACTGGAGATGGAATAAACATCTCGACGAGGATACCCAGCCAACTATAAAAAGTTAGACCATCACTGGGGGTGAAGTAGCTTTACTTCAAGGTTATGTCCTTCTCTGTTATGTCCTTCTCTAAGGATATAGCATCTTGACTTCACTTGGAATACCATCATGAGTTTAATTTCTTCATTGGAGAGAAGAGATCCATTGGGAAGTGCCAAGATTAGCTGAAGAGACAACTTACTGGGAGCTGGCAGAGACGCCACAAAATCTGAGTAGTTCTGCATAACTCATCTGCCCTAGGGTACATGGTCTGTCAGAAAAATACGTCAAGAGGATTTTATAGAAGAATTGGCATACAAGGTGTTTCAATATCTTCAAACTCTTGGAGAGATTCATAAATTTCAGCCTGACTGCCTCTGATTGACTGCCTTCACGTGACGAAGTCCTTGAACTAGTTGCGTGTCTTGATCGAAGCCTAAGATTGACGCTAAGAGGTTGATTGGACTCCGCTAGGGAAAATCATTATACAAAGCCTAAGAGGAGGCTGTCTGTTGACTGACTGACTCCGCATGGGAGAATCCTTATACAAAGCCTAAGAGGAGGCTGTCTGATAGTTTATTCTCATCACGGAGTGTGGCGTATAAAGCCTAGATTAACAGCATCTGCACAACAAAAATCCTTGAGTTAATTATCCAGTCTGGTTGTTAACTATTGGGGAACAGACTTGCCCTGCCAGCTTGGTTGGTCTGTGGAGAAGATGCCCCAGACAGGTTATCTTCTAGAGATTTTGTTGAATCTCGACCTGATTGCCTCTGATTTACTGATCTTGTGATGATAAGTCACCAATAGGATTTTACAGAAGAATTGAAATGCCAGATGCTTCAATGTCTTCAAACTCTTGAAAAGATCCACGAGTCTTGACATAACTGCCCCAGTTCAACTGCATTCGCAATACAAAGTCCTTTAAACTGTGGTAGAAACAACTGGGGAACAAACTTGCCCCTGTTGATGGGTCATCGAAGTCCAAACTTGTCATGAAATAACCTCAAGAAGACTTGCCTTAATATTCTGAACTTTGAAGAGTTCTGCCCCTGATTCTTAGCTCTTGGGATGATGGATTGGCAGAACCTTCCGCTTGGTTGCTCCTTGACTAAGCTTCCTTTATCAAGTCAGATTCCTTAGCCGACTGCATTTGTTGGAATTCCTTTGATGTTGAATCATTTCACAAACAAGTATTATTCATTAAAAATTGGCAATTTCAGTGCAAAAATTCATGCAAGCTTTTTGAAAACAAATTTTATTGATGAAAACACATGCAGTGGAATGATTAAACAATCAAAAACAAAGTGGATCTGGTCATTTACAGAATGACAGACGAAGTGGTCAACACACATAATTAGCAAAGATTATTAGGAGTCAAGTTAATCAACCTTGTTGCAGTATGCTTTCGAAACAACCTTACCTCAATTAGGTCTTTTAAGGGTTGTAACGTGGCTTGGTTCACGGTTTTATGAAACAAAGATAAAGGCTCAAAGTTTGTTTGGTACCCACCCCATCTTCATGATGAACTCCAATCCTAAGCTCAGTTAACTTAAGCTATACATTCAGGTTCCTACATATTAGGAACGAGCTGATGATCATTGATGATGATTTAGACCCCTTGGATAGTCAGTACTCCCTCGCAGAATTTGGTTAATCTTTGAGACTTTGAGACCTCTCCTTGTCTTCGCTGGTTGAGGTCACGATACCTCTTCTTTTGATTTGATTGAGGTCACGATACCTCTCTTTGTTTGCGGTTAGGACCTCCTTTTTGTTTGATTGTTGCTTTGAAACTCCTTTCTTGGCTGTTGTACAAGCTCTTTTTGTATAAGGCAAAGTTTTGGGCTTCCCATCTTTCTTGGCTTTTGCCTTGAAAGGGACTCGGCTCATTCATTGATTAAGGATTTTTCAACGATCCTTCCTTATTTACTGTTTGGAGGAACAACTTGTACAAGACTTACTCATATGATTTGAGAGAGCTGACTGGTGTCTTGCATGAAGCGCTTGCATTCGAATGCGTAACCAAGTTAAACTGAGAACTACCCTGCCCCAAGGTTGAGATTTAAGGGTTTTTTTGTGTAAAGAAAGAAAACTCCTACTTCTAGGCTCGAAGGGTTAACGAGGGATTATCTTCCTTATTTCTCCAGTGTTTGGGAATTGAAACAATGCCTTACATCCTCGGCAAGGTTTAATCGAAAGCATACCACAACAATTATGGATAATATGTTCGTCATCCTCCCCAATCTTTGCTTGAACAAAAGGATTGATATGGGAAAAAATTTTGTCTGTTTTTTGTTTTTTTATCTTTATGAACACAAAAGTAAATGAGTGAAACGAATGGACTTAATCAAAAGATGCACAAACATTTCATTAATCTTGCCAATTTGAAAGTACAACAATGCTTATAAGCAAATATAATTCAAACATGCAAAGAAAATACAACAAAAATGCTAAACAGCCAAATGATTGCCAGCTTCAGGGAACTGGGTTTTCCTTCTTGATCTACCAAGCTGAGATAGTCATCTTCAGAGTTGATTGTCGAGATCCGCTTGAGAATCATCTTCACACATACTCTCAGAAAATTCTTCCACCTCAGAGTCTGATGAACCTGCCTGATTAGGAGAAGGTTTGCTGATTTGGATGCCTTGAGGCGTGAATGAGAATATATCAGAGTCAAACAAAGTCTGGACCTGGCTTCTGAGTACCCTAAGTCTTCAGCTGAATGCCTCTGTGCCCCAGCATGGTGGTCACAACGAACGAGTCTAAAAAAGACAACTTCAAAAGCTACTTCAAGTCCAATAATGGCTTTAGGAAGCCGTCTGGGTTACAGACAAAGGACGGACAAGACTCGAGGCTGAGAAATGCAAATGCAATGCAAATGACATGCAATGAGAATGCAATGCTAATGCAAGCCAAATGGTTTCAAGGAACTCAAGGGCCAACTGCGAACATTTTTGGAAAACTGAAAAGTTTTGTTTTAAAATCCGTGATCTCTAAGGATCTTCGCAAAGAAAAGAACTTCTGAGTTCCTTGAAATCATTAATGGATGCGAGGAGATGTATGCAATGCACAAGCGAACATATACAGATATGCACACACAAACAAGAGAAGGCCTAGGTTTGAAGATCACGAGCGTGGAGCCATGGTCTACCCATCCCAAAAGGTATGTACTATGGGTTTTCATCTGCAGAACAGGGTTCTAAAAGTTCCCAGAGTCTACGTAAATCCTTCGGATATTATCGGCCCATGTAACTACTTACACGGGTTAATAATATTCTCAAGATAAACTCGTCTGAGTGTAGTATCGCGTGACAACTACTCGGGACTGGCTCCCTCATAGTCACCGCACTACATCCTAAAAGGCCAAGTGGGGTAAAGGTAACTACAGTCCTCAGAATCCTCGGCTTCCATTTGAAAAAGTAATATCAATGTGACTGCTCACATCAGACATCAACAATCCCAAAGGGCCTCATCTGAGTGTGGTCATCATATGCCATAGATTGTTGGTACTACTGCCAACAACCGACTATTGATTACACCACGATCCTATAATATGTGCTCTCAAGTCCGGGTTAGGACTTATCTCACCACTCATTAGTAGCACCCTGCACACAGAAAATCTAGTACAGATAGAGATATATACAAATATATACAGATATACAAATATCACAGATGTATACAAGTAAACAAGCAAGACATAAATAACACAAGCAAAAAACAAGGTGGGCTTAACCCTAAAAAATAAGACTCCCCAATGAAGTTGCCATTTCTGTTGCGGTGAAAATCGGATAACAAGCTATTAATTAACTTGCATCATATTTCTTTTACAACCGACTTTGATTTATCCAAAGGAAAGGTTCAAGATCGTTAGAAAAACCTAAAGGGAGGAGATCTAAGGTTCAGGGGTTGGTTATACAAAGGGAATGTATTAGCACCCTCTGTATCTGTAGTACTCTACAGGAACCTCTTGCTTAAGTTTGTGTTAAGTTATGTTATGATTGCTAAAAGAAATTTGTACTAAGACTAAGGTAAAGACCTAGGTAATGTACACTAAGTTTGCTCGCCAAGACGTCGCATCTTGTGCCTACGTATCTGACTAAAGAATCAGAGCAACCGTAGTTCACCTAACTAAGGGTGAAAGAAAAGAAAACATTGACTATGGCCAACATTCCAAAGGGGATGAGCATAAGCTCACATAGAGTCCACGATAACTCTCTAAGTCTACGTTATGAAGGGAGGAAGTGAATTCTCATGATAGTGAGAACCACACAGAGTTCATGATAGCTCTGTAAGTCTGAGTAAAAGGTAAAGTGAGTTCTCATGATAGTGAGAATCACATGGAGTTCACGATAACTTCATCCTATTACTAAACTATGAGGGAAACGGCTCTTATGAGGCCAAGGATGAAATGGGAAAGGTTTGTGACTTAGGAGTCAAAGTAAAGATCTTTCCTTTGGAAGGAGGGTCAAGTGTGAACAATCATGAATATGATATATACAGCATGAATATGAACACAGATATAATCCAGATAATATGAACAGGATATGAACATGAATATGATTAAGATGGAATGAATAAGGTATGAATATGGTATATACAGTGACATCAAAGTCGAGTGATAATAAATCAAAGACTAGTAGTATCCACATAGTATCATGTTAACATGCTAAAATGCTAAGACAATGTCAGGCAAACATATATACAAGCAGACATCATGAGATGAAAATGCATCAATGTAAATGAGTAAGAGATAGAAAGATCTAACCCAAAATTGAGAGCATGCTGGTGAGCCACTGACAAACCAAGATCAAAACCTCCACTCCAAGAGCATAGGGTAAAGAGTCCTAAATCTAAGTCCTCAGTCCAAAACACAATAGTAACCACAGTCCGGTCAATTGAGTTTTTTAGGGTTTCGATATTTATTAGTGTGTTTTAAATGAACAAATAAAATGAACAATATACACAAGATATAAATATGAATAATGATAATATTAACAAGAATAATAATCGACATAAAGACTAAATCAAGATATATATATTGACTGAAAGTAAATTTAGTGATTGTTGATTAATTTATTGGATCGATGAGTTGGGTCCAATGTAGTGCTGATCCGTCGTAGTACGGTCTATGAGGAAGACCATAGTATAGGAGGATGCACAATTTGATCTTTGTGTTAAGACATGATAGAGAAATGATATAGAAGATCATTCTCCGATGAAATCGTGCCACACGAAAAGAAAAGGTAAAGACCTCGTCTTAATCACAAACTCTCGTTGATTAGTCGAAGGTAACCTATCACGATCTCAAAGTATAGAAAGAGATCTCGATGATCACTCACTACAGATTTGAAATAATGAAGGTTTGTCGCTTCGCTAACAACGTTCGTGAATAGAAAGACTTCATCGGTCAAAAATGACAATGAGGATATAAGACAATACAAAATGAAGTAAAAATAAAGTCGGTCTCGTCTTAATCATGATTTAATCGAGAAACCGATAATCTATGATATTTGACTTTCATCGACCGATAAAATAATGAAGGTGCCTCATATATATCACGACTTAGTGATTTGAAATAAATCGATAAAAAGTCGTGATTTTGCAATATCATCGGCCCAAGTAAAAGAAAATGGACTCGAAGTGAAAGTAAAATCGGTCTCATCTAAATAAGGATTTAGATCGATAAATCGAATACCTTTCTATTAGATTTTCATTGACCGATAAAATGAACAAAAAATGGCCTCATACTTGTCAAGACTTCTTTAGTGATTTTAAGATAAATCAAAGTCATGATTTTGTTAATGTCATAGGCCCCAAAAGAAAATAAATCAAAGTTGAAGATCGAGGTAGAAATGAAAAATGAATATAAATCGAAAAATAAATACAAACCAAATGAAAACCAAAAAATGTACTTTAAGAAAAAAATTAGCAAAGATATTTGAGAAAAGTTATAAACTAATATATTAACAAAAACTTATTTAAAAATTATTAAATCTGAAAATTTATAAAATAGTGAAAACTATAAAACTAAAAATCTAAAATTTGACAGAATTGATTAAAAGGGATGGTGAGGGATATCACCAATAGACTCCAATCTGTATGGGCCTAAGGGGATTTCAGAGACGGGCTGGGTTGCATTTGGAGCGGATCTCCTCATTCTGGTCTTAAGAAGAACAAACCTAAATCTAAAAATGAAGAACACGGCTACCAAAAAATGATTCACACACTCACCTCCTCTCTTCAACAGTAAAACACGAACAAACAAAGTCATACGAATCCAAGGAAGCAGGGTAAGATCAACATGGCCAGATGAAAAACAATAGATCAACGCTCAGCAACATCATCACCGTCCTTGTGTTTCAATTAAACCAGACACGAAGAAATCTCGCGGGTGAAAAGGAAGCGATGTGTTCAACCTTCCTCACACGGAAATGAATCTCGATCTCTCTCTCATTTCTCGTTCTGATCTTATCTTGCTTCAATCGGTTCGAATCTAGGGTTGGTGGTGCGAACGGAGGTGATGAAATGAAGGGTTGAAGTTGATGCTTCGGTTGGTCGAAAAATGGTGGGTCTGGTGGTGTTGAGAACAACATAGAGAGCTTTCTGTTCAAGTGGGTTAATGGGAGGTTGATGTTTGGAGGGTTGTTTGAAGGCTTTTTGAGAATGACAGACAGAAATTGAAGGATTTTTGGGGTTATGGGTATTAAGAAGGTTGAAGGATGAAGGACGCGATTCGAAGGTTGAGTGACGGAAAAAGAGGGTGGGCTTCCGATATGAGGTTGGAGGCGGCCGGAAAGAAAACATACGGCGGAGGGAGTATTGTGAGGTTCTGAAGGGTGACAAGGAAGGGTTAAAGAAAAGGTTGGGAGGATTTGGGATTGTGAGAGATTTCGGTTAAGGTTTGAAGAAGGTGGAAGATGGTGGTTTAGAGCTGAGACGGTTGGAAGGCGACGAAGTGAAGGGGTTCTCTCTCTTTTTTTTTTTTTGAGGTTTATTTTCTTAGAATTTTCTTCCCCCGCTGCTGGTCACTTCTTCTCTTTTTAAATGATCCGAACATGAACATCCTCAAATCAATTCTTCTTTCTTAAGTTTCGAGTACAGTTGGCTTTGTCATGTAGCTCTTGATGTGTAGCTTTCAATGTGCAGACCTTTGTTGGTTGTTGTGATATTGGTTTGTAGCGTGGTACAGTCTGGGATGACTTGTCATTGCAGGTTTTAACTTGGAGCAGAGTTTTTGGAGTATGTTTTTGTAAATTCTTTTGGGCAATGGTAGCAGGGCGCAGCATTTTTGGAGTGTAGTAGGATGTGTGTTGGAGAAGCTTTTCAGCTGGGTTTTCAAAGTTTGTGGTATAGCAGTGCTTGCTTGTAACTTCATCGTACCATCAAGGATCTTTTTTCCTTCTATTTATTTTCATATTATATTTCAAAAGAAATTGAGCTCTAAACTAAAAAGTACGAAATAAATAAAATTAAACTAAGTCAATGAAACTAAATTGGTTAAATTAAAAGTGGACCAAATCAAAATTAATAAAACTAAAAGTTGAACTAAAATAAAGACTGAACTAAAATTAGAATTAAATTAAGTTAGAGATAAAACTCTACTTAAACTATATAAAATAACTAAATAAGAAAATAAACTAAATTAATTTTAAAAAATCTAAGAAAAATTAATTGAATAACACTAAAAAAGTAAAACGACTAAAAGTGCACGGTCAACAAATTAAAAATGCGAGACGACTGACTTATAAAATGATGCGCGAACAATCAGGCGAATCTGAGGGTAATTTTTGGGGTGCAACAGAAAAGAAAATAATAACATAAAAATGAGAAGATGAAAAAGAAAGGACAATTAGAGTAGAAGATGTGAGACATACATGGTAAAGTAGGTGAGAAGAATGTGTGATACTACTAGGAGAGATTTGAGAAGGTTGAAATTGAAACTCTAAGTGTGAGTAAGAGAAAATAGTTCATAATTGTAAGGTTAAGGCATAATAGGTTTGAGTTTTGGGTTGGATGTGAGATAAGTGAAGTTTGGGTTGTAACATAATGCGGTTTGATTTGGTTTAGTTCAGTTTTCAAAATACAAACCGCAAACCAAACCGGACCGCGCAGTTTTGTTAAAAAATGACTCACACACACCCAAACTAAATGCGGTTTTTTGCGGTTTCGGTTTGGTTTGGTTTGGTTTGCGGTTTTCTATTGGGTTGGTTCGGTTTTGAACACTCCTAATCTATATAGTTCTTTGTGTAAAAACGCAAAAAATGGTACTTGTTCATTTTATTCTTGCGTTTTTTTGCTCCAAGCATGGGGTTGGTCGAGAATGTCATCACTCGCCTCCGTCAACGAGAACCCCTTCACATTCCCCTTCACAACAAAGTAAGTTTATCTTTTTTTTCACTTGCTGCTTACTTTATACTACAACTAACTGTAAATAATTTATTTTCACTCTTTTCGGTTTAGGTGGTATGTTCTGGGGATGAACTACAACAAATGTTCCAAACACGCTATAGTAGTCTATCGCAATCTTATAGACCACCTTGCACAAGACGATGTATTACAACTAATGAACTCATTAGAATCTAAATTTGGTTTTAATATTACCAAATTACAAATCTTCTAATCATGTATTTTTCCTATGCAGTTTATTTGGAGGCCGTATCTGGGTCTCGACCATGAGGTTAACCCCGAGGATGTTGTAGTTTGGGTAGCAAAAACACCAATCATCAGGTTCACTACTGTGGAGATGCACCAAAGTGGCCGTGTCAAACTGGCTGCAGTTCGACATGCAACAACAAATTCCAGACCCTCCGACGTGTTTAGGAGACTGGCATCAACTAAGAGTCGATGCCTAATGGAGTTATTCCGATTGGAAATAGTTCACTAGAGAGATGTGTCATCAATGAAAGAATTGACATCGACACATCTTGAACAAACATATCATAGAGGGTGCTAGACCAACTCAAAATTATATGAATTGGTATACGTCGGTTACAACAACGCAGTTTGTGTCAGACCCGAGGTATTTGATCGACCCACGCCAACAAGCTTCGTCATCATACACTCAGCAACAAACCCCCGCCCAATAACCAACCCCGCACCATTACCAAACCCAACAACAATGTCAACCCACTCGAACCCAACGATCAACCTCACAACATCACCATACCAAATACACCCAACCCCGCAACCAATTCATGCCCTACACCCAAACACAAAACCAAGAGCATGACCCATACCACCAACAACTATATGTCGCCACCACATCTTACTATAGCTCTGATGATGCATATGATTCCACCACATCCCACCATAGCCCCATCAATGACACCTAAATATCACACCACCAAAGCACCCAAACATCACATCGCTAAAGCACCCAACCACCACATGACTTTCAAACACCACAAGAACCATTGCTTCGTTTTCAAAGCGATTAAATGTCCCAATTCAACCAACCAGTCCGTCTACACGTAACCCAACCATCACGACCCAACTACGAGAACATGGGCACCGAACTCGATTATGAAAGCACCGACTACGTGACCCCTGGCTACTAGGGAGCAATGATTGAAAGTTTGTTAGATATGTCAGGACCCTCGCACCAACCACATTTGCCTCAGGCCAATACTAAGAGACTCCAAACACCTCAGAAAAATCGTGGGAGACCTTGAAGGCAAGCGAATGCGCCGGTATATGGAACTATATGGCGTTACGGTCGAACGGGTCATTGATTTCTATTCAATTGTTGTGTAACTCAATTTTATGAAATAATATTATAAATTATTTTTTATTTTTTATTTTATTCCAAATTATTTGATTGATATAATAATTAAAAATAATAATAATAAACATCGTAGTAGCTATTGTCTATGGCACATGCTTTTAGAGGATGCATGCATGCGCCACTTGTAGTGACATATACTCTAAGCATGCGTCATCATGCATGTAATTGTTGTACATCATGCATGGCGCCTATGTACAACAACTACATGCATGCGCCATTCATAGTGGTTATTCTTTTTGCTAGTTTTTTTTTTTAATTAATTTAGCTAGTGTCGTATTTTGTTTTAAATTATAGTTATTTAAAAAAAATAAAAAGATTATTATTTATAAAAAAATTCATATCTTGAATGCATGTGAAAGGAAATATTATCCATCCACTTGGCATCTAAATCTTATTTTTCCCATTTCATAAGACGCGTATAC
This sequence comes from Lathyrus tuberosus, assembly GCA_022829125.1. NCBI lineage: Eukaryota > Viridiplantae > Streptophyta > Magnoliopsida > Fabales > Fabaceae > Lathyrus > Lathyrus tuberosus. The sequence goes on from JALAZF010000026.1 coordinate 439,557, forward strand.
AAACTAACGTCACGCAGTTACGACTTGACTCTATCAAAAAGTGGAGGGAGCACTACTCCTCTCTCTTCAAACCACCAAGCATGACCATAATAACTCCCTATGGAAATATCCTTACAAGTTCTCTCTACACTACCATTAGTTTTATTTTTGATACAATACACTAGCATTAGTTATATTTTAGCTTTTAAGTTTATTAAAACCTTAGTTTCAAATAAAGAATTTATTTTAAAATAATTAAATACTTTTAATTTTTAATAAATAATATTTTAAATTAATTATTACGCACAGTTAATTATAAGAAAATATATATTATCGATTCATACAACCATTCACTTGTGTTTTTTCACCGTTGATTAAAATAAAAATTAAATATTTTTAAATATCCAACGTTTATTTTAATTAACTCTATTGAATATTTTCAAAATAAAAAATAAGTACAATCAAACATTCTCCAAATGAAATATAAACTAGAAGAAAGGAATATGATAAATAGATTATATCTATGTGAACTAAGTTTTCTATAAAATACTTTTCTGTATAATCTTAATTATATATTATAATATAATTTTTTTATTCCAAAAAGTTTATTTCTTATATTTTTTTTTAATAATTTATAACTATATATAAAAACAAATATAATCTATTTTCCTTTTTATTTTATGTTTCATTTATTACAAATTTTATTATAAATAAATAAATATTTGTAAGTGAAAGTTGGTTATTTCAATTTTAAATAAAAACATTTCATAATAATTTCTTTAATATGTAATTTTTTATTTATAAAATTTAAAATTAACTAAAAAATAATAATATTTTATTATTCCATATTAAAAAGTGGATAGACAAATAGTAGTGTCACTCTCAATGCTAGTATATAATAAAAGCATTTAATATATAATTTTTAATATTGATAATTTGGTCAATTGAACCAATTATTATAGTAATTTAATGTGCTATTTATTTTATCTTATTTATTTTATCTTATTTATTTTATTTTATTTTATGGGTCAAGTTTTTTTTCCGTTTCAGTTTTTTTCCCTTTTTTTTTAAATAAACTTTTAGCTTATCTAAGTAAAACCCAATTATTTGATGAAAGAGAATTTATTATTTTCTATCAAAATAGAAGAAATTATTATTATTATTATTAATAATAATAATAATAAAATATTTATCAACTATATTCCTTATATTTTCCTCCATTGAAAAACCGTGAGTACTAAGAAAAGTACTAACAAAAAGGCAACGGGGAAGCTTCCTTTTTCTCTCCAATATAATCCCAACACTCCAACCAAAACTCACAACACAAAATCAATTATTTAATTAATTTGTTTCAGAAACTAATCAAATTGAAGGAAATGTCAATGTTTGGGAATGGGAAGAGAAGAAGTTTGTTGAAGAAACTGAGAAAGGAATCATTAAGGTTAAAGTTTCTATGGCCATCATCACTATTCAAGTGGAACAGGCTTACTTTGCCTCTTTCATTCATGAACGATGTTGTTTTTAAGGTTGTTTCTGCCTTTGAAGCTGTTGTTCTTGTTCTTACCCTCTGTTTTTTTTACCTTTGTTGCGGTTGTAGCTTCTGATCTTGATATGCTTCTCTTTCATGTAATTAGTAACCATTTACTTATATATATATCTACCATTTTTGTAATCAAGGTTTCTTCTTCTAACTTCCTCTTACTCAACGTAATCATAGTTTTTTAGCTTTTGTATTTCCAATTAAGTTAATTCATGGTCTTGTTTCTGATTATGTAAATTCAGCATTTCTTAATTTCAAAATTAAAGAGATAATTAATCAACCGAAAAAATTGGGATATGAATGTACTGTTTTTAATGACTAAACAACACCAACAACTATCATTTGCTATTACACCAGATCTTCAGACAAAAAATGGTAGATCAATCATCATGATATAAACCATTGCTAAAAAATGGTAGATCAACCATCATGATATATATATATATATATATATATATATATATATGGTTTTTTTTTTTGTAATGGAGAGGGGCAAGGCTGAAGAAACTACGCAAAAACTTCCCTCAAAGAGGGATTACCCCCAAATTCTCCAATAAAAGATCTTCCATAAAACTTGGAGCAACCGAGTATCTGATCATATTCCTCTCTAGCTGACACCCAACTTTAGCCAAAACATCAGCACAACGATTTAATTCTCTAAACAAATGTTTCACATAGGCAACCTCAAACCTACTTAAGATTCTCCCAATCTTCTTAAGCAACTCAACTCCTTCACTTCTCCTCATCTTCCCTTGATTGATATCCATCACTATCTCAAAAGAGTCAACATTCACCTCCACATCTTGACCATTCATTTATTTTTAATCGATGGCTAATAATAATCAATAATTAAATATGGAGAGAGAAAAATAAATTGGTAATCTTAAATTGTCACCAAGATACACACAATAATCAGAAGTAGATATTCTTTTATCTTGACAACCTGCCTATTCTACGTCTTTGAAAGATATGACTTTGTCGATGGATAAAGGACATAGATAGAGGCCAAAGTCAATGGTACCATGTGTTGGCATAAGCCCTAGAGGCCAATAGTGTTATTAGGACTTCGTACTTGTATCAAATTATTTATTAATAATTAAAATGCATTTCTTTATTATGTTTGTTTTTCCAAAATAATAAAGTTTCTAGAATAGTTAGTCCGTTTAATTAAACATTAAGTGTGACTTAATCATGAAATCTCATTAAACATAAGGAATTATTCTTAAAGTATCCATAGTCGAGCTTTATTGTAAAATAGAATAACATTAAAGTATTAAAACTATTATATTGATAGACTGATGATCATGTGTCATAGATCATGGATAAAGAGTTATCGGTCTTCACATAGGTATGATATTATGATTAATATTTTATCGTACCTGGATCAGACAGTTACAGGTGGCCAACGACGTCCGTTGAGCTCCGGCTCCTGTGAGGTTGAAGGACGGCGGGGGGGGTGTACCTGCAAGGTACTCCGACGCTCAAGTTAGGGAGTGCACAGAGTAACAGCAAATACAAAGAGTGAGAAAAGTGACTTAACCTGACCCTCTCAAGTGAGAGGGTATTTATAGAGAACCCCCAGCGCGGGGCCAACGGTTACTTGCATTGGGCTGGATTGTCAGGCCCAATCCAAGTAACTGCCAGGGCTTACGTGGCGTAGTGAAGACCAGCGCGTGGTCTTCGCCCTGGGGTAACCGCTCCTAGATTTCCGGGATTAGGGCAGACCGAATCCTTCGGGAGTGGGAGGTTACTTGGAACGTGTCCACGTGGTACGGACCGTCAGACACTCCTCGTGGGGGAGGAGTCTTCTGTGTCGAGGACCAACAAGCCGTACGACGGACATGGCCTCGCGGGGAGAGACCATGTCTGCCGAGGAGTGGTATGTGGCATTCTCGCGGGGAGAAGCTGGCATGTCGGGGATGTACCTATCCCCTCGGGGTGCGAGGTCCTCCTGCCCTGTTGGCCCAAGTGCCCGACACTGTAAAGTGCTCGGGGGAAACGTTGGTATGCTTGCAGCAGTCAAGTGCCCCGCAGAGGGGTCTTAGTGGGCCTCCCCATGCTATATGGGTTGGGCCTGCTCGACTGTTGGGCAGCCTCGGCCCAGTCCAGAACAGGAGCCCCCCAAGTCGTCGCTCTTAGGTGGCAGAGTGATGACTTAAGGGTTATTATATGTCGAGGATACGCTAAGAGAGGAACCGAGGAGGTCGATATCCTATGCGAAATTCCTTCGGCCGGATGAGCGTCGGGCGTCGGACAGATGTGTCCGGTCGTATGGTCGGGGAGATGAAGGGTTTCGGATTCGAAGCGCTGGGGAAACCCGAAACGACACGCGTGGGGAGACGGGTGGCTGCATGCGTGCCACGTGTCGCCTGCCATCATTACCTAGGGGGGCTAGGGCGGCTGGCTAGGGTAGCGCACTCGAGTGCCCTACGCCCATCGGGTCTCGCGAGAATCGCTTATAAAAGCCGCTCCCCTCGCTCATTCTTCACTTTTCCGCTTCTCTCTCAAGAAACTTTCTCCCTCTCTCTCTAACCTCTTCCGCCGTAGCTCGTCGCCGTCAATCGCCGGGCACTTTCTGCCGGAAGCATTTCCTCCGCTAGGACCGCCGTTCGCCGTCGTACCAGAGCCGGAAACCTCCGTGCCGGAACCCTACACCGCCGCTTACCAGGTATTTGCTTCAAACCGGACCTTTGTTTTGAGTTTTTCTTCGATTTTAACCAGTGTAAGACGTTTCCTTGGTGAATTGATGACATTCCCATGAGAAACGAAGGGATTCCCGGCGATTACGGCGGGAATCTTTAGTTGTGGAGAGGGAGAGTGCGAAGATTCTTGCTCGCTTTTAATGAATATCTCGGGGATCAGGGACGAACACGTCGGGGATCCGTTGAATGTCTCGGGGTCTTTGATAATCAGTGTATTTGTTAGTGCCGCGGGGACACGGGGCAGAACCTTCCGGGGAGACGATGAGTTCCCCGGTGGGCAAGTTGATTCTCGGCCGTTCGCGTCGGGGAGTTGAGAAAGCCTTGCCCCTTCCTCGCCCGTTCGCTTGAACAGCGGTGGAGGGGTGAATTTGATACAACCAATCGAATTCACCGTTTCCTTCTGCTTTTCAGGTAAATGGACGATTTGGCTGCGGAGGTGGCCGCAGGATATTTTGAGGAAAACGACGACGACCAGCCCGACTCCCCCATGGCTCACATGGCCTTCGCGCAGGAGAGGCCGCTCGAGGACTGGGTCTGTAGCGAAGCCCAGGAGATGTCGTCCATTTTCGTGTACCCAGATGTGGGCGATGCTTTTTGTACCGTCGAGCACCGACTAATCGGAAGTGGTCAATCCTGGAAGGTTTTTTGTCCCGAGGAGCATCACCGGATATGCTCCCCTTACCGGGGAATGCGGGTCCCCTTATACGAGTTTATGTTCGAGAAGGCGGGGTGGAGGCTGCCTTTCACGAATTTTCAGGAGGGGATCTTTGACTGGTTAAAGTTGGCCCCTTCGCAGATTCATCCGAACTCGCTGGCCTTCATCCGGGCCTTCGAGCTCGTATGCAAATATTTGGAGATCGTGCCGACCGTTCGCCTTTTCTTCCGCATATTCCACCTCCAACGGTCGTCGGTCGGAGGTCGACACGGCTGGGTGTCCTTCAAGCAGAGCAAGGCGTTGTTTCACACTTACTTGGATTCCATCCGGGATTTCAAGTTCCGCTATTTCTATGTGAAGCCGGTCACCCTCGAGGCGATATATTCATTGTACCGGAAAGTCACCCGCGAGGTCGACGGCCGTTCCGAGGAGGTGCTGGTGCCGAAGTCTCCTCTGTACTGGACGGAGGAACACTTTAAGAAGGGAGTTGACAAGTATAAAATGAAACCTGTTCAGATGGAGGCCTACGAGCGGTAAGCCTACGATAAAATCGTAGCTTTTGTCGATAGCTTTACCGAAGCTCGACATGAGACGCTGGACGGCCAGCCTATAATAGGTGCAGATGGGCAGGTGAAGAAAGAACGTCGCCTGATAAACACCCGCGTTCTGCTCGAGACCTTCTCCGACGAGGAGGCCATCGAATTGTTAGGTGGTGAAACGTCCTCGCTTTAGATCTTCCCCGTATCTGTGTTTCTCGCCTTACTAACGCTTTCTTTCCTTTTGCAGGGTCAATGGCCGGAGCCGATGAGAGGTTGAAGAAACTGAAAGCGAAGAGGGCCCGGGAAGCACAGGCTCGGGAAGAGGCGTCGCACTCCAAAGATCAGGAAGTTGTCCCTTCTGGGGCCCCGCACGAGGGTGTTTCCACGGCCGCTGCCCTCGAAGGATCCACTCAGTCTCAGCCTGCTGCCGCTGTGTCGGGGACCGCGGGTGACCGCACAACTCCTGCGGGAAGCCAATCCCCGACTACCCAAGGGACTCCGAAGAGGCAGCGCGTTGCGGAGGTCGTCGATCTGGGCGGTGAAGACAGTCCCCCGGTTCCTTCCAGCTTTGACCTTCCCCCCTGCCATCAAAAACCTCACTTCTTCTCCGAGGTCACTTATCCTCGCACCCTTCCCTCCGAGATCCAAACCGTGCTGGGGACCGCTACTGAAGTGAGGAGGAAGATGCTTTTTGAGGACCTGTCGGCCGTCATGCGTATCTGCTCGACTGCCATCATTCTAAATGACGAGACCCGCCCTGCTGCTGAACTGGCCCACCTGCAGGAGGCGCTGGATACCTTGGGCGCTGAGATGCTCGGCATCCGCAAGGAACTAAAAGAGTGCCGAGATCTGAACAAAGAGCAAAGCAAGCAGCAGCAGTTGGTCGAGGCCAAGCTTAAGGAAGCCGAGGAGACAAAGAAAAGCCACCTTGCCCGAATCGCTGAGCTGAAGTTGGAGGAGAAGCGGCTTAAGGTAAGGATTGCCGAGTTGGAAGATGCGGTGCGGCCAGCCGAAGGGGAAACTGAGGAGGACAAGCTCGTAACCACTCGTGCGGCGTTTGTGGCGCAGCTCCGGAAGCTTGAGCAGGATCTCCGAGTGTCCGAGGATGATTCTATCGAAACCGCGGGCATAGGGTTCCGCAGTGCCGTGGCGCAGCTTCGGGTTCTCAACCCCGACCTTGTCATTGAAGGGATCGACCCCGACGCTGAGGTGGTGGATGGCCAGATCGTGTATCCTCTGCGGGAGAACGACATTCATGTGCACGAGGAGCCTGACGGGGCCGCAGCTGAGTAGGTTTTTTATCTTTGTTTTGGTCGGCCTGCGAGCCGTTTTGTTTCGCCCGGCTTGTGGGCTTAGCTGATGTACTTTTTGCACAATGGTTATTTTCGCCCGGCTTGTGGGCTCATATTTGTAACTTTTTGGACCAAGGGTTTTGCCCGTTATTCGTACTTTATAATATCTCTTTGATAATTTTCCTTGTGTGTGATGCGGTGTTTGTTATACTTTATTTTTGCCTAAGTAATAAGGCTTCGGGATTTGCTCGACCTTGATCGTCCCTTACCGCGTGGAGAGCTGGTCAGGCGGCCGGAGGAGTACTCCGACCTTCAACGAGGCTAAGAGCTCGGTCGAGGTCCTAGTCTCGTGGCATGAACTTCCCATCGCGAGCTGGGTGTTATGCCCGGTTGGCACGACGACGGTGGGCCTCGATCGAGGTATCCCCGCCGGATCAAATGTCCTCGCGCACACACAACGCGGTCTCTGATCGCCGTGTTCTTATAGGGGTGTCGCGCTTGTACCCTAGCGCGTCCCCATATCGCGGTGCTGGTGAGCCGCGGGCAGTGTTTAACTGTAATATTGTTTTAGCTTTTCAGCGTTCCATGGTCGAGCAAGTTCTTCCCCGTGCAGATTTTCGAGGAAATAGGCTCCTGTCCCCGTTTTCGCGCGGACGCGGTAAGGGCCCTCCCAGTTCGCGGCGAGTTTGCCTTCTCGCGAGTCTTTCTGGTTCCTTCGTAGGACGAGGGTGCCCACCTGAAAATCACGTTTAATGACTCTGTCGTTATAACGTAGTGTTATTTTTTGTTTAAGTGACGCCTCTCGGAGAGAAGCGCCCGAGCATGTTTCCTCCACGAAGTCGAGTTCTTCCCTCAAGGCTTCGTCGTTCGCGTTCCCGTCGAGGGGGGCTTCCGTCCTCCTCGAGGGTTCTCTGATCTCCACGGGGATCACTGCCTCCGTTCCATAGGTCAAACGGAAAGGGGTCTCCCCGGTCGTGGAGTGTGGGGTTGTTCGGTAGGCCCAGAGAACGCTGTGTAGCTCTTCGACCCACCGTTGTTTGGCGTCGCCCAGTCTCCGTCTTAATCCTCGAAGGATCACTCTATTCGCGGCCTCAGCCTGCCTGTTCGTTTGAGGGTGCTCGACCGACGTGAAGTGCTGCTTCATGCCTAGTTTTGTGACGAAGTCTTGGAAGTTCCTGTCGGTGAACTGGGTTCCGTTGTCCGTGACGATGGCTTGAGGCACTCCGAACCGGGCGAGGATATTTCTTTTGTAGAAACGAAGTATGTTGAAAGCAGTGATTTTGGCCAATGCTTCTGCTTCAATCCACTTTGTGAAGTAATCTACCCCAACGATGAGGTATTTGTTTTGATACGACCCCTGGACGAAAGGTCCGAGGATATCCATCCCCCACCATGCGAACGGCCACGGGGAGGATAGCGTCGTGAGTTCGCTGGGGGAGCGAGGTGCATGTCCCCGTGCCGCTGGCATTTATCGCACTTCTTGACGTGCTCCTTGGCGTCTTGTTGCATGGTCGGCCAGTAATATCCTGCCCGGAGTGCTTTACGAGCTAGCGATCGTCCGCCGAGGTGCTGCGCATTGATTCCCTCGTGGATCTCCTGGAGTATGCCGGGGACCTTGGTATCTTCGACACATCTGAGGAGGGGAATAGAGAATCCTCGCCGGTATAGCTTATCCTCGACTATAGTGTACGAGCACGCCCGTCTCTTGACCATTCTAGCTTCTTTGGGATCTTCGGGCAGTTTGCCCGTCGTGAGGTATTCATATATCGGGGTCATCCAGCAGTCGCTGTCCCCGATGGCGCTGATGTCCGAAATCATGCCTGGTTTGTCAATGCTCGGGCGGGAAAGGACCTCTTGTATGACGGATTTGTTCCCGCCTTTCTTTTTCGTGCTCGCCAACTTTGACAGGATGTCCGCTCGGGCATTATGCTCCCGGGGGATGTGAGTTACTTCCGCCGAGGTGAACTTTTTCATCTTCTCTTTTACCAAGGCCAAGTATTCTATGAGACTGTCGTTCTTGGCTTGGTACTCTCCTCGGACTTGCGAGGCCACGAGCTGAGAATCGGTGAACAACTTGACCTCCTTGGCGCCAAGGTCCTCGGCCAGCCTGAGTCCCGCGAGGAAGGCCTCGTATTCGGCTTGGTTATTCGAAGTCGGGAAGGACAGTTCGAGGGACACCTCGATGAGGATGCCTTCCTCGTTTTCGAGGATGATTCCCGCTCCGCTGCCTTTCGGACTGGATGCCCCGTCGACATAGATTGTCCATTTCTGCGACCCGTTGGTTGAGGGTTCTGGGACGGTCATCTCTGCTACAAAGTCGGCCAGTACCTGTGCATTCAAGGCTTTCCTCCCTTCATATCGGATGTCGAATTCGGCCAGCTCGAGTGACCACCTGAGCATCCTCCCCGCCATATCCGATCATCTGAGGAGTTGCCTGATCGGCTGGTCGGTCCTCACGATGACGGTATGGGCGAGGAAGTAGTGGCGTAGTCTTCTGGCCGCGGTGACGAGGCCCAGTGTGACTTTCTCGATCTGCTGATACCTGAGTTCGGGGCCTTGGAGAGCTTTGCTCGTGAAGTAAACTGGCTTCTGTCCGTCTGGTGTTTCCCGAATGAGGACGGCGCTGACCGCTTCGCTCGTGATCGCAAGATATAAGAAGAGTGTTTCCCCGCTCTCGGGTCGCGAGAGGACCGGGGGTTGCGATAGGACTTGTTTCAAATGTGCGAGTGCTTGTTCGCATTCCTCGCTCCACTCATACTCCGCTTTTTGCCGGAGGAGTTTGAAAAAGGGGAGTACGTACTGTGCGGACTTGGCGACGAACCGGGAAAGGGCGGTGAGCATTCCGTTCAATGATTGTATTGACTTCTTCGAGCCCGGAGTAGGGAGCTCGGAAAAGGCTCTACACTTGTCGGGGTTTTCCTCGATTCCTCGTTCCGTGAGGTAAAATCCGAGGAACTTTCCCGCCCGGACACCGAAGGTGCATTTGTCGGGATTAAACCTCATACGGCATCTTCTCGCCGTGTCGAACACCTTCTTGAGGTGCGCGGCGTGGTTGACTTCTTCTGCAGACTTGACGATCATGTCATCCATGAAAACTTCGAGCATGTCTCCGATTTCAGTCCGGAAGACCTTGTTCATCATCCGTTGGTAGGTCGCACCGGCATTCTTCAGACCGAAGGGCATTACGTTATAATAGTAGTTGCCCAACGCGGTCATGAAGGCCGTGTGTTGCTTGTCGACCTTGTCCATGGGAATTTGGTTGTATCCTGAATAGGCGTCCATGAAAGATAGTAGTTTGTAACCTGCAGAATTGTCGCCCAGTTGGTCGATGTTAGGCAAGGGGTAACAGTCTTTCGGGCAAGCCCGGTTAAGATCAGTATAATCAACGCACATTCTCCATTTTCCATTATTTTTCTTAACAAGTACAACGTTGGACAGCCATGTCGTGTATTTGGCTTCCAAAATAAAATTTGCCTCTAGGAGGTCTTTTACAGCTTTCTCGGCAGCCTCCGCTTTCTCGGGAGACTGCTTACGCCTACGTTGTGCTATGGCCCTAGCGGCCGGATCTACTGCGAGCTGATGGCAAGCCACCTCGGGGTCGAGGCCAGACATCTCGGATGCGTTCCACGCGAAGAGGTCAGCGTTCTCCCTCAGACATGCTTTCAGCTACTCTTTGGCTAGGTCGGGGATCCCGGTGCCGATCTTCACGTTGCGATCTGGGCCGTCTCCGAGGGCCACGAGCTCGAAATCTCCATCTGGGATGGGGCGTGTTGGGTGGAGAGGCTGCCCATTGTTTTCCGCCTGGTGGTCGTGGTCTTCGACTTTGTCTTCATCGGGCTCGCCGGAGAACCTGCTGTCGAGGTCGACCGCGTTGACGCGCGGGAGAGGTACCTGTCCGACGTCTTGGGGTGGTTTGGCCACGGCCTTAGGTTTGGGACCAATGGAACTTAGGCCCTTGACGGTGGCGTCGAAGCATCTCCTGGCCGCGTCGATGTCCCCGTGCATCGTCACTACTCGTCCCCTCCTCGTGTAGTACTTCATTTTGAGGTGGACCGTTGACGGGACCGCCGTGAGTTCAGCAAGGGTGGTCCTTCCGAGGATGCAGTTGTAAAGGGATGGACATTCAACCACCAGGAAACGGATCTTCACCTGTCGGGCCGTGTCTTCGGCCCCGAACGTAACCATTAGCTCCACGTAACCCCATGGTCTGGTGGTGGTTCCATTGAACCCCTGTAGGTCTGACCCGACGTACGGGGTCAAATGCCTCTCGTCCAGCTGAAGGGTCCCGAACAAATGAGAATACATGATGTCGACCGAGCTCCCCTGGTCGACTAGGATTCTTCGGACGTCAAAGTTCGCCATTTGGGCCCTGACCAGGAGGGGAATAGTGGCGTTTGGTGCTCCCCCGGGGAGTTCCTCGAGGTAGAAGGTTATGGGATTGGAGTTTCCCCGCACTTTCTCGAGGGTGGTCGCCTTCGACGATGTCGCGGATTCCAGCTCGTCAAACTTCCGTTTGATCGACCCAACCGATATTTTCTCGGGGTCGGCTCCGGAGATAACCATTGCTTTGGGGAAGCCTTCCCAGGTACTACGGGCCGTGACGGGGCCCTCGTCGGGGAAAGTCGCCCACATGTTGCGGATTGCCTCTTCGCCCTCGATGATTGGGGGGACGAAGAAGTCCTCGGGTCGAGTGACGCTGAGGGCGACCTGAAGCTGGCTGTCGCCGGGAGGAGGTGTTGCCTCCTCGACGTTCTGTGATTCCTTTGAGCTGGGACGAGGGGGGTCATTCTGTTAGGCATACTTCTTCAAGTGCCCTTCTTTGATGAGAATCTCAATGGCATCCTTAAGGTGGATGCAATCTTCGGTCACGTGCCCGTGGCTTCGGTGGAACCTGCAGTACTTAGATTTGTCAACGTTTGGTTTGGGGGCCGCGGGCTTCGGGAAGCGGACTCCTCCTTTCACAAACTCGGAATTCTGGCAGTCTGAGAGGATCCGGGACCGGGAAGTGTTGAGCGGCGTGTACTCTGTGAATCGGCCAGCTGGCCCGCGCGGTTCCCGGGGATCTCGATTGCGGTTTTCTTTCTTCTTCTCTCCTCCCCGTCGGGGAGAAGCATCATCGTCTTTGTGGCCGCGGGGGCCTTCCCTACGTCTCGTCTCAAGAGCGATCTGGGCTGCTTCCGTCTCTTCGAGTTCGATGTACTTCTGGGCCCGAGCGAGAAGGTCCTCGAGACGCCGGGGTCTTCGGAGGCCAATCGATTTGGCAAAGTCCGACCCGGCGCGTAGTCCGTGAATAATTAAGTATTTCTTCATGTCGTCGGTCGTATGGACCTCGACGGCTTCCTTGTTAAACCTCTCAATGTAATTTCGAAGGGATTCGTTCCTCCCTTGGAAGATCTTTTCTAGGGCAGCCTCTGTCTTCGGGTGTCGACGTGACGCGGTGAAGTGCTTGGTGAAGCGCTGCTTCAGTTGTTTCCATGACGTGATCGAACCAGGTTCCAGACCCTTGTACCATGTCATGGCTCCCTTCCACAAGGTGGTGGGGAATAGCCTGCACCTGATGGCTCCCCTGACGTTTTGGAAGTCGAGCATCGCTTTGAAACTCTCCACGTGATCGTCGGGGTCGGTCAGTCCGTCGTAGGTCCCCAATGGTGGTGGTTTCTCCATGCCCGGAGGGATTGGGGCGTCCATGATTTCCCACGACAAGGGGGTCCTTTGGTCCTCGTCGTCGCTACCAGCCGGGGACCTTGAAGGCGACCCATGGTGCCGTGGAGGGGAGTTCCTCGAACGGTTCTTTGGTCTCTCTTCAGCCTGCTTGGACTTCTTGGAGATGGTGGAGGCCCTGGGTTCCTTCCGAGGCGGGGAACGAGGGCGCTTCTGGGTGATCGCCGGCTGGGGGCGCTCGAGGCGCGGTCGTCGACCATGGCGTACGGGAGACGGGGTCCGGGAATATTCGGAAGGGGTCCTCCGCGGGGAAGGAGAGCGGCGAGGTGACGGGGGACGACGATGTCTTCGCGGGGAAGATCGTCGTGCCCGTCCTTGCTCCAGGGCTTCGATTCTGGTGTTCTGCTGCGCGATCAGCTGATTGGTCTGGTTGATTAATGCGAACAGGGCCACGGTGCTTGGGTCCGCGTTGGACGGCGGAGCCACTGGCTGGAGAGGGGTCTGCTGGTCGTCCGTGCGGACGACGTTGATGGTCGTATCTTGGGAGTCCGGGGAGGCGGTCTGTCCGTCCCTTATGTCGCCTTCGTCGCCGTGGAGGATGATGGCGTCCTCACGGTGGTTCCCGTTCTCCAGTTGTGCGAGCACGGTGTCCAGAGCCTGGTTGACGGTCGGATTGGCCATGTTGGTGATGAATAGAGGAAGCTTTGGTTTATCGAGGAGAAAACGGGGAAGCTTATAAAGTTTCCCACAGACAGCGCCACTGATCGTACCTGGATCAGACAGTTACAGGTGGCCAACGACGTCCGTTGAGCTCTGGCTCCGGTGAGGTTGAAGGACGGCGGGGGGGTGTACCTGCAAGGTACTCCGACGCTCAAGTTAGGGAGTGCACAGAGTAACAGCAAATACAAAGAGTGAGAAAAGTGACTTAACCTGACCCTCTCAAGTGAGAGGGTATTTATAGAGAACCCCCAGCGCGGGGCCAACGGTTACTTGCATTGGGCTGGATTGTCAGGCCCAATCCAAGTAACTGCCAGGGCTTACGTGGCGTAGTGAAGACCAGCGCGTGGTCTTCGCCCTGGGGTAACCGCTCCTAGATTTCCAGGATTAGGGCAGACCGAATCCTTCGGGAGTGGGAGGTTACTTGGAACGTGTCCACGTGGTACGGACCGTCAGACACTCCTCGCGGGGGAGGAGTCTTCTGTGTCGAGGACCAACAAGCCGTACGACGGACATGGCCTCGCGGGGAGGGACCATGTCTGCCGAGGAGTGGTATGTGGCATTCTCGCGGGGAGAAGCTGGCATGTCGGGGATGTACCTATCCCCTCGGGGTGCGAGGTCCTCCTGCCCTGTTGGCCCAAGTGCCCGACACTGTAAAGTGCTCGGGGGAAACGTTGGTATGCTTGCAGCAGTCAAGTGCCCCGCAGAGGGGTCTTAGTGGGCCTCCCCATGCTATATGGGTTGGGCCTGCTCGACTGTTGGGCAGCCTCGGCCCAGTCCAGAACAATATTTATACTGGATTGACCCGCTTTGAGAATACTACATAGAATATTATGCAAAGTGTCATAAGTTATTCTCAAGGTGATAATGGTATATACCACCATTCGACCTAATCTATTATAGACCCTAGATGTGGAGTCGAGTACTTTATGTTGATTAAACGTTGCCTGTAACTAGATGGCCATAAAGACAGTTGATGGGTACTCCACAAATTATGTTGAGGTACATGGGTGAGCTAGATGGAATTTTCCCATCATCCATAACAAGATAAATTTCTAAGGACCCAATATTGAAATGGACAAGGGTGACACGGTCTATGTCACGTGTTCAATATAGACATAAGGGCAAAAGGGTAATTATACCTACAAGTATTATCACAAAAATGTTTTATCATATCACATGACATTTTTGTGATTTGGATAGCAGTGATGTGTTGCTAGATATCGCTCGCTCTTTATTATATTAAATGTATGGTTTAATACAATTACCAACATCACGAGAACTTACAGGGTCACACACATAAGAACGGATTGATGGGAGATAGAATAAATAAGTGAAATAAAGAAGACCATACAGGATCGGCCCAACATATTTGAAGACCTAAGACGAAATATAAGTAAAAATATTTTTTGAAACAACAATAATATAGTTTATTTAAAAGTATAATATTTATTATTAATATAAGTTTTTGTTGCGTATAGGCAATAATAGAGTTTTTATAATTTTTAAAATAAAAATAAAAAATTATTGTATTAAAATTATACATACTTTTTTTTAAGAAAAATGTCTAACTAATAAAAATTTAATACAACACACAATGAATAGTGTGAGGTAGTGCAAGTATGCACCATGTGATGTGTCAAAATATTTAAAAACTTAAAACTATTGCCACAAAGTATCAAACCCAGCAACATTTGTCCCATGAGAAAACACATAACCATTACGGTTTGTTTACAAATTATTTATAAAAAAAGGCATTTTCTTTTAGCAATTGAGGCCTAAATAAAGGCCCAAAATTATGAGGCCTAAGGATCTTGCCTTACTCGCCTTGGGCTTGGGTCGGGTCTGAGACCATATGGTACGAGATACTTAAGAGAATTAAGAAACATCGTAAGGTATGGTATACTTCAGTGAATTTTAGAACACTGTAAGGTACAATGCACTTAAGTGGAAAACAAAATACGGTAAGGTATCATGCGCTTAAGTGAAACACAGTACAGCATAAGGTACAATGCACTTAAGGGAGCTTTTTAGCTTGCAGCCCACACAAGTGGTTCTAAAAATAGAAACATTGTGCAAAAGCTTTTAGACTTGAAGAATTCAATTTTGAACCTTATTTGTATTCTCTCTCACACACAATGTCTTCATTCGTAGCAGCTAGTATTAAGATTGAAGGCACTCTATTTGTTCGAACTGAGTAAAGCCATTTTTCTTTGTTTAACGCTTATGATCGTTCATCTAATTCAGCATCAAAAGTTTCAATCACCACAAGAGGTAACTATTTCTATCACTGATCATTATCATTCGTAAGGATCGACCCAAGGGAAAATTTTGTTTTTCTGCCACATTCTTATTGTGATTTCTCTTCAGTGGTATCAGAGCCACTTACGAAACCATGTATTGAATAGTTGTTTATTTTATGTACTTTCTGTATTAATTTGATTAAAAAATAAAATGAATCAAATAATAATTGAGTAATTAACTATTGGCATCATCTTGTGTACAATTTGGATGATTCGACTTTGACTATGCTTTAGAATTTGACTTTTGTAAGGTGAAGTAGCGATATTTAAATCATCCATAAGTAATTCTAGTGTGATGATAGTATATTCGATATATTGTTTCTATTTCGTCTATTCTATTGCGTAACTATTGTAATTCTTTTGAACGATCAATGGTCATATGCTTCAGAATCTGATATTAGTATGGTGAAGCAATGGCATTTCGATCAATCATTGTGTTTTTCATGGTATGAATATGTTGCATTAGAGCTTATTACGATGCAAGGGTTATGTTGTAAACAGTTATGCGATTAGGGTTTATGACGGCACAAGAGTTGTGTTTTAGGGTTTGTAGAAATAACCAAGTGTTGATGCAAAAAAGGACGTTGATTCCAAATGAAATGTTCATTAAAATCTGTTTAATCTCTGAAATTTAATTTGATTTATTTAATTTATAGAATTTAATAATGATATTAATAAAATGTGTTTATTATTGTTTCCTTATGGTGAGTGAGTATGTCCTTCGTTTTCTTTTATTTTATTTCGGGAATTTTAAATATGATGTGTGTGTCATGTATTTCTCTATTATCTCCTTATGTAACTTATTTTCTCATCTCACTCTCTCATATGTAAAATGATTACTCTTTGATGTAATACAATGTAATAAAGAAAAGAAGAGGACAATATCAAAAGAGAACAATCATGGAGGTCTAGCTTAGAAAAGTGTGGATTGATATTAGATTTAGCTTAGGTTCTTTCATTGGCTTGAGGGAACAATTGTGTTAGGGGCCATAATCGTGTCATATTGCATGTATGTTGATGCATGTGAATGTATGTTGATACATGTGAGAGACGATTTATATGATAAATAGGTCAGTGAGACCAAACTAATTACAAATTCCCTCAAAATGAATATTAAATTTATGTTTTCTAAATTTTAGCACTCATCAAGACTAGTATCGAATAATGTAGGTTTTGCCTAATGAAAGTTGTATGTTCTATATTAGTAAGGTGTGAAGGGATAAATGTAATATCCAATTGTTAAAACAATGGGTCAAACATAACTAAACTAATTAAAATAATATTATATATATTTAGAAGTAAGAGTTGGGACCAATCCATATGATGGATTAGAATAAAGAGTTATTCACCCAACCAATAATATTTGAGAGTTGTATTATATACAATTGGAAGGAGTTCCCAACTTAATAGTCAAGTTTGGTGTAATTAGCCTAACAGTGACTTAAAACAAAGTGAAATATGGATCTAGATCCACTAGAAAACTTTCCAACCGGATTTCCGAATCAATTGGTGAAGGTCAATTGGTTTAAGTAAAATAGGGGAGAATATTTAATTAAAGGCTTAATGAAATATGTTTTTAATGATACTTATATCTTCATGATCTTTTTATGTAGATTATCATGTCAACAAATACCTCTAACAACATTTTGCGATCAATCTTTGACAAGGAAAATTTGTCTGAGATAAATTTTCTACATTGGCACCGAAACTTGAGGATTGTCCTCAAACATGATAAAAAGTTGTATGTCTTAGAGTCACATTGTCACTTTTTCCAATCAACACTTCAGTTTTGTGCTTAGATCCAATCAACTCAAAAAAGTTCTTTCGACATACAAGTACTCGACATGTCTCTCATCTCAGAATTATGCACTCAATTTGGCAAGGTAATCACTCAATCAACAATAAAAAGAATTTAACAACGAATTTGAAAATTTTCTAATCGAATCAATCAAAGTCATATTTAAACACACACTTTTGAGGTCTTTACAGGTTGTAACAAGGCTTGTGTCAGAGTAGGATAATTTAGGATAATAGGCTTAAACCTTTAAAGCAAGGTACCTAGTTTTCCCGATGTTATCGAATTCCTTCCATCTCATTATTTTATAAAGCACTTGGTACTAGAGAATTGCATATTGTTGGTCCTATTTTTCACACCAAAAAATTGAAGAATTTATTTTGACTTCTTGTTTTTCTTTCTTTTTCTTTTTATTTTTGATCAATTTCTCTAGTACCCCATCCCCAAACTTACTCGTTACTAACTTCCAAGAACAACCCCAAACTTATTCTTTTGCATTATACTAGGAAACTAAATTTTTTTACCTAACTCTAAAGAGGGTGGAAATATTTAATCTTTCAAGTCAATTAGCTATATAACATGGCTATGTCACCGAAAGAACAGTTCTAGCTCAAAGTGGTTAAGCAACATATAATCATATTAAAATATGGTGGCTTAAAAAGGTTCAGAGTTTTCACAAACAACTATCTCAGTGTGTATTTATTAGACCAATCAACTCAAAAACAGAAAAAGTGCACATTCCAGAAAATGACTAATGCATGGATACTCTCATAAGAAATAATAAATAGTGGAAAGTATTTGCTTAAACCTTGCAAGTTGAGGTATCTAAAGCTTGAGTACTAGTAGTCGGTCTCCCTTTTCTTTATCAACCTTTAATCTGCAAGAGAACTTCATTGTTGATCTCTTTCATTCTTTCTTTTTCTAATGACTTTTTCTTTTCTTTTTCATGATGGCACTGGTAAGATAGAAAATTAAAAACTGAAAGAAAAATAGCACCAAACAAGTTCATTAATTTCAAGCAAAGAAAAGTACAAGGGGGAGAGCTTTTAAAAATATAGTCAGTACTCTTCTTTGGATCATGGTACAAAAGAGGAAATAAAAATAAAAATAAAAACAAAAAACTCATAAGTCACATGTTGTTGGAGTTGAAGTAGTTGCTGAGATCTTGAACATCATCCTGAAATTGTTGATTCTGTCTGGCCCATAGAGTCCTCATTTTAGCTCTTCTATTCTACATGACTTGATCTTGCTCAATGAAGTATGTCTTTATAGCTGCAGATGTGGAAAAAATGCTCCTGCAAGTTTTGTACCTCCATATGCTCTAATTGATCTTCATAAAAGGTCTGGAAACTTATTCCAAATCTTGGTGGGTTAGCATAAAAGTGGGCAAGATTTCATTTATCCAACTTGTCATGCCTACTGCGTACTCCTCAAACCTTTGCAGGCGGTCAGACTCTTGCTATTGATGTGGGGATCCTTTTGGTTGGTTTATTTCAAAATAATAGACCTCTGGACCTTCTTGTTGTGCTTCTCCTTGAGTTGGTGGTGTTGTGGTTCTTCTCATTGTACTTTTATTGATTGCCATCATTGGACTAATCATCACATCAACAAGTTGGGCCTGCACTTCGGCTAATCTGCATAGCTCATTAATGACACGCAATTTTCCATAAGTTCTTTATAGAGTGTCAGCCATATATTTGATGTCATCTGCAATCAACAATCCAACATCAATCGGTTCATTGTTCAAAATAACCATCAGAGCATGGCACCTATTCACTATGAACTCAGTTTGGTTGGAAGAAGCCTCTAAAGTTTGGACAATAAATGATGCCCAGGCTCTAAGTATCGGGCTCATATCTTTATTGCACAATCTCAACATCTTCTCTTGAATAATCACTTATCGATGCCCAACGTGACAAAACTCAGCCAACATTCTCTCCCCCAGGCTCTCGGTTAATGCAACACCTGGCATATTTCGAACATAGCACCTAGAAGGAGTTTGAAGATGGATCAGATAATTAATTCTACCAGGGTTATAATTAATGTTATTGCCTCTCACATATAATGTGTAATCTTTGAATGGACTGTGAAAGGCATTGGCATAAAACTTGAGACCAATAGGTTAATTGGTCTCTTAGATTAAGCTATTGAATCGGGTCTATCATACCCCAATTTTGTCCTACCATTTATCTATTCTTTAACTTATTTTACATTTTGCATCTTTTGAAATTTTAGGTATGGATCTAGTTGGAACTTAGGAATCGTTTAATCAAGGAACATCTTTTTCACTTTTAGGTCTGGATCTACATTGTATAATTCTTAAACCATACTAGTTGCAATCATGTTCCTTTTGCATTGCATCCATAGCAACCCATTTGACCTATGGTCATGGTCATTCATGTTTAGACTTTGTGTATGTACCTATTTATATGTCCTCATTTCATGCATATGCATTGTTCTTACATTTCAAAACTTGATCCAGAGAAGTGCAATCATGAAGGAGACTCAATAATCAAAAGTAATTGAAAATAAAAGCAATAAGACAGGCAACAAAATAAATGTATTGGGGTGCTCCCCATGAATGTATTAGGGACATGCAACTACATTCTCCCCATTTTTTATGTTTGACAAGCTTTCACTTGGAATTGAGTCGACTTTGAGTAAAACACAAAAATGCTTATGCTCCCTCTGAAATATTGCACACAAACCACAACACAAAACACATAAAACAATTCTAGACTCACATTACAATTTCTCCCCCTTTGACAACATCAAAAAGAGATAGATTAAAATGCGTCTAAAAACCAAATAAACAACTACAAACAAATAATTCCATATGAACATATGAGCTAAACAGCTAAGAAGAATATACAACAACAGAGATCGGATATAGAACACGAAGATAGACATGCTACATGCAACAAAATGCAAATAGATAGGCAACACCAATATCTAACAACAAACAATTAAGTGATTAAAACTATTATGTAAAGGAATGAATTAACAACATAAATAATGCATTAACAACATAAATAATGCATTAACAACATAAATAATGAATTAACAACATAAATAATGCATGAACAAGTATTCAAATGCTCAAATGCACATAATTAGGAATACACATTTAAAGAGGCTTAAATGCAAAGTAGATCAATCAAGAACATATGCTAGAGATGAAATGGGTAAATTTAATAAGCTAATAAGCAAGCCAATGCATAACTCTAGAACAAACACATACAATGATATAAAATTGGATACATGAGTTATAGAGACATACCGATGTAGTCAGTAAGAGCTACGATTTGCTATAAGATAGTGTTAGTGAAAACAAAATATAGCAAATGAAACTAAACAAAATTTGTATTCAATTTAAAAATGTCAGTAAGCTGACTTTTAGTGTCAACATATGCAAAAGCAACATCCCCTTTTTTCATGTGATTTCTAAGAAAATGGTGTCAGATCTCAATATGTTTAGTTCGTGAATGAAGTACAGAATTCTTAGTGAGACTTATTGCACTAGTGCTATCGCACTTAATTAGAACATAGCCAAGTTTTAAATCATAATCTAGAAATTGTTGGTTTAGCCATAATACTTTTGCACAATAACTATCAATGGCTACATATTCAGCCCCAAAGGTAGAAAGAGCAATGATATACTGCTTCTTATTGTGCCAAGAAACTAAACAACTTCCAAATAAGTGACAAGTAGCATTAGTACTTTCTTATCCGACTTGCACCCCACGAAATCAGAATCAGAAAAACCTATTAAGCTATAAGCACTACCTTTCGGATACCAAAGACAATGATGGGAGGTTCCGTTAAGATACCTCAAAATAAGTTTCACGGTCTTAAAGTGGGATTCCTTAGGTGATGTTTGATATCTAGCACACATGCACACACTAAACACTATATTTGATCTACTCGTTGTTAAATAGAGTAAGGATCCGGTTATACCTCTATACCTAGTTACGTCGAAATTCACTCCTCTTTCATCTTTGTCAATAAGCAGATTTGAAGCCATTGGTGTTGAGATGATTCTCTAATCTTTCATATCAAACTTCTTGAGAAGCTTTAAGCATTATTTTGTTTGACTTATTAAAGTGCCTTCTTTGGTTTGCTTTATTTGTAATCCTAAGAAATATGTCATCTCCTATAAGAGACATCTCAAATTCTCCCTGCATCAAACTCATAAATTCTCCACAAAGAGATTCATTAGTAGACCTGAAAATCATATCATCTACATAAATTTGAACTAAGAGAGTATGTTTGTTCTTATGTCTTATAAACAAAGTGGTGTCCACTTTACCACGATTAAATCCTTGTTTAATCGAAAATTCACTAAATTGCTCATACCAAGACCTTGGAGCCTGTATGAGACCATAGAGGGATTTTTTCAGTTTAAAAACATGATTAGGATTATCTTGATCCTCAAAACCTGGGGGTCATGAGACATACACCTCTTCGTTTATATGGCCATTAAGAAAAGAAAATTTTACGTCCATTTGGTAAAGCTTAAAATCCAGGCAGCAAGCAAACGCCAAATGGAGTCTAATATCTTCTAGATGAGCTACAAGAACATAAGTCTCCTCGTACTTTATTCCTTCAGCTTGATTATATCCTTTTGCCACTAATATTGCTTTATTTCTAGTAATTACGTCATTTTCATCCATCTTGTTCCTAAATCCCCGTCTTGTGCCCCTAACAGTTTTATCAACTGGACGCAGGACAAGGTCCCAAACGTCGTTACATTTAAATTGGATAAGTTATTCTTACATAGCAAGTCACCGTCCCTTGTTAAGTAAAGCATCGAATATGGATTTAGGTTCAATATGAGAAATGAATGCAAAAAACTTACAGAAATTATTAACATGTGATGGACTAATCTTGAGGTAGCTGGTTCGAGGTATCTTGTTTTTCATCCTCGTGTGGGCTTTCCTTTTTATCTTCATTAATGTCCTCATCCTTTATTGAAGGTGAGGGATCCAATTTGAAACTTTCGTTATTGACCAGCTTTTGCGTTATCACACCTGAAACATCAAAACAAATACCCTTCCCTATCTTTTAGGGTGAGGAATCATCAAAAGCAGCATGAATTGACTAAAATAATCTTGATCAAGTTCAAACATAACTATTGGTTTATGCATTCTAAAAACAAATCATTTTGAAACTTGATCCAGAGAAGTGCAATCATGAAGGAGACTCAATAATCGAAAGTAATTAAAAATGAAAGCGGTAAGACAAGCAAAATACCATATTGGGGTGCCTCCCTTAATGTATTAGGGATATACAACTACACGATGTTATTTCGATTTCGGGGTTGATCGGTATCAACTTTGAATCAGTACACCCAAATTATTGTCTCACTGTGGATTAACAAAATCGCTACACCCAATTCCTTGGTGTGTAGCTCATTAATTTATACGATAATACTCTAATTCTTTATGCCAATTCAAATTTAAATTAGGTGTTCTAAGTGCGTTAATTCATAAGCAACAACTTCTAATTACCTATCCATAGTTAATTACAAAGTTAAATAAATTTTATAGATCAGATAAATATCATAACAGTTAGAATTCCCTAATTATCTAGATTAATTTGTACGCCCATAAGCGACAAAAAGCATTAAAAGCAAAAACAATTAAATAAGATAATAACATTAAAAGTACTCAACAAATCTCAAACAGACATATGATCCAACAAAGTAAAAATAAGGTGCATCTCGAAAAGACTTAATCTAGAGAAACATAGTTATTCATTGATAAACGAATAAATACCATGAGTTGATAAGTCTTCACTATCAAAATCTATGATAGAATTGCTCTCCAATTACTCCAATGTGCTCCAAAATTATCCCTTGAATGTCCATAGTCGTCACTTTCTGTATAGAATTCAAAACCCTTGAAAAAGTAGCCAAACAACCCTTTAAATAGACAATTGTGTGTCATCAAAAAAGTATGTCATCGCGCCGTGACAAGTCAGTATTGCATCGTAATGCAAGCCTCATCGTGTCGTGATGTGATGAGTCACGGGCGCGAGAATTCCTGAAGCAAATCCTTTATTTTTTCACTTTTTATTCACAAATTTTACTAAGGGTTTATTTCTTCCTTGCCGTAGATTTTTGCTTATTTCTTCACACTTTGGCTTCGATTTTGGTCAATATTCTTCCGAATTCATCCGAATTTTCTCTTAAAAATCATGTAATAACGACTTCCATCACAATTCATGAAAAGAATTTTGTAATTCTTCATATGAAGTACTCTCTCAATTCAGAATCACTATCCTTATGTTCTTCATCACTTGAATAATGTGATGCCATCAACGCCTTGCTTGCATGATCTTCATCAAAATATGAATGTGAGAACACTCTTCCATCTAACCATGTTTTGAATGATGTCAAAACTAGAAAAGTGCGTTAGCATTTAGGTATATTGGGTCGTATCAACCAAAGTTTAGATATGCATTGATCTTTTTAGCCTTAGGATGCATACAAATTATTTTGAAAATGATTAGAAATGTCTAGGCATGCTTCATACATCAAAAACAAAGTTTTATGTGTGAACATTGTTGTATAGGCTGACACATACGCGTTCAGGTCGACCTATAGAAGCTTTTGCTTCAGTATAGGTCGACACATAGCTTGTACAGGCCGACCTCCATGCATCATTATTAAAGCTTGTAGGTTATGTCCATAGGTCGCCTCACTTAGGTCGACCTGAGTACCTTGACAGGCCGACCTATTGCTTTCATAGGTCAACCTATAGCTTTCAAAAGCTTAAATTTTGTTTTACATCTTATTTTTTCTTGCATCCTTTTTGCCTATTTCCACACACACATAAATATACTCATGCATGCACCTTTTTCTAGTAAAGTACTAGTGTAAAACCTAAACAAAACCAGAATTACAAAGTGTTCCCATCATCTTCAACCTTTCTTCTATGCATACACATAATCAAACTACACATAATCATTTTTTGATTGGGTGACTATCTAGATTAGGGTTGATAACGTCCAATTAGGTTGGTGTAACCGAGAATATTAAGTTGGGGTCTTTGTGTGTTTCAAATAAGAAAACCAAGCTAGGGTTTTTCTTCAAGATCTTTAGGATTTGAAGGTTTTAGACAAGATAACACTAACACGGATTCAACCAAGTGAAGGCCTTAGGACACAATGGTTTCCTAGCAAAGGAGTAGCGCGAGATGGTGAATCGTGTTTGGGAATCTTGGGTTCAACAAGTGGGTGATAGGGATTAATTCGACCGAGCAAAAACCTTGACGACGAGGAGGTCTTTCAAACAAGTAGTCAAGAACATATGGATTGTAGCAGCATTGTTGGTGACTTGATCAAACTTTGATCAAGGTTTTGGAGGTGGTAGAATTAACAACAAACCATAGGGTTTGTGGGATTAGAGTTCTTCATCTCTTGTATAAACATTTTTGCATATATAAGGTTAATTGCAAGTATCTCATATCGACTTCGGATTGAGGGCAGATGTACCTACAGCGAGGCCGATTGGGCAACTTCCTGAACAAATATTTGTCTTTCTCTCTATCTATCTCTCTATTTCTTCTATTGTTGTTCTTGCAAATTATCGAGTTCATAGTTGTTTGATCAATTTGATCGAAAATTATTTTTCAATCATATTTTAAAGTGTTGTTGTTGATATAATCATAATCACTTTGATTGTGATTGGCTTTTAAACATCAACAAAACAAATTGAATTCCAATCGTTATAGATCGCACATAAATTGTTCGATAAATTGCTTTTGAGTATTTTTATTGGTTTGTGTTCATTGAAAATAAGCTTTACGTATAGCTTTGCATTTGATATATCTGTGAATTAATCGTTGTTGAACAATTTGTGTTTGTTATCATCCTAATTGGTTTACGTTACGCATAAGACAGTTTGAAAGACATTTTTTTCTGAAATAGTTGTTACCTTTGGTTGCCAAGCTTTTGTCAATAATCTAAGCACTTTTAGATTTAATTCATCATTTGTAAGACTTTTTTCGAGAGCCATCAAATGATTTGTTAAATGACTAAATCCTTTTTGCAAATCAAGGATAGATTCATGGGGCTCGATTAGAAATAATTCATATTCTTGTGATAGAGTATTCAATTTAGATCGTTTTACTTGTATTGTTCCTTTATGTGTGACTTCTAAAGTATCCTAAATCTCATTTGTTGTTTTACAATGAGATATACGAAATAATTCATCCATACCTAGGGTTGATTTAAGTATGTTCTTAGCCTTCTTGTCAAATAACATTTTCTTTTTATCAGCATCATTCCAATAAATTTTGATCTTGGATGTACCAACGTCATTACCAACACTTATGAGAATGAAAGGATCATTTTCAACAGCATTCCAAATATTATCGCCTTCTGGCTCAAGATACGCTTGCATGCGAATTTTCCAAAACTCATAATGTTCAACAACAAAGCATGGATGTTTGTTGTTACTACCATCATCTCTAAAAATCGGATTAGCGGAAGCCATAATTTTCGGATCGAAGAGCAAGTTACTTTAACCTTCTTCGATACCAATTGTAAATTCAAAGTGCAATCTAAGAGGAGGTGAATTAAATTTTGAGACATTTTCAGTTATTTTAAAGATGTTCTTATTTTCCCAAAAAATATGTTGATGAACTTATGAAGTAAAGTGCAGAATTTAAATGCAGAAAAATAAAGAACACAACAATGTATATTAGTTCCCCTTTCCAATAAATGGTACATCTAGTCCCCTCACACCCCGTGAGAGATTTTCATTATTGCTAGATCTGTGTACAATCCTCACAACAAGACTTCTCCTACAATCTTCTAACAATAATAAAGAAGCACACCACTTCCTTGATTCCACAAGCATCAAACCTATGATGGACTTTAAATTAAACCAATTCAACTGACCATTTTCTAATAATCACCAACACTATGATGATTATCACATAAACAAGAAAACACACCACTTTCTATTTACAATATTTAGAAAGCACATTGCTTTCTATTACAAATAAATGTCACTACACACTTGGTAATCAATACAAATTATGAATACAATTTTGAATAATCTTTTCAACTTAGCTTGAGTTTGTGAGGATTGTACACAGATCTAACAATAATGAAAATCTCTCACGGGGTGTGAGGGGACTAGATGTACCATTTATTGGAAAGGGGAACTAATATACATTGTTGTGTTCATACAATTCAAGAATATATATATATATATATATATATATATATATATATATATATATATATATATATATATCTTAAGTAGGGATGGCAATTTGGCCCATCACAAACGGGTACCCACAAAATAACCCACAATTGGTAAGGTAAAAACCCGCAAAAAATTGATACGGGCACGGACTCTGATAATTACCCAATTAAATAAGCGGGGGATGGGTGCGGGTATGGGTACATTAGTACCCACCCCGTCTCATATCTGCACAATATATATTTATATATTTTAATTTATATTATTTTATAAAAATAAATGTTTATAAAATTTTTAAAAAAACATCAATTTTGAACTACTACATATTTAATATAAGTGATCATTTATTTTATAATTCAACAATAAATTTTTTTAAAAACATTTTAATGCTTTTAAAAACTTACAATATTATGATATTTTATATTTGATATATTTATTTTTATTAGAAATGCGGGTAATGGATACGGGTACGGACACTTATATACCCATAGGGTATGGGGACGGGTGCCAATGTTAATACTCAAGCGGGTATGGGCTTGGGTATGGGAATTTTTTTTAACTGCGGTATGAGGACAGATACTATAGTACCCTACCCAAACTCTGCTCATTGTCATCCCTAATCTTAAGTGTTCAATATGTTTAAGAAGTTCGTATAAGATGTATGAATTTATGCACTAAAAATTTCTCTCAAAACGTTATGAACACATAGAAACATCTTCGCTTTTTGGAAAAACGTTGAACAAATTCGTTGATGCATCTCTATAATGTTCTGCAACTCAAAAAGAACAAAAATGGCAAAATGCACTCCAATCCAACATCCAAAAAGATGCATTGATCATTTAAACTAACTATCAAACACATTTGCTCATTTAAATAGCATATCCAAACTACCTATAACATAACCTAATACTCAATTTCTACAAATGTAGATTGAAATCAATAAAAGTTTAGAGAAATCAAAAACTTATTAAATCTAAGTTTGATGATG
Organism: Lathyrus tuberosus; assembly: GCA_022829125.1. Classification (NCBI taxonomy): domain Eukaryota; kingdom Viridiplantae; phylum Streptophyta; class Magnoliopsida; order Fabales; family Fabaceae; genus Lathyrus; species Lathyrus tuberosus. The sequence goes on from JALAZF010000026.1 coordinate 466,945, forward strand.
GACTCTTTGATCGATTGGATGTTGATGGTAGAAATTTGAAAGTGTTTTGAATGAGTTTGAGGATTTGTGATACGGGCACGGGCTCGGGTAATTACCCAATTAAATAAGCGGGGGATGGGTGCGAGTATGGATACATTAGTACCCACCCGCCCCATACCTGCACAATATATATTTATATATTTTAATTTATATTATTATATAAAAATAAATTTTTATAAAAAATTTTAAAAAACATCAATTTTGAAATACTACATATTTAATATAAGTGATTATTTATTTTATAATTCAACAATAAATTTTTTTTAAAATTTTTTAATGCTTTTAAAAACTTATAATTTTATGATATTTTATACTTGATATATTTATTTTTATTAGAAATGCGGGTAATGGATACGGGTACTGACATTTATATACTCATAGGGTATAAGGACGGGGTGTCAATGTTGATACCCAAGCGGGTATGGGTTCGGGTACGGAAATTTTTTTTAACTGCGGTATGAGAACAGATACTATAGTACCCTACCTAAACTTTGCCCATTACAATTCCTAATCTTAAGTGTTCAATATGTTTAAGAAGTTTGTATAAGATGTATGAATTTATGCACTAAAAATTTCTCTAAAAAAGTTATGAGCACATAGAAACATCTTCGATTTTTAGAAAAACGTTGAACAAATTCATTGATGCTTCTTTATAATGTTTTGCAACTCAAAAAGGACAAAAATGGCAAAATGCACTCCAATCTAACATCCAAAAAATGCATTGATCCTTTAAACTAACTATCAAACACATTTGCTCATTTAAATAGCATATCCAAACTACCTATAACATAACCTAGTACTCAATTTCTACAAATGTAGATTGAAATCAATAAAAGTTTAGAGAAATCAAAAACTTATTAAATGTAAGTTTGATGATGGACTCTTTGATCGATTGTATGTTGATGGTAGAAATTTGAAAGTGTTTCGAATGAGTTTGAGAGTTTGTGAGTTGAGAGAGTTTAGGAGTTGAGAGATTTTAAGAGTTTGTAAGTTTTAAGAGTATTTTGAAAAATGATGAAGGAAAAGAGACTCTGAATTTTCGAATCGTAATTTTTGTTTTTTACCAAGGTGGAGAAACAACGTGGGTGTATAAATAAAGTTATTCCTTTATTATTATTATTATTATTATTATTTGGATTTGGATACTAAAGCCCAATTATTTCAGATTATTTGACTTTTTTAAAACTAAATAATCTCTAAATACACAAATGAAATTCTTTTTTATTTAAAAATCTCTTAAAATAATCTCTAAATTACTTCATCATATCACTTCTATAGCTGCCGCATCTTATCTGCTACTTCCCTTCCCCTGTTACTTCAACAAACACACAGAACTTCTCAATCCTACCTTTCTTCTTCCTTTCTAGTAACTCACAACTGCAATCAATACACAAACATGCATTCCTTAACATGCTTGCCACTTTCTTCTCCTTCATCTATATCTTCTCTAAAGCCAAACCACCACAACAATCATTTATTCAATGCAACTTCAAGAAAAACCTGTTTTACTACCAGAGCTTCACTCTCATCATCTAAAGAATCTATCCTCAAGGATTTTCGGGAAAGAACAGCTCTTAAGGTAAACTATAAACCATGCAAAACCCTTTTTTTTTCCTTTCATTTATTTTCTTTACCACAATTGTTTATAAATATTTGGTTTGTTTTGAAGATTATCACAGGCTTGCAGAATTTTGATAAAGATAATGTTGCTTCTGTTGTTACTGCAGCAGAAAAGGTTCCTTACTTCACTCTTTCTCCATTGTTTTGATGATTAGGTAAGTTTTTCTATCTGACAGAAGATAACTCATAAAGAACTGAGTATGGCTTGCAGGGAGGAGCAACTCATGTCGATATAGCATGCGACCCGGAATTGGTGAAACTAGCTATCAGCCTAACTTCTTGTCCGGTATACTCGTGTTAGAAAATAAATTTATGCAGTTAGCACATTACGCAGATCTCAACCATCTGATCTAAATCTATGGTCGAGATTGCTTAAATTTGATTTAGCAAATGTATAATCGAAACTGTTTGACTCAAATCAATAGCGAGTTTGATTACTGCATGTAACTGTGTTTTATTATTAAGGGACAGCAATTTATGACTTGTTGCTCTTGCAGGTTTGTGTTTCTTCTGTAGATCCTGCAACATTTCCAGCCGCAGTTGAAGCAGGAGCACTTATGGTTCGACCTTTTTGTCTAGTTACATTTCAAAAATCAGTTCCAATTTCATACTCTAGTCAAAGATGAATTTAAAATTGGAGCTTATGAGATTTTTACTTAACATGATATGGCATTGGCAGGTTGAGATTGGAAATTATGATTCATTCTATGACAAGGGAATGATTTTTACTGCAGAGCAGGTAAAGAGTGGTTTTCTGTATTCAATCTTGAATGTTTATGATAGTCACTAGATCTTAATTAAGGAACACAATTTCAATGCAGATTTTGAGTCTAACGAAAGAGACAAGGAGGATGCTTCCATCGATAGTTTTGTCTGTCACTGTTCCGCACACACTAAGCCTCCCTGATCAGGTTACAATCAGAAGTGCCCAATTTTGCTGATAGTATCAATATTTTGATAGTATAAATAAACAAAATATATAAAAATTTTACAGGTCAAGCTTGCAGAGTTACTGGAACTAGAAGGTGTAGATATTATTCAAACAGAGGGAGGAAAATGTTCTAATCCTACAAAGTCTGGTGTTCTAGGTTTGATTGAGAAGGTAAACAGAAAAATATGTTTTGAGAATATAAAGATCAACAGAAAAATTGTTATCAAAATTCTAATCACCGGTTATTGTAGGCAACACCAACTTTAGCGGCAGCGTACTCTATATCACGTGCAGTTAAGATACCTGTCATGTGTTCATCTGGGCTAAGTGCTGTCACAGCACCTATGGCTATCACTGCTGGAGCTTCTGGTGTGGTAAGGATTTTTATTAAATCTCTTCCTGATTTTATGTTTTCTAGTACTACACCTTTCTGGCAGAAAGTTATTTGTCATTGACTTCGGTTCGGTGTATTTCTGAATCACAGGGCGTGGGCTCTGCAGTTAACCGACTAAATGACGTGGTTGCCATGATTGCTGAGGTCAGAAGCATTGCTGATTCATTGAAGACATCCTTTCAGACGCGTGAAGTGGAAACTTATAGACAGTAGCTTAATATATGTTGCAAGGATCGTGTTAAGGTGTTGTAGGTAGTGAATATAACGGGGGAGGAAAATTTGGATTCTTTCTTTAAGACTTTAGAACTGCTAGGATCCATTTATCTGGGTCTTATTCTATTTTAGACTTTTGCTGTAGTTCTGGTTTGTGTGAGGAAAATATTATAAGCAGAAAAATGATAATTATTCACAACAACAAACCAGAGCTGTGACTACAACTGAATATACAACTTAGAGTACTTGAGTAGTTTCAATTAATACAGGTGAAGCCTTATAAACAAGAAAATGAATATCTGGTTTTACTCGTCATACTCTGAATCCTCATCAGTTTCTTCATAATCACGGCTTTCCTGAAAAGTATCAGAAACCAAATTGTAATAACTGGACAAATAAGAGTTAGTTTACAAGCCATGAATATGACAGATTGGTTACCATTTTCTTGTTATACTCTGTCGTTGCTCTATCAAATTCTGCACGTTTTTCCGTTGCTATATCATAATATTGAACCTTCTCCTGTCAGATACTAGTTTCGTTAAAATAGAGCTCAACCAACGTGATGTTTCTTTTTTGGTCAGATCAAATTGAACAAAATATATGAACAACTCTAGTTTGCCAGGTATGTAAACAGAAAACAAACTTGAAAAGCTAGTTCTATATTCATTTGGAATAAACGGCAAAACGCTTAGCATTAGCACACCAAAAGCTGTTGACTCCACTAGCCTCAATCGAAGGTCAGACTCCCCAACGAATGGAATTTCAGAAAACTAGTTTGAACCCCTTTTTCTTTCGTTTTTTTTCAATTTCAAATTTTGCTGGATTTCACAATGATTGCAAACACACATAAACGGGCGCTATCTGGTCTAATGAAGAACTAAATTACTAAACCAACCTTGTTAATGCTACTAACAAAACATCAAAATCGGAAGAAAAAAATGATCTGTCCCTTGGTCAAACAAGAAACTAAAGATCATTTCAGCCTGGAATTCCAACCAGAGGAGACAGTTTTGCAACTTTTGCTTTACAGTAGCTGAATTTCAAAATTGTACACAACCTAGAAATTCCAAAGTAGTCATAATGAATTCCGCCCATTTCAAAATATAACAAAAATTTGTTCTTCGCGAGTTTTGTTCAAAATTTAACTCACCCATATTCAAACAAGTCATGATCATAACATGGAAATCAAGTTACAAAATCAGCAACATTAAAAACATAAATCTTTTTGACATAATTCCCAGAGCCAAAGTTTGAAACTTCAATTTATGATTCATTCAGTTTTCAGCCATCAAACATCACAATCATAATAACACAATTCAGGTAAAACATGCAACAGAGAAGTACAAAGGAAAACTAACCTCATAAGTCATTGTTTTCCACTTGTCTCCACATGCCTTGCCAACCTATATGAACACAGGAAGGAGGAAATCAAAAAATAAATAAATAAATAATATTACTAAGATGAAGATAAAAAATAATAATAATAAGTAATAATAATAGTGACGATCATAATGATATTTGCACAACCTTGCAAACTATAAAATAACTGTTAGTTTTTTTAAAAGTGGTGCTAACTAAACGTTTGAGTTGTTTATGTATAATTGTGCAACAATCTTACTTCAAGAGGAATTAAAAGTATAAAATAAAGTAGATGAAATATTAATATGAGGGTTCTATACATACATCACGCATTGACTTTACATCTGGGTTCTGCTTTTGAAACTCTTTCCGAAAATCCTCCCTTAAGAATGAAAAAGAACTTCCAATAAAGACGGTAATGTTGAAGCATTGAAAGACTTTCCATATAAAAAAAGCAGTTGTTGTTACATGCAGTTACTATGCTAGATCATTACCACAATGCCATATATAGCATAAACAGTAGTATGAATTGAACACAGAACAATAATATGTATAAGAAGCAAGGAAGGGAAATTACGAGAAGAAAATAATTTTTTAACGATTAATGATAAAGCATGTTTGAAGATAAGTGTTTGTCTTAACCAGAGTAGTCATTCCCGGATAAGGGCGCGAAGCGGCTGATCCCAAAAGTGGGATAGCGGGATCGCCTATGGCGGGATAAATTACATTTTTACATTTTTTGGATACATTACATGTAATAATTATAAACATATATTTAATGTAAAATTAAACAAATAAGTCAACACAAAATATTCATTAACCAAAGCACACATGAATCTTGAAGTGCATAAACGACTATGAAGAAGGTTAAGGTTGTGTCTCAACACAAATTTGATTGAAAAACTCAAAATTACCCTTAAAACATGGTAAATTTAATGAGTAATTTCAGTTTCTAGAGGGGAAAAGGATAGTGGGCCAGAAACCGCTTTGGGACGAGAACCGCTCTGCTTCGCTATCCCGCTATTTACCCTATTGTGGCCACTAAAGTGTTTTGCACCGCTAAGGCTTTTCTCATAGTGGTCAGCCTCCGGTCTGCTATAGCGGGATAGCACCGCTGTTGACTACTCTGGTCTCAACTCTTAAACTTGAAGTGGTAATGCTAATCAACAAATGGTAACTTCCTCGGCATCATTCCTCCGAAGTCAAAATACAGTCTACTGAGATAAATATCCATGAAATACAACAGAATACCATCAACTTCAGTAGCATACGAAAGAAAGTAAGTATATAACATCAACTAAAGTTGTTCATTGACTTCATTCTAATAACAAACCACTAATATTTGATACTAACACATCACAAAAGATAAGAATTAAACATCATATACAAAGAACAATGGGAGACAAGAAGTTTTACATGAAGTAGAAGAAAGCAGTGGGGGGTTTCTTTGGCTTCTTAGCATCAATCTTTTGCTTGTTCTTTCTATGCTTTGCTTTGGTTTTCTCTATAGTCTGCCGCACGGATCTCGTCGTTCCCTCATTTGATTTAATCCTCAACACTAGTTTGCTAAAAAACTCAACGCAGGATTGTGTTAAGTTAAGTAAACCTAAGAACACTACAAAAACTTGCAAAATTCAACCCAAAAATCAACATAATTCCAACCTCCAAAACTTTGTAACCTATAATCTTCTTCTTGTTGAATTGAAAACGGAGAAAGTAACATGGGGAAATTAAAGTTGGTAAAACCCCAATACTGAAGTGAATGAATACTAAATACCCTTGTTTTCGCAAAATTTGGACCTAATTTAGAGAGATAAAAACAAGAATACGAAAACCGTGACTTCAATCTATGTTTTAACCGTTATTTCTTATGGATTCCAATAGGGAGCGTAGAGAGTGAATGGAACCGAAACAGTGAAGAAAATGAGAGAAAAGTGATAAGAAATGGTACCCGGAGGAGATGGAGACGGAGGCGGAGGCGGAGGCGGAGGCGGAGGGTGGAGAAAGTTTAGCCTTTTTCGTCATGTGAGAGGTTGGTGCCTCTCAAGTATGAACTCTGCAACTATAATGTGGTGACGGTTTAACATTACTCTTTCTTTTTGCTTCGTTTAAGGATTAAATTTACTTGATTTTTAAATTTATTAGTATGTAACTAATATGTACCAACGGTTAAGGTTTTAACTATAGTTAATTTTTCATTCATAAATCTACTTTATAATGCTAGCAAAAATACTACTTTAACTCTTTTTTTTTTTCATTTTAAGACACATGCCTTCTTTTCCTTTTCTTTTCTTTTCTTTATTTATTTAAAACTCTCAATAAATAAATTTGAATGTATCTAGGCTAGTTGTAAAATTGTTATATTATAGCTCTCTTAAGATTAGGTTTGGGGTTGAGGATTAGGGTCTCGCTGTGACCCTTTTCTGGTGATTTGGTTGGCTTCTCTGACGGTGTTTTTTTCTGAGATAGTTTAAACTCCTCATCTTAGAATCAAGGACCTACATAAAGGGACATTGAAGGTGAAGATGTATTTGATTATCCTCGTTGTCCATGAGTTACGACAAATAGGGGTTTGCCGCTGCAGACCTCGATTACATAGAATTTGATGGCAATCCTCAGTTTCATGAGACAACGAGGATCGGTGGGAGTGAAGCGCAAGGCCTAGTTCAAGCTAATGACTTATTAGGCCAAAATCTTGAATTGAAATATGAGGTTATGCAAACACGAACAGTTGTTACGCGTACTTGCAAAAACATAATCACAGGGGAACGCACGGAAGAATGTGGTCCTTGGTTGATCAAGAGATAACTGAGGAAAATTTTGGGGAACCAAGGAGAACAATTAAAGGCCTAAGGATCGAAGAACGCAAGATTGGTAACTATGAGTATCCGAAAATAATTCTTTCCCAAGAAGAGGAGTTATGTATTTCGCAACCTTGGAAAAATGGTGTCATAGTGAAGATGCTAGGACGACGCATTGGTTTTAAAGCCATGGAAAGCATATTGCAGCAATTATGGACTCGGAAAGGCATCATTAACATTGTGGACCTTGGGCAAGAGCTCTTTATTGTAACCTCTACAAGTGAAAAAAAGACCAAGAATTCGCCTTGTTAGAGGGACCTTGGATAATTTATGATCATTATTTAATTGTGAGAGCTTAGAGTCCCAATTTCTACCCAGCTGGAAATGCGATCGAATAACTTGCGGTTTGGGTTCATATCTCTGGGTTGCCTATAGAATATTACGACGGTAGAGTCTTTATGTACATAGGCAACATGATAGGGAAAATTGTCAAAATCGACAAGAATACGCTCACTAGTGAAAGAGGGAAATACGCAAGACTGTGTATTCAGGTCAATCTTCTGAAACCTCTGCTTGTTATATTTTCGATCAAGGACCTACATTATAAAATTAAGTATGAAGGGTTGCACCTTCGTTGCCTTTCATGTGGGCGATTTGGTCACTCTACCAGCGGATGTAGTGAGTCAGAAGCTCCCCAAGACGATCTCAAAACCAGCCTTATTAATGGAGAACAAGGGCAAGGTTCTGCTACGGTTAAAGTGGGGATTAAGGCCCCTGGTCCATGGACAGTAGTGCAGAAACCCAGACGAACAAGAAAACAAAAAGTTGAAGTTATCAAGGAAGTTATATAGGTGGATAAAATTGGTCATTTGGGACAAAACAAAGGCACTGGTAGTGGCATGGGGTATAGTTTTCAGGCCCTGAATGATGTTCTGCCTGATATTGACGAAAATAAGGAGACTGCCCCTCATATCACCAACGTTGTTAAGGATGTTGAAAGTACAGCTACTAAGGACGCTGCAGTTGAGAAGATAGAAGGAACTCAAGGGCATCAAGGGAAGAGAATGAAGCAAATAGCCTCTTCAAATGAGCATAAGAATCACAAGATATTGACTATAATGGTGGATAAAGGAATTCAAAAAGGGAAAGGGATAGTTGCTACCAAAAATAAGGGAGTGCAGGATTTGGATGAACTACTAACAGTTGAAGAAGCTATTGGTCTAGTTGCAAGCTTAAACTTAAAGGATACTTCCAAATTAGGGGAGAAGGGTGATTACAAAGATGATGATGAATCTCAAAGCATTATGCGTCATAATTCTGATCAACTTGGCCCTAAATTTTTTAGAGTTTAAGGTCCATAGGTGAATATAACTCCTGATTGTTGTCCAAGCTCCACTTCTTTATCCGAGTCTGACTCTGTCAAGCACCTCAATCCTTGTGAGATGGATTTAAAGATGGAAGTTTGGGTTGTCTCAAATACTAAGGATAAAGTGACAAAGGTGGATTTGGTCAAGGAAACTCTTTTAGAGCTTCAAGGGGCTACGTTTTTGCACTCAATTCCTTAATGATCCAAAATCAAGTCATAATTATGTTCTGGAATTGTCGCGGAGCGAGAAACAAGGATTTTGTTAGAGTTTGCAAGGTATATGTTAATGAGCATCATCCTGATATTTTCATTATTATGGATACTCGAATTGACCCTAGCCTTCTTTGCAAAAAGTTTAATACGTTGGGGTTCGATGGTTTTATGCACCATGTACGAAAGTGACACCCTGAAGAACCATCTGATGTACCATTCGACGTAGCTCTAATCGCTCTCAACTATGGTAGCATGTGCCTCCTCTGGTACCAGATGACTTTCATAATCATTAAACATGTCCTTTATCTATCTATGTGATAAGGCAGGAGGAGAAGAGACAGTAGGGTGTCTGGGAATGGTCTAATTGTAGTCGAACTGCCACATGATGCGCTCAGGCAGATGGGGAGCAGTGAGATGCGATCCGCAGGCCAACCATCCTAAGTATATCATTATCTCGTCAAATGGTTGTGTCTCACAGTGATCAACATAGATGTTGCAGTGCATATCCTCAGCAACCAAACAATCAAGATAGACTCTATAAGGCTCGGTCGCCTGGTTCCCTCTGAGCGGGATAAAAGCAGTAGCACACGGCATATCCTCAGTGTAAGTTGGTACACTTGCCCAGCCGGAGATGCGCGGGAAGTGTTGGAGGATCCAAGCCTGAAATGAAAAGTTTTGAACACACGAATCATCAGTAATGGCTTTGCAAAAATGAAATGAAAATGACAAAAAAAAACATTTAAATACCAATAATTATTACTGTCAGTAGTGTGACATTGCCTATGACCTGCTTCGTCTTCCACATACATTACTTTCTCAACTTCGAATACAGGTAGACCAAACAAGCCGCCCCCTCCCCCAATTGTACTCATGGATCCGCTCGAAATCCACGAAGTACTGTAGGTAGACGACGTCTGTAAAGTGGCACTCTTGTCCACAAAAATTGCAATACCAACCAAATAAAGCAGGTATGCTCTCAATGCATGCGGTATGTGGAGCGCCACTTGCTCATCATCATCATCAGCCTCTTGTGCTCTTAGGATCTCATCATCATATATCTTTTTCAGGTATTCAAATATAGCATGAGCACCCCTGGTTCTATCCAACTCCTTCTTCGCCTCCCCTGGGTCAGCCCCCAGATAGTCTACCATTATCTCGAGTGCCTCGTCTTTTGTAATCCTCCCATGATCGGAAGATGTAGCAAACACAAGACATTGTCGAGTGTGATAGACATCTCACCATGCAGGAGATGAAACGACGAGGTCTCCGAGTGCCATCTCTCCATGAATGCATTAAGAATCTCGTGGTTGACCGTAGTATAATCGGTCATACACGAGTCCTTCAGCTCAGATAAGGACAAAACTGACTAAAACCAATCCTCGTTCGATTGAGGCAAGGTATCAATCTTCCTCCCGTGGTTAAGAAACTTCTACGAATCACGCTTCTGAAAAAAAAAAGTCAAAATTATGTCAATTAAAATTAACGTAAATAAATAATAATGAATCCAACCAATGATACATCTTCATCCCAAATATGTTTGGCAGTATGGTCTGGATACAGAGGCAATAATGACAAATTAACTAGGCCTCCTTCAAATGCCTCTAGCTCAGCATCCGCAACAGCCTCACCCTCTGGAGGTGGCACTAGATCAGCAAAATCAATAGTAGGAGGTGAGACTGGATCAACAACATCTACAATAGGATGTGGCACTAGTGAAACCTAACGTCTGCGGGAGGATGGTGAATGTGAGAAAAATGCACAAGAAGGGGAGTTGACTTGTGTTTGCAAAATTCTTTTTACTTCTGAATCAGAGTTCAGATTTTAAACCAGAGTTCAAAATCTGATAATGAGTGCAATGGAAAATATAACAGAACACACAACACTTATCATAGTTCTTCTCCAACTAATAGTACTCCAATCCCATTGCCATGCAAGTGATTTCCACTATATCAAACTTATTACAACTGCTTATACTCACCAGTATAAGACTTTCCCTGCTCAGACCTACAGCCTAAGACTTCATTGCTTAATCAGCACCTGATAAAGACTTTTCTGCTTAGATCCTCAGATCCTAAGACTTTCCTTGCTTAAACCTTCTTGGTTCAAGACTTCACTTCTTAGACACTCTGCCTAAGACTTCTTTGCCCAGACGCACTATCTAAGACTCCTTTTCTCAGATTCACAATCCAATACTTCACTACTCGAGCCCAAGGCAAGAGACTTTTATCTAAACTGACTATTTAGAGAATGAATAACTTACAACAACACTTGATTATCAATAAGAGGCGTTCAAATATAATACAACAAACTTTTACACAAAGGATTCTTAAGCTATACAATAATAAGAACTCTTCAACAAATTAGCTTCTCTTTAGCTGATATGCATGCAATGCGTGTATATCTCAATTGTAGTTGCAGCGTTATTTCTTGAGTTGATCTTCCAATCTTCTACTCCTTTTATAGCTGAAGAAATATATTCGTTGAATTATCCTCAACGGCTATAATCAGATAAAATCTTCTAGTACATCTTCTTTTCCAATAAAATAAGTGTTGGAACTCGTAGTCAAAGAATTATCCACAGAACATGGCCTTTGTTCGGAGAACACTTATTTGAAACAAGTACAACACAATCTTTTGAAGATAACGTCAACATATCTTGAGTCTCGTGTTAGCAGAGCTTGAGTTGACATTACTCAATTTCAGAGGCAGCCACAACACGCTTCTGATTCTGAAATGTACTAGCAGTAACTTTCTTATCAGACTCTCTTATGAGTGTATAATCAGAACCGAACCAAAGCTACTTGTGTGTCAGAACCAGTTATATCAAATAAATATAATTTTGCACACACGAACCAGCTAGTTAGAAATCCTAATTGTTTTTCAAATACTTTGTTATCATCAAAACTTTAAAGGATACATGGTATGAACCAAATTTGTCTCAACAAATGGAGAGAGTGATGCGTCAGATGGTGAATCCTATCTCCTACGAAAAGAAGAATATGGAGTGGCATGAGGAGAAACACAAGCCCCAGATGTAGACGGTTCTGCCTGACCAGAGGGACCAGGAGCCTCCGGAACCTGTTGAATCTTCTCCCGTCGCACTGATGCGTGTTGAGCAACCCTCTTGTGCCTTAGTATATCCTGTCTATCAACCATTATTCCTGCAAGTTAAAGTAAAACATATTATTAGTGCATGCAAACAACACATAATCAAGAAAATTAAAAAAAAATACTGCAGAAAATTTCGTAGATGCATCTCCGAAATCTGGGAAACTAAAACGCTGAAAAATTTCGGAGATGCATCTCCAGAATTTCCTGCAACTCAAAAGTTGTGTCAATGGTGTTAATGTACCCCATGCAATCTCAAAAAAAGTTATCTTGATCATCATTTTCAGCCAATAAACATATAATACACTAAATCTAAACTATCTTAAATGTTACTTCTACTCATTTTTAACTCTAATCAATGTACCCCTTATTTTTTTAGATAGTTAAAATTTTGTATCCGACTGAAATACGAGGATCAATTAATATAAATTAAATTTTAATATTATATACCCATTATTAAAATTTAAAATAATGTAGTAATAACTTTGTTTTGACAAAATATTCTTTTTGATCCTTTAATTTTATCTTAGATCCATTTTGGTGCCTCAATTTAAAAAAGGGCCAAGTTGATCATTTAATTATTCAAATAGTGCCATAGAAATCATTTCCGTCCATTTGGCTGAAACGACGTTTGTTTATGTATGTGTGGCAGCTGACGTGAATTTGATATTTCATCTTCTTTGTTCCATCCTTATGTTTCGTCATGTTCCTCCCCCTCTTGCTAGGTTTTTACCTAAATCGATTTAGGGTTCCTCATTTGGCAGAGGTATACACTGAAATTGGTCGTGGAAATTGAAGTAACCATCAGCAATGAATTTTGGGCATTGTTCAAACGAATCTAATCAGAAGAGCTTTGGAGGTTTTGATTCTAATGTGTACACATGATCCAATATCTGATGGAAACCCATATGTCGCTGTGAAGACATGGTTGTTCTACATATAGCCTTAATTGTTACAAACTTTAAGAAGCAATTTTGGGAATGTCGACATTTAAAGGTAAGAATGAATTTGAAAATTTTCTTCTTCCCTGGTTGTTCTGATATAGATCATTTGCCAATTACACAGGGTTCAACGTAAGTTGGTTGTGGATTTTTTTATCGGTTCTATGAGGATGTGGTAGATGAGAAAGACCAATTTATGAAGAAGCAAAAGAGTATGTTGGAGAAACTAACAGACGAACTTGATACAACAAAAATGGAGGTATAGAGTCTTAGGGCTACAAACGAGGGCCTGGAGATAGAGTGGGGGACTACAAATTCAAATAAAAAAGTAGGTGAAATGGCAAAACTTTTGGAATAGCGTGTTTTGTATTATTTTATGTGTGTTGGTATTTAGAATGTTGTAACAAGTATATGAGATTAAATTAGTTTGAATTTGTTTGTATCGGTTTGAATGACATAATGTTTGTATCAATTAATTTTACCAACTTGTATCAATTAATGTAAGAACATCACTTGTTAATGTTATCAATTGACATTAGTTAATGTGTGTATCATTCAATGTATATCAGTTAATTGTGTAGCAATCAATCTGTGTTGGTATAAGAATTGTGTATCAGTTAATATGTATCAGTAAATTATGTATCAGTTGAGATATCAATTGTGGTTTAAAACAAAACACTTTATACCAAAACAAATAAAATGATGCACAATTGATATATACCAAAACACATTACGAATATGTGGTGTATATCACTAATATACTGCATTACAAGGTATGTACAAAACACACAACATAGGTTCAAAAGGCACTACATAGGTTCAAAACACATTACATTTCCAAAACACATTGCATAAGAATACATGTTCAAACTTAAACTAACATATAACTTAAATTGAGTTCAACATACAACATGACAGACAATTCTAAGTTAAACTAAACTTTCTTCTTTGGTGTGGTTTTCTTTGTTGGTGTTGCCTTTCTTATTGTTGTCCCAACTGCAGTCTTGGATGCACTCAATCTAGTTGTAGGTCATGGTGGTATAAATGGTGTTGATGGCCTTCTATCTGGTAGCTTCTTTTCCCTTTCATGAGTCGACTGTTGGGATGCTTCAGTACCTGTTTGAGATGCCCTCTTTAGGGGTGTTCATTGGTTCAGGCAAATGCAAACCAAACTGAAATCCAAACCAAACCAATGTGTTTGGGTCGGGCATTTTTCCAGTTCGGGCAAAAACCGAACCAAACCAATTAAAACCGGTGTTAATTGGTTCGGGCAACGGATTTCTAATTTGCTACCCGTAAACCCGAACCAAACCAATAACAATAAACATAATTAATTCATATAATAAATAATTAATTTTATTTAAGTTATTACTTATTTATTTGGATGAAGAGAATAATTGTTATAGTAATTAGCAAGTTCAACCCATAATGAAAGAAATAAAGAGGCATAGTCTCTGGACATTTCCAATGAAAAACGGAACGACATCTTTCAAATTATCGCAAGCCTATCAATCAATGATGAAATATAGAGAAACCAAACATCACAACCGATATAAATCAAACTCATACATTGCAAACTATAAGTATCCGCAAACCACAAGCTTCTTCCGAAGTATTTGCAAACTCCAAACCTTCAATTTTATGCTATGGAATGGAGTATGAGTATGCAGTAAAATTGTTTTAAGTTATTGAATATTTAAGTGATATACAACAACTATATGACTATGGGGGTCATAACTTGCTTAAAAATATGTGTGTCATGTGTTCAATATTTATTTTTCATATTTTAGCGTGTAAACAAATAATTTTAAAAAATATTTTTTGTATATTTATTTTTAATATATCCGATCAATCCAATCCAAACCAATCCATTATTTTTCGGATCGGTTTAGTTTGGGCTTTATTGCAAAAATATAAAAATCCAATCCAAACCAATCCATTTATTTTTCATTGGTTTTGGTATCGGATTCTCTCAAAACCGAACAAAACCGGCCTGCGAACACCCCTAGCCCTCTTAACTGATAGCTTCTTTGCCCTTCCATGAGTTGATTGTTGGGATGTTTGAGTAGCTGGTTGTTGAGTAGTTGTTTGGGTAACTTGTGTAAGAACAAGAGTTGTTTTGCATTTGGCCTTAAGTTTTGATGATAACTGCACATGTTATCTTAGAGAACAATTTGGTACTCTATGGTTTCTGTCTAGTGTGTAGCTTTTGCTAAACAGGATCTGAATCTGATTGAAAGGTGTGTGACATCATCAGACTCTAATCTAAACATTCTGGAAGAAAACATATGTTGTGTACAAGACTTAAACTCAATATTCAGGAATGTTTTTTTAATGCAACGGTTCTGAAGAACATTTGTGCTAAAGCTTTTTACTATGACTTTGTAAGTAAGCCTTGAAAGCTTTCTAAAAGATGTGCTTCTATCGTGAAGCATAAGTAGTGGATTGAAGGGTACCTACGATAGTCACTTCTGAGTCATGGGTCACTTTGGGATTTTTCTAGGAGAAGAAAAATGGAGGTGTCAAGGAAAATTTTCAGAAAGAAAGACGACAAATAAGTTACAAAGAAAATTGGCGTTTACCTGGGGATTATTAGCTTCATCGACAGGATTGTTCTAATGCAGAGTGATGGTTTTGTCAGCTGGGGGCATCAGGGGTTGAGTAGGTTCTTCCCTTCTTTCTTTGGCCCTTTCCTTTTGAGTAGCCTTAGGTGATTTAGTAGAAGGGAATGCAGAGGTGTCAGTCGCATCCTTTTGGGATATAGACTTCTTGGGAGTCACTTTCTTCTGATGGCTGGCGTCAGACTTTGAAGGAGCCTTCGACCTCGACCTGGAGAAGATAAGAGGTTCACCAAAGTCCTCTGAGCTTGCATCCTCGACCAGAACGGGAGTAAGTTGTGGGATAGCCTAAAGAAATGGTCGAATAAGTGGGATGCTAAAAGAATAACAAGCAAGAACGGGTTTCGACGATGATACCTGACTAGGGCCGACAATAATCTTTGTGGTAGCAGAAGTATTCGTTTTCTTTTTCTTGGGGTTTGAAGCTAGAGATTCAGGATCTCTTTGTCGAATCTAAAAGAAAACAAAACTATGGAGAGTGTCCTAAAGACGGAAGAAAGTATAAGAAATAAAAGTACCTTCTTTTTGGGTTCTTCTGGTTACTTCGTCTCTTTTACACCAGAAGGTCCCTCGACATGGTCGTCAGCTGGAGGTTCAGTTTCATTTGAGGATCGAAGGGTAAGTAAATAAAAGAAAGAAAGAGTAAGCAGTTACTTAAAGAAACATACCCCGCTGCTCTTTGGGCAGGTCGGAGAAAGCGTCAGCAATCCTGGCCAAGAATTGGTCTTCTGAGAGGTGACAACCAAGATACTCGCTCCACCAGTCGTGGAACCCTGAAGTTATGTTGAATGATTGTTGGAACTCAAAAAGGGGAAGCTCTAAGACTTAGTTGAGAGCGAATTTGGTGTAGAGTTTAAACTCTTCATAGTTGTACTTGCGCTTCGACCAACATATATCATCCTCCCAAACAGAGAAAAGAAGGTTGAAATTGGTTGCAGCCAAATTGTCTGACCACCAAATTGGGCTGATAACTAGCAAAACCATAACCAATAACACCAACCTCAATTTTCAATGACAAGATTGTAGGGGTGAGAAAAAAGGCCCAAACCGCATTCAAAATAGCAGCAGTCGGAGGAGAGAAGCCAGAAAGCTTGTTTTTTAGCCACGTCGGGCAAATTAAGCGATCCATAAAATGAGCCATAGTCGCATCAAAGACTTTGGTGCCAAGGAATAACTCGATATACTTAATGAGAACATTTGAAGTGGAATTTTTGTCAGGAGTGAGTAAAGGCAACCTCGTACCTTTGATGGCCCTTTTCTCAGTCGCCCTCATCGGGGCTTCATAATTAGTAACATGAAGCTTTGGTTTGAAGGTGGCGTTCAGCCACAATTGCAAGAGCCAAAAGGGGCCAGAGAGTGGGAGGGACTCACTTTTGGTGTTTTTAGGAAGATACTTGAGTTTGTTGGAGGCATCTCCAAGTGATTGAAAGAAGTTGGCCAATAGAAGTTTGTTGTAGGAAATTTTTCGTCCTTCATGGAGTTGAATGACCAGGGAGACAAACTTTTTTTGCCACCTGCAGGGAGCTAGAGCAAAAAACGTAGTAAGAGAGCCAAAATATCATAAAAGCAATATGCTATTGGTCGGAGACCTCTTCATTGGCAGTGTCGTAGTTGTCGGAGATGAAATTCTTGTAAGTGAAGCGTTTGATGGTGAATTCATATGGAGTTGTTAGAGTTGGGCAAAAAGTGGCAGCAATAGGATTCAAGTTTGTAATGGAGGCGACGTCGAACAAAGTTGGCGTCAGCATACCACAAGGAAGCTGGAAGGTGTTGTTCGATCCCTCCCAGAAGAAGATCGAAGCCAGCAGCATACATGGGTTGTATCTAGGACCAGTCCTAGACAGGTTAACCATGTCGTAGATGCCAAATGTTTCCCAGTGCCCTTTCTTTTTGGCTTAAACTTTGTTGGGCCAAGCCAGATATTCTTTAGTAGGGGTTGGTGGAGCAGATCGAAATACACAATTGGTTTTGACTATGAAAGAAAGGTTGAGGGCCAGTTCTTCAAACGCATATGGCATAGTGAGTGTGTAGCCTGGGAAGAAGTGAGCAACCTTTGCAGCTTGAGACCTATTGAAAGGATAAGGCCCTAAAAAGGCGTATAACTTTTTGCTCATGGCGTAAGGGATCAATATCTGTTTTTGCCAGATAGCAATCTTGTTGTTTTCAAAGGAGGGTTCAAACATGAAATCCCTCACATCTTCACTCTCGTTTGGAGGAATGACGAAAGCAATAGGGTTGTTACAAGTAATGGCTTTGAAAGATGCTTTGCTAGCAGACATGGCAGAAGCAAAAGTTTCGGAGACGAAAATGGTGAAATGGGCTTGGAGTTTCTTTCGATGAGAAAAAGCAGATGCAAGAAGATGAAGTGGAGAAAAGGAAAAAGAAGTTGAGAGAGATTATATATAGGTTTCAGTGCATGTGTTGGATCGGACACCTGGCAGCCACGTGAGAGTGATTTAAGAGATTTGTGGGTTTCAAAGCAACACATTAATGAGGAGTGAGAGCAGTTACTGAAACGTGAAAACCCATGTCTTCCTAGGAAATATGAGCGATGATGAGATTTTGAGTGAATCTCATAAAAAAACAACGCGTCGTAAAAGGGGCAATGATGACAATAACATTAGCAGAAAAGAAACAGCGTTGAAAAGTATGATAAAAAGGCCACGTCTCTCTTGTTTGATGCAAATCGAAACATGGCCTTTTGGGGGGGCAATTTGTTACACTAGATTTTTGACTTGACTATAAATGACAAGTATTCATGAGACTAGCCATAGGTATGCCACATGGAAGATAAAAAAGAGAGTGAGTCTGCATAATTAGCATGACTCAAGGTCAGGATCCACATAGGGTGATACCGGTCGAAGGTGGCATGGTCGAAGGACACGGTGAAGAACTTGGGGACTTAGTGAAATTGAATATCATGTTATGTTGGTTAAGGTTAGAGTTCATCACTACAATGGAAGTAACGTCGACTTAGCCACCAGACATGAAGTCCATCACTATAACGGAAACAATGTTGACTTGGATGTTACATGTGGGGTACATCACTACAATGGACAATCCAATGGAGCATGCTAGCTGACAAGGTCGACGTCGAAGGCTTTGACGGAGATATCTAGTTCTTGGCGCCATCAAAGCAGTTGAGAAATTCTAATAATAGAACAAGGCGGGAACTACGTCAACGTCGACGGTTACTTAGAAAACTTAGGACACGTCGGGGAAAACCGCTACATAAACTTAGGACGTCTCATCATGGGAGTGACTTATCATTCTTGGACGGTTATTTTAGAGTAGTATATAAAGACGCTTATGTTCATTTTGTAAGGGGTCCGCAAATCGTACACATTTCTGGAACACTTAAAGTACATGCGTTGTGAGAAATGAGTGAAGAAAAATGTACGTATGTGTTCCATCACTTTATACAATTTCATCAATTTTGCTTTAAAAGTATTTCTTTTACGTTTCGATTTCCTTTACCTTTCATGTCATTTTAAATTCCCTGCACTTTGAACTTAACTTTTTTCTGCCTTTTATCTCTTTCGATTTCAAAGTATTTTTTTTCTTTACTTTACTTGCATTTTGATTACAATTACTCAGTCCTTCAATTGTTGTTCTTATTCACAAATAACTTCAACAACATCTTTTCAAAATATTTTCAAGAAGTTTATTTAACTTCGATAGAATTTATGATCTTCAAGAATATCACACGCAAACATGTTCGAAAGATTTTCGAGTTTAATTACTTAAATATTAATAAAAACTTTTATTTGTTTACTAAATTTCACATAAATCTTTTGATTTTTTTCTTTCAAAATATACTTAATTTAAGGGAGAAAATATGAGTTATAACCAACTTTATACTAAAAGATTAAATAAAATAGGGGGCAGTTCAACTATTATGAACCACCTAATGTGGAGGTGGACATGTCAAACTTGCCACTCCATTTATACACTCCGGAATTTCCAAGGCAAAAAACATTGTAATTAACGTTTTATTTAATTCTAAACAAAATCATTTCAAAAAAAAAAAAATTGTCCAAGATTGGTAGAAACAAGAAACTATAGCCTCCATTAAATAGCCTCGAATTGATGACAAATTAGCAAACACTTGTTACTCTCTGTCACGAGCTTCGTACTCTCCGTCATTTCATCAAACACAATGCAATCACTTCAGATTCAGCAACTACCTTCATCTCTTCGTCCTTCTCCGCTCGAACCACTTCGTAAGAAACCTTCCAATGTCGCTGGGAAAACCAAGTTCGCGTCGAAGAGAGTCTCGTATGTCGCCGCCGCGGCTACTACTGCAGCACCGCAGAGACAGAAGGACCCGAAGAAGCGGGTTGTGATTACTGGTATGGGGTTGGCTTCTGTGTTTGGAAATGATGTTGATGGTTATTACGAGAAGCTTCTGGCTGGTGAGAGTGGGATCACGTCGATTGATAGATTTGATGCTTCGAAGTTTCCGACGAGGTTTGCTGGTCAGATCCGGGGGTTTAGTTCGGAGGGTTATATTGATGGGAAGAATGACCGGAGACTCGATGACTGTCTCCGGTACTGCATTGTTGCTGGGAAGAAGGCGCTTGAGCATGCTGGCCTCGGCGGTGTAAATCTCTCTAAGGTTTTGTGATTTTTCTCTTAGATCTGTGTTTGTTATATCTGAATTGAACCCTAATTGGGTTTTGAATTTTTTTTAATTGTGTTCTTTTGTGTGTTGTAGATTGATAAGGAGCGTGCTGGTGTTTTGGTTGGGTCTGGGATGGGTGGTTTAACGGTGTTTTCTGAAGGGGTTAAGAATTTGATTGAGAAAGGGCATAGGAAGATAACTCCTTTTTTTATTCCTTATGCTATTACCAATATGGGTTCGGCTTTGCTTGGGATTGATTTGGGTTTCATGGGTCCAAACTATTCTATTTCAACTGCTTGTGCTACTTCGAACTATTGCTTTTATGCTGCTGCCAATCATATTCGTAGGGGTGAAGCGGATTTGATGATAGCGGGTGGGACTGAAGCTGCCATTATTCCTATTGGTTTGGGGGGTTTTGTTGCTTGCAGGGCACTTTCTCAGAGAAATGATGACCCTAGAACTGCTTCCAGGCCTTGGGATAAAGACCGTGATGGTTTCGTTATGGGGGAAGGTTCTGGAGTTCTGGTAAGGATTTGTTTGTGCTGCTGTTCTTAATGTTTTCTTATTGTTGGCTACCTTGATTAAACCTTATGTAGTGGCTGTGTTGTGTGTGTCCTTTTTTATTTCTAGCTCCTCTACATGCTAGTTGTCTATATCGTAAAGAGAATACTATGACTTAACAGGTATTGGAAAGCCTTGAACATGCCATGAAGCGTGGTGCACCTATCATTGCTGAATACCTGGGAGGTGCTGTGAACTGTGATGCTCATCACATGACCGACCCAAGAGCCGATGGACTTGGTGTGTCTACATGCATACAGAGCAGCCTTGTAGATGCTGGTGTGTCGCCTGAAGAGGTACTGTTTTTTTTTTCCCTTTTACCAGGATTATCATTTTTGCACATAATTGTATCTGCTTAATGGATTGTTGGTCTCTCTTTTCTTCTTTGGCATGGTTTTTTGTTTCAATCTCATTCTACTTTCTGTTTGTTTTGTATTCATACTGGATGTGTGTTTTCAATGTCTTTTGGTACATGATACAATAGGGGATGACATGGCAACATTCATGAAAAATAGTTAACATCTCTTGTAAAGCTGCTGCTATGTAGTTATGATTTCAAGTAGTTCTACAGAATTTTCTGGCATTGAGTTCTAGATAGATAGATGTGAAGTTACACTTTTATAGGTATCCAATTGCATAAATTAGGATGCACATGATGCTTAAAAAGCATGCATGTTAGCTTTTTGCACACAGTGTGGGGTGTGGGAAGGGGAGGGATTATGGTGTTAGCATCTAGTGGTATGATAAATCCGGAGAAGATTTAAGTGAAGAAAAGGCAAGAAAAATCTGCATAGTGAGAGACCTTTTGAAGGGAGAAACTAAGGCCTCTAAGAAACCTTAGGCTGACTAACTTTATTCATTTTAGTTATTTCTGTTCATTTCTCTCTTGTATTTCAGCATACTGGAGCTGATACCAGTACCAGGATGCTATATACAATATACATGCTGTTTTTATTTTTGTTACGCCCTCCAGTTTCTACCAACTGGTGTCAAAGCTCTCAAATCTTGGTAGCTGCAAACAATGAATATATAGATGGAGGGAAGCAGCGGAGAAAGGCTTCAAAACTTGAATTAGGAAGAAAAAGGATGTCCAAATGATATATTACGATACAATCCTCTTAAAAGATTTGTGGGTTTTAGGATCAAAATCCCTGGGATAAGGATTGAAAGGTGAAGGAAGAATTGGAGAGAGAAAGACCCATGATAGAAACTAAGAACAGAGAAAAAGCCGAAGGAAACTGTGAATATTAAAATATAAGATGATATAGTTAATTAATAGTATAAAAGTATAAATGTGTAGTCGTTAATATTTGATAGTAATTATACTATCAATTTTTTTTAATATTTATCTTATACGTTAAATTGTTATATGATAAGTAAATAAACTATTCTAAGAAATATAATGAAAAATACCCAACTGTCCTTTTCATTTTCCTAGAACTCCGCCTGTGCTCATTTATGATAAAAAGAAGACTTTTAGAACATTGGGCTGTCTTTTTCTTCTCATGAGCCTTTTTCTTTTCCCAAATAGAACGATGTGTTTCCTAGGCACTTGTTAACAAGTCATTTGTGTGATAAAATTGTTATATGACCATACATATCATGATATTCTTTAATATCTAAAAAAAACTCAAATATATTAAAATATAGCCTTAACCCTCTCAAACAGACTCTTATTTTATTAATCCAAACCTTCCAAATTTCTTGGGCTAGTTGTATTTCATTTACTTTTTCTGTTTGTTTTTTTTCTTGTGATTCAGGGTACTGCTGCTGATATTACACTGATGTCAGCAGCAAAGTGATAAATATACTTATGCATACTGTTTTCTTTGAGTAGTCTGGTCCAGTTTCTTTTAGTAAGTTAACTAGAAGAAGGTAGAAATGCTGTGTGGTTAGAACATAATAAAAACACCAATTGGATGGAATGACCCAAGTTGGTGCCTCCTCTGTAACCAATCAGTTTATACCTAGCTACTCGCTCATTCATCAGGTCAAATAGGGGGCTTAAGCTACTAACAGAAATAAGAGGAAAGACAGTTTGTTAGGCCATTGCTACATGTTGATTTATCAGTTTTAGAAGTTAGCCTTCATATCTGATTAATTTTTTTTTATTTATACTCCGTTGCTGATTAATGCATACCATAAATTAACAAAGTGAAAGCATCTCATTTGCTTCTTATCAGGTCAACTACATAAATGCACATGCAACTTCCACTCTTGCGGGTGACTTGGCAGAGATTAATGCTATCAAAAAGGTTTTCAAGAACACCTCTGGCATTAAAATTAATGCCACCAAGGTATTTTCGCACCTCATTGGCTTTTATTTGCTGGTGAAAGCTTTTTGTCTTCTAGATTGCAGCAGGTTATATTTTAGGAATTTCGTGGCCATTAACTTATGGATATGTGCTTCTTTGTTATCAGTCTATGATAGGGCACTGCCTTGGTGCAGCTGGGGGTTTGGAAGCTATTGCCACAGTGAAAGCCATAACAACAGGATGGTTGCATCCATCAATCAATCAATTTGTAAGTTTGCTTTCATTCTTTGTTTTTCAGGATTAGGATTATTGTCTTTTCAGGTCAAGCCGTGTTGTTTCCGTTGCTGGGTGATTGGGGTGGGCAAAAGAGATGTTTGTGTTTCTTTTTTTCACAATGTTTGCCTTGGTATTGAGTGCAGAATCCAGAACCTGCAGTTGATTTTGATACAGTTCCAAATGTCAAGCAGCAGCATGAAATTAATGTTGGTAAGATTCTAAATAATTCAACAACCAGTGTGTTTTCATTTTGACACAACTAAGACCATAATTTGAACCACTGTTAACTTAAGAGTGCATTCTTTTCTTTTTTTACCAGGTATTTCAAATTCATTTGGATTTGGTGGACACAACTCTGTTGTGGCATTTTCTGCTTTCAGACCCTGATTTCCAACTCTGATGTGGCGCATCATGTAGAACATGGAATCCAAATTAATTGAAATTTTGTTCTCTCTACATCATTGAGGCTATTTATTTAATGAGTTCATAATATATAAAAGCTGTAGTTCTGTAATTGTTAATTTTATGCTAATTGTGAACAGACACTTATAAAGACTATTTTGCTGTAGAACTTTTTAATCGTAGCACGGAGATTTCATTGGTTTGAAGTTATACAGTGGATAGAAAGTGTAGAAAGAGCTTATTTAAACATTCTTCCTTATTGTTAAGCAACGATAGTTGTTACAAAGCATGTATCTGGCATACTTCATGTTATTGAATCTTTGTTGGTTATATTTGAATCAGATAATAGCCTTTTACATGATACTACACTAAAAATATTAGTTCATCCTTCATTAAAATTTACAATAATACTCATCGAAAAAAATAAAAAAGTTAGTTTATCCATCAATAAAATTCACTTAGATATATTTATCTTTAAAAAATATAATAGATTTATAAAGGCTGATTTGTTTCAATTTTTTTTGTAATCATTTTTATAATATTATATATTTTTGTTTATGTTTTTTTACAAAGAATCCACTAGTTTCTTTAACTTTTTTGTCTTATTATTAATAAACGTATGACAATCAACATTATATATATATATTTAGCACGATTTTGCCTATTATTCTGGCATTTAACTCTAGTATAAGTTATCGGAATTTTGCCATTGGCTCATATAATTTGGACATATTTTACTTATATTTGTCCCAATTTTTAACATGGACTTGTGTATCTGACTTATTAAATGGTACGACAACACTAGAACATTGTCATGCAATACTAATTTATTCAAATATTAAAAAGCATTCTTGAACAAAGCTTACAGCATCAAACCAACAAATTGTATGACATCCTAAACATTGTTATCTATTACTCCCTCCGTCTCACAATAGGTGTCCTCTTTGAGATTTTCATATTTTTTAAGATAATGATTAATTGTGTTGATTTCAATGATAAAACGAGTGTCATTTACTAAAATAACCTTATTAATAATAGGTAGTGGAGTAGTTAAATTAATTAAAATACAATAAATAAGGGTAAGTTAGTGGAAAGAAATAATAAATATTACATTGGTATTCTAAAGGGACAAATAATTTGAGACAAATAAAAAAATAAAAGAGGAGACCTATTGTGAGACGGAGGGAGTATCTATTACTAATAAAAGGCAAAATTACTAATATAAAGGCAAAACATAGATTTGGTGTAGCTTTTTTTCTACCCATTTTGCCCTTATTTTAAAATTTGTAACTTCCATGATAACTTCCATTGAACTATAACTATCATCTTTCACATAACTTATTAATAACTTTCTACATTTAAATATTTAATTGCCCTTATTTTAAAATTTGTAACTTCCATGATAACTTCCATTGAACTATAACTATCATCTTTCACATAACTTATTAATAACTTTCTACATTTAAATATTTAAATTAACATTAAATAAAAATTATTTTTTATATTTTTACGTGTGTGCATTAAAAAAGCGGACAGTCTGGACGCTAGTGTTAATAATACTAAAACATCAAATTGTTTTACTTAATGCAAATCCAAAATATTGTCATAATACTACAAACTATAAATGCAACATTGTGAAAGAGATACTTCATCCAAGCTTCATTGTGAAATATCTTTAAATATATGGAATTATTTTTTTTCACCTTTATAGTTACTCTCCCACCTTTGTGAAAAGTCACAACTGCTCCTAGCGTCTGAAAATGTATTTTCGGATGTATATTTTTCACACAATCCTCGTGATGAAATTGCTGAGAAACAAAAATAAGAGAAGGAACTCTAACAGCAATGAAGTATGAGGTCATTAGTGGAAAGCTGGTTGAAAAACACTCCAAATGAAACATGAGAAAGATATGAGATCAAGAAGCACTTATAAACTTAGAAGATTACGAATATTGATATCCCTAAACTACCCTTATCTAAATATCTACTCAAGATCATAAACAATAATCTAGAGACAAATGGCAATTAACTTTCTGACTCGCTATTTAATCCACTGCTTTCTGTATTTGAATTCCAGTAAAATATTATTCAATGAAATGTGTGTGTTTCCCTTTTCTAAATGCTTATATGACTATGTGTTTGTATATTAATTTTCTACCTTGCAGTTTTTACCCGCAGTTTTTATTATGACAAAGAGGGAGAAATATACTCTCGGTGGGAAATAAAGTATACTTTATATTCATTTGAGAGAGAGTTAAAACACTCCATTATTGTATGTTTGATGTTTTCTTTTACCACCTCCTTAAGAGATGCACTGTCATCATAAAAAAGGGAGGATGTGGAACTATGTATTTGTCGGTGATCAAAGCTAAAAAGGTCATACATATTGTAATACCCTGTATTATCTAAATGCTCAATTGGGTATCAAATATGATCAGATGAGTATCTATGTGTTATATCTTTAGTTAATTGGATTAATGAAATTCTTAAATATTGTCAATTAGGATCAATAGAACAACGGGTAAACTCTGAAGAGATCAATTATTTTATTAAAGAGACGGATTAATTTTATTAATTCAAGAAATGATTTTAAAGTAACTCTAATAATTTATCAATTGGTTTGAGACGACAAAATATCAATTAGAGATGTTTTACCCTATTGGATTATATTATATAATATATATATATATATATATATATATATATATATATATATATATATATATAGAGAGAGAGAGAGAGAGAGACAGAGAGAGAGAGAGGGAAAAAGATGGAAAGAAGAAGAAGAAGAAGAAGAAGAAGAAAAACAGAGAAAAGAGAGAATTAAGAGAAGAGGGAAAGAGGAAAAAGCTTGGGAAGAAGTTTGGATCATTGTTCATCATCTTCTTCAACCTCCTCTTCGATTATCAGGTGGGTTCTAGGTAGAACTCTAAGTGTAGAAGTTGGTTGGAAACCTAGAATAGAAATCACTAAGTTATGAGTGATTTTGCAAATCAATGAAATCTAACGGATAAAATGAGATATAAATTGCATGGAATGATCAATATGCATGTATAAGCATCTGTTGAAACTTGTTATAGTGTTTGATCATGTTCTGAATGAGTTTGAGATGGAAAGGTATCAATTAAAACAAGCATTTTTTATTCTGCGCCCAGAGTAACCGGTTACCCTCTGGTGAGTAACCCGGTTACCCTTTGAAAAATTGGTGTTTCTGCGCAGAAAATGAACTAAGTAACCGGTTACCCTGTGGTGAGTAACCGGTTACCCAAATGTGTCTCTAACTCTCAATTTGATTCTGTGTGAACAGTGAAGCTTGAGTAACCGGTTACCCTCTAGTGAGTAACCGGTTACCACTGCTATGTTTTGAAAAACACCTTTGAAAATTAATATCTTTTTAACCATGCTTCCGATCGAGGTGTTCTTGGTATCGATGAAAAGCTATGAAAATATTCTATATAATGGAAGTGAAAAATATCGATTTTATTGCCCGATTAAATAATCGGAGGAAAACCCAAAAGTGGTATAACTTATGTTGGAATCATTATGTGTGATTCTATTATACAATTGTAATATGCTTTTGTATAACTTATGATGGAATTATTATATGTAATTCATAATGTGCAATTGTAATATGCTTTGCCTAATATTGATGTTAAACATGATGGAGAGTAAATGCATGTTAAAATATGGAATAGGTAGAGTGAGGAAACCTTGCCATAAACTTATGTTAGAACCTAGTAATAAGCTAGGAGATTGATGACTAACTTAATGACGACGCTCGTGTAGAAGAGGACGAGGCGTGTGTCTAGTACCGAATGGTATAGAAAGATAAAGTCACTAGTATGGAACACGTGTAATTATTATGTTTAATTGATAAAGGTAAAAGAGGCATAAAGGCTAATGTGGCCTAAAATTATTGAATACAATTATGGTTGTATGTGAAATCACGAAATCGTAACTATTTCCCCATTATGTGCCATTTCATGAGTAACGAGCTTCTCTGGAATGATTGCATGATTACTTGGTAGGTTTTATTCCCAATGTTATAGTACGAATGGAACCTATATGGTAAAGAGACTTGTGACGGTGTACGGACCGTGTGAAGTGACGAATTAAGGTGATAACATGTCCCTTAGTTCCGAATCCATCTCGTATGCCAAGTAATCTACGAGGATCCATGATTCATTCTGACTTCTAGACGTAGAAGAGGACGGGAAAAGGAGATGCCTTGATAGGGTTGACGATAGTGATAACTTTTGAGTTAACGAACTCAATAACGTGTTTTCATATAGTGTGAGATTGTGAGATTGTGAACTTAAGGTCATTTCCCTTCCCCTTTACTTGAGCTAGGATTTGCTAGAACCCTGTAAAGCCGAGAGAATCCATAAGATAGGGAACTCACTGAGATTTAATATCTCACCCCATTATTGTTGATTATTTTCAGGAAGCCATTGCAAGTGTGATTTACAAGTGGAGCTATGCTTGGATGTTTCAAGAGAAATTTAGTTTTATTATTTCCGTTGTGTATCATTCTTGTACAATGAGGAATATTGTACCTTATTCTTAGATTTTATTATTTTGGCTAGTTTCCATGTCTTATGCCATATGTTGTATTTATGTTTTAGAAATGGACAAGTATGTGAATTATGCCATTAAGCACTTATGATGGTGTCAGTACCAAATAAAAACACTTGTATGGTATTATTCTAGATAAATATTATACAAGGCGTTACAGTTGGTATCAGAGCAGGTTGTATCCACCTAGCCTTGAAACATCATAAGTAAATCAATTCCCGCCTCTTAAGCGTGTCTTGCCAGCATGACTCTTAATATCATACTATATAGTGTTGGGTCTGATCAACCTGATATTATGTATGTGATAGGTTGAATCATGGTTGAGCGACCACTAGGACTCCGAAGTGTTGTCGGAACTTGTGCTGTGAGAATAGGCTCAAGCCAATATTCTGTAAGGATGAGTCTTGGTCAGCTCAGTTGAGGTCTTCGTAGAAGTTGTGCCTTGGGTAGCATGGAATTTAAGAATTTTGTGTTGTTCAAGCAATCCTTTGGGACGATTGGAGTCTTGAAATTAAGGGCCTCTATCGGATGATTAGTCAAGGTATCGAGGAAAATGCGAAATCGCTAATAGAGCTGGATTGGCCACTAGTACGGATAAGGATTTCAAGTGATCTCATTCCGTGAAAAAAAAAAGTTGTTTTGGTGGAACGGGTGACGTAAGGTCCGGAAGTGAGGTAATTATTGATGCTTCAGTTTCTAAGGTTGCTATGGTATCTTGAATGGACGATAGTACCTTAAGGAATATGTTCGGAGCAATGTCTTCCAACTGGTTAAAAGTGGAGAGTTAAAGATGTTCGGTTTTTTTATGGGAACCTAAAGTAGCAGAGAAGTGTGAGAAGGAACACCAAGATGTGTTCACATACTTCAAGTGAAACAAGTGCGTACCGGACGAAGAGTGAGAGATGAATTGCGTATATTCAGTTATGAAGAGGGAGATCAGGTTCAGGAGAATACTTTAGGATTATTGTTTTCGGTAAAAGACTAATTTGGAATTTGTTAAATTACCCAAGGAACGGTATAAGGTATTGCGTAAGAGAAATTTTTAACTTCATTTAGTAACGGAAAGTGTAGTGATACGGACTAAAAGGAGTTGTATTAAGAGACAGAGTAAGTATCTTGGATTTAAGGAAATCTTAGTGTGACGATTTTATATTTGGACCTAAGAGGATTACCATGAAGAGCGAAGTAAAACGCGATGTGGAAAATAGTATTAATAGTATGTTATGAAGAAGTGACAACGGAATGTACCTTGGACGAGCGTGCAATATAATTATTGAGTTGTTGAGAGGCCTTAATTAAGGGAGTATAATCAATGATGGTTCACCCATGAGGATCCTATTAGTATGACGTGGAATGGGAAAAAGTTACACCTTGGTACTAAGAACAAGCATAGAGGTAGCACCGTGGTCACAAGTGTACGTGATAGATTCTTATTCTTGAGACAAGTTTGAAGGGACGTACATTGTGAAGCAGTAAGTGTTGTGTCCTAAGAAGCAAATTGCGGCTAAACAACGAAAGGCAAATCAAGAGTTATTACGGACTAAGTGTGGATCGTGGAACGGTTTATACCAGATGGGTTTTGTAAGTCGTTGATGAAAATTGACGATTACGAATCTTTCATTAAGTGAATTAGGTGTAAGTGTGGTGTGAAATGGATAATGGAAGATAAGAATTTCCGGTTAATGTGTACGAAGTTACTGAAAGGTCCTTCGAGAGGATGCATTCCTCTGATTTTGTTTTCAAGTGTAGAGAGACTTCTATGTTTGTGAATGATTGGATTATACGGAATCTACCTTTGGTTGGACTAAGAACGTTGTTGTTTTATTTCTCTCCAAGGAATTCAAGTGTGAGGACAAGGTTGTATGCTCGATATGTTGTGTCCGCCACTTTGTGATACCGTTAATGGTTGCGTGTTTGGTTTTGCTTGTGGACGAATCAAGTATGAGTTGTGACCAAAACCATAGAATGTCGTCATTATTGACTTTCCGCTCGTGTAGTTGTTTGAGCAGAAGATGAACTAGTCCGCTAGAGTTTTATAGTGTGACCGCGTTAGAATTTGGAATTTTGCCTTGTTACTTGGTAGGAGTGTGTCGTCGATTTTGTCGGTTTTACCTTGAGTGGATCATGGTTAATGAATGTAAAATAAGTTAAGAAACCACGAGTTGAGAATAATATTCCAAGCTAGAACAAATCGGATTGATGGTTTGGGTAGGGATGACTTTGAATTAAGAAGGAAACTGGTTTTTAGATTCT
Organism: Lathyrus tuberosus; assembly: GCA_022829125.1. NCBI lineage: Eukaryota > Viridiplantae > Streptophyta > Magnoliopsida > Fabales > Fabaceae > Lathyrus > Lathyrus tuberosus. The sequence continues at coordinate 497,494 of JALAZF010000026.1, forward strand.
GCAGCAGTATTAACCGACTAACGCAATGTGGTCAATCGATTAACATGTGTGTAAATTGTGAAATCCCTTAGGAACCATCATCTGCGTTTTGTTACCTTATGTCACTCCGAGTGAAGGGTATTGTGCGAACGGAAAGCATGGTTGCAAGTAAATGAAATAAGGATTTGTATTTTGAAATCGGAACTTCTGAAGGGTGTTGAATAGTTGAACATCTGATTAGTTGAAAGGAGAGTTTGACTTTTGGGAAAGTAATCTTGTGAATTGTGTTGAGTGTGAGAAAGTTTTAAGTGTATTGTTATCATTACCGTTGCGAGTCTTAATCACGAAGTTAGAGAATACTCACGAAGTATTGATCTTGTAAAGATCGTTTCGGTATTTTAAATTATGGTGTTAGTAAGGAATGAGCGGTTGGTCCGAGTTAGTAATTGTTATCTTTCGTGAGTTCATGACATCGGATGTAGACGTGAAAGTGGTACCAGTTGTGTGCAGTTGTGTTTTACCAAGAGAATGAAATTTGAAAGTTATCTTTCCAAGTACGAGTAAGAATTGGACGTTCCGAAGTTAAGCATATAACTTGAATCGTTTATGGAACAAAACGATTAAGAAAAGTGGATTCAATTGAGAAACATGGCATGGCCTTCGAAAGTGTGGAGTGTTGTATGTGAATTGGTGAGTAGTGTGGAAACTCACAATTGTGCCTTGGATGATTTGAGTTTTTATAAGTGGTGATTCGTATATGTTTGAAGTTTCGTGATGGTGTTTCATGTGATTGATTGAGATCTCGAACCAACAAGAAACATTGAGTGAGTCAGAACCCCTTAAGAAGAATTGATATGGAATGTGGCAACCAGAACCGAAGGTTGCTAAGTCATTTTTGGATGAATCGTTTTGAGTTTAGAATGGATTTGGAGTTATGTATGTTATGGTAGTGATAGTATAACTCATGCACCTCTACCGTCTGGAAGGTATTGGGCCGAGGTTAAGATGTTACGTGTGGTGAGGTAATTGTTCTACCATAAGACGTCAGTAAATTTCTTGTGTTATTGGTTAGTAAGGATCTCAGTGGATAAGTGTGTTTCTCCGCAGACTGTTAACTACTTGGTAGTGCTTGAGAATCCGTGGTGTTCCACTGTTAGAATTTGGATTGCGCAGTGGGAAGTGTCAGACAGAAGAGTTCAGTCTGAATGTTAAGGATTTGAAAGACTGTTTATTATAAGTATGGAAATATGAAGATCTTGTTCTAAGTGTATTACCTTTTGGTATGACACGAACGGAATGAAATACCGGATTTAATGAGTACCGGGTACAACATCAGACCAGAAGGAACTGGTAAAGAAGTATTTTGACTAATTTTGAAGTGGTTTTGGATATTGAAGGATTTATGAAAAGATAAATCTTCGTAAATTGCATAAAGGAAAGAAATCATCGAATTACCTCACGAGGATTTGATGAGTGTTTGTTATCCTAAACCAAGATAAGGTGTTGCGGTTTTGTTGTGACTCAGAAGAGGAATATGGAATGGTACATTCTTTCTGAAGGTAGAATGTGACCAAGTATTTTAGTAAGAAACAACAGATGAATTATGGAAAAACAAATTAGAGGTTAACCCGATATTGAAACAAGAGTATGACTAAGGACGTAGAGTTTGATAAATTGTGAAAACAAGGATTTTGGTCTATAAAGTCAAGTTGGAATTGATTACGTCAGAAATTTTAACGGAAGTCAAGTTAAGCATGGATCTAAGACAAGGATACAAGTTGTGGTGATTGTTGAGTGGAGGAAATTCGAGGGCGAATTTCAATTTAAGGGGGGAGAGTGTAATACCCTGTATTATCTAAATGCTCAATTGGGTATCAGATAAGATCAGATGAGTATCTATGTGTTATATCTTTAGTTAATTAGATTAATGAAATTCTTAAGTATTGTCAATTGGGATCAATAGAGCAACTGGTGAACTCTAAAAAGATCAATTATTTTATTAAAGAGACTGATTAATTTTATTAATTCAAGAAAGGATTTTAAGGTAACTCTAATAATTGATAAATTGGTTTGAGACGACAAAATATCAATTAGAGATGTTTTACCCTATTGGATTATATTATATAATATGTGTGTGTGTGTGTGTGTGTGTATATATATTAAGAGAAAGAAGGAAAAAGATGGAAAGAAGAAGAAGAAGAAGAAAAACAGAGAAAAGAGAGAAAGAAGAGAAGATGGAAAGAGGAAAAAGCTTGGGAAGAAGTTTGGATCATTGTTCATCATCTTCTTCAACCTCCTATTCGATTATCAGGTGGGTTCTAGGTAGAACTCTAAGTGTAGAAGTTGGTTGGAAACCTATAATAGAAATCACTAGTATTAGTTTCTTAGATTGGCTGGAATTTTGGTAAAACAAAGGTTGTTCAATGTTGATGTCAAGGTGGTGATGTCACAACATTGAGTCTTAACACTAGGTTGTGTTAAGTGTTTAAGTTGGATGTCTGATGTCACAAGCGATGTTGTGACATTAGATCTGCAGAATTAATAACATCGGGTTTGTGATGTTGTTAGGGTTTTAGCTAGAATTGTGGAGAGCTGTTAGTCTCATTGGTTGCAGATATCTTGGGATATATATTCTCTGTTGCATAGAGATTTGATGCAGATTTGTAGGAGATTTAAAGGCTGAAGATTTAAGAAGATTTTGGAGATAAAATCTGTTTTAAAAAGATTCAGTTTTAAACAACAAATCAGGTCAGATATTGTAGCAGGTCCAAGCCCAATTCAAAGAGCTATTTAAAGCGCAACAATCCTGAAGGAAAGGTAACGAAGAAAAAGAGCTAAAGACCGAGTGTCGTTGTGTCTTCGTGTTTGTAAACCATTTGAGTGTGAATTGGTAATGTTGTTTTGAGTTGTTCTTGATCAAAGCTGTGAAGCAGAATCAAGTAGTGTAATTCAAAGTGTGTGATCTTTGAATTATATCATTGAAGTGTTTTAGGGATTGAGTGGTGTTCTCATACTTAAGTGGTGTCTTAAGTAGAAGGTTCATTAAATAGTGATTAAGTTTAGGAGATGTCAACTGGGGTGTTGAGTCTGTAAATTAATACTACTGATAGTGAAATTCATCCCTGGCTTGGTAGCCCCCGAACGTAGGTAGTTAGACCGAACTGGGTGAACAATTCATTGTGTTGATTTATTGCTTGTTATTGCATTGTCCATTGTAGAGTGTGTTGTTGTGACATCGCACTTAACATCACACATCTGGTACCAGAATTTCACTTGGTATCAGAGCAGACATCCTGTCTGTCTCTGGGTGAGAACTAGGGAAGTTACTTTCTGGTGTAAAGATGGACAAAGAAGTTGGAGAATTTGTCAACAGACCCCCTATTTTGGATGGCTCGAATTATGATTATTGGAAGCCAAGGATGATCACCTTTTTGAAATCCTTAGACAGCAGGGCTTGGAAGGCTATCATTAAAGAATGGAAAGCACCTGTTGTGTTTGAAAAAGATGATGCTGGGAAAGATAAAGAGGGCACCTCAAAGCCGAAGCCTGAAGAAGAATGGACCAAGGAAGAAGATGAGTTGGCCTTTGTAATTCCAAAGCTCTAAATGCAATTTCCAATGGAGTGGATAAGAATATATTCAGGTTGATTAATACATGTGAAGTTGCTAAGGAAGCATGGGATATTTTAAAGGCTACACATGAAGGAACATCTAGAGTTAAGATGTCAAGACTTCAACTTCTAACATCGAAGTTTGAAAGTCTGAAGATGAAGGAAGATTAGACTATCCATGACTTCCACATGAGTATTCTTGAACTATCCAATGCATCCAGTGCTCTGGGAGAAAAGATGTCAGAAGAAAAGCTTGTAAGGAAAATCCTTAGGTCCCTTCCTAAGAGGTACAAGATGAAGGTGACGGCAATTGAAGAAGCTCAAGACATCAGCAAGATGAGGGTTGATGAGCTTATTGGATCTCTTCAAACTTTTGAGCTTGGGTTGAATGAGGAAGAACCAGAAAAGAAGTCAAAGAGTATAGCCTTGGTTTCAAATGATCAAGAAGAGAAAGGGAATAGTGATGATTCTCAGGAGGATCTATCTCAGGCCATTGCTATGTTGGGAAGGCAGTTCAACAAGGTGTTCAAGAGGATGAACAATAACTACAAGCCTAATGTCAAGAACATCGCTTCTGACATCAGCAAGTCTAAGGAGAAGGATGAGGAGAAGACTGCTCAAGACAAGAGTATTCAGTGCTTTGAATGTGAAGGTTATGGACATGTTAAGAAAGAATGTCCCACATTCTTGAAGAAGCAGAAGAGGGGCATAACAGTTTCCTGGTCTGAATCTGATAGTGAAAGTGAAGGTGAGTCAGCAAAGCGTGTTAGAGCTTTAACAGGAACTGTTGTTTCTGATGATGATAGTGATGGAGAAATAACTTATGAGGGGTTAGCATCTACTTATCAAGAGCTGTGTTTAAAAAGTGCTGAAATTTGTCAAGAAAATAAGTGTCACAAGCAACAGATTGCTCAGCTTGAGAATGTAAAAGTTGATCTGGAAAATGAAGTTGTACTAGTTAAATCTCAACTTGATCAGATGACAAAATCTGTTAGGATGATGAACAGTGGTACAGCCACTCTTGATAAGATTCTTCAGTCAGAGAAAGTTGTTGAAGATAAATCAGGTATAGGATATGTGGTTGAGGAAAAGAGTTCTACAGAAGCAAACACTTCTGGAACAAAGAAGGAGGTGTCCCAACCAATGTCTCAACATCAAACAAAGAGACATTATTCTACACCTAAGAAGGTTACTCATCCACAAACTCAGAATGTTGAGAAAAAGAATGCTCATCATCAGAAGAAGGTGCAGTCTCAGGGAGCTAGTCAGTATATGCCACCTCAATATCACAAGAGCATGAAGGCTGCTAGGTTCAATCAGAACATGTTTCATCAACATCAGGGGAACATGTATGAATATAGATATGGATACAACAATGTTATGCCTCATTACTATGGAAGAAGGAAGCCTCATCACCATATGAGACAGTTCAAAAGACAGTATCCTTACCATAGAAGACAGTCAAACTATGGTAGTAGAAGACAACAGCCTAACCATAGAAGAAGAAATTAACACTATGGATGGCAGCACCAGCAACATCATCATCATGGTGGCAGAAGGTTTAACCACTTTAGAGATGATAGAGTTAGGTGCTTCTACTATGGAAGGTTTGGACATATGCAGTACTCGTGTTTTAAACTGCATGGTTATCCACAATATGCTCCTCAAACCAAACTAAAGGAGGTCAGACCCAAAGTTGCTAAACAATGGGTTCCTAAGGAGAAAGTGAAATGTCTTTTAGCCCACACCTCAGATAGACAGGTTGATAAGGATACATGGTACTTTGACTGTGGATGTTCAAAGCATATGACTGGATTCAAAACTCTGTTAGTTGAAGTCAGTCATTGTCCCTCACATGAGGTTATTTTTGGCAATGGTGAAAAAGGTGTAGTTGCAGGAGTTGGAAAAGTGAAGAATCATGATGGTCTTACTCTTGATAATGTAGTTATTGTCCAAGGGTTGAATGCTAATTTGATTAGCATAAGTCAACTTTGTGATGAAGGTTATAAAGTAAGCTACACCAAAGATGAGTGTGTGGTGACTAATGGGCAGAATGAGGTAGTTATGAAAGGAGCCAGATCCAGAGATAATTGCTATCAATGGGTACCTCAAGTTGTCAGCTCATCTGGTGATGTTAAGGATGATGTTGTAACATCAGACTGTAACATTAAGTGTGAAAATCTGAGCATGATGAAAGGTCGATTAGGGTTAATGACTTATGGAGTTAAGTTCAAAGACAATTGCTATCAATGGATTTCTCTAGACTCAAGTTCTTCCTCAGATGAAGAAGTCAATAATGCTGATGGAAGAATCAAAAGTTGTGACCGTAAGAAGTGTTGGGAGCTGAATACTTGCGAGGCCAAGAAAGATGACAACCTGACTAATGACTCCTATAGTTCAGAAGACAAATTTCACAGGTTGACAATCCTTGGGTTGAAAGATGCTGATGTTGGAGTTAAGGTTGAAACATCTCTTTGCCTTAAAATAAAGAAGGATGTTTAAGAGGTTGATGTGTATGATCTGTCTAAAAATGAGTTGATTGATAAGATGGTTCCTGAGGTTGATAAAAGACTGGAATCGACAAAGGAGAAGGATTTTGAATCACCTCCAAAGGTAAACACTGATAAGCAGAAGACCTCAGTGGTTGGTCCTACAAAATCCTGGAGTAAAGTGTCAAGTTCGTCCAGAAAGAAGAAGACCAGAGATAAGTCTGATGATAATGTCCAGGACATATCTCATAAGAAGAAAGTTGTTGTTAGAACTTCTGAGAAAATTCAAAAGGCTTCACTAGATAAAATTCCTTTGCATTTCATAAAAATGTGGAAGTATGTTTTTCAAAGGGAGCTTAATCTGGAAAAATAATTTGGTATAGATGCTCAGGATATGGTTGAGTTTGCTAGGATATGGTTCAGAGAGGGTGTAGGAACTTATGGTATTCAGGTGTGTATGTTAACCTGAATAAGCTGCTCTGACAGTGCTTTATTGGGAGCTTCTTGAAGGACTTCTTTGTGCAATGAGTCCTTTGGATGGTGATGAGAAGCTGATGTCCCAAAAGATGTTGTAACATCATGTTTACTGGTGGTTATATCTGGAAGATGATTGAGATTGGACATGTGGAGTTGGTTGCTCTAGCTTTTTTGGTCAGAAGAGGTGGAGATTATGGTCATGTGAAGCTAATTGTTTGAATCTTGTGCGTACATGCTTCTGAGGAGATGTCTGAAGACAAGATTGAATCATGGCCTTGAATAGTGTTATTTATTCTAAGTAAGAGGAGCTGACTTAGAGTTCAGTGGAAGGCATTCTGTGTGTGCTTCAAATCTTGTGGATAATTGTGTGAAGCCTTCATGACTGGATGGATGAAGACTATGTCTGGATTTTCAAAATGTGTTCATTTTTGTGGATATTGCTGACAGAAGATGTATGGATTTGTACAGGGTGTCATAGGACTTACATGTTGAGGTTTGTCCAATTGTGGCTAAAAAGGGGGAGAGGTAGCCAAGAGTTAGTGAAGCTGCAAGGTCAGTTTTGAAGGAGTGCTGCTAGTGTGGTGCTGAAGTGCAGATATTGAGGGGGAGAAGCTGTTTGAACAGCTGTATGCTGGTTCTTGCCTTGAGGGGGAGATTTACCCCATGCTGCTGGGTTGTGTTGGAGTATGCGTGCAGCTGTTTGAAGAAGGTGTTGAAGCCAGTGTTGCTGATTGAGTGTTTGTGTCGCATGCTGATGTCCTTGTGAGGTGAAGCTATTTGTGAAGAACTGTTGCTGCTGCAAAGTGTTGGAAATTTATTCAAGTTTTCCGCTGCTGAAGTCTCTGAAGGTGCAGAGATTATTTTAGCCAAAATTAGCCAAAGGGGGAGATTGTTAGTTTCTTGGATTGGCTGGAATTTTGGTAAAACAAAGGTTGTTCAATGTTGATGTCAAGGTGGTGATGTCACAACATTGAGTCTTAACACTGGGTTGTGTTAAGTGTTTAAGTTGGATGTCTGATGTCACAAGCGATGTTGTGACATTAGATCTGCAGAATTAATAACATCAGGTTTGTGATGTTGTTGGGGTTTTAGCTAAAATTGTGGAGAGTTGTTAGTCTTATTGGTTGCGGATATCTTGGGATAGATATTCTCTGTTGCATAGAGATTTGATGCAAATTTGTAGGAGATTTAAAGGTTGAAGATTTAAGAAGATTTTGGAGAGAAAATCTATTTTAAAAAGATTCAGTTTTAAACAACAAATCAGGTCAGATATTGTAGCAGGTCCAAGCCCAATTCAAAGAGCTATTTAAAGCGCAACAATCCTGAAGGAAAGGTAACGAAGAAAAAGAGCTAAAGACCGAGTGTCGTTGTGTCTTCGTGTTTGTAAACCATTCGAGTGTGAATTGGTAATGTTGTTTTGAGTTGTTCTTGATCAAAGCTGTGAAGCAGAATCAAGTAGTGTAATTCAAAGTGTGTGATCTTTGAATTATATCATTGAAGTGTTTTAGGGATTGAGTAGTGTTCTCATACTTAAGTGGTGTCTTAAGTAGAAGGTTCATTAAGTAGTGATTAAGTTTAGGAGATGTCAACTGGGGTGTTGAGTCTGTAAATTAATACTACTGATAGTGAAATTCATCCCTGGCTTGGTAGCCCCCGGACGTAGGTAGTTAGACTGAACTGGGTGAATAATTCATTGTGTTGATTTATTGCTTGTTATTGCATTGTCCATTGCAGAGTGTGTTGTTGTGACATCGCACTTAACATCACACATCTGGTACCAGAATTTCAACTAGGTTAAAAGTGATTTTGCAAATCAATGAAATCTAACGGATAAAATGAGATATAAATTGCATGGAATGATCGATGTGCATGTATAAGCATTTGTTGAAACTTATTATAGTGTTTGATCATGTTCTGAATGAGTGTGAGATGGAAAGGTATCAATTAAAACAAGCATTTTTTATTATGCGCCCAGAGTAACCGGTTACCCTCTAGTGAGTAACCGGTTACCCATTGAAAAATTGGTGTTTCTGCGCAGAAAATGAACTAAGTAACCGGTTACCCTGTGGTGAGTAACTGGTTACCCAAATGTGTCTCTAACTCTCAATTTGATTTTGTGTGAACAGTGAAGCTTGAGTAACCGGTTACCCTCTAGTGAGTAACCGGTTACCACTACTATGTTTTGAAAAACACCTTTGAAAATTAATATCTTTTTTACCGTGCTTCCGATCGAGGAGTTCTTGGTACCGATGGAAAGCTATGAAAATATTCTATATAATGGAAGTGAAAAATATAAATTTTATTGCCCGATTAAATAATCGGAGGAAAACCCAAAAGTGGTATAACTTATGTTGGAATCATTATGTGTGATTCTATTATACAATTGTAATATGCTTTTGTATAACTTATGATGGAATTATTATATGTAATTCATAATGTGCAATTGCAATATGCTTTGCCTAATATTGATGTTAAACATGATGGAGAGTAAATGCATGTTAAAATATGGAATAGGTAGAGTGAGGAAACCTTGCCATAAACTTATGTTAGAACCTAGTAATAAGCTAGGAGATTGATGAATAACTTAATGACGACGCTCGTGCAGAAGAGGCCGAGGCGTGTGTCTAGTACCGAATGGTATAGAAAGAATAAGACACTAGTATGGAACACATGTAATTATTATGTTTAATTGATAAAGGAAAAAGAGGCCTAAAGGCTAATGTGGCCTAAAATTATTGAATACAATTATTGTTGTATGTGAAATCATGAAATCGTAACCATTTCCCCATTATGTGTCGTTTCATGAGTAACGAGCTCCTCTGGAATGATTGCACGATTACTTGGTAGGTTTGATTCCTAATGTTATAGTAAGAATGGAACCTATATGGTAAAGAGACTTGTGATAGTGTACAGACCGTGTGAAATGACGAATTAAGGTGATAACACGTCCCTTAGTTTCGAATCCATCTCGTATGCCAAGTAATCTATGAGGATCCATGACTCGTTTCAACTTCTAGACGTAGAAGAGGACGGGAAAAGGGGATGCCTTGATAGGGTTGACGATAGTGATAACTTTTGAGTTAACGGACTCAATAATGTGTTTCCATATAGAGTGAGATTGTGAGATTGTGAACTCAAGGTCATTTCCCTTCCCCTTGACTTGAGCTAGGATTTGCTAGAACCCTGTAAAGCTGAGAGAATCCATAAGATAGGGAACTCACTGAGATTTAATATCTCACCCCATTATTGTTGATTATTTTCAGGAAGCCATTGCAGGTGTGATTTACAATGAGGAATATTGTACCTTATTCTTAGATTTTATTATTTTGGCTAGTTTCCATGTCTTGTGCCATGTGTTGTATTTATGTTTTAGAAATGGACAAGTATGTGAATTATGCCATTAGGCACTTGTGGTGGTGTCAGTACCAAATAAAAACACTTGTATGGTATTATTCTAGATAAATATTATACAGGGCGTTACACATATCATGGTTTGGTTTTGATGATGACAACTTGGTTTTATTGAATATAAGTTATTAGAAGAGAATTGTTCCGCTTCTACGCTACATATTGTTCTGCTGAACGGTAGCATTTACTTTAGAAGACTCTGAAGTTTCATGACTCTGATACAATGAATTAAGAAAACAAGTTCTGAAGATCTGAAGACAGAAGTTCTGATGGACAAGTCCAGATGCTGCAGACTTAAGAAAACAAGTTCTGAAGATTTGAAGATAGAAGTTCTGATGAACAAGTCCAGATGCTGAAGACTTATGATTGTGAAGACAACGGGTTCTGAAGACCAAGTGCTGAAGACTCTGAAGGTGTAGCTCTGCAGACTCTGAAGAGTTGAAGCTCTTAAGACCCAAGTTATGTTTTCCCTTCTTCTAACTCATGCTCTCAGAAGCCTCTGAAGTCTGGAAGTTGAGAAGACTAAGCAACGTGGTACAACAGTACAACAGTACAAGGACATACTACTCCACTCCTGATAGGACGGACGCAAATGTAATATTTGTCCCCCGCGATTCTTCAAGCCGCCATAATTCTGAAATGTCAGAAATATCCTTCAACGGTCATATTATACATGGCTATATAAAGGCGTGAAGACTTCAAGAATGGTTACTGTAATTTTCAATGTTCATACGCCGTATAGTTAATATCATTCTTAAGTCAATATTGTTCTGAAAATTTGTTTACTCATCTGCTTGTGTAGAAGCATCACTATTGTAAACAAATCTTTGTAACAAATAATTGTTTGTGTTCCCTAAAGGACCAGTTGGGTCAGAATTTATAGGAAGACTAAGACAGTGTGTCTTAGTGTTGTTAGTCACTTGCAATTGGCTTGTGCATTGTATTCCTTAAGGGACCGGGTAGGTCAGAATTCTTAAGAAGTCTAGGACTAGTGCGTCTTAGAGGTTGTTACTCACCAGCAGTTGGCTAGGGCTATTGTAATCAGTTTGGTTATAGTGGATTAAGTTCTCGCTGAGAGAGGCGAAATCACCTTGGCGGGTGGACTAGACTAGCTTGAGGATTTCTCAAGTGAACTAGTATAAACATATTGTGTTCTTTCTTTTCAATTTTTCTTCCTTTATTATCAAGAAGTGAAGTCTGTGTTGTAAAGGGGATTATTTTTAACAGATAGTTTTTATTTTTTAAAAACCCAATTCAACCCCCCCTTTCTTGTATTTTTCACACCTTCAATTGGTATCAGTGCTCCGGTTCTGAGTAGATAAAAAGGTTGAATTTTTATCAATCACCTAATAGTGTTTAGTACCGATCCAAAGTGTGAAAAACAATGGCTGCCCCAGCTGGTACTTCTGATAATAATGAAAGAGACTCATATAGTGCAAAACCTCCTATCTTTGATGGCGAGAAATTTGACTATTGGAAAGACAGAATCGAAAGTTACTTTCTGGGATTTGATTTAGATCTATGGGATTTGGTAGTTGATGGCTACAAATATCTAGTAAATGCTAAAGGTAAAAAGATTGTCAGAAGCTCATTTACAGTGGCTCAAAAGAAAACCTACAAGAATCATCACAGAGCGAGAACGATTCTACTAAATGCTATTTCATACACAGAGTATGAAAAGATTACAAATAGAGAGACTGCAAAATCTATCTTTGACTCTCTTCAGACGACTCATGAAGGCAACACTAAAGTCAAGGAGACAAAAGCTCTGGCTCTAATCCAGAAGTATGAGGCCTTCGGAATGGAAGATGACGAATCTGTGGAAACTATCTTTTCAAGATTCCAAATGCTTGTTGTAGGACTTAGAGTTATGGACAAATGTTATTCTACTGTTGATCATGTCAAGAAGGTTATCAGGAGTCTGCCTATAAAATGGAGACCAATGGTAACTGCTTTGAAAATGGCAAAAGATCTGAACAACACAAGTCTTGAGGAACTGATTGGTTCTTTAAGAAGTCATGAGATAGAACTTCAAGAAGATGAACCTCAGAAAAGAGGTAAGTCTGTTGCTCTGAAGTCTAAGTCTAAAAAGATAAAGGCTTACCAAACAGAGGAGAACTCAGAAGAATCGGAAGAAGATTCAGACAAAGATGAATTGTCTCTCATATCAAGAAAGATAAACCAACTGTGGAAACACAGAAAGAGCAAGTTCAGAAGAAGAGGTAGATCTGAATCTACATCTGGTCAAAGGAAAACTTCTGAAAAAGAAGCTACTTGTTACGAATGCAAGGGGCCTGGACATTATAGGAACGAGTGTCCAAAGCTCAAGAAAGATAGAAAGCCTAATAAGGTTTTCAAAGCCAAAAAGGGTCTTATGGCAACTTGGGACGATTCAGAGTCAGAAGAAGTAGATTCTGAAGAAGAACATGCCAACGTGGCACTTATGGCAAAGACCAGCATGAGTGAAGCCTTATCAGAGAATCAGCTGACACTTGATGAAGAGTCAGACTCGGATGACGACAAAGAGGTACTTTCTTCCTTATCTCGTTCTGAACTTGAATTAGGTTTATCAGAACTTATGAAAAGGTATCAACTTCTTGTAAGTAAACACAAAACTATGAAAAAGACTTTTGTGGTTGCCTTTGAGAACTATAGTAAGAGCGAACCAAATACTTCTGATTTAAATAAAAAAAATTCTTTAGAAAAGTCTAATGCTACTATAAAAAGTAAATTTTCTAAACTAGAAGAAGAAATTATTTCTAACATATATGTTACCAATGAAGTAATCATATATGATAGAGCTTTTCAGCAATTCCTTGCTAAAAGCATAGATAGAAGCAAGATGGCTTCAATGATCTATGGAGTTAGCAGAAACGGAAGTAAAGGTCTAGGATATTCAGGACCATCAAAACCAATTGATCATGAGACTATGAGTGTTAAACTAAAACCTCTGTATGAACATTTTGTGCTTGCTGGCACCGAACTGAAATGCTCCAAACTAGAAGGTTATGAGTCTGTTGTACCACAATCACAGACACAGAAGAAAACTTCTAAGTCTAAATATCATGCAAAAATTTCACTTGATTATCCCGTTGCACGGAAATCCAAATGTGTCAGAACCTCTGGAAAGACTAACAAGAAAGGACCCAGAAAATGGGTACCTAAGAGTGAGATAATCTATGTTTCAGACATCCTTGATGGCGCCACTGAAACACCAGTCATGGTACCTGGATAGTGGATGCTCGCGACACATGACGGGAGAAAGGCGTATGTTCCAATATTTTGAACTTAAGTCTGGAGGCGTCGTTGGTTTCGGAGGAAACCAGAAGGGAAAGATCATTGGCTCTGAAACTGTTAGTAATGGTAAACTTCCTTCCATCAACAACGTTCTTTTAGTTAAGGGTCTAATGCATAACTTATTGTCAATTAGTCAACTTAGTGACAGTGGTTATGACGTTATATTTAATCAAACGTCCTGTAAGGTTGTTAGTCAGAAGGATGGGTCAGTTCTATTCAATGGTAAGAGGAAAAACAATACTTACAAAATTAAACTATCAGATTTGAAAAATCAGAATTTAAAATGTCTTCTGTCCGTTAATGAAGAGCAATGGGTCTGGCACAGACGTCTGGGTCATGTTAGCTTGAGAAGAATTTCTCAGCTGAACAAGCTAGGACTTGTCAGGGGCTTGCCCAATCTGAAGTAATATTTAGATGCTCTTTGTGAAGCATGTCAGAAAGGAAAGTTTTCAAAAACTTCCTTTAAAGTAAAAACGATTGTTTCTGCCTCTAAACCATTAAAACTTCTTCACATTGATTTATTTGGACCAGTGAAAACTGCTTCAGTCAATGGAAAGAAATATGGACTAGTCATCGTTGATGATTACAGTCGTTGGACATGGGTAAAATTCTTAAGACACAAGGATGAGTCACATTCTGTGTTTGCTTCCTTCTGCACCCAAGTGCAAAATGAAAAGAATTGCAAAATTGTCAGAGTTAGAAGTGATCATGGTGGAGAATATGGGCAAGTTTGATTCCAAAGCACAGAAGTGTCTGTTGTTAGAATATTTTGAACGCTCAAAAGGCTACAGAGTCTATAACACAGAATCACGAATTGTGGAAGAATTAATTCATGTCAGATTCGATGATAAGCTTGACTCTAAAAAGTCAAAGCTAGTTGAAAAGTTTGCAGATTTGGAGATCAATTTTTCAGAATCTAAGGAAAAGGCAGGAGAACCCAAAGATTCAGAAGCTCCTACTTCTGATATTGTTATTGCTCCCTCTAATCCTCCACAACAAAAGAAAAGCAGAGTTGCAACTTCACACCCTGAAGAATTGATTTTGGGAAATAAGGACGCTCTTATCAGAACCAGATTAGCCTTTAAACCTTCTGAAGAAACACATATGGGTTTTGTGTCTTTGATCGAGCCAACATCTGTTGATGAAGCTCTTTTGGATAAAGACTGGATACTGGCGATGGAAGAAGAACTTAACCAGTTTTCAAAGAATGATGTTTGGGATCTTGTTCAGAAGCCTAAAGGTGTCCACGTTATTGGAACTAAACGGGTATTCAGAAACAAGCTCAATGAGAAGGGTGAGGTTGTCAGAAATAAGGCACGACTGGTTGCACAAGGTTATAGTCAACAAGAAGGAATAGACTATACAGAAACCTTTGCTCCAGTCGCAAGGTGAGAAGACATACGTCTATTAATTTCCTTTTCTGTAAATCATAGCATCATATTATATCAGATGGATGTTAAGAGTGCATTTTTGAATGGCTATATTACTGAAGAAGTATATGTCAAACAACCTTCTGGTTTTGAAAATTCTAAAAAATTAGATTTTGTTTTTAAACTTAAAAAGTCTCTCTGTGGTCTGAAACAAGCTCCCAGAGCTTGGTATGACAGATTGAGTAGTTTTCTGTTAGAAAATAACTTCACTAGAGGCAAGGTTGACACCACTCTCTTCTGTAAAATGTTCAAAAATGACATACTTATAGTTCAAATTTACGTTGATGACATTATTTTTGGTTCTACTAATCCCTCTCTTTGTGAAGAGTTTTCTAAGCTAATGCAGGCAGAATTTGAGATGAGTCTGATGGGTGAATTAAAGTTCTTTCTGGGAATTCAAATTGACCAAAGATCAGAGGCTACTTACATTCATCAAAGTAAGTATACTAGAGAACTTCTGAAGAAATTCAACATGGTGGATTGTACACCAGCTAAGACTCCAATGCATCCAACATGTATTCTGGAAAAGGATGAGGTAAGTGGTAAGGTTTGTCAGAAGCTCTACCGTGGTATGACAGGCTCTCTTATGTGCTTAACTGCTTCTATACCTGATATTCTTTTCAGTGTTCATTTGTGTGCTAGATTTCAATCAGATCCTAGAGAATCTCATTTAACTGTTGTTAAAAGAATTCTAAGGTATCAGAAATGAACTATTAACCTTGGCCTGATGTATGAGAAAATATCAGAGTACTCTCTTTCTGGTTACTGTGATGCAGATTACGCAGGAGACAGATTGGAAAGAAAAAACACCTCTGGAAACTGTCAGTTTCTCGGGAAGAATCTGATCTCATGGACAAGCAAGAGGCAATTAATAATTGCTCTCTCAACAGCAGAAGCAGAGTACATATCTGCGTCTCTGTGCAGTACGCAGATGTTGTGGATGAAGAACCAATTGGAAGATTATCAGATACATGAGAGTAACATCCCTATCTTTTGTGATAATACTGCTGCTATCTGTTTAAGTAAGAATCCAATCTTACATTCTAGGGCTAAGCACATAGAAATTAAACATCATTTTATTAGAGACTATGTTTAGAAGGGAATTGTATGTTTAAAATTTATAGATTCAGACCATCAGTGGGCTGATATTTTTACAAAACCCTTGGCTGAAGATAGATTTTTATTTATTCTGAAGCATCTGAAAATGGATTATTGTCCAGAGTAAGATTTCCTCAGAATCAGATGTGTTTAGTCAGAGTCTGAAGATGTCAGATTTTCATTTAAACTTAGAGGCATTTGTTTTAACCTCAGTTATCAGAAGATGCTTTGTCAGAAGTATCTCTGATCAGAAGGAAACCTTTTGGTTTTCCAGACTCTGAGGATATCAATACGTGTAACTTAATTAAAGGGTGATTAACGCGTGAGTAGTACTTTTCTTGGAATTAGTTAAATCATGATTACGTTCATTTATTAATCCCCATTATTATGTTTAATTTTTCACGTCCATTCGACTTCTCTCCACTTACACATTATATACTCGCTCACACCACTTCATTCCACACTTCATTCTTAGAAACCCTAAAAACCCTTAAGTTCTCTGCAACTCCATTATCTTCATCAATGGCAGAATCCTCTCAAACTATCTTTAAAGCTAAGTTACTTGAATATCAGTGTATTATTCCTGAAGAATGTCCTATCTCTCTCAACACGCCTGTTGATGAACTTCAAGTTCTTAGTGAATCCATAGTTTACTTCAAAAACCTCAGGGATAATGGATGCGATCTTACTAATACTCTCAATTCTCAAGGATGAGATGGTTACTTTAAGAGATTGCAAGGATCCTCACTTCCAAACTTGGTCAAAGACTTCTGGATTCATGCAATCACTAGTAGACATGTCACTGTTTCTACTGTGCTTGGAAGACGAATCATCATCTCCGAAAAGACAATCAGTGACCTAATCTCTCATGATGGAAAGGGACTAAGAGTCGTCAATGTCCAACCAAATAAGCAAAGGGAAGCTAAGGTCACAACTGCTACTTTCAAAGAAGGAACTGATTTAGAATCTAAAAAGGATCCACCATCATCACTCTTGAAAGATACTTTAAGAGTTTGGTTTAAAATCATGTTGGGAACTATGTATCATCGTCTTTCCTCTCATTCATCGGACTATATTAATGTGTCACAGAAGTATGTTTTATACTCTCTGTTGAAAGGAAAGAAAATACATTTTCCTTGCATTTTGTTCAACTTTTTTAGGGAGTCTATTATTAACTACAGAACTGGTTCCACCAAGAAGGGAAATCATATCCCCTGCGGCAGACTATTGTCTGATATTTTCATTGAATCAGGCTTAGTTGAAGATTTATTGGTTGCTGGGTTCATTGAAAAATTACACAAATATTCTGGACGGCCATTTTGAGCAAAGAACTTAAAGAATATGGGGCTTCTTACGAAGATCACTCGTCAACCTGCTTTTCCAAACCAGTTTGATCTTGACTTTGTTCGATTTCAAATCTCTGGATTCCCACCTTTTTCAAATGACTATAATCCAGAAGAACTAGCAAACTATTTTGCTAAATATGAAAAGGAGAAATCACTAGATGCATGGATTGATCTAGAAAGTCTACCACATGCTCTCCCTGAAATTGTTCGGAAAAGAGGGAAAGGCAAGAAAAAGAAAAATGACGATGAAGGACCATCGGCAAAGAAGATGAAGATAGCATCTACAGATCAAAGTAAGTCCTTTGAATCGTCCTCTGACATTGTGTCTGGTTCATCCATTCCCATCTCATCAACCCAACCATTTTTATCCACTAGTCCACCAATATTCTCTATTGTTGTCACCACCTCTCCAACACCTGTGTCTGAAATAATCACTACTTCACCGCAACTATTACAGTTGACTACACCAAGGTTTAAAACTACCTCATCTCAACCAACTTCCACCATTTCTATCCAACCAACACTTGTCTCATCTGTTTCACCTTCTCCATTTATTTAAATCACTAAAGAAAGTTTCACTAAACATCCAGAAACAACCATTTCTCCTTCACCAACTTCAAAACCTACTCCACAATCCATAAATAATAATCCTGAAATTTCTCTAGACAATGATATCATCATTATTGATGACTCTATTGAGGATGATCTCGCACTGCCTGAAAATCAAACCTCTGACCTCCCTCTCAACCTAGATGAAGAAATATTTGTTTTTAAAAACAATGTGGTTACAAGGTTCAAGGCACTCTCTGATGAATCAAATTCTAGTGAAAACCCCTCTGATTTGGGTGCTTCATGGGACATGTTCAATCAGTGGATGGCTGAAGAATTTCAGAAGTTTCAAGATCGTTGTGTTCAGACAAAGGGTTATTTCGTTCAAGAAGCTGAGAAGAAATTGCAAGAAAAAAAGAAAGCTGAAGCTAAGCTAGCTGCAGAAAAGGAACTGGCTGAAAGATTAGCTACAGAAGCTAATAATCAAGCAGAAGAAGCCACAATTGTCACAACTGTCAACACCTCTGCACCTGTCTCCTCTTCTGAATCTGCCCATGAGCATTTGGCACGAGCAATTGATGGACTAAAAAAGGATCAACAGACAATAAAGGACGAGCAGGCGATTTTCAGAGAAAGCTTTTCAGAGCAGAAAATTGTCAATAACTCTCTACAGAATATGCTTCGACAAATTCTGAACAAGTTATCTCCAAACCCTTCATCCTCTAGAACCTAGGAACTTAGGCACTTAGGCTCTTTTCATGATTGCTCTGGACATTAGGATCCTGCCTTGTTTTAATCTTATTTTGATTTTTCTGATATTAATGAAATATTTTCTTTTTTATTATGACAAAAAGGGGGAGAAATATAATATGAACGTAATATTTTGATTCACATTATCAAATTCTGAAAAACAAGCTGCTACATTCTAACCAATAAACTTCTGTTCTGTTAGATTTGTTTTTTTTCTTCAGGAAATATGAAATCTGAATACTTTTGGCATCCAATGTGTTTTATTTTGAGATATCAAGATTTCAATTAGCACAGTTGGCTTCTGAAAACTGAGTAAAGACTTTAAAGATCTCAATATCTGACCTATTGCAACCTGGGGGAGTTCACCCAGAAGGTTCGCAAGTCAGGATATTTGATCTTCATCCAGTCTGAGACTCAGGGGGAGATTCTCATCGGAAGGATAAGTATTCCTTAACCTTCTTATTTTGATTACCTTTATGTTATGTACAAAATCATGTCATCAAAATACATAGTTTTGTCATCATCAAAAAGGGGGAGATTGTTAGAACAGGGTTTGGTTCTGCAATAATACCTCAGAGTTTTGATGATAACAAACAAGTAAGTTTGTATGAACAATTTTGGTATTCTAATGTTTGTTATTTTTGAGAATTTAATAAACAGGTTCTGCTTCTGATAAATAGCGTGGCTAAGTTATTGAAGAGAATTATTCTGCTTCTACGCAACATATTGTTCTGCTGAACGGTAGCATTTACTTCAGAAGACTCTGAAGTTGCATGCCTCTGATACAATGACTTAAGAAAACAAGTTCTAAAGATCTGAAGACAGAAGTTCTGATGGACAAGTCCAGATGCTGAAGACTTAAGAATACAAGTTATGAAGATCTGAAGACAGAAGTTCTGATGAACAAGTCCAGATCCTGAAGACTTATGATTTTGAAGACAACGGGTTCTGAAGACCAAGTGCTGAAGACTCTAAAGATACAGCTCTGCAGACTCTTAAGACTTGAAGCTCTTAAGACCCAAGTTATGTTTTCCCTTCTTCTAACTCATGCTCTCAGAAGCCTCTGAAGTCTGGAAGTTGAGAAGACTAAGCAACGTGGTACAACAGTACAAAGACACACTGCTCCACTCCGGATAGGACGGACGCAAATGTAATATTTGTCCCCCACGGTCCTTCAAGCCGCCATAATTCTGAAATGTCAGAAATATCCTTCAACGGTCATGTTATACATGGCTATATAAAGGCGTGAAGACTTCAAGAATGGTTACTGCAATTTTCACTGTTCATACGTTGTATAGTTAGTATCATTCTTAAGTGAATATTGTTCTGAAAATATGTTTATTCTTCTGCTTATGTAGAAGCATCACTATTATAAACAAATCTTTGTAACAAACAGTTGTTTGTGTTCCCTAAATGACCAGTTGGATCAGAATTTTTAGGAAGACTAAGACAGTGTGTCTTAGTGTTGTTAGTCACTTGCAGTTGGCTTGTGCATTGTATTCCTTAAGGGACCGGGTAGGTCATAATTCTTAAGAAGTCTAGGACTAGTGTGTCTTAGAGGTTATTAGTCACCAATAGTTGGCTAGTGCAATTGTAATCAGTTTAGTTATAGTGGATTAAGTCCTCGTTGAGAGAGGCGAAAACACCTTGGCGGGTGGACTAGACTAGCTTGAGGATTTCTCAAGTGAACTAGTATAAACATACTGTGTTCTTTCTTTTTCAATTTTTCTTCCTTTATTATCAAGAAGTGAAGTCTGTTTGTAAAGGGGATTATTTTTAACAGATAGTTTTTATTTTTTAAAAACCCAATTCAAACCCCTCCTTTCTTGGGTTTTTCACACCTTCATATGTAACCTTGATGACAACCTATGAAGATTCATTGTGATTCTAAAGAATAAAGCATAACAAGTATGTCAAGTGGTCAGAAATGCACAAGAAAGTTTGTTCAAAGCTTTTCCTCCAAATTAACCTGATGAATCGGGGTTTTGATGATTTTTTTCCTATGGTGATGGTATCCAACTTGAAGACATTTCAATATTCATCTCCAAAAAAACTCAACCAAGTGATTATGTGATTGCTATGTTCTACAAAGTCTTAAAGCTTCAAAGTGTGAAAGAGAGGAAGTGTGAAAGCTCGTTTGATTGTGTTTGAGGGATCAAGATTTTGTAAAAGCACAAGGGATTTTTCGTAAAATACTACTGCTAAATCATACACACATTAACTTTTTTTAAAAACCTTTATTTCTCAAATAAAACAACTTAAAAATGTTTTGGATCATAGATAGATCAATCAGGAAATGTCAAAAATGGGTTGGATAAGTTTTTTGAACTGTCTAATCGATTAAAGCATATTCCTAATCGACCGGTTTAGTGCAAATTATGTCCATAATCAATTAGGATAGTGTATTAATTAAATGTAACATATTTCTATCAAAACTTTCTAAAATGGGCATTTTAATCAATTATCTTAGTCCTCCAATTGATTGGCTCAAGGTTCCAATCGATTGGAACATTAAATTGACCCATGGATCTTTTTCTTTTTTTGTGCCAACCTCTAGCATATAAATAAAGGCATCTTCGTTCACTTTTTCATATCCAAAATCGTGATCTATTTCACTATCCTCACTCTCCCTCTAAAAATATTTTTCTACTTTCACTCACTATAATTTAGCCATAGGACTTCGAGAAAGTTCTCGTGTTTAATTGAGGAAATTTTTGTTCTGGATAGGGTGATATTGGGAATTCGCCAAGAGTTTTTCCCTTGGTTGAAAAACTTTTCTTAAAGGAGTGTTTGTTTGGGTTCAAAACTAAACCTGTTAAAAGCTTTGTTTGGGAATTTAGGATTAAGTTGTCATTCGGTTCATGGGTTCGGCCCGTGTAAAAGCTCAAGCTTGGTTCGAGATTAGCCCGGTCTAAAATTTCAATTTGGTTCATGGTCATCCTGTGTAAAACCTTAATTCGGTTCAAGATTAGTCTGGTGTAAAATCTCTATTCGCTTTGTGGTCAGCCTGTGTAAAACTCTAGTTCGGTTTAGAGGATAACCAATTCAAAACTCCACTTTGGTTCGAGATAAGTCTGTATAAAACATTGGTTTAGCTCATGGACTATGTAACACCCCCAATCTATACCCCCAAGATATTAAAGCGATAAGTAAAAATTCAAAATATCATCAGAGTATATTTAAAACATTCACGGCATAGACCGATGGGTCACATCAATTGAAACAAATACACATACACCTGCTCATATAGATATGCAACAATTCAGGTAGCACATAACAAAGGAACTTAGTTCCTAACACCCACAATTCAGATACAGAATAAAAGCGGAAAATCTGTACTGAAACTCATATATATATATATATATATATATATATATATATATATATATATATATATATATATATATATATATATATATATATATATATATATCGCATAAAGGGTTTGTCTGCCAAATACAACATTATACGTGTACAATCCAAAAGATACATATATACATAATACAAAATAATCACACTCGATCTCCCCGACTACCCGATGCTACATATCAGAGCCGACCGACAAAAGAATAAAGACCTAAGCTTCACAAAAAAACCTCCAGCATCTAATCTGCAATGCCTCATAGAGCATTTAAAACAGCAGAAGGGTGAGAAACACAATCATAATACAATTGCATATAATTATATATTTAACATAAGAATACACATATAAAATATTCTCACCACAACTTATACCAGAATTCAAACACGAACAACACAAAGTATATCAACCAAGCACGATACGAATATCATCAACACATATACATATATCAACTCATCTATCTCATCCAAAATTCCACACACAGTCAATCCATTCATGATTTATGCAAATGCACAGAGACCGACACAACGACTCTATGCAATGCACATTCGGTACCATCCATCCATCATTCTCAACACTAGTTCACTCAGGAACTATTGGAACCATCGCTTGTTACTTAGGATTACTCATGTAACACCCCGTCGGGCAAACGATGTTCCCCGTCGCTTTAGGTCCTCTTATTTTTTAAGGCGCATGACGTTTATGGATTGCTTTAGGTCCTATTTATATAAGGCGCACAATCCGATCGCTTTAGGTCCTCTTTGTATAAGACGCACGATGTTATAGCGGATTCCCTCTGGAACCATTTCGTCGCTCACACCCACTAGGGCACACGACATCACCAACATGCATATCATGATGTTTGGCATACAATGACTCGTGACATTCAAATGCACACATATACACATTCCATACACATGCATATATCATCAAATACCACACATTGCATTTTCTCGCCCTTAGGCCACAAATCATCATCACAACATTTATCACATGCATTTCCATCACACAACAGCACACAAGTCATACAATACCCATATCAACAACACATTGCATAATACACATCAACTACACGCACTTACCATAGTACAAGTTGACAAAACGACACCATTCCAATCTCTGACATACTTAAATTGGTCATTAGTCTCAAAACCAATAATATAAGAAAGAACATGCCAACAGCTTTCCAACGCACCGAACCGCGCCTCAAACCGGCTCACGGATCAAAAGTGGTAAAGAAAACAAATTGGGAAAAATTGTCACATTCGCATTGCGAAGCTCCTAGCGAGTCCTTCGCTTCCTCATTCGCAGTGCGAATGTCCCAGTGAATCAAGTCAGAAAGGGAAATAGCCTAGAAAATTCCCAATGTTCGCAGTGCGAACAGCCAGCGAATGCTCGCTTCCCCATTCGCAGTGCGAGTTCCCCAGCGAACAGTGGCAGAAAGAAAACAACACAAAATAACACAAAGTTTGCAGTGTGAACCTCTGGCGAATGCTCGCCCTCACATTCGCAGTGCGAATAGCCAGCGAATGCTCGCTTTCCCCTTCGCTAGGGGATTCGTAGTGCGAACCTACGAAAACCCAGCAGCACTGTTACATAACCCAAACCTATATTTTCACCACCAAAACACTTCCAAATCAACATATAACAATCAGAACATAATCTAATCATGGTAGCAAGTATTCTACCGCATTTACACAGATTTCCAACCGCGAAAACATTGATTTCTATCGTTTATCACATTTCGACCTATATCTAAAAACCAATAAAACTTCCACACAAACATACATAATCATACACAAGCATAGTATAATCGAGTTTCGCACCCTTACCCGATTAAATCGCGTTTGAAAAGTCGGTTGAATCGGTTCCTAGATTTCCAAGTTTTCTCTCTTTCTCCTTTTCTTTCTCTTTTCTTTCTTCCTCTTTTTCTTTCCTTTCTATTTTCTCTCTTACTATTTCTATTCGTATGAAAAATATAATATCTACCCAACCAAAAGACCAAAATACCCCTACACTCAAATATCTCGCAAACGCTCCCAAAACGCGATAAAATATAATCTCGATGAAAAATAACATATTTTCAAATAAAAGTCAGAAATAAAATAATATAATAATAAAATAATCGAAACGACTCAATTAAATAAAAAAAAATAACTAAAACTGGGGCGTTACAGACTAACCGTTCTAAGTTTTGTCCGTGTTTGGAAGGAAGACTAACTCCATCAGTTTGATGTTTATTGTTTGGTTAGAAGTTAACCTGAAACTTCATTTTCCTTGTATAAGTGGGTTCAAGAGCTTAACCTACTAAAAGCTCATAAGCATTACTGAATACTCTCAAGATGAAGTGTTGTGAATAAGATTAAGTCACTTCATTTAGACCGAATCTATATAAATTATGGTGTCATTTCTTTTCCCTAGTCTTTTTATTTTCCTCATATTTTATTTATGCTACTATTGCTCAAACGTTTTCTTAAAAATAATTTTAAACTTTGAGAATGAAAATGCTTTTGTTTTAAAGAGTCGTTTTTAAAACCCCCATAATTTAACTCCCACTCTTGTGTATGAATTCACGTGTTAAACAAACAAAACAACAGAAACAAACTCATTAATTAATTAAAGAACATGTAGTTTTACAAAAGGGAGTGATTTAAAAAGAAACAACAGAAACTCTTAATAATTCAAAAGTACAGTTATTATTGAAATAACAAGAATAAAAACTAAGACGATTATGAAGCGCTCGGATCACATATTGTCGGGTTGAAATGGTACATAATGGCACATGACATCCATAGTCTTATCAAACTCTTGATTATTCCTAGCCCAAGTCTCTCACATCTGATCTCTATAGATGGACATTACTTGATCTTGCTCTGTGAAATAGGACTTCATAGCTTGTGACCTTGCAAACTGCTCCCTCTAGTTTTGAACAGGCATATGATCTATGAATTCATTGAATTATGCTTGGAAGTTTTGATCGAATTGAGGTGATTCCACTTACAAGTTAGGTGAGATGCCAGTTACCCAACTTGCCATCCCAAGTGCATGCTCTTCAACCCTCTGATGACGATAAGGAGCTTGGTACTATTATGATTTTCCCATTACTGAGGCACCTCTGGCTGATAGAATTACTCCTGCTCTTCTTCTTGCATCACTCATTGACCAACTCTTTGAAGAATACTAGTTGTCATCATAAGCATAAAACACACAATTGATTGAATCATTGGTTAAAGCTTGCCATCATCTGGTTGATTATGAACACTTGTCAACCTGCACAACTCATTTATTATACAAAAGTGACCACATGTTCTTTGTGGTGCGTTCACCATGGCCTTGATGATCTCATAAATTAAGTGCCTAACATTAATAGACTGATCATGCATTATTCCTAGCAAGTTAAATACTATTTCCATAATAATCTCTGAAGTGGTTGAAACAACATTCATAGTATGAACAAAGAAAGAGGGTTGTGCCTTTGAATTGGGCATAAGTTTATGTTGTTGAGCCTTTGCGGAATGTCGTATTTGCCAATGCATTATGCCCCACAGCAACATAATTGTTCTTTAATAGGTTCCAAACATTCATTCGTTGGCCTGTTATTGCGCGTTCTTCTATTTTAGATGCCATACAACTATAGGGGACGTAAATTAAGCAACAAGTTAATCACATTAGCATTATAATGAATATATTTAACTCTGATGGGTTGCCTTTCATTAAGCGCTTATTTACTGACATTAGCTTGATTGTTGCTCACCTAAGGTTCAGCAAGTATCAAAGACACCTCTGTATTAGGTATCTCACCTCTGACATATTGTTTCAATCTTTGACCATTAACCATAAACGCATTGGTGTCACTTGGCTTCTGAATTTCTATAGCACCTTTGGGAAACACCTTTTTTATAATTAACGAACCTGACTATTTGGATTTCAGATTTCCAAGAAACAATCTAAGCATCAAATTATATAGTATAACTTTTAGTCATGGCTGAAAGTCTTATTTCACCAAGTTCTTATCATGATACATATTAATTCTCTATTCGTAAATCATTGCACTCTTATAAGCTTGCAGACCTATCTCCTCCAATTCATTTAGGGTCTGTTTGGTTCAACGGAGGGAGGGGGAGGGGAGGGAATTTAATAGAGGGGTGGGGGAGGGTGAGGAGGGGAGGGGAGGTATTTTAACTAAATATATGTTTGGTTCAAAGAAGGGGAGGGGAGGGGAGGGGATGGATTTTTAACTACATATATGTTTGGTTCACAAGGGGAGGGGAGGAATTTTAAAACTAAATTATTTTTTTATCCTTACAAATATTATCATTCGTATTTAGTAAAAACAATTCTAAATAAAAATAGTTTTGAGTAAATATCACCAAATAAAAACTCCTTCACAGTGAGTTCTAGGTGTTTTAACTCACTGTTCATTGCAATTTCACAAAATTCGCAGAAGTACTAGAGAATGTTATTTCTCTTACGGCATCAAAAGTTCAATTATGATCAAATCAAGCTTTATAATCCATGATTGAACCAATGTAAATTAGAGGTCCAATTTGTAATGTGATCCATATAAACTCATCATTATGTGCAGACAAAAAAAAAACAACCATATTGAATTTAAAGATTTTTAAAGTTTGCTTTGGAAATTATCAAATAAATTTTATTTGAATATTAAAATTGAATATGAAATTTATTTTATAATTACTCTCAAAGCATCTGTGGCATATTCAATGTTCATGGAATAGAAAATTTGTCTGATAATATATAACTATAATCAAAACAATCAAAACTTTTAGTTAACTGGAATCATAATTTTTAGTTAACGGCAACCGATCAATCACCGATTATAGTTATATGTTACACGTATAAACAACATAAAATCAAAATAGGAAAATTCAACAAAAATAAAAAGGAAAAAAACTCGCCTGAGAGCAACAATGCACATGTAGTAGCATCACAATAGAAGAAAAAAAGAAACTACAAAGAAAAACCTAAACCTAATTTTTAATAATTCAATAAGGACAATTTTGGAATTAAAATAAATAATTGAGGATAAATTAGGGAATATAATAAAGTTTTAAATAACAAAATCTCCCCTCCCCTCCAAATCCCCCTAATTTGAAGGGGAGCAAAAAATGAGTCTAGGAGGGAATTTGTTCCCATCCCCTCCCCTCCCCTTCCCTTATAAAAAATGAACCAAACACATAATTTTATAAATATCCCCTCCCCTCCCCTCCATCTACCCCTAACCAAACGGACCCTTAGTTTCAACAACCTCCTTCTTCAAGTGCTTTCTCATCAAAGTTCAGGAACTTCACAGCCCAATAAGCTATGTGTTCTAACTTGATAGGTAAATGACATGCTTTTCCATAAACCAATCAATATAGATATAGTTTAAAATGAGTCTTAAAAGTTGTCCTATATGCCCAGAGAGCGTCACATAACTTCTTAGACCAATCCTTCCATGATGTTGCAACAATTTTTTCAAAAAATTGTTTCAAATGCTTATTAGATACATCTACTTTACCATGAATTTGAGTATGGTAAGGTTTGGAAACTTTGTGTTTTACTTTATACTTCATAAGCACGCCTTCCAAATACTTGTTGCAGAAGGGCGTCCCCCATCACTGATCAAGACTCTAGGGACCCCGAACCTGGAAAAAACATTCTTTATCAAAATGTTAGTAACAGTATGGGAATCATTGGCAATGTTGGCAATTGATTCTACCCACTTAGTAACATAATCACCACGTATGAGAATGTAAATATGCAAAATAAGTGGTGGAAAAGTACCCATGAAGTCAATTCCCCAAACAATCAAAAGGCTCTACTTCTAACATACCATTGATGGGAGTTTCATCCCTCTTGGAGATATTACTTGTTTTCTGAAATTCAAGACATAATTGAACATATGGCTTGCAGTCTTTAAATATAGTCAACCACCAAAAACTACTTTGTAGCACTTTTGCTGCGGTTATTTCTCTAGCATGGTGACCTCGATAAGTTGAGTTATACAGGGCCACATAATACTTTTTGCTTCCTTACCTTCAACACACATGTGAATTAAACCATCAGGACTAATCTTAAACAAATATGGTTCATCCCCACAGGTAGTAATTAGTCTCTTTGTAAAAATGCTTCTTTTGTTACCAGAAGTAGTCTTCACGGACATTCTACGTAGCTTTATAGCTGCCCATATCAGAAAACCAAAGTCTTTTGTTGATTGCCATCAAGTGATCAGTCAGAAATTCTTTAGTGATATTCTTTTCTTCTTAGTCACTTCACTATTATTCAACCTTGAGAGGTGATTAGTTACTAATTTTCCCATGCCTTTTTTATCTTTGATTTCAAAATCAAATTATTGCAACAACAATATACATCTGAGCAATCTTGGCGTATATCTCCTTTGGTGAAAAGATATTTTAATGGTGTGCGATGTGTGAAAATAACAACTTTGGAACCAATTAGATAAGGACGACATTTTTTCTAGTGCAAATACCACAACTAGCAACTCTTTTTCAGTGGTGGTTTAATTCACCTTGTTTTCGTTTAAAACTTTTCTTGCATAGTAGATTGTAGAGAAAAATTTCTCATGACGTTGGCCAATAACTGTTTCTACTGCATAATCACCCGCATCTCACATAAGTTCAAAGGGAAATTCATAATTCAGAGCGATGATATGAGTGCAATGACCAACTTTTCTTTGATAACAAAAAAGATAATTCAAACAATCAACATAAAAATCAAAATCATTTTCTTTCACTAAGAGATTGCAAAGAGGTTTTGCAATATTTCAGAAGTCTTTTATGAATCGTCGCTAAAAACCGACATGTTCTAAGAAACTTCTCACTCCTTTCACATTTATAAGAGGGGGTAATTGTTCAATGAACTCTGTTTTAGCGTGATCTTTTTCAATACTTTTTTATAATATTTTATGTCCTAAGTTTATACCTTCGGTCACCATAAAATGACATTTTTTCCAATTTAAAACTAGATTCGTTTCAACACGTCTTTTTAAAACAGTATTAAGGTAATCAAGACAATTATAAAAAATACTATCAAATACATAAAATTCATCCATAAATACTTCAATGGAGTTTTCATTCATATAAGAAAATATGGAAAGTGTGCGCCTTTGAAAAGTAGTCAGAGCATTGCATAAACCGAAGAGCATCATGCGATAAGCAAAAACTCCAAATAGGCACGTAAAAGAGGTATTTTCTTAATCAACATGATATATGAAAAATTAATTATATCATGAATAGGCATATAAGAAACAATAGTAAGCTTGACCTTCTAATCTTTCCAACATCTTATATATAAAAGGTAACGAAAAATGACATTTTCTCGTAGCCTGATTTAACTTGCGATAGTCAATACACATGTGCCACCTAAGAATTGGGCGAGTCAGAATCAACTTGTTCTTTTCATTTAGAATGACGACCATACCTCCACTCTTTGGAACTACATGCACCAGACTCACCCAAAAACTATTATAAATATGATATATCATACATTCTTCGAGTAACTTGAGCACTTCCTTTCTCGCCACTTATTTCATGGTAGAATTTAGTCTTCGCCGAGGTTAAACTACATGTTTGAATTATTCCTCCAGCTTGATCTTGTGCATGCAATAAGTTGGACTTATCCTTTAAAATTAATAACACTCAACCCACTGACTTCTTTATTACCTTGAAGGAGTCTGGAGAGCTTTTCTTCCTCCAAAACAGATATTGAACTACTGATAATGTCTGGTTGAAACAATTTCTCCCATAATAATACATATTTCAATTATGGTGGAAGCTATTTTAATTCATGATTAGTTTAATTTTTTATTGAACTCTTTTGTTCACTACCGCATAACTCTTCAATATTTTTCATTGTTCTTTCAACTTAGGTTGCTTGCAACTGAAGTACACACTCGACTACTTCTTGTTCAAATTCATATAAGAATGTTTCAATGGAATTCACAATAACTTTATCCGTCGGTGATGATGGTGACTTGTGTGAAGCTATTTTCTGAACAATCTCTTCCACTACATAAATTCTATAACACTAAGGATTTTCTTTTTGATGTTTCATGGCTTAAAAAACATTGAAACTGCTTTTCTTTGTAGAATCTCAAAATAATTTCTCCTATCTCAACATTAATCAAAACTTAACTTGTTTTTAGGAAGGGTATTCACAACAATAACGAGGTTTTAGAATATTTTTTCATAATGAGGATAAAAAATTCAGATGGGAACAACAAATTATTTACTCTAACAAGCACAACTTTGAGAACTCCGCATGGATAAGTGATAGATTGATTAACTAATGTAAGAGTCATTTGAGTTGACTTTGGTTCTTCACAGTTCAAATTCCTCATCATAGATAGAGGCATCAAATTGATGCTCGACCCTAAATTACACAGTGCATGACCAATATTTAGTGGACTAATAGAACAAGGAATAATAAATCTACATGGGTCAATGTTTAGGTGGCAACTTGCGTCAGATTATATCACTATACTCAATATTCTCGTCATACTTTACTTTACACTTTTTGGATAAGAGTTCCTTCATGAATTTTGCATAGACTGGCATTGGCTCAAAAGCTTCACATAATGGAATGTTGACTTTTATCTTTGTAAGCATTTCCATAAAATTCTTAGATTGCCTTGTTTCTATTTCTTTCTTTGATTTCTTATTTGAGACGAGGTAAGGTGGTTTTACATTGTATGATAGATATGGGTTAGGTTAATTGAGGATTTGTTTCTTATTTCTTCTCAAATGAGAGTAACGATCTATAAGTTTATAAAGAGTACCCCCTAACAAAGTCTTTACTCGATTCATCACTTTTTCCCCACTGGTTTATTCCTTTCTCTTTTTCAACTACTTCCTCATATTGACTTTCCTTCTCTCTCATTTACTTATTTTTTTCTCACCCATAACATTAGGGATTGAAGGTACCACTTTATTTCTCAACTTGATGACTTTGCAACTCTCATTATTTGGGTTGTCTACAATATTCCCACCAAAACCCCACTTGAACTGAGTCGTGTTGCTAATAGTCTAGATAGCTGACTAATTTGCATTTCTAGATTTTTGATAGAAGCTTCAATTTTCTTACAATAGTTTCCTAATTAATGTTTTACTCGCTCGAGACTAGCTTGTGCCACTTTCATGAATTGAGTTAGAGTTTCTTCAAGCTGAGATGGTTTCCTTTGTCGCAGTGCTTGAGGAACTTGTGGAACACCATGATTTTTATTTATAGTTTGATTGTTGCTCCATTTGAAGTTGGGATGATCTTTTCGACCAGGATCGTAGGTGTTTGAATAAAGATTATTCTTTTGAAAATTTGCATATTAAGCTTCAGCATTCACTACATCTGATGCATAGTTTCTGTTGGCATGACCTTCTCCACAAAAATCACTCAGTAGTACCCGAACATGACTAACATTGGCTAGAACAATAATACCTTTATCTAACTATTTTGAAACCACCTCTAGTTGAGGCAACACTGCAGTATTTGCAGCTAGTTCGAGTACACCATTTAGTTTGACTCCTCTTTTACCTTGTGAGCAGTATTCATTCTGGTACATTTTATCTACCAACTCTTTTACATTGTGTTCATTATTAGTTTTGATGGTACCTCTAGCTGAGACATCCAAAAGCATTATAGTTTGGGGCCTGAGATCTCTAGAGAAATGTTGCATTTGTTCTATACTGCTCATGTTGTGATTTAGACATCTTTGGAATAATAATTTGGATATCTCCCATGTATCAAATTGACTATTCATGAAAAATATTTCTAGAAATTTGTCTTTCAACTCCTTCTAGAAAAATACTCCATATAGTTTTCATATTTGACACGTCTCATAAAAGCGAGCCAAATGCTCCAACGAATCTCTCATAGTCTGTCCTTCGAATGAATTATCTCTCAAACCTTAAAGCATATAATTCTTAATATCAAAAGTAACAGGGTTAGCAGGTTGAAATTGTAAAGAAATCATTCCAGTATCAGTCATTCTACAGTGGTCTCCCATCATTTGACTTAGTGGAATAGGCATTTATTCTTTCTCTTAATCACTTTCATTATTGGAAGAAACAAGTGTTTTCTCTTATTCTAGTTCCTCATTAGCTCGTTGTGCTTGTCTTTTTGCTATTCTAATTGTAACACCCCAAATTGCGTTAGAATATTTATTTAAATTATTTAAATATTATATTCGTGAATTTCTGTGAATTTCGGTGATTTGTGTCGATGTCGGTGATTTTGTGAAGTTTTGGTTATTTAATTAAATAATAGTATATATTACGAAATATATTGTATTATTATTTATTTTAAATAATATTAGAGGAATTAAGGGTGAAGTGAACAGTTGAGGAGAATTAGCGAGGGCATTATGGAGAAAGCCCAATTTAGAAGCCCAAGGGTTAGAATGAATATAAAAGGAGGATTTTGAGAATATTGTTCGCTTTTGTTAGACCGTGAAAAGAAGGAAAGAAGGTGAGAGCTCTAGGAAAAGGAAAAAGGCGAGGAATACGAGAAGGTTTCCAAAGACTCAGAGAGAAAGTTTCGAATCGACAGTCTAAGGTATGAGGAGTAATTACCTTTCATTGTTTTCATTATAGGATTCGATGTAATTGAAGTGGATTTTGGGGATTTTGGGGTTTTTGAAGGGTTTATGAGTTGTTGATGATTTAGAGGTATTTTGAGGACCGATGATGGACTATTAAGGGTTGAATTGATTCGGGTAAAAATAAGCCTTCGTGGCAAAACCCTTTTTTTGATGATATGTGGGATTTCGTGTGAGAAAGGGATTTATGGGGTTTATAGGAAGCTTGAGAGTTTTGAAGGTTTAGGGAATTTAAGGTTTCCGAGGTGTCCTAATCGACCTAATAGACGTAGGTTTTATGTCGTTGATCTCCGTGATGCATTAGGACTGTTGTAGGGATGTTTTTGGGACATTTGGAGCTGTAATCGCAGGTACCTTTGAGGCTATGGAACCAGTGTTGCGTAGCAGTGATTTGTTGTA
This sequence comes from Lathyrus tuberosus, assembly GCA_022829125.1. Classification (NCBI taxonomy): domain Eukaryota; kingdom Viridiplantae; phylum Streptophyta; class Magnoliopsida; order Fabales; family Fabaceae; genus Lathyrus; species Lathyrus tuberosus. The sequence goes on from JALAZF010000026.1 coordinate 530,299, forward strand.
ATCGCAAGTTCGCTAAGCGAACCATCGGTTTGCTAGGCGAATGTTCGCCAAGGTTCGCAAAGCGAACAGCGCAGCGAATGCGCGATAGCATGAGTGTAGGTACTGAGATGATCTAGAGTGGAAGTGGGGATTCGCTGGAAGTCTCGCTAAGCGAAGGAATCAGCGAGTGGCTTCGCTAAGCGAATAAACCAGCGAGTATGACAGATGATTGTTTTTCTGGTGTCTTGGTGTGGGGTCTGTGGGATTCGCTGGCCGATTCGCTAAGCAAAGGTTTTAGCGAACAGGTTCGCCTAGCGAATCTTGGAGCGAACGTCTGTTGTTCGCGAAATTTAGTTTCTGTTGCTGTGTTGTTCTGGTGTTTGATACTGTGATATTTATGATGAATTACCATGATGTTACTAATGACTATTATGATGAAATTCTGTGATTAATTGACAAATACGTGATGATATGCTTTGTATGAAAATTGACGAATGATGATGCACGTAGCGATGTTTATTTGATGATGATAATGATGTTATTGATGATTATTACATGTTTATACGTGATGTTTGGTGACAAAATGAAGATGTGAAGTACCATGAGTATATTAATGATTTTACATGACTATCTTGATGCGTGTATTGATGATTTGATGATAATGATTCATGATGTTTTGACGAGTACATGAGGATATGATTAACATGAGGTTTTGATGAATGATGATATAAGTGATGACTTTTGTGGATGAATGATGATGCACATAATGATGTTTATTTGACGATGATGATTATTGACGTTGTGTATCATACATTCATATGCATACTCTGTGACGACGCTTCACTCCTATTGTGCGGATATGAGGTAATTATGACGTGCTCCGGTTCCTATGCGGAATCGATCCTATTGACGGGGGATCCTTGGAGGGGTGATGGCCTAGTGTCCATCGATTATGATGATTGGTACCATATGAATGAGTCTTGTTGTGTATTTGCATTTAATTGGCATTGTTGTATTTTATGATGTTGTTCGAGATTTTGATGTTTCCTTGTGATGACCCTAAAGATGTTGTATATGAAGATAGTGTCATTTTATGTATATCTTGTTTTATAATGATTATTATGAATTGTGATTACTCACCCTGCTTGTTTGAATGTTGCCTCCACGTGGGTAATGTGCAGGTGATCAGGTTTAGCTGGGGATGCCTTCGAGGACCTTGAAGTTTATTTTATTTTGGTCGATTTAGAGGGTCTTTCTCTGATAGTGTAACATCGGGTTAGGGTCCTTTAAGTTGAACTATGTTGTTTCCTTATTTTGTTGTCATTTGATGATGTGGTTTTATTTTGACTATTGCGATGTTTGTTGAAAACCTTTTAATTGAGAATTTTGAGTTCCGCTGCCGTGTGAAGGCTTTTGATTTATTTTGAGGAAAACCCTTTTGTGTACAGGGAAAGTGTGTTATTTTGATGTAAATGAGAAATGTGCACCCTTTGAGGGAATTTTGATGCTTTACTCTGATATTTGAGTTGTTTCTGCTGCAACATTGTGGGGGTAGAAAAAGGGTGTTACATTAGTGGTATCAGAGCAGGTTGGTCCGTCTGGCCAGGTTGTCTAATATTGTTTATTTCCCTAGTGTGCGACATGTGCGTTAAAACACTGTCGATGCTTGTTTTGTTTTCCTTTTGCAGGTTGAGAATGAAAGAAGTGGGGAGAAGACGGTGCTTCTCCAAGGTGTTTCGAGTGTGGAGCGTTGGCTGAGTGTGGTGTTGGACGCTATGATAGTTTGGTAAAGATAGTTTGTACCGCCTCATGATAGTCGGCTGTTATTAACAAATTGAGGAACTGATCACCCTTAATCTCTTGTTGATAATAGACGGGGTCATGTTGGATGGGATAGACGTGTCTTGCGAGCTTGAGTAGTGTGTGCAGTGAATTGTTGGGGTTAAGCCGAGTGCTTAAGGATTATTTTGATGAGTCGATGTAGACTAATATACTTGAAGATGAGGCGAATTAGAGTTTCTTGCCTGTCGGTCAAGTTGGAAATATATTGAGGAGAACAATCAGGTATTGTTGATGTCCGCTTTTGAGGGATAGAGAACAGGGTGATGGCTAGTGATATGCCAGTGGTGTGTGTTGCACCCCAAAATTTGCCCTCCTTACTTTATTACTAACTGGCTTATGTTGCATTGCATTTTTCATTATCATGTGTGCATATCATTGGGGTCAAGGTACCTGAGGCAGTGCTTCAAAGGGTCAAGCAAGAGTCCTGGTGTTGTCCAAGAGAGCGCAGGTGGATCATCCTCTCCTAACCAGTGCATAGATTAGGGTTTTGAAATTTTTGGGTTTATTGCTCCAATGGGCAAGCTCCTTGGGTTTTTATCATCTCCAAATGGTATATCTTATCTTTGTTGGAGAGGATACACATCATATTCAGAGGAATTTGGATTTGGAGACTGTGATATTTCCTCCTAGACTGAGGGTACCAAAACTAGGGTTTGCTATAAAGTCAGTTTATTTCTGATTTTTTTGGGCAAGACTTGATTCCATGGTATTCCTTGGGTCCCTAAGTATCTAGGGATGGGAGGTTGTCCATCAGTTTGGTTCAGGAGAGATTCAATTGGCCGAAAGATTGAGAATCAAGTGAATTGGGTAAAAGTCAACAGTGAGAGGAAAAGTCAACTGTGGAATTTTGAGGTTCTCTCCAAGGTTTCAAGGTCTCACATCCTCATATGGTCTTCAAGGGTCAAGCTTCATACATATTTATCAGAAATCAGGAGTTGGTGCAAAGTTTCTAAATTTGGAAAGTGACCTATAATGAAAAGTTTCCATTTTTGGCAAGTGTCTACACTGCATTCAACTTGACTTTTCATCATCAAGAAAGCTTCAAATGAATTTCTCTCCAACATGAAAGTTGAATATCTTTTTCTCCTCTTTCCAACAAGTACTAGTGGGTCTCCATATCATTTGTGAAACTCAACTTATGATCCAAAGAAGGCAAAGTGGTTTTTAGGGTTTCTCATGATCCCATTTTCACAACTTTGGGCATAGTGACCTATAATCAATTCCATTGCTTCATGCCACATTCCAATATTAAAATACATTCCTTGAGGATTATTTTGGGCCCAAGAATGAAGTAATTCCATGGTTTATTCTTCATTTATCCTCCATTATTCAAAAATGCCAAATTATTCCAAAGTCATGAATCAAAAAAGTTTCAAGGCCCAACTTAAATGTGGTGTGATTAGCAACTCAAATGAAAGTGATCCATCATGGAATTCTTAAATATTCATGCATGGAGGAGGTGTACTTAACATAATGTGTTTTTTCAAAATAATTCAAAACCTCATTAAACAATTAATCACCCAAGCCCAATTCATATCCAGTAGAAAACCCTAGTCTATATAAGCTCAATCATGCACTGGTTAGAGGGAATCACGTGCAGTTGGAGGAGAACCACAATTTGGAACCCTAAAGCTTTCTTTCCTTGGATCTCACGAATTACAAGGTCTTTCTTCAAAGTTCTTCCACAAATCTCTTCTTGGTGATTTCTAGAACACAACCCAACCACCATTCGCAGCCAAAAGCAAGGATTGGAGCTGTGCCATCTCAGGTTGGTTAATTTTTCGTGCTCCTAAAACTCTCATTTTTGATGTCTATATTGAAGTGTGATGAATGGTGATTATCCTGATGTAATTATTTTTAATTATGGACGTGTGGTTTGCTTGTAATATGGATTTAAAGTTTTGCGCCCTAATGGTTTTTTATTCATTTTTTATTATACACTAACAATTTGGGGTTTTTGATGCCATATTTGGATTCCTGACGAAATTCTGGGTCGGATAGTGTACCCATACGTATTTTCTGGAAAAATATAGGTTGCATGTGGCGGCCGGCGGTAGGGTTCCGGCGGCTGGCAATGGTCCGGCGAAGGGAGGAGCTCCAACGGAGAAGACGCAATCTGGTCCGTTCATTAGCCAAATCCAACGATCATCATATTGCCATGTGTCTTATTTTTTGTTTTTATTTTAATTGATTATGTGTGCGTCCACCTATGTTAATTACCATGCACTTCATATTCTGGGCGTTGGTTTTAATTACCTTTTGACTTTATGATCTAATCTGGAGCGTTTATTTCATCGTGTGGCTGTTGGCATGACAACAAATAAATGAAGTCATGTGCTGAGCATGTGGCGTGTGCAGGGTAGGCTGCTTGGTTGCGTGTGCGTGCATCCACGTGGCTATATTGTGCTGATTGCTTTAGACCGTTGATCTCACTTACTTTTTGATCGTGTGGCTGTCGTTTCACCTGCGTTTGACTATTTCCATTTGTTTTTTTTGCTGACTTTGCTAGTGGACTGATATGCTCGGGCTTTACTTTTTACACCCCAAGTCTGGGCCTGGCTTTAATTTCCAACGCATTCCCCTTACTGATGACACCCCCTCTTAGTTTATTTCTTTCCTTTTCATTTTAATTAATTGTTGTTTTCATTTTATTTTTCTAAAATCATTTTTGTGCATCTAGAAATCATACAAAAAATCATGAAACCTCTTCTTAGTCTTATCAAATTTTCACATATTTTATTTTTTATTTTTATTTTATTTTTATTATTTAAATTAATTATTTAGTCTATTTTCTTTTTGAATTACATATACCATGCATACTTAAATTTCTTTATTTTATTTCTCTACAACCATAAAATATTTTTGATCCGTTCCTTTTTAATTTGTTCACTAACATCCTAAAATGAATTAAAACATTTTTATTTCATTTTTAAATTATTGCATATTGCATTTTGGTCCTTCCTTTTGGCACAATGAACCCTACTTCCCACCTGAATTTTGTATGATTAATTGAATGACTAACACTTTGAATTTTTATAGGGATTTTTGGTATGTTGTTTGTCTCTGGTTGAGGGACCTTGAAATTTAATTTGGGAATTTTATGAGTTATTTCTCTATTTATTTAATTGTTTTCACTTGAGATCTGCTTATATGTGTATTTCTGACCACATCTGATTATCTGTTTGAAAAGGCACTTGTGCCATGTGCTTTGGGGTTGTTCCTTTGATTTCTGAATTCATGTTTGGATTATTATCATTGTTGTTTGCCATTGTTTGATTTTTCATTCATCTCATTTCTCTTACTTATGTTTGTTTCTCACTAATCTTTTATGCAGGGACTAAGGTAAGTTCTTTAAGGGTGGAAAAGTATCCCTCTTCACCTTTGTTCTTTCTTTCTCTCCTATCTTCGTCCTTTAGGGTTTAGGTTGAAACTCACTAACCGTAGGTCACCCATGCATGATGACTTTAGGATTCATAGTCCCCTTTTAGAGTTACCCTTGTGTCTTCTCTCTTCTCATCTCAAATTTATTTAAAACACTTAATAAGAATAAGGTGTATTGCGCACGAGCCTTAAGTATGGGGAATGAGAAATGAGGGGCTTCCTCTCATCTTTCTAGAGTGCTTAGCGAGCGTCCTGTCTTAGGACGATGCGTTAAGTATTCGCCCCTGTGCCCTAGACTTTGGTGCAATGCAACTTAGGAACTAACTTAAGCCACTTCTGTCCTAAAAAACACAAACCAACTTCAAACCTTTTTGTCCTTCGGGATCTTCAAACTAAAGGCTATTTTAAAAAAGGGCACGTTACCTTCCGTCTGAGTCGCAAACAGGCATCGACCCTAACTGCCGGACGCGAACTTAACGTCGCTCATAAAAAACACAAAAAGAACTTGGTCTGAACTACGTTGACTCTGAATTCCCCATTGCACAAAGGGGGTATGTAGGCCTAGGACGTTGACGTCCTACCGAGTCGGTCTTTGTTTTCCCTCTCCGTTTTAGTACAGCCCTAGATGATAGGATAACTCACCCTTCGAACGAGTACGATGGACGCGTGGGGTGCTAGCACCTTCCCCTCGCGTAACCGACTCCCGAACCCAGGTTATGGTTGCGATGACCATTCCTTTCCCCCTTCCTCAGGTTTATGCGGTGTTCCCTTTCTCTCTCTTGGGATAAATTTACACGGCTGGCGACTCTGTTTTTCCGTGCCACTCTCGTGTTTGTACCTGGATGAAAATCCTGGGAGCGACAGCTGGCGACTCTGCTGGGGAGTCTGGTTTACCTATGCTGGTCCATCCCTAAGCGAGTCAATCTTAGCGCTTACTTGTCTTTGTTCTCTTTGGGTGCTTTGTTTTTGTTTTGCTTTACGTGTTGTATTTTATTTTTATTTTTACCGCATTTTCTGTATTTCATTTTTTATTACTGTCATGCTGCTGTGCTGTGCTGGCTGTTCTTTGTTTTGCAGGTTGGGTGGGTCTGATAGATAAGCTCAATACCAAGGCTTGAGAATACCCTAGGACTAGAGTGGAAAGTAGTGGGACCTACGTGCCCGCTTGGTACGTTTGTGTGTTCATGAAATTCACAACCAGACGAGGCTATCTTGGGATGCATTCTAACGTGTGTGTCTTACGCATGTTGGGGTGTTGATCTAGAGAACTGTCGACTCTGGTGACCGATCATTGAGGACCTTAGTGGAAACATCCCTCTTTAGTGGTGACAGTGGCAGACCACATCCTGTGGCAAATCCATTCGCACCCGAGGGCCCGCTTTGGAACTCGCATAGGATGACCCCTACGTTTTAAAGAGAATCAGTGGAGGCACTCCTCGATTGACAATAGTACTGTACCCTGAGGGATGAATGTACTATTGTTTCTCGACCTCAGTGCCAAAGCTGAGGACTTTCCGCTTTGGAGAATCGGTTGAGGCCTCCTCAATTGATGATGATGCCAAACCAGAAATGGTGAACGTATCATCATTTCTCGACCTGAGAGCCCGGGATACTGAACATCCTAGTACCCACATGTGAGAGGGGATGGGTGTTTGCAGGTTTGCAGGTAACCGAGACCTTCAACCTACCTTGTTTTCCGGATTTCACATCAATTTCTGATTATTTGAGTTCCTCAGTGGTTCAGAATTGTGGTTCTCGTTCAGCTAACAGCACAACACATCCAGCAGTGTGCCTTGACCCCATGTGTGCATTTGCATCATCATTTTGCATCCTAACATGTTTATTCATTTGCAGGGTTGCATCCTAACCTTGATTCTGGTTTCTGAAGACTATCGAGGATGAGTACTGAGAAGAAAAAGAATATCATAGGATACAAGTTCCCGTCACTTATTCTGGATCATGTTCACAAGGTTGTTTCTATGGCAGAACCTGGGGAATTGGCACTTGTGGACTTTGATGACATGCCTAGTTCTCTTTCTCTCTATTGTATTAGGATCACCACCAGGCTTGTTGGCTGGGATTCATGATTATTGTGTTCAGACTTATTATCTCGAGCTGTGATCGTTGACATCTGGTTTTCCTCTGGTCTTCTTAATATAGGAGCAGAAGTTTCGTTCTATCTTGTTATTAAACTAGAATCAAGGGGTGGATCGCGCTGCTAATATTCAAACATGTTCATTTGCATTTGCATATTCATTGTGCATAATCATTTTGCATGGCAGGCGTTTATCTCCGGTATTCTTATCTTGTTCTAAATCTCAGAATTGTAGATCAGCGTATTCACCGGTATCCTACTAAGCAGAATCGGAAGAGACTCATGGATCAGCTACAGAATGAGATCATTGAGATGCGGACTCGCATGAACCAATTCATGGAATTAATGCAAGGGGTTGCTCAGGGACAAGAACAGTTGAGAACACTCGTTCAGCCACTGATTGCGAGGGTTGATAATGATGGTGTCCTTCATGGAGGACTTCAGACTGGTGTTACTGATAATGGTCAGAATGGTCCTACTGGCGGAGGTGTTCCTGTTTCTAGTGTTGTGATTCCTCCGAGCGGAGCTGAAAATGCTGGGGGAGGTGGTACTGGTACTGGCGCAATTCAGGGTTGTTAGTATGATGATGTTCAAGATGATGCATTTTCTTTGCCGGGTGGGGATGCTGGTCCCAGACTGATCAGGATCAGAGGATCCGGTTGATTGAGGAGCAGCTAAGGGGTGTTGTGAATCAGGATTCTGTGGGAATGAATCTAGAGGATTTGGGGCTGGTTCCAGGCGTTGTTATTCCGCACAAGTTTCAGACTCCCACTTTTGAGAAGTATAATGGTATGACTTGTCCGAGGACCCATGTGAGGGCGTATGCAAGAAAGATGGCTGTATATGCGAAGAATGAAAAGCTGATGATGCATTGCTTCCAGGATAGCCTATCTGGGGCATCCCTGGAGTGGTACATGCAACTGGAAAGGAAGGATGTGCGTAGTTGGAGAGATCTGGCAGGGGCATTTATCAGACATTACCAATATAACACTGATATGGCTCCTAACAGAACACAGCTGCAGAATCTGTCCCAAAAGAACAATGAGAGCTTCAAGGAGTACGCTCAGAGGTGGCGTGAACTGGCAGCCAGGGTTCAGCCTCCCATGTTGGAACGTGAAATGATAACTATGTTTATGGCCACCTTGCAGGGTCATTACTATGAAAAGCTGGTACCATGTATGACTGGAAAGTTTGCTGACTTGATCTTAGTGGGGGAAATGGTGGAAAACGGAATCAAGGCGGGGAAGATATCAGACAGTGATGGGTCCTCATCTGGAGGAAGCAAGAAGCCTTATGCCAGTGGTTATAAGAAGAAGGAGAGAGATACAAACTCTGTGTCATCATATCGTGGTAGAGATGGACTTCGTCAGAACTACAATCAGCAGGTGGCTTCTGTAACCATCCCAGCAGCACCTCAGCAGCCAGCGGCGTCTCAACAACAAAATCAAACTCCTTACCGGTCACAGCCTCAGAATAAGCGGGACAGGCATTTTGACACTTCACCTATGTCTTACTCTCAATTATTCCAGCACTTGTTGAAACTGCAGCTAATTCAGACAAGAACATTGGCTCCACCTACTGGTAATCCCCCTCCCGGCTATGACGCCAACGCCCACTGTGAATTTCATTCTGGGGCACCCGGACACCATACTGAGAACTGTAAAGCTTTTAAGCATAAGGTTCAAGATTTGGTGGATTCCAAAGCCATCAATTTCTCCAATGACGTTCCAAATGTGAATCATAACCCGATGCCGAATCACGGTGGGCCGAAGGTCAATGCTATTATCAAAGACTATGAAGGCTTGAATTTGATTTCAGATGTGAACGAAATCCAAACTCCCTTGGGTGTGGTGAAGGAAAGACTGTTGAAGGGAGGGGTATTTCCCGGTTGTGATGAAGGTTGTGTAGGGTGTGTGTCGCAGCCAGGCGGTTGTGATTCATTGAAAGCAGGTATTCAGAGAATGATCAACAAAGGGGTACTACAGATTGACAAAAGGTATATATCATTTCCAGAAGGAGACTTGGTTATGCATGTCGACCTCTCATCTGCTTGAAGATTTCAAGGGTCGTCTCAGTCGGCAAGTACGTCCTGACAAGAATCAAGCTTCCTCAGCAACGGCAATTTTCAGCTTCTTTACTGCATTTTCATTTATAGTTTGTTTTCATTTCTTGTTAAAGCATCGTATGTATGCAAGACTTGTTTGTTTTTTATGATGATATTAATGCAATAAGTATGTTTTCCTTGAAGTAATCCATTCGTGTTCACTCTTAAATGTTTATATGCACTGCAATACCGATTTTCTTGCTTAGAACTCTTGAGGGAGGATGACGAAAGAAGAACGCAGATTTCTAATGGTATGCTTTTGGATAGAACCCTGTTGAGGATGTACAAGCATTGTTTCAAACCCCTAAATACTGGAGAGATAAAGAGATAAACCTTCGTTAACCCCTTTGAGCCTCGGAGTAGGAGTTTCTTTTGTACGAAAAAACCCTCATACTTAACCCAGGGGCAGGGTAGGCGTCCGTTAGTTTGACCAAGCGTTCAGATTTCAAGGAGGGTGTGCATTTGAGGATCTATTCCCTTTTATCCCAATATCAAGAGGCGAAACCACAATGGTCATTCATCAACAACTAAGGAGTGAGGCAGTCACGACCCTGTCAAGCAAGTAAGACAACCAGTGTCACGCGCTTTGTTCAAAAGGGGAATATAAAAAGAAAGAAAAGAGAAAAGCCCGCTAAGTCGAAGCGACTTAGGCAAAAGTTAGGGCATCCCGCTGGACTTCAAAATCAAAAAACTCGAAAGAGTCAGTCCAGGCAAAAATTAGGGATCAAAAAAGCAAAAGAAAGAAAAAGCGAAAAGCGTTACAAAAGAAAATCCCCGATAAGAACAAATTCGTGCGATTACAGACCCAAAAGATAAAAAGTGGTGACTGTTATTCCAAAACCCCTTAGGTACCAAACCATTAGTTGCATGAGCTCCTTGAAGATCATAAACCTTTGGAGAGATGAGCGTTTGTGTCAGATTAACTGAACATAGGACTGGAGATCATCACGAAGAGTGGGTGGGCACCGATAAATTTTGAGCCATAAATCCTTTTTTCTGAAACCGTGAACCAGGCCACGTTACAACCCTTAAAAGTCTTAATTAAAACAGGGTTTATTTTAAAGGTGTACTTCAACAGGATAGCGTCCCTGACTCCTACGAGTTGTGCTAATAAGGTTTGTTGGTATTGCATGTGCGCATTGTTTTGCCATTCAAAAATCGAGGTCGCATCCCAGCAAGTGATTCGTTCACAAGGCTTGGCGACGTATTTTCAATAAACTTCAAGGTTAACATGAGTGTTGCATTAGAATTGTCATTCTCATAATAAACATTTTCTATTTGCATATATGTGCCTAAGCATCAATGCAGCTTACACAGTGAAAGTCAGTCAAGAAGCTTGACCCTGCCAAGTTGGGATGCTTGGAAATTCTGAAGGACAATCATATCAAAGGGCAGGCTGCCAAGAGACTCAGTATAGAAGGGGCTATCTCCGGTAAGTCGTGTTAAGATGTAGCCAACCTGGGGCAGTCACGTCGAGAAATCTCTCCGAAATTCAGTTATTTTGGGGCATTCATTCTAAGATCAGGGGCAAAGTCACTTCAAAGCCCATAGTGGGGCAAACCACCTCTAGAGCATGGGAGATCGTCCACTCCTGAAAATGATTAATGGAAAACACCTCCTCAAGGTTTAAGATTCTAAAGCAGAGTATTGTCAAGTCATTACGATCCCTTTCGAGGTAATGTACGTCATGGATTATAAAGACTGGGGCAGTTATGTCAAGATATGATAAATCTCTCCAAGAGTTTGAAGACCCTGGGGCAGTGCGAATGCCCGATCTTCTGTAAAATCCTCTTGAGATGAAAAATTCAAAGAGCCGCTTATGACCATAAAGGCAAGTCAGGTTGCAGGGCAACAGATTGTACATCCCTAGCAGTTGGCTCTCCCCCAGCATTGAGATTGCTCCTTCCCCAGCAGGGCAACCTTCCTCAGCAGAGCAGGCCTTCCCTAGCAGGAGACTTGGGAAGCATTTTCTCCGGATCAAGACGTTATTTCCCCACAAAATCAGGGTGTTCACATTCCCCATCCAGTCAGGAAGCGTGTTCTCACCGACGATGTCATATTCTAGTCCCCAGCAAGAAGGGAGTAAAGTCATTCTCCCCATCAGCAGGCTAAGTTCAGCAGTATCCCCAAGTAGGATGGTATTATGGACTGTTTTCCCCAAGCAGGATGGTATTATGGGCTGGCATCCCCCAGCAGGTCCTAAGCCCAATTGTTATTGGCAATCTTCAGTAACAAACTTCCGGTTCTGTTATTGGCACTCATTCTCAACTCCCCCAGCAGATGAGAAATCTCAGGTTTTGGATGTTACCTTCAGTAGAGGACAGTGTAATCCCCGGTAGTGTGGATATTCTTTTGGGACTTCATCCCCAGCATAAGTTGTTGATCCAAGGAGTCGGTCAGTGTGATCCTTCTTAGCAGAGTTCCTGGATTCAGAGGACAATTTATTTTTGTCGTCCCCAGCTGAATTGGTCTATTCTCTCCAGCATTTATTTTGCTAGAGGGACCCCTTTTGCATATCATAAGCATTTGCATTGCATCCTCAAACGCGTAGCATTTCCACGTCGTATGGAGCATTACGCCATTATTCAAAACATTTGCATTCAAAGCATAAGCCAGGTTTGATACTTTCCTTGCCAGTTCTCTTTCTCAGCAGAGATGGCATAACTCAGGAGATTTTGGAGGGATGTATTCCCTATACTTGTGCTCCCCGGCAGAGTCTTTTATTTAGACTTCTCTTTTCCCCAGCGGAGTCATCTTATCTATGGATCATGGGCCCGTTAGAAGTTTGTCTGGCCTTTCTCTTTTGTGAAATCCCGTTCTTGCTTGACCAGAAGTTTGTTTCACGTTATCCCCAGTGAGTCGCCATTGATTTTGCTAGTTTCTCTTTATCAGCAGAGATAGCAATCTTTTGAAGATTTCGTCCGTCAGTTTCCCTTTATCAGCAGGGATGGCATTTATTTTGCTAGTTTCTCTTTATCAGCAGAGATAACAAGCTTTTGAAGATTTTCTTTCGTCAGTTTCCCTTTATCAGCAGGGATGGCATCAGTTTGATAGTTTCTCTTTATCAGCAGAGATAGCAATCTTTTAAAGATTTTCGTCCGTCAGTTTCCCTTTATCAGCAGGGATGGCATTTATTTTGCTAGTTTCTCTTTATCAGCAGAGATAGCAATCTTTTGAAGATTTCGTCCGTCAGTTTCCCTTTATCAGCAGGGATGACATTTATTTTGCTAGTTTCTCTTTATCAGCAGAGATAGCAAGCTTTTGAAGATTTTCTTTCGTCAGTTTCCCTTTATCAGCAGGGATGACATCAGTTTGATAGTTTCTCTTTATCAGCAGAGATATCAATCTTTTGAAGATTTTCGTCCGTCAGTTTCCCTTTATCAGCAGGGATGACATTTATTTTGCTAGCTTCTCTTTATCAGCAGAGATAACAATCTTTTGAAGATTTTCGTCCGTCAGTTTCCCTTTATCAGCAGGGATGGCATTTATTTTGCTAGTTTCTCTTTATCAGCAGAGATAGCAAGCTTTTGAAGATTTTCTTTTGTCAGTTTCCCTTTATCAGCAGGGATGACATTTATTTTGCTAGTTTCTCTTTATCAGCAGAGATAGCAATCTTTTGAAGATTTTCTTTTGTCAGTTTCCCTTTATCAGCAGGGATGGCATTTATTTTGCTAGTTTCTCTTTATCAGCAGAGATAGCACTCTTTTGAAGATTTTCGTCCGTCAGTTCCCCTTTATCAGCAGGGATGGCATTTATTTTGCTAGTTTCTCTTTATCAGCAGAGATAACAATCTTTTGACGATTTTCTTTCGTCAGTTTCCCTTTATCAGCAGGGATGGCATTTATTTTGCTAGTTTCCCTTTATCAGCAGGGATGACATCAGTTTGCTAGTTTCTCTTTATCAGCAGAGATAGCGATCTTTTGGACAGTTCTTCGTCAGTTTCCCTTTATCAGCAGGGATGCCATTTTCCTAGTTTCTCTTTATCAGCAGAGATAGCAATCTTTTGAAGATTTTATTTCGTCAGTTTCCCTTTATCAGCAGGGATGGCATTTATTTTGCTAGTTTCTCTTTATCAGCAGAGATAACACTCTTTTGAAGATTTTCGTCCGTCAGTTTCCCTTTATCAGCAGGGATGGCATTTATTTTGCTAGTTTATCTTTATCAACAGAGATAGCAATCATTTGAAGATTTTCTTTCGTCAGTTTCCCTTTATCAGCAGGGATGACATTTATTTTGCTAGTTTCCCTTTATCAGCAGGGATGACATCAGTTTGCTAGTTTCTCTTTATCAGCAGAGATAACGATCTTTTGGATAGTTCTTTCGTCAGTTTCCCTTTATCAGCAGGGATGGCATATTTCGAGATTCCTTTGTCAATTCTCTTTATCAGCAGAGATGACTTTATACCCAGCGTAGCTAGCACTCGTATGCGTTGCGACAGTACAGCGTTTATGGCTAATTCTCCAGCGGAGGATTGCAAATTTCTGGGTTCTTTGGTATTCAATCTTCGTGCATCCCAAATGTCTGAGAGTCGTCGCTATCATACCTTCAGGACCAAGTCGATTGAATAGGGGCAGCTGTTGCACCCAAAAATTTGCCCTCCTTACTTTATTACTAACTGGCTTATGTTGCATTGCATTTTGCATTATCATGTGTGCATATTATTGGGGTCAAGGTACCTGAGGCAGTGCTTCAAAGGGTCAAGCAAGAGTCCTGGTGTTGTCCAAGAGAGCGCAGGTGGATCATCCTCTCCTAACCAGTGCATAGATTAGGGTTTTGAAAATTTTGGGTTTATTGCTCCAATAGGCAAGCTCCTTGGGTTTTTATCATCACCAAATGGTATATCTTATCTTTGTTGGAGAGGATACACATCATATTCAGAGGAATTTGGATTTGGAGACTGTGCTATTTCCTCCTAGACTGAGGGTACCAAAACTAGGGTTTGCTATAAAGTCAGTTTATTTCTGATTTTTTTGGACAAGACTTGATTCCATGGTATTCCTTGAGTCCCTAAGTATCTAGGGATGGGAGGTTGTCCATCAGTTTGGTTCAGGAGAGATTCAATTGGCCGAAAGATTGAGAATCAAGTGAATTGGGTAAAAGTCAACAGTGAGAGGAAAAGTCAACTGTGGAATTTTGAGGTTCTCTCCAAGGTTTCAAGGTCTCACATCCTCATATGGTCTTCAAGGGTCAAGCTTCATACATATTTATCAGAAATCAGGAGTTGGTGCAAAGTTTCTAAATTTGGAAAGTGACCTATAATGAAAAGTTTCCATTTTTGGCAAGTGTCTACACTGCATTCAACTTGACTTTTCATCATCAAGAAAGCTTCAAATGAATTTCTCTCCAACATGAAAGTTGAAGATCTTTTTCTCCTCTTTCCAACAAGTACTAGTGGGTCTCCATATCATTTGAGAAACTCAACTTGTGATCCAAAGAAGGCAAAGTGGTTTTTAGGGTTTCTCATGATCCCATTTTCACAACTTTGGGAATAGTGACCTATAATCAATTCCATTGCTTCATGCCACATTCCAATATTAAAAGACATTCCTTGAGGATTATTTTGGGCCCAAGAATGAAGTAATTCCATGGTTTATTCTTCATTTATCCTCCATTATTCAAAAATGCCAAATTATTCCAAAGTCATGAATCAAAAAAGTTTCAAGGCCCAACTTAAATGTGGTGTGATTAGCAACTCAAATGAAAGTGATCCATCATGGAATTCTTAAATATTCATGCATGGAGGAGGTGTACTTAACATAATGTGTTTTTTCAAAATAATTCAAAACCTCATTAAACAATTAATCACCTAAGCCCAATTCATATTCAGTAGAAAACCCTAGTCTATATAAGCTCAATCATGCACTGGTTAGAGGGAATCACGTGCAGTTGGAGGAGAACCACAATTTGGAACCCTAAAGCTTTCTTTCCTTGGATCTCACGAATTACAAGGTCTTTCTTCAAAGTTCTTCCACAAATCTCTTCCTGGTGATTTCTAGAACACAACCCAACCACCATTCGCAGCCAAAAGCAAGGATTTGAGCTGTGCCATCTCAGGTTGGTGAATTTTTCGTGCTCCTAAAACTCTCCTTTTTTATGTCTATATTGAAGTGTGATGAATGGTGATTATCCTGATGTAATTATTTTTAATTATGGACGTGTGGTTTGCTTGTAATATAGATTTAAAGTTTTGCGCCCTAATGGTTTTTTATTCGTTTTTTATTATACACTAACAATTTGGGGTTTTTGATGCCATATTTGGATTCCTGACGAAATTCTGGGTCGGATACGCATTTTCTGGAAAAATATAGGTTGCAGGTGGCGGCCGGCGGTAGGGTTCCGGCGGCTGGCGGTGGTCCGGCGAAGGGAGGAGCTCCAACGGAGAAGACGCAATCTGGTCCGTTCATTAGCCAAATCCAACGATCATCATATTGCCATGTGTCTTATTTTTTGTTTTTATTTTAATTGATTATGTGTGCGTCCACCTATGTTAATTACCGTGCACTTCATATTCTGGGCGTTGGTTTTAATTACCTTTTGACTTCATGATCTAATCTGGAGTGTTTATTTCATTGTGTGGCTGTTGGCATAACAACAAATAAATGAAGTCATGTGCTGAGCATGTGGCGTGTGCAGGGTAGGCTGCTTGGTTGCGTGTGCGTGCATCCACGTGGCTATATTGTGCTGATTGCTTTAGACCGTTGATCTCACTTACTTTTTGATCGTGTGGCTGTCGTTTCACCTGCGTTTGACTATTTCCATTTGTTTTTTTTTGCTGACTTCGCTAGTGGGCTGATATGCTCGGGCTTTACTTTTTACACCCCAAGTCTGGGCCTGGCTTTAATTTCCAACGCATTTCCCTTGCTGATGACACCCCCTCCTAGTTTATTTCTTTCCTTTTCATTTTAATTAATTGTTGTTTTCATTTTATTTTTCTAAAAGCATTTTTGTGCATCTATAAATCATACAAAAAATCATGAAACCTCTTCTTAGTCTTATCAAATTTTCCCATATTTTATTTTTTATTTTTATTTTATTTTTATTATTTAAATTAATTATTTAGTCTATTTTCTTTTTGAATTACATATACCATGCATACTTAAATTTCTTTATTTTATTTCTCTGCAACCATAAAATATTTTTGATCCGTTCTTTTTTCATTTGTTCACTAACATCCTAAAATGAATTAAAACATTTTTGTTTCATTTTTAAAATTATTGCATATTGCATTTTGGTCCTTCCTTTTGGCACAATGAACCCTACTTCCCACCTGAATTTTGTATGATTAATTGAATGACTAACACTTTGAATTTTTACAGGGATTTTTGGTATGTTGTTTGTCTCTGGTTGAGGGACCTTGAAATTTAATTTGGGAATTTTATGAGTTATTTCTCTATTTATTTAATTGTTTTCACTTGAGATCTGCTTATATGTGTATTTCTGACCACATCTGATTATCTGTTTGAAAAGGCACTTGTGCCATGTGCTTTGGGGTTGTTCCTTTAATTTCTGAATTCATGTTTGGATTATTATCATTGTTGTTTGCCATTATTTGATTTTTCATTCACCTCATTTCTCTTACTTATGTTTGTTTCTCACTAATCTTTTATGCAGGGACTAAGGTAAGTTCTTTAAGGGTGGAAAAGTATCCCTCTTCACCTTTGTTCTTTCTTTCTCTCCTATATTCGTCCTTTAGGGTTTAGGTTGAACCTCACTAACCGTAGGTCACTCATGCATGATGACTTTAGGATTCATAGTCCCCTTTTAGAGTTACCCTTGTGTCTTCTCTCTTCTCATCTCAAATTTCTTTAAAACACTTAATAAGAATAAGGTGTATTGCGCACGAGCCTTAAGTATGGGGAATGAGAAATGAGGGGCTTCCTCTCATCTTTCTAGAGTGCTTAGCGAGCGTCCTGTCTTGGGACGATGCGTTAAGTATTCGCCCCTGTGCCCTAGACTTTGGTGCAATGCAACTTAGGAACTAACTTAAGCCACTTCTGTCCTAAAATACACAAACCAACTTCAAACCTTTTTGTCCTTCGGGATCTTCAAACTAAAGGCTATTTTAAAAAAGGGCACGTTACCTTCCGTCTGAGTCGCAAACAGGCATCGACCCTAACTGCCGGACGCGAACTTAACGTCGCTCATAAAAAACACAAAAAGAACTTGGTCCGAACTACGTTGACTCTGAATTTCCCATTGCACAAAGGGGGTACGTAGGCCTAGGACGTTGACGTCCTACCGAGTCGGTCTTTGTTTTCCCTCTCCGTTTTAGTACAACCCTAGATGATAGGATAACTCACCCTTAGAATAGACAACAAGCGTGGATCCCATCGAGTACGATGGACGCGTGGGGTGCTAGCACCTTCCCCTCGCGTAACTGACTCCCGAACCCAGGTTATGGTTACGATGACCATTCCTTTCCCCCTTCCTCAGGTTTATGCGGTGTTCCCTTTCCCTCTCTTGGGATAAATTTACATGGCTGTCGACTCTGTTTTTCCGCGCCACTCTCGCGTTTGTACCTGGATGAAAATCCTGGGAGCGACAGTGTGTAATTCCTGACGATCACCTGAATCTAATTTCGACGAAGGTGAAGAGTTATTTGTTATGTAAAGCAAGTGAGTGAGTATGTGAAAGATGGTGCAAAGATGTTAAGATGTCGGATTATTGGAAGGCATAAGGGATGCGGTGGTGTGTGACTATTTGGAGGTGTTCTCATGAGATATCAGTGATTTACCACTGTAGTGTGGAATGTAACTTGCTATCGACCTGGTACTCGATGCAAGCTCGATGTCGGTGTTTGCATACAGAATGTATGTTTATGAATAAGTAAATTGAAGGAATAGCTGGAAGAATTATTTGAGAGGAAGTTGTTCGACCGAGTCTTTTCCTGTGAGGTGCCCCTGTGATGTAGGTGAAGAAGAAAGATGGAAGTATGGGGTTGTGTGTTGATTATCGGCAGTTGAATAAAGTGACGATCTAGAATAAGTGTTTGCTTCCGAGGATTGAGGATTTGATGGATCAGTTAATAGGTGCCTGTGTGTTTACCAAGATTAATTTGAGGTCTGGTTATCATCAGATTCGTGTTAAGTCTGATGGTGTTTCGAAGATGGCTTTCGGGACGAGTTATGGTGACTATGAATACATTGTGATTCTGTTTGGTGTATCTAATGCACCTGGTGTGTTCATGGAGTACATGAATAGAATTTTTCATGAGTATTTGGATAAGTTTATGGTGGTGTTTATCGACGATATCTTGGTATACTCTAGATCTGAAGAAGAACATGTCGAGCATTTGAGGACTGTGTTGCAAGTGTTGAAAGAGAAGAAGTTGTATGCAAAGTTGTCGAAGTGTGAGTTTTGGTTGAAGGAAGTGAGTTTCCTTGGCCATGTGATTTCAAGTGGTGGTATTGCTATTGATCATTCTAAGATTGATGTTGTGTTACAGTGGGAGACTCCGAAGTCTGCTACTGAGATATGAAGTTTTCTGGGATTAGCGGGTTATTACCGCAAGTTTATTGAAGGCTTTTCTAAGCTGACATTACCTTTGACTCAGTAGACTCGAAATGGTCAAGCTTATGTGTGGGATGTAGCTTGTGAAGAAAGTTTTGTAGAGTTGAAGAAGAGATTGATGACCGCTCCGGTGTTGATTTTGACTAATCCGAGTGAATCTTTTGTGGTGTGCAGTGATGCGTCGAAGATGGGTCTTGGTGGAGTATTGATGCAGAATGGACAAGCTGTTGCCTATGCTTCGAGACAACTGCGAGTTCATGAGAGGAATTATCCTACACATGACTTGGAATTGGCCGCTGTGGTGTTTGTGTTTAAGACGATACAAGAGAGAATGAAAGCTTCGCAGAGTCGTGTTATTGATGATTATTACATGTTTATACGTGATGTTTGGTGACAAAATGACGATGTGAAGTACCATGAGTATATTGATGATTTTACATGACTATCTTGATGCGTGTATTGATGATAATGATTCATGATGTTTTGACGAGTACATGAGGATATGATTAACATGAGGTTTTGATGAATGATGATATAAGTGATGACTTTTGTGGATGAATGATGATGCACATAATGATGTTTATTTGACGATGATGATTATTGACGTTGTGTATCATACATTCATATGCATACTCTGTGACGACGCTTCACTCCTATTGTGCGGATATGAGGTAATTATGACGTGCTCCGGTTCCTATGCGGAATCGATCCTATTGACGGGGATCCTTGGAGGGGTGATGGCCTAGTGTCCATCGATTATGACGATTGGTACCACATGCATGAGTCTTGTTGTGCATTTGCATTTAATTGGCATTGTTGTATTTTATGATGTTGTTCGTGATTTTGATGTTTCCTTGTGATGACCCTGAAGATGTTGTATATGAAGATAATGTCATTTTATGTATATCTTATTTTATAATGATTATTATGAATTGTGATTACTCACCCTGCTTGTTAGGGATGGCAGCGGGTCGGGTCGGGTGCGAGTTTCACACAACCCAAACCCGAACCCAATGGCTATTCGGGTGGCAAAATAACACCCACGCCCACACCTGTCGGGTTCGGGTTTTTTCACCCAAACCCGAACCCGTAGCAAAAACTAAAATATATATATATATACACACACACACAGAGTAGAAACTCTTTAAATTAATACTCGGTAAATTAATAAACTCTCTAAAATAATAAATTTGTCCGGTCCCGACTTGGGCCAATGTAAAAAATTGAAAAACTCGATAAAATAATAAGATAATAATTTTTCGGGAGATCCCTTTATAATTTTCGGTCCCAAGAAAATCATAAATTAATAATTCATAGAAACTGAAAAAAATATATTACACTCTATTGAAATATGATTCAATAGTTGTCTGTTTTCCTTTAAAGTTCAAGTCTATTTGGAGCTCATCTCTAACTTTTTTTATTGCATCCAATAGCTAAGGTGTTGTATTTTTGTATTGTATCAGGCTCCAAAGACACCGTATCATCTTCGCCGTCATCCTCTGCATTGTTCTCAATGATAGTAGTACCCACAATATCTTCTAAACTCTGAACCTCCGAACATGCTTCATTTTCACCTGGGTAGTTCATTAGATTGTCGATATCCATCTTATTACGATAGCCACATTGATTGATCATAGTCTCGAGGTCTTGAGTTTCTTCATCAAAAGTGGATTCATCCAAATTTCTTGCAACGTCACTAGCTGAAGGAATTTTACAGTGTCGGAAGCAATTCGTAATTGTTTATTTTCGAACATCTATCGTCCAAGCTGGGATTGCCAAATTGATAGCATCAATGACATTTATCTTCCCTGGATCAGATTGTCCCACCTCATAACCTTCCAATATTTTGCGGTAAAACCTTCTACGGTAATGCATCTTGAAAGCTCTTATTATCCCAACATCGCAAGGTTGAATCTTTGATGTCATGTTGGGTGGCAAGAAGAACAACTCAACGTTTCTTAGCCCTTCAATATTTCTTGGATGTGCTGGACAATTATCCACCACAAGTAGAACTCTTCTACCATGCATCATTTGGTCAAATGAACGAACATATTCATCAAAAAGCACACTAGTCATCCATGATTTTTTGTTAGCTCGATACTGACAATCCAAGCTATTCATGTTGACATTCTTGAAGCAACGAGGCTTTGCATATTTCCCAATAATCCATAGAGGAATTTTTTCAGAGTCATCTTCATTGCAACAAATAACTACCGTCAGCCTTTCTTTATCTTGTTTTCTTCCTTCAAGTTGTTTTGTTGCCAGTGAATGATAAGCTTGTAGCCTATAAAACAACCTAGTTTCATCCATATTGAAAACATCTTTCATAGGGAACTGATCAATTTTCTCCCGAATCGATACCAATTTCTGCTCCATGTCTTGTACATCAACAAACCCACTATCGCTAAAATGACAAAATGACTTTATGCCATGTCGGTGCTTGAATTTCCCAAGCCATCCTATAGAGAAGTTTAAATCTGAATCATCATGAGGGTACACGAGTTTCATTGTATCTCTTGCCTTCTGCAAAATTAATTCTCCTGTGATATTCACATGTTCTTGATGTTGGAGAAACCACTCATAAACAACCTTCTCCATGTCAGGATATTTTGCTGGTTTGTGTCTTTTGATCTCTGCTCTTCCCTTTTCTATTTCAGCAGAGAGATTGTCATCTGACCGCTTAAGTGTGTTTGATATTGTTCCTTGACTAACTTTCAACTGAAATTTTCCCTTAAGCCATCTCTGCAAGTATTTTTGCGTGCTTGCAGGATTATCTCTCTTGTACTCACACAACTCCTTACGTATTTTATCTGACATAGTTGATTTTGCAACACCTTTTAGATGAGAAGCCATCTTGTGAGATATGGTTTGAATACTCTAACACATTCATGTAATTTATATACAGTATGCCAAACTTGCTTAAGAATACATTGAACACATTTGTTCCTCTTGTTTACATTTACTGTACTTCAAAAGTCATTATTGATTTCCAATGCATATGAACACATTAGTTACTAATTTACGTTGAGTCCGAAGGTTCGCTGCAACGTAATTCTAAGAGGCATAA
The DNA here is from genome assembly GCA_022829125.1 of Lathyrus tuberosus. Classification (NCBI taxonomy): domain Eukaryota; kingdom Viridiplantae; phylum Streptophyta; class Magnoliopsida; order Fabales; family Fabaceae; genus Lathyrus; species Lathyrus tuberosus. Next base: position 552,277 of record JALAZF010000026.1, read on the forward strand.
ACTAATTTGCCTTTTTGTTTGGTATATACAGTATAATTACTTAAAAACTCTTTAAATTAATAATTATTAATTTATCGATAAATTAATAACTCTCTAAATTAATAAATTTCTCCGGTCCTAACATTATTAATTTATAGAGTTTTAACTGTATATATATAGCGGGTGTGGTTTCGGGTTTTACACTACCCAAAACCGCACCCGAAATATAGGGTGGCACCCGAACCCGAACCCGAACCCAGTCAACTCGGATTTTCACCCGTTGACTCGGGTTCGGGTGAGGGTGGGCCCCGCGAGTTTGGGTCTGCCTGCCATCCTACTGTCTGTTTGAATGTTGCCTCCACGTGGGTAACGTGCAGGTGATCAGGTTTAGTTGTGGATGCCTTCGAGGACCTTGAAGTTTATTAGCTTTTGGTCGATTTAGAGGGTCTTGCTCTGATAGTGTAACATCGGATTGGGGTCCTTTGAGTCGAACTATGTTGTTTCCTTATTTTGTTGTCATTTGATGATGTGGTTTTATTTTGACTATTGCGATGTTTGTTGAAAACCATTTAATTGAGAATTTTGAGTTCCGCTGCCGTGTGAAGGCTTTTGATTTATTTTGAGGAAAACCCTTTTGTGTACAGGGCAAGTGTATTATTTTGATGTAAATGAGAAATGTGCACCCTTTGAGAAAATTTTGATGCTTTACTCTGATATTTGAGTTGTTTCTGCTGCAACATTATGGAGGTAGAAAATGGTGTTACACTAATTGCTCTTTCAGTCATTTTGATTTCTAAATTTAATGGTATCAGTGTCGAACTTAAACCTCGCATAAACAATCAGAAAACACCTTAGTAACATTACACCAAACAAAAACTAAATAAAAGCAGAAAAATAAAATTAAATATAACAAAAAAAATTAAAATAAAATGTAGCTTTACCTTGTTGAAATAATTCAATAATCTCCGACAACAACCCCAAAATTTGATGACTATTTAACAAGTGTACTAAACGTATCGAAGTAATAAAATTTATAAATCCGTATCCGCATGGATTGTCCTATTTTAACAAATCAATACATGTGCTCTAGAAAATAAATTGGGGGGTTTTTCAAGTTTGATTTGATAAAATAAAAAACGTAAATAAAATTGATGTAAAATAATGATTAGATAAAGGTGATTAGATATTGTTTTGAATCCCCTATATGTCATTGTTGGTGTCAGTGTCTAATTATCATATATTGATTATTCAACGATTACGATTGTTTAACTTAGCCGTTATCTCCAATCTATTGGTGTATAACTCACCATTCTAAACCACACTTCCTAATATCTTAGATCAATTGGCTAGTTAAAACATACGATAATCGAAACGTTAAACCTTAATTAAGTTATAACTTATAATCTCTTATCCTTAATCAATTATTAAATTGAATAATTACTTTAAATCAAATTCGTATAACTATGATCAGTAATTAGTACAATTTCTAAGTTCAATATATGAATTCTAGTGTATGTATTGTTCTTAAATTTTAGTGTTAAATAAGTACATGAAATTCTACTACTAATTTCTAATTTCATGATGTTTTACTTCTCCTTTTCATGTTTTTCATTAGTCTCTAAATTTGCTAATTTTTTTAATTGAGGTTGGATTTTGAATAGAATATGATAAACAAATTTGCTTAATTAGATTTGTGTGGATGCTTTTTAACTTGTATATATTGATAATTATCAATATGTACATTTTAACTCGGGAAAAAATCCATATCCCTATAATAATAAACCAAGAAAATCACGAAGCATAAACCGGACCCGGTCGCATTAGACCAAACCATATTCCCGCCACATTGCGAATCCTTTTCCCGCCAAAACAATGCCCTAAAACTGAAAAAAATCACCAGAGTAGAACCACAACACTCATTTCTCTTCCTCCGGCGCCTCTCTCTCTCTCTCTCTCTCTGCGAAAATGGATTTGAGCGAAGAAGTTAGGCAAGCTCACAAGCGAGAGTTCGCCGATTTTCTGGATCAAGATGTACCTATTCATCACTTCTCTTTTATTATTATCACTTTTTTTTTTCTTCTTCGTTTGAATCAATTTCGATTTTGTGTTGAATCAGATCGGAAAAAGCATTTACATGGATGAAATCAAAGCTCTAATCAACCACAAGCGCCGGCGTCTCATCGTTAACATCTCCGATCTCCACAACTACCAGGACTTGGGTAACAGGTCAGTAATCGCTCGTACGTTGTTTGTATTTTTAATTTTTGAAACTCGAATATGTATACGAAAGGGATACATAGGGTTAGGGTTAATTTCTGTGAGATATTGGTGTTTTTCAGGATTCTGAGAAATCCAAGTGAGTACATGCAGTCATTCAGTGATGCTGTGACTGATGCTGTTCGTGCCATTGATCCTAAGTATTTGAAGGAAGGGGAACAGATTCTTGTGGGACTTGAAGGCCCTTTTGTTTCTCGCAGGGTTACACCTAGGGATCTTCTTTCTGAATTCATAGGTTCTATGGTTTGTGTTGAGGGCATTATCACCAAATGTAAGTAAACCTGTTTTTCATTTTTTTTCTTTCCCCTTTTAATTTATCGCCTGTAGTTGGTATATGGTTCAATGTCTGAATGTCGATAGTTGTTAATGTGCAAATAGTGTAAAAGTAACAGATTTATGATTACTAGGTTTTTTTGGAACTTATGTGTATGATCAAATGTTCTTTTATCCAATTGATAATTAGTAGCTTGGTGAATATTTTATTTCCAGTGCCAATTGTTCTTTACTTTGAAAATTGTGGTTTGGGTTTTTCTGTTCAATGGTAAAAGTTTTACGTTTTGTTTTGGTCACTGGTTAAGATGTGGGGCTATATTGTTAACAAATAACATATGTTTAACTATACTTTTTGAAATAGTGTTGATTTTAATTGCAATGTATATAACAACTGAATGATATTCAAAGATTATCCAAATCCTAGATGCAAAACATTACTATAGTTTTTCAATTTTTTTTGAAAATATATCTCCCAAATTCTAGTCATCAAGATTAATAACATAATAAGCATCTGCAGGTATAAGTAGGGCTGAGTATAAAGTACTTAGTCTTACTCATTCTCACAAAATTTGGTAGATAATTATTGCTCATGTTTGTATCTAGACCCATTTGATTGGTGTAAAGTACCTGACATGGTTGGCTTTTTGGGTGTCCATTGAGTTTTTGCCCATTTTTATTTTAACGGGTCCTTGGGTGACATATGCAATGTTGCTAGAGGATAATGGTAATATAAAGGTCATTTTCTGATTAAAAAGCATGTAGTATCTATTTTTTTAAGCTGCAGTTCTATTTTTAGGTAGTTCTTTTTCTCTTTCATTTCCCTTTCATACAGATTATAATTTGAACAGATACATATGCGAAGAAATACTCTGGTTTATACATCCTGGATTCTAACCTTATTTTTTTGTTTTGTTTATAGGCTCTCTTGTAAGGCCAAAGGTTGTTAAAAGTGTTCATTTCTGCCCCACCACTGGCAGCTTCACTAGCCGTGATTATCGAGATATTACATCTAATTTGGGGTTGCCCACAGGGTCTGTGTATCCCACAAGGGTAATCTCAAGATCCTTTGATTTCTAGCATATTTTTATTGCCAAAGGATAAAATTTACTGACTGAATGTTTATCATAGGATGAAAATGGCAACTTACTTGTGACCGAGTATGGGTTGTGCAAATACAAGGATCATCAAACCTTGTCCATGCAGGAAGTTCCTGAAAATTCTGCCCCTGGTCAGCTCCCAAGAACAGTGGATGTCATAGCAGAGGACGACCTTGTTGATTCTTGCAAGCCTGGAGACCGTGTGGCTATTGTTGGGATATATAAGGCTCTTCCAGGAAAAAGCAAAGGCAGTGTTAATGGTGTATTCAGGTAGCTTCAGAAAATAAACTGAACAAATTACCCTGCTCTTGCTTTATTGAACATAAATTTGATTGGCTGGTGTGCATGCAGGACTGTGCTCATAGCCAACAATGTAGCTCTTCTCAATAAAGAAGCTAATGCTCCAATCTACAGCACTGAAGACCTTAAAAACATAAAAAAGATAGCTGAAAGAGATGATACATTTGATCTGCTTGGTAATTCACTCGCACCTTCCATACACGGACATTCTTGGATTAAGAAAGCCGTGATTTTACTGATGCTTAGTGGAGTGGAGAAGAACTTAAAGAATGGCACTCATTTGAGAGGGTTAGTGCTTTCTCCTTGTATCTCTGTGTTCTGTTGGGAGATGGTATTATTGAAAATTCTTTGCATTTATATCTCTTAATATTGTTGACAAGTTTTTAATACTGGCCTGCCTTCTTCTTTTAGTGACATTAACATGATGATGGTTGGTGATCCCTCTGTTGCCAAGTCTCAACTTTTGAGAGCAATTATGAATATTGCCCCCTTGGCCATATCAACTACAGGACGGGGTTCTTCTGGGGTTGGTTTGACAGCAGCAGTTACTTCAGATCAAGAAACAGGTAAATCATTCTTCAAGGGACTTGAGTAATTGTTGTATGACATCTGTCATCTAAATAAAAATCGAAATTTCTGTCAGGTGAAAGAAGGCTAGAAGCTGGGGCAATGGTTCTTGCTGACAGAGGTGTTGTCTGCATTGATGAATTTGACAAAATGAATGACCAAGATCGTGTAGCTATACACGAAGTTATGGAACAGCAGACCGTAACTATTGCTAAAGCTGGGATCCATGCATCACTTAATGCTCGTTGCAGTGTGGTGGCGGCTGCAAATCCCATATATGGAACTGTAAGTGGCATTCTTCTATTGTAGTTTTGTTTTAACAACAAAAGTTACTAATGTTCTACTGTATCTTTAACTCTTTCAAACTTTGTGACTTTTGTCATTTGATTCTACAGTATGACCGTTCACTGACTCCAACTAAAAATATTGGACTCCCCGACTCTTTGCTTTCTCGATTTGATCTGTTGTTTATTGTGTTGGATCAAATGGATCCTGATATTGATCGCCAAATATCAGAGCATGTCCTGCGTATGCATCGATTTCGTTCTGCCATTGATGGAGGTAAATAAGCAGTGTTTGAAAAATGCTAGAACACATGCATTCATTTGAGGATTCTAATTAGCTTACTTATGCAGGTGAGGCAGCACACGACGGGAGTGCAAGATATGGAAGAGAAGAGGAAGCTGATACTGAATCATCTGTCTTTGTGAAATATAACAGAATGCTACATGGGAAGAAAGCTGATAGAGGTCGCAAGCGAGATACACTTACAATTAAGTTTCTCAAAAAGTATATCCATTATGCCAAGCATAGGATTCAACCGGACTTGACTGATGAGGTGATGTTACTAATAGAAATATCATTCTTTTCTTGATTTATAGTGCTTTCCCTCTTAACATACTGCAATTATCTGTTGTAAGGAACTTTTGGATCTTCTATATCTTTCTATAATTGCAACACCTGAGGATGGCTCTTATAAAGTCTGATTTTCTCAATGATTCTTAAGCTTTTGTTCAAATCCCTTGTATCAATTAATTTTTTCCACAGGCATCTGACCAGATTGCCACAGCATACGCTGAGCTCAGAAATGCTAACTCAAATGCAAAGGTTAGCATTAGGAACGGAATTAGCTGGAAGCATATCAATAGTTGTACATATGGGTTTTTTTATTGATATCTTGCTGGTTTTATGCAGACTGGAGGAACACTTCCTATAACTGCCAGAACTTTAGAAACCATAATACGACTCTCAACTGCTCATGCCAAATTGAAGTTGAGCAGAAAGGTACAGTACTATATTTGTAATTTACTAATATCATTATCCGTGAGATACATGTCCATTTTGTACAAATAATAACATGTCCAGATGCCATTTTCAAATTAACTTCCAGTCTTTGTTTTTAGTTACATTTGTATGGTGGGATACCCATCCAAAGTTTCTTTTGGGGCTCAGCACTTTGTAGTCCAAATGTGGTTTACCGCATTGGTTCTTTGGTTATAATGAAGAGTAAAGGGTTTTGTTACCTCCCCAACTATATCTTCATTAGTTAGGATTTTTTTTGCCCAAGCACTTATTTGTTCAGGAGAAACTGATCCAATGCAAAGGTTTTGATGTTTATACTATCATTATAAGTTCAAATGTTCAAAAAAATCACTATTAGGCAAATGCTAGAAAACATAAACTTACCCTGGCTACATTTTTTTCTTGTTACAATTGCAATTCTTCTTTTAAGCTCAACATTGTGGGAGCACTATTGTGGTAGTACTATAATGGCTTGTGGTTGTGTCTAGCACTCTTGTGATTGAATCTCCACCTGTTTTGCCAGGTTACAAAGTCTGATGTGGATGCTGCTTTGAATATTCTTAATTTTGCAATATATCATAAAGAGCTGACAGAAATGGATGAGCGTGAAGAAGAGAGGGAAAAAGAGAGGGAAAGAGAACAAGAGAGGAAGCGTAAGGCTGACACTGAAAACAATGGTCCTGACCGTGGTTCTAAAAGCAAAAGAGAGTAAGTGATAGTTATACTATTTCTGTGGAAGCTAAATAAATATACTCGTCACAAGCATTTTTATATCTTAATTATTACCATGTGTTGCATGCTGTAATTTTGTTCATCCCATATTCTATTCAGAAGCTGAATTAACATCCTTTACAATAACGCACAAGGACTCTGATACACCAATACCATGTTAATATTGAGGCTTTTCTTGTCCTGATTTCTTAAACTTATTTGGCCATTATTGAACTCCATCTGTTTTTTTTACTAGCTCAACATCAGATGCCATGGAAGTAGATGATACCTCAGCAGCCCAACCAGCCGTTGGTCTCACTCCCGAAAGGTCTTTCAACTGCCAATCTGAAGCCTCCCATAATGCTGTTTTCTTATATTGAAATCTTTTCTGTACCTGTTTTGGATGTAACTATTTTCCATTAACATGCAGAATTGAAGCATTCAATTCCCTATTTGGTCAGCATATGCGTGCCAATCGCCTGGATCAAATATCTATTGCAGACATAGAAGATGTTATCAATAGAGGGGCGGATTCCACTTACAGCTCGGCAGATATATTGCTCCTGCTAGAGGTAAATCTCCTGGGGTGTTGGAAACTGATTCCTTCCATATTACTACAGTAGTCTCTGGGAATATTTTATAAATAAGATGTTCTCTTGTATCTCATTCATATTCATCGAATAATCATAATGTCCAGTTATACAGATACATCTGCATTGTCTTTATAATTTTGAATTTCCGGTGGCATGTTCCAGCCATAAATTCTAATTACTGTCTTGTCATTTTTGGAATTTCAGAAATTGCAAGAAGACAATAGATTGATGATAGTTGCTGGAATGGTGCATATGATATCATAAATGTAAGATCAGCACAATATCTGAAACACAGATTCTGAGAGGTAATCAATTTTGTTATTTGACTTTTATTTTCTCTCGGGAGATGTACATCAGTTACATTTCAAACTAAATGTATTTCAGGGAGCAAACTTTGCTGCTAGGGTAGTAAGCAGTTTACATTGGTGGGAGACGACCAAAATTTCCAATTTTCAATGTTAATTTGTTCACATGCTGGGAGAGAGCTATCTGCCAATACATCAACAAAGACATAACAAGTGCTATGGTGTTGATATATTTATAATTGAATTATTTGGGTCATTAGGAACTTTGTAATCCCCTCTCAAACTTTATTGGTTTTGTCTATACTTGGCACTCCCTATCTTTTTGCATTTTAGTGTTGCTAACCTCCATCTATTCATGTGTAAACCATGCTTCTAGAATTGAACTTGTTTAGGTATGTTTTATGAAATGAACCTTGCTTCCCTCATCTGTGAGACTCTTGTACACTATTCTTGCCACACACTAGCTGTCAGTTGATGGGCAGTGTGTTGCATAGAGTGGTTGCAGATTTTTATGTTGCAACCTTATTTCTTAAACGGAAATTTGGGCAAAGCATATCCTCTCTAATACCAGGCAAAAATAGGACGGGGAAGATCAATTACTATTTAAAAAAGTGTTGGACACAGATTAATCAACACTTTAAAAGTTGCTAGAAAGAAAATAATCAGTATTTAGGGCTTTTATTTTTAATTATAGTTTTTTTAAAAAACATCTGAATATGAAAATATGTAAACTGACACTTATAATTGTAAACAAGCACCATTTAATTGATTTGCACTAGGTAATTTATCCATCAGTAGTATTCTATTCTTGAACAACAGCATTCCTTGCAATAAATTAGGGATATAACCAGAAATCAAGATATTATTAAAGTTTGACACTCTACTCCATGCTCATTTTGCTTGAGCAAGTAATTCATCAGCACAGCTAACCTTGTAAGTACAAGAATCATATTCACTGCACTTATTCCTGTAATCCTAAGTCTGAAATAAAGTTAAAAATAATCTTGCTAACTTAAGAGCTTACACTTCAATTTATATCACATACATACAAGACAAATCATTGGGAAGAATTCATGTACAATCATATGTATAATAAATTTTAACCACATTTTGTTTATCTTATAATCGGATTGCATGACATTTTTTTAAAGTTAACAAAGAAAACACTTGTAAGTATTTCGAATAGTAATTCTATTCTTTTTTTTTTGGTCAAGATTAATAATTCTATGATTTTCATTTCTCAACATATTAACATCGTTCGAGAGATGTTTTAATTTTCCACGTGACTTTCTAGAGAGAAGGTGGACCCTCTCTCTCTAGAGTCGTATCGTGCTTTTACTTGCCCTCTTTCCAATACATGGTTTGTGGTGGCCTCTGACTTTTCAGATATCTGGTTTTTCTCACTCACGACTGTTGGGTTCTTGTGTCTCTCCAACCGCTTGAGGATTGCATGCACGTCTGGTGGTTTGTGTTCGGTGATTAGGAGCTTCGTTCGGTGGTTGTAAGGATGGAGAAGTGGAAATCTTTCACTCTCCAAGAAAGAAGAAGAAGGAGTGGTAGCGGATGAAGAAGAAATCGGTGTTGACGAAGCTTTTCAGAGAACGTTGGCCGGAAAACTGTGGACGGAAAGTAACTTCAACTCCAGAGCTTTCAAGACAACAATGGTGAATGTGTGGAAGCTGAAACACCCGGTTGAGATTCAACATCTTAGCAAAAACCTATTCTTGTTTAAGTTTAACTCAAAGCGAGATCTTGAATTTGTTCTAAAATCGGGGCCATGGAGTTTTGATAGAGCGCTGCTGGTTCTCAATCGTATTTCCGGTGAAGAGCAACCATCAGAATTAAACATGCATTTCAGTTCTTTCTGGGTTAGGGTTTACGAGCTTCCCCTAAATCTTAGATCTGAGGCAATGGCGAAAAAACTAGGTAATATCATTGGGGAGTTCGAAGAGATGGATATCAAAGAAGCTCATAGGAACGGAAGATTCCTTCGTATCAAAGTAGTCATTAATTTGAAGGAGTAGCTCAAACGTGGAACAATGGTGAAGGTCAAAGAAAAAAGCCTCAGGGTCCACTTCAAATACGAGAGGTTGCCGACCTTTTGCTTTGTATGTGGCAGAATGGGCCACCAAATCAAGGATTGCGACACAGTGGAGGACCCAAATAAGGAAGGATTTGAGGAGCTAGAGGAACAAGACCTAGGTTTTGGTCAATGGCTTCGTGCTTCTCCTCTCCGAAGACGACGGATGATCTGAAGAAGAAAGAGTCTAGCTCTAGTCGTTGTAGCAAGGATCTTTTCAACGTATCCACCAGTCAGAGTAGATGTGATGGAAAAGGGGTAGGCAGTGGGGAAGATAATGAGGTCCAACAAAAGATCTCAACGGGCAAACAACAAGAGAAGATTGTCATCAATGGAGATAGTGGAAAACCTCAAAACGTGGAAATTGAGAGAGTGACTGAATCGCTTGGAGCAGTCATTCTTTCCAACAAAAACAATGAGCAGGTGGGTTCTGTTGGCAAGGAAGGAACATCAAAGAGGAAATGGACGAGGAGAAAGAATGTGAAAGAGGTGCACACTGGAAGCTTGAAAATCTCTAAACCAAAGTTATCCAAGAGACAGTTGGTGGATGTCATGATCACGGAAGGACCTATAGAGATTGGTTCGTGTGGTGAGAAAAAGAGAAAACAAGCAACAAACACCGCCTATCCCAATGAAAACTATTAGTTGGAACTGCAGGGGTCTGGGGAGCCCCCGTGCAGTTTGAGCCTTATCCTGGCTCATTCGTATGGAACGTCCCCAGGTGGTCTTTCTAATGGAGACAAAGCTAAAAAAGGAGGTACTATTACCTATCAAGAGGAAATGCAGGTTTGATCATGAATTTTTTGTTGATTGTAGAGGATCAGGGAGGAATCGTGCGGGTGGCTTTTGCCTCTGGTGGAATAACTCTGTTGATATTGTCATTAAATCTCACTCTCAAAACCACATTGCTGGGGGCTGTAAGCTGGACGATGATGATTACCCGTGGTCCTTTGTTGGCATCTATGGGTACCCTGAAGAGGCTAACAAGAAACTTACTTGGGAGCTGGTCCAGAAGATTTGTGCAGATGGGGGAGAAAATTGTATCCTATTTGGAGACTTCAACGACATCCTGCATGATTCAGATAAGCAAGGTGGGAGTAGTCGGTCCCTCTCTCAGCTTCAATGGGGAAGGCAGACCATGGGTAGATGTGGGCTTGAGGAAGTATCTTTTGAAGGGTATCCATTTACTTGGTCTAATGGTAGACAGGGGGAAGGCAACATCCAATGTAGGCTGGATAAATCCTTAGCAACCTCGGATTTCAAGCAGTGTTTCCCGTTATCTAAGGTGGTTCATTTGGAGAGATTCACTTCTGACCATGTTGCCCTGCGAATTCTTATTCAGAGAGATCATCAGGTGGAGAGGCGACATTATCTATTTCATTTTGAAGAAGTTTGGTCGAAGCAAGATAGGTGTGGCGATATAATTAGACAATTGTGGAATGGGGGTTCGCGTTCTATTCACCAAAGGATAAGGTCTATGCAAGAACTCCAACACTACTTCAAGGAGCTGCAAACAAGTAATGTTAGGAAAGAAATTTTAAGGCTTCAAGAGATTCTTAAAAAGGAAGAAAATTGGTCTGGGGAGGGGGCTGAGATTCATCAGTACAAGGCCACTGAGAAGCAAAGGGATTCCCTGCTTAGAATTGAGGAGACGCTTTGGAGGCAACATAGTCGCGCCCTGTGGCTCATACGGGGATCGAAACACCAAATTTTTTCACAGGAAAGCTGACCAATGCAGAAGGAAGAATTTGATCAAAAGATTAAAAGATGAGAATGGTACTTGGAGAAGGGGAAACCAAAACTGTGGAAGGATTCTTACGGCCTACTTCAAGAATGTCTTTACTTCGTCATTTCCTGATAACCAGAGTGAGATTTGCAGGGTGATCTCTGGAAGACTTTCTGAAAATCACAAACAGTTATGTTCAAAGCAGTTCTCTCGTGAGGAGGTTTTTGATGCCATTAGTCAGATGCACCCTACTAAGTCTCCTGGACCTGACAGTCTTCCCGCGCTGTTTTATCAAAAGTTTTGGCCAATTATGGGCGAGGAGGTATTACACTTTACTCTTGATATTCTGAATAAATCTGGTGATCCTTCTGAAGTCAATAATACTTTTATCACCCTCATCCCCAAGAAGAAGCACCCTTCGTCCCCACTAGACTTTAGACCAATCAGTCTTTGCAATGTGATCATGAAGGCCATCACCAAAACCATTGCCAACAGAATCAAAACAATACTCCCTGATATCATTAATGAAGAGAAGAGTGCGTTCATTCGTGGAAGGATTATTTCTGATAACGCCTTCATCGCCATGGAGTGCTTCCATTGGATGAAGCATATGAAAAAAAGGAGGAAAGACACGATGGCTTTGAAGCTGGACATGTCGAAGGTGTATGACAGGATGGAATGGAGCTTTGTGACGGGAAATTTAAGAAGATTGGACTTTCCTTCGTCAATGGTGTCTTTGATTCAGAAATGCATTTCCACTGTCTCCTATCAAGTTTTGATCAATGAGCAGCCGTCTAACCGTATTGTTCCTGAACGGGGTCTCCGCCAAAGGGATCCCCTATCACCTTATTTGTTTATTATGTGTGCAGATGTCTTATCTGGGATGCTCAAACAGGAGGTGCTTAGGAAGAAGATTCATGGCATTAAAGTGGCGAGGAAGTCCCCATCTATCTCCCATATATTTTTCGCGGATGACAGTCTTCTTTTTGCTAGAGCCTCAGAGGAAGAAGCGGAAAGAATCCTCAGTACTCTCAATGCCTACCAAAGAGCTTCCGGGTAAATTGTTAATGTTGATAAGTCTGAAGTTTCTTTTAGCAGGAACATTTCGCAGGTGGCAAAGGATAAGATTATTAAGAAGCTTCACTTTTGAGCTGTCAACAATCATTCAAGATATCTTGGGCTGCCAGTCGTTTTTGGGAGATCTAAGAAAGAAGTTTTTAAACTAGTGGTGGATAGAGTCTGGAAGAAGGTTAAGGGATGGAAGAAATCTTTTCTTTCAAGAGCGGGCAAGGAGGTCCTGATCAAAGCGGTGGCCCAGGCCATCCCTACTTATATTATGAGCTGCTACCGCATTCCAGATAGCTGTTGCAAGGAAATTGAACCGCTGCTGGTAAAGTTCTGGTGGGGTTCCAAAGAAGGAGAGAGGAAAAATCATTGGTTAAGCTGGGATAGATTGGCTCACTCTAAATGGGAAGGAGGGATTGGTTTTCGTGGCATCTAAGATTTTAACACCAGTCTGTTGGGCAAGCAATTATGGAGATTATTGCAAGAGGATGGTTCTCTTCTTCAGAGGTTCCTAAAGGGTCGATACTATCCACGATGTTCCATTTCTGAAGCTCCAATTGGGTTCAAACCAAGTTATGCATGGCGCAGCGTGCTGAGTGCAAAGGATTTGGTGCTCCAAGGCTCACGGTGGCGTGTAGGGAATGGCTCAAGGATCAACATCAATTCAGACAAGTGGATCCCTTCTACTTTTGATTTCAAGCCGTCCACAAGGGCTCTCAGCCTGACTCCTGATGCTAAAGTAGAAGAACTTATTGACCATGACCTGTGTTGTTGGAATACTGATGTTCTGAAGGATAATTTTAATGAACAAGATATCATTCATATCAGGAGTATACCCCTCTCCTTCAACCTTCCTGAAGACAAACTTCTTTGGCATTATGAGAAGGATGAGGCTTTCTCCGTTAGGCCGGCCTACCATCTTCTTGGGGATCAAAAGAGGAAACAGACTCCAGGCCCTTCAATCAACAGGCAGGTGAACTATTGGAAATCTATGTGGAAACTTAATGTCAGCCCTAGAGTTAAAAATTTTGTTTGGAGGCTTTCAAAGAACATCCTGCCCACAAAGGACAATCTTCGTCGGAAAGGTATGATTACTGATGACCTTTGCTCACTTTGTAATTCTGAGCCCGAAACTTCTTCCCATCTCTTTCTTCACTGTGACTTTGCAAATAGGACTCTATTCTCGGCTCCGCTAGGAATTCGTAGGCCTGATTGTGGTACCATTATGGATTGGCTCAGTGATATCATGTCTAAGAACGATGTGCAGCTTGGTCAGTTAATTTCTATCTTTCTGTGGAAGTTATGGCAAGTCTGCAATAATTCCATTCACAAAAAAACCACAGCGAATCCTTGTTGGGTGTCTCGTGAGGTCTGGGAAATTTTCAATGAAGACGCTGTCAGCTGTCAAGCTCATAGCAGGTCTGGGACTATTGAGGCCAGGGGCAGGTTGATGAATAATCATGAAGGTTGGATCATCCAAGTTAATGCAGGTTGCTATTCTGATGGAATTGTAGCTTTGGGGTGTGTCACTAGAGACCCCACCTCAAATATCTTTCTGGATGCATCTAAGAGGAAGATTAGTGTGGTTGATCCGGCCAACACAGAACTTTTGGCTATTCGTTGGGCTCTGCAGTTGGCAATTGACCTTGGCCTTAGAGATTTCGTTCTCCAATCCGATGCTTTGTCGGTTATTGATTGCATTAACGGAGTGAAACACATTGTTGATCTTTTTCCTATCGTCTGTGATTGTAGGCAACTTATGGGTAGATGTAACAATGTTATAATCATGTTTATCAGTAGGGTTTATAATGTTGAAGCTCACAATATGATTGGAATTGACAAGTCTTTAGGTTTTAGAACTTGGACTGGCCATATACCAACAAGTACACTTGGTTCTTGTAACTCTTTTCTTGGATGCTAATGAAGTGTGTCTCACCATAAAAAAAGATTAATAATTCTATGTATACACATCATTCAGTTATAACAATATTCTATGAAATTAATCTATATATCTTTAATCAAATCATGTCATTTCATTAAATTAATTTTTTAAAATATATAATACTAAATGTATATTCATGCAATTGAATGTAGTGTTAAAAAGTTTTACATTTTCTTTATACAAAATATATATACATTGTTCCCAAAAATAAATCTATATACATGTCGTATAATTTTTGTGTGGAGGAAATATACATCACAATATCAGTATATTATACAGACTATCGAAAAATAGAAAATATATATCTATATATGTAAAACAATTGTTACTTATGTGCGTAGGTTAGTCGTAACAAATAACTTAGAGAAAAATATATATATTGGATTTCGAGGGAAACAAATATAAATGACTCTGTGGCCCAATGGATAAGGCGCTGGTCTACGGAACCAGAGATTCTGGGTTCGATCCCCAGCAGAGTCGATTGATTTAAAGTTCAATTATTTTTAAATAAAACAATGATTATTGAGTATTTATTATTTACATCATTTGACCGAATTGTTTCATTTGTCATGATAGCTGAGTGGTCTTAAGTGTTAGACGAATGTTTTCCTCTATGAATGCGGTCGTGGGTTCAAAGCTTAGTTTTGACAATTTTATTTTATTTTTCCATATCAAACAGTTTTTCATGCTTAATATATAACTTACTGATTCTCAATTTTTTAAAAATAAAACTCATTTATTAATTAATTAACTTGTGTATCTTACAACTAATATGCGCCAATATAAATGGCAATGTCTATGCTTTCTACATCAATCGAATTTTTAGCACCTGCCTTGTTGTGTGAGTTACGTACCTTTTCAATGGTCACAACTAAGTAAATGTGTGCATTCTATCTAAAAAGTGAAAACTCTCATGAAATATGTACAAAAATGTTTTTTTTAATCTAAAAAGCCAACAAATGCACATTACTTGTGAATATAAATTATCTTGAGATTGAACTCGTAACTAGAAAAAGTTTATGAGAAACCACGAGGAGAGCTATGATATATATGCACTTGCATTAAAAGATTTCATTTTTGAAAAATTCACCCACTTGGACACAAGTGCATTGGCAACATGATACCTTTTAACTCGTAATCCAAGTCATGATTATGCACTTCACACACAATCCAAAAAGTCCAAACGTTTGAAGACAAATAATTATCACATAACCTTAATGAACATCCGCGTTTTCTTGTTATAATGCCATCATGCTTAAATTTATATTAGTTTCTTTATCCTCATCATCTTTTTCACAATCCAACAAAATAAATTGTTTTCTCCTATTAGAACATTGAACCAATCCTCTCGATGACAATGACAAAACCTAACATTACTACTTCACCACAAACTCATTTCAACCTAATATCACTACTTCAGCACAAACTCATTTCAACATATCATCTTGTAAGGTAAATTTATGTTCAATCATAAATTGTTTATCAACAATCGTTTCGTCAACTAATTGACAACATTTGGTTTGACAACCTCTGGTGTGGCAATATCAGATATTTGAGCATCTGATCCAACAACAGATTCCTCAACCTCTAGCTTGACAACATTTAGTGATATCTATGATCGTTACCTTAATTGATATAAAGTTACATTACCTATCATTTAAATGAAATTAAAGTTAACAATATAGATAGATAGAGTATGTGTTAAGTATTAAATTTCATGAAAGAGTTAAATTTTTGAGAAAAATTAAAAATAAACGTGTTCATGAAAAAGACAAACACATATGGAATGAAAATATGCTTAGATATTGGATGAAAGACATTCGAATTGTAATATATTTTTAGGTTTATCTAAATAAGGCACATGCTATAATATAATTCTTAGTTGTTTTTATTTCAGTGCCTTATCAGTACCTCCATATTAGATTCTAACTCGTCTCATTTATGAGACAATAGGATATGCAAACAAAACCCAGATTTGTTTTTGTATTTCTTTCGCTCCTAAATCAAACAAGAACATGACAATAGTGAAAATTCAAATCACTGAAATCAGTTTGAAGGTCAAAGGAAGACTGGTCTATTTCAGGTTTGGCCAACAAAATTAAAGGCAGTGTTTGCTCAAACCTATATCAATAACTCATGTATACAGAAATTGTCAAATTACATCATTTACAACAGAAGAAAGAGGAGTTTTCATTTGCTTCTTTTTCTTGTTTTTGCCTTTCCTTTTCTTGTTTATCCCAAGTTGAGGTGGTTGTTTTGCATCACAGGAAATCAGATATACCAATGCTGCAACTCCAGTGAATAATAATAATACTGGTCCAATCTGCTTTCAATTCCTCATGCCTCCCTATAAGAAAACTTTGGTTTCACTCCATCCACCAATAGAAACTATGGAGAATAGTTGGCACATACATCACGTGTGCTTAATCTCAGATTCAGATCCAACAGAAGCGGACTTCAGTTGCTCCAATTTTTTTCGAAGATAGGCTTCTTTAAGTTTCTTACGTTGAGCAGCTAACTGCTCCTGTCTGCGTAGTTTAATTTCTGAAGTCTTTTCTCTAGCAAGATTAGCTTCTTCATGAACTTCCCTGCAAATAAAAAAAAAAAAAATTACATTAGCCACAGACTCACAAAAACATCCTCAACTTCATCACTCCCTGCTAATATGAAAAAGATAAACAAAACATTATACTTATATATTCCCTCAACCTAGAAAGAATTGTTACTTATAGTGGTAAGGTATTACCTACCTGAATAGGTTACAGCACTATATTTTATAATTCAATTAATGTGAATTTAATATAATCAAACCAAAAATTACACTTGACCCAGTAGGCATCCCACAACTCACTCTTCCTAAGCCAACATTAATAAGCTCTAGATGATAAAACAAATGGGTACTCAATCACTAATTCACTATTGCATTAGTTATATGTGTCAGCTTTAACACCAGTGTTGTCAAATATCAATCCAATAACTAAAATATCTGATCACCAAAAAACCGATATGAGAAATATCGGATCGCGAAGCGGACAAATCGGAAGCTGCAAAGCGGTTAAAACAGAAATAAAAACTCAAAGTTGAAAATTTAAATTGAAAATTTCAAATCCAATAACTAAAACAGAAAAACTACAAACAGAAATTTAAAAGGAATTCAAACTCAAAAAGTTGAATAGTTCAAACTAATAACTAGTAGTTCTTCTAAGTCTAATTAATGGTAAAAGAATTAACTATTCTCCTTTTCCCCTTCCCCAACATAATCATTGTCTTGGCACAAAAATTGCAAAAGCAACCACTTTCCATACTATTAATAAATGTAGAAAAACAGAGGAACAAATAAAAACACAGAGCTTAACAAATGAAAACACAGAACTTAGTTTAAAACAGAGGAACTAATAAAAACACAGAGCTCAACAAATGAAAACACAGAACTTAGTTTAATGGAAAGGAACTAGTTTGAAAAAATTAGAGGAACAAATGAAAGAAACCAAAAATCTAGAGAACAAAAGATAAAAAAGAAATCATCTAAAAAAAAGAATTACCTAAAAAGAATTATGGTGAAGAAGTGTAACTATGAAGCACGAACACTCTGGAAATGACCCCGACACTGACACAGAGACACCCGTAATAATTTGAAAAAATGAATAAACTAAATATAATCACAAGTGTCCGTGCAAGTGTCCGACATCGACACGGACACACCTTTTTCAAAAGGTGTCGGTGCTACAGAGAGTTTAAAAGCTTGAAGAAATGAAGAAGAGCAGCCGAAGAATTGAAGGAAGAGCAGTCGAAGAATGCATTAGTTACATGTGTCAGCTTTAACACCTCATATGCTCTATGACAATCTGAGCACTGTTGCTTTCTCTCGATCGTATTTTACACTCCCAACTAAGTGCGCGTGGAGTTGAACATATTCTTTGTATGAGAAAAATGTTGACCAAGAGTCTAGTGGGGTATCATATTCGTGGATCAACTAGCTGATATACTAATAAAGGCCTTATCTACTCGGGACTTGCTACAAAGAGACAATGGTGCATGCACCTTGAATTATGAGGGGGTGTAAGAGAATTCATACTTACTGCATTCTCTACTAGTTGCATTGAGGGAGTGTTAGAGAATTGATAACTACTGCATTCTACTGCTAGCAGCATTGCTGTTTGTTTCCATTGTATTCGCATAGACTATTTCTGCTATAAGTTATACCAGTTATTGCTACTTATGTTGTTTAGTCTCGGATTCTTGTAACGTGTATTAGTTAGAGTTAATTAACTAACTGATAGTTAAAAACAGAGTTAGAGTTAATTAACTAACTGATAGTTAAAAGCAGCGACCAAGCTCACTGACTTCTATATAGAGATTTAGACTCTGCACCACGTAATCTTCATAATCATCATTTTCAAAAATATAAAAAGTCCCAAATTTTCTTCTCCACTCTCTCAAAAGATTTTCTTTCACTTTCCTTTCCCTCAATATCTCACCAAGTTTGAATAGTAATACTTAGACTTGTCACTAACATTCGTATCACAGTAGCCAAACAGATTTAGTTTCCGCATTGAACCAAACACCCCTCATAAAATCTTGACTTTAATAATAAACTTCACATTTGAAAGGAAAACCTATCACTCCCACCTATTAACCCTACTTTTGTAACTGGGCACACAAAATTGCTTTTAATCTAACCAAACAACATCAATTGCCCAAAATCACATTTGAGACAAAGGTGACCAAACATAAATCACACCCCTTCCAGACTAGTATGGTATTTCAACCAAAATCAATATCAATATAATCCAAAATTACGTTTCCAACAGAAAGACACAGACACTAAGAACTACGGCGGAGCGGAGGCCGTTCGCTATGGGAAGAGCCTTAGTAGTGCATGGGTAAATAGCGGGATAGCGGAGCAAAGCGGTTCCCGGCTCGCTATCCTTTTTCCCCTCTAAAAAACTGAAATTACCCCTTAAATCTACAATGTTTTAAGGGTAATTTTGGGTTTTTCAATCAAATTTGAGTTGAAACTCAATCTTAACATTCCTTCATAGTCGTTTATGCACTTCAAGAGTCGTGTGTGCTTTGATTTATGAATATGTTGAGTTGAGCTATTTGTTAATTTTACATTAAGTATCTGTTTATGATTATTATATGTAATTTGTCAAAAAAAAATGATCAAATATAGCACTCATCCTGCTATATGCTATCTCTTTTGGGGTCAGCTGCTCCGCGCCGCTATCTAGGAATGACTACTCTGATCAATATCATCCAATGCTACGTTTCCAAACGATCAAACAAAGACACGCACACTGAGAACACACTGAGAACTTTTGCATTGTGTCTATCCTAGCTATATAGAACAAAATCATTGCATTTTCAAGAAAAAAAACAAGTTGTAAAGAGACAAATCACATACCTAACATTTCGCTTGTGCTCAGCACCATCAAATACTCCAGCAGCTCGACCAAGCCCAACAGGTTTCACATTAAACAGCGAAAAAACATCACCATCCCCATCACCACCACCACCACCACGTTCATTTTCTTGAAACACATTCGAAGTGGTAGAGACGTCATCACCGTCATTCCCTTTACGAACAAAATCAACACAATACTTCTCTTTATCCTCTTCATCAGACAATTCTCCCTTAACTAACTTATCATACAATGCAGCCTTCTTCTCCAACGCCGCATAGCTTACTGATCCATCATTAACAGCTTTCAACTCAAGTTTATCCCTAATCATAACAAAAAACACAAACAAAATCCCAATTAACAACAAACACAAATTCAATCAAGTATAATAGCAAAATAAACAAACTAATCCTAAGAATACAAAATAATTATAATTGAATTGGGGAAAAAGGTTTTACTTGTTAGCACGGGCATCGACACCGGAGTTCTTATTGGAGAAATGATCTTTGGAAGTGATGAAATTTTTGGCGCGTTGGTATTCGGCGTCAGCGCCGGATAATTCTCGGGACTTTTTGGAATCTTCTTGAGATTTGTAGAGTTGAGCTTTCAATTCGAGGATGGAGGATGCTCCAACACCTTCTATGGCTCGGTGCTTCTTTGGCATAATCGACGATTCCGTTAGCCATCCTAGAGATTCTGTTACGACTCTCTTCTTTGCCGTCGGCTCCTCCGTCCCTGTCATCTTTCAACCTAATTCAACGGTTCTCTAGGGTTTCTTTCTTCTTCCTCAACCGCTTTCCTTTCTTCATTCACCGTGCTTTCGTAATATTTCAATTTTATTTTATTATTTATTTTAGGGTTATTTATATGAAACCCCCTGTCATATGAGCGTGTTTCGTTTTACCCCCACCGTTGCCATAAACAGGTTTAGGCAACGCTTTTTTTGAAAAAGCCGTTGCCAAAAGGCATGGAAGGGGGGAAAGCAAAATTCGCTAACATTACAGGGGTGAAATTCACTATTAACCCTTTATTTTATTAGTACTAGCGTTCAAACGAGAGTGTCCGTTTGTCCGTTTTTTATTTCGCTAACGTGTTAAAATATAAATAGATATTGAACAAATGTAGGCACCTTAAAAATTTCGGAGGACCTTGTACATAGGCGAAATCTTGTTAAAAAAACCAAACTCGTGTTTCTTAAAAATTTTGAGCATCTGAAAGAAAGAGTTAACAAAAACTTGGAGAGCAACACATTAAAAACTTCGAGAGAGATCCCGATAACAGTTGAACCAAAAGACTTCGCCCCTTTTACATACCACTCTTCAGCCATATCATTATCCTGGTCCCTTTACTCATTTTCGGATCTTTATCTTGACCCCTTTTCTCATTTTTGGATCCTTATCCCGACCTATTTACTTATTTTCTTCTAAAATCTAATCAGCTTTTTAAATGCGTTCTGCATTACATAAGATCACACCTAATGATGTTAAGTGATCACAGGGCCGGCCCTAGGGGTAGGCCACCAAGGCTACCGCCTAGGGCCTCACATTTTTTACTTTATATTTAGTAGTTTAATTAATTAATTTAAAAAAAAAAAGCCTTTTAAATTATTTATATACTAATTAAACAATACCATTTATTTAAATTATTTGATTTCTTAATTTAAAATTTACTGGAATAGATAATAAATTTTTTAATTTAAAAAAAAAATTGATATTTAAGTATTTTTTTTTATAATTTTGACATTGTTTTTCAATTATAGTTTTTTTAATAATGAGTGGAGTATTTAGATGAGTTAATTTTATTATTAGTTAAAATAAAATATTAAATAAAATTGATTATAATAATTTATTAATTTACATCTTAAAACATCTCAAATATATTAATTTAAAAAAATATTTTTAATATATTAAAAATATTTAATTTTAAATTTCGTCTCAGGCCTCAAGATGTGTTGGGCCAGTCCTGAGTGATCATTAGAAGGAAAAAAATCAACACTCTAATCATGGTAATTCAAAAATAGAATAAAGAAACAATAAAATGAAAGAGAAACTATGTGCTTTTTCAAAAAAATTAATATACATTATCCATCATAAATTATCATTGTTTTTTTACCATTTAGTGCATTTGATTATACGATTGATATTTTATTTTAGTTGTATATTGCAATATTAAATCTTGAGTAATGTTATTTAGTACGAAAAAATTTGAAGAAAAAATGGAAGAATGCATACATGACACTATTTAAGAAGTGAATTTTAAATTGATTTTAAAGTTAATTTCCTTTTTAATATGGATCATAGGATAGTGATAATAATGAATCGTTGAGATTTATTATTATATTTCTTGTTTTCACATTTTCTTACTAATAAGCATTTTTATTAAATCTTACTTACGAATATATTAGAAAATAATATTAAATTGTTATTCAACTCTTGCAATACAAACAAATAAAACGGAAAAAAAAAAAGATTACACATAAATCTTATATGAAAAAAGTGTATCTTTTTTCTTTCAATAGTAATCAATGATGCTTGAAAAAAAAAACAATATTGTAAACGAATATATCATTATTGTAAGTTGCTATCAATTAAGAATTTAATATTAATACATTACAAAATAGTAATGCAATACATATGTGTTTTAAAAAAGAATAAAAAATAAATAGGGAGAGAGGAAATTACATATAAGTGACAAAAACAGAAATGTAGATGAAGAACTATTATCCTTTATTTACCTCTAACAAACCATCAATTATGAATGTGTTTAATTTGGTTGTCACCATCACTGGATGAATCGTATTCTATCTTCGACTTGTATTTGTGTTGTTTTAAGAAGTTATAAATTCTTGTAAAAAAAAACTTATAAATTGAGAGGTTGATAAAGAAAAAGGGAAAACTAGTTACACACACGTCTTTTGTTGGATTGCCATTATTTTCTTGAAAAAATCCTGCACCTTTTTACTATATATTTTTTGTTGGATTGCCATAATCATCTTACTTAAGAATATATTAAAAAGTAATAAATAAATTCATTTCAGCACAAAAGCAAAAAAACAAATAAAATATAGTTTTGTTTTCTTCCTTATCAAACCTGAAATGATCCCTATCTGTAATCTAGATTTTTTTTTTAAATTTTGTTCTTAACTTTATCTGTCACCAAAATCATACTCCACCTTCTTTAATCTTACATAATCCACTAAATCTTGCAATTCAGTACAATGCAATCTCATACTTCCTGCAAGAATCAATATTAAAATCCATTAATCATTCAATCAAAAGTCCCATAAATTGAAGAAGGACCAGAGAGTTAGGGGAGGATGAACGAGAGAGCACTGGAGTAGGAATACTGAGGTTTAACGTGAGCGAGAGTAAAAGAAGTGAGAGAGAGAGGGAGAGAGAGAAACAGATCCAAAAACAAAAGAAATTGAATATAAAACCATTTTCATCCATTTTTCACTCTGTCAAGAACAAAACTCTTCAATTGTTCTCTTGAAGCAAAACTCTTCTTCTCTCATGAAGAAAATATGAGGGTTATGAAAGAGAAGGAGAAGTTTGCATTTGAATTCTCATCATCGCTTCTCTCTCCACACCCCATTTTCTCTTTCCACACAATTTAAATTATTAAGAGTAACTTTCAAGAGAAGTTATTATCCACACAATTATTTTTTAAAACCGTTTGGTAACTTCTACCAAAAAAATAACCGCTTGATTTTTAATTTTTAATTTTTATTTCACCAATTTATTATTAAATTGAGTGTAAAATGATATATTGTTATAGATAATTTGAGGGTGAAATTGGAAGAAGAAAAAGGCTACACCAAAACAATGTATTACCTTTATATATTGTTATAGATTACTATTTTATTTTATTTTATTTTTACAATTTTTTTATCTACAACATGATACAATTTTTCTTCTATGCTAGGACTCGAAATAGACTTCTCAAAGTTTTGTTTCTGGGGCTGGTTTTGGGTGTTGAGAATAATAAGTTAAGCGTGAGTTTGAGTCTCATATTGATTACAAATGTGGAGACTTGAGTATTTATAAGTGGAAGAATCTACACATCTATCACTTTAAGGTTTTAGGTGGATATGTAGTGTCTCTCACTTATGTGTTTGCTCTTAGCCCAATATTGATGCTCCTCCTCCTGATCCAACGAATGGTATTAGAGCTTGGTTTGAGTAAAGAGACTGGCTTACTTGTATCGAAATGTCCAAGAAGAGGTGTCACATTGAAATTGAAATGCCCAGGAAGAGATGTATCGAAATGTCGAGGAAAGAGGTGTCAACAGCGATACAAGTGTATGTGGACAAAAGAGTTACCACTTGAGGGGGAGTATTGTGGATTCACACTAGAGGGGAGCATTGTAGACTCACACTTGAGGTGGAATGTTGAGAATAATAAGTTAAGTGTGAGTTGGAGTCTCATATTGGTTATAAATGTGGAAACTTGAGCATTTATAGGCGGGAGAACCCACACACCTATTATCTTAAGGTTTTAGATGGATATGCGATGTCTCTCTCACTTGTGTGTTGCTCTTAGCCCAATATTGACGCTCCTCCTCATGACCTAACATCAGGCACAAGCCATCAAATGATAAACAATTTAAGGCCTCCTTTCGTGATCAAGTGATGAGCCAAAATACAACCAAAGTACCAAGACCTCTAGTCCATTTGTACAAGGAGAAATTTGCTAAACTTGAATATCAAGATGTTAATCATTTACGTCCTATGATACATTAATGATTGTGTTTTTGAAGGCCTGCAAGATCCATTGAAGGATGGTTGTGAAACTTTTAGAAAAAATTTAGGGTTTCATACAATGAGAGATAGACTACAATGTTTATGGAAATTAAAAGGAGGATTTGAGATCATGGATATTGGTAATAGATTCTTCATGGAGAAGTTTGACTTAGAGCTTGATCAGTTCACTGTCGTGTATGGTGGTCCTTGGATGATATTCAATCACTATTTAACAATGCAATGTTAGACTCTAGAGTTTGCTTCCTCTACTAAAAAAAGGGTAAAACTATAATTTATATTCGTTTCTCGAGTCTTAACTTGTTTTATTATGATGTGAGTATAGTGTTAGCCTTACCAGCTACAATTAGTACACCTATTAAGGTCGATAGCAATATGTTAAATGTTCAAAGAGAAAGATTCAACTATGTATGTGTCCTAATTGATCTCAATACATCAGTTGTGGGTAAAGTTTGGAAGATAATTTTTTATATCAAATGAAATTTCAATGACTCCACCGTATATGCTCTACATGTGATTGTTATGGACATCTCACAAGACAATCCGCCGTCAAAGTTGCGTCGGTGTCATACCCCAAATTTGTCCTACCTGTGATTAGTTTTCATCTATACATCCGTCCACTAACCATTATTCAGAAAATTAAAAAAAAAACATATATATTGTTTTTGGTTGTTGTGTGGTTCAGGTTATCGTCACTGGTTCAAAGATTTGTCAAGCTTGATGTTCAATTAGAGATCATATTAAGGCTGATTTGAGGTTGTGGTTTTTGTTCAAGATTAGTGGCGATCAAGTGCGATTGTTAAGGTTTTAGGTTTTGTTCAAGTTGGAGTGGCGGGTAACAAGATCCATATCCACATCCATTGTTTAAAACCATTATCCAATCCACAAATCCACTTCTACCGATATCCATTCAATTACCCATTCTAATTATCCAATTTCTTTTCCTATTTTTAATCATCCATTAAACCCATTCTTTTTGAATCCATATATCCACTTAAATACAAATCCATATGCCACTTTCAAGTCTAATTCCAATCTCAATTCAAATTTCATATCAATCTCAAGTTCAATTCAAGTTTCAATGTCAAAGTTCCAATTCCCATTTAATTTCTTGCAAAGATTAAAATCCAGGATTTCAAGGCTTCAAATATAAAACTTAAATCTAATTTTAAACCATGATTTATACACAATAATCTTCATTTATCCAATACAAGTTTCAACCACTTTTTGAGATCACAAATTGATTCAAGTTAAAGTCATTCTAAAAGAAACCTATTACGAGTTTATTCACTAATGTTGTTTGAATAAGTGATAAAATATAAAAAACAAGTTGCAGTAAAAATTGTTACAATAAAGTTACAAAGACCCCATAATGTACAAAACCGTACGTCCCACTGCTCCCAAAGCTCCACAGCTTGCCATGCGCTACACAACTTGCCATGCTACGTCAAGACAAAACCATACACAGGCCCTGCATCACAACAACACACATAAGTCTGCTTGTGAACCTGACACAAACCTGCTGCAGCTAAAACACTCCCAGCCAGTACCTGCCACTACCGCGATAAAACCGGCGCAATACGATCACGTAACAACATGTTGTATCGCCAAGCCATTTCATTTCAGCATGTCCACGACACTATACTCTGCATAAACAACCAAACAGTGAGTTTCCAACAAACAACACTAACCCACCACACATACACTTTATAGTCCTAAGTTACTCGAGTGCAATCTCATGAAAATTAAGTGAACACTTAGTTACAAACAACCAGACAAATTCAGAGCAGAATGCAGAGGTTCAGAAGTACAACAGAGACAGATTCACCAAAATGGAAAGAACATTTTTTGGCATCAATAAGGTTGATAACAGACATGTCCAAGGTGAAGATTCTTCAGCAAGGGTTCAAACACACAAACCCTACTGTTGTTACTATAAAAGCCAGAATTCATACACCACAAAGGGAGAGGAATTTCATAAATTCAGAAAAAAAGCTGAGGCCTCCATTAACACAAAAGATCCTAATTTTCTAAAGCTCTCATCCTAAGTCTCTACAGAATTTCACACTGAAATTCTGATGGAGACGAGCTAAGCCTCTCACGTTATATGCAACAAGCAGCATTCAAAAGAGCAGAAAGTAGAAGGAATACAACAGAAAGAAATAGAAGAAGAGGAAAAAAACACCAGAAAACCCTAGTTATTTGCTGCGAAAGCTTCCTAACCTAGAAACACTAAAGTTCTATAAACCCTAAAAATTACTCAGAGCTTCACATTGAAACTCTGAGCTAATTTGAGCTAAGCTGCTCCATTTGAAACAACTTCAACACTACAGCAACTACATCAAAAGAGAAGGAAACGAGTAGAGGAAGAGAAAACCAGAAGCCGGTACCTGAACGTGACTTGAACACTTTAATGGGATCTTCAAGAGGTCGTATTTATGAACTCTTTATCGAACTTTGTTTACTTGTTGTAGTAATCGTCTTTCCTTGCTTTGCGTTGGGTGATTATCTGTTTTTTTAGATTAGGGTTAATTTGGGAAGAGTTTCGACTTGAGGGTTTGGGTGGTTTTTTTGGTGAAAATCATTGTTGAATTTGAAGAGAGGAGGAAAAGTTGAGGAGGGTTAGTGTAGATCGTTTAGGGTTTGGTGGTGGTATCACCGGAGAAGACGGTGGCGGCCACCGCGCGATGCCGCTTCTCTGGCCGTGTTTGGGTTTCCGGTGAGGAGCGTTTGTGAGAGAACAGAGAGAGAGGGATGGACGTGGAAATAAAATGAGTTGTGAACCTTTTTTTTCTCTTTAAATCTAAATACCTTATCCTTTCCTGGTTCAATTGGTGGGTTTGGTGGTGACAAGTGTCTCCACCGTGGGCACTTGTCATCGGTTCGGTGACCTCTCCATGGTATCGTGTGTGTGCATCCCATATTCCATACCACACGTCATCATTTCGCAGCCCTTTGATCAAGAGTCAATATTGACTCTTGGATCAGATCAACGCTCCAGAATTCCTGAGGGTCCACGATGGACCTTCCTTCCTAGCGTGTGGGCTTAACTCGTGATGGGCCTGGGAATTTCTAAATACACTCCCTTTCTACTAACAGTATCTGGCCCATTCCCATTTTTTTAGTTTTAATCTTGATATTTCCTTTTAAGAAATCCAAAACACTTAACACTTAAAAATACAATTTTTTTTAATTAAAATACTTAATCTAACTAAAATACTTAACCTTTAACACACTTTCTTAACTTAAAAATCATAATTCAAATCTTAAAACAATTACTTAATCTTTTACAAATATTCTCTTAACTAAAATTAAAATCACAATCTACTTTAAAATACTTAAAATATTTCCTTAATTAAGGTCTTTCTAATTAATATTTCTAAACCTTTTTCTAACTAATTATGGAAGTAATGGGCTTTTGGAGTCTAGCACTCCTTGAGTCCTTGAACGACCGCTCTTGGGGCGCGCGCCTTGGGTTGTGTTCGTTTCGATCTTCCATTTCTAAAATACTTAAAAACTTCCAATTTTAATCAAAACACTTAACCCTTAAAATACAATATTTCTCAAATTATAATACTTAATCTAATTAAGTTCTTAATTCTTAAAAAAAAATTTCTTAAAACTAATTAAGGTCCTTATTCTGGACTGGGCCGGGGTCTGCTCCTCAATCGAGCAGGTCCAACCCACACATCCTGGGGTGGCCCAACAAAGGCCTCTTATCACAACCAACGATGAGCATAGGCCCACCTCAACAGTGTCGGGCACACACCACACCTCGGCGGTGTTTGGGCACATGCGACATAGAGCGTCGGGCAGAGGCGCTAAGCCTTTCCGAGCTCGCCCCTCCTCGACACTCAGGTGCTTTTTCCCTCGAGGAGCCATCTCCTTCTGCATATAAGAGTCCTCCCCGCGAGGACACGTCTCTCCCCAACACGCAAGACTCCTCCCCGCGAGGACACGTTCTCATGTAACTGCCCACTCCTGATGGAATCGGTCTGCCCTAGTTCCGGAGATCTATGAGCGATTACCCCAGGGCGAAGACCACGTGCTGGTCTTCACTACGCCATGTAAGCCCTGACAGTTACTTGGATTGGGCCTGGTAATCCAGCCCAATGCAAGTAACCGTTGGCCCCGCGCTGGGGGCTCTCTATAAATACCCTCTCACTTGGGAGGGTCAGGTTACACCCTTCTTTACACTCTAACCTTCTTCTTCTGTACTTGTTTTTTCTCTGACCGTTACCTTACTTGAGCGTCGGAGTACCTTGCAGGTACACCCCCCCGCCATCTTTCAACCTCACTGGAGCTGAAGTCCACAAGACGTTGTTGGCCACCAAATACTATCTGATCCAGGTACGATCAGTGGCGCCGTCTGTGGGAATAGTGGCGTTTGACGTTCGAAGGATCCTCGTCGACCAGGGAAGTTCGGTCGACATCATGTATGCCCATCTGTTCGGGACTCTCTAACTCGACGAGAGACATCTGACCCCGTACGTCGGCTCAGACCTGCAGGGATTCAACAGAACCACCACTAGACCATGGGGCTATGTTGAGCTGATGGTCACATTCGGGGACGAAGACACTGCCCGACAGGTGAAGACCCGCTTCCTGGTGGTCGAATGTCCATCCCTTTACAACTGCATCCTCGGGAGGACCACCCTGGCCGAGCTTACGGCGGTACCATCAACGGTCCACCTCAAAATGAAGTACTACACGACCAGGGGACGAGTAGTGACGATGCACGGGGACATCGACGTGGCCAGAAGATGCTTCAACGCTGCCATCAAAGGCATGAGTTCCATCGGTGCCAAACCCAAAAACGCGACCAAGCCACGTCCGGACGCCGAACAGGTACCTCTCTCGCGCATCAACGTGGTCGAACTCGACAGTAGGTTCCCGGGCGAACCCAATGAAGACGAGGCAGAAAACCTCGACCTCCCGGCGGAAAACAACCGGCGGCCTCTCCACCCAACGCGCCCCATCCCAGACGGAGATTTTGAGCTCGTGGTCCTCGGGGACGATCCAGACCGTAACGTGAAGATTGACACCGGATCCCCGACCTGGCGAAGGAGCAGCTGAAGGCATGTCTGAGGGAGAATGCTGACCTCTTCGCGTGGAGTGCATCCGAGATGCCTGGCCTCGACCCCGAGGTGGCTTGCCATCAGCTCGCAGTAGATCTGGCCGCTAGGGCCATAACTCAACGTAGGCGTAAGCAGTCTCCCAAAAAAGCGGAGGCTACTGAAAAAGCTGTAAAAGACCTCCTAGAGGAAAATTTTATTTCGGAGGCCAGATACACGACCTGGCTGTCCAACGTTGTACTCGTTAAAAAGAATAATGGAAAATGGAGGATGTGCGTTGATTATACTGATCTTAACCGGGCTTGCCCGAAAGACTGCTATCCCTTGCCTAACATCGACCAGCTGGTCGACAATTCTGCAGGTTACAAACTACTATCCTTCATGGACGCTTACTCGGGATACAACCAAATTCCCATGGACAAGGTCGACAAACAACACACGGCCTTCATGACCGCGTCGAGCAACTACTATTACAACGTAATACCCTTTGGTCTGAAGAACGCCAGTGCGACCTACCAACGGATGATGAATAAGGTTTTCTGGGCTGAAATCGGCGACATGCTCGAGGTCTACATGGATGACATGATCGTCAAATCAGCGGAAGAAGTCGACATGCCGCGCACCTCAAGAAGGTGTTCGACACAACGAGGAGGTAAGTTCCTCAGCTTTTACCTTATAGAGCGAGGAATCGAAGCTAGCCCCGACAAGTGTAAGGCTTTTTCCGAGATCCCTACTCCGGACTCAAAGAAGTCGATACAGTCATTGAACAGGATGCTCACCGCTCTCTCCCGCTTCGTCGCCAAGTCTGCACAGTACGCACTCACATTCTTCAAACTTCTTCGACAAAAAGCGGAGTTTGAATGGAGCGAAGAATGCGAACAGGCGCTCCTCCACCTAAAACAAGTCCTATCGCAACCTCGGTCCTCTCACGGCCTGAGGTCGGGGAGACACTTTTCTTGTATCTTGCGATCACGAGTGAAGCAGTCAGCGCCGTCCTCATTCGGGAAACCCCGGACGGGCAGAAGCCAATTTACTTAATGAGCAAAGCCCTCCAAGGCCCCAAGCTCAGGTATCAGCAGATAGAGAAAGTCTCCCTGGCCCTCGTTATCGTGGCCAGGAGGCTACGCCACTACTTCCTTGCCCACACCGTCGTCGTAAGGACCGAACAACCTATAAGGCAGCTCCTTGGACGACTAGACATGGCGGGGAGGATGCTCAGGTGGTCGCTCGAACTCGCCGAGTTTGACATCCAATACGAGGGAAGGAAAGCCCTAAAGGCTCAGGTATTGGCCGACTTTGTAGCGGAGATGACCGTCCTGGAACCTTCAACCAACAGATCCCAGAAATGGACGATCTATGTCGACGGAGCATCCAACTCGAAGGGAAGCGGGGCGGGCATCATCCTCGAAAATGAGGAAGGCATCCTGATCGAGGTATCCCTCGAACTATCTTTCTCGACTTCGAACAACCAAGCAGAGTACGAGGCTTTCCTCGCCGGACTTCGGCTGGCCGAGGACCTCGGCGCCAAGGAGGTCAAAATCTTCATCGACTCCCAGCTCGTGGCCTCGCAAGTCCGAGGAGAGTACCAGGCCAAGAACGACAATCTCATCGAGTACTTGACCTTGGTGAAAGAAAAGATGAAAAAGTTTACCTCCGCGGAAGTAACTCACATCCCTCGCGAGCACAACGCCCGAGCAGACGTCTTGTCCAAATTGGCAAGCACAAAGAAGAAAGGCGGGAACAAATCCGTCATACAAGAAGTGCTTTCCCGGCCGAGCATCATCAAACCCGCTCCAGTGGCAGACGTAAACACCATTGGTGACAGCAATTGCTGGATGACCCCTGTGTACGAGTACCTCACGACGGGCAAACTGCCAGAAAATCCCAAAGAAGCCGGAATGGTCAAGCGGCGGGCGTGCTCATACACGATAGTCGAGGACAAGCTATACCGGCGAGGGTTCTCTATCCCCCTCCTCAGGTGCGTCGAGGAGACCAAGGTCCCCGACATCCTCCAGGAAATCCACGAAGGAATCAATGCACGGCACCTCAGCGGACGATCGTTAGCCCGTAAGGCGCTTCAATCAGGGTATTACTAGCCCACCATGCAACAGGACGCCAAGGAACACGTCAAGAAGTGCGACAGATGCCAACGGCACGGGGACATGCACCTTGCTCCTCCCAACGAGCTCAAAACATTGTCCTCCCTGTGGCCGTTCGCGTAGTGGGGAATGGATACCCTCGGACCTTTCGTCCAGAGGTCATATCAAAACAAATACCTCATCGTCGGGGTGAACTACTTCACGAAGTGGATTGAGGCGGAAGCATTGGCCAAAATCATGGCCACATACTGCATTTTTACAAAAGGAACATCCTCGCGAGATTTGGCGTGCCTCAGGCTATTGTCACCGACAACGGAACACAGTTCACCGACAAGAACTTCCAAGACTTCGTCTCCAAGCTAGGCACGAAGTAGCACTTCACGTCGGTCGAGCATCCTCAAACGAACGGACAGGTTGGGGCGGCGAACAGAGTAATCCTACGAGGACTCAAACGTCGACTAGGCGATGCCAAACAAAGGTGGGTCGAGGAGCTACACGGCGTCCTCTGGGCCTACCGAACGACCCCACATTCCACGACCGGGGAGACCCCTTTCCGTCTGACCTATGGAACAGAAGCGATGATCCCCGTGGAAATCAGGGAACCCTCGAGGAGGACAGAAGCCCCCCTCGACGGGGACGCGAACGACGAAGTCCTGAGGGAAGAACTCGATTTCGTCGAGGAGACACGTTCGGGTGCTTCTCTCCGAGAAGCTTCACTTAATCAGAAAATAACACTACGTTATAACGACAAAGTTATCAAACATGATTTTCAGGTGGGCACCCTCGTCCTACGATGGAACCAAAAAGACTCGCAAGAAGGCAAACTCGCCGCGAACTGGGAGGGCCCGTACCGCGTCCGCGCAAAAACGGGGACAGGAGCCCATTTCCTCGAAAATCTGCACGGGGAAGAACTTGCTCGACCATGGAACGCTGAGAAGCTCAAACAATACTACAGTTAACCACTGCCCGCAACTCACGAACACCGCGATTACGGGGATGCACTAAGGTACGAGTGCGACCCCCCTATACAGAACATGATGATCGAAGGCCGCGTTGTGTGTGCGCGATGACTTTTGATCCGACGGGGATACCTCGATCGAGCTCCGCCGTCATTGTACCAATTAGGCAGAACACCCAGCCCGCGATGGGAAGTTCACGCCACGAGGCTAAGACCTCGACTGAGCTCTTAGCCTCGTTGAAGGTCGAAATACGTCTCTGACCACCCGACCAGCCTCCACGCTGTCAGGGACTATCTAGGTCGAGCAAATCCCAAAGTCTTTATTACTTAGACAAAAACAAAGCACAACAAATACAATAATATCACACACAACGAAGACATACAAGCATCACATGCAGATAAACAAAAATGCATTAATCGGGCAGAAGCCCAGCGTACAAGTGTTACAAAGTATCAAAAAGCCCATGGCACGCAGGCCGGGCACAAGTCATTACAAAAAAATAAGTGGCACGCAGGCCGAACAATCAAAACTAAACAACAATCTCATCCTCGACCCGACGTCCATCCTCCTCGTCCTCCTCCTCTGGCAGGTCAAACTTGCCATTGGCCACACGAAGGAACGGGCTGATTCTGTCGAGCGCAAGCCGAACACCTGGATTCTCAGCACCGACCTACTCCACTGTGTTCTTAAAGCCTATCTCTAGGGCCTCCAGACTATCTTGCTGAAGTTCTCAAAGTTTGGCGATCAAGGCCGCGGGGTCGGCCAAATTTTTCTCTGTGGCAGATTCACTCTCTGCGGGACGGACAACAGCTTCCAATTCTCCAACCATAGTCCGAAAGCGATCACGCTCCTCTTGAGTCGCCTTCAGTGAAGCCTTGGCCTCATTCAGCTCGCGGAGGGTGTTAGCGTAGTCCTCACACTTAGCTTGGGCCTTTTGCAGATCAACCACGACCTCGTCCTTCTCCCTCTTGAGGGCAGTGCATTCATCCTTCAACTTCTGTAGCTCGGAGGCAGAGGGGGTCTCCTCGTTCAAAATCAGGGCAGTCTCGAAGACTTGCATCATAGCCGCAAGGTCTTCGACAAGTGCCTCTCTCCTGGCCGCACCATCCATTCCCAAAACTGCCTTCACCTCGGCCTCAACAATGACAGGGGGTTTCCCCCGAAGAAATTCCGCCGAAGGTGACAGGCGGGCATCAGAAACTTCTCTGTGGGGCAGGGTCCACGAGATCCATGAGGACAGGTCCCTCGATCCTCACTTTCTTGGTAGGGGTGCCCTCCGGAGGGGGAGACTGGCTACACTGCAGAGAGGCGGAGCCACTCGTCGTCCCAGCCGACACCGCAGTCTGAATAACATCTCGGACGCGGATCTTGGTTCGCTTTGGTGCCCGTTCGGCGACCAACTTCATGATACGCTCGGTGGCGTTCGACATTCGAGCTGTAAGAGAAAACATGGAAAAAGTTAGCATAAAGAAACAAAGCTAAATGGATGCCCGAACAGGACGAGGAGCTCCTACCTAAGAACCTCTTGGCCTCCTCGAGAGACTTGCACTCAAGGAGACCCCGGGTGTTTATGTAACGGGCCGCGGTCACAACCCTTCCTCGGGAGTCGAGGAGGTACTTTCCATCCCTACCAACGCACTCTGCCCGGTTAAAACCGTTGACATACTCGACCAGTGTGGCGTACGCTCCTTTGTCCTCCTCCGACAGCTCACCAGGCTTCACGAGGTAGTCCTCCGTACCGAGCGCGAAGTGCGCATCCTCCCACTCCAGGGGACACTTGGACACAAACCTTTCCTCCCCAGAATCGTCGAGCACAATTTCGTAGAGCGTACCCACAGCCTCGTGCGTCGCGGGCATGACATAGTATAATCTATCCTTGAAATTCCTAATCGAATCTGAGTACGCCTTGAACGGCTTCCTCGGTTGTTTGAGAGAGACCCAACTATGTCGCCCATGGTCCGTTGAACGCTGAAGATGGAAGACGCGGAAGAAGAGCGTGAGGGTGGTCCCGATCTTGAGATAGTCACACACGATCTCAAATGTTCACATGAAGGCGAGCGCGTTAGGGTGAAGCTGGGACGGTGCCAGGTGTAGACGGTTGAAAACCCCCAACTGAAAGTTGTTGAAGGGGAGACGAATACCGACCTCCTTAAAGGCGAACTCATACATAGGGAACCTCAACCTACGGTAATTCAAACATATGCGGTGGTGTGCCCGAGGTTGAAAAACCGTCCACTTCGCCTCTTCGCCCTCAGGGACGTTCTCGACGAGAGCGAAAGCGTCCGTGTCGTCAGCAGCGAAACGCGACTTTATGCATAAAGGCTCTTCCCCGGCCCATTCGGCGGTCGGACGCACGAGCTCCTCCCCGGGGATCTGAGCGGGCCCATCCACGTCGGGTTCAGTGTCCATCTGGATAATCCCCGAAACCCTCACGACCATTTTTACCTGAAAAGCAGAGGAAATAGGTGAATTCGTTGGCCGCGACCAAATCCACCCTTCCACCGCCAATCAAGTGAAAGGGCAGCGAGAGCAAAGAAAACGTTCGGGGACACGACGAACTTCCCAAGGCCGTTACCCCCTCCCTTCTTCGGGGCTCCAACCCTACCATTAAGGTTCCTCGTGACATTCATCGCATGTCCTCGGGGTATTCATCGGGTCCTCGGGACATTCATCCCAAGCCTCCGCCAATCCTACCGGAACCCTAGGAACGTCCTGCCGTTTTCAGCCAGAACTCAAGGGATTACTGGGAACTTCATCAGATCACCGAAAAACCACAAACGGAAAGTAAAACGGAAAGTAAAACGAAAAATAAAGGGACCAGAAGCTTACTTGGAACGGTGGTGGAAACTTGTCCGGAGCAGAAGATACGGCGTCGTATGGCGGTGAACGACAACGGAGCAGCTAAGAGATAGAAAGAAGAGGGGAGTGAAAAAGATGGAAACAAACAACTGGCACGAACTCGACCCCTCTTATAGGCTCCTCACGAGACTCGAGGATTTCCTAGGCAATCGATTATGCTACCCTAGCGTAGCCGCCCTAGGCAATGATGAGGGGTGACACGTGGTACACGTTTCCCCAAGCGCGCCTTTTCATTCCCCAACACGTCTTTTCGTTCACCTCGGTTCAGACTCCTCGTACCACCGTGACTTCGCCCCATCTGCGGCCAGTCTAGCCCGAGCAGACCTATTTGTTTATGCCCGATTTACCAACTGTTCCTCGTTCAGGGTCCATTTCTCGGTTGGACACGTCCTCGGCATAGCGCTGACCCTAAAGTCATTACCCTGATACCTCAGAGCAATGACTTGGGGGACTCCTGTTCTGGACTGGGCCGGGGTCTGCTCCTCAATCGAGTAGGCCCAACCCACACATCCTGGGGTGG
This sequence comes from Lathyrus tuberosus, assembly GCA_022829125.1. NCBI lineage: Eukaryota > Viridiplantae > Streptophyta > Magnoliopsida > Fabales > Fabaceae > Lathyrus > Lathyrus tuberosus. The sequence continues at coordinate 588,170 of JALAZF010000026.1, forward strand.
CCCAACAAAGGCCTCTTATCACAACCAACGACGAGCATAGGCCCACCTCAACAGTGTCGGGCACACGCCACACCTCGGCGGTGTTCGGGCACACGCGGCATAGAGCGTCGGGCAGAGGTGCTAAGCCTTTCTGAGCTCGCCCCTCCTCGACACTCAGGTGCTCTTTCCCTCGAGAAGCCATCTCCTTCTACATATAAGAGTCCTCCCTGCGAGGACACATCTCTCCCCAACACGCAAGACTCCTCCCCGCGAGGACATGTTCTCATGTAACTGCCCACTCCCGATTGAATTGGTCTGCCCTAGTTCCGGAGATCTAGGAGCGGTTACCCCAGGGCGAAGACCACATGCTGGTCTTCACTACGCCACGTAAGCCCTGGCAGTTACTTGGATTGGTCCTGGCAATCCAACCTAATGCAAGTAACCGTTGGCCCCGCGCTGGGGGCTCTCTATAAATACCCTCTCACTTGGGAGGGTCAGGTTACACCCTTCTTTACACTCTAACCTTCTTCTTCTATACTTGTTTTTTCTCTGACCGTTACCTTACTTGAGCGTCGAAGTACCTTGCAGGTACACCCCCCCCCCCCCCCCCCCGTCTTTCAACCTCACCGGAGCTGAAGTCCACAAGACGTTGTTGGCCACCAAATACTGTCTGATCCAGGTACGATCAGTCCTAATTCTTTGTTTAATCCTCAAAATATTTTTCTTAAATCAAATTAAACTAAAAATCATATTTCACTTATGTTAGAACACAAATTCTTTTCTTAATTAAATTATGGAATTAGCGGGCTTTTGGAGTCTAGCACTCCTTGGATCCTTGAACAAATGCTCTTGAGGCGCACGCCTTGAGTTGTGCTCGTTTCGATCTTCCATTTCTAAAATATTTAATCCTCCTTAAAATTCTTAACTTGTCCAAACCCTAATCTGGTTTAACATGTCTAATCAAGATACTCTAATCAAATTCACATTATTTTCCTAATTAAATTACGAAAGTAGTGGACTCTTGAGGTCTAGCACTTCTTGGGCCCTTGAACGAACGCTCTTGAGGCGCACGCTTTGGGTTGTGTTTGTTTCAATCTTTCGTTATTAAAATACTCGCCCTAATTACATGGAAAAAGAAGCCCATTGTCCAACAAACACAATTTCATAATTAATAGAATGAAAAAGGTGTCGTTGAGATCTAGCATCTCAATAATGCCTCGATTAAGTGGTTGCGAGGCCGACGTCTCGTTTATCAAATAATCGTCATTCTTCCTCTAAAATACTTAATAAACCAAACACTTTCCATACAACTGAAACCTTAAGACCTACGCAAATCAAACTATTTTCTTAATCAAATCTTTAACACACTTAATCCTTATTCAAACAACTTTTCATAAAGAACATTGTTTAGTCCATTCTTCCGCGCATATAAACTAGTGCTTCAGCCTCCCCTAGCGAGCAGACAAGCCAACCTTTAGTAGTTAGAATGCGAATTAAACACTCGTTCGTTTAAAAAATACCAACCAACCGTAGTCCCACGAATTACGAATGCTCTGACTTTTCCATTGCACGAGGGAATACGTATGCACAAGGGCCCCAACCCTTGGCGAGCACCCTAATAAAAAACCACCCATTTTCCCCTTAGAAAGCAATATTCCCTTAGAAGAAAACAAACAAACCGAGCTAACATTACACCCGAATCGAATCAAGAGGTTCTCGTTGAGTACAACGGACGTAGAGGGTACTAATACCTTCCCTCTTGCGTAACAGACTCCCAAACCTGGAATGTGGTTGCGACAACCATGTTCTTATCTCCCTTTAAAGGTTTTATCGATATTTTCCTTTCCCTCTTTTGGGATAAATAAAGTTCAGTGGCGACTCTGTTTCGAACAGTTTTTTCTGCGTCCATCGCGAGGACCATATTTTTCGAGGTATGACAGATGGCGACTCTGCTGGGGATACTAGCATTGCCATATGCTAGAGAGAGTCAAGCCTAACTTGACTCGATTTGAGAGTGTTAACTTCGCTTGGTTGTTTCTTCTTAGTTGTTTCTCTATTACTTATCTATCTGTTTTCTCTTTATTAGATGTCAATTATCATACTTGCCTGTTGGATTTTGGGTTGATATCACAAGTAAGGCTCTATACCCGAGTCTTGGGAAAAAAAAGAGAGAACACCTAGTTTAGATTTTGGAAGTAATTAGTGTTAGTCCCCAAGGACCCGCTCCTTGTGTGCTTAGCATGAAAGCTTTCCCTAGAGTAGACCTTTTCGTAGATCTTGTTGTAACGCAGCTAGCCTGTTGCACGACTCGATTCATGAAGGGTCCGTGACTCTAGGAACCATTCTTAGCACCAGTTTCTATCTTGGTGGTCATTAGTGTTAGTCTCCGAGGACTCGCTTCTCGATGAAGACTACACTCAGGAGAGACCTTTTCGTCTTCACGTCACAATACAGCTAGCCTGTTGCGTGGTGTTGATGCAATTAGTGTCCGTAATCCTAGGGAACCTTATCCATCAACGTAGGAGCTATCCTATAAGTGGGTTTAGGGGTAGAGAATTTAGAACTATCCTTATAAAGCAAACCTGTTAGGAGGGTTGGGAAGTTACTTGTCATATCCGGGATCCTGAATCTGCCTGCATTGCATTTGTTTGCATATCATTGCATTTGCATCTCATTTGCATGGCATACCCTTCCAACCAAAACTCATTTGATCCTTTGTCCATAACCCGCAGTTGATTTCCCGACACACGTATTGGACTTGAGGTAGCTCTGGGAGAACCATGGAACACTTGAAGCAGAATTAAGTTGAGTGGAGAAAAGGCATGAACAACACGAAAGGCAAGATGGAGCAGATACCAGACGCTTTAACAACTATGGGGAGAAGAAAGAAAAAGCCTCAAGAAGGCACCACGGCTAGGAATGTTACTCCCGTAGTTTCTTCCACTCTACAACCTACAGTGAATAACCGGTTGTATGTTGTTCCCTCTGGGTTTTGTCCCCAACTAATCCTTCCAAAGCCATAAAATCAGTGGTCATCACCCATTTTGTCCCAAGGGCATGAGAATCTAAATCAGAGAGGCCATAAGAAGTCTAAGTTGCGCCCTATTCTTGACCCTATTCTTATACCATGTGGACGACTGCTATCATACTTGATTCAGAGTTCAATGGTGGCACTCACCTCCCTTGGAGCGGCTCGTAACCCTCATCCACCTGGATATAATCATAATGCACAGTGTGAATACCATAAAGGAGCGAGGGGGCACTTTATTGAAGATTGTTGGTCATTCAAGAATAAAGTTCAAGAGCTTATTAACAAGAAACGTCTAGTATTTGAGGAAGACAACCCAGGGGTAGAGTGTGAGTACCACACTGGAACCATAGGGCATGCTGTCAAAGAATGTGAAAGCTTTCGAAACAAGTTTCAAAAATTGACAAGAAAAGAAGACCTTGGCATAAACGGTTTAATCCAAGGATCTGGCAAAGAGAAAATACAAGAGTTTCATGGACCACTCAGAATCTTGTACCACAAGGAAAAGGTCGAGCTTATGGAAGATGAGACATCTTTATTCTCTGATAACAATGTTGAAAATATGGTCTGGGATGTCACCACCTCAAGAGAAGAGCTGGAGGAGAAGTCCAAAAGGGTTGTATTTTGTGAAGAGGCTTTGAAAAAAGACTTTGGAAAGCATCCTGTTGATTCTAATGATGATGATGACATCAACCTCTGGGTCCCAAAGGGGCAACCAACAGTGCCTAGGACGTCATACCAGAAACCTTGGGTTGTTCCTCATGCAAATCAACGAGCCCATGACCGAGGACATCAAAATCAACGCCAAAATGAGCATAGGCCTCGCAACAATTTAGAAAGAAGGAACACTCATTTTGATCCAATGCCTATGTCCTACACTCAGCTTCTGCCATATCTGATTCGAAATTCATTGGTGGAGCCCAAGTCTCTCAAGCCGGTGCCAGAACCATACCCTCCAGGGTACGATCCTAATGCGCATTGTGGCTATCACGCTGGATCAATGGGGCATTCAACTGAAGATTGCGAATCTTTCCAAGCCAAGGTGCAACACTTGATTGACAAGAAGTGCATATCCTTTCAAGAAGGGAATTTGGTTGTACGTATCAGCATCTTGCCCAAATGAGTTTGAGGATTCCAAGAGGCATCTTCTTAAGCCAGTGGTTCAGATAGGAAGACGTCCTCAGAGCTGACAATCCTTGGATATTTTTATCATTTGTATTTGTAATTTCGTTATGTTAAATGCTACTTATTTTTTAATATTGTTGTTGTGAATGGTAATATTAATGATGTGATCATGCATTTTCTGAATTAATCATGTCGCATTCGCTCATTTTTCTTTACTTATATATATAAAAAACAAAAAAAAAAACAAAAAAAATATACAAAAAAAAAACAAAAACAACCAAATTCATCCATATACCTCTCGTCCACTTTCTTCACCAAATTGTCATTTTAGCAAAGATTGGAGGGAGGATGATGAAAACAAGGTACCCATAGTTGCTGATGGTATGCTTTCGGATGGAATCCTGCCAAGGATGTACAAGCATTGTTTCAAATCCCCAAACACTGGAGAGATAAGGAGTTAGTCCCTAGTTAACCACTTTGAGCCTAGAAGTAGGAGTTTCCTTCGGATTTAAAAACCCTTATGCTTAACCTGGGGCATGGGTAGTTGTTCAGTTAATCCGACGACGCATTCTCATTACAAGATGAAATATCCCATCTAAGGATCAATTATATGCTGCTCTTCACACATATCCTGACGTGTTGAAGGGATCATGCAAAAGTTATGCCGTTTTTCCTCAATGACCAATAACTTGGCAGTCACAATCTTTCGACAAAATCAAAAAAAAAAAAAACAAAAAGCCTGCTAAGTCGAACACCTCAAAAGGAGACATAGGCAAAAATCAAGGCAATCCCGATGGACTCAAAAAGCGAAATAAATCCATGCAAATGATAGGGATAAAAAACAATACCAAAAGAGGCTTTCGAATCCTCAACAAAAACAAAATAAGGTCCAGTGGCCACCATGTCAAATTAAAGGGTCGCTGACATCATGACAAAAGCAAAATAATGTGACTGCCATTTCAAGAAGACCTCGAATCCTCATCTTCACTACCGAGATAAATGTGTGTATCAATTTAACTGAACGTAGGACTGAAGATCATCACAAAGAAGGGGTGGGTACAAATCAAGTTTTGGGCCTTATACCCTTTGTTTCAAATAAACTGTGAACCATACCACGTTATAGCCCTCAAAAGACCTAATTGAGGCGAGGTTTATTCTGAAAGCATACTACAGAAAGGTTGCGTAAACTGACTCCTACAAATTTGCTAATCACTTGTTTTGGGTGTCACATTCTTGATATATCTTTCATATAACATTGTCACATCATTCCAAAAATGATTAATTTTTTTAAAACTTGCATGAGCATCGCATTAAAATTACCATTTGTGAACGAATAATTTTGACTGCAAGTCAGTGTTTGACATCAAGGAAATTCCAACAAGGAGCAATCAAAGGGAGCTAGGTTATTCAACAATGTTGGCAGGAATTGACAACACCTCATAACCATATGGAACAGGGGCATTGGCATCCAATTATTATGGAATCGATCAGTTTAAAGCAAGTCCCCGAAGCATTAGTTGATTATGGGGCAAATCATTCAAGAACAGGTTGATCAGAGTAAATCATCTCAAGACTCTACCAACCAGGGGCAGGCCACCCAGAGGTTCTTTTGATTAAAGGAAAACCCCTCCAATGTTCAATCAACACAAGTTAAGTTGCTCCAACGCTCATTCTGGGGCAAGCTACCTCAAGGGTACTTCGAAGCCAAATACTCCAAGAGCTAGTCAATCAAGGAAGAATCCTTTCACGACTTGGAATTCTGGGGCAAGCCATCTCGAGTTCATCTCATGGTACATCTGCTTCCAACTTATTTTCAAGGACGAATCCTTTCACGACTTGGAATTATGGGGCAAACCATCTCGAGTTCATCTCATGGTACATCTGCTTCCAACTTCCTTTCAAGGATTAATCCTTTCACGACTTGGAATTCTGGGGCAAGCCATCTCGAGATCATCTCATGGTACAGTTGTTTCCAATTTCCTGTCAAGGAGAAATTATTCATAGACCCAGACTGGGGAAGGATGAGCCACACAGGGGCAAATCTCTCCGTTGCTTTCAATCTGCTCAAGCGAACACTGTTAAGTGACCTTTGAGTTCAAGACGAGTGTCGGGGAATCATGCTATCACCTCACAAATAACCGTTTGCCCTTCAAACAAGAAACCTTTATGCGAAGGAACCTATCCATCCCTTATCCTGGGGCATCCTTGGAAACCTTCATATCATTGCATAAATCACTCATATGCATTAGTCATGTCATTCCGCTCATTACATAGACATGTGTATCATATCATTCTTCAAGCCTAACCTTCCAACAAGATTTGACATCTCAAAGCCTGGTATCGCAAGACTTAACACAAAAGTCCAACTTAGCTTGGCAACCCAAAGTCCAACTTAGCTTGGCAGTCCAAAGTCCAACTTAGCTTGGCAACCCAAAGTCCAACTTAGCTTGGCAATCCAAAAGTCCAACTTAGCTTGGCAATCTAAAAGTCCAACTTAGCCTGGAAACCCAAAGTCCAACTTAGCTTGGTAATCCAAAAGTCCAACTTAGCTTGGCAATCCAAAAGTCCAACTTAGCTTGGCAACCCAAAAGTCCAACTTAGCTTGGCAATCCAAGGTCCAGTTCCCATCTGGTAAATCATTTTAAGGTCTAGTCCTCATCTGGCAAATCATTTTAAGGTCCAGTTCCCGTCTGGAAAATCATTTTAAGGTCCAGTTCTCGTCTGGCAAAACATTAAAAGGTCCAGTTCCCGTCTGGCAAACTATTTTTTTAAGGTCCAGTTCTCGTCTGGCAAATCATTTTAAGGTCCAGTTCTCGTCTGGAAAAATATTTTAAGGTCCAGTTCTCGTCTGGCAAAATATTTTAAGGTCCAGTTCTCGTCTGGCAAATCATTTTAAGGTCCAGTTCTCGTCTGACAAATTTTTTTAAAAGGTCCAGTTCTCGTCTGGTAAAACAGTTTAAACACCAGTTCTCGTCTGGTAATCTATCCTCCAACCCGGTTTTAGTCTGAAACGTTAACCTAAAGTCCAATTTCATTTGGCGCATAACCTAAAGTCCAATTTCACTTGGCAATTCCCAAATCCAATCCCTGGTGATACCCTCGACAAGGAAACTTATCCCCAGCGCGTCCGATCATTTGCATCATCATGTGTATGACATGCTAGCATAACATTACATAATCATATCGATTATTAGCATATCTTGTGCATTCATACGCGCATTAGATTCCCTAGCAGTTGCATCTTAGTATGCATTTCCGTGCATCATGCAATGCATGGCATTTCCATCCTCAGCATAGCATAACAGGATCCAGGATCAGTTCGCAAGCATCTTTTCCAGTCCTCTTTCAAAGTCGGCAGTATTCCTCTGAAAAGAGCTGGTACCCCGCATGTGTTCAAGGAATTCTATTCCCCAGCAAGTCATTCTTCAGCCATGCAGTTGATAATGACAATCCCCAGCGGTCGTTGCTTTCATTGCTCCCCAAGCAGAGGTTATCCCAGAAAGTTTCTTGTGAGTTTCCCCTACAAAGCCAGCACATTTCCTCCGACAGGAATCTTACTCACCTATTCCCTCAGTAAATTTACCGCAGAGATACTACTTTGGTATCATCGGAGAACCTTAATGAATAAGGTGCTGCTTCGACCACCCAAAGGATCTCATGTTATTTTGTTCAATTTGGACACCGCTGCCTCATTCTATCAGCTCTTACTCTATGGCACTTTATCTCTTGTCAGACAAATTTTTGGGGTCTTCTTGTATCTAATTGACTTGCACCCTTAAAATGAATGCCATGCAGCAGTTCATTCTCTAGGTTCAAGTCAATTAGATAGGGCCATCTGTCATACCCCAAATTTGTCCTACCTGTGATTAGTTTTCATCTATACATCCGTCCACTAACCATTATTCAGAAAATTAAAAATAAACACATATATTGTTTTTGGTTGTTGTGTGGTTCAGGTTATCGTCAATGGTTCAAAGATTTGTCAAGCTTGATGTTCAATTAGAGATCATATTAAGGCTGATTTGAGATTGTGGTTTTTGTTCAAGATTAGTGGCGATCAAGCGCGATTGTCAAGGTTTTAGGTTTTGTTCAAGTTGGAGTGGCGGGTAACAAGATCCATATCCATATCCATTGTTTAAAACCATTATCCAATCCACAAATCCACTTCTACTGATATCCATTCAATTACCCATTCTAATTATCCAATTTCTTTTCCTATTTTTAATCATCCATTAAATCCATTCTTTTTGAATCCATATATCCACTTAAATAAAAATCCATATGCCACTTTCAAGTCTAATTCCAATCTCAATTCAAATTTCATATCAATCTCAAGTTCAATTCAAGTTTCAATGTCAAAGTTCTAATTCCCATTTAATTTATTGCAAAGATTAAAATTCAGGATTTCAAGGCTTCAAATATAAAATTTAAATCTAATTTTAAACCATGATTTATACACAATAATCTTCATTTAGCCAATACAAGTTTCAACCACTTTTTGAGATCACAAATTGATTCAAGTTAAAGTCATTCCAAAAGAAACCTATTACAAGTTTATTCACTAATGTTGTTTGAATAAATGCTAAAATATAAAAAAACAAGTTGCAGTAAAAATTGTTACAATAAAGTTACAAAGACCCCACAATCTACAAAACCATACGTCCCACTGCTCCCAAAGCTCCACAGCTTGCCATGCGCTGCACAGCTTGCCATGCTACGTCAAGACAAAACCATACACAGGCCCTGCATCACAATAACACACATAAGCCTGCTTGTGAACCTGACGCAAACCTGCTGTAGCTAAAACACTCCCAGCTAGTACCTGCCACTGCCGCGACAAAACCGGCGCAATACGATCATGCAACAACATGTTGTATCGCCAAGCCATTTCATTTCAGCATGTCCACGATGCTATACTCTGCATAAACAACCAAATCGTGAGTTTCCAACAAACAACACTAACCCACCACATATACACTTTATAGTCCTAAGTTACTCGAGTGTAATCTCATGAAAATTAAGTGAACACTTAGTTACAAACAACCAGACAAATTCAGAGCAGAATGCAGAGGTTCAGAAGTACAGCAGAGACAGATTCATCAAAGTGGAAAGAACATTTTTTGGCATCAATAAGGTTGATAACAGACATGTCCAAGGTGAAGATTCTTCAGCAAGGGTTCAAACACACAAACCCTACTGTTGTTACAATAAAAGCCAGAATTCATACACCACAAAGGGAAAGGAATTTCATAAATTCGGAAAAAAAGTTTAGGCCTCCATTAACACAAAAGACCCTAATTTTCTAAAGCTCTCATCCTAAATCTCTACAGAATTTCACATTGAAATTCTGATGGAGACGAGTTAAGCCTCTCACGTTATACGCAACAAACAACATTCAAAAGAGCAGAAAGTAGAAGGAATACAGTAGAAATAAATAGAAGAAGAGGAAAAAAAACCAGAAAAACCCTAGTTATTTGCTCCGAAAGCTTCCTAACCCAGAAACACTAAAGTTCTATAAACCCTAAAAATTACTCAGAGCTTCACATTGAAACTCTGAGCTAATTTGAACTAAGCCGCTCCATTTGAAACAACTTCAACACTACAACAACTACATCAAAAGATAAGGAAACGAGTAGAGGAAGAGAAAATCAGAAGCCGGTACCTGAACGTGACTTGAACACTTCAACGGGATCTTTAAGAGGTCGTATTTCTGAACTCTTTATCGAACTTTGTTTACTTGTTGTAGTAATCGTCTTTCCTTGCTTTGTGTTCGGTGATTATCTGTTTTTTTTAGATTAGGGTTAATTTGGGAAGAGTTTCGACTTGAGGGTTTGGGTGGTTTTTTTGGTGAAAATCATTGTTGGATTTGAAGAGAGGAAGAAAAGTTGAGGAGGGTTAATGTAGATCGTTTAGGGTTTGGTGGTGGTATCGCCGAGAAGACGGTGGCAGCCACCGCGCGCCGCCGCTTCTCCGACCGTATTTGGGTTTTCGGTGAGGAGCGTTTGTGAGAGAACATAGAGAGAGAGAGAGGGATGGACGTGGAAATAAAATGAGTTGTGAAACTTTTTTTTCTTTAAATCTAAATACCTTATCCTTGCCTGGTTCAATTGGTGGGTTTGGTGGTGACAAGTGTCTCCACCGTGGGCACTTGTCATCGCTTCAGTGACCTCTCCATGGTATCGTGTGTGTGCATCCCATATTCCATACCACACACCATCATTTCGCAGCCCTTTGATCAAGAGTCAACATTGACTCTTGGATCAGATCAACGCTCCAGAATTCCTGAGGGTCCATGATGGACCTTCCTTCCTAGCGTGTGGGCTTAACTCGTGATGGGCCTGGGAATTTCTAAATACACTCCCTTTCTACTAACAGTATATGGCCCATTCCACTTTTTTTAGTTTTAATCTTGATATTTCCTTTTAAGAAATCCAAAACACTTAACACTTAAAAATACAATTTTTTTAAATTAAAATACTTAATCTAACTAAAATACTTAACCTTTAAAACACTTTCTTAACTTAAAAATCATAATTCAAATCTTAAAACAATTACTTAATCTTTTACAAATATTCTCCTAACTAAAATTAAAATCATAATCTACTTTGAAATACTTAAAATATTTCCTTAATTAAAGTCTTTCTAATTAATATTTCTAAACCTTTTCCTAACTAATTATGGAAGTAGTGGACTTTTGGAGTCTAGCACTCCTTGAGTCCTTGAACGACCGCTCTTGGGGCGCGCGCCTTGGGTTGTGTTCGTTTCGATCTTCCATTTCTAAAATACTTAAAAACTTCCAATTTTAATCAAAACACTTAACCCTTAAAATACCATATTTCTCAAATTATAATACTTGATCTAATTAAGTTCTTAATTCTTAAAAAAAAAATTCTTAAAACTAATTAAGGTCCTAATTCTTTGTTTAATCCTCAAAATATTTTTCTTAAATCAAATTAAACTAAAAATCATATTTCACTTATGTTAGAACACAAATTCTTTTCTTAATTAAATTATGGAAGTAGTGGGCTTTTGGAGTCTAGCACTCCTTGGATCCTTGAACAAATGCTCTTGAGGCGCACGCCTTGAGTTGTGTTCGTTTCGATCTTCCATTTCTAAAATACTTAATCCTCCTTAAAATTCTTATCTTGTCCAAACCCTAATCCGGTTTAACACGTCTAATCAAGATACTCTAATCAAATTCACATCATTTTCCTAATTAAATTACGAAAGTAGTGGACTCTTGAGGTCTAGCACTTCTTGGACCCTTGAACGAACGCTCTTGAGGCGCACGCTTTGGGTTGTGTTTGTTTCGATCTTTCGTTCTTAAAATACTCGCCCTAATTACATGGACAAAGAAGCCCATTGTCCAACAAACACAATTTCATAATTAATAGAATGAAAAAGGTGTCGTTGAGATCTAGCATCTCAATAATGCCTCGATTAAGTGGTTGCGAGGCCGATGTCTCGTTTATCAAATAATCGTCATTCTTCCTCTAAAATACTTAATAAACCAAACACTTCCCATGCAACTGAAACCTTAAGACCTACGCAAATGAAACTATTTTCTCAATCAAATCTTTAACACACTTAATCCTTATCCAAACAACTTTTCATAAAGAACATTGTTTAGTCCATTCTTCAGCGCATATAAACTAGTGCTTCAGTCTCCCCTAGCGAGCAGACAAGCCAACATTTAGCAGTTAGAATGCGAATTAAACACTCGTTCGTTTAAAAAACACCAACCAACCGTAGTCCCGCGAACTACGAATGCTCTGACTTTCCCATTGCACGAGGGAATACATAGGCACAAGGGCCCTAACCCTTGGCGAGCACCCTAATAAAAAACCACCCATTTTCTCCTTAGAAAGCAATATTCCCTTAGAAGAAAACAAACAAACCGAGCTAACATTACACCCAAATCGAATCAAGAGGTTCCCGTTGAGTACAACGGACGTAGAGGGTGCTAATACCTTCCCTCTTGCGTAACCGACTCCCGAACCCGGAATGTGGTTGCGACGACCATGTTCTTATCTCCCTTTAAAGGTTTTATCGATATTTTCCTTTCCCTCTTTTGGGATAAATAAAGTTCGGTGGCGACTCTGTTTCGAACAGTTTTTTCCACGTCCATCGTGAGGATCGTATTTTTCGAGGTACGACAGCCGGAGAATAATGAAAAACGGTAAACATGATTGAGACGATACCAACTACTGTTGTTGATTTAATTGTTACACCAATTACAGAATTTGTTACTGAAATTACGGGTACAACTGTTACAAATATTAATCGAGATAGGGGAGAGAATCATGGATATCGGTTGGTAGTTAAGAGAAAAAATAGAAAACCTCCCAATGGTAAATTTATTAATGAAAGTAAAGATATTAATGTCAAATATTCTATTTTAGTGAAGGAATATCTGCTAAAAAATTAGCACACCAAAAAGGAAAAGAAAAGTCCATTAATGTTATTGATTTGGATCATAATAAAAGAAAACCATGGAAGCCACATAAACTTAGTGTGAGACCTATTATTTTTATCTAACCCAATTATCCAAATATACATAAAAAAAAGCATCAGACTAGTAAAGCTAATTTTCATCCCAATGCACAACACACCAACGAAGACAATATGTGCATGAGACAAAATTTTAATCCATATAAGGTTTGATTTAAAATTTAATCAACAATTAATTGTGAAACTATATCAGCATATTGCATTGTTATATTTGAAGAATTGGGAGACATGAATAAACTACCCAACGATCATGTGCAAGATAGTAGTGTTAATCTTGATCAACATAATATTGATGAAGTCCCAACAACCCTCCTGATAAAATGACAATGTGGCCATTGGGGTTTTGGTCTCTATTCAAAACATGATTATTTATGGATTGGTTTAAAAAAATTAATTATTTATTGGAACATTCGTAGATCCTTTAGTAGCAATACTAGGCCTCATGTCAGAGATCTCATTAAAACACACAACCCATATGTGTTTTGTGTTTATGAAACTCATGTTCAGTTTGCTAAAGTTGAGCAGTTTTAGATCTCTTGAGTTATAAATATGTTGAAATTAAAGAAACTAGAGGTTACTTCGATGGTATTTGGATACTTTCTTGTGTTGAAAACACGACTATCACTATTTTAGATAGCATGCATCAAGCTATTACTTTCCTTATTCAGCGTAATTATGAGGCTTGGTGTTGCATTTCTATTTATGCATCTCCTATCTTGAAATTACACATACATTTTTAGGATTACCTCTCTCAACTAAGAAATGATGTCCATGTTCATTGGTTACTGGTTGATGATCTACATGAAGTATTATTTTCTTTTGAAGTATGTGATGGCAATTTCTATTCTACGCAAGCTTGTCTTCTAGACCATGTAATGACTTGTTGTAATTTAGTGGATTTACATACAATCAGAGGAATTTTTATGCGGGGAAAGAATATTTAAATGGAAAGACATGTTTGAAAAGGTTAGATAGAACCATGGTATATGTCGATTAGCAATTAATGTTCCCTCATGCAATAACTTAATTCATCCCTCAACATGATTCAGATCATAACCCTTTGTTGATCAGTTGTAGCAAGTTCAAAAGTCAATGTTCTAAAATTTTCTCATTCATGTAATACATTACTTCAACAGGGGAGAAATAAGGGATTCTATACAAAACCCGATTGCTTTCTTATAAATTCAGAACAACTTTTGTTTTCTTGCATTTAAACTCAACCCCCAATCGTTACTTTTTATAATTGTACAACTATTGTCTTGTTAAATAGCAGTCCATATGGAATTAATGTCTTTTTATTACTACGGCATTATCAGTACACTTGCCGAGAAGTCATTAAGTTTTTGGCGCCGTTGTCGGGGACTATTGATAATTTCAACAAGGCAACGCTTGTGCAACATTTTGTTTAGTTACTTTTTTATTTTTGTTTTTATTTTCTCACTAATTGTTTAATTACAATGCTACTGAGGTATTTGTTGTTTGTGTATGTGTAACTCATGATCGACATTGACATTGTTTGATATAGAAATTGAAAGGACTGCACGTGCCATCAGGAGAGCGATTATATAAGCGACTCTAGCTCAAAGGATCTTAGTAGAAGACAATTCACTGATTTCTTCGGACGCTGAAGAGGAAATCACCATGGCAAATGTACCACCTCCACCCATTATGGGGGACTACTAGAAAAAAACTGATGAAGGTCAAGTATTAATGTAATGCCACTCAATAAGGCTAAAGAATTAAATTTGGGAAAGATCATACCGAGTAATATGACTCCAACTTTGGCTGATTTATCTATTACTCATCCTCATTTTATCTTACAAGACGTGTTAGTACATGTCAACAGTCTATGAAGGGAGATATAGGTGGGTCAGTTATTCTCGAATGCCCATTCTTGGAAATCGGGAAGGCATTAATAGATATGGAAACGAGTGAACTTAGCTTGAAGTTCAACAAGGAAAAATTGGTGTTTAATGTGTATGAATGGACACCGTATATAAATGATTTGGAGACATGCTACCAGATTGAAGAAAAAGGTAGCACAGTTGACAAAGTAAAGAATAAAGATGAACTAACCAACGTGAGGATATCCCTTGCGCCTGACGTTCCTTAGGCAATGGATTGTAAAGCTAATGACAATAAAGAAGCACTAGATGAGAGACAACCCATTAGTAAGTAAGTGTTTAAATTTTTAAGTTAAAGTTTGGTTATGAAAACATGTACATTTTGTATGTTGTGTTGCAAGAAAAGAAAACAGGTGAAAGAGAAGAAGGAAAGAAAACAAGAGAGAAGGGGAAAGAAGAAAATGAGGAATCCCCTGGAAAAATCACACAGGACATCTCACGCGTCATATGGCTATATTACGCGTGCAACATTTGCAAAATGCGCGTGAAAGGGACGTTTGGGTAATCTAAAAACCGTTAGTATCGCACGCGCGATGGATGCATAACGTGTGTGATATAGACGTCTGTAAGATTGTTAGCATCACGCGTGCGATGAACGCATAATGCACACGATGGAAACGAAAACATGGCCTATACATAGAGATTTTGAATCTTTTCACCTCACAACTTTATTTATACTCTTTCTCTTCAAAAATTTCCTCTGATTACAATCTCTGTTTAATACTTTTTCTCTATGTAGTATTATTTATGTTGTTGCAAGTATTATGGCTTCAAAAAGAGGAAGAGTTACAAGATGTTCATCTTCAAGAGCTTCCCCCGCACCTAATGCTCCAACCTTTCCCAATCTCAAGTTTCTTTTAGAGGCTAATGCGGAAAAATATCTCAAGTTCGTTGACTACCATATTCTGTATGTGTATGTGAGCGTGCATGTGCGCGCGCGCGCGCGCGCGCGTGTGTGTGTGTGTGTGTGTGTGTGTAAGAGGGAGAGAGAGAAAAAGAAAGAGAGAGAGCATTTGCATGCGAATACCTAAGATGCTTCAGAGAAATGGTGGAAATGCTGCAACAACAACATTGGGTAAGTTTAAATAATTTGATTTAAGAAACCAATAAAAACATACTCCTAAAATTTTATGCAAATGCGACATTTAGCAATGTGGGCACCTGCACTTCTTATGTGCGAGGTAAGTATATTGATTACTCTGCTAGTGCTATTAACCCTCTTTTCAATCTCCAACCTCCTCATATCTTTGCTCTTAAGACCTATTGAAATGAGCATCGGATGATAAACAAGGCCATGGCCCAATATATACTTGTGGCTTTCTGTAGGCCAGGGGTAGAATAGGTGGTTGAGCGTGGCTTAGAGCCACGACTTAAAACTGTTGAATTTCGCCAGATTCCGAGGGCTTGGGTCTCATTTTTTATGCAGTCACTAGAAGTCACGTTTAACCAGTCACAATTTATTGTGAAGCGGTGTTTAAGACTTTTAGCTCTTTTAAGGGGAGGAACCAATTGATTTGTGGGCATTTTTGTGTTATTAATGAGTTGTGCAAGAGAGCTAGAGTGCCCATCTACCCCAATGACAAGATGGTAGTGTCGCTCCCGGGATTTTCATCCTAGTACAAACGCGAAAGTGGCACCGAACAGAGTCGCCAGCAATGTGTATTTATCCCATGAGAGGGAAAGGAAACACCGCATAAACCTGAAGGAAAGGAAAAGCATGGCCTTACGACCAAAAGAACTGGGTTCGGGAGTCAGTTACGCGAGAGGAAGGTATTAGCACCCCCACGCGTCCATCGTACCCGATGGGATCCACGCTTGCTTGTCTCGATCAAAGGGTGTAAAGAAAGGATACTGGAAAAGGAACTGAAGGAAAGAAAGGAGAAAGAAAAGAAAAGGAACGGGAAACAAATGTAGGGAAAATAAAAGAAGTGCTCGCATGGGCCCTACCCCACTGCCTACGTATCTCATCGGGAGCATGAGAATCAGAGCGACGTAGTTCCCCTCACTAGGGATGGATTGTGTTTTTTAGAGAACGACTTACGTTCTAGCTCAGGTGTTGCAGGCTCGCTGGTCCGAGTGCGTTACCATCTTGCAAGAGAACGAGTAGAAGCGCGTTCGTGCGTTGAGAATGAATGAGATGAGAAAAGAATTCCCGAAGGAAAGACGTTATTGTTTGTTTTTGTCTTTTAAGAGTTTTTTCATTTGTTTGCATATGATAGTGTATCTGAATCTTAGTCATTGGAATGTGTACCTTCTCACATTCCAAGATGGAATGGGTAAGAAAGCACACTAAGAGTGAAGAAGACCCTCACACTTAGTTCCAATTATCAAGGTTCAAACACACTAGCATACTTGTGTTTATTAAGTGTTTTTGTTAATTAAGAAATGAAGAAGTGTTTTTTATTATTTGCACCTTCAACAAGTATTGCATTTAAGTCCCTCATACAAGATCAAATGTTTAACACATTGACCCAAGATGGGTTATATGCTACACATTCTAAGATTACAAGAGAAGACCCCTTATAATCTTCTCTTTATATGAAAGGCCTAAAGGCAACAAATGCCTACCTTTATTATATGTTTTGAATTTTCTTTGAGATGAGAAAAGAGACTCAAGGGAGGATAAAGGTAAAAATCTATATGGACTAAGACTCAATCCTAATTGATTAGTTAAGGGAGTGATCCTAAAGTTTGTGAGGTTTCAACCTAAAGTCTAAAGAAAGAATGAATTAAACAATTCACTTCTAAAGTAGAAGATGAATTGTAATTCACAAGGGGAAAGTGATGAGTTATTAAAAGAAAGCACATAAGTGCTTAGCAAAACACAAAATGGAATTGTAAAAGAGAAAGGATAGAAGTTGAATGTGGATTCCTTATCCACAATCAATTGACACTTACCCAAGCCCCTACATGGTTAGTAAACATGTATAAGAAGTAAAAGAACATGTAATGCATCATAAAACTCAAAAGAATTAAATGAGAAAACAAATCCTAGAACCACAACCAGAATGGGCATCATATGGACAACAAGTGAATATCATCATACAAGTGCAAGTGAATAAGCAATAATCATCATCCATTAGCATTTAAACATGTTACAAGAAGAAGGGATAGATGAAAGATGGAAAGAAATGAAGAGGCCATGCATAAATGGAACATGTAAATCAACAACCAGAATTGAAACTAAATAGAAAATGGTTTATAAACATCTCAAAAGTATTCATGAAGCACATCAAGACATTTAAGAAGTGATAGAAGAAGTAGAATTGAAATGGAAGTTCAAAAGAGAACACAAGTACAAACACAACATGTTAAAGGTGCACAAGGTTCAAATTGAAATGTCAACATGCAAGGATGACATATAATATGTATCAATGACCTATAATGCCAAGTGAATGGTTCACCAAATATGCAAATGATCATGCAAGTATACACAAAAGAAAACATACACCAAAGATTACAATGATATGACATGTTATAATGCTTTAAATGAAATGCATCAAACAAAAATCAAATGGCCTCATGAAAATTATGAAAACATGGTATTGGAGTTCACTAATCAGAGATGAATCACATATCAAAATAGCATATCAAAATTCAAAGCAAAATGACTTCAAACAAAGCAATTAGGTCAAGTTGAAATATCATGCAAAGTGGTACAAATATAGGCATCAAGACATGTAATAAAGTGACCTAAAAAATCAAACAAAAATCATCTAACATGCTTCAATGTATTAGTGAATCAATGCAAAAAGAATCAAGTCAAAAAAGTTGGTAATGAGCAAGAACAAAATTAAACAAATTCATGTATCATGCTTAGAATGCATCTAAATGGAAATTCAAAGAAAATTATGGATCAGGGGTAAAAAGGTCATAAAATCAGAAAATAAAATCATCAAAAATTTCCTAAATGTTTTAGTGATACTCATGAATTTTTGTGGAATTTTATGATGATGTTTGATATTTTTAAAAATTAAAAAGTAAACGTGCATAAAATGAAGAAAATAAAAGGAAATAGAAAACAAGAGTGGGGTGCAAATATAGTAAACCAACAGTTCAAAGTGTTTGGGCTTTTTAAAAAGGAGGTGTGGATAGCAAAATAGTCTAGGTCCATTAAGCGCGCATAACACAATAACTACCATGCTCCTCAGTCAACACAAGTCAAAGCAACTACAACCATCAGATTAGGTCAAGTCAATGTAAAAGTCAAGGTAATCAAATCAAGCATATCACATTGCTAGTACACACTAATAACCATGTACACACGCGCATGCTAATCATCAGATGGAAAAAATGACGCACGTGACACACACCCTCTCCATTTATTCGCTGGCACCACCACCACCCTTGGATCAAAACAAATCAACGGACACGACTTAATCTGGCATATAAACCCTAATGAAACCTCACCGGCCGGAGAGGGACCTCCGGTCACCTTCTCCGGCCACTCTCCGGCACTGTAATCAATCAAACATTCCAGAAATTTATGCAATACACATCAAAATGTTCAGGAAGTCACATAGACCATGAATCTAGGCTTATTTTTCACAAACAACACACAAACAGAGAGAATCGAAGCAATGAAATTAGCCCTAGGTTTTGGATCTAAGCTTCTAAGAAGCTCTATCAACTAGCCAGATGGAGGAATGCTCTTAGTGAGCTCAAATCATCACAACACAAGCTAAACAGAATGTAAATCGTGCCAAGAAAGTTTGAGATATTGAAACCTGAAAATGTAGGAAACCGGAGTTGAAAGAAAACCAGAGAAATGTGCTTCCTCTTTGATCTTCAACTGGCCAAATAAAGGCTCACAAATCCTTGCAAATGTTGATGAAATTCAATATGCAGTGGAAGACATTTCAATCTCTTCAATGTTACCAAGCTTCAATGTGTTTTAATGCTGCTTGATATTGAAGCTTGAAGGTGGATTCAGATGTAGATGATGGTGAAATCGTGTGAGAGGAAGAGAAACTTCAGAGAGAGAGCTTGCGAATTTCAGAGGAAAAGTGAGAGTGAAGTGTTGTGTGAAATTATGAAGGAGATTTGGTTATATAAGTGTGGTTAAAGGGGAACTGTGGTGGTTAACTGAGTGAGTTAGGGTGAGTTAGAATGGTTAAATGAGTCCACCCTAACTAACTGAGTCAAGTTAGTTAGGGGGCGAGTGATCAAGGTTGGGTTATGGTGAGGTCAAGCTCATGACGCTTGTAGTGAGGATGAGAGTGAGGTGGTGTTATGCAGCAGTAGCTTGTGGTGGAAGTTTTGCAAATTTCCCTTCTCATGTAAGAAGTAACAAAGTGGAAGCACGTGCAAGAATGTTTGGGCAAATGAGGAAAAGAAATCAGCTGGTGATGATGAAGTGTTTGTGGTGTGACTGAACCAAAAAAAATGTGTGAACTGCTACACATGACAGTCAATGCATCAATGCAGATGGTGATGTTTGAACATGGATTTCTTTATGACCAAGGCACGAAAATGAATCATCTTGGTGTCAATGG
The DNA here is from genome assembly GCA_022829125.1 of Lathyrus tuberosus. NCBI lineage: Eukaryota > Viridiplantae > Streptophyta > Magnoliopsida > Fabales > Fabaceae > Lathyrus > Lathyrus tuberosus. The sequence goes on from JALAZF010000026.1 coordinate 608,212, forward strand.
ATTGAGGAAGCATCATAGGACAATTTTGGTGTTGGACTTGAGTTGAAAAGGTACCTCAAACATGTCTAAAAATCATCATAAACAGATGGAAAAACGACTGGTGCATGGGCGAGCAATTTGTGGCATGGCATGGCAAGCTGGCCTAGTGATTTTCAGCATGATCACACCAACTTTGGACCAACATCTCTACCTCATAACTTGATCAAATCAAAAATTGTCCAACATGAACATTGAAGGTGACACTACAAGGAACAACTTTGATGTTGAAAAGTTTTTCATTTGAGGCCTTTAACCATGAGAAAAATGAGTGGACCTTTGGCTCACCAACTGTTTGAGAAAATGACTGTGCGCGTGCCCTGAAAATCTTGGTCATGACCTAGTTTTGAACCTACTTTGCTCAAACTTTGATCAATCATATCTCACTCAATTTTTATCCAATAGAGATGTTCCACATATGGATGTGAAGCTTAAAACAAGATCTTTTGTTGTGGCCTGGTGGAATTTTCATTTGGTGCTTCAATTTTAAATGGCCTTGGTTCAAACTCTGATGCAAAATGGCCAAAACTTGCTATTTTTAGTAACCCTACTTCATCCAAAAATGGCAACTTTTTACATCTTGATTTTTCATGATTCCTTTGGAATTTCTTGACCAAATTTTGTACATTGGACATATATAACATGAATTTCATGAATTTGGCCTCAAAAAGTCAAGAGTTGACTTTTTCCTCTGATTATTTGACTTGGCCCCAAATTTCCTGATTTTTTATCTTTCTTCCAATTGAAACACTTCCAAAACCAATTGAGAGGCAATTTTCCATACACATACACTTAAGAACATGTAGAATACCATGACAACAAGCTTTGTCCAAAAAATCAGAGATATCCTGATTTTATTAGAAACCCTAATTTTGACCCCCTCTGGTTAGGAGGGAAAAGTGCAGTCTTCAATTTCAAATTCCTCAGAGTATGTTGTGTATCCTCTTAAAGGATGATGAGAAATGCCACTTGAGAATGATTTTGAATCAATGAGCTATCTCTTTTGAGGATTTTCCTTCAATTTTTGGACTTCTTGCATAGTGTAGGATGTAATGCTTCAATCTCCTATTGAATCTCACCTTCTTGAGGTTGTGGAGGATCAATTGGGATAGTATGAGACATGAGAGGCCTCTTGGCTTGCCTTGAGGAAACTTGATTTACCTTTTTGTGCCTTGAATGATCTCTTGATTGTCCACCTTCCACCTGATCACATGCCCTGATGGTAAGAAGGATGCCATGCTTCATTTTTCTATGTTAAATGCAATGTAATGTTAATGAGGTGGATATGATATGATAAATGATAATGCCATGCTATGATGACAAAGAGGGAGAGCAAATTTTGGGGTATTACAGCTGCCCCTATTCAAGCGCTGTAGACCTGAATGCCTGAAAGCAATTGCTTTCGGACTTTCAAGGTATATAGTGATTGAATACCAAATATAACCAAAAATTTGCTCTGGGTGATGAAGAAGAAAAGGGATATAAACCCAACAAGACTGCTGGATTGAATCTTTGACGAAACGTCTGAGAGATCTGTCTTTTGAACGATGCCAGACGACTACTGGCCTGCCACGCTGCTGGTGGACTTTAATAATGTCTTTTATGCAACTCCAGACGACTACTGGCCTGCCACACTACTGGTGGACTTTAATAACGTCTTTTGAAAGACGCCAGACGACTACTGGCTTGCCACACTACTGGTGGACTTTAATAATGTCTTTTATGCAATTCCAGACGACTACTGGCTTGCCACACTACTGGTGGACTTTAATAACGTCTTTTGAACGACGCCAGACGACTACTGGCTTGCCACACTACTGGTGGACTTTAATAATGTCTTTTATGCAATTCCAGACGACTACTGGCCTGTCACGCTACTGGTGGACTTTAATGATGTCTTTTATGCAATTCCAGACGACTACTGGCTTGCCACACTACTGGTGGACTTTAATAACGTCTTTTGAACGACGCCAGACGACTACTGGCTTGCCACACTACTGGTGGACTTTGCAGCTTCGTGCCACCCGAAGATGGACTTTTGCCAATCCACTGTTGGACTTCTGCCACCCGAAGACGGACTTTTGCCAATCCACTGTTGGACTTTTGCCACCCGAAGACGGACTTTTGCCAATCCACTGTTGGACTTTTGGCTGCTTTGCCACCCGAAGATGGACTTTTGCCAATCCACTGTTGGACTTTTGCCACCCGAAGACGGACTTTTGCCAATCCACTGTTGGACTTTTAGAATTTCAAAATTGAATTACTCTCTGCCTCTGCGCCAGACATCTCTGCCGACTCTGCTGAGGAACCACAATCAATGATTTAATCTCGGAGACTCCTAAAAGGATAATATTTCTGCTGGCGAATGGATGAACAATCTGTCTGCTTCGAATTGTCAAGCTTGCCAACAATAAATTGGACTTTAAGATACGAGGGAATGATGACTCTGCCAGGAATTATTCCATCTGTTTGGGGCTGGATTCTGGTCACAGCAACTCCGTTGGGGATGAGAATTTTTAAATGACGTCCTGCTGGGGAAATGAGCCATTAAAACTCGGCTTGGGGATTTATTCAACCCAAGACCCTTTATAAGGATTATCAACCTTATAACTCGGCTGGGGAGTATTGCTGACAAGATTCGATGCTGACCTCTGTGGAGGATCATTACCAGAGACACAATCTTGTTGGGGATCATGGCTACTCTGCCAGGGATATGCAAATCCTGGTTAGAACATTCCACTGCAACTTGCTAGAAAGAGTCCTTAGAGATCTGTTGAGGAAACCCAAAGCAAATCCACAGTAGTCTGCTGAAGAATATGACTGTCGAGCTTAGGATAAGTACTACAATGCCCCATGTTAGGCGAGCTTTCCTTTAGACCATTCCGTTGGGGATGACGAGTTTATAACAAACTCTGCTGGAGAAAACTGCTTTAAAGCGTCTCGTGCTGGGGAATGCCTTTTGAGAGGATTTTACAGAAGACCAACTGTCCTCAAACTCTACTGGGGATGATCAACACTTCATGCTGGGGAACCAAACAATTTGTCCCCGAAGAGGATGTCATAAGAGGATTTTACAGAAGATCTAGCCTATTCAAACTCTTGTGACTTCGCTGGGGATAATGAACATCCGTTTCGGTGTCGACGAAACCACTCTTTTGGGGAACCTGTGACCGTTATCGACACAGAAAAGCTTGTAGTTGTTGGAAGTACTGAATGAGAGAATCGACTTAATAAGATACAACGGTACCCAGTTGAACTTAATTCACTGAGATCGACCCGATGAACGCCGATCTCCTTACCCATAATTGCCCCAGTCTTTTGCGTGGGGTGATTTATTGCTAGTCTTGTGCTTAAAATCATCTGCACCTGCTACCTGCAACAAAAGAATATGCCCACATGCCCCGAATATTGCGTGGCTAGAATCCACCATCCGGGAGTATTCAACATTCGAAGTAATTTCAAATGTTTTTTCTGCGCATGTTATTGCAAGGCTGCCATGTTTTCAAATGCAATGTTTTATCAAAAATTAGGACGTTTTTGCAAACAAAGCAATAAAACAAAAATAGAAAGCTTTTTACTGAAATTCAATTTATTGACTGAGAGCCCAGAATAGGCAATTACATCCGGAAGCAATCCCTAGAAAGAGGTGATCGCTGAAAATTGAGAAAAGAAACTATCCTAATGGCAATGTGAAAACGGAATTCCACTGAGTTTCCATTCTGTTATGACCAGTATGTCTTCAAAACTCCCCGACCTTGCCTTCTGAGGAATGATCAGCCCGATTCCTATCTTTCAGAACGTCAGTTGTTCAAACGGTAATGGGTACAGATAACTCAGACTGTAGTCATTCGCTTAAATCCCTCTTTTGTGTGGACCGCCCTTTCAGGTTTTCGATCCACCAGGATACCCTTTTTTGCCTAAGTTGCCCTTTCGGGTTTTCAACTTACCGGGTGTACAAATTTTTTCAATTATATCCCTAATTTTTGCCCGAACCTTATTCTGTTTTTGGTTCGCCGGGATGCCCTTTTTTTCCTGGATTTTTTTTATTTTTATTATCCAGCGGGTCTATTCATGCGAAGTATTTTTTGACTACGTCCGAGTTGACAGGGGATGAAAAGTCTTCGCCATCCATGGTTGTAAGCAATAAAGCTCCGCCCGAAAAGACCTTTTTGACCACGAATGGACCTTCATAATTAGGAGTCCATTTGCCCCTGTGATCTGTATTGGGAGGAAGGATCCTTTTGAGTACCACATCTCCGACTTTATAAACCCGAGGATGCACCTTCTGGTCAAATGCCTGCTTCATTCTGCGCTGATATAGTTGCCCATGGCATACAGCCGCCAATCGCTTTTCCTCAATAAGGCTCAACTGATCAAATCTGGCTCGTACCCATTCAGCCTCATTTAGCTTAACATCCATCATGACTCTGAGGGACGGAATCTCTACTTCAACTGGTAGTACTGCCTCCATACCATATACGAGTGAGAATGGGGTTGCCCCAGTGGACGTGCGTACCGACGTTCGATACCCATGCAAAGCAAATGGTAACATCTCATGCCAATCTTTGTACGTGACAACCATCTTCTGCACAATCTTCTTGATATTTTTGTTGGCCGCTTCGACCGCGCCATTCATCTTTGGGCGGTACGGAGAAGAATTGTGATGTTCGATTTTGAAGTCCCGGCATAACTCAGCCATCATCTTATTATTCAAATTAGAACCATTATCAGTAATGATTCTTTCGGGAACTCCATATCGGCAAATGATATCCCGTTTTAAGAAACGAGCGACCACTTGTTTTGTAACATTGGCATAGGATGCGGCTTCAACCCACTTGGTGAAGTAATCAATTGCCACCAAGATGAAACGATGACCATTGGAAGCTGTAGGCTCAATCTTTCCGATCATATCAATGCCCCACATGGCAAACGGCCAAGGCGACGACATGGTACTCAACGGATTTGGAGGTACATGCACTTTATCTGCGTAGATCTGGCATTTATGGCATTTGCGGGCATATTTGCAACAATCTGACTGCATAGTCAACCAATAATATCCCGACCTTAACAACTTTTTAGCCATTGCATGCCCTCTGGCATGGGTACCGAAAGAGCCTTCGTGCACTTCAATCATCAACAAGTCTGCTTCATGTCTATCCACACATCTAAGCAGGACCGTGCCAAGATTTCTTTTATACAGCACGCCATCTTTATTCAAGAAGAAACTACCAGCTAACCTTCTCAACGTCTTCCTGTCTTTGGACGATGCCCCAGACGGGTACTCTTGACTTTTCAAGAAACACTTAATGTCATGAAACCATGGCTTGTCATCAGACGTTGCATCTACCGCAAACACAAATGCTGGTCTGTCAAGGTGGGATACCTCAATCTTAGGTACATGGTTCCATCCTTGCACTTTGATCATGGAAGACAAAGTGGCCAAGGCATCAGCGAACCTATTCTCATCTCGAGGAATATGGTACAGTTTCACTGTTGTGAAAAATGTCAGCAATCTCCTCGTATAATCTCTATACGGCATTAGATTTGCTTGGTGCGTGTACCAACTCCCTTTCACTTGATTGATTACCAAAGCTGAATCACCGAATATATCAAGGGTCTTAATCCGTAGATTAATCGCCTCCTCGATCCCCATTATACAAGCTTCGTACTCTGCTTCATTGTTGGTGCACCCGAAAGTTATTCGTGCAGTGAAAGGCATATGAACACCTTCCGGTGTGATAAGAACTGCTCCAACTCCGCACCCATTCATATTGACAGCCCCATCAAACATCAGACTCCATTTGGATTCAGGGTCTGGCCCCTCCTCCGGAAGTGGTTCCTCACAGTCTTTAGCTTTGAGAAACATGATGTCTTCATCAGGGAAGTCAAATTTCATGGGTTGGTAATCATCAATCGGCTGTTGCGCAAGATAGTCGGACAAGATACTTCCTTTGATGGCCTTTTGTGAAGTGTACTGAATGTCATACTCTGTCAAGACCATTTGCCACCGTGCAACTCTGCCTGTCAATGCTGGTTTCTCGAAAATATACTTGATAGGATCCATTTTTGAAATCAACAAGGTTGTGTGCCTAACCATATATTGCCTCAATCGCTTAGCGGCCCATGCAAGTGCACAGCATGTCTTTTCAAGCATTGAGTATCGGGACTCACAATCATTGAACTTTTTGCTCAGGTAGTAAATAGCATGCTCCTTCCTACCTGTCTCGTCATGTTGACCGAGAACACAACCCATGGATCCTTCAAGCACTGTCAGATACATTATCAGCGGTCTCCCTTCAACTGGAGGCATTAGAATCGGAGGTTCCTGCAAGTATTCTTTTATCTTATCGAATGCCAATTGGCAATCGTCATTCCACCTGACCGTTTGATCTTTCCTTAACAATTTAAATATTGGCTCACACGTGGCTGTTAGGTGAGATATGAACCTTGCAATGTAGTTCAATCTACCCAAGAAACCACGAACCTCTTTTTCCGTTCTCGGTTCAGGCATTTCTTGTATTGCTTTCACCTTAGCAGGATCAACCTCGATTCCTCTTTCGCTCACAATGAAACCCAGTAACTTTCCAGAACGCACCCCAAACGTGCACTTGTTTGGATTTAATCTCAGACGGAACTTTCTCAACCTTTCAAACAGCTTTTTCAGGTTAACCAGATGTTCCTCTTCTGTTCTCGACTTGGCAATCATATCATCTACATAACATTCGATCTCCTTATGAATCAAGTCATGAAACAATGTCACCATCGCCCGCTGGTACGTTGCCCCTGCGTTTTTCAACCCAAAAGGCATTACTTTATAACAATATGTACCCCACAGAGTAATGAACGTGGTCTTCTCCATGTCTTCAGGTGCCATCTTGATCTGGTTGTACCCGGAGAAACCGTCCATAAATGAGAACACTGAAAACTGAGCTGTATTATCGACCAGCACATCAATATGAGGTAGTGGAAAATCATCTTTCGGGCTAGCTTTATTAAGATCTCGATAATCCACACACATTCTCACTTTTCCATCTTTCTTCGGTACTGGCACGATATTGGCTACCCACGGAGGATATTTTGTCACGGCAAGAAAACCAGCATCCCACTGCTTCTGGACTTCCTCCTTAATCTTTAAAGCCATGTCGGGGTGAGTCCGACGAAGTTTCTGCTTGACTGGCGGACATTCTTCTCTTAATGGCAGCCTGTGCACGACAATATCCGTATCCAACCCCGGCATGTCTTGATACGACCAGGCGAAGATGTCAACATACTCGCGCAACATTTCCGTCAAAGTTTGCTTCACATCGGCTTGCAAGCTGGCACCAATCCTGATCTCTTTCTTGGCGTCCTTGGTACCAATATTGATGATTTCTACAGTCTCCTGATGAGGCTGGATGACCCTTTCCTCTTGTTTCAACAATCTGGCCAGTTCTTCAGAAAGTTCACAATCTTTCTCATCCCCTTCTTCGGCTTGATAAATCGGATTGTCAAAGTCATACATGGCCATATCAAAATCGTTATCAGTGGTGTCCGGAGGATCAAGTCTGCATGAACGGGTTCATGCCTTATTTTAGAATTTATTTTTAAGCAAAACAAAAGAAAATGAAACATTGCCATTTTATTTTTTTGTGCAAAAATAAAAACTGAAAGACAGAGAACAAAATTTGATTGCAAAACGTCCTTTATTAATGATTAAACATTGCAAATGCAACCATGGTGGCCCTACAAATGAATCTATACGCCTTGGGCAGAGCGCAAGATTTTGTCATGCATTATGGTTAGAAAAAACAAAGAAAAATTACTCTGCTTGAAGAGTAACCCGGATGACTTCTTCAACGGACCAGTTCTGCACTGGTTGTCCCGAAGCATGAGGGCGTACCCAGTTGTCCAGGTCACAATTACTGTCAACACTATCCTCTGTGGCTGCACAAGACTGGTCCATGTAGATAATTCCCCCACTATTGAAAGTAATGGGTCCCCTGCTCTTCGCATCTGAAGTTGTAGAGGGATGATAACCAATACCAAATTTGTCTTCCTTCATTGGGGTCTCTATCAACCTGCCCCAACCTTGGGCGTTGCCTGCCCTGACGACTTCGACAGCTTGTTTGTAAGATGAAATGGAGGTACCAGCCCCAACTGGTACAGAAGAAGACTCAGGTGCATCGTCAATGTTGACTGCTTCAAATGATTGGCACAGCATCTCATGAATTTCCCCATCCATTTCAATGTACTTGAACGTGGACAAGTGACTCACAAAGATGTCTTCCTCCCCACACACTGTCACAACCTGCCCTTCAAACTCATACTTCAGCTTTTGATGTAGAGTAGAAGTAACAGCCCCGGCTCCGTGAATCCAAGGGCGCCCCAATAGGCAGCTATATGCAAGTTGTATGTCCATTACATGGAACGTGGATTTGAATACCTGTGGTCCAATTTGTACGGGCAATTCCACCTCACCAAACACAGATCGTCTGGTCCCATCGAATGCTCTGACCACCAATTCACTAGGCCTTAAGATCAAACCATCAACTTCCAGCTTCATTAATGCCTTCTTGGGCAAGACATTGAGTGATGAACCAGTGTCTACCAGTACATGGGATAACACTGCGCCCTTACACTCCATCGTGATATGCAAAGCCTTATTGTGGTTTCTTCCTTCAACCGTCAAATCTCTACTTGTAAAGCCCAAGCCCTGGCTAACATTAACATTGGAGATTACGCCCTCGAGCTGATTAACAGTAATTTCTTGTGGCACGTACGCACTCTTCAACACTTTCAACAACGCCTGCCGGTGCGCATCAGAGCACATCAATAGTGACAAGATTGAAATCTTTGAAGGGGTCTGATTCAGTTGGTCCACAATCTTATAATCGCTTTTCTTGATTATCTTCATAAATTCTTCCATTTCCTTATCAAAAGTAATCTTTGTCTCCGCTTCAGGTGTAGGCGCACTTTCAACCACCTGTTTACCCTTAGCCTTTGCTGCAGCTTCTACCTCCTTATCACTTCTCAAGGTTTGGGGAGCGAACAACCTTCCACTCCTTGTAAAGCCCCCTACACCCCCTACGTTATCAATATTTGGGCTGACTGATGATTCAACTTCCTGCTTTTTACCTTCGTAATATACATCTGCCCCATAGTGCCATGGGATAGCTTTCGTAGATGTGAACGGAATTGGTCCTGGCACCGTGATAGTGACAGAACTGGGCCCTTCTGGCGCAACACTCGCCACGGGAACTGCATTGACCGGCATTTGAATCTCAGCGGGAGTGTAATAGATGGTCACGGTTGATATCTCATCAGTGTCTTTCACGACTCTGTCGAACTGTAGACATCCTTCATCGATCAGATTCTGTAAACCCATCTTCAACTTAGCACAGCCGTTCTCTTGATTCATACACTCGGAGCAATCTTGATTACAGCCCGGGAACACCTGTCCCTTCAATAAACGATCTTTTACAACCAACAAAGAAGTTTTCACTTGATGAACGTCTAACACCAAATTCAATCTCCTCCCATCTTCAATAGCGTACACATTTGCTGCACTATGATCAGGCATGGGATGCTGAGTAATATTAGGAGCGGGAGAGAAATTGATGGCTTTAGCATCAATCAAATCTTGTACTTTATGATGGAAAGCCCAGCATTTTTCAATGGAGTGCCCCTGAGCACCTGAGTGGAACTCACAACGAGCATTAGCATCGAAGTTAGGTGGCAGGTTTCCAGCAACCGGAGCTTTCATAGTACGGAGTTCTACCAACTTTAACTCGAGTAGCCGGGGCAACAGCGCGGCATAAGTCATAGGGAGAGGATCCATCTTACGATCCCTCTGTCTAGACCTTTGCTGGAAAAAAGGTTGTTGCTGTTGAACTTGTTGTTGGGGTTGTTGTTTCTGAATAGACGGTGTGGGGATTGTCACAGCATCTACCTGATAATAAGCTCGAGAACGCCCTCTGCCTCGTCCTCTAAACACAGCATTCGTATCACCTTCTCTTCTTTTCTGGTTACTAGCAAACGGTTTCTTCGTCCCCGAAGAGCCAGCCCCACTCAAATCCTGGATCTTTCCAAGCTTTAATAGACTTTCTATTCTTTCTCCCGCAATCACAATATCAGCAAATCCAGTTGACGGACAAGCAGCTAATCTATCCAGATAGGCCCCTTGCAAGGTGCCCATGAACATATCTGCCATTTCTCTGTCTGACAAGGGAGGTTGAACCTGGGCAGCCATTTCCCTCCACCTCTGTGCATATTCTTTGAAACTCTCCTTGGCATTCTGGGACAATCCCTGCAATTGGGTGCGGTTGGGCGCCATGTCAATATTATATTGGTATTGCTTCAGGAACGCTTCTGCCAGATCTTTCCAATTCTTCACAGCAGCTCTATTCAACTTCATATACCAGGTCAAGGACGCCCCAGCCAGACTGTCCTGAAAATAGTGCATCCATAGCTTCTCGTCATCCGTATGGGCTGAAATCTTCCCAAAGTAAGCTTGAAGATGCGTTTGGGGACACGCATTGCCGTGATACTTATCAAAAGTAGGAGGTTTGAATTTAGGGGGAATTCTGACTCCTGAGATCAGCCCCAAGCTGGTAACATCAATACCCATAGAGTTCTTGCATTCTATGGCCCTGATCTTTTCTGCTAACTCCTCATACCTTCGATCACCTTGATTACCCACATCAGCATCCAGCAGAGTAAATTGGTCCTCCAGGGTATCTTCAAGAGTAACACCAACATGCCTACCATTTCCATTACCCCGATTGTTACCACCAGGAGGAGGGTTGCCACCGGGAGGAGGAATGCCATGTCCCTGTGAATTGTCATGATGATCACCTTCGGGCCCGTTGTCGGGACGCTCTACCAGAAGCCTCAGTCTCTCCTGATTTTGCGCCATGCCAGTCATGAGGGTCATGAACTGGTCCATACGCGCCCTCATTTCCGCCAAATCACTTTGCACTTGATCCATGATTCTTACTTGATTTCTTCGCGTCGAATATCGGTGAATATGACTCTCCGCTATACTGCCTGAAACCAAATAAAGGTTAGAGTTCCTGCAACGAGTACCTGAAAAGCAAGTAACAAAAATGCAAAATGATATGCAATGCCATGCAATGCCATGTTTGTCATTTCCGAGGTGCTTTATACCCTGATTCCAATCCAACCACAGAAATCTGAAGACCAGAAATTGTGATATAAAGAGACGTGTCGTGGTCATGTGCTCGTGTGCAGCTATCTGATAAGGAATAATTCTGAAAAACTGCTCATACTCATTCAACAAAATATTCAAGTACATTTAAGAAAGGTTCAACCGCAAATGCAATACAAGGAAAAATGGATCCATCAACAAGCCTGATGGTAACCATTAATAACAAAATATAAGGAAAAGAACATCAGTCTGACAATTCCACACCCTTCAGCTTATCACTTGAGTATTTGATCTCCTCAAAAAGTATACGGGTACGCTGGTGATTCGGCTTTTCAATCATTTCTTTGATCAAGACATCCCTTTTCTCAAGAGCTTCATTTAAAGAACCCATATGCAGCATCAGAGCCTCGTCATCACACACTCCTTTGTGTCTCTTTATGCCGGCTTGCGTCTTGAGTATCTCCCTTTCTATCATGACTTCTTCAAGCTCTTTCTTGGTATTCCTCAGCTCACCTCTAGCTTCTTCTAGCTGTTCTTGACTCTTACCGAGGCTTTCCCGATACTTTCTCCTCTGCTCATGCGCCTTTTCAAGCTCTTCGTCCTTAATCTGCAATTGTTCCTGTAATTCAGCATTCTCTATCCTAACTTCGTCCCAAGCGTGCTGAAACTTTGTTAACTTTTCTTTGGTCTGTGCTAACGCCTGTTTGGTTTGCTTGTGGGCTTGAGTAGCATCATCAGCACCTTTACTAATCTTCCGGAAATGTTGGGCTCTTCCAGCAAAGTCTTTTTCTTTTGCAGTTAGGATTTGTTCAGCATCTTGGGCTTTCCGCTCCAGCTCTTTGTTGGCATGTAGAGCATTCTGAAGACGGCTACTCAACTCGGAATTCTCTCCTTGGAGCTTTTTCACCAAGGCTTGCAACTTGTCAACTTCTTCCACCGTAGCAGTGCTTCTTGCTTTCTCATTCTCCGGATACAAAAGGGGTGCCTTACCAAAAGGCAAGAGAAAATCTTCAACTCTTTTCTTCACCCACTCTTCATATGCTGGATAAACCCGGTTGTTAGGCTTGCCTAGAGTAACTTTCCCCTTTTTCAGTATGCTACCCCAGCTTTCAGAAGCTTTCTGTGCTGCTTCCCAACCATCTGATGTATGAAAATAGAGGGACTCCTCCACATCTCTCTTAATAGGCGGACCTGTCAGGGCATACCCAAATTGTCGAATGGCCAAAGAAGGATTGTAGTTAATCCCACCCAGTCTTCCTATCAGTGGAACGTTAGGGAACTTACCACAGCTGTGGATAATATTCTTGCTAATCAGCCCATGATCTACCCATACGATGTCCTTGGCCACCAATCCCATTAAACGCTGTTTCCACTCTAGAGAATCTTTGGAATCCACAAAAGCCCCTGATTGTGGTAAACGGCCTGCGAACCACTTATAGAACAAGGGTGCACAACAACGAATTATCCCTCCTCTTTTCTTTTCGTTTTGGTTGTACAATGAGTAGTGAAGATCTCCCAGTAGCGTTGGCACCGGGTTCTTCATCATGAATATTCGTATAGCGTCCGTATCAATGAAATCCGGCTCGTTGGGAAACAACATTATGCCGTATATACAAAGGGCTAGCAAAGCATTAAAAACAAGCCAATTCTCGCCTTTAGCTGCTTCTTGGGCCTTCTTAATCAGATATTCCAACTTGTAACCATGAATCTTTCCTTTGTTGGAGACATTGTCACTTAACTCTGATTTGCTCAAATAAAGAGCACCAGCCAACTTCCCAAAGTCAAGATCCCCCACCGATCCAAAGAAAGGGGGCTCCTCCTTGATAGCAATCCCCAACATGTTGGAATACTCCTCCAGGGTAGGAACCAACACATAGTCTGGAAATACAAAACACCTCAGAGGCGGATCATAGAACTGCATCAACGTATGGAGACCTCTGGCTTCATAATCACTGACATTACGGACCATAGATAAAATCCACCCATATTTCTCTTCAAAAGCTTCTCGTGCTGCAGGGCTCGCCATTCCCTTCAGCATAACAATAGGGCCTAAAGTAGGCGTAAGGAACTTATAGCTGATGATATTCTTCCTCTCTTTAGTGTTCATCTTTGCAGGGACCTGATGACTGGAATCAAGGGTAATATATGCACCTGGAAATGAATAAACATGTATGTTAGGATATGATAATGCAATGCAAAGGGCAATGTGATCAGGTAATCAGGTGTCTGTGCTGAACTGTGAACGGTGTCAGTGTAGCTCTGAGACTAATATAGAACCATAGATAAGAACCATCTGAATACAATAGGATGAAACTTCCTTTTTGTGCAATGATGATAGAAAACCGGGTATGTAGGAGGTCATGGTTACCTGCAAACCTGTAAACAACCCGCCCTTCTCACATGTGGGTACTAGGATGTTCAGTATCCCGGGCTCTCAGGTCGAGAAATGATGATACGTTCACCATTTCTGGTTTGGCATCATCATCAATCGAGGAGGCCTCAACTGATTCTCCAAAACAAAAGGTCCTCAACTTCTGGCACTGAGGTGGAGAAGCAATAGTACATTCATCCCTCAGGGTACAGTACTACCGCCAATCGAGGAGTGCCTCCGCTGATTCTCTTTCAAAAAGGGATGTCCTATAGCAAGTTCCCAGCATTGGGTCCTCGGATCGAGAATGTGCAATGGGTTTGCCACGGAATGTGGTCTGCCACTGTCACATCTCGGGAGGAGTGCCGCAACTGAGTCCTCGGGAAAGGTCACCAGAGTCGACAGTTCCTCAAAAGAATAACCACTGGCCTGCATAACATGCAGTAGCAGAAAGCTCCTGATAGAACCTCGTCTGGTTGTGGGTCTCATGAACAACAATACGTGGTCACCACCACGCAAGCGTCATGACTATCCACTCTAATACCTATGTATGTACTCAAGCCTTGGTAGTGAGCTTATCTCTCAGAACACCCATCCCGCCAAACAGACAAAACAGTGCAACACAATATAATATATGATATGTAATGCTAAAATGCGGTAAATACAGTAAAATAAATAAACAACAACATATAGCACAACAGTAAACACCCAATGAAAGAAAAGCAGACAAGCGCTAGGATTGACTCGCTAAGGAAACCAGAGATTCTGGGTTCGTCCCCAGCAGAGTCGCCAGCTGTCGCTCCCGGGATTTTCATCCTAGTACAAACGCGAAAGTGGCACCTAACAGAGTCGCCAGCAATGTGTATTTATCCCATGAGAGGGAAAGGAAACACCGCATAAACCTGAAGGAAAGGAAAAGCATGGCCTTACGACCAAAAGAACTGGGTTCGGGAGTCAGTTACGCGAGAGGAAGGTATTAGCACCCCCACGCGTCCATCGTACCCGATGGGATCCACGCTTGCTTGTCTCGATCAAAGGGTGTAAAGAAAGGATACTGGAAAAGGAACTGAAGGAAAGAAAGGAGAAAGAAAAGAAAAGGAACGGGAAACAAATGTAGGGAAAATAAAAGAAGTGCTCGCATGGGCCCTACCCCACTGCCTACGTATCTCATCGGGAGCATGAGAATCAGAGCGACGTAGTTCCCCTCACTAGGGATGGATTGTGTTTTTTAGAGAACGGCTTACGTTCTAGCTCAGGTGTTGCAGGCTCGCTGGTCCGAGTGCGTTACCATCTTGCAAGAGAACGAGTAGAAGCGCGTTCGTGCGTTGAGAATGAATGAGATGAGAAAAGAATTCCCGAAGGAAAGACGTTATTGTTTGTTTTTGTCTTTTAAGAGTTTTTTCATTTGTTTGCATATGATAGTGTATCTGAATCTTAGTCATTGGAATGTGTACCTTCTCACATTCCAAGATGGAATGGGTAAGAAAGCACACTAAGAGTGAAGAAGACCCTCACACTTAGTTCCAATTATCAAGGTTCAAACACACTAGCATACTTGTGTTTATTAAGTGTTTTTGTTAATTAAGAAATGAAGAAGTGTTTTTTATTATTTGCACCTTCAACAAGTATTGCATTTAAGTCCCTCATACAAGATCAAATGTTTAACACATTGACCCAAGATGGGTTATATGCTACACATTCTAAGATTACAAGAGAAGACCCCTTATAATCTTCTCTTTATATGAAAGGCCTAAAGGCAACAAATGCCTACCTTTATTATATGTTTTGAATTTTCTTTGAGATGAGAAAAGAGACTCAAGGGAGGATAAAGGTAAAAATCTATATGGACTAAGACTCAATCCTAATTGATTAGTTAAGGGAGTGATCCTAAAGTTTGTGAGGTTTCAACCTAAAGTCTAAAGAAAGAATGAATTAAACAATTCACTTCTAAAGTAGAAGATGAATTGTAATTCACAAGGGGAAAGTGATGAGTTATTAAAAGAAAGCACATAAGTGCTTAGCAAAACACAAAATGGAATTGTAAAAGAGAAAGGATAGAAGTTGAATGTGGATTCCTTATCCACAATCAATTGACACTTACCCAAGCCCCTACATGGTTAGTAAACATGTATAAGAAGTAAAAGAACATGTAATGCATCATAAAACTCAAAAGAATTAAATGAGAAAACAAATCCTAGAACCACAACCAGAATGGGCATCATATGGACAACAAGTGAATATCATCATACAAGTGCAAGTGAATAAGCAATAATCATCATCCATTAGCATTTAAACATGTTACAAGAAGAAGGGATAGATGAAAGATGGAAAGAAATGAAGAGGCCATGCATAAATGGAACATGTAAATCAACAACCAGAATTGAAACTAAATAGAAAATGGTTTATAAACATCTCAAAAGTATTCATGAAGCACATCAAGACATTTAAGAAGTGATAGAAGAAGTAGAATTGAAATGGAAGTTCAAAAGAGAACACAAGTACAAACACAACATGTTAAAGGTGCACAAGGTTCAAATTGAAATGTCAACATGCAAGGATGACATATAATATGTATCAATGACCTATAATGCCAAGTGAATGGTTCACCAAATATGCAAATGATCATGCAAGTATACACAAAAGAAAACATACACCAAAGATTACAATGATATGACATGTTATAATGCTTTAAATGAAATGCATCAAACAAAAATCAAATGGCCTCATGAAAATTATGAAAACATGGTATTGGAGTTCACTAATCAGATATGAATCACATATCAAAATAGCATATCAAAATTCAAAGCAAAATGACTTCAAACAAAGCAATTAGGTCAAGTTGAAATATCATGCAAAGTGGTACAAATATAGGCATCAAGACATGTAATAAAGTGACCTAAAAAATCAAACAAAAATCATCTAACATGCTTCAATGTATTAGTGAATCAATGCAAAAAGAATCATGTCAAAACAGTTGGTAATAAGCAAGAACAAAATTAAACAAATTCATGTATCATGCTTAGAATGCATCTAAATGGAAATTCAAAGAAAATTATGGACCAGGGGTAAAAAGGTCATAAAATCAGAAAATAAAATCATCAAAAATTTCCTAAATGTTTTAGTGATACTCATGAATTTTTGTGGAATTTTATGATGATGTTTGATATTTTTAAAAATTAAAAAGTAAACGTGCATAAAATGAAGAAAATAAAAGGAAATAGAAAACAAGAGTGGGGTGCAAATATAGTAAACCAACAGTTCAAAGTGTTTGGGCTTTTTAAAAAGGAGGTGTGGATAGCAAAATAGTCTAGGTCCATTAAGCGCGCATAACACAATAACTACCATGCTCCTCAGTCAACACAAGTCAAAGCAACTACAACCATCAGATTAGGTCAAGTCAATGTAAAAGTCAAGGTAATCAAATCAAGCATATCACATTGCTAGTACACACTAATAACCATGTACACACGCGCATGCTAATCATCAGATGGAAAAAATGACGCACGTGACACACACCCTCTCCATTTATTCGCTGGCACCACCACCACCCTTGGATCAAAACAAATCAACGGACACGACTTAATCTGGCATATAAACCCTAATGAAACCTCACCGGCCGGAGAGGGACCTCCGGTCACCTTCTCCGGCCACTCTCCGGCACTGTAATCAATCAAACATTCCAGAAATTTATGCAATACACATCAAAATGTTCAGGAAGTCACATAGACCATGAATCTAGGCTTATTTTTCACAAACAACACACAAACAGAGAGAATCGAAGCAATGAAATTAGCCCTAGGTTTTGGATCTAAGCTTCTAAGAAGCTCTATCAACTAGCCAGATGGAGGAATGCTCTTAGTGAGCTCAAATCATCACAACACAAGCTAAACAGAATGTAAATCGTGCCAAGAAAGTTTGAGATATTGAAACCTGAAAATGTAGGAAACCGGAGTTGAAAGAAAACCAGAGAAATGTGCTTCCTCTTTGATCTTCAACTGGCCAAATAAAGGCTCACAAATCCTTGCAAATGTTGATGAAATTCAATATGCAGTGGAAGACATTTCAATCTCTTCAATGTTACCAAGCTTCAATGTGTTTTAATGCTGCTTGATATTGAAGCTTGAAGGTGGATTCAGATGTAGATGATGGTGAAATCGTGTGAGAGGAAGAGAAACTTCAGAGAGAGAGCTTGCGAATTTCAGAGGAAAAGTGAGAGTGAAGTGTTGTGTGAAATTATGAAGGAGATTTGGTTATATAAGTGTGGTTAAAGGGGAACTGTGGTGGTTAACTGAGTGAGTTAGGGTGAGTTAGAATGGTTAAATGAGTCCACCCTAACTAACTGAGTCAAGTTAGTTAGGGGGCGAGTGATCAAGGTTGGGTTATGGTGAGGTCAAGCTCATGACGCTTGTAGTGAGGATGAGAGTGAGGTGGTGTTATGCAGCAGTAGCTTGTGGTGGAAGTTTTGCAAATTTCCCTTCTCATGTAAGAAGTAACAAAGTGGAAGCACGTGCAAGAATGTTTGGGCAAATGAGGAAAAGAAATCAGCTGGTGATGATGAAGTGTTTGTGGTGTGACTGAACCAAAAAAAATGTGTGAACTGCTACACATGACAGTCAATGCATCAATGCAGATGGTGATGTTTGAACATGGATTTCTTTATGACCAAGGCACGAAAATGAATCATCTTGGTGTCAATGGATTGAGGAAGCATCATAGGACAATTTTGGTGTTGGACTTGAGTTGAAAAGGTACCTCAAACATGTCTAAAAATCATCATAAACAGATGGAAAAACGACTGGTGCATGGGCGAGCAATTTGTGGCATGGCATGGCAAGCTGGCCTAGTGATTTTCAGCATGATCACACCAACTTTGGACCAACATCTCTACCTCATAACTTGATCAAATCAAAAATTGTCCAACATGAACATTGAAGGTGACACTACAAGGAACAACTTTGATGTTGAAAAGTTTTTCATTTGAGGCCTTTAACCATGAGAAAAATGAGTGGACCTTTGGCTCACCAACTGTTTGAGAAAATGACTGTGCGCGTGCCCTGAAAATCTTGGTCATGACCTAGTTTTGAACCTACTTTGCTCAAACTTTGATCAATCATATCTCACTCAATTTTTATCCAATAGAGATGTTCCACATATGGATGTGAAGCTTAAAACAAGATCTTTTGTTGTGGCCTGGTGGAATTTTCATTTGGTGCTTCAATTTTAAATGGCCTTGGTTCAAACTCTGATGCAAAATGGCCAAAACTTGCTATTTTTAGTAACCCTACTTCATCCAAAAATGGCAACTTTTTACATCTTGATTTTTCATGATTCCTTTGGAATTTCTTGACCAAATTTTGTACATTGGACATATATAACATGAATTTCATGAATTTGGCCTCAAAAAGTCAAGAGTTGACTTTTTCCTCTGATTATTTGACTTGGCCCCAAATTTCCTGATTTTTTATCTTTCTTCCAATTGAAACACTTCCAAAACCAATTGAGAGGCAATTTTCCATACACATACACTTAAGAACATGTAGAATACCATGACAACAAGCTTTGTCCAAAAAATCAGAGATATCCTGATTTTATTAGAAACCCTAATTTTGACCCCCTCTGGTTAGGAGGGAAAAGTGCAGTCTTCAATTTCAAATTCCTCAGAGTATGTTGTGTATCCTCTTAAAGGATGATGAGAAATGCCACTTGAGAATGATTTTGAATCAATGAGCTATCTCTTTTGAGGATTTTCCTTCAATTTTTGGACTTCTTGCATAGTGTAGGATGTAATGCTTCAATCTCCTATTGAATCTCACCTTCTTGAGGTTGTGGAGGATCAATTGGGATAGTATGAGACATGAGAGGCCTCTTGGCTTGCCTTGAGGAAACTTGATTTACCTTTTTGTGCCTTGAATGATCTCTTGATTGTCCACCTTCCACCTGATCACATGCCCTGATGGTAAGAAGGATGCCATGCTTCATTTTTCTATGTTAAATGCAATGTAATGTTAATGAGGTGGATATGATATGATAAATGATAATGCCATGCTATGATGACAAAGAGGGAGAGCAAATTTTGGGGTATTACAGGTAGGTTCTAAAGCACTTATCAATGCTTCAACAATTAGGAGGCTGCAACATAATCACCTAGCAGAAGCAGCTCAACATGATCAATAAGATAACCCAACAGGAAATGACAAAGAATTCTACCACACTCGGGTGTAACAACAACCAATCCAAATGCAAGGAAATCAACAGGATTCAGAGTTTCAAGGAAGAATGAAAGCTCATGCAGTGGGAGTTACAAGGTGGATAATGGAAGTTTTACCCACATTGTATGCTGAACCCCCAGGATTTTCTCATGTATTTAGAGACTTCTACAACCAGCAAGAAGACCACATGCCTGCTCAAAGTTTAAGAGCACACTTTGCAACTGCTAAAGAGATGGAGAATTACATCAAGAGCAAGCAAGGAGAAGAGTGCACATGTGAGCATAATGGACCATGCAAAATAACGACTTCAACAACACTATGAATGACATGCATGATCTTTTCCACAATGATAACATATGAAAATACATGTAGCTAGTTTTTTTTTAATTTCGGAGAAGATTTTCTTATTTATTTTCGAATGTATACCTAACGAAGAGTAATCATACTTATAAGTACTCTTCCCGCATTGTATTAATTCAGTAATGTTTGTCTTTAATGAGCGAGTTTGCAATTGTTATTTCTTTCAGATTCATAAAAATTGAACTTGTAGCATTGAACAAATGAACCAAAAGTACCATCTGAGGAAACTTGATCATCAGGAAAGCGACTTACAAATTAAAGGCAAAGGATGAAAAAGGAATCAAATGACTTGTACTCAACCTTTAGATACCTCAACTAGTAAGGTTTGAACTAAATAATTTCCATTATTTACTATTCCTTTTATTGAGTGTATCCATACATTATTGTTTTATCAGGTTTGAACTATTTCTGATTAAATTTTCCTGGTTTGATTGACACATACTGAGGCAGTTGTTTGCTTTGAACGCTGAGCCTTTTAACCACCCTATAGTAATAGGATACGTCCATGGATAACCACTTTGAGCTTGGCCTTTCTTTCGGTGGCTTAGCCTTATTTAGTAGCCATATGACTTGAAACATTTCATCTGTGTACCTTCTCTTTGGAGTTAGGTAGAAACGTTTAGTTCTAAATTTGTATGAAAAGAATAAGTTTGAGTTTGCTCTTGGAAGTGAGCAAAGTTTAAAGTTGGGGTTGGGGTACTAGAGAAAAATGGTCAAAAATTAAAATTGTTGAGAAAATAAGAAGTTGGAAAAAGGAACTTCTTCAAAAAAAAAAAAGATAAAAAGAATGCAAATGAATAGTGAGAATCGCAATAAAAATATCTTTAGTACCATAAATAAGAAACAAAATGGTAAGATAAAGGAAGGAGAACTAGGTACCTAACTCCAAAGGTTTAAACCTACTTTCTAAAAAATGTCCTACCCAAACATAAGCCAAGATACAATCGAAAAAGCCCTAAAATGTGTGTGTTTTGATTTATTTGATGAATTATATTAGAACATGATCAAACATGGTATAAACTATTTTGAATGTTGATTGAGAGATTACCCTATCAATTGAGTGAGTCAAGATGATATGACAGACAGGTTGAGTACTTATCAAAGATTGAGGATGTTTTCTAAATTTTCCAGATTGAAGTTGGAAGCTAGAATGATGTTCAGGTAAATAAAATTTCATATGGTGATGCTCAATTGTTATTGTGCAACCTGTTTTTGTGTTTAGAATTGGTAGTGTAGGCAAGATACTTGAGGACAAACAACGATTCAAGTTTAGGGTTATGATGACACTCTGTCATTGCATGTTTTCGGTCGAAGAAATGAATCAAAACAAGTTAAAGAGGAGAAAAAATAAAGACTAAAGACCAGATAAAGATGCAAAAATGACTAAGTATAAAGAAATAAAGACATAATGGAAATCAGATGGAAAAATGAGAAAAAATGTGTAGCTACTAGAATAATCACGTGCAACATCACGCATGTGATAGAAAAGCAAAGTTAGCATCGCGCGCACGATGCAAGTTATCACGCGTGCTTTAGGTCCTTTTTTGGGCCTATTCTGACGCGTTTTGGACTGATTTGATTAATATAAAAGGGATTTTTTGGCATCTTTTTAGGGTTCTGCGTTTTAATATTGAAAGTGACAGAAAAAAGCACCAAGAGGACAGTTTTGAGATCATTAGAAGCCATTGGAGGCCAGTTCTTCAAGGATTTCCATATACAATCTCCATCTAATCAATTGGTATTTGATTGTATCGTTATGAGTAGCTAAATACCTATAAGTTAGGTTTTGTTTGATGAACTTATTTTGAACCTGTTGGGACATATGTTTAATTTGTCATTGTATGAATAATTGGAGTTATATTTCTATTCAATTGCTTAATTTGCTTAATGTTTTTTATGTGAGATACTCTTTTAGTCTGATCTTGGGCACATAGGGAACACTGACAATTAGTCTATGTGTTGGAACTAGGACAATTGTTGTACTTACGCTAGTTGAATAAGGATAGGAGATCCCGAGTAGTGGCAATTAAATTAACGTTATGTGCATCGCCTAGTTTCACTTATGCTGATTGAATAGGAATAGGAGATCCCAAGTGGTAACTAGTGAGTTATACACCAAAGGATTGGGTATAGTGGTTGTGTTAATTCGTTGTGGAAATATAATAACTTTCTCATTCATGTAATGCACTAGACATCAACAGGGGATAAGTAAGGGATTCTATACAAAACCTAACTGCTTTCTTATTAATTCAGAACAACTTTTATTTTATCGCATTCAAACTCAAAACTCCCCAAATGATACTTTTTATAATTGCACAAATATTGTCTTGTTCAATAGTAGTAATTGTGGAATCAATATTTTTTTATTATTGCGACATTATCAGTACACTTACTGAGAAGTCATCAGTTTGGATGGTTACTACGGGAAGTTTATAAAAGGATTTTTGAAGTTAGTATTCCCTTTGACTCAGTTGACTCGAAAGGTATAAGCCTATGTTTGGGATGTGCATTGCGAAGAGTTTCAAGAACTCAAGAAAAAGTTGACATCTACTCCAGTGTTGATTTTACCAAGTCCGAGTGAGTCATTTGTGGTGTATTGTGATGCTTCGAAGATGGGTCTAGGAGGTGTATTGATGAAAAATGGTCAGGTTATGGCTTACGCTTCTAGACAATTGAGGGTTCATGAAAAGAATTATCCTACGCATGATCTAAATTTGGTAGCAGTGGTATCCGTGTTGAAGATTTGGAGACATTATCTGTTTTGCTCCAGATTTAAGGTGTTTAGTGATCACAAGAGTTTAAAGTATCTATTTGATAAGGAGGAATTAAATATGAGGCAGAGAAGATGGCTCAAATTTCTAAAGGATTATGATTTTAACTTGAGTTACCATCCTCTTAAAGCCAGTGTTGTAATGGATGCGTTGAGTAGGAAGTCGTTGCATATGTCGATGTTGATGGTTCAAGAGTTAGAATTTATCGAGCAATTCAAAGACATGAGTTTGGTGTGCGAAGAGACCCCTAATAGTGTGAAGTTGGGTATGTTTAAGTTAACCAGTGGAATCCTTGAAGAGATTAGAGAAGGATAGAATATCGATTAAGGATTGGTTGATCAGTTAATGTTAATCAATCAAGATAAAGGAGGTGATTTCATAATAGATGAGAATGGTGTGATGAGGTTCTAAAACAAGGTTTGTGTACCTGATATGCCAGAGCTTAAGAAGAGTATTCTTGAGGAAGGTCATAGGAGTGGTCTGAGTATTCATCTCGGTGAAACTAAGATGTATCAAGACTCAAAGAAGTTGTTTTGGTAACCAGAAATGAAGAAGTAAGTAGTTGAGCTTGTCTATGCTTGTTTGACTTATCAGAAGTCAAAGATCGAACATCAAAAGTCATTGGGTCTGATGCAACCGCTGAGTATTCCTAAGTGGAAGTGGTACATAATTTCCATGGATTTTGTGACGAGTTTGCCGAAGACACCGAAAGGATGTGATTCCATTTGGTTTGTTGTTGATAGACTGATTAAATTGGTTTATTTCATGCCGATTAAGATCATTTATCCTTTGCAGAAGTTAGCTAAGTTGTATCTTAAAAAGATTGTTAGCATGTAAGGTATTTCATCGAGCATTATGTCAGACAGAGATCTGAGGTTCACGTCGAGGTTTTGACAGAGTTTTCAAGAAGTGATGGGTACTAAGTTGAGGTTGAGTTCTGCATATCATCTACAGACGGATGGTCAAACAGAGAGAACCATACAATCCTTTAAGGACATGTTAATGGCTTGTGTTCTAGAACATGGAGGTGCTTGGGATAGCTACTTGTCGTTGATTGAGTTCACTTACAATAACCATTTCCATTCAAGTATTGTAATGGACCCGTTTGAGGTATTATATCGTATGATGTGTAGGACACCTATGTGTTTGTATGAATCATGTGAGAGTGCGGTGATTGGAATGGAGACTGTGTAGAAAACTTTTGAGAAGATCAAGATGATCCAAGAGATGATGAAAGCTTGGTAGATTTGCCGAAAGAGTTACCATGGTAATAGGAGGAAAGCACTTGAGTTCCGATAGGGGGATCATGTGTTTTTTAGAGTTACTCTAGTGACCGGTGTTGGTTAAGCTTTGAAGTTTCAAAAGCTCACACCACGTTTTGTTGGTACATACCAGATCTTGCAGAGGATATGAGAGGTGTCCTATCAGATTGCCTTGCCACCGCCGCTTGATAATCTTCCTGATGTGTTTCATGTGTCTCATTTGAGGAGATACATTCTAGATCTGTCTCATGTGATCCAAGTGGATGATGTGCATGCGGATAGAGGATCGAGAGGTAAAACAGTTATGTGGAAATTATATTTCCTTGGTGAGGGTAGTGTTGGGAGGACCAACTGGTGGAAGCATAACTTGAGAGCTAGAGAGCCAGATGAGAGAGTTGTTTCTAACTCTATTTCCTTCAGATAATTTTCGAGGGCGAAAATTATGTAAGTAAAGGAGAGTTGTAACACCCTATTTTTCTAATTTATTTATTTATTTGAAATTGTGTGTGTTTAATTATTTAAAATTGATTTCTATGTGCATTATGTGGTATTTGGATGGTTAGTATTTAATAATATTAGAATAATGATAATTATTATTATTAAATAATTAGAAGGAAGTTATTTAATTTAATTTATTGGATGAAATAAAAGATTAGAAAATAGTCGAGGATAAGGGAAAACATTAGTGGTATTTTTATTAAAATAAAATTAAAGATGAGAAGGGCATTTTGGTGAATAAAGGAATAAGCGAGGTCAAGGTTGAAAGTCAATAAATTGAGGGAGATTATATTACTAATAAAAAGGTTAGTAAAAGAGTTTTGAGGTTTTTCTACGTAAAAAAACAGAATTTTGGTGAAAAGAGGAAGAGGTAAACGCTAGGGCATATGGAGAACATCCATTGAATAAACTTTAAGGAGTTTCACTGGAAAATCTAAGGTAGGGGGTTACTCATAATATTGGTGTAGATTGCATGCTAGGGTAGAGGGAAATCCTTAATCCAATTAGATTTTTCTTACTTTTTCCCTTTTGTTGAATATTGGGTGAATATGTGTTAGGTGTTGTAATTGTATGATATTTGTGAGGTAATATGTGAAATTTGTGCACTGTTATACCATTAAAATTATATGTTCTTGTTGATTAAACTATTACGAAAGTGTGCCCATATGTTCTTGTGAATTTTATGAACAAAACATGATTAAATCCATGATTAGTCGATGAAATTGCATGATAATTGATGGATAAATGTTGTATTGATGCTAAATGTTATTTCCATTAATGTTACTGTGCGATTTGGGGTCCGGGGATGTGAAATTGGAGTTTTATTTTAAACTAATACAACTAAAACGCAGTTCTGCCTTCTGGTTTAGGGTAACAGGCATCACCCTAATGACACTTTGGTTGTCATCATGTTGGGGGACCTGATGGGCGTCAGCTGCCTGACAGGTAGACCGTTATGGTCCCCAAGAATAGTTGGTTGGGACGGTCGTCATGTGAACGACGTGTGAGATGACATGGATGATGACGGGTCTCACCTTGGTGACGGGTAACCTGTCACGCTACCAGAATGAGCGTCATTTGCTTAGTGGCGTGGAATTATTTTGACGTTCCGATTTTGTTTTGTTGCTATGATTTGTCCACTGTTTTAGAGGTATTCAATGTTTTTTATTATGTTGTTGATTTAATCCACTTGTTTATATGGAGATTTATGTTATTGTTTATTATGGTGATTACATGGTGATATTATGGTGATTCTATGATGGTCATTTGGTGATATTGCATGTTATGGTGAATCATGCACCATGGCGTACAGACTTCGGTCCAGTTTTTGGTGTGCTCTGATCCTATGGCGGAGATTTAGGAGCGAGTAACTAGTTCCGTACGGGAATCGGTGAAGCGTAACTTATGGGGATGGTAACGATTTTGGTGTGCTCTAGTCCTATGGTGGGGATTCATGAACGAGATGGACATATGGTGTCCATAATGGTACCACATGCATTATTGAGTCATGGTATCGAGTACATTTACATTCATTATTTGCATATATATGGAATGATAATGTTGATATTGTTTGATTGAGAATGCTTTGATGAAGTATGCGATTAAATTGTGTTGAATAATTGATAATGTTTGGTTAGGCTACTCTTGCATACTTTTGCACCGTTATTTATTATGAGCGTATTCTCACCCTTTTGTTGTTTTTATGGTTTCATGTTTCTTCTTGGGGTACAGACGAGAAGGTAACTGAGTATCTGCTTAGAGGCTGAATGATGGTGTAGATGTTGTTCTTCCTTTTTTCTTGTTTTATGCGATTATTTAGTTCTGTTGCTCTGATCTGTAACATTGAGCACACAAACATTTTGTTTTGCTATTTGCTATTATTTTGATGTTGTTATGTTAAAGGCATTTCACCACAAACCATGTTGGTAATGTGAGATATAATTGGTTGTTGAATCATTTTAAATTGATTATTCCGTTGTGATGAACCTATGAAAAAGGAGAGCTTATGAAGGCATGTGTTTAATTTAATGTGTGTTTTGAATAACCGTGTCACGGAGCAGAATTATGTTGTGTTTGAGTGACACGCTAGGTGTGTAATTATTTTATTGTTGCATCATTTCCATGTTTTGGGGTTTAAGGTGTTATAGATAACATGTTGCTTATCTATCCTTGTTGTTTATGCATGCTATCTATATATGAATGTATTCTTACCCCTTTCTATTTGTTGTTCCGTTTGTGCTCCTCCGGAGTACAGACTATCAAGTACAAGAGTAGAGAGGATAGTATTGTGCCCCTGTAGTTATTTTTCGTTTGGATCTTAGTGGTGTCGCTCTTATATGTAACACTGGGGAACAGGTTGTTCTATGTTTTCTTTTGTTGCATGTCTTATTTCTTTTATTCTCATTCATCGTTGTTGAGATTCATATGTTAAATTTTTGGTTTTCCGCTGCTTATTTCTGAAAGTGTTAAGTGTTGTTCTTTTTGTAAGAACAAGATTTGGTTCTGCATCTGACCTTATATTTTAATAATAACAATACATAGATTCATAAAGAACAATTTTGTACCCTAATGGCTTTGTTAAGTGTGCAGATAATAGGTACAAGTTTTGACTCTGATGAAGTGACATGTGACAAAATCAGATTCTGAACCTAGTGCACACTGACTCTGATATGTGTGTTTTACAAAGATTGCTCGACGCTTCTGACACAGTCTAGCTCTGAAGTTTTTCACTCAACACTTTGATGATCATGGTTTTGAAGTATCTGAAGACCAAGCTCTGAAGATTCTAAAGACTAAGTTCTGAAGACTCTGAAGACCAAGGTTCTTAAGATTCTGAAGACTCTCTCATATAGACTATGATTCTTCTTCTATGCATGCTTCATCATCTCTCTATCTGAAGCCTCTGAATAATTAAAGTTAAGATCAAAAAGTTTTACGTGAGAAAATAGTATACAATACAAGATCAATATTTTTCCACTACACTAATTTTGTGGGAAAATGACTGTACTGTTGTACCATTGTGTCTCCCATTTTCACAAACCGTTATGCAAGGTGACAACTACAATTTTGGATTCCATTTCTACCCTCTAACGGATCTTTTCATTGCCTATATAAAGGAGTCTTGGAAGAATTGGAAATATACAAGATACATACACAACATTTTGGCAAAAAAATTTATCACATAAACATTATTATACTGTGAATACTTTGAGAGAAAGAAAAGCAAACACACAGGAAATTTTGTTTATACATTTTAATAGAAAATATTATGTGGGTAAATCTTTGTATTTCATTTATGTAATCTGATTTTTAGAAGCATATTGTAACACACATTATATCTTAATTTTTGAGTTGTATTTCCTTTAGAGACTAGGGTATAGTCAAAATTTCTCAAGAAGACGTAGGCAATTAGTCTTTGTGTTAACAATAAACTAGGATAAAAATAATTGTGTTCATTATTTTAGTTCTTAGTTTTCTCCTTATTGTTTCAGGTAGCAAAATATTTTCATTCTAAAAACCCAATTCAAACCCCCTTTTCTCGTGTTTCTGTTACCTTCAATTTTATGATAAGGTTAAACATGCATGACAATTATTTGTTAAGTTATATCAGATTATTTTGTTAAAATGCCGAGTCGGAGAAATAGGGTGTTACACCATGCACCCACCACGAACAACAACACTATATCGTATCATCTCACTTTTATAGTCAACATTTACTGTTGCACAATGTCATCATAACAGTGTAGCGTGTCCTCGTGGCCCTTTTTAAACATTATTCCTTCTTCATGTATTTATCTCTCTGCTTGCCACTATTCTTGTTGGTATATATTTCTTCTTCGTGTAATTATCTTTTTGCTTACCATTGATGTTGTTTTTGGATATATCTTTCCTTTACTCTCACAAAACTAATTCATCATGGTGTATTTTTTATACCTCACTGTTATGTAACTGTAATGTCTGAAGAAAAGAAAAGAAAACTTTGTGGAAGTTATATTGTATGTCTCTATTATGAAATTGCAATATTTCAAAAAAGGAAACTGACTGTATGAAAATTATATAATCTATCATTATTATAAAATTACAATGTTTAAAGAAAAGAAAATTGCAAAGAAGTTATGTAGTTTGTAACTATTATGAAATTACATTATTAAAAAAAACTGCATGGAAGTTATACAATATCATCCACGTATAGGATTTCATTAAATTGGAAGTTGCAAAGGTAAATTTGTAAGAAAAAAGGGTCAATCAAAAACAACAATCTCATTTATCTATCGTTATAGATTATGGACTATTCAGTAATTATATAATGAGTTAATTATTCTCATTCTAAATCAATCACAATATGACATATGCCTTCATCACATTTACTTCTTTTTAAACATCAACTTTTTCACTTTTTTCTTCTTCTTTTGATTCAAATTTCAAATTCCTCTCACTTTTCACTTTTATTTTAAATTTCTCTCTCTTTATTTTGTTTTTCCCTTTTTATTTTTCTAAGCATAAATAATTAAATAAAATTGAACCCCTTTTAATGAAATGAAGAGAAAAACAAAAAATATTAAATTATCAAAACACAAAATTTAATCTCAACAAAAAACATAATTATTTTATGGTTATTAAAAAGGTATTCATAATTATGAAAAAATAAATCATAATTTTAAAATTAATAAATTATTTTATCTAATTTTTTTTAGACAAATAACAAGTTATTATAAACACAATACATATTTTATTTTTAATCAACAATTGTTTTTATTTGAGGGACAAAAAAATTATTTTCAAATGTCAATTTTTTTTCTTTCTCCATTTCACATGTTTTTTTCTATGGTTATTTAATACAATTGAGTTTATACGATCATAGTTCATTTTAGAATTAAGTAATTCATTTTAAATTTACATGTGTATCTAAATATATTTTATACTTTATCAAATTGGATAATACTCAATAGTGATATAAACAACTAACTCTCCATCTCATAAGCCATTATCCGAATTCCGAACAATATCTATTTTACTTTAATCAACATTATTTTTATTTGAGAGATAAAATATTTATTTTCAAATTTCCAAATTTATTTTTTTTCTTTCTCCATCTCATGATTTTTTTTGTATGGTTATTTAATACAATTGAGTTCATATAATCATTTTTATTTTATAAGTAAGTAACTCATTTTAAATTTATATGTATAACTAAATAGACTTTATATCGTATCAAATTTGATAATACTTCATAGTCATGAAACAACTAACTTTTCATCTCACGGGTCACTATCATCATAATGTTTATTTTATTTTTAATCAATGTTAATTGAATTTATAAGATCATTCTTCATTTTACAATTAAGTAATTTATTTCAAATTTACTTATGAATCTAATTAGATAATACTCAATAGTAGTGTAAATGACTAATTTTCTGTAACACCTCGTATAATATACATCTAGAAGATACATTATACGAGATATTAATTTGGTACTGATACAACACAAGTGCCCAGCGGCATCATTATATACATGCCCATAAGATAAAATACAAAGTATGACACATGACATACAATAGTGCCTAAATAAAAACTAAGATCTATGTGCAATTTCTTCATTGCATACAATCCACAGTGGAAGATCACGATAATCCAAAATCTTAGAAACATGAACAAACAACTTCTCTTGCATTAACCTGCAAATAGCACAAGAAAAACAACAATAATGGTGGGGTGAGATAATAATCTTAGTGAGTTCCCTTATCTTATGGGTCCACTCAGCTCTATAGGGTTTCTAATCGATTCCTAACTCAAGTTTTCATCTTTCGTTACTTGTGCATCACTCACACAACGTGACTAAAACTTAAGTATTTAAGGAATATTCATAATGTATGAAAACATGTCACTTGAGTTCACATAACTCAATAAATCACTATTCAAAAGTACAAAGCATCTTTCCATGAAGCGGACCTACGTCCAGGCCCGACCCTGTACCTGTGCAACCAGTGCCACAGCACAGGGCCTCAAATATATAAAGGGCCTCAAAATAAAACAATATACAATATGTGATCTATACTATAGTATAATATGATTAGTATTTGTTATATATCACATAAGTCTAAATAAAGCAATGTAGTGGAATAGCGACGATAAAACTCATCATTTTGAAACAGTATCAATTCATTATTTGTTTCAATTACTTTATTCTTGTATTCACAATGTAAAGCCCATATATATACATACATCAAAGCATATATTATACATGATTTCCACTTTTGGTACTGAAATATACAATAAGTTCCTAGTAAACACATTATACATATACATGCCCAAATAGCCTAATACAAAAAAACTACGGCATAGTATATCTACAAGATGTTCCACAAACAAATACTAAGAACTAGATCACTAATGATCTCAAAAACTCCACAACGGAAGCAAAGCCATCAGATAAGTAAGGATAATCACACGGCCTTATCCTTACCCTTCGCGGAACCTGCAGTACCTGTGATGTAAACAACAACAGTGGGGATGAGATACATCAAATCTCAGTGAGTTCCCTATCTTAAAGTCCTCTCGGCTCTACAAGGTTCTAATAATCCTAACTCAAGTAAAAAGGGAAGGGGAGTGACTTTGAGTACACACACTAAATATACATTCACATTCGTGAGCCTGCTAACTCACACTAGTACCAAAGTACGTCCTGAGCTTGTTAACTCAAGAATCTCACTAATCAATAACCATACCAAGTCATCCCCTTTTCCCATCCGCTTCTATGTCTAGAAGACGACCCGAGTCATGGATCCTTGTAGTTACTTGGCATACGAAATAGATTCGGGATCATCGGCCCGCACACCGTAATCCGTCACTTCACACGGCCCGTACACCATCACAAGTCTCTTTACCCATAGGCTCCATTCGTACTATACACGGGAATCAAACCTGCCAAGTAATTGTGCATACGTTTCAGAGAAGGTGCTCGAGTCTCATGAAACTACACCGCAAGATAAACTGGTTATGATTACTAGACACACGCCTCGGCCTTTCATGCGCGAACGTTGTCACTATGATAATTCACACTTTCCGACCTTGTTTGTGGTAATGTTCCTCACTCTACCTATTTCATATTTCAACCTTCATACTTATTCAACAACAATTACCCACCATGAAACGATAAAAGTCGACAAAACAGCACTATTCCAAAATCCTGACATAATTAATTCGGCCAACAATCTTAAAACCATTTTAATACGAAAGTACATTTTGTTAGCTTTCCAATGATATCAAGAATATGAAAAATGGATAAACGAGTCAAAAGTTATGGACATAACGAGAAATGGTATCGCGAAAAAGACACAATTCTGCACCCTTCTGGCCGTACGCGTATTGCC
Organism: Lathyrus tuberosus; assembly: GCA_022829125.1. Classification (NCBI taxonomy): domain Eukaryota; kingdom Viridiplantae; phylum Streptophyta; class Magnoliopsida; order Fabales; family Fabaceae; genus Lathyrus; species Lathyrus tuberosus. The sequence continues at coordinate 640,232 of JALAZF010000026.1, forward strand.
CTAAGCCATACGCGTATTGCCCAGCTGGCTCACCCAGCCATACGCGTATTGCCCAAAGTCATACGCGTATGGGCAGAGACTGATTTTTTCCAAAAATTCCTTTTAAAACCCCAATACGCGTATTGCCCAAAACCTTACGCGTACCAATATGCAAATGAGCAGAAGGCCGAGAAAATGGAACCTCATACGCGTATTGCCCCCATTTCTGCATGGCCATACGCGTATTTCCTTAACCAATACGCGTATTGCCTTGGGTGATACGCGTATGGGCAGCGTGAAAACCAGAAAATTTCCTGCATAATGGGTTTTCGAAAATTGGTCCATTTTCCCTTCCAATTCACTTCTAAACACCAGAAAAATACCAATTTGATACACAACAACACATATGTAACAAGTATCAATCATAAGGAACATTAAAACATGGTTTTTGTGCAAAATTTCTCATTTTCTAACAATGTCAAAACAGACTCTAAACTCAATAAACTCTACTCTAAAGCATCTAACTAGAACCGACCTGGATTACAAGATGAGGAGGTTGAAGCTGAGATGAAAAGATGAAGATTGGTTGATGATCTTAGTCCTTGAGCTCTTGAGAAATTTTTCCTCTTCTTCTCCCTTCCTTTTCCTTCCTTTTTCCTTCTTTCACTTTTCTTTCTCCAAGTTTCTAACTTTTTCAAATAAGGAAAGGAAAAGAAAATAGACATAGGAAACATTAATTGGTAATACTACTAATTATCCAAATTATCTCAATTGCACCAATTAATAAAACTCCAAGTTAAATAATATTAATCAAATCAAATTCTGAGTTCGTCGGTTTACTCTAATTACTTTATCCAATAATTGCTCAGAGTACCCCGGAACCCAGTTGATCATAATATTATTATTAAAAAATGTTCACAAAATTATGGGGTATTACATCCTCCCCCCCTTAAATAGAAATTAGCCCTCGAATTTATAAGATTACCTGAACAGATGAGGGTAGACCTCCCGCATTTCCGATTCCAATTCCCAAGTTGCATCACCTGGATGCGTCTCATCCCATTGGACCTTAACAAGAGGAATATCTTTATTTCTTAACACTTTAGTTTCTCTTCCTGTGATACGACTCGGTTGAGGCTCAAACGTCAAATCAGCTTCTATCTCAATTGTATCTGGTAAAATTGGCTGAAGAGGATCTAGGACAAATTTCTGAAGCTGAGACACATGAAAAATGTCGTGCATCTCGGACAGAGAAGGCGGTAAGGCTAATCTGTAAGCTACTTCTCCAATTCTTTCTAAGATTTGATACGGTCCCACGTATCTTGGACTTAACTTCCACGATTTAAATGATCCTTTCAATCTCAATCTCGGAGTAACCTTCAAAAATACATGATCACCCTCATCAAACTCTAACGGTCTCCTACGGTTGTCCGCATAACTTTTCTGATGATCTTGGGCTTGTTTAACTTTTCCACGAATCATTCTAATCTTTTTCGTGGTCTCGTGAATAATCTCAGGTCCCTAAATTCTATCGTCGCCAACCTCCGCCCAACACAATGGCGTTCTACACTTCCTACCATATAATGCCTCATAAGGTGCCATACCAATACTTGCATGATAACTGTTATTATAAGAGAATTTGATCAACGGTAAAAGTTCTATCCAATTTCCTCCACTTTCAAGTACACAAGCTCTCAACATGTCCTCCATAGTTTGTATTGTCCATTCCGTCTGACCGTCCATTTGCGGATGATTCGACGTACTCAAACATAACCTCGTTCCCATGGCTTGTTGAAAAGCTCTCCAAAATCTGGAAGTAAACTTTGGATCTCTATCCGAAACGATGCTAGTAGGAATACCATACAATCTCACTATCTCTGAAATGAACAACCTTGCGAGATGACTCGCCTTGTAGGTAGTCTTCATAACTAAGAAATGCACTGATTTCGTTAACCGATCCACAATCACCCAAATCGAATCATAACCACCCTGCGCACGGGGTAATCCCACTGCGAAGTCCATCGAAATACTATCCCATTTCCATGTCAGAATTTCTAAAGGTTGCAACAAGCCACCCGACCTTTGGTGCTCAATCTTCACTTGTTGGCACACCGCACATTCCAACACATACACCGCAATATCCTTTTTCATCCCGGGCCACCAATAGTCCCTCTTTAAATCTTAATACATCTTTGAAGCACCAGGATGTAAAGTAAAAGCACCCTTATGCGCTTCTTCCAAAATCCTCCTTTTTAACTCCGTGCTATCCGGAACACAAATCCTTTGGTTAAACAAAATAGTTTCGTCGGTAGCTCGCACAAAACCCGGTTGCAATAACACTTCTTGTAACTTCTCGTCTAACCCTTGCTCTTGCTGGATTTCTTCCCTAAGAGTAGAAGAGATATTCAAATTCCCCATGACTACATAATTTGGAGTCCAGTTAAATTTAAGATTTAGATCTCTAAACTTTTCCATTAAGGTATACTCTAACATCATCAACTCGGCATTATGCAACACCTTCCTACTAAATGCATCCGCCACCTTATTTGCTTTACCCGGATGGTATTTTAACTCCAAGTCATAATCCTTCAAATATTCCATCCATCTCCTCTGATGCATGTTCAACTCTTTCTGATCAAATAAGTACTTTAAGCTCTTGTGGTCGCTAAACATCTCAAAACGTACACCATACAAATAGTGACGCCACACTTTCAAAGTAAATACAACTGCCGCCAATTCTAAATCATGCGTTGGGTAATTCTCTTCATGGACTTTTAACTGTCGTGAAGCATAAGCCACTGCATGTCCATCTTGCATTAACACCCCGCCTAATCCCTTTTTCGATGCATCACAATATACCTCATACGACTTGCTAGAATCAGGAATAACCAAAACAGGAGCGGTAGTCAATCTCTCCTTCAAACTCCAAAAACTTCTTTCACAAGCCGAATCCCACTCATACGAATAATCCTTCAGAGTAAGTCTTGTTAATGGTAAAGCCAGTTGCGAAAAACCCTTGATAAACCTTCTGTAGTATCCTGCCAATCCCAAGAAACTTCTAACTTCAGAAGCATTCTTCGGTCTCTCCCAATTAATCACTGCTTTAACTTTTGATGGATCGACCGCTACACCTCCCTGGGATATGACATGACCAAGAAAATTAACCTTAGACATCCAAAACTCACACTTACTTAACTTAGCAAAAAGTTGCTTTTCTTGTAAGATGAATAAAATAATCCTTAGGTGTTCTCCGTGCTCTTCAGGATCACGAGAATAAATAAGAATGTCATCAATGAAAATCACCACAAATTGATCTAACAGGTCGTCATCAATGAAAATCTCAGTGAGTTCCCTATCTTAAAGTCCTCTCGGCTCTACAAGGTTCTAATAAACCTAACTCAAGTCAAAAGGGAAGGGGAGTTACTTTGAGTACACACACTAAATATTCATTCACACTCGTGAGCCTGCTAACTCACACTAGTACCAAAGTACGTCCTGAGCCTGTTAACTCAAGAATCTCACTAATCAATAATCATACAAGGGCATCCCCTTTTCCCGTCCGCTTCTACGTCTAGAAGACGACCCGAGTCATGGATCCTTGTAGTTACTTGGCATACAAAATGGATTCGGGATCATCGGCCCGTACACCGTGATCCGTCACTTCACACAGCCCGTACACCATCACAAGTCTCTTTACCCGTAGGCTCCATTCGTACTATACGCGGGAATCAAACCTGCCAAGTAATTATGCATACGTTTCAGAGGAGGTGCTCGAGTCTCATGAAACTACACCGCAAGATAAACTGGTTATGATTACTAGACACACGCCTCGGCCTTTCATGCACGAACGTTGTCACTATGATAATTCACACTTTCCGACCTTGTTTGTGGTAATGTTCCTCACTCTACCTATTTCATATTTCAACCTTCATACTTATTCAACAACAATTACCCACCATTAAACGATAAAAGTCGACAAAACAGCACTATTCCAAAATCCCGATATAATTAAATCGGCCAACAATCTTAAAACCATTTTAATACGAAATTAAATTTTGTTAGCTTTCCAATGATATCAAGAATATGAAAAACGGATAAACGAATCAAAAGTTATGGACATAACGAGAAATGGTATCGCGAAAAAGACACAATTCTGCACACTAGAAAATTGGTCCATTTTCCCTTCGAATTCACTTCTAAACACTAGAAAAATACCAATTTGATACACAACAACACATATGTAACAAGTATCAATCATAAGGAACATTAAAACATGGTTTTTGTGCAAAATTTCTCATTTTCTAACAATGTCAAAACTAACTCTAAACTCAATAAACTCTACTCTAAAGCATCTAACTATAACCCACCTGGATTACAAGATGAGGAGGTTGAAGCTGAGATGAAAAGATGAAGATTGGTTGATGATCTTAGTCCTTGAGCTCTTGAGAAATTTGTCCTCTTCTTCTCCCTTCCTTTTCCTTCCTTTTTCCTTCTCTCACTTTTCTTTCTCCAAGTTTCTAACTTTTTCAAATAAGGAAAGGAAAAGAAAATAGACATAGGAAACATTAATTGGTAATACTACTAATTATCCAAATTATCTCAATTGCACCAATTAATAAAACTCCAAGTTAAATAATATTAATCAAATCAAATTCCGAGTTCGTCGGTTTACTCTAATTACTTTATCCAATAATTGCTCAGAGTACCCCGGAACCCAGTTGATCATAATATTATTATTCAAAAATGTTCACAAAATTATAGGGTATTACACACAAACACTATTCATCATTTTAAAACTATTCCAATTCAGTGCAATATTTCATCAATTGACAACATTATCCTAAAAGTATTTAATATATATTTAATTTAGCTAATTTTGTAAATTATTTTTTTAATGAAATACATTATTATTTTATACATAACATCATTTCATCTTATTTGATTTTATAGTTATTTGGTATTTTTTAATGTTTTCTATAAATTTTATTTTATAATAATGTTTAAATGATTTAATATATGGAGAGAAGTGTAACTCAATTGATTTAATTAATTGAGTTAATGATTAAAAGGATTTGAATATATATAGCTTAATCTATAACACTAATATTCTTATGTAGTAAGTATATGGTTATAATTTTTTTTGTCAAGTAGTTTAGTGACCATCTTTAAAAGGTAATAAGTGAGATGTGGCTAGTTTGAACTCAGATTATCTCTATCTTATGTTTCTGCACAACTATCAACTGAGGTGACTTAATTTTCTATTATATCAGTTACTAATAAAAGTTTTATGTAATTTTCTATTAATTTTCTATGTTTTCTATTAATTTTCTATTATATCAGTTACTATTATATCAGTTACTAATAAAAGTTATATATAGTGGGGATCAACTTACTCCAAGAGTAAGTTTTTTTAACTTACTCCAAATCATAGCCTTTGATTTGAATCTAATCTAACGGTTAAATTAGTCGTTTACTTAATTGACCATTAGATTAGATTCAATTCAAAGGCTATGATTTGGAGTAAGTTAAAAAAACTTACTCTTGGAATAAGTTGATCCCCGCCTATATATATATATATATATATATATATATATATATATATATATATAATTTTATTTTATTAACAGTCTATTATAAAAGTTAGGACAGGGCCTCAATTTGTTTGGGTCGACCATGCCTACGTCTAGGGCAAGCCTCAGGTCACGGATGTTCGAATGATTCGACTTTCATATGGATATTGGATTCTCCATGGGAATCGAACCCACTTCAAAAATTGTCACTCGTATGGAACTCTAACTCACTTAGAGTATCTTTCGCCGTATGGGACTCGAACCCACTTAGGCGTCCACCTCCCCTCCATGGACTCAATTTATGAATGAGACTCAAACCCATTGTGAGGCACAAATAATTAGTGCCACAACCCCATTTTCTACTTTGAATAAACATCTCAAATGGGATGTGCACGATCAAGGAAATTTCCAAATACGTGATTAGGTTTCAACATCAACGTGATTGCTCTCATCAATCACTAGGTGATTACATTCACCAATTCTCATATAATTTCCACATGTTCCATACAAAGCATATTGATTAATTAATCAAGCGAATACTTATCCACGATATACACCGAGGTACCTTTGCATCCAAGCATCACCACATAACTCATGTTCATAGTCTAAGTTATCTTTCTAACTCATTCACCTAATTATACTCTTAGATTTCCTTATCCATTATCATAAGGATTTAATCACATTATTACATAATCATTACAAACAAAAATTCATAATATAGTTCATAGCATACATAAATCACACATGATAATATAACATGTTACAATAACCATAGGCAAAGTTATCACACAACCGCTTCAGTCTAACTTATTCCACTTTCACGCCACATGCTAAGCATTCGTTCGATCATCTTATGGTGGGGTTAACCGGACTCAAATGGAAAGGTATAGTGGAATAACTCATATAGGCTCCTCTATATATTATAATCCTCTACGTTAACTTCATAACGCGTCTGCTCACACCTCATTTCAAGTTACGAAACTCATTTACCAACTATTTTAACCTAATCAAGATTCTAGGTTAGAACACACTCAATCTCATGTAATTCGACTGATTAATGTAATTCGACTGATTAATTTTTAATTTAATGCATACATATCATGGTACGAGTTATATGACTCTTAAGGTAGCTTAGAATCATCACACAATTTGATTTTTTTTGGGAAAAATGGTGGATGCAATCGATTGACTAGGGAGTGTAATCGATTATATAAACTTCTTAAACATTTTATTTGCGCATTTGGTTGAGTTAATCGATTGACAAAGGACTGCAATCGATTGCTCTCTCTATTTTAGGTATTTTTCTTAAACTTTAGCATGTGCAATTGATTTCCTGGTAATGTCAATCGATTGACATCAGGAAAATTCAGTTTTCTTGCATAATTTACTAAACCAGTCGATTCTCTTCATAATTTTTCCAAACCTTTTCCTTCAAAACACAACCTACTTCATTCCCAACTATCCAAATCATGTAAGCCATACCTTAACATAAGTTCTTGAAATCAACAAGTTTAACATCAAGAGTCAACAACAATTAAACATATTTTCATGATTCTAACACAACAACACAAAACATGGAAAGGTTTTACGTCAAGCAACATGAAACAATCATGGAATCAACACAAACCCTGACTTCCTAAGTCATGGATTCTTCCTCCAAAGAGATGAAGATGATGAAGAATATGAGATGAATAAATGGTGACGATGATGACTTCCATGACTTTCTTCTTCTTCTTCTTCTTTCTTTCTTCCCCTTTTTCCCTTATTTTCTTCTATTTCTCTTTCTCTCTTCTTTATGTTTCTACTTCTTATTACTGATAGGTAGAAAATGGAAAATGCGTGGTTGGTATAAAAAGACAGGAAATGAGTGGATAAGAATAAAAGGTGGTAAAGGAAAATATCTCAAATAATACTTCTTAGGAATATTTTTTACTGGTAGAACAATTGATCAATTATTAATGTTATCAAAATGTTTCTTATATTTATTAATAAAAGTCGGTCTCTTTTAATAAGAATTAATCTCTTTTATGTCTATTTATTATTTTATTTGTTGAAACTGACAACCTTCGAAACATTTAAGAGTATACAAAATATTTTATTTTCCATCGTACCAATCAGTATCAACTAATACGTACTTAATATAATTGAGTTTATATTATACTATCAAGGGTTAAATATGTCATGGGTCCTCACAAATATGCCAACATTCAATTTTAGCCACTCTAAATTTTTTCTTTAAACAATAGTCCTCACAAACTTTTTTCGTCCCTGAAATTGATCCCTCCCGTTAGTTTCCACTAACAGAGGCTTACATGGCATGCCATGTGGAAAATTTTGATGACGGGGCATACATGTGGCACTGCCAACGTGGAAAAAATACTGACATGGATGCCACATGTCAATTGTTTCCATTTTAAATTTTTTATATTAATATCACACCTAAACCCAGAAATGATAGCTAATCTGTAGCTAATTCCTAGCTAATGTTATATTCCTTTTTATTTTGAATCATTCATATACATATTCTCAATCTTTTGTGATGTTCCAACTTGTATGGTGCCTGCTATAACACTCAATGCAGGTCCATTTAATTGCTATGTTGGAAGGTCATTATGTAGTTTCATAATTTTAGATAATGCACTGCAAAAGAGTGTTTTGGTATCAAAAAACTTGAGATAAAAATACAATCAAATATAAAGAGCCTGAAACATATAATACGTGTTGTAACTGCCACACTGAAACCATAAACACATAACTCTTAAAAAAACCTCACTTCATCACCATGGTTTCTCCATAACCATCACTCTCTTTATTCATGTTCTTCCATGATGCACATCACTACACAAACTTCATTAACACATATCTAGCACTTCCATCTTCCATATACATCACACAAATAGTAAACATAACAAACAACTCATCCATCTCAACATTCATTATTCTTCATGACACAACAACAAGCTTCACCACACAAAACAACATACTCCATCCATTAAAACTCACCATCATCACCTGAACAACAACAAACACATACAATCTCACCGAACCACTACCTTGCTTTTAATGAGCCGCTAGCTACCGTCGTCGGTAGCCTCTCTTTTCCTTCATGTTATTTTGCTATTATTATTGTTCTTTCTCTTATTTATTTATTTATTTATTTTCTTTGGGTAATAGATAGAAGATTGGATTTTATGTGTTGTTTTTTTGAGTTTGTCATTAAATATTCTTTTTAAAACAAAGGGAAGATAAAAAAAGAAGAACATGTGTGTTGTTTTTGTTAGCAGACAAGTGCGAGGAAGAAGAAGGTGTTTTAATTTTTTGACTTTCTTAATCCCTCGCCACATGTCTGGTTTTGATTGGGGTTTGTTTTGAAATGTGAGTTCATTAGTACAAAAACACGACAGGAATTGCAAATATAATTAAAAAATGACAAATAGTATGACTATATGTGGAAGTTCAATGAATAACCTTAAATTATCATGGTTAACGAAATTTATCCATCAGTAGCTGACACCAATAATAAAAAAAATAAATAAATAAAATTAAAATAAAATTGTTTGTAAAAAGATATTCACTATTAGTAGAAAAACATCAAAGAGAGATTATTCATTGGTGCAATTTTTATACATTAGATGTATTATTGAATAAATTGAAATATACTAAACTACAAGAAACACAATTATTACTATCACTAGTACATGCACTCCTGGAATTAACAAACTCTAAAAAATTAATTCGTAAACATATAGGTGGATGCAGGAAAACTACATTCAAAGTATGCATGCAAACCATCAGTTGAGCAACATAAAACAATTTATAATTCAATTTTTGTTCAAATTCATTCACATTAATTTATAGGTAAATTAATAATATTGAAAAAGTGCAATTACCATGTATGTAAATTACTAATATTGAAGAAGTGCAATCACATAAATTAATAAGTAAATTCATTTACATCTTAATCAATTTTGCAATTTTTTTTCAGAAGTGCAATTACCAACAGTCTATACTTTTTTTAATACGATGGATAATGGTTAATAAATGATCATTATATGATAATCACTCCATAGAGGCACTTCTAAAAACTAGTTTAGTAAAACTAAAGAATGATGCAAGTATCCAACATTATATATCATTAAATGGTAACGGTAGAAGGTAAGACACGGTTATTGTAACACCCTTCTAAACCCCACGCAATATATATAAATAATCAGAGTAAATATTATGCATATCACAAAAGGGTGTCACATATATTTTCCAAACATCATAAAAAACCTGTCATGATCTTTAACACTTAATTGATTTCATGCTTTTCAAACATTTTCACTTAGCATGTAGCAGCATAATTAATTTAATCATGATAGACATAAAGAAGTCTCATGCTCATCTCATTCATAATCAATACTTAGGCATAAAAGCCAATACTTCATACAATTCAAATAAACATAAAACCATAAAGTGGAGTACATAATGTATCTCTCAAACATAAACCGAAACGATTCCAGTGCTAGATGGTCAGAGCACGACTCGACCCAACATAAATAAAGAAACTAATCAGCTACTACAACGGCTACCTCGCGCTACGAGCAACTCTACTCCTCGGTACCCGAGCGATGTCGTATAAAACATCATTCCAACAAAAGGGTGAGAATTCGCATAATTATTGAAATCATAAGATAATAATTAGTTTAAAAGCATACAAACATAATTTCAATTATTCTCACATTTCAAAGTTTCATCAACAAAGTATTACTCAAGTAGCCGTACAATTCACAATTTCGCCAATTCAACAAGTCACATACATACATATACTTTCATAAAACAAACATATGTGCAATGTGGTTCGATGCAAGACTCAATGCAACTCATGCCATGTGGTACCAACACTTGTTATTATTTTTCGGTTTTTACACTTAAACCGGGTCCGTTCCCTAGACCAATAACATACAAAAGCCCGTTCTCTATGCTTTCAAACCCCGCTCTAGGTTGGGACAAGTCTCCAACTCCCACAGAACTAGCAAATATTGCCTATTGACACAAATGATGCGTATACAATCAACAATCATATGCAATTAAGATCATTCCCTAATTTTAATATCATGCATATTTCCAATAATTCATCACACTTGAATTACCACACAAATTGCACACACACAATCACATTTTCACAATCAAAGCATTCATACTTCAAACATCATCACCACAATTAGCAAGTAATATGCAATTATCGACTCGATTCAATTACAACTTACAAAATACATGTTATTGATTAAATATAGAATAATTAATCAATCACCAATAGTTGTATCCAATATCAATAAAATTTCATTATTTAATAAATAATCAACATTTAAATAAATATCCAATATTAAATAAACAATCAATTTCCAAATAAATAATTAGTATTTAAATAAATAATCCATATTTAATAAATAATCAATAATTAAATAACTGATCAATATTTAAATTAGTTTTTAATTAAATAATTAATATTTAGTAAAACATTTAGTTCTTAATAAAATTCTAATAATAATAATAATAAGGGTTAAATAAGTTTTTAGTCCCTATAAAGTTTGAAATTTCATTTTTAGTCCCTCCTGGGTTTTGGCAACGGTTTTAGCAGGTTTTGGCAACGGTTTTTTTGTAAAAACCGTTGCCAAAAGGTAGGGAGGGACTAAAAATGAAATTTCAAACTTTATAGGGACTAAAACCTTATTTAACCCTATATAGGGTTAAATAAGTTTTTAGTCCCTATAAAGTTTGAAATTTCATTTTTAGTCCCTCCTGGGTTTTGGCAACGGTTTTAGCTGGTTTTGGCAACGGTTTTTTTGTAATCATATAGTGAATCATATAACATAGTGTTCCTGTGCAGCATTAATGACCAGTAGAAACATGTTCCATTATTTTACTTTCATTTCTACGCTATAATTATTAATGAGTCTCTATAATATACCAATATCAATTCCAAACACCATTAAAATCAACACATTTTCAAGATTATCCTTAAACCTAACAATTTCAATATCATAAAAAATTTTGGGATATTAAAAACTTATTTCTACCCACTAATTATCATTAAATAGTTCCAATAAATAAGTGAAAATCCACCTTACCTTGATTTGGAGGATTCTTGAGTTTTCTCTTCTCTTCTTCTCCACTATTCTCATTCTCTACTCTTGTCTCAATTTCTCTTGTTCCAATTTTTCTTACTATCTTTCTATACTCTTAAAACCCTAACTTTGTCTTTAAGTCATTGGGCTTAACCCAACTCATCTCACTTACTATTCACACGCCACACCAAAACCAACTAAAATCTAGCAATTCTATATAGTCTACCAAGTAGAATATTTCAAATAAGTCCAAACAAATCAATTATTTTCAAACAATTCAATAATTCAATATTTCAATTAACTCATAAAAATTAAATAAATCAATTAATTTTTATAAATTCATTAATTCATATAAATCAAGCAATTCATATAAATTCAATAAATCATTTAATTCATTTAAATCAAATAATTCAAATAAATTAAATAAATCACATAAATCAATTAATTAATATAAATAAATAATTACTAAAATTGGGGTGTTACAACCCTCCCCCACTTAAAAGATTTTCGCCCTCGAAAATGACCTCAAACGAATAACTCAGGATATGACTCCCTCATCTGACTCTTAAGCTCCCAAGTCACGTTTCCACCCGCGGGTCCTCCCCAAGTGACCTTCACCAAAGCATTCTCTTTACTTCGAAGTTGCTTCAACTCCCGATCCTCAATCCGCATAGGTGATGTCTCCACAGTCAGGTTATCTCTCACATGCACATCATCTATTTGGACTACATGAGACAGATCCCTAATGTATTTCCTCAATTGAGATACATGGAACACATCATGGAGATTAGCAAGCGACGCGACAAAGCAATCTAATAGGCTACCTCTCCTATCCTATGCAAGATCTGATAAGGACCAATGAAACGCGGTGTCAACTTACGCGATTTCAACGCCCTACCAACACCAGTCATAGGAGTAACTCGAAGAAACACATGATCTCCTTCTTGAAACTCAAGTGTTTTCCTCCTCTTGTCATGATAACTCTTCTGATGGCTCTGAGAAATCTTCTTCTTCTCCTGAATCATCTTAATCTTATCAGTAGTCTGTTGGATTATCTCGGGTCCAACCACGGAACTCTCTCCCGACTCATACCAACACAATGGCGTCCTACACTGCCTACCATACAATGCCTTAAACAGTGTCATTCCGATACTCGAATGAAAGTTGTTGTTGTAGGTGAACTCAATCAAAGGCAAGTAGCTATCCCAAGCCCCTCTCTTTTCCAATACACAAGCTCTCAAAAGATCCTCAAGTGACTGAATCATCCTCTCAGTCTGACCATCGGTCTGCGGATGATAAGCAGAACTCAAACGTGACTTCATACCCAAGGCACTTTGCAAACTTTCCCAAAATCTCGAAGTAAACCTCGGATCTCTATCTGACACAATGCTAGATGGAATACCATGCAAATTGACAATCTTCTCAATGTACAGCTTTGCTAACTTTTCCAACGGGTAATCCATTCGCATTGGAATAAAGTGAGCAGATTTCGTCAATCTATCCACAATAACCCAAATAGCTTCATGATTACTCGATGTTCTAGGTAAACCAGACACAAAATCCATCGATATGCTATCCCATTTCCACTCAGGAATAGACAACGGTTGCATCAAACTCGACGATTTATGATCCTCAATATTCGACTTCTAATAACTCAAACAAGAATACAAAAACTCTGCAATATCCTTCTTCATACGAGGCCACCAAAATACTTTCCTTAAATCTTGATACATCTTAGTAGCACCGAGATGAATACTCAATCCACTACGATGCCCTTCCTCAAGAATACTCTTATTCAGCTCAACAATATCCGGAACACAAATTCTATCACGATATCTCATTATGTCGTTCTCATCAATCCGAAAATCACCACTTTGACCTTGATTAATCAAAATCAATCGATCAACCAAACTCAAATCAGATTTCTGACCTTTTCGAATCTCATCAAGAATACCACTCGTAAGCTTCAACATACCAAACTTCACTCCATAAGAAGTCTCTTCACAAACCAAACTCATATCTCGAAGTTGTTCAATCATTTCTAACTCTTTTACCATCATCATCGAGATATGCAAAGATTTCCTACTCAATGTAATTCAAACCAAAATCATAAACTTTCAAAAGTTCCAACCATCTCCTTTGTCTCGCATTCAATTCTTTCTGATCAAAGAGATACTTCAAACTCTTAAGATCACTATACACCTCAAATCTCGTACCAAACAAATAATGTCTCAAAAGCTTCAACACAAATACAACAACGACCAACTCTAAGTCATGCGTCGGATAATTCCTCTCATGTACTTTAAGTTTCCTTGAAGCATAAGCTACAACTTGATGATGTTGCATTTACACACCTCCCAAACTCATCAATGAAGCATCATAATACATAACAAATGGTTCTGACGGATTCAGCAAAATTAAAATAGAAGCTATTGTCAATCTTCTCTTAAGCTCTTGGAAACTTTCTTCACACTTTGCATCCCAAACAAAAGCTTGACCTTTCCTAGTCAACTGCGTCAATGGCAAAGATAACTTGGCAAATCCTTCAATGAATTTCCGATAATAACCTGCCAAACCAAGAAAACTTCTAATCTCAAAAACTGACTTCTCTTTCGACATGGCCAAGGAAACTCACTTCCTTCAACCAAAACTCGCACTTAGAAAGTTTAGCATACATCTGCTTCTCTTTCAACACAGATAACACAATCTTCAGATGCTTAGTATGGTCCTCTTCATTCTTCGAATAGATCAAAATATCATCAATGAACACAACCACAAACTTGTCCAAATAAGGATGGAAAATCCTATTCATGTACTCCATAAATACACCTGGTGCATTAGTCACACCAAATGGTATCACGGAATACTCATAATGTCCATACCTTGTTCTAAAAGCAGTCTTCTGAATATCTTCAGCCTTCACACGAATTTGATGATACCCATATCTCAAATCTATTTTACTGAACACACTTGAACCAACCAACCGATCCATCAAATCATCAATCCTCAAAAGTGGATACTTATTCTTGATAGTCACCTTATTCAATTGTCTGTAATTCACACAAAGCCTCATAGAACCTTCTTTCTTCTTAACCAACAAAACTGGTGCACCCCACGGTGACACACTCGGACGAATAAACCTCTTCTCAAGCAGATCTTCAAGTTGACTCTTCAACTCTTTCAATTTCGATGCGGACATACGATATGGAGCCATCGATACCGGACTAGTTCCAGGAACTAAGTCGATCGAAAACTCCACTTCAAGTTCCGGCGGTAAATCACTTATCTCATCAAGAAAAACTTTCGAAAAGTCAAGAACAATTGGTAAAGCCTCAATTGTTCCACTTCCACCAATACTCAAAGTTGCCATCAACATAAACACCTTGGCACCATCTTGCATCGACTCATTCACTTGCTTAGCAGACATAAACAAGTATCCTTCATTCTCAGGTTTAAGAAAAATAACCATTTTATCAAAACAGTTAATATAAACATGGTTGAATTCCAACCAATTCATCCCAAGGATAACATCAAGTTGATCTAAGTGAAGACACACTAAATCAACTCCAAAATCTTTACAAAAAATACTCAACAGACAATTCAAACACACATATGGGGTAGTTACTGAACTCATGGCAGGAGTATCAATAACCATACTACCACTCATAACAGATGTAACGCCCTATATAATATAAATCTAGAATAATACCATACATGTGTTTATTTGGTACTGACACCATCATAAGTGTTTATTCACATACTTGACCGTTCTAAAAACTTAAACACAATCTATGGTACAAGATATGGAAACTAACCAAAATAATAAAAACTAAGATCAATATACAATATCCTCAATTATATACAAACAAATACACAACGGAAAACTAAAGCTAAGCTTCTCTTGAAATATCCAAGCATAGCTCCACTTGTAAATCAAATCTGCAAACACTGCCTGAAAAATAGGAACAATAATGGGGTGAGATATTAATCTCAGTGAGTTCCCTATCTTATAGATTCTCTCGGCTTTACAGGGTTCTAGCCAAATTCTAACTCAAGTTAAGGGGAAGGGAAATGACCTTGAGTTTCAATCTCACACTATATGGAAACATGTCATGAGTCTGTTAACTCAAGATTTTATCACTAATCGGTAACCTTACCAAGGCATCCCCTTTCCCGTTCGCTTCTACGTCTAGAAGTTGACCCAAGTCATGGATCCTTGTAACCTACTTGACATACGAAATGGATTCGGGTTCATCGGCCTGTTAACCGTGAACCGTCACTTCTCATGGCCTATTAACCATCGCAAGTCTCTTTACCCGTAGGCTCCATTCGTACTCACACGCGGTAATCAAACCTGCCAAGTAGTCGTGCATACATTTCAGAGGAGCCCGAGGCTCATGAAATAGCAACTCAAGGAAAACAGTTACGATTACATGATCTCACACGCAATCGTGATTGTATTCGACAATCACAAGGCCACATTCTCCTTAAGGCCTCTTTTGCCTTTTCTCATAATCACAAAGTTTCACACATGTTCCATACTAGTGTTTCACTCTCACCTAGACCATTACTCGTCAAGGATGCACCTTTATACATCGAATGCACGAGCATCGTCATCTAGGTTATCTACTCTAGACCATTACTCATCAAGGATGCACATCTATACATCGAATGCACGAGCATCGCCATCTAGAGTTTCTATCAATTTCTAGTCACATCCTAGAATCATATCATTTTGTTTTGGGGTAAAGTTTCCTCACACTTCCTAATTCATATTTTAAAACATGTATTTTCTCTTAATTTCTTTTTACAGCTGGAGATTATACGTAACATAATACAATAGAATAACCAAACGCATATAATACATCAACCCATAAAGCACACATAATAGCATAACATGTCAAACATAATCCACATAGTAGTTCACACAGATTTAAGGCATACAAGCCACTACTATCCACTACCAAGCATCCTTGGTTAAATCATAGTCTAACATTACCATTTACTACCTTATTGGATCATCTTTCCAAAGGCTCTGAACTCGTATCATCATCGTCCAACTAGGAACGAAGCAACACTTCGCGTCCGTCGAACATCCTCAAACAAACGGGCAGGCTGAAGCAGCTAACCGGGTCATCCTTCGAGGCCTCAAACGAAGGCTGGACGAAACAAAGAAGGCTTGGGTCGAGGAATTGCACAGTGTCTTATGGGCATACCACATAACTCCACACTCTACAACCGGGGAAACACCTTTTCGTCTAGCATACGGGACCGAGGCTGTAATCCCCGTCGAAGTTCACGTACCCTCCAGGCGGACAGAGTAGCCCGTAGACGAGGAGATGAACGACGAATCATTAAGAGAAGAACTCGACCTCGTCGAGGAAATCTGAACTGGGGCTGTAACACCCTTTTCTACCCCCAATAATGTTGCAGCAGAAACAACTTAAATAATCAGAGTAAGGCATATAAATTTCCCTCAAAGGGTGCACATTTCTCATTAAATCAAAATAACACAATTACCCTGTAAACAAAGGGTTTTCCTCAAAATAACTCAAAAGCCTTCAATGGCAGCGGAACTCAAAATTCTCAATTAAAAAGGTTTTCAACAAACATCATAATAATCAAAATAAAACCATATCGTCAAATAACAACAAAAATAAGAAAACAACATAGTTCGACTCAAAGGACCCCAACCTGATGTTACACTATCAGAGCAAGACCTTCTAAATCGACCAAAAGAAAATAACTTCAAGTCCTCGAAAATATCCACAGCTAAACTTGATCACCTGCATGTTACCCACGTGGAGGCAACATTCAAACAGGCAGGGTGAGTAATCATATTTCATAATAATCATTATAAAACAAGATATACATAAAATGACATTATCTTCATAAATGACATCATCAAGGTCATCATCAAGGAAAACATCATAAAACACTATATCACAATTCATCAATGTCACATAAGATGCGATGCATAACAAGACTCATGCATGTGGTACCAATCGTCACAAAGGATGGACACCAGGCCATCAACCCTCCAAAGATCCCCGTCAATAGGATCGATCCCGCATTTGGAATCGGAGCACGTCATAATTACCTTATATCCGCACAATGGGAATGAAGCGTCGTCACAGAGTATGCATATGAATGTATGATACACAAATGTCAATAATTCATCATCATCATGTAAACATCATTATGTGCATCATTATTCATAAATTCTTCATAAATTCATATCATCATATATTCATCGAAACATCACAAACCAGCACCTCAATATCATCAAGAACATCATGGTAAATCATCATAATTATCACAACATCAAACACTAGAACGACACAGCACAGAAAACAGAATTTTCGCTCCAGGGTTCGCCTAGCGAACCTGTTCGCTGCGGCCTTCGCCTAGCGAAGCTTCCAGCGAACCTCACAGATCCCACACTAAACACCAGAAACCCCACCATCTGTCATGCTCGCTAGTTTGTTCGCTTAGCGAACCTACTCGCTGTTCCCTTCGCCTAGTGAGGCTTCCAGCGAATCACTCCCTCTACTCCAGAATCACCTCTGTACTCGCACTCACAATATCGCGCATTCGCTGCGCTGCTCGCCTAGCGAGCCTTGGCGAACATTCGCCTAGCGAAGCAATGGTTCTCCTAGCGAACCTGCTATTACAGTAAATCGCTGCTACGCATCAGTAGCTCCCAAACCTCCAAGGTACCTGCGATTATAGTCCCAATTGACCCAAAAACATCCCTATAACAGTTCTAATACATCACATAATTTAAAGGCCTAAAACCTATGTATGTTAGGTCGATTCAGGACCCTACGGGAAACCTTAATTTCTCTTAAACCTTCAAAACTCTCAAGCTTCATATAAACTCATAAATCCTTCACCACAGGGTTAAAACTACAACAACAGGGAAGTCTGCCCCAAAGGTTTATTTTACCGATTAACTTCGACTCTTATCAATCGTTCTCACAGAACGCCCTCAAGGTCATCAGTTTACCTCAAAACCCATAAACCCTCAAAACCCCAAAATCCCCAACATGCACTTTAATCAATCGAATCCTATAATAAAAACAATGAAAGGCAATTACTCCCCATACCTTAGATTGTTAATCCGATGAGTTCTGTCTTAAGCCTTTGGAAACCTTCACGAAAATCCTCGCCTTCTCCCTTTTTCCTCAGAGCTCTGCACTTTCTCCTTGCTTTCACGATCTCCACAAATGAATCCTAATTCCCCTCTGTAGCGAGCGATTTTGGACGTGGTTGCAAAGCACTATCGCTTTGGGGTACTACAACTCGATTCATTTTTTATCCTATTGAAGCTGATGAAGGAAGGGAAATAGATGTCTCCAATTAACCCTGCTTGCAAACTGAGTTTGAACAGATGACTGTTGGTTTACAGATGCTACAAAGATTGTGGGTCTCTCTTAGGTTATTTTGTTAAAATAGTGCCCGGGCGATTGGTGGGAGGTTAAGACTGATGCTTTTCGATTGATATGTGAAGGTACAAGATTTGGGCTTTGGATTAGTGTGCTCGCTAAGATTTTTCTTTCAATCTTATGCCTACGTATTCCCGTTTACCGAAACAGGGAAATCAGAGCGATCGTAGTTCCTCCTATTCTATGGGAGGAAAAAGGTGTTTTGGTGTCTTGTTTAAAGCCCAATACGTGAAGCTGAAGGATCTATTTGTATCTTGTCCGAAGCCCAAGATGTGAAGCTAAAAAGGTGTTGTCTTTAGAGAGAATTTGTCATCTCTAAAGGGGGTCTGTTTGTCACAACTGTTGGGTGACTGATTATAAAGGAGGATTACTTTAACCAGGATATGTGAATCCTAGCAATGCCATAATTTCCTTTATAGGGGGTTTTAACCTGAAGGAGAAGACTTTAACTCAGTGTGGAGCAATGCTATCTGTCCTTAGGAATTTCTCATGCTAAAAGAGGGACAGTGGCGTGGATGTAAATAATCCAGAGGCTTGCTGCTTACAGCAATTAGATGAAATGAGTTGTTGATGTTTGTATCCTATGAACGAGGCACAGTTTAAAAGCTAAAAGGTTGATTGACTCAACCGAGGTTTTTCTTATACAAATCCTAAGAGGAGGCTATTGACCCAACAAGAGGATGTTTTTGTGTCTCGTACGAAGCCCGAGATAGAGGCTAAAAGGGGTTGACTCAACAAGAAAGTGTTTTTAGATGTGTCTTGTACGAAGCCCAAGACGGAGGCTAAAGGTTGACTCAACAAGAGAGTCTTTTATACTCAACAAGAGAGTGTTTTTTTGTATCTCGTACGAAGCCTGAGATGGAGGCTAAAGGGATGATTGACTCAACAAGAGAGTCTTTTTGTATCTCGTACGAAGCCCGAGATAGAGGCTAAAAGGATTATTGACTCAACAAGAGAGTCTTTTTGTATCTCGTACGAAGCCCGAGATAGAGGCTAAAAGGATTACTATTTCAGTTGAGTGACAGGTCCAGTAGGTTGGTTAAAAGAGAAAATCAGTTCTTATAAAGAGACTGATTAAAGGTAAGGCTATGCTTTGGGATTGATCAGAGGATCAGGGTTATTTCCTGTTCTTTAAGGAAATGGGAAATCCAAAGGGTATTGGAGACTGTCCGAGTCTACAGGTGTTTTTTCCTACTTGAGAATGCCTTCGAGACTCAAGGAGATTAGACTGTCCAAGTCTAGAGTTTTATCTTTTATACTATGCTTAAAGAAATAGTAGTAGTACGTTCAGGGTAGAAAGATCTAGACTCTTTAAAAGACTATTCTATTAAGATGACTAATTTATGTTCCTATACCTCTAGGAGGTCGTCGGGACAATTTGTACGAAGCCCAAGAGGAGGCTCTCTTCCCGAAGGAATAATCCTTATACAAAGCCTAAGAGGAGGTTGTGAATACTTCTAAGAAGTCGTAAGGTCCTTATACAACGCCCAAGAGGAGGCGGGGATGCTTTTAGGAAGCCTGTGGATCCCCAAACCCTGAGAAATTCAAGACAGGCTATTCACAGAGAATAGATCAAGCCAGGAAAGTCTGAGAATTTGGAAGAAACTCAAGAGATGCCATTCACGGAGAAAAGATCATCTCTGGGGAGTAGAGTTTCTTTAACAATTTCTAAGAGTGACAGTCTGTGAAAGGGTTCACCGAGAATGCTGCCTTTCACGTCTCCATATTGTTTAACCCCAAGAGGAGGGAAGACTGTATCTGGTAATCCTATGGGGATCTAGTTTTGACTGTATTTAAGAGTGATCAACGGGGTTTAGTACTAGACGTAGTTGCCGGGGGAAGTCTAAATATCTATACTAGTATTACACAGTTGATATGAGTTTATGAAAGAAGACTTACAGTGAAACAACCCCACAATACAGTTTATATGTATATGAAAGCGGATAACGAAAGCATATAACCACTTACTCGGTTGTAGAGCTTCCATGCTGTTTGGTTAGTTGTTCAACAAAGAAAGATTGAAAACAACAATATATTCAACATCAAAGGAGAAAGTATTTTGAAAAGATGTTGGGGCTTACAGCTCAAGGAGAGACTCAGGGTTCATCAGTGATCGCACTGTCGTTTAGTACAGAGGGACTTATACAAGTGAATGAGGCCTAAGAAAGGTTTTCTGTACAAGGGGATGGGTCTTACACTCTCTCAAGAGGCCCAAGTGTTTAAATAAAAAGAATGAGGCTTACAACACGAGGGTAGGCCCAGATGATTGTATTTTTTTATTGGCGATCGCGCCGAGGTTTTCTTTTAACGCAGAGGACTTATACAATGTCTGAGGCCCAAAAAGTTTTGGTTAAAAGGGGATTGGGTCTTACACTCTAATAAAGGCCCAAGAGATTTTTAATGGGTCTTATAGCTCGAGGAGAGGCCCAAGGTTTGTTTTTCAACGGACGATGATCGCGTCGAACTTTTTGAAATACAACGGGACTTATACAATAAGTGAGGCCCAAAATAGGTTTGTATTTACAAAGGATTGGGTCTTACACTCTATTAGAGGCCCAAAAGTGTTTGAAATTATTTGATAAGGGTGAAAATCAAAGAAATCCTAATTTGTTATTCTTTAAAAGTAAATATTTAAAGAAAATCAAATAAAATACCAAATAAGTTTGAATAAACCATTTGTGATTTTTGTTTAAGGTTTGAAAAATTAAGGATTAATCACAAGGTTAATTAAAACTCACTTGGTTTTGATTTTCAAAGTAAATATTCACTTTTAAAATGTTTAAAAACATAAAAAAGGAATTTATTCACAAAAATACTAATTATATTAAATAAATAATATAAACTTAATTTTTTGTGGAATAAAATATTTCATTATTTTTGTGATTTTTTTCAAAAAGAACCAATAAAAAATAATTAAAATTGAAAGAGTTATTAATTTTCCAATTAATTAATAAAACATGAAAATATTGGAAAAAATAGCAAAAAATGTGAAAAAACACAAAATGGCACGGGTGGGGTTTGAACCCACGACCTCAAGGTTATAGGGCGCGCGCCTTACCACTAGGGTGGTGATACATCCATTACTTGAAGTGAAACCACAAATATACAAGGCATGCCTTGTTTTTTAGGTCTGGTCAAGGCAAGGCAAGACAAGTTTTGCCAAGAAACGGGAAGATCCATAACTTTCTCATTTCTTAATGGTTGGGGACAAAATTTATATGCATCTGGCCTAGAGTTTCACATGGAATCCAATGGTGGTGGTATTTTTTTTAGATCATACTCCCTCCTCAAAACCCGATAGTGGTTTTGAAAAAGGCCTATAATTGCATTTTCTATGCTACACTTTGATACATGCATGAACTACATGATGAATTGGTCCAAACACAACATATATAACATGTATGAGGAGTGTATGATCAGTGGACTTCAAAGCAATGCATATCTTGGAAAGTTCAAGTCATGATGCTTACCTCTTTTTGAGCTTTTGGAGTTTTCTGTGCAATCTGCCAAACTTCTTGTTCCAGAAATGGTTTGATGCTTTGGACACTCTCAAATGATCCCTTAGAAGCTTTGAGGGTGGTTGGAATCAGCTGGAACCTGCAAAAACACAAACTGGCCCTTTCTTGCAAAAGGGGGAACCATTTGGGACTAAATCAATCCATGGCTTGAAAAATGCACAAAAGGCCTATTTTGAGGTTTTGAGAGGTGACTTTGTGATTTTGGTGTTACAGGTCACTTTTGATAGTTTGGATCACCTACATATGATGTTTATGAGGTGTTAGGATTATGAGTTGTGATGGAAATGCTCTCTAACTCAAAAATTCAGAGTTACCTTGCTAAAGAAGGCATTTTTGCCTAAAGAAAGTGATTTTGAGGAAAGCATCTGTTTGATGGCTTTGGTGTACTCAAACTGAGCACAAATGAGCTCTATTTATAGTAGAGCAAGTTTGTTTTGGGATCAATAGTGAATGGAAACTGCAACAGAGGTTTGGCCAATGGTTGCATTTTAGAATCCAAGTCTCCTCTAGCCATTGACTAGAGGTTAGGGCACAGGGCTGTGGTTCCCTTGGTCTTGGATAAGTCTTGACTGAATTCAGTTGCAAATGGCTCAGTCCATGCCACCTTGGTGTATGCATTGAATGCTCCAATCCAAAATTGGAGTCTTGTCACTCTTTTAGGCAATTCTAGGTTTGGCATGCTACTTCTTGTTCCAAGGACTTTGGAGGTTTGGCCCATTGTTTGTCCCCTTTAGATTTGATCCTTAAATGTGTTCAAGATGATGACAAGGCTTGGAATTATCTGATTTTGCCAAATCGCGCAAAAATGGAAAATTCTGCCTAGCCTTAGCAGTTTTCAGCAAGGCATATTGCCCTTGTCATATCTCATGTCTCAAGTGGAATTTGGTGATGTTCTTAGCCATTTTGGAAAGCCCTTATATGATACAACAACTGTTTGATCATATTTGGTTTTGATACCTTTTGGATCCAAGTGAAAAATCCCCCTACATTTGGAAAAAAGTGAAGGCAGATTCTACCTTAGTGAAAATTTCATTAAGTGTTGGAAAAAAGTGACATTTTCACTTTTTGTGATTTTGATCATTCCATAACTCAAAATCCATGAGGAATTTGGAGGGGGTCAGTTTTAAGCTTTTGTAGAGGGTAATGAGATCTACAAATCAAACTTTGGATGGGGAAAAATGGCTTTGTGGTTTAGGAGTTATGATCCTCCAAAGTTGGTACCCTTGCCACTTTGTTCATAACTTAGAAAATTTTCTAAGTTTTTATGGTTACCCCTTTTTTAAGTTATCCCACTTTTCTTGATTTTTCTTGATGAATGATGATTCAAATCATACATTAATATCATTTTAGGGTTAAAAAACCATTTTTGTGAAAAATCTCAAAAAGTCAAAGTTGACTTTTGTGCACAGTTGACTTTTTGTCAGATGAATTCCAAACTGTGCGATCCTCTATGAAATCAAGTCCTTGACCTAAATCAAACCTGATGGATTGATTTCATAGGTGTTATAGGGTGTATTGAATCATGTCCTAGGGTTTGGGAGCATGTCCTGGTCAAAAGTCAAAGCTACAGTTGTCTTTTCTCGCGAAACCCTAACTGTGGTACTGATGAAATTGAGACTTGTTGCTCAAGCTTCTTGGATCAATCCATTGTTACAAATGGATCAATGTGGTATGTTAGAGACCCTCAAATCCTCTCTTGAGGTTTTGGCTCATGATTTGTCCCAAAAGTCAACTTAGGGGTGAATTAGGTCAAGAAATCCTAATTCCTGATTTTTGATGTATGCATCCCCTGAGGTCAAATTGACTTGATGCTTGGGCCCATGAGGTTCCATGGAGTATTTTAGGATATGCTTTGAAGCATTGGCTCATGCCCAGAGGAAAATTTTCATCTGGAGGCCCTGGTCGACCAAACCCTAATTTGGTGACATTGGCGATCTTGAGGCTTGATCCACCTGGAAGGGAGCAGCTTTGTGTTTAATCCTTGAAGTGGTAGTCCTCTTGATCCCTTGTGGATATTTGAGAGGCTAGACAAGTTGAAGATCATGTCATTTCTTGATTGATCCTTTGTCTAAGAACTCTGAGAGGGCTTGAAACCCTAATTTTGATTGTAGTGGATGCTCACCCATCTTTAGGGAGACTGCTGAGGTATGATGGTTCCTCCATATTGTGATGATGATTTTCACAATGATGGGAAATCTTAGTGGTCAAAATTTGGGGTATGACACCCTCAATTCCTCCTTTTTGGTTAATTTAACTCTTGGGCCTCAAAATTGGCCTTTCTCCATAATACCCTCACTAATACTCCTAAAATGTCCATCTTACCCTCAATTCCTCTAATATTATTTTAAATTAATAATAATACTAATATATTCATATTATATACTATTATTTAATTAAAATAACCAAAACTTCACCAAAAATACCGACATCGATACCAACCACCAAAAATCACAGAAAACCACGAATATAATATTTAAATAAATTAAATAAATATCCTTACGAAAATCGGGGTGTTACAACTCTCCCCCACTTAAAGAATTTTCGCCCCCGAAAATTACCTCAAGGAAATAGAGTCGGATACGACTCCCTCATCTGATCTTCACGTTCCCAAGTCCAACTTTCGCCAGCTGGTCCACCCCACAACACCTTCACCAAAACTATGTCTTTGCCCCACAATTGCTTCATCTCTCGACCGTCGACATGCACAGGCAATGCTTCCACAGTCAGATTATCCCTCACTTATACATCATCCATCTGAATCACATACGACGGATCCGGAATGTACTTCCTCAATTGAGACACATGGAACACGTCATGCAAATTCGCAAGTGACGGTGGTAAATCAATTCGATAGGCTACCTCTCCTATCCTCTGCGACATCTGGTATGGACCAACAAAACGTGGAGTGAGCTTCGTAGACTTCAAAGCTCGACCCACACCAGTCACTTGCGTCACTCTAAAAAACACGTGATCTCCCTCTTGGAATTCAAGCGCCTTCCTCCTCTTGTCATGGTAGCTCTTCTGACGACTCTGCGAAGCTTTCATCCTTTCTTGTATCTTCCTAATCTTCTCAGTCGTCCCTTGCACAATTTCAGGTCCGAGTACAGCACTCTCTCCCGATTCATACCAACACAAAGGAGTCATACACCTTCTCCCATACAAATCTTCGTAGGGCGTCATTCCTATACTAGCATGAAAACTATTATTGTACGTGAACTCAATCAACGGTAAATGGCTATCCCACGATCCTCCATGATCCAACACACAAGCCCTCAGCAAATCTTCTAATGATTGGATCGTCCTTTCTATCTGACCGTCCGTCTGCGGATGATAGGCAAAACTTATCCTTAACTTAGTACCCCACACATCTTGCAAACTCTTCCAGAACCTCGATGTAAACCTCAGATCTCTATCCGACACAATACTCGAAGGTACCCCATGTAACTTCAAAATCTCCTTAATATACACCTCGGCTAGCCTCTGCATGAAATGATTAATCTTCATCTGTAAGAAATGAGCCGACTTAGTTAATCTATCCACGATCACCCAAATTGAATCATTTCCCTTATCAGTCTTCGGCAATCCTACCACAAAATCCATGGAAATACTATCCCATTTCCATTCTGGAATCCTCAACGGCTGCATCATACCTAAAGGCTTCTGATGCTCAACTTTTGACTTCTGACAAGTCAAACACGCATACACAAACTCTGCAACGTCCTTCTTCATACCTGGCCACCAAAACAACTTTTTCAAATCCTGGTACATCTTCGTAGCACCGGGATGAATACTCAACCTACTTCGATGTCCTTCTTCAAGAATGCTCTTCTTAATATCTGGAACATCTGGGACACACACCCTGTCTCTGAACATCATCACACCATTCTCGTCAACCCGGAAGTCACCTCCGTTACCTTGGTTAATCAAAGTCAATTGGTCAACCAACTTTAAATCAGATTGATGTCCCACTCTGATTTCTTCCAGAATACTACTAGTCAACTTCAACATTCCCAACTTCACACTGTCAGGAGTCGCTTTACACACCAAACTCAAATCACTGAATTGCTCAATTAGTTCCAACTCTTTCACCATAAGCATCGACATATGCAATGACTTTCTGCTCAACGCATCGGCCACTACATTTGCTTTGCCTGGATGATAACTCAAATCAAAATCAAAATCCTTCAACAGCTCTAACCACCTTCTCTGCCTCATATTCAATTCCTTCTGATTAAATAAGTACTTCAGACTCTTATGATCACTGAACACCTAAAATTTAGAGCCAAACGGAAAATGTCTCCAAATTTTCAACACAAACACCACCGTGGCCAATTCCAAATCATGTGTAGGATAATTTCTCTCATGAACTCGCAATTGTCTCGAAGCATAAGCAACAACCTGCCCGTTTTGCATCAATACTCCACCAAGACCCATCTTCGACGCATCACAATACACCACAAAAGATTCACTCGGATTAGGCAAAATCAACACTGAAGCAGTAGTCAATCTCTTCTTCAATTCCACGAAACTCTCTTCACAAGCTACATCCCACACAAAAGTTTGACCCTTTCGAGTCAACTGAGTCAAAGGTAATGCCAACTTCGAAAAGCCTTCAATAAACTTGCGGTAATAACCCGCTAATCCCAGAAAACTTCGTATCTCAGTCGCAGACTTCAGAGTCTCCCACTGTAACACAACATCAATCTTAGAAGGATCAACAGCAACACCACCACTTGAAATCACATGGCCAAGGAAACTCACTTCCTTCAACCAAAACTCACACTTCGACAGTTTTGCATACAACTTCTTCTCTTTCAACACTTACAACACAGTTCTCAAATGCTCGGCATGCTCTTCTTCAGATTAAGAATATATCAAGAAATCATCGATAAACACCACCAAAAACTTGTCCAAATACTCATGGAAAATCCGATTCATATACTCCATGAACACACCAGGTGCATTGGATACACCAAACAATATCACAGTGTATTCATAGTGTCCATATCTCATTCTGAAAGCCGTCTTTGGAATATCATCAGGCTTAACTCGAATATGATGATAACCCAACCTCAAATCAATCTTGCGGAACATACAAGCACCTACTAGCTGATCCATCAAATCGTCTATTCTCAGAAGTGGATACTTATTCTTGATCGTCACTTTATTCAACTGCCGATAATCAACGCACAACCGCATACTTCCATCTTTCTTCTTCACTAACAACACAGGAGCACCCCACGGAGAAACACTTGGTCGAACAAATCTCTTCTCAAGCAATTCTTCCAACTATTTCTTCAATTCACTTAACTCAGAAGCTGACATCCGATAAGGAGCCATCGACACTGGACTCGTACTTGGTATTAAGTCCACTGCAAACTCTACTTCACGCTCTGGAGGCAAATCACTGATGTCATCTGGAAACACATCTGGAAATTCACAGACAACTGACAACTCCACACTCGCAGCTTCACGATCAATTTGCAACGATGCAAACATTGCTAACACCAAGGCTTCGTCTTCCACAAGTTCGTCTACTTGCTTAGCAGACAAGACCATCAACTTCCCACTATCATCAACCTCAGGAAACTCTACAGTCTTGTTATAACAATTGATATGAACACGGTTGAACTCCAACCAGTTTATTCCAAAGATCACGTCAATTTGGTGCAAGGGTAGGCACACCAAATCCATCACAAAGCTCTTCTAAAAAATTGTCACGGAACATCTCAAACACACAAGGGTAGTAGTAACATAACCATTAGCTGGAGTTTCTATTACCATATTCCCATTCATACCAGTTAACTTCAAACCCAATCTATTAGCACGTTCAAGCGAGATAAAAGAATGAGTAGCATCAGTATCAATAATAGCAACCAACTCATTATTATTAATAAAACAAGTACCTCGAATCAGGTTTTCCTTCTCTGGCGCCTCTGCACCACTCAAAGCAAACACCCTGCCACTGGTCTGGGCAGCAGTAGTAGTCTTCTTCGGCTTCTGACATTGAGTACTGATATGACCTTTCTCACCGCAATTGAAATAGGTCGGACCCTCATCTCTGCAACCAGTAGCTCGATGACCTTTCTTACCGCATCTATAGAACCTCAGCACATTATTGGTACACACATCAGCACGGTGACCTTGCTAGCCACACTTATGACACTTTCCAGAAGCGGGAGCTGCTCCCCCACTTGACTTTTTCCCATTTAAAGCCTTCTGCTTCCCTTTGTCAGCTGAAGTTGTATAAGGCTTACCCCTATACTGCTCTTTCTTCTCACTCAACTGCTTATAGTGAGCAGATCGAGCTCGGCTGTCCTCATCGTAGATTCTGCTCTTGTTAACCAACTCAGCATACCTACAGATCTGCTGATACCCAATACCCTGCTTAATCTTTGGCCTCAGCCCATTCTCGAATTTGAGACACTTAGACATCTCAGCATCAGCACGATTGTAGTGCGGACAGAACTTCACTAGCTTCTCAAACTTCGCAGCATACTCTGCTACAGTCATATCTCCTTGCTTCAGCTCAAGGAATTCTACTTCTCTCTTGCCACGAGCATCCTCTGGAAAATACTTCCCCAGAAACTCCTACTTAAACACAGCCTAAGTTATCGCAATGCCAACATCTGTAAGTCTCTGACAGGTGTTATCCCACCAGTCCTCAACTTCCTATTCCAGCATATGTGTTTCGAACTAAACCTGTTGCTCATCAGAACACCCCATCACTCGAAAGATCTTCTCGATCGCCTTCAGCCACTTGTGTACACTTGCTGGATCATGCGTACCCACAAAAGTCGGTGGATTGTTCCTTTGAAACTTCCCCAAAGCACGAAACTCATCAGGAGCTCCACCATTTGGATTCAGCTGCACCACCACATTAGCAACCGATTCCAACGCATCAGCAATCGCACGATTGTTTCTTCCAGCCATCCTGCACACCATCAACAAGGTTAGAAGAACTACAACATCGACAGTGTACACACACTCGTCGACTGACAGGGGACTGACATCAAGTAAAAACCTGGCCGGACCGACCGACCTGCTCTGATACCACTAATGTAACACCCTTTTCTACCCCTAATAATGTTGCAGCAGAAACAACTTAAATAATCAGAGTAAGGCATAAAAATTTCCCTCAAAGGGTGCACATTTCTCATTAAATCAAAATAACATAATTACCCTATAAACAAAGGGTTTTCCTCAAAATAACTCAAAAGCCTTCAATGGCAGCGGAACTCAAAATTCTCAATTAAAAAGGTTTTCAACAAACATCATAATAATCAAAATAAAACCATATCGTCAAATAACAACAAAAATAAGGAAACAACATAGTTCGACTCAAAGGACCCCAACCTGATGTTACACTATCAGAGCAAGACCCTCTAAATCGACCAAAAGCAAATAACTTCAAGTCCTCGAAAACATCCACAGTTAAACCTGATCACCTGCACGTTACCCACATGGAGGCAACATTCAAACAGGCAGGGTGAGTAATCACATTTCATCATAATCATTATAAAACAAGATATACATAAAATGGCATTATCTTCATAAACGACATCATCAAGGTCATCATCAAGGAAAACATCAGAAAACACTATATCATAATTCATCAATGTCACATAAGATGCGATGCATAACAAGACTTATGCACGTGGTACCAATCATCACAAAGGATGGAAACCAGGCCATCAACCCTCCAAAGATCCCCGTTAATAGGATCGATCCCACATTTGGAATTGGAGCACGTCATAATTACCTCATATCCGCACAATGGGAATGAAGCGTCGTCACAGAGTATGCATATGAATGTATGATACACAAACATCAATAATTCATCATTATCATGTAAACATCATTATGTGCATCATCATTCATAAATTCTTCATAATGAGCATGAATACAACACTTAGCAGAAAATTAAAACAAGTAAAACCATGCAAATAACAGAACCGATCACCAAGACCGGACACATAATTTATGTATGAGAAACGACCACTAGGACCGTGATTGTACTGGATTACATAGACCGGGGGCCATGCCCCCAAAATAGGTTACAACAAATATACGACACGCAGGCCGGACAAATTACAACAACAAAAAGAAAATCCCTCACTCATCCATCTGGTCGGCAGGCTCGGGCTGAGGCTCCTGGTTCTTCGCGGGCTGATCCTCGGGATTCTCTTCAAGAAGGGAGTCAGGAATAGTGATTCGACCATCTTCAACATGCGCCAGATAATGAGTACCCTCAGTAGAAAAGTCAAGTCCGGGGTTCACCACCCGTAGTTGAGACACGGTATTCTTGAAGGATTCGTCCGCAATGACGATATTTTCATCCTCGGCCGCCAACATACGGGCAACTAGCTCAGACCTTGTCTTCAATTCCTTCACATCCTCGGGTTCATCTTCCCCTGGGGATTTGACCGACCTCAGCTATTGAACCAGCTCTTCAGCCGCCTTCTTCTCCGCCGCCAGCGTAGAATTCCCCTTCTTCATCCTGGCCACCTCATCGTCAGCCTTCTTTCGGGCATCATCAGCACTCTTCACCTCTTCCGTGAGAGATACCACAGTAGCCCGAGCAGCCCTGAGTTCAGACTCAGTTACAGAATCCCCTTCAGCATATATGGCCTCCATTTACAAAACTCTGACCAGTGCAGAGGCATCTTGGGCCACCAACGCCCTCTTGCTCGGGTGGTCCATGCTTTCCAGCCGAAGGGATTCCGCCCACGGCACGATCAAGGAGTTCCTCTCAAAGAATATTTTATTGGGTATGCAAGGGGGAAGCTCGAACCTCCCTTTCTCTGGGGCCCTACTGAGATCCACGGCCCCGTTGGCCCTCGGCCGCTTGGTTCGTGAAGCCAAAGGCAGGGGAGATCCATGAGGAGTAGGAGTGGGAGAAAAGGTCCCCGCAGCAGACTGAGCAGGAGTGGGAGCACGCGCATTTGCAAATCGAGACTTCGGAGGAGCCATGACGGGCTTGTTCCTCGCGAGAGCATTTTTCACCATCCTCTCATGGGCTTGAGGCATCTCACCTGCATAAACAAAACACGAGCATGTTAGATACGAGAAAAGAAAATAGTTCGGGCAAATTAAAATAACTAAGACTACCGAGTAGCTTCTGGGTTTCCGCAGGAGTCTTGCACTCCAGGAGTGCCTTGGTATTAATAAAGCGGTATTCAACCCTCTGACTACCATCCTCCTCGAAGATCGGTTCACCCTTCTTCGTTCAACATTGAGCGAGCAGGAAGGAGTTAACATACTTCACTAGCGTCTCATATGCAACGACATCCTGCCCGTCTAACTCGTGCGGCTGAAGAACGTAATCGCCGGGCTTCTTGGTGAAATGGCCAGGTCCCCAGTGGATGGGGAACTTATACACTCTCTCCCCGATAAACTTCTCAGCCTCGTCGTGCAGCTCGTTTCCTTCCTCGTCGACCTCGATCTGCCAGAGATAAGTACTGTCCTGGGCGGCTTCCGATACAGGCTCAATAATGTAGTACCTCTCCTTGAACGCCTGTATCGATTCAGAGAAAGGCTTAAACAGCTTGCAAGACTGCTTCAATGAAACCCAACCGTACTTCCTCCCCCAACAGCTGCCGTTGAAGGTGGAAGACTGTGAAGAACAAGGGAAGAGTAGCCCCTATCTTCAAAAAATCACAGGTCAGCTAAAACGCCCGTATAAAGGCCAGTGAGTTCGAGTGCAGCTGCGTAGGGGCCAACTTCAAGTGCACAAACACTGATTGCTGAAAATCAGTGAACGGAAATCTCAACCCCAGTTCTTTAAAGGCATATTCGTACATAGTGAAGCGATCTCCGAAATCCGTGCAGACTCGATCATCCTCGGAGGGAAAGTGCACCTTCCACTCCCCCTCTGGCCCAACTTCCGTAAAAACATCCCCTAAATACGTGGCAAAGGTAGACCCGTGCTCGGCTGGTTCAGCCACCTCCCACTCCTCCGTGGAATCCTCGACGACATCCTCTTCCATATCTTTCATTTCCTCTTCTTCTCCGGCCTCGCTGGGGATACTTGAAGTCGTCGAACTACTGTTGTCCGAGGAACTCGCCTCTTCCTCGGACGAGTCCAAGATAATTTCTCCATCTGGCCCCATCGCCATATCGATCACCTGAAAAGCAGAGAAAAAAGTGAATTCGACAATAGATAAAATCCACCCTTCCACCGCTAGTTAAGTGAAAGGGCGCGCAAAGGGCTGATGACTACGTCCTCGGCCTAAGCCCTAACATCAAAAGAAAAACTCAGAAACCTCCCCACGAAGAGACGCTCGAGAAAAGTCATCCCCAGGCGAGGAGCTTCCCCGCACTCATACCCAGTTTCCGTTTGAAGCTTCGTCGGAAACCGCAAAGCTTCACCGAAATCTGGGAGTATTCGACCGAATAATTCATCACCAACTCAGAAGATGAAAAATCACGATGGTTACACATGCATCGTCGTCGCAACGACGTCGTGAACCGCCCTCCTCACTAAAACATACTAAAAAGTCCGGCGACGCATCAGAAGTGGAAAATGACATAACCACCGTCCGCCACCAACAACCGCCGAAAACAGAGCTAATCATCCTCTAAACCTAAGCCCTAACCGCATGCAATCTACCATTGGACATCAAAATGGGTAAAAGAGCAAAAAATAGACGAACTTACTTGATTAAGAAGGTGGATAGCGGCTGCCCGAAAGTTGGAGCGGTGGCCGAAATAGCAGACGACAGGTGACGAGCAGGAATTCTGAAGAAGACGAGGAGAAATCAGAGCAAAAAGTTCAAAATGGAACGAGTTTCCCCCTTTTATACAGAAGGGCACGTGTCGTGGCACGCACTCGTAGGTCATGATGGCTATTAACTAGCCATCATTGCCTAGTAACTGCTACATGGAGCTCTAGGCACATGTGGCGCCCTAACGTTTCCAATTCTGACTAACCGTTAGTCTCCCCGTACGACGGGCAACACGGTCACGGTAATGAATGCCACGGGCACCACGAGCCCCTTCCCATCACCAAACGATGACTTCACGCTAGCTCCCCGGAGCAACGAGCTGTCCTTAAGTCATCACTCCTAGGCTCGGGAGCAACGAATTGGGGGGCTCCTGTTCTGGACTGGACCAATGGCCAGGCATGACCCAATCCACTTCTGCTCCAGAACGGCCCAATTGCCTAAGTCTAATCCACAAACGGGCAAAAGTTACCTTTCTGCCCCTCTAGCCGGGCAAGGACTGCATCGCTCCTCCCCGAAAATGCTGCTCGTTACGCACGACTTCTCCACTCCCCGAACGGCTGAGGGAATGTGCCCGAAACTATGCTTATGCCCGACATAACGGCTAGTTTTGGGCACCCTGCCCGACATAACGGCTAGTTTTGGGCAATTACCTATTCTTCGGGAAAACGGTTATTTTGCCCCGAAAATATGACCGTTGGCCACGCGCTTGGGGGAATTATATAAACCCTCTCACTTGAGAGGGTCAGGTATCTAATATTCACCCTATGAACTAATACTTTGTACTTGCCCCTTTTCTCTGACCCTTTCTTACTTGAGCGTCGGAGTGCCTTACAGGTACACCCTCTCCTCCTCTTCATACGACCAGCATCTCAGACGTACTTGGTGGCCCACTTCTACAGGATCTGATCCAGCCTTCACGATTATATATATATATATATATATATATAATACCAATATTATATAATATAATCCAATAGAGTAAAATATCTCTAATTGATATTTTATCGTCTCACACCAATTGATCTATTATTAGAGTTACCATAAAATCCCCTCTTAAATTAAAATAATTGATTTGTCTCTTTAATAAAATAATTGATCTCTTCAGAGTTCACTAGTTGCTCTTTGATCCCAATTGACAATACTTAGAGCACTTAGAGGATTCCATTAATCCAAGTATCCAAAGATAGAGCACACAAAAGCTCATATGATATCTACTTGAGCAATTAGATAATACAGGGTATTACACTCTCCCCCCTTAAATTGAAATTCGCCCTTGAATTTCCTTTACTCGACAATAACCATAACTTGTATCATTGTCTTAGTTCCACACTCAACTTGACTTCTGTTCCATTTCTGACGTATTCCAATTCCAACTTGACTCCACAGACCAAAATCCTTATTTTCACAAATTAACAAACTTCACGTCCTTAGTCAAACTCTTGGTTCAATATTGGGTTAACTTTCAACTTACTTTTCCATAATGCATTTGTTGTTCCATACGAAAAGACTTGGTCGCATTCTACCTTCGGAAAGAATGTACCATTCCTTATTCGTCTACTGAGACACAACCAAAATCGTAACGCCTTATCTTGGTTCAGAATAACAAACACTCATCAAATCTTCGCGAGGCAAATCAGTGGTTCCTTTCCTTTAAGCAATTACCGACAATTATCCTTCATAAATCCTTTAACATTCAAAACCACTTCATAATTAGTCAAACGACTTATTTTACCAGTTTCGTCTGGTCTGATGCTGTACATGGTACTCATTAAATCCAATATTTCATCTCTTTCGTATCACGCCAAAAGGTAACACACTTAGAACGAAATCTTCTTACTTCGTACTTATGAGCAATAATCCTCAAATTCTTATCATTCTGACCAACTCTTTCATCTGTCACCTTCCACTACGTAATCCAAATTCTAACAGTGGAACGCCACAGATTCTCAAGCACTACCAAGTAGCTAACAGTCAGCGGAGAAACACATTTGTCCATTGGGCTCCTTACTAACCAACGGTACAAGAAACTTACTGAAGTCCTATGGTAGAACAATTTCCTTGCCAACACACACAATATAAACATCTGTCCAACACTCTCCAGACGATAAAGATGCAGGAGTTACACAGTTACAACCATAACATATACAATTCTCAATCCATTCTAAACTCGGCCCAATATATCCAAAATAGTTTAACAACCTCCGGTTCTGGTTATCGCATTCCAAATCCAATTTTCCTTACGGTTTTCGACTTACTCAAGGTTTCTTGTCGACACGAGATCTCAACCAATATTACATAACACCATCACAGAACTGCAATCATATGCGGGTCATTACTTATCAACACTTAAACCATCCAAAGCACAATTGTGAGTTTCTATACTACTCATCAATTCACATACAACACTCCACATACACAAACACTTTCGAAGATCATGCCATGCTTCTCAATTGAATCCACTTTTCTCAATTGTCCTGTCCCATACACGATTCAAGTCACATGCTTAACTTCGGAACTTCCAATTCTTACTCGTACTTGAAAAGCTAACTTTCAAATTTTCTCTCTGGATAAGGTACAACTGTACACAACTGGTACCCCTCTCACGGAGCCTAAATCCAATACCATTAACTCGCGGAAGACAACAATTACTAACTCTGACCAACCGCTCATATCTTACGAACACCATAATTACACACCAAAATATTCCTTGAGAGACCAATACTTCGTGAGTATTCTCTAACTTCGTCCTTAAGACTCGCAATTGTAATGATGACAATACACCTAAGACCTTCTCACACTCAACACAATTCATAAGATTATTTCCCCAAATTCAACTCCCTTGTCGTCTGAATAAATGGTCGACTAAATAACACCCTTCCAAAAGTTCTGATTTCAAAAACGCAAATCCGTCTTTCATTTACTTGCAATCCTGTTTTCCATCTACACAATACTCTCCAATCGGAACAACATAAGATAACAAAACACAAATGATGGTTCCTAGGGGATTTCACAATACACACACGTTAATCGATTAACCGTCTGAGCTAATCGGTTAACTCCTTAAAATTTAGTGCAAAGCACCATCCTTGCACGTGTTAATCGGTTAACACTGTAGTAGAAGCTGAAAAAATCAATTTCTTTTAATTCAAAAGCCATCCCAACTCAAAACCATCAATCCGGCTTGCTCTAACCCATAATATCATTCTCAACTCACGGCTCCTTATCTTGTATAACATTTACTAACCATGATCCACTCAAGGTGATCCAGGGCAAAGTTAAAAATATGCAGATAACACACTCCAACCAAGTGACAAGGCAAAAAATCCAAATTCCGACGCGGTCACACGACAAATCTTCGGTGGGATAGTTCGTTCTCTGCTCGAACAACTAAGCCAGCAGAAAGTAAAAAATGACGACATTCTAAGGTTTTAGCTACAACTCATACTTGATTCGTCCACAAGCAAAACCTAACACACAACCATTATACGATACCACAAAAGCGATGGACATCTCATATCAAGCATACAACCTTGTTCTCTCACTTGAATTTCCTTGGAGAGAATTAATACAACAACGTTCTTAGTCCAACAAAAGGTAGATTCCGAATATTCCAATCATTCACAAATACAGAAGTTTCTCTATACTTGCAAATAAATCGGGGCAATGCGTCCTCTTGAAGAACATTTCCATTTCTACATACACAATAATCGGGATTTCTTACCCTTCACTATCCATTGCACACTACACTTACACCAATTTACTTAATGAAAGATTCACAACTGACAATTCTCATCAACGATTTACAAAATTCTTTCGGTATAAATCATTCCATGATTTCCACTTAATCCGTAGTAAGTCCTGATTTGCTTCTAGTTGTTTTACCTTAATCCTACTTCTTAGGATACAATACTCACTGTTCCACAAGGTACGTCCCTTCACAATTGTCTCAAGAATAAGAATCCGCCACGTACACTTGTGACCACAGTGCTACTAATACGCTTATTCTTAATACCAAGGTGTAACTTTCTCATTCCACCTTATACTACTAGGCTTCTCATAAAAGTCGAACGTCCTTAACTCTCAACTTTTAACCAGTTGGAAGACATTATTCCGTACACACTCCTTAAGTTATTATCGTCAATTCAAGATACTATAGCGACCTTAGAAACAAAAACACCAATAATTATCTGACTTCGGACCTTACGTCGGACATTCCACAAAACAACCTTTCTTTTCCACATAATGAGATTACTTGAAATCCTTATCCGTACTAGTGGTCAATCCAGCTCTACTAGCGATTTTACATTTTCCTTGATACCTTGACCAATTGTCCGATAGAGATCCTTAACTTTCAGACTCCATCGATTCCAAAGGATTGCTTGAACAACACACTACTCTTTAATTCCATGCTACCCAAATCACAACTTTTACTAAAACCTCACTGAGCTGGCCAAAACTCCTCACTACTAACTCTTGGCTTGAGCCTACCCTCACAACACAAGTTTAAACTACACTTTGGAGTCCTCGTGGTCGCTCAACCATGGTTCTACCTATCACATACGTAGCATTAGGTTGATCAGGCCCAACACTACATAGTATGATATTAAGAGTCATGCTGGCAAGACACACTTAAGAGGCAGGAATAGATTTACTTATGATGTTTCAAGGCTAGGTCGAGGACACGACCTGCTCTGATACCAACTGTAATGCCCTGTATAATATATATCTAGAATAATACCATACAAGTGTTTATTTGGTTCTGACACCATCATAAGTGCCTAATGGCGTAATTCACATACTTGACCGTTCTAAAAACATAAACACAATCTATGGTACAAGATATGTAAACTAACCAAAATAATAAAATCTAAGATCAATGTACAATATCCTCAATTGTATACAAACAAATACACAGCGGAAAACTAAAGTTAAGCTTCTCTTGAAACATCCAAGCATAGCTCCACTTGTAAATCAAACCTGCAAACACTGCCTGAAAAATAACAACAATAATGGGGTGAGATATTAATCTCAGTGAGTTCTCTATCTTATGGATTCTCTCGGCTTTACAGGGTTCTAGCCAAATTCTAACTCAAGTCAAGGGGAAGGGAAATGACCTTGAGTTCTCAATCTCACACTATATGGAAACATGTCATGAGTCTGTTAACTCAAGATTTTATCACTAATCGGTAACCTTACCAAGGCATCCTCTTTTCCTGTCCGCTTCTACGTCTAGAAGTCGACCCGAGTCATGGATCCTTGTAACCTACTTGACATACGAAATGGATTCGGGTTCATCGGCCTGTTAACCGTGAACCGTCACTTCTCATGGCCTGTTAACCATCGCAAGTCTCTTTACCCGTAGGCTCCATTCATACTCACACGCGGTAATCAAACCTGCCAAGTAGTCGTGCATACATTTCAGAGGAGTCTGAGACTCATTAAACAACACCTCAAGGGAAACGGTTACGATTACGTGATCTCACACACAATCGTGATTATATTCGACAATCACAAGGCCACATTCGCCTTAAGGCCTCTTTTGCATTTTCTCATAATCACAAAGGTTCACACATGTTCCATACTAGTGTTTCACTCTCTCCTAGACCATTACTCGTCAAGGATGCACCTTTCTACATCGAATGCACGAGCATCGTTATCTAGGTTATCTACTCTAGACCATTACTCGTCAAGGATACACATCTATACATCGAATGCACGAGCATCGCCATCTAGAGTTTCTATCAATTTCTAGTCACATTCTAGAATCATATCATTTTGTTTTGGGGTAAAGTTTCCTCACACTTCCTAATTTATATTTTAAAACATGTATTTTCTCTCAATTTTTTTTTACAGTAGGAGATTAGATGTAACATAATATAATAGAATAACCAAATGCATATAATACATCAACCCATAAAACACACATAATAGCATAACATGTCAAACATAATCCACAGAGTAGTTCACACACATTTTAAGGCATACAAGCCACTACTATCCTCTACCAAGCATCCTTGGTTAAATCATGGTCTAACATTACCATTTACTATCTTATTGGATCATCTTTCCAAAGCCTCTGAACTCGTATCAATCGGATTCCCGGTCCTTGAGTTTTAGTGGAAACAAAATTACATACATTAATTTTCTATATTTATCTTGTCCATCCATGGC
Organism: Lathyrus tuberosus; assembly: GCA_022829125.1. Classification (NCBI taxonomy): domain Eukaryota; kingdom Viridiplantae; phylum Streptophyta; class Magnoliopsida; order Fabales; family Fabaceae; genus Lathyrus; species Lathyrus tuberosus. The sequence continues at coordinate 679,755 of JALAZF010000026.1, forward strand.
ATATAACCATGTTTCTACTTCACTATCACATAGAGCATTTAAGTAGCTTCCCAACGCTTCGAACGAGGACCAAAACAGACTTACGGTTCAAAAGATATGGATTTTTAAACATTTTTCAAAAGTCACAACAGTGGTAACTGGTTACTTAAAAATGGGTAACCAGTTACTTGCTCGAAAACAGCCCAGAGACGTGATTTTTCCAAGGGTAACCGGTTACGCTCAGTAGGGTAACCGATTACTACTGTAACAGGGCCAAAAATATCATTTTTCTTCATTCCAAAACACTTCTAAACCATACTCCATTCAACCAAAACATGTTCCAAGATAACAACAAGTATTCCCGATTAATTCCATGCATAACCCGATTATATTACGCAGTTTATTTCACGTTTTATCCGTTAGAAACATCGATTCATCGATTTTATCATTTTCTCTCAACATTCTAACCTAAGTTCAAAACACGAAAATCTAGAACTTAGAGTTTCTAACTAGAACCCACCTGATAATCGAAGAGGAGGTTGAAGAAGATGATGAACAATGATCTAAACTTCTTCTCTCTTTTCCATTTTCTTCTGTTTCTCTTCTTCTTTCTCTTTCTCCTCTTCTTCTTCTTACTAACTTCTTCTTTTTCTTTCTTTCTAGCATATATATATATATAATACCAATATTCTATAATATAATCCAATAGAGTAAAATATCTCCAATTGATATTTTATCGTCTTACATCAATTGATCTATTATTATAGTTACCATAAAATCCCCTCTTGAATTAAAATAATTGATCTGTCTCTTTAATAAAATAATTGATCTCTTCAGAGTTCACTAGTTGCTCTATTGATCCCAATTGACAATATTCAGAGCACTTAGAGGATTCCATTAATCCAAGTATTCAAAGATAGAGCACACAAAAGCTCATTTGAAATCTACTTGAGCATTTAGATAATACGGGGTATTACAACAGACAACTCAAGATTTAATCTTTTAACACAATCCAAAGAAATAAAAGAATGTGTAGCTTCAGTATCAATTATAACAACCAAAGGTATACCATTAATGAAACACGTACATCAGATCAATCGATCTTCACTAATAGTCTCAGATCCTGATAGAGCAAACACTTTTCCTTTTCCTTGAGCTTTCTTTGATTTGTCACACTTGGTACTAATGTGCCATTGCTCACCACAGTTGTAGCAAGTCACATTAGCGTCTGTTAACGGCCGTTAACAGAAGGAACAACAAATGTAAAAAAAAATATTAAAAGGATTATTCTTTACAAAATTTTTTTTTAAAAAAACTAAAAATAAAAATGATCATATTTAAAGAAACTAAAAAGATATTTAACGCTACTATCAAATTTACATGTGGGACAGATGAACATCTAGCTAGTTTTTGGAAAAAATAGTAGTAACATTGGAAATACGCATAATATCTAGCTAGTTTTTGGAAAAAATAATAGTAACATTGGAAATTGAGAGAATCTAGTTTGGTAACATCCAAAAATGGCTTCTGGAGGCGAGCACACACATGACCATGACCACCATCACCATGACCATGACCACAAGCACGACCATCACGACGGTTCATTTGTAGGCGCCGACGGTAAAGTCTACCACAGCCACGACGGTCTTGCACCGCATTCTCACGAACCAATCTACTCACCCGGATTCTTCAGCAGAAGAGCTCAACCTCTTATCAACAGAGACTTCAACGAAAGAGCTTTCACCGTCGGCATTGGTGGACCCGTCGGTACCGGCAAAACCGCTTTGATGTTAGCCCTATGTCAAAACCTAAGGGATCGTTACAGTCTCGCTGCTGTCACCAATGATATTTTCACAAAAGAAGACGGTGAGTTTTTGGTCAAACACAAAGCGCTTCCAGAGGAAAGGATTCGTGCTGTTGAAACTGGTGGGTGTCCTCATGCTGCGATTCGTGAGGATATTAGTATTAATCTTGGTCCGCTTGAGGAGCTTTCGAATCTTTATAAAGCTGATCTACTTCTATGTGAATCTGGAGGAGGTATTATTAGTAGTGTTAATCACTTCGTTAGGGTTTTTAGTTGCTTAATGTGTTTCAAATTCAGTTAGAGTAATTGTTTTTAGTATGTTATCCACTGAATGAATAGTTAATTTAGTGTTGTATGTTTGGAGCATCCAAAATAGATGTGTAAAATTGATTTTGACATGTTTGGTTACTCTAGAGTAGAGTTGATTATACTTTCTAGAATTGATTTTACTTGACACTAGTATATGTAGTTTGAATCTAAACGTGATTTTTACTCTGAAATTTCCTATTCAGCTCATTGTTGCAAGAATTTATAAACATAAATCACTTTATCATCAACTCACTTTTGAGCAGAATCAATTCGCTCAAAATCAATTGTCCTTACTATAAAACCAAACACACACTTAGTCCTTAAACTATCAACATCATCCAAAAGTTTTGCCCCTTAAATTTTCCAAGATGATGTCTTTGTTTTTGTGTGACAAAAGGTAAGTAATGTCTGACTGAAGATTGTTTTAGCCTAGGTTCAATCTCGGGTTCTTCGGAACATTTGTTTTTTACTTAAGCTTGATGAAAATGATGTCTAGAACATTTGTTCTTCATTTAAGCTCGACGAAAATGATGTCTGAAATTGGCAATTTTTTTTTTTATCAAATTAGTACTTTTGGATCTGTCGGTTTAGTTCTTGAATTTGCCGTGGATGGACCAATTTGATCAATGCTTTTCACTTTTCAGATTTGGATAACATTTTGTTATTTTGAAAGACTAAGTTGTCTGATGCCTAAAATTTTAGGGACTAAATTGACGATTTAGTGACCCTATGTTGTTATACTAATGAGTTTGATACCAAAAAGTTCAGAGGTTGACATGAGTTTTTGTGCAGATAACTTGGCTGCTAATTTCAGCAGGGAATTGGCTGACTATATTATTTACATAATAGATGTTTCTGGTGGTGATAAAATTCCTCGGAAAGGTGGTCCGGGAATCACACAAGCTGATCTCCTCGTAAGTGCTATATGCTGCATAATTGTATGTGACACTCATAAATTGATCTATCCAACTAATTGGACTTAATTCCAGGTGATTAACAAGACTGATCTTGCACAAGCAATTGGGGCTGACTTGGGTGTCATGCAGCGTGATGCTCTTAGGATGAGAGACGGCGGGCCATTTGTATTTGCTCAGGTTAGTTAAAAAAAATTCTAGTATTTGTTGCATCTTTTCTGGCTTTGAATATATGCGGGAAAACTCGGATTCTTCGCAGTCAGGAAATCTGTCAGTCACGCAGTAAGCACATCAAGAGTTGTTCGATTAAAGATCAGATGGTATCGATCACTTGACGGAGGATACCTCATTGTAGGGAATCCAATTTCTAGGTTGACACCATATTAACACTATCGAGTCATCTAAACTCTTGCATTTACTTCTGCAAAAGTAAACGCAAAAGTTCATATATTCTACTTAGAGAAATATACTTATTTATGTGCACAAATATCCAACAAAAATACTAAAATAGGATTGTTTGATGGTTCACCAAATAGCCAAGTAGCTGCCTTAAGCATATTTTTCATCAAACACTAGCATGTTGGATTTAGTCGGGCTGGCATGTATATTAGGTTTTTAGCTTCGTCTTCGAATTAATTTCATTCTTCTTTTGCTCCATATTAATAGTTGAGTAAAAAAGAACTGGTACAAATAATCAATTTAGAAGAGAAGTAATTCCTCCCAAGAATATTAAAACAAAGTAAATGGCATTCTGTCTTGGTGACTTAGTTAGTCTCTTGTTGGAATTGCTTATTTTTTATTGTTTAAACAACTGAATTGTTCACAAACAACCGTCATGGGTCCATAATTCGAATTTGTACCAACACATACAACAGCAACAACAATCAACCCTTATCACACTAAGTTTATCACACTAAGTGAGGTCGGATACATGAATCAAAATATGCCATAATGTTCTAACAATACGTATCCGAGAAAATTGATTCATAGATAAATTGATGAATATGTTGTATAGTGAATCTTAGATTTGTTTTCTGAATAGGAAATAAGTCGGCAAAGGTGTGAATGAGTATCTATAATGGCAAGGGTGTGAGGAATTGGATTTATAATTGAAACATGGCTACATAGAATTGAATGTGTGTGTGTTTATCTTATTTTATTCATAGAAGTGCGTCAAAGTTTATATGAAGCATTTTTCTTACTCAAGTTTTACTTCGCCTCTAACTATTTAGCTGCTTCAAAATATGGAAGGAAACAAAGTATTATGAGCGAGTTGTGCTTCCTTGTAACATCTTTAAGGCAAATAATAACACATCTTGTTGTGAGTTATGCAGTATTCAATGAAATCACGCACCTTATAGCACAGGCATTTTTTGTTTCTTTTCTGATTTTCAGTTGCTATCATCCTAACAACATTATTTAAATGACCTGTCTTGTATTTCGAATGACGATAGCCCGTCATTTTTTCACTTCTCTTAATTTAACTTTATTTCGACACCAATGTGCAGGTGAAGCACAATGTTGGGGTGGAAGAAATTGTGAATCATGTCTTACAGGCATGGGAGGCAACTACCGGGAAGAAACACCGTTGACATGTTTTTGCAAAACGGTGTTGGATTCAGAATAGTCAGCAGGAATGATATCTAAGAAAGCTGGTAGCTTGAGCGAGGAGCGGAGCCTAGCCTAGTCTAGCCCGCTGTATTTTCGTTAATGATAAGTATCTATTTTACTAATCATGTTACTACCATGGACCTAATCAATGTGTGTGGGTATCTACTATGGCTATGGCTATGGCTACTATGCCAAATAACTGATTTCATTCATGTTAAGCAAATTGACATCTAGATCTCTGAATAAATTAATGGCATGCATAAATGTTGTGTTTGGGGTGCAATGCTAATCTAGTGTATTTAATATTTGTCCCCAAAAATGGGGTAATTACTGGTTTTGGTCCCTAAAACAATCTGTCAACTTTTTGTCTCTGTTAAGAAAATGATCACAGTTGGTTCCTCCCAGTTATTAAAAAAAAAGGACAAAACTAACCAAAAGAGTACGAAGAGGAAGAACTGGAGATGATTTTTGGGAAGAGGGAGTAAACATACTTGAGTATTGATTTTTGTTTGATTTAACAAGCGTATGAACTACCTTGGATTATTATTGTTATTATTATGGTAGATTCAGCATCATGACAGGAAGGCAATTGAGCAACTAGAGACCAATTTTTGCTTGAACTGAAATATATAAATAGTCTGTAAAACCAACAATATATATATTATTGTAAGGGCATTACTTTTGGCACCCTCGCGGTGTTGACGCACCATAGTGAAAAATAAAAAAATCACCCTTAAAATCTGGAACTTAATCGCTAGGATGCACCAAAATCCAACTAAAGTCAAGTCTTAGACCCAGACCATAGATGAAAATATTTGAAGATTAAGTTCCGTAATTTTTTCGGAAATTAACTTTCGGAATCCCCCTTATCATTCCACACCATAAACAATTGAAGAAATAGAACAACATAATTTAAAATAAATTTTTGTTAAGACATTCATAAAGGACGTAATATTACATAGATTTTCGTTAACATAAATTTAACATTAAATTTTATCATCAAGAGAGGTTGATAACATTTCAATATCTTTAGAATATCGTCGGTTGTTATCTCAACTGTCACATCCACCTTGATCAGACTTTTGTTTCATAACAGTGAAATGTACTTTACATAATTGTTAAGTTTTCATTCGTCTTTAGCTCAAATTTGTTGAACTGTATTTTTCATACGTTGTTAATTGAGGGTGAACAATAATGAAGTTTCACAACTCTTCGATTATCTGGGTATTGCAAGAGACACTCTAATGTGGGTTTTAGTCCGACAAGATGGGTGATCTTTATGAACCTAAATTCAAGAGGGGGTTTCTCGTCGTTGAAGTAGACAAATGCAAGATAAGAATATTGAGATATTTTGTGGTGTGTTAGTTAATAACATGAGGGATAACCATATTTATAGATGTTTTAGATCAATAATGACCTCAAAAACCTGATCTTGTCTTAGAGGATATTTCGGAACTTATATTTCAAAAAAACTCATTTGCATTTAGAAAAGCTTAAGAAAATGGTTGGTCTGGAACTTAAATTCCGAATTTATCCCTGTCAGTAGTTGTTTTGCATAAATTGTTTTGCCTGAATGTTTTATTCACAAACAATTTTTTCATTGTTATAGAAAACTTTACAACTAATATTTATATAATTAATGTTGGATATACATTAAAAAGTATCAAAATATATTCAGATTACACCGTTGACAATAACAATTCAACATTACACACAAAAAATGATGTTTGAACCTAAATACATTGTTAGATAAATAAAATGCATCAAAACATGTGCCACCACCTAAATCTATGTCTATGAGTGGTTCCGCCTTTGACTTTTGCTTATTTGATTCTTTTTCAATCTCACTCAACTTGATGAAATCTTCCATCCTATCCAAAAATTTATCCGGTCAAGTTTTAGTTTCCTTTACGGAATGAGTTGTCCACTCCGGTGATGTCCATGGTATAGGACATTCTGATTTCAAATAAACTTGAACAAAATATAATGATTTTAAAAGCCACTCAATACACATAATGCGTATGGTTGGATTTTGATATGAACCACTTCGAAGTGGAAAATATGTTTCTGAGAACTCATATCTTGTTAGATCAAATACATATCCAATTATATGCACTTGCTATAAGATGACCCATTTCAAAGAAGCACGTCTATTTTTCCTCCAGTGGCAGACAACTAACACAAGGAATAACAAATTCATGAATTGCATCGAAATGTTGTTTTTTCCCGTATAGTGTTGTGTATGATTCCTTATGCGCCTTCAATTCTTTGAGAAGTTATTGGCGACAAGTGTATGAATCTCCTCTCTTTTATCGAGCAAAGCTGAAACTACATGATAACCGCAAGTAACGTCACCCTTAACATCAACAATCTGTTTAATGTATTTTGTGGATAAAAATCGACATCTCTTCAATGTGTTCGATTTTTGGTAAAAGCGGTGAATGAGATGGTTTGCTAATGCGAGCACCTTTGGAAACACTTTTTTTGAGATTTTGAAGTTAGAGAATCTAAAAAACGTGTGACAAAATGTTTGAAATAGGAAGAATACTGCTTCGTTGAGTTGTCACTCTGTGTTGGTTTGATTTTCTTAGAGCACCCTTTGTTTTTACCGGTTCCGAGGATGGTTTCAAATATGTGATTTCTGGATAAACAATCTTTTTTATCTAACCTTTGATGTGATATTTCACGCTGTCATCCAACTTTCAAATATATCTCTTGAGTCACTTCCTAATCATTCATGATAGATATATTCGATTTACCATCCTTCATAACACCATCATCATCAAACCGAAGTCTCTTTCAGTACATGTAAACCTCATCCATTTGTATGTGTATATCTACTTTTTTATGTAATATTTCATGTTGTCATCAGCTTTCAAATATCTCTCTTGAGTCACTTCCTAATCGTTCATGATATATATATTTGGTTTACCATCCTTCATAACACCATCATCATCAAACTAAAGTCTTTTTCAGTACGTGTAAACCACATCCATTCGTATGGGTCTATCAAGTTTTATCTTCTTTGAAATTAAACTAGCATAGAAAAAATCGTACGTCTTCCTAAGTGTACAACCATACTTTGAACTATCTGAACCTACTTTCTATGAAGAAGATGTCCTTCATCTATCTTAGCTTAGTTTTAATGAAGACAAAAGTTTATCATAGAAGAAAGATCAAAGAAGAAGAATATTGAAATCAAGTATCAAGACTGGATAAGATTTGGAAATCAAAGGATTGAATAATGAAGATTAAGGTACAATGGCAATTCATATGTATATAAGATTTAGGTGCTAAAAAACGTTTCATCTAAACCATTCTATGTTTCCTAAACATTTATGCATGATTGTCATTCATAGCACAATTTTTAAAAGGCAAAAATTCAAGTTTTTTATTATGAAGCAATCAATTGAGCTAACTCTCTGTTTGAAAAGTTTATTTTTGTAAATTGTGGAAGTTTGAACACCCCCCCCCCCCCCCCCCAATATTACTGTTTTTTTAAACAACACAGTGGTTCGTAAACTGTGGCAGTTTGAAACCGCCGTAACTGATATGTTTTTTGAAACAACACACTAGTTTGCAATTTACACAATTTGAAACCACCACAATTTTACAGTTTTTTCAAAATAACATACTATTTTGAAAAATATGAACCATTATGATTCCAAAATATTACCAATGATCATGAAACTTTTCCAAAACATTGAATCAAATCAAAGAGGCATAATGAGATGTATTTAAGTCAAAATACATCATTTTTTCAATTACCTCTTTCATACATCATTTTTCATATAATTCAAAAAAGTTTTTTCAAGTGTTCATATATCCATTACAATTATACTTTATGCATGACTTTCATATCTTTGAAAAGGAGTTTCATTCAATTATTTTGAGCACTTAAGTGTGTGTGTGTGTGTGTGTGTGTGTGTGTATATATATATATATATATATATATATATATATATATATATATATATATATATATATATGTTTGGATTATGATAAAGAGAAAGAGAAGATCAATTTGATTATCCTGAAATTCAAGCCAAGTCAAATATTACTCAAAATTTTGTACAAGGTTGTATTATTTGCTTAACATTGTTGTTTGGTGTGATCATCACAAGTTGTTGGTGATTTTTGTAAAAGGCTCTTTGATTCGGGGAGAATTACAGTCCGCCATAATTTTGATTTTTGCTATAATAAAAAATGGTGTTGCTTTCTTGTGTTGGTTTATGTTAGAAGATTGTAAGAGATGTTGTGGTGTAAGGTTTGTACAAAAATATAACATAGTGAAATGTCTCTCGGGGTGTGAGGGGACTGGAGTACTCTTGTTTAAAAAGTGAAATCAAGATATATCTTGTGTAAATTTACTTAGTGCACTTTATTTTTCCTACTTTATTGTTCATCCATTCATCATAACTTTCCAGAAAAATAAAAAGATCCATAACATCGTCTAAAAATTAGAAAAAAACTTAAAACCTAATTCACCCCCCTCTTAGGTTGCACTCTATACTTACAGTTGACATTAGAGTAGGTTGAGGTAACTCCTCGATCTGAAAATTATTGTTTCCACTTATTTTATTTTTAAAGATACTGACAGTAACAACAAACCTCCGTGTTTAGTTGGTGAATACCATGATTTTTGGAAGATTTGCATACAAGCGTATCTAGAAGCACAAGAAGAAGAAATATGGAATGCTGTTGAAAATGATTCATACGTTCCTAAGGCGGTCATTAATAATGTAGAACAAGTAAAAGTAAAAGGCTCTCTGAATGAAGATGACAAGAAGAAAGTGATATTAGACAAAAAGACAAAGAACATTCTTCAATCAACCCTAGGTATGGATGAATTCTTTTGTATATCTCATTGTAAAACAGCAAAAGAGATTTGAGATACTTTAGAAGTAACTCATGAAGGCACGGTAGAGGTAAAAAGATCTAAACTAAATATTTTATCACAAGAATATGAAATGTTTAGAATGCAGCCCGGTGAATCAATTATTGATTTGAAAAAGAGATTCGCTCACTTGATAAATCACTTGATGGATCTTGGAAAAACCTTTATAAATGATGTATTAAATCTCAAAATCCTTAGATCATTGACAAAGGCATGCAAATCGAAGGTGACAACAATATCATAAAAGAAAAGTCTTTATAAAATATCTTATGTAGTGTAATAATGTTCGGTAAATTACAAGAATATGAGATATAACTTGAAAGTTTAGAAAAGCATGAAAATCCAGAAAAGAAACTCAAACGTCTTGCCTTAAAAGCTAGAATCAAAGACCATGATAGTAATAAAGAGAATGGATCTCAATCCACTAGTGGTGAAAATGACGCTCTAGTCAAGAAATTTGAAAAGTTCTTAAAAAGGAAAGGACAAAAGAAATGAGTCAGGAAGAAGCACCAAGAAGGAAGATTATTTGCTTTGAATGTAGAAAAAAGACATTGTCAAAAGTGAATTCCCTACACTTCAAAAGAAGAATAAATTCAAAATCAAGAAGGACAAAAGGACAAAGAAAGCATATGTGGCATGAGATGATAATGAGATAAGTTCATCTTCATATGAAGAAACAAACATGACATTAATGGCTTCACACCATTATGATGATGAAGAAAATGAGGTTAATGATTCTGAAATTAATGATATACCTTCATACGATGAATTATAAAATGCTTTCCATGAATTACATGAGGAATTTTTGAAACTTTTTAGAAAATATTCAAAACAAAATAAAACTATTTTAAATCTAGAAAGTGAAGCTAATAACAAAAAAGTGGACTTAGACTTAATAAAAAATTTAACATGCAATAATTGTTCATCTCTTGAGTCAAAAATTGTGGAATTAAACCAAGTCATTGCCAAATATAAAAAAGGGAAATTGGGATTGGATAATGTGTTAAGTAGACAAAGATACTCAAATAATAAAACGAGATTGGATATTTAGATTTTAATAAACCAAGAACAAGTCAAACTAGTTTTGTTAAAGCTAACAACAAATTTCACAATGTTGAACCCAAGAGAGGAATACTTCTAATTCATCCTAATAAGGTCTATGGTAAAAATCCCTATATTCTTAAAGATAGGAATTTCTTTAAGCATACACGTTTTTATTGAAATACAAAAGGCCACAGTCCTAGTACTTGTTACATAAGAAACTATGGTGTTCCGTATGGTGAGTATGTATGGGTAAGGAAAGGAACTAACCCAAGAGGACCCAAAAAATATTGAGTATCTAGAAAGTACTATTAATTGTTTTGTAGGTACTTGAAGGCCATATGTTAATTTTGCCAAATTAAGATTAGTTTGTCAAAATATAAGACCATAATGTATGGTAGAATTAAAGCTTCATTGGATTAAAAATGATTTGAAAAAGATTTACACTTTGATATCAATATTGACATCAAATCATTGTGAAGAAAATAGGTTATTTTTATAAATAGTGTACCATTTCCCTTATATTACGATTCTTTGGATTTTACTCTTTTTCTTTTTGATAATGTAAAAAAGGGGGAGAAGAGAGATGATTGTTTTTGTTGATTTTTTCAGGATACCAAAGACATCATAGTATAAATTGCAAAAGAAATGGGGAGATATACAAGATAGGGGAGCAATCAAGAGTCAAGAAAAAACTTCCCATCAATATATTTTGTCAACATTAAAAAGGGGGAGATTGTGAAGAAGACGTCTTTCATCTATCTTAGCTTAGTTTTGATGAAGACAGGAGATTATCATAGAAGAAAGATCAAAGAAAAAAAAGATTAAAATCAAGTATCAAGATTGGATATGCTTTGAAAATCAAAGGATTGAATCATGAAGATTAAGGTACAATGGTAATTTATATGTATATAAGCTTTAGATGCTCAAAAACTTTTCATCTAAACCATTTTATGTTTTCTAAGCATTCATGCATGATTCCCATTCAAAGCACAACTTTTAAAAGGCAAAAATTCAAGTTTTTTTTGTGAAGCAATCAATTGATGAAATGCAGCAATCGACTTATCAAACTCTCTGTTTGAAAATCTGGTTTTCGTAAATTGTGGCAGTTTCAAACCGCCACAATCTTACTATTTTTTTAAACAGAACAATGTTTCGTAAACTCTAATAGTTTGAAATCGTCGTAATTGATTTATATTTTTAAACAACACACTGGTTCATAATTTGCAAAATTTGAAACTGCCACAATGTACTATTTTTTCAAAACAATATACTATTTTGAAAAATATGAACCATTGTGATTCCAAAATATTGTCAATGATCATGAAAATTTTCCAAAACACTGTATCAAATCAAAGAGGCATGATGAGATGTATTTAAGTCAAAATACATCATTTTTTCAATTACCTCTTTCATACATCATTTGTCATATAACTCAAACAAGTTTTTTCAAGTGTTCATACATCCATTACAATGAAACTTTGTGCATAACTTTCATATCATTGAAAAAAAGTTTCATTCAATTATTTTGAGCACTTAAATGTATATATATGTTCGCATTGTGATCAAGAGAAAGAGAAGATCAAATTAATTATCTTAGAATTCAATCCATGACAAATATTACTCAAAATTCTATCTAATGTTGTATTGTTTGCTCACCATTGTTGTTTGGTGTGGTCATCACAAGTTGTTAGTAATTGTTGTAAAAGATTTTTTGATTCGGAGAGATTCAAAGTCTACCATAGTTTTGGTATTTGTTGTAAGGAAATTTGTTAACATATACCAACCTACTTAGTGTTCTCATGTCCAAGAACAAATTAGGGTTTATCGACGGTACCCTCACTCGAACAACTACAACTCATTTTAATTATGTTCTTTGGTGTCGCTGCAACAACATGGTTATGGCGTGGATCACGAATTCCATCGACAAAGACATATCTGAGAGTGTTCTTTGGATGGGTTTTGCAAAAGACATATGGGATGAGCTCCATGAAAGGTATCATCAGGGAGATATTTTTCGCATTTAAAACTTTTAATTTAAAAATTTCTTCCATCAAAGAGCCTTCTTGTTATGCATCTGCTATTACTAATCCTAACTGGCAGCAAGCCATTGCTTCTGATCTTCAATCTCTCAATAGCACCAACACTTGGGAAATCACACCTTTACCTCCCCACAAACGTGCTATCGGATGTAAATGTATTTTCAAGCTAAAATATTTTCCAAATGGCACTATTGAGAGATATAAAGCTTGCCTAGTTGCAAAAGGCTTTAACCAAACTAAAGGCCTTGATTATTTAGAGACTTTCAGTCCTGTAATTAAAATGACCACAATTCGCTTATTATTATCTATTGTTGCTTCTGCAAACTGACATCTCCACCAATTAGACATTAATACAACTTTCCTACATGGTGACCTTGATGAAGAGGTTTATATGAAACCTCCTCATGGCCTAACTGTTGCTCCTAATATGGTGTGTAAACTAAAAAAGTATATTTATGGTCTTAAACAAGCCAGTCGCCAATGGAATAAAAAATTAACTAACACACTGACTAGTATTGGATTTTCTCAATCCAATGCTGATTATTCTATCTTTACAAAACATGTTGATAACTGTTTCACTGCTATTCTTGTTTACGTTGATGATTTAATACTTGCAGGCACATCTCTACTTGAAATCAATCATATTAAACATATGTTGGATAATAAGTTCAATATTAAGAACCTTGGTTGCATGCGATACTTTCTTGGTTTTGAAATAGCTCACTCATCTGCAGGTCTTACCTTTTGCCAACGCAAGTATTGCCTCGACTTGCTGCAAGACACTGGCCTCTTGGGTGTCAAACTAGCCTCCACACCAATGGATCCTAAATAACCACTTGACAACTTTGACGATCCTCCCTTGCAATATCCCACCACATTCAGAAGCAGCATATGCAGGTTATTATATTTAACTCATTCAAGACCTGATATTGCTTTTTCTGTGGGAAGATTGAGTCAATATCTTGCTAAGCTAACACAACTTCATCTCACCGCTGCTCAACGTATCGTTCGCTATCTCAAAAATGCTCCTGCAGTGGGACTCTTCTTCAAGCGCAGTTCATCCTTCAAACTGACAGGTTTTGCAGAATCTGATTGGGGCTCGTGTCCTACGACTCGCAGATCTACAACCGGCTTCTGCTTCTTCTTAGGTGATAATTTAATAAGCTGGAAAATGAAGAAACAGATTATCGTCTCTCGCTCGTCTTCTGAAGCAGAATACCGTACCCTCGCCAACACGACTTGTGAGGCACAATGGCTTCTATATCTCCTTCACGACTTCAAGATATCTCACCCTCAACTTGTCACCCTCTATTGCGACAATCAAAGCGCTATCTACTTTGCTACAAATCCGTTCTTTCATGAACGCACGAAGCATATCGAGATGGACTGCCACATTGGTCGTGATAAAATTCAATCCAAGACCAAACATCTTATGCCGATCAACACTACCAATCAAGTTACGGACATGTTTACTAAAGCTCTTCACCTAGGTCCTTTTGCAGATTGTGTCTCCAAACTTGGACTGTTAAATCTACACTCCAGTTTGAGGGGACATGTTAACATATACCAACCTACTTAGTGTTTTCATCTTCTGGTTTTAGTTTTAAGCTCTTTTTCTTATTTTTTGACCGTTACTTTCTTTTTCTTTTTCTAGCCTATATATATGGCTTTATATTCCATCTGTAAATAATTGAGTTGAATTAATAAAATTCACTTTTGTCTTCATCTATTTTTTGGGTTATTATGATAACACATTTCTATCCAAAGATGAAGTCTCTTCTTGCGCCATTTGTCAACAAAATTGGTGTTGCTTTATTGTGTTGGTTTATGTTAAAATATTGTAAGAGATATCTTCGCATAAGGCTTGTATAAAGATTTAACATAGTGATATCTCTCACAAGGTGTGAGGGGATTGAAGTACTCTTGTTTGGAAAGAGGAACCAAAATATATCTTGTGTCAATTTACTTACTGCACTTTATTTTTTATGCTTTATTGTTCTTCTATTCATCATAACTTTCTGGAAAAATAAAAAGATCAATAACATCATCTACATACAAGAAAAAGTCTTAAAACCTAATTCACCCCCTCTCTTAGGTTGCACTATATACTTGCTGTAACGCCCCAGTTTTTGTCAGTTTTATTTAATCGAGTCTATTTGATTATTTTATTATTATATTATTTTATTCTTGACATTTATTTGGCAATATATTATTTTTCATCACTGTTTATGTTTTATCGCATTTTGAGGGCATCTGCGAGATAATTGAGTTGAGGGGTAAAATAGTCTTTTAGGGGTTTAGATATTTTATATAAATGGTAAGTGGAAAGAAAAAGAGGGAAGGGAAAGAAAAAGGAAAGAAAAAGGAAAGAAAGAGAAGGGAAGGAAAGGAAGAGGAGAGAAAAGAGGAAAATCGCGGGAACCCCGTTTCGAGCGCGAATAATCGGGTAAGGGTGAGAAGTTTCAATTATATCTTGCTTGTGTATGTATATGTGTTGTTTGTTGTAATTGTTTTGGTTGTTTCGCAACTTTTCGTATCGATTGGAATTAGGAGCAATTGATAGAAATCGATGTTTTCACGGATGAAATTCGATATAAACCGCGTAGAATACTCGTTGATTATGTCTAAACATGTGTTGGTTGTTCTGGTATGAATTAGAAGGGTTTGGGTGGTAGAAATGATGTATTTTGGTCCCATATGACCTAGGTTGACGCTGCTGCGAATTTTGGGTTTCGCGGGTTCGCCTAGCGAACCCCAGCGAAGGAACTGGCGAATGTTCGCTAGAAGGTTCGCCTAGCGAACTTTATGTCTGTTTTCCACTGCCTTGGTTCGCTAGGGTTCGCCTAGCGAATACTGGAGCGAACAGGATATTTTCCAATTTTGTTTTCGTCGTAATTTTCAAACCGTAAGTCCGTTTTGGTCGCCGTTCGAAGCGTTGGAAAGCTAATGAAAAGCTATTTCTATTAAACATGGTTTGGAGGGCAGTAGATGAATTATTTAGGTCATGGTTTTGGAAAAGTGTTGGGTTGTCGGGTTTTATCGCGTATAATGTGTGCGATTGATCTGTTAGCATGATATATGCTTGTGACATGTAACGTGTAGCTTGTAGACCGTTACATGATGTGAATATACATGATGAAATGATTGTGATTTGTATGATTGTTGTGGTAGGTGATGAAATGCATTGTTTGAATTGTTTTCAATGCATGAATATGAGGATGTGTATATTGGTTGGGTAACATACAATGTGGCATTGATATTCATGTGTATGCCTTGTATGATGTTGTGTAATGATAGTGCATGTGATGACATGTTGTGATGATAAAGTGTGGCCGAAAGGCAAATGAATGTGTATGTTGTAATTGGTTTTATATGCATGTTTATGATTACATGTATGTGTGAAAATGAATTGCTTACGTGAAGTTCAATGTATGCTAATTGGTGGCCGTATGGCAAGAAAATGCATTGTTGGATTGATTTCTAATGCATGAATAAAGATGGTGAAATAATTCATATTGATGAATTGTATGTGATTGTAAGAGATGAATGCATGACAATGTTTGTATACGTGTATGCATTTCAAGAATGTCTTGAGTCATTATCATGTGTAGCATAATGATGTGCATTCTTGTGTTGAGGGATTCTAATGAGAATCCGCTACAACGTCGTGAGCCTCTCTTGGTGGAGGTGTGAGCGATCGGGTCGTGAGCCTCTCTCGGTGGAGGTGTGAGCGATGGTTGTAGACGATCGTGAGCCTCTCTTGGTGGAGGTGTGAGCGATCGGGTCGTGAGCCTCTCTTGGTGGAGGTGTGAGCGATCCATAAACATCATGAGCCTCTCTTGGTGGAGGTGTGAGCGGTGGGTGAACATCGTAGGCCCGACGGGGTGTTACTTTTGTAACGAGCGATGGTTCCAGCAGAAGTTCCTGAGTGAACTTGAGATGATTGAGTCGGTACCCGCATTGCATCTGCATAGAGTCGTGAGTCGGTCTCTATGATTTGCGTTTATCATCTCTATATTTGTGCATTGGTGAATAAACATAAATATGTATGTTTATGTGGAGTGATAAGAATTGTGGAAGTGGTCATGATGAATATGCTTGGTTTTGTACATATATACATTGCGATGTATATGAGTGAGTTGTGATGAATTGTGGTGAGAATTGTGAATGGATGCGTTATGTGTGGAAAAATCATGATTTGATTTATTATGTGTGGTATGTTGTATTTGTGGTATGCTATATGTGTTAGTATGTGATGGTATGGGTGAGATGATTTATACATGTGTTTGAATGTGTGTTTGCATATTATTATACAATCTTGATTTAGTTGTTATTTCTCACCCTTCTGCTGTTTTATAATGCTCTATGAGGCATTGCAGATTAGAGTTGCTGGAGGTCTTTTGTGGAGACTAGCCCTCCGTTCTGTTGTCGGTCTTGGTGTCTGCTCTGATACGTAGCACGGGAGTCGGGGAAAACGATTATGTTATTTATGTATATAATTGTTGAATATATTTGGTATTACCTTTTTATGGAAAAGTTTCCCAATTGAGGGTATTCTATTTTATGCTATGTATCAAACTTATGAGCAGGGATGATATTTTGTTTATTTAAATGTGACATCCTTGTTTCTGCCGGAAAAATAACTTTTTAGTTACTCTGATTTTATTTATGTATTATTTATTCGCGATGGGAATTGGGGTGTTACACTTGCACTTTCTCTGATCGTCTGTTAAATAAAATTCAATCATGCTTTAGATATCTTGCCCACCAACTGTGAATAAATTTTGTTGTCTCTGAATGTGTGTTATAATAATGTAAAGTTGTGACCAAATGATGTTTGTATCTTGTTATGTTGATTTTGGAACATTTGGTTCACGAAATCTCAACCTCTACATAAATCACCTTTATTATTTCCCAACCAATTCTTCAATGTAGCATAAACAGATTCAAATGTACTAGTTGTTATATTTCCAAAGTGTATAACCTAAACGGTCCAATCACAAATAATCTTCATGAGTATCTGGTCTAGAATTGTACTTTCAACACATTTTAAGAAATTTTGATATTTTTCACACACCCTCCTTAAATGTATTACATATTCGATAAATAACTCTTCCGTAAAAAAAAAATTATTATAACATTCCATTAGCTAAAATATTCAATCTAAACCAGAATATTTTCTAAAATATTCAATCTAATATATCCAAACATAAAATGCAATTCAATTCATCTATTGTCATATTTTAGTTGGATGTATATCCATTTAGTCTATGTAATTATTTTTAAACATTTTAAAAAATCCTCACTCGATACAAGAATATTTTCTTTTTCTTTATATATATATATATATATATATATATATATATATATATATAACCACCACCATTACTATTAATAATAGATTAATAATTATTTTATTTTGATTTTATTTATTATTAAAAAAAAGTCACTTTTCTGATGTTTTTTGTTAAAGAAATCACCTTTTTATATTTTTTAAATAATATTAATTATTTTTATAAAGTAAAAAATAGTAGTCTTATTTAAAAAAAAAATAACATTTTTATTTAAAAATGTCTTTTGTTAAAAAATATGTTAACAATTTTTTTTTAAATAATGATAAGGGTAATGATAATAATACCTTGAAATTTTATCTATTTAAATATAAATAAATAAATTCTATTGAGAAAAATATAGAATTGGCTTGGTGGCAGAAATGGGAGAATTAATTAAGGCAATGATAAAAATGATATCGGGTACGATTCTCACCCAAACATTAATCAAATATATTTTTACAAAATGAAGAGAAAATTGTGAAACGAACGTTTTTCTGCGGTCTTGGCAAAACAAGTAAGATGCGGTGAGCGTGGATCGAACACGCGACCTTCAGATCTTCAGTCTGACGCTCTCCCAACTGAGCTATCCCGCCGATGTTTGTATTGCTCTCATTTAGTATTATAATTTATAACAAGTTCTGAAAGTACAATACATGTCAATCTGAAATGGAAAATCACATTTGTTTTCAAATCATCGCCGTGTTTTATTTATTATTAAGAATAATAGCCAACTCTGTCTTTCATTTTCTTAATAACTTGATTCAGATATAAGAATGATATCTCTATGCATGAGAGCCATCATAGACTTGATCGTAGTTTCATATACACTGCTTCATATTAAAGTATCCATCATTGCTAACTCGTGAAAATGCATAACTAGTTAGATCAATAACACCACATATATACACCCTTTCATTTGAAGCAACATTGCAATATAAATATAAAACAGTGTCAGTATTCACACATACACACAAACTTATCATGTCCATAATACACGTGACGAAAAATATACATTCAAAAATCTGTCAAGAAAATTAAACTTCACTTTTTGATCAATGCACTATCATATTAACAAAATCATATCCCATTTGCATATATAAAGTGCATGCACCAAAAAAGTAGATGAAAAATTAACAAACCAATATAGTGACTGACAGCAATGTTACCCTGCTACTTTCTAAAAAGAATAGCTATGTAACATTCATGTCACTCACTATGCCACACTAGTACTTATAATACTATGTCACGTATTAGTCAAACAAGTTTCCAAGTGCGTTTATCTTTCCACATGCAACTGGCAACATCTCCTTTTGATTTTCTCTTTGAGGAATCACATCTTGGTAACATGACATAGTTGACTCATCACTACCTCCTTCAATCACTCCTTGCTTTTTCATATACTCCATTTTGTCTTGAAACAGATAAATCAATCCTATGAAAGTGACTTCCACTGTGAAAACTATACTCCAAAACATTGTGCTTTTTAACGTTCTCTTATGATACGCTATTAATCCTGTGTAAACATTGATGATCCCCACAAGGGACACTATTGTTCCTAGTATCCAATGTACAAAGTACCAAAAACTCCTCACTTTCTTTCCTCTATGAGGTCTGAAAAATCCAATGAAAGCTTGCAGTAGTATAGCACCGTAAAGTGCTAGACCTAATCTTTGATGATTGTTATCAAATGAATTCTCAAATTTTTTCAATGACATAGCAGCTCCTACTGTGGCAAGAAGCACTGAAAGCATCTGTTTGATGAAATGTTAGATTATAATTTATATGTACAATGAGGTCATTTCAAATGATAATCATAATAATTAAAATAGATAATACTAATATAATCATGTTTGGTAGTATAAAATAAAATAAATAATTAAAAAAAAAACATTGAACACACCACTATAAAAGTTAAAGTATGCTATGATTATGTTGTCACACAGATCAAAACTTGAATGATTACATAATGTAACTTTGAAGAAAGTATCTTATATACTCCACTAATCAAGTTTTTAACAAAATTAATCAACAAATTAATGGAAGAGATATATAGTATATAGTACATGACCTGAAAAGCAACATGGAAATAGAAGAGTATTCTACTCTTTCTTGATCCAGGTTCAGCTTTATTTGACCCTCTGATTGTAAGTATTCCAAGAGGCATTAACAATCCCATTGAACCCCATAGAAGAAATCCATGCAGTGCTATATCAGATGATTTCTGATGATGATGATTTACCTGCTATATTAAATAATTAATTAAGTAACCACAATACATAGGAAACTCCAAAGATTGAAATCGATACATACCTTGTGAAGTTTGTTATTTGTGTTCCTGTGGCTGTTGAACAGATTCACCTCCTCCAAGGTTGTGCATTGAGTGAAGGGAAGAACACAAACATAAAATGAAACCATAACAAAGCACACTAACATGTGAGAAATATGCATATTTAGTTACTACACTTTGTTTCTCACACTGTGTCTCTCTGAGTTTTGAAGTTAAAGATGGTTTAGGATATGATGTTTTTGGTATGGCAGAAGAGGTTATAAGGTGTGTTAATGAAGGGACTTTATCTGCTTTTTATATAAAGAAGCTTTGAAGGTTTAAAGGGATGATACATTATACATGCAAATGCAATATGAATATGTTAATTGAATGTAAATTTAAGATTATACTAAAAATAAAGTATTAAAATGAAAAAAGTTGGGACTATATTACCCTACCTCACTTTTCTAACGTGGGGTTGGTTGACATTTGATACTAATAGGTCAAAATTTTATTGATATGCGTTTGAATTTATATAGATTTTGAGGTGGACAATTTGTATGTAGATGATTAAAGTGGATAAAGTTATGTCAGATCAATCCATGGCATTTTTATTCTTAATTAATTATTGTTTATTTAGATTTTTTTTAATAGATTAGTAGTTAGAATTCAATTTTTAAAGGTGAACAAGTGTAATATTGTGAATTTTTTTTAATATAATTTAATTTTTTAACTAATTTACCAAAAAATTAACTTTTCAAAAAATTTACCAAAATAGCGTAGTTTAGGAATGGGGTATAAGGGAGGCGCCATATGGGATGACGCCTCAGTTAGAGGCAAAATGCCAAACCATATGGTGCCTCAGGCAATGGTGGGGTGCCCTAGAAATTTCCTGAGGAGTAACCATATGAAATGGCGCCTCGGGTATTTAAATTTTTTTGTAATATATAAAAAATTATATTATTTAATATGTTATGCTGTGCCTATAAATAATGGATCACCTTCACTTGTTTTTGCACAACAATTGTCACCTAAACCCTAATTTCCTCCCTTCCCTCACCAATATCCCAAACTCTCCCTTACTCAACACGATGTCTTCATCCTCAAATAGCCGGCCGTCGTCGTCATCAGCAACGGAGGAGGAAAAGTGGCCAGAGTTTCCACTGATGAAACGAAATGCCCTAGTTATATATTCAGATGTCAAGCCTCCGTTGGAGATGCTACTCTGGAACACCCAGACGTTGGAGCATTTGCACAGGGAACTTCGCCGCTGGCTACCAGAAGAAGTTCAGGCAGGTGAAAAGATCAGGAAGATAGAGAGGCATGTTGAGGAGCCTGGTCCAAATGGAGTAACCCGCAGTTGGAAAAAAGTGGTGAGCAATGCCGGTGTCCTCATGATGATGATGTCAAAACAGGAAATTAAGTTGATGGTTGTAATTGCCTAGATAAGTTGTTTTTATGTGTTGTTATTGTTATTGTTATTATTATTGTTATTGTTATTTTATGATTTGGTAATAGGTTTCGTTAAGTGATGTTTCGTTTAGGTTTGTTATGTTGTTGTATTGAGTTATGTATGCCATCAATGAAATGAAACTTGTTCTTATTATAAATAGATAAGATTACACAAGTAATTATGCCGATGTGCTAGAACCTAATACATTTGGACACTTAGTGCGATTGTGGCCTGGCTGGCGGCACAAACTACACAACCTCACCATTTTTCCACCTGTATCCATCTCCGTTTGAATCTGGCTGCTGATAGGGCGACCCTTTTTATTTCTTCGCATCAAGTCGTTATGCCACACAATTTCGCCTTCGTATGTAGGCTAGTAGTCCTCCTTTGCGACCACTTGAAAGCTTTTACGGTACACATTACATAGAGTACTGACTTGGTGAAGAACATGGAGATAGTTGGTTGGGTCCAGTCGGGCCTTGGAACAGGCTGCTATGACATGGGAGCAAGGCATACGAAATGCCTGAAACTTTCCACAGTCACACCAACTCCTATCTAGTTCCACTCGATAAGATCCCCTAGGCAGTCCTTCGTTGTGATCAATAGACTCTACAATACTGAAGTGTCCTGCAAAACGGTCGAAGACCGTGACGACGTGTGTGTTAGCCTTTGCAACCTCGTCCTTCATGAATGTCATGGAATAATCACTAAACAGCTGCCCAGATTGTATGACCGAAACCCACATAGTACGTCTGGTATCAAAGAGCACAGCGAGCCTAAAATAAGTTGACCTCACAAGAGCGGTTATCGGCAGGTTCCGGATGCCTTTGAATACTGAGTTCATAGACTCAATGAGGTTTGTTGTCATATAGCCTCATCGCCGCCCATTGTCATACGCCCTTGTCCACTTCTCCTGTGGTATGTTATCAATCCAACTCAATGCTTATGGGTTTATTTGTCTGATCTCGTCCCGGTAGTATCTGAACGTAGGCTCTGTTAATGCATATCCCGCGTTAGTAACCAGCTGCTTTAGGCCCTTGTCTTTGAACGCCCGCGGGACATTTTGCTCGATGTGTCTAATGCAATACACGTGGCTCGATGGAGGATCCTGCCAGCCGTTATCAGGATTATTGTAAGCACTATCGATTAAGGGATGCCCATCGGAGATCAGACATACATCAGGTTGGGGAGCAACATATTGTCGGAGATTTTTTAAGAAAAAACTCCAACCTCCAGCAGTCTCCCCTTCAACTAGAGCGAATGCGATAGGGAAAATGTTCTTGTTGCCATCCTGTGCCACGGCTATTAGTAGCGTGCCCTTATATTTTCCGTACAACCATGTTCCATCAATTTGAATTATAGGTTTACAAAACGCAAATCCTTTGATGCATGGTTCAAATGCCCAGAAGATTCTGTGGAAAATGCCATTTCCACTTACACAATTCCCGTCAGGCGTATATGCCGGCAACGTCTCTAACAAGACAACAGTACCTGGAGCATATTGTTTTAGGGCAACGAGGTATCTTGGGAGGTCTTTGTAAGAGTCCTCCCAATTTCCAAAAATACTTTCAACCGCCTTCGTCCTAGCAATCCACGCCTTCCTGTACGAGGGAGTATAGTTGTATCTTTGCACCATATGAGTTATGATGGTACTGACTTTCACAGAAGGGTTGTCGCTCACGATTGATAGAATTTCGTTGCAGATCATCTGAGAGTCGAACTTGCGATGATCCTGATTTGGATTGGTTAGTATGCAAGTGTGCTCCGGACCCATTGACCCTATCTTCTAGGAATCGCTTCGCTTCCGGAAAGATGTCGCTAGTCTAAAGGGGCAGGCCTCGTTGCGGTAGTAGATCTTGTATAGAGTCGGATTTGTTCGATCGACTTTATAATCTGCAGCCAAGTTCATATGGTATTGTTTAATTGCTCGAACACAATCTTCTTTTGTACGAAAATTATCTCCAACTTTCAGTACTTCCTCCGACTGTTTGTATGGGTCGTAAAAAATATCTGTTGATGGTTGATCGTCGCCTAGGCTTAGTGTTGTCATGTGTTGGGGTGGGCGATAAACATGATTGTCTGGCAATTGGTCTGCCTCGTCGCCGTTTATCATTTCGTCAACAACGTCCTCCGCTTCTTCTTCCTCCTCGTCAACTGCATCCACCTCAGCTTGTTCATAGTCAGAATCATTGAAAACCTGCGATACCTCAAGTTGTTGAGACAATGGTTGATTTTGTAACGTAACATATACCTCGTATTCGTGTTTTCTTTGTGGGTAGAGTGATTGAGGTCAGTCTTTCTTTGAGGGTATAATTGAGGTTGTATTCGTTTTGTGGGTGCGATTGAGGTCGTATTCGTATTTTCTTTGTGGGTAGAGTGATTAAGGTCAGTCTTCCTTTGAGGGTACAATCGAGGTTGTATTCGTTTTGTGGGTGCGATTGAGGTCGTATTCATGTTTTCTTTGTGGGTAGAGTGATTGAGGCCAGTCTTCCTTTGAGGGTACAATCGAGGTTGTATTCGTTTTGTGGGTGCGATTGAGGTCGCATTCGTCCCTTTCTTTGCGGGTAGAGTGATTGAGGTCAGTCTTCCTTTGAGGGTACAATTGAGGTTGTATTCGTTTTGTGGGTGCGATTGAGGTCGTATTCGTGTTTTCTTTGTGGGTAGAGTGATTGAGGCCAGTCTTCCTCTGAGGGTACAATTGGGGTTGTATTCGTTTTGTGGGTGCGATTGAGGTCATATTCGTATTTCCTTTGTGGGTAGAGTGATTGAGGTCAGTCTTCCTTTGCGGGTACGGTTAAGGTCGTATTCGTCTTATTTTTCAGCACGCTCCATTTCGTTATTCTCACCGTTAGCAAATTTCCGGGGCTCTTTGGGTATTCAATCCCCGTGTATCCTGGAATGTCTGAGAGCCGTCGCTATCATACCTTCAGGACCAAGTTGATTGAATAGGGGCAGCTGTAGCACCCCAAAATTTGCCCTCTTTACTTTAGTACTAACTGGCTTATGTTCCATCTCATTTTGCATTATCATGTGTGCATATCATTGGTTCTTAGCATGGGGTCAAGGTGCCTGAGGCAAGTTCAAGAGGAGAAGATGTTCTTCAAAGGGTCAAGCAAGAGTCCTTGTATTGTGGATCACCCTCTCCTAACCAGTGCAGAAATTAGGGTTTTGAGAATCTTGGGTTTATTGCCCCAATGGGCAAGCTTCTTGGGTTTTTATCATCACCAAATGGCATATCTTATCTTTGTTGGAGAGGATACACATCATATTCAGAGGAATTTGGATTTGGAGACTGTGTTATTTCCTCCTAGACTAAGGGTACCAAAATTAGGGTTTGCTATAAAGTCAGTTTATTTCTGATTTTTTGGGCAAGACTTGATTCCATGGTATTCCTTGGGTCCCTAAGTGTCTAGGAATGGAAGATTGTCCATCAGTTTGGTCCAGGAGAAGTTCAATTGGCCAATGGATTGGGAATCAAGTGAATTAGGTAAAAGTCAACAGTGAGAGGGGAAGTCAACTGTGGAATTCTGAGGTTCTCTCCAAGGTTTTCAAGGTCTCACATCCTCATATGGTTCTTCAAGGGTCAAGTTTCATGCCATTTATCAAGAATCAGGAGTTGGTGCAAAAGTTACTAAATATAGAAATGACCTATAATTTGAAAGTTTCCTTTTTGGGCAAGTTCTTACACTACATTCAATTTGACCTTTCATCATTAAAAAAGCTTCAAATGAATTTTCCTCAAACATGAAAGTTGAAGATCTTTTTCTCCCCTTTCCAACAAGTACTAGTGGGTCTCCATATCATTTGTGAAACTCAAGTTATGACCAAAAGAAGGCAAAGTGGTTTTTTAGGGTTTTCTCATGGTTCCATTTGCATTTTGGGACATAGTGACCTATAATTAATTCTATTGCTTCAAGGCACATTCTAACATCAAAGTAAAATCCATAAGGACTATTTTTGGCATTTTAATCAAGTGGATCCATGGTTTATTCTTCACTTATTTTCCATTATTCAAAATTGCAAGAGGCATTAAAATTCATGAATCAAAATGTTTCAAGGCCCAATTTCAATTTAGGTGTGATTAGCAATTGATCAATAAGTGATCCATCATAGAATGCTTGGGTGTGCATGTATGGAGGAGGGTGTATTTCACATTATGCAAATTTGTCAAAAGGCCCAAAACTCATTAACCAAGGAGTGATTAAGACCTAAATGATCAGATGTGAAATAACCCTAAGTATTTAAGTTTACTCATGCACTATTGAGAAGAGAACACGTGATTTGGAGGAGGAAAAAAGCTTGAACCCTAAAACTTGGATCATTCGTATCTCTCAAGCAAGAAGAGCTTTTCCAAAAATTCTTTCACAACTTTCATCCTTGGCATCTACAGAATACAAATCACTCACCGTTGGAGGCTAAGAGCAAGGGAATAAGTTGCTTGATCTCAGGTTAGTGATGTTTTTCATGGTCTTAAAACTCTCTTTTTAAATATGCATAGTGATTTGTGGTGTGTACTGATCATTCTGGTATGTTTTGTTTTGAATGTGGACGTGTAATATGGTTGCTGTGTGAGTTTCAAGTTTTGAATGCAAACCTTTTCTCATTCGTTTTTCATGATACGTTGATTGTTTGTGATTTTTGATTGGATATTTGAGATCCTGATGATTTTCTGGTCAAGATGATGTACTAGCATGAAATTTCTGGGCAAGTTTTGGTTGCACGTCGCCGGAGAAGACGACCGGAGCTAGGGCTCCGACGTCTAATTCTCCCTCCGGCCAGATTAGGGTTTCAACGAAGAAGAGATAATCCCAGCCATCCATTTTGTTGATCGTACGGTTCATGCATTGCCATGTTTATTTTTTTTTTTATTTTTATTTAATGATCACATGTTTATTACCCCATGCTAACTATCGTGCACCTCTGATCTTGTCCTCTTATCTTGCGTACTTTTCACTTTGTTGACTTAATGCCGTGCGTATGATGAATCATGTGGCCATTATTTTGCCAACGAATTAAAATGAGAGCGTGCAACTCACGTGGTGTGTGCATGGTGTGCTGATCAGTTTGGTGTGTGCGTGTTCATTTCATTATGGTGTGCATGTTTATCTGGACCATTGATCTTAAATACTGTTTGATTAAGTTGACTGAGTGTGTGACGTTGGATCAATCTGAAGGTGATGGTGAGTCAACTGGGTTGACTGAAGCCCACGTGAGCCCTTTTTTCTATTTTATTTTTTTTTCTGATGGATTTAATGTTTGGGCCTACTTTTCACACCCCTCATTATGAGCCCAGTTGCCTTTCCAACGTGTTTTTGTTACTTTTCACACCCCCTTGCACATTTTCATATTTTTATTTTATTTAATTGTCTGCATTTCATTTCAAATTTTTAAAAATAGTTAATTGCATTAAAAAATTCCCAAAAAATTCATGCATGATATTTATAATTTTATAAAATTTTCACAAATTTTATTTTATTATTTTATTTTATTTTTAGCATCTGAAATAAATATTTGTTTATTTTCTTTTTGAATTATTCATATCATGCATACCTAAACTTGTAGAATTTTGTTCTCATAGCATACAAAACCTTTTGAATTCATTCTTTTTGCATTCATTCACCAACACACTGGATTGAATTAAAATATTTTTCTCTCATTTTTAAAATAATTTCATATTGCATTTTAGTCCTCCTTTTTTGCATATTGAGCCATGTTTCTCATCTGACTTTGCATGATTGTTTGAGTGACTTTTATTTTGAATTTTGGCATGAGTTTGTAATATGTTGTTGGGCTCTGGTTGAGCTATTTTGATGATTAATTTGGTAATTTTAAAAGGTGTTTTGCTAATTGTTTGATTGCTTTTATTTGAGGTCTTCTTGTATGCATATCTCTGATCATGTCTGGTTACCTGTTTAAAAAGGCACTTGTGCCATTGTTTTGGGATTGTGCCTTTGAGTTCTTAAACCATGTTTGAATTGTTATAGGTCACTTGACTGCCATTATATGTCATTGCTTGGGTTTCATTAGCCTTATTATTACTTATGCCTGTTTTGTACTAACCTTTTACGCAGGGGCCGAGGTAAGTTATTTGAGGCTGTGGATAGTTATCCATGTCCACCCCCACTCTTTCTGTCTCTCATCTTTTCTTTTCTTTAGGCTTAGGTTGTCGTCGAACCTCACTAACCGTAGGTCATCCATGCATGATAACATTAGGACTCTTAGTTTCCCTTTAGAGTTTCCTTTGTGTCTTCTCTGTTCTCGTCTCAAAACTTCTTGAAAACACTTAATAAGGATAAAGTGTATTGCGCACGAGCCTTAAGCGTGGGGAATGAGAAATGAGGGGCTTCCTCTCATCTTTCTAGAGTGCTTAGCGAGCGTCCTGTTTTGGGACGATTCGTTAAGTATTCGTCCCTGTGCCCTAGACTTTGGTGCAATGCAAGTTACGAACTAACTCAAGTCACTTCTGTCTTAAAAAATACAAACAAACTTCAAACCTTTTTGTCCTTCGGGATTGTCAAACTAAAGGCTATTTTCAAAAAGGGCACGTTACTTTCCGTCTGAGTCGCAAACAGGCATCGACCCTAACTGCCGGACGCGAACTTAGCGTCGCTCATAAAAAACACAAAAAGAACTTGGTCCGAACTACGTTGACTCTGAATTTCCCATTGCACAAAGGGAGTACGTAGGCCTAGGACGTCGACGTCCTACCGAGTCTGTCTTTGTTTTCCCCCGTCTTAGTACAGCCATAGATGATAGGATAACTCACCCTTAGAATAGACAACAAGCGTGGATCCCATCGAGTACGATGGACGCGTGGGGTGCTAGCACCTTCCCCTCGCGTAACCGACTCCCAAACCCAGGTTATGGTTGCGAGGACCATTCCTTTCCCTTTTCCTCAGGTGTATGCGGTGTTCCCTTTCCCTCTCTTGGGATAAATTTACACGGCTGACGACTCAGTTTTTCGCGCCACTTTCGCGTTTGTACCTGGATGAAAATCCTGGGAGCGACAGTTGGCGACTCTGCTGGGGATGACGGTTAACCTATGCTGGTCCATCCCCTTTAGCGAGTCGATCCTAGCGCTTGTTTGCTTTTTGTTGGGTGTTTATTTGTTGTGCTATATTATGTTGTATATTACCGTTTTACAGCTTTTACTGCATTGCATTTCATTTTTACTACTGTCATACTGGATATTGCTGTGCTGTGCTGGCTGTTTCTGTTTTGCAGGTTGGGTTGTTCTGAGAGATAAGCCCAATACCCAGGCTTGAGTACACCCTAGGACTAGAGTGGAAAGTAGTGGGACCTACGTGCCCGCTTGGTACGTTTGTGTGTTCACGAAATTCACAACCAGACGAGGCTATCTTGGGACGCATTCTAACGTGTGTGTCTTACGCATGTTAGGATGTCGATCTAGAGAGCTGTCGACTCTGGTGACCGATCATCGAGGACCTTAGTGGAAACATCCCTCTTTAGTGGTGACAGTGGCAAGCCACATCCTGTGGCAAACCCATTCGCACCCGAGGGCCCACTTTGGAACTCGCATAGGATGGCCCCTATCTTTTGAAGAGAATCAGTGGAGGCACTCCTCGATTGACGATAGTACTGTTCTGTTAGAAAAGTATTAGTGGGGGTTGTTTTTAATCGTATCCACAGGGATTGTTTGATATTTGATGCGTGCCTTTCAATAGTTTCGATATTCTAAGTTAACGGTTTCAAAAGTTTCTCAATTGTTTTTAACATTCACTTATAGCAAAGATTAATTTGTCACAAAGATTTTGTAAAAGGTTTTATAAAAGCATGTTAAGGTTAGGTTTCGCTAATCCTTTCCATGTATAAATGATTAATCAAGCATATGAACTCAGTTTCCGACCAACATAACCGCGTATCCTCCCGACTAAGTTCATGTCTAAAGCAAAATCGTGAGTACCGTTGTTTAAACCGTTAGATGATGTCTCACGCTAACAATCTAAACAACGATCATTAAGATCAATACAATGCGAATAGCAAATCCCAAATCTATGTCTAGAGTTTGGTTTTTAAGAGATGAAATTGTTAGGTCAAGATTTGTGGAATCTATGTCTAGAGTAAAACAAATCCAACATAAAGCATTAAGAGAAAACAACTTCATCTATATTGATCAAAGACTTTGTTCATATACAATAGATCAAAAGCAATACATAAAAATAGAATCAACTACATCTAACCTCAACATAGAGGGTTTAGCTACCACTTCTCATGGTAGATTGGATAACAAGTAAAGAGAGGAGATGAGTAAACATCCACGCCGAATAATCAAGAATGGATGCAAAATCAGCTTCTCCAAGTGAAAATACAAGCTCCAATGGTAAAAAGACTGAAAACTATGATTTTGGATCAAAATGAAAAAAAGATCCCTCCAACATAAAGTGAAATTCTATTTATACATAGCAGAATTCTGCAGTATTCGTACTGCGAACAATCCATTCGCGCTGGGAATGAGGAAAAATGGCACTTTAAGTGCCTCTGAGACTTAAACCGCCCCAAGCAGAAATCGTGGGTTCGCACTGCGAACCCTTCATTCGCACTGCGAATCATTCGCTAGCTACATTCGCACTGCGAATAAACTAGCGAGCCAGAATTCTCAAACCTAGAACTTACTGCCTCTCTTCGCCAGCACCTTCGCACTGCGAACCAACCAGCGAACCTTCGCTGGACCCTCGCCAGGAGTTCGCAGTGCGAACACAAGGTAATCTCAAAGTTGGAACTCTCTGCCTCTGCTCGCTGGCGCCTTCGCTGGCTCTTCGCAGTGCGAACCTTCGCCGGGCCTTCGCCAGATTGTTCGCACTGCGAACACCCTGTTGCAGCTAAAAACTCAGTGGAAACTTGCATTGGTTCCATGTGTTCTCAATTTTGCTCCTTTCATGCCTATACCTGCACATTGACACACAAATTACAAGCTCCACACATATATTCCAATGTAAGCGTTACAACACAATTTACCGCTTAAATCCATAATTTACCGTTAGAAAGAAATGAAAAATGCCAAGTATTTCATACAAATATATAACATGTTTGACATCTAACAAACTCTCCCCAACTAACTCTTTGTTTGCCCTCAAGCAAAGTATGCCTCTCAAGAGGATTTGCTCAAGCACGCAATTCATCCAAGACGTGAAAAACGGCTCAACTAAACAACGATCACAACAATGCACAATTACACAATTTAAGAATCTAATGTAAAAGAACTTGTCTCTTAAACAATTTCAAACAATGTTTCAAGAAACAACTAACCCAACATACACATGTCATTCTACACTCCTCTTCGAAAAAGGATTGAAGATAAACGTGCGTACAAGCACGGGACAATTACACTCAAATGACAAATGATGCAATACTAAGCAATTCATACCATATCTCAATGGTCATAACAGAAATCATGGAAGTAAAAGATCACTAAGGACTTCAAGGTTATAGCTTGGTCGGGTGAACAAAAAAAAGGACATTTCTAACGGTCTTTGAAACGAAATTGCCGACGCAAAAGAACATTCACTACACACATATTCACACAACACACTTCATTTCACCAATTTTTCCTTCCACCTTCACAAACTATAGTGCACACTTATTGATTCTATTATTATATTATTTTTTTTATTCAAGCAAACATCTTCTCCCTTGTACAACATATACACACTCTTTTCATGACATGCTTGCTTGAAAATCTTTTTTCAAAATTAGGAGTAATGCACCTATCTTCTTTTTATTCTCCCCAACTCATTTTCAACTCAACCAAAAGTGAATGTTCCTTGCTTTTTAAGGCAAGGAAATCAAAGTAAACAATTTTCAAAGGTTAAAGAAGAAAATGTTAGAAACTCACCAAATTCAATGATGAACCAAACTTGCTAATTATGTACATAAAACAAGTTCATCATTCAATTGAGTTCTAAACTATTTAGGCTCAAAGGGGCTACCAAATGCTCTCTCCTCACGGGTGAATTACTATATGGATATAGTTGTGCTCAAATTCAAACAAGTGCCTTGATCACTTCTCATACTTCCACAAAATCACATGGTCACAAGATAAGGCATGAATTAAAAGTAAAGACAACATTCATCACAATCCTTAGCATATAGTAATACTTTGGAGGCTACTCACTTTAATGGCTGTTGATCCTAAAATGACACATGCATTCAAAGGAAGTTGTAACATGAAACAACATTTTCAATCGCACCAAGACACAAAGTTCTAAAACATACATAATTCTCAAACTAGGTAACGATATACCTTGTCGCAATACAATGCTTACGGTACTATCATAGCCCTCACATCTTGGAGGAATCTCCCTTTAAAACACAAGAGTCTCCAACCTACTTCCCCAAATTCATCCTAAAAGAAGGAACATCAAAATAACACATATGCACAGTTTAAGAGTTGAACATTCGTCAACTGAAGAATTCAACTCTTACTAACACTTAACAACAAAAACATACTTAAGTGTTGAGCATTCGTAAACTGAAGAACTCAACACTTAATACCATAATTAAAAACCAACAATTTATTAGTAAAGCGAAACAAAAATTTTTACTGCAAACCATAATCATTACTAATAATAATCATAAAGTGCCTGGTGTATAAAACACATACATATCCCAAAAAGTACCACACGAGTACGAGTACATCAATATTAGACTAGTAAAAGCTGAAAAAACAAAATACAAGAAACTTCACTTTGATGACCAAAGGAAGTGTACAAGTCTAAGATCCAAAAAATCAGTCCTCCTCGGACTCAGTCTCGAGAACATCAGTACCCTGCTCATCCTCAGGCTCAGTCCCTAGTACATCCGTCCTCTGCCCATCATCATCATCATCAGAAATCATAATATCATCGCGATCTCCCCTCTTCTCAGCATCATCATCAGCAACAGGCTCAACAACATCCTCTCCCCAACTGAAAACAGGCCTGGCCTCAGGCCATCCAGCATACGCGAGGAACTGCTCCCTTGACATCATAGTGTGTTGCGTAGAAGGGTCACGGATCTGCAATTGGAGAACCTGCAAAGAATCATGAATATCAGTCATGGCACGTTGCTGGGCAGCCATCCAATCCCAATTATATTGGCAGATCTCCTGCTGATATGGATAGAAGCTGTGAGATCCAGAAGCAGCACCCTGGCTTGTACCGGCCTCAGCACCAGCACCAGCCCCAGAAGATTCAGCTCTAACACCCTTCGGTTTGCAGAATTTGTCGACATATCGATCATCGATAGTCGACGGCACAGTAACTTGACGACGCGAAGGCAAAGTCACTCCAGCATCAGCACATAAGGTCATAATAAAACAAGGGACATTCTTCCTCGAAGCATTCCCACCTAAACCACTCTCAACGATGGCCCTTATTTCATCAGCAATGATCCTTGCGACGTCAATTTCTACGTTAGTAAGGATACTGTGGACAAGGTGAGCCAAACGAATCAGAACTGTGGAGGAATGTGACTTTGGCGTAATGTTGGTCACAACCAAAAGTAAAACAAGTTGAGCCAAAGGCACCATATCCTCACGGTGATATCGAACAGCCACTCCTGAATGATTAAACTTTAGATTTTTACCTGGGCGTAGGAGATCACGAGTCATTGCGGCAATATCACGATAATTACTCAGCGTCTCATGATACCTATCCTCTTCGCTAGTACGCAGTGGAAGGGGGTCTCCAAGAACTCTGTTAATAGTTCTTCTGTCAAACCTTACTGTTTTCCCGCCAACAAACGTAGTCCAAGTAAACAGATCGCCCTCATCAGGAAGGGCGTTGACGTAAAACTGACGAACCATTTCCACATTGTATGAATCAACAGGATTTATCAGTGTATCCCATTTTTTTGCAGTTAACAGGGCAGCAATGGCACGATAACTTCCCTGCTCATTCAGAACAAACCTCCTTTCCGCAAGGATGGTCCTTGCTTCTAATAGCTGATACCTCTGAGCTTGTCTAATTCCTCTGAACCGAGTCTCATCAAAACGGACCGGTGCTTGTCTTGATGTGGATGCTTTTCTTTTCCTGATCATGGTTTTAGGACCCATCTGCATAAATGACAAACAAATCCACACAAAAACACCAAGACAGATCATTAGAATTAAGGACAGTCATGCCTCAGAATGAACTATCAGAAAAAACAAAAACCTACTCGCACTGCGAAGCCTGGCGAACACTCGCCCCAGGTTCGCAGTGCGAACAAGCCAGCGAATGCACAAAAATTTTGAAAAAAATTATGCAGACCCAGATTTCACAACATAGATGCTTCTACATGTCATTTAAAACCTAAAATAATCAGAAACGTTGACATGCACAGAAAAACCAAACCAGAATTCTACCCTTAAGATTTCTCATGTAAAATTCACCAACAAAGTTACAATTAAACAGTAAGAGTAAAGAAAAGAAAATCAAACCTTGTTAGGAAATGGTAGTTGAGTACAAAACAGGAGAGAAATTGACAGCAAAATGCACGTGAGAGGGAAAGAGAATTTGAGAGGGTTTTTTCTCTTTTTTTTTTTTTTTTGGTTTATGGTTGAAAGTGAAAGTGAAAGACTAGGGTTTGGTCCCCCCCAAGTCAATCAGCACTAACACATGGGTCTTGGGCCTACGTGCAGGCCCACCCATAAAAACCCTCATTTTTACTGATGTGGCAGCAAAACAACCAAGACTGGTTCGTTGAAGTTCGCAGTATGAATGGCCAGCGAATTCTCGCCCCAGATTCGCAGTGTGAATGAGCCAGCGAACAAGACAGTTTTTTTCAAAATTACAGGTCTGTCTTGCTGCCATACTTCCAAATGTACAAAATGTAAAAATGACTGAAAACAGCAAATTAAAGCAAAAATACTTACAATGTTGGGGTGCCTCCTAACAAGTGCTTGTTTAACGTCGGCTAAGCTCGACGGTCCATCACGACCTCACGGATCGCGGAAAGGCACAATTGCGGAATTCCGCTCGAAACCTCCTCCAAGGTACACTTTCAGCCTCTGGCCATTAACTGTCCAATTTTCCTTTGACGTTGTGTCCTCAATTACGATTGCTCCATAGGGCTTGATTTCCACAATCCGAAACGGACCGGACCATTTAGATCTTAATATTCCGGGAAATAATTTTAATCGAGAATTGAACAATAGGACCAGCTGTCCGACCTCAAACTGTTTGATGACAATTTTTCTGTCATGGTAAGACTTTACATGCTCCTTATATAATTTATTGGAATCGTACGCCTGAAGGCGCAATTCATCCAACTCGTGTAATTGCACTTTTCTTTTTTCGCCGCTTAGAGTTGGATCAAAATTCAAAAATTTTAAGGCCCAAAATGCCTTGTTCTCCAACTCTACCGGTAAGTGGCAATTCTTACCATAAACCATTTTAAACGGGGTGAGACCGATCGGAGCCTTGAAAGCGGTCCGATAAGCCCACAACGCATCATCCAGTTTGTTGGCCCAGTCCTTTCTCGAGGCCGAAACAGTTTTCTCTAAAATACGCTTTATCTCACGATTGGATACCTCTGCTTGACCGTTAGCTTGAGGATGATATGGTGTAGCAACTTTGTGCTTCACACCATATTGCTCAAGA
This sequence comes from Lathyrus tuberosus, assembly GCA_022829125.1. NCBI lineage: Eukaryota > Viridiplantae > Streptophyta > Magnoliopsida > Fabales > Fabaceae > Lathyrus > Lathyrus tuberosus. Next base: position 714,984 of record JALAZF010000026.1, read on the forward strand.
GCTTTGTCAAGCTGAGTGTTACAGAAGTGAGATCCTCCGTCACTTATTAACACTCGAGGTGTACCAAAACGCGCAAAAATATTTCTTTTCAAAAACTTCACCACTGTTTTTCCGTCGGCTTTAGCACATTCTATCGCCTCAACCCACTTGGAAACGTAATCCACAGCGACCAAAATATATTCATTAGAAAATGAAGATGGGAATGGACCAACAAAGTCGATCCCCCAACAGTCAAAAACTTCGATTTCTAACATATTTTGTAATGGAATTTCTTGCCGCCGTGAAATACCTCCACTTCTCTGGCACTTGTCACAACTAAGGGCATGCGCATGCGCATCTTTGAATAAGGACGACCAATAAAAGCCCGATTGAAGGACTTTAGTGGTCGTTCTTAACCCATTGAAGTGACCTCCGTAAGGAGAATTATGACAATGCCACAGAATATTCGTGGCTTCCTCCACTGAGACACACCTTCTGAGGAGGTTGTCGACACCAAGTTTAAATAAATGGGGTTCATCCCATACAAATGACTTGGCATCAGACAAAAATTTCCGTCTCTGGTGGTGCGTTAGACCGTCCGGTATCAATCCGGTGGCTTTGTGGTTAGCCATGTCGGCGAACCATGGTCTAACTTGCACTCTAAACAGTTTTTCATTTGGAAACTCCTCTTTTACCTCAAATTCATTTTTGGTCACGTCAACGTTGACCAGGCGGGATAAGTGATCCGCCACCAAATTCTCGGAACCCCTTTTGTCACGAATTTCAAGATCAAATTCTTGTAACAAAAGGATCCACCGAATCAGCCTCTATTTTGAATCAGGCTTGGTGAGCAGATACCTTATAGCCGAATGGTCCGTATAAACGATGACACGTGAACCAATCAAATAGGCATGAAATTTCTCCAACACATACACTATGGTGTAATACCCCAAATTTTGACCCCTTAGATTTCCCATCATTGTGAAAATCATCATCACAATATGGATGTACCTTTATGCTTCATCAGTCTCCCCAAAGATGGGTGAGCATCCAATACAATCAAAATTAGGGTTTCAAGCCCTCTCTGAGTGCTTAGACAAAGGATCAATCAAGGAATGACTTGATCTTCAACTTGTCTAATCTCTCAAACATCCATAATGGATCAAAAAGGACTCCCACTTCAAGGATTAAGCACAAGGCTGCTCCCTTCTAGGTGGATCAAGTCTCAAGATCGACAGTGTCACCAAATTAGGGTTTTGGTCGACCAGGGCCTCCAGATGGAAATTTTCATCTGGGTACAAGGCAATGATCCAAAACATGACCTAATATACTTCATGGAACCTCATGAACCCATGCATCAAGTCAATTTTGCCTCAGGGGATGCATTCATCAAAAATCAGGAATTAGGGTTTCTTGACCTAATTCACCCCTAAGTTGACTTTTGGGATAAACCATGAGCCAAGACCTCAAGAGATGATTTGAGGGTCTCTAATACACCATATTGATCCATTTGGAATAATGGATTGATCCAAGAAGCTTGAGCAACAAGTTTCATTTTCATCTGCACCACAATTAGGGTTTTAAGGGAAAAGTCAACTGTAACTTTGACTTTTGACCTGGACATGCTCCCAAACCCTAATACATGATTGAATATACCCTATGACACCCATGGAACATGTCCATCAAGTTTGATTTAGGTCAAGGACATGATTTCCTGAAGAATTGCACAGTTTGGAATTCATCTGATAAAAAGTCAACTGTGCACAAAAGTCAACTTTGACTTTTTGAGATTTTTCACTAAAATGGATTTTTAACCCTAAAATGATGTTAATGTATGATTTGAATCATCATTCATCAAGAAAAATCAAGAAAAGTGAGATAACTTGTAAAAGGGGTAACCATAAAACTTAGAAATCTTTCTAAGTTAAAAAATAAAGTGGCAAAGGTACCAACTTTGGAGGACCATAACTCCTAAACCACAAGGCCATTTTTTCTCATCCAAAGATGGATTTGTAGCCCTCATTATCACCTACAAAAACTTCAACTACAAGTCATTCCAATTCATTAAGGATTTTGAGTTATGGAGTGATCAAAGTGGCTGAAAAGTGAAAATGTCACTTTTTCCAACACTTAGTGAAATTTTCACTAAGTCAGAATTCTGCTTCACTTTTTGCCAAATGTAGGGGGATTTCTCACTTGGAATCAAAAGAGATCAAAACCAAACTTGTTCAAACAGTTGTTGTATCATGTAAGAGCTTTCCAAAATGGCCAAGAACATTGCCAAATTCAACCTACATCATGAGATACAACATTGGCAAGTTGCCTTGCTGAAATCTGTCAAAGCAAGGCAGAATTTACATTTTGGCTCGATTTGCCAAAATCAGCCAATTGCAATTGCTCCAATCCACTTGGACACCTCAGAGGATTGAATCCAAAGGGGACAATCACTGAGCCAAGCCTCCAAGGTCCAAGGAACAAAGAATAACATGTTGAACCTAGAATGGCCAAAATAGGGACAAGACTTCAAATTTGGAATGAGGCATTCAATGGAACCATCAAGGTGGCATGGACTGAGCCATTCTCATCTGAAATCAGTCAAGACTTATCCAAGACCAAGGGGACCAAAGCTCTGTGCCCTAACCTCTACATTGAGGAAACCTACTTACCAGCTGCCATGTACTATTCCTTGCAAAACAAACTTGCTCTACTATAAATAGAGCTCAATTGTGGTCAGTTTAAGTACACCAAAGCCATCTAACAGATGCTTTCCTCAAAATCTCTTTCTCTTGGCAAAAATGCCTTTCTTAGCAAGGTAGCTATCGGGTTTTGAGTTTGAGAGCAATTTTACACAAACCAATCACTCACACACCTCACATACATCACATATGAGCTGATCAAACACTCACATAACATCTGGAACATCAAAATATCAAAATCACTTGCCATCCACACAAGTTTGAAGTGAAGTTGCAGCTGAGATGCCATAAACTGATCCAGTCCATTTCAATTCAATCCAAGTGTTCAAACACACTCCATATGGTGTAGGGAAGCTGTCCAGATCATCACAACTTGTCTGTAACACCTCCAACTCAAAATCACATCTGCTCTTGCTGTCACGACTTGAAGGTAAGCCTAAACTTGGGCATCTCTCAATCTATGCATATTTCCTCGCACAATAATTTGGCCATATGTTCATAATCATGCATGGAATGTTTTCCCTCAATTAATTGCATTGTTTGAATCGTGTATCAAAAATCCTAGCCTTCATGCAGAAATTAGGGTTCTTGAGGTTTCTTCGTGATTTCTTGTTGTATGTTTAATTTAAATGAAATTAAAGTACATAGACATGATCGTGAGGTTGAGACGAGCATAATGATATGTGGATTGCATGATATGATTACGTATTCATGGAGATTGGATAGAAAACGCAAATCTGAGAAACCAAGAACACGCGCGTGTTCTTCAGCTGTTCTTGGCGCCATTTTTGAATAATTTGAATATTTGAATTTTGTGATTTTGTTTAATTGATTCAAAAATTAATTTCTCTCTGAGTTTTAATGATTTTGAGTTGATTCTTTTTTTAATAATTCAAAAAAATGTTAAAATATTTTATTTTATCAAAAAATCCCAAAAATATTATTTATTTCATATAATTGATATTTTTGTAAAGAATTAATATTTTGATTGTTTTTGGCATTTTAAATATTTTTTCTACATTGATTTTGCAACTTTTAATGCTTTCTAATTATTTTGTAGGTCAATACTTAATTTTTGAAGCATTAATCCAAGATCACAATTTGTTTTCCATGTGTTAAACAATTTTGATCATTTTAATTGAATTTTTATTCAATTAAATACATTTTGAAAACAAATTAGGGTTTTGGATTAATTCAACCCTCATAAATCATTTTCAAAACACTTTGGGCCTCTATTAGAGTGTAAGACCCAATCCTTTTTTGACCAAATCATCTTTGGGCCTCACTTATTGTATAAGTCCCGATACCGTCAAAAAAACAAACGGCGCGATCGTCGCCTTTTCAAAAAACATCTGGGCCTCTCCTTGAGCTATAAGACCCATTCAAAACACTTAGGACCTCTATTAGAGTGTAAGACCCAATCCCCCTTTTAACCAAAACATTTTGGGCCTCACTTATTGTATAAGTCCCTCTGCGTTAAAAGAAAACCTCGGCGCGATCGCCATTTTTAAACGAAAAGTCATTTTGGCCTACCCTCGTGTTATAAGCCCCACACTTTTTCTTTAAACCTTTTTGGGCCTCTTGAGAGAGTGTAAGACCCATCCCTTTGTACAGAAAACCATTTTGGGCCCCAGTCACTTGTATAAGTCCCGCTGTACAAAGTCAAACAGTGCGCTCACTGATAAAACTCTGGGCCTCTCCTTGAGCTGTAAGCCCCAAATCTTTCTTTTTCAAAGCACTTTCTCCTTTGATTTTAAATATACTGTTGTTTTCAATCTTTCTTTGTTGAACAACTAACCAAACAACATGGAATCACTACAACCGAGTAAGTGGTTATCGCTTTCATTTACTGCTTTCATATTATAAACTGTATTGTGGGGCTGCTCACTGTAAGTCTCCTTTCATAAACTCATATCTACTGTGTAATAATATTATAGATATTTCGAGTTTCCCCGGCAACTACGTCTAGAACTAGGTGACGCCGTTTCATTTATTCGTAGAAATAGACGCCTAGATCCCCAATAGGAGCACCAGATACAGTCTTCTCTTCGGCTGTCCTCCTTAGGAATCGTCAGGAAATTCTATTCCCCGGAGATGAATTATTCTCGGTGAAACTTCTCTTGAATTTCTTCAAACCTCAGAACTGGTCATTTAACCCTCTTTCAGAGTTAAAGTTGCTGGATAGTAAACCTCGCACGTTTACCAGTGATTTTATCTTTAAAAGAGTTTTTCTTGGACTTTTCTTTGGTTTGGGACCCACAGGCTTCTTAAAAGCATCAGCCTTCTCTTGGGCATTGTACAAGGACCCTCCGGCTTCCTAAAATCAACCTAGCCTCCTCTTGGGCATTATTCAAGGACCCTACGGCCTCTTAGAAGTATTCACAACCTCCTCTTAGGCTTCGTATAATGATCTCTTCCTCCGGGAATGATAGCCTCCTCTTGGGCTTCGTACAAGGACCCGTCGGCTTCTTAAAAGATTCCAGCCTCCTCTTGGGCTTCGTACAAATTGTCCCGACGACCTCCTAGAGGTATAGGAACAGAACCTAGTCATCCTCATAGAACAGTCCTTTCATAGAGTCTACTACTGTTTCTCAAAGCATAGTACCAAAGATAAAACTCTAGACAGGGACAACTAACTTCCTTGAGTCTCAAAGACATTCTCAAGCACCCTTCGTTAAATAGGAAGGAAACCCGCAGACTCGGACAGTCTCAATACCCTTTGGATTTCCCGTTTCCTCAAAGAGAAGGGAATACCCCTGATCCTCAAATTAAATCCCTGAGTACAGTGTTGCTCATATAAGAACTGATTTTCTCTTTTAAATCAGTATATTGGATCTGTCACTCAACTGAAACAGTTACAATAGCCTCCATCTCGGGCTTCGTACGAGATACCAAAATTCTCCCCAGTGGAGTCAAAACAACCTTTTAGCCTCTCTCTCAGGCTTTGTATGAGACACAAAAGATTCCCTCGTTGAGTCAATCACCCCTTTTTTTTGCCTCCATCTCGGGCCTCGTACGAGATATAAATCCCTTAAGCAAGAGTCGAACTCTTTGCTAGCCTCCTCTTAGGCTTTGTATAACGATATGCCCCACTGGGTCAAAAACCTTTAGCCTCTCTCTCGGGCTTTGTACGAGACACAAAATAGCCTCCTCTTAGGCTTTGTATAATGATTTTCCTAGCGGAAATTAGCCTCCTCTTAGGCTTTGTATAAGAAAACCACTGGTTGATCCAATCAACCTTTTAGCATCAAAGCTGTGCCTCGTTCACAGTACACAAACATCAATAACTCCTTTCCCTTCATCTAATCGCTGTAAGCGGCACGCCTCTGGATCATCTATATCCATGCCACTATCCCTCTTTTAGCATGAGAAATTCCTAAGGAAAGATGGCATTGCTCTACTCTGAGTTAAAGTCCTCTCCTTCAGGTTAAAACCCTTTCTTCGGAAATTATGGCATTGCTCGGATCCGCGTATCCCAGTTAAAGTAATTCTCCTTCTCCCCTCTTTAGAGATGACAAATTCTCTCTAAAAGTTAAGATCATTCAGCTTCACGTCTTGGGCTTTAAACAAGACACAAATAGACCTTTTAGCTTCACATCTTGGGCTTTGAACAAGATACAAATCACCTTTCGCTTCACGTCTTGGGCTTTGAACAAGACACCAAAAACCAATTTCCTCCCATAGAATAGGAGGAACTACGAACGCTTTGATTTCCCTGTTTCGGTAAACGGGAATACGTAGGCACAAGATCGAAAGAAAAGATCTTAGCGAGCGCAATCAACAAAAAACCCAAATCCCATATCCCCATCAATCAAAAGCAGTAATTCAAAAGCATCAGTCCTAACATCCTAATCCTTATTCCCCGCCAGAAACCCTTTGCCTAGAAAAAAGAAAGAAAGAAACCTGTATTGGCGAAATACGAATAACCAGTACAAAGGCCCCCCCACATTGATAGCATCCGTAACCTAACAGATCGCTGTTTAAACTCAGTATGCAAAGCAGGGTTAATTGGAGACATCTATTTCCCTTCCTTATTCAGCTCACAATAGGATAAAAAATGAATCGACCTGTAGTTTTAAGCTCAACCGCAGAGAGCGACCAGCGCTTAAGAACCGCGTCCAAAATCGCTCGCTACAGAAAAGTGGCGCCCACCGTGGGGCCTTTTCTTTTTTTTTTTTTTTCTGTCTGTTTTCCTTGTAAAATGGCGACTCTGCTGGGGAGTCTCCTTTTCTGCCTTAGGGCATCATCCCCGTTTTCTACGGAAAATGGGAACTCTACCGAAGAGAAAGATTGACCTATGCTGGTCCATCTCTTAGGCAGGGAACCACAGATTGGGGCTTTCGCCGGGGAACCCATTTCTGTCAGGAACTTAAGATTCGTAGCTTAATAAGTCTAGGATGTTTAGGACAAATATATATACTGCTTTTCCTAATTGCTATACATGTTTATTTTTCTGCTAATGGGAATGCGGGTGATGCCGTATGTGGAAAGAATGAGTATACACCTAGAAAAGCCAAACCTTTTTCGTAGTGCGGAAGCTATCGGAAATAGCTGTTACGTGATACTACCCTCATTTGAGGCTGGTGATCTATTCTCGGTGAATAGCACTTACTCTAAGATTGCACACAACTCGCTGGCGATCCGCTTGTTGTCTGCCTTCCTGGGAGGAGCTGATGATAATGAGTACAGGTACAAAAATCACCCTAGTATAAACCTTTGGGGATGGGTAGAGCCTTGACTTCATGACAACGACCCTTTGACCCCATGTTTTTTCTATGTTTTTGTGTGCTGCATTCATGCATTCATTTAATAAAACATTAAAACATTCAAAAAACTTTCTCTTCTAGTCTCTCTGTTTTTCAAATTAAACTAAGACTGTGATTGCAAATATAAGAGAAAAAGATTACGCTAATGGATTTCGGTAGAAGGAGAACTCACCAGTATACCTTCAAGGTTCCAAAACTAGGGGATTTGAGAAAGTTAGCGAGGATGATCGTTAACCCAGAGGCTTTCAGAGCCAAGCACGGCGGTTTGCTACCACTGTTAAGAGTCCATGTGATTAAGGGAATCATGGATGCGCTCATTCAGTTCTACGATCCGGTTTATCATTGTTTCACATTCCCGGATTACCAGCTGGCACCAACGCTGGAGGAGTATTCTCATCTGACTGATTTACATATCACTAATCGAGCTCCATTTTCTGGACTGGAAGAAATTCCAAAGAGTCAGACTATTGCAAGAGTAATTTATTTGGATGAGTCTGAGGTCAGGACTCACATGACCACTAAGGGTGGCATCCAAGGTTTGCCAGCCCAGTTCTTGACAAAGAAAGCTCTGTACTTCGCTAGTATAGGGAACGAGACTGCTTTTGAAAGCATCTTTGTCTTGCTCACCTACGAGTTATTTTTGTTTCCCAACATCAATAACTTCGTCGATATCAACGCTATTAAGGTTTTTCTCATTAGAAACCCTGTGCCGACTTTGCTCGCAGATGCGTATCATTCTGTACACTTGGGAAATTTGTACAGCGGAGGGGAGATCACATGTTGTGTACCTTTGCTCTACAAGTGGTTTATCTCTCACTTGCCTAAGTCCGCTGCTTTTTGGGATTGCAAGAGTGTCTTATGTTGGTCGCAGAAGATCATGTCCCTCACCAACTCTGATATAGATTGGTGTAATAGGATTTATGAGGGAATCAGAATCATTGACCGTTGTGGAAACTTCCCCAGCGTACCCCTCATAGGAACTAAAGGAGGAATCAACTATCATCCGATATTAGTTCTTCGTCAATTTGGATACCCGATGAGACACATCCCACTGGATGTTCATCTGGAAGGTCTTTTCTTCAAAGAAGGAGAAAGTGACAGAGCACTAAAGATGGAAATAGTGCAAGCTTGGAAACATGTTCATAAGAAAGGACGAGAGTCTCTGGGAAAACCGGACTGTGTCTCGGTGGAGCCTTACCTCCATTAGGTACAAACTAGAGCTCTCAAGCTAAAGATGCCTTATCCTCGTTACGGAATTCTTCCACCAAGGGAAATTGTCATGTACTTCATGATGGAAACTGAAAGGCTTCAGGTTACTCTCAACAAAGTTCAAAAGGAAAGAAGGTCTTGGAAGAATAAGTACCGCACCCTCAACGTAGAGTGTATCCAAATACAGCAACTACTGAGAGAGAAAGATGCTCTGATTGAAATTTTAGAGCAGCATGCTGTAGAGAATCAAGATGACCAAAGGAATTTGCTCACTCCTTTCACTTGGCAAAGGAATGACAACCCGACAACGGCCTAAGCGCCCCGGTCAAAGAAAAGGAAGATACCAGAATCAGCACCCGATTTCTCTTCAGAGAGGACTCGGGACCCATTAGTTTAGGTTTCTGTTTCTGCACTTTGTAATCTACTGTATTTCCATTTCTGTAATCCTTTGGAATTCAATAAAAAGGGGTTTCCCCACTGTTTGATATTTGCAATCTAATTGTCGAAGTTTATTTTGCTTAAACCATTAAACAATTAATATAATCATTGCATTCATCATTCTCACATCGCGTATTCTCCTTACCTACGAATCTCACGTTTGTGTCTCGATTCTAGAGTCAAACTGTCTCATTCGTATAATACTCGGGCCAATCGTCAGAAAAAGATGGATGATCTTGAGGAAGAAAACAGAGAGTTGAAAGAAGAGATCGACGCTCTGAGAGAGGATATGAGAAAGCTTCATAACGACATGCAAGCCATGGCAGAAGCTCAGCTACAAAGAACTGTGATCTCAGAGATCACCTCAACGCCCATCATAGAAAAGTATGATCCTAGGTATCAGATACCGAAAGATCGTCCTTGGGGCATGCCTGTTAACTATATCCCGGAAGGATATGTTCCGCCGATCACTGAAGATCAGGGAATCGCAACAGAAGCCGCTGGGCCTGAAGGTTACAAACTTCGGGAAAGTGAAGATGCCAGGGGCATACTGAAGACTCCTGAAGGTTACAAACTTCGGGAAGCGCCAAGACTTACTGCCGTAGTCATGGTACCACCCCCTGTGGTGCACACTGTCCCAGAAGGACAGATTCCACCAACACCTTCTGGTAAGAAGGAAACTATGTTTGACAGAATGGAGGAATTCCAGGAACAGTTCCTGGAAATGCAGAAAGAGCTGCAAGCCATTCGCGGTCAGGATCTATTTGGGAAGGACGCCGCAGATCTCTGCTTGGTCCCCAATGTGAAAGTCCCGCACAAGTTCCAAGTGCCCGACTTTGAAAAATACAAGGGTAACTCTTGCCCTCAGAGCCATCTGGTGATGTACGCTCGGCGGATGTCAGCTTAGACAGAGAATCAGGACCTGCTGATTCACTACTTCCAGGATAGTTTAACCGGTGCCGCACTCAAATGGTACATGGGTTTAAACCGTACTACGATCAGTACATTCAGAGATCTTGGTACTGCCTTCGTCCAACAATACAAGTACAATTTGGACATGGCACCCGACAGAGATCAACTCAGATCAATGTCGCAAAAGGAAAAGGAAACCTTTAAGGAGTATGCTCAAAGGTGGCGTGAAATTGCCGCTCAAATTTGTCCACCTCTTGAGGAAAAAGAGATGAAAAAGATCTTCTTAAAGACCTTAAGCTCGTTTTACTATGACCGAATGGTTGCCAGCGCACCCAGTGATTTCACCGAAATGGTCGGCATGGGTGTACGTCTTGAGGAAGCCGTCCGAGAAGGACGTTTGGTAAAAGACACTGGATCAACGAGCGGTACTAAAAAATACGGTAGTGCTCTCCCTAAGAAAAAAGAGCAAGATATTGGGAATATCTCTCTCGGAAAGCAAAGGCGACGTTATCAGCCAGTAGCAGCTGTTACTTCTGCTATCGGCCTCGCGCCTGTTCCTATGTATCAACCTCAGGTTGCGCAGAGCCAACCTGACCAGCAAAGGACACAACAGCCTCTTCAGCAGGCTCGTCCTCCATATAACAACAACCGTACAACACGGCCATCAGGATTTGATCCTATACCTGTAACATACGCAGAACTGTTTCCGTTACTGCTAGCCAAGGGGCACATTCAGACTAAGTCTCCCCTTTCAGTTCCGGAAAATCCGCCTTTTTAGTTTAAAGCGGATCAAACATGCCCTTATCATCAAGGAGGTTCAGGGCATAACATTGAGACTTGTCTCAATTTCAAATCCGACGTGCAAAAGCTTGTTAGAAGCGGGCTCTTATCTTTCAAAGATACGAATCCTAATGTTCTTACGAACCCGCTGCCTCAACACGAGAAAGCTGCAGTCAATCTGATTGAGAAAAAGACTAACAATGTCTATCAAATTCACGATGTACTCTTATTGGGGACCAATCTGGTTAAGATACATTGTATTCAAAGTGGGCGTGGCCAGGTGCCACCACACAACTATGACAGTTATAGCGTCTGTTCGGAAAGTAACCAGGGGTGTTACCTTGTGAGAGCAGCTCTTCAGGGTCAGGTCGATCATGGAGAAATTCGTCCATATCCAGGTTCAGGACCCATCATTTGGTCGCCGAACTACCTTGCCGATCAAGTTGAGGATGTTGTCACGATCTCTGGTCATCACAGGACCAGGGATGTTTTTGCCATCATCCCTTTACTTGACAAATCTAGAGTTCCCAACCGGGAACGGATCGAGATTACTTATGATGGTCAGAAAAATCAGAAGGTTCCTATAGTCATCTATCTACCGGGGCCATTACCATATGAATCAGCTAAGGCAATCCCTTACAAATACGGTGCAACAACAATTGAGAATGGAAAGGAAATTCCATTACCCTCCGTCGTGAATATTGCAGACATCAGTCGTGTAACACGGAGCGGTCGAATCTTCAACCGAGGGGTTGGAGAATCCAACAAAGAAAAGGAACTTCAGGCAGAAATTCCTGATCCACCAGTCAGTCAATCTGGTAATCCCGACTTTTCAAAAGACAAAGATGAGATGCTAAAGCTCATCCAAAGGAGTGAATATAACATTGTTGATCAACTGTTACAGACTCCTTCAAAGATCTCAGTATTATCGCTGTTACTCAGTTCAGAAGCACACAGAGAGGCTCTACAGAAAGTCTTGGAGCAAGCCTTTGTGGAACAGGATGTAACAATCAGACAGTTTGATAGTATTGTCTCTAACATCACTTCCTGCAATAATTTGGGATTTAATGATGAAGAATTACCTGAAGAGGGTCGCCGTCATAACATGGCGCTCAACATTACAGTTAACTGCCAGGGCGATGCTTTAGCCAACGTACTGGTAGACACAGGGTCAGCCCTGAATGTTATGCCGAAGTCCACTTTGACGCAATTATCATTCAAGGGCCCTCCGATGAGAGTCAGCGAGGTCGTCGTCAAAGCATTCGACGGATCCAGAAAAACAGTTATCGACGAAGTGGATCTTCCCATAACTATTGGTCCTCACACTTTCCAAATCACTTTCCAGGTCATGGACATCCTGGCAATATACAGTTGTTTATTAGGAAGACCTTGGATACATCAGGCTGGAGCGGTTACTTCAACCCTCCACCAAAAGCTAAAGTTCGTCAAGAACGACCAACTTGTCACGGTTTGTGGGGAACAAGCCTTGCTCGTGAGTAACTTATCATCATCTACTTGTGTGGAACCCGAGGAGGTTGTTGGAACTCAGTTCCAAGCGCTATCGGTGAGCAAGAACGATCAATCCGAAGAAAGAACTTCAATTTCTTCATACAAAGATGCTATCAAAGCGGTCGAGAGTACCGATACGACAGGATGAGGACGGCTTGTCATCCCTATTGACAATAAAACAAAGAAGGGTCTTGGTTTTTCTGCAACCGGTACCCAGACAGTTGCCAACGATGAAAGTCTTCATCCCCTTCAAAACTTCTTCCACAGTGGAGGTTTTCTTCACCCGGTGTCTCAGACAGTTCATGCTATCAATGAGGAAGATCCCTCTGACACGGATGAAGAATGGAAGTCCTATCTTAACAAGGACGGCTATATGTCTCAGGAAGAGGTGCCTATGCCTTTTTACTTTCCTACAGAAAGTCCGAGATTTATACCAAGATCAGATGTCGAAATGATCTACGGAGATTGTGATCCGGAAGGATGTCGTGCTCTGCCAAATTCATTAGAGGAAGACACTCTGATGAAAGAAAACTTTGATCGCAATTACTATGGCCCGATGGATGGTCTGCCAATGTGGCAGCCTTACCCAGGAAACTTGGGGCAAGAAAGTCAGCCGAGTAATGAAACTCAGCTGAGCGTCATTGAACAGAATACCTGTGTCCCCGCCATGTCATGGGATCAACACTCAGGTCATTCGGAAATTACTCAACATGAAGATGAATTCGCAACGTTCGCAGGACTTGAATTCATCAACTATGCTTTTCCTGAGGTCAATGTCATCGAGAAGGATGACTTCTCTAGTTCCAAAGAAGTTTGGGACACTTTGGGACAACCAAGTGGAAAATACGACTTTATGGTCAAGTACACCGCTCCCGAAAGCTCTCGTATCAGGCTCGAAGATATCCAGCCAACTGGATGGGGAGATACAGCTGAGAGCACCAATGCTATGCAAAATGCAACAGAGGAATCCTCCTACGACAATTCTGCCTGGGAAACAGATTCCAACGATCCTACTCCACCAGAAATCAGCGTCATTTCTGAAGACAAATCAAGGAAGGTGCCAGACTTTGTGATTCACCGAGGAGTTCGCCGCCAATGGGTTGCCGTCAAGGTTCCGAAGGTCGTTCATCAGTCAAAGTAATTGCCATCTTTAAACCTTTCACCCTGCCCAGGTGAAACGGATATTTTGATAGGGCTCGCTTTCTGTAAATTTCCCTCTTCGCTTTGCCCAAAGCGACAGAGTTTTGTTTTATAGGGCTGTAGTTTCAAGATTCGACTTGTTCATTAATAAAATAACGTCGTTCTGTAATTTCCACATTAATTGCTGTTTTCTCTTTTTGCTTTTTCAGAAAATGGTAATCCTAAAAAACATTCAATAGTAAAAACAAGCAGTAAAAATCAAAACACTGCACACACTTGCATTTTCTCTATCTCTTCTAAACACGAATCATCACGTCATGCAGATTGCTTGTTTTATACCCCGTTGAAACATACGATCCGATGCCTTCTCCCAACTTTTCCCTGTATTCGAGGCTGAAGAAGAAAATGACGACGAAATTCCAGAAGAGATCTCCCGACTACTCAGACAAGAGGAAAGGTCCATTGAACCTCACAAAGAGCCGTTGGAAACGGTAAACTTGGGTTCAGAAAAGGAGAGAAAATAAATCAGGATCGGAGCACTGCTCAGTCCAAATGTCAAAGAAAGTTTGATAAAGCTTCTCAAAGAATTCCCCGATGTGTTCGCTTGGTCCTATCAGGATATGCCAGGGTTGGATACCAGCATCGTGGAACATCACTTACTGCTAAGATCGGAATGTCCGCCAGTAAAGCAAAGGTTGAGACGGACTCACCCGGACATGGCCATCAAAATCAAAGAGGAGGTACAGAAACAGATCGACGCGGGTTTCCTCGCTACATCTGAATATCCTCAATGGTTAGCCAACATCGTACCCGTTCCCAAAAAGGATGGAAAGGTTAGAATGTGTGTTGATTACAGAGATCTGAACAAGGCAAGTCCAAAGGACGACTTTCCTTTACCATACATTGACATGCTGGTAGACAGCACAGCAAAGTTCAAAGTATTCTCCTTCATGGATGGATTCTCGGGCTATAACCAGATCAAAATGGCGCTGAAAGACATGGAGAAAACTTCGTTCATTACCCCATGGGGTACCTTTTGTTACAAGGTAATGCCGTTCAGTTTGAAGAATGCCAGGGCAACCTATCAAAGGGCCATGACTACTCTGTTTCATGACATGATACACAAGGAAATCGAGGTATATGTCGATGACTTGATTGTAAAATCAAGAACGGAGGATGAGCACGTTGAACATCTGTCAAAATTGTTCGAACGTCTAAGAAAATTCAAGCTCCGCTTGAATCCCAACAAGTGCACCTTCGGCGTCCGTTCGGGGAAACTACTAGGGTTCATCGTCAGCCAGAAAGGGATTGAGGTTGATCCTGACAAGGTCAAGGCCATTCAAGAAATGCCTTCTCCGAAAACTGAAAAACAAGTCAGAGGATTCCTGGGACATTTGAACTACATCTCCAGATTCATATTCCTTATGACCGCCACTTGTGCGCCGATTTTCAAGTTATTGAAAAAGAACCAGGATTGCGTTTGGTCAGAAGATTGCCAAACCGCCTTCGACAGTATTAAGGAATATCTGTTGAATCCTCCGATTCTGTCACCTCCAGTGGAAGGAAGACCACTAATCATTTACCTCACAGTCCTAGAGTACTCAATGGGATGTGTACTTGGCCAACAAGACGAAACTAAAAGGAAAGAGTCTGCCATTTACTATTTAAGCAAGAAATTCACCTACTGTGAAACTCGGTACACGATGCTCGAGAAAACTTGCTGCGCTTTGGCTTGGGCAGCCAAACGTCTTCGCCAGTACATGATTCGTCATACTACTTGGTTGGTCTCCGAAATGGATCCAATCAAGTACGTTTTCGAAAAACCTGCTCTCACGGGAAGGATTGCCCGTTGGCAGATGTTACTATCAGAATATGACATAGAGTACCATGCTCAGAAAGCCGTTAAAGGAAGTATTTTAGCCGATCATTTGGCTCATCAACCGATTGGCGATCAAGAATCAATCGGGTTTGACTTCCCAGACGAAGATGTCATGTATCTAAAGATGAAAGATTGCGATGAACCGCTACCTAGTGAAGGGCCAGAACCAGGTTCCCAGTGGGGACTTATCTTTGACGGAGCAGTTAATCATTATGGAAACGGAATTGGGGCAATCATTGTTACCCCTCAGGGTTCCCACATTCCTTTCACCGCTCGACTTACGTTCAAATGTACGAACAACGAGGCCGAATACGAAGCATGTATCATGGGTCTCGAAGAAGCGATTGATTTAAGGATCAAAAACTTGGACTTATACGGCGATTCAGCATTGGTTATTAACCAGATAAAAGGAGATTGGAACACATACCAATCAGGATTGATTCCTTACAAAGACTATGCAAGAAGGTTGCTACCTTTCTTCAACAGAGTCGACTTTCATCACATCCCTCGTGATGAGAATCACATGGCTGATGCATTAGCCACTCTCTCTTCCATGATTAGTGTAGGTCGATGGAATGACATACCTAAGATCGACATCATGCGCCTTGAACGACCCGCTTACATCTTCATGATTGAAGCAGTCATAGACGACAGACCTTGGTATCACGATATCAAATGCTTCCTTCAGAAACAAGAGTACCCATCAGAGGCACTCAGAAAAGACAGGAAAACCCTCAGAAGATTGGCTGGAAACTTCTTCCTGAGCGGTGACACTCTTTATAAGAGAAATTTTGACATGGTTTTGCTCAAATGTGTCGACAGACCAGAAGCAGACATGCTCATGAAAGAAATTCATGAAGGATCCTTTGGCACTCATGCCAACGGACACACAATGGTGAGAAAAATTCTCAGGGCCGGGTATTATTGGTTGACCATGGAATCCGACTGCTACAAGTACATGAGGAGGTGTCACAAGTGTCAGATATACTTCGACAAAATTCATGTACCGCCATCACATCTCAAAGTTCTTTCTTCCCCATGGCCTTTTTCCATATGGGGAATCGACATGATTGGTATGATTGAGCCCAAGGCTTCAAACGGACATCGGTTCATCATGGTAGCCATTGACTATTTCACCAAGTGGGTCGAAGCAGCGTCATTCGCCAATGTAACCCGACAAGTGGTGGTCCAATTTATCAAAAACAATATCATCTGCCGTTATGGTGTTCCAAGTGAGATCATTACTGATAATGGATCCAACTTGAACAACAAGATGATGAAAGAGTTGTGTGCAGAGTTCAAGATTGAACACCATAACTCATCTCCCTACCGACCCAAGATGAACGGAGCGGTAGAAGCGGCTAACAAGAACATCAAGAAGATCGTTCAGAAGATGGTTGTAACCTATAAAGATTGGCACGAGATGCTACCCTTTGCTCTTCACGGTTATCGTACATCTGTCCGCACTTCAACAGGGGCAACCCCTTTCTCTCTAGTATATGGCATGGAAGCAGTGCTTCCCATAGAAGTAGAGATCCCGTCAATCAGGGTATTGATGGAAGCTCAGCTCACCGAAGCTGAATGGTGTCAAATTCGACACGACGAACTGAACCTGATTGAAGAGAAGAGAATCACGGCACTATGCCACGGTCAGTTGTATCAACAGAGAATGAAGAGGGCGTTCAACAAAAAGGTCTGACCTCGTGTCTTCAGAAAAGGAGACCTTGTGCTCAAGAAGATACAATCATTTCTCACTGACTCTCGGGGCAAATGGACCCCGAATTATGATGGCCCATATGTGGTCATGAAAGCTTTCTCAGGCGGCGCCTTGAGACTTACAACCATGGACGGAGAGGAATTTGCCTACCCCACGAATGTTGATGTAGTCAAGAAATACTTCGCCTAAACTAAAAAAAAAAACGTCTCGGTGGATTGAAAACCCGAAAGGGCGGTCCAGGCAAAAGTTAGAGACATGAAAAAAAAAGAATCATCCCGATGGATTGGAAATCTAATAGTACAATCCAGTCAAAAATTAGGGATAATGGCAAGTAACTATGTTCAACAGAGGCAAGTCCCTCAGCAGCAGTTACAGCATCATCTATCGGAGGAAATCTCCAGTCAAAGGTTATCTTCGAAGAAAGCTCAGGATGCCCCGAATTCAAAGTTGGTAGAAGGATAGTGGTCGTTATGTTTCAACGTAGCCCTTTTCCCTGTAAATTACCATTTTCTAACTTTGTATATACTCTTTGGAATCACGCGTTTGGCTGATCTCCATCTTATCAATAAAATTTGAGCCCTTGTGCTTTTGTTTGTAATTCTTTACTTGTTTTAGCTTTACAGAATGACGTTGTTTAAACTTAATCAGCGATTCTTGAAATAAAACAAAAATGAATTTACTTGTTAAAACTTTTTCTGCTTTTAAATTAAAGATGGCATTTCTTTTGACTGTTGAACATCAGAAGAATCTCGATCGCTTCTCCAAAGGTGTTTGAACCTCAAAGTGCAGAATCAAAGTACTCCTTCTAAACCAGTTCGCCTGAATGAAGGGATCAACTGTGTCAGAGACCTTGTTTCGTCTGACACCCTCGGCCGAGTTCTCATCTCCTAAGCCCGATCAACATAGCTCCCCGCGTGGACTATCTCTCCTAAGCAAGGTGGAATTGCTATTTTGAATCAACGGTACTTCTTCGCCCCGCGATGGCCGAGTATCCAATTGTGTTCATCCATTAGTCTGTATGTCGTGTCTGTTTTGTCAGCATAAACATACATACTTCATGCATTTTATTTGCGTTCGCATTTCGTATTGCATCACTATCACTTGAGTCGGTCTTGTCCCCTAGTGATAAACAGTTTTCTCAATCGAGTTTGTCAGTTCTTTCCTCGTCAGGAAGTGTTGCGTCTGCACAATCCCGCCACCAGTGTATCTTTAGATCAGAGTCGGCACTTGGCCACTTTGATAACTTGAACCTCTGAAAGATCAGAGAAACTTCAACAAATGTCACTCTTCGCCATTGAAGATGATATCCTTGCTTTCCCGGATTAAGGAAAATCCACAGAGAAAGCCTCGTGATCGGAGATTCGGCAGCACGCCAGTTTTGCTCCGAAAAACCGTTGATGAAAAGGTCATCGACACCTCAAAATTGGATCCCATCATATGGCATTTCTCCGGGAAGATCCCGAGAAAAGTATGATGTAACCCCAAATGAAAATAGTCACTCAAGAGACTCGCTTTCCCCAGTAGAATCGACAAATGGCGTCTCCAAAACAGAGAAGTTTGTGTACCTCTACAACTCAGACGAATGGGTTCCCCAACAAGTCTGACATCAAAACTTTTTCCACTCAAATGGCATCTCCCCAGGAAAATTCGGCGAGAAGTTTGAACGAAAGCCGCTACGAATAGCGTCCCTTGTCAGTATAGTTTATTGACAAAAGAAACTAAGACCAGTTCCTTGGTAGGAAACCAGGATCGAGGGGAAGTTTATTTCTGAAACTTAGACCAGTTCCTTGGTAGAAAACCAGGATCGAGGGGAAGTTTATATCAGAAACTAAGACCAGTTCCTTGGTAAGAAACCAGGATCGAGGGGAAGATTAAAAAAAGAAACCGAGACCAGTTCCTTGGTAAGAAACCAGGATCGTTGGGAAGTTTAAAAAAGAAACCGAGACCAGTTCCTTGGCCGAAGACCAGAATCGAGGGGAAGTTTACCTTTTTTAAGCATCATTGCTTAGTTAAAGAAGATGAATGTGTAAGCTACCATTCATAACCACCATCAAAATTTCGGATATTCCGATATTTAATCCTCTTGCACCCCGAATGCTCGAATACCTTCGTCATTCATACCTTCGGGTCCAAGAAGATTAAATATGGGCATCTGTAATACCCCAAATTTTGACCACTTAGATTTCCCATCATTGTGAAAATCATCATCACAATATGGATGTACCTTTATGCTTCATCAGTCTCCCCAAAGATGGGTGAGCATCCAATACAATCAAAATTAGGGTTTCAAGCCCTCTCTGAGTGCTTAGACAAAGGATCAATCAAGGAATGACTTGATCTTCAACTTGTCTAATCTCTCAAACATCCATAATGGATCAAAAAGGACTCCCACTTCAAGGATTAAGCACAAGGCTGCTCCCTTATAGGTGGATCAAGTCTCAAGATCGACAGTGTCACCAAATTAGGGTTTTGGTCGACCAGGGCCTCCAGATGGAAATTTTCATCTGGGTACAAGGCAATGATCCAAAACATGACCTAATATACTTCATGGAACCTCATGAACCCATGCATCAAGTCAATTTTGCCTCAGGGGATGCATTCATCAAAAATCAGGAATTAGGGTTTCTTGACCTAATTCACCCCTAAGTTGACTTTTGGGATAAACCATGAGCCAAGACCTCAAGAGATGATTTGAGGGTCTCTAATACACCATATTGATCCATTTGGAATAATGGATTGATCCAAGAAGCTTGAGCAACAAGTTTCATTTTCATCTGCACCACAATTAGGGTTTTAAGGGAAAAGTCAACTGTAACTTTGACTTTTGACCTGGACATGCTCCCAAACCCTAATACATGATTGAATATACCCTATGACACCCATGGAACATGTCCATCAAGTTTGATTTAGGTCAAGGACATGATTTCCTGAAGAATTGCACAGTTTGGAATTCATCTGATAAAAAGTCAACTGTGCACAAAAGTCAACTTTGACTTTTTTAGATTTTTCACCAAAATGGATTTTTAACCCTAAAATGATGTTAATGTATGATTTGAATCATCATTCATCAAGAAAAATCAAGAAAAGTGAGATAACTTGTAAAAGGGGTAACCATAAAACTTAGAAATCTTTCTAAGTTAAAAAATAAAGTGGCAAAGGTACCAACTTTGGAGGACCATAACTCCTAAACCACAAGGCCATTTTTTCCCATCCAAAGATGGATTTGTAGCCCTCATTATCACCTACAAAAACTTCAACTACAAGTCATTCCAATTCATTAAGGATTTTGAGTTATGGAGTGATCAAAGTGGCTGAAAAGTGAAAATGTCACTTTTTCCAACACTTAGTGAAATTTTCACTAAGTCAGAATTCTGCTTCACTTTTTGTCAAATGTAGGGGGATTTCTCACTTGGAATCAAAAGAGATCAAAACCAAACTTGTTCAAACAGTTGTTGTATCATGTAAGAGCTTTCCAAAATGGCCAAGAACATTGCCAAATTCAACCTACATCATGAGATACAACATTGGCAAGTTGCCTTGCTGAAATCTGTCAAAGCAGGGCAGAATTTACATTTTGGCTCGATTTGCCAAAATCAGCCAATTGCAATTGCTCCAATCCACTTGGACACCTCAGAGGATTGAATCCAAAGGGGACAATCACTGAGCCAAGCCTCCAAGGTCCAAGGAACAAAGAATAGCATGTTGAACCTAGAATGGCCAAAATAGGGACAAGACTTCAAATTTGGAATGAGGCATTCAATGGAACCATCAAGGTGGCATGGACTGAGCCATTCTCATCTGAAATCAGTCAAGACTTATCCAAGACCAAGGGGACCAAGGCTCTGTGCCCTAACCTCTAGTCAATGGCTAGAGGAGACTTTCATTTCCATTGGCCAACATTGAGGAAACCTACTTACCAGCTGCCATGTACTATTCCTTGCAAAACAAACTTGCTCTACTATAAATAGAGCTCAATTGTGGTAAGTTTAAGTACACCAAAGCCATCTAACAGATGCTTTCCTCAAAATCTCTTTCTCTTAGCAAAAATGCCTTTCTTAGCAAGGTAGCTATCGGGTTTTGAGTTTGAGAGCAATTCTGCACAAACCAATCACTCACACACCTCACATACATCACATATGAGCTGATCAAACACTCACATAACATCTGGAACATCAAAATCTCAAAATCACTTGCCATCCACACAAGTTTGAAGTGAAGTTGCAGCTGAGATGCCATAAACTGATCCAGTCCATTTCAATTCAATCCAAGTGTTCAAACACACTCCATATGGTGTAGGGAAGCTGTCCAGATCATCACAACTTGTCTGTAACACCTCCAACTCAAAAATACATCTGCTCTTGTTGTCACGACTTGAAGGTAAGCCTAAACTTGGGCATCTCTCAATCTATGCATATTTCCTCGCACAATAATTTGGCCATATGTTCATAATCATGCATGGAATGTTTTCCCTCAATTAATTGCATTGTTTGAATCGTGTATCAAAAATCCTAGCCTTCATGCAGAAATTAGGGTTCTTGAGGTTTCTTCGTGATTTCTTGTTGTATGTTTAATTTAAATGAAATTAAAGTACATAGACATGATCGTGAGGTTGAGACGAGCATAATGATATGTGGATTGCATGATATGATTACGTATTCATGGAGATTGGATAGAAAATGCAAATCTGAGAAACCAAGAACACGCGCGTGTTCTTCAGCTGTTCTTGGCGCCATTTTTGAATAATTTGAATATTTGAATTTTGTGATTTTGT
Organism: Lathyrus tuberosus; assembly: GCA_022829125.1. Classification (NCBI taxonomy): domain Eukaryota; kingdom Viridiplantae; phylum Streptophyta; class Magnoliopsida; order Fabales; family Fabaceae; genus Lathyrus; species Lathyrus tuberosus. Next base: position 736,780 of record JALAZF010000026.1, read on the forward strand.
TTAATTGATTCAAAAATTAATTTCTCTCTGAGTTTTAATGATTTTGAGTTGATTCTTTTTTTAATAATTCACAAAAATGTTAAAATATTTTATTTTATCAAAAAATCCCAAAAATATTATTTATTTCATATAATTGATATTTTTGTAAAGAATTAATATTTTGATTGTTTTTGGCATTTTAAATATTTTTTCTACATTGATTTTGCAACTTTTAATGCTTTCTAATTATTTTGTAGGTCAATACTTAATTTTTGAAGCATTAATCCAAGATCACAATTTGTTTTCCATGTGTTAAACAATTTTGATCATTTTAATTGAATTTTTATTCAATTAAATACATTTTGAAAACAAATTAGGGTTTTGGATTAATTCAACCCTCATAAATCATTTTCAAAACACTTTGGGCCTCTATTAGAGTGTAAGACCCAATCCTTTTTTGACCAAATTATCTTTGGGCCTCACTTATTGTATAAGTCCCGATACCGTCAAAAAAACAAACGGCGCGATCGTCGCCTTTTCAAAAAACATCTGGGCCTCTCCTTGAGCTATAAGACCCATTCAAAACACTTAGGGCCTCTATTAGAGTGTAAGACCCAATCCCCTTTTTAACCAAAACATTTTGGGCCTCACTTATTGTATAAGTCCCTCTGCGTTAAAAGAAAACCTCGGCGCGATCGCCATTTTTAAACGAAAAGTCATTTGGGCCTACCCTCGTGTTATAAGCCCCACACTTTTTCTTTAAACCTTTTTGGGCCTCTTGAGAGAGTGTAAGACCCATCCCTTTGTACAGAAAACCATTTTGGGCCCCAGTCACTTGTATAAGTCCCGCTGTACAAAGTCAAACAGTGCGCTCACTGATAAAACTCTGGGCCTCTCCTTGAGCTGTAAGCCCCAAATCTTTCTTTTTCAAAGCACTTTCTCCTTTGATTTTGAATATACTGTTATTTTCAATCTTTCTTTGTTGAACAACTAACCAAACAACATGGAAGCACTACAACCGAGTAAGTGGTTATCGCTTTCATTTACTGCTTTCATATTATAAACTGTATTGTGGGGCTGCTCACTGTAAGTCTCATTTCATAAACTCATATCTACTGTGTAATAATAGTATAGATATTTCGAGTTTCCCCGGCAACTACGTCTAGAACTAGGTGACGCCGTTTCATTTATTCGTAGAAATAGACGCCTAGATCCCCAATAGGAGCACCAGATACAGTCTTCTCTTCGGCTGTCCTCCTTAGGAATCGTCAAGAAATTCTATTCCCCGGAGATGAATTATTCTCGGTGAAACTTCTCTTGAATTTCTTCAAACCTTAGAACTGGTCATTTAACCCTCTTTCAGAGTTAAAGTTGCTGGATAGTAAACCTCGCACGTTTACCAGTGATTTTATCTTTAAAAGAGTTTTTCTTGGACTTTTCTTTGGTTTGGGACCCACAGGCTTCTTAAAAGCATCGGCCTTCTCTTGGGCATTGTACAAGGACCCTCCGGCTTCCTAAAAGCAACCTAGCCTCCTCTTGGGCATTATTCAAGGACCCTACGGCCTCTTAGAAGTATTCACAGCCTCCTCTTAGGCTTCGTATAATGATCTCTTCCTCCAGGAATGATAGCCTCCTCTTGGGCTTCGTACAAGGACCCGTCGGCTTCTTAAAAGATTCCAGCCTCCTCTTGGGCTTCGTACAAATTGTCCCGACGACCTCCTAGAGGTATAGGAACGGAACCTAGTCATCCTCATAGAACAATCCTTTCATAGAGTCTACTACTATTTCTCAAAGCATAGTACCAAAGATAAAACTCTAGACACGGACAATCTAACTTCCTTGAGTCTCAAAGACATTCTCAAGCACCCTTCGTTAAATAGGAAGGAAACCCGCAGACTCGGACAGTCTCAATACCCTTTGGATTTCCCGTTTCCTCAAAGAGAATGGAATACCCCTGGTCCTCAAATTAAATCCCTGAGTACAGTGTTGCTCATATAAGAACTGATTTTCTCTTTTAAATCAGTATATTGGATCTGTCACTCAACTGAAACAGTTACAATAGCCTCCATCTCGGGCTTCGTACGAGATACCAAAATTCTCCCCAGTGGAGTCAAAACAACCTTTTAACCTCTCTCTCAGGCTTTGTATGAGACACAAAAGATTCCCTCGTTGAGTCAATCACCCCTTTTTTTTGCCTCCATCTCGGGCCTCGTACGAGATATAAATCCCTTAAGCAAGAGTCGAACTCTTTGCTAGCCTCCTCTTAGGCTTTGTATAACGATATGCCCCACTGGGTCAAAAACCTTTAGCCTCTCTCTCGGGCTTTGTACAAGACACAAAATAGCCTCCTCTTAGGCTTTGTATAATGATTTTTCTAGCGAAAATTAGCCTCCTCTTAGGCTTTGTATAAGAAAATCACTGGTTGATCCAATCAACCTTTTAGCATCAAAGCTGTGCCTCGTTCACAGTACACAAACATCAACAACTCCTTTCCCTTCATCTAATCGCTGTAAGCGGCAAGCCTCTGGATCATCTATATCCATGCCACTGTCCCTCTTTTAGCATGAGAAATTCCTAAGGAAAGATGGCAATGCTCTACACTGAGTTAAAGTCTTCTCCTTCAGGTTAAAACCCTTTCTTCGGAAATTATGGCATTGCTCGGATCCGCGTATCCCAGTTAAAGTAATTCTCCTTCTCCCCTCTTTAGAGATGACAAATTCTCTCTAAAAGTTAAGATCATTCAGTTTCACGTCTTGGGCTTTAAACAAGACACAAATAGACCTTTTAGCTTCACATCTTGGGCTTTAAACAAGATACAAATCACCTTTCGCTTCACGTCTTGGGCTTTGAACAAGACACCAAAAACCAATTTCCTCCCATAGAATAGGAGGAACTACGAACGCTCTGATTTCCCTGTTTCGGTAAACGGGAATACGTAGGCACAAGATCGAAAGAAAAGATCTTAGCGAGCGCAATCAACAAAAAACCCAAATCCCATATCCCCATCAATCAAAAGCAGTAATTCAAAAGCATCAGTCCTAACATCCTAATCCTTATTCCCCGCCAGAAACCCTTTGCCTAGAAAAAAGAAAGAAAGAAACCTGTATTGGCGAAATACGAATAACCAGTACAAAGGCCCCCCCACATTGATAGCATCCGTAACCTAACAGACCGCTGTTTAAACTCAGTATGCAAAGCAGGGTTAATTGGAGACATCTATTTCCCTTCCTTATTCAGCTCATAATAGGATAAAAAATGAATCGACCTGTAGTTTTAAGCTCAACCGCAGAGAGCGACCAGCGCTTAAGAACCGCGTCCAAAATCGCTCGCTACATATGGCAAGCAACTCTTTTTCAGTTATTGCATAGTTAATCTGAGCCTCGTTTAAAACTTTGCTCGCATAATGTATAGCGTGGAAAACTTTCATTTTCCTCTAACCCAAAACAGCCTCAACCGCATAATCGCTTGCATCGCACATTAATTCAAAATCTATTTTCCAGTTAGGTGCAACGATTATCGGTGAGGTTGTTAAAATCTTTTTCAAAGAATTAAAAGCAAAAGGACAAGACTCATCAAAGTCAAAAATCTTACCTTGGACGAGCAAGTTGATCAACGGCTTTGCGACCTTGGCGAAGTCCTTGATAAATCTCCGGTAGAACCCAGCGTGTCCAAGAAAGCTCCTTATACCTTTGACATTCATTGGCGGTGGTAATTTCTCGATAACATCCACTTTGGCTTTATCAACTTCAAGGCCTTTTGCAGAAACCTTGTGACCGAGCACAATTCCCTCGTTCACCATGAAGTTGCATTTTTCCCAATTAAGCACCAAATTAGTTTCCACACACCGTTCCAACACCGTATCCAAATTTTTCAAGCACAAATCAAACGATTGCCCAAAAACGGAGAAATCATCCATAAAGACCTCAATTGTCTTTTCGATCAAATCCGAGAAGATAGCTTGCATACACCGTTGAAAAGTAGCCGGTGCATTACATAATCCAAACGGCATCCTCCTATAAGCGAAGATTCCAAACGGACATGTAAAAGCTGTTTTTTCATGATCATCCGGGTTCACAATAATTTGGTTGTAACCCGAATATCCATCCAAAAAACAGTAAAATTGTTGACCGGAAAGCCTTTCGAGCATTTGATCCATAAAAGGTAGAGGAAAATGATCTTTTCTCGTAGCTTTGTTCAACCTACGGTAGTCGATACACATTCTCCACCCGGTAACGGTTTTTGTTGGAATGAGCTCATTTTTCTCGTTTCGGACCACCGTTAATCCGCCTTTTTTTGGTACCACATGCACCGGACTAACCCACGGGCTGTCAGAAATAGGATAAATCATTCAGGCATCTAACATTTTCACCACTTCCTTCCTAACCACTTCTTTCATAATAGGATTTAAGCGGCGTTGAGGTTGAGCAACCGGTTTAAAGTCTTCCTCCATGAATATCCTATGCATGCAATACGAAGGGCTTATGCCTTTGAGATCGGACAATGTCCATCCCATTGCACCCTGGTTTTTTCTCAACACTTGAATTAAGCGGCTTTCCTCCACTTCAGATAAAACACTGCTTATGATCACCGATTTATTACCACCGTCATCAAGAAAAGCATACTTCAAGGTTGACGGTAACACTTTCAGCTCAAGTTTGGAAGGCTCATCATTAACCACTTTTTTTAGAATTTCCTCTTCATAATCCCAAGGTTGCCATTCTTCCAAAGCTTCAAGCTCTAGCAAACACTCTTCAAGAGCTTGCTCTTCTTCAACCGAGAATATTTCCAAGGTATCATCCAAAGCTCTTTGTAACGGATCAATGACATGAATTTGCTTTGTAACTTCAAAACTTGCTTTCTCCGTTGCATCGATTCGGAAACAATCACCTTTATCTTTCTTGTGCTTCATGGCATCATAAAGATTGAAACACACCTCTTCATCTTGGACTCTCACTTTCATGAGACCATCGTCCATGTCAATTGCCATACGGCCAGTTTTCATGAAAGGCCTTCCAAGAATCAAAGGTGCATCCTCATCCTCCTCCATTTCAATTACAACAAAGTCGATCGGAAACAAAAATTTATCCACTTTGACCAACACATCTTCCGCTACACCGTGAGGATGGGTAGTGGACTTATCGGCGAGTTGCAACGTCATTTGCGTGGACATCAATTCCATGTGGCCTAGCCATTTCACAATCGACAATGGTATCAAGTTGATGCTAGACCCCAAATCAATCAATCCATTGCCCACATACATGTTTCTTATCGTAACCGGCAATGTAACTCGTCCCGGATCACATTCTTTTCGCGGGAGAGTCCGTTGAATGATGGCACTACAGCTTGCATCCACCATAATCGTCTCCTGATCTGTATACCGTTTCTTCTTCGTGAGGATATCTTTCATGAATTTCGCATATTTAGGCATCTGCTCCAAAGCCTCAGAAAATGGAATATTTATTTGTAATTGCTTGAAGATATCCATAAACCGAGAATAATGCCGCGCACTATCTTTCTTTGTAGGAGCATGCGGATATGGTAGATGTTGAATCAGAATATTGTTCATCGGCTCCTTTCCCTTCTTAGTTCTCTTCACTCTTTCTTCACTCTCTATTTTTTTCTCATTCTCACTTTTTTCTTTCTCATTTTTTTCCATCTCATTTTCAACTAACTCACCCTCAACATTCTTTTCTATTTCAATCTCTTCCCTATCTTTCTCTTTTTCAACTACAACCTCCTCCTCCACTCTCTTTTTACCTACACCCATGTCAATCTCTCTTCCACTTCTTGTGAGAATTGCTTTACAATCCTTAGGATTCTGAAGTGTATTTGTCGTAAAGGGCCCTTTTTGTTGGTCGGCCAATTGTTTTGATAATTGCCCGACTTACGTTTCAAGATTCCTTAAGGCGGCATCGGTGTTCTTTTGATTTGAGATTGCCATTTGCATAAATTGTGTAAGAGTGTCTTACATCTTTGTATTTCCAACGGGAGCTTGCGGAGGTTGAGTGTAATTTTGGTATTGTTGACGGTTTGATGGTTCGGCTTCTTGCGGTTTCCATTGTTGTTGATAACCTTGGTTAGGCCTTTGTTGGTAACCTTGGTTGGCTTGTTGATACGGAGGTCGGGGTTGGTAACCTTGATTTCCCGCGTAATTTGCTTCCTCCACAACGGGAGGACAATAACCGGTCGGATGGTCACCTCGACATAATTCACACACTAACACTTGCACATTTTTACTTGAAGATTCATGCATCTCTTTGAATTGTTGCGGCAGCTTAGACATTTACTTCGTTAACAACTCAACCTGTTGTGATAACAATTTGTTATGCGCAAGGATAGCATCACTTGTTCCTAATTCCAACACTCCCAGAGTTCGTTGAGAAGGTCCACGATTGTGACTACCTTGATGATCGTTCAAGGCCATTTTATCAATGATAGTTGTGGCTTCCGCTGCGGTTTTGCTTAACAAGGATCCACCGGCAGTGGCATCCAACAAGGTTTTGTGTACAAGTTGCAGTCCATTTCTGAATATATGAATTTGTGACAATTCATCAAAACCATGGCCTTTGCACTTTCGTAACATTGATTTGAACCTCTCCCAAGCTTCGTTGAGAGATTCATTTGCTCCTTGTGTGAATACCGCGATGGCGATCTTTGCTTCCATAAACCGAGTGTGAGGGAAAAATCTCTCCAAAAATTTCTCTTCCAAAGCATTCCAATCCGTCATTATGGCAGTTGACTGATCAAGGTACCATTCCTTGGCCTTCCCAATGAGGGAATGCGAGAATAGTCTCTTGAACAGAGACTTCTCTTCTGCTTCCGGTGCACCAGTCGCTCCCGCTATTTCATAGAATTTTGTCAAATGGGTGAAAGGATCTTCATGATCCATACCCGTAAATGGACTTTGATATAACAGTTGGAGAATTCCGGTCTTCATCTCAGCATGACGACCATTGTGTGCATGGCGAGCGAACTGAGCATTGTGTCTCAGACTATTTGTACATGGCCTAGAAGCAGGTGGTGGTGGTGGTGGTGGATCTGTCTCCATTACTGGAAGTATTTGTGGAACAGGTGGTGGTGTAGCAGTACTTTCCTCTTGTTCTAACTTCTGTCTTGCTAGCTGCCTCCTTCGTCTAGTCCTGCTGTTGATTCTACGAGCGGTTCTCTCAATCTCAGGATCGAAAAGAAGTTGATCCGCCGGTAGTTTCCCTCGCATAAACTAAGTCTGCACACTGCACAAAACAGATTAACAAGCTCAAGATAAAGTGGTAACAACTTAAAATAACTCAACTATCGCAATGCTTGCAATATCAATACACAATCCCCGGCAACAGCGCCATTTTATTAGAAGAGTATTAATGGGGGTTATTTTTAATCGTATCCACAGGGATTGTTTGATATTTGATGCGTGCCTTTCAATAGTTTCGATATTCTAAGTTAACGGTTTCAAAAGTTTCTCAATTGTTTTTAACATTCACTTATAGCAAAGATTAATTTGTCACAAATATTTTGTAAAAGGTTTTATAAAAGCATGTTAAGGTTAGGTTTCGCTAATCCTTTCCATGTATAAACAATTAATCAAGCATATGAACTCAGTTTCTGACCAACATAACCGCGTATCCTCCCGACTAAGTTCATGTCTAAAGCGAAATCGTGAGTACCGTTGTTTAAACCGTTAGATGATGTCTCACGCTAACAATCTAAACAACGATCATTAAGATCAATACAATGCGAATAGCAAATCTCAAATCTATGTCTAGAGTTTGGTTTTTAAGAGATGAAATTGTTAGGTCAAGATTTATGGAATCTATGTCTAGAGTAAAACAAATCCAACATAAAGCATTAAGAGAAAACAACTTCATTTATATTGATCAAAGACTTTGTTCATATACAATAAATCAAAAGCAATACATAAAAACAGAATCAACTACATCTAACCTCAACATAGAGGGTTTAGCTACCACTTCTCATGATAGATTGGATAACAAGTAAAGAGAGGAGATGAGTAAACATCCACGCCGAATAATCAAGAATGGATGCAAAATTAGCTTCTCCAAGTGAAAATACAAGCTCCAATGGTAAAAAGACTGAAAACTATGATTTTGGATCAAAATGAAAAAAAGATCCCTCCAACATAAAGTGAAATTCTATTTATACATAGCAGAATTCTGCAGTATTCGCACTGCGAGCAATCCATTCGCACTGCGAATGAGAAAAAATGGCACTTTAAGTGCCTCTGAGACTTAAACCGCCCCAAGCAGAAATCGTGGGTTCGCACTGCAAACCCTTCATTCGCACTGCAAATCATTCGCTAGCTACATTCGCACTGCGAATAAACTAGCGAGCCAGAATTCTCAAACCCAGAACTTACTGCCTCTCTTCGCCAGCACCTTCGCACTGTAAACCAACCAGCGAACCTTCGCTGGACCCTCGCCAGGAGTTCGCAGTGCGAACACAAGGTAATCTCAAAGTTGGAACTCTCTGCCTCTGCTCGCTGGCGCCTTCGCTGGCCCTTCGCAGTGCGAACCTTCGTTGGGCCTTCGCCAGATTGTTCGCACTGCGAACACCCTGTTGCAGCTAAAAACTCAGTGGAAACTTGCATTGGTTCCATGTGTTCTCAATTTTGCTCCTTTCATGCCTATACCTGCACATTGACACACAAATTACAAGCTCCACACATATATTCCAATGTAAGCGTTACAACACAATTTACCGCTTAAATCCACAATTTACCGTTAGAAAGAAATGAAAAATGCCAAGTATTTCATACAAATATATAACATGTTTGACATCTAACATGTACCCCGAGGGATGAATGTACTATTGTTTCTCGACCTCAGTGCCAGAAGCTGAGGACCTTCCGTTTTGGAGAATCAGTTGAGGCCTCCTCGATTGATGATGATGCCAAACCAAAAATGGTGAACGTATCATCATTTCTCGACCTGAGAGCTCGGGATACTGAACATCCTAGTACCCACACGTGAGAGGGGATGGGTGTTTGCAGGTTTGCAGGTAACTGAAACCTTCAACCTACCCGGTTTTTCTGGACTTCTCATCAATGTTTGATTATCTAGGTTCCTGGTTATCTCAGTGGTTCGGTATTTTGGAATTCTGGTTTTCTGGGTTGTGGTTCTCGTTCAGTTAACAGCACAGCACATCCAGCAGTGTTGCCTTGATCCCATGTTTGCATGAGCATATCATTTTTCTTGCATTCTGACATGTTTGACATTTTTCAGGGCTTGCATCTTACTCTTGATTCCGATTTTCTGAGGTTACCTTGGCATGGATGTCCAGAGAAAGAAGACTGTTGCCTATTCGTTCCCAGATCTGACCTTGACGTTGATTCACAAGCTGATTAGTATGGCTAGTCCCGGAGTTCGTACAGAGTTCAGTGGAGGGTATGGGAGACTTCTGAAGTTTGTCTACAATATCTCCAAGTATGAGAAGGATGTCATTCATACACTTCTTCAATTTTACGATCCGTCTTTACGTTGCTTCACTTTCCCAGACTACATCTTGGCCCCAACGTTGGAGGAGTTCTCATTTATTTTGGGAATCCCCATCAGGCATGACATAGTATTCTTTTCTGAAGAACACCCCGGGATAAAAGAAATGGCTATTGCTCTTCATATTGGTGAATCTGTTCTGAGCAGTAATATTGAGGAAAAACAAGGAGCTAAGGGTTTCTTATTGAAGTTCTTGTTTGATTAAGCTTGCATACATGTTAAAGAGAAGAATTGGACTGCTTGCCAAGCTATTTTGGCTATGTGCATCTATGGGATTGTCCTGTTTCCCAATGTTCCTGATCTGGTGGATATGCATGCTGTCAGAATCTTTATTTCAAAGAATCCTATACCTACCTTGCTAGGTGATGTGTATCACTCAGTCCACTACAAGAATGAAAATAGGCAGGGAAAAACCGTGAGTTGTTGTCCACCGCTCTTATCTACTTGGTTTCTGAGCCATCTCCCCGAAGCTGGCGCCTTCATTGATACGAAAGATTCTCTGAAGTGGTCAAAGAGGTTAATGGGCTTGACTGCTGACAACATTATCTGGTCCAACCGTGACTTGCTAGGAATAGAGATTATTTGCAAGTGCGGAGAATTCCCTAATGTACCCTTGATAGGGAGAAGAGGTGGAATTAACTATAATCCTTCCCTTGTTATCAGGCAGTTTGGTTATCCTTTGAAAGGTCCACCTGAAGAGCGAGATGTTAGAGAGTCCTTATTCTTCAATGGTACTGGGGATCAAGAGATGATAAGGAAGATTGTGAATGCTTGGAAGCAGGTGATCGAGAGGGGAAAAACTTCATTCGGGAAATGTAACAACCAGGCTTTCCCTTCCTATAAAGAGTGGATTAAGAAGAGAGCAGAAGAGAAGCTTCTTCCCTTCCCGGTAGAACCACCATCTTACCCCTTGCTGATTGAGTCTCCTACCACAGTTGAGATAGAGAAGTTTAACAAGTTATGGGCTGAAAAGGAAAAGCTACGAGAAGAAAACAGTGAGCTACAAAGAGAGATTTATCAGTTGAAACATGAACGGGGTGAAGCTATTCATATCGCCGAGTTGAAGACAGAGCTTCTCGCTAAGGCAGAAAAAGAGCTACCTGACAAGGTCGCAGCCAAACAAAGGATGAATCAAGCTCTAGATGGTATCAGTAGGGTTCTTGAGTCTAAGAAGGAGGAATTGGACAATGCTTTGTTGAAAATTCACAGGTTCAATGCTCACCGAGAAACTGCAATGGCTGAGAACAAGCGAAAAGAAGACGGTTATCTAGCTCAGATTGATCAATTGAAGTCGCAGCTCAATAAGAAAGACGCCGAGATCCTATCAGGGGTATTCCAGAGACAAGCAGTCGAGGGTCGACTCAATGAAGCCATAGACTCCATAGAGGAACTGAAGATCCAAGCTGAAGTGAAGAGATCTAGAAATGAGGGACCTAGTATGGATGGTGTTTCTGGAGAAGACGCTTGGGAGTTACATTGCCGATACTTGGAAGGGATCATGCATAGGAGAGACATTCTCATTCAAGAGCTAATTCAGAGACCGAAGCATCCCGACACCAAAAAGTTGTTCAAGGAAATTCAAGACTGGAGCAAAAAGCATAATGGATGGGGGGATTGACACTTGTGGATTTTGATGACATGCCGTAGTTTTCTATTTTCTTTCATTATTTGGACCACCGCCAGACTTGTTGGTTAGGATCTATGATTATTGTGTTATGACTTGTTATCTTGGATTTGTGATTGTTGACATTTGGTTTTCCTCTGGTTTTCTTAATATATGAGCAGAAGTTCCGTTCTATCTTATTGTTAAACTGGAATCAAGGGGTGAATCGCCCTGTGAATATTCAAACATGTTCATTTGCATTTGCATATTCATAATCATTTTGCATAATCATTTTTCATATTCATTCTGCATAACAGGTGTTTATCTCCGGTGTTCTTACTTTGTTCTCCTCCGCATCTCAGGATTGATCAGCCAGTTTATCGGTATTTTACTCGGTCTGTGATAACCAGAGGATAGCCATGGAACAACTCCGTGTGGAGATGCTTGAAATGAAGGTTCAGATGAGGCAGTTTGGGGAAGACATGTTGGTCATGTCCCAGGAGCAGAAGACTCTGAGGGAGGAGGTCAATCAGATGAAGACTCAGATGGGTTTGGTCATGGAAATTTTGAAAACAGTGCTAAAGAAGGAAAATAGTCATGTGCTTGCTTCCACAACAGAGGTCCTTACTCCTCCCATCTCTTTGGGATTTGATCGTGGGTTGCCTCGTGAATCTCTTCCACAAGTTGAAGTTCCAGGACTTTCCCAACCGCAACCAGGTCGTGTCTCCCAAGATAAGCCTAAGAATAAAAAGTGTACACAGAGGCCGAAGCAGCCTGAAAGAGTTTTTCATCCATTCCCTATGCCATATTCTCAACTATTGCAGCATCTCCTTCAGTTGTAACTGGTACAGAAAAGGACTTTGGCTCCTCTCACTGGTAATCCCCCACCAGGCTACAATGCAAAAGCCCATTGTGATTTCCATTTTGGGGCACCAGAGCATACTGTGGAGAAATGTAGGGCCCTTCAGCACGCTGTCCAGGATCTGATTGATTCGAGGAAAATTGAATTCACACCGAGCGGCGTAAGCATACAAGGTGGTCCCACTCTAGCTATTGAAAAAGAAGTGGGTATCCCCGTTGCTTCTCCCAAAGCCACATCAGGTCAGGGGAATTTCTCGCAGCCCTTGGTCTTAGAATCCCCACATCCGCAAATGCTGCCTACACCTCGACCAAGTCTGAAGAGAAAAGTGCCTGAAAGGATTATACGCTCGAATCGGGGTCAACAAGAGGATTGCTCTGGAAAGAAACAGCAAAGATCATGAAGGCCTGAGAGAAGGTTTGATCCACTCCCCGTTCCTCACAGCCATGTTCTTGCCCGTCTACTTGAAAGTTCTTTGGTTCAACTAAGGGATGCCAAGCCTGTCCCCGACCCTATTCCTCCTGATTATGATCTGGATGCCAGATGTGAATATCACTCAGACACACTGGGTCATTCAATTGAAAATTGCAACGTGTTCAAGCACAAGGTGCAAGACCTGGTAGACTCAGAGATCATTGTATTCACTGAAGATGATATGTACATCAATGGAAGCCTCCTTTCTCAAATGAACACTCAGTCTGCAAGTACGTCCAGACAGAATTAAGCTTCCTCGGCAATGGCAATCTTCAGCTCCTTTACTGCATTTTCATTTGTAGTTTTTCATTTCTTGTTAAAAACATCGTATGCATGTAAGACTTGTTTGTTTTTTAATGATGATATTAATGCAATGAGCATGTTTTTCTTGAAGTAATCCATTCGTGTTTACTCTTAAATGTTTATATGCACTGCAATACCAATTTTCTTGTTTAGAACTCTTGAGGGAGGATGATGAAGTAAAAACGCAAAATCTCTGGTTGTATGTCCAAGGATAGAACCCTGTTGAGGATGTACAGGCATTGTTTCAAACCTCTAAACACTGGAGATATAAGGGAGATAGACCCTCGCTAATCCCTTTTGAGCCTTGAAGTAGGGGTTTCTTTCGTACGAGAAAACCCTCATACTTGACCCAGGGGCAGGGTAGGCGTCAGTTAGTTTGACCGAGCGTTCAAATTTCAAGGAGAGTGTGCATCCGAGGGACCATTACCTTCTATCCCACCGTCAAGAAGTCAAGAGATGTGAAACCACGATGGTTATCCATCAACAACTAAGGAGTGAGGCAGTCACAACCCTTTCAAGCATGTAAGACAACCAGTGTCACACGCTTTGTTCAAAAAGGGGAATAAAAAAAAAAGTCCGCTAAGTCGAAACTCGTAAACAAGTGACTTAGGCAAAAGTCAGGGCATCCCGCTGGACTTCAAAATCGGAAAAAACTCAAAAGAGTCAGTCCAGGCAAAAATTAGGGATCAAAAAAGCAAAAGATAGAAAAAGCGAAAAGCTTTGCAAAAGAAAATCCCCGATAAGAACAAATTCGTGTGATTACAGACACAAAAGATAAAAAGGGATGACTATCACTCCAAAACCTCCTTAGGTGTCTAACCATTAGTTGCATGGGTTCCGTAAAGATCATAAACCTTTTGAGAGATGAGCGTTTGTGTCAGATTAACTGAACATAGGACTGGAGAACATCACGAAGAGTGGGTGGGCACCGATAAATTTTGAGCCATAAATCCTTTTTTCTGAAGCCGTGAACCAGACCACGTTACAACCCTTAAAAGTCCTAATTGAAATAGGGTTTATTCCGAAAGCGTACTACAACAGGATAGTGTTCTTGACTCCTACGAGCTGTGCTAATAAGATTTGTTGGTATTGCATGTGCGCATTGTTTTGCCATTCAAAAATCAAGGTCACATCCCAGCTAGTGATTCGTTCACAAGGCTTGGCGATGCATTTTCAATAAAACTTCAAGGTTAACATGAGTGTTGCATTAGAATTATCATTCTCATAAATAACTTGTTCTGTTTGCATACATGTGCCTAAGCATCAATACAACTTACACAGTGAGCGTCAGTCAAGGAGCTTGATCCTGCCAAGTTGGGTTGCTTGAAAATTCTGAAGGACAATCATATCAAAGGGCATTCTGCCAAGAGACTCAGTGTAGAGTGGGCTCTCCCCAGTAAGTCGTGTTAAGATGTAGCCAATCTGGGGCAGTCACGTCGAGAAATCTCTCCGAAATTCAGTTATTCTGGGGCATTCATTCTAAGATCAGGGGCAAAGTCACTTCAAAGCTCGTATTGGGGAAGGCCACCTCTAGAGCGTGAGGGATGGCCCACTTTTGAAAATGGCTAATTGAAAACACCTCCTCAAGGTTCAAAATACTAAAGCAGGGTATTTTTAAGTCATTACAATCCCTTTCGAGGTAATGTACGTCATGGGTTATGAAGACTGGGGCAGTTATGTCGAGATATGATAAATCTCTCCAAGAGTTTGAAGACCCTGGGGCAGTGCGAACGCCTGGCCTTCTCTAAAATCCTCTTGAGATGATTTCTTCCACTAGACCTGGTGGTCTGGAGCAAGTGGAGAGCTCAAAGGGCCGTTTATGAACGTAGAGACAAGTCAAGTTGCAGGGCAACAGAATTGTATTTCCCCAGCAGTTTGCTTTCCCCAGCATTGAGATTGCACTTTCCTCAGCAGAGCGGACCTTCCCCAGCAGGAGACCTGGAAAGTATTTTCTTTGAATCAAGACGTTATCTCCCCACAGAATCAGGATTTTCACTTCCCCCATCCGGTCAGGAAGCGTGCTTTCGCCGACAATGTCATATTCTAGTCCCCAACAAGGTGGGAGTAAAGTCATTCTCCCCACCAGCAGGCTAAGTTCAGCAGTATCCCCAAGCAGGACGGTATTATGGTCTGTTTTCCCCAAGCAGGATGGTATTATGGGCCGGCATCCCCCAGCAGGTTCTGAGCCCAATTGGATATTAGCAATCGTCAGTAACAGACTTCCAGTTCCGCTATTGGCGTTCATTCTCAACTCCCCCAGCAGAGGAAAAATCTCAGGTTTTGGATGTTACCTTCAGTGAAAGACAGGTGTGGCCCCCGGTAGTTCTTTCGGGATTTCATCCCCAGCAGAAGTTGTTGATCCGAAGAGTCGATCAGTATGACCCTTCTCAGCAGAGTTCCTGGATTCAGAGGACAATTTATTTTTGTCATCCCCAGCTGGATTGGTCTTTTTCTCTCCATGCATTTATTTTGCTGGAGGGACCCCTTTTGCAAATCATAAGCATTTGCATTGCATCCTCAAATGCGTAGCATTTCCACTTCGTGTCGAGCATTACGACAAAATTCAAACATTTGCATTCGAAGCATAAGCCAGATTTGATGCTTTCCTTGCCAGTTCTCTTTCCCAACAGAGATGGCATAACTCAGGAGATTTTGGAGGGACGCGTTCCTCATACTTGTGCTCCCTGGCAGAATCTTTTATTTAGACTTCTCCTTTCCTCAGCGGAGTCATCTTATCTGTGGATCGCGAGTCCGTTAGAAGTTTGCCTTTGTTTGGTCCTTCTCTTTTGTGAAATCCAGTTCTCGCCTGGTAGTCAGTTCTCGCCTGACATATTTTGTTTGCCAATTTCCCTTTCTCAGTAGGGTGGTCTAAATCAGAAGTTTTGTTTCACGGCGAAGTCCACTTTATGTTGGTTATCCTTTGCGGATACAATTGAGGTTGTATTCGTTTTGTGGGTATGATTGAGGTCGTATTCGTCCTTTTCTTTGTGGGTAGAGTGATTGAGGTTAGTCTTCCTTTGAG
This sequence comes from Lathyrus tuberosus, assembly GCA_022829125.1. Lineage (NCBI taxonomy): Eukaryota > Viridiplantae > Streptophyta > Magnoliopsida > Fabales > Fabaceae > Lathyrus > Lathyrus tuberosus. The sequence goes on from JALAZF010000026.1 coordinate 752,526, forward strand.
GGTACAATTGAGGTTGTATTCGTTTTGTGGGTGCGATTGAGGTCGTATTCGTGTTTTCTTTGTGGGTAGAGTGATTGAGGTCAGTCTTCCTTTGAGGGTACAATTAAGGTTGTATTCGTTTTGTGGGTGCGATTGAGGTCGTATTCGTATTTTCTTTGTGGGTAGAGTGATTGAGGTTAGTCTTCCTTTGAGGGTACAACCGAGGTTGTATTCGTTATATGGGTGCGATTGAGGTCGTATTCATGTTTTCTTTGTGGGTAGAGTGATTGAGGTCAGTCTTCCTTTGAGGGTACAATCGAGGTTGTATTCGTTTTATGGGTGCGATTGAGGTCGCATTCGTCCCTTTCTTTGCGGGTAGAGTGATTGAGGCCAGTCTTCCTTTGAGGGTACAATTGAGGTTGTATTCGTTTTGTGGGTGTGATTGAGGTCGTATTCGTGTTTTCTTTGTGGGTAGAGTGATTGAGGTCAGTCTTTCTCTGAGAGTACAATTGGGGTTGTATTCATTTTGTGGGTGCGATTGAGGTCGTATTCGTATTTCCTTTGTGGGTAGAGTGATTGAGGTCAGTCTTCCTTTGCGGGTACGGTTGAGGTCGTATTCGTCTTATTTTTCAGCACGCTCCATTTCGTTATTCTCACCGTTAGCAAATTTCCGGGGCTCTTTAGGTATTCAATCCCTGTGTATCCTGGAATGTCTGAGAGCCGTCGCTATCATATCTTCAGGACCAAGTTGATTGAATAGGGGCAGCTGTAGCACCCCAAAATTTGCCCTCCTTACTTTAGTACTAACTGGCTTATGTTCCATCTCATTTTGCATTATCATGTGTGCATATCATTGGTTCTTAGCATGGGGTCAAGGTGCCTGAGGCAAGTTCAAGAGGAGAAGATGTTCTTCAAAGGGTCAAGCAAGAGTCCTTGTATTGTGGATCACTCTCTCCTAACCAGTGCAGAAATTAGGGTTTTCAGAATCTTGGGTTTATTGCTCCAATGGGAAAACTTCTTAGGTTTTTATCATCACCAAATGGCATATCTTATCTTTGTTGGAGAGGATACACATCATATTCAGAGGAATTTGGATTTGGAGACTGTGTTATTTCCTCCTAGACTGAGGGTACCAAAATTAGGGTTTGCTATAAAGTCAGTTTATTTCTGATTTTTTGGGAAAGACTTGATTCCATGGTATTCCTTGGGTCCCTAAGTGTCTAGGAATGGAAGATTGTCCATCAGTTTGCTCCAGGAGAAGTTCAATTGGCCAATGGATTGGGAATCAAGTGAATTAGGTAAAAGTCAACATTGAGAGGGGAAGTCAACTGTGGAATTCTGAGGTTCTCTCCAAGGTTTTCAAGGTCTCACATTCTCATATGGTTCTTCAGGGGTCAAGTTTCATGCCATTTATCAAGAATCAGGAGTTGGTGCAAAAGTTACTAAATATAGAAATGACCTATAATTTGAAAGTTTCCTTTTTGGGCAAGTTCTTACACTACATTCAATTTAACCTTTCATCATCAAAAAAGCTTCAAATGAATTTTCCTCAAACATAAAAGTTGAAGATCTTTTTCTCCCATTTCCAACAAGTACTAGTGGGTCTCCATATCATTTGTGAAACTCAAGTTATGACCAAAAGAAGGCAAAGTGGTTTTTTAGGGTTTTCTCATGGTTCCATTTGCATTTTGGGACATAGTAACCTATAATTAATTCTATTGCTTCAAGGCACATTCTAACATCAAAGTAAAATCCATAAGGACTATTTTTGGCCTTTGAATCAAGTGGATCCATGGTTTATTCTTCACTTATTTTCCATTATTCAAAATTGCAAGAGGCATCAAAATTCATGAATCAAAATGTTTCAAGGCCCAATTTCAATTTAGGTGTGATTAGCAATTGATCAATAAGTGATCCATCATAGAATGCTTGGGTGTGCATGTATGGAGGAGGGTGTATTTCACATTATGCAAATTTGTCAAAAGGCCCAAAACTCATTAACCAAGGAGTGATTAAGACCTAAATGATCAGATGTGAAATAACCCTAAGTATTTAAGTTTACTCATGCACTATTGAGAAGAGAACACGTGATTTGGAGGAGGAAAAAAGCTTGAACCCTAAAACTTGGATCATTCGTATCTCTCAAGCAAGAAGAGATTTTCCAAAAATTCTTTCACAACTTTCATCCTTGGCATCTACAGAATACAAATCACTCACCGTTGGAGGCTAAGAGCAAGGGAATAAGTTGCTTGATCTCAGGTTAGTGATGTTTTTCATGGTCTTAAAACTCTCTTTTTAAATATGCATAGTGATTTGTGGTGTGTACTGATCATTCTGGTATGTTTTGTTTTGAATGTGGATGTGTAATATGGTTGCTGTGTGAGTTTCAAGTTTTGAATGCAAACCTTTTCTCATTCGTTTTTCATGATACGTTGATTGTTTGTGATTTTTGATTGGATATTTGAGATCCTGATGATTTTCTGGTCAAGATGATGTACTAGCATGAAATTTCTGGGCAAGTTTTGGTTGCACGTCACCGGAGAAGACGACCGGAGCTAGGGCTCCGGCGTCTGATTCTCCCTCCGGCCAGATTAGGGTTTCAACGAAGAAGAGATAATCCCAGCCATCCATTTTGTTGATCGTACGGTTCATGCATTGCCATGTTTATTTTTTTTCTGATTTTTATTTAATGATCGCATGTTTATTACCCCATGCTAACTATCGTGCACCTCTGATCTTGTATTCTTATCTTGCGTACTATTCACTTTGTTGACTTAATGCCATGCGTATGATGAATCATGTGGCCATTATTTTGCCAACGAATTAAAATGAGAGCGTGCAACTCACGTGGTGTGTGCATGGTGTGCTGATCAGTTTGGTGTGTGCGTGTTCATTTCATTATGGTGTGCATGTTTATCTGGACCATTAATCTTAAATACTGTTTGATTAAGTTGACTGAGTGCGTGACGTTGGATCAATCTGAAGGTGATGGTGAGTCAACTGGGTTGACTGAAGCCCACCTGAGCCCTTTTTTCTATTTTATTTTTTTTTTGATGGATTTAGTGTTTGGGCCTACTTTTCACACCCCTCATTATGAGCCCAGTTGCCTTTCCAACGTGTTTTTGTTACTTTTCACACCCCCTTGCACATTTTCATATTTTTATTTTATTTAATTGTTTGCATTTCATTTCAAAATTTTAAAAATAGTTAATTGCATTAAAAAATTCCCAAAAAATTCATGCATGATATTTATAATTTTATAAAATTTTCACAAATTTTATTTTATTATTTTATTTTATTTTTAGCATCTGAAATAAATATTTTTTTATTTTCTTTTTGAATTATTCATATCATGCATACCTAAACTTGTAGAATTTTGTTCTCATAGCATACAAAACCTTTTGAATTCATTATTTTTGCATTCATTCACCAACACACTGGATTGCATTAAAATATTTTTCTCTCATTTTTAAAATCATTTCATATTGCATTTTAGTCCTCCTTTTTTGCATATTGAGCCATGTTTCTCATCTGACTTTGCATGATTGTTTGAGTGACTTTTATTTTGAATTTTGGCATGAGTTTGTAATATGTTGTTGGGCTCTAGTTGAGCTATTTTGATGATTAATTTGGTAATTTTAAAAGGTGTTTTGCTAATTGTTTGATTGCTTTTATTTGAGGTCTTCTTGTATGCATATCTCTGATCATGTCTGGTTACCTGTTTAAAAAGGCACTTGTGCCATTGTTTTGAGATTGTGCCTTTGAGTTCTTAAACCATGTTTGAATTGTTATAGGTCACTTGACTGCCATTATATGTCATTTCTTGGGTTTCATTAGCCTTATTATTACTTATGCCTGTTTTGTACTAACCTTTTACGCAGGGGCCGAGGTAAGTTATTTGAGGGTGTGGATAGTTATCCATGTCCACCCTCACTCTTTATGTCTCTCATCTTTTCTTTTCTTTAGGCTTAGGTTGTCGTCGAACCTCACTAACCGTAGGTCATCCATGCATGATAACATTAGGACTCTTAGTTTCCCTTTAGAGTTTCCTTTGTGTCTTCTCTGTTCTCGTCTCAAAACTTCTTGAAAACACTTAATAAGGATAAAGTGTATTGCGCACGAGCCTTAAGCGTGGGGAATGAGAAATGAGGGGCTTCCTCTCATCTTTCTAGAGTGCTTAGCGAGCGTCCTGTCTTGGGACGATTTGTTAAGTATTCGTCCCTGTGCCCTAGACTTTGGTGCAATGCAAGTTATGAACTAACTCAAGTCACTTCTGTCTTAAAAAATACAAACAAACTTCAAACCTTTTTGTCCTTCGGGATTGTCAAACTAAAGGCTATTTTCAAAAAGGGCACGTTACTTTCCGTCTGAGTCGCAAACAGGCATCGACCCTAACTGCCGGACGCGAACTTAGCGTCGCTCATAAAAAACACAAAAAGAACTGGGACCGAACTAAGTTGACTCTGAATTTCCCATTGCACAAAGGGAGTACGTAGCCCTAGGACGTCGACTTCCTACCGAGTTTGTCTTTGTTTTCCCCCGTCTTAGTACAGCCATAGATGATAGGATAACTCACCTTTAGAAAAGACAACAAGCGTGGATCCCATCGAGTACGATGGACACGTGGGTTGCTAGCACCTTCCCCTCGCGTAACCGACTCCCAAATCCAGGTTATGGTTGCGAGGACCATTCCTTTCCCTTTTCCTCAGGTTTATGCGGTGTTCCCTTTCCCTCTCTTGGGATAAATTTACACGGCTGGCGACTCTGTTTTCCGCGCCACTTTCGCGTTTGTACCTGGATGAAAATCCTGGGAGCGACAAATGTAAGTGATGATAGGATGTATATTTCATGTGTATTAATAGGCAGAAAAATATTACAAGAAACGTGTCGCTGTAGTCTAATTGCTTAAGAAAAACATTGCCAAAGAGCTATGTGCTGCTCTGCATGCCTACACACTATCCTTGACATGACCACACAAGACTGCATGCCTACACTAAGCTTGACAAAACCACACAACTCTGCATGGCTACACTATTGACAAAATCACACTCTGCATGACTCAACAATGCATGCCTACACTCTTTTTCTACTGTTCCTAACTATGCCTCTGCACAAATTTAAAAACAAACATTTAAAAAAAAAAAAAAAGAAATGACCTGAGGCGCCATTTCATATGGCTACTCCTCAGGAAATTTCTAGGGCACCCCACCATTGCCTGAGGCGCCATATGGTTTGGCATTTTGCCTCTAACTGAGGCGCCATCTCATATGGCGCCTCCCTTATACCTCATTCTCATACTACGCCATTTTGGTAAATTTTTTAAAAAGTTGATTTTTTTAGTAAATTAGTTGAAAAATTAGGTTATATTAAAAAAAAATTCTAATATTGTAGATATGAATCTGCGAGTGTGCAATTAATGTCCTTTTAAAGTTATCAACTAAGCTTATTTAATGAAAGGTTTATTTCAATTTGTACTTGTCAGATATTCTAATTTTTTTTCTTTCAAAATAATCATATTTTTCAACTTAATTTCCATCCATACTAACCATTTTTCCTAACTATATACTAAACTATCAATTTTTAAAATAAAATAAAAAACTAATCGCAGCAAATAGTATGTACAATATCAATTGACACCTATGGACGTTATACGTCAGTTCTATTGGTACTTGTTCTGAACTAGGCAGACGCTTGGCCCACAGTAGGGCAAAGCCCAGTCTAGTCCAGCTCTTGGCTAGATCCAATAGCCAGAAACTAGTCGTTGGGTAGAAACTAGCCGTTGGACAAAAACTAGCCGTTGGGCATAATATGACCGTTAGGGATGTCCCCCTCACTCGCTCGACAGTTCACGCGACCAACTGTTTCCCCGGATCTCACAGAAACAGTTGGACCAGGTCAAAGGGTCACGCGCCTGACCCTCCACCTGGCAGTCTCTCATTGGTCGACCAGATACTTCGGCCACATGGGAGACCTTGGCCCCGCGCTGGGGGTTACTTCTATAAATACCCTCTCAGTTGAGAGGGGCGGGTTTGATCACTACTCAATACTTGAAATCTTACCTTTGTACTTGCTTTTTCCCTCTTGCCCAATTACTTACTTTGCCATCGGAGTACCTTGCAGGTACAACCCTCTTTTCTCTCCTACAAGCATCCTCATCCGTCCTACACAAAGGCCACGATGATCCAGTATGATCACGCTAGATTAGTGGCGCCATCTGTGGGAAACACTGCTTCCCCGTCTTTTTTATTCAATATTCCTCATCTTTTTCACCCAAAAGACCAAAGCTTTCTCCAAACTTCATCCGATCATCATGGCCTCCAACAGGAACGATGATGCCCGTCAAGAACCTGGCGCCGCCGTTATCACTTATAACGTCGATCACCTCGTCCCCAGAGCTACCTTCCCGGAAACAGATCATCGGGATGGAAAGACCGCCTCTCCTACCCCCGATGATGTGAAGTCGCGCGCCCAAGTTGCTGGTCCCGTTTTTTAGCCTATATTTGTCCCTTAAAACGTGGACCCAAGCACTGCCGCCCTAATCGTCTCCCTCAACAGGTCCAACTTTCTGATCTTCCAACAGGGCAAAAAGATCAGTGTGCTCGAGCACGCCCTCCAGGAGCAGCGCCCATCGCAGAAGCCCCGCAGTCCTTCTCCGCAGTCACAGTCTCCTCCTCAGAAGCGTAGGCGAGACAGGTCCAGGAGTCTTTCTCCCGCCCGGAGACGCTCGAGATCGGAGGAACCTGATTCAGAGGTCGCCAAACGACATAGATCTCCCCTGCGTAGATCCAGATGCTCTCCCACTTCGAAGAGGACCAGACCTTCGAGGAACCATCACGAGCATCGTAGGTCACGCAGACATTCTCCCCGACGCAGCAGAAGTCGCGGGCGTAGCAACTCCCGCTATCAGTCATGCAGCACAAGCAGTGACGACGACGTCCATGGGCCCTTATCTCAGGAGATCATGGACATGCGCATTCCTCGTGGATTAGAGAAGCCACCTCCCCTGGCCACTTACGACGGAACCACCGACCTAGGCGAACATATAGAAAACATTAAAGCCTTGCTCCACTATCATAACGTGGACGGGGCTATTAAATACAGGTTGTTCCCCATCACTCTCAGGAAGGGGGCCATGGCCTGGTTCAAGCGGCTTCCCTGGGGATCGGTCACATCCTGGAAAGATTTAAATAACCAGTTTGCTCGCCATTTTACTGCCTCCCGGCGACATCCCAAGTCGGAGGCCACGCTAGAGGTCATTATGTAGGGCAAAGGTGAGCCCTTGCACGCGTATATCGAGTGTTTCAACAAGGAGGTTGTCGAGGTCCGCACGATGGACTATATGAAGAAGTATCTCCTCGAAAAAGGGTTGAGACCAAAGAGCAAATTCCGCAAGGTGGTGGGCATAGAACCTCCTTGCACCCTGGCCGAATTACTCCGTAAAGCTCAATCGTATATACAATACGAGGAGAAAAAGGCAGCCTACAAAGCCCGGGACTCTAGGGATCAAGAGAGTTCTCAGGCAACAAAAAAAGGCGAATTAGAGGCACCCAGGCGCGATAAAGAGAGACGACAAAATGATCGTCCTCGTGAAGGAAAGGGACCCACTGGTCGTTTTACAGAATATACCCTGCTGACAGCTCCCCGCGAGCGCATTCTCTCCGAATGCATCAACCCAGAGTTCAAGCAGGGAGGTGTCCGGTTCCCCAAACCAACGTCATCCAAGGGCAACACGGACAAGAGTAAATACTGTTGTTTCCATCGCAACCACGACCACGTGACCGAAGACTGCGTGCACCTGAAGGACTCCATTGAGATCCTCATCAAAGAGGGTCACCTAAAGCAATATACGAAGAAGGGTGAATCCTCTCGACGAGAGACTTCGGAGACCAAGAAGGAAACAGAGTCTACGCTGCCTAGTCCTCCTCCTCAGGTTGTTATGTCCATCACGCGGCCAGAGGACTTCATCATCCCCGACCATGTTGAGGATCCTCCTCAGATATCTGCACACAGCCCCTGGGGGACCTTCCCGACAGCCATGGTCATCTCGGGGGGGGGGGGGGGATGGTTACAGCGAGCTCACAGTGGGGTCAATCAAGAGAAAGTTTGACCAGCTCATCGACTGCAGTCCCGATCAGCTATCCACGCTCGAGAAAGTTCAGGGGCGGTCCCAGCCAATCACTTTCTACCGGGAAGAGCTGCCTGGGGGCTCCCCAAACTCGCACATTCCTTTGCTCATCGGAGCGAGACTTGCCAACACCGATGTTCGACGGATCCTGGTCGACCAGGGCAGCTCTGTGGACATCATGTACACTGGTTTATTCAAGGCCTTGAAGCTGGACCAGAAGAACCTGTCACCGTACATAGGATCTGACCTACAAGGATTCAACAGTACGACTACCAGACCCTGGGGGTACGTGGAGCTTCCGGTCACTTTCGGGGAAGAGGAGGCGTCGAAGTTGATCAAGACTCAGTTTCTGGTAATTGATTACCCTTCACTGTACCAATGCATCCTTGGCAGACCAACCTTAGCGGAGCTGATTGCTGTTCCTTCGACCGTTCATCTCAAGATGAAATACTATACGGAGAAGGGCCATGTCACAACATTGCACGGGGATATAGAAGCTACGAGGAGGTGCTTTGAAGCAGCTACCCGAGGACAAAGCTCGATTGGTGCAGCACCCAAGGCCACCAAGCGGGCAAGGGAGGAAGACCATCCCGGTGAAGAAAGCCAGCATGACAAGAAGCCGACTCTCCCCGTGCACATCATCGACCTCAACAGCCAGATTTCTGAAGAGGGTGAGGACTGTGGTGAAGGCACGTCAACGGGGACAGGCAGTTCCTCTACAACGACCCTCATGCGCCCTGTCCCAGATGGGGAGTTTGAGGCCATCACCTTCGGAGCTAACCCGAGCAGAGGAGTAAAGATAGGTGCGGGGATGCCCGACGAGGTAAAGCAGCAGTTGAAGACATGCCTGGAGGATAACGCTGATTTGTTTGCATGGAGCGCCGTGGACATGCTCGGCCTGGACCCTGAGAGCACATACCATCAACTAACCATTGACCCAGTTGCTCGAGCCTTCGCACAACGCAGGCGCAAGCAATCCGATGAGAAGACACAGGCTGCCGAAAAACTTGTGCAAGACCTCTTAGAGGCAAAATTTATCTCGGAGGCCAGGTACACAACCTGGCTGTCCAATATTGTACTTGTCAAGAAACATAGTGGAAAATGGCACATGTGCATTGATTATACTAATCTCAACCGGACTTGTCCGAAGGATGTTTATCCTCTATCCATCATAGATAAGTTCGTAGATAATTTTGCAGGTTTCAAGCTCTTGTCCTTCATGGACGCTTATTCGGGATACAACCAAATCCCTATGGACGAAAAGGACAAGAAGTATATCGCGTTCATGACTTCGTCGGGGAACTATTACTACAACGTAATGCCCTTCAGTCTGAAAAATGCTGGGGCCATGTACCAGCGTATGATGAACAAAGTCTTTCGATCAGAAATCGGAGACATGCTCGAAGTTTACATAAACGATATGATCGTGAAGTCCCAAGAGGAATCCGATCACATAGTCCACTTGCAAAAGGTCTTTGACCAAGCGAGGAAATGCAAAATGCGTTTTAACCCAGAAAAATGCACTTTTGGTGTACGGGCGTTTTAACCCAAGCGAGGAAATGCAAAATGCGTTTTAACCCAGAAAAATGCACTTTTGGTTATACGTCAGTTCTATTGGTACTTGTTCTGAACTGGGCAGACGCTTGGCCCACAGTAGGGCAAAGCCCAGTCTAGTCCAGCTCTTGGCTAGATCCAATAGCCAGAAACTAGTCGTTGGGTAGAAACTAGCCGTTGGACAAAAACTAGCCGTTGGGCATAATATGACCGTTAGGGATGTCCCCCTCACTCGCTCGACAGTTCACGCGACCAACTGTTTCCCCGGATCTCACAGAAACAGTTGGACCAGGTCAAAGGGTCACGCGCCTGACCCTCCACCTGGCAGTCTCTCATTGGTCGACCAGATACTTCGGCCACATGGGAGACCTTGGCCCCGCGCTGGGGGTTACTTCTATAAATACCCTCTCAGTTGAGAGGGGCGGGTTTGATCACTACTCAATACTTGAAATCTTACCTTTGTACTTGCTTTTTCCCTCTTGCCCAATTACTTACTTTGCCATCAGAGTACCTTGCAGGTACAACCCTCTTTTCTCTCCTACAAGCATCCTCATCCGTCCTACACAAAGGCCACGATGATCCAGTCTGATCACGCTAGATTAGTGGCGCCATCTGTGGGAAACACTGCTTCCCCGTCTTTTTTATTCAATATTCCTCATCTTTTTCACCCAAAAGACCAAAGCTTTCTCCAAACTTCATCCGATCATCATGGCCTCCAACAGGAACGATGATGCCCGTCAAGAACCTGACGCCGCCGTTATCACTTATAACGTCGATCACCTCGTCCCCAGAGCTACCTTCCCGGAAACAGATCATCGGGATGGAAAGACCGCCTCTCCTACCCCCGATGATGTGAAGTCGCGCGCCCAAGTTGCTGGTCCCGTTTTTTAGCCTATATTTGTCCCTTAAAACGTGGACCCAAGCACTGCCGCCCTAATCGTCTCCCTCAACAGGTCCAACTTTCTGATCTTCCAACAGGGCAAAAAGATCAGTGTGCTCGAGCACGCCCTCCAGGAGCAGCGCCCATCGCAAAAGCCCCGCAGTCCTTCTCCGCGGTCACAGTCTCCTCCTCAGAAGCGTAGGCGAGACAGGTCCAGGAGTCTTTCTCCCGCCCGGAGACGCTCGAGATCGGAGGAACCTGATTCAGAGGTCGCCAAACGACATAGATCTCCCCTGCGTAGATCCAGATGCTCTCCCACTTCGAAGAGGACCAGACCTTCGAGGAACCATCACGAGCATCGTAGGTCACACAGACATTCTCCCCGACGCAGCAGAAGTCGCGGGCGTAGCAACTCCCGCTATCAGTCATGCAGCACAAGCAGTGACGACGACGTCCATGGGCCCTTATCTCAGGAGATCATGGACATGCGCATTCCTCGTGGATTAGAGAAGCCACTTCCCCTGGCCACTTACGACGGAACCACCGACCTAGGCGAACATATAGAAAACATTAAAGCCTTGCTCCACTATCATAACGTGGACGGGGCTATTAAATACAGGTTGTTCCCCATCACTCTCAGGAAGGGGGCCATGGCCTGGTTCAAGCGGCTTCCCTGGGGATCGGTCACATCCTGGAAAGATTTAAATAACCAGTTTGCTCGCCATTTTACTGCCTCCCGGCGACATCCCAAGTCGGAGGCCACGCTAGAGGTCATTATGTAGGGCAAAGGTGAGCCCTTGCACGCGTATATCGAGTGTTTCAACAAGGAGGTTGTCGAGGTCCGCACGATGGACTATATGAAGAAGTATCTCCTCGAAAAAGGGTTGAGACCAAAGAGCAAATTCCGCAAGGTGGTGGGCATAGAACCTCCTTGCACCCTGGCCGAATTACTCCGTAAAGCTCAATCGTATATACAATACGAGGAGAAAAAGGCAGCCTACAAAGCCCGGGACTCTAGGGATCAAGAGAGTTCTCAGGCAACAAAAAAAGGCGAATTAGAGGCACCCAGGCGCGATAAAGAGAGACGACAAAATGATCGTCCTCGTGAAGGAAAGGGACCCACTGGTCGTTTTACAGAATATACCCTGCTGACAGCTCCCCGCGAGCGCATTCTCTCCGAATGCATCAACCCAGAGTTCAAGCAGGGAGGTGTCCGGTTCCCCAAACCAACGTCATCCAAGGGCAACACGGACAAGAGTAAATACTGTTGTTTCCATCGCAACCACGACCACGTGACCGAAGACTGCGTGCACCTGAAGGACTCCATTGAGATCCTCATCAAAGAGGGTCACCTAAAGCAATATACGAAGAAGGGTGAATCCTCTCGACGAGAGACTTCGGAGACCAAGAAGGAAACAGAGTCTACGCTGCCTAGTCCTCCTCCTCAGGTTGTTATGTCCATCACGCGGCCAGAGGACTTCATCATCCCCGACCATGTTGAGGATCCTCCTCAGATATCTGCACACAGCCCCTGGGGGACCTTCCCGACAGCCATGGTCATCTCGGGGGGGGGGGGGGGGATGGTTACAGCGAGCTCACAGTGGGGTCAATCAAGAGAAAGTTTGACCAGCTCATCGACTGCAGTCCTGATCAGCTATCCACGCTCGAGAAAGTTCGGGGGCGGTCCCAGCCAATCACTTTCTACCGGGAAGAGCTGCCTGGGGGCTCCCCAAACTCGCACATTCCTTTGCTCATCGGAGCGAGACTTGCCAACACCGATGTTCGACGGATCCTGGTCGACCAGGGCAGCTCTGTGGACATCATGTACACTGGTTTATTCAAGGCCTTGAAGCTGGACCAGAAGAACCTGTCACCGTACATAGGATCTGACCTACAAGGATTCAACAGTACGACTACCAGACCCTGGGGGTACGTGGAGCTTCCGGTCACTTTCGGGGAAGAGGAGGCGTCGAAGTTGATCAAGACTCAGTTTCTGGTAATTGATTGCCCTTCACTGTACCAATGCATCCTTGGCAGACCAACCTTAGCGGAGCTGATTGCTGTTCCTTCGACCGTTCATCTCAAGATGAAATACTATACGGAGAAGGGCCATGTCACAACATTGCACGGGGATATAGAAGCTACGAGGAGGTGCTTTGAAGCAGCTACCCGAGGACAAAGCTCGATTGGTGCAGCACCCAAGGCCACCAAGCGGGCAAGGGAGGAAGACCATCCCGGTGAAGAAAGCCAGCATGACAAGAAGCCGACTCTCCCCGTGCACATCATCGACCTCAACAGCCAGATTTCTGAAGAGGGTGAGGACTGTGGTGAAGGCACGTCAACGGGGACAGGCAGTTCCTCTACAACGACCCTCATGCGCCCTGTCCCAGATGGGGAGTTTGAGGCCATCACCTTCGGAGCTAACCCGAGCAGAGGAGTAAAGATAGGTGCGGGGATGCCCGACGAGGTAAAGCAGCAGTTGAAGACATGCCTGGAGGATAACGCTGATTTGTTTGCATGGAGCGCCGTGGACATGCTCGGCCTGGACCCTGAGAGCACATACCATCAACTAACCATTGACCCAGTTGCTCGAGCCTTCGCACAACGCAGGCGCAAGCAATCCGATGAGAAGACACAGGCTGCCGAAAAACTTGTGCAAGACCTCTTAGAGGCAAAATTTATCTCGGAGGCCAGGTACACAACCTGGCTGTCCAATATTGTACTTGTCAAGAAACATAGTGGAAAATGGCACATGTGCATTGATTATACTAATCTCAACCGGACTTGTCCGAAGGATGTTTATCCTCTATCCATCATAGATAAGTTCGTAGATAATTTTGCAGGTTTCAAGCTCTTGTCCTTCATGGACGCTTATTCGGGATACAACCAAATCCCTATGGACGAAAAGGACAAGAAGTATATCGCGTTCATGACTTCGTCGGGGAACTATTACTACAACGTAATGCCCTTCAGTCTGAAAAATGCTGGGGCCATGTACCAGCGTATGATGAACAAAGTCTTTCGATCAGAAATCGGAGACATGCTCGAAGTTTACATAAACGATATGATCGTGAAGTCCCAAGAGGAATCCGATCACATAGTCCACTTGCAAAAGGTCTTTGACCAAGCGAGGAAATGCAAAATGCGTTTTAACCCAGAAAAATGCACTTTTGGTGTACGGGCGGGGAAGTTCCTCGGATTTTACCTCACCGAGAGGGGGATAGAGGCAAATCCTGACAAATGTCAGGCATTCGCTGAATTTCCCACACCCAGGTCGAAGAAGTCCATAATTTCCTTCAACAGGATGCTCGCTTCACTTTCTCGCTTTGTGGCCAAATCTGTCCAGTACGCGTTGCACTTCTTTAAACTCTTCAGAAAGGAGGCCACATAACTGAGGAATGCGAGCAGGCTCTGACCCACCTTAAGCGAGCCTTGTCCGAACCCCCCGTGCTTTCACGACCAGAGTGTGGGGAGACATTGTACTTGTATCTATCCATCACCAACGAAGCTATTAGTGCCACACTCATTCGTGAGACAACGGACGGGCAAAAACCCATTTACTTCACAAGCAAGGCCTTAAAAGGGCTAGAAATCAGATACGCGCAAATAGAGAAGGTCGTTCTCGCCCTCGTCATCGCCGCGAGGAGGCTGAGACATTACTTCCTAGTCCACACCATTGTAGTACGCACGGACCAGCCCATAAGGCAGCTGCTTTGTCGACCAGACATGGCTGGCAGAATGCTTAAATGGTCCTTAGAGCTGTCAGAATTTGACATTCACTGCGAGGGCAGGAAGGCCCTCAAGGCGCAAGTCCTGGCCGATTTCATGGCGGAGATGAGACCGCCATCATCCCCACCAAGAGGAACGCATAGATGGACCATCTACGTGGACGGGGCTTCCAGTTCCACGGGTAGTGGCGCAGGCCTCATCCTCGAGAACGAGGAGGGAATCCTAATTGAAGTGTCATTAGTCCTGAAATTCTGGAAATGCAGACATCAGATTCCTAACACATGTTAAGACATTGTTCTGCATAAACATTTAAACAAGGAACAGAAACAGCAGACTGATACCTTGAATATCAGAACTGCACAATCACACATGTTACGACATCTGATCCAACATGTTAATCAAGACTTAACTGAAAATAGCAGAATGATAAACAACACAGAATATGATGACCCAGTTCAGTGTAACTCACCTACATCTGGGGGATACCAATCCAGTAAGAAGAAATCACTATCGATAGTATAGTTTTATGTAAATAACCCCAGGTTTACAGAAAGCACCCACGCTAACCTATCACTACCCAATGAAATCTTTATCATTAGAAGTCACATCTAAATGATAAGAGAACCCCATCTCACTCCCTAAATGACAACCTGTGATTATCTAATAGTTAATACCTCATAACTGTATCTACCTTATTGAAAGACACCCCTTCCAATACAAAGTTCAGTCAAGCATCCTTGACTAACAAGTTAACTTGGATTTTCTTCAAAGCTTCATCCAAGAACACTCCACAATTCATTGCCTACGGGCTTCTGAATCTGTACAAGTACCTATGTCTACCACACTGCATCAAATCGATACAGAGGGAGACTTACAAGAGAAACCTACGACTCTCAAATCTAAACCATACTTTACAAAATAGGATTCATAAGTCTATGTCATCCTCTCTCTCTTCTGCCTAGGTCTTGGTCTTCTTTTATAGTCTTTTGCTTTGTTGGGCTTCATATCTTTGATCCTTGATCCATTGCCAATCGCGCCTTGAATCTTGGAACAGATTTAAACAAAACCTGATATGACAGTCATGATGTCGAATCTTCATGTTGTGACATTCACTCGACATCTTCAGTTTGGGGCTGAAACCTTCATGTTGGAACATCTTTCTCAACATTATGTTTTACCAAAATTTAGTCAAACTCTTGGAGCTTTCAATCTCCCTCTTTTAACAAATTTTGGCTAAAATATCCTTCAGCCTGATGGTGCATACAGTGGAAAAATACTAGAAGCAAGTGGCAAGGAAGAGGGAGAAGATAATTTTGAGTTACCCTCTTCATTCCCTTGTGATACCGAGCACATAGAGAATGTAACTCAGATCACAAGAAAAAACTTGCTTTCTAACTCTGATCACAAAACACAACTTCCCAAGATGTTAAAACCCAGAGCGTCAGAACATCCTTTGAGACATTTTTGCAAATCAGTACCAAATGCACAAACACCTTTCAGCAGTAAGTCATTATCCCCCTTTTTAGCCAAAAATTGACAAAAATGACCCATGCAAACCCAAACCCAAATAATGCTTACCCACACACGAATAAAACTCATTTGATCTTAACCTAAGAAAGATGTTCTAACTCGATCTTCCTTAAATATTATGAAGTTATGTAGGTAGATCAAATCCAGACAAAAGACTAGTCAAAGAGTGCAATAACTGCTAGTCAAGTTAGTTTAGAGAGATTCCACCTTTTCTAACCTGTCCTTGAAACCACTTCTGAACAGTGTCCTGATACCTAACCTGATTTTGTCAGGCTTATGGTCCCCACAGATAGGATTTTCTTAGTTCAGATTTAGCAACATTGATTACAGCAGAATTTGTTCATTTACCTTTCCATTAGCAATAAACTAATTTCTTCCAGACAGCAACAGAAATTCCCAAGATACTTGTACCACCTCTAATTCAATCCATTTACACCCAATGATAGAATCAGAACGTCCTGATAAGTTCACCCAAAACTCATATCAGTTGGACAATGTCACAACATCTCATCGGACATATCAACCTCACCTGAGGCAATCTATCACAAACTGCTTGAAACCACAAACAGTCCTGATAGCCAATCTGCACCATTGCAGCTATATATCTTAAATAAAGATCTAGCTCCCCCTGTCGTAGACAACCAGTGCTCATTTTCCAGAAGAACACCCTAAATGAATGGAAAACTTAAGACGCATCTTCATGTCTTCAAGAGCGAACCCTCAGTTCAACACACTTGCTGAATACATTCACCTACTGCTTGACCCTCAAGCAAACCATGTACCATACCAATACAAAAATCAGATAGAAGTTCTCCCCTATCTTTCTCAACAGATGCTTCTTCATCAAGAACCACCCAAAACCACTACATGATATCCCATGATAACTTCATGATCATATAGTTTGTGAATACCTAGAACGCATCCGTGCACCACAGCCAACAAACTCTTGGATTGAGACCAAAGCTCCATTGATCCCTCTCGTCTAGAAACCATCCATACACCACACGAACTCCTCCTGAATTCTTATGTATGAATCTCCTTGTTCCCTGAGATACAACCACATAGAATCAGAATGCTTCACATTCCTCAAAGAGACGCACAGGGCCCCTTAGTTTGCTAGCTCTCCCAGATATTCTTCGCACTTGAAGAACGTCAAACACATGCTTCCAGAAATCTTCAGCCCATTTGCTCCACATGCACCAACTGATTTACTTCTAGCATATCCCATTCACATCAAACTTTCAAGACAGTCCTTTACCCATCATTATCTCGTATGATAAGATAAATACCTCTCAGACAAAATGTGAGTGTCAAGTTCTACCTCAGAACTTAGTATCCTACTCCAAGGATAACCAACCCAAAAAAATGTTCTAACATCAGTTAGGACATCCTCCACACATCATAGACACTAATCAACATAGTTCTTGATATGCTCCACCATTGGACTTACTATCTGTATAGTAATCCAACTCAAGATCTTTACACAACACTGCGCCACCAGCTTGAACAAAGAGAACTTGAGAAACCCAGAGAGAAATAAACTCTCATCCACCAAAAAAGAAGGTAATCTTCCATAAACTGAGAACTTCTGCCACAAGCTCCAATATGAACCAGATCCTCCTTACGTTTTCAACCAACCACCCTTCTGCACAAGAGCAATCAGTTCCAAGCACCCTGCTTAAATGCACACTATGAAACCAACCAAATGTCATCTTTTGATTGATCTCACTCTTCTTCAGAACTCCCACAAGATACACTAATCCACCAATGAAATCAGATCTTCAAGTCACATGAACTACTTGCTCCATAGCAAGACATCTTGGATCCACCAAGCCTCTTAGACATGTAATATCTTCTCAAACCACAGCTCCCGCAAACTACATGAGATAGACCTTTTTGAAGCATCCATAACTTCCATTCTCCTGTAGATCACCTTGTCTTAAGCTGATGTGCCACATCACCCGCTGAGATCGTGATGTTAAGCTAGATGTCACAACATTCTGATACGACATCCAACTGCTGAATTCAGCTCCTCCTTCTGCCACTTAGAAGAACCTCCTCCCTATTACAGAACGAGAGTTCCATGCTCTCATAGACTTGATTCAACAACCAAGTTTGAGTAGACAACCTCCATCCTGCTTTGAAACTCCAAAGACTTCACACCTGCCACGTCTGAATCTTCAGAAGAAAAAGTAGTCATAGACTACACCATAGTCATACCAAAGGATGCCACTTTCCTTAGTAGAGCAGACTGTAGAAAGTCGGAAATAATTGCCACTTAACATTGACCTTCAAACTGAGCAAGATCCCATGCTCCCAAGTACCTAGATCAGAAATAAACTGATCCAAGTTGTGCCATCACCAGCACTTCATTCCTCCTAGATCAGAAATAAACTGATCCAAGAAGTAACCATCAAGATTATGATATCTTCATCTTTATCTTCAACAGCACCAAAGTCCAAACCAGTTTCTTGCCAGGAAACTCTCTAGATATCACATGCTTCTATCATACCAGACTGAAGCTCATTCTTAGGTCAACACCCAAGACTAAAATAGATGCTAAAGCGTATGCAGTACCCCTCCCATGATTCTGCACAAACTCTGATGATGAGATGTTCCAACATCTTGTTGAACATCAGCAATCTTGACTTTCAAGGATAATCAATTAAATACTTGCGAATTCCACAAATAGTAATTGATCTTAAATCCTTGTCCAATAACCCATCTTCACTGTTGTAGCTAAGCTCCACCAGATCACTTCATGAACACTTATCAAGTATTTAATCTTTTATAAGTATCTTCTTTGACATACAATGTTGAGATACCAAGGTTGCCACCCTTGACTCAAGTAACTAATATTCTCTTTGAACAAACCATATTTACCTTAACAATTCTGAGAACTCCAATCAGATTGGATCCACCCTTAGGGTTAAGAGAGATGAATCCTTCCTTGCTGTTTTAGATGGTGAAAATAAATCACCTCCACTTTCTTCAGGTTGTGTTTCATAGAAACACCTTCTAGTCAGAAGAATAACTAGAAGACTCTAGATGCACGACTGAGACGACTTTATGAGTGGACTTGAGAAAATTCTCAAGTATCTTTGACCACCTAGCCGATCAATAATTTATCAAACTCCCAGAGTAAGAACTTGATAAACTTAAACTCAACTCCTCTCCTCTTCAACTGACTTCAAACTGTACCATGGAACCAAGCTTCCAAGTACCAAGTCACCATACCAGATATCTTCCAACAACTCCTTTCATTCCATCGCTCCCGACTTTGGAATAAAAGAATGTAGATATCTTCACATATAGAGGCCGACAATTGAGATCTTCCACCATCTGTCTTCAGCAACAACTCCAGAATCCCATAATTTTAGAGCTCTTCCATCAGAAACACATGCAGCGGAACCACCAAGAAACAAATTCAACTTCTCCTAATAAGATGTCGAAACATCTTATAAGACACCCCAACAAGAGAACTAGCCACTTCTCCTACAGCTGTTGTAGAACCTCCTCAGCAACATAAACAACCTTCGAGTTGTTACCTTCGATCCAGAACATCCATCTCATCCATTAATACCCTTGAGTATATCTAAGTTGATTGATCTGATCGTCAAAACTCCTCCTTGTTTAAACGCCAGAAAGTATCTCCCAAAGATCTCATCCAGAAACAGACAGGATACCTGCACTGATACCAATTGAAATTCTGGCAATGCAGACATCAGATGTCCTAACACATGTTAAGACATTGTTCTGCATAAACATTTAAATAAGGAACAGAAACAACAGACTGATATCTTAAATATCAGAACTGCACAATCACAGATGTTACGACATCTGATCCAACATGTTAATCAAGACTGAACTGAAAATAGCAGAATGATAAACAACACATAATATGATGACCCAGTTCGGTGTAACTCACCTACATCTAGGGGATACCAATCCAGGAAGAAGAAATCACTATCAGTAGTATAGTTTTATGTAAACAACCTAAGGTTTACAAAAAGCACCCACGCTAACACATCACTACCTGTCATACCTCAAAAAATGAGAACGACCTCGCGAAGCGCAATCGCACGCCCGCGGGATGGACTTAACAGAGTCGCCACTGATCTTTATTTATTCCATAGAGGGAAGGGGAAAATATCGAATAAACCCCTTAAAAAGAAAGGATAAGAATATGGTCATCGCAACCAATGTCTGAGTTCGGGAGTCGGTTACGCAAGGGGAAGGTATTAGCACCCCTCACGTCCGTTGTACTCAACGGGAACCATTTAGTTAGGGTCGAATGAATGTTAGCTTAAGGTTTGTTTCTAATCTTCTACTTAGAATGGGAAGAGAGAGAAATGTTTTATATTTTTAAATTGAAGGAGAAGAGGACCTAAAGGGGTTTTATTACTAGGGGGCTCGACAAGACTTCAAAATCTCGTGCCTACGTATCCTCATAGTGCAATGAGGAACTCAGAGCCTTCGTAGTTCGGGGCTACGATGAAAAATGGAAAGGTGGGATCCAAGAAGGCATTGGATGTAAAGGAAACAAAAGAAAAAGAAAAAGGTGCCTCGCTAGGATCTCGCAATCCTATGCCTACGTATTCTCAAGATGAACTTGAGAAATCAGAGCGTCTGTAGTTCTGGCCTACAGGTGAAAAGCTTGAAGGCAAAGCTTATGAGGATTGATTATTTAGGAGAAGAGATTAATGGCTATCTCTTATGAAAGGATTTGAAGGAAGGGTTAAAGGTTGGTGAAGGAGAATAGATTAATGGCTATCTCTTGGAAAAGCTAGTGGTTTAGAAGTGGCTTGAATTTGTTTTAAGAATACAAAAGGGTTATGCTAGAGTGCTAGACTCTAACAGTCCTTTTCATTCAAGATTGGTATGAAAAATGTTTAATGGACAGTGAACGCTTGATGGAAATCAATTGTTCGAAGAGTTGTGCCAAGATGCTAGATCTTGATGGCTCTTATTTATCCAAGTTAATATTAGATGTTTTAAAAATTAAAAAAGAGAATGAACAGTTATTCCAATGCGCAAGGCTCGGGACCGATCATTCGAGGGTTATGCTAGAATGCTGGATTCCAACAGTCCTCTTCTTTCGTATTGATTAAGGAAAAGTTTGATGGACGATAAACGCTTAATGAAAACCAATCGTTCAAAGAGTTATGCCAAGATGCTAGATCTTGACGGCTCTTATTTGTCCAATTTATGATTAAAATCGTTTTGAGGACGACGAGCTTTTGATGATAAAAAAACTCAAAAGGGTTATGTCAAGATGCTAGGTCCTAACGGCCCTTATCTGTCCAAGTTGGTTGAGAAAATTGTTTCGAAGACGAAAGAGGAGAATGAATAGATACCCCAATGCGCAAGGCTTAGGACCAATCATTCGAGGGTTGTGCTAGAATGCTAGATTCTAACAGTCCTTTTCTTTCGAGATTAATTGAGAAAAAGTTTTAATGTTATGCTAAAGCAAAAACAAAATTCAATTTTGATTAAATATTTATTCGCATTTTAAAATGATTAATAAAATGATTTTAAAAATTAACTTTGTAACATTCACCTATGGAAAATAAAGATAAATGAATAAATAAATCGATAAATCAATTAATATAAAAAAAATAACTAACGTGTAGCATCCTTTTGGTCATATAAACTAAAACTTGAAAAAAAATCTAGTTGGTTATTTACCCATGGAATTAACATGTAGGAACCATGCATTTATGATAATGAAACATGCACCTAAAGATTTCATATACTTCTAACTTATACAGCAAATGAAAATGAAACGTGCATTATACTTGTTCTTTGCAATTATGATAAAACCATGCACCTGTTTTCCATCATATATTCCCATAGTAATCAACAGAGAGAAATGATTTCATAAAGAAACCAAGCCTATCACTCTACACTCACATGGCTTCAAATGAATTTTAAAACACACGGCCACAATACATAATCTAACGTACTCAACTTCTTCAAATTTAGAACCAATTAACAATGAAAATGACACTTATCATTAATTAGGACATGAAGACTAAGAGGATTAGAGATTTACAGTTACCACTTAGGACTTTTATTTGTGGGTTCTAGAGTTAAAACATTGAGCCAAAACTATATTAACTTCAAAATATTCAAACATACTAAAATCGTTAAGACTTAGCACACCAAAATCAGAAGAACACATATACAGTTTACTTAGAAAACTAATTGAGTGGAAAACTAGACATACAGCCTAAAGACTTCAATTCAAAATAAAATCTATTGCAAATATGAAAAATCCAAAGAAAAACAGGTGTAATGAATCAAACCGCGAGTGCAAATCAAAACAAATCGAAGAACAAATCACAACGCAAAATCATACATAACTCAACTCAAAGACAATACCCAAACGAAGTACGGTGATATCGTCGGAGTAAAGATGGTGTGTCGCGTTTGCCGGCAATGTTTCGTAACTGAAACCGTAGTTCAAACAAAGCCAAATCAGTGGCACGAACGTCGCAAAGTCATAACAGCAATGATACGTGCTAACGAAACAACTTTGTTCGAACCGAAACTTCAACCGCGATTGAACAACAACGTAGGTAAGAAACTTCCAATTTCCATGTTAAACAATTTTTGGGCCACAGTCACTTGTATAAGTCTCTCTGTACAAATTCAAACAGTGCGCTCACTGATAAAACCCTGGGCCTCTCCTTGAGCTGTAAGCCCCAAATCTTTCTTTTTCAAAGCACTTTCTCCTTTGATTTTTAATATACTGTTATTTTCAATCTTTCTTTGTTGAACAACTAACCAAACAACATGGAAGCTCTACACTCGAGTAAGTGTTTATTGCTTTCATTTACCGCTTTCATATACATATAACTGTATTGTGGGGCTGTTTCGCTGTAAGTCTTCTTTCATAAACTCATATCAACTGTGTAATAATAGTATAGATATTTAGAGTTTCCCCGGCAACTACGTCTAGCATTAAGCCCGTTGATCACTCTTAAATAGTCAAAACTAGATCTCCATAGGATTACCAGACATAGTCTTCCCTCCTCTTGGGGTTAAACAAATGAAAAATAATAATAATAAAAAAATGATAATGAAATAATAATATAGTGAATAATAATAATAATAATAATAATAATAATAATAGATATCAACAATAATGACAATAATAATAAACAATAAACAAAACTAAAATAAAATGAAAACTAATTAAAACTAAACTTAAATTTGAATTAAAATTAAAATTAAACCAAACCTAAATTAATGAAATTAATCTAATTAAATTAAATTAAATTAAAATTAAAAGTAAATTGAATTAAAATTACCTTAATTACTAAACTTAAGATAAAAACTAAACTAAAATTAAAATTAAATTATGTTTAAAATATAAACTAAAAAAAAAATTAAACTAGATTAATTCTAAGTAATTTTAAAATAAATATTTAGGTAAATATATAAATAAATATGGTCAAGAATGGCATGCAAAAATGGCCTATTAAATGATATGCAAACGATCAGAATATCTAAGGGTACAATTTGGGGTACAACAGTTGCCCCTATTTAAATAGCTTTACCGGATGGCACGAAGGATGGAAATCCTCAGGAGATCAAGGTGAAAGGTATTTAAATATAGCAAACCAAAAATTTTGCCCTTAGATGGAATGCAGATGCTAAGGACAACTAACAGACATGCAAATGTAGACATGCCATGAATTTCTAAGTTATGATGATATGATAGAATGATAATGCAAAATGCAAGCGAAGACAGAAGCAAAAAGAGATAAAGTTCACACAATGAGCAATCACTCACTGGGGATGACAACCACACTGGGGAATTGAAACAAAACTGGGGAAAATCTAAAGTGATGAGATCAACTAGTTCAAGCATGACCGGCTGACACTTTAGGAAGAAAAGATAACTCAAGATCCTCACTGGAAGTAGCACCGAAAAAACGGTCTCCACTGGGGGAATCAAAAGTCACCGTCCATGAATGGAAATGGATGGAAAAGAGTCACGACATTCAGAAGATCATTGAATGCAATGAGGAAAAAAACTGGGAAATACATGAGACAAGCAAACATCAGAGGTATTCAGAAAAGCATTGAATAAACTCCGGAAAATAGCAGACAACAGAGACATTCAGAAGAGTATTGAATGAACTCTGGGAAGTAAATCAGAGATATTCGGAGAAGCATCGAATAAACTCTGGCACACATCCAGAAAAACATTGGATGAAGAATGGAAAACAGACTTGAAAACATTCAGTAGCCGTTAACCAAAGTCAGAAACGACTTGAAGACATCTAGAAGAGCATTAGATGAAGACAAAGATTCTGAAAATACATCTGAAACATTTAGAAGAGCATTAAATGTACAGGAAAAGGGTTTTGAAGACATTTCTAGAAGAGCATCAGATAAGCAACATTACATCTGGAAGAACATCAGATAAACAAGGTCATATCCGGAAGAGCATCAGATAGCAACATTATATCTGGAAGAACATCAGATAAACAAGGTCATATCCAGAAGAGCATTCGATAGATGCAAAAAGTGCTATGGAAAAACATCAGGAGCAAAAGACTCAATCTGGAAGAACATCAGAAAGAGAATGACACATCCAGAATAGCATCAGATGGCAAAAACAATATTATTCCGGAAAAGCGTCAGAATAAACAAAGCGAGATATCTGGAAAAACATCAGATAGGTTATGGAAAAACATCAGAACAAAAGACTCAATCTGGAAAAACATCAGACGGAGGGGCACATCCGAAAAAGCATCAGATGGAAAAGCAATGAAATTCGGGAAAAGCATCAGAATAAACAAAGCGATATCTGGAAAAACATAGATAAGTTCTGGAAGAACATCAGAACAAGAGACTCAATCTGAAAAACATCAGAAAGAGAGACACATCCAGAAAAGCATCAGATGGACACAAAAGTAATGTCATTCCGGAAAAGCATCAGAATAACAAAGGGCTATCTGGGAAAACATCAGATATGTTCTGGAAAAACATCAGAACAAAAGACTCGATCTGGTAAAACATCAGAAAGAGAAACACATCCAAAAGAGCATCAGATGGTAAAAGCAATGTCGTTCCGGAAAAGCATCAGAATAACAAAGGGCTATCTGGAAAAACATCAGATAGGTTCTGGAAAAACATCAGAACAAAAGACTCAATCTGGAAAAACATCAGACGGAGGGGCACATCAGGAAAAGCATCAGATGGAAAAGCAAGGAAATTCTGGAAAAGCATCAGAATAAACAAAGCGATATCTGGAAAAACATCAGATAAGAAAGGTCATATCTGGAAAAACGTCAGATAGACACAACAATATCTGTTTGGTAGGTGCCAAGTGAGTTGAACTTTGACCACAAGGTAAGACGTGGATAACGACACGACCTCGGGAGAAATGCAAATGAGGATGAAACACTCATGTTATGCATATGTATATGAATTATGCAGATGATATATGATCAAATGCAAATGCAGGTGCAGATGCTGACGACGCATCACGACTCTTGAGAAAAGACAAGACTGGAAGACTGATTCCTCTATACAGAGATCACTGCCATTCTGCTTGGGACTAGAGATGCTACTGCTGAACACATCATTGTCACACTGGTAAACTGTATCCAAATTGATGATCCTTGTAGGAAGGATGGAGAGCTGCTTGGGGATGCTTCAAATTAAGTGCCCTAGATTAGTTGACTGTTGTAGATGAACTGATCATTGCTTCAGTTTGAGTGAGTCTAGAAATGACTGTTTCATTGTGCTCTTAGAAAGCTTGCCCCAGTCTGAGTCTTGAAAATGACTGTTTTACTGTACACTGGGAAGTCTTGCCCCAGTATGAGTCTTGAAAGGTTTTCTGGATAAACCAAATCTGAGAAGTCGCCATTAAACCATAAATCTTGAACTGATTCTCAACCGGATATGGAAGGAACTTGCCCCTGATTGGATCACCGACCAAGTTTCTCAAATGTTCGAAAATTCCTTAAGAAGGAAGCTAGTTTGCAAACAAAAGTATTTGTACAAACATGGTAAATGCAAAGTTCATGCAATTTTTGAAATCAAAATCATTTTGAAAGAGGTGCAAAGTATATGGGATACTGGTCAGAACACAGTGGTTCAAGACATTAAAGTGAAAAGTTTAAGCAAAGGGTGTAATACCCAAAATAGGTGACCTGCAAAGATCTTTTGGAGTCAGTTTACGCAACCTTGTTGTAGTATGCTTTCAAAATAACCTTGCTTCAATTAGGTCTTTTGAGGGTTATAACGTGGCCTGGTTCACAGTTTAAGAAACAAAGGATAAAGGATCAAAGTTTATTTGTGTCCACCCAATCTACGTGATGAACTTCAGTCCTATGCTCAGTTAACTCAAACTATGCACTCAAATTCCCATGAGTTAGGAATTGCGCTGATGATAACGATGATGGTTCAAAATTCAATGGACTTGAGACGACGATCACTGCTTCCTTACAAAATTATTTTCCATTGAGGATTTTCAGGGTAAAGGATTTAAAGATTTCCTCCTTTGGTTGTCATACAAACTTTTCTTTCTTCTTTTTTTTTCTTCTTTTTTTTTTTGTGACTGCCTGGCTTAAGGATTACGACGAACCATCGTTGGCGTTCGACTTGAAAGACATCTTCGACACTTGCTTGCTGTGTGCGAAGGAAAACTGTAAATGCAAACTTTTGTTGAGACTCTTGTATTTGAATGCACAATCAAGTTAACTGAGAACTACCCTGCCCCAGGTTAAGATTGCGGGTTTTTGTTTGTAAAGAAACAAACTCCTACTTCTAGGCTCGAAGGGGTTAAAGAGGGGTTAACTTCCTTATTTCTCCAGTGTTTAGGAGTTGAAACAATGCCTTACATCGTCAGCAAAGTTTTGATTTGAAAGCATACTAACAGCAATTATGAGTATAAAGTATCATCATCCTCCCTCCAATCTTTGCATAATAAAAAAGAAAGTGGAAAAGAGATTTTTTTTTTTTTTTTCTTGAAACAGAAAGCATTAAGAAGTAAATAGCAAAAACAAATGAATTGAATCAAAAAGTTGCAAATGCTTATTTCATTAATTGTGAAAGTACAAACATAATTTGAAAGCAAACAACCATTACAAAATAAAGAAAGTGCAGACAACAAGAAACAAAGGCCTAGTGACTAATCAACACAAGGATGAGTTGTCCTGTCCGAAACACTGGCTTTTAGGAGGATAGCATGCTGAAGTCGACTGAAGCTTCACTTGGCGTGCCCTGGCAGAGGGTTGTTCTTGACATTCTGCATCTAATGTTAGCACTAGTCCAGTATCAGTGACGAGGAATCAGCTTGACGACTGACAGAAAACACTAGAATATAGAGACAACTGCAGACGAGTTGCTGGACAGACTGGATGTATGTAATGAACCATGCAAAGGATGCAAATGATATGCAACCTCATACAACACAGGATGCAAAAAGAAAATGCAAGGTAGGGTGGTTAGGATCTGAGATAACCCGAATAAATCAGAACATCCTATTAGGTAGG
Source organism: Lathyrus tuberosus (assembly GCA_022829125.1). Lineage (NCBI taxonomy): Eukaryota > Viridiplantae > Streptophyta > Magnoliopsida > Fabales > Fabaceae > Lathyrus > Lathyrus tuberosus. Next base: position 779,842 of record JALAZF010000026.1, read on the forward strand.
TCTCCCTATAACGGATAGTTCTAGATTATCTACCCATAAACCCACTCATGGGATATTTTCTAGGTTTTTTATAAGGTTTCAGAGTCACGGACCTTAGTTGTATCAATGTTATGCAATGGGCTAGCCATTTTACAACGAGAGTGACGAAAAGGTCTCTTCTGATTGGGGTTTTCATATTGGTTGGAGCAAGGAGATGTCCTTGAAGTCCAATATTACGTCACCACAGAAATAGCACTGGTTCTATGGGGACCTAAAGTCATGGGCCCTTCATGAATCAGCGTTATGCAACAGGCTAGTTGGTTTATAACGAGATCTACAAATAGGTCTACTCTAGAGGAGCCTTCATGTTAGTTGCTACAAGGAGCTTGCCCTCGTAGTCTAACGCTACTAACTGCCAAATCTAGCCTTATGTTTTCTCTCTGCTTTTTCTAAAACTCGGGTGTAAAGCTTTATTCAAGATATTAGATCCCCAATGTCTGAGTTCGGGAGTCAGTTACGCAAGGGGAAGGTATTAGCACCCCTCACGTCCGTTGTACTCAACGGGAACCATTTAGTTAGGGTCGAATGAATGTTAGCTTAAGGTTTGTTTCTAATCTTCTACTTAGAATGGGAAGAGAGAGAAATGTTTTATATTTTTAAATTGAAGGAGAATAGGACCTAAAGGGGTTTTATTACTAGGGGGCTCGACAAGACTTCACAATCTCGTGCCTACGTATCCTCATAGTGCAATGAGGAACTCAGAGCCTTCGTAGTTCGGGGCTACGATGAAAAATGGAAAGGTGGGATCCAAGAAGGCATTGGATGTAAAGGAAACAAAAGAAAAAGAAAAAGAAAAAGGTGGCTCGCTAGGATCTCGCAATCTTATGCCTACGTATCCTCAAGATGAACTTGAGAAATCAGAGCGTCCGTAGTTCTGGCCTACGGGTGAAAAGCTTGAAGGCAAAGCTTGTGAGGATTGATTGTTTAGGAGAAGAGATTAATGGTTATCTCTTATGAAAGGATTTGAAGGAAGGGTTAAAGGTTGGTGAAGGAGAAGAGATTAATGGTTATCTCCTGGAAAAGCTAGTGGTTTAGAAGTGGCTTGAATTTGTTTTAAGAATGCAAAAGGGTTATGCTAGAGTGCTAGACTCTAACAGTCATTTTCATTCAAGATTGGTATGAAAAATGTTTAATGGACAGTGAACGCTTGATGGAAATCAATTGTTCAAAGAGTTGTGCCAAGATGCTAGATCTTGATGGCTCTTATTTATCCAAGTTAATATTAGATGTTTTAAAAATTAAAAAAGAGAATGAACAGTTATTCCAATGCGCAAGGCTCGGGACCGATCATTCGAGGGTTATGCTAAAATGCTGGATTCCAACAGTCCTCTTCTTTCGTATTGATTAAGGAAAAGTTTGATGGACGATAAATGCTTAATGAAAACCAATCGTTCAAAGAGTTATGCCAAGATGCTAGATCTTGACGGCTCTTATTTGTCCAATTTATGATTAAAATCGTTTTGAGGACGACGAGCTTTTGATGATAAAAAAACTCAAAAGGGTTATGTCAAGATGCTAGGTCCTAACGGCCCTTATCTGTCCAAGTTGGTTGAGAAAATTGTTTCGAAGACGAAAGAGGAGAATGAATAGATACCCCAATGCGCAAGGCTTAGGACCAATCATTCGAGGGTTGTGCTAGAATGCTAGATTCTAACAGTCCTTTTCTTTCGAGATTAATTGAGAAAAAGTTTTAATGTTATGCTAAAGCAAAAACAAAATTCAATTTTGATTAAATATTTATTCGCATTTTAAAATGATTAATAAAATGATTTTAAAAATTAACTTTGTAACATTCACCTATGGAAAATAAAGATAAATGAATAAATAAATCGATAAATCAATTAATATAAAAAAAATAACTAACGTGTAGCATCCTTTTGGTCATATAAACTAAAACTTGAAAAAAAATCTAGTTGGTTATTTACCCATGGAATTAACATGTAGGAACCATGCATTTATGATAATGAAACATGCACCTAAAGATTTCATATACTTCTAACTTATACAGCAAATGAAAATGAAACGTGCATTATACTTGTTCTTTGCAATTATGATAAAACCATGCACCTGTTTTCCATCATATATTCCCATAGTAATCAACAGAGAGAAATGATTTCATAAAGAAACCAAGCCTATCACTCTACACTCACATGGCTTCAAATGAATTTTAAAACACACGGCCACAATACATAATCTAACGTACTCAACTTCTTCAAATTTAGAACCAATTAACAATGAAAATGACACTTATCATTAATTAGGACATGAAGACTAAGAGGATTAGAGATTTACAGTTACCACTTAGGACTTTTATTTGTGGGTTCTAGAGTTAAAACATTGAGCCAAAACTATATTAACTTCAAAATATTCAAACATACTAAAATCGTTAAGACTTAGCACACCAAAATCAGAAGAACACATATACAGTTTACTTAGAAAACTAATTGAGTGGAAAACTAGACATACAACCTAAAGACTTCAATTCAAAATAAAATCTATTGCAAATATGAAAAATCCAAAGAAAAACAGGTGTAATGAATCAAACCGCGAGTGAAAATCAAAACAAATCGAAGAACAAATCACAACGCAAAATCATACATAACTCAACTCAAAGACAATACCCAAACGAAGTACGGTGATATCGTCGGAGTAAAGATGGTGTGTCGCGTTTGCCGGCAATGTTTCGTAACTGAAACCGTAGTTCAAACAAAGCCAAATCAGTGGCACGAACGTCGCAAAGTCATAACAGCAATGATACATGCTAACGAAACAACTTTGTTCGAACCGAAACTTCAACCGCGATTGAACAACAACGTAGGTAAGAAACTTCCAATTTCCATGTTAAACAATTTTTGGGCCACAGTCACTTGTATAAGTCTCTCTGTACAAATTCAAACAGTGCGCTCACTGATAAAACCCTGGGCCTCTCCTTGAGCTGTAAGCCCCAAATCTTTCTTTTTCAAAGCACTTTCTCCTTTGATTTTTAATATACTGTTATTTTCAATCTTTCTTTGTTGAACAACTAACCAAACAACATGGAAGCTCTACACTCGAGTAAGTGTTTATTGCTTTCATTTACCGCTTTTATATACATATAACTGTATTGTGGGGCTGTTTCGCTGTAAGTCTTCTTTCATAAACTCATATCAACTGTGTAATAATAGTATAGATATTTAGAGTTTCCCCGGCAACTACGTCTAGCATTAAGCCCGTTGATCACTCTTAAATAGTCAAAACTAGATCTCCATAGGATTACCAGACATAGTCTTCCCTCCTCTTGGGGTTAAACAAATGAAAAATAATAATAATAAAAAAATGATAATGAAATAATAATATAGTGAATAATAATAATAATAATAATAATAATAATAATAGATATCAACAATAATGACAATAATAATAAACAATAAACAAAACTAAAATAAAATGAAAACTAATTAAAACTAAACTTAAATTTGAATTAAAATTAAAATTAAACCAAACCTAAATTAATGAAATTAATCTAATTAAATTAAATTAAATTAAAATTAAAAGTAAATTGAATTAAAATTACCCTAATTACTAAACTTAAGATAAAAACTAAACTAAAATTAAAATTAAATTATGTTTAAAATATAAACTAAAAAAAAAATTAAACTAGATTAATTCTAAGTAATTTTAAAATAAATATTTAGGTAAATATATAAATAAATATGGTCGAGAATGGCATGCAAAAATGGTCGATTAAATGATATGCAAACGATCAGAATATCTAAGGGTAAAATTTGGGGTACAACACTACCCAATGAAATATTTATCATTAGAAGTCACATCTAAATGATAAGAGAACCCCATATCACTCCCTAAATCACAACCTGTGATTATCTAACAGTTAATACCTCATAACTGTATCTACCCTATTGAAAGACACCCCTTCCAATACAAAGTTCAGTCAAGCATCCTTGACTAACAAGTTAACTTGGATTTGCTTCAAAGCTTCATCCAAGAACACTCCACGATTCATTGCATACGGGCTTTTGAATCTGTACAAGTATCTATGTCTACCACACTGCATCAAATCGATACAGAGGGAGACTTACAAGAGAAACCTATGACTCTCAAACCTAAACCCTACTTTACAAAATAGGATTCCTAAGTCTATGTTGTCATATCTCTCTCCTCTGCCTAGGTTTTGGTCTTCTTTTATAGTCTTTTGCTTTGTTGGGCTTCATATCTTTGATTCTTGATCCATTGCCAATCGCGCCTTGAATCTTGGAACAAATTTAAACAAAACCTGATATGACAATCATGATGTCGAATCTTTATGTTGTGACATTTCACTCGACATCTTTAGTCTGGGGTTGAAACCTTCATGTTGGAACATCTTTCCCAACATTATGTTTTACCAAAATTTAGTCAAACTCTTGGAGCTTTCAAGTCCTATCCTTCCCTACGTCCAACAACCAAGCCGAGTACGAAGCCATCCTCGCAGAGTTACGGCTGGCCGAAGACTTGGGCGCTAGAGAGGTAAAGATCTCCACCGATTCCCAGCTCGTAGGGTCCCAAGTACAAGGAGAATATCAGGCCAAAAATGATCAGCTGGTTGAGTATCTGATGCAGGTAATGGAAAAAATTACTAAGTTCGACGCGTGGGAAGTCCAGCATATCCCTCGCGAACGAAACACGCGAGAAGATGTCTTGTCGAAATTGGCTAGCACCAGAAACAAAGGTGGTAACAAATCTGTCGTACAAGAGATACTCGCTCGTCTAAGTATCGAGAAGCCATCAGAGCTGCTCGACGTTAACGTCATTGGGGACAGCCGCTACTGGATGACCCCCGTGTACAATTACCTCACCATGGGGGAACTGCCCGAGGACAGCAAGGAGGCCAGCGTGACTAAATGAAGAGCCTGCCCGTACGTGTTGGTCGAAGACAAACTCTATCAACGGGGATTCTCCATCCCCCTCCTGAAATGCGTTGAGGAGGAAAAGGTCCACGAAATTCTCCAAGAAATTCATGAGGGCGTCAACGTGCAATACTTGGGAGGGAGATCATTGGCACAAAAGGCCCTGCGGGCATGATATTATTGGTCGACCATGCAGCACGATGCTAAGAAGCATGTCCAAAAATGTGATTAATGCCAGCGCCACGCAGACATGCACTTGGCACCCCCTAACTAGTTGAAGACTGTATCCTCGCCTTGGCTCTTCGCCTGGTGGGGGATGGACATACTCGGCCCCTTCACAATGGGGTCTTACCAAAACAAGTTTATGATTGTGGCCGACGATTACTTTACAAAATGGATCGAAGCCGAAGCGCTCGCCAAGATCACAACCTGCAACATACTTCGTTTCTACAAAAGGAACGTCCACACACGATTCGGAGTACCCCAGGCTCTTGTGACCGACAACGGAACCCAGTTCACAGATGGGAAGTTCCAAGACTTCATCGCCAAATTAGGCACGAAGCAACACTTCACTTCCGTCGAGCACCCCCAGACTAACAGGTAGGCAGAGGATGCGATCTGGTAATCCTTCGGGGTCTAAAATGAAGGCTAGGCGAAGCCAATAAGAGGTGGGTCGAGGAGTTACACAGCGTGCTCTAAGCCTACAGAACAACCCCACATTCCACCACCGGGGAAACCGCTTTCCGACTAACTTACGGAACCGAAGCGATGATACTGGTGGAGATTAGAGAACCTTCCAGACGAATGGAAGCTCCTCTCGACGAGGAGATAAACGACGAGGCATTAAGGGAAGAGCTCGACCTGGTCGAAGAAATATGGTCAGGAGCAGATCTCCGCGAGGCTTCGTTAAAACAAAAAATAACCTTGCGCCACGACGCTAAGGTCGTAAAGCGTGACTTCCTCATTGGCAGCTTGGTCCTACGCAGAAACCAGAAGGATTCGCGCGAGGACAAGCTGGCCGCGAACTGGGAAGGACCCTACAGGGTTAAATTAAAAACAGGAACTGGAGCCTACTGCCTAGAAACTCTGGACGGAGAACCATTTGCTCGACCATGGAATGCTGAAAAGCTCAAACAATATTACAGTTAGGACCAACCACGAGGGCGGACTAACTGCCGACGAGATCACCCCCAACGGGGAGACGGCTCGGCCACGGGACCGTGCACCTGTGCAAGCACGATCCTTCACCTTACAACGTCGGCCAGTTTCTGCTTATGGGACGAGCAGACTCTACACACAACAGGGATACCTCAATCGAGCTCCGCCGTTGTCGCACCATTGAGTCAAGACACCCAGCTCATGATGGGAACAGTCCAAACCTATGGGATCAGTATCTCCACCGAGATCCTAATCCCATCACCGACGAAACTACTTCGCCTCCTCGACGAGTCTCCCAAACTGTCTAGCATAATAAGAACAAGTCGAGCAAAATGTCCATACTTAGCATTTAAATAATAAAGGCATACACAAATAAATGCAACAAAGACAATGTCAAACGAAAAATATTTATATAATTTCGGCCACAAGGCCAGAATAAGTCATCAGTACAAGGAAAAGGCTATGCCCGACAAAATGTTACATATCAAAAAGGCACGTAGGCCCACAAAATACAAGTACAACTTCAAAATAAACACTAAACTGCGTCGCCAGGAACCTCCGGGGGAACCACCTCGCCATTGACAACCACGTTGAGGATGCCCATCCCTTCGATCAGCAGCTGGACATCGGAATTGAGGGCCTTCAACTGCTCCAAAGCAGCGTTGAAACCAAATTCAGCTGCCCCCAGATTATCTTGCTCGAGAAGACGGATCCTCTCGACCAGGTCCTTCCGCTTCTTCAAAGCCTTTTCGTCGTTGGTCTCATCCTGACCAACCGCCGACGACTCCTCCAGCTCAGCTATCCTCACCTTCAGGTGGGCGTTCTCCTCGTTTACCTTGGTCACCTCCCCCTTCATCTGGGTTACTTCTTTCTGAAGCTCTGTCTTGGCCTCCAGATTGCCTTGAAGCTTCTTCAGATCGTTGTAAATTTCTGTGTTCTCCAGCTCCAGGTCAGAGATCTTCGCTTTCGCCTTCTTGAGGTCGACTAACGGAACCATCTCCGCATCCCCGAGGGCCAAAGCCAGCTCCAGTACTCGGATCATGGTCGCCGCGTCCTGGCAGAGGAGCTTCCTCCGCACTTGAGGGTCGGAGGACAGGATGGCTGAAGCATCAAGTTTGGGAACAGCGATAGAGCTCTCCCCGTCAAACATTTTCCCCTGAAGGTAGCACGGAAGCAGCACGAATCTCCCTCCGACAAAACCGCCCGAGCACCCAGCTGGCGAGGAGCCAACGTCGTCCCGTTTCCTCTTGTGTGTTGTGTTCGGGGTTGGAGGGGTTGAAGTAGTCCCCGGAGCAGGGCCAGCGCCGCCCACAAACTTTTCCAAAGTAACTTGCTGCTTCGCAACACCAGTCTTCGGCACTAAGGGCACCTTCTTCAGCTTCTTGGCCGCCTGGGACCTCACCAGACGCTCCCTCATGTCCGATATTTTCCCTGCAAACATAAAAGGAGATTAGTATGATTCGGTGAAAATCTATTTCACGGGAAAAGGAATGAGTTATATCGAGGATCTGAAATGCAACGTCATCGATTTCACACTCAAGAAGGGCCCTAGTGTTAATATAACGAGCCGCCCAAGTAGGCTCTCCATCCTCTCCGAACAACTCTTTGCCGTCCCTGTCCACCACAAAGGCAGGGCTGAAAGTTTCCATGTACGCATGCAAAACTCGATAGGACTCCTTGTCCCCATCACAAAGCTGCTCGTGCTTGATGAGGAACTGATCGGTCATGTATCTGAAATGGGCATACACCCACTCCAAAGGGAACTTAGACACAACCTTCTCAACTTGCTGACCATCAACCTCCACGGTTTCAAGCGTAGAGATGGATCTCCTAGCCACTTCATAAATAGGTTTCACGACCAAGAACCTGTCCTTGAAACGTTGGACAGATTCTGAGTACAGCTAGAAGAGCCTGCTCTGCTACTTGAAAGACACCCAGCTTTGCTTCGGACCCATTGTGCTCCGCTGAATTTGGAAAATGCAAAAGAAAAGGTCCACGGTCGCCCTGATCCTCAAGTAACGGCAGACCAGCTCAAAAGCGCGAATAAACGCCAGTGCTTTCGGATGGAGTTGGGTCGAGCACAGCTCTAAGTGGCAGAAGATGGCCTCCTGAAAGTCGGTAAAGGGCAGGCGGTACTTTGTCTCCAAAAAAGGCGAACTCATACATGGGGAACCGCATCCCGGGATACACTGAACATATTCGATCGTTCTCTGTCGAGCAGATAGCTCTCCAGTTCACCAGCGCGCCCTCGGCCCGATCTTCTAGATAGGGAAACTCCCGAGCTTCCTCTTCAGTAAACGTTGACCTCGTCGACAGGGGTTCCTGGGAGATCCATTTGAGGCCCCCCTCAGCTACTTGGACGTTGGCATAATCTACGGGCTGCTCCACCTCCTCGTGTGCAACCCCAACGTCGGGTACGACCCCTTCGTGTTGGTCAACCATTTCACCTGAAAAGCGGAAGAAAAAGTTAATTCGACGACTAAGATCAAATCCACCCTTCCACCACTAGTCAAGTGAAATGGCAAGGAATAAGTCGAGGATAACCTCGAGCCCTAGGCGACCACGACAGAATGCGGCGATTTTGTTTTCCCCTACAACGGGGACAAGTCCCCGCGACTTCACGAAGACTCTGCGAGGAGGAGCTTACTCGACAAAATAAGCTCGTCGCGTAAAAGCCAAAGTTTCATGTCGAACAGGCCTAATGCCCGACTACAAACCTAAAACTAATCCTAACCAGAATTTAGGAAGATCTACATAATCCTATGTCTTATTCATGGACATTCATCCTATGTTCTTCATGTTCTTTATAACCTTCATGAGTTTTCCAGAAATTCATGGGTTCATTGAAGAACACATGAACATTTATCAGAAAGTTCATAACTCACCGGAAAACTCATGAGAATTTCCAGAAATGAAGAACGCTACAAAAAATCCTAAAGGGAGATGAAGAACTTACTTGATGAGTACGGGGGTAGAAGATGAAGATCGGCAGTGGCGTTGTAACTCCGACGAGGGCACAAGTTACAGAGCGTAGAAGTTGGGGAGAAGAATTTGAGTGAAGTGTTCAAATGAACCCCCTCTCCCCCTTTTTATAAGCACTTCCTCGCTTGGGAAGCGCAAAGGCCATCATAGCCTAGGCGTCTCTAAGCCTAACAAGAATTGAATACTCCACCACGTGTCAGAAAGGGAATCTCCATTTGGCATTCCCAAGGCTAAGCGTTACATTCACCAAGTCTCCTGCTACCCCGCGATCACATCTTCCTAGACAATGCGCACAACTCGTGTCCTCATCAGGACTCGTCGACATAAAAATGCCACTTCAGCAGGCACAATTCCTAAACCTGGTCGATTTAAAAATGCAATTTCCGTGAGCATGTCCTCGCATGTGAGAGGCCGGTCAAACTGGTTGAGAACCAATGTCGACCACCGCAACCTTGGAACAAGCGAGGGGCATGCCCCCGAACACCAACATTCAAAAGTAATTGTCCACGAGGATATCTCAAGTCATCACTCTTCCTCAGAGCAAAGACTTGGGGGGCTCCTATTCTGGACTAGGCAGGCACTTGGCCCACAGTAGGGTAAGGCCTAGTCCAGTCCAGCTCTTGGTCAGGCCTAATAGCCAGAAACTAGCCGTTGGGCAGAAACTAGTCATTGGGCATAATATGACCATTAGGGATGTCCCCCTCACTCGCTCGGCAGTTCACGCGACAACTGTTTCCCCGGATCTCACAGAAACAGTTGGACCAGGTCAAAGGGTCACGCGCCTGACCCTCCACCTGGCAGTCTCCCATTGGTCGACCAGATACTTCGGCCACATGGGAGACCTTGGCCCCGCGCTGGGGGTTACTTCTATAAATACCCTCTCACTTGAGAGGGGCAGGTTTGATCACTACTCAATACTTGAAATCTTACCTTTGTACTTGCTTTCTCCCTCTTGCCCAATTACTTACTTTGGCATCGGAGTACCTTGCAGGTACAACCCCTTTTTCTCTCCTACAAACATCCTCATCCGTCCTACACAAAGGCCACGACGATCTAGTCTGATCACGCCAGATCAGTGCTCATGTGCATTTGTTATATGCATGCACCAATTAGTATGGTGTCAATGTGTATTCATTTTTATTTTATTTGTTATACGCATGTGTCAATTAGTCTGACGCTTAAGTACAATTTTGAGAACATGCGTCAATTGGTCTGACGTGTTGTAAATTTTGTTTAAAACATATGTAGTTTAGTATATAGTTGAAAATATGGTTATTTTATCATTTAAATTCGGAAATATAATTATTTAAAAAATCAGATATTCTGACTTCACGTTATTCTTCATATATATATATATATATATATATATATGGGAAATGCTAACATACACCCAAAATTGGTGAACCCCACAAAAAAATACACTACATCTATTTTCGTTCTATTTTTTTTCCTCCATCTTTCTAATGTGGGTCCCACAAAAAATTAGTGGGCCCCACACAAAAATACACTACATTTATTTTCTTTCTATTTTTTTCTTCATCTTTCTAATGTGGGTCCCACCCAAAATTAGTGGGCCCCACACAAAAATACACTAAGGTGTATGTTGCTAATGCACACCTAGTGTATTTTATATATATATATATATATATATATATATATATATATATATATATATATATATATATATATATATGAGAGCATTTACAATAATTGATTACAATATTTTATATTTGATTTTTTAGTTAATGAAATTATTTCATATTAATGTCCCTTAAATTGATGTGATTAGCCAATAAGCATCAATTTATTAAGAAGGAATTGAAAACATATATGCGGAACGACTTTGGTAAAAATATTTGCAACTTAAAATTGAGTACTAACATGAAGAAATGATATAGTTAATCATCATTGGTATCACATATTGAATGATAATCGACTTCAATATGTTTAGTGTGTTCATGAAAAACGGAAATTGCAATAATTTGGATGATACTTGTATTGTCAGTATAAAGTGATATAGGCCTTGTTTGGGAAAATTCAAGTTCATTTAAAAGATTGTGAATCCAAATAATTTTTGAACAAATAATAGATATGACATGGTACTCATATTCGATGGAAGATTTAAAAATTATTTCTTGCTTCTTACTTTTCCATGAGATCGTGAATAACTAAGAAACATTCACCATCCGAAAAATGAAGTGTTTTACACTTACCCAATTTGCAAACATAACATGAAATAGATGCATTACAAACACCTTTTTATTTCCCAAAAGTTCTAGGCAGATGTAACACCTAAACATTTGCCCTTTTGTTTCTAACCTAACTGGTTTATGCTTCATTGCATTTGCATTGTCATTTGCATTGTCCTTTTGAGCATGGGATCAAGGTATTCTTTCAGCAGCTCACGGCGTCATCAGTTCCAGTGTGATTTTTAACAGTGTTCAGAGCCAAGCAAATAGCTTTCCAAGTCTTTTTGAGCATTTATTTTGTTCATTAAGCGACTGGATGATCAGAAACTCTGGCAGTCAATTTTTGATCAGTTATTCAGCACCAGACGGTTGTTATCAGCAGTTTAATCCAAGTGCGAAAAACATTTCGCGACATATTTCAAGTGTATTCTAGTGGTAATATCATATGGCAAATTTCGGAGGTCTATCATGGTTCAGAACAGGTGGAACCGGACGAATATCCAAGTTTCCCTCCTTTTGGCGCCAAAATTTTGAATTTTTGAATAGAGTAATCGATTACCCAAAGTGAGTAACCGATTACTCTGGGCGAAATTGCAAAATGTGGCATTTTTCAGCACTGCGGAATTTTTTGAGCATTTGTGATCATGTGCTTGGCTTGTGCATGTGTGGGAAGGATCTAGAACTGATCTATTTTCATCATTTTCCATCCAAAAATTCAAATTCTTTCCACTCCAATTCCACATTTTCTTTCCTAATTCACATTTCATCCCAATTTCCACTCACTTAACCTCACTCCCAACCCAAACTTAACTCCTAACCTAGGGGTTATTTAAACCAATTCATTCCAAACCTCAAAGACCTAGATCATTTTTTCACTCCCAATTTTCAGAATTCTCTCAATTCTCTCTCACTTTTTCACTCTCAACCTCCATTTTCAACCATACTCAAAGCTCTCTTTCAAAGATTAACAAGTTCTTCATTGGAACTTATTAATTCTTGAGCTAAAGCCTCTCATCATCACTACATTTCAGCATTTCAATTTGGATTTTCGTTTGGATCTGGTGCTGAATTTTCAGAAGTGATTTTTGGAAGTGCTTTTGGAGTTTTAGTTGCTTATTGCTTGGATCTTTAACTTTTGAGTGCAAGAAGCTTGTGGATCTTGGATTTCTCTACTTGAATTCATCCATTTCTGTTTACAACCCTTACCAAAGCAAATCTCAGCTTTGTAGGTTGGTTAATTTTAGATCCATACTCATTTTAGCTTAATTGCAACTTACACAATGTAGATCCATGAATTTTGATGTGTTTTGATTCATTTGGTTGATCTTGATTGTGGATGTTGATGATTGTTGGATCTAATAGATGTTTGATTGCTGTGATTGAACTTAATTTTCGTGCACTATTGTTTACATGATCATTTGGATGTTTGGATAAGTGATTGGCTGCTGAAAAGTGATTTTCAAAGTTGAATTTCTGCCTCTGTTTCAGTGGTAATCGATTACTCTGCCTTATTTTCACATTTTTAGCCAATTTTCAACTGAGTAATCGATTACCCTATGTGAGTAATCGATTACCACTGAAGCAGATTGTGTTTTTCTTGCATTTTCTTGCTTGTTTGAGGTCTCTTGCATGTCTAAACTTTATGGATTGATATGTTGATGATTTGTGGATCATTCTTGAGCTGTTGCACCTCACACTATTGTATGCACACAATTTTCCGACACGGGATTCTCGGATTTTTATCGTTTATGATCATGTTTGCGATGTTGCGTTCCTGAAGCTATGAACACATAGCACACACTTCTTGAGCATGTTGATTGTGACTTGTTGATGATGTTGTTGGAATTGTTGTTTGAATACGAATATGATCTTGCTTCACCTTATCATGTGTCGTTTGCATAGATGTTTAGAGTGGATATTTGCATAATTGTGGAGCATGTTTTGAATGTGATTCTTGTGGTTTCTTCTTGATATTCATGAGTTGATCTTTGAATTAATATACATGTTCACCTTGTTGCCATTTGCTTTCATGCCTTGATTTCACTTTGTTTGATCACTTGAAGTTGTGTTATGCATGAGTTATTTGTAGCTAATTGTTTGAGTGTTGTTGAGATACATGCTTGATGCTCTTGATGCCACTTTCTAATGTGTGAATTGATTGACCTTTGGCATGACTTGAATTCTGACTTGGATCCACTTTCATCTTACCTTATTCATGTCATCTTTGGTTGAGGTTCAATGATGTTTAGCTATGCTTCTTATGCAAGTTTGCTTGCATTCTTTCTTGTTTGCTTTTACTTGCTTACTTGAGCTTTCTTGTGTGATCTTTTGAAGCATGATTAATGTTGTGATTTGAGTATGATGTGTATGATGTGCTTGCTGCCCCGTCTTATTTCTCATCTTATACCTCTTTTTCTTCTTCATCTCTTTCACTCCTTCTCTTCCCTTGAGTCTCAAGACTTGTTTAAGTCTTGGATTCACTCCCTTAGAGCTACCTAGTCCAACTTAATTTGTGATTAAGCTTGGAGTAGGATTAGAATTAGGCTTCCCTTTGCATGCTAACTTAGGTAGAAGTTCCGCTTTCAAACTCAACTATAGGGCCACCTTTGCATGACAACATTAGGATAAAATCCCCCTTAGTGTTTTCTTTTCCTTTGAGTCTTCTCTTCTCATCTCATAACACTTCTAAAACACTTAATAAAACTAACGTGTATTGCGCATGGGCCTTGCATGTGGGAAGTGAGGAATGAGGGGTTTCCTCTCGTTTTTCTAGAGTGTTTGGTGGACATTCCATCTTGGAATGATTTGCTAAACATTCGTTCTTACCTCATAGATTTCGGTGCAATGCAAGTTATGAACTAACTTTAATCCACTTCTGTCTAAAAAACACAAAAACAAACTCAAACCTTTTTTTTATCCTTCGGGATTGTTAGTTTCAAATCATTTTCAGAAAATGGCATGTTACTTCCGTCTCGTCGCAAACAGACATCGACCCTAACTGCCGGACGCGAATCCAACATCGCTCATAAAAAACACTAATCGACCTCGTTAGGTCGAACTACGACTGCTCTGATTTCCTCTTTCTCGCCCGATTGAGGATACGTAGGCACAAGACGGCGATGTCTTGGCGAGCAACCTCCCCCTTAGTTCGTGTCCGAACTACGTTGATTCTGACTTTCCCATTGCACGAGGGAATACGTAGGCATAGGACGAGCGATGTTCTATCGAGTCACTTCTCTTTCCTTTCTTCTTCGCTTCTTTGTTCTTTTCCGTTCCCGTTCCAGTAGCAGCGGAGCTCCAGACGACGACACCCTTTGATCGAGACAACAAGCGTGGATCCCATCGAGTACGATGGACGTGTGGGGTGCTAACACCTTCTCTTCGCATAACCGACTCCCTTACCCGTTTCTCTTGGTCGCAAGACCATGCTCTTTCCCTTCCCTCGGGTTTACGCAGTGTTTCCTTTCCCTCTCTTAGGATAAATACACATTGCTGGCGACTCTGTTTTCCGCGCCACTTTCGCGTTTGTACCATGGATGCAAATCGTCAGGAGCGACAGCTGGCGACTCTGTTGGGGAAAGGTTGACCTCTGGCTGGTCCATCCCCTTTTGCGATTCAATCCTAGCGCTTGTTTATTTTTTTCATTGGGTGTTTACTGTTGTGCTTTATATTGTTGTATATTACTGTTTTACTATTTTTACTGCATTTATTGCATTGCATTTCATTATTATGCTGGACTGTACTGTGCTGTGCTGGTTTTCTGTTTGGCAGGTTGGGTTTCTTTGAGAGATAAGCTCAATACACAGGCTTGAGCATACACTTAGGATTAGAGTGGAAAGTAGTGGGACCTACGTGCCGTCTTGGTGCGTTTGGTGTTCATGACATTCACATCCAAACGAGGCTATCTTGGGAGATATTCTGACGTGCGTGTCTTGCGCATTTCAGGGTGTTGATCTAGAGAGCTGTAGACTTTGGCGACCGTTTCTTCTGAGGAATCAGCAACGCCTCTCCTCCTGACGTGTGATAATGGCAGACCAGAAATGGCAAACCCATTACACTTGTCGATCCGAGGACCCAATGCTGGGAACTTGCATAGGATGACCTTATTTTTGGGGGAATCAGTGGACGACCTCTTTGTTTGGCGATAGTATTGTACCCCGAGGGATGAATGTACTATTGCTTCTCAAATCGAGAATCTGAGACTGAGGATCTCGTTTTCTAGAACCCATATGTGAGAGGGGATGGGTGTTTGCAGGTCTGCAGGTAACCGAAACCTTCAACCTACCCGGTTTTTTGGATTTCTCGACAGTATATAGTTTTACCTGGCTTTCTGGTTATCTTAGTGGTCCGATGCTCTGGAATTCTGGTTTTCTGGGTTGTGGTTCTCGTTCAGTTAACAGCACAGCACATGTCCAGAGCAGTGATACCTTGATCCCATGTTTGCATTTGCATCATTTCTTGCATTCTAACATATTTGAAATTTTTCAGGGCTTGCATCTTACCTTTGATTCCGGTCGTTGAGGTGTTCTCGTCATAGAAGCTCAGAGGAAGAAGAATGTAGCATACACGTTCCCAGATCCGACTCTGAAGTTGATTCACAAGCTAATTAGTATGACTGATCCTGAGATCCGCGCCAGGTTCAAGGAGGAATATGGGGAGATATTGAAGGTTGTCTGAAATATTTCACAAGAAGAGCACGATGCCATTCACACGCTCCTTCAATTCTATGACCCTCCTTTGCGTTGTTTCACTTTTTCGGATTATGTATTGGCTCCAACTTTAGAGGAGTTCTCATTTATTTTGGGAATCTCTGTCGATCCAAGGATACCTTTCTTTTCTGAGGAACAGCCCGGACTGGAAGAGATGGCGGCTGCTATTCACATGGGGGAATCCATTCTGAGTAACAATATCAGTGACAAGCAAGGGTTTAAGGGCCTCCCTTTGAAGTTTTTGTTTGACCAAGCCTGCTCATGTGCTAAGGAGAGAAATTGGTCTGCTTTCAACGCAATTTTAGCTCTTTTCATTTATGGGATTGTCGTATTCCCCAACATCCCGGAGTTTGTTGACATGCAGGCAATTCGGATTTTCATCTTGAGAAACCCCGTGCCTACTCTTCTTGGTGACGTGTATCATTCAGTCCACTACAAAAATGAAAAGAGACGAGGAAGGACTGTAAGTTGCTGCGCGCCGCTCCTATCTACTTGGTTTTTTAGTCATCTCCCTAAAGCTGGGGCTTTTGTTGATGCAAGGGATTCTATGAAGTGGTCTAAAAGGTTGATGGGATTGACTACTGACAACATCGTTTGGTTTAATCACAGTTTGCTAGGGATTGAGCTCATTTTCAACTGCGGAGGATTCCCAAATGTGCCCTTAATAGGGAGGAAAGGCGAAATTAATTATAATCCTTCCCTTGCCATCAGACAATTTGGGTATGCATTGAAGACTCCCCCTGAGGAACAGGATATCAGAGAATCCTTGTTTTTCAATGGTACTACAGACCAAAAAATGGCAAGGAAGGTCGTGAACGCTTGGAAACAAGTTTTTAAAAGAGGAAAGACTTTCTTTGGGAAGTGTAATAACCAAGCTTTCTCTCCGTATGTGGAGTGGGTCTGGAAAAGGGTAGAAGAGAAGCTTTTTCCTTTCCCAATAGGGCAACCTTTGTACCCTCTGTTGATTGAGCCACCAACCACAGTGAAGATAGAGAAGTATACCAAATTGTGGGCTGAAAACGAGAAGCTTCGAGAGGAGAACGGTGAGCTGCAAAGAGAAATCTACCAGTTGAAGCATGAGCGGGGTGAAGCTGTTCATGTCGCCAAGTTGAAGACAGAGCTTCTCGTTAAGAAAGAAAAAGAGCTAGCTGAAGAGGTCATAGCCAGACAAAAGGTAGGGCAAGCTCTAAAAAATGTTAGCAGGATTCTCAAATCTAAGAAGGAAGATCTAGCCAAAGCTTAGTCAAAGATTCATAAGTTCAACGCTTACCGAGATACTGTAATAACTACCAACAAACAGAAAAAAGATAAGTTCCTGGATCAGATCGAGAGTTTGAAGACGAAGCTCAAGAAGAAAGATGAGGAGATCTTATCAGGGACGTTCCAGAGACACGCAGTTGAGGAGCGACTGAATGAGGCCATAGCGACCATAGCAGAGCTGAAGATATGAGCTGAAGTGAAGAGGCCTAGGGGTGAAGGCTCTAAATCAGGCAGTGGGTGACACTCTGTAGTTTGTTTCTCTTTGTATCTCGGGTCACCACCAGAATTGTTGGCTGGGATCTTTGCTTCTTTTGTTTCAGAATTACTATGTTATTTTGGGTTGTAATCTCTGACAGTGATTTTCTCTGATTTATATATGAGCAGCAGTTTCATCCTATCTCGTCTTTAAACTGGAATCAAGGGGTGGATCGCCCTGCAAATATTCAAGCATGTTCATTTGCATTTGCATAATCATATTCATTTTTGCATCGCAGGTGTTCGTTCCGGTTTATTCTAACCTTTATTTGGTTGTAGGAAGGATTGATAACCAGCCAATTCACCGATATTCTACTAGATCAAATCATAGGAGAATTATGGAGAAGATGCAGGCTGATATGGCCGCCATGCAGGCCCGTATAGACCAATTCATGGAGCTGATGCAAGGTGTTGCCCAAGGGCAAGAGCAGTTGAGGACTTTGGTCCAGCCTTTAGTGGCAAGGGTGGATGAAGACGGGGTTCTTCATGGTGGAGTCCATAATGGCGTTGTTGGTAACGGTGCTCAGGGAGGTCCTGTGGGCATAAAGGTCCCCATTCTTGGTGTTATGATACCTCCGGGCGGAGGAGAGCAGCTTGTGATTCCTTCGGTTGTAGAAGGAGGAAGTGTTTGTGCTGTTCATGGTCGTCGTTTCGAAGACCAACAAGATGACATTTTCTCTATGCCAAGCGGGGATGCTGGTCCTCAGGCCGACAATGATCAAAGGTTCAAACTCATTGAAGAATAACTAAGGGGAGTGGTGAATCAGAATTCTGTAGGAATGGATCTGGCGGATTTGGGGTTGGTTCCCGGAGTTGTAATTCCGCATAAATTTCAGGTGCCCACTTTTGCGAAATACAATGGTACCACCTGTCCCAAGACGTATGTCAGGGCATACGCGAGGAAGATGGCCGCGTATTCTAAAGATGAGAAATTGCTTATGCATTTCGTTCAGGACAGCCTGTCTAGGGCATCCTTGGAATGGTATATGCAACTAGAGAGATGCCATGTCCATAATTGGAGAGAGTTGGTTGAGGCCTTTATTAAGCACTACCAATATAACACTGATATGGCTCCCAACAGGACCCAGCTACAGAATATGTCTCAGAAGAATAACGAAAGCTTCAAGGAATATGCGCAGAGATGGCGTGAACTAGCGGGGTGCAGCCGCCCATGTTGGAAAAGGAAATGCTGAATTTGTTTATGGATACTTTGTCGGGACGTTATTATGAGAAACTGTTACCGTGCGCGTCAGGCAAGTTTGCTGATTTGATCATGGTCGGGGAAATGTTAGAGAGTGGAATCAAAGCGGGGAAGGTAGCAGGTAGTGATGGGTCGTCTTCTGGTCAAGGGAAGAAACCCTACGCTAATTATAAGAAGAAGGAAGAAACAAATTTTGTGTCGTCTCACCGAGGTAAAGGAAAGCAACATCAGAATTATAACCAGCAGGTAGCTTCAGTGACAATTCCTGCAGCGCTTCCACCTCAGCGGCAGTAAAACCAGGCTTCGCGCCAATATCAGCCAAGGCCTAAACAGAACCGACATTTTGATACTCCACCTCTACCATATTCACAGTTATTTCAGCATTTGCTATAGTTGCAGTTAATCCAGAAAAGGACTCTAGCTCCTCCCACCGGTAATCCACCTCCGGGTTATAATCCTAATGCCCACTGTGACTTTCATTCTGGGGCACCCGGACACTATATTGAAGATTGCAAAGCTTTTAAGCACGCAGTCCAAGACTTGGTGGATTCAAAGGCCATTAACTTTTCAAATGATGGGCCAAATGTCATCCAAAACCCAATACCGAACCATGGTGGGCCAAGGGTTAACGCTGTGTTAGAGGAGAATGAATCTTTGATTTTGGTTACGGATGTTAATGAATTAAGGACTCATTTGATGGTGGTAAAGGAGAGGTTATTGAGGGGTGGGGTGTCCCCCGGATGTGATGAGAATTATTCAGAGTGTATGTCGCAAGTAAATGGGTGTGATTTGTTGAAGTCAGGAATTTAAAAGCTGATAGATGAAGGTCGATTGCAGTTTGACCAATGTGACCAACGGAAAGAGATTGCTAGCAGGAAAAATGAGGTTGCTACCATTACTATCCCTTTCAAAACAATCACTATTTCAGGGCCAGTCAGACCAGCACCGGTGATTATCACAGCTCCCGGACTCGTGCCATATGAGAGTACCAAGGCCATTCCTTGGAACTATGGGGCCGAAGTGTTTGTCAACAGACAGAAACAAGAACTGGCAGGAACTTCTGTACTGAACTCTTGTGTTGAAAGCAGTATTGAGGCAGGGGCTATCACGAGAAGTGGTAGGGTTTTTATCCCTTCAAATGATCAAGCTGGTAGTTCTAAACAAGACAAAGGGAAGCAGGTTGTAGGTAATTCTATGCAAGCACCAGTAGTGAATGACTCCACGGCAGGGCCGATTGATAATTCTTTCTCCGAGAATGTAGAAGAATTTATGAGATTAATCCAGAAGAGCGATTACAAGATTGTTGATCAGTTGCATCAGACTCCGTCCAAGATCTCTATCTTGTCCCTGTTATTGTGTTCCGAGGCTCACCGAAATGCATTGCTGAAAGTACTGAATGCTGCTTACGTACCTCAAGAGATCTTTGTTAATCAGTTGGAGGGGGGTAGTGGCCCATGTCAATGCAGGCAATGGTTTGGGTTTTACTGATGTTGACTTGACTCCGGCTGGGAGAAACCATAATAATGCCTTGCATATTTTTGTTGAATGTCGCGGATCGTTGATGTCTCATGTGGTTGTGGATACTGGATCCTCTTTGAATATTCTGCCTAAGAAAGCCTTGATGAAGCTGGACACCCGAGGGTTGATATGCACACCTAGTGATTTGGTGGTGCGCGCTTTCGACGGCTCGAAGAGGTCTGTTTTCGGAGAGATTGTGCTACCAATTAAGGTTGGGCCGGAAGTTTTTGATGCTACCTTCTATATCATAGACATCCAACCTGCCTACAGCTGTCTGCTGGGACGTCCATGGATTCACAGTGCTGGGGTTGTGACGTCTACATTGCATCTGAAGTTAAAGTATATGGTAGACGGGCATGTGGTGAAGGTTTGTGGAGAAGAGGATATCATGATAAGCCAACTGTCTACTTTCAAGTATGTGGAGGTAGATGGCGAAATACATGAAACTCTATGTCAGGGTTTCGAAGCAGTGAAGATCACTGAGAAGCCTCTCAAGGAAGGTATCCAATCTGAAGTGGTTCAGCCTACAGTGGTACACCAGCCAGAGATTTCAATGTCTTCTTTCAAAGATGCTCGGGCCGTGGTTGAAGCCGGCGGTTCACAAAAGTGGGGTCAGATTATTGATGTCCAGGAAAATCGAAATACTCATGGACTGGGATATAAGCCACCCAGGTGTCCTGAAGAGCCTCCCAAGTTCTATGGTCCAGTCCATTTCACCAGTGTCGGTGTTTTCTTCGACAGAGTCAATGCGATAGAAGAGGATGGGGATAGTGATTGTGATATGGATAGTTGGATCCACCCATGTGTCCCAGGTCAAAGCCTTCTCAACTGGTCGTCGGAAAGAGTCATTCAAGTGACCGGACCAGAGTAATTGCTTTTGTTTGTCATCTCTGTTAATCCTACGTTCTGCCCAAGACGTAGTGATTCTTGTTTGTAGGGCTTGAATGTTTTTGTATGCTTTTTCTTTATCATTAATAAAGGACGTTTTCGCATTCAAATATTTAGATCCCTGTTTTTCTGTTTTTTGTTTTTGCATTAAAATCACAGCAAAATGGCAATGTGTTTTGTTTGATGCATCCATAATAAACATATATCATCAATCATGCAGGTTTTCTTGTTCAGATTCCACCCCTCATGATTCAGCTATGGCTCGAAATGACTTCGATAATCCCATATATCAGGCTGAAGAGGGGACTGATGAAGATTGTGCCTTACCAGAGGAATTAGCCAGGCTGTTAAAATAAGAGGAAAAGGTCATTTTACCTCATCAGGAGGAAATCGAGGTTGTTAACTTGGGGACCGAGGATGCAAAGAAAGAGGTACGGATTGGGGCTGCTTTGGAAGACTCTGTCAAGGGAAGATTGATTGAAA
This sequence comes from Lathyrus tuberosus, assembly GCA_022829125.1. NCBI lineage: Eukaryota > Viridiplantae > Streptophyta > Magnoliopsida > Fabales > Fabaceae > Lathyrus > Lathyrus tuberosus. Next base: position 801,410 of record JALAZF010000026.1, read on the forward strand.
TGCTCCAAGAGTATGTGGACATCTTCGCCTGGTCTTACCAAGACATGCCTGGGCTCGACACTGACATCATGGTACACCGGCTGCCGCTCAAAGAAGGACGTGCTCCGGTTAAGCAGAAGCTGAGAAGGACGAAACCGGAGATGTCTGTCAAGATTAAAGAAGAGGTTCAGAAACAGTTAGATGCTGGGTTTCTTGCTGTAACGGATTATCCTCCATGGGTTGCTAATATTGTACCTGTACCTAAGAAGGACGGAAAGGTCAGGATGTGCGTTGATTACAGATATCTGAATAGAGCAAGCCCAAAAGACGACTTCCCGCTTGTAACACGGTGGTTTGAACTGACTTTTAAAATGTTGCGGTAAGCAAGAGTCGCCACCGACTTTTATTTTATCGAATAAAGAAAGGAATAAAAGAACAGGAAAGACCTTTTTAAAAGATTTTGAGTTCGGGGGGTAAGTTATACAAAAGGAAGGTACGAGCACCTTTTGTATCCATGGTTATCCATGGGCTCTTAATTGCTTAGCTCACTTTACTTTGTTTAAAAATAGTGTAGTGTGTGATTAGAAAATATTTTCGTAAAGACTTTAACTTTGTAATGATCCTCGTATGGATTTATACAAAGTGTTTAGCTTTGAAAAAATGTTTGCAAAGATGTGAGGTGTAAAGAGTGTTTTGAAAGGAGTGAGTAAGCATTTAAGAGTTACTACCCTAAGTTGTAGGTCTTTCTTGTTGTTTCTTTCCTTTAGGGGTAAGACTGTCCTTACTATTAGTGAGTAAGTAGTCTTTACCTTGGATGTTAAAGGGGCGAGTGTAGGGTCATCGTATGGTCATAGAAGGCAACTCGTAGGGGTATCTTAGCAATTCGAAGGGACTATCATCATTTTTTTTGTAGGGTCATCGAGGGACTAGATCACTTATTCGTAGGCAACTTCGAAGGGACCGTGCTCTTTATATCGAAGGGACTATGATGATGTTTTTATCTCGTAGGCAACTTTGCTAAGATACCTCTACGCTCGAGGGACTTGACCATGTTTTGAAGGCAACCAAGAGGGGGAACCCTAAGAGGTGCTGATGGAGATCATATAATGATCGACTTACGTGTGTGAATAAAGTGTGTTGATTTAGTCATCTTGAATTAACGTTGTCTATCGTTCGATTTTTATTTGCGTATATTCTTTTTCACTCCCTATAATTACTAACCACACAGTTAATATTTACGGAATTTAAAAGCGGAAATAGAAATCCTACGCTATTACATCATGGGGAGGGGGATACATGTTTGAAAACCGGGGGAAATGCGGAAAAGAAAAAGTCCTAAGCTATTACATGGCTTCGGGAGATATACATAATTGGAAAAATAGTACGGGGAAATAAATCTAATTATTACATATTTATGCACCTATACATTATTCTAATAAAAATAAATGATAACAGAATAAAGTCGAAAAGAATAAAAGTGAAGTAAGAAATATCGGAAACTTCGATTAAAAACGGTTAATTGAAATTTTGTTAAAAAGAGAAAAAAAAAACATTTAATGACTTTTTCAATTTAAGCTAAAAAAAAAAATTGTATTATTTTTTTGGATTTAATAAAAAAAATTAATTTTATTAAAGTCTTATTAGTTAAAAAAAATGGTTAGCTAATTAAAGTTAATTAAAATAATTATTAAAGATTAAAAATAAAAAATATAAAAAAAAGAGAGAAATAAGAGAAAGAGGAGAAAATTATGAAGAAAAAGAGGAAAAAGGAAAGAAGGGCGCTGGGATTTGAACCCAGGCCCTCAAGGCAATTCGCTGAGGCCTCCACCATTGGGACATGCGCGTGCTTGTGTTATATGAACGAAACAAATAGAATAAATATTAAAAACATGTCAACTTCAATCAGCGAACCAGATCGCGCCACCTCATCATCTTCTACGTTGTCCTGGCTGCAATTTTTGCTACGAAACAGCTGCGGATTGGCTACAATTTTGCTACGATTTTCATTTGTAGCTAAAATCTGCAGAAATTTCAACTTCAAAAAAACGCAAATTAAATGAATAAATCATACATATTCCTACTTATTAAGGTCCTAGGAGTTCAATGGTATAATTTTTAGGGCCTAAAAGTGCTTGTGTAAGGAGCTTCGAAGAAGATCCGTTTCTTGCCCTAACCATGGCAACTCACGCAACCTGCGGCTAAGCTTAACAAAAAGATATTAAAACAAACTAAATGATGTTTATGAACATGGTTATATATGAGAAATAGCTTAATGCATCATGAAATACGAAAAACAAAATTTTTAAAGTGTGGGAGGCGGCCATGGTTGAGAGCCCATACTCTTCACGTTTTCAACCTTCAAAAGGAGTGGAATGAGCTCCTGGGATTGTTTTGAGATGATTTGGACGTGAAAAAGTCGTGAAAACTTGCTATGAAGTGTTTTTATGATTTGCCCTGATTTGCCTCTTTTAGAAATATTTCTAGGGTTGTTTGATGTGATTTTTTCGTGGCCTTAGGTTTGGATATGGTTATGTATTTATAGGAGAGGAATTAGGTCAATAATATCAGATCCAATCCATGTGTATTCATGTTTGAATATTTGATTAAAAAATCAAATGCAAACTTTCTATTTTGGCCAAAATTTGTCTTCAAAACCTTCCTTGCTTGTTTTGCACGAAATTGGACATAATCAATCATCTTAAACATCAAATATTTGATCCCAAAATAATTTTGGAATCAAAGATTTGATTTTTTATGATTTATTTTAATTAAAATTGAATTTAAATGATTAAAATTCAATATAATATAAAATAAATAATAAAAATCAGAAAATATGATCAATGGGTTGTGAATGGTCTCATATTTGAGTTTGGGTTGAAATATTATGGGCCCATTTGAAGAAAACTTGAGTTTTGGCCTTTTTTGTTTCATACACCTCCTCAAAATTGCCCAACTTTAACAATTCATAACTTTCTCAATTTTTATCATTTTGATGCATTCTTGGACTTTCTAGAAACCTCAAGATGTCCTATAACCAACCCTTTTAGTCCCATGTCAATTTGATCTTCCATGTTCAAGTTATGAGCTTTTGAAAAAGGTTGACTTTTGTTGACTTTCAAAATGACCTATAATGTCTTGGCTCATATCTCCCGAATGAAGCATTTCTGGACTTGGCTTGTGAGGCACAAAGTTGTAGGGAATTAAATTTCCTTCAAGATGGGCTTTGGTTGAGGAATTTTTGATGAAGTATGTGGAAGTTATGCCTGGTCAAAGTACAGTTGACTTTTCCTACAAAAACCCTAATTTAGTAACTCCCGATTCTTGATGATTCTGAGGTTTCCTTGATGAATCATGATCAACCCTCGATCAAAAGATGAATTTCACCCCATAATCTTGATGTTGACCAAAGATCTTGAGGTTTGACTTTGTGTTGACCACAGTTGACTTTTTGACCAAGTTAACTGATTTTTGACTGTCTGAGCATCTGACTGACCAAACTTGTAAGGAAAGTCTTGAAACTAGTTATGAGGATTCTTTGAAGTGTATGGGACACCATGAAGTCCTTTTGAAGCTTTAGAAGTCCAATCTACTTTGAGAAGTACACAACCCTAGTTGGATTTATTGCTTAGGAGGAGGCTTTGTCTGATGAAACTTTTGAGTACTCTTGAGCAACTGAAGATCTTATGAATCACTAGGAGACCTCTTGAGGCATATTGTCTTGAATATGTGAGGGCAAATTTTGGGGTACAACACCGCTTCCTCACATTAATGTGTTAGTGGACAACACCGCTCAGTATTCTGTGTTTTCCTTCATGGATGGCTTCTCTGGGTATAACAAAATCAAGATGGCCCCAGAGGACATGGAGAAAACGACGTTCATAACACCGTGGGGAACATTCTGTTACAAATTGATGCCCTTTGGATTGAAAAATGCTGGGGTAACATATCAGCGGGCGATGGTGACTCTCTTTCATGATATGATTCACCAAGAGATCGAGCTCTATGTTGATGACATGATTGCGAAGTCACAAACGGAGGAAGAGCATCTAGTGAATCTTCAGAAACTGTTTGAGAGGTTGAGAAAGTTCAGACTGAGGTTGAATCCGAACAAGTGCACCTTCGGGGTGAGATCTGGAAAGTTACTGGGTTTTATTGTCAGCGAAAGAGGTATCGAGGTTGACCCTGCTAAAGTAAAAGCCATTCAAGAAATGTCTGAACCAAAAATAGAAAAGGAGGTTTGTGGTTTCTTGGGGAGGTTGAATTACATTGCTAGATTCATCTCTCATCTTACAGCCACGTGTGAACCGATATTCAAGTTGCTAAGAAAAGATCAAGAGGTCAGGTGGAACGAGAATTGTCAAAAGGCATTCGAAAAAATAAAAGAATATTTGCAGGAACCTCCGGTCCTTATGCCGCCAGTGCCAGGAAGGCCATTGATTATGTACCTTACGGTTCTTGAGAACTCAATGGGGTGTGTGCTCGGTCAACATGACGAGTCAGGTAGAAAAGAGCATGCCATCTACTACCTGAGTAAGAAGTTTACTGATTGTGAGTCGAGGTACTCAATGCTGGAAAAAACATGTTGTGCGCTCGCTTGGGCAGCTAAGCGTTTGAGGCAGTATATGTTAAACCACACAACCCTCTTGATTTCGAAGATGGATCCGATCAAGTATGTGTTTGAAAAGCAGGCGCTTTCTGGTAGAATAGCCCGTTGGCAGATGGTTCTGACAGAATACGATATTCAATATGTTTCCCAAAAAGCCATCAAGGGAAGTGTTTTGTCAGAATATCTCGCTGAACAACCAATTGAGGATTATCAACCGATGAAGTTCGAATTTCCTGATGAGCACATTATGTATCTGAAGATGAAAGATTGTGAAGAGCCTCTACCTGACGAAGGGCCAGAAATTGGGTCCCAATGGAAGCTGGTCTTTGATGGGGCGGTTAATTCATATGGTAACAGAATCGGGGCAGTCATTACAACTCCAAAAGGTTCTCATATACCCTTCACTACCCGATTAGCGTTCGTATGTACCAACAACGAGGCGGAGTATGAAGCATGCATCATGGGCTTAAAAGAAGCAATTGATTTGAGAATCAAGAACCTCGATGTTTATGGTGATTCCGCGTTGGTGGTTAATCAGATCACTGGAGAATGGGAAACTCGTCAAGCAAACTTGGTGCCTTATAACAACTATGCCAGGAGGTTGTTACCTTTCTTTGACAGAGTTGATTTTCATCATATACCCCGATTAGAAAATCAGATGGTCGATGCGTTGGCAACTTAGTCTTCGATGTATCAGGTGAATCGTTGGAATGAAACTCCTTCGATCAGAATCATGCGTCTGGACAGACCAACATTTGTGTTTGCAATTGAAGATGTGTCAGATGGCAAACCTTAGTATCATGATATTAAGGTTTTTTTGAAAAGTCAAGAGTATCCAGAGGGTGCATCCACCAAAGACAAGAAAACTCTGAGGAGGCTGGCGGGAAATTTCTTTCTAACAAAAGACGAGGTGTTATACAAAAGGAATTTTGACATGGTCTTGCTACGTTGTGTTGATGAACACGAGGCAAACCTGTTAATGGAGGAAGTTCATGAAGGATCTTTCGATACCCACACCAATGGGCATGCTATGGCCAGAAAACTATTGAGAGCGGGGTATTATTGGATGACTATGGAATCTGATTATTTCAAATACGCCCGGAAGTGTCATAAATGCCCAATTTATGCTGATAAGGTGCATGTGCCACCTACTCCTCTGAATGTGTTATCATCTCCTTGGCCCTTTGCCATGTGGGGCATTGATATGATCGGAAAGACTGAGCCGACTGCTTCTAATGGGCATCGTTACATTTTGGTTGCCTTCGATTATTTCACGAAGTGGGTGGAAGCAGCCTCGTTCGCCAACGTCACCAGACAAGTGGTAGCCAGATTTATCAAGAAGGACATCATCTGTCGGTATGGAGTCTCGGAGAGAATCATTACTGATAATGGTTCAAATCTGAATAATAAGATGATGAAGGAGCTATGTCAGAGCTTTAAAATTGAACATCACAATTCTTCTCCCTGTCGTCCGAAGATGAATGGGGCTGTTGAAGCAGCGAATAAGAACATCAAGAAGATTATGCAGAAAATGGTAGTGACGTATAAAGACTGGCATGAGATGTTGCCTTATGCTTTACACAATTATCGTACTTTGATACGCACATCAACTGGGGCAACTCCTTTTTCATTGGTATATGGTATGGAAGCACTTCTACCATTAGAGGTTGAGATTCCTTCTTTAAGAATCCTGGCAGACGTGAAACTTGAAGAAGCTGAGTGGGTGCGTTCCAGATTGGATCAGCTGAACCTTATTGAAGAGAAGAGATTGGCAACCATTGCACATGGTCGGTTGTATCAAAGCAGGATAAAGAAAGCCTTTGATCAGAAAGTGCATCCTCGGTGTTTTCAGGTCGGTGAATTGGTTTTGAAAAGGATCCTCCCTCCTCAGACAGATCACAGGGGCAAGTGGACTCCAAACTACGAAGGGCCATATGTAGTAAGACAGGTTTTCTCTGGTGGAGCCTTATTACTCTCAACTATGGATGGCGAAGATTTTACGTCCCCTGTGAACGCAGACGTAGTCAAAAAATACTTTGCATAAAAGAGATCTGCTGGACACAAAAGGAGAAAGTCCAGGCAAAAATGGGCATCCCGACGAACAATAAAAAGAAAAGGTTCGAGAAAAAATTAGGGATAAAGAAGGAAAAAAGAATAAACCCGCAAGGTTGAAAACCTGAAAAGGCAACTTTGGCAAAAAAGGGTATCCCGGTGGATTAAAAACCCGAAAAGGGCGATCCAGGCAAAAGTTAGGGATTTAAAAGCAAGAGGCTACGAGCTGCGTTCGATCTGTGAACACTTTTGATACTTAGAGTTTTCAAAGGAAAGGAATCAGTCCAGTTAGTCCCTTTGAAGGGCAAAACATCTGCGGATAAGTGAGGCATATTAGGTCATAGCTGAATTGAATCATGGTGGATTTCTGTTCCCCACATTGCCGACATGTGTATTTTCTTCTATTTCTTTTTGTAATTACCTCTTTTCAGGAATTGCTTCCAAATGTAAATGCCTATTTACAGGCCAATTTCATTCAATAAAATCTCATTTCACTCAAAAGCTTTCCATTTGTGTTTTTACTTTTGCTGTTTTGTTTGTGAAAACGTCCGATATTTTGATAGAACATTGCATGCGAAAATGTTAAGCTTTGCGAAGCATATCAGAAAACAGTGGAAATTGCTTAGACAATGGTCGTTGTGGTGGTAATAGGAGTAGCCTTTTGCACATAGAACTTTCTGTTGATTCTATTTGCAGGGTAACAGGTTTGTCCTTCCCCAGTAGAGTTATTCTCCTCGACGTAGAAAAGTTCATCCTCCTTAGCAAGTTGTTACTTTCCCCAACCAGAGTGTCAAGGATTATCTTCCTCAATAGAGTGCAGAGGATTATTTTCCCAGCTAGAGTTGTGGTTGTTTTATTACTCTCTCGGCGAGTAGTCAGAAGTTGATGCTGTTGCATCCCCAGCAGAAGACTTATGGAATATCTTCTTTGGACAAAGACGTTATTTTTCCCCACAGGATCTGAGCACTCAACTAGTTAAGAAATGTTTTTCTCACCAGTAACGGTATGAGTTAATCCCCTCAGATGAGGAAGCTTGATGTTATCCTCTAGCGGGGTGGATGTCAGCATCTACCGTTCCTCAAGCAGGTTTGCTGGTCATGGCCGGTACTCCCCAGCAGGGTAAAAGTACTGATATTCCCTGACAGGGTAAAAGCAAGGGCATCTCCCAACAGCAGGTTGAGTTCGGTAATATACCCAAACAGGTTTGGAATTACTGACTTATCTCCCCAAGCAAAAGTTGATGGTGATCTTCACAGTGGTTTGTTCAACAGCAGTTGAAATCCCCAGCAAGCCTTAAGTCTAATGGTTATTGGCATATTTCAAGTCCAAGTGTTGAGTTCTGTCTTCGATGGAAGTCATTAGTAATCCCCAGCAGAGGAGATTTCTCTTTGGGTTCCATCTTCATTATTCATTTTTATCCATCTCCAACAGAGTGGATCTTCTCTCGGAATTTTTTCATCTCAAGCAGAGTTTGTGATCAGGATCTTCCTCAGCAGAGTGAAGTCTTTCTCAGTAGGGTCTTTTATTTCAGAGGACAATTTAGTTTGTCGTCCCCAGTGGAGCTGCCTTGGGCTTCGGCATTTATTTTGCTGAGACGCCTCTTTTGCATTGCATAAGCATTTTTGTATGGCATCCTCCCAAAAGCGTAGCATTCCATTGATATGGAGCATTACGGCAAAATTCAAACATATGCATTCGAAGCATAAGTCAGGTTTGATATCCTTTACCAGTTTCTTTCTCCAGCAGAAAGTAACAAAATTCAGAAGATGTTGGTTAATACTACACCGCAACCAGTGGATTCGTCCTTCTTGTTGGTTCTTCCTATACTCCACCGCAGAGTTGTCTGTTTAGATTTCTCTTTTCCCCGACGGAGTCATCTTTGTAGAACTGTTGATTCTACATATTCTTGTTTGGAAGTCTACCTTCGGCTTAGTCTTTCTTTGAAATTTCACCTTCGGCTTGGTCTTTCTCTTTTCTCGAGTTCGCCTTCGGCCGTCCTCACACTCGCTGTTATCTTGTTATCCCCGATATAGTTCTTTGAAAGCTCACCTTCGGCTTGGTCTTTCTTTTTTGAGCCCACCCTCAGCATGGTCTCGTATCCTTTGTTTGAGAGTCTACCTTCGGCTTGGTCTCTCTTTCTCGAGCCCACCTTCGGCATGGTCTCGTATCCTTCGTTTGAAAGTCTACCTTCGGCATAGTCTTTCTTTGAAAGTCCACCTTCGGTTTGGTTTCTCTTTTTCGAGCCCACCTTCGGCATGGTCTCGTATCCTTTGTTCGAAAGTCCACCTTCGGCTTGGTCTTTCTTTTTCGAGCCCACCTTCGGCATGGTCTCGTATCCTTTGTTTGAAAGTCTACCTTCGGCTTAGTCTTTCTTTGAAAGCTCACCTTCGGCCTGGTCTTTCTTTTTCGAGCCCACCCTCGGCATGGTCTCGTATCCTTTGTTTGAAAGTCTACCTTCGGCTTAGTCTTTCTTTGAAAGTCCACCTTCGGTTTGGTCTTTCCTTTTTCGAGTCCACCCTCGGCATGGTCTCGTATCCTTTATTTGAAAGTCTACCTTCGGCTTAGTCTTTCTTTGAAAGTCCACCTTCGGTTTGGTCTTTCCTTTTTCGAGTCCACCCTCGGCATGGTCTCGTATCCTTTGTTTGAAATTATACCTTCGGCTTAGTCTTTCTTTGAAAGCTCACCTTCGGCTTAGTCTTTCTTTGAAAGCCCACCTTCGGTTTGGTCTTTCCCTTTTCGAGCCCACCTTCGGCATGGTCTCATATCCTTTGTTTGAAAGCCTACCTTCGGCTTAGTCTTTCTTTGAAATCCCACCTTCGGTTTGGTCTTTCCTTTTCTGAGTCCACATTCGGCATGGTCTCATATCCTTTGTTTGAGAGTCTACCTTCGGCATAGTCTTTCTTTGAAAGCCCACCTTCGGCATGGTCTCATATCCTTTGTTTGAGAGTCTACCTTCGGCATAGTCTTTCTTTGAAAGCCCACCTTCAGCTTGGTCTTTCCCTTTTCGAGCCCACCTTCGGCATGGTCTCATATCCTTTGTTTGAGAGCCCACATTCGGCTTGGTCTTTCATTTTTCAAGCCCACCTTCGGCATGGTCTCGTATCCTTTATATCTCCCCAATGTGGTCCGCCTTTGGCCGGCCTACCTTTTCGAGTTCACCTTCGGCCGTTCTCGTTTATCCTTGTATCCCCAGTTTAGCCCGCCTTTGGTCGGTCAACCTTTCCGAGTTCGCCTTCGGCCGTTCTCGTATTCGTGTTATTTCATCCTCCCTACAGGGTGCAAATTTTCAGGTTATTTTGGTATTCAATCTCCGTGTATCCCGATTGGCTGAAAGCCGTTGCTTCCATACCCTCGGATCCAAGAAGTTTGAATAAGGGCAGCTGTAACACCTCAAAATTTGCCCTTTTGTTTCTAACCTAACTGGTTTATGCTTCATTTCATTTGCATTGTCATTTGCATTGTCCTTTTGAGCATGGGATCAAGGTATTCTTTCAGCAGCTCACGGCGTCATCAGTTCCAGTATGATTTTTAACAGTGTTCAGAGCCAAGCAGATAGCTTTCCAAGTCTTTTTGAGCATTTATTTTGCTCATTAAGCGACTGGATGATCAGAAACTCTGGCAGTCAATTTTTGATCAGTTATTCAGCACCAGACGGTTGTTATCAGCAGTTTAATCCGAGTGCGAAAAACATTTCGCGGCATATTTCAAGTGTATTCCAATGGTAATATCATATGGCAAATTTCGGAGGTCTATCATGGTTCAGAACAGGTGGAACCGGACGAATATCCAAGTTTCCCTCCTTTTGGCGCCAAAATTTTGAATTTTTGAATAGAGTAATCGATTACCCAAAGTGAGTAACCGATTACTCTGGGCAAAATTGCAAAATGTGGCATTTTTCAGCACTGCAGAATTTTTTGAGCATTTGTGATCATGTGCTTGGCTTGTGCATGTGTGGGAAGGATCTAGAACTGATCTATTTTCATCATTTTCCATCCAAAAATTCAAATTCTTTCCACTCTAATTCCACATTTTCTTTCCTAATTCACATTTCATCCCAATTTCCACTCACTTAACCTCACTCCCAACCCAAACTTAACTCCTAACCTAGGGGTTATTTAAACCAATTCATTCCAAACCTCAAAGACCTAGATCATTTTTTCACTCCCAATTTTCAGAATTCTCTCTCACTTTTTCACTCTCAACCTCCATTTTCAACCACACTCAAAGCTCTCTTTCAAAGATTAACAAGTTCTTCATTGGAACTTGTTAATTCTTGAGCTAAAGCCTCTCATCATCACTACATTTCAGCATTTCAATTTGGATTTTCATTTGGATCTGGTGCTGAATTTTCAGAAGTGATTTTTGGAAGTGCTTTTGGAGTTTTAGTTGCTTATTGCTTGGATCTTCAACTTTTGAGTGCAAGAAGCTTGTGGATCTTGGATTTCTCTACTTGAATTCATCCATTTCTGTTTACCACACTTACCAAAGCAAATCTCAGCTTTGTAGGTTGGTTAATTTCAGATCCATACTCATTTTAGCTTAATTGCAACTTACACAATGTAGATCCATGAATTTTGATGTGTTTTGATTCATTTGGTTGATCTTGATTGTGGATGTTGATGATTGTTGGATCTAATAGATGTTTGATTGCTGTGATTGAACTTAATTTTCGTGCACTATTGTTTACATGATCATTTGGATGTTTGGATAAGTGATTGGCTCCTGAAAAGTGATTTTCAAAGTTGAATTTCTGCCTCTGTTTCAGTGGTAATCGATTACTCTGCCTTATTTTCACGTTTTTAGCCAATTTTCAACTGAGTAATCGATTACCCTATGTGAGTAATCGATTACCACTGAAGCAGATTGTGTTTTTCTTGCATTTTCTTACTTGTTTGAGGTCTCTTGCATGTCTAAACTTTATGGATTGATATGTTGATGATTTGTGGATCATTCTTGAGCTGTTGCACCTCACACTATTGTATGCACACAATTTTCCGACACGCGATTCTCGGATTTTTATCGTTTATGATCATGTTTGCGATGTTGCGTTCCCGATGCGATGAACACATAGCACACACTTCTTGAGCATGTTGATTGTGACTTGTTGATGATGTTGCTGGAATTGTTGTTTGAATACAAATATGATCTTGCTTCACCTTATCATGTGTCGTTTGCATAGATGTTTAAAGTGGATGTTTGCATAATTGTGGAGCATGTTTTGAATGTGATTCTTATGGTTTCTTCTTGATATTCATGAGTTGATCTTTGAATTGATATACATGTTCACCTTACTGCCATTTGCTTTCATGCCTTGATTTCACTTTGTTTGATGATTTGAAGTTGTGTTGTGCATGAGTTATTTGTTGCTAATTGTTTGAGTGTTGTTGAGATACATGCTTGATGCTCTTGATGCCACTTTCTAATGTGTGAATTGATTGACCTTTGGCATGACTTGAATTCTGACTTGGATCCACTTTCATCTTACCTTATTCATGTCATCTTTGTGTGAGGTTCAATGATGTTTAGCTATGCTTCTTATGCAAGTTTGCTTGCATTCTTTCTTGTTTGCTTTTACTTGCTTACTTGAGCTTTCTTGTGTGATCTTTTGAAGCATGATTAATGTTGTGATTTGAGTATGATGTGTATGATATGCTTGCTGCCCCGTCTTATTTCTCATCTTATACCTCTCTTTCTTCTTCATCTCTTTCACTCCTTCTCTTCCCTTGAGTCTCAAGACTTGTTTAAGTCTTGGATTCACTCCCTTAGAGCTACCTAGTCCAATTTAATTTGTGATTAAGCTTGGAGTAGGATTAGCATTAGGCTTCCCTTCGCATGCTAACTTAGGTAGAAGTTCCCCTTTCAAACTCAACTATAGGGCCACCTTTGCATGACAACATTAGGATAGAATCCCCCTTAGTGTTTTATTTTCCTTTGAGTCTTCTCTTCTCATCTCATAACACTTCTAAAACACTTAATAAAATTAACGTGTATTGCGCATGGGCCTTGCATGTGGGAAGTGAGGAATGAGGGGTTTCCTCTCATTTTTCTAGAGTGTTTGGTGGACGTTCCATCTTGGAACGATTTGCTAAACATTCATTCCTACCTCATAGACTTCGGTGCAATGCAAGTTATGAACTAACTTCAATCCACTTCTGTCTAAAAAACACAAAAACAAACTCAAACCTTTTTTTTATCCTTCGGGATCGTTAGTTTCAAATCATTTTCAGAAAATGGCACGTTACTTCCATCTCGTCGTAAACAGGCATCGACCCTAACTGTCGGATGCGAATCCAACGTCGCTCATAAAAAACACTAACCGACCTCGTTAGGTCAAACTACGACTGCTCTGATTTCCTTTTTCTCGTACGATTGAGGATACGTAGACACAAGACGGCGATGTCTTGGCGAGCAACCTCCCCCCTTAGTTCGTGTCCGAACTATGTTGACTCTGACTTTCCCATTGCACGAGGGAATACGTAGGCATAGGATGAGCGATGTCCTATTGAGTCACTTCTCTTTCCTTTCTTCTTCGCTTCTTTGTTATTTTTTGTTCCCGTTCTAGTAGCAGCGGAGCTCCAGACGACGACACCCTTTGATCGAGACAACAAGTGTGGATCCCATCGAGTACAATGGACGTGTGGGGTGCTAACACCTTCCCTTCGCGTAATAGACTCCCTTACCCGTTTCTCTTGGTCGCAAGACCATGCTCTTTCCCTTCCCTCAGGTTTACGCAGTGTTTCCTTTCCCTCTCTTGGGATAAATACACATTTCTGGCGACTCTGTTTTCCATGCCACTTTCGCGTTTGTACCATGGATGCAAATCCTTGGGAGCGACAGCAGACCAAATTAATCCCAACCGGGCACTCTAAAGGAGTTGCAATTCTTTCAAAATCTTCTCAGCGCACGAGAACTATCCTAGTGATAAACACAGAGGATCCAAACTTCATGTGCATCTAACAACTCTCTGCAATCCATGTCTAACAAATAACAACTTGTTATTTCCTCTCCATTATTGTTTCGGACCGACCATATTAATCCTGACCGACCACTCTGAAGGAGCTAAAATCCTTCTAGAATCTTCTTAGTGCACGAGAACTATTTTACTGATAAACATAGAGGATCTAATCTTCAAGTGTATCCAACAACTCTCTGCAATCCACGCCTAACAAATAAAAATTTTTTATTTCCTCCCTATTATATATTGAGAACGTGCCAATTTAGGTATCTAGATTCAAATTTAATTTCAATCCACTATAGTGTAAACCTTGCATGTACGCCCCCTCTCCGCCGCACCGGAAGCTCAAATGTGTCGTTATCTCCAATCCTCACTCCTTTTCTGGTTCCAGTATGGAAAAGTGGCGCCGTCTGTGGGAAATGACTTTTGATTCCCGCATTTTCCATGATTTCACGTTTGTTATTCAATTTGTCAATTTAAAACTTCTTAAGTCATCGAATCAAGAACACTAGAAATCAAACACAAAGATTTATTGCATTCAATCCAATTAAGTATCATTTCAACTTTAATTGCTTAAGTTTTCAGATCTCTGATTCCCACACTTCTAAGTAATGGCTAGGTCTAAAGCAAATCACTCTGTCGCTGCGCAAAAAGTTGTTGTTGCTACTCAAACAACAATCAATCAACCATTTCCACCTCCTTCGCAAGGCATTGCAAATCTAGGAGTAGAGGTTTCATTGCATCTAGATCTGGTCCAGACTCCTCAGATAGTTGGATCTGTCCAAATGCCTCCATTTGGACCTTTGATTCCACCTCTAGTTTCACAACCTGAAGTTTTATCTGGTTTCCAACTACTGCTAGTTAACCTTGGATTGCAAGGCGCCAACGAGTTGCTGAATAACATGTAGAACATCGTTCGGCAGCAAAATTCACAAGCAATATAGAAAAGGTTGCTTCATGAAATTCTATTCTTCGAATGCCAAGATGTCAGACACAATGTTGTAACAATGTGTATGATAAGATTAATATGTAATCAGTAAAATAATAACGATAAGTAAAAAGACAAAAGGAATTATTAACTCAGTTTGGTGTAAAGTCACCTACTAGTTTAATACTTATTTTCCTAGTACTACCTGTGAATTCATATTCAGGACTTCCTCTGAATATAAAACCCTTCTCATTTTCTCTCAAACACTCTCCCAAGTGTTTGGACAATTACAATATGGATGATGGAGCCAATTACAACTAATGATACTATATTCCTTAATATAGGAATTGTTGGGCTTGGGCTCCCTTCTTACATGGAGAAAAACCCAAATATTATTAACTCATTTGTCTCACTTATTTAAGTGGATATGATCAATTTAGGGTTGAGAGTGATAAAGAGAAAATAAGGATTTAAAAGAGAGAAAAGATGAGAGAAACTCATTCCCATTTTTCTGCAACCAATCTCACTAAATCGACGATTCCCTATTTGTTAACCGTCAGATCAAGCTCAAATTTGGAGGGCAAGTTTGTAACACATTGTATCAAACTTTTAATCGTTCAAAATTTCAAAACAACATCTAAGGTGAGAGTTATTTGCTTCACACAGAAGCTGCAGATTTGGGAAAATTTTCAGCTTTTTGATTCTTATTTGTAAGCTAGTTTGCTTTGTGATTTGCGGTTGTTAGCACTAGTTTGTGAATCAATTTAAGAATCTCTTTGTAACTCCATGTATAATGTATATCTAGAATAATATATACAAGTGTTATTATCTGGTACTGACACCATCATAAGTGCCTATTGGCATAACTTACATACTTTACCATATCTAAACATAAAAGAAACAACGCATGGTACAAGGTATGGAAAGTGCCAAAATAAAAATCTAAGATCTAAATACAATATCCTTAATTGTACACAATAAACAACGGAAAACATAATCTAAGCTTCCCTCGAAACATCCAAGCATAGCTCCACTTGTAAACTAAACCTGCAAACAATACGTGAAAAACAACAACAATGATAGGGTGAGATGATAATCTCAGTGAGTTCCCATATCTTATGGGTTCACTCGGCTTTACAAGGTTCTAATCAAATTCTAACTCAAGTCAAAAGGGAAAGGGATAAGACTTGAGTTCACACAACTCGCAATGTATGGAAACATGTCTTTTGAGTTCATCAACTCAAACAATCACTAGAATGAAAACCATACCAAGGCATCTTTCCCCGTCCTCTCCTACGTCTAGGACTTTCGGCACGGGTCACGGATCCGTGTACGTACTTTGACATACAAAATAAATTTGGATTCTAAGGGACTCCTCAGCCTTAAGAATTGTCGTTTCCCATAGGACTTCCAATCCATCTCAAGCCATTTACCCATAGGCTCTATTCGCTATGTGGACTCAAACCTGTCAAAGTACTGGTATGTAAATCCCAAAGGAGCTCTACATAAGCATCACTCTTGGGATAACACCTTTAGGGAGTTGTTTTCGACTACGTGATAAAATATAACATAACGTGATTTTATTCGACAATCACAAGGTCCCATTCACCTTAATCACGCAAAACACCACATGTTTCTTACAATGCATCTCACTCACAACTATGGTAACCATTCATCCATGACACCAACCTAGGTATCATTTATCATGAATGTCATCTTTTAGTGTCATCTAAATCATACTTGTAACTTATTCATATTTTTAATCCATTTACCTAGTTATAAGCCTAGGTTTCCTCACTCATCTTCATATTGTTTTAAGCATGTTATTACACAACCAATACAATCCCAAGGTACATAAATAATCCAAGCATGAACTATAAAATGCATCACATAAGAAAAACAAACACATATAGCATATAATTTGTAATATGCATATTTCTATTTTCCACCAAGAATCCTTGATTAATTCACGGCCTCACAATAAATAGGACTTTCGGAGTCAAGCCCTTTACCAAATAAGAATTTTGGAACAAAGGTCCCTCACTAAATAGCAAACCAATACACGTGGTATTCTACAATCAAATAAATTTATCACATAGAGCATTGGAATAGCTTTCCAACGCTTCTGACCATGCCTTAATTTGAGTTACGGTTCACAAGTTATGAAGAAAATAAGAAACGGAAAAACTACACCCTGTCATGGTCGCCTAGCGAGCAGCCAACGAGGTTGGATCGCTTTCAGTTCGCCTAGCGAACCTAAGGCGAGGTGTAGACAGAACCAAAACGGCACCATGGTCGCCTAGCAAGCTTTGGTGAGATAGTTTGCTTTCCATTCGCCCAAGCTCGCCTAGTGAGCGTAGCAGAAAAATAGGTCGCCTCGGGCTTGCCTAACCTCGCCCGGTGACCCAAGCGAAACTTAGAATCTGCAGAACATGAATTGAAAGTCATCCATGATTAAAAATCCAAACCCACATGTTTATATAGCATCCAAACACCCAATTAAACATGGTATAACATGATTAAGCATGGAATTCATCATATATCAACATTCAATTCCCAATTTGACATGTTTGCAGACAAAACTTAAATCCCAAACATGTATTTATTCCCCTCTCAAAGCTACACTAATCTAATGGAACTCATCTTGGAGATGAAGAAAATGAGATGATGGAGATGAAAGATGTTGATGAATTTCCTCTTCTGTTACCATGAGTTTTTCTCTTCCTCTTTCTCCCTCCTCTTTTCTTACTATCTTTTTCTTCTTCTTCTTCTTCTTTCTCATAATATAACACACACACGGATATATATATATATATATATATATATATATATATATATATATATATATATATATATATATATATGTTGTACCCCAAAATTTGCCCGCCCTATTTCTAACATTTAAATTATTTTTAACTTTGATTTTATAAGTTTTTTTGTTCAATTTCACTAATATTTTAACGGTAATTTTTATTCAAAAATAGGTAACAGTTTACTTTAAATTGTTTAAATAACAAATAGTTGTTTGACCTTCATATGCTTTCAAGTGCATTTTTATTTCGAATAAACAAGATAACACAATTGGTAAAGAGTAAAAGCTTGCAAGCATAAGGTCACGGGTTCAAATCCCATTATCTGACTTTTTTTTTTTTTGTTACTAACTTTATTTCCATTTTAAAATCACAAAATTGTACTTTTTTTTATTATTTATTTTTAATTTTCGTTTTTATTTTAAAGCATTTTTAAAAATATTTATTTATTTGATTTTATGCACTTTTTACCAAAAAGGATAAAAAAAATCATAATAAATACAAAAAATATTTCCTTTCTTGAGTACTTGTTTCCTATTGGTCAATCTGTGTCAGTTTGTGTCATACTCAGCTTCTGATTGGTCAGCTTGCTAACCAAGGAAGATCTTTTGTCAATTTCATTCCCCTTTTTGCCCTTTTAACCTGATTTTCCCATGCTATAAATAGCCCTCTATTTTCACAGTTTGAAGAGGAACAAAAAATCCACAGTCTCACAATTTCACTCACACATACAACAACACTTTTCTCTTTCAATTGTTCATCAAAACTCATATATCCTTCATCAATATTCATCACAACTCTCCAACAAAAAAGTAAAAAATCACAAAACCTCTCAAGATCAACTCTACCCTTCCGATCCGCCGCTCACCGGACTACCTCCGGTCGCCGCTCCTCCGTTGTCCGTACAGTCTGTACAACCGTACAACCATACGGGATCCGCCGCTCCTCCACAGTCCGTACAACCGTACGAGATCCGCCGCTCCTTCGTCGTCCGTATACAACCGTACGAGATCCGCCTCCTCCCTCCGTTTTTTAACTAATAAGGGTTCGTATCAAGTTTTTCTGACATTTTTTTTCACTTATTTATTTATTTGCTATTTAAATTTCTAGAAAAATTGTATAGGTCGCACAGTTTTTTTTTTGTAATAGTCGTAGTTTTATTTCCCGCAAGGTTTGTTTTACTTATGTATCTCTCCCAAAGCCTTGTAATAGCGTAGGGATTTTACTTTCCGCTATTTTATTTTACAACTGTGTAGTAATTAGGGTTTGTATGGCAAAACTAAAAAAACAATCTAGAAAACCCTAATTCAAGATAAATAATTGAAACTAATCCACTCAATCACACTTGCACCTCTAGGATAGCCTCTCTCAGTCGCCTTACGAAGATTGGTCATGTCCCTCGAAAGTAAGGGTACTTTAGCAAAAGACGCTTACGAATAATATCATCATAGTCCCTTCGATTAAAGATCATAGTCCCTAGATGACCCTTCGAGTTGCCTACGAAAAAAATGATCTTGTCCCTCGATGACCCTACGGAAAAATGATGGTAGTCCCTTCGAATTGCTAAGGTATCCTTACATGTTGCCTTCTATGACCATTCGATCACCCTTCGCCATCCCTTCACATCCAATAGATAGGACTACCTACCCACTAATGGTATGGATAGTACTATCTCTCAAGGAAAAGGATAAGTACAAGAAAGACCTTATAAATTAAGGGTAAGTAACTTTTAAATGCTTGCTCACAACTAGAAAAAAAACAAATACTTTTCACACCTCACACTTTCAAAAATATTTTCAAAAACAAACACTTTGTATACATTCTTACACGAATTATTACAAAGTCAACTTTTACAAAATATTTTCTAAACACACACCACATTTCATAAAAAAAAAAGCAAGTTAAAGTGAGCAAGCAATTAAGAGCCCGTAGATAACTACGGATGAAAAGGGGTACTAACACCTTACCTTTTCATAAATTACCCCCCGAACTCAAAATATTTTCAAAAAGGTCTTTCCTGTTCTTTTCACCTTTCCTAAATAAATTGGATAAAAGAAAAGTCGGTGGCGACTCTTGCTAACCGTAACATGTTTTGCGAAAACAAAATTAAAAAGTCAGTTCTCCACCGTATCACAGAACTGGCGACTCTGCTGGGGATATTTCCAAAGAGGGGTTACCTTAGAGTTAGATCACTTTACCACTTGCTTAAAATTGTTTGACTTATGTGCTTTATTTTTAATGGGCTTTGTTTTGGGGTTACTTGTGTGAAAGGTCCTACACCCGGACCTAGTGATTCCTTAGGTAAGTGACAATAGATCATGGAGACTGTACGGCATGAACCAATATGGTTGATATGATGGTCACAGTCTTTAGAACCCTAGTTAACTCATCTTTGTCCATTAGAAGGTAGTGAGATGGCCGGCTTTGGATTTAGACCGAAGTTGGTTGATACTCGAGGCTACGCTCATTGAGATCAGACTTTCGGGATGTTTTGATCGGCCACTCGAGTGTCGCAGTAAAATAAAGCCTTCGAGAAAGATCCGTGATATGAGTCCTTTAGAACCCGGTTACTATTCTAGGACAGGTTGAGCCAACTAAACCTCGGTGGGGAAGGGTACTTGCCTATGGACTTCATACAAGCCTTTAAACCTAAGGCTCTTGTATGACTTGTTTGTGTGTACTACTTATTTACTATTAACATGTACATGACATCATAACATCATAACATCATAACATATCATTTTCACTAACCATTTCAAGGACCAAGGAATTTATCTTTATTCGTCGTTGCAGACCATGGCTTCCGTTCTTAGAAATTTCATCCAAGTCAACTTTGTAAGGGTTCCTTCCCAGCTTAAAGAATTGGTCTCAAAGGTTCCCGATGGCTCTCGATTCACCAAAAGACATGGTTTTCTACTCAACTTGGTTACCTCAGGTTTTGAAGAAGACATGATGAGAGTCCTATTCCAGTTCTTCGATCCTAAGCACCACTGTTTCACCTTCCCGGATTACCAATTGGTGCCCACGATGGAGGAGTTCTCTAAGCTACTTGGAATACCTATTCTCGATCAGATACCTTTTACCGGTCTAGAAGACGTTCCAAATCCTGAAGTCATTGCAGCTGCTTTACATCTGAAGAGGTCAGACATTGTGTCTAATTGGGAAACAAGGAGTGGAGTCAAGGGGTTTCTTGCTAAGTTCCTGATTGAGAAGGCTCAATTGTTCCTAAGTGCTATGAGTTACCATGCTTTTGAGGAGGTATTGGCTTTGTTGATCTATGGGTTGGTGTTGTTCCCTAATCCAGACCAACTCATAGACGTACACGCTATCAAAATATTTCTGACTCATAACCCGGTACCTACCTTGCTCGGGGATATCCTGCACTCGCTTCACACTCGTACTATCAAGGAGCGAGGGACTCTCATATGTTGAGTACCCTTACTATCCAGGTGGTTTATTTCGTACCTTCTCTAATCAGTGTTAAAGAATGAACAAAGGTTGCAGTGGTCTCGAAGGATAATGTCACTCTCCCATTCAGATATCTATTGGTGTGCCCGATCTCTTGAAGACTTCACTCTTATTGATCATTGTGGGGAATTCCCTAATGTACCACTCCTTGGCATTAGGGGAGGCATCACCTATAATCCTTCGCTAGCCTTGCGCTAGTTTGGTTATGCTCGAAGGGATGGTCCTCATGATATGCTTATTCAGGGTATTATGTTCGATTATGAAGATGATTCTCAAGGTTACCGTCAAAGGTTTATACGCGCGTGGAATAAAGTGTATAAGATTGAAAGTAGGACCTTGGGATAGAAGAACTCTATTCCTTTGGAGCCTTACCTCAGATGGGTGCGCACTCGTGCTCGAGATCTTATTATGCCATATCCAGCTGTCAGACCAGTGATTGTTGAACCTGAGTTTGAGGGAGATGTTCCTCAAGTCATTCTCCATCCAGATATGCCTACCGATCTTGAAGAGCTCCAGAAGTCCTGGGTTCATATGAAAGAAGAAAGGGACACCTTTGAGACTCAGTTCTATGCTAGTGAGAAGAAGGTGTTGGAGTTGACGAAATTACTTCATGAGGAGCAGAGCATCAATGCTTACATCGGCACAAAGAGGAAGCGCCCGTGGGAGACTTGAGTCTTGAGTCCTAGGTCTTAGGCGTTTTTGAATTTGCTTTTTGAAATTTCCTTTCATTGTAGCCCAAGAGGCATATGAATTTTGAGTTTACTAATAAAAGTTTTCCTTTTGTTTCTGTTTTTTTGCAAAGATAAACTCTAAAGTCCTTGAAATCATTGCATATGCATCTACATATCATAATCATTGCATAGCAGGTTTCTAAGACAGGTCTCTCATCTTCTCGCTGTTTATTTCAGAAGAAATGGCTCTCGAGCAAACTGTCAAAGATCTCCAGGCCCAAAACGCCCAGTTCCAAGAGCTGATCCTGAACTTGTCCAAGGGGCAAGAAGAACTGAAAGCACTTCTGACCAAGAAGAAGAAGAAAGTAAGAAAATCAACTGGCGTCATCAACATGGGGAGGAGATTCAAAGGTCCGGCTAAACAGGTCAAGGAAATTGGGATCCCAGTAGACCAAGATGATGAACTGGATGATAACTATGAAAGTGACAAACATGAGGAAAATAGTAACCATGACACCGGTGGACTCTCTGAAGAGGAAGATGATTATTTGGATGATCAGTATCCCCCTAGTGATGAGAAATATAAATTACTTGAAGAACGTCTGATGGCCATGGAGGTTCAGAAAGTACCTGGTTTGGATTTTGAGGATTTGGGCTTGGTTTCAGGAGTTGTCATTCCTCCTAGGTTCAAAATTCCCACGTTTGCTCAATATGACGGTGTGTCTTGCCCGAAGCTGCATTTGAGATCTTATGTCCGAAAGATTCAGCCACGTACTACTGACAAAAAGTTGTGGATACATTTTTTCCAAGAGAGTTTGTCTGGAGCTCAATTGGAGTGTGTCGCTCCCGGGATTTTCATCCAGGTACAAACGCGAGAGTGGCGCGGAAAAACAGAGTCGCCAGCCATGTAAATTTATCCCAATAGAGGGAAAGGGAACACCGCATAAACCTTAGGAAGAGGGAAAGGAATGGTCATCGCAACCATAACCTGGGTTCGGGAGTCGGTTACGCGAGGGGAAGGTGCTAGCACCCCACGCGTCCATCGTACTCGATGGGATCCACGCTTGTTGTCTATTCTAAGGGTGAGTCATACTATCATCTAGGGCTGTACTAAACGGAGAGGGGAAGACAAAGACAGAGACCGACTCGGTAGGATGCCGACGTCCTAGGCCTACGTACCCCCTTTGTGCAATGGGGAATTCAGAGTCAACGTAGTTCGGACCAAGTTCTTTTTGTGTTTTTTATGAGCGACGTTAAGTTCGCGTCCGGCAGTTAGGGTCGATGCCTGTTTGCGACTCAGACGAAAAGTAACGTGCCCTTTTGAAAATATCCTTTAAGTTAAAGGTCCCGAAGGACAAAAAGGTTTGAAGTTGGTTTGTGTTTTTTAGGACAGAAGTGGCTTAATTTAGTTCCTAAGTTGCATTGGACCAAAGTCTAGGGCACAGGGGCAAATACTTAACGCATCGTCCCAAGACAGGACGCTCGCTAAGCACTCTAGAAAGATGAGAGGAAGCCCCTCATTTCTCATTCCCCATACTTAAGGCTCGTGCACAATACACCTTATTATTATTAAGTGTTTTAAAGAAATTTGAGATGAGAAGAGAGAAGACACGAGGGTAACTCTAAAGGGAAACTAATGGTCCTAATGTTATCATGCATGGGTGACCTACGGTTAGTGAGGCTTGAAGATGACCTAAACCCTAAAGAATAAAGATAGGAGAGAAGAAAGGTAAGGGTAACCATGGATACTTATCCATACCCTTAAGGAACTTACCTTGATCCTGCATAAAAGGTTAGTGAGAAACAGACGTGGATAAGAGCAATGAGGTGAATGAAAATCAAACAACGGCAAACAATGATGAGGATAACCCAAACATGAATCAAATAAACAAAGAACAACCCCAAAAGCAAATGGCACAAGTCCCTTTCAAACAAGGTAATCATACAAGGTCAAAGATGCGCCTGCAAGAAAATCTCAAGTGAAAATAACTCCAATAATTAGCAAATTGATTCCTAAAATTCCCAACTTAATCGTTAAAGTTCCTCAACCAGAGGCAAACAACATATAAGAGGTCCCTGCAAAAATCCAAAAAGTTAGCCATTCAAACAATCACACAAAACTCAAGTAAGGGATAGGGTTCAAGGTGCTAAAGAGAAGGACCTAAATGCAACATGGAAAATATTTAAAAATGCAAGAAAAATAATTTAATGCAATTTAGGATGTTAATGAATGAATACAAAAAGAACGAGTGAAAAACATTTTATAGGTGAAGAGAAATAAAATGAAGAAGTTCAAGTATGCATGAGATGTGCAATTAAAAAGCAAATGAATTAAAAAATTAATTTGAATGATAAAAAATAAAATAAAAATAAAAAATAAAATTGGAGAAAATTTTATAAGATGATAAAAATGATGTATCAATTTTATGATGATTTTTGGATGTAAAAAACTATTTTTTAAAAAAAGAAAATGAAATCAATAATTAAAATGAAAATAAAAAGAAACAAATGGCATGGGGGTGCATTTAGCTAGGGAGACATGCTGGAAGGAAAGAAATGGGCTCAAGGGGGGGTGCCAGAAGCGAAAGCCTAACGGAAAAGAGCCCAAGGGCGAAGTCAACGAGGGAGCATGGTATTCGGTCAACCTCCAGATTTAATCCTGGCCAGCCATCTAATCCAACGGACGTTATCCAGTCAACACAAATAAGAAGTAGTCACGATTAACAAAACTGATCCAATGGTGCACCGTAACTTACATAGTCGCACGCACACACCAATACACGGACCTACCATGCGCCGGCCATGTGCGCTGCATGTGTCTCATTAAATGAGGTGTCAACATCTCCAACGCACGATCTAAAATAAAAAGAAGAACAACGGCAATGATGAAGGGATGCACGGTAGCAAAAATAGAATGGCACGCACACAATTATTAAATAAAAACATAAACGAGATGGACACATGGCGTGATAACGGACGCACGATCAAGGAAGGGACGGTTGAGATTGCTTCTTCTCCATGAAGACCTTCGCCGGACTGGTTCTCCGGCCGCCGCCGGAGCTAGGGCTCCGGCCACCCTCTCCGGTGGGCTGCTGCGTGACTTTTTCCAGAAAATGCGTATGAGTATATCATTTTGACCAGAAAAACGCAAGGATCATGAATATGGCCTTAAAAATCACAAATTATTAGTGTATAGTAAAAAACGCATGGAATTATGTTAGGGCATCAAACTTTAAATCATCATAGCAAGCCATACATGCATCCATAATTAAAAATAATTATATCAGAATGATCAGTGATGAAAACACAACAATATTCACGTAAAAAAATGGAGTTTCAGGATCCTTCAAAATACTTCAAACCGGAGATGGCATACCTTCAAACTTTGCTTTTGGCTGCGAATGGAGGTTGATATGCACTCTATGGACTACCAAGAGAAGCTTTGTGGAAGAATTCTGGGGAAACTCCTTGTGGATCGTGAGTTTTGTTGAAATAAAGCTTTAGGGTTCAAATACTCCAATCCCCTAAATGTCACGTGTCTCCAACCCTAACCAATGCATGAATAGTTTTTAAATACTTAGGGTTATCCTTCTGATGATGAGTTGGGCCTGAATAATCCATTGTTTAATTATTTTTGAATTATTTCATTTAATATTGAATTTTAACTAATTAAATCCAATAAAAATAAAATAAAATGAGGACAAATCAAATATATGCTCTTTGGGTCGTGCATGGCTTTATGTTTGAGTTTAGTTTAAGAAACTTATGGCCCATTTGTCAGAATTTGGATTTTAGGCATAGTTTGCTTTGTGCACCTCCTCAAAATTGCCCAACTTTGACTAAGCATAACTCCTTCAATTTTTAGCTCCTTAATGCAAACTAATACTTTTTAGAAACCTCAGGATGTCCTCTAACCAACCCTTTTGGTCCCATGTCAATTTGATCTTCCATGTTCAAGTTATGAGCTTTTGAAAAAGGTTGACTTTTGTTGACTTTCACAATGACCTATAATATCTTGGCTCATATCTCCCAAATGAAGCATTTCTGGACTTGGCTTGTGAGACACAAAGTTGTAGGGAATTAAATTTCCTTCAAGATGGGCTTTGGTTTAGGAATTTTTGATGAAGTATGTGGAAGTTAGGCCTAGTCAAAGTACAGTTGACTTTTCCTACAAAAACCCTAGTTTAGTAACTCCCGATTCTTGATGATTCTGAGGTTTCCCTGATGAATCATGATCAACCCTTGATCAAATGATGAATTTCACCCCATAATCTTGATGTTGACCAAAAATCTTGAGGTTTGACTTTGTGTTGACCACAGTTGACTTTTTGACCAAGTTAACTGATTTTCAATCCATTGGCCAATTGAACTTCTCCTGAATCAAACTGATGGACAATCTTCCACTCCTAGATACTCAAGGACCCAAGGAACACCATGGAATCAAGTCTTGCCCAAAAAACCAGAAATAAACTGACTTTATAGCAAACCCTAGTTTTGGTACCCTCAGTCTAGGAGGAAATAGCACAGTCTCCAAATCCAAATTCCTCTGAATATGATGTGTATCCTCTCTAACAAAGATAAGATATGCCATTTACTGATGATAAAAACCCAAGGAGCTTGCCTATTGGAGAAATAAACCCAAAAATCTCAAAACCCTAATTCATGCACTGGTTAGGAGGGAGTAATCCACCTGAGATCCCTTGCCACCTGTGAACCCCTGATGATGTAGTAGACCCGATAAGACCTTTCTGAACTGCCTCAGGCACCTTGACCCCATGCTGATGATATGCATACATGATAATGCAAAAAAATGCAATGAAACATAAGCCAGTTAGTGAAAAAAAAGTAAGGAGGGCAAATTTTGGGGTGCAACAGAGTGGTACTATCAACTTGAGAGCACCAATATTCGTACCTGGAATGATTTGGCTGAAGCTTTCTACCAGCAATACCAATATAACTCTGATTTGGTGCCAACTCGAATGCAACTCCAAAGCATGTTCATGGGCCCTAATGAAAGTTTCAAAGAGTACGCCCAGAAATTGAGAGATCTTGCAGGCAGGGTTCAGCCTCCTTTAGCTGACAGAGAGTTGGTTGACATGTTCATGAGCACACTAACCGGTCCTTTCTATAGTCATCTACTTGGAAGCTCGTCATCCGGTTTCACCGAGCTGATATTGACAGGAGAACGTGTTGAAAATGGAATTCGAAGTGGTAAAATATAAGTGGCTACATCTTCAAACACTATAAAGAAGCCACATAATGGGAAGAAGGAATCTAATGTTGTATACGGCCAGAAAGGTCGCAACCAATCTGTTGGGACAGTTCTGATCTCTGGACCGGTGCCACAACAACAACAAGGTAGTCAGCGTAAGCAGGATACACCCAGGAGACAGTTTACAAAGATCAACATGTCATTGGCTCAGGCGTTTGTTGGAGCTAGAATAGCAGCAAGCAAAAATATATAAGTAACTCGGTTTTATCGTTCTCCACAGGGATCAATGTGAGGGAAAGAATGCCATTCAACGGTATCTATATTTCTAAGCTTATGATTCAAAAGTTCTGGTTTAAAGCGAACCAAAAGCAAATGCGGAAAATGTAAAGACGGAAAATATAAAGTAAAGACAGAATTATAAATGGAGCCTTGTTGGAATTGGATCTCATTAATTGATAACACATGCATTCTTCTAATCAAGTAAACACAAATCAATCATTCACCTAATATCCTCGCGTATCACTCACAACAGAGGTTATGTCTAACGCAACGTCGAGAGAAAAACCGTATTGTCTCATTGGTGATGTCTCACGCAACTCAACCAACACGGAGAATAAGAACTGATACTCATGCAAGTGTTAAGTCTAAATCTATGTCTAGAGTCTAGCCCCAACAGATATTACTATAACAACCATAGCAGATAAATGATTTCTTCGCATTAAACAAAATCAGAATACGTACACACGCTTAACCCTTTTTACATGTATTCAACTAATTTGCCCAATGAATGTGACTATCCTTCTTCATCGCTATTATCACGCATCCTCGCGATACCGTATCGATCCTACTCATGCTACTTAATCAACACAATACAATAAACGATAAAATGAATATCAACTTGCAAAACCATGTCAAAAGCTTGCTCATTGATAGATTAACATCTAAGATCGAAGATTTGTAAGGTTTTGTCAAGACCACAAATAATCAACCAAAGACAACAACAATAGAAAATCAGAATTCATTCACAACCAAACTTTAGATGAAATACATAAGGTATCAAAAGATTACATCCCTCTCCAACAAGAAATCAAAGATCCTACCTTTTCTCCCTTGAAAATGAAGAAATGCAAAGTTCTGATCTTTACTACAAGTTATGTTCCCAGAAAAACTAAAAGATAATGATAAAAAGTGTGCAAATTCTATTTATACAAGTTCAGAATTTCGCAGGTTCGCACTGCGAACCATTCATTCACACAGCGAATGGTGAAAAATGACACCTCAGGTGCCTCTGCTGATCAAACCGCCCCAGAAGATTCTCGTTACTTCGCACTGCGAAGGATTTTCTCACACTGCGAACATTTGCTTTCCCGTTCGCACTATGAACTTTGTCTTCTTTTTCCTCTGTCCAAGTCTGGGACCATTCGCTGGCTCACTCGCTGCAGTTCGTACTGCGAACGCTCGCTGGCATTCGCCTTCCCACTCGCACTGCGAACACCCTGCTATCATTCTTCTTCTCTTTGGCAGCTTGCACCATTTCATGTGTCCTACAACATTGGATGTTTAATGCCTATTTTCTGCATAATAGCACACATATTACAAGCACCAAAGGTAAATTCATAAGGTTAGAAGAATAATAACAATCATTACTAAAACGAATGAAAACATGAGAAATGAGTAGAAAAAGTGCAAAGAATGATAGTCCAAATTTAGGTCAAATCTGCACCTAACAGCGTTGCAGCTTATGTTGAAGGCAGAGTTGGTTACTTTGAGGGATCCTCCTAGGAATCCTAATACTTCCGCTCCTAGCTATAATCCCGATGCAAGGTGTGCATACCATTCTAATAGACCTGGACATGATATAAATAGTTGTTGGGCGCTGAAGAACAAGATTCAAGACATGATTGACGCTAAGGAGATTGAGTTTGATCCCCCTGAGACTCCTAATGTGATTACCGCTCCTATGCCGAATCATGACAAGATCGTTAGTGCTATTGATGATGGTTCTTATGTTTCTGTTGTGGTTGACTTGACTGCTCCTCTATCAATTGTTATGGCCCATTTGTCAGAATTTAGATTTTAGGCATAGTTTGCTTTGTGCACCTCCTCAAAATTGCCCAACTTTGACTAAGCATAACTCCTTCAATTTTTAGCTCCTTAATGCAAACTAATACTTTTTAGAAACCTCAGGATGTCCTCTAACCAACCCTTTTGGTCCCATGTCAATTTGATCTTCCATGTTCAAGTTATGAGCTTTTGAAAAAGGTTGACTTTTGTTGACTTTCACAATGACCTATAATATCTTGGCTCATATCTCCCAAATGAAGCATTTCTGGACTTGGCTTGTGAGACACAAAGTTGTAGGGAATTAAATTTCCTTCAAGATGGGCTTTGTTTGAGGAATTTTTGATGAAGTATGTGGAAGTTAGGCCTGGTCAAAGTACAATTGACTTTTCCTACAAAAACCCTAGTTTAGTAACTCCCGATTCTTGATGATTCTGAGGTTTCCCTGATGAATCATGATCAACCCTTGATCAAATGATGAATTTCACCCCATAATCTTGATGTTGACCAAAAATCTTGAGGTTTGACTTTGTGTTGACCACAGTTGACTTTTTGACCAAGTTAATTGATTTTCAATCCATTGGCCAATTGAACTTCTCCTGAATCAAACTGATGGACAATCTTCCACTCCTAGATACTCAGGGACCCAAGGAACACCATAGAATCAAGTCTTGCCCAAAAAACCAGAAATAAACTGACTTTATAGCAAACCCTAGTTTTGGTACCCTCAGTCTAGGAGGAAATAGCACAGTCTCCAAATCCAAATTCCTCTGAATATGATGTGTATCATCTCCAACAAAGATAAGATATGACATTTGCTGATGATAAAAACCCAAGGAGCTTGCCTATTGGAACAATAAACCCAAAAATCTCAAAACCCTAATTCATGCACTGGTTAGGAAGGAGTAATCCACCTGAGATCCCTTGCCACCTGTGAACCCCTGATGATGTAGTAGACCCGATAAGACCTTTCTGAACTGCCTCAGGCACCTTGACCCCATGCTGATGATATGCATACATGATAATGCAAAAAAATGCAATGAAACATAAGCCAGTTAGTGAAAAAAAAGTAAGGAGGACAAATTTTGGGGTGCAACAGCTGCCCCTATTCAATCAACTTGGTCTTGAGTGTATGATAGCGACAGCTTTCAGATAATCAGGATGCACGGAGATTGAATACTAACGAACCCAGAAATTTGCAATCCTTCACTAGAGAATTAGCTAAAAATGCTGCTATGCTGGGTATAAAGTGAAACAAAACTCCCGAGTTATGTCATCTCCGCTGATAAAGAGAACTGACAAAGAAAATCTTCAAAAGACTGTTGTCCCCTGCTGATAAAGAGAATCTAGCAAAATAAATGCCATCCCTGCTGACAAAGGGAAACTGACGAAAGAACATCTTCAAAACATTGTCGTCCTCTGCTGATAAAGAGAATCTAGCAACATGAATGCCATCCCTGCTGACAAAGGGAAACTGACGAAAGAAAATCTTCAAAACATTGTCGTCCTCTGCTGATAAAGAGAATCTAGCAACATAAATGCCACCCCTGCTGATAAAGGGAAACTGACGAAAGAAAACCTTCAAAAGATTGTTGTTCCCTGCTGATAAAGAGAATCTAGCAAAATAAATGCCATCCCTGCTGACAAAGGGAAACTGACGAAAGAAAATCTCCAAAATATTGTTGTTCCCTGCTGATAAAGAGAATCTAGCGAAAGAAAATCTTCAAAACATTGTCGTCCTCTGCTGATAAAGAGAATCTAGCAACATAAATGCCATCCCTGCTGACAAAGGGAAACTGACGAAAGAAAATCTCCAAAATATTGCTGTCCTCTGCTGATAAAGAGAATCTAGCGAAAGAAAATCTTCAAAACATTGTCGTCCTCTGCTGATAAAGAGAATCTAGCGAAAGAAAATCTTCAAAACATTGTCGTCCTCTGCTGATAAAGAGAATCTAGCGAAAGAAAATCTCCAAAACATTGTCGTCCTCTGCTGATAAAGAGAATCTAGCAAAAGAAAATCTTCAAAACATTGCCGTCCTCTGCTGATAAAGAGAATCTAGCGAAAGAAAATCTTCAAAACATTGTCGCCCTCTGCTGATAAAGAGAATCTAGCGAAAGAAAATCTTCAAAACATTGTCGTCCTCTGCTGATAAAGAGAATCTAGCGCAAGAAAATCTTCAAAACATTTCCGTCCTCTGCTGATAAAGAGAATCTAGCAACATAAAAGTCATCCCTACTGACAAAGGGAAACTGACAAAAGAAAATCTTCAAAACATTGTCGTCCTCTGCTGATAAAGAGAATCTAGCAACATAAATGCCATCCCTGCTGACAAAGGGAAACTGACGAAAGAAAATCTTCAAAAGATTGTTGTTCTCTGCTGATAAAGAGAATCTAGCAACATAAATGCCAACTTCGCTGGGGATAACGTGAAACGAAACTTCTGGTTTTAAACCACCTCGTTTCAAAATCTACAGGTAAGATGACTCCGTTGGGGAAGGAGAAGTCTAAATAAAAGACTCTGTCGGGGAACACAAGTATGAGGAACGTATCTCTCCAAAAAATCTCCTGAGTTATGCCATCTCTGCTGAGAAAGAGAATTGGCAAAGGAAGTATCAAACCTGGCTTATGCTTCGAATGTAAATGAAAATGCTATGTGTTTGATGCGATGCAAATGCTTATGATATGCAAAAAGGGTCCCTCCAGCAAAATAAATGCTGGCGACAAAAAGGCTAATTTAGTTGGGATGACAAAAATAAATTGTCCTCTGAACAGGAACTCCGCTGAGAAGGATCACTCCAACCGACTCTTTTCTGCTGGGGATGAAATTCCAAAAGAACGTCCTCTCTGCTGGGGATTATACATAACTCTTTGAAAAGGGAGGCCATGGCCTGAATCAGAGGAGTGCCAAATATCACTTGGACTTTAAAACCCGCTGGGGATGTCATCCCCCGTTGGACAAGCTGTTGCGAGGGTCACCACCAAACTCTGCTTGGGGGAACGGTAAATGCTGACACCCCCCTGCTAGCGGATAACATCAAGCTTACTTATTTATTGAAGATCAGATTGCACCGTTGCTGCTGAGAAAAACATTTCCTGACTGGCTGAGGAAAATAAGCGTTCAGACTCTGTGGGGAAATGTGTCCTAATTCGGAGAATACTTCCCAAGTCTCCTGCTGGGGAAGGTCTGCTCTGCTGAGGAAAGTGCAATCTCAATGCTGGGGAGAGCAAGCTGCTGGGGGAATACAATGCTGCTGCCATCCAATCTGACTTGTCTTTATGGTCATAAGCGGCTCTTGGAGCTTTTCACTTGCCCCAGACCACCAGGTCTAATGGAAGAAATCATCTCAAGAGGATTTTATAGAAGACTGGGCCTTCGCACTGCCCCGAGGTCTTCAAACTCTTGGAGAGATTTATCAGATCTCGACATAACTGCCCCAGACGCCATAATCAATGAAGTAACTTGCCTCGAAAGGATTTGCAATGACTTGAAATATTCTGCCTCAGTATTTTGTATCTTGAAGAGGCGCTTTCAATTAATCATTTTCAGGAATGGACAATTTCCCTCACTCTAGAGGTGGCCCGTCCCAATATGAGCTTTGAAGTGACTTTGCCCCTGATCTTAGAATGAATGCCCTAGAATAACTGAATTTCAGAGGGACTTCTCGACGTGACTGCCCCAGATTGGCTACATCTTAACACGACTTACTGGGGAGAGCCCACTCTACACTGAGCCTCTTGGCAGCATGCCCCTTGATATGATTGTCCTTCGGAATTTTCAAGCAACCCAACTTGGCAGGATCAAGCTTCTTGACTGTCTTTCACTGTGTAAGCTGCATTGATGCTTAGGCACATGTATGCAAATAGAACAAGTTATCTATGAGAATTCTAATGCAACACTCATGTTAACCTTGAAGTTTTTATTGAAAATGCGTCGCCCAACCTTGTGAACGAATCACTAGCTGGGATGCGACCTTGATTTTTGAATGGAAAAACAATGTGCACGTGCAATACCAATAACAATCTTATTAACACAATTCATAGGAGTCAGGAACGATATCCTGTTGAAGTACGCTTTTGGAATAAACCCTGTTTCAATTAGGACTTTTAAGGGTTGTAACGTGGTTTGGTTCATGGTTTCAGAAAAAAGGATTTATGGCTCAAAGTTTATTGGTGCCCACCCACTCTTCGTGATGTTCTCCAGTTCTATGTTCAGTTAATCCAACCCAAACGCTTATCTCTCAAAAAAGTTTATGATCTTTAGGGAACCCATGCCACTAATGGTTTGACACCTAAGGAGGTTTTGGAGTGATAGTTATCCCTTTTATCTTCTGTAATCACGCGAATTTGTTCTTATCGGGGATTTTCTTTTGTAACGCTTTTCGCTTTTCTTTCTTTGGCTTTTTTGATCCCTAATTTTGCCTGGACTGACTCTTTCGAGTTTTTCGATTTTGAAATCCAGCGGGATGCCCTAACTTTTGCCTAAGTCGCTTGCTTACAAGTTTCGACTTAGCGGGCTTTCTTTTTTATTCCCCTCTTTGAACAAAGCGTGTGACACTGGTTGTCTTATTTGCTTGAAAAGGTTGTGACTGCCTCACTCCCTGATTGTTGGAGGATAACCATTGTGGTTTCACGTCTCTTGCACACTCCCCTTGGAATTTGAGCGCTCGGTCAAACTAACTGACGCCTACCCTGCCCCTGGGTTAAATATGAGGGTTTTTTCGTACGAAAGAAACTCCTACTCCAAGGCTCAAAGGGGTTAACGAGGTTTTATCTCCTTATCTCTCCAGTGTTTAGGGGTTTGAAACAATGCCTACACATCCTCAACAGGGTTCTATCCAAAAGCGTACCATTAGGAATCTGCGTTCTTATTTCGTCATCCTTCCTCAAGAGTTCTTAACAAGAAAAATTGATATTGCAGTGCATATAAACATTTAAAAGTGAATACGAATGGATTACTTCAAGGAAAACATACTCATTGCATTAAAAAAACAAACAAGTCTTGCATACATACGATGCTTTTAACAAGAAATAAAATTACAAATGAAAATGCAGTAAAGAAGCTGAAGATTGCCATTGCTGAGGAAGCCTAATTCTGCCTGGACGTACTTGCAGACTGGGTGTTCATTTGAGAAAGGAGGCTTCCATTGATGTACATATCATCTTTAGTGAATACAATGATCTCTGAGTCTACCAGGTCTTGTACCTTGTGCCTGAATACATTACACTCATCAATTGTGTGCCCAAACGTTTCCGAGTGGAACTCGCACCTAGCAGTCATGTCATAATCCGGAGGAATTGGGTACGGTACTGGCGCGGTACCCCTTGTTTGAATCAGAGACTTCTTGAGCAGACGCGTAAACAGCTGACTATAAGGGATTGGAACAGGATCAATTATCCTCTTGGGCCCTCTTGGTCTTGGTTGCCCCTGTTGCTGATAATTCTGCTGTCGATGCTGATTTGGGCGCCTCACCTGCGCTTGCACTCTCCTTTCCGCATTCGGCTGAGGCACGAACAAGGGTTGTGGAAGAGATCCCTGGCGCGAGGTGGATCCTCTGGTAAAAGAGGGAGTCCTCGGTCCCTTTGCAACACTGGGAGTAACATCACTTTGTTTACCAGTGCCAACTGATGTAAACTTGATTGCCCCTGAATCAATGAGCTCTTGGACATTGTACTTGGCATCTTACAGTCTTCAACATTATGACCAGGTGCCCCTGAATGGAATTCACACCTATCATGGACGTTGGAACCCATACGAAACTTGGTGTGTGGGGGTCCCGCAGCAATCAATTCAATTAGTTGAAACTTGAGCAAATGCCGAAGCAACTGAGTGTATGGCATCGGAATCTGATCAAACTTCTTATCAAGCTTCTCTGGATTAAGACCCTCAAGAAACAGCTGCTGATGAAAAAGCTCCGACGGTGGAGAGGATCCACGAGGCAATCCATGGTCTAGAGAAGACCCCAAAGAGGTGGGAGAAATGAGAACCTCTGCTGTGGAAGCGGGCACAGGACTGTCTTCCTTCTTCAACACCCTATTCAGCATTTCCATGATCAAACCCATCTGAGTCTTCAACTGATTGATCTCCTCCCTCATCATTTTCTGCTCCTGGAGCATGTCTTCCCCAAATTGCCCCATCTGGCTTCGAATTTCCCTCAACTCAGCTTGAACTCGTTCCATGATCTACTCTGCAATTCTGAGATTATAACAAGATAAGAACACCGGAGATAAACACCTGTCATGCAAAATGATTATGCAAAATGCTTATGAATATGCAAATGCAAATGGACGTGTTTGAAAATTCACAGGGCGATCCACCCCTTGATTCCGGTTTAATAACAAGATATAATGGAACTTCTGCTCATATATTAAGAAAACCAGAGGAAAACCAAATGTCGACAAGTCTGAATATAAACCATAGGTCCCAACCAACAAGCCTGGTGGTGATCCACATACAATGAAAGAAAACAGAAAACTAAGGCATATCATCAAAGTCCACAAGTGTCAATCCCCCCATCCATTATGCTTTCTGCACCAGTCTTGAATCTCCTTGAACAGCTTTCTGGTATCGGGATGCTTCGGCCTCTGAATTAGAAGGTCTCTCCTGTGTATGATCCCATCCAAGTATCGGCAATGTAACTCCCAAGCGTCTTCTCCAGAAACACCATCCATGCTAGGACCCTCATGTCTAGATCTCTTCACTTCAGATTGGACCTTCAGTTCTTCCATGGAGGCTATGGCTTCATTGAGTCGACCCTCGACTACTTGTCTCTTGAATATCCCTGATAAGATCTCGGCGTCTTTCTTCTGGAGCGTCGACTTCAACTGATCAATCTTAGCTATGTAGTCGTCTTCCTTTCTCTTATTCTCAGCCATGGCAGTTTCTCGGTGCTCATCGAACCTGTGAATCTTCAACAAAGCCTTGCCTAATTCCTCCTCCTTGGACCTGAGAACATTACTGATACCGTCCAAAGCTTGTTTCATTCTTTCTCTGGATGCGACCATGTCAGCAAACTCTTTTTCTGCTTTAGCAAGGAGCTCTGTCTTCAACTTGGCGGTATGAACAGCTTCACCCCGCTCATGCTTCCACTGATAAATTTCTCTCTTTAGCTCACTATTTTCTTCCCGCAACCTTTCTTTTTCAGCCCACAACTGGTCAAACTTCTCTATCTCAACTGTGGTAGGAGGCTCAATCACCAAAGGATACAGAGGTGGTTCCACCGGGAAAGGAAGGAGCTCCTCTTCTGCTCTTTTCTTGATCCACTCTTTATAGGGGTGAAAAGCCTGGTTATTACACTTTCCGAATGACATTTTACCCTTCTTGGTTACCTGTTTCCAAGCATTCACAACCTTCATCATCATCTCTTGATCCTTAATACCATTGAAGAATAAGGACTCTCTGATGTCTCTCTCATCCGGTGGACCTCTCAAAGGATAACCAAACTGTCTGATAGCTGGGGAGGGATTATAGTTAATTCCACCTTTCCTCCCTAACAAGGGAACATTAGGGAATTCTCTGCACTTGTAAACAATATCCATTCCTAGCAAGTCATGATTGATCCAAACAATATTGTCAGCAGTCAAGCCCATAACCCTCTTTGACCATTTCAGAGAATCCTTTGTATCAACGAAGGCACCAGATTCGGGGAGATGACTCAGAAACCAAGTAGATAAGAGTGGTGCACAACAACTCACAGTTTTCCCACGCCTATTCTCATTCTTGTAGTGAATTGAATGGTACACATCACCTAGCAAGGTAGGTATAGGATTCTTCGAAATAAAGATTCTGACGGCATGCATATCCACCAGATCAGGAATATTCGAAAACAAAGCAATCCCATAGATACACATAGCCAGAATAGCTTGGAAAGCGGTCCAGTTCTTCTCTTTGACATATATGCAAGCCTGATCAAACAGGAACTTCAACAAGAAACCCTTAACTCCTTGTTTCTCTGCAATATTACTGTTAAGAACGGATTCATCAATATGAAGAGCAACGACCATATCTTTCGCCCCGGGGTGTTCTTCAGAAAAGAAAACTATATCATGACTGATAGGAATTCCCAAAATAAATGAGAACTCCTCCAACGTTGGTACCAAGATGTAGTCCGGGAAAGTGAAGCAACGCAGAGACGGATCGTAGAACTGAAGAAGTGTGTGAATGGCATCCTTCTCATACTGGGAGATATTATAGGCAAATTTCAGAAGTCTTCCATACCTTCCACTGAACTCTGTACGAACCCCGGAACTAGCCATATTAATCAATTTACGAATCAGTGTCAAAGTCGGCTCTGGGAACGAATAGGCAACAGTCTTCTTTCTCTGAACATCCATGCCTCAGAAAACCGGAATCAAGAGTAAGATGCAAGCCCTACAAAATATCAAACATGTCAGAATGCAAAAAATGATATGCTCATGCAAACATGGGGTCAAGGCACACTGCTGGATGTGCTGTGCTGTTAGCTGAACGAGAAACTAGAAAACCAGAACTCTGAACCACTGAGGAACCCACATAATCAGACATTGATGAGAAATCCAGAATAAGGGTAGGTTGAAGGTCTCGGTTACCTGCAAACTTGCAAACACCCATCCCCTCTCACGTGTAGGTACTAGGATGTTCAGTATCCCGGGCTCTCAGGTCGAGAAATGATGATACGTTCACCATTTCTGGTTTGGCATCATCATCAATCGAGGAGGCCTCAACTGATTCTCCAAGGCGGAAGGTCCTCAGCTTTGGCACTGAGGTCAAGAAACAATAGTACATTCATCCTTCGGGGTACAGTACTAAAGTCAATCGAGGAGTGCCTCCACTGATTCTCTTCAAAACGTAGGGGCCATCCTATGCG
The DNA here is from genome assembly GCA_022829125.1 of Lathyrus tuberosus. Taxonomy (NCBI): domain Eukaryota; kingdom Viridiplantae; phylum Streptophyta; class Magnoliopsida; order Fabales; family Fabaceae; genus Lathyrus; species Lathyrus tuberosus. The sequence goes on from JALAZF010000026.1 coordinate 838,996, forward strand.
AGTTCCAAAGCGGGCCCTCGGGTACGAATGGGTTTGCCACGGATGTGGTCTGCCACTGTCACCACTAAAGAGGGATGTTTCCACTAAGGTCCTCAATGATCGGTCACCAGAGTCGACAGCTCTCTAGATCAACATCCCAACATGCGCAAGACACACACATTAGAATGCATCCCAAGATAACCTCGTCTGGTTGTGAATTTCGTGAACACACAAACGTACCAAGCGGGAACGTAGGTCCCACTACTTTCCACTCTAGTCCTAGGGTATTCTCAAGCCTTGGTATTGGGCTTAGCTCTCGGTCCCACCCATCCTGCAAAACAAGGACAGCCAGCACAGCACAGCAGCATGACAGTAATAAAAAAATGAAATGCAGAAAATGCGGTAAAAATAAAAATAACAATAAAATACAACACATAAAGCAAATCAAAACAAAACACCCAAAGAGAACAAAGACAAGCAAGCGTTAGGATTGACTCGCTTAGGGATGGACCAGCATAGGTCAACCAGATTCCCCAGCAGAGTCGCCAGCTGTCGCTCCCGGGATTTTCATCCAGGTACAAACGCGAGAGTGGCGCGAAAAAACAGAGTCGCCAGCCGTGTAAATTTATCCCAAGAGAGGGAAAGGGAACACCGCATAAACCTTAGGAAGAGGGAAAGGAATGGTCATCGCAACCATAACCTGGGTTCGGGAGTCGGTTACGCGAGGGGAAGGTGCTAGCACCCCACGCGTCCATCGTACTCGATGGGATCCACGCTTGTTGTCTATTCTAAGGGTGAGTCATACTATCATCTAGGGTTGTACTAAACGGAGAGGGGAAGACAAAGACAGAGACCGACTCGGTAGGATGCCGACGTCCTAGGCCTACGTACCCCCTTTGTGCAATGGGGAATTTAGAGTCAACGTAGTTCGGACCAAGTTCTTTTTGTGTTTTTTATGAGCGACGTTAAGTTCGCGTCCGGCAGTTAGGATCGATGCCTGTTTGCGACTCAGACGAAAAGTAACGTGCCCTTTTTGAAAATATCCTTTAAGTTAAAGGTCCCGAAGGACAAAAAGGTTTGAAGTTGGTTTGTGTTTTTTAGGACAGAAGTGGCTTAATTTAGTTCCTAAGTTGCATTGGACCAAAGTCTAGGGCACAGGGGCAAATACTTAACGCATCGTCCCAAGACAGGACGCTCGCTAAGCACTCTAGAAAGATGAGAGGAAGCCCCTCATTTCTCATTCCCCATACTTAAGGCTCGTGCGCAATACACCTTATTATTATTAAGTGTTTTAAAGAAATTTGAGATGAGAAGAGAGAAGACACGAGGGTAACTCTAAAGGGAAACTAATGGTCCTAATGTTATCATGCATGGGTGACCTACGGTTAGTGAGGCTTGAAGATGACCTAAACCCTAAAGAATAAAGATAGGAGAGAAGAAAGGTAAGGGTAACCATGGATACTTATCCATACCCTTAAGGAACTTACCTTGATCCTGCATAAAAGGTTAGTGAGAAACAGACGTGGATAAGAGCAATGAGGTGAATGAAAATCAAACAACGGAAAACAATGATGAGGATAACCCAAACATGAATCAAATAAACAAAGAACAACCCCAAAAGCAAATGGCACAAGTGCCTTTCAAACAAGGTAATCATACAAGGTCAAAGATGCGCCTGCAAGAAAATCTCAAGTGAAAATAACTCCAATAATTAGCAAATTGATTCCTAAAATTCCTAACTTAATCGTTAAAGTTCCTCAACCAGAGGCAAACAACATATAAGAGGTCCCTGCAAAAATCCAAAAAGTTAGCCATTCAAACAATCACACAAAACTCAAGTAAGGGATAGGGTTCAAGGTGCTAAAGAGAAGGACCTAAATGCAACATGGAAAATATTTAAAAATGCAAGAAAAATAATTTAATGCAATTTAGGATGTTAATGAATGAATACAAAAAGAATGAGTGAAAAACATTTTATAGGTGAAGAGAAATAAAATGAAGAAGTTCAAGTATGCATGAGATGTGCAATTAAAAAGCAAATGAATTAAAAAATTAATTTGAATGATAAAAAATAAAATAAAAATAAAAAATAAAATTGGAGAAAATTTTATAAGATGATAAAAATGATGTATCAATTTTATGATGATTTTTGGATGTAAAAAACTATTTTTTAAAAAAAGAAAATGAAATCAATAATTAAAATGAAAATAAAAAGAAACAAATGGCATGGGGGTGCATTTAGCTAGGGAGACATGCTGGAAGGAAAGAAATGGGCTCAAGGGGGGGTGCCAGAAGCGAAAGCCTAACGGAAAAGAGCCCAAGGGCGAAGTCAACGAGGGAGCATGGTATTCGGTCAACCTCCAGATTTAATCCTGGCCAGCCATCTAATCCAACGGACGTTATCCAGTCAACACAAATAAGAAGTAGTCACGATTAACAAAACTGATCCAATGGTGCACCGTAACTTACATAGTCGCGCGCACACACCAATACACGGACCTACCATGCGCCGGCCATGTGCGCTGCATGTGTCTCATTAAATGAGGTGTCAACATCTCCAACGCACGATCTAAAATAAAAAGAAGAACAACGGCAATGATGAAGGGATGCACGGTAGCAAAAATAGAATGGCACGCACACAATTATTAAATAAAAACATAAACGAGATGGACACATGGCGTGATAACGGACGCACGATCAAGGAAGGGACGGTTGAGATTGCTTCTTCTCCATGAAGACCTTCGCCGGACTGGTTCTCCGGCCGCCGCCGGAGCTAGGGCTCCGGCCACCCTCTCCGGTGGGCTGCTGCGTGACTTTTTCCAGAAAATGCGTATGAGTATATCATTTTGACCAGAAAAACGCAAGGATCATGAATATGGCCTTAAAAATCACAAATTATTAGTGTATAGTAAAAAACGCATGGAATTATGTTAGGGCATCAAACTTTAAATCATCATAGCAAGCCATACATGCATCCATAATTAAAAATAATTATATCAGAATGATCAGTGATGAAAACACAACAATATTCACGTAAAAAAATGGAGTTTCAGGATCCTTCAAAATACTTCAAACCGGAGATGGCATACCTTCAAACTTTGCTTTTGGCTGCGAATGGAGGTTGATCTGCACTCTATGGACTACCAAGAGAAGCTTTGTGGAAGAATTCTGGGGAAACTCCTTGTGGATCGTGAGTTTTGTTGAAATAAAGCTTTAGGGTTCAAATACTCCAATCCCCTAAATGTCACGTGTCTCCAACCCTAACCAATGCATGAATAGTTTTTAAATACTTAGGGTTATCCTTCTGATGATGAGTTGGGCCTGAATAATCCATTGTTTAATTATTTTTGAATTATTTCATTTAATATTGAATTTTAACTAATTAAATCCAATAAAAATAAAATAAAATGAGGACAAATCAAATATATGCTCTTTGGGTCGTGCATGGCTTTATGTTTGAGTTTAGTTTAAGAAACTTATGGCCCATTTGTCAGAATTTGGATTTTAGGCATAGTTTGCTTTGTGCACCTCCTCAAAATTGCCCAACTTTGACTAAGCATAACTCCTTCAATTTTTAGCTCCTTAATGCAAACTAATACTTTTTAGAAACCTCAGGATGTCCTCTAACCAACCCTTTTGGTCCCATGTCAATTTGATCTTCCATGTTCAAGTTATGAGCTTTTGAAAAAGGTTGACTTTTGTTGACTTTCACAATGACCTATAATATCTTGGCTCATATCTCCCAAATGAAGCATTTCTGGACTTGGCTTGTGAGACACAAAGTTGTAGGGAATTAAATTTCCTTCAAGATGGGCTTTGGTTGAGGAATTTTTGATGAAGTATGTGGAAGTTAGGTCTGGTCAAAGTACAGTTGACTTTTCCTACAAAAACCCTAGTTTAGTAACTCCCGATTCTTGATGATTCTGAGGTTTCCCTGATGAATCATGATCAACCCTTGATCAAATGATGAATTTCACCCCATAATCTTGATGTTGACCAAAAATCTTGAGGTTTGACTTTGTGTTGACCACAGTTGACTTTTTGACCAAGTTAACTGATTTTCAATCCATTGGCCAATTGAACTTCTCATGAATCAAACTGATGGACAATCTTCCACTCCTAGATACTCAGGGACCCAAGGAACACCATGGAATCAAGTCTTGCCCAAAAAACCAGAAATAAACTGACTTTATAGCAAACCCTAGTTTTGGTACCCTCAGTCTAGGAGGAAATAGCACAGTCTCCAAATCCAAATTCCTCTGAATATGATGTGTATCCTCTCCAACAAAGATAAGATATGCCATTTGCTGATGATAAAAACCCAAGGAGCTTGCCTATTGGAGCAATAAACCCAAAAATCTCAAAACCCTAATTCATGCACTGGTTAGGAGGGAGTAATCCACCTGAGATCCCTTGCCACCTGTGAACCCCTGATGATGTAGTAGACCCGATAAGACCTTTCTGAACTGCCTCAGGCACCTTGACCCCATGCTGATGATATGCATACATGATAATGCAAAAAAATGCAATGAAACATAAGCCAGTTAGTGAAAAAAAAGTAAGGAGGGCAAATTTTGGGGTGCAACAGAGTGGTACTATCAACTTGAGAGCACCAATATTCGTACCTGGAATGATTTGGCTGAAGCTTTCTACCAGCAATACCAATATAACTCTTATTTGGTGCCAACTCGAATGCAACTCCAAAGCATGTTCATGGGCCCTAATGAAAGTTTCAAAGAGTACGCCCAGAAATTGAGAGATCTTGCAGGCAGGGTTCAGCCTCCTTTAGCTGACAGAGAGTTGGTTGACATGTTCATGAGCACACTAACCGGTCCTTTCTATAGTCATCTACTTGGAAGCTCGTCATCCGGTTTCACCGAGCTGATATTGACAGGAGAACGTGTTGAAAATGGAATTCGAAGTGGTAAAATATAAGTGGCTACATCTTCAAACACTATAAAGAAGCCACATAATGGGAAGAAGGAATCTAATGTTGTATACGGCCAGAAAGGTCGCAACCAATCTGTTGGGACAGTTCTGATCTCTGGACCGGTGCCACAACAACAACAAGGTAGTCAGCGTAAGCAGGATACACCCAGGAGACAGTTTACAAAGATCAACATGTCATTGGCTCAGGCGTTTGTTGGAGCTAGAATAGCAGCAAGCAAAAATATATAAGTAACTCGGTTTTATCGTTCTCCACAGGGATCAATGTGAGGGAAAGAATGCCATTCAACGGTATCTATATTTCTAAGCTTATGATTCAAAAGTTCTGGTTTAAAGCGAACCAAAAGCAAATGCGGAAAATGTAAAGACGGAAAATATAAAGTAAAGACAGAATTATAAATGGAGCCTTGTTGGAATTGGATCTCATCAATTGATAACACATGCATTCTTCTAATCAAGTAAACACAAATCAATCATTCACCTAATATCCTCGCGTATCACTCACAACAGAGGTTATGTCTAACGCAACGTCGAGAGAAAAACCGTATTGTCTCATTGGTGATGTCTCACGCAACTCAACCAACACGGAGAATAAGAACTGATACTCATGCAAGTGTTAAGTCTAAATCTATGTCTAGAGTCTAGCCCCAACAGATATTACTATAACAACCATAGCAGATAAATGATTTCTTCGCATTAAACAAAATCAGAATACGTACACACGCTTAACCCTTTTTACATGTATTCAACTAATTTGCCCAATGAATGTGACTATCCTTCTTCATCGCTATTATCACACATCCTCGCGATACCGTATCGATCCTACTCATGCTACTTAATCAACACAATACAATAAACGATAAAATGAATATCAACTTGCAAAACCATGTCAAAAGCTTGCTCATTGATAGATTAACATCTAAGATCGAAGATTTGTAAGGTTTTGTCAAGACCACAAATAATCAACCAAAGACAACAACAATAGAAAATCAGAATTCATTCACAACCAAACATTAGATGAAATACATAGGTATCAAAAGATTACATCCCTCTCCAACAAGAAATCAAAGATCCTACCTTTTCTCCCTTGAAAATGAAGAAATGCAAAGTTCTGATCTTTACTACAAGTTATGTTCCCAGAAAAACTAAAAGATAATGATAAAAAGTGTGCAAATTCTATTTATACAAGTTCAGAATTTCGCAGAAGATTCTCGTTACTTCGCACTGCGAAGGATTTTCTCGCACTGCGAACATTCGCTTTCCCGTTCGCACTATGAACTTTGTCTTCTTTTTCCTCTGTCCAAGTCTGGGACCATTCGCTGGCTCACTCGCTGCAGTTCGTACTGCGAACGCTCGCTGGCATTCGCCTTCCCACTCGCACTGCGAACACCCTGCTATCATTCTTCTTCTCTTTGGCAGCTTGCACCATTTCATGTGTCCTACAACATTGGATGTTTAATGCCTATTTTCTGCATAATAGCACACATATTACAAGCACCAAAGGTAAATTCATAAGGTTAGAAGAATAATAACAATCATTACTAAAACGAATGAAAACATGAGAAATGAGTAGAAAAAGTGCAAAGAATGATAGTCCAAATTTAGGTCAAATCTGCACCTAACAGCGTTGCAGCTTATGTTGAAGGCAGAGTTGGTTACTTTGAGGGATCCTCCTAGGAATCCTAATACTTCCGCTCCTAGCTATAATCCCGATGCAAGGTGTGCATACCATTCTAATAGACCTGGACATGATATAAATAGTTGTTGGGCGCTGAAGAACAAGATTCAAGACATGATTGACGCTAAGGAGATTGAGTTTGATCCCCCTGAGACTCCTAATGTGATTACCGCTCCTATGCCGAATCATGACAAGATCGTTAGTGCTATTGATGATGGTTCTTATGTTTCTGTTGTGGTTGACTTGACTGCTCCTCTATCAATTGTTAAGAAGAAGCTGTTGCAAGCCGGTTTATTTCCGGGCTGCGTTGAAAACTGTCATTATTGTGCATCTCAATCCAATGGTTGTGTGAAGCTGAAAGAGGGCATTCAGCGTTTGATGGACGACCGTACTATACTGTTTGAGAAGATTCCTTCTATGGAGAGCTTATGTGAAAGTTTGTCCCGAGGTCTAAAGTTTGAGGACGTATCTGTGGTTACTAATTCCAAAACTCCTGTGAGGATCACCTCTAAAGTTCCTGTGAAGATTACTGCTGAGCCTAGAGTGGCTCCCCTGATTATTACTACGCCCGGTCTGATTCCATATTCCTCTAGCAAGGCTATCCCTTGGAATTATGGTGCTGATGTTTACATTCATGGTGTCAAGAGCCTTTGACTGATGAAACTGCTGAAGTTACTAATCCCGATGTCGACAATATCGTCGGGACTAGTAAGGTTACCCGAAGTGGAAGAATTTTCTCCCCAGAAATCTCTCTGAACACTGTTACTACTCCAGTTCGTATCTCTGCCTCTGAATCAATTACTGAGACTCGAGACAAAGAACCGGTGGTTGAGCCTGCCCAAATGAAGACCCCGGGTGAAACTATTATCAAAGATCCCTCCAAAGAAATGGAGGAAGTGCTAAAAATTATCCGCATGAGTGATTACAATGTTGTTGAACAGTTGGGGCACACCCCCTCCAAGATCTCTATGCTATCTCTGTTGTTGTGCTCCGAGACCCATGTTAAGGCTTTGGTGAAGTTTTTGAAATCTGCGCATGTGCCGCAGGAAATCTCTGTTGACCAGTTTGAAAATTGTGTCGTTAGCCTAACAACTGATAATGGTCTAGGATTTTCTGACGCTGATCTGACTCCCACCAGAAGGAACCACAATAAGGCCCTGCACATCTCCATTGAGTGTAGGGGCACTTCTCTATCTCATGTACTGGTGGACACGGGTTCCTCATTGAATGTATTGCCGAAGATTGCTCTAGACAAGCTTAACTGTGAAGGGGTTGTGCTGAGACCCAGCGATGTTATGGTGAGAGCTTTTGATGGTTCAAAGAGATTAGTGCACAGAGAGGTTGATCTTCCAATCAGAGTGGGTTCTCAAGTCTTTATTTCTACTTTCTATGTAATAGACATTCGTCCTGCTTATTCCTGTCTGCTTGGGCGCCCTTGGATACATGGGGCAGACGCTGTGACTTCTACCTTACATCAGAAGCTGAAGTATCCCGTGAAAGGCAAGATTGTCACCGTCTATGGTGAAGAGGAGTACATGGTTAGTCATTTGAATAATTTCAAGTATGTTGAGATGGATGGCGAATTCCTCGAGACTCCTTGTCAAACATTTGAATTGGTTCCTCGGACTGTTCCTATTGCTAAACCAGTTCCTACTGTCCCCAAAGTCACTAGAGTATCTCCTACAATGGCTTCCCTAAAGGATGCTAGAGATGTGGTCGAAGAAGGTGGTGGCACAATTTGGGGTCAGCTTCCTGACATCCCTTATAAGTCTGACAAATTTGGTTTGGGCTTCACTTCAGAGGCTCAGAGAGCTGTACGTCGTGCTCGTGCTATTCGTATCACCAACAAAGGAGTTCATAAAGATCAGGTCAATGCTGTGGAAGATGCTAACAGTGACTGTGATCTAGACAGTTGGATCTTTCCTACCATTGGCAGTGGGCTCAATAATTGGAAGACTGAAGATATTATTCCTATCTCCTTTAGTCAGGAGTAAATGCGATTTTCTGTTTTTCTTATTTTTGAAGTTTGGTTTTGTAATTTGAACAATAAAACTTTTAAGCCTTATGCCTTGCCCGGGGCACAATGGCCATTTGTTAGGGTTGTCATTTCATCGCATATTTTCATTCAATAAATCAATGGATGTTTTGCATTCAAATTTTGCGCTCTTTGTCTTTTCTTTTACTTTATATTCATCAAAATAGCTATGTGTTCTTACACACACCCAGGCGATAAATTCCAGATCCACATCCACTCTGGATCCCATTGATAACGATTCTGCTATTGTCAATTATGACTTCGAAAATCCGATCTACCAAGCCGAGGACGAAGGTGAGGAAGATTGTGAAGTGCCAGATCTATACTGACAAAGTACATGTACCTCCGGTTCCGTTGAATGTTCTGACTGCTCCTTGGCCTTTTGCAATATGGGGCATTGATATGATAGGAGAGATTAAGCCTACCGCTTCCAATGGACATCATTTCATCCTTGTTGCTATCGATTACTTTACAAAGTGGGTGGAAGCAGCCTCGTTCGCTTCTGTTACCAAGAATGTTGTAGCTCGGTTCATCAAGCATAATCTTATCTGTCGGTATGGCATCCCTAAAAGGATTATCACTGACAATGGTACTAATCTGAACAACACTATGATCACTGAACTCTGCACGCAGTTCAAGATTAAGTATCACAATTTTTCTCCATCAAGCATATTCATTATGCATACATTCACCATTATCATCATTCCACATGAACACACACATACTTGTTCATTCAACAATGCATCATTATAAGATACAGTTTATATCATTTCCCATAAACATACATATATCAATGTTTACTATGTCACAATCATCACATCTCACTCAATATACATCGCAAGGCATATATATATAAAACCAAGCATATTCCTCATAATGCTTATCATTCAACATAAACACACATATTCATGTTTATCCATCCATGCACACCTGCACAATTCTACTCATTCCACATCAACATATACATATATATGTTTATTCATCAATGCACAAATACAAGGATGACCAATGCAAATCATAGAGACCGACTCACGACTCTATGCAAATGCAAGGCGGTACCGACTCATCATCTCAAGTTCAATTGAAGAACTTATTGGAATCATCGCTCGTTACTTAGGGTAACTCCCCGTCGGGCATATGATGTTCCCCGTCGCTACCACTTATCAACAAGCATACGACGTTATGGATCGTTTTTAGTCCTTTATAATAGGCACACGATCAATACAACAATTGCTTACACCCATAAGGGATCTACAATTCAACATGCATTGTTTACACCCACAAAGGGATCTACAATGTCTACATGCATTGTTTACACCCACAAAGGGATCTACAATGTCTACATGCATTGTTTACACCCACGAAGGGATCTACAATGTCTACATGCATTGTTTACACCCACAAAGGGATCTACAATGTCTACATGCATTGTTTACACCCACAAAGGGATCTACAATGTCTACATGCATTGTTTACACCCACAAAGGGATCTACAATGTCTACATGCATTGTTTACACCCACAAAGGGATCTACAATGTCTACATGCATTGTTTACACCCACAAAGGGATCTACAATGTCTACATGCATTGTTTACACCCACGAAGGGATCTACAATGTCTACATGCATTGTTTACACCCACAAAGGGATCTACAATGTCTACATGCATTGTTTACACCCACGAAGGGATCTACAATGTCTACAACCTAATGCATGTCATATAATGACCCATGGCAATCAAGGCTCATACATTAAATCATGCATTTCAAGTACATATAATACAATGCACATAATTTCCAAACGGCCACAAACCTTCACCACAACATCATATACCCATCAAACATCCATCACACAAGTCATACGTTACATATCCTATCGCACAATATAGAAAATAACTCAAAAATTCCATTTTACGGTTTCTCGGAAAAGTTGGCTAAAAGTCGGCTAAAAATAATATTTTTCTTCACCAAATCATAGAACATATTTTTAGCTTCAGATCGATATAAAGAACAGCTAAAACGGATAAACGACGAAAAAGTTATGCAACTTTTAAAAAACCAAATTTTTGAAAAAGAACAGCAGAGTGCAATCGATTTACACCCGTGTGCAATCGATTGCACGGCCCCAGAAATCACATTTTTCGCCCTTTTTTTCATGTGCAATCGATTTGCATCCTGCTGCAATCGATTGCACCTGTTAAAAACCAGAAAAATGAGCTGCTGCCTCTACACAAAACCCTCCGGAAACCCGACCGATTCAATTACTTTCTTCCGAATAAATACATGGTAATCCTTACCAAATATATATCAACGTTTTAGGACCATAAAACGATAATTCTACGACGTTCGATTTTCACCCGAAATCTCACATTCTCAAAACCCAAAAATGTCAAAACTCACAATATCAACCGATTTCAACCAAACGAGTTTCTATAATCTCGGCCTAACCTCATACGACTAATCTACACAATTTATTTCGGAATTCATCCGTGAAAACATCGATTTCTATCGATTTCTTACAATTCGACCTAAACGGAAAAATATGGAAAACCAACCAAAACATCCACACAAAACACATACATAATCATACACAAAGTTAGGATAACAATATTTCGCACCCTTGCCCGATTATTCGCGCTTGAAACGGAGCTTTTCCCGATTTTTCCCACTTTCTCCTCTTTTCTCTCTTCTTCCTCTTCTTTTCTCTTTCTCTTCTTTCTTCTTTTCTTCTTTCTCTCAAAATTCTGTTTTTCTCTCTTTCTCACCTCTAACTTTCTATTTATATAAAAACATAAAACTTACCCAAGCAAAAGACCAAAATACCCCCCAGCTCAAATATCTCCCAAACGCTCTCAAAATGCGATAAAACATAAACAACGATGAAAAATAATATATTGTCAAATAAAAGTCAAGAATAAAATAATATAAAACCAAAACCAATTAAATCTACTCTATTAAATAAATCTAACAAAACTGGGGCGTTACAACTCTCCCCCACTTAGACATTTTCGTCCTCGAAAATATACTGAGACGAACAACTCCGGACACGACTCTCGCATCCGACTAGCAAACCAACATGCCAACAAAAGGCACGCCACAAATAACACAACTGACAAACCACCGTGCTAACTACAACAACGCCACGACAACGACGACCACTACATCGACAAGATGCAAAGCCCATACAATGCACTTGACGACAAACTCACAACTCAAAGAAAACCACGATACCAACACACAGGTTCACTCTAGAACCGAAACACAACAAGATCGTTACCATCACCACAGATAACACTCCCCTAATTCACCACAAGGAATTAGCCACACACACTCGAACCATCACGATGGAAACGAGGCAACAACACAAACAAGAACACAAGTTCTACGACACAACATCGATTCCACAACCTCTACAAAACCAGAATACCAACATCCTTGTCACACAACCTTATTACAACAATGCTACGATTCCCAATCGAACATATAACCAAAACATCCATCTACATAGTAGCCCATGAATAATATTTAAACCTTTCACCTAACACTTCCATTCTGAAACGTCCAATGGTCTCATCATTCCTACATGTTTCCAATGTTCAACCTATGAACTCTTACAAGTCACACATGTAAATACAAAATGTGCCACCTCACGCTTCCGCTGCGCACTCTGATTACTCGTAACCATCAAAACTATCAATTTCACGTCCAAAGTCTAACTCTTTCTCATATCCACCAAAAATCACTCTTCACTGCCACTATATCCAACCACACTAAACACGAGCCTCTGTACTGCTCAAATAATTCCAATTCTCTGACCATCAAAATAGACATGTATAAAACCTTCGACTTAACTCATCCGGCACAACCTTAGCTTTTCCCGAAGGATAATCCAAGCCACATTCATAACTCGTCACAAACTCTAACCATCCTTGTTGTCTCATACTCTATTCCTTTAGACCAAACAAGTACTCAATATCCTTGCGATTACCAAACACTTCGAACCTAGAACCATAAAGATAATACCTCCAAATATTCCAACACAATGCCACCGCAACCAATTCCAAATCCATAATAATACAGATCCTTTTATAAATCCTCAATTGTCGTAAAGCATAAGCCACGACTTCACCCTCTTGCATTACCACGTTGACTAAACTCATCAAAGACACATCACAATACCCCACAACCGGTTTATTAGGATCACACAAAATCAAAGCTGAAGCCGTAGACAACTTCTACTCCAGCTCACCAAAACTTACTCACAACGAACATCCAAACAAACGACTCACCCTTTGTAAGTCAACTGAGATACCAGAAGTACGAACTTAACAAAGTCTTCCATAACCTGTAATAACAACCAACTGAGCCCAAAATTTTCTAATCTCCTTAACTAACTTCGGAGCCTCTCATGTAGAACTACATCTACTTCCGATGGATCCATTAACCATACTCTCATTTGAAAAAAACATTTCCAAGAAACTAACCCTTTTCAACCAAAATTCTCACTCGAATAACTTAGCATAAAACTTCGTCTCTTTTCAACACTTGTAATTCAAATCTCAAACACTTTACTCATTCTTCCTCTGAGTTTATAACAAATCCAAATATCCTCAATCGAAACCACTACGAACTTATCCAATTAAATATGGAAGATACGATTCCTCTACTCCATAAACATTAGAGACGCGTTACTAACACCAAATACCATCACTATACGTTGCAATTCCCAACCAAAATCCAAAAGATATAAATCCTTAAAGCTTTTGCAAAACTTTTCACTGGGTAACTGGTTACTCACATACAAGCTTACCCGAGTAAATAACAACCTATTCCGAGGATAACAAACCAAACTAGTCACATTAAATCGATCAAAGCCTCAACTCACACAATTCACCACTTTTATCAAACATTCCAAACAATTGTAACTCACTCAAACTCAACCAAACCATTCTAGTCATCTGTTCATGAAAGTGGACACTTATTCTCAATCATTACCTTATTCAACTGTTAGTAATCCATACCCAATTTCTTCTCCTGACCGTCCAATTTCGCAATTCCAACATGTATCAACAACCAACCAAAAAGAATTCTCAAACACAATGTTACATCCACCCACAAGGGTTTCCTCACAATTTCCATTAATGCCTTAAAACTCCAAAGACTCCAAACCCACCAGAACTCTAAGTTTGCTGTCCATAGTCTCAATACCATTATACTTGTTATTCCATTTCATCTTCCGATATTAGCATCTTTATCGACTCATCAAAACAATCTGTAATCATCTCCTTAAATTCCAAACAACTCATTTCACACACTATCAAAGCTGGAAAGACCCTCCTATTCCATCCAACATAATTTCCGTCTGCTATCAACAAGAGATTAAGGGTGATCAGTTCCTTAATTTGCCAATAGACAGTCGACAATCATGATGGGGCATAAACCGTCTTTACCAAACTATAATAGCCTTTCTTGCATCCCATACACAAAACTACCTAAGGCACAAATCTTTAGCTGACATAAACCTTACTTCCGCATTTCTTACGGAATCGGGAACAACACTGTCCAAACAACACTTACAATCTTGCAATTCACCACACACTGAGCCAGCGCTCCACACCTGAAGCAACATGGAGAAGTACCAGCTTCTCCCCCACTTATCTCATTCTAACTCCTGAAAACAAAGGATTAGAAAACCAGAAAGCACTGACAGTGTTTCACACACATATCACGTACTAAGGGGCAAACAACAACGACAGTATTCAACTGTCACACCAACAGACTCAACAACTGACTCAACACTGGCTCTGATACCACTTATTGTAACACCCCCTTTCTATACCCCCAAATAATCAAATAAATCATTTAGGCACGTATTGAAAATTTCATCAGAGTATAATTGTAAACACAGTATAAAAAGGTATGTCACATTATGCTTGAAATTAAACACATACAACACCTGCTCAACAAATGATATGCAACAGTGGGGTAACTTTCAACAATAAAGGATCTCAGTCCTTATACCCACATCTCAATATTTAGAATAAAAGCGGAAACATCTAAACATTGATTCACAAACATATATATATATATATATATATATATATATATATATATATATATATATATATATATATATATATATATATATCATACTCCAATAGTAGTCACCAATATCATTCATGTTTACATAAACATTCATCAGCTAGATACATGTACAAAAGTATCACAAAAGCTCATAAACACATCCTAGCTACCCGGTGCTACATATCAGAGCCAACCGACCAACAAGGAAAATGAAGACACGCTTCACAAAAAGACCGCCAGATACCTAATCTGCAATGCCTCATAGAGCATCATAAAACAGCAGAAGGGTGAGAAATATTATCATAATAACAATGCATATAATTATATATCTCAACATAAAAATACACATATTCTCACCACAACTCATCATATATCACAATATAGATATATCATCAAGCATATTCATTATGCATACATTCACCATTATCATCATTCCACATGAACACACACATACTTGTTCATTCAACAATGCATCATTATAAGATACAGTTTATATCATTTCCCATAAACATACATATATCAATGTTTACTATGTCACAATCATCACATCTCACTCAATATACATCGCAAGGCATATATATATAAAACCAAGCATATTCCTCATAATGCTTATCATTCAACATAAACACACATATTCATGTTTATCCATCCATGCACACCTGCACAATTCTACTCATTCCACATCAACATATACATATATATGTTTATTCATCAATGGACAAATACAAGGATGACCAATGCAAATCATAGAGACCGACTCACGGCTCTATGCAAATGCAATGCGGTACCGACTCATCATCTCAAGTTCAATTGAAGAACTTATTGGAATCATCGCTCGTTACTTAGGGTAACTCCCCGTCGGGCATACGATGTTCCCCGTCGCTACCACTTATCAACAAGCATACGACGTTATGGATCGTTTTTAGTCCTTTATAATAGGCACACGATCAATACAACAATTGCTTACACCCATAAGGGATCTACAATTCAACATGCATTGTTTACACCCACGAAGGGATCTACAATGTCTACATGCATTGTTTACACCCACAAAGGGATCTACAATGTCTACATGCATTGTTTACACCCACGAAGGGATCTACAATGGGATCTACAATGTCTACATGCATTGTTTACACCCACAAAGGGATCTACAATGTCTACATGCATTGTTTACACCCACAAAGGGATCTACAATGTCTACATGCATTGTTTACACCCACGAAGGGATCTACAATGTCTACATGCATTGTTTATACCCACAAAGGGATCTACAATGTCTACATGCATTGTTTACACCCACAAAGGGATCTACAATGTCTACATGCATTGTTTACACCCACGAAGGGATCTACAATGTCTACATGCATTGTTTACACCCACGAAGGGATCTACAATGTCTACATGCATTGTTTACACCCACGAAGGGATCTACAATGTCTACAACCTGATGCATGTCATATAATGACCCATGGCAATCAAGGCTCATACATTAAATCATGCATTTCAAGTACATATAATACAATGCACATAATTGCCAAACGGCCACAAACCTTCACCACAACATCATATACCCATCAAACATCCCTCACACAAGTCATACGTTACATATCCTATCGCACAATATAGAAAATAACTCAAAAATTCCATTTTACGGTTTCTCGGAAAAGTCGGCTAAAAGTCGGCTAAAAATAATATTTTTCTTCACCAAATCATAGAACATATTTTTAGCTTCAGATCGATATAAAGAACAGCTAAAACGGATAAACGACGAAAAAGTTATGCAACTTTTAAAAAACCAAATTTTTGAAAAAGAACAGCAGAGTGCAATCGATTTACACCTGTGTGCAATCGATTGCACGGCCCCAGAAATCACTTTTTTCGCCCTTTTTTTCATGTGCAATCGATTTGCATCCTGCTGCAATCGATTGCACCTGTTAAAATCCAGAAAAATGAGCTGCTGCCTCTACACAAAACCCTCCGAAAACCCGACCGATTCAATTACTTTCTTCCGAATAAATACATGGTAATCCTTACCAAATATATATCAACGTTTTAGGACCATAAAACGATAATTCTACGACGTTCGATTTTCACCCGAAATCTCACATTCTCAAAACCCAAAAATGTCAAAACTCACAATATCAACCGATTTCAACCAAACGAGTTTCTATAATCTCGTCCTAACCTCATACGACTAATCTACGCAATTTATTTCAGAATTCATCCGTGAAAACATCGATTTCTATCGATTTCTTACAATTCGACCTAAACGGAAAAATATGGAAAACCAACCAAAACATCCACACAAAACACATACATAATCATACACAAAGTTAGGATAACAATATTTCGCACCCTTACCCGATTATTCGCGCTTGAAACGGAGCTTTTCCCTATTTTTCCCACTTTCTCCTCTTTTCTCTCTTCTTCCTCTTCTTTTCTCTTTCTCTTCTTTCTTCTTTTCTTCTTTCTCTCAAAATTCTGTTTTTCTCTCTTTCTCACCTCTAACTTTCTATTTATATAAAAACATAAAACTTACCCAAGCAAAAGACCAAAATACCCCCCAGCTCAAATATCTCCCAAACGCTCTCAAAATGCGATAAAACATAAACAACGATGAAAAATAATATATTGTCAAATAAAAGTCAAGAATAAAATAATATAAAACCAAAACCAATTAAATCTACTCTATTAAATAAATCTAACAAAACTGGGGCGTTACAGTTTTACCTGTTGAAATTCAGATTCCTTCCCTAAGGATTATGAAAGACGCAGGTTTAGATGAAGACGAATGGATTCAGACTCGACTTGACCAAATAAATTTGATTGATGAAAAGAGGCTCGCGGCTGTTTGTCATGGCCAAATTTATCAGAAGCGTATGATCAAGGCCTTTAACAAGAAAGTCAAGCACCAAGTGTACCAGACCGGTGATTTGGTAATAAAGCGTATCATACTACCACAGGGTGATCCCATGGGCAAATGGACTCCCAAATATGAAGGTCCATTTGTAATCACGAAAATATTTTCTGGCGGCGCTATGATGCTTACTACTATGGACGGTGAAGATTTCCCGCACCCTGTGAACGCGGACATAGTCAAAAGATACTACGCATAAAAAGAGACCCGCTAGGTTGACTGGCCTAGGCAAAAATAAGGACATCCCGACGAACCAAAAGGGTTTGGGCAAAAATTAGGGATATATATACAAAAGAACTATATACCCGGCAAGTCAAAAACCTGAAAAGGCGGCTTGGGAAAAAAAGGGTATCCCGGTGGACTGAAAACCTGAAAAGGCGGTCCAGGCAAAAGTTAGGGATTAAAGCGTACGACTATGTCCCGTTGGATCACTTATCTGATTCCAGCTTAGTTTTATCAAGTTCGAATGGCGCAGATCAATCCAGTCATCTTCCTTCCGACAGCAAGGGATGAGATGCTTGAAGATATAGTGGCAATATCAGAGTTGAAACTCAATGGGATCATTTCCACATAACTGTTTTTCTTTGTTTATCACTTTGCACCGTTTTAATTTTTACGACAATTTCCTCTTACTAGGATTTCTGTCTCCTTGTACAAAAATGCCTGTTTATAGGCCAATTTCAAAATCAATACAAGTCTATTTTCAAATTCAAAATTGTTTTTACTTGCCTTGTTTTGTTTGCGTAAACGTCCAATGGGTACTTTGAATGAACATATGCACTTGAATATGATTGAAGTTTACCAAAAATATACGTGAAAACAGGAATAGCATTTACTAAGGACTCTAGGAGTTGGGATAATGTTCAAGATGTCCACGAACCCCCATAGAGCCAGTTGCATGGAAATATCCCCACAGAGCAGTCTCCATGGAACTATCTCTATAGAGTTATCTTCACAAGCTCATCCCCAACAGAGATATATTCCCCGACAGAATTAGTATGCCCTCAGACAGAAATTGGGGCATCTTCCAGTGGTTCACTTCCATATATTTGATGGACAGCTTGGCATGATCGTCTCCCCAAATAGGTCCCCTAGCAGATAAAGAAGTTGATCATTTCCGCAGCATACAACAGAAATTTCCTCAACGCAGCCTATGAAATTCTAATCCCCATCGGAGATTATTCCCTCTATGTAGTATATAGAATTTAATTCCCCAGATGAGTTTATTTCTCTAACACTATAGAATTCTCTCCCCCAGCAGAATTTATTCAAGGATGTTATCCCCAGTAGAGTCATTCCAAACAGGATCTGAAGATTTATTTTCTCCATCCCCAGCAACAGTCAGGGATTTATTTTCCCCAATCAGACGTTACTATTCAAAGCCACCGCTAATTTCAACGACATCTCATGCCCATACATCATTTACAATACATCATAGCGTATGCATACAAAATGCATATAACATTCTCATTTATTTTAAGAGCATCATTATGCAATGTATTACATATATCATGACATTGCATAAAACTAACTTGGTTTTTTTCAGGTTAGTTCTCAAATAGACAAATATTGTCAACAATTATCATCCTTCAGATACAATCAGTCGAAGATTCATTCTGACACTCCTTTGGATACAGTCAGGAGTACACTCATTCCAGTACATCTTTTAGATATAGTCGGTCGAAGGCTCACTCTAATACGAATTTTTCAGATACAGTCAGGCAAAGACTCATTCTGATCTCCTTATAGATACAGTCAAGACATAGACTCATTCTAGAACATCATACAGATACAATCAAGGCGTAAGAATCGTTTTGGCGTTCCCCAGCACGTCTGTTAGGTACCGTTGGACACATACTCATTCTAGTATATTCCTCAGATACAGTTAAACCTAGACTCATTCTGATACTCCTATCAGCAGTTACTTTGGATGGCGTCTATAAGACCATCTCCATCTTGTCATCTTTCCGAGTGGCATCTTTAAGCTCATTCAAGCAATACAATCAACCAATAAGAGTTACTTCGTGCACCCGTGAGTGCAAATTTCTGGGCACTTAAGTGTTCAATCCTCTTCTACCTTCAAATCACGAATGGCAAACATGCCAATCTAACTCCTCAGGTTTAAGAAAATTGAACAGGGGCAGCTGTTGTACCCCAAAATTTGCCCGCCCTATTTCTAACATTTAAATTATTTTTAACTTTGATTTTATAAGTTTTTTTTGTTCAATTTCACTAATATTTTAACGGTAATTTTTATTCAAAAATAGGTAACAGTTTACTTTAAATTGTTTAAATAACAAATAGTTGTTTGACCTTCATATGCTTTCAAGTGCATTTTTATTTCGAATAAACAAAATAGCACAATTGGTAAAGAGTAAAAGCTTGCAAGCATAAGGTCACAGGTTCGAATCCCATTATCTGACTTTTTTTTTATTTTTTTGTTACAAACTTTATTTCCATTTTAAAATCACAAAATTGTTTTTTTTTTATTATTTATTTTTAATTTTCGTTTTTATTTTAAAGCATTTTTAAAAATATTTATTTATTTTATTTTATGCACTTTTTACCAAAAAGGATAAAAAAAATCATAATAAATACAAAAAATATTTCCTTTCTTGAGTACTTGTTTCCTATTGGTCAATCTGTGTCAGTTTGTGTCATACTCAACTTCTGATTGGTCAGCTTGCTAACCAAGGAAGATCTTTTGTCAATTTCATTCCCCCTTTTGCCCTTTTAACCTGATTTTCCCATGCTATAAATAACCCTCTATTTTCACAGTTTGAAGAGGAACAAAAAATCCACAGTCTCACAATTTCACTCACACATACAACAACACTTTTCTCTTTCAATTGTTCATCAAAACTCATATATCCTTCATCAATATTCATCACAACTCTCCAACAAAAAAGTAAAAAATCACAAAACCTCTCAAGATCAACTCTATCCTTCCGATCCGCCGCTAACCGGACTACCTCTGGTCGCCGCTCCTTCGTTGTCCGTACAGTCCGTACAATCCATACAACCGTACAGCCATATGGGATCCGCCGCTCCTCCACGGTCCGTACAACCGTACAGTTCGTACAGTCCGTACAACCGTACGAGATCCACCGCTTCTTCGTCTTTCGTACACAACCGTACGAGATCCGCCTCCTCCCTCCGTTTTTTAACTAATAAGGGTTCGTATCAAGTTTTTCTGACATTTTTTTCACTTATTTATTTATTTGCTATTTAAATTCATAGAAAAATTGTATAGGTCGCACAGTTTTTTTTTGTAATAGCCGTAGTTTTATTTCCCGCAAGGTTTGTTATACTTATGTATCTCTCCCAAAGCTTTGTAATAGCATAGGGATTTTACTTTCCGCACTTTACTTTCCGCTATTTTATTTTAAAACTGTGTAGTAATTAGGGTTTGAATGGCAAAACTAAAAAAACAATCTAGAAACCCCTAATTCAAGATAAATAATTAAAACTAATCCACTCAATCACACTCGCACCTCTAGGGTAGCCTCTCTCAGTTGCCTTACGAACATTGGTCATGTCCCTCGAAAGTAAGGGTACTTTAGCAAAAGACGCTTACGAATAATATCATCATAGTCCCTTCGATTAAAGATCATAGTCCCTAGATGACCCTTCGAGTTGCCTACGAAAAAAATGATCTTGTCCCTCGATGACCCTACGTAAAAATGATGGTAGTCCCTTCGAATTGCTAAGGTATCCTTACATGTTGCCTTCTATGACCATTCGATGACCCTTCGCTGTCCCTTCACATCTAATAGATAGGACTACCTACCCACTAATGGTATGGATAGTACTATCTCTCAAGGAAAAGGATAAGTACAAGAAAGACCTTATAAATTAAGGGTAAGTAACTTTTAAATGCTTGCTCACAACTAGAAAAATAAATAAATACTTTTCACACCTCATACTTTGAAAAATATTTTCAAAAACAAACACTTTGTATACATTCTTACACGAATTATTACAAAGTCAACTTTTACAAAATATTTTCTAAACACACACCACATTTCAAAAAAAAAAAGCAAGTTAAAGTGAGCAAGCAATTAAGAGCCCGTAGATAACTACGGATGAAAAGGGGTGCTAACACCTTCCCTTTTCATAACTTACCCCCCGAACTCAAAATCTTTTCAAAAAGGTCTTTCCTGTTCTTTTCACCTTTCCTAAATAAATTGGATAAAAGAAAAGTCGGTGGCGACTCTTGCTAACCGCAACCTGTTTTGCGAAAACAAAATTAAAAAGTCAGTTCTCCACCGTATCACAATATATATATATATATATATATATATATATATATAATGATACAAAATATTTCCATTTGATATTCTGTCATCTAACACCAATTGACCAATAATTAGAGTTACCAAAATGTCCTCTCTTATACTTATTAATATTGGTATTTTCCTTTAATATTAATTAATCTCTTCAGAGTCCATTATTTGCTCTATTGGTCCAAACTGATAACATTTAGAGCACTTAAGAGCTCTAATTGTTCTGACTAACAAAAGATAGCGTACATAAGACTCAATTGATCTCAACTGACACCCAATTGAGCATTTAAGGGAAATGAAATATTACACTCTTGTACCCTTAATTGACTATAGTGGGGTTATTTATTTGGTATGGACGACTCGTGATTTTTAATCTCATATTGAGGGATTTTCCACGTTAAAAATATTGGTGTTCTTTTGTGCCTTTGTTCGATTTGTCATCTTATATTTATTGCTGATTCTCAAGGTTCCTAGAAGTCTGGGTAATTTTATATCCATTGCGTATTGATCTATTATTATGTCTTCATTCCCCATCAGAGTGGTATCAGAGTTCTTGGTTAAGGGCTATTTTACTAGTTTGGATGGTGGAGTCAAATACAAAGATGGAGATGGTATTGTTGAATGGTTCTAATTACCATTTATTGAAGGTCAAGATGAAAGACTTACTATTTATGAAGAAATTGCATTTACCAGGTTTTGGTTCCACAAAGTCGGATTCTGTGTCTGATGAAGAGTGGGAGTTTGAACATCAACAGGTATTTGGTTTTATTCGATAATATGTAGAATATAATTTTTATAATCATATTGCTAATGAGACACATGCAAAAACTTTATGGGAGAATATAGAGTCCTTGTATGCCTCTAAATCAGGGAATAATAAATTGTTCTTGTTGAATAGCTTCATAAGTTTGAAGTATAAAGATGGTACTTTTATTTCATATCACTAAGTGAATTTCAAGGGCTCCTTGATCAGATGTCAGGAATGAGTATCAAATTTGATGATGAACTTTTGGGACTATTTCTATTGTTATCTTTACCAGAGTATTAGGAGACGTTTCGGGTTTCTATCACAAGTTCTGCTCTTAAAGGTGTTGTTTTTTTTTTGGAAACAGCTAAGGGTGGTATTCTTAACGAGGAGATGAGAAGGAAGACACGGGTTCTTCATTTCAACCCGATGTACTTGTCACTAAAAATACGGGGAGAAATCATAAAAAGGAACTGAAGGGTGGTAGAGAGAATAACAGAAGCAAGTCCAAGCCGTGATACAAGAATCTGGAGTATCATTATTGTCACAAAACATGACATGTGTAGAAGTATTGCTATTGGTGGAAAAGAGATAACAAAGGCAAGAAGGGTAAGTCTAAACAAAGAGACTAGTAATATCATGATGATAACCGTGTTACTACTGCTACTAGTGATGATCTTGTTATTCTCAGTGATCATGAGTTTGTTAATCTTGTATCAGAAGATAGCATATGGATAGTTGATAGTGGTGCTACATTGCATGTTACACCAAGGAAGGATTTCTTCACATTTTATATTTCTGGTGATTTTGGAGTGTTGAAGATGGGTAGTCATGATGTATCTAATCTAATTAGTGTTGATGATGTTTGCTTACAAACCAAAATGGGAATACAATTTTTACTTAGAGGTGTCAAACATGCTCCAGATGTCCGTTTTAATTTGATTTATGTGCATATGCTAGATGATTGTCATTATGAATATCACTTTGGTTCTTGAAAGTAGAAACTCAACAAAGGTAACTTGATTGTGGCTAGAGGGAAAAAGTTTTCTAAATATTATTGGACAAAAGCTTTAATTGCTAGGGACAATGTGAATGGTATCGGTATGGAAGAATCTTTGTGGTACCGAAGACTTAGTCATATTAGTGAAAAGAGGTTGAATGTTTTGGCCAAAAAGGTTGTTCTTACTGGATTAAAGAATGTAGATTTGGAAAAGTATTCTGATTGCATGGCTTGTAAACATACTAGAGTATCTTTCAAGAGACACCTTCCCTCAAGGAAGTCAAAGTTGTTTTGATTGGTACATTCTGATGTTTTTGGTCCATTAAAGGTAAAATCCTTTAGTGGTGTACTTTATTTTGTTACCTTTATTGATGATTGATCCAGGAAACTATGGGTTTATGCCTTGAAAACAAAGGACTAAATATTGGCAAAGTTCAAAGAATTACATGCTTTGGTTGAAAGGTAGATAGGCGAGAAGCTGAAATGTGTTTGTTCAAACGATGGTGGAGATTATTGTGGACCATTTGATTCCTATTTCAAGAAGCATGGTATTACACATGAAAAAACTACTCATAAAACTCCTCAATTAAATGGTTTAGCAGAGAGGATGAATCAAACACTAATTAAGAGAGTAAGGTGTATGCTCTCTAAATCTAAGTTGCCTAATCATCATTTGGGTGAGGCACTTTACATGACATTGCATGTTCTTAATCTCACTTCTACTGTTGATTTGAACATCTAGAAAAAATTTGGTTTGAAAAGAATGTCAAGTATGATCATTTGAGAGTCTTTGGTTGTAAGGATTTTGTACATATTCCAAAGGATGAAAGATCCAAGTTGGATGCAAAGTCAAAACAATGTATATTCATCGGCTATGGGCAAGATAAGTTTGGTTAGAGGTTGTACGATCATGTAGGTAAAAAGCTTATTCGTAGCCGTGATGAGGTGTTTATGAAAGACCATACTGTTGAAGACATTGATAAGGTAGAGAAGGCTACACCCAAAAAAGATATCAGTTTGTCTAATGTTGATCCAGTTTGATTACCTAGTCATAATCTGGATGCTATTGGTGGTGATGATCACAGTGATGAGCCATATGATTATGTTGATGACTAACAACTTGGATATGAGGTAAATATTCTAACTAATGATGGTGAAGGGGAGAGCGATATGTCACAGGATAACAATCATCTCAAGTTCAAATTAGGAGGTCTAACGGGTATAGACAACCTTCTACAAGGTATAATTCTAATGAGTATGTGACCTTGACTGATGAGGGTGAACCCAAGTGTTTTTCATGAGGCCGTGGAAAGTGATGAAAATAAAAAATGGATGAATGAAATGCATGATAAGATGAAATCATTGCATGATAATCACACTTATGATTTAGTGAAGCTACCTAAAGGTAAAAGGGGTTTGGAAAACAGATGGATTTATAGAGTTAAACATGAGAGAAACTCTAAGTTTGCAAAATATAAATCCAGATTAGTGGTGAAAGGTTTCCGTTAAAGAAAGGGTCTTGATTTTAATGATATTTTCTCACCTCTTGTAATGATGTCATCAATTAGAACCATGTTGAGTTTGGCTGTTGCTCTTGATTTAGAGGTTGAGCAAATGGATTTGAAAACACATTTCCTTCGTGGTGATTTGGAGGAAGAGGTCTACATAAAACAACTCGATGGTTTTCAAGTTAAAGGTAAAGAAGATCATGTGTGTAGATTAAGAAAGAGTTTATATGGGTTGAAGCAAGCTCCAAGGCTGTGGTACAAGAAGTTTGATTCTATTATGTGTGATCAAGGATACCAGAAGACTACTTCAGATCATTGCGTCTTTGTTAGAAAATTTTCTAACGATGACTTCATTATCTTGTTGTTATATGTTGATTATATGCTTATTGTAGGGGAAAGTATTTATAACATTAATAGGTTAAAGAATCAATTGGGAGAGTCATTTGCCATGAAAGACATGGGAGCAACTAAACAGATTCTTGGCATTAGAATCATGCATGATAGAAAAGAGAAGAAACTTTTGATATCACAAGAACATTATATCGAAAGACTGCAAAGATTCAGAATGGAAAGTTCTAAGGCAGTAAGCATTCCTCTCGCTACTCATTTCAAGTTGAGTTCTAATCAAAGTCCTTCAAGAGAAAATGAAGTGTTTGATATGAAACGTGTTCCTTATGCATTTGTTTTGGGTGGTTTGATGTATGAAATGGTGTGTACAAGACCAGATATAGCACATGTTATTGGTACAGTCAGTATATTTTTTTCAAATCCAGGTAGAGAGCATTGGAATGTTGTAAAATGGATTTTAAGGTATCTTCGCAGTACTACTTCTGCGAGGCTTTGTTTTGGAGGAGATGAGCCTACTCTAGCGGGGTACTCGGACTCTGATATGGATGAAGACATTGATTTGAGAAAGTCCACTTCGGGCTACATGATTAAATTTGCAGGGAAAGTTGTAGCTTGGCAATCCATATTGCAAAAGTGTGTAACATTGTCTACTACAGAGGCTGAGTTCATTGAAACTATCGAAGCATGCAAAGAGTTACTATGGTTAAAGAAATTTTTGCAAGAGCTTGGTTTTGTTCAAGACAAATATGTGTTATTTGTTGATAGTCAAAACATTATTCATCTTGGTAAAAATTCGACTTTCCATAATAGGTCCAAACACATTGATGTGAGATATCATTGGATACGTGATATTTTAGATGCTAAGTTGTTGGAGTTAGCTAAAGTTCATACAGACAATAATGGTTATGATATGATGACTAAAACATTACCAATAGAGAAATTTGAAGCTTGTTGTGATATCGTCGGTTTGACGATTTCCTCCACATAGTTGTGAGGGGAGATTTATTGGGTTTGGGCACCCTTCCTATATGGAGAAATGCCCAAATGTGACTAGCCCATTTGTCTCACTTGTTTAAGTGGAGAGAGATATAGAGAAAATAAGAATTCAAAAGAGAGAAAAGAGGAGATAAACTCATTCCCGTTTTTCTGCAATAAGTCTCACTAAATCGATGATCGCTAATTCGTTAACCGTAGGATCGAGCTCAAATTTGGATAGTAGGTTCATAACACATGTATCTAACTTTTGACCATTCAGAATTTCAAAACAACTTCTAAGGTGAGAGTTATCTGCTTCGCATTAAAGCTGCAGATTTGGGAAATTTTTCAGCTTTTTTATTCTTATTTGTACGCTAATTTGCTTTGTGATTTGCAGTTGTTAGCTCTAGTTTGTGAATAACTGTAAGAATCACTTATACCCTTAATTTATTATAGTGGATATATTTCTTTGGTCTGGAAAACTCGTGGTTTTTACTCTCATATTGAGGGTTTTCCATGTTAAAAATATCGGTGTTCTTTTGTGCCTTTATTTGTTCGATTTGTCGTCTGATATTTGTTGTTAATCCTCAAGGTTCCTACAAGTCTAGAGAATTTTATATCCATTGTGTTTTTGTTATTGTGTCTTAATTTCTCATCAGGAATATGACTTACGAATAAAGTATAACAAGACAAAAGGAAAATAAAACAAAACAAAAGACTCTAAACAACTAAACACACCTTGCTTGATTCTTAAAGACTATGTATTTCACAATGAAGAGACCCCCCCCCCCCCTAAATAGAAACAAGGCCTATCTTCAAATCCCATTAAGCCTTGTTTCTTAGAACCCGACTAAATCAATCCAACAAGCGCAAGAAATGAATCTTCATTACAATGGTTTGTAAACATTGATTTGTTAAATCTTTACCATGTCAAATTTGTTGTTTTTAATATTGGTGAATGATCTTTTGGGACAACTCCAAATTTCAAAAATGGAATAAAATTTCTAAACAAGAATAGACAAATATAGAAACAAATCTTCAATCAGGCGCGTGATTCACATAGCATAAACTAGCTTCGGGGTGAGACAGAATGTCTCACAAATGGGAAAGGGATATTAGAACCAGAATTATCCAAAGATCAACAGCCCAGGATGGGCATGAACCATAGAGGAAAACAAAAAAACCCATCAAAGGGGAAATAAGAGCCATTATATAGTCCATAGGGAAATTACCAAAAAGAATAAAAGAACCCGCATAGGGCCAGAGAACACCGTCATTAAAGAAAACCAAAAAAACTTTTGCATTTCAAGAGCTTCATTCCCCGGAGTCACGTGAGGAGAATGATTCATACTCCTCTTCATCAACATTGGATTTTACATCTTCTTCACTCACTTTCTTCTCAACATCATCTTTCACATAATTCCCTACATTTAGCTCTATAACCTGGGAAGTTGACGCCTAAAATACCTTAGGATCCATATGTTTGATTATATCATTTACATTCTTCTTCATCACATTATAGGTGGCAATTAAGTCATACATAGTCTTGAAAACCTGCATTAGTTTCTACAATACATGACCTCTAGCAATTCTAGACATGGGGGAACCTCAGGTAAAGTCTTGAAAACCTGCATTAGTTTCTGCAATACATGACCTCTAGTAGTTCCAGACATGGGGGGAACCTCAGGAATGTTGACTTCCAAAGTTAAATATGCAATATCAACATTTTGAAGTTTGGGGAACACAATGTCTGAGACATGATTCCCATCAAACATTTCATAGTTAAAGTTTAAAGAAATAGGGTTAACACAAGCAACATCCTCAATACTCAGAATGTCAGGCTTTTTCTTTATCAATACACCATAAATTAGAGATGGAAAAGTTATAGGTAACTTAACACCAAATAATTTTGCTTGCTTCATAATCTAGTAAAAAACATATTCTCCAAAGTCAAAAGTTACCCTGGTGCCTATTTGATTTAGCAATCTAGTGATGGAAGGAATGATACCTTAACTATGATTGGTAGGAGCGCAGTAAGAGACTCTGATTTTGTTCATTATCACATATTTCACACTTAGACTAGCAACATGTAGTAAGCCTATGCATGGACAATCCTTACGTACATTCCATGTAATCTCCTGGGCTATGGCTTTCGGAGAAGGAATCCTATATGCACTGGTCAACTTTCCTATTCAAAGGTACTCATTAATAATTATAGGGGAGAACCCAAAAAAATAACCCCTAACATGAACCTTCGTGGAATCTCTAATTTCAACATCATTAAACTATTTGGGTATGTTGATAATAAATTCCTTTACTAGATTGGGAAAGAAGGGCCCGATGTTGGACACTCTCTTCATAATCTGAGAATCTTCAAGTGTAACACCCTAAACCCCGAAACTTATGAATAAAGCATTAAGCGGAACTTCAAGGTGTCACCAACGACTATCCTTCAAAAACTCATCAAATCATTTTGAAACCACACAGCGGAAATACATTTTTCCACATAACTACATAAGTTATTTATAAACTCTAAAATAATAAAAACAACATCAAGTTCGAAAACATAATAAGTCTCGTCCCCGATGTTACACAATCAGAGCAGAAACCCCCAATGTATTATTAACGAATAAAAAAGAAAGCGAATAGTAGCTCCAACAAGCCACCTTCCAACACATAACAACAAGGATCACTCTCGAGTATCTACAAGATGTCCATGGTGGACAACATGAATCAAAGGGGGTGAGAAACAACAAATCAACATAAAAAGAGTAAAGAATGCTATGGTAGATAATATACAATAAGCACACATTCATTACATAAATAACAACAACATAGTCTCACATTCATTCATAACAACATGTACACATTCACAACCAATCAATAACATCATGAATAATTAACTACATATGCAAATATGTATGCAATGTACTCCACAACTGACTCATTATGCATGTGGTACCATTCATGAACACTCAGGTTCATCTCCATCCCGATCCCCACCATAGAACCAGAGCACACCAAATTGTTACCATCACCATAGATAACGCTTCACCAGCTCCCACCTGGAACCAGCTACTCGCTCCTGATCCCCACCACAGGACTAGACCACACAAGTTCGTTACCATCACCATAGGTAATGTTTCTTAGTTATTTTTTTATATTTAGATACTCGCTCCCAATCCATACCACCGAACTAGAGCACACCAAAATTAGACCGAAGTCCGTATATCATAATGCATGACTCTCAACAACATGCATTATCACCATAAAGTTCACCAAAAGAATTACCATTTATGCACAACATTATTCATCACACGCAATAATTACTCAATGTTACGACATTAATAACCATAACATACAATAACAAATCAACAAATGTAAATTCATAAGCATTCATTCATGTTACTTCACCAAAACAACAACACATCATTATATAAACATAATAATTTGTTAACCGATCATACAAGTCAGCATAAACATTGCCACATTAGACACATTACTATAATTCAAACAATTCACCAAGAACTACCATGAGGTATCTCTGCATGTTAGCTTTCTAACATTTTGAACGACGTCTCAATTGGACTTACGGAACGAAAGTTACGGAAAAAATCAAGGGATAATACAACAAAATCAAAAACAACATTTTTCGTAATTCAGCCTAAGACAATCAATTACCATAGGGTGATAGTCGATTGTCATCCAAAGGATTTTGTCACTGCAGTTTTTTCCGAAAAAAACTCAGTTTTCATTATACGTTCATCATCCCTCTTATCCCTAACCCTTCATACATGACTATCACTAATTTTTCCCAAAATGAATTAATCCATACACGAAATTAACAGTGAATCATGTTATCATAATCATCAATATATACATCACTTATTTCATCACAATCCATGGCAAGTTCATCATCAAATTCAACAACAAATTTCACCATTATCATGAATAATACTCAAGTTTCACACCTTTATAAATGGAAGAACCTCATACATAGATATTTATATTAATTCAAATATAGATTCAGTCATAGCAACACATATAAACACAATATCAACCAACAAATTTCTAGAATTTCATCATACAACAATTCATCAAAAGAAAACTTAGAACCCTAATGAGAGTAAGGACTTCTCATCTCTACCCCATCATGAAATACACCTAAATTGAAAGCCCTTTCTCCCCCCTTACCTTAGATTTCTAGTAAAACAGTAACAACTTCTATGGAATCCTTCTCTCAAACCCTAACTGTGTGCCTCTCCCTTTTTCTCCAACTTTTGTTTTCACGTACTGTAAACTTTCTCAATTCCCACATCCCTCTATTTATAAAAATAGGATTAATTCTCCCATTTAGGTTTTTCCCTCATAACCCTCAAGTTATTCTCTAAATCTCCTCATTGCCCCTAATTTCTCTATCAACTCCTATTTTCTCCAATTTTTCTTATTTTATTAATAATAATATTTAAAATTCATATTTTTCTAATTATTATCCAACTTTTTTTTCTCACCACACCCTCCTAATTCCACCACACCCCATAAACACATAAGATCTATTTATTTAAATAAACACCAACATCCAATAATTAAATAAAATAAATCCAAACAATTCAATTAAATAATTTAATTGAATTTCGGGTGTTACAACTCTCCCCCACTTAGAAAAAAATTTACCCTCGAAAATTACCTGAAGGAAATAAAGTTGGATACGACTCTCTCATCTGAATCTCCAGCTCCCAAGTCATGCTTCCACCAATAGGTCCTCCCCACACTACTTTCACCAAGGCAATATCATTACCCTGCAACGACTTCACTTCTCAATCATCTATTTGAATGGGCGATGCCTCAATAGTCAGGTTCTCTCTCACACTTGTATATCATCCACTTGGATCACATGAGACAAATCCAGAATGTATCTCCTTAACTTTGACACATGAACACTACTACAGAAAACCCATTTAACAACGGTTGGAAAAGATATATAATCACGCGGCCCCAAGTGTTGTTATGTAGAGTGTGGTTGTATATATGATACTTACAATCACATCCCAGTAACCGTTGTAATAAACTGGAAAGTATGCGCCCTATCACAACGAGTTTTCAAAAAGACCGTTGTGATAAAAATAATGGTCCTAAGTTCGATTCCCAGCTGCTCCGTTTTGATATTTATTTTTGTTTGGACAACGCATGATATATTATAACGGTTATGATATATAACCGTTGTTACATTTTCTGCAGAATTAACAAATATTATCCCGCTTTTATAATTAATCCCATTTTTTAACCTGTATTATTGTTCACCATATCACAGCAGAAAATACAACTCACATTTGTTATAAAGTTATCATAATAATATTAATAGTATCATATTCATAATATCACATAATTGTATCATATTCAATACACCATAACATCATCACATGAATCCAAGGTAACCAATACATCAACCATTACACCATCAGTCAACATACAAACCTAATCAACTATAACCTATTTCGTCATTGTTGTTACAACAAATGCAATGAACACTACAAATAAAAAAATCCAAGTAATCTTCAACTGTTTCTTCAGGATCTTCACCTTCAACTTCAATTCGTCCTCCTTGGCTTTGTAGGTGTTAACCATCTCATTCTCCTCATTCAAGTTCTTTACCAGTGAAGAAATTATTTGTTTTGCCCTAAGATCTATCTCCTCATCCAACCAAGCAAAGTGAGAACATTTTTTGTATCCTTGAATCTTATACATCCCACAGCCATAGAAACAGCGGCCTGGGTTCGAATTGGTCCATGTCGTCATCAACGGAACAACGAGACGACACTTGCATATGTACCTTGAGCGACTTGAGGACCTGCTTCCATGGCTACAACCGGACTACTGAGACATTTTAATGGAAGGATTTGATGGAAACTTGAAGAAACTGGGTGAGAAGAAGACAAACAGTGATTGGGGGTAAAAAGAAGACGAAAAGTGACTGAGAACATTAATCAACACTAATCAACAACAACAACAGCATACAATAACACAAGATATTATGTAATGTTTCAAGAATGCACTTTTTTTTAAATAATTGTGGATCTCGAACAAATTATGAAGTTCATCTAGTTTATGAAGTTATAAAGAAGAAGTACAAGGTGAATAAAGTTTACACAATAGCTTCATACTTCTTGTATTTTTATTCATAGCTACACAAACCATATATATCATAGCCAAAGTATGCGCTTTATTAAGGTGGTGAAGATGAATCTGAAAAAATGAGAACATTCACCAAATGAAAAAATGAGAACCCATTTTAACAAGAAACGTAAACGAAATTGAAGCATAAGTTTAATGAACGAACCTCAAGTTAGCAATTGGTGAAGACGTATCTTAAGGTTAAAGTATGTTTAAAGAGTGAGATGGATGTTAGGGTTATGTTATGAGAGAGAAGAGTGAAATATGTTAGGTTTTTTTTTTAGAGAAACGACTGTTATGTACTGAACGATAGATACTTTCGCTTATATACTAAAAAAAATTCACTTTTCATCACGATCAGAAAAAAAAACGTGATGCAATTTTCAAATTTTACAACGGTTGTATTGTAAAACTGTGGTTAAATAACTTTCAATTTTTTATTTATTTATAAACTGGTTGTATTTTAGTACCGTACAATTTATAAGTCCTTTAACAATGGTTGGTTTACTTCACCGTTGTAAAATCATTGTAAAAATTATTTTTTAAATAATGGACTTAAGTGACACGCGCTTAATGTACTCTAAAAAATGGAAAAAATGTAGTTGCTGGGAATCGAAGCTTGCTACACATCATTTATTACTACGGTGTTTTAAGACAACCATCATTAAATTACTGTTTATAAATCCAGCTACTCACTGGGCGCGAAAATGTTTATCTATTACAACGGTGTATATGAATCCGTTGTAAACCTGACGTTGTTGTTTGCATGTTTTGTAGTAGTGGAAACACACCATGAAGATTAGTAAGCAGGAGTAGCAAGGCAATCTGATATGCCACCTCTTCTATCCTCTGCAAGATTTGGTATGGACCAACAAAATGTGGCGTAAGCTTTCGATACTTCAAAGCTTGACCAACACTGTTTATTAGAGTAACTCTAAAAAGCACATGGTCTTCGTGTTGGAACTCAAGTGTCTTCCTCCTCTAATCATTGTAACTCTTCCGCCGACTCTTCAAAGCTTTCATCTTCTCTTGGATCATCTTGATCTTATCAGAAGTTTAATGCGTAATGTCATGTCCATTCATTGCATTCTCACCAGATTCATACCAACATAGAGGTGTCCTACACCTTATACCATATAATGCCTCAAACGGGGATATCCCAATACTCAAATGGAAACTGTTATTGTAGGTGAACTCAATCAGTGGCAAGTAGTTATCCCAACGCCTCTTGCAAACTTTTCCAAAACCTCAACTTGACAAACTCAGTTAGTTCCTTTCTCATTCCTCACCACCAAAACAATTTTTTTAAGTCTTGATACATTTTAGTGCCACCGAGATGAATACTCAACCCAGTTATGTGACCTTCCTCAAGAATACTGTTCTTAAACTCAGGTATGTCTGGCACACAACCCTTGTATATAAACCTTATCACACCATTCTCATCAATTACGAAGTCACCACCTTTACCTTGATTGATTAACACAAGTCGATCAACCAATCCCACGTCGATCTCTGACCTTCTTTGATCTCTTCAAGAATACCACTGGCCAACTTCAACATACCTAACTTTACTCTATTAGGAGTCTTTTCACATACTAAACTCATGTCTCTTAATTTCTCAATCAGTTCCAACTCTCTAACCATCAGCATCGACGTATTCAATGACTTCCTACTCAATGTATCTGCTAGAACATTAGCTTTACTAGGATGGTAACTCAAGCCAAAATCATAATCCTTCTGATCAAACAGATACTTCAAACTCTTGTGATCACTAAACACTTCAAATCTAGAGCCAAACAGATAATGTCTCTAAATCTTCAACGCGAACACCACATCTTTAACGCGAACACCACTACTGCTAATTCCAGGTCATACGTAGGATAATTCCTTCCATGAACCCTCAACTGTCTAGAAGTGTACATTACCACCTGACCATTCTGCATCAACACACCACCTAGCCCCATCTTCGAAGCATCAAAATACAAAAAATGACTCACTTGGATTCGGTAAAATAAAAAGTAGAGTAGATGTCAACTTCTTCTTGAGTTCTTAAAAACTCTCTTTGCAGTTCACATCCCAAACATAAGCT
Source organism: Lathyrus tuberosus (assembly GCA_022829125.1). Taxonomy (NCBI): domain Eukaryota; kingdom Viridiplantae; phylum Streptophyta; class Magnoliopsida; order Fabales; family Fabaceae; genus Lathyrus; species Lathyrus tuberosus. Next base: position 873,760 of record JALAZF010000026.1, read on the forward strand.
TAACTCTTTCAATTTAACGAATTTAAAGGCAACACTAGCTTCTAAAAACCTTCAATGAACTTCCTGTAGTAACCATCCAACCAAAGAAAACTTCTAATTTCAGTAATAGACTTTGGAGTCTCTCATTGCAACACAACATTTATGTTCGACGGATCAACAACTATACCACCACTAGAAATCACATGACCAAGGAAACTCACTTCTCGCAACCAAAACTCTCACTTGAACAACTTTGTGTATAACCGATTCTCTTTCAATGTAATACCCCGTAAGTTATTTTGCTCTGGATAATATTAAGTATGGTCAACTGGGTTCCAGTGTACTCTGAGAATTTATTGGATAAGGTAATTAGAGTAACTGATGAGCTCAGAGCAGATCAAATTAATATCATCTGACCCTGATATTTTATCAAGTGATATTTTAGAGACAAATTGGACATTTAAGTTAGTTTTACTAACTAAATGATATCTCTACATATCATTTCTTTTCCATTCCTCTTCATTTGTCACAAAAATAGAAAGAATAGAGAGAGGAAGTAGAAAGAAGGAAGAGAAAGGAAAGAAAGAGGAGAAACTTAGAAGAGAAGAACAAGAGCTTGGATCATCATCTCTTCTTCATCAAATTATCTCAACATCTTCATCATCATCTTGTATTGAGGTGGGTTCTAGTTAGAAACTCTAAGTTCTAAAAATTTCATGTTTTGAACTTAGGTTAGAAATTGAGAGAAAATGATGAAATTGACAAAATCAATGTTTCTAACAGTTGAAATATGGAAATAGTCGGGTAGAATAGTCGGGTTATGATTGGGGTTGATAAAGTATGAGTTGGAGGTGCTTTGGGTGAAGAAATGAGAGTTTTTGGCCCAAATGACCTATTTTAGCGTTGCTGGAATTTTCTGGGTTCGAGGCGAACCCAAAGCGAAGGGAAGGCGAATGTTCGCCTGGAGTTCGCTTAGCAAACTTTATGCCCTTTTTGTTCTATTTTGTTCGCTGAGTGGTTCGCCTAGCGAACATGGCAGCGAACGTGACAGATTTTCCCATTTTGTTTCCTTCATAACTTTTGATCTGTAACTCGGATTGAGGCATGGTCGGAAGCGTTGGAAAGCTACTTTAATGCTCTTTGTGACGGTGAGGTAGAAACATGGTTATATGTCATGGATTGTTAGGATAAAGATAAATGTTAAAGTGAATGTGAAAAGTGTGGTTTGTGTTCCTACCAAAATTCATGAATCGAGAACCCGATTGATATGGGACTTGAAGCCTTGGAAAGAGAATCCAATGTGCTATTAAATGATAATCTTAGACCATGATTTAACCAGGATGCTTGGTAGAGGATAGTAGTGGCTTGTATGCCTTAAAAATGTGTGTGAACTACTATGTGGATTATGTTTGACTTGTTATGTTATCATGTGTGTTTTATGGTTGATATTATTATATGCAAATTGTGTTATACCATGTCTATCTAATTGTTATTAAGTATGATTGAGAGAATATGCATGCTTAAAATTAATTAGGAAGAGTGAGAAACCTTACCCCAAACCTAATGATATGATTCTAGATTGTGACAAAAAGTTGATAGAAATTCTAGATGGTTATGCTCGTGCATTCGATGTAGAAAGGTCCATCCGTGACGAGTATTGGTCTAGAAGAGAGTGAAACACTAGTATGGAACATGTGTGAACCATTGTGATTATGAGAAAATGCAAAAGAGGTCTTAAGGCGAATGTGGCCTTGTGATTGTCGAATACCATCACGTTCGTATGTGTGTGATCACGTAATCGTAACCATTTCACTTGAGCTACAGTTTCATGATTCTCGAGCTCCTCTGAAATGTATGCATGATTACTTGGCAGGTTTGATTCCCACGTTAGTACGAATGTAGCCTAAGGGTAAAGAGACTTGTGATGGTTAATGGCCCGTGTGAAGTGACAGTTCATAACAATTAATGGCCCGTAGAACCCGAATCCATGTCGTATGTCAAGTAAGTTACAAGGATCCATGACTCGGGTCGACTTCTAGACGTAGAAGAGGACGGGAAAAGGGGATGCCTTGGTAAGGTTATCGATTAGTGATATTGCGAGTTAGTGAACTCATGAACATGTTTCCATATAGTGTGAGATTGTGAACTCAAGATCACTTCCCTTCCCCTTTGACTTGAGTTAGGATTGATAAAACCATATAAAGCCGAGAGAACCAATAAGATAGGGAACTCACTGAGATTTAATATATCACCCCATGTTGTTGATTATATTACAGGTACTACAGGTTCCGCGAAGGGTAAGGATAAAGTTGTCTGACTTTTCCTTACAAATCGTAACTTTTTGGGGTGGTATGGCTTCCGCTATGGCGTTTTATTTTGAGATCATCATGTTGATCTAGTTCTTAGTGTTTAGAACATCTTGTATATATTTTATGCCATAGATTTTAGTATTAGGTATTTTGGGCATGTAATGTATACGATGTGTTAACTAGGAACTTATGGTATTTCAGTACCAAACACTTGGATTCATGTATAGTATTTATGTTTTGATGTATGATATTATATGTGGGTATTACAGTTGGTATCAGAGCAGGTCGTATCCTCGACCTAGCCATGAAATAGTATAAGTATTTATTTCCGCTTCATATAATGTCGCCATTGGTCTTAAGTGTTATATTTATGGTATTGAGCATGATCAACTTAATCCTATCTGTATGACATTTAGGAACATGGCTGACGGATGCAGAAGTAATCGTGGTAGACCCAGAACCACTCCTGTAGGGACGAATCTGTGGGGCGGCGAGGAGTATGTCCCATGGCCTCAATTTTTACAACAGATGCAGCAGCTGCAGAACCAGTTCATGCAGCAAATGGTACAACAAATGAATGGAGGTCTTCATCCTCCTGTAGTTGTTCCATATGCTGTAGGTGGAAGTTTTATGGATTTCATCCGCATGAATCCTCCGGAATTTCATGGCAGATTAGATCTTGTGAAAGCTCATAAATGGATAGCTAACATGGAGAGAATTTTCTTGATAGTCCATTGTAGTAAGGAGAACAAGGTGGTATTCACTTCTCATTCGTTGAAGGGTCCTGTCATGAGGTGGTGGGAGAGTGCCTCAGCCCTGATGACTATCCAAGAGGTACCTAAGGTCTGGGAGCAATTTAAAATTAATTTTATGGAGAACTATTTCCCTAGTTCCTTGAGGACCCAGAAGGAATTTGATTTTCAACAGTTGAGACAGGGTACTTTGACTGTGGTTGCTTATGTTGAGAGATTTGAGATTATGGATGCTTATTCTAGGCAGGCCATGTATGCTCCAGACGAGAGGTGGAAAATTGACTATTTTCTTTTTGGTTTGAAGGTCGATATTTCGCATAGTGTGTCTCAAAGAGAGTTTACTAGTTATGCTGAATTGCTAAGGCAGTGTTATGTGGCAGAGAATAGTTTAAAGAAAGTTCAAGCTGAGGGGGATATGAGTAGGTCAAATCAGAGTGATCATGGGAGATCAAATCAACAATTTAGGCCTAGACAACAAGCTTTCAAAGGGAAGCAAGTTCAGAGTTCTAGGACCAGCGCACCTCTTGTGTGTCGCACTTGTGGTAGGAATCATTATGGAAGGTGTGGTATCGAAAGTGTGAGGTATTTTCGGTGTCAGGGGATGGGTCATCTGAAGAAGGATTGTCCTCAGAATAGGAATCAAACGCAAGAAAAGAGTATCGATCGAGTTTATATGTTGGATGCAATGAAGACCAAGGGTGATAACTCTTTGATTGATGGTATGTGTTTCATTAATGGGAATCCTTGTGTTGTATTATTCGATTGTGGAGCAACACGCTCTTTTGTGTCGATGTAATGTGTGAAGCGACTTGGGTTGCAAGCTATTCCATTGTCTCCACCTATGGTGGTTACTACTACCATGGATGAGATGGTTGAAACACCTTTAATGTGTGAAAATTATGTTTTATCTGTGGATGGGAGAGTTTTTCAGATTGATCTTATTTGTTTGCCGCTTAAGAAAGTGGATGTTGTTTTGGGAATGGGTTGACTTTCTGCTAATTCGGTATTTATTGGTTATGAGGAAAAGCTAATCATCATTCCATCCGTTGAGGCTACTCCGAAGGATGTGTTAACTACTATTTTAGAAGGTACGGTTGGAATGATAAATTTCTTGTTTGAGAAGGAAAAAACTATTCTTTTGGTTCTCACTAAGGAGGAGAGTAGCAACCTCCAAGTTCTGAGTATTCGTGTAGTCTGTGAGTTTTTCGAAGTTTTCCCCGAGAACATCACTTCTCTTCCTCCGGAAAGGGAAGTGGAATTCTCTATTGACCTGATACCGGGAACAACTCCTATATCCATTTCTCCGTATCGGATGGCACCACTTGAGTTAAGAGAATTGAAGGATCAATTGGAAGAGTTAATGGCTAAGCATTTTGTCTGACCCAGGGTTTCGCCCAGGGGAGCTCCAGTGTCATTGGTAAAGAAGAAAGATCGTGGAATGCGGTTATGTATTGATTACCGACAGTTGAATAAAGTCACCATCAAGAACAAGTACCCATTGCCAAGGATAGACGACCTGTTAAATCAATTGAAAGGAGCCTGTGTGTTCTTGAAGATTGATTTACGGTCGGGTTATCATCAAATTCATGTGAAGAGTTCAGATGTATCAAAGACCGCGTTTAGAACCCGTTATGGCCATTATGAATTCTTAGTGATGTCGTTCGGTGTGACGAATGCTCCGGCAGTTTTTATGGATTATATGAATCGGATATTTCAACCTTACTTGGACCAATTTGTAGTGATCTTCATTGATGACATTCTTATTTATTCTCGTACTTCTCAAGAGCACGAAGAGCATTTAAGAATCGTTTTATCGATCTTACAAGGGAGACAACTTTTTGCCAAACTAAGCAAGTGTGAGTTTTGGATGTCGGAGGTTAATTTTCTTGGTCATGTCATATCTCAAGGAGGTGTGGCGGTGGATCCATCAAAAGTAGAAGTGGTGATTAATTGGGAGAGGCCAAAGAATGTTTCCGAAGTTAGAAGTTTCTTGGGACTGGCAGGTTATTACAAAAGGTTTATCAAAGGCTTTTCTCAATTGGCTTTACCGATGACCAATCTTTCGAAAGGATTGTCCTTATGAGTGGGATTCGGCTTGTGAATGAAGTTTTATGAGTTTGAATGAAAGATTGATGATTGCTCCTGTTTTGATCATTCCTGATCCTAGCAAGTCGTATGAGGTATTTTGTGATGCATCAAAGATGGGATTAGGAGGTGTCTTGATGCAAGATGGTCACGTGGTGGCTTATGCTTCTCGACAATTAAAAGTTCACGAGAAGAATTATCCAACGCATGATTTGGAATTGGCGGTGGTTGTCTTTACTTTGAAAGTGTGGCGTCATTATTTGTATAGAGTACGTTTTGAAATATTCAGCGACCACAAGAGTTTAAAGTATCTATTTGACCAGAAAGAGTTGAACATGCGTCAAAGGAGATGGATGGAGTATTTGAAGGATTATGACTTGGAACTAAGATACCATCCAGGTAAAGCAAATAAAGTAGCAGATGCATTGAGTCGGAAAGTGTTGCATAATGCCGAGTTGATGATGTTAAAGTATGCCTTATTGGAAAAGTTTTGAGATCTTAATCTTCAATTTATTTGGACTCCTAATGGTGTGATTATGGGAAATTTGAATGTTAATTCTACTTTTAGGGAGGAAATTCAACAAGGGCAAGTGTTGGATGAGAAGTTACAAGAAGTGTTAGTACAACCGGGTTTTGTGCGAACTACCGACGGAATCATTTTGTTTAATCGAAGGATTTGTGTTCCGGATGATGCGGTGTTGAAAAGAAGAATTTTGGAAGAAGCGCATAAGGGTGCTTTTACTATATATCCTGGTTCTTCGAAAATGTATCAGGACTTAAAGAGGGACTATTGGTGGTCTGGAATGAAAAGAGATGTTGCAGTGTATGTATCATAGTGTGCGGTGTGCCAAGAAGTGAAGATTGAACACCAAAGACCGGGTGACTTATTGCAACCGTTAGAAATTCTGGTATGGAAGTGGGATAGTATTTCTATGGACTTTGCGGTTGGATTACCCCGTGCACAAGGTGTCTATGATTCTATTTGGGTAATTGTGGATCGGTTGACGAAATCTACTTACAAGGCAAGTTATCTTGCGAGGTTGTTTATTTCGGAAATTGTAAGATTACATGGTATTCCCTCTAGTATTGTGTCCGATAGAGATCCAAAGTTTACTTAGAGGTTTTGGAGAGCTTTTCAACAAGCTATGGGAACAAAGTTGTGTTTGAGTACGTCGAATCATCCGCAAACGGATGGTCAGACGGAACAGACAATATAAACGATGGAAGATATGTTAAGGGCTTGTGTACTTGAAAGAGGAGGAAATTGGATAGAACTTTTACCGTTGATTGAGTTTTCATACAATAATAGTTACCATGCGAGTATTAGTATGGCTCCTTACGAGGCTCTATATTGAAGGAAATGTAGGATGCCATTGTGTTGGACAGAAGTTGGCGAAGACAGAATTTTGGGACCCGAGATTATTCAATAGACTACGGAAAAGATTAGAATGATCCGTGATAAGGTTAGACAAGCACAAGATCGTCAGAAAAGTTATGTGGATAACTGTAGGAGGCCTTTAGAGTTTGATGAAGGTGATCATGTGTTTTTGAAGGTTACTCCGAGGTTGAGGTTAAAAGGACCGTTTAAGTCCCAGAAGTTAAGTCCGAGATACGTGGGACCGTATCAAATTTTAGAAAGAATTGGTGAAGTAGCTTACAGATTAGCCTTACCGCCTTCTCTATCAGAGATGCATGATGTTTTTCATGTGTCTCACTTCGGAAGTTTATTCCAGATCCTCTCCAGTAAATTCTACCAGCTACGATTGAGATAGAAGCAGATTTAACGTTTGAGCCTCAACCAGGTCGTATCACAGGAAGAGAAACTAAGGTGCTAAGGAATAAAGAGATTCCTCTAGTGAAGGTTCAGTGGGATAAGACGCATCCGGGTGATGCAACTTGGGAACTAGAATCAGAGATGCGAGAAGCTCACCCTCATCTATTCAGGTTTTTTTTTTTTAATTTGTGGGTGAATTTCTATTTAAGAGGGGAGGATGTAATACCCCGTAAGTTACTTTGCTCTAGATAATATTAAGTATGGTCAACTGGATTTCGGTGTACTCTGAGAATTTATTGGATAAGGTAATTAGAGTAACTGATGAGCTCAGAGCAGATCAAATTAATATTATTTGACCCTGATATTTTATCAAGTGATATTTTAGAGACAAATTGGACATTTAAGTTAGTGTTACTAACTAAATGATATCTCTACATGTCATTTCTTTTCCTTTCCTCTTTATTTGTCACAAAAATAGAAAGAATAGAGAGAGGAAGTAGAAAGAAGGAAAAGAAAGGAAAGAAAGAGGAGAAACTTGGAAGAGAAGAACAAGAGCTTGGATCATCATCTCTTCTTCAACAAATCATCTCAACATCTTCGTCATCATCTTGTATTGAGGTGGGTTCTAGTTAGAAACTCTAAGTTCTAGAAATTTCATGTTTTGAACTTAGGTTAGAAATTGAGAGAAAATGATGAAATTGATAAAATCAATGTTTCTAACGGTTGAAATATGGAAATAGTCAGGTAGAATAGTCGGGTTATTATTGGGGTTGATAAAGTATGAGTTGGAAGTGCTTTGGGTGAAGAAATGGGAGTTTTTGGCCCAAATGACCTATTTTAGCGCTGTTGGAATTTTTTGGGTTCGAGGGTTCGCCTAGCGAACCTAAAGTGAAGGGAAGGTGAACGTTCGCCTGGAGTTCGCTTAGCGAACTTTATGCCCTTTTTGTTCTGTTTTGTTCGCTGAGTGGTTCGCCTAGCAAACATGGCAGAGAACGTGACAGATTTTCCCATTTTGTTTCCTTCATAACTTTTGATCCGTAACTCGGATTGAGGCATGGTCGGAAGTGTTGGAAAGCTACTTTAATGCTCTTTGTGACTGTGAGGTAGAAACATGGTTATATGTCATGGATTTATAGAATAGAGATAAATATTGAAGTGAATTTGAAAAGTGTGGTTTGTGTTCCTACCGAAATTCATGGATCGAGAACCCGATTGATATGGGACTTGAAGCCTTGGAAAGAGAATCCAATGTGCTATTAAATGGTAATGTTAGACCATGATTTAACCAAGGATGCTTGGTAGAGGATAGTAGTGGCTTGTATGCCTTAAAAATGTGTGAGAACTACTATATGGATTATGTTTGACTTGTTATGTTATCATGTGTGTTTTATGGTTGATATTGTTATATGTAAATTGTGTTATACCATGTCTATCTAATTGTTATTAAGTATGATTGAGAGAATATGCATGCTTAAAATGAATTATGAAGAGTGAGAAACCTTACCCCAAACCTAATGATATGATTCTAGGTTATGACTAGAAATTGATAGAAATTCTAGATGGCTATGCACGTGCATTCGATGTAGAAAGGTGCATCCATGACGAGTATTGGTCTAGAAGAGAGTGAAACACTAGAATGGAACATGTGTGAACCATTGTGATTATGAGAAAAGGAAAAAGAGGCCTTAAGGCGGATGTGGCCTTGTGATTGTCGAATACCATCATGTTCGTATGTGTGTGATCACGTAATCGTAACCGTTTCACTTGAGTTGCAGTTTCATGAGTCTCGAGCTCCTCTGAAATGTATGCATGATTACTTGGCAGGTTTGATTCCCGCGTTAGTACGAATGAAGCCTAAGGGTAAATAGACTTGTGACGGTTAATGGCCCATGTGAAGTGACGGTTCATAACGGTTAATGGCCCATAGAACCCGAATCCATGTCGTATGTTAAGTAAGTTACAAGGATCCATGACTCAGGTCGACTTTTAGACGTAGAAGCGGACGGGAAAAGGGGATGCCTTAGTAAAGTTATCGATTAGTGATATTGTGAGTTGGTGAACTCATGAACATGTTTCCATATAGTGTGAGATTGTGAACTCAAGGTCACTTCCCTTCCCCTTTGACTTGAGTTAGGATTGATAGAACCATGTAAATCCGAGAGAAGCAATAAGATAGGGAACTCACTGAGATTTAATATCTCACCCCATGTTGTTGATTATATTATAGGTATTACAGGTTCCGCGAAGAGTAAGGATAAAGTTGTCTGACTTTTCCTTACAAATTGTAGCTTTTTGGGATGGCATGGCTTCTGCTATGGCGTTTTATTTTGAGATCATCATGTTGATCTAGTTCTTAGTGTTTAGAACATCTGGTATATATTTTATGCCATAGATTTTAGTATTAGGTATTTTGGGCATGTAATGTATACGATGTGTTAACTAGGAACTTATGGTATTTCAGTACCAAACACTTGGATTCATGTATAGTATTTATGCTTTGATGTATGATATTATATGTGGGTGTTACATTCAAAGTCTGCAATATAACTTTCAGGTGTTTTACATGCTCTTCATCAAACTTCGAATATATCTGGATGTTGTCGATGAAACAACCACAAACTGATCTAAGTACGGATGACATATTTTATTCATGTACTCTTTGAACACTTCAATCGCATTAGACACTCCAAACGACATCCTTGAATACTCATAGTGACCATACCTTTTTCTAATAGCAGTCTTTAAAATATCTTCCGACTTCACACGAATTAGACGGTAACCCAAACGCATATCAATCTTACTAAATACATAAGTGCCTACCAACTTATCCATTAAACCATCAATCCTTGAAAGTGGATACTTGTTATTGATTCTCACTTTATTTAGCTATCGATAATTCACACACAACCTCATGCTACCATCTTTCTTCTTTATGAGTAACATCGGCGCAACCCATAACGAAACACTAGGAAGAACAAATTTATTCTCAAGCAGATCTTCTAATTGCTTCTTTAGCTCAGTCAACTCTGAAGAAGACATTTTATAAGGAGCCATCGACACCGAACTAGTACCAAGTACTAAGTCTATAGTAAACTCAATTTCGCACTCCGGTGACAAATCACTGATATCATCTGGAAATAATTTTAGAAAATCACACACCACAGGTAGATATCTAATCACAACTTTTATTTCTGCCTTCATAGACGCTGATATCATAAACACCATAGCGTCATACTTCACGAACTCATCTATTTGCTTGGCAGACAAGAACAACTCATCACTTGCATCAAACTATGGAAATGACATTGTCTTGTCATAGATGTTGATATAAACATGGTTGAACTCCAACCATTTCATTCCAAGGATAACAACAAGTCAATCCCAAAATCTTGCCCAAAATTGTCAAAGGAAAATTCACACGCCTAACAAATATGAACTTCGAATCTTCCTCTTCAACAAACTCAAGAACCAACACTGACTCCTCCAACAACCTGCACTCTTGCAATCAATAGCATGTTGAACCAATCTTCCACACCTGAAACATCTCAGAGAAGCAGAAGCTTTTCCCTCGCTTGTTTTAGTCCTACTCCTGCCAACAAGCGGTTATAAAAACAAATGAGTATCGACAGTGTTTCACACACATATCGCATACAAGGGAACTGACAAAATTACAAAAACCTGGATGGATACACTGACCTGCTCTGATACCATTTTGTAACACCCTAAACCCCAAAACTTATAAATAAAACATTAAATTGCAATTTAAGGCGTCACCATTGACAATCCTTTGAAAACTCGTTAAATCATTTTTAAACCAAGCAGCGAAAATACATTTTTTCCAACATAACTTCATAAGTCATTTATAAACTAATAACAAAAATAATATCAACTTCGAAAACATAATAAATCCCATCCCCGATGTTACACGATTAGAGAAAAAACCACTAATGTATTATTAACAAATAAAAAGAAAGCGGAGAGTAGCTCTAACAAGCCACCTTCCAACACAGAGCAACAAAGATCACTCTTGGGTATCTGCAAGATGTCCATGGTGGACAACATAAAGCAAAGGGGTGAGAAACAGCAAATCAATATAAATTGTGAAATTAATGCTAAGGTAAAGAATATACAACAAGCACACATTTGTTACATAAACAACAACAACAACAACATAGTCTCACACCCATTTGTAACAACATGTACACATTCACAACCAACGAATAACATCGTGAAAAGTCAATTACATACAGAAACATGTATGCAATATACTCAACAACTGACTCATCATTCATGTTGTACCATTCATGAACACTCAGTTTCATCTCACTTTGAATCCCCACCATAGGTCCTGAGCACACCAAATCGTTACCATCACTATAGTTAATGCTTCATCAGCTCTCACATGGAACCGGCTACTCGCTCCCAATCCCCATTATAAGACCAGAGCACAGCAAAGTTCGTTACCATCACCATATATTAAGCTTCATAAATTCTTTATTAGAATTAGCTACTCCCTCCCGATCCATACCACTGGACCAAAGCACACCAAAACTAGACCGAAGTTCGTACACCATGATGCATGACTCTCATCAACATGCATTATCACCGTAAAGTTCACCAAAAGAATCATCATGCATATCTCACCATTTATGCATAACATCATTCATCATACACATCAATTACTCAATGTTACTACATCAATAACCACAACATACAACAATAACTCAACAAATGTAACTTCATAAGCATTCATTCATGTTACTTCAGCAAAACAATAGCACATCATTATATAAACATAACAATTCGTTAACCGATCATACAAGTCAGCACAAACATTGCCATATTAGACACATGATTATAATTCAAACAATTCACTAAGCACTACCATGAAGAAGCTTTGCATGTTAGCTTTCCAACACTTTGAACGACGTCTCATTTGGACTTATGGAATGAAAGATATGGCTAAAATCATCAGACAATACAACATAATCAAAAACAACATTTTTCACAATTCAGCCTAAGACAATCGATTGTCATGGGATGACAATCGGTTGTCATCCAAAGGATTTCGCTACTTACTTCTTAAAACTCACGTTTCTAGGCCATATAATCGATCGAAGCAATGATGCAATCGATTGTACCATTTATTTTTTTCAAATTTTGAACTAGTGCAATTGATTGTCATGTGGTAACGATCGATTGCCACTGCTGTTTTTAAAAAAAAAAACAATTTTCATCATACATTCCTCATCCCTCTTATCCCTAAACCTTCATACATGACAGCCACTAGTTTTTTTTTCCTAAAATCAATTAATCCAAACACGAAATTAACAATGAATCATGTTATCATAACCATCAACATATACAATACTTATTTCATCACAATCCATAACAATTTCATCATCAAATTCAACAACAAATTTCATCATTATCATGAATAAAACTCAAGCTTTCACACCTTCATCAATGGTAAAACCTCATTCACACATATTCATGTTAATTCAAATATAGATTCAGTTATAGCAACAAATATAAACACAAGATCAACCAACAAATTTCAAGAATATTATCATACAACAATTCATCAAAAGAAAACTTAGAACCCTAGTGAGAGTAAGGATTTCTCATCTCTACCCCATCATGTAATACACCTAAATTGAAAGCCATTTCTCCCTTTACCTTAGATTTCCAGCAAAACAGCAGCAGCTTCCAAGGAATCCTTCTCTCAAACCCTAGCTTTGTGCTTCTCCCTTTTTCTCTAACTTTTGTTTTCACGTACTATAAAATTTCTCAATTCTCACATCCCTCTATATATAAAAGTATGTTTAATCCTCCCATTTTGGTTTTTCCCTCATTAACCCCAAGTTATTCTCTAAATCCCCTCATTGCCCCTGATTTCTTTACCAACTCCTATTTTCTCAAATTTTTATTATTTTAATAATAATAATAATTAAAATTCTGATTATTCTAATTATTATCCAGCTTATTCTATTTTCTCACCACACCCTCCTAATTCAACCACACTCCGTCAACACATAAGATCATATTATTTATTTAAATATACACCAACATCTGATAATTAAATAAAATAAATCAAAAGATTTCAATTAAATAATTTAATCGAATTTGGGGTGTTACATCAAGGACCCCAACAACTTCTTGGAACTTTAATGCTTCTTTGAAAGCTCCCTTTCAAGGGATACACTTTTGTGATATACATACTTTAATTTAATAACACTCACCTCATAATGGAATGAACGACACATTTGTTGGACATATGACCACACAAAATAGGGGTTGAATTGTGTGTTTCACAAAAGTTTGATTTTGAAAAACTTTTAGGATCAATTATAGAGTTTGAAAACATTTTAGAAAAGTTTTTCAAAATAAGCAGCGGGAAATAAAATGCAAAAATTAAAAAATTAAGGGATATAGAGATAACACTAGAAGTTATAGAGGTTTAATAAAAAGAAAAAAAAAACTAATCCTCTCCCCAAGATTTGATCTTGAGAGTATCCAATATTCTTAAAAGCTTTTGGTAGGTTGAACTCTCGAGTCTCTTAATACAAGTAAAATGAAGTTTGTGGCTAACTTCCTACCAAACAGCAAATAGGATAAAAGCGGAGAGTCTTCATTACAAATGATGGATCGAAGTGGGTAGTCTCCTTTTATTCGAATCATAGTTAAAGGGGGGGGGGGTTTGTTATCGTCTCCAAAGGGATTGCAGATATTTTGATGCTTGTCGTTCAAAAGTTTATTGTTTCAAGAAAAAGGGTTTTCAAAGTTTTGTTCATAAAATTGTCACGTTTTTAGTAGCAAAGCTTATAAATTCTAAAGAGTTTGATTAACAAAGTATATCAAAAGTAATTTTCATATACCCTAACTTATACGTATTCTTTCAATCTTGCATATGAAGTCGAATCCGATTAATATCGTCGAGTATTCTCTCAACACCGTCTATCTCTAGAGCGGCGTCGTGATAAATATCTTTTTCATCACTACATAATTTCTCCATATAACAACCAATATAGTAAGCTTTAAGTTTAACACAAAGTAACTATCGACCATAGACCAATTTCTCCAATCTATAAACCGATAGATGAATATTTTAGGTCAATTTTCACAAAATCTATGTCTAGAGTTTTACAAAACAAGAATGGATCATTAAGAACAAAAATATTCATCATATATTAATCATCACTTGTTCACATACAAGGCCAATCAAAATAAATACATACAAGCTAATGGTAGACTACCTCTACCTTTGATACAAAGGAAATTAGCTACTCATAACCATGGTAGCTTGGTTTATAAGTTTTGGAAGAAGATGAATAAGCATCTACGTCGAAGAATCGAACTCGGATGCGAATCCAACATCTATTTGGAAAATATCACCTTTTGGTGAAGAAATGCAGAGAAATGAAGTTTTGGTGTGAAAAATGGGTATTAACCCCAAAAATTGTGAAAATGACTTATATAGTACTTTTGGAATCTGTCATGTTCGCACTGCAAACCATTTCTTTACCCAGCGAACACACTTTTAGGCACCTAAAGTGCCTCTGAACAGTTAAATCGCCCCTGAGAAATATCTGAAGTTCATTGTGCGAGCAACTCTTTTTCCCTGCGAACTACCTCGTTACAAGTTCTCACAGTGAACTTATGGTCCTTTAGCTAGTGACTCTAATCTGGGATGGTTCGCTGGTCCTTCGCTGAGACCTCGTCACAGCGAACATTCACTACCAGTTCGCCCAGCGAACTTAGTGCCCTTTTCTTACTGACTCTAATTTGAGAGAGTTCGTTGGGGCTTCGCCATGAGTTCGCCCAGCGAACATTCGTTGCTACTCCTCGTTGGTTATTCGTACAACGAACATGCTAAATCTCTTCTTTTTCTTTGGCTTCCTTGTCTAATTACTTGTGTCTTACACTTTGGTGTTTTTATGCCTAATTTCTGCACAATAACACACAAATCAAAGCAACCAAAGGTATTTTCAACATTATTGAAGAATAGCATGATATCATGGAGTAAATCCAACAAAACATAACAAAAGAGTTGAAAAATGCCAAGAATTAAGGATCAATTTAAAGCAAGTTTGACATTCAACAAACTCTCCCCAACTAGATCTTTGCTTGTCCTCAAGCAAAGTATGTCTCTCATTAAAAACAAAAGAATTTGCTCAAGCATTTAATTCAACCAATAATGAATTTATGGCTCAAATAAACACACAAATGCACACAAGCAATGTTCACAACTTCCTAGAATCGAACAATGCAAAAGAATTTAGTTCTTAAACAAATATCATGCAATGTTTCAAACAACAACTAAATTCTCATGCTTGAATCACTCTAACACTACTCTTCGAATAAGAATTGAAGAAATTAACGCGTTTGCAACCGCGAGGCAATTTTACTCACCCGAAAAATGATGCAAATACAATCCAATTCATACCTTTATCTAATGAATCATAAAATAATTCATGGAAGGAAGAATATGCCTAATGTCTTTAGAGGTTGTAGCTTAGTTAGGTTCACAACAAAGGGACATTTATAAGGCCGTGAATTCAAAGTTGCCAATGCAAATGAAATATTCACTATACAAGGTCATATACACATTACAACTTCATCCAACACTTTCTTTTCTCCATTGGTCACCCTTTATGCACATTGTTCATTTTTTTCATTCAAACAAGCATGCTTTTTCTTTTTCTTTTTCACAATTCATATGCACAATTTTTTTCCAATGCTTGTTTGAAATTTTTCAAATTTTTTTAGTAACCTACCACTTTCTTTTCACTCTCCCCAACTTAAATTTAACCAAACCTTAAGTGAATGTTCCTTGCTTTTTATGGCAAGGAAGACAATTTAGAATAATTTCAAAGGTTCAAGAATTTTTTTTTTGAATCCTACACAATTCAATGATGAACTATCTTTCAAATTTTGTACAAATACCAAGTTCATCACTAAACTATGATATAAACTATTAAGCTCAAAGGGGTTAGCAAATTCTCACTACTTACGGGTAAGTTACTTTTGGATATGGTTGTGCTCATTATCAACAAATGCCTTGATCATATCTAATACTTCCACAAAATCAAAATAATCACAAGATTAAGCATGAATCAAATGTATTCAACAAGATTTACCAGTCATCCTATGCATTTAGTAAACAATGGAGGTTTCTCACAAATTTGTGACTATCGAAACCTAAGTGATACAAGCATTCAAACAAAGTTGCAAAATGAAACAAAATTACATTTGCACAAAGAAAAAAAATTCTTAAACATCCTAGCATCCTAGAAAGAGGTAACCATGTACCTTGCCAGTATTTACATGATCAAATACTATCATCACCATCCAAACTTGGGAGAATCTTCATTGGATACTTTTAGCAAATAACAACTAATCTAGAAGTTCTCACATTTAATCACCACAAAAGGGAAACATTAAATTCAAGGAAAACACACTACCAACAATAAAGAAAACTACTAGAGTTGAACACTCCTAATTGAAGAATTCAACTCTTTAACAACATAATAAAATAAAACGAAAGTTGAACATTCGTGAACTGAAGAATTTAACTGAAAATAACCTTAAGATGTTATGGTGTAAGAACACCAACAAAAGTACTAGTACCCAAAAGTGGTACATACAACAACATTATCCAAAATAACCCACCAAGTGGATATTATACAATACAAAAGAGAATACAATAAACATAAAACAAATATAGTAATTATCTAAGCTAACAAAAAACTTCATTTTGTAGAACCAAAGGAAGTAGCCTAAGACCATGCTCAAAATCCAACAATAAAAACTAGTCCTCATCGAACTCAGTCTCCTCCTCCAAATCAACATCTTCTCCAGATCCAGAGCCATCATCATCAGAACTAACCTCCTCATCATCTCCAGCCTCCTCAACGTCATCTGCCTCACCAGCTACACATGCCCCCTCTCCAAAGTGTGGTCTGGCCTCAGGCCAACCAGCATGAGCTAGGAACTGATCCCTAGTCATCATCAAACTCTCTATAGAATTCTCTATATATTATAGCTGTAACACCTGCATAGAGTCATGAATATCAATCATGGCACGCTGAGTTACTGCCATCCACTTCCGGTTGTAGTTACAGATCTCCCTCTGGAATGGGTCAAAGCCCTGAAAGCCTACAACTCCAGAATCGGAAGCCTCACCAGCTTCTGAACTTGTACCAGCACCAGCACCAGAAGTCTGTCCTTCTCTCATGCCCTTCAGCCTGCAAAACTTATCCATATAATTGTCATCAATAGCAGGCGGAATCATCACCTGACGGTGAGAGGGTACCTTCACCCTCGAATGCACGCACAAAACCATGATTAGACATGGGAAGACCAAGGGGCAATTAGCTCGCGACCCTGATCTAAGTCCACTCTCAACAACAGCGTGCATCTCATCAGCGATAATCCTAGCTACATCAATCTAAGTATTAATAAAAATGTTGTAAACCAAGTGTACAACTGGAATGGTCATAGTGGAGTTGATGTTTGTCAACACTAAGAGAAGCATCAGCTGTGCTAACGGACGCATATCCTCCTTGTGGTATCTTCTTGGAACCCCAGTTGGGTTCAATTCCATCGATTTGACCTTTAACAACAATGCACCAGAAATAGCCTTTGTGTCCCTATGCAGCCTCAAAGTCCTATGATACTCATCAATTTCATCTTCCCCCAAGGTGAGAGGTTTAGCTAAAACATGATTAATAGTATCTCGGTCAAATTTCACCTCTCTTTCATAAACCATAATGGTCTAAGAAAAGACCATGTCGTCATCCGGAAGGGCATTAGCGTATAACTCCCTTACGAGCTCTATGTTATAGTTTTCACAATGTGTGATTAACTTATTCCACTTTTTTTCGTGAATGATTGCCGCTACCACCCGGTAGGAACCTTGAGGGTTGATGTTAAACCTCTTTTCTGGCAAAATGCTCCTTTTCTTGATAGCAACATAACTAGCAATCTGCTTAGCTCCCTTGAACCACCCAGAATCATATTGAATTAGTTGCGGACGGGATGTACTTCCAACCTTTCTTTTCTTGGAAGGAGTTGCCTTTGGAGGTGCCATCTGCACATTCACCAAACAAAACCAGTAAACCAAACACATGATACATTAGTGAGAAAGCAATGCACAAAAAAATCAGAACAAGAATCTCAGCATTACTCAAAAATCAAGTTTGTTGTCATGTTTGCCTTGAGTTCGCCTAGCGAGACCTAGCGAACTTTCGCTCCAGATTCGCCCAGCGAACTCTGCGAATTTTCAAAATTGCAGGTTCTGCCTATTCAAAAGATAAACAATCACAGAGCAAATTTTCTTCATTCAATCATTGTTATTCATAGTACACATTGGGTATCAATTAATAACGCCAATCAAACCACATTTGATCAAGCATAGGTTCAATGTTCATAAGCTTCATTCAAATCCAATTCAACTTTAACCTAAGCAAGTTCAACTCTCAAAATTTTAAAGTTCAATACCTAACATGCAAAGCAATGTAAACCAATAATCAAGAACATGCAACAGATTCACAAAGCCTAGAGGAAAGATTCTAACATTTGCTCAAATCAACCCTAAAATTTTTCTAAAAGAACAAGGAATGAATAAAGAAATCTCAAACCTAAATTGTGTTGAAAGGATAGAATGGAATTTGCAATAAGACTTGGAAACAAACTTCACTCGCATAGCAGAAATGGAGAGAGCAGAGAAATATGTGTGTGGTGTGTTTGTGGAAAGTAAAAAGACAAGAGAGAAAAGGGAAGGACAAAGAGGGGAATGGGGAAAGTTTACCCCACAAAATCTGCAAAAAGGGTCTTGGGCCCACGCAGCTCAGGCCCACCAAATAATACCACTTAAGTGATGTGGCAGAAAAACTTCTATTTTTCTCTGTCTCGCTCAGTTTGCCTAGCGAACATTCGCCCCAGGTTCGCCTAGAGAACTCAAGGCGAATGTGACATATGTTTGAAAATTTTGTTTCTTTTCATCTCATTCTACCACAACACTTTCCATACTATATTACTCAACAAAAGCATAAAAAAATTAAAGGGTACTTACAATATTGGGGTGCCTCCCAACTAGTGCTTTGTTTAACATCGTTTGAGCTTGACGGTCCGGAGGTTTGAAACCTCAAAACTAAAAGCGATTAGATTAGCTTCTGAGAATAACACTCTACCACCAAAGACCTCAACCGTTATCATGACCTGTTCTTGGTCCATTTTTCCTTATGAAAAAAAAGTCCCAACATGACGTCATCAAAGCCTCATTGGCCTCTTCATCCTTCTTTTTAAACACCTCTTCATGATTGGCTCTTTCTTCCTTCTTTTTCTTTGATGAAACCTTTGTGTCTTCATTTTTCTTTTTCTTTGCCGCAATTCTTGCATCATCTTTTTTCAATTGAAAATTATCCTCCGATTGATTCAAATACACCACCCCTTTGAAAAGTGTGAAACACACTTCCTCATCATTTGTCCTCACCTTCATTATACCTTCATCAACATCGATTAACATCCTAGTGGTCTTCATGAAGGGTCTTCCAAGAATTATTGGTGTATCCTCATCCTCTTCCATGTCCATGACTAAGAAATCAACCAAAAATATAAATTTGTCGACTTTCAATAACACGTCTTCAACAACTCCATGAGGACGAGTACTAGACTTGTCTGCAAGTTGTAAAGTCATGTTGGTTAAATTCATCTCCATGTTCTCGAGTCTTTTAACCACAGATAAAGGAATCAAATTAATACTAGCTCCCGTATCGACCAATGTTTTGCATTTAAAATCACTACCTATAGTTATAGGTAGAGCTACTCTTCCCAGATCTCCTTATTTTCGCGGAAGAATGCTTTGGACAATGGCACTATAATTATCATTGAGCTAAATGGTTTCTTTATCTGTGTACCTCTTTTTTTTTCTTAAGTGTGTTTTTCATGAATTTGCATACCTAGGCATTTGCTCTAGAGCCTCGGAGAATGGAATGGTTATTTGCAACCGACTAAATATATCTGAGAATCTCGCATAATGCTTTTCATTTTCTTTTTTCCTAGGAGCAATAAGGTATGGTGACTTTTTCTGTAGAACTTCTCCCTCATACTCCTTTCCTTTTTCATTTTTTTACAACTTCTCCTCTTTCAACTTCTTTTCTACATCCTTCTTTTCAACTATATTCTTATCATCTTTTTTTCAACTGCCTCCACAATTTCATCCTCCTTTTCAATTTCAACATTTTTTCTAACTCCCCCACCAATTGTTCTTCCACTGCTTGTAAAAATGGCCTTGCAATGCTCCTTCAGATTCACTTGAGAATTAGCTGGAAAGGTTTCTTTATGTTGGTCGGCTAGTTGTTTGGACAATTGTCCAACTTGAGTCTCAAGATTCCGAATTACCACATCCGTACTTTTTTGAGTGGAGATTGACATTTGCATAAATTGGTTAAAAGTTTCCTCAATCTTAGAGCCTCCTCCTTGGTTTGGTTGCGGTTGGTTGTAATTTTGGTAAGGTTGACGGTTTGAAGAACTCGGTTCTTGCCTCCACCCTTGTTGGTAACCTTGGCTATTACCTCTTGGTTGGTAGCCTTGGTTATTGCTTTGATATGGTGGTCTTGGTTGATAGCCCTGATTTTGATTTCCCGTATAGTTGGCTTCTTCAACGACCGGTGGACAATAGCCGGTAGGATGATCACCTTTGCAAAGTTTACAACTTGCTACGTGTTGATTTTGGTTGGGAACTTCTTGAATCTCTTTGATTTGTTGTGGAAGCTTTGACATTTGCTTTGTCAATAACTCCACTTGTTGCGAGAGTAATTTGTTTTGAGCAAGAATAACATCATTCGTTCCCAACTCTATCATGCTCGGTTTTCTTTGAGGTGTGCCACAGTTGTGATTTCCTTGATGATCATTAAGTTTCATCCTATCAATAATAGCAATTGCATCTTCAGCGCTTTTGGACATTAATGATCCACCCAAAGTAGCATCCAACAAAGTCTTGTGAACCGATTGGAGCCCATTCTGAAAGATGTGCACTTAAGTTAATTCATCAAAGCTGTGGACTTTACATTTTCGTAGCATAGATTTGAACCTCTCCCAATCTTCATTGAGAGATTCATTTCCACCTTGAGCAAACACAGATATTGTCGTCTTCGCTTCCATAAATCTATTGTAGGGGAAAAACCGTTCAAGGAACTTTTCTTCTAATAAATTCCAATTTGTCATCACTAGAGTTGATTGATCAAGATATCATTCCTCCGCCTTCCCAATTAAGGAATGCGGAAATAGTCTCTTAAACAAGGATTCCTCTTCCGCTTCCGGCGCTCCCGTTGCACCCGCAATTTCATAGAATTTGGTGAAATGTGTGAACGGATCCTCGTGGTCCATACCAGTAAAAATATTTTGAGACAAAAGAGCAAGGATACCCGTTTTCATCTCATAATGCCTCCCATTGTGGGCGTTGTGCGCAAACTGAACGTTGTGTCTTGGACTATTAACACATGCGGTTGAAGCAGAAGGTGGTGGTGGTGGTATTTCTGCCATGATTGGCGTAACAATGGGTGTAAATGAAGAAGTTTCTCCGCGCTCTTGTCTTTCTTTAGCAAGTTGCCGCCTCCGTATAGTTCTGTTATTGAGCCTACGAGCGATTCTTTCAATCTCAGGATCGAAAAAAAGTTGATCCGCAAATACACTATCTCGTATAAGCAGAATCTGCACACTTGACCAAACAAATTAAGCAGCACAAGAGAAACAAACAGAGGTAAGAATAAAATACAAAGTTCTTAAATCAATAAACCATTGCAATGCTTGCAATATCAAACAATCCCCGACAACGGTGCCATTTTGTTCGAATCGTAGTTAAAGAGGGTTTTTGTTATCGTATCCACAGGAATTGCAGATATTTTGATGTTTGTCGTTCAACAGTTTATTATTTCAAGAAAAAGGGTTTTCAAAGTTTTGTTCATAAAATTGTCACGTTTTTAGTAGCAAAGCTTATAAATTCTAAAGAGTTTTATTAACGAAGTATATCAAATTAGTTTTCATCTACCCTAACTTATACGTATTCTTTCAATCTTGCATATGAAGTCGGATCCGATTAATATCGTCGCATATTCTCTAAACATCATCTATCTCAAGAGCGGCGTCGTGAGAAATACCGTATTCATCACTACATGATTTCTCCATATAACAACCAATATAGTAAGCTTTAAGTTCAACACAAAGCAACTATCGACCATAGACCGATTTCTCCAATATATAAACCGATAGATGAATATTTTAGATCAAGTTTCACAAAATCTATGTCTAGAGTTTTACAAAACAAGAATGGATCATTAAGAACAAAAATATTCATCATATATTAATCATAACTTGTTCACATACAAGGCCAATCAAAAGAATTACATACAAGCTAATGGTAGACTACCTCTACCTTTGATTCAAAGGAAATTAGCTACCCATAACCATGGTAGCTTGCTTTACAAGTTTTGGAAGAAGATGAATGAGCATCCACGTCTAAGAATCGAACTTGGATGCGAATCCAGCTTTTATTTGCAAAATATTACCTTTTGGTGAAGAAATGCTAAGAAATGAAGTTTTGGTGTGAAAAATGGGTTATTATCCCCAAAAATTGTGAAAAGTACTTATATAGTACTTTTAGAATCTGTCATGTTCGCACTGCGAACCATTTCTTCGCCCAGCGAACACACTTTTAGGCACTTGAAGTGCCTCTGAACAGTTAAACTGCCCCTGAGAAATATCAGAAGTTCGTTGAGCGAGCAATTCTTCATCCTGTGAACTACCTCGCTACAAGTTCGCACAACGAACTTATGGTCTTTTAGCTACTGACTCTAATCTGGGATGATTCGCTGGTCCTTCGATGAGACCTCGCCACAACGAACATTCGCTACCAGTTCGCCCAGCGAACTTAATGGCCTTTTCTTACTGACTCTAATTTAAGAGAGTTCGCTGGGGCTTCGCCATGAGTTCACCCAACGAACATTCCCTGCTACTCCTCGATGGTTGTTCGCACAGCGAACATGCTGAATCTCTTCTTTTCCTTTGGCTTCCTTGTCTAATTACTTGTTTCTTACACTTTGATGTTTTTATGCCTAATTTCTGCACAATAACACACATATTAAAGCAACCAAAGGTATTTTTAACAATATTGAAGAATAGCATGATATCATGAAGTAAATGCAACAAAACATAACAAAAGAGTTGAAAAATGCCAAGAATTAAGAATCAATTTAAATTAGGTTTGGCATTCAATGCCTTTCCATAAGAAACTTTAAGTGGTTAATCTTCAAGCTTCAAACAAATATTTTACACGGGTTGTTAGGAAATTTTATACTGGGTTGATCTCTAACCTTAGAAAGCTTTTAACACCGAGATTATCTCAAACCAATAAAGACTTTTGACGGGGATGAGCCTTCAAACATAAGCGGTGACTTAGTACCTAAATCCCCAAAACCAAGAATTTAATAGGTTTAGCTTCGAACCCAAATAAATAATCTCTAAATGGATGAAATATTCAACCAAGGTAAAAATAAATTATCTTGGTGAATTTACAATTCTATCCTTTTAGAATTACAATCTCCTCACTTGATAAACAAGTTTCACGAAAGTGCTACGGCTAAATTTATTTGCGAGAAAGTAAAGAAAAATATCTTAGAGAGAGATTGAGGAGTGAGTTATGAAAGCTCATGTTTATGGATATGAAAAAAATGAAGGAAGGGACATATATTTATAGGCTATAGGTTGGCACAGAAAAGGAAATTTTTGCAGCCAAAATTGATGACCCAATCAATTGGTTGGCCTAAAAATAATCGTTTAACTTATTTTAAAAGGCAAGAAAAGATATGCAATCGTTGCCACTCATTAAGATGTCATCCTAATTATTTAGGGAGCATTTTTGCACTGACTAAATCGATTTGGCAAAGTGCTAATTGATTAGCAAGAACAAAAAAATGCCCATAACTTTTTATGACAGTTCTCAAATTATCTGGCACGACTTCAAGACATTTTTAGAAATATTTTCTTGAGAAAAATAAGTTTGAAAAGTTGTTTCTGTGTGTGTGTGTGTGTGTGTGTATGTGTGTGTGTGTGTGTGTGATTAGCTGTATAACTTTTAGGAGGAAACTCGTATGCCTTTACAGTGTTATTCACTCAGACGCGTCAGGGTGAACTTTCACACACTTTAAGGATTGTCAGATACTTCATTATTGTAGACACTTGCTTGAGCTTTACTTTGATATGAGACTTAAGTTATATTCCATTTAGATGCCATTATCAGAGAATCAATTTTTTCAAACCATATTGATCTAGTTGCATCTTTAACCGCTATATACTTGAATTTTGTTGTTGTCATTAAGAACTAGTTGCCATCATTAAAAGCATATTCATATTCAAGAGAGCTTCCTTGATCAATAACCTGCAAAACAAACTTCCATATTCTCCCCCTTTTGGATGGTAACAACGCATCTCTCAAGGAGGTGGTAAAAGAAATAACAAATATTTGTCTGGAATGATTAAACTCCCCCTAAATTAAAATGAAAGTATACTCTACTCCCCTTAAGAGTATACTCATCCCCCTTTGTCGAAATAAAAAATAAGGGTGAATATGCATTGTGATAAATTAAATATGCAAATATATTGGCAAATAATCATTTACAAATGGAAAAAACTATTATTTTTTATTAATTGAAAATTGCTATGAATTCAAAGTACAAAAGGAAAATTGCAAAATTGAAATAATACAGAAAGCAGGAAATTACGTAATAAAGATAACAAAGAGGGAAAACATCCTAAAACACCTAACTGAGTATATTCATTTCCATAAGCATCATTATTCCCTATGGTAATTTTTTGATCCTCTACATATCATTGGTTAAAGTCTGACTAACCGCAAAGCTTTATCCATCTTTGTGTCTTCTACTTCTTCTAGCTCTTCTTCTTCCTTGATTATTTGGTCATCTTGTATTTCTCCATATTTTACGAGAACTTCAATTTCTGTGAGTGCAATATAGTGTAAGTAGAGTTTGCACCTAAGAGGGGGGGGGGGGGGGGGGGGGGGTGAATTAGGTACTTTAAAATTTTTTCGGTTTTTAACTTATGTTATGATTACTTTCCTGGTTAATTACTAAGTGATTGAAAGCAGTAAAGTGCAGAAAGTAAAGAACACCGAGAAATATCCTGGTTCCCCTCACAGTCCGAGAGTACTCCAGTCCCCTTTCAAAATGAAAGAGATTTTACTATTATTAGGACTTATACAAGACTATCCCAGTCTTCCTATACAGACACTAACAAAAACACCAAAAATAATCTTCTTGGATTTTTCACTAAGTCCACTAAGAGAACAATCCTCTCCTTAATGAACCTCTTGTTTCCAACAATTCTGGACAACAAGGATTACAACAAGTATTCTAAATTTTTACAAGATTTTGAAATAAAGTACAATGTATCAATTTCTTTATTGATCTTCTCTTCCAACAACAATAATTCACAAACACTAAAGTGTTAGATTGCTCAAGAAATTTCTGGTTTAGATGATGTGAAAGTGTGCAGAAAATTTCTTGAATGAAGGTAGAATACTTGAAATGTGAATTTTAAAAATTTAAGAGTTTGAATGGAAGAGATGATTTGTAATTTGAAAATGCATGTATTTATATGAGTATGACACCTTTATGAAACAATGTGAAGTTCATCCAAATTATCATGAACAAATGCCAAGATGAAATGAAAAGGTTCCATGAAGAGAGGCACGAAGAGGTGTCAAGTTTGCTACTGAATTTTTCACTTTCGTTCAGGTGAAAATTGACTGCTGTCATACCCCAAATTTGTCCTACCTTCTCATTCTCTTATACTAAGTATTTGTGTGGTTTCATGATTCTCTAGAATTTAGATTACAGAGGTGTTGTGCGTGCTTATGGTAATTGCAAGTTCTTACAAGAATATTTGTTTCCAAATGGAGATAAAGGAAGGATGTGCTCTCATTCTCATGATCAAGTAGTCAAAACATGATTGATTCATTTCAAGATATAATCAATCGATCTCAAGATGAGTTCAAACCTTGTTTCAATTCATACTTTAAAATGGATATGGAGCCACTCATTATTCAAGCCTTGATTCAACTTGTTTCAAGTTTATATCTAAGTTATTTACCCAATGTGCTTTTTCTTAAACTATGGGTGGATTATTTCAAGATTGACTTCAAGACAAGTTCAATTGATGTTTAGGCCACGAGGCTCAGGGCCTTATTTGGATGGATACGCGTTGGGAAGAGATTAGTTTCAAGCGTTGTGTGGAGTTTTTTTTTTGTCACGTGTGGGCCATGGTCATATTTTGTAACCGTGTTTTAATCATTTTGAACAATGCTAATTGCATTGAAGCCATCAGAACTAAGGTTCATTACACAATTACACAACAGCAGGCCAAAATTCACATCACAATTCACATGCCATTTTAAGGCATCTTACTCCAAACTAGTGTGAACATAAAAGTTTGAAAATTCACAAAAAGAGTCTATCATGTTATTTGTGATCAAGAGTTTTCATTAGTATCATTTGAGGTTGAAACTACAAAGTTCAAGTAGTATTACAAAGTGGTCATATAGTCTGTTTGGTTCCAAATCTATTCAAGAACAACGTACAATTTCTACTCAAGGTTACAAATGGTTCGAATTAGAAAATACATGACAAGAAACTTAAATGACAAGACTATATTTGGCTACTTCTTCATGACTGCTCCAAGCTCTCCATAATTCCTCCAACAAGCTCCCTCATTCTCATGCCAAACTGATGCCAAAACCAAATGTCATTAACTTGAAAGGCAAGATACAGAAGCTCAAAATCAAGATTGCAAATCAATTAAGTTCCAGGAATATACTACCAAATTGGATTTAGAACATTTCCAGCTTCAGAATCATTTTTCAAGGTTGTCGTGAGCCAAAAACATCTTCATCAAGCCACAAAAAACTGCCTGCCCCTCCATACTTGTGTTACCAAGCATTTTCACGCCCCCATCAAGTTACTCCAAGCTTCCGTGCTTCATATAAACTTGTGCCAAACACCTCGCCACTGTATCAACCAAGAGCAAGCACATGAAAACATAACAAGATACAAGGCCACAAGTTAGTTTACAATTCAAAAGCAATTACATCACTCCAAAATCAGATCATCACTCATATTACACAGATAGCGTCTGGTCATAGTTTGAGGGAGATTCATTGGCAGCCTCTGCAACATGGTTTGAAGTCTTGGCTAATCCCTAAGCAATACAGTCATCACTAGAACCATCTCATGTGGCGAATCACAATCTCCGAAGAGCCCTGCACCAAGTAGGAAAAGGTATCGAGAAGGACATATTATAGGTTAAAGAATGCAATTTAGAACTTGTATGTGACCAGGAGACATCAAGGTTGGAGCATACCATGAATTCTTCAACACCAAGTCAAGAACTCTTATGCTCAGTCCCACCTATTCTCTATATTTCCGTTTTGTCATCAAAGTATTGAGCTCCAGTTACTCCAAGAATGGCACCCTGTATCATTTCAATGCAAGGTAGAAAAGTCACTCAAATTGAAGTTGGAAAAAGCAAATACACCAGCAAAATGCATAACGAAGGTTCAAATTTTCCCAGAAATATTTAATTAGTCAAATGAAGCCACATCATCAAAAAGTCAGTAATTACAAGAGCGGTAAAAAGCAGTGAAAATAAGAAATAACACGCGGTGAAAAATCAGATGAAAATCATATCTTCTAGACTCACTACAGACAAAATAGCAGAATATTTCATCAATTCCACTTTCTCATTATCCCACGAAATCAGGGTACCTTTATTCACCTCTAACGGTTTTATTCTCTCAGACGGACACCTCATCATTCTCACACGGATTTGGTTTTGCTCACATGTATCAAAATTCAATCCCTATATATTCTACACTATTCATTCACACAAAGAAAAAAACACACCGAAGAAACCCTAAAAACAGATTGTTGCGCAAGAGAATCAGACCCTAATCACCAGAGCTCTAAACACTAAAAAAATTACTCAGAGCTTCACATTGAAACTCTGAGTTAATTTGAGCTAGGCCTATTTCACTCAACAACAAAAACACAATAATAATATCAAGAGAGGAAATCAGAATAAGAAGAAAAGGAAGGAGCTACGTACGCGTGGAGGTACCTCAAGAGGATTCTTCAACTGGTATATCTTTCTCCTTCGCTTTAAACTCCATTTGCGTGAACCTTTGTTTGATGATGACTACTGAGTATAATACTTGCTCGTTTTCACTTGATTTGGGTTGATTCTGGGTTAATCTTGAACTAGGGTTTAGATTTAGGAAAACCTCCTATTGGGTTATTTGGTGAGTGTAACACCCCCAATCTATACCCCCAATTAATACAAAGCAGTAAAAGAAAATTCGAAATTTTGTCAGAGTATATTTAAATTATCATGGCATAGACCGGGAGGGTCACATCAATTTGAAACAATACATACAACACCTGCTCATAAAGATATGCAACAGTGGGGTAGCAATCAACAGAGGAACTTGGTTCCTTACAACCACATTTCAGAATTTAGAATAAAAGCGGAAAATCTAAAACTGAATAACATACATATATATATATATCACAAAAGTTTGTCATACATCAGGTTATACATGCACAGGCCAAAAGATATACATATACATAATATACAATTATCACAAACGGCCTCCCTAACTACCCGATGTCACATATCAGAGCCGACCGACAAAAGAATGAAGACGCAAAGCTTCACAAAAATACCTCCAGCAACTCTAATCTGCAATGCCTCATAGAGCATTATAAAACAACAGAAGGGTGAGAAAAACAACCATAATATAATTGCATATAATTATATATATAACACGAAAATACACAATTATAAGGTTCCCACCACAACTCACGCCATAATTCAAACACAAGACATTACAGGGCACAAAACATATTTCCATCACCAACACATATCCATATATCCATTTATCCACAAATCCACACATAAACAACCATAAATGATTTATGCAAATGCAAGAGACCGACACAACGACTCTATGCATATGCACATGCGGTACCGACTTCCATTGTTGCTCATCACTAGTTCACTCAGGAATTCTGCTGGAACCATCGCTCGTTACATCACTGTAACTCCCCGTCGGGCCTACGATGTTCCCCACCGCTCACACCCCACACGGGCACACGGTGTTTATGGATCACTCACACCCCACACGGGCACACGACCCGATCGCTCACACCCCACATGGGCACACGATCGTCTATAATCATCGCTCACACCCCACATGGGCACACGAAGTTATAGTGAATTCCCTCTGGAATTCAAACCGTCACTCAGGACGTTTCCACAATGCATATCATGATGCTTGGCATACAAAGACCCATGACATTTAATATGCACACACACACACATATTCATTCACATCGATAAAATCACACTTTGCACTTATGCCCAAAACAATGCATTTAATTTCCATACGGCCACAACTCGTCACAACACCATCTAATCACATACATTTACCTCATACAACAGCACCTTGCACAATACACATCAGTTACGTACAAGTATAACGACAAAAGTCGACAACTGACACTATTCCCGACTTTCCGACATAATTAAATTGGCTAACAATTTCAAAATCATCATAACAAGAAAGTACCGCTCAATAGCTACGCAACGATACCAAGAATGTAAAAATCGGACAAACGGATAAAAAGTTACGAACGAAAACGAAAAATGATGTTTTGAAAAGTCACATTTTGCAAAAGTCCTGTCCATACGCGTATTGCCTTCAGCCATACGCGTATGAGCAGAGACTCATTTTTCCCAAATTTCACGTTGAAATGTCCGTACGCGTAATGCCCAAGCCCGTACGCGTATTGCCCCAAAATGCTACGCGTATCATACGCAAATGGGCAGATGGTCGAGAAAACAAGCAACCCATACGCGTATTGGCCCTATGGCTCGCCCACCATACGCGTATTGCCAAGGTTCATACGCGTATGAACATGCCCCATACGCGTATGACCTGGAAATCTCAGAAAAATTCTTCTGCATAATTGTTCATACGGGTTCCAATCCAAAACCCTCCAAATCATCACTCAATACCCAGAAAAACACCAATGCACTTACTAACAACGTGCATCTATCATATACCAACAATAAGGAACACTAACAACATAATTTTCAACACATTTAATCAATTTCTAATCGATTTTACCAAAAATGGGTTTACTAAAATATTTCCATTCCAATCCAACAAACATCACAAATATACATACATAATCATATACGAGTATACAATAATTGAATTTCGCACCCTTACCCGATTAAATCGATACTAGAAATTGATTTTTCTTTGATTTTTCCAAGTTTTCCACTCTTTCTCTTCTTCTTCTCTTTTCTCTCCTCTTTCTTTCTTTTCCTTTTCTTTCTTTCTCTTTTTTCTCTCTACTATTTTCTATTTTTCTTACTTAATCAAAAATATCCTAAAATGACCAAAATACCCCCACACTCAAATATCTCACAAACGATCCCAAAACCCGATAAAATATCACAACATTGAAAAATAACAAATTTTCAGATAAAAGTCGAAAATAAAATGAAATAATAATATAATAATCAAACGACTCGATTAAATAAAACGTACACGAAAACTGGGTCGTTACAACTCTCCCCCACTTAGAAATTTTCGTCCTCGAAAATATTACCTGAGATGAACAAATCTGGATACGACTCCCGCATTCGACTCTCCAACTCCCAAGTCAAATTGCCCTCAGCAACGCCGCCCCACGCCACTTTCACAAGTGCAATATCCTTGCCTCTCAACCTCTTCACCTCGCGATCCAAAACCCTAACTGGTAATGCCTCAACTGTAAGGTTCTCCCTTACCTCAACCTCATCCATCGGAATCACATGCGACGGATCCGGAACATACTTCCAAAGCTGTGAAACATGAAACACATCGTGCAAATTCGAGAGATTCGGCGGCAATGCCACCCTATAAGCCACAGCACCCACTATCGCGGATATCTGGTAAGGACCAATAAACCGAGAAGTAAGTTTCTTCGATTTCAATGCACGACCCACACCTGTTACCGGCGTAACCCTCAGAAATACATGATCGCCCTCTTGGAACTCAAGATCCTTCCGTCTCCGATCATGATAACTCTTTTGTCTACTCTGAGAAGCTCTCATCTTCTCACGAATAAACTTCACTTTCTCTGTCGTCTGTTGCACTAACTCTGGTCCAACCACCGTTCTCTCCCCAGATTCGTGCCAACACAACGGTGTCCGACACCTTCGCCCATACAGTGCTTCAAACGGTGCCATTCCAATACTAGAATGGAAACTGTTATTATATGTAAACTCAATCAATGCAAGATAACTATCCCACGCACCACCTTGTTCCAAAACACACGCTCTCAACAAATCCTCCAAAGACTGAATCGTCCTCTCCGTCTGACCATCCGTCTGCGGATGATAAGCCGAACTCAATCTCAATCTAGAACCCAAAGCCTTCTGTAAACTTTCCCAAAATCTTGAGGTAAACCTAGGATCTCGATCAGAAACAATACTCAATGGAACTCCACGCAACTTCACAATCACACTGATGTAAATCTCAGCTAACCGCTCCAAAGAAAAACTGATGGCAATCGGAATAAAATGAGCCGATTTAGTCAGTCTATCAACAACAACCCAAATAGCATTATGCCCTCGCTGAGTATTCGGTAACCCTGTTACAAAATCCATGGAAATACTATCCCATTTCCATTCAGGAATATCCAACGGTTGCAACAAACCACTAGGCCTCAGATGTTCCACCTTCGATTTCTGACAAGTCAAACATGCATAAACAAACTGAGCCACATCTCTTTTCAATCCAGACCACCAGAAAATCTTCTTCAAATCTTGGTACATCTTATTCGCTCCCGGATGTATACTCAAATTACTCTGGTGTCCTTCCTCCAAAATCATCCTTTTCAACTCTGCATCATCTGGAATACAAATCCTATCTCGGAATCTCAAAACACCATTAATATCCACTTGAAAGTCACTATTCGCATCTTTTCCTCCAACCAACATCAAATCCACAAATTTCAGATCCAGCTTTTGCTTCTCACTAACCGTCATCAGAAAATCATTAGTAATCGTTAGTATACCAAGCCTAACGCTATCCGACGTCCCTTCACAAACCAAACTCAAGTCTCTAAACGACTCCAAAAGTTCCCACTCCTTAACCATTAAAGCGGACATATGTAACAATTTTCGGCTCAATGCATCGGCTACCACATTAGCTTTACCAGGATGGTAATTCAAGCCAAAGTCGTAGTCTTTCAAGAATTCCAACCATCTACGTTGCCTCATATTAAGCTCTTTCTGATCAAACAAATATTTCAAACTTTTATGATCACTAAAAACTTCAAACCTTGCACCGTAGAGATAATGCCTCCAAATCTTCAACACAAAAACCACAGCCGCTAACTCAAGATCATGAGTAGGATAATTCTTCTCATGAACTCTTAACTGCCTTGAAGCATAAGCCACCACCTTACCTTCCTGCATCAGAACACCACCTAGACCAATCAAAGAAGCATCATAATAAACCACGAATGGTTCATTAGGATTCGGCAAAGTCAAGATTGGAGCTGTCTTCAATCTTCTCTTCAGCTCAGTAAAACTCTCTTCACACCGAATATCCCAAATGAACGCTTGCCCTTTACAAGTCAACTAGGTCAAAGGAAGTGCTAGCTTAGAAAAACCTTCAATAAACCTCTGATAATAACCGGCCAACCCCAAAAAGCTTCGAATTTCAGTAACGGATCTCGGAGCCTCCCATCGTAGAACTGCTTCTACTTTAGATGGATCCACAGCAATACCATTACCTGAAATTACGTGTCCAAGAAAACTCACTTCCGATAACCAGAATTCACACTTAGACAATTTAGCAAAAAGCTTCCTCTCCTTCAAAACCTGCAAAATAATACGCAAATGTTCTGCATGCTCCTCCCGAGACTTAGAATAAATTAAGATATCATCAATAAACACCACTACAAAACGATCCAGATGCTCGTGAAAAATACGATTCATGTATTCCATAAACACACCTGGCGCATTAGAAACCCCGAACGGCATCACAGAATATTCATAATGACCGTATCGTGTCCTAAAAGCCGTTTTCTGAATGTCTTCCTCCTTCACCCTTATCTGATGATACCCTGACCTTAAGTCAATCTTACTGAACACACACGCACCAACCAACTGATCCATCAGATCATCAATCCTTGGAAGAGGATACTTATTCTTGATCGTTACCTTATTCAACTGGCGATAATCAATACATAACCTCATACTTCCATCCTTCTTTTTCACCAACAAAACTGGAGCACCCCAAGGAGAAACACTTGGTCTCACGAACCTCTTTTCCAACAACTCATTCAACTGCTTCTTTAACTCAACCAACTCAGATGCTGACATACGATAAGGTGCCATAGAAACAGGTCTAGTACCAGGAACTAGATCTATAGAAAACTCCACCTCTCTCTCTGGCGGCAAGTCTGAAATATCCTCAGGAAACACTTCCGAAAATTCACACACCACAGGAAACACCTCAAGTGAAACTTGACTATCCACAGTTAAAGATGCAAACAATCCAAACACCTGAGCTTCCTCCGCCAAAAGTTTCTTCAACTCTTTGGTAGATAAGAAACTCGAGTCTTCGTCTTCCTCAAGAGAAGGAAACCTTACCAGCTTATGATAACAATCAATATGAACTCGATTGAATTGCAACCAATTCATTCCCAAAACCACGTCTAAACCCTCCAACGGTAAACACACTAAATCCATCTCAAAGTCTTTACCATAAATGGTCAAAGGACATCTTAGACAAACCAAATAAGTAGTTACTGACCCCATTGCTGGAGTATCAATAACCATTCCACCACCCATCACAGACAACACAAGATTCAAACGCTTCGCGCACTCAGACGAAATAAACGAATGAGTCGCTCCAGTATCTATAATAGCAATCAAAGGAGTACTATTAATAAAACAAGTACCTCGAATCAGATGATCTGCACTCGAAGTCTGAGTCCCCGATAATGCAAACACTTTTCCACCAGCTGGAGCTTGTTTCGGTTTCGGACACTTGGTACTAATATGTCCAGGTTCACCACAGTTGTAACATTTCACCACATTCTTCCTTGCACAATCCGCTGCAACATGTCCTACACCCCCACAATTAGTACACTTCCTCAAATCTTTCCTGCACTCAAACTGACGATGCCCCAACTCACCACATTTATAACACCTCATAGGACCAGACATACTTCCTCCACCTGACCTTTTCTCAAAATTCCCTCTCTGTTTACCTTTATCGGCTGGTGTCACATACGGACCACCACGGAACTGTTGCTTCCCTTTCCTCTCGCTCACACTCTTGTAATGAGTAGAACGAGCCTTACTGTCCTCTTCATAAATCCTACAGCAATCTACCAAATCAGAAAACCTCAGAATCCTCTGATATCCAATCGCCTGCTTTATCTCAGGACGCAAGCCATTCTCAAACTTCACACACTTAGAGAATTCAGCAGTCGCTTCAGCATAATGAGGATAAAACTGCACAAGTTCCACAAACTTAGCAGTATAATCAACTACAGACATATTACCTTGCTTCAGTTCCAGAAACTCAATTTCCTTCTTCCCTCTCACATCTTCAGGAAAATACCTCCTCAAGAACTCCCGGCTAAAAACTTCCCAAGTAATTTCTTCCTCTTCTACAGCTTCCAACACACGTCGAGTACTAACCCACCAATCATCAGCTTCTTCCAATAACATGTGAGTACCTAGTCTCACCTTCTGGTCTTCATCACAATCCATCACTCAGAAAATCCTCTCAATCTCTTTCAGCCAAATCTGTGCACCATCCGGATCATATCTTCCTTTGAAGATAGGCGGTATGTTCTTCCTGAACTCATCATTACCCGCAGCATTAGGTGCACCCTGCACAGCACGAGCCATAGCTTGCATAGCCGCAACTAAAGCAGCATCATTCCTACCAGCCATATTCTGTTCATTTCCAATAACATAAACTATGGTTAAACAAACAGCTCAACCAACCACAATGACCAACAAGGACTGACACAACTGACACGGACTGACACAAACTGGCTCTGATACCACTTAATGTAACACCCCCAATCTATACCCCCAATTAATACAAAGCAGTAAAAGAAAATTCAAAATTTCGTCAGAGTATATTTAAATTATCATGGCATAGACCGGGAGGGTCACATCAATTTGAAACAATACATACAACACCTGCTCATAAAGATATGCAACAGTGGGGTAGCAATCAACAGAGGAACTTAGTTCCTTACACCCACATTTCAGAATTTAGAATAAAAGCGGAAAATCTAAAACTGAATAACATACATATATATATATCACAAAAGTTTGTCATACATCAGGTTATACATGCACAGATCAAAAGATATACATATACATAATATACAATTATCACAAACGGCCTCCCTAACTACCCGGTGTCACATATCAGAGCTGACCGACAAAAGAATGAAGACACAAAGCTTCACAAAAATACCTCCAGCAACTCTAATCTGCAATGCCTCATAGAGCATTATAAAACAGCAGAAGGGTGAGAAAAACAACCATAATATAATTGCATACAATTAGATATATAACACGAAAATACACAATTATAAGGTTCCCACCACAACTCACGCCATAATTCAAACACAAGACATTACAGGGCACAAAACATATTTCCATCACCAACACATATCCATATATCCATTTATCCACAAATCCACACATAAACAACCATAAATGATTTATGCAAATGCAAGAGACCGACACAACGACTCTATGCATATGCACATGCGGTACCGACTTCCATTGTTGCTCATCACTAGTTCACTCAGGAACTCTGCTGGAACCATCGCTCGTTACATCACTGTAACTCCCCGTCGGGCCTACGATGTTCCCCACCGCTCACACCCCACACGGGCACACGGTGTTTATGGATCGCTCACACCCCACACGGGCACACGACCCGATCGCTCACACCCCACATGGGCACACGATCGTCTATAATCATCGCTCACACCCCACATGGGCACACGAAGTTATAGCGAATTCCCTCTGGAATTCAAACTCTCACTCAGGACGTTTCCACAATGCATATCATGATGCTTGGCATACAAAGACCCATGACATTTAATATGCACACACACACATATTCATTCACATCGATAAAATCACACTTTGCACTTATGCCCAAAACAATGCATTTAATTTCCATACGGCCACAACTCGTCACAACACCATCTAATCACATACATTTACCTCATACAACAGCACCTTGCACAATACACATCAGTTACGTACAAGTATAACGACAAAAGTCGACAACCGACACTATTCCGGACTTTCCGACATAATTAAATTGGCTAACAATTTGAAAATCATCATAACAAGAAAGTACCGCTCAATAGCTACGAAACGATACCAAGAATGTAAAAATCGGACAAACGGATCAAAAGTTACGAACGAAAACGAAAAATGATGTTTTGAAAAGTCACATTTTGCAAAAGTCCTGTCCATACGCGTATTGCCCTCAGCCATACGCGTATGAGCAGAGACTCATTTTTCCCAAATTTCACGTTGAAATGTCCGTACGCGTAATGCCCAAGCCCGTAGCGTATTGCCCCAAAATTCTACGCGTATCATACGCAAATGGGCAGATGGTCGAGAAAACAAGCAACCCATACGCGTATTGGCCCTATGGCTCGCCCACCATACGCGTATTGCCAAGGTTCATACGCGTATGAACATGCCCCATACGCGTATGACCTGGAAATCTCAGAAAAATTCTTCTGCATAATTGTTCATACGGGTTCCAATCCAAAACCCTCCAAATCATCACTCAATACCCAGAAAAACACCAATGCACTTACTAACAACGTGCATCTATCATATACCAACAATAAGGAACACTAACAACATAATTTTCAACACATTTAATCAATTTCTAATCGATTTTACCAAAAATGGGTTTACTAAAATATTTCCATTCCAATCCAACAAACATCACAAATATACATACATAATCATATACGAGTATACAATAATTGAATTTCGCACCCTTACCCGATTAAATCGATACTAGAAATTGATTTTTCTTTGATTTTTCCAAGTTTTCCCCTCTTTCTCTTCTTCTTCTCTTTTCTCTACTCTTTCTTTCTTTTCCTTTTCTTTCTTTCTCTTTTTTCTCTCTACTATTTTCTATTTTTCTTACTTAATCAAAAATATCCTAAAATGACCAAAATACCCCCACACTCAAATATCTCACAAACGATCCCTAAACCCGATAAAATATCACAACATTGAAAAATAACATATTTTCAGATAAAAGTCGAAAATAAAATGAAATAATAATATAATAATCAAACGACTCGATTAAATAAAACGTACACGAAAACTGGGTCGTTACAACTCTCCCCCACTTAGAAATTTTCGTCCTCGAAAATATTACCTGAGACGAACAAATCTGGATACGACTCCCGCATTCGACTCTCCAACTCCCGAGTCAAATTGCCCTCAGCAACGCCGCCCCACGCCACTTTCACAAGTGCAATATCCTTGCCTCTCAACCTCTTCACCTCGCGATCCAAAACCCTAACTGGTAATGCCTCAACTGTAAGGTTTTCCCTTACCTCAACCTCATCCATCGGAATCACATGCGATGGATCCGGAACATACTTCCGAAGCTGTGAAACATGAAACACATCGTGCAAATTTGAGAGATTCGGCGGCAATGCCACCCTATAAGCCACAGCACCCACTCTCGCGGATATCTGGTAAGGACCAATAAACCGAGAAGTAAGTTTCTTCGATTTCAATGCACGACCCACACCTGTTACCGGCGTAACCCTCAGAAATACATGATCGCCCTCTTGGAACTCAAGATCCTTCCGTCTCCGATCATGATAACTCTTTTGTCTACTCTG
Organism: Lathyrus tuberosus; assembly: GCA_022829125.1. Classification (NCBI taxonomy): domain Eukaryota; kingdom Viridiplantae; phylum Streptophyta; class Magnoliopsida; order Fabales; family Fabaceae; genus Lathyrus; species Lathyrus tuberosus. Next base: position 911,729 of record JALAZF010000026.1, read on the forward strand.
AGAAGCTCTCATCTTCTCACGAATAAACTTCACTTTCTCTGTCGTCTGTTGCACTAACTCTGGTCCAACCACCGTTCTCTCACCAGATTCGTGCCAACACAACGGTGTCCGACACCTTCGCCCATACAGTGCTTCAAACGGTGCCATTCCAATACTAGAATGGAAACTATTATTATACGTAAACTCAATCAATGCAAGATAACTATCCCACGCACCACCTTGTTCCAAAACACACGCTCTCAACAAATCCTCCAAAGACTGAATCGTCCTCTCCGTCTGACCATCCGTCTGCGGATGATAAGCCGAACTCAATCTCAATCTAGAACCCAAAGCCTTCTGTAAACTTTCCCAAAATCTTGAGGTAAACCTAGGATCTCGATCAGAAACAATACTCAATGGAACTCCACGCAACTTCACAATCACACTGATGTAAATCTCAGCTAACCGCTCCAAAGAAAAACTGATGGCAATCGGAATAAAATGAGCCGATTTAGTCAGTCTATCAACAACAACCCAAATAGCATTATGCCCTCGCTGAGTATTCGATAACCCTGTTACAAAATCCATGGAAATACTATCCCATTTCCATTCAGGAATATCCAACGGTTGCAACAAACCACTAGGCCTCAGATGTTCCACCTTCGATTTCTGACAAGTCAAACATGCATAAACAAACTGAGCCACATCTCTTTTCAATCCAGACCACCAGAAAATCTTCTTCAAATCTTGGTACATCTTATTCGCTCCCGGATGTATACTCAAATTACTCTGGTGTCCTTCCTCCAAAATCATCCTTTTCAACTCTGCATCATCTGGAATACAAATCCTATCTCGGAATCTCAAAACACCATTAATATCCACTTGAAAGTCACTATTCGCATCTTTTCCTCCAACCAACATCAAATCCACAAATTTTAGATCCAGCTTTTGCTTCTCACTAACCGTCATCAGAAAATCATTAGTAATCGTTAGTATACCAAGCCTAACGCTATCCGACGTCACTTCACAAACCAAACTCAAGTCTCTAAACGACTCCAAAAGTTACCACTCCTTAACCATTAAAGCGGACATATGTAACAATTTTCGGCTCAATGCATCGGCTACCACATTAGCTTTACCAGGATGGTAATTCAAGCCAAAGTCGTAGTCTTTCAAGAATTCCAACCATCTACGTTGCCTCATATTAAGCTCTTTCTGATCAAACAAATATTTCAAACTTTTATGATCACTAAAAACTTCAAACCTTGCACCGTAGAGATAATGCCTCCAAATCTTCAACAAAAAAACCACAGCCGCTAACTCAAGATCATGAGTAGGATAATTCTTCTCATGAACTCTTAACTGCCTTGAAGCATAAGCCACCACCTTACCTTCCTGCATCAGAACACCACCTAGACCAATCAAAGAAGCATCATAATAAACCACGAATGGTTCATTAGGATTCGGCAAAGTCAAGATCGGAGCTGTCTTCAATCTTCTCTTCAGCTCAGTAAAACTCTCTTCACACCGAATATCCCAAATGAACGCTTGCCCTTTACAAGTCAACTAGGTCAAAGGAAGTGCTAGCTTAGAAAAACCTTCAATAAACCTCTGATAATAACCGGCCAACCCCAAAAAGCTTTGAATTTCAGTAACGGATCTCGGAGCCTCCCATCGTAGAACTGCTTCTACTTTAGATGGATCCACAGCAATACCATTACCTGAAATTACGTGTCCAAGAAAACTCACTTCCGATAACCAGAATTCACACTTAGACAATTTAGCAAAAAGCTTCCTCTCCTTCAAAACCTGCAAAACAATACGCAAATGTTCTGCATGCTCCTCCCGAGACTTAGAATAAATTAAGATATCATCAATAAACACCACTACAAAACGATCCAGATGCTCGTGAAAAATACGATTCATGTATTCCATAAACACACCTGGCGCATTAGAAACCCCGAACGGCATCACAGAATATTCATAATGACCGTATCGTGTCCTAAAAGCCGTTTTCTGAATGTCTTCCTCCTTCACCCTTATCTGATGATACCCTGACCTCAAGTCAATCTTACTGAACACACACGCACCAACCAACTGATCCATCAGATCATCAATCCTTGGAAGAGGATACTTATTCTTGATCGTTACCTTATTCAACTGGCGATAATCAATACATAACCTCATACTTCCATCCTTCTTTTTCACCAACAAAACTGGAGCACCCCAAGGAGAAACACTTGGTCTCACGAACCTCTTTTCCAACAACTCATTCAACTGCTTCTTTAACTCAACCAACTCAGATGCTGACATACGATAAGGTGCCATAGAAACAGGTCTAGTACCAGGAACTAGATCTATAGAAAACTCCACCTCTCTCTCTGGCGGCAAGTCTGAAATATCCTCAGGAAACACTTCCGAAAATTCACACACCACAGGAAACACCTCAAGTGAAACTTGACTATCCACAGTTAAAGATGCAAACAATCCAAACACCTGAGCTTCCTCCGCCAAAAGTTTCTTCAACTCTTTGGTAGATAAGAAACTCGAGTCTTCGTCTTCCTCAAGAGAAGGAAACCTTACCAGCTTATGATAACAATCAATATGAACTCGATTGAATTGCAACCAATTCATTCCCAAAACCACGTCTAAACCCTCCAACGGTAAACACACTAAATCCATCTCAAAGTCTTTACCATAAATGGTCAAAGGACATCTTAGACAAACCAAATAAGTAGTTACTGACCCCATTGCTGGAGTATCAATAACCATTCCACCACCCATCACAGACAACACAAGATTCAAACGCTTCGCGCACTCAGACGAAATAAACGAATGAGTCGCTCCAGTATCTATAATAGCAATCAAAGGAGTACTATTAATAAAACAAGTACCTCGAATCAGATGATCTGCACTCGAAGTCTGAGTCCCCGATAATGCAAACACTTTTCCACCAGCTGGAGCTTGTTTCGGTTTCGGACACTTGGTACTAATATGTCCAGGTTCACCACAGTTGTAACATTTCACCACATTCTTCCTTGCACAATCCGCTGCAACATGTCCTACACCCCCACAATTAGTACACTTCCTCAAATCTTTCCTGCACTCAAACTGACGATGCCCCAACTCACCACATTTATAACACCTCATAGGACCAGACATACTTCCTCCACCTGACCTTTTCTCAAAATTCCCTCTCTGTTTACCTTTATCGGCTGGTGTCACATACGGACCACCACGGAACTGTTGCTTCCCTTTCCTCTCGCTCACACTCTTGTAATGAGTAGAACGAGCCTTACTGTCCTCTTCATAAATCCTACAGCAATCTACCAAATCAGAAAACCTCAGAATCCTCTGATATCCAATCGCCTGCTTTATCTCAGGACGCAAGCCATTCTCAAACTTCACACACTTAGAGAATTCAGCAGTCGCTTCAGCATAATGAGGATAAAACTGCACAAGTTCCACAAACTTAGCAGTATAATCAACTACAGACATATTACCTTGCTTCAGTTCCAGAAACTCAATTTCCTTCTTCCCTCTCACATCTTCAGGAAAATACCTCCTCAAGAACTCCCGGCTAAAAACTTCCCAAGTAATTTCTTCCTCTTCTACAGCTTCCAACACACGTCGAGTACTAACCCACCAATCATCAGCTTCTTCCAATAACATGTGAGTACCTAGTCTCACCTTCTGGTCTTCATCACAATCCATCACTCAGAAAATCCTCTCAATCTCTTTCAGCCAAATCTGTGCACCATCCGGATCATATCTTCCTTTGAAGATAGGCGGTATGTTCTTCCTGAACTCATCATTACCCGCAGCATTAGGTGCACCCTGCACAGCACGAGCCATAGCTTGCATAGCCGCAACTAAAGCAGCATCATTCCTACCAGCCATATTCTGTTCATTTCCAATAACATAAACTATGGTTAAACAAACAGCTCAACCAACCACAATGACCAACAAGGACTGACACAACTGACACGGACTGACACAAACTGGCTCTGATACCACTTAATGTAACACCCCCAATCTATACCCCCAATTAATACAAAGCAGTAAAAGAAAATTCAAAATTTCGTCAGAGTATATTTAAATTATCATGGCATAGACCGGGAGGGTCACATCAATTTGAAACAATACATACAACACCTGCTCATAAAGATATGCAACAGTGGGGTAGCAATCAACAGAGGAACTTAGTTCCTTACACCCACATTTCAGAATTTAGAATAAAAGCGGAAAATCTAAAACTGAATAACATACATATATATATATCACAAAAGTTTGTCATACATCAGGTTATACATGCACAGATCAAAAGATATACATATACATAATATACAATTATCACAAACGGCCTCCCTAACTACCCGGTGTCACATATCAGAGCTGACCGACAAAAGAATGAAGACACAAAGCTTCACAAAAATACCTCCAGCAACTCTAATCTGCAATGCCTCATAGAGCATTATAAAACAGCAGAAGGGTGAGAAAAACAACCATAATATAATTGCATACAATTAGATATATAACACGAAAATACACAATTATAAGGTTCCCACCACAACTCACGCCATAATTCAAACACAAGACATTACAGGGCACAAAACATATTTCCATCACCAACACATATCCATATATCCATTTATCCACAAATCCACACATAAACAACCATAAATGATTTATGCAAATGCAAGAGACCGACACAACGACTCTATGCATATGCACATGCGGTACCGACTTCCATTGTTGCTCATCACTAGTTCACTCAGGAACTCTGCTGGAACCATCGCTCGTTACATCACTGTAACTCCCCGTCGGGCCTACGATGTTCCCCACCGCTCACACCCCACACGGGCACACGGTGTTTATGGATCGCTCACACCCCACACGGGCACACGACCCGATCGCTCACACCCCACATGGGCACACGATCGTCTATAATCATCGCTCACACCCCACATGGGCACACGAAGTTATAGCGAATTCCCTCTGGAATTCAAACTCTCACTCAGGACGTTTCCACAATGCATATCATGATGCTTGGCATACAAAGACCCATGACATTTAATATGCACACACACACATATTCATTCACATCGATAAAATCACACTTTGCACTTATGCCCAAAACAATGCATTTAATTTCCATACGGCCACAACTCGTCACAACACCATCTAATCACATACATTTACCTCATACAACAGCACCTTGCACAATACACATCAGTTACGTACAAGTATAACGACAAAAGTCGACAACCGACACTATTCCGGACTTTCCGACATAATTAAATTGGCTAACAATTTGAAAATCATCATAACAAGAAAGTACCGCTCAATAGCTACGAAACGATACCAAGAATGTAAAAATCGGACAAACGGATCAAAAGTTACGAACGAAAACGAAAAATGATGTTTTGAAAAGTCACATTTTGCAAAAGTCCTGTCCATACGCGTATTGCCCTCAGCCATACGCGTATGAGCAGAGACTCATTTTTCCCAAATTTCACGTTGAAATGTCCGTACGCGTAATGCCCAAGCCCGTAGCGTATTGCCCCAAAATTCTACGCGTATCATACGCAAATGGGCAGATGGTCGAGAAAACAAGCAACCCATACGCGTATTGGCCCTATGGCTCGCCCACCATACGCGTATTGCCAAGGTTCATACGCGTATGAACATGCCCCATACGCGTATGACCTGGAAATCTCAGAAAAATTCTTCTGCATAATTGTTCATACGGGTTCCAATCCAAAACCCTCCAAATCATCACTCAATACCCAGAAAAACACCAATGCACTTACTAACAACGTGCATCTATCATATACCAACAATAAGGAACACTAACAACATAATTTTCAACACATTTAATCAATTTCTAATCGATTTTACCAAAAATGGGTTTACTAAAATATTTCCATTCCAATCCAACAAACATCACAAATATACATACATAATCATATACGAGTATACAATAATTGAATTTCGCACCCTTACCCGATTAAATCGATACTAGAAATTGATTTTTCTTTGATTTTTCCAAGTTTTCCCCTCTTTCTCTTCTTCTTCTCTTTTCTCTACTCTTTCTTTCTTTTCCTTTTCTTTCTTTCTCTTTTTTCTCTCTACTATTTTCTATTTTTCTTACTTAATCAAAAATATCCTAAAATGACCAAAATACCCCCACACTCAAATATCTCACAAACGATCCCTAAACCCGATAAAATATCACAACATTGAAAAATAACATATTTTCAGATAAAAGTCGAAAATAAAATGAAATAATAATATAATAATCAAACGACTCGATTAAATAAAACGTACACGAAAACTGGGTCGTTACAACTCTCCCCCACTTAGAAATTTTCGTCCTCGAAAATATTACCTGAGACGAACAAATCTGGATACGACTCCCGCATTCGACTCTCCAACTCCCGAGTCAAATTGCCCTCAGCAACGCCGCCCCACGCCACTTTCACAAGTGCAATATCCTTGCCTCTCAACCTCTTCACCTCGCGATCCAAAACCCTAACTGGTAATGCCTCAACTGTAAGGTTTTCCCTTACCTCAACCTCATCCATCGGAATCACATGCGATGGATCCGGAACATACTTCCGAAGCTGTGAAACATGAAACACATCGTGCAAATTTGAGAGATTCGGCGGCAATGCCACCCTATAAGCCACAGCACCCACTCTCGCGGATATCTGGTAAGGACCAATAAACCGAGAAGTAAGTTTCTTCGATTTCAATGCACGACCCACACCTGTTACCGGCGTAACCCTCAGAAATACATGATCGCCCTCTTGGAACTCAAGATCCTTCCGTCTCCGATCATGATAACTCTTTTGTCTACTCTGAGAAGCTCTCATCTTCTCACGAATAAACTTCACTTTCTCTGTCGTCTGTTGCACTAACTCTGGTCCAACCACCGTTCTCTCACCAGATTCGTGCCAACACAACGGTGTCCGACACCTTCGCCCATACAGTGCTTCAAACGGTGCCATTCCAATACTAGAATGGAAACTATTATTATACGTAAACTCAATCAATGCAAGATAACTATCCCACGCACCACCTTGTTCCAAAACACACGCTCTCAACAAATCCTCCAAAGACTGAATCGTCCTCTCCGTCTGACCATCCGTCTGCGGATGATAAGCCGAACTCAATCTCAATCTAGAACCCAAAGCCTTCTGTAAACTTTCCCAAAATCTTGAGGTAAACCTAGGATCTCGATCAGAAACAATACTCAATGGAACTCCACGCAACTTCACAATCACACTGATGTAAATCTCAGCTAACCGCTCCAAAGAAAAACTGATGGCAATCGGAATAAAATGAGCCGATTTAGTCAGTCTATCAACAACAACCCAAATAGCATTATGCCCTCGCTGAGTATTCGATAACCCTGTTACAAAATCCATGGAAATACTATCCCATTTCCATTCAGGAATATCCAACGGTTGCAACAAACCACTAGGCCTCAGATGTTCCACCTTCGATTTCTGACAAGTCAAACATGCATAAACAAACTGAGCCACATCTCTTTTCAATCCAGACCACCAGAAAATCTTCTTCAAATCTTGGTACATCTTATTCGCTCCCGGATGTATACTCAAATTACTCTGGTGTCCTTCCTCCAAAATCATCCTTTTCAACTCTGCATCATCTGGAATACAAATCCTATCTCGGAATCTCAAAACACCATTAATATCCACTTGAAAGTCACTATTCGCATCTTTTCCTCCAACCAACATCAAATCCACAAATTTTAGATCCAGCTTTTGCTTCTCACTAACCGTCATCAGAAAATCATTAGTAATCGTTAGTATACCAAGCCTAACGCTATCCGACGTCACTTCACAAACCAAACTCAAGTCTCTAAACGACTCCAAAAGTTCCCACTCCTTAACCATTAAAGCGGACATATGTAACAATTTTCGGCTCAATGCATCGGCTACCACATTAGCTTTACCAGGATGGTAATTCAAGCCAAAGTCGTAGTCTTTCAAGAATTCCAACCATCTACGTTGCCTCATATTAAGCTCTTTCTGATCAAACAAATATTTCAAACTTTTATGATCACTAAAAACTTCAAACCTTGCACCGTAGAGATAATGCCTCCAAATCTTCAACAAAAAAACCACAGCCGCTAACTCAAGATCATGAGTAGGATAATTCTTCTCATGAACTCTTAACTGCCTTGAAGCATAAGCCACCACCTTACCTTCCTGCATCAGAACACCACCTAGACCAATCAAAGAAGCATCATAATAAACCACGAATGGTTCATTAGGATTCGGCAAAGTCAAGATCGGAGCTGTCTTCAATCTTCTCTTCAGCTCAGTAAAACTCTCTTCACACCGAATATCCCAAATGAACGCTTGCCCTTTACAAGTCAACTAGGTCAAAGGAAGTGCTAGCTTAGAAAAACCTTCAATAAACCTCTGATAATAACCGGCCAACCCCAAAAAGCTTTGAATTTCAGTAACGGATCTCGGAGCCTCCCATCGTAGAACTGCTTCTACTTTAGATGGATCCACAGCAATACCATTACCTGAAATTACGTGTCCAAGAAAACTCACTTCCGATAACCAGAATTCACACTTAGACAATTTAGCAAAAAGCTTCCTCTCCTTCAAAACCTGCAAAACAATACGCAAATGTTCTGCATGCTCCTCCCGAGACTTAGAATAAATTAAGATATCATCAATAAACACCACTACAAAACGATCCAGATGCTCGTGAAAAATACGATTCATGTATTCCATAAACACACCTGGCGCATTAGAAACCCCGAACGGCATCACAGAATATTCATAATGACCGTATCGTGTCCTAAAAGCCGTTTTCTGAATGTCTTCCTCCTTCACCCTTATCTGATGATACCCTGACCTCAAGTCAATCTTACTGAACACACACGCACCAACCAACTGATCCATCAGATCATCAATCCTTGGAAGAGGATACTTATTCTTGATCGTTACCTTATTCAACTGGCGATAATCAATACATAACCTCATACTTCCATCCTTCTTTTTCACCAACAAAACTGGAGCACCCCAAGGAGAAACACTTGGTCTCACGAACCTCTTTTCCAACAACTCATTCAACTGCTTCTTTAACTCAACCAACTCAGATGCTGACATACGATAAGGTGCCATAGAAACAGGTCTAGTACCAGGAACTAGATCTATAGAAAACTCCACCTCTCTCTCTGGCGGCAAGTCTGAAATATCCTCAGGAAACACTTCCGAAAATTCACACACCACAGGAAACACCTCAAGTGAAACTTGACTATCCACAGTTAAAGATGCAAACAATCCAAACACCTGAGCTTCCTCCGCCAAAAGTTTCTTCAACTCTTTGGTAGATAAGAAACTCGAGTCTTCGTCTTCCTCAAGAGAAGGAAACCTTACCAGCTTATGATAACAATCAATATGAACTCGATTGAATTGCAACCAATTCATTCCCAAAACCACGTCTAAACCCTCCAACGGTAAACACACTAAATCCATCTCAAAGTCTTTACCATAAATGGTCAAAGGACATCTTAGACAAACCAAATAAGTAGTTACTGACCCCATTGCTGGAGTATCAATAACCATTCCACCACCCATCACAGACAACACAAGATTCAAACGCTTCGCGCACTCAGACGAAATAAACGAATGAGTCGCTCCAGTATCTATAATAGCAATCAAAGGAGTACTATTAATAAAACAAGTACCTCGAATCAGATGATCTGCACTCGAAGTCTGAGTCCCCGATAATGCAAACACTTTTCCACCAGCTGGAGCTTGTTTCGGTTTCGGACACTTGGTACTAATATGTCCAGGTTCACCACAGTTGTAACATTTCACCACATTCTTCCTTGCACAATCCGCTGCAACATGTCCTACACCCCCACAATTAGTACACTTCCTCAAATCTTTCCTGCACTCAAACTGACGATGCCCCAACTCACCACATTTATAACACCTCATAGGACCAGACATACTTCCTCCACCTGACCTTTTCTCAAAATTCCCTCTCTGTTTACCTTTATCGGCTGGTGTCACATACGGACCACCACGGAACTGTTGCTTCCCTTTCCTCTCGCTCACACTCTTGTAATGAGTAGAACGAGCCTTACTGTCCTCTTCATAAATCCTACAGCAATCTACCAAATCAGAAAACCTCAGAATCCTCTGATATCCAATCGCCTGCTTTATCTCAGGACGCAAGCCATTCTCAAACTTCACACACTTAGAGAATTCAGCAGTCGCTTCAGCATAATGAGGATAAAACTGCACAAGTTCCACAAACTTAGCAGTATAATCAACTACAGACATATTACCTTGCTTCAGTTCCAGAAACTCAATTTCCTTCTTCCCTCTCACATCTTCAGGAAAATACCTCCTCAAGAACTCCCGGCTAAAAACTTCCCAAGTAATTTCTTCCTCTTCTGCAGCTTCCAACACACGTCGAGTACTAACCCACCAATCATCAGCTTCTTCCAATAACATGTGAGTACCTAGTCTCACCTTCTGGTCTTCATCACAATCCATCACTCAGAAAATCCTCTCAATCTCTTTCAGCCAAATCTGTGCACCATCCGGATCATATCTTCCTTTGAAGATAGGCGGTTTGTTCTTCCTGAACTCATCATTACCCGCAGCATTAGGTGCACCCTGCACAGCACAAGCCATAGCTTGCATAGCCGCAACTAAAGCAGCATCATTCCTACCAGCCATATTCTGTTCATTTCCAATAACATAAACTATGGTTAAATAAACAGCTCAACCAACCACAACGACCAACAAGGACTGACACAACTGACACGGACTGACACAAACTGGCTCTGATACCACTTAATGTAACACCCCCAATCTATACCCCCAATTAATACAAAGCAGTAAAAGAAAATTCAAAATTTCGTCAGAGTATATTTAAATTATCATGGCATAGACCGGGAGGGTCACATCAATTTGAAACAATACATACAACACCTGCTCATAAAGATATGCAACAGTGAGGTAGCAATCAACAGAGGAACTTAGTTCCTTACACCCATATTTCAGAATTTAGAATAAAAGCGGAAAATCTAAAACTGAATAACATACATATATATATATATCACAAAAGTTTGTCATACATCAGGTTATACATGCACAGACCAAAAGATATACATATACATAATATGCAATTATCACAAACGGCCTCCCTAACTACCCGGTGTCACATATCAGAGCTGACCGACAAAAGAATGAAGACGCAAAGCTTCACAAAAATACCTCCAGCAACTCTAATCTGCAATGCCTCATAGAGCATTATAAAACAGCAGAAGGGTGAGAAAAACAACCATAATATAATTGCATACAATTAGATATATAACACGAAAATACACAATTATAAGGTTCCCACCACAACTCACGCCATAATTCAAACACAAGACATTACAGGGCACAAAACATATTTCCATCACCAACACATATCCATATATCAATTTATCCATAAATCCACACATAAACAACCATAAATGATTTACGCAAATGCAAGAGACCGACACAACGACTCTATGTATATGCACATGCGGTACCGACTTCCATTGTTGCTCATCACTAGTTCACTCAGGAACTCTGCTGGAACCATCGCTCGTTACATCACTGTAACTCCCCGTCGGGCCTACGATGTTCCCCACCGCTCACACCCCACACGGGCACACGGTGTTTATGGATCGCTCACACCCCACACGGGCACACGACCCGATCGCTCACACCCCACATGGGCACACGATCGTCTATAATCATCGCTCACACCCCACATGGGCACACGAAGTTATAGCGAATTCCCTCTGGAATTCAAACTGTCACTCAGGACGTTTCCACAATGCATATCATGATGCTTGGCATACAAAGACCCATGACATTTAATATGCACACACACACACATATTCATTCACATCGATAAAATCACACTTTGCACTTATGCCCAAAATAATGCATTTAATTTCCATACGGCCACAACTCGTCACAACACCATCTAATCACATACATTTACCTCATACAACAGCACCTTGCACAATACACATCAGTTACGTACAAGTATAACGACAAAAGTCGACAACCGACACTATTCCCGACTTTCTGACATAATTAAATTGGCTAACAATTTGAAAATCATCATAACAAGAAAGTACCGCTCAATAGCTACGAAACGATACCAAGAATGTAAAAATCGGACAAACGGATCAAAAGTTACGAACGAAAACGAAAAATGATGTTTTGAAAAGTCACATTTTGCAAAAGTCCTGTCCATACGCGTATTGCCCTCAGCCATACGCGTATGAGCAGAGACTCATTTTCCCCAAATTTCACGTTGAAATGTCCGTACGCGTAATGCCCAAGCCCGTAGCGTATTGCCCCAAAATTCTACGCGTATCATACGCAAATGGGCAGATGGTCGAGAAAACAAGCAACCCATACGCGTATTGGCCCTATGGCTCGCCCACCATACGCGTATTGCCAAGGTTCATACGCGTATGAACATGCCCCATACGCGTATGACCTGGAAATCTCAGAAAAATTCTTCTGCATAATTGTTCATACGGGTTCCAATCCAAAACCCTCCAAATCATCACTCAATACCCAGAAAAACACCAATGCACTTACTAACAACGTGCATCTATCATATACCAACAATAAGGAACACTAACAACATAATTTTCAACACATTTAATCAATTTCTAATCGATTTTACCAAAAATGGGTTTACTAAAATATTTCCATTCCAATCCAACAAACATCACAAATATACATACATAATCATATACGAGTATACAATAATTGAATTTCGCACCCTTACCCGATTAAATCGATACTAGAAATTGATTTTTCTTTGATTTTTCCAAGTTTTCCCCTCTTTCTCTTCTTCTTCTCTTTTCTCTCCTCTTTCTTTCTTTTCCTTTTCTTTCTTTCTCTTTTTTCTCTCTACTATTTTCTATTTTTCTTACTTAATCAAAAATATCCTAAAATGACCAAAATACCCCCACACTCAAATATCTCACAAACGATCCCAAAACCCGATAAAATATCACAACATTGAAAAATAACATATTTTCAGATAAAAGTCGAAAATAAAATGAAATAATAATATAATAATCAAACGACTCGATTAAATAAAACGTACACGAAAACTGGGTCGTTACAATCTCCCCCACTTAGAAATTTTCGTCCTCGAAAATATTACCTGAGACGAACAAATCTGGATACGACTCCCGCATTCGACTCTCCAACTCCCGAGTCAAATTGCCCTCAGCAACGCCGCCCCACGCCACTTTCACAAGTGCAATATCCTTGCCTCTCAACCTCTTCACCTCGCGATCCAAAACCCTAACTGGTAATGCCTCAACTGTAAGGTTCTCCCTTACCTCAACCTCATCCATCGGAATCACATGCGACGGATCCGGAACATACTTCCGAAGCTGTGAAACATGAAACACATCGTGCAAATTCGAGAGATTCGGCGGCAATGCCACCCTATAAGCCACAGCACCCACTCTCGCGGATATCTGGTAAGGACCAATAAACCGAGAAGTAAGTTTCTTCGATTTCAATGCACGACCCACACCTGTTACCGGCGTAACCCTCAGAAATACATGATCGCCCTCTTGGAACTCAAGATCCTTCTGTCTCCGATCATGATAACTCTTTTGTCTACTCTGAGAAGCTCTCATCTTCTCACGAATAAACTTCACTTTCTCTGTCGTCTGTTGCACTAACTCTGGTCCAACCACCGTTCTCTCACCAGATTCGTGCCAACACAACGGTGTCCGACACCTTCGCCCATACAGTGCTTCAAACGGTGCCATTCCAATACTAGAATGGAAACTGTTATTATACGTAAACTCAATCAATGCAAGATAACTATCCCACGCACCACCTTGTTCCAAAACACACGCTCTCAACAAATCCTCCAAAGACTGAATCGTCCTCTCCGTCTGACCATCCGTCTGCGGATGATAAGCCGAACTCAATCTCAATCTAGAACCCAAAGCCTTCTGTAAACTTTCCCAAAATCTTGAGGTAAACCTAGGATCTCGATCAGAAACAATACTCAATGGAACTCCACGCAACTTCACAATCACACTGATGTAAATCTCAGCTAACCGCTCCAAAGAAAAACTGATGGCAATCGGAATAAAATGAGCCGATTTAGTCAGTCTATCAACAACAACCCAAATAGCATTATGCCCTCGCTGAGTATTCGGTAACCCTGTTACAAAATCCATGGAAATACTATCCCATTTCCATTCAGGAATATCCAACGGTTGCAACAAACCACTAGGCCTCAGATGTTCCACCTTCGATTTCTGACAAGTTAAACATGCATAAACAAACTGAGCCACATCTCTTTTCAATCCAGACCACCAGAAAATCTTCTTCAAATCTTGGTACATCTTATTCGCTCCCGGATGTATACTCAAATTACTCTGGTGTCCTTCCTCCAAAATCATCCTTTTCAACTCTGCATCATCTGGAATACAAATCCTATCTCGGAATCTCAAAACACCATTAATATCCACTTGAAAGTCACTATTCGCATCTTTTCCTCCAACCAACATCAAATCCACAAATTTCAGATCCAGCTTTTGCTTCTCACTAACCGTCATCAGAAAATCATTAGTAATCGTTAGTATACCAAGCCTAACGCTATCCGACGTCACTTCACAAACCAAACTCAAGTCTCTAAACGACTCCAAAAGTTCCCACTCCTTAACCATTAAAGCGGACATATGTAACGATTTTCGGCTCAATGCATCGGCTACCACATTAGCTTTACCAGGATGGTAATTCAAGCCAAAGTCGTAGTCTTTCAAGAATTCCAACCATCTACGTTGCCTCATATTAAGCTCTTTCTGATCAAACAAATATTTCAAACTTTTATGATCACTAAAAACTTCAAACCTTGCGCCGTAGAGATAATGCCTCCAAATCTTCAACACAAAAACCACAGCCGCTAACTCAAGATCATGAGTAGGATAATTCTTCTCATGAACTCTTAACTGCCTTGAAGCATAAGCCACCACCTTACCTTCCTGCATCAGAACACCACCTAGACCAATCAAAGAAGCATCATAATAAACCACGAATGGTTCATTAGGATTCGGCAAAGTCAAGATCGGAGCTGTCTTCAATCTTCTCTTCAGCTCAGCAAAACTCTCTTCACACCGAATATCCCAAATGAACGCTTGCCCTTTACAAGTCAACTAGGTCAAAGGAAGTGCTAGCTTAGAAAAACCTTCAATAAACCTCTGATAATAACCGGCCAACCCCAAAAAGCTTCGAATTTCAGTAACGGATCTCGGAGCCTCCCATCGTAGAACTGCTTCTACTTTAGATGGATCCACAGCAATACCATTACCTGAAATTACGTGTCCAAGAAAACTCACTTCCGATAACCAGAATTCACACTTAGACAATTTAGCAAAAAGCTTCCTCTCCTTCAAAACCTGCAAAACAATACGCAAATGTTCTGCATGCTCCTCCCGAGACTTAGAATAAATTAAGATATCATCAATAAACACCACTACAAAACGATCCAGATGCTCGTGAAAAATACAATTCATGTATTCCATAAACACACCTGGCGCATTAGAAACCCCGAACGGCATCACAGAATATTCATAATGACCGTATCGTGTCCTAAAAGCCGTTTTCTGAATGTCTTCCTCCTTCACCCTTATCTGATGATACCCTGACCTCAAGTCAATCTTACTGAACACACACGCACCACCCAACTGATCCATCAGATCATCAATCCTTGGAAGAGGATACTTATTCTTGATCGTTACCTTATTCAATTGGCGATAATCAATACATAACCTCATACTTCCATCCTTCTTTTTCACCAACAAAACTGGAGCACCCCAAGGAGAAACACTTGGTCTCACGAACCTCTTTTCCAACAACTCATTCAACTGCTTCTTTAACTTAACCAACTCAGATGCTGACATACGATAAGGTGCCATAGAAACAGGTCTAGTACCAGGAACTAGATCTATAGAAAACTCCACCTCTCTCTCTGGCGGCAAGTCTGAAATATCCTCAGGAAACACTTCCGAAAATTCACACACCACAGGAAACACCTCAAGTGAAACTTGACTATCCACAGTTAAAGATGCAAACAATCCAAACACCTGAGCTTCCTCCGCCAAAAGTTTCTTCAACTCTTTGGTAGATAAGAAACTCGAGTCTTCGTCTTCCTCAAGAGAAGGAAACCTTACCAGCTTATGATAACAATCAATATGAACTCGATTGAATTGCAACCAATTCATTCCCAAAACCACGTCTAAACCCTCCAACGGTAAACACACTAAATCCATCTCAAAGTCTTTACCATAAATGGTCAAAGGACATCTTAGACAAACCAAATAAGTAGTTACTGACCCCATTGCTGGAGTATCAATAACCATTCCACCACCCATCACAGACAACACAAGATTCAAACGCTTCGCGCACTCAGACGAAATAAACGAATGAGTCGCTCCAGTATCTATAATAGCAATCAAAGGAGTACTATTAATAAAACAAGTACCTCGAATCAGATGATCTGCACTCGAAGTCTGAGTCCCCGATAATGCAAACACTTTTCCACCAGCTGGAGCTTGTTACGGTTTCGGACACTTGGTACTAATATGTCCAGGTTCACCACAGTTGTAACATTTCACCACATTCTTCCTTGCACAATCCGCTGCAACATGTCCTACACCCCCACAATTAGTACACTTCCTCAAATCTTTCCTGCACTCAAACTGACGATGCCCCAACTCACCACATTTATAACACCTCATAGGACCAGACATACTTCCTCCACCTGACCTTTTCTCAAAATTCCCTCTCTGTTTACCTTTATCGGCTGGTGTCACATACGGACCACCACGGAACTGTTGCTTCCCTTTCCTCTCGCTCACACTCTTGTAATGAGTAGAACGAGCCTTACTGTCCTCTTCATAAATCCTACAGCAATCTACCAAATCAGAAAACCTCAGAATCCTCTGATATCCAATCGCCTGCTTTATCTCAGGACGCAAGCCATTCTCAAACTTCACACACTTAGAGAATTCAGCAGTCGCTTCAGCATAATGAGGATAAAACTGCACAAGTTCCACAAACTTAGCAGTATAATCAACTACAGACATATTACCTTGCTTCAGTTCCAGAAACTCAATTTCCTTCTTCCCTCTCACATCTTCAGGAAAATACCTCCTCAAGAACTCCCGGCTAAAAACTTCCCAAGTAATTTCTTCCTCTTCTGCAGCTTCCAACACACGTCGAGTACTAACCCACCAATCATCAGCTTCTTCCAATAACATGTGAGTACCTAGTCTCACCTTCTGGTCTTCATCACAATCCATCACTCAGAAAATCCTCTCAATCTCTTTCAGCCAAATCTGTGCACCATCCGGATCATATCTTCCTTTGAAGATAGGCGGTTTGTTCTTCCTGAACTCATCATTACCCGCAGCATTAGGTGCACCCTGCACAGCACAAGCCATAGCTTGCATAGCCGCAACTAAAGCAGCATCATTCCTACCAGCCATATTCTGTTCATTTCCAATAACATAAACTATGGTTAAATAAACAGCTCAACCAACCACAACGACCAACAAGGACTGACACAACTGACACGGACTGACACAAACTGGCTCTGATACCACTTAATGTAACACCCCCAATCTATACCCCCAATTAATACAAAGCAGTAAAAGAAAATTCAAAATTTCGTCAGAGTATATTTAAATTATCATGGCATAGACCGGGAGGGTCACATCAATTTGAAACAATACATACAACACCTGCTCATAAAGATATGCAACAGTGGGGTAGCAATCAACAGAGGAACTTAGTTCCTTACACCCACATTTCAGAATTTAGAATAAAAGCGGAAAATCTAAAACTGAATAACATACATATATATATATATATATCACAAAAGTTTGTCATACATCAGGTTATACATGCACAGACCAAAAGATATACATATACATAATATACAATTATCACAAACGGCCTCCCTAACTACCCGGTGTCACATATCAGAGCCGACCGACAAAAGAATGAAGACGCAAAGCTTCACAAAAATACCTCCAGCAACTCTAATCTGCAATGCCTCATAGAGCATTATAAAACAGCAGAAGGGTGAGAAAAACAACCATAATATAATTGCATACAATTAGATATATAACACGAAAATACACAATTATAAGGTTCCCACCACAACTCACACCATAATTCAAACACAAGACATTACAGGGCACAAAACATATTTCCATCACCAACACATATCCATATATCAATTTATCCACAAATCCACACATAAACAACCATAAATGATTTATGCAAATGCAAGAGACTGACATAACGACTCTATGTATATGCACATGCGGTACCGACTTCCATTGTTGCTCATCACTAGTTCACTCAGGAACTCTGCTGGAACCATCGCTCGTTACATCACTGTAACTCCCCGTCGGGCCTACGATGTTCCCCACCGCTCACACCCCACACGGGCACACGGTGTTTATGGATCGCTCACACCCCACACGGGCACACGACCCGATCGGTCACACCCCACATGGGCACACGATCGTCTATAATCATCGCTCACACCCCACATGGGCACACGAAGTTATAGCGAATTCCCTCTGGAATTCAAACCGTCACTCAGGACGTTTCCACAATGCATATCATGATGCTTGGCATACAAAGACCCATGACATTTAATATGCACACACACACATATATTCATTCACATCGATAAAATCACACCTTGCACTTATGCCCAAAACAATGCATTTAATTTCCATACGGCCACAACTCGTCACAACACCATCTAATCACATACATTTACCTCATACAACAGCACCTTGCACAATACACATCAGTTACGTACAAGTATAACGACAAAAGTCGACAACTGACACTATTCTCGACTTTCCGACATAATTAAATTGGCTAACAATTTCAAAATCATCATAACAAGAAAGTACCGCTCAATAGATACGCAACGATACCAAGAATGTAAAAATCGGACAAACGGATCAAAAGTTACGAACGAAAACGAAAAATGATGTTTTGAAAAGTCACATTTTGCAAAAGTCCTGTCCATACGCGTATTGCCCTCAGCCATACGCGTATGAGCAGAGACTCATTTTTCCCAAATTTCACGTTGAAATGTCCGTACGCGTAATGCCCAAGACCGTACGCGTATTGCCCCAAAATGCTACGCGTATCATACGCAAATGGGCAGATGGTCGAGAAAACAAGCAACCCATACGCGTATTGGCCCTATGGCTCGCCCACCATACGCGTATTGCCAAGGTTCATACGCGTATGAACATGCCCCATACGCGTATGACCTGGAAATCTCAGAAAAATTCTTCTGCATAATTGTTCATACGGGTTCCAATCCAAAACCCTCCAAATCATCACTCAATACCCAGAAAAACACCAATGCACTTACTAACAACGTGCATCTATCATATACCAACAATAAGGAACACTAACAACATAATTTTCAACACATTTAATCAATTTCTAATCGATTTTACCAAAAATGGGTTTACTAAAATATTTCCATTCCAATCCAACAAACATCACAAATATACATACATAATCATATACGAGCATACAATAATTGAATTTCGCACCCTTACTCGATTAAATCGATAATAGAAAAAGTCTGAATGAATAAGAATCGTTTCCACCTTTTTTTCCTTTTTATTCTTTTTTCGTGGTAGCATGGGTGGCCGGCGGGAGGGTGACACTTGTCCCTCCCTTTGACAAGTGTCACCGGGGAACACTCTAATCTCCTTTATTCAGTGTGCGTGCTCCCTTAATCCCCACCGTGCACTCTTGTTTCTAGCCCTTTGATCAAGAGTCAGTTTGACTCCTCACCAGATCAACATCCCAGATTTCCTAGGAAGTCAACAAATTGACTTGAGGGTCTATGGTATACCTCCTCCCCTGCGTGGGCCACTTGTTATTGGGCCCGGGGTCATTTTTCTGTTTGCACCCCCAACCTGACTGTCTGGCCCATTTCCTTTTTTATTTCTTTTTAATACCTTTTATATAAAAATCCAAAAAAACTTTTTATTAACTTATTTCTTAAAAAACCAAAACACTAATTTTCTTTTAAAAAACTTAAGATTTGTTTATTAATTAATTAATTTCATTAAAATGATTTATTTAATACTAACTAATTATTTTCATGATTAGTTTTTTTTTTAATATTTGATTTTAACTTAATTAATGGTATTAGTCCTATTTCTCTAAACCTAAAAATCCAAAATACTTTTTTTTTTAAACCTTGATAATGAATTAAATTGATAATTAATTTTATTAAACCACTTTATTTAATACTAATTAACTTTAATAGTTAATTTTATTAAATATTTTAGTTTAATTTGATTAATTATTTGATTTTCACCTTTTCTCTAAAAGTTAATTAATTAAGTTTAGAACTTTTTTCCTTTAAGCTAATCTTAGGAATTTAGGATACTAACTAACTAACATGCTTGATTATATTTCTCCCCCCACTTTGTTTGGTTTATGATCTTTGTGTGGTGTTTACACTTTTCTCTTGTGGATTTATTTCATGCCTTGATTATGTTTATGTTATTCATATTATGCTTGTCCAAACCAAAAAAATCTTTTCAAACTAATATCTTGACTTAATGTCAAGCCCTTTTAATACCTTGTAAGTCGATCGTTTTCACGATCGTAATCGACCTCACAATGCCACCTCTTGGGCTTTGTACAACGATAATTGTTGCACATTTCACTTTGGTTTGTATGCGTGTATGTGATTGGCTCACTTTAATCATAGCTCGATTATTCCCACTTGATTAATTACACCCCTCTCCCATAAGATTAAAATCAACCTCTTTTTACAACAATAAACAAGCTTGATCCAACGTCAAGTATTTTCCAAATCAAATTCAATTAATCTCCAGCATTCACTTGATCCATATATCAAGTCCCGTCACTTTACTTGTAAGTCGAGCGCTTTTGCCTCGCAATCGACCTTACCTTGAACCATTAGGACCTCTTTTCCATTAGTTCAATCCTTTAACCATTTCGCACGCAAATTCAAACCTCGATCAACATCGAGCATTTTACAAATCAAATCAATACACTTAACTATACTTAAACATCATTTCTTAAAAGGTGAAAAGGAGGGGGATCAAGTCTTTGGTTTTTCTCCTCAATTGTTTGGGTGCGAGTTCTCTTACCCGTGTGTGGACAATTGACGCCTCTAAAACACTTGTAATCCGACAACACTCAAATTTATTTTTCCTTATCAATCATCAAGACATTAATCCTTTATTTAAACATACTTTTATTAAGAGGTGGAGTGAGGGGGATAAAGTGTTTGGTCTTTCTCCTCAATTGTTTGGGTGCGAGTTTTCTTACTTGTGTGTGGGCAATTGCCACCTCTAAAACATCCAACACATTAAACTCTCTCTCTTCTCGCTCCCATACGATCGAGCCTTCCCAAAATGCTAAGCCATCGCCTCGTGCGATCCACAACTCAAACACCTTTCCCAAAGAACATTGTTTAAGTCATTCTTTCGCGCATATAAACTCGTGCTTCAGCCTCCCATAGCGAGCAGACAAGCCAATGTTTAGCAGTTAGAATGCAACCTAAACTCTCGTTCGCCTAAAACACGTCCAAATCAAACTATTTTCTTAATCAAACTCTTTAACACACTTAATCATATATTCAAACACTATTTCCTAAAAGGTGATGTGAGGGGGGCCAAGTCTTTGACCTTTCTCCTCAATTGTTTGGGTGCGAGTTCTCTTACTCGTGTGTGGACAATTGGCGCCTACAAAAAATACAAACCAAACAACCGTAGTCTCACGAACTACGAATGCTCTGACTTTCCCATTGCACAAGGGAATACGTAGGCACAAGGGTTCTAATCCTTGCCAAGCACCCTAATAATAAAAAAACCATCCCTTCTCCTTTAATAAACGAACCCTTTATAAGATAACAAACAAACCTAACTTTCTCACGAATCGAATCAAGAGGTTCCCGTTGAGTACAACGGACGTAGAGGGTGCTAATACCTTCCCTCTTGCGTAACCGACTCCCGAACCCGAATTTGGTTGCGATGACCATTTTCTTATCCCTTTCAAAGGTTTTATCGATATTTTCCTATTCCTTCCTTGGAATGAATAAAGTTCGGTGGCGACTCTGTTTCGAACAGTTTTTTCCGCGTCCATTGCGAAGATTGTATTTTTCGAGGTACGACAGATGGCGACTCTGCTGAGGATGAGCATTGCCCTATGCTAGAGAGATTCAAGCCTAACTTGACTCGATTCATGAGTGTTAGATCCGCTTGTTTGTTTATCTTCTCTTGCTTGTTTGCTTGCTTGTCTGATTATCTGTTATCTACTTGCTTGCTTGTTTTTATTATATCCTATTATTATCTCTTATGACACTGTGGGGGTCCTCTGATCATTGGTACTTTGTGAGACGGCTCTACACCCGAGTCGAGAAAAACCCTAGGATTAGGATGGTGGTTGTGTAGTGGAGGCTTGCGTGGTCTCTTCCGCGTGAGCCAAAGCAAAGACCCCGCTTGGAGGAGATTCCCTTGGAAATGCTATCGTTTTGACGTTACTTCGTCACAATGATAATGTTTTCGAGCCTGAATCGTCGATCCCAAGGACCTTTAACCCATTTTATCCATGGTGGTTGGTAGTGTTAACTCTTTGTGGGTTAATGTGAACGCCACAATCAGATGAGATCCCTCGAACATATTACTTCCTGACAGTAATATTTTCGACCTCGATCTAGGATTCTGAGAACCCTACTTAGAACCCGTGTGTCGATGGTTGTGTAGTGGGCACCTCCGAGGAGCCTTTCTCGTGGGGAAGAAACGAAGACCTCACCTAGACGAGATCCTTTCAAGGATATTATCGTCTGATGTTCCTTCGTCACGGCTATAATGTCTTTGAAAGATATCCATAACTCTAGGCACCTACCCGTTTAGAACCTACCTGTGGGGGTCCCGTAATCAGAGATATCTTGTGTCTAACTCCTTCCTCAGAATCAGATGTTGTTTTGATCCTGGAACCGTGCATAAGCATTGCATACTCATGACATTAGCATGCATGCATGTCATTTTTCCAACAAACTCAACCATCCTTTGTCCATAACCCGCAGTTGATTTCCCGACACTCGTATCGGAATTGAAGCCGCTTTTGGAAGAATCATGGATTCAGAAGAGTAGAACCAGTTTGCATCAAGAGCATATGTTGATTTGATGAAGAACCAGCTAGACTAACCTGTGGAAGCTATGATAGCCTTGTCAAGAAAAAAGGACAACATTCAAAGGCCTACAGTCACTGAGAACGTCATTCTGCCTCAAGTGAATAGTCTTGTCCGATCTCAACCTGTGCGGATTCCTGTTGGGGACCAGGTTATACAAGAATGTCACACTATTCAAGATGAACATGCCTCGTCTCATGATGCAGTTGAATACCATAGCTTTGCATCCACTATACCGAATTCCCGAGGGACAAGCCTGGTGGTGAATACTGAACGACCTCAAGATGTTGAGTTTACTGAAAGATGCCGTGTGTTGGAAGAGAAGCTTGAAACCATAAATGGGCGTGATGCTTTTGATCTGAATGCTTTAAACATGTGTTTGGTACCCGGACTTGTATTACCTCCAAAGTTCAAGATGCCAAAATTTGAGAAATACAAAGGAGATAGTTGTCCAAAGCAGCATTTGGTGATGTTTTGTAGAAAGATGACCTCCAATACTCTCAATGATAAACTTATGATCCACTGTTTCCAAGACAGTCTGAGTGGGGCATCGTTGAGTTGGTACATGCAGCTACAGAGTAGCCATATCCAATCGTGGTTGGACTTAGCCAACGCCTTTGTGAAACAATACCAATACAATCTTGACATGGCTCCCAACCGCATACAGTTGCAAGGCTTATCTCAAGAGGAGAATGAATCGTTCAGAGGGTATGCTCAGAGATGGAGAGAGGTTGCTGCTCGCGTTCAACCACCACTTTTAGATAGAGAATTGGTTGACCTGTTCATAGATTCTTTGAAAGGCCCATACCTAGAAAAAATGATGAGCAATGGGACATCAAACTTCTCTGACTTGGTTTTAGTAGGAGAACGCATTGAGAGTCATATCAAGAGTGGAAAGATCCTAGACGCCTCGAGCATCCATGCTAGTGAGAGTGAACCCATTGTCAGTTCTCAAGAGGAAGAGGAGGATAAAATCAATGCAACCTGGGACACTTTACAAGCTCCGTCTCCGGTACCTTATCCTCAATACCCAAGCATCTCAAATGTTTAAAGCCAGCAATCCCATGGGCCTCCCTGTACGATTCCATTCTCTCCACATGGTCAATATACTCC
The DNA here is from genome assembly GCA_022829125.1 of Lathyrus tuberosus. Taxonomy (NCBI): domain Eukaryota; kingdom Viridiplantae; phylum Streptophyta; class Magnoliopsida; order Fabales; family Fabaceae; genus Lathyrus; species Lathyrus tuberosus. Next base: position 936,152 of record JALAZF010000026.1, read on the forward strand.
TGCCAATAGAGGTCCCCCTCGTCAACAACAGATCGCACAACAACATTCTTCACAACCCCGACGCTACTATAATCAAAGACCAAAAAGGCATTTTGATCATTTGTCAGTGTCATTCAGTCATATATTGCCACGTTTGATTAGTAGCAGGCTAATAGTGCCAAAGGGCTTGGATCCTGTTATTCCTCCATACCCACCAGGTTTCGACGCCAATGCACGATGTGGATACCATGCTGGCGCTATGGGGCATTCAACTGAGAATTGCAAACAGCTCAAAAACAAGATCCAATATCTGATTGAGTCCAAGCTAATCTCATTTATGCCTCGAGGTATTCAAATCAACGTCAATCCTTCACTTGATCGGGTGGGTCCATCCGCCCATGTTATGGAAGAAGTTGCTGAGAGTAGGTGTGAAGAAGGTTATCATAGTGGTCTCGATGAACAAGAATGCTAGTCCAACAGTGGGTCAAGAAAGCAAAGGCCAGTCCCCAATGCTGGCAATTTTTAGATCATGTCGTTTCTATGCATTTGTAGTTTCTTTTTGTTATGTGTTATTTGCTTTTAGACATTGTTGTTTATTAATGGTAATATTAATGAAGTGATCATGCATTTTTTGAACTAATCACATCGCATTCGCTCACATTTTCTTCACTTCCATAAAAAAATATCCCTATCTCTCTCATCCATTTTACCAAATTGGTGTTTAGCAAAGATTGGAGGGAGGATGATGAAAATGAGATACCCATAATTGCTGATGGTATGCTTTCGGATAGAATCCTGCCAAGGATGTACAGGCATTGATTCAAATTCCTAAACACTGGAGAGATAAGGAGTTAATCCCTAGTTCACCACTTCGAGCCGAGAAGTAGAAGTTTCCTTCGGATATTCAAACCCTTATACTCAAACCGGGGCAGGGTAGTGTTCAGTTAATCTGACTCCGTATTCTTCGTACACGTCCTGAAGTGACGAAGAAATCATGCAAAATCCAGAAGTTATGGTGGTTGTTCTTCAATGACTACTGACTTGACAGTCACAGGCCCTACTAAAAAAAAAAGGAGCCTGCTAAGTCAAAGACCTCAAAAGGGAGACTTAGGCAAAAATTAGGGCAATCCCGATGGACTCGTAGAATAAAATCAGTCCATGCAAAATTAGGGATCAAAAATAGAAAAACAAAAAAGGTCCTTAAATCCTCAAGTGAAGCAATATAAGATTCAGTGAACACCATATCAAAAATCAAATGGTCACTGACGTCCATCAAAAACAAAATAAGATGATTGCCATTTCAAGCGAACCATGAACCTTCATCTTCATTCTTACACCGTCAAAATCTAAGCGTGTGTCGATTTAATTGAACGTATGGCTGAAGATCATCACGAAGAAGGGGTGGGTACAAATCAAAATTTGAGCCTTATATCCTTTGTTTCTATAACCGTGAACCAGACCACGTTACAACCCTCAAAAGACCTAATTGAGGCGGGGTTTATTCTGAAAGCATACTACAGCAAGGTTGCGTAAACTGACTCCTACGAATTTGCTAGTCTTTTGAATTAGTATCATATTCTTGCTGTATCTTTCACACATTAGTAAATTAGCACTGCGTTTGGACTAATGGTTCACTCGTCACACACTGACACATCATTCCAATAAATGATTTTTCAAAACGTGCATGAATGTCGCATTAAAATTACCATTTATGAATGATCAATTTTAATTGTAAATCAGCATTTGACATTAGGAAAATTCCAACAAAGTGCAATCAGAGAGAAACTTGAGCATTCGTTGGCACTGACTCGAATCAATACCTTCTCACAACCTTGTGAATCTGGGGCAAGTACTCCAAAATCCAAGATAGGGGCATATCACTGCTAGATTCAGACACTGGGGCAAATCATCTCAATACCCTACAGACTGGGGCAGACAGGTTGCAAAGGGGCAGATTCCCTTCATACATTCAAATTGGTCAAGCAAACCGTGCCAGACACTAGTAACTGTTGAGTTCGACAAGTGTTAAAAGCCTTGGGGCAGAGCAAATGCACAATCAGACTACCTTGGTTATGTCGCTGCGCTCATACAATCAACATGCATCGGTTACGTCGTTGCGCTCATACAACCATTTAAAAGCCATCATGGCACATAAGCTATAAGTGAGGTTCTCTCGGGAACAAGTATGCAAATTCTGCAAAGGATCAAACTTGGGGCACCAAGATCATCCACAGCTATCCTCTGATAATGGCACTATCAGATACTAAGTGTCGGGAAATCAAATCCTTTCACCTCATAAAGTCCAACCCTGATTGGCAACCACCAAAAGTCCAACCCTGCTTGGCACCTACCAAAAGTCCAACCCTGCTTGGCACCTACCAAAAGTCCAACCCTGCTTGGCACCTACCAAAAGTCCAACCCTACTTGGCACCTCCTAAAGTCCAACCTCGCTTGGCAACTCCTCAAAGTCCAACCCTGCTTGGCACCTACCAAAAGTCCAACCCTGCTTGGCACCTACCAAAAGTCCAACCCTGCTTGGCACCTACCAAAAGTCCAACCTTGCTTGGCACCTCCTAAAGTCCAACCTCGCTTGGAAACTCCTCAAAGTCCAACCCTGCTTGGCACCTACCAAAAGTCCAACCCTACTTGGCACCTACCAAAAGTCCAACCCTGCTTGGCACCTCCTAAAGTCCAACCTTGCTTGGCAACTCCTCAAAGTCCAACCTTGCTTGGAAACTACTAAAAGTCCAACCCTGCTTGGCACCTCCTAAAGTCTAACCTTGCTTGGCAACCACTAAAAGTCCACCCTGCTGGCATCAACATAACACCAATCCCCTGCTTGCATCCACATATGCATCACATACAACATACATGCACCATATGCGTACATAAAATAACCTATTTCCTTCCTCAACCCCCGTGTTGATATATATTGATTTGTTCTTGACCCCTGAGTCAATGTTGTCTTTATTTTCTTCGGCCCCCGAGTCGATGTTTTCCTTTCTTTCAATCCCCGAGTTGATGATATTTTGTCTTTATTTTCTCGACCCCCGAGTCGATATTGCCTTAGTTTCTCGACCCCCGAGTCGATATCATTATTACATCTTCAACCCCCGAGTTGACATCTTATTGCTTGTACTGACCCCCGACTCATTGTTATCTTTATCTTCTTCGACCCCTGAGTCGATATTGTCTTTATTTCCTCGACCCCCGAGTCGATATTGCCTTTATCTCTGCCCTCGACCCCCGAGTCGATATTTGCTATTTCCTTCAACCCCCGAGTTGATAGATTACCTTGCCTTTATTTTCTCGATCCCCGAGTCGGTATTGTCTTTATTTCCTCGACCCCCGAGTCGATATTACCTTTACCTTTCTTTCAACCCCCGAGTTGACGACAGTTTATCTTAATGTTTCTCGACCCCCGAGTCGATAGTATTTCCTTTTCTCAACCCCCGAGTTGATATGCCAGTATTCCCAGTGAGTCTTTCACCTTGTTCCATCTAATCCCCATTAATCCTTCTTTGGAAACCAGAAGTGAAGCCTTGCCCAGTTGCATTCCCATATGCATCCCATAATAAACAAGTTCAATTGCATTCCTGTATGCATGGCATATCCATCCCCAGCATAGCATAGCAGGGTCCAGGATTAATTTGCAAGCATCTTGGCCAGTCCTCCATCAAAGTCAGCAATATTCTTCTAAAAGAGTTGGTACCCCGCACGTACTCAAGGAATTCTATTCCCCAGTAAGTCGTTCTTCAACTGTGCAGTTGATAATGACAATCCCCAGCAGTTGTTGCTCTTGTTACTCCCCAAGCAGAGGCTATCCTAGAAAGTTTCTTATGAGTTTTCCCCCGCAGATCCAGCACATTTCCTCCAGCAGGAATCTTCCTCAACTATTCCTCAGCAAATTCACCGCAGAGATACTGCTTTGGTATCATCGGAGAACCTTAATGGATAAGGGACTGCTTCGACGACCCAGAGAATCGTCTGCCTTCAAAGATATTGCTTTGGTATCATCGGAGAACCTTAATGGATAAGGGACTGCTTCGACCACCCAAAGAACCTCAAGTTATGTTGTTCAGTTTGAACCCTGCTACTTCATTCTGTCAGCTCTTACTCTACAACACTTTACCTTTTGTGAGACAAATTTTGGGGCATTCTTATATCTAATTGACTTCTACCCTTAGAATGAACGTCGTAGTCGTTCACTCTCTCGGTTTAAACCAATTAGATAGGGGCACCTGTCATACCCCAAATTTGTCCTACCTTCTCATTCTCTTATACTAAGTATTTGTGTGGTTTCATGATTCTCTAGAATTTAGATTACAGAGGTGTTGTGCGTGCTTATGGTAATTGCAAGTTCTTACAAGAATGTTTGTTTCCAAATGGAGATAAAGGGAGGATGTGCTCTCATTCTCATGATCAAGTAGTCAAGACATGATTGATTCATTTCAAGATATAATCAATCGATCTCAAGATGAGTTTAAACCTTATTTCAATTCATACTTTAAAATGGATATGGAGCCACTCATTATTCAAGCCTTGATTCAACTTATTTCAAGTTAATATCTAAGTTATTTACCCAATGTGCTTTTTCTTAAACCATGGGTGGATTATTTCAAGATTGACTTCAAGACAAGTTCAATTGATGTTTAGGCCATGAGGCTCAGGGCCTTATTTGGATGGATACGCGTTGGGAAGAGATTAGTTTCAAGCCTTGTGTGGAGTTTTTTTGTTGTCACGTGTGGGCCATGGCCATATTTTGCAACCGTGTTTTAATCATTTTGAACAATGCTAATTGCATTGAAGCCATCAGAACTAAGGTTCATTACACAATTACACAACAGCAAGCCAAAATTCACATCACAATTAACATGCCATTTTAAGGCATCTTACTCCAAACTAGTGTGAACATAAAAGTTTGAAAATTCACAAAAAGAGTCTATCACGTAATTTGTGATCAAGAGTTTTCATTAGTATCATTTGAGGTTGAAACTACAAAGTTCAAGTAGTATTACAAAGTGGTCATATAGCCTATTTGGTTCCAAATCTATTCAAGAACAACATACAATTTCTACTCAAGGTTACAAATGGTTCGAATTAGAAAATACATGACAAGGAACTTAAATGACAAGACTATATTTGGCTACTTCTTCATGACTGCTCCAAGCTCTCCATAATTCCTCCAACAAGCTCCCTCATTCTCATGCCAAACTGATGCCAAAACCAAATGTCATTAACTTGAAAGGCAAGATACAGAAGCTCAAAATCAAGATTGCAAATCTATTAAGTTCCAGGAATACACTACCAAATCGGATTCAGAACATTTCCAGCTTCAGAATCATTTTTCAAGGTTGTCGTGAGCCAAAAACATCTTCATCAAGCCACAAAAAACCGCCTACCCCTCCATACTTGTCTTACCAAGCATTTTCACGCCCCCCCCATCAAGTTACTCTAAGCTTTCGTGCTTCATATAAACTTGTGCCAAACACCTCGCCACTGTATCAACCAAGAGCAAGCACATGAAAACATAACAAGATACAAGGCCACAAGTTAGTTTACAATTCAAAAGCAATTACATCACTCCAAAATTAGATCATCACTCATATTACACAGATAGCGCCTGGTCATAGTTTGAGGGAGATTCATTGGCAGCCTCTGCAACATGGTTTGAAGTCTTGGCTAATCCCTAAGCAATACAGTCATCACTAGAACCATCTCATGTGGCGAATCACAATCTCTGAAGCTACTCAAGAGCCCTGCACCAAGTAGGAAAAGGTATCGAGAAGGACATATTATAGGTTAAAGAATGCAATTTAGAACTTGTATGTGACCAGGAGACATCAAGGTTAGAGCATACCATGAATTCTTCAACACCAAGTTAAGAACTCTTCTGCTCAGTCCCACCTATTCTCTATATTTCTGTTTTGTCATGAAAGTATTGAGCTCCAGTTACTCCAAGAATGGCACCCTGTATCATTTCAATACAAGGTAGAAAAGTCACTCAAATTGAAGTTGGAAAAAGCAAATACACCAGCAAAATGCATAACGAAGGTTCAAATTTTCCTAGAAATATTCAATTAGTCAAATGAAGCCACATCATCAAAAAGTCAGTAATGACAAGAGCGGTAAAAAGCAGTGAAAATAAGAAATAACACGCGGTGAAAAATCAGATGAAAATCATATCTTCTAGACTCACTACAGACAAAATAGCAGAATATTTCATCAATTCCACTTTCTCAGTATCCCACGAAATCAGGGTACCTCCATTCACCTCTAACGGTTTTATTCTCTCAGACAGACACCTCATCATTCTCACACGGATTTGGTTTTGATCACACGTATCAAAATTCAATCCCTATATATTCTACACTATTCACTCACACAAAGAAAAAAACACACCGAAGAAACCCTAAAAAGAGATTGTTGTGCAAGAGAATCAGACCCTAATCACCAGAGCTCTAAACACTGAAAAAATTACTCAGGGCTTCACATTGAAACTCTGAGTTAATCTGAGCTAGGCCTATTTCACTCAACAACAACAACACAACAATAATATCAAGAGAGGAAATTAGAATAAGAAGAAAAGGAAGGAGCTACGTACGCGTGGAGGTACCTCAAGAGGATTCTTCAACTGGTATCTCTTTCTCCTTCGCTTTAAACTCCATTTGCGTGAACCTTTGTTTGATGATGACTACTGAGTATAATACTTGCTCGTTTTCACTTGATTTGGGTTGATTCTGGGTTAATCTTGAACTAGGGTTTAGGTTTGGGAAAACCTCCGATTGGGTTATTTGGTGAGGTTTTAGCGGAATCTGGTTTAAGATTCGTGTTTAGAAGGAGAAGTTGAGGGGGTTAGTGTAGATCGTTTGAGGTTTGGTGGTGGTGTCGCCGGAGAAAACGGTGGCGGCCGCCGCGCGCCGCCGCTTCTCCGGCCGTGATTTCAGGTTTCCGGCGATATGGTTTTTGCAGAGAGAGAGAGAGATTTTGAGAGAGATGTTGGAGAGTGAGATAGAAAAAGTCTGAATGAATAAGAATCGTTTCCACCTTTTTTCCTTTTTATTCTTTTTTCGTGGTAGCATGGGTGGCCGGCCGGGAGGGTGACACTTATCCCTCCCTTTGACAAGTATCACCAGGGAACACTCTAATCTCCTTTATTCAGTGTGCGTGCTCCCTTAATCCCCACCGTGCACTCTTGTTTCTAGCCCTTTGATCAAGAGTCAGTTTGACTCCTCACCAGATCAACACCCCAGATTTCCTAGGAAGTCAACAAATTGACTTAAGGGTCTATGGTAAACCTCCTCCCCTGCGTGGGCCACTTGTTATTGGGCCTGGGGTCATTTTTCTGTTTGCACCCCCAACCTGACTGTCTTGCCCATTTCCTTTTTTATTTCTTTTTAATACCTTTTATATAAAAATCCAAAAAAACTTTTTATTAACTTATTTCTTAAAAAACCAAAACACTAATTTTCTTTTTAAAAACTTAAGATTTGTTTATTAATTAATTAATTTCATTAAAATGATTTATTTAATACTAACTAATTATTTTCATGATTAATTTTTTTTAATATTTGATTTTAACTTAATTAATGGTATTAGTCATATTTCTCTAAACCTAAAAATCCAAAATACTTTTTTTTAACCTTGATAATGAATTAAATTGATAATTATTTTTATTAAACCACTTTATTTAATACTAATTAACTTTAATAGTTAATTTTATTAAATATTTTAGTTTAATTTGATTAATTATTTGATTTTCACCTTTTCTCTAAAAGTTAATTAATTAAGTTTAGAACTTTTTTCCTTTAAGCTAATCTTAGGAATTTAGGATACTAACTAACAAACATGCTTGATTATATTTCTCCCCCCACTTTGTTTGGTTTATGATCTTTGTGTGGTGTTTACACTTTTCTCTTGTGGATTTATTTCATGCCTTGTTTATGTTTATGCTATTCATATTATGCTTGTCCAAGCCAAAAAAATATTTTCAAACTAATATCTTGACTTAATGTCAAGCCCTTTTAATACCTTGTAAGTCAATCGTTTTCACGATCGCAATCGACCTCATAATGCCTCCTCTTGGGCTTTGTACAACGATAATTGTTGCACATTTTACTTTGGTTTGTATGCGTGTATGTGATTAGCTCACTTTAATCATGGCTCGATTATTCCCACTTGATTAATTACACCCATCTCCCATAAGATTAAAATCAACCCCTTTTTACAACAATAAACAAGCTTGATCCAACGTCAAGTATTTTCCAAATCAAATTCAATTAATCTCCAGCATTCACTTGATCCATATATCAAGTCCCTTCACTTTATTTGTAAGTCGAGCGTTTTTGCCTCGCAATCGACCTTACCTTGAACCATTAGGGCCTCCTTTCCATTAGTTCAATCCTTTAACCATTTCGCAAACAAATCCAAACCTCGATCAACATTGAGCATTTTTCAAATCAAATCAATACACTTAACTATACTTAAACATCATTTCTTAAAAGGTGAAAAGGAGGGGGATCAAGTCTTTGGTCTTTCTCCTCAATTGTTTGGGTGCGAGTTCTCTTACCCGTGTGTGGACAATTGACGCCTCTAAAACACTTGTAATCCGACAACACTCAAATTTCTTTTTCCTTATCAATCATCAAGACATTAATCCTTTATTTAAACTTACTTTTATTAAGAGGTGGAGTGAGGGGGATCAAGTCTTTGGTCTTTCTCCTTAATTGTTTGGGTGCGAGTTTTCTTACTTGTGTGTGGGCAATTGTCACCTCTAAAACATCCAACACGTTAAACTCTCTCTTTTCTCGCTCCCATGTGATCGAGCCTTCCCAAAACGCTAAGCCATCGCCTCGTGCGATCCACAACTCAAACACCTTTCCCAAAGAACATTGTTTAAGTCATTCTTTCGCACATATAAACTCATGCTTCAGCCTCCCATAGCGAGCAGACAAGCCAATGTTTAGCAGTTAGAATGCAACCTAAACTCTCGTTCACCTAAAACACGTCCAAATCAAACTATTTTCTTAATCAAACTCTTTAACACACTTAATCATATATTCAAACACAACTTCCTAAAAGGTGATGTGAGGGGGGCCAAGTCTTTCACCTTTCTCCTCAATTGTTTGGGTGCGAGTTCTCTTACTCGTGTGTGGACAATTGGCGCCTACAAAAAATACAAACCAAACAACCGTAGTCTCACGAACTACGAATGCTCTGACTTTCCCATTGCACGAGGGAATACGTAAGCACAAGGGTTCTAATCCTTGCCGAGCACCCTAATAATAAAAAAACCATCCCTTCTCCTTTAATAAACGAACCCTTTAGAAGATAACAAATAAACCTAACTTTCTCACGAATCGAATCAAGAGGTTCCCGTTGAGTACAACGGACGTAGAGGGTGTTAATACCTTCCCTCTTGCGTAACCGACTCCCGAACCCGAATTTGGTTGCGATGACCATTTTCTTATCCCTTTCAAAGGTTTTATCGATATTTTCCTATTCCTTCCTTGGAATGAATAAAGTTCGGTGGCGACTCTGTTTCAAACAGTTTTTTCTGCGTCCATCGCGAGGATCGTATTTTTCGAGGTACGACAACTGCACCTTTGTGCAAATCGATTACACATGGCTTAACGTGACAAATTTTCAAAAACTTACAGCATGCATATCGATTTGCATAGTGTAAAAAGTGAAAGATCAACAAAGTTTTTTTAGGCAACATGTAGGTGCAAATCGATTCACATCAGTAAAAGACAGAAAATTCCTATAACATTTATGTCATGATCATGAAATAAGTATGCAATGACGTTTGATTGTTTGAGCATCTAAGACTTTAGTATTTGATAAGAATTGTCAATATACCTTCATGAAATGTCAATTGCTTGAGTCCAAAGTCTTGATCACAATGCTTTATCTTTGAAGATCATCTTTGCCTTCTTGTCACTAAGTTGTCTTCTTCATAGAGAAGCTTGACTTCTTTTTGTTGATGTGTTTGTCTTCATCAAAACTATAAACAATGACAAGAAGAACCCTTATTCACATATAGGTGATCCTGCAGTTGATTGAATATATAACTTCATTCATGGTATCAATGTTGAATAAGGGGGTCCTGCTTATTGGTTCTCTTTGGAGCGAATCATGTAGTGAAAAATTCAATAAGGGAGTCCTGCTTATTGGTTCTCTTTGGAGCGAATCATGTAGTGAAAAATTCCTTCTAATCAATTTTTTGGGATTTCTTGGGTTAAAATCTAGAGGGGTGCGACATCTTCTTTAATGACATAATTATGATTCACATTACTTGGAAAGAGGATTCTAGTTTGAAGGTAGTGGGGGATTCTAACCTTTGGTTTAAGTGGGTTGACTTGAAAGGGACTTTCCTTTTCTTCATGGGATTGATAACAAAGTGGTTTAGGGTCGTGGAGTGTTTTATATTCCTAAATCATGATGGTCTCTCATGAGTGTAGATTTTTCCCAAAAATAGTAGCTCGAAAATTCTTCCAAAATTATCCTTGTGATATCTATTTCCACTCCTCTTAAAGGATTGAGTGAGATTCCCACAAATATTAAGTTCAAGTAAAATTATATAACTAGGTTTGGAAAGGTTCTATCAAATACCTGAGTGAAGAAATCTTTCAGAGAAGGTTTAAATATTTGATTGTATGGTTTGTGACTTCTCAATAGGCTTGGCTCCATGTACCATGGTTAAATCACTTTCCTCCCTAGGATCATCTTCTTCTCTTTTTGCTTTTTATTTATAAACCCAGCGGTGAAAACATCCCTTTTTGGGATATCTTCAAATTTCTGACTTTTGGGAGAGGCCATGATGATACTTATGTCGAGATATTGAGAGCTTACACAATAAAGATGCTAGAAGAGATGAAATTTGAGATGCAAGAGATAATGAGAAGGCATGGATATTTATAGTGCATCTTTTGACGTTTTAATTGTGTATTTTTGGAAAACAATTAATAGAGATTATATAAATTGGAAATGAAAACAAAAAATATTCTAGATTAGGTGTGTTGATCGATTGGCTAATGGCTTCAATTAATTGGATGATCATATCTTTCAGGATTTTGAGTGTTCATCATCAATGTCAGGATTTAATTGCCTTGGGTCACACATTTAGCTTGGATATGATCTGAAAATATGAGCGTTAAACTTTTCTAATCGATTGCCTCATGTGCCAATTGATTGGGCTTTCATTAGTCAACCTCCTTTGTGCATTTTGGGCACTGTGATGGTTTTTTTATTGCTTTTCTACACCTCAGTTTAGCCTTATTCCACCTTTTTTTTTTGTAAAACACATAGAAAGTCATTTTTTGGTTAGTAGACATAATTTATCGAGATGGGCAAAGTTAAATCCATTATTTTAAAGGATTAAGCAAAGTTTTATGATAATTTAAACCTTACAATAGTGTACTACCTCATTTATCAGGAGGCCTTGATAAAACTTCCCCTAAAATGATAGCATCAATCACATTATGGTGTGTCCTTCTCTATGTATCGTTGGATAAGTCCATCACAAACATATTCACTAAACCTTCTATGAGGTAAAATGATCACCGAGGTTCATAAACATTGAGATGTCCTCAAAACTCTTGCTTTGATCATTGTTGTTGATCATTGTCGTTAAACATAAGCGGTGCATCTTAAACTCAAGTACCATAATCTTCAGAGGGAACCGTTCACCATCAATGTTGATCTCAAGGGAGCAAAAAGAATCTATCAAACACTCCATCGAGACCAAGAAGAAGGCGTGTCCATTAAATTAATGTGGCTTTCCTAACCAGACATCTCAGAAACATGAACATCCATCCCCCAAAACGTGGTTGAGCAATCTAAAAGCAAATAGAGATGATAAGCAGAGGCTAGCCTGCCTAGTTATGCTGCTCTTTATTATTTTGCACTATATGGTATGTTTGTACAACTAACTTCCTCGTATGTAGAATTATTTATCAAATATGAATGAAATATAGCAAGTTATGGAATATTCATTTCTTTACGATGGTGTACATTAATAGCTAGTCTGGGGTACGATCGAAGAGATTAGGGCTCCGACATAAAGACTTATGGGTGTTGTCATAAGTGTCTTACGCGTGCGACTACAACAATAAATTCCCCGCAGTCTAAAGCACTCACAACGAAATTCATGGGTGTTTTTGCAAACGCCTCGCATGTGCGACTTCAACAATCAATTCCCCATGGCAAAGAGAGTTAAGGGTGTTCTCGTAAATTCCTCGTGCGTGCGACTGCAACAATCAATTCCCATAGTTAGGGGTGATATCTCAAAAACCTCGCGCGTGCGACTACAATAATTAATTTCCCATATGAAATAACGATCCACCCCATCTGGCAGATAGTGACTCCAAAGGCCGCAGTGGTGTAGCGCGGTTTTCGTGACCGCCCACATCCGCCTGTGGATGGGATTGGGTGCTACTTTCTGATTTCTTATTTATCCTATGAAGCTGGAAAGGAAAGGGAAGTTATCTCAAACTAACCTTGCACGCAAATGTTTTACTGAACAAATGCTTAGAGATTGGGGAGTTCGGGGTCAGGTTATACAATGGGGAGTTGTTAATTACCCATCCTATACATGGTTATCCATGGGTTATTAACAATTTTCCTTATTACTTTCTACTTACTGGGGTTTATCTGTCGTAAATGGGAAAGTTTCTCCTTTGGGAAGGTTGAGAGATGTTGAAAAGATATTTTTGTTGTTTTCGGGTTTTTCGATATTTTTGGTAAGGTACTGGACCTAAGGTTTTTGTTTAGTGTGCTCGCTAAGATTTCGTAATCTTATGCCTACGTATTCCCGTTAAATAAAACAGGGAAATCAGAGCAATTGTAGTTCCTCCTATTTTATGGGAGGAAAGATTGAGATATGAATATCCAGGAAAAAACATCGGGTGAAAATAGAAGGAATATCCAAGAAAGCGTCGGATGTAAAGAAAAGGAATATCCGGGAAAGCGTCGGATGTTAAAAAAGAGGAAAGGGTTTTTCCTGTGTTTTTTTAGGAAACTTGAGGGTTTCTTGAGATCCAAAAAGAGGTGAGATTGTCCAAGTCTACTGGTATGAAAAAGTTTATCTTTGTATGATGCCCAAGAGGAGGCTGATGTTTTAAGGGATGAGAATTAACCCTAAATTGGTTTGATGTTTTGACTCTAGAAGACTGCTCTAACGAATGATGACTAGGTTCTGTTCATATACCTTTAAGAGGTCATCGGGTCCTTGTACTAAGCCCAAGAGAAGGCATAAGAACTTCTAAGAAGCCGGAAGGTCCTTGTACAAAGCCCAAGAGGAGGCTGGGGATGCTTTTAGGAAGCCTGTGGATCCAAACCTAAGAATGTTCAAGAAAGGTTTCACCGGGAATTAATCCTTTCTTGTGTGAACAATTCTAGAGTTTGAAGAAATTCAAGAGAAGTTTCACCGAGAATTAATCCTCTCTGGGGAAACTGAATTTCTTTGACAAGTTCTAATAGTGACAGTCTGAGAAAAGGTTCACTGGGAATACTGCCTTTCTCTTTGTTCCATATTGTTTAAGCCCAAGAGAAGACAAGACTGTATCTGGTAGTAATCCTATGGGGAACTAGTTTGACTGTATTAAAAGAGTGACCAACTGGCTTTACCTAATTCTAGACTTAGTTGTCGGGAAAAACTCTAAACAGATATACAAGTATATATACAGTTGATATATGACAAGTATTTAAAAGGATATGAAAGAAGGACTTACAGGTGAGCAAGCATCCAACAATACAGTTATTTATATAAAGCATGTAAATAAAAGCAGATAAAAACTTACAAGCGAGCAAGCTTCCATGCTGTAATGTTAGTTGTTCAAATAAATTGAAGAAAGTTTTTATAACAGTTATTGAATTTGAATTTAAATCACAAGAGAAAGTTGCTTTGAAGAGAAGCTATATGAATATCCGGGAAAACATCGGATTGCAGGAGAGACGTAAAAAATGAAAAGGTTGCAGATATGAATATCCGGGAAAACATCGAATTGAAAGAGATAAAATAAGAGGTTGAAAATATGAATATCCAGGAAAACGCCGGATGTAAAGAGACGATGAAAAAAAGAGAAGGTTGCTCGCTAAGACTTTACAGTCTTATGCCTACGTATTCTCAACGGGATCTTGAGAAATCAGAGCAGTCGTAGTTCACCCTTATAGGGCACGAACTACAGAAAATAAAGTTTAAATCGCACAGTGGCGAGAGGGGAAGTTTAACCTAAAGTTATCATGCTTATTTGAAGATCCTAATGTCTATCTTATTCCAAACCTAATCGAAAATTAAGTTCGAACTAAGAGATCCTAAGGGAACATGCATACGTGGCAAAACATCACGGAAAATACATACACGGCAAAACATTGTGTGTGAATCATCAACACATAAAATTAACAGACAATCACGGCAAAACATCGTGATAAAATAAAAGCATATACACGACACGACAAAACATCGTGAGTCAGATTAATTACGGAAAAGCAACATCAAGAATTAATCAGATAAAGATACGTGGCAAAACATCGCGGATAAAAATAGAGGTACACGGCAAAACATCGTGTAACAGATTAAACTGTCAAAAAGTTACAGAATATACATGGAAAAAACATCATGTGATAAATTATACATGGAAAAGCATCGTGACAGATAAAAATATACACGGAAGAACATCGTGGATAAAAACAGAGGCACGCGGCAAAGCATCGTGAGACATACAGAAAAAATACAATCACGGGAAAACATCGTGAGATAAGAGCATATACACGGCAAAACATCGTGACAGAGAAAAAATACAATCACGGAAAAAACATCGTGAAATAATCAAGGCACAACATCAGGATTTAATCGAGGAAACAAGCAAGTCACGAAATAAAATGGGGCAACAAGAAGAATTATCAATTAATTTAAATATTAATATTTAATAAGATTAACTAATAATTTAATTAATCAATATTAAATAAAAATATCTAAATTAATTAATAATTAAATAATATTTTTTATATTTTTAAATATTTATTAATCTAATTAAAACTATAAATAAGAAAATTAAAAATAAATAATAGAGAAATATGAAAGAGAGAAATATATGTGTGAGGGAGAGATTGTGAGAAAATAAAGTTAGAACATTGTTTAGGTGTGAATGTAAGTGTAACATTTGCATCTATTTATAGTAAAATCAAGACTGGGAGATGAAGATTATGATGTAAGCAACATGATGTCATAAGTTTGAATGACTCTTGAAGCACATGTTCTTGAAGATTGAATGAAGAATATTGAAATTTGAATGTTGAAAAATGTTTGAATGTTAAATAAAAATTGTTTTGTATTTAAAGTGTGAATTATTAACATAGAAAAAGAGAAAAGAGAAATGTTAGGAAAAAGAGAAGAATGTTAGCACTTTTGTGAAATATGTGAGACTAGTAGTGTAAAAGAGAAACTAGTAGTGTATAAATAATAAAACAAATATTATATTATATATTATAATAATATACTTAATATAATAAACAAATTTAATATAATAAAAAAATTTAATAAAAATAAAGTTATTAAAATCTTGATTAATTAATAAATTAATTAAAATTGGAACCGAAATCGGTAAAAAACGATAAAAACTGTCCGTATCGAAGTGTCCAAAACAATAAAATGAACACACCAAAACGACCAGCAAAAAATATACGTTTTAAAAAAATACAGCATTTTGTCAAATTTTGAAATTGATTTTACTCGCTAAAATGGCTCAGACGGGTCAGAAACATGATGACCAGAAAGTCAAAAAATTAAAATAAGCACACCGGGTTAAAGTACGCGAAAAATAGATTAAAAATGATGTCTGAAAGTTCAATTTTAAAAACTGCCAGGATACCGACTTTTTTGCACAGTTGACTTTTCAGTTTGACCAAAAATACCAGAAAACTTAACATGTTAAATCCGGCTAATAATTCAAAAAATATTCATGAAGAAAATATATGATATTATATGCAGACGACACAGTATGAAAACATAGACAGATGAAATGAGAAAAAATAAAAACGCCTGGTCAAAATTTAGGATATGACAAGTGGGTTGGCCACAAATCGACCTCATACCATGTTTTCACCTGGGCGGGGGAAATGCAACTGAAATTTGGCCGAGAACGGCCCTAAAGACGTCTAATAAACTTCACGGGAATATCTTGTAAGTTCGAACGAAATCCAGAGCTCTACGCGCGGGCTCACACAAATATACCTCGGGCATGTAAAATAACATTATTATATATATATATATATATATATATATATATATATATATATATATATATATATATATATATATATATATATATATATATATATATATATATATATGTGTGTGTGTGTGTGTGTGTGTGTGTGTGTGTGTATATATATATATATATATATATATATATATATATATATATATATATATATATATATTTCCATTTCAAAGGTACATTACGCGTAGTACAAAAAAAAAACGGACAATATGGCTAATCCAACAGGGAAACCACCTCCTCATCTTTGGGCATTTTGATTTGGGCAAACTACTCCCTCGAAACACGTAGAGGATGGTGAAAATACTCCATTTGCTGCAAGGCATTTTCAAAAGACTGCGAAACTTCCCCAAGGCTAGTGGTCGTACAATTGGTCAAGCGTTGAGTTAAAGAAGAATTCTCAATCCGCATAGACTTTAGCTTTCCTTCATCTGTTGAAAGAGACGCCTTAGTAGAATTCAAAGTGTCTTAGACATGAACTAGATATTCATCCTTCCGTGCCACGCTCCTTACCAGAAGAGTTACCTGGTCGGCAAGAGAACTAGGGAGATTAAGGGGGAGAAAACGTCACTTATCCCAGTAAGAGAGGTGTAACTTGTCTGTATTTCCTACATGTACGTATCCTCCTGAAGTGTTTGATTGCAATCACTTTATTCCAGTCGTTGTTTTTCCTCATGTTGCTAGTCAGACCAAAGAGCATCCTAGAAACCAGTTCCACCGAGGGCCAAAGCAGTAGATGTGCATTGAGTATATTGCGCCCGAGTCACTAGTTCTTCATCCAGAGCATACCCGAGCATATTTGCCAAAAATGATCAATCATTCTTTAAAGGAGGAACCTGTAGCGGCAAAAATCGTGAGTGTAAGCTATTGATTAACTTAACACATAAATCAAGAGTCGCCACCACACTTTTATTTTATCCAAAAAGGAAAAAGAGCGAACAAAACCTGAACAAGTTCTGAACAAGAACAAGTAAACAAAGATTGGGTAAGAGGGTTGGTTACGCTAAGGGAAGGTGTTAGCACCCAAAACGTCTATAGTACTCTATAGGAACCCTTTTAAATATCTACACTTTTTTGGTTTGAAAAGGTTTGTTTGAAAAGAGATTGAGTAGATGAGAAGAGAAGTATTTTTTAAGATTTTTGTGTTTGGAGAGACTTATCGCCTCATTCCTACGTACCCACAAAGTGCAATATAGGATCAAAACCTCGTAATTCGTGGTATAAATAACAAAATAGGTTTGTTATGGTTGATTTTAAATGTAAAGACAAGTCTAAACTTATGAAAAAATTTTAAGGAAAAGTGCACAAGGGCACAAAAGAGGGTAAGTGAGTTTGGTGTTTTTTAAAGTCTTTTGAAAAAGGTGTCAATATGCTTATGTAGTTTAGCCTTTATTAAGAAATGAAAAGAAAATGGTAAAGTCACTTGACAAAGTCAAGGTTTGATTATGAAAGAGGTGAGAGTTTGAAAACAATAAGGTTTTGAAAAAAGGGAGAAGATTTTGAAGATTGAAGAATGGGTGGAGAAGAAGTGACTATCCTAAAGCATAAAGTAAAATCTAAGGATAAGAAAGATCTAACCACAAATGTAGTTATCTTCACCATAAACCAAGCAAAAGCACAAAGCTCCAAAGTCTTCAAACCATAATTCCAAAGCAAAGGGAAAAGGTCCTAGTTCTAAGTCCAAGGATCCAAGAATAACATTGAAGTCCAAGGTCTAGGTTCAAAATTCCATGTCCAGTGTAAAGGATAATAGCCATAGTCCAAGATTAGAAGCACAAGTTTTTTTGAGGTTTTGGCCTTTATTAATGTTTTTGGTCCAAGTGGACAAAGAGAAAAAGGCATAAGCATAAGCATATGGTCCAAGTGGACAAAATGAAAATGACATAAATGTAAACAAGATATGATATGATATAATGACATAAAAAGAAAAGAGAGATAGGGAGCAAGAAGGAAACATAAAGGTAAGGTTAGAAGTTAGTGATTAGTTGTTAGAACAAATGATCAATAATGATTGAATAGTGCACTTAGGTCAAGGTTAATGAGAACTCATTAGAGGATTGATAAGACCAAAACCTCCTAACAACAAGTCTCATAAGTATTGAACCAAAAGACAAATAATCAACCATCCTTGGGCTTGAAAACATAAGTTTGGGCCACGAATGATCATTTTCTGATGTGTGACATATGTGCGCTATGTTAAGCAATCGCCAAGTGACTTATATAGAAGTCACCCTACTCGAGGCTGGTCAATAACAATGTTAGTGCTAATGCATGTTAGAGAAGTGATATGTAGATCACTATCCGAAAGCAATACCGTACGAAAAGAAAATAGGTAGTGGTATTATCTTGATCAAGATGTTTCATCAATTTATCAAAGGTAACTTATCACTAATCCAAAGTACGGAGAATTATCTCAATGATCATTCGTCCATAAATTTGAAATGATGAAGATTAAACATCCTTGACAAATCAATAATCTATGATATGTAAGATTTTCATCGATCAAAAGAAAAGAGTTATAGATGAAGAGAAAGCCAAATTAAACCACAAAATTATGTGATCTAAGGCTAAGAACAAAGGGAAGGGGTTAGAAATGAAGAAACAACCAAAACAATCCAAAAAATAGGTGAAAAACACCATTTTGTCTCAGGGTAATCGATTACCTAAAGCTGGTAATCGACAACCACTATAAAAACAGCAGAAAAATAGCAAAAATTCAGCATTCCTTCAAAATTCAGCATGATCAAGGAATGGATTGTGCACGAAATTTCAATGTAAACAACAGTAAATACACCAATTGAAACATAATTTGCAAGATCCAGAGATCAAGCAACAAGAATTATTAAAGGATCACATTGTGGAAGATGAATCAAGAATAACAATGGTGGAAAATGAGATTACCACTCCAAATCTGAAAATTTCTTCAAATTGCTTCAAGATGCAAACTCCAAAGCCTTGATCTACAAGAATTGATGAAGAAAACAAGTTTGGATGAAGGTTTAGCTCAAAGTTGAACAAGATTCAATGTGAAAACTTGTTAACTTTCAAAAGAAGAAAAGTGAGCTTTGAGTGAATTTTGTGGTTCGGCAGAGAATTTGCAAGAGGTTTCTCGGCTATCAAAAGCTTCAAGAGAAATTTTAGCAAGGTGAATTTGGCTATCAAAAGTTTGAAGAATGAATGAAATGAGGGTTCTATTTATAGAGTTTAGGTTGGGAATTTTGGTGGCTTGGAGTTTGGTTTGGAACCAAAATTAGGCTTAGAATTTGAATTTGGAGGGAAAATCAAGATCAAGTGGTGATTAGTGAAGGTGCATGGTGGGAATTAATTGTGATTATGTAGGGGAATTAAAATGAAGTGATCTAGAATATTCTCAAATGATGAAATTTGAGCCAAATGTGGCAGAATTTGAATTTGCTGATTTTTTTCAAATTTTCCACGTGGTAATCGATTACCCATATAATGGTAATCAGTTACTTCAGTGAAAAAACGGGAAAATTGCCTTTTTTGTTGCACTGTCTTGGCTCTGGCTCGATTCTTTTTGCTTGTCAAAGAAGGCACGAAAATAAACACATGAACCATGGAGTCTCTTGAATAATAATCAATTAAATCTTGGAAACTCTTGATCAGATGATTTTGAATTGTTCACATATCAACTTTGACTTTGTTCAGATGAATTTCATTCGAGCTGAGGGACTGGTATTTGATATCCTTGATCCAAATCCTTCCTGAAAAAGTTAGTAAAAGGGAAACAAACATATTTTTTGGATCTTGATTAAATATTTGTAAACATAAGCAAAGAAAGGCAAATAAGAAACGCACAGATGCTCGGCGATCCCTGCAAGGCATAAACCCAAAGAAGAGAGGGATAAAGGAACCAAAGCATGTTCTTGTTTGTGGTATAAGATGCAAATGAGATGTGAATGATATGTGGAATCTTAGGGGTAAAAAATTAGGGTCTTACAGCTGCTCATATTTAAGTTTCTTCTATCTGGAGATATGAAGGTTGAAAATTAGTCTCGACAAGATTGAAGATACTTAAATACAAAAAACCAATTTTTAGCCCTGAGATACCACAAGATGATATGAATGCAAAGGATCAAACACTCTGCGGGGAAACTTAAAACAAGGGATTTACGTTAAATTGAGTGAGATGACGTGAAAAGACACGCCGGGGAACACAAGCTATTTCTGGAGATCTGTCAAGGTGACAAGAAGTATCCATCAATAGTTGGAAAGAGATGGACAAGACCCTGGAAAGACAAGTAGTGACATCCAAGAATAGCATTGGATGGAAACTATGAACGAGACAAAAGTATGTAAATAGATGTCCAAGAATGGCATTGGACAACAACAAGAAAGTTTCTGGTAAAAACAATGACGTCATCCAAAAATAGCATTGAATGGAGGTAAAAAACACTATATTGGGGATAAGATATCCAAGAATGGAATTGGATGAAAGGAACTACAATATTCAAGAATATCATTGAATGGGGCAGCAACAAACATCAGAGACATCCAAGAATGGCATTGGACGGAGAAAAACTCAACTGACAATATATCAATCAACATCCAAGAATAGCACTGGATGACAACAAACTTCCATTTGAAAAACTTCACTGGGGACACCCAAGAATGGCATTGGATGACAAGGGTAAACATTAGAGATATCCAAGAATAACATTGGACTCGATTGGGGAAAAGGTGTCCAAGAATGACATTGGACAGAAGAAATCACAACATCCAAGAATGACATCGAATGGAGTGAGAAAAGTTACATAGAAAACATCATAATTATCCAAGAATGGCATTGGATAAAAAGAGTTCATGATATCCAAGACATGCATTGAATAAAGTAAGAAAGAATTTTCAGGAATGGCACTGAAAGTAAAGGTAAATCACTACATTCAGGAATGTCATTGAATGATAGTGAGAAAGACATCCAAGAATGGCACTGAATGCAAAGGAGAAAACTCATTCAGGAATGACACTGAATGAACAGGTAAAACTTTCAGGAATGACACTGAAGGATATCCAAAAGAAATCTGGCGGTGATTACAAAAGAGAGGTAAAACTTCCAGGAATATCATTGGGAGAAACAAAAGGAACGAGATATCCAGGAATGACACTGGCGATCGAAAGAGACAGACATCCAGGAATGGCACTGGAGTGAAAGAAAAATAAAGATCCAAGAATAACATTGGAATGAAAGAAGATAAACATCTAACAACAAGACTAGATGCATAAGGAAACAACAACATCCAGGAATAACACTGGGTGAAAAGATAGGTAATCGTTTTGGTAGGCGCCAAGTAAGTTGGACTTTGATCACAAGGTAAGATGGTGATAACAATATGACCTCGGGAAATGCATATGAGCACGAAACACTCTTCGTGCTATGCGAATCTTTCTATGTATGATATATGAATAATTTATGTATGCAATGCAGATGATTGGGATAACTGAGATAGACTCATTTGTGAGGGAAGAAAAGAACTTTGATTCCTCAATACAGGGAACACTGCCCGCTCTGCTTGGAGAAAAGATGTTGAACATATCCCTGTCACACTTATGAATTGTATTAACTGGTCTTTTGAGGAAAGACATCTTGAGGATTATTGAAGAAGACTGCCCCAGATTAATTGACTGATGAGGATAAATTGATCATAGCTTCAGTTTGACTACTGCAGGGGAAAAAGATTGATCTTGACTCCAATTCTTGAAATGAATGTTGAGGATAAACTGATCATAGCTTTAGCTTAACTATTGCTGGGGATGAACTGATCATGGCTTCAGTTCTTATAATGACTGTTGAGAAGGCTAAACTCAGTATGGGTCTTGAAAGAGATCTTCTGGTTAACCAATTCTGAGAATAACTTGTACTGAGCTATAAATCTTGAATTAATTCACAACAGGATCTAGAAGTGATGTGCCCCTGATAGGATCACTGACCAAGTTTCTCAACTGTTTAAAATTTCTTGATGAGGAAAATTTGTCTGCAAATAAGACCATTTATTTATGATAATTTAATGCAAAGCTCGTGCAATTTTGAAATCAGAAATCATTTTTAGAATGATATTATTGATGTATAGCAAATGAATCACTTGTCAAAACACAATGGTTTAGACATTCAAAATGAAAAAGAAAGCAAATGTATGACATTAAAACAAACGATTGGCAACAAACTTAGGAGTCAAATTACGCAACCTTGCTATGGTATGCTTTTAAAAGAAACCTGGCTTCAATTAGGTCTTTTGAGGGTTGTAACATGGTCTGGTTCACGGCTTTCGAAACAAAAGATATAGGCTCAAAGTTTATTTGTACCCAACCCATTCTTTGTGATGATCTTCAGTCCTATGTTCAGTCAATTCAACCTATGCATTCAGGTTCCAAGCGATTTTGGAATTGCAACACAATTATGATGATGACTCAAGGGCCAAGGGATTTTTTTTTTAGATGGCAATCACTTTTTCTTACAACATTTTGTTGTTTTTGATAAGGACCCCAGCCAACTTGTTTTGTCTTTGAAGATTTTGGTAACCTCTTGATTATTTTTTTTGTTATCCCTAACTTTTGCCTGAACTGTGTCATTTGAGCTTACATTCAGCGGGATGCCCAAATTTTTGCCTAAGTCTCCTTCATAGGTTTTGACTTAGCGGGCTTTTCATTTGATTTTTTTTCTCTTTCTTTTGAAAGATAGTGACTGCCTGACTTAATGATTACAGTGAACCATCATTGGCTTTTGATTTGAAAGACATCTTCGACACTTCTTTGATGTGTGCAAAGGAAAGCTTGTTGTCGCTCCCAGTATTTTCATCCAGGTACAAACGCGAGAGTGACGTGGGAAAACAGAGTCGCCAGCCGTGTAAATTTATCCCAGGAGAGGGAAAGGGAACACCGCATAAACCTTAGGAAGAGGGAAAGGAATGGTCATCGCAACCATAGCCTGGGTTCGGGAGTCGGTTACGCGAGGGGAAGGTGCTAGCACCCCACGCGTCCATCGTACTCGATGGGATCCACGCTTGTTGTCTATTCTAAGGGTGAGTTATACTATCATCTAGGGCTGTACTAAGACTGGGAGGGGAAAGACAAAGACTGACTCGGTAGGACGTCAACGTCCTAGGCCTACGTACCCCCTTTGTGCAATGGGGAATTCAGAGTCAACGTAGTTCGGACCCAGTTCTTTTTATGTTTTTTATGAGCGACGTTAAGTTCGCGTCCGGCAGTTAGGGTCGATGCCTGTTTGCGACTCAGACGGAAGGTAACGTGCCCTTTTCGAAAATAGCCTTTAAGTTGAAGGTCCCGAAGGACAAAAAGGTTTGAAGTTGGTTTGTGTTTTTTAGGACAGAAGTGGCTTAAGTTAGTTCCTAAGCTGCATTGCACCAAAGTCAAGGGCACAGGGGCGAATACTTAACGCATCGTCCCAAGACAGGACGCTCGCTAAGCACTCTAGAAAGATGAGAGGAAGCCCCTCATTTCTCATTCCTCACGCTTAAGACTTGTGTGCATTACACCTTATTATTATTAAGTATTTTAAAGAAATTTGAGATGAGAAGAGAGAAGACACAAGGGTAACTCTAAGGGATACTATGAGTCCTAAAGTTATCATGCATGGGTGACCTACGGTTAGTGAGGTTCAACCTAAACCCTAAAGAAAGAAGATAGGAGAGAAAAAGGTAAGGGTGACCATGGATACTTATCCATACCCTTAAAGAACTTTCCTTAGTCCCTGCATAAAAGGTTAGTGAGAAACAGTCGTAAATAAGAGAAACGAGGAGAATGAAAATCAAGCAATGGCAAACAATAATTAGAACCATTCAACCATGAACTTAGAAATCAAAGGAGCACCCCTAAAGCAAATGGCACAAGTGCCTTTCGAACAAGATAATCAGATAAGATCAAAGATGCACACCCAAGAAGATCTCAAGTGAAAGTAAATCAGATAATTAGAAAAGTGACTCCTAAAATTCCCAAATTAATCATTAAAGTTCCTCAACCAGAGGCAAACAACATATGAAAGGTCCCTGCAAAAATCCAAAATGTTAGTCATTCAAATGATCATACAAAACTCAAGTAAGGGATAGGATTCAATGTGCCAAAGAGAAGGATCTAAATGCAATATGAAATAAATTTAAAAATGAAAGAAAAATATTTTTAAGCACCTTAGAATGTTGATGAATGAATGCAAAAAGAACGGATGAAAAAAGTTTTGTAGATGAAGAGAATCAAAAATGAGGAAATTCAAGTATGCATTGGATGTGTAATTGAAAAGGAAACGAATTAAACAATTAATTTAAATGATAAGAATAAAATAAAAATAAAAAAATAAAATTTGTAAAAATTTTATAAATTAATAAAGATGATGTATGATTTTTATAATGATTTTAAAATGCAATTTACTATTTTAAAAATTAAAATATGAGAAGGTTATGAATTAAAATGACAAATAATATGAAAATAGGATGGGGGCGTGAACAGCAATAAAATGAAGAGGAAAATGAATTGGGCTACCAAGTGGGGGGGTGTGTATAGCACGGCCCACTAATTAGTCAGCGAAATAAACCAAATAAAAACAATAAAACTGGGGGTGCATTAAGTATAAAAGTAAACTGGAAAAGGAGACTGGGCTTAAGGTTGAGGGGTGCGTATAGCACCCCAGCCCACTAAACCAATCAGCAAACAAAAAAAAATAAAAAATTAACACTGTGCTCGTGCCATGTGCAGGGGGCGTGACTTTTTTAATGTGCTGGCGTCGTCTTGTCCACATGATGCATCCAACACCTTGAATTAAGTCAACCACAATAAAAGTATTTAAAAGGACATTACCTGGTTGGATGTGCATGGTAGTAACGATGGGTGCATAAACATGTAATTCCTAATTAAAATTCAGGAAAAAAAATAAGACAGAAAATACGTGGCCTCGCCTGGACCGTTGGATCGTGCGCATCAACGGCCAGGGCTTCTTCTTCCTCCTTGCGTGGGCTCGCCGGACTGGTTTTTCCGACCGCCACCGGAGTTAGGGTTCCGGCCCCTACTCCGGTCACCTGCAAACTACAATTGCCCAGAAATTTCGTGCGAGTACACCATTCGACCCAGAAAAACGCAAGGGATTCAAATATGGCCTCCAAATTCACAAATAATTAACACATAACAAAAAACGAAGGGATTAGTGTAAGGGTTCAAAACTTTAAACTCACATAACAGGCCATACACGCATCCATAATTAAAAGTAATTATATCAGAATGATCAGTGGGAGTCACACAATCTTATGCATATCAAAAAAGAAAGTTTCGTGATCATGCAAAAAGTGGATAACCTGAGATGGCACGGTCTGAATTCTTGCTTTTTGCTGCAAATGGAGGTTGATCTGCACTCTATAGATTACCAAGAGAAGCTTTGTGGAAGAAGTTAGAAGAATCTCCTTGTGGATCGTGAGTTTTGGTGAGAAATCCTCTTTTAGGGTTTTCTTGAGAACTCCTCCAATTTCACGTGCATGAGCCCTAACCAGTGCATCTTTAGGTTTAAATAAGCTAGGGTTTTCAGTTGAATACGAATTGGGCCTGGGTAATTCCATGTTTAATGATTTTTGAATTATTTTGGAATTTTGCATTATGTTGAATAAGTGAAAAATACATTCCTTCCATGCCCTTGAATTCATCATGGATCACTTGTATCTGAGTTGCTAATCACACCGCTTTTAACTTGGGCCTTGAGAACAAATGGTTTATGAGTTTTAGACATTTTGGGAAATTTGAATAATGGAAAAAAAAGTGAATAATAATCCATGGAATTTCTTCATTCTTGGGTCAAAAATAATCTTCAAGGCATGTCTTTTAATATTGGCATGTGGCATGAAGCAATGGAATTGATTATAGGTCACTATGCCCAAAATTGTGAAAATGGCATCATGAAAAACCCTAAAAACCACTTTGCCTTCTTTTGATCATAACTGGAGTTTCACAAATGATATGGAGACCCACTAGTACTTGTTGGAAAGAGGAGAAAAAGATCTTCAACTTTCCTGTTGGAGAAAAATTCATCTGAAGCTTCTTTGATGGTGTAAAGTTAAGTTGAAGGTGGTGTAGAAACTTGCCAAAAATGGAAACTTTTCATTATAGGTCACTTTCCAAATTTGGAAACTTTGCACCAACTCCTGATTCTTGACAAATATGTATGAAACTTGACCCCTGGGGGCCATATGAGGATGTGAGACCTTGAAATCCCTGAAGAGAACCTCAGAATTTCACAGTTGACTTTTCTCCTTTCACTGTTGACTTTTCCCCAAATTCAACTGATTTTCAATCAATTGATCAATTGAACCCCTTATTAATCAAATTGATGGACAATTTTCCATTCCTAGATACTTAAGGACCCAAGGAATACCATGGAATCAAGTCTTGCCCAAAAAATCAGAAATAAACTGACTTTATAGCAAACCCTAGTTGTGGTACCCTCGGTCTAGGAGGAAATAGCACAGTCTCCAAATCCAAATTCCTCTGAATATGATGTGTATCCTCTCCAACAAAGATAAGATATGCCATTTGATGATGATAAAAACCCAAGGAGCTTGCCTATTGGAGCAATAAACCCAAGAATTTCAAACACCCTAATTCATGCACTGGTTAGGAGAGAGTGATCCCTTGAGATCCCTTGCCACTTGTGAACTCTTGATGATGTAGTAGACCAGATAAGACTTTTTTGAACTGCCTCAGGCACCTTGACGCCATGCTAATGATATGCACACATGATAATGCAGAAAAAATGAAATGAAATATAAGCCAGTTAGTAAAAGGTAAGGAGGGCAAATTTTGGGGTGCAACAGCTGCCCCTATTCAATCAACTTGGTCCTGAGTGTATGATAGCGACCGCTTTCAGATAATCAGGATGCACGGAGATTGAATACCAACGAACCCAGAAATTTGCAATCCTTCACTGGAGATTTAGTTAAAAATGCTGCTATGTTGGGCATAAAACGAAACAAACTTTCCGAAGTTATGTCATCTCTGCTGATAAAGAGAACCGACGAAGTAAATCTTCAAAAGGCTGTTATCTCTGCTGATAAAGAGAATCTAGCAAAATAGATGCCATCCCTGCTGACAAAGGGAAACTGACGAAAGAAAATCTCCAAAAGATTGTTGTCCTCTGCTGATAAAGAGAATCTAGCAAAATAAATGCCATCCCTGCTGATAAAGGGAAACTGACGGACGAAAATCCTCAAAAGATTGTTGTTCCCTGCTGATAAAGAGAATCTAGCAACATAAATGTCATCCCTGCTGACAAAGGGAAACTGCGAAAGAAAATCCTCCAGAAGATTGCTACCTCTGCTGATAAAGAGATACTAGCAAACTAATGCCATCCCTGCTGATAAAGGGAAACTGACGGACGAAAATCTTCAAAAGATTGCTACCTCTGCTGATAAAGAGGTACTAGCAAGTTGATGCCATCCCTGCTGATAAAGGGAAACTGACGAAAGAAAATCTCCAAAAGATTGTTGTCCTCTGCTGATAAAGAGAATCTAGCAACATAAATACCATCCTTGCTGACAAAGGGAAACTGACAAAAGAAAACCTTCAAAAGATTGCTGTTCTCTGCTGATAAAGAGAATCTAGCAACATAAATGTCATCCCTGCTGACAAAGGGAAACTGACGAAAGAAAATCTCCAAAAGATTGTTGTCCTCTGCTGATAAAGAGAATCTAGCAACATAAATGCCATCCCTGCTGATAAAGGGAAACTGACGAAAGAAAATTTTCAAAAGATTGCTGTCCTCTGTTGATAAAGAGAATCTAGCAACATAAATGCCATCCCTGCTGATAAAGGGAAACTGACGAAAGAAAATCTTCAAAAGATTGTTGTCATCTGCTGATAAAGAGAATCTAGCAACATAAATGCCATCCTTGCTGACAAAGGGAAACTGACGAAAGAAAATTTTCCAAAGATTGCTGTCCTCTGGTGATAAAGAAAATCTAGCAAAATAAATGCCATCCCTGCTGACAAAGGGAAACTGACGAAAGAAAATCTTCAAAAGATTGTTGTCCTCTGCTGATAAAGAGAATCTAGCAACATAAATGTCATCCCTGCTGACAAATGGAAACTGACGAAAGAAAATCTTCAAAAGATTGCTGTCCTCTGCTGAAAAAGAGAATCTAGCAACATAAATGCCATCCCTGCTGACAAAGGGAAACTGACGAAAGAAAATCTTTCAAAGATTGCTGTCCTCTGCTGATAAAGAGAATCTAGCAAAATAAATGCCATCCCTGCTGACAAAGGGAAACTGACGAAAGAAAATCTTCAAAAGATTGCTGTCCTCTGCTGATAAAGAGAATCTAGCAACATAAATGCCATCCCTGCTGACAAAGGGAAACTGACTAAAGAAAATCTTCCAAAGATTGATGTCCTCTGCTGATAAAGAGAATCTAGCAACATAAATGCAATCCCTGCTGATAAAGGGAAACTGACGAAAGAAAATCTTCAAAAGATTGATGTTCTCTGCTGATAAAGAGAATCTAGCAACATAAATGCCCTCCCTGCTGACAAAGGGAAACTGACGAAAGAAAATCTTCAAAAGATTGTTGTCCTCTGCTGATAAAGAGAATCTAGCAACATAAATGCCATCCCTGCTGACAAAGGGAAACTGACGAAAGAAAATCTTCCAAAGATTGTTGTCCTCTGCTGATAAAGAGAATCTAGCAACATAAATGCCATCCCTGCTGATAAAGGGAAACTGACGAAAGAAAATCTTCAAAAGATTGTTGTTCTCTGCTGATAAAGAGAACCTAGCAACATAAATGCCCTCCCTGCTGACAAAGGGAAACTAACGAAAGAAAATCTTCAAAAGATTGTTGTTCTCTGCTGATAAAGAGAATCTAGCAACATAAATGCCATCCCTGCTGACAAAGGGAAACTGACGAAAGAAGATCTTCAAAAGATCGCTGTTCTCTGCTGATAAAGAGAATCTAGCGACATAAATGGCGACTTCACTGGGGATAACGTGAAAAAAAACTTTTGGTTTAAAGCACCTCTGGCAAACAAAATATGTCAAGCAAGAACGGGATTTCACAGAAGAGAAGGGCCAAACAAAGGCAAATTCCCAACCGTTTCAAAATCTACTGGTAAGATGACTCCGCTGGGGAAGGAGAAGTCTAAAAGACTCTGCCGGGGAGCACAAGTATAAGGAACGCATCTCTCCAAAAAAAATCTCCTGAGTTATGCCATCTCTGCTGAGAAAGAGAATTGGCAAAGAAAGTATCAATCCTGGCTTATGCTTCAGATGCAAATGAAAATGCTACGTGCTAGAGGATGCAATGCAGATGCTTATGATATGCAAAAAAAGGGTCCCTCCAGCAAAATAAATGCTGGAGAGAAAAGACTAATTTAGCCGGGGATGACAAAAATAAATTGTCCTCTGAATCCAAGAACTCTCCTGAGAAGGATCACTCCGACCGGATCTTTGGATCAACAACTTCTGCTGGGGATGAAATTCCAAAAGAACATCCGCTCTACTGGGGGTTATACATAACTCTTTGAAAAGGGAGGTCACGGCCTGAATCAGAAGAGTGCCCAAATGTCACCTGGTTTAAAAACCTGCTAGGGATGTCAACCACCGTTGGACAAACTGTTGCGAGGATTACCACCAAACTCTGCTTGGGGGAGCGGTAAATGCTAACATCCACCCTGCTAGCGGATAACATCAAGCTTACTTATCTGTTGAGGATCAGATCGCACCGTTGCTGCTGAGAAAAACATTTCAGAGGAAAATAAGTGTTCAGACTTGGTGGGGAAATAATGTCTTGATCCAGAGAAAATACTTCTCAAGTCTCCTGCTGGGGGAGGTTTGCTCTGCTGAGGAGAGGTGCAATCTCAATGCTGGGGAGAGCAACCTGCTGGGGGAGTACAATGCTGCTGCCATCCAATCCTGACTTGTCTTTGTGGTCATAAACGGCTCTCTGAACTTTTCGCTTGCCCCAGACCACCAGGTCTATTGGAAGAAATCGTCTCGAGAGGATTTTACAGAAGACCGGGCGTTCGCACTTGTCGCACCCTAATTTTTGACCCTAAGATCCCCCGCCTTGCTCTTTGCATAGCATCTTTAGGTCATACATTATTTATGTGCGTGCCATATTACTAACAGGTTTATGCAAGAACATGAATTTCAAGTGTAGACGATATTTACCCTCATAGTCAAGTATTTCAGGGGGATAACCAGTGGACCTGATCTCGTAGTAGTCCCAGGGATACTATCTGATTTTTGAAGCCCTTTCCTCATTTCTGGGTCATCCTTGGATCCATATTGTGGGTCATTTGGAACCCAAATTATAAAAGGTTCAAGCATTATCTCAAATTCCATCCTTCAAAATTACAAAACGTATAGTCCTTTTGTTTGTCAAATTTCTCCGAGCATGTATTTTGTTCATTTGAAAGTCGAAAGAAGCCTATGAGAATTGCTAGGAATTCAAGTAACAAAGGCCGATTACATCATCATACCATTAGTACCGCTCCAAGATTAAAAGAAGAAATATGCAATTTGACTTGTCATTGAAGTCAGAGAAGTTACAAAAGGATTGGTCACGAAATCATGCAAAGAACATTACGGTAGGAGCACATTCAGATAATTCAATTTGGTGCTACAATTATTGGGTGGAGGAAAGACATGACCCTAGAGGCGGCGAAGTCAGGGCGTAAAAGCCTCAATACCTTTTCTATATTCAGTATATATAAAAAAAACATTTAATATGCACACGTGGGACTCATATCAAGGGATTTCTATGTGGCTATGGGATCCAAGATATTACTGTTGGCAGCTGCTTACAATTAAATATTGCAACATGTTTATGCGTATGACGACAAATTATTAAAGGCAGCCAAAGGTATAACAAATCACTGCTGGTCTCTACATCATCATCCAAAAGAATTGACAATAATCTCATTACAAAGTATAGATGGAAGATTCTTTCCAAATTACATTCAAAGATTCGATAGGAAAATAAACAAGTCGATTTGATGATGACGCAAGGATAACACTACGTGTTTATTACAAAAGATGCCAGGTTTGCTATTTGATATCAGTATCTAATGATGGAAATTTCCCAAACGAAAGTCACAAAAACAAACCGTAACTTTCAAATTCAACCAACACAGGCCCTCATCACCCCCATCCACAGCTTTTGAATCTCAGCTTTAAGGAAGAACGGATTACCAAATCACCTCGAATCTAAACTCCGACAAAGCCTAAATCTATCAAGCTTCGAAGCAGCCGTTGAGTCTTTTCTTCATGCTCGCATTCATCATCCAAGATGTCATCTTCATTTCCTACAAAACCAGAATCATGTTGTTCATTATTTGAAAATACAAGAAGCACATTAGACATTATCTGATATCACAATTGGGAGAACCCAACAACTCAGGCCGTATTTGATGCCATTTTAATCCCTCCTTTGGTTTACCTTGCTTATACTGAGCTGATATCAAGAGGAATACTCCATAGATAGGCCTCTCCTTTGTATAGTACCAGACCTTACACAAAAAGAAATCAATATCGAATTATCAATAATGTCCTGTTCTTACCATGAAACAACATTTCAAATAAACAACTGCAACACCGTTCAAACTGTGACGACAACATAAAAAAAATTTCAACATACAGACACTTAGAGCCTAAGTTGATGGTTGTTAGCTCACCCGGTGTTTACCTCACACGATATCCAAATGATGATGTTATTGTACCCTGGTTCTCACCACCTAATGTTACAACATCAGCAAACCGTGCCATGGAAATCGACTCCGCCTCCAGGATCATTGATAGATCCGAAGTGGCAACCAGGTTTTGAAGAAACTTTGGTATTTGTTCAGAAAGCACAACACAGATGATTAAAACTCCTGAAAACAAACAATTAACAACATTAAATTAGACGTTGGAGTATGTTATTTTCTTTCCAAGCAACTTAAGGACATATCCCCAACAACATATTTTGTTCCCAAGATAGATTTCAAACATTTTGATCGCTCCCTAATTCCAACCGCCTCTATTACCTGAAATCCGTCACCACTCAGCCCAGAAATGAAAGGCCTCGCAAATCAATCCAAAAAAACTTGGAGGTAATTAACCCAGTTTCTCGAAGTACCTGCAATTCAAAGGCACCCTATCAAAGACGTGTGTTATGCTAAATACTAAAATATCACACGGCTATGGATAAAATCAAGAGTTTGAATTTCCAAAAAAAACGTGTTCTAGACATAATCGAGTAAAATGGAAAGATAGCATACCAAGCACAAGCAGAAAATTCACATTCATGATCGACGCCATTCACCACAAAGAATCAACGATCGGCGGCAGCGGACATGTCGAGGACAGAGAAATCAACATAATCATCGTGAGGTTGGAAATTTATCATCATGAAGACATAGGAGCAAGTTCACAAATACCTTGTGTAATGCCCATGTGGTTGCCTGCAAGTAGTCATACAAGGGTCAGAGTTGCTACGTCCTTTAGTCGCGCTATACAGTTTTGAATCAAAGGAGAAAGCTCAGGATGACATAGTTTTGTTACCTCCATACTCTTCAAGAAGTTGGAGAAGGCAAGTGAATCCTTTGCGGTTCACAAGACCTATGGGGAAGAAAGCAACCAACAACAATGCCTAGAGAGGTCCTTGCCACTTTTCTTACGGCTTACTCAAATGAAGTTCCTAGTGCCATTAGCTTGCCGAAACCGTTTCAATTTTCTGCAAAAAGGCAAGGAAAAAAGTCATGTTTCTAAAATAGGGATCAAGCCAGGATTGAAACAAGGATAAGGAAGAAATACGTTAAGATCCTAAAGAGTCTGAATTTAGCAAACATTAATTTAAAATTTAAACAGGCCTCAGAGTCAGAATCAGAAAAATCCTTTTTTCGTCATTTTCAAAAATAAATTAAATGGCAACCCTTACAATATCAAGATTTGGTCATAGCGTGGGACCCCAAAGATACAACAACTAAATGAAAATTTGAAGCACAGAAATCAATCAACCACTTCCAAAAATAGGACAATCATCGTATTTCAAAGGGAATTAAATCAGGCCTCAGATCTTTGATTCCATTTCAGATTCTATTGCATCTCGTATTGATGGGCAATACCCCAAAGGGATAGCACCAACATCAATACATTCCCAATTTGGACAAAGCAACAGTTCAAAATTTTCAAAACCAAATCAATAGCGTATCGGTCAAATTCAAAAAAACCTTCCTAATCAAAATCAAATCAGATCGTGGCATTAAACATAAAATCAATCAACATTAAGGAGGACATTCATCATTGGCCTTATAAAAGGGACGCTCTTCTCATCAGAAACAAGAACGAAAAAAACCTAACAGAGATACACAAAACAAATCGTCCAAAAAAAATCGTTCACGATCTCGCACCAAGAAATCAAAGCCATCACACATCGAACCAAGAGAAACCCGTCAGAAAACATCACACGAGTTCCCAATCAAACAACCAGAAAGCAAAGAAGGAGGAAGCCACAACGCAAAATCACACAGAGGTAAAGAGAGAGAACTTCCCTGATCGGAGCCGCCATCATCCGCCACCTCCTCGCCTTTTATTTTATCGCATTTCCATCCATTGTAATTTGTAATCTCCAAATATAGTAAAATCGGGGTAACGGGCTGTGTGGGGTGGGGTTATTTGGTGTTTTGATTGTTTTTCGCAGGTCGCCGGAGAGATGAGAGATCGTGAGAGATAGCGAGATCGGCGACGGCGGATTGGGGTCAAAACCCTAGTTTCGCTTCATTATCGAGAGAAATCAAGAGAGTGAGAGGCGAGGGAGAAAACGGAGAGAGAAGAAAAGAGATCGAGAGATGAGAGGATCCGTTATTCTTTTTTCTTTAATTTAATTTGATCCGTCCCCTTTTTTTCTTTTAATAAAATCAAATAATCTTTTTTAATAAATAAACATAAAACTTACTTTTAATAATAGAATTAGAAATATAATATAATCTTTTCTTTAAAATGATAAAACCTTTTTTTAATATAATAAACCTTTTTATAATAAGTTTAGTATAATATAAATTTTATAAATAAAATTATAACCTTTTTTTAGATTTTTATTTTTATAATAAGAAGATAAGCCCTTTTTATAAAAGATGAACCTTTTAATAATAAACTTTTATAAAAATATTAATATTAAAATCTTTTTTTTTAATAAGTAAAAAAACCTTTAACTTTTTTAGAAAATAACGAATAAATCTCTAAAATAATAATAAAACTAGTTTATTTAAATACCAAAATTAAAAACTCTTTTTAATTAAAAACTCTTAATAACCTTTTTTAATATTGAAATCGTTTATAATTAAAAATCTTTATCCTTTTTTAATATAACTTTAATTTAGATTTTTCTTTTTAGATAATTTAAACCTTTTTCTGAAAATTAAACATAATATCTTAACTTTTTTTCAATAATTAAAACCTAATAGGAACCTTTCTTTTTAATTAGTCAATAATCTCTAGCCGATAATTCTAACTAAAAATAAGCCTCTTATCATTAACCTTAAAAATAAATCAAACTCTTTTCCAAATAAACCACTCATCGTTAGAATCCCCCTCACACTCGAGTGTGCATCGCCTGTATGTTTAATTATCTGATCTTATTTTCTTGCTTGATGTATGCTTATTTGATATACTGTTCAAACCTTTTCAAAAACAATAAAAATCCTCGATCCAACGTCGAGCCAATTTTCTACCCATGTAAGTCTATCGTCTTAGGGCATCGCATTCGACCTACCGATCACTGGACACAAGTCTAGCATCACTTTGCTAGCACCTTCGCCTAAATAACATTAAATTAACCGCATTAATATCCAAGGGAAAATCCCATGCATAATAACCACGTTATTGTGCATGGTGTATATCATTTGCATCATAATCGACAAACTTAAGATAAGACAATTAGACAACTCTAGGATATACTTCCTAGGTTAGTCCCCCTCAACTTTGATTTTTAATCAAACTTTAGCCTACCTAATTCTCCACACAAGAGAATTAGATGTTAATCATCTCAAAGAAAGGGACATACAATCCCATACCCCACAAATACAAACATTTTCAAAGAACTGTGGCGGTTTTCTTAAGATGATGACTCATCTTCTTTCACTTACCCTTAAACCCTTAGCAAACAAATAATAATAACGGATAATATAAAATGAATCAAGAGGTTCCTGTAGAGTACTACAGATATCTAGGATGCTAACACCTTCCCTAGGTATAACTAACCCCCGAACTTAGAATCTTACGTGCATTGCATGGTGGGTATTCGGTCTTTCTCCCTTCCCTTGGATAAGATCAAAGACGGTGGTGACATTAAAAATATGCGATACAAGTTAACTACTAGCTTGTTATCCAATTTTCACCGCGACAGCACTGCCTCAGGGTCTTCAAACTCTTGGAGAGATTTATCATATCTCGACATAACTGCCCCAGTCTCCATAGTCCATGGAGTACCTTACCTCGAAAGGGATTCGTAATGACCTGAAATACTCTGCCTCAGTATTTTGTACCTTGAAGAGGTGCTTCCAATTAACCATTTTCAGGAATGGACAATCTCCCACACTCTAGAGGTGGCCCGTCTCAATATGAGCTTTGAAGTGACTTTGCCCCTGATCCTAGAATGAATGCCCCAGAATAACTGAATTTTAGAGGGACTTCTCGACGTGACTGCCCCAGATTGGCTACATCTTAACACGACTTACTGGGGAGAGCCCACTCTACACTGAGTCTCTTGGCAACCTGCCCTTTGATATGATTGTCCTTCAGGATTTCCAAGCATCCCCACTTGGCAGGATCAAGCTTCTTGACTGACTTTCACTGTGTAAACCGCATTGATGCTTAGGCACATATATGCAAACAGAAAATGTCTATTATGAGAATGACAATTCTAATGCAACACTCATGTTAACCTTGAAGTTTTTATTAAAAATGCGTCGCCAAGCCTTGTGAACGAATCACTTGCTGGGATGCGACCTTGATTTTTGAATGGAAAAACAATGTGCACATGCAATACCAACAAATCTTATTAGCACAACTTATAGGAGTCAGGAACGCTATCCTGTTGAAGTACACTTTCGGAATAAACCCTGTTTCAATTAGGACTTTAAAGGGTTGTAATGTGGTCTGGTTCACGGTTTCAGAAAAAAGGATTTATGGCTCGAAGTTTATTGGTGCCCACCCACTCTTCGTGATGTTCTCCAATCCTATGTTCAGTTAATCTGACACAAACACTCATCTCTCCAAAGGTTTATGATCTTTAAGGAACCTATGCCACTAATGGTTTTACACCTAAGGAGGTTTGGGAGTGACAGTCATCCCTTTTATCTTTTGTGTCTGTAATCACACGAATTTGTTCTTATCAGGGATTTTCTTTTCGCCTTTCGCTTTTTCTTTCTTTCTTTTTTTTTTATCCCTAATTTTTGCCTGGACTGACTCTTTTGAGTTTCTTTGATTTTGAAGTCCAGTGGGATGCCCTAACTTTTGCCTAAGTCAAATCCCCCTTTTTTTTTATTCCCCTTTTGAACAAAGCGTGTGACACTGGTTGTCTTATTTGCTTGAAAGGGTTGTGACTGCCTCACTCCTTAGTTGTTGACGGATAACCATCGGGGTTTCATATCTCTTGCACATTCTCCTTGGAATTTGAGCGCTCGGTCAAACTAACTGACGCCTACCCTGCCCCTGGGTTAAGTATGAGGGGTTTTTTGTACGAAAGAAACTCCTACTTCAAGGCTCAAAGGGGTTAACGAAGGTTTATCTCCTTATCTCTCCAGTGTTTAGGGGTTTGAAACAATGCCTGTACATCCTCAACAGGGTTCTATCCTTGAACATACGATCAGAGATTCTGCGTTCTCGTCTCATCATCCTCCCTCAAGAGTTCTTAACAAGAAAAATTGATATTGCAGTGCATATAAACATTTAAGAGTGAATACGAATGGATTACTTCAAGGGAAACATACTCATTGCATTAATATCATCATAAATAAATAAAAAACAAATCTTGCATACATACGATGCTTTTAACAAGAAATAAAATTACAAATGAAAATGCAGTAAAGAAGCTGAAGATTGCCATTGCTGAGGAAGCCTAATTCTGCCTGGACGTGCTTGCAGACTGAGTGTTCATTTGAGAGAGGAGGCTTCCATTGATGTACATATCATCTTCAGTGAATACAATGATCTCTGAGTCTACCAGGTCTTGCACCTTGTGCTTGAACACGTTGCAGTTTTCAATTGAATGACCCAGTGTGTCTGAGTGATATTCACATCTGGCGTCCAGATCATAATCAGGAGGAATAGGGTCAGGAACAGACTTAGCATCCCTTAGCTGAATCAGAGAATTCTCAAGTAGACGGGCAAGGACCTTACTGTGAGGGATAGGGAGTGGATCGAAACTTCTCGCAGGCCTTCTTGGTCCAAACAGCCTTTGTTGCTGATAATCCTGCTGTTGAGGCTGACTTAGGTATTTGTCTGGCTCAGGAGCTTTCCCCCTTAGACTTAATCGAGGAGTAGGTAGCAATTGCGGGCGTGGGGTCTGCAAGAAATGCCCCTAGCTTGATGTAGCTTTGGGAAAGGCAACAGGGACATCCACTTCTTTTTCAACAGCTAGAGTAGGACTACCATGTATACTTACGCCGCTCGGCGCGAATTCAATTGCCTTTGAATCTATCAGATCCTGGACAACATGCTGAAACGCCCTACAATCTTCCATATTATGCCCCGGTGCACCAGAGTGAAAATCACAGTGGGCTCTTGCATCATAACCTGGTGGGGGAGTTCCAGAGGGAGGGGCCAAGGTCCTTTTCCGTACCAGTTGCAACCGAAGGAGGTGCTGGAATAATTGAGAATATGGCACTGGTGGAGCCTCAAAATGCCTATTCCGCTTAGGCGTAGATTGTGGCGGGCGCGGAGCACGATTCTGTCGTTGTTGAGGTACAACCGGGACAGTCACAGTAGCAATCTGCTCACCCTTCTTGAACACCGGGGGAGAGACAATTTCAGTCGCAACTTCAGGCATGAGGGTATTACCTTTGCTTATCACACCTCTCACAACTTCCATAACCAGACTTATTTGAGTCTTTAGTTGGTTGACCTCTTCTTTCAGCACCTGCTGCTCTTGCATGAGGGTTTGCATGTTCCCCATAAACTGCTCCACCTGGCCTCGCATTTCCCTCAACTCAGCTTGGATTCGTTCCATGATTCTCTTCTGATTTGGTCTGATAGAATATCGGTGAATGCGCTGATCTACAATCCTGAGATTAGAACAAGATAAGAATTCCGGAGATAAACACCTGTCATGCAAAAAATGATTATGCAAAATGATTATGAGTATGCAAATGCAAATGAACGTGTTTGAAAATTCACAAGGCGATCCACCCCTTGATTCCGGTTCAATAACAAGATATAATGGAACCTCTGCTCATATAATAGGAAAACCAGAGAAAAGCCAAATGTCGACAATCACGAATCCAAGATAACGAATCTGAATACAAAAACCATAGGTCCCAACCAACAAGCCTGGTGGTGATCCACATTCAATGAAAGAAGACAGAAAACTAAGGCATATCATCAAAGTCCACAAGAGTCAATCCTCCCCATCCACTATGCTTTCTGCACCAGTCTTGAATTTCCTCGAACAGCTTTCTGGTGTCGGGATGCTTCGGTCTCTGAATCAGTCCTTGGATAAGAAGGTTTCTCCTGTGTATGATCCCATCCAAGTATCAGCAATGTAACTCCCAAATGTCTTCTCCAGAAACACCCTCCATGCTAGGTCCCTCATGTCTAGATCTCTTCACTTCAGCTTAGACCTTCAGTTCTTCCATGGAGGCTATTGCTTTATTGAGTCGACCCTCGACTACTTGTCTCTTGAATATCCCTGATAGGATCTCGGCGTCTTTCTTCTTGAGCGTCGACTTCAACTGACCAATCTTAGCTACGTAGTCGTCTTCCTTTCTCTTATTCTCAGCCATGGCAGTTTCTCGGTGCTCATCGAACCTGTGAATCTTTAACAGAGCCTTGCCTAATTCCTCCTCCTTGGCCCGGAGAACATTACTGATACCATCCAAAGCTTGTTTCATCCTTTCTCTGGATGCGACCATGTCAGCAAGCTCTTTTTCTACTTTAACAAGGAGCTCTGTCTTCAACTTGGCGGTATGAACAGCTTCACCCCACTCATGCTTCCACTGATAAATCTCTCTCTTTAGCTCACTATTTTCTTCCCGTAACCTTTCCTTTTCAGCCCATAATTTGTCATACTTCTCTATCTCAACCGTGGTAGGAGGCTCGATCACCCAAGGATACAAAGGTGGTTCCAACGGGAAGGGAAGAAGCTCATCTTCTGCTCTCTTCTTGATCCACTCTTTATAGGGAGGAAAAGCCCGGTTATTACACTTTCCGAATGACATCTTACCCTTCCTGGTTACTTGTTTCCAAGCATTCACAACCTTCTTTATCATCTCTTGATCCTTAATACCATTGAAGAATAAGGACTCTCTGACATCTCTCTCGTCAGGTGGACCTCTCAAAGGATAGCCAAATTGTCTGATGGCTAGGGAGGGATTATAGTTAATTCCACCTTTCCTCCCTATCAAGGGAACATTAGGGAATTCTCCGCATTTACAAATGATCTCCGTTCCTAGCAAGTCATGATTAATCCAAACGATGTTGTCAGCAGTCAAGCCCATAACCCTCTTTGACCATTTTAGAGAATCTTTCGTATCAACAAAAGCGCCAGATTCAGGGAGACGACTCAGAAACCAAGTAGCTAATAGTGGTGCACAACAACTCACAGTTTTCCCACGCCTATTCTCATTCTTGTAGTGGACTGAGTGATACACATCACCTAGCAAGGTAGGTATAGGGTTCTTCGAAATAAAGATTCTGACAGCATGCATATCCACCAGATCAGGAACATTCGGAAACAGAACAATCCCGTAGATACACATAGCTAGGATAGCTTGGAAAGCAGTCCAGTTCTTCTCTTTGACACGTGTGTAGGCTTGATCAAACAGGAACTTCAGTAGGAAACCCTTAACTCCTTGTTTTTCTTCAATATTACTGTTCAGGACGGATTCACTAATATGAAGAGCCACAACCATTTCTTTTATACCGGGGTGTTCCTCAGAAAAGAAAACTATATCATGCCTGATAGGAATTCCCAAAATAAATGAGAACTCCTCCAACGTTGGAGCCAAGATGTAGTCTGGAAAAGTGAAGCAACGCAGAGACGGATCGTAAAACTGAAGAAGTGTGTGAATGGCATCCTTCTCATACTGGGAGATATTATAGACAAATTTCAGAAGTCTTCCATACCTTCCACTGAACTCTGTACGAACTCCGAAACTAGCCATATTAATCAATTTATGAATCAGTGTCAAAGTCGGCTCTAGGAACGAATAGGCAACAGTCTTCTTTCTCTAAAAATCCATGCTGAAGTAACCTCAGAAAACCTGAATCAAGAGTAAGATGCAAGCCCTACAAAATGTCAAACATGTCAGAATGCAAGAAAAATGATATGCTCATGCAAACATGGGGTCAAGGCACACTGCTGGATGTGTTGTGCTGTTAGCTGAACGAGAAACCAGAAAACCAGAACTCTGAACCACTGAGGAACCCACATAGACAGACATTGACGAGAAATCCAGAATAAGGGTAGGTTGAAGGTCTCGGTTACCTGCGAACCTGCAAACACCCATCCCCTCTCACGGGTAGGTACTAGGATGTTCAGTCTCCCGGGCTCTCAGGTCGAGAAATGATGATACGTTTACCATTTCTGGTTTGGCATCATCATTAATCGAGGAGGCCTCAACTGATTCTCTAAGGCGGAAGGTCCTCAGCTTTGGCACTGGGGTCGAGAAACAATAGTACATTCATCCTTCGGGGTACAGTACTAAGGTCAATCGAGGAGTGCCACCACTGATTCTCTTCAAAACGTAGGGGCCATCCCATGCGAGTTCCAAAGCGGGCCCTCGGGTGCGAATGGGTTTGCCATAGGATGTGGTCTGCCACTGTCACCACTAAAGAGGGATGTTTCCACTAAGGTCCTCAATGATCGGTCACCAGGGTCGACAACTCTCTAGATCAACACCCTAACATGCGCAAGACACACACGTTAGAATGCGTCCCAAGATAGCCTCGTCTGGTTGTGAATTTCGTGAACACACAAACGTACCAAGCGGGCATGTAGGTCCCACTACTTTTCACTCTAGTCCTAGGGTATTCTCAAGCCTTGGTATTGGGCTTATCTCTCAGACCCACCCAACCTGCAAAAGAAGAACAGCCAGCACAACACAACAGTATGACAGTAATAAAAATGGAATGCAATGCAGAAAAGCTGTAAAAAATAAAATACAACAAATAAAACAAAACAAACATAAAGACACCCAAAGAGAATAAAGACAAGCAAGCGCTAGGACTGACTCGCTTAGGGATGAACCATCATAGGTCAACCATATGTCCCCAGCAGAGTCGCCAACTGTCACTCCCAGGATTTTCATCCAGGTACAAACGCGAGAGTGACGTGGGAAAACAGAGTCGCCAGCCATGTAAATTTATCCCAGGAGAGGGAAAGGGAACACCGCATAAACCTTAGGAAGAGGGAAAGGAATGGTCATCGCAACCATAGCCTGGGTTCGGGAGTCGGTTACGCGAGGGGAAGGTGCTAGCACCCCACGCGTCCATCGTACTCGATGGGATCCACGCTTGTTGTCTATTCTAAGGGTGAGTTATACTATCATCTAGGGCTGTACTAAGACTGGGAGGGGAAAGACAAAGACTGACTCGGTAGGACGTCAATGTCCTAGGCCTACGTATCCCTTTTGTGCAATGGGGAATTCAGAGTCAACGTAGTTCGGACCCAGTTCTTTTTATGTTTTTTATGAGCGACGTTAAGTTCGCGTCCGGCAGTTAGGGTCGACGCCTGTTTGCGACTCAGACGGAAGGTAACGTGCCCTTTTCGAAAATAGCCTTTAAGTTGAAGGTCCCGAAGGACAAAAAGGTTTGAAGTTGGTTTGTGTTTTTTAGGACAGAAGTGGCTTAAGTTAGTTCCTAAGCTGCATTGCACCAAAGTCAAGGGCACAGGGGCGAATACTTAACGCATCGTCCCAAGACAGGACGCTCGCTAAGCACTCTAGAAAGATGAGAGGAAGCCCCTCATTTCTCATTCCCCACGCTTAAGACTCGTGTGCAATACACCTTATTATTATTAAGTATTTTAAAGAAATTTGAGATGAGAAGAGAGAAGACACAAGGGTAACTCTAAGGGATACTATGAGTGCTAAAGTTAACATGCATGGGTGACCTACGGTTAGTGAGGTTCAACCTAAACCCTAAAGAAAGAAGATAGGAGAGAAAAAGGTAAGGGTGACCATGGATACTTATCCATACCCTTAAAGAACTTTCCTTAGTCCCTGCATAAAAGGTTAGTGAGAAACAGTTGTAAATAAGAGAAACGAGGAGAATGAAAATCAAGCAATGGCAAACAATAATGAGAACCATTCAACCATGAACTTAGAAATCAAAGGAGCACCCCTAAAGCAAATGGCACAAGTGCCTTTCGAACAAGATAATCAGATAAGATCAAAGATGCACACCCAAGAAGATCTCAAGTGAAAGTAAATCAGATAATTAGAAAAGTGACTCCTAAAATTCCCAAATTAATCATTAAAGTTCCTCAACCAGAGGCAAACAACATATGAAAGGTCCCTGCAAAAATCCAAAATGTTAGCCATTCAAATGATCATACAAAACTCAAGTAAGGGATAGGATTCAATGTGCCAAAGAGAAGGACCTAAATGCAATATGAAATAAATTTAAAAATGAAAGAAAAATATTTTTAAGCACCTTAGAATGTTGATGAATGAATGCAAAAAGAACGGATGAAAAAAGTTTTGTAGATGAAGAGAATCAAAAATGAGGAAATCCAAGTATGCATTGGATGTGTAATTGAAAAGGAAACGAATTAAACAATTAATTTAAATGATAAGAATAAAATAAAAATAAAAAAATAAAATTTGTAAAAATTTTATAAATTAATAAAGATGATGTATGATTTTTATAATGATTTTAAAATGCAATTTACTATTTTAAAAATTAAAATATGAGAAGGTTATGAATTAAAATGACAAATAATATGAAAATAGGATGGGGGCGTGAACAACAATAAAATGAAGAGGAAAATGAATTGGGCTACCAAGTGGGGGGTGCGTATAGCACGACCCACTAATTAGTCAGCGAAATAAACCAAATAAAAACAATAAAACTGGGGGTGCATTAAGTATAAAAGTAAACTGGAAAAGGAGACTGGGCTTAAGGTTGGGGGTGCGTATAGCACCCCAGCCCACTAAACCAATCAGCAAACAAAAAAAAATAAAAAATTAACATCGTGCTCGTGCCATGTGCAGGGGGCGTGACTTTTTTAATGTGCTGGCGTCGTCTTGTCCACATGATGCATCCAACGCCTTGAATTAAGTCAACCACAATAAAAGTATTTAAAAGGACATTACCTGGTTGGATGTGCATGGTAGTAACGATGGGTGCATAAACATGTAATTCCTAATTAAAATTCAGAAAAAAAAATAAGACAGAAAATACGTGGCCTCGCCTGGACCGTTGGATCGTGCGCATCAACGGCCAAGGCTTCTTCTTCCTCCTTGCGTGGGCTCGCCGGACTGGTTTTTCCGACCGCCACCGGAGTTAGGGTTCCGGCCCCTACTCCGGTCACCTGCAAACTACAATTGCCCAGAAATTTCGTGCGAGTACACCATTCGACCCAGAAAAATGCAAGGGGTTCAAATATGGCCTCCAAATTCACAAATAATTAACACATAACAAAAAACGAAGGGATTAGTGTAAGGGTTCAAAACTTTAAACTCACATAACAGGCCATACACGCATCCATAATTAAACGTAATTATATCAGAATGATCAGTGGGAGTCACACAATCTTATGCATATCAAAAAAGAAAGTTTCGTGATCATGCAAAAAGTGGATAACCTGAGATGGCACGGTCTGAATTCTTGCTTTTTGCTGCAAATGGAGGTTGATCTGCACTCTATAGATTACCAAGAGAAGCTTTGTGGAAGAAGTTAGAAGAATCTCCTTGTGGATCGTGAGTTTTGGTGAGAAATCCTCTTTTAGGGTTTTCTTGAGAACTCCTCCAATTTCACGTGCATGAACCCTAACCAGTGCATCTTTAGGTTTAAATAAG
Source organism: Lathyrus tuberosus (assembly GCA_022829125.1). Lineage (NCBI taxonomy): Eukaryota > Viridiplantae > Streptophyta > Magnoliopsida > Fabales > Fabaceae > Lathyrus > Lathyrus tuberosus. The sequence goes on from JALAZF010000026.1 coordinate 980,629, forward strand.
CTAGGGTTTTCAGTTGAATACGATTTGGGCCTGGGTAATTCCATGTTTAATGATTTTTGAATTATTTTGGAATTTTGCATTATGTTGAATAAGTGAAAAATACATTCCTTCCATGCCCTTGAATTCATGATGGATCACTTGTATCTGAGTTGCTAATCACACCACTTTTAACTTGGGCCTTGAGAACAAATGGTTTATGAGTTTTAGACATTTTAGGAAATTTGAATAATGGAAAAAAAAGTGAATAATAATCCATGGAATTTCTTCATTCTTGGGTCAAAAATAATCTTCAAGGCATGTCTTTTAATATTGGCATGTGGCATGAAGCAATGGAATTGATTATAGGTCACTATGCCCAAAATTGTGAAAATGGCACCATGAAAAACCCTAAAAACCACTTTGCCTTCTTTTGATTATAACTGGAGTTTCACAAATGATATGGAGATCCACTAGTAATTGTTGGAAAGAGGAGAAAAATATCTTCAACTTTCATGTTGGAGAAAAATTCATCTGAAGCTTCTTTGATGGTGTAAAGTTAAGTTGAAGGTGGTGTAGAAACTTGCCAAAAATGGAAACTTTTCATTATAGGTCACTTTCCAAATTTGGAAACTTTGCACCAACTCCTGATTCTTGACAAATATGTATGAAACTTGACCCCTGGGGGCCATATGAGGATGTGAGACCTTGAAATCCCTGAAGAGAACCTCAGAATTTCACAGTTGACTTTTCTCCTTTCACTGTTGACTTTTCCCCAAATTCAACTGATTTTCAATCAATTGATCAATTGAACCCCTTATGAATCAAATTGATGGACAATTTTCCATTCCTAGATACTTAGGGACCCAAGGAATACTATGGAATCAAGTCTTGCCCAAAAAAATCAGAAATAAACTGACTTTATAGCAAACCCTAGTTGTGGTACCCTCGGTCTAGGAGGAAATAGCACAGTCTCCAAATCCAAATTCCTCTGAATATGATGTGTATCCTCTCCAACAAAGATAAGATATGCCATTTGATGATGATAAAAACCCAAGGAGCTTGCCTATTGGAGCAATAAACCCAAGAATTTCAAAAACCCTAATTCATGCACTGGTTAGGAGAGAGTGATCCCTTGAGATCCCTTGCCACTTGTGAACTCTTTATGATGTAGTAGACCAGATAAGACTTTTCTGAACTGCCTCAGGCACCTTGACCCCATGCTAATGATATGCACACATGATAATGCAGAAAAAATGAAATGAAATATAAGCCAATTAGTAAAAGGTAAGGAGGGCAAATTTTGGGGTGCAACACTTGTGATTGCAACCTTTATTGGAAGGTGTCTTAAATGATTCTCTTGTGTTTAAATACATAGTCAAATTAACTAAGAACTACCCATCCCCAGGTTAAGATTGCGGGTTTTTTCGTACAGAAAGAAACTCCAACTTCTAGGCTCAAAGGGGTTGACAAATGATTAACTTCCTTATTTCTCCAGTGTTTTGGAGTTGAAACAATGTATGTACATCATCAGCCAAGTTTTAATTAAAAGCATACAATTCAGTAATTTTAGGTATTTCTTTTTCATCATTCTCCCTCCAATCTTTGCATAAACAAAAGCTTGATAAAGAAAGTGAACAGGAGATATATTTTTGTTTTATGAAAAAGAAAGCATAAAGATGCACACATTGGGTATAAATAAATTGAATCAAAACATTGCAATGCTCATTTCATTGAAATTACCATGAAAGTACAAACAAAGTTTGAAAGCAAACAATCAATACAAACAAAGAAAAATGCAAACAGAAAGAAACAAGGCCTAGTGACTATTCAGCAACAAGGATGAGCTGTCCTGTCTGAAACACTGGCTTTAGGAGATGATTCGTCTAAACTGACTCAAACTTCACTTGGTATGCTATGGCAAAAGACTGTTGACAACATTGGGATTATCATCAAGAAAGGTGAGGATCTTGTCTTTAATCAACTCTTGTACTCTAGCCTTCAATGCATAACAACCTTCCAAGTTATGGCCTGCCCCACCTTGATGGAACTCACAATGAAGATCAGCCCTATAGCCGGCTGAGATAAGATTTGGAGGAGGAGGTAGAGCTCTGGTTGTAGTTAAACCTTTCTGAACAAGACCTGGATACAGCTCAGTGTAGGACATTAGGATAGGATCAAAGTTAACCATATTGCGATTCTGATTTTGTCTAGCAGCCTGTCGAGGAGCTTGAACTGGTAGAGCATTGACAACAGGAGCAACTGCAGCTACATATTGTTGTTGCCTGCGAGGAGGTTTCCTTTCAACTGAAACAACATGAGTATCACCATCCTTCTTCTTTTGAAAATTCCTAGCGGACTTTCTAGCACCATTAAAGGCTTTAGTATTAGTAATCTTTCCCTTCTTGATACCCTATTCTAGTCTTTCTCCAATAGTAACTAGGTCAGCAAAACCAGATGATACACTGCCTATCATCTTTTCCCAGAAGAATGGCTGAAGAGTGTCCATGAACAATCCAGTCAATTCCTTTTCTGCCAAGGGTGGCTCCACCTGAGCAGTTAGCTCTCTCCAGCGTTGAGCGTATTCCTTAAAGGATTCTTTTTCTTTCTAAGACATGTTTTGTAGTTGATGGCGGTCAGGTGCCATGTCTAGATTGTATTTATATTGTTTTAAGAAAGCATCAGCCAAGTCCTTCCAGCTTTGGATACGGTTCTTCTCAAGTCCCATATACCATTTCAGTGAAGCCCCCACTCAAGCTGTCTTAGAAACAGTGAATGAGCAGTTTGTCGTTGTTGGTATAGGCAGCTATCTTGCGGTAGTACATCACCAAGTGGCTTCTGGGACAGGTGTGCCCCTTGTATTTCTCAAAATTAGGAGTTTTGAATTTGACAGGTATAACCAAGTCTGAAACCAAGCACATGTCCATTGTGGCAGCACCAAAGACATCATTTCCTTCCATGGTTCTTATCCTTTTTTTGCCAGAGTTTTCCATTGCTCTCTGACTTCCTCAATGTATCCGGGTTCTCCCTGACTTTCGGATTGTAGACCAGCGACATGGCACGAAAGGAGGATTCTCAGGAATAGCTTGAGCAATAGAATGTACAACAGACTGAGGCACAGTGAACAATGAAGCTGGACATACTGGCAGTACAAACGGGATAACCATCAAAGTAGTTGAAAAGGGTGGCGAGTAATTCAGAGGTAACCCAAATTCTGGCCAAGTAAAAGCTGGTTGCTAGATCGGTGGAGGGTTAACAGCAGTAGTTGAGATTTCAGAGATCACGGCCCTCTGAGGTGGTTCACCTTTAGCAATTAGAACTTGCATCATTTTTGTGAGCTTGGTCATGCTGGCCTTCAACTCATCAATTTCCATTTTGACTTAGGCATTGTGTTGTTCTTGATTTTCCATTCTCAATCTGACGACAGCTCTAGTTTCGTAGTTATGTCGAGGAAACAACTTGACGGTGAACAGATAACTGAAGAAGGAGACAATTGAAATGAGTTTCTGCGGTAACTTGGATAAATGCAGATGCATGCTCATAGATGTAAGAGTGCATGGATGAAACAACCACAAACAAGATCACTCAAAGTACACAGGTAAAGGGTCTGAGTCACGAGCATGGAGTCAAGGTTAAGAACCAACCCACAAAGGTATGTACTAAAGGTATATCAGCACCTATAGAACAAGGTTCTAAAAAGGTGCCCAGAGTCATAGATCCATCTTTCGGATATTATCGGCTTAAACGACTACTCGTCAGCCAATAATATTCTCCAGAGAAACTCGTCTGAGTGTGGTATCACGTAACAACTAATTTAAGTCTACACCTGAATAGCCACCGCACCACGTCCTAATAAGGCCAAGATGAGTTAAAGGGTTCTAAGGTCCTCAGCTTCTCAGGCTCCCAGACCGGAAAAAGTAATGCCATTTACGACAACTCGTATGACATCAGTAATCCCAAAAGGGCATCCACTAAGCGGGGGATCTCAAGTCAGCTTAGTAATGACTACTCCACGTAAGCCGAACAAGACTATACCACCCTCTATCATAAGTGCTCTCAAGTCCGGGTAAAGGGCTTATCTCACCACACAAGATCACCCAGACAGAATAACCAATAACAGTCAAGTAAAACAGATAAAGCATAAATAAATCGAAGTAGGCCGAACCCACTAAGAACCAGAGTCCCCAGCAGAGTCGCCATTTTTCTGTAGCGGCAAAAATTGTGAGTGTAAGTTATTGATTAACTTAACTCATAAAGCAAGAGTCGCCACCACACTTTTATTTTATCCAACAAGGAAAGGAAAAAAAAGCGAACAAAACCTAAACAAGTTCTGAACAAGAACAAGTAAACAGAGACTAGGTAAGGGGTTGGTTACGCTAAGGGAAGATGTTAGCACCCAAAACGTCTATAATACTCTATAGGAACCCTTTGAAATATCTACGCTTTTTAGTTTGAAAAGGTTTGTATGAAAAGAGATTGAGGAGATGAGAAGAGAAGTATTTTTTTAAGATTTTTGTGTTTGGAGAGACTTGTCGCCTCATGCCTACGTACCCACAAAGTGTAATATAGGATCAAAACCTCGTAGTTCGTAGTACAAATAACAAAATAGGTCTGTTATGGTTGATTTTAAATGTAAAGACAAGTCGTCATTTCCAAACGAATAATCCCGCTTAAAGAGATGAATCATGTCTAAACTTATGAAAAAGTTTTAAGGAAAAATGCAGAAGGGCACAAAAGAGGGTAAATGAGTTTGGTGTTTTTTAAAGTCTTTTGAAAAAGGTGTCAATATGCTTATGTAGTTTAGCATTTATTAAGAAGTGAAAAGAAAAGGGTCAAATCACTTGACACAGTCAAGGTTTGATTATGAAATATGTGAAAGTTTAAAAACAAGAAGGTTTTGAAAAAGGGAGAAGATTTTGAAAATTGAAGAATGGGTGGAGAAGAAGTGACTATCCTAATGCATAAAGTAAAATCTAAGGATAAGAAAGATTTAACCATAAATGTAGCTATCTTCACCATAAACCAAACAAAAGCACAAAGCTCCAAAGTCTTCAAACCATAAGTCCAAAGCAAAGGTAAAAGGTCCTAGTTCTAAGTCCAAGGATCCAAGAATAACATTGAAGTCTAAGGTCTAGGTTCAAAATTCCATGTCCAATGCAAAGGATAATAGCCATAGTCCAAGATTAGAAGCACAAGTTTTTTAGAGGTTTTGGCCTTTATTAATGTTTTTGGTCCAAGTGGACAAAGAGAAAAAGGCATAAGCATAAACATATGGTCCAAGTGGACAAAATGAAAATGACGGAAATGTAAACAAGATATGATATGATATAATGACATAAAAAATAAAGAGAGATAGGGAGCAAGAAGGAAACATAAAGGTAAGGTTTGAAGTTAGTGATTAGTTGTTAGAACAAATGATCAATAATGATTGAATAGTGCACTTAGGTCAAGGTTAATGAGAACTAATTAGAGGATTGGTAAGACCAAAGCCTCCTAACAACAAATCTCCTAAGTATTGAACCAAAAGACAAATAATCAACCATCCTTGGGCTTGCAAACATAAGTTTGGGCCACGAATGATCATTTTCTGATGCGGGACATATGTAGCGCTATGTTAAGCAATTGCCAAGTGACTTATATAGAAGTCACCCTACTCGAGGCCGGTCAATAACGATGTCAGTGTTAATACATACTAGAGAAATGATATGTAGATCACTCTCCGAAAGTAATACCGCATGAAAAGAAAATAGGTAGTGGTCTCATCTTGATCAAGATCTTTCATTAATTTATCAAATGTAACCTATCAGTAATCCAAAGTACGGAGAATTATCTCAATGATCATTCATTCATAGATTTGAAATAATGAAAATTAAACATCCTTGAAAATCAATCATCTATGATATGTAAGATTTTCATCGATCAAAAGAAAAGAGAAATAGATGAAGGGAAAGCCAAATTAAACCATAAAATTATGGGATCTAAGACTAAGAACAAAGATAAGGGGTTAGAAATGAAGAAACAACCAAAACAGTCCCAAAAATAGGTGAAAACACCATTATGTCTCAGGGTAATCGATTACCTAAAGCTGGTAATTGATTACCACTGTAAAAACAACAGAAAAACAACAAAAATGCAGCATCTCCAAAATTCAGCATTCCTTCTAAAGTCAGCATGATCAAGGAATGGTTTGTGCACGAAATTTCAATGTAAACAACAGTAAATACACCAATTGAAACACAATTTGCAAGATCCAGAGATCAAGCAACAAGAATTATTAAAGGATCACATTGTGGAAGTTGAATCAAGAACAACAATGGTGGAAAATGAGATTACCACTCCAAATCTAAAAATTCCTTCAAATTGCTTCAAGATGTAAACTCCAAAGCCTTTATCTACAAGAATTGATGAAGAAAACAAGTTTGGATGAAGGCTTAGCTCAAAGTTGAACAAGATTCAATGTGAAAACTTGTTAACTTTCAAAAGAAGAAGAGTGAGCTTTTAGTGAATTTTGTTGTTGGGGAGAGAATTTGCAAGAGGTTTCTTGGCTATCAAAAGCTTTAAGAGAAATTTTAGCAAGGCGAATTTGGCTGTCAAAAGCTTGAAAAATAAATGAAATGAGGGTTCTATTTATAGAGTCTAGGCTTGGGAATTTTGGTGGCTTAGAGTTTGGTTTTGAACCAAAATTAGGCTTAGAATTTGAATTTGGAGGGAAAATCAAGATCAAGTGGTGATTAGTGAAGGTGTATGGTGGGAATTAATTGTGATTATGTAGGGGAATTAAAATGAAGTGATCTAGAATATTCTCAAATGATAAAATTAGTGCCAAATACTGCAGAATTTGAATTTGCTGATTTTTTTTCAAATTTTCCACGTGGTAATCGATTACCCATATAGTGGTAATCGGTTACTTCAGTGAAAAAATGGGAAAATTGCCTTTTTGTTGCAATGTTTTGGCTCTGGCTCGATTCTTTTTGCTTGTCAAAGAAGGCATGGAAATAAACACACGAACCTTGGAGTCTCTTGAATAATAATCAATTAAATCTTGGAAACTCTTGATTAGATGATTTTGAATTATTCGCAGATCAATTTTGACTTTGTTCAGATGAATTTCATTCGAGCTGAGGGACTGATATTTGATATCCTTGATCCAAATCCTTCCAGAAAAAGTTAGTAAAAGGGAAACAAACATATTTTTGGATTTTGATTAAAGGTTAGTAAACATAAGCAAATAAAGGCAAATAAGAAACACACAGATGCTCGACGATCCCTGCAAGGCATAAACCCAAAGAAGAGAGGGATAAAGGAACCAAAGCATGTTCTTGTTTGTGGTATAAGATGAAAATGAGATGTGAATGACATGTTGAATCTTAAGGGTAAAAAATTAGGGTCTTACAGAACCCGACCTTCTTTGGATGAGTGTGGGCCCAACCTTATCAACAAGGGAATGAACGGAAGGCCCAAAGTCCTATGTGGCTTTTGTAGGGTCGACTATAGTTCTTTTTGGGAAAATTCCCCTCCTTAAAAGTCGGAGTACTACTTCATCCTTCATTATGTCTGCACGCAATCATTACAAAGGTAAATACACTAGGAGTAAGCAAGGTGAAAGTAAAAAAGTCAAGGAAATTCAAGACTTACCAAAAACAACTTTCATTTCTTCCCCGGTATAGGCATCCACCAGCAAACGGGTATCGATGAGGTGTTTAAAGTGATTCTGGCCAGCCTCATATTCAGGAATACTACCCTTAAATAACCTGGGTCGTTGATGAAACTCATCAGTTGCTTCTTCTAGTACAACTCTTCATGGGAAAAGTCTTCTAATTTGTATATATACCGCTTATTTCCCATGAGGAAATAACTCTCGATTTAGTACTTGAGGAACAACTAAGTGCATTTACCTTTCACTTTGTCTTCAATACGACAGACTGTTGCATGAGCTTCTAGACTGATGGGGGTAACCAAAAAGATTTGATCTTTAAAATGTTGCAAGCTCATAGAAAATCCCTGAAACCCCAGACGGTCGGCACTAGAGAAAATAATCCTCTACCCCACGTCCGAGTCGCAGGGCTGCTATGAGATCGAAGAGATGAAAGAAAGGGGCCAGAGAAGGTTTCCCCTTCAAATATTCACACTATTACTGGAAGACTTTCACATATGCCCAACTTTTTGGATGGAGTTGCAATAGAGCCACTACCATATGCTTAATAACTTCCACCTCAAAAGCATTTAAAGCCAGGTGAAAGCCCATGACAGAGAAGGTGCATTCATAAAAAGGAATGATGCAATCTTCATACTCATTGCATATTCTGTTATTTTTGTTAGGGGACAAGACACTCAAATTTGAAGATGTAACAACCTCAAGAAATGCTCCATCAAGATTACCCTATATGACGAATACAGAAATAGCTGAAGAATAAGCAAAGTCCACCCACAAAGAGTTCAATACATGTTTATGCTTCCAATTTTTTTTTGCATTTCAATACATGTTCCGTTTCTCTCTAATTCTGATTTTCATTCTAATATGAGTGGTTCCGAAAAGACAAAACTATACCAGAGATACTTTAAGTTGTTTTTTTGTAACTGGTTGATCCTTAAGTTTCTTTTGTAACAACTTGGCCCTTTAAGTTACCAAACGTGTGCAACATTATCCTTTTTTAATAGAATGAATATGCTAATTGTGGATGTAATTATTTTAAATGGTATGAAAATAATGAAATACTGATGACACTGAATTTCACCGTATTTTTGACTCCGATTTCGCATGCATTCTTAGTCTTTTAATGTCATTTTATTATGTTATTATTATGTTTTTCTTTGTTTTCAGGTTTTTAGTCTAATCGGAGCCCCGAGCGAGAAAAGGAGCGAAAAAGGAGCCGAAATAAGCTAAAGTAGAGAAAATCAGCATTTTGCACTTATGGCATCCACTCTGGCGGCCGCCACAGGGTCTTCCATGACGTAGGCCATGTCTCAAACTCCTCCCAACTGTTTTTCCCCACGATCTCCAACTGCCCAAGTAATTTTACACTCATGGCGGGCGCCATGGTGTTGTGGCGGGCGCCACAAGAGCAAAACAAGTTCCCGCCCAAATTCAAATGCTAGGGGCATCCTTGTCTTTTCCACATGTTTCCTTGCCTATAAATAGGACTTTAGATTTTCGTTTTTCTTCATCCAAGCTTAGTTGTTCATAAGCATATATCAGTGTAATAGTGGTAATCGCTTCACATCGAGGTGTTACTACATTCGAGAGATCGAGTCTGTAAGAGCCTGTGAGATTGAGTCTTGGAGCACTCTGGAAGGAAGTTAATCCTGCCGCCATTTTACTTTCAGTTCGCATTTTATTCAACCACTCCGATTGGAGCAGGTTTTTATTACTTTACCTTTTTTCAACTTTATTTCTTGCACTGTCTTTTAATTTCATTTATTTTCCGCACTACTTTACTTTCATTTACTTTCCGCACTCGCACTACTTTCATTTACTTTCCGCACTCGCACTTAAATACCCTTTTTTATGAAAAATCTAAAAATGAACTTTTACTTTACCATGTCTGGCTAATTTTATAAAGGTTAGAGTGTGAAGATCATAACTAAACCGATAATCTGTACAATTGTTAGTGGAAACACTTAAGGGCTATTTTAACTTTCAATATAAGTTTTCCTATTCTTAAATTCCGTTGGGTAAGACCGAAAGCCGTCCAACGCCTATCTAAACTTAATTGTTTTTAAACTATTTCAAAAACAGCGAAAGCGCTTTGTTTAGTTTATTAGGAGTTTTTAATTTAAAAGGAAAAGAGATTTTAAAGCCATTTTCGGACGCGTTAAGAAGTTTAAAGTCTGGTTCGTAAGAACCTCTTTTTTTTAGAAAATCCAGGTTAAAATACTTTTCAACTTGGTCAAGATACTATATTTCTTAAAAATAGGTTTACTACTCTAACGCAATGCGCGCCTTTTTATCCGTGACAATAAGAGGGTTTGATTAGGGGGTACAACTCGGTTCTGAATACGCGAAAGCGACAGTTCCTGTCAAATTAGTTCTTTTCAAAGTAGAAAACATTGCCCGTAAGTAGTTCTATTAGCAAGTACTTGGATTATCAATTGGTTGTGTGAATTGCATTCGAACCTGTCTTTATCAATTAATTTTAATTACTTTATTTACTACCGTGCACTCTTCAAAACTACTATTTTCAATCACCTTAGATACACACCTTAACAATAGATAGCGATAGATTGACACTTGGTCTCTGTGGATACGATAATCTTTTATATTACTCTGACGCGTTCGTACACTTGCGAAAAAAACACGCATCAAGTTTTTGGCGCCGTTGCCGGGGACCAATTTCCTCAAATTTCGTACCCTGTTGTTATACCATTTAGACTAAGGAAGTTACCCGCCGGTCAATGCGAAAAACTCGTAGTACCGGAAGTTTAGTAGACCCTCTAGCTGAACCAGAACGTTACGCTCGCGCACGTTTATATTTCCGTAAACTTAGGAAAGCTATGGCCGAAGATCAAAATCAAAGACCTCTTAAGGATTTCGCCCAACCATCCAACGAGGAACCTAGTTCTAGTATAGTAAATCCAGCCATACCAGCTAACAATTTTGAACTTAAACCATCCCTGCTGCAGTTAGTACAACAGAGACAATTCGCAGGTCTTGCTACAGAGAACCCAAACCAACATTTGAAAAACTTTCTCCAACTAGCAGACACCTTTAAAACCAATGAAGCCCCTCCTGAGGCGATTCGCTTAAGATTATTTCCTTTTTCCCTCAGAGATAAGGCCCTATCTTGGTTAGATTCCCTTCCACCAAATTCCATAACAAGTTGGGAAGACCTTAGAAAAGTATTCCTTGCCAGATATTTTCCCCCGAGTAAGACCGCTGTTCTTCGAAACCAAATAACTAGATTTACCCAAAACCAAGGAGAATCGTTGTTCGAAGCCTGGGAGAGATATAAAGAGCTGTTAAGAGCATGCCCACATCATGGTTTAGAAAATTGGTTAATCATTCAAACCTTCTATAATGGACTTCATTATAACACTAAGATGACCATCGACGCCGTCGCAGGTGGCGCACTGATGAACAAACCTTACCCTGAAGCTAGTGCCCTTATCGAAGATATGGCCCAAAACCATCAATCATGGGGAGTAGAACGAGGGACAGTGGAAAAGAAGGAAGCCCAAGGAGGAATACATGAGTTAAGCTCTATAGACATTATGTAAGCTAAAATGGACGCATTAGCCCTAAAAGTTGAGCATATGTGTACAACCCCGAATACTGCAGCCGCAGTTTCGTCAGATTGTGAGATATGTGGGACGAAAGGACACCAATCCGCAGAATGCAGTCTGTTAAACGAGACCAGCTCTGAACAAGTGAACTACACATAAGGGAACCCATTTTCAAATACCTATAACCCTGGATGGAGGAATCACCCAAACTTTTCCTATAAGAATAATAACCCTATCCAAAATACTGCCCCTCCGAGACAATCAAGTTATCAAGCCCCAAGATCAAATCAACCTATGCAACCTGTACCACCAAAACCGAGCCTTGAGAAAATCGTGGATAATTTTGTCGCTGCTCAAATCCAACAAAACAAGGAGTTCATGAACCAAAAAGTTCATGTTAACGAACTAATTACCCAGTTAGGAACCAAGGTTGACCAAATAATCACTCACAATAAGATGCTTGAAACCCAAATCTCGCAGGTAGCTTTAAACCAAGCCCCTCAGACCACACCTGGAGGACAATTCCCTAGACAACCTCAACAAAACCCGAAAGGACAAGCAAATGCCATTACCCTACGAAGTGGGACCGCTTATGATGAACCTTGTAACCCAAGGTTGAGTGATCCCAAAACTTCTAAGGAAGATGACAGCATCCCAGATAAAAAGAAGAAACCAGAGGAATCTGTAAACCAGGAAAGTCAAGAAAAAGGAGAAGAACCCAAAGACAAAACCTATATACCACCTCCGCCATACAAACCACCAATACCATATCCGCAAAGACTTAAACAAACCCAGATCAATAATCAGTATCAGAAATTCATTAAAGTTATAGAAAAACTTAACGTAGAAATCCCGTTCACAGAAGCCATTACCCAAATACCATCCTACGCAAAGTTTCTCAAAGACATCCTTACCAATAAACGTAGACTTGATGATCCGAAACCCTTGGAATGTAATTCTATTGCCGAAAATAAATTAGCAAAAAAGGATAAAGATCCTGGAAACTTTTCCATTCCTTGTATTCTGGGGAGTCATGTCATCGAAAAAGCTTTTCTAGACTTAGGAGCTAGTGTGAGCTTAATGCCCTTAGCGGCTTGCGAAAGGTTAAATTTAGGAGAGTTGCAACCTACCAAGATGTCACTTCAATTAGCCGATAGATCTATTAAATATCCGATAGGCATACTTGAAGACGTCCCTGTTAGGATAAGTCAGTTGTTTATCCCTACTGATTTTGTTGTCATGGACATTAAAGAAGATGATGACATACCAATTCTTCTAGGTAGACCATTCTTATCGACTGCTGGAGCCATAATAGATGTCAAAAAGGGGAAGCTAACCTTTGAGGTAGGGAACGAGAAGATAGAATTTATACTTTCAAAATTTCTTATGGCACCTGTGATAGGAGACGCGTGTTATGCAATAGATATCATTGATGAATGTGTTAGGGAGTTAGAGCAAGAAGAAGTCATTGAAACAATTAAGCTGCCATCAACTCTTATTTTGGAAGATGACAATTATAAGAAACCCTACATCGATGATAACCTTTACGAATGTTTATCCCTTACCCCAGATCCTATGCCTTGCCCTATTAAACCAGCCTTGGAACTTAAGGAGCTGCCTAAGAACCTGAGATATGAGTTTCTTGATGAAGAAATGAATCGTCCGGTTATAGTTAGTGCTACCTTGAGACAAAAAGAAACAGATCAACTCTTGGACGTTTTACGAAGATATCCCTCAGCCTTAGGATATAATATCTCTGATCTGAAAGGTATAAGTCCATCCGTATGCATGCATCGGATTTCGCTCGAAGTAGATTCAAAACCTTCCAGAGAACACCAGAGAAGGATAAACCCTATACTGAGTGATGTTGTCAAGAAGGAAGTTCTGAAGTTGCTAGAAGTAGGTATAATATATCAGATCTCGGACAGTAAGTGGGTGAGCCCTGTGCATGTGGTACCCAAGAAGGGAGGCATCACAGTTGTGCAAAATGAGAAAGGTGAACAAATAGCAAAGCGGATAGAAGGAGGTTGGCGTATGTGCATAGACTATAGAAAGTTAAATAAAGCAACTAGGAAGGATCATTTCCCTTTACCGTTCATAGACCAGATGTTAGAACGTCTTGCCAGACATTCTTACTTCTGCTATCTAGACGGGTATTTGGGATTCTTCCAAATACCTATACATCCAGAAGATCAAGAAAAAACTACCTTTACATGCCCTTTTGGAACTTTTGCCTACAGACGAATGCCTTTTGGACTCTGTAATGCCCCTGCTACTTTCCAACGTTGCATGATGTCAATCTTTGCAGATTATCTAGATGGAATCATGGAAGTATTTATGGATGATTTCTCGGTTTGCGGTTTTGATTTCCAAAATTGTCTTATCAACCTCGAGAAAATCCTGGAAAGATGTGTGGAGGTGAACCTTGTACTGAATTGGGAAAAATGCCATTTCATGGTGACTGAAGGAATTGTTTTAGGACATATAATCTCCGAAAGAGGTATAGAGGTAGATAAAGCAAAAATAGAAGTTATAGAGAACCTAAAACCACCCAAGACTATCAGGGAAGTTAGAAGTTTCCTTGGACACGCTGGATTCTACCGCCGTTTCATCAAGGACTTCTCCAAAATAACAAAACCTTTAACTGGCCTGTTAATGAAAGATGCTGAATTCATCTTTGATGAAAAATGCAATGAAGCATTCAACCTTTTGAAGCAAGCATTGATTTCAGCACCCATTATGAAACCCCCTGATTGGTCTGAACCGTTTGAGATAATGTGTGACGCCAGTGATTATGCTGTAGGAGCCGTTCTAGGTCAGAGAAAAGATAAAAGATTACATGTAATATATTATGCCAGTAGAACCCTAGACGCCGCCCAGCTCAATTACGCAACAACCGAGAAAGAACTCCTAGCGGTAGTTTTCGCTATAGACAAATTTAGATCATATCTAGTAGGAGCCAAAATTATAGTTTACACCGATCATGCTGCCATCCGTTACCTACTAAGTAAAAAAGATGATAAACCCAGGTTACTTCGATGGATTTTGTTGCTACAAGAGTTCGACTTAGATATCCGATATAAAAAAGGCACAGAAAATGTAGTAGCCGATCACCTATCTAGGCTAGAATACCTGAATCCTGAATTAGTACCCATAAATGATGATTTTGCCGATGATAGACTGATAGCCCAGTTGGAAACCATTGAAGATAAAAAAACCAGACCCTCATGAGCACTTCCAAAAATCCTTAGCTGTAAGTAACGTGCCCTGGTACGCTGATTTTGTTAATTACCTAGCTGTTGATATCATACCCCCTGATCTCGATTACCACAAGAAGAAGAAGTTCTTAAGTGATGTTAGAAACTTCTATTGGGACGAGCCACTTCTTTTCAAGAGAGGTAAAGATGGCATTTTCCGCCGTTGCGTTCCAGAAGACGAGGTAGAAAGTATAATTCAGCATTGTCACTCTGCGCCTTATGGTGGACATGCAAGCACCTCTAAGACCTACGCCAAGATTCTTCAAGCTGGCCTATTCTGGCCTACCATGTGGCGTGATGTCCATGCTTACATTGTCAAATGTGATAGATGCCAACGCACAGGAAATATTTCAAGGCGCGACGAAATGCCTTTAAGAAACATCCAAGAAGTAGAACTCTTTGACGTATGGGGTATAGATTTCATGGGACCATTCCCGCCATCTTTAGGAAACAAGTATATCTTAGTTGCAGTAGACTACGTGTCTAAATGGATTGAAGTGATAGCTGCACCCACAAACGACACTAGAGTAGTGATTAAATTATTTAAAAATTATATATTCCCCAGATTTGGAACACCCCGTTTAGTTATAAGTGATGGAGGATCTCACTTCATATCAAGAATATTTGATAAGCTTTTAAGCAAGTATGGAGTTAAGCATAGAGTAGCAACACCATATCACCCACAGACTAGTGGCCAAGTGGAAGTATCTAATAGGGAGATTAAACAAATTTTAGAAAAAACTGTCTCTGTATCCAGAAAAGATTGGTCGCAAAAGCTTCAAGAGGCTTTATGGGCCTACAGAACCGCTTTCAAAACCCCTATAGGAACAACCCCCTACCAACTAGTCTATGGAAAATCTTGTCATTTACCTTTTGAGTTAGAGCATAAGGCCTATTGGGCCATTAAAACTTTGAATTTGGATTACCTAACTGCTGGTGAGAAACGTATCCTTGACATCCACAAATTGGAAGAGCTCAGACAACAAGCCTACGAGAATGCCATGATATACAAAGAAAGAACAAAAGCTTGGCACGACAAAAGAATCGTAAGAAAAGACTTCAACTTAGGCGACCCTGTTCTCCTGTTCAATTCTAGGCTACGGCTCTTCCCAGGAAAGCTCCGTTCAAGATGGACTGGCCCCTTCATAGTATTAAAAATTCTGAGGTCTGAAGCTGTTGAAATAAAAAACGAGACATGTAAACCATTCATCGTCAATGGACAAAGACTGAAGCTCTACGAAGGAGGAGACATTCCAACAACCTACTCCAGCCACGCTCTAAGTGATCCACCAATCCCGACAAGAGATGTATAAGTTCCAGTCGTCAAGCTAACGACGTTAAACAAGCGCTGCATGGGAGGCAACCCATGATTTTCTTACCTTATTTACTTTTTCTACATTTTGTTTTATTTTATTTCTTGTTATATTTTGTCAGGACTAATGTTTGAAATGTTTGTGTTTTACAGGACCTTCTTCCTAACTCTGTGCAGAATGCAGAATTTTGACGACGTGCATGTGACTTTCAGGAATGACGCCCAGAGAGAGCGTTACTTTGTCCACTTCAGGCGTCCTATGGCACCTACGAGGTACCCAGATCAGGCTTGCATTGAGGCTTTAGGCATCGAGCCTAGTGTCAGATTCTTATGCCACCAGCTTCAATGGGACCAGTTCGACGACCTGAACAACACCTATAAGAACCTCACTTTGGAGTTCCTCAGCTCGTTTTCTTATGACCCCTGGGCCGGACCAGATGGATGTGCTATTTTCAGGTTATTTGGGACTGAGTACTCCTTCACTCATAAGGAGTTTGGTGATTTATTAGGTTTTCAGACGACCCCTGATGTTATTCCTGAGACACCTATGGGATACTTACTGAGTAGGGAAGTGGAGAAGTTCTGGAGTGATATCTCTGGTGGAGGGAGTCAGGATCCTTCCACCCAGTTCTCACATGTTATCCACAACCCTGCATTGAGGTATTTTCAGATGATCATAGCACACTCTTTCTTTGGATTGCCAGATGCCGAGACCTTGCTTAGTGAGGAGGAGATCTTTCTACTATTTTGTGCGACCCAGTCACGTCCTGTGGCATGTGGGAACTTTCTGCTGAAAGGTCTTAGCAGTATTTCCAGGTCATCAGTAGGTATTATTCATGTGGGAGGTATTGTTACCCAGATTGCTGCTGCTTTAGGCCTATCGCGTAAGTTGTTACATCTCAGGGTTTTCAGTGAATACACCACCATGGACGTTGATTTCTGCCTAGACAGAGGGTTGATAAGGAGAGCCTCTGCAAACCCCAACCAGTTCAGATTGTTGATCGACAACGAGGCTGTTCATTACTTTTTGCTGCCTGATCCGATGATGACCAGTGTTCATGACCCAGCTAATTGGAGATATGCTTTGGAGGGTTATGGAGAGACTATTGAGGAGCCTAGATCGCCTCCTATTGCTGAGTACACCCCTACACCTCCGTCTCCCAAAATCACTGTATTATCTAATAATTTGTCTTTGCAGCCACCCGATTTATACACCCAGGTTGTTGAGCTCCGCAGAGAGACTGCCAAGCTCAAACAGGAGGTAGCTGATCTTGCTTTGCAGATTGAGGTATCTGATCTCACTCATGCTACTGAGGCAGACTCTTTATACCAGGAGATCGGAGAGCTTCGTCGCGAGATCGCTGAGCTTCGTGGATCCAGCCAGGCAGAGGAGCCAACTGATTGATCATATTGCCCTGACTTACTACTCTATTATTTAGTATTTAGTATTTCTGCATTTTCTTTACTTTTTAGCATATCTGGACACATTTCGTATTTTCGCATTTCCTATATTTCCTATGTACTTTGATTATATATATATATATATATATATATTATGTGTGTTTTTATTGTTCCTTTTATATATATATATATATATATATATATATATATATATATATATCCAATAATAATTTTATTTTTCTTAATATTTGATTTTTATTTCCACAAAAATTGTGCAAGTCCCGTGTTGAAGAGGAAAACAAATGAGAACGCTATCGGGACCCCCAAGACGCAAAAGGTAAGAGAGGCCCATTCCAAAATTCAAAATTTCGGCCCAGGTCCGAAAATAACCTTATGGCGCCCGCCACTGCGTCCTGGTAAATACGGGGGAGAACTTCATCTTCCACCATTTTTGAACCTCTAAACTCCCAAAACCCATTTTTCTCCTCTTCCAAAACTCCATTAAAACCCATAAAAGCTCCAACCTTTATTTAATACCCACTATCCATTAACCCTTTCAAACTTCCATTTGAAATTCCACCAATTAAATTCCATAAAAATCTCACCTTTACCAACTTATATTTAAACCCATCTTCACTATCTTCAAATCAATTCAAGGAGCAAGCTATGGAGTTCGAAGGATATATTTTGCGAGAAGGAAAACCCGGGGATAGGCAGAGGAGGAATATTCAAAGGCTTCAAGGTCGAGAAATTCTCTCGACGAGGTACGTGGACGACAACTGTCTCTATACCTTGGGTATTTATTATAGTGTGTATCATTTACTTGATTTTTTGGGACTGCACTCTATTTTTGAAAACCGAGAACCAACCTTTGAGAAACTGACAATTGAGTTTTTAAGTTCTTTGATCTACACTGTCCACCCTAACACTGCTAGCACAGTCGGTACTGTCCAATTTAGAATGTTTGGAAGAGAATATAAGTACAGTACCGACGAACTAACAAGTCTGTTAGGGATTCCTCTTTGGGAAGGTGCTATTTGTGAGACCCCTTTGGATGACGGATGGTCGGTCGATGCATTTCCTTTTTGGCAGAGATTGTCAAATAATGTCATAACTTCTTTTGAAGGAATTCTCGCATTGACCATCCACAACCCGGCCATCCGAGTTTTTAGATACCTGTTGGCATGCACTATTTTTGGCCGGGATAATCCAAATAAGGTTAATGCTAAAGAGCTTCAGTTTTTACAAGGAAGTCTCACAAATAGAAGAATCAATCCGGTCCCGTTTATGCTTTCTCACATGTCTGTTACTATTAATAAAGCAGGACCGATTGTTTTTGGAGGACTGATTACGTCTATTGCTCGGGCCCTTAACTTGAACAATGAGATAGCCACACTAGAGCCCATAACTCCTCGCACAATCAACCTAAAATTTCTAAAAGATATGAAATTGTGCCGAGCGAGAAGAAAGGGTGGTTTTGTATTGATGATCCATGGTGTAGCTATCCCATCTGTTGCCTTGCCCTGCAGTAGACGTACCGATGTACGTAATGAAAGAAACTGGACCTATGATTTAAATGCTTCACCTGTTCTAGGTCCACTTCCTCCTAATATTCCTGATACGGAGGGACACGACACTGACGAAGAATTTGAGCGGAGAGATCAGTCTCCCATACCTCATGTGTCCCCCCATCATCCTTCACCACCACACACCGCACCCTCTTCCTCTAACCCTTTTGCAGGTTCAGTCCCTGGATCCTATGTCACTGAGGAGATGTGGCGTGACCTTATGGCTAGAGAAGAAAGGCGAGATGACCTTCTCTCTACCATTCAGCAACAACTGACGGATAATATGAGCTTCATGGAAGAATCACGACGGAGGACAGATCGATCCTTCGAGTCCGTTTCTCGCACCTTGCTTGCGATCACAGACGAGCAATCCCGTCAGCAAGACTTCAACCGCCGACATTACCAGCTTATGGAGGCTACTCAAGGTTCCGTTCTAGGTAACCTTCGACTGGTCAGAGATGCCCAAGCGGCCTTATCAGCCCGATTGGACCGGAGAGACCAGCATCGCAGCAGATCCCGTCGTCCCAGGCATTCCCAGCAGGACGACGAGGGCACCAGTGGTCCACCTCAGTAGTTTTACAGGTTACTCTCCTTATCTTATTTCGAAACATTGGGGACAATGTTCGATTTAAGTGTGGGAGGGGATTTTATTGCTTTCTATTTCCATTTTTAGTTAGTTGTTTATTTCTTGCTTTTGTCTATGTCTTTTTTTCTAGAAAATGCATGAGTCTGACAAGTCACCAGTACAGTGTATCCCTAGTGCACCCTCATTTTCCCCCATTTCTTTAGCCCTACAAAAAAAAAAAAAATTTTGCAAAAAGAAAACATTGTTGTTCTACACGTTTTTTGGGCTTTAAGACAGGTTTGGATTAGGATGTGGTGACTTAGGTGAACTTTTTGAAACATTAGTATCGTTTTAGCACCATAGACTTCACGAATATAGGAATCATTCCAAAACCCCATGTACCATGGCCTTAATTATCATTTCCAAATTTGTCCTAAGTAGTTTATTTCAGCAGTCAGCTCCGGCCTAAGCATGTTCTACGTAGGGGATTGATGAACATAAGTGAATGATCCAGTAAAATAAATAAAGAAAAAGGCAAACTCCGGATAGATGACCCTCACAAGGTCGTTTAAACCAAAAAGTTGAATTGTTGCCACAAAAAAAAAAAAAAAGAAAAAAAAAATATATATATAATTTTAGCTCACCCATTGTTAGTTGGTTCAGAGGTATCTGGCGCTGAACTCGATAGGGCGGATTACGATCCGATCCCCCACAACTGCATTTGGGTTAAATAAAAGGGTTTACACAGTCTTATGTGCCAGAAACCCTATGTTTTGGATCAGAATCACTAACAGGTCACTCTACTATGAAACATGTACGGATAACGGGCTTAATGTGATTGCGCCTGAATGAAAAGGACCCAAAAAGAGATGAAGAGGTAGGCCTAGTTATTGTGGGATGATACGGTTGACTAATATAAGAATGAAGTTTATGTCCGCCTCTGCGGATAAGTGTCATTACGATACCCTTGGTTCACTTAGTACCTGTCACTGCATCCTGACTTGAACTTAGAAGCCCTTTTTGCCCGAATCACGTGTCAGCACTAGTTTTCTTACTTTGAGCTTTAAATGTTTTGCTTGAGGACAAGCAAAGGTCTAAGTGTGGGAGAATTTGATGACACTGAATTTCACCGTATTTTTGACTCCGATTTCGCATGCATTCTTAGTCTTTTAATGTCATTTTATTATGTTATTATTATGTTTTTCTTTGTTTTCAAGTTTTTAGTCTAATCGGAGCCCCGAGCGAGAAAAGGAGCGAAAAAGGAGCCGAAATAAGCTAAAGTAGAGAAAATCAGCATTTTGCACTTATGGCATCCACTCTGGCGGCCGCCACAGGGTCTTCCATGACGTAGGCCATGTCTCAAACTCCTCCCAACTATTTTTTCCCACGATCTCCAACTGCCCAAGTAATTTTACACTCATGGCGGGCGCCACAAGAGCAAAACAAGTTCCCGCCCAAATTCAAATGCTAGGGGCATCCTTGTCTTTTCCACATGTTTCCTTGCCTATAAATAGGACTTTAGATTTTCGTTTTTCTTCATCCAAGCTTAGTTGTTCATAAGCATATATCAGTGTAATAGTGGTAATCGCTTCACATCGAGGTGTTACTACATTCGAGAGATCGAGTCTGTAAGAGCCTGTGAGATTGAGTCTTGGAGCACTCTGGAAGGAAGTTAATCCTGCCGCCATTTTACTTTCAGTTCGCATTTTATTCAACCACTCCGATTGGAGCAGGTTTTTATTACTTTACCTTTTGTCAACTTTATTTCTTGCACTGTCTTTTAATTTCATTTATTTTCCGCACTGCTTTACTTTCATTTACTTTCCGCACTCGCACTACTTTCATTTACTTTCCGCACTCGCACTTAAATACCCTTTTTTATGAAAAATTTAAAAATGAACTTTTACTTTACCATGTCTGGCTAATTTTATAAAGGTTAGAGTGTGAAGATCATAACTGAACCGATAATCTGTACAATTGTTAGTGGAAACACTTAGGGCTATTTTAACTTTCAATATAAGTTTTCCTGTTGTTAAATTCCGTTGGGTAAGACCGAAAGCCGTCCAACGCCTATCTAAACTTAATTGTTTTTAAACTATTTCAAAAACAGCGAAAGCGCTTTGTTTAGTTTATTAGGAGTTTTTAATTTAAAAGGAAAAGAGATTTTAAAACCATTTTCGGACGCGTTAAGAAGTTTAAAGTCTGGTTCGTAAGAACCTCTTTTTTTTAGAAAATCCAGGTTAAAATACTTTTCAACTTGGTCAAGATACTATATTTCTTAAAAATAGGTTTACTACTCTAACGCAATGCGCGCCTTTTTATCCGTGACAATAAGAGGGTTTGATTAGGGGGTACAACTCGGTTCTGAATACGCGAAAGCGACAGTTCCTGTCAAATTAGTTCTTTTCAAAGTAGAAAACATTGCCCGTAAGTAGTTCTATTAGCAAGTACTTGGATTATCAATTGGTTGTGTGAATTGCATTCGAACCTGTCTTTATCAATTAATTTTAATTACTTTATTTACTACCGTGCACTCTTCAAAACTACTATTTTCAATCACCTTAGATACACACCTTAACAATAGATAGCGATAGATTGACACTTGGTCTCTGTGGATACGATAATCTTTTATATTACTCTGACGCGTTCGTACACTTGCGAAAAAAACACGCATCAAATACAACCAGAAATACAATAGTCACACATTTCTAAATGTTCAAAATATGAGAAAAATGATATAGAAATCACCCCAAAGGATCAAGTTGTTACAACAAAATTTTAAGGACCAACCTGTTACAAAAAAATAACTTAAAGGACATCTGGTGTAATTTTGTCTTCCGAAAATACTCTTAAGAATAACATAATAGAGTGGTATCAAAGATGCATCTCCGTAATGTTTCCTGGTACAAGATATAATTTCTAAGGTCCATATTTGCCTAAAACTACTATAAGTATGAGACTCTCATCTCATGTCTCTTACCAAGTCACATTACACCATAATGAACATCAAATGGCATGTTGCATATGTGCATTTCAACAACGCGAAACCCTAAATTACTTCAACAATGCGAAACCCTAAATTAAATTTAAGTTCAATGAGTACACCCCTCGTGAAGATCTGAAATTCATACTAGAGAATCTCCGACAATACTCTAACAATAAAAAAATTGTGAAACTCGAGTACCTTCACCATCGACTGTCACCAAAGGGAATATTGAGTTCAACAACTTTGAGCTGAAGACATATGCATATTTAAGGGCTATGAGAAATACATTTTTATGTTACGAAACAAAAGTTCCTTCGAGGTGGATGTGACGATTTCAAGATCGATTAAAGATATTATAAAGATGTTAAAACGTCCACCTAAATGTTGATATATAATGTTCGATTTATGTTAACGATTACCTATGCAACGTTTCATATTATATGTTATCAATGCTAATTTTATTTTGTCATTCGGTCTCTTTCTGATTCTGCATTTATTTCTGCTTTAGTATGAGCTGAAAATACACCTCCGTAAGATTTACAGAGATACATTTCTGAAAACAAAATATACATAAATTTGGGGCGTGCCTTAAAATCAACATGAATTGTGTGTTTGAGATGCCTTTGAAGATGCATCTTCGAAATCAAAGAATATTTTAGATTTTCATGTGTGGGAACAATATATATGGTGTCTTAAGCAATTCACAATATAATTAAATGAATTTTTGGGTAGAAGGTATATGTGGGCTGAGCGGGTAACAAGGCCCAATCCAACACCAAGTTTCACAAAACCCTAATCGACGATAAATTCTTCTCTCATACAAACCAAAACCAGCGACGCTCGTGAAGAAGCTGCACGCCGTAGGATTGAAGCAGGACTCGTCCAAACAACCCTAGAGCTTCAACAATGGTACGCATACCACCACTCTTCACGTTTGATTTTACTTTTCCAAGTTAATTCGCCATCAAAATTGTTTTTTTTTACACCTTCGGTATTAAAATTTTCTATAAGATCTGATGGTTGATTGAGTTTTGGTTTATATTTGTATAGTCGTCGAAGAGAAAGGTTAGAGAGCCTAAGGAAGAGACTGTGACTCTTGGTCCTGCTGTTAAAGATGGAGAACATGTTTTTGGTGTTGCTCGCATCTTTGCTTCGTTTAACGATACCTTCATTGTGAGTGGTTTTAGCTATTTATTGTTTATTGTTCAATTCGTATTTACTCTGCTGGTTGTGATTTATTGTTGTATTTGGGTGATTTTTGATTTGTTGCAGCATGTCACTGATTTGTCTGGTAGAGAGACCCTTGTCCGCATTACTGGTTAGTGTATTTCCCTCTGATTTATAGTTATCTTAAAATCAGCTCATTTATAAAGTTAGGTGCAATTTCAGTGGATTTGTATAAGAAAGTTTATGTTTTTAATCTCAGTGGATTTTTTATAATCTTTGAAAATGTTCAGGTGGAATGAAAGTTAAAGCTGACAGAGATGAGTCATCTCCATATGCTGCTATGCTTGCTGCACAAGATGTAGCTACTCGGTGCAAGGTAATCAGATTTACTTGTATTTTTTTCTTACTATATGTGGCTTTTCTATTTCTCAATTTTATTTACTAGGTGTTTTTATCTTGAATGGTTGTTGATTGTGTTTTCTGGAACAGGAGTTGGGAATAACTGCCCTTCATATCAAGCTTCGTGCAACTGGAGGAAACAAGACTAAAACACCAGGCCCTGGTGCTCAGGCTGCCCTCCGTGCCTTAGCTCGTTCAGGAATGAAAATTGGTCGCATAGGTATTCTTTTAATCTATTTTCCTCCTGCTTCTCTCCCATATAGAGCTGTTGTAGGATTCTTATGATATGTATGGTTTGGATTCTTTTAATCTATTTTCATCCAATCTATATGCAATAGAATGGAACATTCTTAATAAAATACCTGAACAATGGAGTCAAATCTATTTTCCATTCAGTTCCATTCCGCTCAGCTTCATTATGCTCCTTGGGTTTTTCTGCTCTTTTGTTAATGTATATGTGAATCTTGTTTATGAAGCTACAGCTTTTTATTCCTTTTTAATGTTTTGTTTCTTCAGCATGACAATGAATTTCTCAGTTCTGATCCCTAATCATTGTTTTTAAAGGACTTGATTGTGTTTTTTAAATATCCAATTGAATTCTTTTAATCTATTTCCCTATTGTTTTGAGCTGTGATCTGTGGGTTTTTCTGCGACTTTGTTTTATGTCGGATGTGTATATGTGTATTAATTTCTCTGTTTTTATCTCTAATCATCATTGTTGGAATTTGTTTATGTTTTTAAATTTACAGAGGATGTGACTCCAATTCCTTCCGATAGCACACGCCGAAAGAGTGGTAGAAGGGGTAGAAGGCTATAGATTATTACTATGGTTTGGATGGAGCTTTTTGTGTTTACTTTTGGTCACTGCTTTGTTTTAATCCAGACAATTGTTGTATTCTGGCACATTTAAATTTAGCTTAAATTCAGTTTTGCTACTTAATTGTATTTCTTGACTTTGCCTAAAATTCTACCTGAGTTTATTTTAGATATAGCTAAGAGTCCATTGAAAGTTTTACATGTTTCTTTGTGATTTTACATCTCTTGCAGATATTATAAAGCTGCAAATGTTTCATTGAACTTTTGTTATGCTTCCTCTATTTGCTATATTAGTATCCAAAACTACGGTTTAGTTTGCGTTTGCAGGGTAATTAGTATTCACACTACAGCATTTACAGAAATTTTGCAATGTATTTGAAAATGGTTTTAATGATTACATATATTCAATGCTAGTTGTAACGAAAATAAAGTTTTATTTAGGTAGTAATAAGGGTGGGAATAGGCCAGACCAACTAACAGGGGCCTACGGCTTAGCCTACATAGGCTTAGGCCAGACCAGACTTCTTCTTAAATAGAAAATGTTGACTTTTTTATAAGCCCATTTAGCTAAAGAGGCTAGGCTACAGGCTGTAAGAAAAGTTTTTTAAGCCTATCAGGCTGACCTATTTAAGAAAAAATTGATAAATTTATTATTATTATATTCTATTTTATACTTTGAATTAAAATACAAAAATAAAACTTAGTTATCTTGAAGAACTTATGAAAATAAGTTGAAAAAACATTATAAACAATGTCATAAGTTGTTGTCATATGTTTTTCTCATAAGTTATCTTCAACAAATAGTATCACCAAACTTATGTTAATAAGAAAATTTGAACGATACAATAAAAACAAACATTTAATTTCATTGATCTTTTAACTTGTTAGTCTATTTAACATTAGTTGAATTTCTTATTTACAGATGTTTAAATGAAGTAGACTTTTAAATAGGCTAGTAGGCTAATCAGACCTTTGAAAATGTCAGGTTTAGGCATAAAAATAAGCCTATGATAGGCTAAAAGCCAGGCTTAGGCTTTGAATTTTTTAGCAGGCCAGACTCAGGCTTGGCAAAGCCTAACTCGGCCCAGTCTATTTCCACCCCTAGGTATTAATTTATTCAATACCCTAAAATTTAAATGAACAGTTAGGGGATATGCAATAAGATGGATGATCATGATTGTAGATGTTCCTATTAATTGTGTGATGGGTTAGAACTTAGAAGTAAGGAAGATCAATAGGTTCTTTGCTTGCTCTATGATTTACAATACTAAGAAAATATTTGCTTTTTATTTTTTTTTAATAATTAATGTTCTTGGTCTATATTTTGTCTATATATTTTGTTTAGATATATTATTTATTTAATAAATTAAAAAAAAACTTTTATAAATAGGACTAGAGGGAATACTACCTTTGATTTTATTTATAAAAAAAAATTATTTTTTGAATTTATTGAATAGTCAATGTATCTGGATTGTATAAATCAGATATATTGATTAATCAATGAATTTAAAAAATCTAACTTTCTCTAATAAATAAGATTAGGAGGAGTAGTTGAGAAACTATACAAAATGGGTTCAACAGAAAAAGATATAAACCTTATAAATAGTGTATGTTACCACGTAGGTGGGAGAACTAGGGTAAGCAAACTTCTAAGGGCCGAATACTTTCAAAGACAAGGTTGAATTCATAAATTGAAATGTCAAAGATTTTTCAACTTTGGCAAGCAAACTTCAAGGGGTGAAATACTATTGACTAAGCATGTTGAAAGACAATGTTGAATTTGTAAATTGAAATGTCAAAGATTCTCGAACTTCATCTAGGGCCTTGTCTTGGGGCCACTAGTAAGGGTGAACTACTTCACCAAGGCTAGATGTAGAGGTAATATAAAAAATAATAGTAGAGCGGGTATAACGTCTAAATTAAAGGAATATTATCTGCAGGTTTAACTTACCAAAAGACCATCGATCAAGCAGTTTGCCAATGAGACATAATTTGCCAACTCATATGCGGTAGAATCAGTCAGCAGTTATGAATTCATATGAATTTTATTTCGTTCGAGCATCCACAAACGAATGGACAGACGTAAGCAACACACAAAAACCATACTCTCTTGATGAAAAAAGAAGATGGAAGAGGCGAAGAGATTCAGGGCCGAGCTTCTACACAGTGTATTGTGATCATATCAAACAACTCCACGCTCATCGACCAAGGAGACCCATTTAGAATGGTCTATGGTTGAGATGTAATGCTCTCGATTGAAATTAATATTGCCCACATGAAGACAAGAAAGCATTTCAACAAAAAGAAAATAAGGCCGAGTTGAAGAGCTCTGCCAACCTGATAAAAGGTCAAAGAAATGGGCCAGATCCAAGATTTCGCGACAAAGTGCGACGAAAAGATATAATTCCAAGGTGAAACGTAGAAGAATGGATGGAGGCGACATGTATTGAAACGGGCAGTTGCGGCAGCCAAAAAGAGCAAACCATTCCATAATTGGGAGAGGCCTTTCCGAGATACGACAAAAACTATCACGACGAACATATAAATTAGAAAGCCTTGAAGAAGAAGAGGTTCCTAGAACCTGGAACATTGTGAAATTAAGACAATATTATAGTTAAACAAAGCGTCTAAGGCTAGACATAATGCAACTTTTAATTTATATTCAATAAAGCAACAACACGTTAAGGTTACACTATTTTCCTATATAAGTGCATGTATTTTTAATGAGGCGTAGGGATGGCAACAGGGCGGGACAGGGGAGGGTTTAACTATAGCCGCACCCGCACCCGCCTCCATGTAACACACCCGTCCCCGCCCCCAAACCCTACCCGAGGTAAAAATTTACCGTCCAGACCCGCCCCCAGTGGAGAACGGGTGCACCCGCACCGCCCCACCCGCACAAAATTAATTTCTTTTTGATTGTAATGAAAATTAATAATTTAATTAAAAAATTGATTATTTTAATAAATTAATTAATCATTTAATTAAAATTTTAATTAGTAAATGAATATTAACTTGATTAATTTAATTATTTTAATTGCAATAAGGGCATTAATAATTTAATTAAAAATATAATTAACAAATGAATATTAAAATAAGTAAAATAAGGGAATTAAAGTAAAATGCATTATCCGGGGGCCGGGCGGAGGCGGGTGCGTGCGTGTCTTAGTGTCTTCCCGCCGCCGCACCCGCATCCGTAGTTAAGAACCGGGTTTTTCCCGCACCCGCACCCGCACCCAATTAAATCGGGTTTTCCCCGTTAATTTCGGGGCGGATCCAGGCGGGTGCGAGTTTGTTTTCCATCCCTAATGAGGCGTAATAACTGTTTTAGTTATTTGTGAGTTATATGCCATATAAAGAGCTCGGTGATAGATCTACGCAATCCCCAGACAAGAATGCAAGATTCTTACATGGACTCTTAAGCCTACGAGTGAAGCCCTACGAGGTATCCACAAGAACCATACTAGGACTTTTAAGCTTATGGGGTATCCACAAGAACCCTACATGGACTCTTAAGCATATGAGCGACGCCCTACGGGGTATCTACAAGAATCCTACTGGGACTCTTAAGCATATGAGCGACACCCTATGAGGTATCTACAAGAATCATACGAGGGCACTTAAGCATACAAGCGAAGCCCTACGAGGTATCTACCATAACCATAAGGGACTCGTAAGTCTACGAGGCATGAGAAAATAAACGCTTGCAAACAATCAAAATGAATAAAAGAAAACTCATGATTTACTTCACCAAAATCGTAATTAACCCGGGTAAAATAAGGACAATTCCAACCTCCCTAGCAACCTCGCCAAGGCACCACCTACTTGAGAGAAAACATTGTTTATGTCTCTTCATTCAAGGTTTGGTTGTCCACATAGTAAGTTTCTTCCATTGTCGCCTTAAAGTAATTTAGATTGCCAAGTTTGAGCTCTACGTACATATAACATATTTGTTCTTTTGCCTTCTCGAACCTTTGATCCCCAAAAAGGAGGTCATCAATGCGAGCCTCCTAAAGATCCACCTTAATACCACTCACCTCAGCCTCAACTCTAACAAGCTTGATGCTTTAACCTTTGGATGTTCATCTTAAATGCCCTTTCCTCCCTTAGAAATATGACATTCTATCGCCAGACCTTTTTAGAGGTGACCTTGGCACCAGCTAAGTCCTTCTCAAGAGTAGACATTCTCCCGTTAGCAAAGGTCATCATGATTTTGCTGAGCTCATAATTTTCCTTCACCTTCTTGAGCTCAACCTTTAGGTCGTTCTCATTCTTCTTTGAAGTGTCAGAGTCTTCGAACATGGCACAAGTTAAGATGACACTCCTTATTAGATATATGTTAAGGAATTGAAATGTCTTTTGGCTGCCTAACAAACTTGCCCTATCCGTTTCGATGGTGTTTGAGGTGGTTATACATGAACAAGTCATATTGAGTCAATGTTCATAGTCTTTTCACAAA
Source organism: Lathyrus tuberosus (assembly GCA_022829125.1). Classification (NCBI taxonomy): domain Eukaryota; kingdom Viridiplantae; phylum Streptophyta; class Magnoliopsida; order Fabales; family Fabaceae; genus Lathyrus; species Lathyrus tuberosus. Next base: position 1,009,755 of record JALAZF010000026.1, read on the forward strand.
AAGAAACTATGATTAGAGGTTGAGAAAGCCATGTCAGATCTAGTCGACCTAAGGAAGAAGACATTACTAAGTCAGTGTCGCTATCACTAGGTGATTCACTCCCTGAACTACCACTTGATAAACTCTCATATCTACCAAAGAGCTCAATTTCTAGAAACCTTCAACCTACTTTCCATTACAACTTTTTGAGCTTTTTAGAGTAAGTCCATAACTCGCATATCTCAACATTGTTTAGGGGATCTACGACCCTTACATATATGTCACACTCTTGACTAAACACCATGAAAGAAGAAAGAAAAATCATAGAGGAAAAAGGATATTATCTGGTGTTGTGAGCGTTTGTTATAGATTCATAACATGGGAGGGAGAAAAATGCAGATATGTTTATTACAAGTTTGTTAGGTGAAGCGAAAAAATGAGAGAAATGAGAAATGATGAAGCCTATTTATAGGGTTTGAGTGGTAGACAAAATGACAGTTGCATTTAAAGCTATCTTCCTAGCGTTCCAGGAGATAACAATAAGTTGTGAGTTACTATTATTTCCAAGATACTAGGCAATCATCACATCTAGTGTAACTGGAATAATATGGCAACCAACATACATTAGGCTATCACAATGAAAGGCCATCATACTTGGAAATATGAGAGCAAGCTTGTAACACCTTTTTCTACCCCACGAATATACACGGCAAAATACACAAATTATCAGAGTAAAAATCACCTCAGAAGGGTGTACATTTCTCAATAAACATCAAAATAAAACATTTGCTCCGTAAACAACGGGTTTTCCTCAAAATAATAAAAAAAGCCATCAAATAGCAACAGAACCACCATAACCACAATAATCCAAAATCAAAAGGTTTTCAAATAAAACCATAACAATCAAATAACATCAAATAACAACTCAACATGGTTCGACTCAACGACCCAACCCGATGTTACAATATCAGAGCAAAACCCTGTACATCGGCCAAAAGCAAATAAACTCCAAAAGTCCTCGAAGGCATCCACAACTAAGCCTGATCACCTGCATGTTACCCGCGTGGAGGCAATATTCAAACAGGCAGGGTGAGTAATCACAATTCATTATAATCAATATAAAAACAGGATATGCATAAAATGGCGTCATCATCATATAAAACATCTTTAGGGTTATCACAAGGAAAAAATCAAATCACAACGTCATAAAATACATCAATGCCAATAAATGCAATGCACAACACGACTCATGCATGTGGTACCAATCGTCACAGTCGATGGACACTAGGCCATCACCTTCCAAAGATCCCCGTAATTAGGAACAGTTTCACACAAGAACCGGAGCACGTCAAAATTTACCTCAAATCCACACAATGGGATTGAAGTCTAACATCATCACTAAAATGCTATGAATGCATGATACACAACGTCATTAATCATCATCATCCAAAAAATCATTTATGTGCATCATCATTCATCAGTGCTCATATTAATCATGTCATCATATATTCGTCAAACATCACAAAACATCATCTCATATTCATCAGTAACATCATGGTAAATCATCAGAAAAGTCTCAGCACCAAAACATTAAGACATCACAGAATCATAAAATAAAATTTCGCGAACAGCAGGCATTCGCTACTAAGTTCGCCGTGCGAACCTGTTCTCTTTGGCGTTCGTTTTGCGAGCTGCAAGCGAACCCCAAAATCCCATACAAAAACCAGAGGGTTTCCATTTTGTCTCTCCCTCGCCACCCTCATTCGCTTTGCGAATCCACTCGATGGGACGTTCGGTTTGCGAATTAAATGTCACACTTCAGAATTCATTCCAGTATCATCAAACAAATTATCGTGCATTCGCTGCGCTGCTCGCTTTGCGAGTCTGGGGCGAGTGTTCGCCTTGCGAAGGAAACGTTCGCTTTGCGAACCTGCGATTTTAGGAAATCGCTGCTACGCATCAGTAGCATATCAGACCCAAAAGCTCTTAGGATTTCAACCCTAATTACCCCAAAAACATCCCTACAACATTCCTAAGGCATTATGGTAATCAAAGGCATAAAACCTACGACTATTAGGTCGATTCGTTACACTATTCGAAACCTCAAATCACCTAAACCTTCACAAACTCTCAAGATTCTCATAAACCCCATAAATCCCTTTCACCACAAGGTCGAAACAACACCGACAGGGAAAATCACCCTCAAGGTCTATTTTATCCGATTCAATTCAACCCTTAATAATCGATTCACAAAATACCCTCAAATCATCAGTTTACTCATAAATCCCATAAACCCACATAAACCTCAAAATCCACTTTAAATACATCGAATTCCTATATTTAAAACATTGAAAGGTAATACTCCCCATACCTTAGATTGTCGATTCAAAGCTTTCTCTATTGAGTATTTGGAAATCTTCTCGAATCCTCACCTTTTCCTTTTTCCTCAGAGCTCTCACTTCTTTCCTTCTTTTCACGGTCTAACAAAATGAATCCTATTCTCAAATTCTCCTTTTTGTTAAATCTAACCCTTGGGCTTCTAAAATGGGCTTTCTCCATATTACCCTCACTAACTCCTACTCAAAAGTCCATCTTACCCTTAATTTCTCTAATATTATTTAAAATAAATAATAATACAATATATTCCATGATATATACTATTATTTAATTAAATAACTAAAACTCCACAAAATTACCAACATCAACAAAAACCACCAAAATTCACAAAAATGCACGAATATTATATTTAAATAAATTAAATAAATATTCTTACGAAATTTGGGGTGTTACAACTCTCCCCCACTTAAAGAATTTTCGCCCTCGAAAATTACCTCAATGAAATAGAGTCGGATACGACTCCCTCATCTGATCTTCACGTTCCTAAGTCCAACTTTCGCCAGCCGGTCTACCCCACAACACCTTCAACAAGGTTATGTCCTTACCCCGCAGTTGCTTCATCTCTCGATCGTCAATCCGCACAGGTAGAGCTTCCACTGTCAGGTTATCCCTCACTTGTACATCATCCATCTGTATCACATGCGACGGATCTGGAATGTACTTTCTCAACTGAGACACATGGAACACGTCATGCAAATTCGCAAGTGACGGCGGTAAAGCGATTCGATAGGCTACATATCCTATCCTCTGCGAGATTTGATATGGACTAACAAAACATGGAGTGAGCTTCCTAGACTTCAAAGCTCGACCCACACCAGTCACTGGCGTCACCCTCAAAAACACGTGATCTCCCTCTTGGAATTCAAGTGTCTTCATTCTCTTATCAAGGTAGCTCTTCTGGTGACTCTGCGACGCTCTCATCCTTTCTTGGATCGTCTTAATCTTCTCAGTCGTCTCTTGCACAATCTCAGGTCCGAGTACAACACTCTCATTCGACTCATACCAACACAAAGAAGTCCTACACCTTCTCCCATACAAAGCTTCATAGGGCGCCATTCCAATACTAGCATGAAAACTATTATTGTACGTGAACTCAATCAACGGTAAATGGCTATCCCAAGATCCTCCATGATCCAACACAGAGGCCCTCAACAAATCCTCTAAAGATTGGATAGTACTTTCTGTCTGACTGTCCGTCTGCGGATGATAGGCAGAACTCATCCTTAACTTAGTACCCAAAGCATCTTGCAAACTCTTCCAGAACCTCGATGTAAATCTCGGATCTCTATCCGACACAATACTCGAAGGTATCCCATGCAACTTCACAATCTCCTCGATGTACATCTCGGATAGCTTCTGCATAGAATAATTAATCTTCATCAGCATGAAATAAGCCGATTTAGTTAATCTATCCACGATCACCCAAATTGAATCATTTCCCTTAGCAGTTCTCGGTAATCCCGACACAAAATCCATGGAAATACTATCCCATTTCCATTCTGGAATATTCAATGGCTGCATCATACCTAAAGGCTTCTGATGCTCAATCTTCGACTTTTGACACGTCAAGCACGCATAAACAAACTCTGCGATATCCTTCTTCATACCCGGCCACCAAAACAACTTTTTCAAATCCTGGTACATCTTCGTAGCACCGGGATGAATACTCAACCCACTTCGGTGTCCTTCCTCAAGAATGCTCTTCTTAATATCTGGAACATCTGGGACGCACACTCTATCTCTGAATATCATTACACCATTCTCGCCAATCCGGAATTCACCTCTGTTACCTTGATTGATCAAAGTCAACTGGTCAACCAACTTCAAGTCAGATTGTTGTCCCACTATTCTTTCTTCCAGAATGCCACTAGTCAACTTCAACATTCCCAACTTCACACTGTCAGAGGTCTCTTCACATACCAAACTCAAATCTCGGAATTGTTCAAGTAACTCCAACTCTTTCACCATGAACATCGACATATGCAATGACTTTCTGCTCAATGCATCGACCACTACATTCGCTTTGCCCGGATGATAACTCAAATCAAAATCGAAATCCTTCAACAGCTCTAACCACCTTCTCTGCCTCATATTCAATTCTTTCTGATCAAATAGGTACTTCAGACTTTTATGATCACTGAACACTTCAAACTTAGAGCCAAACAGATAATGTCTCCAAATCTTCAGCATAAACACCACAGCGGCCAATTCCAAGTCATGTGTAGGATAATTCCTCTCATGAACTCACAATTGCCTCGAAGCATAGGCAACAACTTGTCTATTCTGCATCAATACTCCTCCAAGACCCATCTTCGACGCATCACAATACACCACAAAAGATTCGCTCGGATTAGGCAAAATCAACACTGGAGCGGTCGTCAACCTCTTCTTCAATTCCACAAAACTCTTCTCACAAGCTACATCCCACACAAAAGCTTTACCCTTTCGAGTCAACTGAGTCAAAGGTAATGCCAACTTAGAAAAACCTTCAACAGACTTGCGGTAATAACCCACAAAACCCAGAAAACTCCATATCTCGGTAGCAGACTTCGGAGTCTCCCACTGTAATACAACATCAATCTTAGAAGGATCAATAGCAATTCCACCACTTGAAATCACATGGCCAAGAAAACTCACTTCCTTCAACCAGAACTCACACTTGGACAGCTTTGCATACAACTTCTTTTCTTTCAATACTTGCAACACAGTTCTCAAATGCTCAGCATGCTCTTCTTCAGATCTAGAATATATCAAGATATCATTGATAAACACCACCACAAACTTGTCCAAATACTCATGAAAGATCCAATTCATGTACTCCATGAACACACCAGGTGCATTGGATACACCAAATGGCATCACAGTGTATTCATAGTGACCATACCTCATCCTGAAAGCCGTCTTCGAAATATCATCAGGCTTAACACGAATCTGATGATAACCAGACCTCAAATCAATCTTGCTAAACGTACAGGCACCTACTAGCTGATCTATCAAATCGTCGAGTCTCGAAAGTGGATATTTATTCTTGATAGTCACTTTATTCAACTGCCGATAATCAACACACAACCTCATACTTCCATCCTTCTTCTTCACTAGCAGCACATGAGCACCCCACAGAGAAACACTTGGTCGAACAAATCTCTTCTCAAGCAACTCTTCCAACTGTTTCTTCAGTTCACTTAACTCAGAAGCTGGCATCCGATAAGGAGCCATTGACACTGGACTCGTACCTGGTATTAAGTCCACTGGAAACTCTACTTCATGTTCTGGAGGCAAATCACTGATGTCATCTTGAAACACATCTGGAAATTCACATACAACAGGTAAGTCGACACTTGCAGCTTCACGATCAATCTACAATGATGCAAACATTGCAAACACCAAGGCTTCGTCTTCCATAAGTTCATCCACTTGCTTAGCAGACAAGAACATCAACTCCCCACCATCATCAATCTCAGGAAACTCTAAAGTCTTGTTATAACAATTGATATGAACACGGTTGAACTCCAACCAGTTCATTCCAAAGATTACATCGATTTGGTACAAGGGTAGGCACACCAAGTCCATCATAAAACTCTTCTCAAAAATCGTCACAGGACATCTCAAACACACAAAGGTAGTAGTAACAGAACCATTAGCTGGAATTTCTATTACCATATTACCATTCATATCAGATAACTTCAAACCCAATTTATTAGCACATTCAAGTGAGATAAAAGAATGAGTAGCACCAGTATCAATAATAGCAATCAACTCGATATTATTAATAAAACATGTACCTCGAATCAGGTTATCCTTCTCTGGCGCTTCTGCACCACTCAAAACAAACACTCTTCCACTGGTCTGAGCAACAGTGGCAGTCTTCTTCGGCTTCTGACACTGGGTACTGATGTGACCCTTCTCCCCACAATTAAAACAGGTTGGACCATCATCTTTGTAATCAGTAGCCCTATGCCCCTTCTTGCCACACCTGTAGCACCTCAACACATTATTGGTACACACATCAGCACGGTGGCCTTGCTCGCCACACTTATAACACTTCCCAGAAGCGGGAGCTGCTCCCTCACTTATCTTTTTCCCATCTGAAGCCTTCTGCTTCCCTTTGTCAGCTGGAGTTGTATAAGGTTTCCCCTTATACTGCCCTTTCTTCTCACTCAACTGCCTGTAGTGAGCAGATCGAGCTCGGCTATCCTCATCATAGATTCTGCTCTTGTCAACCAACTCAGCATACCTGTTGATACCCAATACCCTGCTTAATTTCTGGTCTCAGCCCATTCTCGAACTTTAGACACTTGGATATCTCACCATCAGCACGGTTGTAGTGCGGACAGAACTTCTCTAGTGCCTCGAACTTCGCAGCATACTCCGCCACAGTCATGTCTCCTTGCTTCAGCTCAAAGAATTCCACTTCTCTTTTGCCACGAGCATCCTATGGAAAATACTTCCCCAGAAACTCCTGCTTAAACACAACCCAGGTTATCACAGTGCCAATATCTGCGAGTCTCTGAAGGGTGTTATCCCACCAATCCTCGCCCTTTTCTTCCAGCATATGCATTCCAAACTGAACTTGTTGCTCATCAGTACACCCCATCACCCGGAAGATCTTCTCGATCGCCTTCAACCACTTGTGTGCACTTGCTGGATCATGCGTACCCACAAAAGTCGATGGATTATTCCTCTGAAACTTCCCCAAAGCACGAAACTCATCTAGAGCTCCACCATTCAGATTGAGCTGAGCCACCACATTAGCAACTGATTCCAACGCATCAGAAATTACACGATCATTTCTTCCAGCCATCCTACACACCACCAACAAGGTTAGAAGAAATAAAACATCAACAGTGTACACACACTCGTCGACCGACAAGGGACTAACATCACTTAAAAACCTAGCCAGACGGACCGACCTGCTCTGATACCACTAATGTAACACCCTTTTCTACCCCACGAATATACACGGAAAAATACACAAATTATCAGAGTAAAAATCACCTCAGAAGGGTGCACATTTCTCAATAAACATCAAAATAAAACATTTGCTCTGTAAACAACGAGTTTTCCTCAAAATAATCAAAAAGCCATCAAATAGCAGCGGAACCACCATAACCACAATAATCCAAAATCAAAAGGCTTTCAAATAAAACCATAACAATCAAATAACATCAAATAACAACTCAACATGGTTCGACTCAACGACCCAACCCGATGTTACAATATCAGAGCAAGACCCTCTACATCACCCAAAAGCAAATAAACTCTAAAAGTCCTCGAAGGCATCCACAGCTAAGCCTGATCACCTGCATGTTACCCGCGTGGAGGCAACATTCAAACAGGCAGGGTGAGTAATCACAATTCATTATAATCAATATAAAAACAGGATATGCATAAAATGGCGTCATCATCATATACAACATCTTCAGGGTTATCACAAGGAAAACATTAAATCACAACATCATAAAATACATCAATGCCAATAAATGCAATGCACAGCACGACTCATGCATGTGGTACCAATCGTCACAGTCGATGGACACTAGGCCATAACCCTTCAAAGATCCCCGTCATTAGGATCGGTTCCACACAAGAACCGGAGCACGTCAAAATTTACCTCAAATCCACACAATGGGATTGAAGTCTAACATCATCATTGAAATGCTATGAATGCATGATACACAACATCATTAATCATCATCATAAAAAAAATCATTTATGTGCATCATCATTCATCAGTGCTCATATTAATCATGTCATCATATATTCGTCAAACATCACAAAACATCATCTCATATTCATCAGTAACATCATGGTAAATCATTAGAAAAATCTCAGCACCAAAACATCAAGACAACACAGAATCATAAAACAAAATTTCGCGAACAGTAGACGTTCGCTACTAAGTTCGTCGTGCGAACCTGTTCGCTTTGGTGTTCGCTTTGCGAGCTACCAGCGAACCCCAAAATCCCATACAAAAACCAGAGGGTTTCCATTTTGTCTCTCGCTCGCCACCCTCATCCGCTTTGCGAATCTACTCGATGGGACGTTCGGTTTGCGAATTAAATGTCACACTTCAGAATTCATTCCAGTATCATCAAACAAATTATCGCGCATTCGCTGCGCTGCTCGCTTTGCGAGTCTGGGGCGAGTGTTCGCCTTGCGAAGGAAACATTCGCTTTGCGAACCTGCGATTTCAGGAAATCGCTGCTACGCATCAGTAGCATATCAGACCCAAAAGCTCTTACGATTTTAACCCCAATTACCCCAAAAACATCCCTACCACATTCCTAAGGCATTATGGTAATGAAAGGCATAAAACCTACGACTATTAGGTGATTCGTTACACTATTCGAAACCTCAAATCACCTAAACCTTCACAAACTCTCAAGATTCTCATAAACCCCATAAATCCCTTTCACCACAAGCTCGAAACAACATCGACAGGGAAAATCACCCTCAAGGTCTATTTTATCCAATTCAATTCAACCCTTAATAATCGATTCACAAAATACCCTCAAATCATCAGTTTACTCATAAATCCCATAAACCCACATAAACCTCAAAATCCACTTTAAATACATCGAATTCCTATATTGAAAACAATGAAAGGAAATACTCCCCTTACCTTAGATTGTCGATTCGAAGCTTTCTCTATTGAGTCTTTGGAAACCTTCTCGAATCCTCGCCTTTTCCTTTTTCCTCAGAGCTCTCACTTCTTTCCTTCTTTTCACGGTCTAACAAAATGAATCCTATTCTCAAATTCTCCTTTTTGTTAAACCTAACCCTTGGGCTTCTAAAATGGGCTTTCTCCATATTACCCTCACTAACTCCTACTCAAAAGTCCATCTTACCCTTAATTTCTCTAATATTATTTAAAATAAATAATAATACAATATATTCCATGATATATACTATTATTTAATTAAATAACTAAAACTCCACAAAATTACCAACATCAACAAAAACCACCAAAATTCACAAAAATGCACGAATATTATATTTAAATAAATTAAATAAATATTCTTACGAAATTTGGGGTGTTACAAAGCTCACCCGAAAAGAATTGTCTGGGGATTGACGTCAAACAATCATTACCCAATCTCAGGGAAGCATTTTGCTCCTACGCGATTCATACTCGAGGGGTTGTGTACATGTCCAATTTTCTAGCAGGTCTCATAAAAGCATTCTGCTCATACACGACTCATGTTTTAAGGACTGTGTACATGCCCATTTTCTCGGGCTGAATTACCTTTAATGGCTCGAATTGTAGCCCAGATCCAATAGAGCCTCTGATGGATAAATCGTCCATCTGAACAGGGTTAGGCTGAGGCAACTAATGGGCCAGGTTGATCATGCCGACCCAAGACTAAATATAGAAGCAATATTTGATTGAGATACGAAGAATACCACAATTATGGTTGATTGAGAGCATTATGGTATGACATTTGATAGTCAAGTCTCATTGCCAATCACCATTAAACGACTACATGAATCAGGGACAATCACATTGGACAACCTCTGATGAACTTTAGGTACATGACGAGTTTGAATTACTATATAAGGAGATGAGCACAAGAAGAAAGATATACACAATTCACAAAATAAATAATCGATCGAAAGGCGACGACGACTTTACTAACCATAACTGGTAGAGTTATTATTGATGTACTTTTACGAGTACATATTTATACTTCTATAATCTAAATATTAGTATAAACTATTGATTGTTTGACGAAGTAAAACACAATATGGAAAAAGTACATGAATGTATATAAAAATTTATAATTTTAAAACAATTAGATTTAATTATAATTTTGACTTTCCATTTTATTTGATTTACGAAATTAATATTTTGACTTTAAATATAAGTAATTTTGATATCTCTATCATATTTTTATATTTGAATTAATTTTATATTTATTTGAATGACACGTTATTTGTGAAACGTGACAAATAATTATATAAAAATATTTTATAAAATTTTATAGTTTAAAATATGTTAAAAATGAACACGTTTCATTGTTTTTAGTAGGGATGGAAACAGGCACGCCCGCTCCGCAAAAGTTCGCAAAAAAATGAGGCGGGACGGGACAGTCATAGTTGAGTATACAGACCTAAAACTTAGACTCGCTCTACAAAAAAGTGAGTGTAGGACGGAAAAAACCCGAAGACACCACACTTTTTAAACCCAAAAACGTAAAATTTTATGTAAATACTTATACCCGCAAAAACCCACAAAGAAAACGGGACGGGACGAGACAAACACATTAAAGGATGAAGACTTAAACCTTTAGTCCGCCCCACACTAAAGTGCAGGCAAAATGGACATGCTTAATGAACTGGTTCTATTTTGCCACCCCTAATTTTTATTGAAAGAAAAGAGAAGAACAAATTCGAACAAATTTAAAATGAATAAACTGTGAATCATGTAAAATGTAAAATAAACCGACAAAATCGATAATTAAAAGGAAAAAAATTATCAGTTAAATTTAGAAGATTATAGACAAGAAAAAAAAATTAACACCAAAACAAAATCTAAAAATAAACAATAGAAATGTAAAAAAATAAAAGTAAAAATAGAAAAAATATAGAAAGAAAAGAGATCAAAATATGAGCTATATAAAAATTTGTTTGTATTCAAAATAATAGAAAAGATCTTAGTGCTTCTCTCTCAACAGAAAGTTCACTTCTTCTCCGCCTCACGCCGGTCACGTCCCGCCCTTCACAGTCTGTAGTTTTCCCGTTCTGAAAAATTTCATCCACCACGGACGCCGTCACTCTGTTCGTCCTGCATCTGCCGCAATCTGCCACCTCCTTTCATCATTTCCAAGCTGCAGGTAAAATTTTTGTTACTGAATTTTGTGTGTTTAGGTTAGGGTTTGTGTGGTTTTGATTAAAGAAGTAAATAAGTAACCCCTAATTGACTCTCCACCCACTCATCTTGAATTTTGTGCCTCCCTTTCTCCCTTTGACCCTCCACCCATTCACCAGTTCTTGCTTTGCTACTGCATAATTTTCCGTTTTAATGTATGGATTTTACTGTTTTTATGGTATTTTTTGAATACAGTCTTAGTTTTTTTGTTGTTGTGGCCCGGAGTAACTGTCTAGATTGGGTGAAAAGGGAGCAATAAGAAAAATGTTTTTCCACATTGTGCTGGAACGAAACATGCAACTGCACCCACGCTACTTTGGTCGTAACCTTCGCGAAAATCTGGTTTCCAAGCTGATGAAAGACGTTGAAGGCACTTGCAGGTTATTCATTTGAAGAAATGCAGTTATTAGTGTACAGTTATTTTTTATATTTCATAAACGATTTTATGCAATACTCTTGCGCTGTGCATGATAAGCAAGCTCTTTTATTTGTCCAATTTCATAGCAAAGCTCTTTGGCTTTTTGAGTAATGTAACTTTTGGTTTTTCAACTGTTATACAGTGGTCGACATGGATTTGTGGTGGCGGTTACAGGGATTGAAAACATTGGGAAAGGGATAATTCGTGATGGGACAGGGTTTGTGACGTTTCCGGTTAAGTACCAATGTGTTGTCTTCAGACCTTTTAAGGGAGAGATCTTAGAAGCTGTTGTTACCATGGTTAACAAGGTTTATACGATACGATTCCTTTGTCCCTACATTTTACTCTTTAGCTTTATCTAGCGTCTTCGAATTCTACTTGTGGATAATGTGGTTTATATTGTTGAATTCTGTTTACACAGATGGGATTTTTCGCTGAAGCTGGACCAGTTCAAATCTTTGTTTCAAACCATGTAAGGTCTTTTATAACCTTTGAGAAGAGGCCTCTATCATCTTCATATTATACAATTATACCTAAGATACTGTTATTCTTGTTTTTCATTTTCAGCAATAAAATTATGTTTCTCATTTATTATTCTCGACATTAAAGTAGTAAAAGACATGACATATCTTAAGTTATTCTTAGTATCTCGTTTTTTGTTTTGCCTTTATTACTTTTCACTCATATTTTTGTCTTGATGAGACCTTTTTTTTTCTCCTTTCAGTTGATTCCAGATGATATGGAATTCCAGTCTGGAGACATGCCAAACTACACTACTTCAGATGGATCAGTATGTATCATTTATAATACCTTCTTCTCATTGGAGAAGAAGAGAGCACCTTGTTTTTTAGGGGTTCAATATCGTGTGTTTTCTTTTATGTTTTTAGCATTGATCATTTGTTTTTTTGTTTTGTTTTTTTTACAGGTTAAGATCCAGAAAGATAGTGAAGTGAGACTAAAGATAATTGGGACTAGAGTGGACGCTACCGAAATTGTAAGCCTACATTTATTTGTCACTATTTACCATAAACTTTTGTGGATTGCAAGATTTATTACTGCTCCATGCCACAATTTTACTTCATTAGTAAGATGCAGAACAGATTAGAACTTGTGAGAAAACTGTGATCACAAATTGTCCAGTTACTTTGTGTGCTGAGAATGGTTATTATTCTACCACTTTGTTGATGTTACTTGTCTAATTATTGTTCCTATTACCCCTTTCTTTTTTGCAGTTCTGTATAGGTACCATAAAAGATGATTTCTTGGGTGTGATCAACGACCCGACAGCAGTTTAAATGCAACTTTCTGTACCCTTCTATCGAGTAGTTTGCATGTCATGGACTGTTACATCTGAAATATCATATACCATGTACGTGAGACCATATAGCTTAAATTACCGAGTCAGCATATGGTTACTTTGTTGATGTATCAAATTCTCTTGTGTAGTAATGGTTTGTATTTGTCAACTACCTTTCTGTTGCAACGAAAATAATTTCATGTCATCATTTTGTTGAAGTTAATCTTGGCTTCCAAGATAATAGCAACATATACATATACATTGTTCTGCCTTTTACTAAACAAAAAACAGCAACATTAGTTTACAATTGGGAATGGTGCTCCGGTCCAAGGTAGAGAATACCTAAGAATAAAAAGAATATTTCCAAATGCATTTATATTTACTCGAATTTGGAACCTTCGAGTCTAAGACCCGTCTTTTTTACTATTATTACTATCAGATAAAACTTTTGGAGTTAATTATGTTTAGTCTTTTTTACTAATATTACTTCTACATCAAACTTTTGGAGTTAAATATGTTTAATCTCTACAAATATGTGTTCTAGTATCTGAAAAAACAAAGTTTGGTATGGTCGGAGATTTATCTCCGGATTTATCTCATAGTTTGAGTTTTAAATCTCTTTTTATGGTATTGATGGTATTAGATATGATGTATTAGGATATGTTTTTTAAAATTATTGAGAAGATGAATGTTATACCAGTTGTAGTGAAGTATGGTGTTAAATCGGCTATTGTGAATGATGATGTTAAAATAGATTATGTTAAATTAGATGTTAGACCGGTTGTTGTTGACATAGATATTTGTGAACAATTTATAAAAAACAAGAGTTTATTGTTTGTGAATATGTGCTCCAATGGATCTGCTTGGAGGCTTGGAAATTGGAATTGGAGTTATAATTAGAAGATGTGGCAATGGTTCCGATAGAAGACAAACATTTGTAACAATGAGATGTGAAAGAAATGACACATACCATCCACCGATTAGGAAGTTGAAACATGATGACACTAGATCGAGAAAATGTGAGTGTCCGTTTAAATTGCGCGGATACTTTAAGACGAATGATACATGAAAATTTAATGTGGTTTCTGATATACATAATCATGTTTTGAGTGACAAATTTTCCGGTCATTCCATTGTATGTCACCTTATTCCGAAGGAAAATAACTTGTTTCAGACATGATAAAACATGGTGGCGCAAAAAAACACACTCACAACTTTGAAACGGAAAAGACCTCAAAATGTTCTAATATCAAACTAGTATACAATGTGCATGCCTGAAACAACATGGCGGTAAGAGGTCCAAGATATGAAATGCAACAACTCTTGAAGCTTTTAGAGGATGACCACTATGTTTCTAGGTACAAAGTTTGTGAGGATAATGTCACAGTTTGAGATATATTTTGATCATCCTGATTCCATCAAGTTGTTTAACACATTTTCCACTGTGCTCATAATTGATTCAATATACAAAACAAACAAGTATAGACTTCCACTATTAGAAATTGTTGGTGTTACTTCTATAGAGATGACTTTTTCAGTGGATTTTGTATTTTTTGAATCCAAAAAAGAAGATAATGTTACATGGGATTTGGAAATATGCAAAATCATTTTAAAGGACCAAGAAAACATACCAAATGCAATTGTCACCGATCGTGACACCACATTGATGAATTCAATTGCAACGGTGTTTCCTACATCGTATGCATTACTTTGTAAGTATCATGTAACACCCCGACTTTAGTTTATTAATTTATTTAAATTATTAGATTTAATTGAGTGAATATATATGTCTTGCTTGAATTGTTGTTATTATTTGTTATTTCTTGTGTTTTATGGGATTTAAGGATATTTTATAATTTAATAAATAATAGGACTATGGAGTATTGAAAGCAGAGAAATGAAATAGAATTATTTAATTTAGAAATAATTAGATATTTTAATTATTGAGGATAATTAGAAAAAGTATCTGATTAAATAGAAAATGAGTATTTTATGGTTAATGTATAATTTAGATTTATATTATATAATTATTTAATGGGATTTTATAAAATAAAATAAAAATGTTATTTTAATTAAAATCAGATATTGGAGTGTATGAAAACAATTTAGAACTATTATGGTTATATTTATACTAACGTGAGGCGCTTGAGAGTTTACTTGAAAAATTGGAATTTGAGAAAAGAGGCGTATCTGAAGTGGGAAGAGAGAAGTGTTAGAGCGATCGTGAGAAAATGTGGAGAATTCTATAAACCTTCAAACTTCGAAGTAGAGGGGATTTCTTTACTCATGAGTGACCTTAAGCGGTCAGGATGGTGAGAGGTTCTTACCCTCCTATCTATGCATTTCACATTACACAGTTTGTGGCCTTGTTGGTGACTAAATGGGTTTGACCAAAAATCATGAGGTTATCGATTGATGTGTTTCTCTATATTCTATTCCTGTAATGAAAATGTGTATGAATCTATGAATTTTATGATATGCCCTTTTGGGATATTGTTACGGAGCACTATTAATTTGTGATTTTTGTGATAAAGTTGAGACTCGTAGGATTGTTGTGATATTTTTGTGGAGCATTGTTAATCTGTGTTTATCGATGAATTTTCGTGCAACCCTTTTTGGTTATTTTTTCCAAATAACGTAAAATATCAGAAAAGCCAAAAAAGTAAAAAAAATAGGTCGGCGTCGGTTTCGGCAGTATTTGAGTTCGGAGGCCAGTTCAGGGATTTTTGAGCAATTTTAGTGTCACTGACCCTTGAGTTACCTTTGTGTTAATTTTGAGTCAAACTGTTAGCCCTTAGAGTTCAGTAGAGTTATCACCTGTGAAAAATTGTCAGTAGAACAATTTTGAGCACTTTAAAGTACTTTTGAGTACTCTGGAGTCATTTTTGAAATATAGGAGTTGTTGTAGAGATGTTTTGAGTTCTTTGAGAACTCTGTTGAGTTATACATATGAATTGTTATAACGTTTGACGAGTTATGAGTATATAATAAAATACTCTGTTGAGATGTTTTGAGTATGATGATGAATTTTTGAGCTGATGAGTAATAATACACTTTTACTTAGTTGTTGATGATTTTTGAGTTATAATATAATATATATATATATATATATATATAGTGAGCATATCAAGTGAGAGTGATTTTAAAATGAGAGATGAGAGGAATAAATAACAACCATTAGATCAATCAAACAATAATGATTAAACTTATTCATTAATGTGACTATTAATTTTTCTCTCTCTTGATAATCTGATCTAATGGCTGTTGTTTATTCCTCTCATCTCTCATTTTAAAATCATATATATATATATATATATATATATATATATATATATATATATATATATATATATATGTTTGAGTTAAGTAATTCAAGGGAATTACAGTGAGGCCTAATAATTGGCGAACTCATGGTTCAAGAGAGGAACCTGTTTGAGTATGAAAATTTGAGAATGATTTTGGTGATTGTTTGAGTTCTATTGTTGTTTTTTGCCATAAATCATACATACATATATACATTGAAGTTAGGTAGGACTTCGGTCCATTGAGGTCAGGTTCAGAGAGGAACCATGATGATCTCATGTCCAGAGAGGAACACAGTTCAGAGAGGAACCAGAGACAAGGATAAATAAGTAACACACCTTTGATGTCCAAAAACCTGATACCATATGCATATTGGAGGAGAAGTTGGTGCCTTTCACATTTGCATTATAAATTCCATTGTTGTTGTTA
Source organism: Lathyrus tuberosus (assembly GCA_022829125.1). Lineage (NCBI taxonomy): Eukaryota > Viridiplantae > Streptophyta > Magnoliopsida > Fabales > Fabaceae > Lathyrus > Lathyrus tuberosus. The sequence continues at coordinate 1,026,447 of JALAZF010000026.1, forward strand.
CTGTGTGAGAATGATCTGTGTACTTTTATAATTGTCCTGCTATTTACTTTCACCGCTAACATTTGTAAGTATTATTATCACCTTTTTCTTTCCTGTTTGTGCACGACTTTTATGGCCATGTTGTAGATAAAAGTAGCATGTAGTGTTGTTGTGTTGGAGAATGGCGATCATGGCCTTCTTCTTTGTTTTTTCGTTTTGTATAATAACCTTTGTGTCGCTCTGGTATTGTAACACAGGGGATGAGACATTCTTTCTTTTATTTGGATGATTGTTGAGTTATTTTTCAAAACTGATGTTTTAATTGAGTAATTTTATTTATGAGACCATGTGAAGGTGTTGTTTACTATTTTATATTTCCGCTGCGAGCTGTTTAATTTAAAAACATGTGTTTTATTTGACAACGTGTGACACAATTGGGACCATTGGGTGAAAATATACTTGAATTATTGTATTATTTTGTGAGTCGGGAAATAGAGTGTTACATAGTAGGTATCAGAGTAGGTCGGTTCATCCGGCTAGGTTGTGTAATTTTGTTTGTTCCCTGAGATGCGACATGTGTGCGAAACACTGTTGGTGCTCATTTTTTTCTAACATCTTTCCAGCAGGAACGATATTGAAACAAGTGGATGGAGAAGTTTCTCTTTCTCCGAGATGTTCAGGTGTAGAGGGTTGGTTCAACGTGCCGCTGGTTGCAAGAGTGTAGGTGTCGTTAAGGCTGTGTAGTTTCCCGAACATGAAGAGAGTGCGAATTTGAGATTTATGTCCGATGGTCAAGTTGAGATGTCTTTGAGGGAGGAGGATCAGGTGTTTGTGATATTCGCTTTTCTGAGAGTGGATGACTATGTGGAGGCTAATGATATGTCAATGGTGTGTGAATTTCCTGATATTTTCCATGAAGATATTTGTGACTTTCTTCCGGAACGTGAAGCTGAGATTGCCATTGATTTAGTACTTGGTACTAGGCCTATGTCGATGACTTCATAAAAAATATTTGCGTCAGAGTTGGGTGAGCTGAAGAAAGAGTTAGAAGATCCGCTTGAGAGAAGTTTGCTAGACCTAATGTGTCACCCTAGGGAGCACCGATGTTATTGGTGAAGGAAAAAGATGGTAACATGAGGTTTTGTGTTGACTACCGACAATTGAATAAGGTCAAAATTAAGAAAAGTATTCTCTTCCGAGAATTGATGACCTTATGGATCAGTTGGTAGGTGCTTGTGTTTTTAGCAAGATTGATTTGAGATCAGGTTATCATCAGATTCGAGTGAAGGCTGAAGATATTCCGAAGACTGCTTTTAGAACTCGATATAGTCATTATGAGTACTCAACGATGTCGTTTGGTGTGTCTAATGCGACAAGTGTGTTTATGAAGTACATAAACAAAATATTGCATCCCCTATTTGGATCAGTTTGTTATGATATTCATCGATGACATCTTGGTGTATTCGAAGAAAGATGAAGAGCATGCAGAACATCTGAGAGTTATGTTACAGACTTTGCAAGAGAAGAATCTATATGTGAATTTGTTCAAGTGTGAATTCTAGTTGCGTGAAGTGAGTTTCCTTGATTACGTGATTTCCTGTGGTGGTATAGAGGTCGATCTATCTAAGGTAGATACAATATTGTAGTGGGAGACTCTTAAGTCTATTACTGAGATCAGAATTTTTTTTGGTTTGGATGGTTATTACATGAGGTTTATAGATGGCTTTTCGAAGTTAGCTTTACCTTTGACTCAGTTGATTTGAAAAGGACAAGCTTTTGTGTAGGATGTCCAATGCGAAGAAATTTTTTAAGAACTGAAGAAGAAGTCGACGACGACACCATTTCTAATTTTACCATATGCGAAAGAACCTTTTATGGTGTATTGCGATGCGTCCAAGATGGTATTGGGTGATGTGCTTATACAAGATAGCAAAGTGGTAGCTTATGCTTCGCGACAACTGAAGATTAATGATAGAAACTATCCTACCGATGATTTAGAGTTTAAAACAGTGGTGTTTATGCTGAATGTGTGAAGAGGTTTTGTATGGTAGGAGATGTATGATGCCTTTGTGTTGGTTTAAGTCTGGAGAGTGTGTGGTGCTTGAACCTGAGGTTGTTAAGCAGACTATTGAGAGAGTCAAGATGATCCAAGAGAAGATGAAGGTCTCGCAGAGCAGAAAAAAGAGCTATTGTGATAAGCGAAGGAAGGCCATTGAGTTTCGAGAGGGTGACCACGTGTTTTTTAGAGTCACTCATGTGGCTGGTGTTGGCAGTGCGCTAAAGTCTAAGAAGCTCTCTCCTTGCTTCATTATCAGATTACCTAGAGAGTTAGAGTTGTTGCTTATCGAGTGACCTTAACCCCGTCTCTTTCGAAACTCCATGATGTTTTCCATGTGTCTCAGCTTTGAAAGTATGTTCACGATCCATCACATGCGATCCAAATAGACGATGTACGAGTAAAATATGATTTAACTGTTGAGGCATCACCCATGCGAATTGAGGATCGAGAAGTGAACTATTTAAGAGCTAAAGAAATTTCTTTGGTGAAAGTGGTGTGGGGAGGACCTGTTGGAGGGAGTATTACGTGAGAGCTGGAGAGCCGAATGAGAGAGTCTTATCTGGAGTTGTTTTCGCAAGGTGATTTTCGAGGTCAAAAATCCTTTTTAATTGGGGAAGAGTTGTAACACCCCGACTTTAGTTTATTAATTTATTTAAATTATTATATTTATTTGAGTGAATACATATATCTTGCTTGAATTGTTGTTATTGTCGGTTATTTCATGTGTTTTATGGAATTTAAGGGTATTTTAGTAATTTATTAAATAATAGAAATATAGAGTATTGAGAGTGAGAAATAAATTAGAATTGTTTAATTTAGAAATAATTAAATATTTTAATTATTAGGGATGATTAGAGAAATTATCGGATTAAACAGAAAATGATTATTTCATGGTTAATATATAATTTATATTTTTATTAAATAATTATTTAGTGGAATTTTATAAAGTAAAATAAAAAAAATGTTATTTTACATAATCCAATAAATAGACTACAGTCAACACATGTTTGCTCAAGCTGATGTAATTGTTGTTGATACTCCACTTCATCACTAGATCATATTAGATCTGTCTATAATGTGTTTATCCCCTCTTGCATATCATTCACAACATATTTCTTGCATCTTGAACCAACAATTTTCTTAATGTGAAATCGAAAAAGCAAATTAATCGTCTTTGAAAAACAAATTCAATTGCTATCATCAAAGAAAGATCTCAATTAGTAAAAAATCACTTAGGGACATAACCCTTCTTTAACAATCAATTGTTTTAGCTTAATCATACCAAACAAAATTTTGTATGCTCGTCTTTTTCATATAAGTAAGCGCAATAGAAAATGTCAACTCAGTTGACGTCATACCAACAATTTCAAATAATAATTGTATGTATTATGATGTCCATAATCAAAACAATAGAAAAGTATTCAATAACTTGACTGAATCTTAGTGGGTTCAAAAAATACCTCTCACAACATGTGAGTCATTTATTATTCCACCGTAATAAACATAATTTGCATCATCTATCAACTTAAGCAAATGTTGTATCTCACATCTAAATCTCTAACCTCTTTTTGATGCATACTCTTTTGTTTATATATTTGTGTGATCTGAGTGACATTTTTGAGATCTCATTCGTGCAATAATAGAGATATGTGTTTGGGTGAAACACAATACTTTGTCAAATCAACATGTTAATTTTCACTTGTCTGCATTTAAAAGCCCCACAAATACATCACCTTCCAATATATCTAATAAACCATGATTGTGAATTCCTAATTTTAGGACAATCTTCCACCCTCAACCATCTTTAAACATTATTGATCTAATTTTGAATGGACAACCACATTTTATTATTGATCTAATTTTGAATGGACAACCACATTTTTATAAGCGCTTTGTATTGCATTTTCAGCTTCCTTGTACTTGTCACCTCTTTCGTGTAATGACGACAATAAACTTTATGTCTGATTGCAACCTCCCCTAACACATTTTTTCGTGTTATGTATAGTTTGAAAATGCATTTGTGATGTGTACAAATGATTGATTTTAATCACACAGTAGAAGAATCTTCATATCTATAAATTATATGTACCCATGCTTTGATACAATCCGTTAAGCTTTGACTTAAAACTGCGTTTAGACCTCTGATGTATAGCTTTCTGGATTTGGTTCGTTTTGAATGAGTTCCAACTTTGACAAAACAAATAAAAAAAACTAGAGGCTTAGAACAGTGGTTAGGAGGCTCCTGTCTTCTTCTCCAATGAGAAGTTATATATAAATATTAAATTACAAAAAGTATCCATCTAGCTTGCAGCAAATAAATTAACAAGCATTGTGTTATTAAGAAAGTTCTTGACAAAATTTAACTAACTGAGCCTGAATACATCCAATACCAGCCCTTTTCCACTACAATTTTGCCTGCCTGCATGTGGAAGAGGCTATAACAACTTCATATGTTCGTTGGTTTCTAGCATTCAAGCAAGTAGATTGGACTACAAAGTTGAGACTTAGTGCTTCCTTTTCTCCCTACCTTTTAATTGTGATTTTCCATCTTTCTTTGTTTTGCCATTAGAGGATAGCTGGATTTGTTTTGATTTCATCTTAATCGATTTAACCAAAGATGATAACTCTAATTTATCTTTCTTTGATTTTAAATCATCCAACCCTTCTTCCTCGACCTTCTGCACCATGCCAGAATCACCAGAAGACAACTTTGTTTCTTTCGGAAACTTTGTGTGCTCCTTTTCTTCCGGTAATTCCATATGACCCTTCTGCTGCTTCTGTGCCAGCTGCCTTGCATACACCGCGCTCCTGCAATCATTCACAAATATATAGTGAGTTCACTACATGAAAAACTGCTTATACAATCTTCTTGAATTACAGGAAGTACTACTGTAGAGATCAAGATCATTCCAATCTTAGCAATCATAAGAAATGTCACCTTTGAGTTAGACAAGAGAATATTAAAAATGTCACCACTTGCAAGTTAATATATAGTCAAGAAAAGTTTTGCTGCCAGGTTAATGTTAATTTGAATCGTTGCAACATATCTATCATGCAATTTTCTTTTTCTTTTCAATAGTTGACAACAGTACCCCAAGTTTACCCCATAGGAGTGAAATAGTCCTGACGAAAAAAATCAAGATCTTACTGTTTCTTTGCTATCTACAATAAACTGCATCTATATGTCATAAAATACCTTTTAAATTGTGGATCGGTGGGATCAATAGCAAAGTCAGGTGAGTAAATAGATGCAAAACGTGGATCATCATACGCACTGTTTGGTATTTTCCCCTCATCAATAACACCCTCTGTCTTTTTGCCCTTGCCTTTTTTAAACTTCAGATTATATCCCTTGAGACCAGTATCTGTTCCCTTGTCATCAGCAACCAATAGTTCAAGCTCTTCTTTGCTTACCCCATCCATATCTTTGAGCTTCCGATCTTTGTCATTTTTACTTTCCACCTTCTTTTTCTTCTTCGTCGTAATATCAGGTTCCTCCATGAAGAAGTCGTCAGCTTCTCCAGCTGCTTGTTGATCAGTATTATCGCTATCATCATCATCATCATCATCTGATGAGTACTTTGATTTATTTTTCCTGGCTCTCTTTTTCTCACGTTGTTTCCTCAGATATTCTTCCCAAACAGATATTGATTTTTTATCCTTCTTTTCCATAATATGTTTGCTTATATCTTCCAAACCTGTATTGAAGGTCACCTCCATATCTTGGACACCATCCTCTTCGTCATCTTTATCGGAATTATTGCCGAGCAAGTCAAGATACATTTCTTTTTTTCTAGCTTTTTTATCAGCATGACCAACAGTCTCATTGTTATCCTCACTGTCATCACTTTCACTCACATCAGATGCAACTAATTCATCCATTTCCAACTGAGCCAGCTATTACCATGGAAAGGAAAAATAAAAACTTACAGCTTAGTACAAATAGCTTATTACAAAACAAACTACATGAAATAAATAATATAAAATCATTGCATAAGGAATATCAATGATCCCTAATTTCTCCTACCACACAGATACATAACAATTAACAAAATTATAACATCTGTACTGGTTGTTAAGGCACAAAACAATGCTAGTATATAAAGATGCAGTTTGTGAGCATATATGAATGTGCATGGCATGGATATTTACAGGCATGCATCACTAAATTGAGTATATTTCCTTCCCAGGATCGGACTCTATAACTTTATAAATATGGAAACTACATGGAAATGACTAAATAAAAAAAGATGTAACTACTCAAAGGTTCCAAAGTAACACCACCCAATATTTTTCAGAGAGAAATTTATCCACGAAGTATACAGTGGGTTAATACAATATACTGACCTGCTCATCATTGAATTTGCGTTTCAAAGTATTTGCTCGGGCAGGTTCATCCTCATCCCAAGTAAGTTCAACTTTACTGTGCTGAAGTGCCCGAGAATAGAAATCCTTGTTCTCATAGTTTGCAGGTGTCTAAGAAGAGAAATAAGTCAATGTCCTCCAACTATTATTATAATGCATAAATACAGATATAAACGTTAAATACCTCTGTTGCAACATCCTTAGGTGGCTGTTTGAATTCCATATTGTCTGGAATAAACCTTAAATCAAGTGGGTTAGACGAGTGTTCAAACTCAACACTGTCATTTTCTTTGTAGATGTGATCTGCTGTGGCACTTGAGTCACATTCCACCAAAGCAAAATAGTAACTGAAGAGCCAAATAAAGAATCAAGTTACATCATAGTAAGAGAGGGAAAAGGGAGATGGGCACATCACATAGTAAACATGGAATAGGAATAACAATAACTTGAGTGACACATGAGATATGGGTCTGGACTAGTGACATACAAGTTAATAACCACACGTGTTTCATTGTTTTCCATGTTTTCCGGGGAGTGTATTGCAATCTCCATAAAAAAAGTTTACATGACATTACAACATTGTTGACCATACTAACCCATTCTAGATTATAAGAAAATAGGATAACAAAGTAAGAGTAAACAAAAATTTAAATCTTCACACATTAAATTCCCACTTACAATATCATGAATTAGTCCCCGACACAATGAATGATATATTTACCACATTATAGCACAAAGCTTAATCTATTCTACAATGCATTCAAACAAATAAATCACAACATGAACCAATTTTATTGTTATTTACCGCATCCTGCTCTTCTCATAAGCACGCAGCTTCTCATTGTCAGCATCGCTGTCGCCATTATCATCTTCGTCACTTGTTTCATTTTCATCATCAAATAGACCAACAGGCCCTTTAACCTCCTCCTCTTGCATACGTTGAAGGCCAAACTCAGTTGGATAAATAGTTACCGATTTGATCAGCCCATTAGGCGGGGCTAACGAAGAAAACAATACATACAAGTCCACAGCCTACAACCAACAAACACAAACAACACTTTAACCAAACAAAATCTTCCACCTCCAAACAAAACAATTAAATTAAATATTTCTAATTTCTAAAATTAAAAATCGATCACATCAACAAAACATTAACCTTCGATAACTCACCTTCACATACCTCCAGTCCATATTAACAACAGCAAGCCTATGAGTTTCTTTCTCAATCTCTGCTATCTCTTCCTGTCCATATCATAATAACCACAACATAATAATATTAATAACAATAAGAATCCAATATGTCTCGGATATCTTAAAGTGACGATAGCATAATGAAATGGATCGGAGCCGAATGAAAAGGAATGAAATCTAGTTTGAATATTTTCCCGAACAAGTTCTTCTGCCGATTTCAACTAAACCAAATAATTCAGAAGTGTACCTGTATTTCAGGTGCTTCCTCTTCATAATCTTTCTCATCTACATCTCCATCAGTATCCGTATCTACATCAGTGTCTTCATCTGTATCCGAATCTATATCATCCGGTTCAGAATCACTAGTCTCTTCAGACTCAATTCCACTGTCAATCTTCGGTTTTGCAGAATCAACTTTCACCAATCCCTCTTCTTCTTCCTCTTCATCATCATCATTATCCTCACCCCTACTATGCTCTACTTTCTTTTTCCCATCTTCGTCAATTTTATAGTAATGGCGAAGCGAATGTTGTTGCGAATTAGCTTTATCTTTAGGTTTACCTCTCTTATCGACAGGTGCAGAAGAAGGCATAAAACTCTTGTGAGTGAACATGCGGTCGAATCGAGAATCAATTGAAACCTTTGTTTGATGCTTTGGAGCCTCACGAAAACGAGGATCGGTGTGAACAGATGAGAATCGAGGATCTTCGATGACATTGTCGTTGCTGTGTAATGGTTTATCGGACTTTGAATTACCCTTATCCTTGTTCTTCATCTTCTTCTTACCTTTGTTCTCGTCGAGGTTGTTTTTCTTGTTCTTCATTTGCTTTAGGGTGAAATTGCAGAAATGTAGCTTCAATGTGCTGCGAGATAATTCAGTGATGAGTGCTTTGCGTTTTGATTTTATGCAGCTGCTGAGTTTTGTTGATTTAGGGTTTTAGTTAATAAATAATACAAGAAGGGTTTTGTTTTGTTGTAAAAATAAAAATGTGTTTATTTTCGTTTGATGAATGATAATGGGCTGCTTCATAAAAATAAAAAAAGAATTGGGCTTAAACCATTATTAAATTTTCATAGGAAAAAATACTAAAAAATTTGAGACTAGGAAGTTGTGTTCTATGAAATACATACTCAAAATTGACACAATGGTTGACAAATAAAAATTCAAGTGAATTCAATTGTGAAATTTTCTTTATCTCAAAATTGTGACAGTTGTGATGCAATAACAAGTTTCTTAAGTTTGATCAAGTGTGCATGGGGTTGCAAGTATGTACCAACATACTATAATCCTTGGTAATTTATGACTGTAAATGGAAGAATACATAGAAAGTCTGCTACAACACACGGTTGTGGAACACCCCTGTTTTTTAAAAGGCAATCAGTAGGTTTCAGAAATGCGTTTCCGAAAAATTTCCAGAAAATGCATTTCTGAACTAAATTTATTCATAGAATTTGGGCATGGTTAAAAAATGAATGAATTGTGTGTGCATGGGGTGCGTCTGGAGATGCATTTCTGGAATTAGAGGGGCATTTTTGGATTTTCACGCGGTGTCTACGTAATATATAAGGTGCATTAAGAAATTCCCTATATTAGAATATCTTCTTTTCTCTTTGAATTATTTTGGATACTCTTTCCATTCTTGGTGGGGGCTCCCACACCCTTAAAAATTCAAAAATGCCTTCAACCGTTCGGAGACGCATCTTCGGACGCATCAAAAATCACATATATCATCTTTTTTTTTTAGTTTCACCCTAGTTTTTGAAAAAAAAAATAATCCGACGATACATCTCCGTATCAGATTTGGGTGTATATGGAGATGCATCTCTAAAATACCCACTGAATTCATTTATGAGTTTGTTATTCACGCAAATTATTTAATTAACAACTTAATGATATTTTCGGAGATGCGTCTCCGAAAATGTCTAGCGGAAAAGTTGATAAAACACCCTATTGCATGATCTTCTTCATGCTAAAACAAGTAATAATTCCAAAATTCTTGAAATTTTTTATCTTATTCTCAATCAACGTTTCAACAACAAAACACCGTTCTTATATATTGCAGGTAAATATCATTCATTTCATCCCTCATTCTTTGAATTAATCTTAGTTATCTACTGAAAAATGAATGTTGGTTCCGAAGATGAATTTTCGGACGAAGTTAGGTGTGGTATGAATGTTCATATTCGAATTGTCCTAATAGTTTGAAATGTAACACTGATTTTCTATTATTGGTGGTAAATGATATGGTGCATCCGGATATGTTTCCCAAAGTTATTGTGTGTGTGGATGTTAAACTGGTTAAACTGAAGCGTGATGTTAAACCGGATGAAGTGAATGGTGATGTTCAACCAGATGAAGGGAATAATGATGTTAAACCATGTGTTCGACTGACCGTTGAAGAGGTAGATGTTTATGCACAATTTACAAATAAAGAAGCATTTTTTGTTCGTGAATATATGCTAAAATTGGTCTGAATGGAGGCGGAAAAATTGGGGTTTGGCGTTGTAATTGGAAGGTCCGATAATGGTTTGGATAGAAGAAAAGCCTTTGTAACAATGGTATGCAAAAGAAGTGGCACGTACCAAATAAAGATTAGGAGGTTGAAATGATATGACACTAGATCGATGAAATATGAGTGTCCGTTTAAATTGCTCAGATACCGTATGATGGACGAGACATGGAAATTTAATGTGATTTCTGGTATATATAATCATGCCTTGGATGATAAGCTAGCTGACTATACCATTGTATGTTTTCTTGTGCTGGAGGAGAGAGAACTTGTTCCAGACATGACATTAAACATGATGGCTCCAAAAAGCATACTAGTGTCTTGAAGCTTTGGAAGATGACAACTATGTTTCGTGGTTCAGAGTTTGTGAGGATAAAGTCACTATTCAAGATATATTTTGGAGTCATCTTGATTCTATCAAGTTGTTTAACACCTTTCCCATCGCTCTTATAATTGACTTGACATACAAAACAAACAAGTATGTGCTTCCACTCCTAGAAATTATTGGTGTTACTTCTACGAAGATGACTTATTCAACCAGTTTTGCATTTATGGAATCCGAAAAAGAGGACAACGCACTGCACTGATGAATTCAGTTGCAACGTTGTTTCCTACATCGTCCACATTAGTTTGTAAGTATCACATAACCAAAAATGTGAGAAGTCAACTAAAACCTGTGGTTGGCACTAAACACATCACAGGTGAGGATGGAAAATGACCAAACCTGGTGTCATGGTGGAAAAGATAATGGATGCATGGATATAATAAATTCTTCCACAGAAGAAATATATGTTGTATTTGTAATACATTTCAGAATGGTGTATGCTAGATATCCCGATTTCCTGAAATATGTTGAGGGAACTGTCTTGGATCAGGTCAAAGAGAAGATTTTTTATGCATGGACCAATCAGTTCAGACACTTTAACAATACAACAACTAAAAGAACCAAATCTAGACATGCTAGACTAAAGAATTGGTTGGGAACAATAAAGGCGATTTTTGTCGAGATTGGGACGTCGTGCACTAAATACTCTGAAACCAACATAATGATATGCATACATATTTTGGTCCGAGAATTATCGTGTTAAAACACCGCTTTAAATACAACATTCTTTATTTATAATTGGTTAGCAACGCATCTTGGGCAGCTTTAAATTTTATTTTTCACGAAGCCAAGTGAACGAATAAAACAGGTTTATATAGCTCTAAGTGTGGATGTACAAGTAGGAAGACTTACGGTCTTCCATGTGATGAAATCATGAAATTGCACATCAAAGAGCAACTTAGGAAGATTGCATATCCAGAAACAATGGATTTGAAACCACCGTCGGAACCAGTTAAAACAAAATGTTCCCCTAAAAAGGTAAAATCGACTCAAAATGACAACTCCACGAGACGGTTTCCTTCATATTTTGAACATGTTGACTAGCATTTTCTGGATTCTCCAACTCCAAAATCTCAAAAAAAGTGTTTTAAGGGGTGCTCACATTAGCAAACCATCTCCTTCACCGTCATTGCCGAAAATCAAATTCAATGAAAGGATGCTGCTTTTTATGCATAACTACATCGAGCGGACTGTAAATGGTGAAAGTGATGGCAACTGTGATTTTCAAGCTATTTCGGGTTTACTCGGTAAAGAAGGGGAATACCACCAATTCGTCTGCCGTCATCTTATACAAGAGTTGACGATGCATAGGGAATCATACACAAAGTTATACGGGAACAAAGAAGATTACGATACAATTCTCAATGCTCTTGTTCCTTATCTTAGTGGTCCGACTTTGTTTGACAAATAAATGCGCTTTTTGAAAATAAGACATCTTATAGTAAATGTTTATGATAGAGTTTGCATTGATTTAACACTATATGATTTCTGGGAAACATTTTTTCCACTTCAGAGTAAGCCACCTCATAATACATACTAACACATAATGTGTATTAGTTGGATATCAAAAAAATAACATTTTGTTCAGGTTTATTTGAAACCGGGATGTCCTATACCAGAGACATCACCAGAGTGGACGGCACATTTCTCACAAGATGCTGAAACACGGTCAGATCACTTTCTTGAAAAGGATGGAAGAGTTCACCAAGTTGAGCGACTTTGAACGATAAGCAAATAAGGAAAGGTCGAAGAATGAGCCACCAATCGATTTAGGTAGTGACATATGTTTTGATGCATTTTAGTTATACTTTAACAATGTAACATGTGTTTTGTTATGAAATTGGGTCATATTTTTTGGACAATTTTTTTTTTCAAATTCTGCTATGCATAATTAGCATGGTTTTGTTCTGCATAATTTTTGGATGGATCCGGAAATGCATTTCCGGACACACCATTTTTTATTAATTAAAAAAACAAAATAGGGGATCACCCGGAGATACATCTCCGAAGAGATTCTTATTTAAAAAAAAAAACAAGGTGGATTCAGATATGTATCTCCGAACTATTTCATGCATATATGATCATGTTTGTAAGGTCCTTATTCCATTTCTACAGCTTCTATAAATAGGGTCTCTCATTGCATCTTCTTTACACAAACCATAGTGATTACATATCCCTATCTTGCATTTGAGTATTTCAATGGCGCAAAACCCCTACTTCAATTTCGGATTTGCGAGGACATACTTCTCGTCGATCTGAAAACCAAATTGAATACTCTTCTGTGATATCTAGAAAATCGGAGAGTTATCAAGCTTGAGTACCATTAATCCTCTATAGATAACTAAGGGAACATGCAGTTCACCATGCTTGAATTGAAGACGGGTGATAATTTGAAGGTGATGCAGAGTACCTTTTAGCGTTACTCAACAAAGGGTCTGATTGAAGTGGATGCGACGATTCAAATAATAGCCAAAGATATTATAAGAATGTTGCAACGTCCCGAACCACCTATTTTTAATAACATGCAATGTTAAATTTATGTAATATTTATTTTGGAGTTAATTTATGTTGGTTTTCCATTCTGCCATTGTTTCTGCTTTGATTTAACATAGCATTTTTCGGAGATGCATCTCCGAAAATCTCACTGACTAATGAACTAAGGGGAGTTACGAAGATGTAACTGCGAATCAATCTTTCGTGCATATGGAGATGCATATTTAGATCAAATTTTAACAGAATAAGAGTTTCTCCTCATTTTTGCATCAGTTGTGTGTGAAAAAAGTGTGTTTAAAGATACATCTCCGAGCGTTTGAGACATCTTAATATTTTCACAGTGGTGTGGGAGAACGGTTAAGAATGAAAAGAACAAAATTGTGAAAAATAGAACCAACTATATGCATTCTCTAGTACCAAGTAAATTAGAAAAGGTGATACGAAAGGAATTAAGATAATATCAAGAAAACTAGGTACCTAACTCCAAAGGTTTAAGCACACTATCCTAAATTATCCTACACTAACATAAGCCACGTTACAACCTTAAAAAGACCTCAAAAGTGTATATTTAAATATGACTTAGTTGATTCGATTAAAAACTTTACAAATTCATTATTAAATGCTTTTGTATGTTGATTGAGAGATTACCCTGTAAAATTGAGTTTATATATGTGAGATGAGAGATAGGTTGAGTACTTGTATGTTTATAATAAGTTTTTTGTGTTGATTGGATTGAAGCAGGGAACCGAAATATTGATCAGAAAAAACTAAAGGTGACATTCATTGGTAAGGATGAGCATTTTAATTCTGACAAAATGTTCAGTGTGCAGACATGTTACTTGAAAAGAAGCAACAAATTAAATTTAGGGTTGTGATGACATTCATCATTACATGATTTTTATGAGAAAATTCAGATGAAATTGGAAGATTAACGAGACAAAGAAATTCCAAAGTGTGAATAATTGAGCAAAAATCTATCATAAGGAAGAAATAAAGACTTAGTGAAAATATTGAAGAAAAGGTGAAGAAAACAAAGCTTTGGCTACTAGAATGATATTCGGCCTGTGCAACGCTCCCGCCACTTTTCAAAGGTGCATTTTTTGTATCTTTTTGGATATGATCGAATCGCCTATTGAGGTATTTATAGATGATTTTTATGTTTTTGGTAATAATTTTGACAATTGTCTTATACACCTCAATGTTGTTCTTGAGAGATGCAACGAAATGAACCTAGTTTTGAATTGGGAAAAATGTCATTTTATGGTAACTGAGGGTATCATTTTGGGGCATAAAATCTCAGCAAAAGGTATAGAGGTAAATCCAGCTAAGATTGAGGTGATTGAAAAATCACCCCCTCCCATGAATGTAAAGGGAATGAGAAGTTTCGTAGGGCATGTCGATTTTTACCGAAGATTTATAAAGGACTTCTCAAAGATTTCAAAACCCCTTTGCAATTTGCTAGTCAAGGAAAATTATTTTGTTTTTGATGAAAATTGCCTTAAATCCTTCTCTATTATTAAAGAAAATCTTATAATTGCACCCATAATCGTTGCACCAAATCGAGAATTACCCTTTGAAATGACATGTGATGCAAGATTGTGCGGTAGGTGCAGTTTTTGGTCAATGCCACAAGAAATTTTTTCATATGATTTACTATGCTAGTAAAGTATTAAATGAACACCGGGTGAATTATACCACCATAAAAAAGAATTACTATCCGTAGTATTTGCTTTGGAAAAATTTCAGACATATCTAATTGGTTCAAAAGTGGTTGTTTTTACAGATCATGCATCGTTAAAATACCTTTTCAACAAAGGAGATTCAAAACCAAGGCTACTCATATGGATATCATTGCTATAAGAGTTCGACTTGGAAGAGATACAAAAAAATGTTGAAAATGTTGTAGCAGATCATTTGTCCCGATTGCTTAATGAAGAAGTAACAAAGAAGGAAAAGAGCATCAACAAAGAGTTTTTGGATGAGGATTTGATGGCAATCAGTGAACGACATTGGTTTGCTGATATGGCCAACTATAAAGCCACAAAAATGTTTCGGAAGAATATACTTGGAAGTAGAAAAAACATTTCTGCAAAGAGGCTAACCACTATTTATGGGACGAGCCTTATCTGTTTAAACGTAGTGTTGACAGTTTGATTCGTAGATGTGTTGTAGGTAAAGAAGCTAGAGTCATTATGTGCAATGCCATAACTCAGCTTATGGAGGGCAACATAGTGCCAAAAGAAGAGCAGTAAAGGTATTCCAATGTGGTTTTTGGTGGCCAACACTATTTAAATATTGTAGGTCATATGTGCAAGAATGTACGGAGTTCCAAAAAACAAGCAATGTTTCTAAGCGAGACGGAATTTCGCTTGAAGGTATAATAGATATTGAACCTTTCGACTGTTGGGGAATTGACTTTATGGGTCCCTTCCCTCTATCAAAATCTAATGTTTACATTCTAGTTTGGGTTGATTATGTTATTAAATGGGTTGAAGCAATTTCTTGTCGCTAATGATTCCCAAACAGTCTCTAGTTTTTTGAAAAAGAATGTTTTTGCTAGGTTCAAAGTCCATAGAGTGCTGATCAGTGATGGGGGGACACAATTTTGCTACAAATACTTTGAAAATATGTTGGCTAAATATAATATGAATCATAAAGTATCCACACCATATCATCCTTAAGCATGTAGACAAGTGGAAGTGTCAAACATGCAACTTAAACTAATCTTAGAAAATATGGTAGCTACATCCAGGAAGGATAGGTCGAAAATGCTAGTTGATGCTCTATGGGATTATAGAGCAAAATTTAAGACTCGTCTTGGATTATCACTCTGTATGTTGGTTTATGGGAAAGGCTTATAATTTACCCGTCGAGCTGGAACATAAAGCATATTGGGCAGTCAAGTTCTTGAACTTCGATGAAAAAGCCGCAGGATGAAAGAGATTGTTGAAGCTATATGAGTTAGAAGAGATCAGATTGAGAGCATACAAGAATTTTGTGATATATAAAGAAAGAACCAAGAGGTATCATGATAAGAATTTGGTGAGAAGAGAATTTTAGGTAGGACCAAAATTTTTGTTATACAACTCTTGACTGAGGTTATTTCCAGGTATGTTAAAATCAAGATGGTCCGGGCCCTTTATTGTGAATAAGGTGTTTGAAAATAGAGATGTAAAAATACAAGATCCGGGAGATTTGCACATTTTCACCATAAATTGACAAAGGTTAAAGATCTATGCAGAAGGTTGAATAGCACTAGAGAAGGTTTTTCTGGTGCTTAACGAACCTTAGACAAAAGAGTCAAGTTAGCGATCTTAAACAAACGCCTAATGGGAGGCAGCCCATTAGAGTTTAAATTTCACTTTTTAGTTTTAGTACCATTTTTTTTTACTATGATCCAAAGAAGAGTACTGACCAGAACTTACAAAAGTTGTTCTCTTTACACTTTTCTTTGTTTGAAATTAATGAACTTGTTTGCTTCTATTATTTCTTTCAGTTTTAATTTGCTACCTTACTAGTACCTGTATGAAAAAGAAAAGAAAAAGTCATCAGAAAAAGAATGAAAGAGATCGACATTGAAGTTCTCTTGCAGATTGAAAGTTGATGAAGAAAAGGGAAGCCAACTATATGTACTCAATCTCTAGATACCTCATCTAGTAAGATTTGAGCCAAATATTTCCATTGTTTACTTTTACTTCTTATGAAAGTATTTGTACATTAGTCATTTTCTAGAATTTCCATTTTTTATAATTTGAGTCTATTGGTCTGATAAATATACAGTGAGGCAGTTGTTTGTAAAAACTCTAAGCCTTTTAAGCCACCCTATTTTAAAATGATTATATTCATTGTTAAACCACTTTGAGCCAAAACTATTCTTTCGGTGACATAACCCTTATTGTATAGCCATTTGACTTGAAAGATAAATTATTTCCACCCTCTTTAGAGTTAGATAGAAATAAATGTTTTACTTGCCTGATGCAAAAGAATAAATTTGAAATGCTCTTGGAAGTTAGCAATGAATAAGTTTAGGTTTGGGGTACTAGAGAAATTTGTCAAAAGAAAGAAAGAAAAAGAAGAAAAACATTAAGTTAAAAATAGATTTTTAATTTTTTTTTAATAATAGGACCAACAATATGCATTATCTATTACCAACTAAATTTGAAAAACATGATATGAAAGGAATTAAGATAAAATAAGGAAAATTAGGTACCTAACTCCAAAGATTTAAGCCTACTATCCTAAACTAACTTATCTTGACATAAGCCAAATTACAACCGTAAAAAGACCTCAAAAGTGTGTGTTTAAATATGACTTTGATTGATTCGATTAGAAAATTTACAAATTTACTGTTAAATGCTTTTGTATGTTGATTGAGAGATTACAATGTCAAATTGAGTGCATATATGTGAGATGAGAGACATGTTGAGTACATGTTTATTCTGGAGAACTTTTCTGAGTTGATTGGATTGAGCAGGGAACTGAAGTGTTGATAAAAAAATAAAGGTGACATTCATTAGTAAGGGTGAGCATTTTAATTCCGATGAAATGTTTAGTGTGCAGACACGTTACTTGAGGACAAACAACAAATTAAGTTAGGGGTTGTGATGACAGTCATCATTACGTAATTTTTACGAGAATATTAGGATGAAATCAAACAATTAACGAGCAAAAGTCATGGTAAAGTGTGGAGAACTACGCAAAAATATATCACTAAATTTTGGCTACTAAATTTCTCCCATGCGCGATGCATCCTATCGTGGCGCGATGAGGCTTGTGTCTCGACACGATGTAAAGGAATCGTGGCGTGATGGTACGAATTGCTGACACGTGGGAATTACTATTTAAAGGCCTTTTTGCTAACTTTTTGGGGAGTTTGAAAACCAGGAGATAAAGTGATGGCTATGAATATTCAAGAGGCGAATTTTGGGAGCATTGAAGTCTTTGGAGAACTACTTTTCCATAAATTTTGATGATGAAGACTTATCAACTCATGGTATTTGTAAATCTATCAATGAGTAGCTACATTTCTCTTTAGGTTTTTTGAGATGAACCTTATTATTACTCTGTTGGATCATATGTTTGTTTGAAATTTATTGAACACCTTTATTATTATTATTATTATTATTATTATTATTATTATTATTATTATTATTATTATTATTATTATTATTATTATTATCTTATTTAATTATTTTTGAGTTTAATGTTTTTTGTTCGTTTACGAGCGCACAAGCCGATTTAGATACGTAGGGATTTCTGACAGTTAGTCTACGCATGTGACCTTGAGTAATTATTCAACTTAGTAACTAACTAGAAATATGTAATTATAATTTGTTGCTTTTGAATTAGTGCACGTAGAATGCCTAATTTAACTTTGATTTGGCATAAGGAATTAGAGAATTATTGTGTAAATTAGTGAGTTGTACACCATGGAATTAAGTGCAGTGGTTTTTTAGTTCACAGTAAGATAATAATTTAATTGCGATTCAATAAGTGCACAATTCATCAATATCTAAAATAAGGGGATTTAATATAAAATACCTAATCATTTTTCTCATCTTGAATTTTATTCTCTTAGTTTCTCGTTCTTGTTTTAGAACCAGATAAAATAAAATAAAAACAACTGTTTTTATTTTAACTCACACTTAATTACTTTGTTAAATCATAATCCTCTTGGAGACGATCTTTTTAATTATCGCTTCGACACTATCGGTACACTTGCTGAAAGGTCATCGCCTGGCCTATTTAAGTCTGGTATGACCTGACCTATTTAATAAGAAAGGCTAGGTTCAGTCTTCTTAAAAAAACTATTTAATTAAATATGTCATACTTAGACTATTTAAAAAGCCTATGAAGTTTAATAGGTCGGCCTATAATATTTTACTTCTTAACCTTCTTACCGTCTGGTATCAGAGCCCTATGATAGTGAGGTAATTACTTGCATTAACTAATCAGTTTTCTACAAAAAAGAGTTATTTTTATGTTTTACGTATTTCACTATTTATTTTCAACCATTACTCTGAACTTTGATTTTCTTTAAGGGTACCTGCTGATAGTGTATGCTCCAGGTCGTAAGTCCGAGAAGTGAGACAGTAAAACCGTTGTTTTAGAACACTGTAGTCGCCATTAAGAAAACAAACAATAAAGGGGGATGAGAGAGATAGAAAGTAAGTAAGACAACTAAGAAATAACTGGTTACATGATATAAAGTTAATTAATAATATACTGTTCAGTAACTATGTCTCAAATCATCAAGGCTTTGAGTGAGTTAGGATGCAATTCACATAGTAATATTAGTAACCGAACCTTAGTTCCTGCTATCTTAAATAATGATAAATTTGAATTAGATCAAGATACTTTCCAAAATTAGGTATATGTCACAAATTAAATTAAAAGAAATTTATAAAATTAGCACGTTTGATTTTAAAGGTCAAAAAATTATTCATACTACGGAATCTACTACATCTATATGCAATAAACATGAAACCATTAATTTGTTAAACAAAAAATTGTTATAAAATCATGTTAGAGAAGGATATCGTTATATCCATCTAGGATTAATCAAAATATCAATAAAGCCTTTACATAAACTAGGGCTAAACACCCTTATTATGTTAGTCCTTTGTGATACTTGTATTAAAGATTTTCATAACTCAACTATTGTTATAGTTGAATCTAACCTTAATGATAGTCCAATTTACTTTTATTATCATCCTAATTACTCTATGAGTTTAATTGAAGAATTCACTAAAAACTCATTAGTCATATATGTTCAAAGCCTAAGTGACACCTTCAATCTTGAAGTTGCCAACATAGAGGTTATTAGTAGAATTAACTACAAAGTTTATAATGTTAATTACAATTTTAAATCCCTCAAAACTACTCCTAGAAATGAAACGTGTATTATCGAAGTCAATATTAGCAGATATAATGTTATGACCATGAAGATTCTTACTGCTTTTGATATTATTGACAAATTCCCCCAGGAATAGATTTTGCAAGATGTGGTTAAATCTGAAAAGATTTAAGCCAAATCCATTAGAGATGTTATTCAGAATATTGATGGATCAGTCAGGATTAGAATGATTAGGAGCCAGTCTTTTCCTTACAATCAGTCTAGTAGAGTTGGATCGACATCCAACGCTAGACATTCTATTGATTCAACCATTAAGGTTAACCTTGTAGCAATATACTTTGCTTATACAATTCCCCAGCCAATTTACTCGGAGAAGACTTCTAGGTCACCATCTCCAACTTAGTCTAAAATCTTATGAGTTATTACCAAAGAAGAACCCTTTGTCATTGACAAAGCCTATATTAGAGCCGATTTTGAGGCTGAGTATAATTTAGAGAAGATAAATGGGTATTTCTCATATTTCTCTAAAAATCATACTCAATTGTATCCACAAAGTTTTACAAATAATTTTTAGAAAATCATGGGATTAATGTTTATTTTTTTACATGGTTTGAATTACTTTGCTTAGAAGAAGGGATAGAAAATCATTTTGCTGTTAGGATGCACTTAGATGCTAATGTTAGAATTAGTGCTAAATGGAAGACTGTTAGAAAATATATAATAGAATCCACCCACCTTTAAAAGCCATAAAAATTGCCCCTTCCAAAGAAAACATAAAAATAAAGGCTTCTCCCTTTAAATCAATTACCAATTCTATAGAATAAAGAAAAGACATAAATAATATGCATAGTCAGATGAATTACTCAAACTAATTACTTCACACTATTTCCCAACAATTAGACAGAATAGAAAACTCTGTTCCTCAACCTAAGGATGTTAAAAACTTTATAATAGATCCTACTCGAACTATTTATCATTACCATACTCCTTCTATCCAAGAGTTAAAGAGTATGAGTTTAGGTTGTGATGCTAACCATAAGATATAAGAATTAGTTGAAAAATTAAGAACCTTAAACATGTGAAATTCTTCAAGAGAGATAAATATTTCATCTCAGGAAGAAGAATTTGATAATATGGTGAGTAAATTACGTGGAGAATTCCCAAGACCTAAGACCCAAAACTACTATCCTAGGCCGTCATTTAATGATGTGCAATTTAAATAAAGAAGTAGTTTTATTGAAAATAGTTATTCAGAAGAGCCCATTGTTGAATGTAACATAAATGGTGCTTCTGAACAACAAGTGTTAGATACCATAGAAAATATGACTATGGCTGCTACAACTTTTAAACTCAAAGGAAATACAGACAAGCATACCAAAGATATATTAGTTATGGAGTTTATAGGGAAGTTAAAAGGATGGTGGGATAATCTCCTTAGTCTTGAAGACAAGACCCAAATTAACTTAGCCGTTAAAATAGCAAAAAAGATTAAAAATGAAAAAAAATGAGTAATATGCGTGTAATGTGTTCATTTTGCGAACAATATGAAGCTACTATTTTAAGAGCTCCTAATAACCCTAAGAACAAAAAGGCCGCTATTAAAAGTAGGAAAAACTTCCTTTTTCATAAGAAACAATCTTACAAAGATAACTCTGAATTTTACAAAGCCCCTTATAAGAAAAATTATGGTAAGAAACCATACAAAAAAACCTTTGCTAAATCCAAACCTAAAGATAAAGATGTCAAACTTTATAAATGTGGCCGTTTTGGACATTATGCTAATAAGTATAAGATTCAAAAGAAAATTAATCAATTAGGAAATATAGACATTTCATAGGAGTTAGAGGAAAGTTTGATATCTACATTAAAAATATCTTGCTAAATTCTGAAGAAGAAGACAACTTTTCATCTTATGGAGAATCTTTTTATGAAGAAATTCATCAAATTAATAATATAATGTCCTGTATAATATATACCTAGAATAATACTATACAAGCATTTTATTTGGTACTGACACCATCATAAGTGCCTAATGGCGTAATTCACATACTTTACCATTCTAAAACATAATACAATCTATGGTACAAGATATGGAAACTAGCCAAAACAAAAATCTAAGATCAATATACAATATCCTCAATTATATACAACAATTCACAGCGGAAAAACTAAAGATAAGCTCCTCTTGAAACATCCAAGCGTAGCTCCACTTGTAAATCAAACCTGCAAACAACGCTTGAAAAATAACAACGACAATGGGGTGAGATATTAAATCTCAGTGAGTTCCCTATCTTATGGATTCTCTCGGCTTTACAGGGTTCTAGCCAATCCTAACTCAAGTCAAGGGGAAGGGAAATGACCTTGAGTGCACAATCTCACACTATATGGAAACATGCCATGAGTTCATCAACTCAGAATATCACTAAACTGTAACACATACCAAGGCATCTTTCCCCAGCCAACCCTACAAGAGAGTTCAACACGGGTCACAGATCCTTAAAAATGTAGACATCCATTCCCGGCCAACCCTTCCAAAGAGTTATGGACACGGGTCCCAGAAGCTAACATAGATAACTTTCCCCGGCCAGCCTACACAAGAGGCCCTTCAACACGGGTCACGGTTACCTACACATGGTACTTTCCCCGGCCAGCCTACACAAGAGGCCCTTCAACACGGGTCACTAATACCACCCACTAAGTAACTTTCCCCGGCCAGCCTACACAATAGGCCCTTCAACACAGGTCACGCTCACTTACTTAATAAACACTTTCCCCTGTCAGCCTACACAAGAGACCCTTCAACACAGGTCACAGATATTTATTAAGGGATAAAAACGGTTCCGATTACGTGATTACACACAACGTAATTGTATTCGACAATCACAAGGCCACATCTGCCTTAAGGCCACATTGGCCTTTCTCATAAAACATAAGGGTTTACACATGTTCCATACTAGTGTCTTATTCTTTCTAGACCATTACTCATCGAGGATGCACACCTAGGCGTCGAATGCACGAGCATCGCCATCTAGATTATCTATCATAATCCTAGTCACAACCTCTGCTAACAACTACTTATCAAAGATACTCTTCTAGCATCGATGCCTAAGCATTGTCCTTTAAACCTTTACCAAGACCTAGTTACATCTCTAGGATCATATCATTTGTTTTGGGGTAAAGTTTTCTCACTCTTCCTAATTCATTTTAAGCATGCATATTCTCTCATCATACTTATCAATAGTTAGATAGATATGGCATAACACAATTTGCATAGGTAAACATTTATTACCACATATCACATAAACACCATTTTCATTCAATCATAAAGTTAACACAATTCTTGGATTCCCTCTGATTTATTTAATCGGGTATCGAAATCAATATTTCTCACTTTTATTGCGTAGGATATTTTCATAGCTTCCCAACGACTATTACCATGCCTCGATCGGAATTACGATTCAAAAGATCTGGATTTTTAAACAATTTTCAAAATCACAACAGTGGTAATCGGTTACCTCAAAATGAGTAACCAGTTACTCAAGCTACACTGTTCAAAACAGAATCAAAATGAGAGTTAGAGATACATTTTGGAAACCGGTTACCTCAAAATTAGTAACCGGTTACTACGTTCATTTTCACGTAAAACCTCAATTTTCCTTCAGGTAACCAGTTACCTCAAAGTGAGTAACCGGTTACTACTAAACCAGAAACACAAAAATCTAATTTTAATGGTACAAACTCAATCCAATCTCAACCAAAACATATTCCAACAA
Organism: Lathyrus tuberosus; assembly: GCA_022829125.1. Lineage (NCBI taxonomy): Eukaryota > Viridiplantae > Streptophyta > Magnoliopsida > Fabales > Fabaceae > Lathyrus > Lathyrus tuberosus. The sequence continues at coordinate 1,050,058 of JALAZF010000026.1, forward strand.
AACAACAAGTATTCCCGATTATTTCCACATATAACCCGACTATATTACGCGGTTTATTTCACATTTTATCCGTTAGAAACATTGATTTATCAATTTTATCATTTTCTCTCAATATTCTAACCTAAGTTCAAAACATGAAATTTCTAGAACTTAAAGTTTCTAACTAGAACCCACCTGATAATCGAAGAGGAGGTTGAAGAAGATGATAAAAAAAATGACGATGATCCAACTTCTTCTTCTCTTGTCCCTTCTTTCTCTCTTCTTTCTCTCTTTCTCTTCTCTTCTTCTTACCAACTTTCTTCTTCTTTTCATTTTTCCTTTTGTCTTACTAACAAACAATTATATATATAATACCAATATTATATAATATAATCCAACATGGTAAAATATCTCCAATTGATATTTTGTCTCTAACACCAATTGATCAATTATTAGAGTTACCATAAAATCCTCTCTTGGACTAATAATTATTGATCTGTCTCTTTCATTAAATAATCTATCTCTTCAGAGCTCACTAGTTGCTCTATTGATCCCAATTGCCAATACATAGAGCACTTAGAGGATTCCATTAATCCAATTAACCAAAGATAGAGCACATAGACACTCATCTGATATCTAAATGAGTGTTTAGAGAATATGGGGTATTACACTCTCTCCCCCTTAAATTGAAATTTGCCCCCAAATTTCCTCCACTCCACAATAGCCGCAACTTGTATCCTTGTCTTAGATCCATACTTAACTTTACTTCCGTTCAAATTTCTGACGTATTCCAATACCAACTTGACTTCACAGACCAAAATCCTTGTTTTCACAAATTATCAAACTTCACTTCCTTAGTCATACTATTGTTCCAATATTGGGTTAACTCTAACTTTGCTTTTCCTCAATTCATCTGTTGTTCCATACTAAAACACTTGGTCTCATCTTACTTCAGAAAGAATTATCATTATATACTCTTCTACTTAGTCACAAACAAAACCATAACACCTTATCTTGGTTTAGGATAACAAACACTCATTAAACCTTTGCGAGGTTATTCAATGATTTCTTATCTTCATGAAATTACCGATAACTACCCTTTCATAAATCCTTTAACATTCAAACCACTTCATAATTCGTTAAACGACTTCTTTACCAGTTTCATCTGGTCTGATGTTGTACATTGTACCTATCACGTCCGATATTTCATCTCTTTCGTATCACACCAAAAGATAAGACACTTAGAACAAGATCTTCTTATTTCCATACTTATAAGCAACAATCTTCAATTCCTTATTATTCTGACTGAACTCCTTCATTTGTCACCTCCCACTGCATAATCCAAAATCTAATAATGGAACACCACGATTTCTTAAGCACTAAAAGGTAGCTAATAGTCTACGGGGAAACACACTTATCCACTGGGGTTCTTACTAACCAATGGCACAAGAAAATTACTGACGTCCTATAGTAGAACAATTTCCTCGCCAACACACAATATATAAACATCTGTCTACATATTCCAGACGATAAAGGTGCAGGAGTTACACTGTCACAACCATAGCATATACAACTTCAAATCCAGTCTAAACTCGAAACAATTCATCCCAAAACCACCTTAACGATCTCCGGCTCTGGTTACCACATTCCATAATAATTCTTCTTACGGTTTTCCGACTTACTCAAGGTTTCTTGTTGACACGAGATCTCAACCAATAACAACGTAACACCATCGCGAAGCTTCAATCATATGCGAGTCACCATTTATCGGAAACTTAAACCATCCCAAGCGCAATTGTGAGTTTCCATACCACTCACTAATTCACATACAACACTCCATATACACACACACCTTCAAAGTCCATACCACACTTCTCAATTGAATCCACCTCTCTTAATCGTTCTGTTCCATACACGATCCAAGCTACATACTTAACTTCAGAACGTCCAATTCTCACTCTTACTTGGGAGGATAGCTTTCAATTTCCTTCTTCTGGTTAAGGTACAACCGCACACATCTGGTACTACTCTCACAGAGTCTAAATCTGATACCGAGAATCCACAGAAGATAACAATTACTAATTCTGACCAACCGATCATGCCTTACTAACACCATAATTAAAATACCGAAACGATCTTTACAAGATCAATACTTCATGAGTATTCTCTGACTTCGTCCTTAAGACCTTCAACAGTAATGATAACAATACACCTAAGACTTTCTCACACTCAACACGATTCAAAAGATTACTTCCCCAAAAGTCAAACTCCCTCGTCATCTGAATAAATGGTCAACTATGCAACACCTTCCCAAAAGTTCCAATAAAAAAATACAAATCTATTTCTCATCAACTTGCGATCCCGTTCTCCATTCTCACGACACTCTCCAATCGGCTAACAAAATGCAGATTATAGTTTCCAAGGGATTTCACAATTTACCCAAACGTTAATCGATTAACCGTCTGAGGTTAATCAGTTAACTCCTCACAATTCAGTGCAAAGCATCATCCTCGCACGTTTTAATCGGTTAACCACACTACAGCGGCTGAAAAACCAGTTTCTCTTAATTCAATAGTCATCACAACTCAAAACCATCAATCTGGCTTATTCTAACTTGAAATATCATTCTCAACTCGTAGCTCATTAACTTGCATAACATTCACTAACCATGATCCACTCAAGGTAATGTCGAACAAAGTTAAAACATGCAGATGATACACTCCAACCAAGTGACAAGGCATAATTCCAAATTCCGACGCGGTCACACGACAAATCTTCAGTGGAATAGTTCATTTCTGCTCAAATAACTACGCTAGCGGGAAGTCAATAATGACGACATTCTAGGGTTTTAGCCACAACTCGTATTTAATTCGTCCATAAGCAAAACCCAACACACAACCATTACACGGTACCACAAAAGCGATGGACATAACATGTCAGCACACAATCTTGTTCTCTCACTTGAACTCCTTGGTGAGAACTAAAACAACTACGTCTTTGGTCCAACAAAAGGTAGATTCCAAATATGATTATTCATAATTACAGAAATTTCTCAGTACTTGAAAATCGAGGCAATGCATCCTCTTGAAGAACCTTTCCATCACTACGTACACATTAACCGGAATTCCTTACCCTTCACTGTCCTGTTTACTGGTAAAAATAGCAAACAACCGCTGGTCTATCAATTTCACGTAAAAAATGAGTAACTTACAGGATCCACCACACAAATCTTAGGACATGTTCTAAATTGGTTTCTTTCGTAAACTTGTGTATTTCGACAAGGTAAAGAAGTGAAAAAGGATTTCTTCAAGAAACTTAAAGTAACTGAAATGTAAAAAGGCTTTGAAAAGGGGCTAAATCGAAAAGACTGGTAAATGCAGAAATTTAACTTGCATGAAATGAAAAGAGACTTTTAATAAAATGAACTTAGTAAATTGCATTGAATCGTAAAAAATGGCGTTACTCCAACATACATTTTCACACGCTCGTTTCTCTACGCTGGTACTTTGAGCAAACTGAATTTTGTATACAATGGAACACCCCCAAAATTATTCCTAAGCTCTCTATTTATAATGGTAGAAAAATAACTACCCACTAACGGGTCATCAATCAGGACAGAACACTTGGCGTCGTGCATGTCTTGGGCTCTTAGATGAACGCCACATGTCCCCCTTCAGAATTAGATAGAAATAACCGTTCCCTCTTATTTTTCAATTTAAAACCTTCGCGTTGAACGTCACTTCCTAGTCTTCGGTCGAAAACTCTTCCAAACTCTTAGAAATATTTCTAAGTCTTTTAAGTCTTCTCTTCTCTACAGAACAGATAGCTTTCGACTAGATTTTCTTATAGCCACGTTTCTGTCGAAGCCTCATAAAACTTCAGATATTCTCTCCCTTGGGAGAGACTCTTATCCCAACATCAGGCGTCGAAATTAGGAGCTAACAAATTGCCCCCCAAAAATGTATTTTTCGACATTACTGAAGAAAAGGTCATTTTTTGATAATAGCATTCGACGCCTTATTTCCAACTTACATGGATGCTGATACAATTAGAACTCCCACGTTCCAACTGTTTAGTTTCTTCTGAACCACTCTATGACGTCATGGTCATCATGACAATCTCTGAAAGATATCTCATCAAAGCACATCAAATCACTAGCCATCATTATACCTCATAAAACCTAGGAGATAGTGGGGTATAGGCAGTAACTGCCACCGTCCCATCTATCACCCCTAGCGAGACACGTGTCCCACTACATCATTAGCCATTTAATGTTGATTTTAGGTCTGTTGATCTTCCACAACCTTTAAATAGTTTTTCTCTAAACCATTTTTTCTTTTTTACGCTTCAAAACTCTTTGCATTCTTCCCAGCTTCTCAACTCTTTGAAAATATCCCAGAATTTTTTTCTTCAACAATGGCATCTTCAACCTCCAACATCAAAGATTCCAGGAAAATCCACAAACTAAAAGACCCAAGGACCCAGTCTCAACTTCCGCCTTTCGCTACACTTGCTGGACCAAAGATAATGAAGAACATGCAATGCATCCCAGAACCGCTTGAGAAAGAAAATAGAAGCATCTACGAATCTCATGTATTAATCCATGTTCTCGTTTCTGGTAAACCATATGCTTTATCTGGTCCTCTGTCTGCTTTAAATACTGATTATGAGAGACTCAGCGAGTATTTCCCCTCCTACCATAAGACAAAACCCATAGGGCAAGCTAACAAGTCTAAGGTAGAAACTGATGCTCCTGATGCTGTATCTCTCAACAACATAAGATTTAAGGTACATGAACGATGGATCTAGGATCTTTAGGGCAACTCCGTCTTTCAAAGATTCTGATCTTTATTTGAACTGGCTAACCAAAATAGAAAAGGTTAAAGCCCAAACCTGGAAGGATTTAGGGATTTATGACCTTATCATGCTATCGAAAACAGGACTCGCTTACTGTTCGACAATGCTAGTTTCCTCACTTTACTTCTGGGATAGCACCCACTATACCTTTCATCTCCCCTGCGGAATGATGACCCCCACATTATTCGATGTAGTCGCTATTATAGGGCTAAAACCAACTGGGAAGCCTTATGACCCAGAATTGGACTCTGAAGACCAAATAGGTTTTGCATCTGCTAAGCCTACTTACCCGAACTTTATCAAACATAATTACGACCCCAAAACCACTGACGTCACTGACCAAGAGCACATAGCTTTTCTGACCGTTTGGCTGTCGCACTGCGTGTTTTGCTCAAAATCTTTGCAAGTAGCCAAAAAATTTCTCACACTTGCCACCCAACTTCACTATGGTCGAGATGTTTGTCTAAGCGAAATGATCCTAGGACACCTCTATGAGTCCTTGAGTGAAGGTGTCGCTCAACTCAAAGGGCTAGCTGCCGGAGGAAAGTTGTTACTATCAGGGCCTTTCTGGCTACTCCAACTCTGGCTGAATGCTTCTTTTGAAGCCAGTCTTCCAAACAAAGGATTTGTCGAAGAGGAAGCCAAAGAAATCAAAGACCGGTGAGTTGAAGGGACCTGCTTCGTGCATCTAACCCCCACCGAAGAGGGTCAATTACTCAGGCAAACATTTCTTAGCTTTATCAAGATGTTCGCCAAGCGCCATGAGTTCACTTCAAACATAGCCCCTTTTGCTAAAAGGAAGTATGAACCTGGGTGGTTCACTAGGCCTTTCCCTACCTCTGACAAAGCCCAAGAAGAATCAAAGTTAATCTGGGAGGCTTTTTTGATTCCTCGACTTTTGACCCCTCGACTTAATCTGGGAAGAGGTCAAGTCTCTTTGATTGCCCACCAACCCAATTTGGTTGCTCGCCAGTTTGGTTTGGTTCAAACCCTTCCAAAATGCTTGTATGAGAAGAAATGACATCTCCTTCTCCATCACACCTGCTACACTGAAGACATGGCTGGGATACAGATGGCTCGCTATGCATATAAAGCATTCCTCTCTCCAGTCAACTGTGAGCTCAGTTGCCTCTGCACTTCAGAATTTCATCAGTGGTGGTCGAAGTACTACACTGAGAAATTCTTTGATGTTTCTTCCTTCACACAGTTGATTGACGAAGCTTTTCTCTCTGTGCAGGAGAAAACCAGGAAAGGTAATTCTACGCACATCAAGGAAATCCAATCATTCCAAAAGTTCTTCGAAACTATTTATCGTCCAGATGATCTTAGTCGAACCGTTCGTGAGGCCGCTGTTACTTTGAAGGAATTTTTTTTAACGAAAATGGAGAACTTAAAGACACCTTCGTATGTTCCTCCTGAGAAACGCTACGAAATGGCTTTCAATATGTTTCCTCCCAAATTCCCTCGACCGCCATCTGCTGATTTTGGAGTGGCCCTTGCCCCTCCATTTCCAGTCTGGTTCGTCTGTGGGGATTCTATAAAGATCCTTCGTCAGCAGTCGAAACCAAAGGCTCAGCGGATGGTTCCGACTAAGTACACCCTAAATAGTTTCAAAGGACCACTTCATATCGGTATCGAAGATGTTCGCATCGAATCCAAAATTTATGAAGGTGTGGAATGAAGATTGTCGAATTTTATATTTCCTTTACTTGACTGTTCTTACTGACTTGTGACTATTTTGTTTATCTGCAATTATCAAACCAAAGAAACCTGCAGCCAAAAGACCAGTCGAAGAAGAGACTGAACCATCCACAAGAGTAACTTTTCATGTGCTGTATATGGTCATACCTTCTAATATTTTGATTTTTCTCAGAGTTCTCGACGACCTCCTCCTACTCCCCAAAAGAAAAAAAATCAAAAAGGGCTACTGCCCAAATTGTGCTCGAATCGGATGACGAGGACCAATCTCCGCCCGATGATCAACTAACCAAGAAGAGGAAGAAACAACTTAGAATCACCGAGACTTCGAGTCAACCTAAGGTAAAGGCAGCAAAGGTATCTCAAGTATCTACTGCTCGAAGGAACTTGGAGTCTTCTCCTCAAAGCATGTCGAAGGCAGCCTCAGTTTAACTTGAAAATGACAACTCCAGCCCTAGAATCGAAGAGCTTAAGGTAATTGTAATTTCCCTTAAACTGTGTATTTTATTGGCCTTCTTTTTGTCTCAATCCTAATCTCATTTATTTGTCATTTCAGGATGGTACAGGTGCCTCGACTCAACCAACAACCAACTCTCCTTCTCCAATTACTCTCCCTGCCCTAGTGAACAAGCCTGTTGTGAAAGAAGTTCCAACTTCGTCTGCACAACAATCTCAGACAAGTGGCTCTGAGCTGGAGGATCAGGACCAAGGCATTCCTGAAGAAGTGAATACCGAGACAACAGCCATGGATGAAGGCAACACCCTGGGTGAGAAATATTCTGAAAATGACTCCCCAGTGGTCGAACTCTCAGGCAACAAAGACCCAAATAATGCTGATCCAGATGTTGCTGTCCAAGATAATGAAATGGAAGAAGAAGAAGAAGACCATTCAATGTTCCATCCTGAAACTGGTGGAAACAATGATGACGATGATGAAGGTAATGATAACGAGGATGATGATGAAGACGACAAAGATGATGATGGTGAAGATAAATCTAGAAGTGAATCTGCCAAAGGGCAAACCCAAAGAGAACACACTGATGCTCCTAAGGTTGATGCAACTGCTGAGAGTACTAAACCTTCCACCGAGACAGTTTTTGCTTACTCTGAAGAAGAACTTAATCACCTCAAGGCGACTAACCCTCGTGAATACCTGAAAATTGTTCTTAGCAAACGAGGTAGTTCTTCTGAGAGTAGTATAAGTGCTTCGACAGCTTATGGAGGTCAACTTTCGAGCAAGCCTCTAAATGAGGCCCTTCTAAAGATAAAAGATAAAGTCTTCAAAGGTAACCTCTTTAGACTTCTGGAGTCTGATGCCACTGCCTCTCTTCAATTGAAGGCTCTTCTCAAACAAGTTGATCTCCAAACTGTCTCCCCTGAAGTCTCCACCATCATTTTGGAGCTTGGTACCATGATTGATCAAGTTACCGCCGATCTAAAACAGCTGCCTCAGATCAATGATGCACTTGAGACCACACCTGGAAGTGAGGCTGCTGCATGGACGGCTACTTCTAAATCAGAAGTTAGGGTGGGAGAATTGGAGCAGATGAAGGAGCAACACACTAAGGAGATCGAAGGCAATAAAATAGATATTGCTAATTGGAAAAAACAAATCGAAGAACTGCAAGCCAAGATCTCCAAGGCTGAGCAATGCAACGCTGAACTGCAAGCCTCTGACGAATCTGAAGTAGTCAAAGAATTAAAACTTGCATTGGAGTTCCTTAACAAAGCTCGACGGTTAGAAGGAGAGGTTGCAGCGCTAAAACTTGACAAAATCTCATGTGAGAGACGCCTTGAACTCCAAAAGTTGAAGTATCTCAAGATGAAGAGCAACCTTCCTTTTTAATTTACAATTTCAATATATTTGTTTTTAGCACAATATTTCTCAGCCCTTCGAGGCTTTTTATGTAATGAATTGAGCCATTCTGGCAGTTATGTACCAAGTTGGCTTCAACCAATTTTTTCTACACTTATTCATAAATAATTTTTAATTCTTAAGGTATAGGTTTATATTTTTTCAAATACTTACCATTTACTTTCAAGATTCTTTTATCTTCATCTACCTCTTCAATCTCATAAGCACCGTTTGAAAAAACTTGTATGATCTGAAAAGGACCTTCCCACTTAGGGGACCATTTTCATAAAGACCTAACCTTTCGATCCATAGGCAAAATTACCTTCCAAACTAATTCTCCAGGAGAAAAAGTCTTGACTTTAACCTTTTTATTGTAAGACTTTTCTACCTTTTTCTTTTGTCTTTTTAACAACTCCAAGGCATCAAGTCTCTCTTCATCCAAATCTACCAACTCATCTAACATCATATTCCAATAAGATTCAGAAGGGATCACATGATGCCTTTTGATCCTTGTTGATTGTAAGTAGATTTCCACAGGTAAAACCGCATCGTGGCCAAAAGTCAAATGAAAATGAGTAGTATTGGTTGTGTCTTTGGGAGCAGTTCGACATGCCCAGAGAACCTGGTCTAATGTCTTATGCCAATTTCTCGGCTTCTTTCCCACATGTTTTTTAATCAAACCAATCACTACCTTATTTTCCGCTTCAACCTGACCATTAGCTTGAGCATAATATGGTGTAGAGGTTAACAACTTGAAACCCATCTCTTTAGCGAATTCCTGCATCTTTCGCCCAGTAAAAACAGATCCTTGATCCGCTGTAATAGTTTCTGGGATTCCAAATCTATAGATGATGTGTTTCTTAATGAATTCGATCACAACCTCTTGGTCGACATTTGGTAAAGGTATGGCCTCGATCCACTTTGTAAAGTAATCAATACCTACCAAAATGTACCTTTGATTCTTAGATGATGCTGGTCGAATCTCGCCAACCAAATCCAAAGCCCAACCTCTAAAGGGCTAAGGTTTGACTATGGAGTGTAATTCGCTTGCAGGAACATGTTGTATACCTGCATGCACTTGGCACTCTTGACAGCCTTTAGCAAATTCGATACAGTCTTTCAACATAGTAGGCCAAGAGCCATGTCATCTTGTGGCCTACCTAATGTGCCCCACATGCCCCACCATGGGCAGTCGAAAGGGCTAAATATGCTTCTGATTCACTAAGGCACTTAAGCAAGACCCCTTCAGGAGTCTTTTTAAACAATTCATTAACCAAAAGAACATAGCTCAAAGCACGATACCTGGTTTTACGCTCTGTGGATGTTGTTGGATTTTGCAAATATTCCACTATTGGCTTCCTCCAATCTTTGTCTATCAAACTATCCACAGCCAAAATTTCAAAAATTTCCTTATCAGCGTACCCTAACTTTGTAGCTTCTAAGTCTGATGGGGATAATCTGGTCGATACGACTCTACCTCTAACTTCGATTACGTCTTGCAACTTTGCTTTCAAAATTTTGTACCCATATACAATTTGAGCCAAGTCATTGGCTACATGGTTCTCCAGTCGAGGTATATGTCGTACACTCACCATCTCGAACTGTTTCAGTAGTCTATTGACTATAAAAAAGTACATGATGAGATTCTCTTTCACACACTTGTATTCCCTTGTAATATGTTTGATAAATAACTCTGAGTCTCCCATTATTTTGACTCGCGTTGCCCCCAATTCCAACAGAATTTCAAGTCTGGCTATTAAGGCTTCATATCCAGCCTCGTTATTCGAGCATATACCTTCGACTTTATATTTGAATTTTGTTGGGATTTTATTAGGAGAGATAATCAAGACTCCTACGCCTGTGCCATCTTTATGACTTGAACCATCAAAATATAATTTCCAAGGTTCAAGCTCAAGATAATTCGACACGCTCTCATTTATATAGTGGTTGACAATAAAATCTGCTACCACTTGTCCCTTAACGACCTTTAAAGGTCTATACGTTAGGGAGTATTCAGTTAATGCCAAGGCCCATTTACCAATTCGACTATGCAAAATAGGTTTGGATAACATATGCTTAATAATGTCGAAATGAGACAAAACATAAACATCAACTGGCTTTATGTATTGCTTTAATTTTCTACAAGATAAATACAAGCATAAACATAATTTCTCAATCATGCTATACCTAGTTTCCGCATCGTTCAAAACCCTACTAAGGTAATAAATGGCTCTTTCGACACCATTTTCATCCTCTTGAGCCAACATACTCCCTAAGGTTTTGTCCGACGCAGATATGTACAATCTCATACTCCTACTTCTACAAGGCAGTGCCAAGATTGGAGGATGACTCAAATATTCTTTGATTTTGTCGAAAGCCTCCTGTTGAGCTTGCCCCCAGTTGAATCCTTTCTTGTTCAATCAGAGTAGAGGTGAAAAGGTTTGAGCCTTCCCGCTGAGATTTGAGATAGATCTTCTCAAGAAGTTAATCTTTCCCAATAGCGACTGCAATTCCTTTTTTGCCGATGGCGCTTTCGCTTCCATGATGGCCTTGGTCTTATTTTGATTGATTTCGATTCCCTTCTTGTGGACCACAAAGCCTAAGAAATCTCCCGCCTGCACACAAAAAGCGCATTTGAGAGGATTCATTTTGAGGCCATGTCTTCGCATCCTTTCGAATGACTGTCGAAGATGGTAAATATAGTTCTTTCCTGAAACAAACTTCACAACAATATCATCAATGAAAATCTGCATAAAAGTTTCTATGAAATCATGGAAGATAGTATTCATTGCTCTTTGATATGTTGCCCCAACATTTTTTAGGCCAAAAGGCATAACTACCCATTCGTAAGTGCCTAAGGCCCCAGGGCATCGAAACGCCGTCTTAGGGACATCATCTTCAGCAATAAATATTTGGTTATACCTAGAATACCCGTCGAGCATGCTAAGGTATTCATGGCCGGCAGCAGAATCAACTAACATCTCTGCCACCGACATTGAATATTCATCCTTTGGGGTCGCAGCATTCAGATCTCTGAAGTCTATGCAAACCCTCAAAGTCCCATTCTTTTTAATAACAGGCATTATGTTTGCAAGCCATTCGACATACCTGGCAGTTTGAATAAATCTGCAACGAAGAAGCCTTTCGATTTCCTCTTTGAGCTTTGAGAGGATTGCTGGTGCAAACCGTCTGGGATTTTGCTTGACAGGCTTCTTTCCAGACTTGATTGGCAGTTTTAATTCAACCAGCTCTCTGCTCAGACCAGACATCTCATCGTAATCCCAGGCGAAGCAGTCTTTAAACTCTTTCAGCAATTGGATTACTTCGACTCTGAGTTATGGAGTAATGTTGGCGCTGATATAAGTAGGCCTCTTCACTGCTCCCTCTCCCAAGTCGATTTCTTCGAGTGGTTCTTGCGCTAGCATTTTGACATTAGTTGCCAGCGAATCCTTCTCGAAACCCAAAGACTCATCATCATAGATTGCGTCGAGCCTCTGTTCTTCATCCCGAACCTGGTCAGGTGGTTTTGGGTCGAAGTCCTTACCAGGACCTCATTTATATAAATCTTCAATGGCTTTATCAGCCATTTTTTAATCTTAGCCTCTAAGGCCGCTTGTAACTTGTTCTCGGCTATATAAGCCTAAATCTTTTTCATCACTTTGAGTTCAGACATCATCACTGAACTCACTTCCCCAACTTGTCGGGGTTATTCCAGGTACAGGCACAGGATATGTGAAATCATCCTCACCTACCACCTCTCTGTCCCATCTAAATCCATTGACGGGATACAGATGCAATGAGCAATATGCCTTATCATTTGAGGTAAAAGCAAAGTCAGCCGGATTACATGGAGTAATATTGGCCAAGTGCTTGTCAAACTGGCGCCTGTCGAGGTGGTTGATTGGGGCCTTGAAATACCCTTGATTGACTTCAATGTTTTCGACGATGTCGTCTTTCCTCCATATGGTGATTCTTTGGTGCATGGAAGACGGTACAACCCCAATTCCATGTATCCATTCTTTCCCCAAAAGCAAATTATAATTCGCCTTGGTTTCGACCACCATGAAAAGGGTAGGCCTTATGACCGTTCCAACAGTTAGATCGACTTGAATACCACCAAGAGTGGTGCCAACTTTCCCTTCGTAATTAGACAACACCATGTTGTGTGGCTTGGTGTCTGTGTCAAATTTGCCAATCTTTCACAGCATAAAGTGCGGCATCAGATTCACTGTAGCGCCGCAATCAACCAAGATCTTGTTCACTGGAACTTTCTCAACTTTCCCAGTGATGAATAGAGGCTTAAGATGGTTTTTCATAGCCTCGTCTAGCCGCTCAAAGAAGGCATTCTGCTCTTCGACGCAACCATTGTTCATTACATAGTAGCACACTGGTTTGTGTGCCGCCATCTCAGCTTCAGAGTAGGCATCAATTTCTTTGACCTCTGTGATCTGGTCAAATTCCCTAGGCAGTACTGAGACTACATTCACGATGATGTCCAACAAAGCTTCAGAATCTAAGTCGAAATTGTCTGTCATCATCTCGTCTTCTGCTATGGCCTGATCATGTTTTTCTTTGGCCATTTCGACTTCAGTTTTGAATAATTTTTGCCCAATGGGCAACTTCTTGACAACTCATGTCTTCCCCATTCCGTCACTTTTGGCAGGTAAATTTGTGCTTGATTCTGCCTTGTCTTTCGACTCAGCCTCCCTTTGGGCTTTCCTCCTTTGATGTCCTCTCCTCCATTGTGACCTCAACATGGGATTTTGTTCCCTTGTAATTTTCTGAAATATGGGCCGATTTGTTGGAAGATTGATACTCCTTGCGATAGGTAAGAGAAGAGCCTCTATTGACGTCGAAATCTTTCCATCTTTGTTGACCTTTCTCTCTATTTTCATTTGGTTTTCTGCATTTTCTGTTAGACAGTTCAGCAAATGGTTTGAACGTAGTAGGCCTTGCTCCTGGTGCTATGGCCTTTGGTTGTTCCTGGTTCGACGCAGACCTCATAGGGTCGAAACTCCTTGGGCCATGATGGGTTTTCTCTCACTTTTGCTTAGCCTTTCATACCCCTTCAAGATTCTGTGCAGCTTTTTTATCGAACACAACGCTACACCTGGGGCATAACATGACCTCGGACCTTTTCCTCTGGCATCTGTGCATAAAATCGACCAGATCTTCTTCCTCTTTCGGGAAGGCCAGCTTGTTGTACTCTTCCTATCGGCGTTCATCCCCGACTTCTGTTGGCACCTCCTTAGAGATTTCCACTATATTAACTTCCATTTTGACATCCTCAGTGATGTCAAGCTTGCACAATTTCACTTGCAGACCCTCAGCAGCCTTATCCATCTGAATGAAACCATCAACAGTTTCTTTTGTTACCAACATCCACTGGGAATCCTCAGCAACCCCCTTGTTGGCGTCTTCAGTGATCTCAACACCATTAGTAGTGTTGTTGGTGAATCTTTCGACAGCAGCAAAACTCTTTAGGACTCCTTGGTCCATATTTTCAGCCACCCTGGCCATAACTGCCTCATTGTTGAAATCATCAGTGATTTCGACCATATTAACCTCATTGTTGGGGCCTTCAGCAACTTTGACCATATGGACCTCCGTTGGCTCAGTATAATGAGCATCGGCTACTGGTAGAGGGTCTGAATTGATCTTCATTTGATTTTTGGACTTTTCTCCGAACTTCAGCCTTCCTTCTTGGATTGCGTTCTGAACAAGATCCCTGAAAAGAAAACATTGAGAAGTCTTATGGCCCAAGAAATTATGATATTTACAAAACCCTATTTTTTTCCTTTGTTCTAAAGGAGGCATTTTAGCACCAGGTGGTACTATCATCTGGCCATCCTTAACTAACAAATCGAAAATTTCGTCACATTTAGTAACGTTGAAAGTATATGTTTTCTTGGGGAATTTGTCATTTTTCTCAGTTTCGGCAGGATTTTTCCCATTCGAAGGGGCCAACAACTTACAAGAGTAAGGTGGGCCTTGTTTCAATTCAGCAAGATTGATCTTGCCTTCGTTAAAACTAACTGGCTCATTATAGTATTTTCCGTCGTCGTCGTCATTAACTTCGACGTAAGACGCCCTCTTATTCTTATTCGCCCTAGATTTTTCCTCTTTTAGGCGTTCTAACTGTCGAACTATATCAGTCAATTGGGCCATATCTCTTAGATATTGCGCATCCAATTTCTTTCTAATAGAATAATCGAGGCCTCCAGCGGCCATTTCGACTAACTCATGCTCTGGCACTTGAGTAAAGCATCTAGCTTTGAGGAGTCAGAATCTATTTAAGTAGACATCTATTGGCTCAGTGAATTTACGTTTTATACTAGCCAACTCCTTCAGACTAATCTTCATTTGTCCCATATAGAACTGCCCATGAAACAGCCGTTCTAACTGGGTCCAATTGTGAACCGAATTAGGTGGCAAAGTTGTAAACCACGTGAAGGCATTCTCCGTCAGAGAACTTGGAAAGTATTTTATCCTAAGGTTCTCATTATTCACGATTTCCCCAGCCTCTATCATGTATCTAGCCACGTGTTCGACGGTGGATTCAGTGGTATCCCCAGAGAACTTAGTAAACTTAGGGACTTTCATTCTAGGGGGTAACTCCTCTTCGAACACCACCCCTTGGTTCCCCGCGATATACTTTCTCTGAGGGTGTCGAGGAGGGTTAGGCACACCAAAGAAATCCGCAAGGCGCGTCGTCTGCACAACCATTTGCTGATTGGTCTGGGTAGTGTTTTGAATTAAAGGTTAAAAAATCCACCCATGGTTTGGGACATCATTTAGACCATTTGGTGATTACTCTCGTCCATTTGTTGCCTTAAATAGGCTGCAGTAGTGTTCATCAATCATGGCATCTGGGTTGAATATCCCATCCCTAAAGATTGGCTGTTTCGACCCATATTAATCCCAGATCCTAACCCTTGTAAAGGTGATGTCATCACGGGTTCTGAATATACTGGGGTGCGTTTTACAAATTTACCATCATGGAAGTTGGCATTCCATAAGGCTGTTCTCGACCGTTTAAGGGCATCAAAAAACCTGGTGGTGGAAACTGTCGATAAGTAGACGTTCCTATTGGAGGGGGAGTCACTGGGGGTCCCCTTGGCCTAACATACGTCAAAATTGGTTCAGTATGGGAAATAGAATGGGTTGGTGTCGAACTTGCCATAGATGGCATAGTTTCAGATACAGACACAAGAACGGTGGGTCCTCCAGTGGAAGACCCTGGGGTTGGTTCTACATTGACACCGGACGTAGTTTGAGGATTGGAACTATTTGGCTGGTTAGTACTTGCCATTTTCCTCGTATACTTTCTTTTTGGTCTCTCTTCGTTTGTGGTGACTACTTTTCCACTTCTTAATAACATACAACAAAAGACTTGACACAAAAAGGATAATCAAAACACTGAATTCTAACTTTTGCATAAATGTTATTTAGCACGGGTCCCACTGGGCGTGCCAATTTGTTTACTGGTAAAAATAGTAAACAACCGATGGTCTATCAATTTCACGTAAAAATGAGTAACTTACAGGAACGACCACACAAATCCTAGGACATGTGCTAAATTGGTTTCTTTCGTAAACTTGTGTATTTCGACAGGGTAAAGAAGTGAAAAAGGATTTCTTCAAGAAACTTAAAGTAACTGAAAAGTAAAAAGGCTTTGAAAGGGGCTAAATCGAAAAGACTGGTAAATGCAGAAATTTAACTTGCATGAAATGAAAAGAAACTTTTAATAAATGAACTTAGTAAATTGCATTGAATCGTAAAAAATGGTGTTACTCCAACATACATTTTCACACGCTCGTTTCACTGCGCTGGTACTTTGAACAAACTGAATTTTGTATACAATGGAACACCCCCAAAATTATTCCTAAGACTCGCTATTTATAATGGTAGAAAAATAACTACCCACTAACGGGTCATCAATCAGGACGAAACACTTGGCGTCGTTCATATCTCGGGCTCTTGGATGAACGCCACATGTCCCACTTCAGAATTAGATAGAAATAACCGTTCCTTCTTATTTTTGAATTTAAAACCTTCGCGTCGAACGACACTTCCTAGTCTTCGGTCGAAAACTCTTCCAAACTCTTAGAAATATTTCTAAGTCATTTAAGTCTTCTATTCTCTGCAGAACAGATAGCTTTCGACTAGATTTTCTTATAGCCACATTTCTGTCGAAGCCTTATAAAACTTCAGATATTATCTCCCTTGGGAGAGACTCTTATCCTAACATCAGGCGTCGAAATTAGGAGCTAACATGTTCATTGCACATTCCACTTACACCAAATTACTTAATGAAAGATTCGCAACCGATAATTCTCATCAACTATTTACAAAACCCTTCTGGTATAAACTGTTCCATGATTTACACTTAGTTTGTAATAAGTCCTGATTTGCTTCTCGTTGTTTTACCGTAATCTTACTTCTTAGGATACAACACTAACTGTTCTACAAAGTACGTCTCATCACACTTGTCTCAAGAATAAGAACCCATCATGTACACTTGTGACCATGTGCTACCACTACGCTTGTTCTTAATATCAAGATGTAACTTTTCCCATTCCACGTCATACTACCAGGCTTCTCATGGGTGAACCACCATTGATTACACTTCCTTAATTTTAGCTTTAACAACATCTTAATAATTCTATTGCACATTCGTCCAAACTACGTTCCGTTATCACTTCCTCATAACATACTATTGATACCGTTTCTTAATACAAACTTCTTCCGGTCCGTATCACTACACTTTCCGTTACTAAATGAAGCTCATTCTTTCTCCGACACAATACCTTATAATGCCCCTTGGGTAAATTAGCAATTCCAAATATGGTCTCTCACCGAAGACATAAATCCTGATGTACCATCTCGAACCTAATCTCTCTTCATAACTAAATACACGCAATCTATCTCCTACCTTTGTCCGACAGATAATTGTTTCACTTGAAGTATGTAAACATATCCCTCTGTTCCTTCTCACACTTCTCTACTACTTTTAGGTTCCCATAAAAGCAATGTCCTTAACCCTCCACTTTTAACTAGTTGGAAGATATTGTTCCAAACAGATTCCTTAAGGTACTCTCGTCCATTCGAGATACCGTAGCGACCTTAGAAACTGAAGCACCAATAATTATCTCACTTTTGAACCTTACGTCACACGTTCCACAAAACAACTCTTCTTTTTTACGGAATGAGATTACTTGAAATTCTTGTTCATACCAGTGGTCAATCCAGCTCTACTAGCAGTTTTACATATTCCTCAATACCTTAACCAATCATCCGATAAGGATTCTTAACTTTCAGACTCCATCAATTCCAAAGGATTGCTTGAACAACACACTACTCTTCAATTCCATGCTACACAAAGCACAACTTCTACTAAGACCTCACTGAGCTGACTAAAACTCTTCACACTAACGATTGGCTTGAGCCTACCCTCACAGCACAAGTTCCGACAACACTTCAGAGTTCTCGTGGTCGCTCAACCATGATTCTACCTATCACATACATAGTATTAGGTTGATCAGGCCCAACACTACATAATATGATATTAAGATTCATGTTGGTAAGACAAACTTAAGAGGCAGAAATAGATTTACTTATGATGTTTCAAGGCTAGGTCGAGAACACGACCTGCTCTGATACCAACTGTAATGCTCTGTATAATATATACCTAGAATAATACTATACAAGCATTTTATTTGGTACTAACACCATCATAAGTGCCTAATGGCGTAATTCACATACTTGACCATTCTAAAACATAATACATTCTATGGTACAAGATATGGAAACTAGCCAAAACAAAAATCTAAGATCAATATACAATATCCTCAATTATATACAATAATTCACAGCAGAAAAACTAAAGCTAAGCTTATCTTGAAACATCCAAGCATAGCTCCACTTGTAAATCAAACCTGTAAACAACGCCTGAAAAATAACAACAACAATGGGGTGAGATATTAAATCTCAGTGAGTTCCCTATCTTATGAATTCTATCGGCTTTACAGGGTTTTAGCCAATCCTAACTCAAGTCAAGGGGAAAGGAAATGACCTTGAGTTCACAATCTCACACTATATGGAAACATGCCATGAGTTCATCAACTCAGAATATCACTAAACTGTAACACATACCAAGGCATCTTTCCCCGGCCAACCCTACAAGAGAGTTCAACACGGGTCACTGATCCTTAAAAATGTAGACATCCATTCCCGGCCAACCCTTCCAAAGAGTTATGGACACGGGTCCTGAAAGCTAACATAGATAACTTTCCCCAACCAGCCTACACAAGAGGCCCTTCAACACAGGTCATGGTTACCCACACATGGTACTTTCCCCGGCCAGCCTACATAAGAGGCCCTTCAACACGGGTCACTAATACCACCCACTAAGTAACTTTCCCCGGCCAGCCTACACAGGAGGCCCTTCAACACGGGTCACAAATATTTATTAAGGGATAAAAACGGTTCTGATTACGTGATTACACACAACGTAATTGTATTCGACAATCACAAGGCCACATCCGCCTTAAGGCCACATTGGCCTTTCTCATAAAACATAAGGGTTTACACATGTTCCATACTAGTGTCTTATTCTCTCTAAACCATTACTCGTCGAGGATGCACACCTAGGCATCGAACCCACGAGCATCGCCATCTAGATTCTCTATCATAATCCTAGTCACAACCTCTGCTAACAACTACTTATCAAAGATGCTCTTCTAGCATCGATGCCTAAGCATTGCCCTTTAAACCTTTACCAAGACCTAGTTACATCTCTAGGATCATATTATTTGTTTTGGGGTAACGTTTTCTCACTCTTCCTAATTCATTTTAAGCATGCATATTCTCTCATCATACTTATCAATAGTTAGATAGATATGGCATAACACAATTTGCATAGGTAAACATTTATTACCACATATCACATAAACACCATTTTCATTCAATCATAAAGTTAACACAATTCTTGCATTCCCTCCGATTTATTTAATCGAGTATCGAAATCAATATTTCTCACTTTTATTACGTATGATATTTTCATAGCTTCCCAACGACTATTACTATGCCTCGATCGGAATTACGATTCAAAGGATCTGGATTTTTAAACAAATCACAACAGTGGTAACCGATTACCTCAAAATGAGTAACCAGTTACTCAAGCTACAATGTTCAAAACAGAATCAAAATGAGAGTTAGAGACACATTTTGGTAATCGGTTACCTCAAAATGAGTAACCGGTTACTACGTTCATTTTCACGTAAAACCTCAATTTTCCTTCAGGTAACCGGTTACCTCAAAGTGAGTAACCGGTTACTACTGAACCAGAAACACAAAAATCTGATTTTAATGGTACAAACTCAATCCAATCTCAACCAAAACATATTCCAACATAACAACAAGTATTCCCGATTATTTCCACATATAACCCGACTATATTACGCGGTTTATTTCACGTTTTATCCGTTAGAAACATTAATTTATCAATTTTATCATTTTCTCTCATCATTCTAACCTAAGTTCAAAACATGAAATTTCTAGAACTTAAAGTCTCTAACTAGAACCCACCTGATAATCGAAGAGGAGGTTGAAGAAGATGATAAAAAAATGATGATGATCCAACTTCTTCTTCTCTTTTCCCTTCTTTCTCTCTTCTTTCTCTCTTTCTCTTCTCTTCTTCTTACCAACTTTCTTCTACTTTTCTTGTTTCCTTTTCTCTTACTAACAAATAATTATATATATAATACCAATATTATATAATATAATCCAACAGGGTAAAATATCTCCAATTGATATTTTGTCGTCTAACACCAATTGATCAATTATTAGAGTTACCATAAAATCCTCTATTGGACTAATAATTATTGATCTGTCTCTTTCATTAAATAATCTATCTCTTCAGAGCTCACTAATTGCTCTATTTATCCCAATTGCCAATACATAGAGCACTTAGAGGATTCCATTAACCAAAGATAGAGCACATAGACACTCATCTGATCTCATCTGATATCCAAATGAGCGTTTAGCGAATATGAGGTATTACAAATAATTCTAAAGAGTCATATTCTGATTTTAATGAATATTGAATAATATATTTTTGTAATTGTGATAGTAGTAATAAAAGAATTAATATTCTCACTAAACATCAAGCTAATATCCTAGTAGGAATATTATAAAAGATTGAGGAATCTGAAAGTAAGAATGCTTTCATGAGACAAATCAAAAACATTATTGACGAGAACGATATTTGCAAAAATCATGTTAATAAAGTAGAATTTAAAGATGTTATGAACTTTTCTAAAAAACCAATTGAGAAAAATATTTCTATTAATGACTTACAAGAAGAAATTAAGAGTTAAAAAAATGAAATTCAAACTTTAAAAACCCGGGATGATGAGATAGAACTTAAACTTTTAGAATTACAAGGTTATATGATTATTCAAAATCAATGTATGTTAGCTTCCTCTAGTAAAAAACATGAGGATACTAATGGAGAAATTATTGTTTCAACCAATAAAGATCCCTATATCAATAAATAGAAAAGATGACATCTGACAAATGGTATAGTAAAATAAATCTAATTATTAAAGATACCTTTTTTGATCTAGCTGCTTTGATAGACTCAGGGGAAGATTTGAACTGCAATCAAGAGGGGTTAATCCCAACCCAATATTACGAGAAAACTAAATAGTCCTTACGAGGAGTCAATGGTAACATATTACATGTATCTTATAAACTATCCAATGCTAAGATATGCAAATATCAAATCTGTTATAAAACTTATTTTATTTTATTTAAAAACATTCAAGAGGCTATTATTCTGGAAACCCCTTTCCTAGGTTTACTCTATCCTTTTATCGTTGACATCATTCAAAACCCGCTTTTGTAGTACCCTTTGGGTACTATGAATGGAATGTTTTACCCTTGGGGATTAAAAAATCTCCCTAAGAATTTCAAAATATAATGAATTCTATTTTTAATAATTACTCCCAATTTACTATAGTCTACTTAGATGATATTCTAGTTTTCTCAGATTCTATTATCAACATTTACAACACCTTAATCAGTTCTATGAAATAATTAAAGATAATGGTTTAGTTTTATCCGAAAAGAAATTAAACATATTTCAAAGTAAAGTAATATTTTTAGGTTTTGATATTAGTCAGGGCATGTACACCCATATTAATAGGTTCTTGGAATTTGTTAGTAAATTCTCTGAGAAATTAAAAGATAAAACTCAACTACAAAGATTTTTAGGTTGTCTCAATTATGTCTCAAACTTTATTCCTAATCTTAGAACTATTTGTCTTCCTTTATTTAACAGACTTAAAAAGGATCCTCTACATTGGGATTAGGGATGCCAGCGGGGAAGGGAATGCGCGGAGGATGCTTCTTCGCTTCCCGTCCCTCCCCCAATATTTTCCCAATCCCCGTCCCCGATCTTCGCCACGGGGGAATATTTTTCCCCATCCCCATCCCCATAGATCCCCACAGAGAATCAGAGATCCACGGAGACCGAATCATAAAAAAATTATATATTTTTTTTATCAAAACTATGACACTAGTGTTTAGTTTTTTTTTTCTTTTTTTAAAACATATATTTTACATTTTTTTAATAAATAAAATACATCTTGAATCAATAATAAACAAATGAAAAAGTACTTGGAGTTACAAAAACATAACCACTAATTTATTAATTGAACAAAAATCAACTTGATAATTAAAGTATATTGAAGTTGAAGAGTAATTACCATAAGCACAATAAACAAATGAGAGTGGTTGTTTTGATGATGATGATCAGAATAGAGGAGATGATGAATGGAGGAGACAAAGAGAATTGAGAAAAGAAGAAGATGAAAGAGTGTATATATTGTATGTATTGGGTGCACTTTTTTAGGTTGAGGTACTTCAATGGCGAACCAATACATTATACAATAAAACAAAAAAAATGATCCACTTATGACTCTTTATTTTCTAATATATTAAATATTTTTTTTTATAAAATAAACATGCCAAATTATATAATTATATATTATATAATATAAAGTTAAATATTATGGTCGGGGTCGGGGAATCCGCGGGGAGAAGGGTACTTCTCCAATCCCCGCCCCAAAGTGTCATCGGGGGAACTTTTCCCTCTATCCCCCGTCTCCGCGGGGAATAAAATTCCCAACTTCAAAGCTCCAAACAGATAATCCTCACAGGGATCCCCGTTAAAGAATGCAAATTGACATCCCTACTTGGGATGATTCCATGACCAAAAGTGTCACCCAATTAAAGCAGATAGTTAAAAGATTACATTGCAAAAGAATCTCTGATCCAAAGGCTAATCTTATTGTTGAAACATATGCCTCAGACCTACGGTTTGGTGGTATATTAAAATAATTACTTCAGGGCACGGGTAATGAACAAGTTGTTAGATATTACTATGGAACTTGGTCTCCAGCCCAAATAAATTATAGTACTATTGAAAAAGAAATTTTAGTCATTGTTTTATGCATTACAAAATTTCAAGATGATTTATTTTAAAAATCATTTTTATTAAAAATAGATTGCAAAGATGCTAGGAGTGTTTTAAAGAAGGATGTTAAAGATTTGGTTTTTAAACATATTTTTTCTAGATGGTAATCTTTATTATCCTATTTTGATTTTGAAATAGAACATATTGAAGGAATTACAAATTCTTTACCATGTGTTTTAACTCGAGATTTTTTACAAGGTAAAAATGAGCAAGAAAAAGAGTGATCCCAGAGATAATTATAGACCTCCATTATTATAAAATGATAAATCCATAGTCTTAGAATCACCTTCATATATTACAAAAATTACTTCTCCAATACCTTCTCCCTCCAGACCTGTGATTAGGCTTGCACTATCATCTCCATTATCTTTTACTCAGAAAATTACTACTTCCCTGTCTTCTCAAATTAAACCACTTCAAATTAAGCTTTTTACACTCCATCTTTTACAAAATCTTCTTTCATTACTAAAAATATGTCAGAATCGATTATCCCTTTGGAGCCTATGTATTGTCTTTTAGATGCGTCATTATTACAAGTTATTTCAAGAATTTTTCCTGCTGAATTTTTCTTTTTACCAAAATACTTATTAAAAATCCAATAATATTATGAATTTGTTTTGGTTGATACTATTTCTATTTCTCCTACTCATCAATATGATGAGAACGATAAATCAAACATTAAGTTTTCCAAATTCAAAATTATTAAAGTTTTATCTCCATTAGATTGGAAGCAACTCCCCACAGGAAAAAATATTTCTCAAGGTCTTACTCTCCTCAAACATACAATTATCTAGATTACATGGACGCCCGGTCCAATTTCTTAGCAATTGAACCATTTAACCACACTTGGTTTATTTGGTTTAATAAAGATATTTCATTAAACTTTCTGTTGTACCCCAAATTTTGACCCTTAGATGTCATATTATCTTGCACCTACATTAAGATTTCAATCATGTATGCATTGTTAACTAACCATTTCATTTTGCAAGTTGTTTATTTTTATTGTGGAAGATAGGGTTTACATAAAGAGGACGAGATCTTCCTAAGACATCTTTTGGCCTCCAAGTGCAACCATTGGAATTTACATGCATCCAAGAAGTCTTTTTCAATAAGAAATCAAATGCCTTTCATTACAAGCAAAGTGTGATCCCAAGTCTTGAGGCATTATTCCATGTGTTAATGAAACATCCTTGGAATCCACCTATGGGCCTTAAAATTTTTTCTCTTAAGTGCAAGAATTTTTCATTTGGATAAATATTCACCAAGGTGCAACATCTCAAATTGGTGCCATGAGAAGATTTGATGTTGTAACTTGGAATTTCCTAAGTTTGTTCCCGTGGCATTTTCTTTTTGAATGGGCATGTGATGTATCTCAAAATTCTATTGGGCCCAAAATATTGTCATTTGGATCAAAGGCCATAAAAAATTATGAAGGTTCCAAAATGGTGTTCCCGTATGGCTAAGCAAAAGGCATTATGCATTTAGTTTATTCCATGTTGTAGCGAGCGATTTTGGACGCGGTTCTTAAGCGCTGGTCGCTCTCTGCGGTTGAGCTTAAACTACAGGTCGATTCATTTTTTATCCTATTGTGAGCTGAATAAGGAAGGGAAATAGATGTCTCCAATTAACCCTGCTTGCATACTGAGTTTAAACAGCGGTCTGTTAAGTTACGAATGCTATCAATGTGGGGGGCCTTTGTACTGGTTATTTGTATTTTCGCCAGTACTGTTTTCTTTCTTTCTAGGACTTTCTAGCGGGGAACAAGGATTAGGATGTTAGGACTGATGCTTTGGAATTACTGATTTTTTATTGATGGAGATATGGGTTTTTTGTTGATTGTGCTCGCTAAGATCTTTTCTTTCGATCTTATGCCTACGTATTCCCGTTTACCGAAACAGGAAAATCAGAGCGTTCGTAGTTCCTCCTATTCTATGGGAGGAAATGGGTGTTTTTGGTGTCTTGTTCAAAGCCCAAGACGTGAAGCGAAAGGTGGTTTGTATCTTGTTCAAAGCCCAAGATGTGAAGCTGAAAGGTCTATTTGTGTCTTGTTCAAAGCCCAAGACGTGAAGCGAAAGGACCTCGACTTTAGAGAGAATTTTTCATCTCTAAAGAGGGGAGAAGGAGAATTACTTTAACTGGGATACGCGGATCCGAGCAATGCCATAATTTCCGAAGAAAGGGTTTTAACCTGAAGGAGAAGACTTTAACTCAGTGTAGAGCAATGCCATCTTTCCTTAGGAATTTCTCATGCTAAAAGAGGGACAGTGGCATGGATGTAGATGATCCAGAGGCTTGCCGCTTATAGCGATTAGACGAAGGGGAAGGAGTTGTTAATGTATGTGTACTGTGAACGAGGCACATCTTTGATGCTAAAAGGTTGATTGGATCAACCAGTGGTTTTCTTATACAAAAGCCTAAGAGGAGGCTAATTTCCGCTAGGAAAATCATTATACAAAGCCTAAGAGGAGGCTATTTTGTGTCTCGTACAAAGCCCGAGAGAGAGGCTAAAAGTTTTTGACCCGACGATAGAGTCTTTGTGTCTCGTACGAAGCCCGAGATAGAGGCTAAAAGTTTTTGACCCGACGATGGAGTCTTTTATACTCAATAAGAGAGTGTTTTTGTATCTCGTATGAAGCCCGAGATGGAGGCTAAAAGGTTTGACTCAACAAGAGAGTCTTTGTATCTCGTACAAAGCCCGAGATGGAGGCTATGTCAGTTAAGTGACAGGTCCAGTATACTGATTTTGAAAGAGAAAATCAGTTCTTATATGAGCATCACTGTACTCATGGGTTAGATCTGAGGATCGGGGTGGTCTCCTTTTCTTTGAGGAAACTGGAAATCCAAAGGGTGTTGAGACTGTCCGAGTCTGCGGGTTTCCTTCCTATTTAACGAAGGGGTTACTTGAGAATGTCTTTTGAGACTCAAGGAAGTTAGACTGTCCGTGTCTAGAGTTTTATCTTTTGTACTATGCTTTGAGAAACAGTAGTAGACTCTATGAAAGGACTGTTCTATGGAGATGACTAAGTTCTGTTCCTATACCTCTAGGAGGTCGTCGGGACAATTTGTACGAAGCCCAAGAGGAGGCTGGAAACTTTTAAGAAGCCGACGGGTCCTTGTACGAAGCCCAAGAGGAGGCTATCATTCCCGAAGGAAGAGATCATTATACGAAGCCTAAGAGGAGGCTGTGAATACTTCTAAGAAGCCGTAGTGTCCTTGAATAATGCCCAAGAGGAGGCCGATGCTTTTAAGAAGCCCGTGGGTCTATCATCTCCTTTCCATTAGGAGAGATAACTCTTTTAAAGATAAAAACCACTGGTAAACGTGCGAGGTTTACTATCCAGCGATTTTTAGCTTTTAAAGAGGGTTCCTTAGTTAAGGTCCAAGATTATGACCGTAGTGGGTACCCAAACCCCGAGACATTCAAGGCAAGCTATCCACAAGGAATAGATCAAGTCAGGAAAGTTTGAGAATTTGGAAGAAACTCAAAGATGCCATTCACGGAGAATACATTCATCTTGGGGAGTAGAGCTTCTTGATGATTCCTAAGGAGGACAGCCGAAGAGAAGACTGTATCTGGTGCTCCTATTGGGGATCTAGGCGTCTATTTCTACGAATAAATGAAACGGCGTCACCTAGTTCTAGACGTAGTTTCCGGGGAAACTCGAAATATCTATACTATTATTACACAGTAGATATGAGTTTATGAAAGGAGACTTACAGTGAGCAGCCCCACAATACAGTTTATAATATGAAAGCAGTAAACGAAAGCGATAACCACTTACTCGGTTGTAGTGCTTCCATTCTGTTTGGTTAGTTGTTCAACAAAGAAAGATTGAAAACAACAGTATATTCAAAATCAAAGGAGAAAGTGCTTTGAAAAAGAAAGATTTGGGGCTTACAGCTCAAGGAGAGACCCAGGGTTTTATCAATGAGCGCACTGTTTGACTTTGTACAGCGGGACTTATACAAGTGACTGGGGCCCAAAAAGATTTTCTGTACAAAGGGATGGGTCTTACACTTTCTCAAGAGGCCCAAAAAAGGTTTAAAGAAAAGAGAGGGGCTTATAACACGAGGGTAGGCCCAAATGATTTTTCGTTTAAAAATGGCGATCGCGCCGAGGTTTTCTTTTAACGCAGAGGGACTTATACAATAAGTGAGGCCCAAAATGTTTTGGTTAAAAGGGGGATTGGGTCTTACACTCTAATAGAGGCCCAAAGTGTTTTGAATGGGTCTTATAGCTCAAGGAGAGGCCCAGATGATTTTTATTTTTAAACGGGCGACGATCGCGCCGTTTACTTGTACAGAGGGACTTATACAATGAGTGAGGCCCAAAAAGTTTTTGTACAAGGGAGGATGGGTCTTACACTCTCTCAAGAGGCCCAAAAAGTTTTGAAAATGATTTATGAGGGTTGAATTAATCCAAAACCCTAATTTGTTTTCAAAATGTACTTAATTGAATAAAAATTCAATTAAAATGATCAAAAATTGTTTAACACATGGAAAACAAATTGTGATTTTGGATTAATGCTTCAAAAATTAAGTATTGACCTACAAAATAATTAGAAAGCATTAAAAGTTGCAAAATCAATGTAGAAAAAATATTTAAAATGTCAAAAACAATTAAAATATTAATTCTTTGCAAAAATATCAATTATATGAAATAAATAATATTTTTGGGATTTTTTGTGAAAATAAAATATTTTAACATTTTTGTGAATTATTAAAAAAAGAATCAACTCAAAATCATTAAAACTCAGAGAGAAATTAATTTTTGAATCAATTAAACAAAATCACAAAATTCAAATATTTGAATTTCTAAAAATGGCGCCAAGAACAAGCTGAAGAACACGCGCGTGTTCTTGGTTTCTCAGATTTGCATTTTCTATCCAATCTCCATGAATACGTAATCATATCATGCAATCCACATATCATTATGCTCGCCTCAACCTCACGATCATGTCTATGTACTTTAATTTCATTTAAATTAAACATACAACAAGAAATCACGGAGAGACCTCAAGAACCCTAATTTCTGCATGAAGGCTAGGATTTTTGATACACGATTCAAACAATGCAATTAATTGAGGGAAAACATTCCATGCATGATTATGAACATATGGCCAAATTATTGTGCGAGGAAATATGCATAGATTGAGAGATGACCAAGTATGTGCTTACCTCCAAGTCGTGACAGCAAGTTCAAAGTGATTTTTGATTTGGAGGTGTTACAGATGAGTGGTGATGATCTGAACAGCTTCCCTACACCCTATGGATTGTGTTTGGATGGTTGGACTTGATTGAAATTGGCTGGATCATTTTGTGGTACCTCAGGTGCACTTTGGTTAAAACCTTGAGCAACCAGCTGGTGATTTTGTGAAATTGATGTTTCAAAAGTAATCTAAGTGTTTGATCAGCTCATATGTGATGTATGTGAGGTGTGTGAGTGATTGGTTTGATTGGAATTGCTCTCAAACTCAAAACCCGATAGTGACTTGCCTTAGAAGGCAAAATTGGAGTGAAAGAAGAGATTTTGAGGAAAGCATCTGTTAGATGGCTTTGGTGTACTCAAACTGACCACAATTGAGCTCTATTTATAGTATAGCAAGTTTGTTTTGCAAGGAATAGTGCATGGCAGCTGGTAAGTAGGTTTGGCCAATGTTGGCAAATGAAAATCCAAGTCTCCTCTAGCCATTGACTAGAGGTTAGGGCACAGAGCTTTGGTTCCCTTGGTCTTGGATAAGTCTTGACTGATTTCAGATGAGAATGGCTCAGTCCATGCCACCTTGATGGTTTCATTGAATGCCTCATTCCAAATTTGAAGTCTTGTCCCTATTTTGGCCATTCTAGGTTCAACATGCTATTTCTTGTTCCATGGACTTTGGAGGCTTGGCTCAGTGATTGTCCCCTTTAGATTCAATCCTCTGAGGTGTCCAAGTGGATAGGAGCAATTGAATTTGGCTGATTGTGGCAAATCGACCAAAGTTGCAAATTCTGCCTTGCCTTGACAGATTTCAGCAAGGCAACTTGGCAATGTTGTATCTCATGGTGTAGGTTGAATTTGGCAATGTTCTTGGCCATTTTGGAAAGCTCTTACATGATACAACAACTGTTTGAACAAGTTTGGTTTTGATCTCTTTTGATTCCAAGTGAAAAATCCCCCTACATTTGGCAAAAAGTGAGGCAGAATCTGACTTAGTGAAAATTTCACTAAGTGTTGGAAAAAGTGACATTTTCACTTTTCAGCCACTTTGATCACTCCATAACTCAAAATCCTTAATGAATTGGAATGACTTGTAGTTGAAGTTTTTGTAGGTGATAATGAGGGCTACAAATCCATCTTTGGATGAGAAAAAATGGCCTTGTGGTTTAGGAGTTATGGTCCTCCAAAGTTGGTACCTTTGCCACTTTATTTTTAACTTAGAAAAATTTCTAAGTTTTATGGTTACCCCTTTTACAAGTTATCTCACTTTTCTTGATTTTTCTTGATGAATGATGATTCAAATCATACATTAACATCATTTTAGGGTTAAAAATCCATTTTGGTGAAAAATCTCAAAAAGTCAAAGTTGACTTTTGTGCACAGTTGACTTTTTATCAGATGAATTCCAAACTGTGTAATTCTTCAGGAAATCATGTCCTTGACCTAAATCAAACTTGATAGACATGTTCCATGGGTGTCATAGGGTATATTCAATCATGTATTAGGGTTTGGGAGCATGTCCTGGTCAAAAGTCAAAGTTACAGTTGACTTTTCTCTTAAAACCCTAATTGTGGTGCAGATGAAATTGAGACTTGTTGCTCAAACTTCTTGGATCAATCCATTGTTCCAAATGGATCAATATGGTATATTAGAGACCCTCAAATCATGTCTTGAGGTCTTGGCTCATGGTTTGTCCCAAAAGTCAACTTAGGGGTGAATTAGGTCAAGAAACCCTAATTCCTGATTTTTGATGAATGCATCCCCTGAGGCAAAATTGACTTGATGCATGGGTTCATGAGGTTCCATGAAGTATATTAGGTCATGTTTTGGATCATTGCCTTGTGCCCAGATGAAAATTTTCCATCTGGAGGCCCTGGTCGACCAAAACCCTAATTTGGTGACACTAGCGATCTTGAGGCTTGATCCACCTAGAAGGGAGCATCCTTGTGCTTAATCCTTGAAGTGGGAGTCCTTTTGATCCTTTGTAGTTACTTGGAAGGTTATACAAGTTGAAGATCATGTCATTTCTTGATTGATCCTTTGTCTGAGAACTATGAGAGGGCTTGAAACCCTAATTTTGATTGTATTGGATGCTCACCCATCTTTGGGGAGACTGATGAAGCATGATGGTTCATCCATATTGTGATGATGATTTTCACAATGATGGGAAATCTAAGTGGTCAAAATTTGGGGTATTACAGATGCCCCTATTTAATCTTCTTGGACCCGAAGGTGTGAATGACGAAGGGATTCGGGCATTCGGGGTGCAAGAGGATTAAATATCAGAATACCCGAAATTTTGATGGTGGTTATGAATGGTAGCTTACGCATTCATCTTATTTAGCTAAGAAATGATGCTTAGAAAAGGTAAACTTCCCCTCGATCCTGGTCTCCTACCAAGGAACTGGTCTTAGTCTCTGATTTAAACTTCCCCTCGATCCTGGTTTCCTACCAAGGAACTGGTCTCAGTTGTGGAAACAAACTTCCCCTCGATCCTGGTTTCCTACCAAGGAACTGGTCTTAGTTTCTGATTTAAACTTCCCCTCGATCCTGGTTTCCTACCAAGGAACTGGTCTTAGTTTCTTTTGTCAATAAACTTTACTGACAAGGGACGCTATT
Organism: Lathyrus tuberosus; assembly: GCA_022829125.1. Taxonomy (NCBI): domain Eukaryota; kingdom Viridiplantae; phylum Streptophyta; class Magnoliopsida; order Fabales; family Fabaceae; genus Lathyrus; species Lathyrus tuberosus. The sequence goes on from JALAZF010000026.1 coordinate 1,080,808, forward strand.
CGTAGCGGCTTTCCTTCAAACTTCTCTCCGAATTTTCCTGGGGGGATGCCATTTGAGTGGAAAAAGTTTTGATGTCAGACTTGCTGGGGTACCCATTCGTCTGAGTTGTAGAGGTACACAAACTTCTCTGTTTTGGAGACGCCATTTGTCGATTCTACTGGGGAAAGCGAGTCTCTTGAGAGACTGTTTTCGTTTGGGGTTACATCATACTTTTCTCGGGATCTTCCCAGAGAAATCCATATGATGGGATCCAATTTTGAGGTGCCGATGACCTTCTCATCAGTGGTTTTTCGGAGCAAAACTGGCGTGCTGCCGAATCTCTGATCACGAGGCTTTCTCTGTGGATTTTCCTTAATCCGGGAAAGCAAGGATATCATCTTCAATGGCGAAGAGTGATGCTTATTGAAAGTTTTCTCTGGCTTTTCAGAGGTTCAAGTTATCAAAGTGGTTAAGGACCAACTTCTTTCCAGAATTAACTGGAAGTGAGGTTGTTCAGACACAGTATTTCCTGACGAGGCAAGAACTGACAACTCGATTGAGAGGACTTCTACCACTAGGGGACATGACCGACTAGAGTGATAGTGATGCAATATGAAATGTGAATGCAAATAAAAAATGCATGATGTATGTATGTATGCGCTGACAAAACAGACGCAACATACAGACTAAGAGATGAACACAATTGGATACTCGGCCATCGCGGGGCGAAGAAGTACCGTTGATTCAAAATAGCAATTCCACCTTGCTTAGGAGAGATAGTCCCGTTGGGAGCTATGTTGATCGGGCTTAGGAGATGAGAACTCGGCCGAGGATGTCAGACGAAACAAGGTCTCTGACACAGTTGATCCCTTCATTCAGGCGAACTGGTTTAGAAGGAGTACTTTGATTCTGCACTTTGAAGTTCGCTTACTTCGGGAGAAGCGATCGATGTTCTTCTGATGTTCAACAGTCAAAAGAAATGCCATCTTTAATTTAAAAGCAGAAAAAGTTTAACAAGTAAATTTGTTTTATTTCAAGAATCGCTGATTAAGTTTAAACAACGTCGTTCTGTAAAGCTAAAACAAGTAAAGAGTTACAAACAAAAGCACAAGGGCTCAAATTTTATTGATAAGATGGAGATAAGCCAAACGCGTGATTCCAAAGAGTATATACAAAGTTAGAAAATGGTAATTTACAGGGAAAAGGGCTACGTTGAAACATAACGACCACTATCCTTCTACCAACTTTGAGTTCGGGACATCCTGAGCTTCCGTCGAAGATGACCTTTGACTGGATATTTCCTCCGATAGATAATGCTGTAACTACTGCTGAGGGACTTTCCTCTGTTGAACATAGTTACTTGCCATTATCCCTAATTTTTGCCTGGATTGTACTATGAGATTTCCAATCCATCGGGATGATTTTTTTTTCATGTCTCTAACTTTTGCCTGGACCGCCCTTTCGGGTTTTCAATCCACCAAGACGTTTTTTTTAGGCGAAGTATTTCTTGACTACATCAACATTCGTGGGGTAGGCAAATTCCTCTCCGTCCATGGTGGCAAGTCTCAAGGCGCCGCCTGAGAAAGCTTTCGTGACCACATAGGGGCCATCATAATTTGGGGTCCATTTGCCCCGAGAGTCAGTGAGAAATGATTGTATCTTCTTGAGCACAAGGTCTCCTTTTCTGAAAATACGAGGTCGGACCTTTTTGTCGAACGCCCTTTTCATTCTCTGTTGATATAACTGACCGTGGCATAGTGCCGTGATTCTCTTCTCTTCGATCAGGTTCAGTTCGTCGTGTCAACTTTGACACCATTCAGCTTCGGTGAGCTGAGCTTCCATCAATACCCGGGTTGATGGGATCTCTACTTCTATGGGGAGAACTGCCTCCATGCCATATACTAGAGAGAAAGGGGTTGCCCCTGTTGAAGTGCGGATAGATGTTCGATAACCGTGAAGAGCAAAGGGTAGCATTTCGTGCCAATCTTTATAGGTTACAACCATCTTTTGAACGATCTTCTTGATGTTCTTGTTAACCGCCTCTACCGCTCCGTTCATCTTGGGTCGGTAGGGAGATGAGTTATGGTGTTCGATCTTGAACTCTGCACACAACTCTTTCATCATCTTATTGTTCAAGTTAGATCCATTATCAGTAATGATCTCGCTTGGAACACCATAACGGCAGATGATATTGTTTTTGATAAATCGGACCACCACTTGTTGGGTTACATTGGCGAATGACGCTGCTTTGACCCACTTGGTGAAATAATCAATGGCTACCAGGATGAACTGATGTCCGTTTGAAGCCTTGGGCTCAATCATACCAATCATGTCGATTCCCCATATGGAAAAAGGCCACGGGGAAGAAAGAACTTTGAGATGTGATGGCGGGTACTTGAATTTTGTCGGAGTATATCTGACACTTGTGACACCTCCTCATGTACTTGTAGCAGTCGGATTCCATGGTCAACCAATAGTACCCTGCTCTGAGAATTTTTCTCGCCATTGTGTGTCCGTTGGCATGAGTACCAAAGGATCCTTCATGAATTTCTTTCATGAGCATGTCTGCTTCTGGTCTGTCGACACATCGGAGCAAGACCATGTCAAAATTTCTCTTATAAAGAGTGTCACCGCTCAGGAAGAAGTTTCCAGCCAATCTTCTGAGGGGTTTCCTGTCTTTTCTGAGTGCCCCAGATGGGTACTCTTGTTTCTGAAGGAAGCATTTGATATCGTGATACCAAGGTTTGTTGTCTATGACTGCTTCGATCGTGAAGATGTAAGCGGGCCGTTCAAGGCGCATGATGTCGATCTTAGGTATGTCATTCCATCGACCTACACTAATCATGGAAGAGAGAGTGGCTAATGCATCAGCCATGTGATTCTCATCACGAGGGATGTGATGAAAGTCGACTCTGTTGAAGAAGGGTAACAACCTTCTTGCATAGTCTTTGTAAGGAATCAATCCTGATTGGTATGTGTTCCAATCTCCTTTTATCTGGTTAATAAACAGGGCTGAATCGCCGTATACGTCCAAGTTTTTGATCCTTAAATCAATTGCTTCTTCGAGACCCATAATACAAGCTTCGTATTCGGCCTCGTTGTTCGTACATTTGAACGTAAGTCTGGCAGTGAAAGGAATGTGGGTACCCTGAGGGGTAACAATGATTGCCCCAATTCCGTTTCCATAATGATTGACTGCTCCGTAAAAAATAAGTCCCCAATGGGAACCTGGTTTTGGCCCTTCACTGGGTAGCGGTTCATCGCAATCTTTCATCTTTAGATACATGACATCTTCGTCTGGGAAGTCAAACCCGATTGATTCTTGATCGTCAATCGGTTGATGAGCCAAATGATCGGCTAAAATACTTCCTTTAACGGCTTTCTGAGCATGGTACTCTATGTCATATTCTGATAGTAACATCTGCCAACGGGCAATCCTTCCCGTAAGAGCAGGTTTTTCGAAAACGTACTTGATTGGATCCATTTCGGAGACCAACCAAGTAGTATGACGAATCATGTACTGGCGAAGACGTTTGGCTGCCCAAGCCAAAGCGCAACAAGTTTTCTCAAGCACTGTGTACCGAGTCTCGCAGTCGGTGAATTTCTTGCTTAGATAGTAAATGGCAGACTCTTTCCTTTTAGTTTCGTCTTGTTGGCCAAGTACACATCCCATTGAGTCCTCTAGGACTGTGAGGTGAATGATCAGTGGTCTTCCTTCCACTGGAGGTGATAGAATCGGCGGATTCAACAGGTATTCCTTAATACTGTCGAAGGCAGTTTGGCAATCTTCTGACCAAACGCAATCCTGGTTCTTTTTAAGTAATTTGAAAATCGGCGCACATGTCGCGGTCATAAGGAATATGAATCTGGAGATGTAGTTCAAACGTCCCAGGAATCCTCTGACTTGTTTTTCAGTTTTCAGAGAAGGCATTTCTTGAATGGCCTTGACCTTGACCTTGTCAGGATCAACTTCAATTCCTTTCTGGCTGACGATGAACCCTAGTAATTTCCCCGAACGGACACCGAAGGTGCACTTGTTAGGATTCAAGCGGAGCTTGAATTTTCTTAGACGTTCGAACAATTTTGACAGATGTTCAACGTGCTCATCCTCTGTTCTTGATTTTACAATCAAATCATCGACATATACCTCGATTTCTTTGTGTATCATGTCATGAAACAGAGTAGTCATGGCCCTTTGATAGGTTGCCCCGACATTCTTCAAGCCGAACGGCATTACCTTGTAACAAAAGGTACCCCATGGGGTAATGAACGAAGTTTTCTCCTTGTCTTTCGGCGCCATTTTGATCTGATTATAGCCCGAGAATCCATCCATGAAGGAGAATACTTTGAACTTTGCTGTGCTGTCAACCAGTATGTCAATGTGTGGTAAAGGAAAGTCGTCCTTTAGACTTGCCTTGTTTAGATCTCTGTAATCAACACACATTCTGACCTTTCCATCCTTTTTGGGAACGGGTACGATGTTGGCTAACCATTGAGGATATTCAGATGTAGCGAGGAAACCCGCGTCGATCTGTTTCTGTACCTCCTCTTTGATCTTGATGGCCATGTCCGGGTGAGTCCGTCTCAACCTTTGCTTTACTGGCGGACATTCCGATCTTAGTGGTAAGTGATGTTCCACGATGCTGGTATCCAACCCTGGCATATCCTGATAGGACCAAGCGAATACATTGGGGAATTCTTTGAGAAGCTTTATCAAACTTTCTTTGACAGTTGGACTGAGCAGTGCTCCGATCCTGATTTCTTTTCTCTCTTTTTCTGAACTCAAGTTTACCGTTTCCAACGGCTCTTTGTGAGGTTCAATGGACCTTTCCTCTTGTCTGAGTAGTCGGGAGATCTCTTCTGGAATTTCGTCGTCATTTTCTTCTTCAGCCTCGAATACCGGGAACTCAAAGTTGGGAGAAGGCATCGGATCGTATGTTTCAACGGGGTATAAAACAAGCAATCTGCATGACGTGATGATTCGTGTTTAGAAGAGATAGAGAAAATGTAAGTGTGTGCAGTGTATTTATTTTACTGCTTGTTTTTATTTTTGAATTGTTTTTTTTTAGGATTACCATTTTCTGAAAAAGAAAAAAAGAGAAAACAACAATTAATGCGGAAATTACAGAACGACGTTATTTTATTAATGAACAAGTCGAATCTTGAAACTACAGCCCTATAAAACAAAACTCACTCGCTCTGGGCAAAGCGAAGAGGGAAATTTACAAAAAGCGAGCCCTATCAAAACATCCGTTTCACCTGGGCAGGGTGAAAGGTTAAAGATGGCAATTACTTTGACTGATGAACGACCTTCGGAACCTCGACGATAACCCATTGGCGGCGAACTCCTCGGTGAATCACAAAGTCTGGCACCTTCCTTGATTTGTCTTCAGAAATGACGCTGATTTTTGGTGGAGCAGGATCATTGGAATCTGTCTCCCAAGCAGAATTGTCGTAGGAGGATTCCTCTGTTGCACTTTGCATAGCATTGGTGCTCTCAGCTGTATCTCCCCATCCAGTTGACTGGATATCTTCGAGCCTGATATGAGAGCTTTCGGGAGCAGTGTACTTGACCATAAAGTCGTATTTTCCACTTGGTTGTCCCAGAGTGTCCCAAACTTCTTTGGAACTGGAGAAGTCATCCCTCTCGATGACGTTGACCTCAGGAAAAGCATAGTTGATGAATTCTAGTCCTGCAAACGTTGTGAATTCATCTTCATGTTAAGTAGTTTCCGAATGACCTGAGTGTTGATCCCATGACATGGCGGGGACACAGGTATTCTGTTCAATGACGCTCAGCTGAGTTTCATTACTCGGCTGACTTTCTTGCCCCAAGTTTCCTGGGTAAGGCTGCCACATTGGCAGACCATCCATCGGGCCATAGTAATTGTGATCAAAGTTTTCTTTCATCAGAGTGTCTTCCTCTAATGAATTTGGCGGAGCACGGCATCCTTTCGGATCACAATCTCCGTAGATCATTTCGACATCTGATCTTGGTATAAATCTCGGACTTTCTGTAGGAAAGCAAAAAGGCATAAGCACCTCTTCCTGAGACATATAGCCGTCCTTGTTAAGGTAGGACTTCCATTCTTCATCTGTGTCAGAGGGATCTTCCTCATTGATAGCATGAACTGTCTGAGACACTGGGTGAAGAAAACCTCCACTGTGGAAGAAGTTTTGAAGGGGATGAAGACTTTCATCGTTGGCGGCTGTCTGAGTACAGGTCGCAGAAAAACCAAGACCCTTCTTTATTTTATTGTCAGTGGGAATGACAAGCTGTCCCCATCCTTTTGTATCGGTACTCTCGACCGCTTTGATAGCATCTTTGTATGAAGAAATTGAAGTTCCTTCTTCGGATTGATTGTCCTTGCTCACCGATAGTGCTTGGAACTGAGTTCCAATAACCTCCTCGGGTTCCACACAAGTAGATGATGATAGGTTACTCACAAGCAAGGCTTGTTCCCCACAAACCGTGACAAGTTGATCATTCTTGACGAACTTTAGCTTTTGGTGGAGGGTTGAAGTAACCGCTCCAGCCTGATGTATCCAAGGTATTCCTAATAAACAACTGTATGTTGCCCGGATGTCCATGACCTGGAAAGTGATTTGGAAAGTGTGAGGACCAATAGTTATGGGAAGATCAACTTCGCCGATAACTGTTTTTCTGGATCCGTCGAATGCTTTGACGACGACCTCGCTGACTCTCATCGGAGGGCCCTTAAATGATAATTGCGTCAAAGTGGACTTCGGCATAACATTCAGGGCTGACCCTGTGTCTACCAGTACATTGGCTAAAGCATCGCCCTGGCAGTTAACTGTAATGTTGAGCGCCATGTTATGACGACGACCCTCTTCAGGTAATTCCTCATCACTAAATCCCAAATTATTGCAGGAAGTGATGTTAGAGACAATGCTATCGAATTGTCTGATTGTTACATCCTGTTCCACAAAGGCTTGCTCCAAGACTTTCTGTAGAGCCTCTCTGTGTGCTTCTGAACTGAGTAACAGTGATAATACTGAGATCTTTGAAGGAGTCTGTAACAGTTGATCAACAATGTTATATTCACTCCTTTGGATGAGCTTTAGCACCTCATCTTTGTCTTTTGAAAAGTCGGGATTACCAGATTGACTGACTGGTGGATCAGGAATTTCCGCCAGAAGTTCCTTTTCTTTGTTAGATTCTCCAACCCCTCGGTTGAAGACTCGACCGCTCCGTGTTACACGACTGATGTCTGCAATATTCACGACGTAGGGTAATGAAATTTCTTTTCCATTCTCGATTATTGTTACACCGTATTTGTAAGGGATTGCCTTAGCTGATTCATACGGTAGTGGCCCCGGTAGATAGATGACTATGGGAACCTTCTGATTTTTCTGACCATCATAAGTAACCTTGATCCATTCCCGGTTGGGAACTCTAGATTTGTCAAGTAGAGGGATGATGGAAAAAACATCCCTGGTCCTGTGATGACCAGAGATCGTGACAACATCCTCAACTTGCTCGGCAAGGTAGTTCGGCGACCAAATGATGGGTCCTGAACCGGGATATGGATGAATTTCTCCATGATCGACCTGACCCTGAAGAGCTGCTCTCACAAGGTAACACCCTTGGTTACTTTCTGCACAGACGCTACAACTGTCATAGTTGTGTGGTGGCACCTGGCTACGCCCACCTTGAATACAATGTAACCTCACTAGGTTACCTTCCATTGATCGGACATCCTGACTTTGACGACGAGTAGGATTCCTGTTATTGATACTAATCTGCTGAGTATCTTCGTCCATATAGATTGGCATCCACCAGTGATTTAACAAGTGCTGAAGTGCCTCCTGGACAAGGGTACAACCTTGATCGTTTTCGCAACCCGCTTTACAGCTTTGGTAATAATGTGATATTAAGAATCCAAGTTGGACCTACTCAGCATGTAACTCTACCAGGTTGGTATCCATTACGCAGATGTCGAAGATCTGAACCATGTTGATTTGATAGGAGTTCCTATCATGGTAGTCTTGGATCCATCCAAGATCCATCTGACGCTGGAGGGCCTCTTGTATGAAAGAGCATCCCTGTTTGTTTACCGAGCAAATCAGACAGGAACTGTAATCGTGCCGCAGCAGATTATGATACTGGCTTTGCCTTGAGTGTATCGCCACCAAGTTGACATTCATCGCACGGATGTTGTGGTTTTGAATGACGTTGGAATTCGTGTAAACCATGTTAACTCCACGAACTCGGTGCTCTTGGATCCATCCAAGATCCATTTGTTCCTGTAGAGCTGCTTGCACCACAGAACATCCCTAGTTGTCTTTAGAGCAGATATCACACTGGTGATAATTATGAGGTGGCACATGGCCATATCCACTCTGTCTACAATGCATATTGACCAGATTGGTCCCCAATAAGAGTACATCGTGAATTTGATAGACATTGTTAGTCTCTTTCTCAATCAGATTGACTGCAGCTTTCTCGTGTTGAGGCAGCGGGTTCGTGAGAACATTGGGATTTGTATCTTTGAAAGATAAGAGCCCGCTCCTAACAAGCTTTTGCACGTCGGATTTGAAATTGAGACAAGTCTCAATGTTATGCCCTGAACCTCCTTGATGATAAGGGCATGTCTGATCCGCTTTAAACCAAAAAGGCGGATTTTCCGGAACTGAAAGGGGAGACTTATTCTGAATGTGCCCCTTAGCCAGCAGTAACGGAAACAGCTCTGCGTACGTTACAGGTATAGGATCAAATCCTGGTGGCCGTGTTATACGGTTGTTGTTATATGGAGGACGAGCCTGCTGAAGAGGCTGTTGTGTCCTTTGTTGGTCAGGTTGGCTCTATGCAACCTGAGGTTGATACGTAGGAACAGACGCGGGGCCGATAGCAGGAGTAACAGCTGCTACTGGCTGATAACATCGCCTTTGCTTTTCGAGAGAGATATTCCCAATATCTTGCTCTTTTTTCTTAGGGAGAGCACTACCGTATTTTTTAGTACCACTCGTTGATCCAGTGTCTTTTACCAAACGTCCTTCTCGGACGGCTTCCTCAAGACGTACACCCATGCCGACCATTTCGGTGAAATCACTGGGTGCCCTGGCAATTATTCGGTCATAGTAAAATGAGCTTAAGGTCTTTAAGAAGATTTTTGTCATCTCTTTTTCCTCAAGAGGTGGACAAATTTGAGCGGAAATTTCACGCCACCTTTGAGCATACTCCTTAAAGGTTTCCTTTTCCTTTTGCAACATTGATCTGAGTTGATCTCTGTCGGGTGCCATGTCCAAATTGTACTTGTATTGTTGAACGAAGGCAGTACCAAGATCTCTGAATGTACTGATCGTAGTACGGTTTAAACCCATGTACCATTTGAGTGCGACACCGGTTAAACTATCCTGGAAGTGGTGAATCAGCAGGTCCTGATTCTCCGTCTGAGCTGACATCCGCCGAGCGTACATCACCAGATGGCTCTGAGGGCAAGAGTCACCCTTGTATTTTTCAAAGTCGGGCACTTGGAACTTGTGCGGGACTTTCACATTTGGGACCAAACAGAGGTCTGCGGCGTCCTTTCCAAATAGATCCTGACCGCGAATGGCTTGCAGCTCTTTCTGCATTTCCAAGAACTGCTCCTGGAATTCATCCATTCTATCGAACATAGTTTCCTTCTTACCAGAAGGTGTTGGCGGAATCTGTCCTTCCGGGACAGTGTGCACCACAGGGGGTGATACCGTGACTACGGCAGTAAGTCTTGGCGTTTCCCGAAGTTTGTAACCTTCAGGAGTTTTCAGTATGCCCCTGGCATCTTCGCTTTCCCGAAGTTTGTAACCTTCAGGCCCAGCGGCTTCTGTTGCGATTCCCTGATCTTCAGTGATCGGCGGAACATATCCTTCCGGGATATAGTTAACAGGCATGCCCCAAGGACGATCTTTCGGCATCTGATACCTAGGATCATACTTTTCTATGATGGGCGTTGAGGTGATCTCTGAGATCACAGTTCTTTGTAGCTGAGCTTTTGCCATGGCTTGCATGTCGTTACGAAGCTTTCTCATATCCTCTCTCAGAGCGTCGATCTCTTCTTTTAACTCTCTGTTTTCTTCCTCAAGATCATCCATCTTTTTCTGACGATTGGCCCGAGTATTATACAAATGAGACAGTTTGACTCTAGAATCGAGACACAAACATGAGATTCGTAGGGAAGAAGAATACGCGATGTGAGAATGATGAATGCAATGATTATATTAATTGTTGTTTTCTTGGTTTAATCAAAATAAACTTCGACAATTAGATTGCAAATATCAAACAGTGGGGAAACCCCTTTTTATTGAAATTCAAAGGATTACAGAAATGGAAATACAGTAGATTACAAAGTGCAGAAACAGAAACCTAAACTAATGGGTCCCGAGTCCTCTATGAGGAGAAACCGGGTGCTGATTCTGGTATCTTCCTTTTCTTTGACCGGGGCGCTTGGGCCGTTGTCGGGTTGTCATTCCTTTGCCAAGTGAAATGAGTGAGCAAATTCCTTTGGTCATCTTGATTCTCTACAACATGCTGCTCCAAAATTTCAATCAGAGCATCTTTCTCTTTTAGTAGTTGCTGTATTTGGATACACTCTACGTCGAGGGTGCGGTACTTGTTCTTCCAAGATCTTCTTTCCTTTTGAACTTTGTTGAGAGTAACCTGAAGCTTTTCAGTTTCCGTCATGAAGTACATGACAGATTCTCTCGGCGGAAGGATTCTGTAACGAGGATAAGGCATTTTTAGCTTGAGAGCTCTGGTTTGTACCCAATGGAGATAAGGCTCCACCGAGACACAGTCCGGTTTTCCCAGAGACTCTCGTCCTTTCTTATGAACCCGTTTCCAAGCTTGCACTATTTCCATCTTTAGTGCTCTGTCATTTTCTCCTTCTTTGAAGAAAAGACCTTCCAGATGAACACCCAGTGGGATGTGTCGCATCGGGTATCGAAATTGACGAAGAACCAATATCGGATGATAGTTGATTCCTCCTTTAGTTCCTATGAGGGGTACGCTGGGGAAGTTTCCACAACGGTCAATGATTCTGATTCCTTCATAAATCCTATTACACCAATCTATATCGGAATTGGTGAGAGACATGACCTTCTGCGACCAACGTAAGACACTCTTGCAATCCCAAAAAGCAGCAGACTTGGGCAAGTGAGAGATAAACCATTTGTAGAGCAAAGGTACATAGCATGTGATCTCCCCTCCGCTGTACAAATTTCCCAAGTGTACAGAATGATACGCATCTGCGAGCAAAGTCGGCACAGGGTTTCCAATGAGAAAAACCTTAATAGCGTTGATATCGACGAAGTTATTGATGTTGGGAAACAAAAATAATCCGTAGGTGAGCAAGACAAAGATGCTTTCAAAAGCAGTCCCGTTCCCTATACTAGCGAAGTATAGAGCCTTTTTTGTCAAGAACTGGGCTGGTAAACCTTGGATGCCACCCTTAGTGGTCATGTGAGTCCTGACCTCAGACTCGTTCAAATGAATTGCTATTGCAATAGTCTGATTCTTTGGAATTTCTTCCAGTCCAGAAAATGGAGCTCGATCAGTGATATGTAAATCAGCCAGATGAGAATACTCCTCCAGCGTTGGTGATAGCTGGTAATCCGGGAATGTGAAACAGTGATAAACCGGATCGTAGAACTGAATGAGCGCGTCCATGATCCCCTCAATCACACGAACTCTTAATAGTGGTAGCAAACCACCGTGCTTGGCTCTGAAAGCCTCTGGGTTAACGATCATCCTTGCTAACCTTCTCAAATCCCCTAGTTTTGGAACCTTGAAGGTATACTGGCGAGTTCTCCTTCTACCAAAATCCATTAGCGTAATCTTTTTCTCTGATATTTGCAATCACAGTCTTAGTTTAATTTGAAAAACAGAGAGACTAGAAGAGAAAGTTTTTTGAATGTTTTAATGTTTTATTAAATGGATGCATGAATGCAGCACACAAAAACATAGAAAAAACATGGGGTCAGAGGGTCGTTGTCATGAAGTCAAGGCTCTACCCATCCCCAAAGGTTTATACTAGGGTGATTTTTGTACCTGTACTCATTATCATCAGCTCCTCCCAGGAAGGCAGACAACAAGCGGATTGCCAGCGAGTTGTGTGCAATCTTAGAGTAAGTGCCATTCACCGAGAATAGATCACCAGCCTCAAATGAGGGTAGTATCGCGTAACAACTATTTCTGATAGTTTCCGCACTACGAAAGGGTTGGCTTTTCTAGGTGTATACTCAATCTTTCCGCATACGGCATCACCCGCATTCCCATTAGCAGAAAAATAAACACGTATAGCATTTAGGAAAAGCAGTATATATATTTGTCCTAACCATCCTAGACCTTATAAAGCTATGAATCCTAAGTTCCTGACAGAAAATGGGTTCCCCGGCGGAAGCCCCAATCTATGGTATTCACACAAGTGAAGAGAAGGAAGACCGAGTTTGACAAAGACCGGCCCCACGGTGGGCGCCATTTTTCTGTTGGCGGCCACCGCCATGAAAATGACTTACCCAAGGTTTAAATTGGAAGAAAGAAAGAACGGGCCCCACGGTGGGCGCCATTTTTCTGTAGCGAGCGATTTTGGACGCGGTTCTTAAGCGCTGGTCGCTCTCTGCGGTTGAGCTTAAACTGCAGGTCGATTCATTTTTTATCCTATTGTGAGCTGAATAAGGAAGGGAAATAGATGTCTCCAATTAACCCTGCTTGCATACTGAGTTTAAACAACGATCTGTTAAGTTACGAATGCTATCAATGTGGGGGGCCTTTGTACTGGTTATTTGTGTTTTTGCCAGTACTGTTTTCTTTCTTTCTAGGACTTTCTAGCGGGGAACAAGGATTAGGATGTTAGGACTGATGCTTTGGAATTACTGATTTTTGATTGATGGAGATATGGGTTTTTTGTTGATTGTGCTCGCTAAGATCTTTTCTTTCGATCTTATGCCTACGTATTCCCGTTTACCGAAACAGGGAAATCAGAGCGTTCGTAGTTCCTCCTATTCTATGGGAGGAAATGGGTGTTTTTGGTGTCTTGTTCAAAGCCCAAGACGCGAAGCGAAAGGTGGTTTGTATCTTGTTCAAAGCCCAAGATGTGAAGCTGAAAGGTCTATTTGTGTCTTGTTCAAAGCCCAAGACGTGAAGCGAAAAGACCTCGACTTTAGAGAGAATTTGTCATCTCTAAAGAGGGGAGAAGGAGAATTACTTTAACTGGGATACGCGGATCCGAGCAATGCCATAATTTCCGAAGAAAGGGTTTTAACCTGAAGGAGAAGACTTTAACTCAATGTAGAGCAATGCCATATTTCCTTAGGAATTTCTCATGCTAAAAGAGGGACAGTGGCATGGATGTAGATGATCCAGAGGATTGTCGCTTACAGCGATTAGACGAAGGGGAAGGAGTTGTTAATGTATGTGTACTGTGAACGAGGCACAACTTTGATGCTAAAAGGTTGATTGGATCAACCAGTGGTTTTCTTATACAAAAGCCTAAGAGGAGGCTAATTTCCGCTAGGAAAATCATTATACAAAGCCTAAGAGGAGGCTATTTTGTGTCTCGTACAAAGCCCGAGAGAGAGGCTAAAAGTTTTTGACCCGACGATAGAGTCTTTGTGTCTCGTACGAAGCCCGAGATAGAGGCTAAAAGTTTTTGACCCGACAATGGAGTCTTTTATACTCAACAAGAGAGTGTTTTTGTATCTCGTATGAAGCCCAAGATGGAGGCTAAAAGGTTTGACTCAACAAGAGAGTCTTTGTATCTCGTACAAAGCCCGAGATGGAGGCTATGTCAGTTAAGTGACAGGTCCAGTATACTGATTTTGAAAGAGAAAATCAGTTCTTATATGAGCATCACTGTACTCATGGGTTAGATCTGAGGATCGGGGTGGTCTCATTTTCTTTGAGGAAACTGGAAATCCAAAGGGTGTTGAGACTGTCCGAGTCTGCGGGTTTCCTTCCTATTTAACGAAGGGGTTACTTGAGAATGTCTTTTGAGACTCAAGGAAGTTAGACTGTCCGTGTCTAGAGTTTTATCTTTTGTACTATGCTTTGAGAAACAGTAGTAGACTCTATGAAAGGACTGTTCTATGGAGATGACTAAGTTCTGTTCCTATACCTCTAGGAGGTCGTCGGGATAATTTGTACGAAGCCCAAGAGGAGGCTGGAAACTTTTAAGAAGTCGACGGGTCCTTGTACGAAGCCCAAGAGGAGGCTATCATTCCCGAAGAAAGAGATCATTATACGAAGCCTAAGAGGAGGCTGTGAATACTTCTAAGAAGCCGTAATGTCCTTGAATAATGCCCAAGAGGAGGCCGATGCTTTTAAGAAGCCCGTGGGTCTATCATCTCCTTTCCATTAGGAGAGATAACTCTTTTAAAGATAAAAACCACTGGTAAACGTGCGAGGTTTACTATCCAGCGATTTTTAGCTTTTAAAGAGGGTTCCTTAGTTAAGGTCCAAGATTATGACCGTAGTGGGTACCCAAACCCCGAGACATTCAAGGCAAGCTATCCACAAGGAATAGATCAAGTCAGGAAAGTTCGAGAATTTGGAAGAAACTCAAAGATGCCATTCACGGAGAATACATTCATCTTGGGGAGTAGAGCTTCTTGATGATTCCTAAGGAGGACAGCCGAAGAGAAGACTGTATCTGGTGCTCCTATTGGGGATCTAGGCGTCTATTTCTACGAATAAATGAAACGGCGTCACCTAGTTCTAGACGTAGTTTCCGGGGAAACTCGAAATATCTATACTATTATTACATAGTAGATATGAGTTTATGAAAGGAGACTTACAGTGAGCAGCCCCACAATACAGTTTATAATATGAAAGCAGTAAACGAAAGCGATAACCACTTACTCGGTTGTAGTGCTTCCATGCTGTTTGGTTAGTTGTTCAACAAATAAAGATTGAAAACAACAGTATATTCAAAATCAAAGGAGAAAGTGCTTTGAAAAAGAAAGATTTGGGGCTTACAGCTCAAGGAGAGGCCCAGGGTTTTATCAGTGAGCGCACTGTTTGACTTTGTACAGCGGGACTTATACAAGTGACTGGGGCCCAAAAAGGTTTTCTGTACAAAGGGATGGGTCTTACACTCTCTCAAGAGGCCCAAAAAAGGTTTAAAGAAAAGAGAGGGGTTATAACACGAGGGTAGGCCCAAATGATTTTTTGTTTAAAAATGGCGATCGCGCCGAGGTTTTCTTTTAACGCAGAGGGACTTATACAATAAGTGAGGCCCAAAATGTTTTGGTTAAAAGGGGGATTGGGTCTTACACTCTAATAGAGGCCCAAAGTGTTTTGAATGGGTCTTATAGCTCAAGGAGAGGCCCAGATGATTTTTATTTTTAAACGGGCGACGATCACGCCGTTTACTTGTACAGAGGGACTTATACAATGAGTGAGGCCCAAAAAGTTTTTGTACAAGGGGGGATGGGTCTTACACTCTCTCAAGAGGCCCAAAAAGTTTTGAAAATGATTTATGAGGGTTGAATTAATCCAAAACCCTAATTTGTTTTCAAAATGTACTTAATTGAATAAAAATTCAATTAAAATGATCAAAAATTGTTTAACACATGGAAAACAAATTGTGATCTTGGATTAATGCTTCAAAAATTAAGTATTGACCTACAAAATAATTAGAAAGTATTAAAAGTTGCAAAATCAATGTAGAAAAAATATTTAAAATGTCAAAAATAATTAAAATATTAATTCTTTGCAAAAATATCAATTATATGAAATAAATAATATTTTTGGGATTTTTTGTGAAAATAAAATATTTTAACATTTTTGTGAATTATTAAAAAAAGAATCAACTCAAAATCATTAAAACTCAGAGAGAAATTAATTTTTGAATCAATTAAACAAAATCACAAAATTCAAATATTTGAATTTCTAAAAATGGCGCCAAGAACAAGCTGAAGAACACGCGCGTGTTCTTGGTTTCTCAGATTTGCATTTTCTATCCAATCTCCATGAATACGTAATCATATCATGCAATCCACATATCATTATGCTCGCCTCAACCTCACGATCATGTCTATGTACTTTAATTTCATTTAAATTAAACATACAACAAGAAATCACGAAGAGACCTCAAGAACCCTAATTTCTGCATGAAGGCTAGGATTTTTGATACACGATTCAAACAATGCAATTAATTGAGGGAAAACATTCCATGCATGATTATGAACATATGGCCAAATTATTGTGCGAGGAAATATGCATAGATTGAGAGATGACCAAGTATGTGCTTACCTCCAAGTCGTGACAGCAAGTTCAAAGTGATTTTTGATTTGGAGGTGTTACAGATGAGTGGTGATGATCTGAACAGCTTCCCTACACCCTATGGATTGTGTTTGGATGGTTGGACTTGATTGAAATTGGCTGGATCATTTTGTGGTACCTCAGCTGCACTTTGGTTAAAACCTTGAGCAACCAGCTGGTGATTTTGTGAAATTGATGTTTCAGAAGTAATCTAAGTGTTTGATCAGCTCATATGTGATGTATGTGAGGTGTGTGAGTGATTAGTTTGATTGGAATTGCTCTCAAACTCAAAACCCGATAGTGACTTGCCTTAGAAGGCAAAATTGGAGTGAAAAAAGAGATTTTGAGGAAAGCATCTGTTAGATGGATTTGGTGTACTCAAACTGACCACAATTGAGCTCTATTTATAGTAGAGCAAGTTTGTTTTGCAAGGAATAGTGCATGGCAGCTGGTAAGTAGGTTTGGCCAATGTTGGCAAATGAAAATCCAAGTCTCCTCTAGCCATTGACTAGAGGTTAGGGCACAGAGCTTTGGTTCCCTTGGTCTTGGATAAGTCTTGACTGATTTCAGATGAGAATGGCTCAGTCCATGCCACCTTGATGGTTTCATTGAATGCCTCATTCCAAATTTGAAGTCTTGTCCCTATTTTGGCCATTCTAGGTTCAACATGCTATTTCTTGTTCCATGGACTTTGGAGGCTTGGCTCAGTGATTGTCCCCTTTAGATTCAATCCTCTGAGGTGTCCAAGTGGATAGGAGCAATTGAATTTGGATGATTTTGGCAAATCGACCAAAGTTACAAATTCTGCCTTGCCTTGACAGATTTCAGCAAGGCAACTTGGCAATGTTGTATCTCATGGTGTAGGTTGAATTTGGAAATGTTCTTGGCCATTTTGGAAAACTCTTACATGATACAACAACTGTTTGAACAAGTTTGGTTTTGATCTCTTTTGATTCCAAGTGAAAAATCCCCCTACATTTGGCAAAAAGTGAGGCAGAATCTGACTTAGTGAAAATTTCACTAAGTGTTGGAAAAAGTGACATTTTCACTTTTCAGCCACTTTGATCACTCCATAACTCAAAATCCTTAATGAATTGGAATGACTTGTAGTTGAAGTTTTTGTAGGTGATAATGAGGGCTACAAATCCATCTTTGGATAAGAAAAAATGGCCTTGTGGTTTAGGAGTTATGGTCCTCCAAAGTTGGTACCTTTGCCACTTTATTTTTAACTTAGAAAAATTTCTAAGTTTTATGGTTACCCCTTTTACAAGTTATTTCACTTTTCTTGATTTTTCTTGATGAATGATGATTCAAATCATACATTAACATCATTTTAGGGTTAAAAATCCATTTTGGTGAAAAATCTCAAAAAGTCAAAGTTGACTTTTGTGCACAGTTGACTTTTTATCAGATGAATTCCAAACTGTGCAATTCTTCAGGAAATCATGTCCTTGACCTAAATCAAACTTTATGGACATGTTCCATGGGTGTCATAGGGTATATTCAATCATGTATTAGGGTTTGGGAGCATGTCCTGGTCAAAAGTCAAAGTTACAGTTGACTTTTCTCTTAAAACCCTAATTGTGGTGCAGATGAAATTGAGACTTGTTGCTCAAACTTCTTGGATCAATCCATTGTTCCAAATGGATCAATATGGTATATTAGAGACCCTCAAATCATGTCTTGAGGTCTTGGCTCATGGTTTGTCCCAAAAGTCAACTTAGGGGTGAATTAGGTCAAGAAACCCTAATTCCTGATTTTTGATGAATGCATCCCCTGAGGCAAAATTGACTTGATGCATGGGTTCATGAGGTTCCATGAAGTATATTAGGTCATGTTTTGGATCATTGCCTTGTGCCCAGATGAAAATTTTCCATCTGGAGGCCCCGGTCGACCAAAACCCTAATTTGGTGACACTGGCGATCTTGAGGCTTGATCCACCTAGAAGGGAGCATCCTTGTGCTTAATCCTTGAAGTGGGAGTCCTTTTGATCCTTTGTAGTTACTTGGAAGGTTAGACAAGTTGAAGATCATGTCATTTCTTGATTGATCCTTTGTCTGAGAACTATGAGAGGGCTTGAAACCCTAATTTTGATTGTATTGGATGCTCACCCATCTTTGGGGAGACTGATGAAGCATGATGGTTCATCCATATTGTGATGATGATTTTCACAATGATGGGAAATCTAAGTGGTCAAAATTTGGGGTATTACACATGTGCCACTTGTATTGTTTGAAAAAATCTGAAGATGCTTTACTTGTAAGACAATTTTGTGAGGTCACTACATATTACCTTTTTCTATCTTCTCTCCGATGACACAAATAAAAGAGCTTTTGGAATAAATATTGAAGGGTGAAAGCAACAGACCTGCACCATATCCTCCGCTGCATGGTTCAGCATGGTGATTTCCAAGGTTGACTGAGATGCAAACCCTAATTTTTTCTCCTATGGAAAAATCAATTAACCACTGTATCTCCAAGGCACAGACCATTTTGCTTGCCTATAAAAGGAGACCACTTCTCCTTTGTTCAACACACCAGAAATGACCAAGAAAATTTCTCTCTACTTCTCCCTTCCATAATCCCGCAAGTAACCTTTAAAAACTTGCATAGGAATTCACCACTTTTCAATCCTCCTGTAAACACTTCAGACCCTCAAACCTCCAACATCTTAACCACCAAAGCTCGTGTTTCTTTCTGAGAGGGTTGGCTCTGTAGCAGTTGAGGAAGGAAAACACATCCACCATTTCCAGAAACCCGTACCTGTGAAGAAGCAGTGGACTCTCTCCACTAGGTGTCACTCTATTTCACTCTGTTTTTTATACACGATGATCATTTGTTTCATATTTGCACCATACTATTATCATATTTGTTATCTCATTATTGTCTGATTCCATGATCATTCTGCTCCATATTGTTATCATGTTTGTTATATTCGTTATTATCTGCTTATTGCTTGTTTCTGTGATAAAATCGTTAATATGTAGTTTTGTTTTGTTAATCGTTAACTGGATTCGTGCTGGTTTAAAAGAAAATTGAACAAAAAATAAAAGAGTTTGAAGTGGCGCTCGCCAACATGTTTAAATGGCGTCCGCCACACCCTTTCTAAAGAAAAATATAATAAAATAAAATGGTGCATGCAAAAGAAATAATAAAATAACCCACACCACATAAAAAACAAAAAAAAAAAGAAAAAGAGAACACCATGCGCCAGCCATGTTAAAGGGTGGCGCAAGCCACCATGCGCAGCACATGGCGCCGGCCATGCTTGTGAGGTGGCGAGAGCCACATTGGTTGGCTTTGTTTTTTGTTGGTTTTATTATTTTTCATGTGTTTACTTTTATTTCTTTTCTTTTACTTTTTTTCTTCTCCTAATATTTCCAAAAAAACATTAAAATATTCATCACTTCATTTTTTATTCTAGATTTCTTTTGTAAATAAAATCAGTTATTTTCTTAAAAAACGTTAAAGAATTTTCCTTTGGGATATTTTGTAACTTATGCAATTTTGTTTACAAGTTGCTTCCTGACTGTATCATGAGAATGTTGTCTTGGTTTTTCTGGCTTCTAATTGTTAATTTGCATGATTTCAAATGCATTTATTTTTAAACCGTGAGCATGCTTTTTCTGCCATACTTGGTATATATATGTATAGACTGACTTTATAATAAGTTATTTTGGAAGTATGATGTGATTCATGAAGCTTTGTGTCCTAACTTTAATAAACCTTACCATGAGAATGATGTTTATTTTTTTTTGTTCTCTGTTGAAGTTGCATGACCTAAATCCAATTGTTTCTTGTGTCTTCCCTGCCATGTTTGACATATTCATGTGACCATTGACTTTGAGTTGAGTTTTCTTTGAAATGTGCTTGACTTGTGAAGCTTTGTTCCCGGCTTCAACAAAATCTTACCATGAAAATGTTGTTTGTTTTGTGTTCTCTGTTGATGAGTTGCATGGCTCCAAATGTATTTGCTTCAAATTGTGAATGCTTTCTCTACTGTACTTGTCACATTTACATGATCACTTATTCTTGCTGTTTGCTATGTTCACATTTAAAAGTTCACTTCTTGTGTTGATTAAATGCTTACTATTTGGAATTCTTGAACTTATATGTTTCATTGTATTTCAACCCCACTGTAACTCTTGTTTACAAGATGTTATTCTCCCCCTTCCTTCCAAAGGAAAGTTTTTCTATTGACCTCAAAGTCATAGAAAGCTCATTGCCATCCCTTGACCTCATAGTCATAGGATCCCACCTTTGACCTCATAGTCATAGGTAACCTTAGACCTCATAGTCTTAGGAATCTCTCATGACCTCGTAGTCATAGAGTTACATTATTACCTTTGACCTCATAGTCTTAGGCATCCATCCCACCTTGACCTCATAGTCATAGGATCCACTCTTGACCTCATAGTCATAGGATCCCCTCTTGACCTCATAGTCATAGAGTAATATATTCAACCTTTGACCTCATAGTCATAGGAACCTCACTTGGCCTCATAGTCATAGAGTTACATCTTTAACCTTTGACCTCATAGTCATAGGTAGCCCTTGACCTCATAGTCATTGGCAATACCTTTAACCTTGACCTCATAGTCATAGGCAAGCTTTGACCTCATAGTCATAGCCCTCCGTCCTTTGACCTCATAGTCATAGGAATCTCATGGCCTCATAGTCATAGAGTTACTTCTTCAACCTTTGACCTCATAGTCATAGGAACCTCTCTTGGCCTCATAGCCATAGAGTTACATCTTTAACCTTTGACCTCTTAGTCATAGGTAGCCCCTGACCTCATAGTCATTGGCAATATCTTTAACCTCGACCTCATAGTCATAGGTAACCTTTGACCTCATAGTCATAGGCAAGCTCTGACCTCATAGTCATAGCCATCCTCTATTGACCTCATAGTCATAGAAAAGTCTCTCTATTGACCTCATAGTCATAGATAACTCGTTACCGTCCTTTGACCTCATAGTCATAGGATTCCCTCTTGACCTCATAGTCATAGGGCCATCTTTAACCTTTGACCTCATAGTCATAGGCAAGCTTTGACCTCATAGTCATGGCCACCCTTCCTTGACCTCATAGTCATAGGATTACCTCTTGACCTCATAGTCATAGAGACACCTCATTCCCCTTTGACCTCATAGTCATAGGATATCACCTTTGACCTCATAGTCATAGGATCTTACCTCTTGACCTCATAGCCATCTTCCAACCTTGACCTCATAGTCATAAAAAAGTCTCTCTATTGACCTCATAGTCATAGATAACTCATTACCCCCTCGGCCTCATAGTCATAGGATACCATCTTGACCTCATTGTCATCTTACCACCTTGTCCTCATAGTCATAGGTAGCATCTTCTCTAGACCTCATAGTCATAGGCCTCATAGCCATTCACCTACAACTTAGACTTAGAGAGTTTCTTTGACTCTATATGAGCTCATACTCATTCCCCTTGGAACTTTGGCCATAGTCAATGGTTCCTCTCTCACCCTTAGTTAGGTGAACTACGGTTGCTCTGATTCTTTAGTCAGATACGTAGGCACAAGATGCAACGTCTTGGCGAGCAAACTTAGTGTACATACCCCTAGGTCTTTACCTTTACCTTAGCATAGATATCTTAGCAATCAAACATCATATAACATAAATTAAACAAGAGGTTCCTGTAGAGTACTACAGATACTTAGGGTGCTAATACCTTCCCTTAGTATAACCAACCCCCGAACCTTAGATCTCCCCCTTTAGGTTTTCTCGATCTTGAACCTTTCCTTTGGATAAATCAAAGTCGGTGGTGAATTCAAAAGTTTTGTGATGCAAGTTAATTAATAGATTGTTATCTGATTCTCACCGTAACAGAAATGGCGACTTCACTGGGGACATACATTTTTTATGGTTAAGCCTACCTTGTTTTGCTTATGTTATTTATGCTTGCTTACTATATTTATACATATATCTGTATATTTATTTGGTTCCTTCTGTGGGCATGGTACTATTGAGCGGTGAGATAAGTCCTAACCCGGACTTGAGAGTACATTTGATTAGGATTGTGGACATAGTCAAGTAAACTTCGAGGGAGAAATCCTAAAGGAGTTGACTTGAAGTTCCACACTCAGTTGAGGCCTTCTTGGAAGTGGTATATGTTGAACGAGCAATCGTGAATGCGTTACTACTTCCAACTTTGGTGCCAGGGATACTGACGACCTTTATTTACCCCTTTTACCCAACTTGGCATATCTAGGATGTAGTGCGATGACTATGAGGGAGTAATCCTAAATGGTTGCTACACGATACTACACTCAGACAAGACTCTCTTGAGAATTTTATTGATTACCGAGCAATTGGGAAGTCGATAAAATCCGAAAGATGGGTTGTCGACTCTGGGAAAGAATTGCCAAAAGAATTAAAGCCAGTACCATTTCCATACCCATCAGGCTTTGATGCCAATGCTCGATGTGACTACCATGCTAGGGCACATGGGCACTCCACTGAAGACTGTAAGGTACTCCCGAGTAAGGTTCAGAATCTGTTAGACTCTGAGAGGATCTCATTCATGCCTCAAGGCATTCAAATCAACAATCCTTTACCATCTCATGTGATTCTTCCATACCGAGGATCTGCCTTTGAGGAAACTTCATGGCAGCCAACCTTTGGTCTTGGTCTCGCACCAGAATGTAATCGTTATCAGGTGTCTACCGAAAGGGTGTTTCAGCCTCCAACGGTTGTTTTTCCTCGAGGTTATCGAAACCAAAATAAAAAAGGTGCTTTGTCAAAAGGGGCAAAGTTCACTACACTCCTATCCCGGTGCCGCTAAGCAAACTGTTCCCACTGCTGATTCAGAACAAGTTGGTGACTCCTCAACCTTACAACCTTGTGCCAGGACCTTGGCACAACGCAAATCTGACTTGTGACTTTCATGAAAGGTCTGGAGGACATAATTTGGATGGTTGCCTGGTTTTAGAAACTACTGTGTAAAATCTGATCCACAACAAGGATTTGATCTTTGAAGAGGATCATCCAGAGATTGAATGCAAATTCCGCACTGGGACAATGGGGCACCCCATTGAAGAATGCAAAGAGTTCAAAACGAGACTGCTAAACCTACTAAGAACACTGCAAACTCAGGAAGGTACATCAAATGTCAATGTCTCAACTCTTCATGCCAAAGGCAAAAGACTTGAGGGGTCTCTCAAGATTCTGTATCACAAGGAGCTAGTGATTAGTGGCGAGGGTGTTCCCGTGCTTGGGCCCGGAAACTGAAATCTTTTGAAAACAATTCTCCAAAGCTGGCTGCATTTTGTTCATTTCAGTATTTTCAATTGAATTTCCATCACTCTGAATTTATATTTGCTTATAAGCATTGTTGTACTTTCAAATTGGCAGCATTAATGAAATGTTTATGCATCTTTTGATTAAATCCATTCGTTTCACTCATTTACTGTTATTTTCATAAAAGCAAAAAAAATATATCTTGTTCCACTCCCTTTATCAAACTGTTTGTCTAAGCAAAGATTAGGGAGGATGATGAAAATATTATCCATAACTGTTGTGGTATGCTTTCGATTAAACCTTGCCGAGGATGTAAGGCATTGTTTCAATTCCTAAACACTGGAGAAATAAGGAAGATAATCCCTCGTTAACCCCTTCGAGCCTAAAAGTAGGACTTTTTCTTTCCTTACAAAAAAAAACCTTAAGTCTCAACCTTGGGGCAGGGTAGTTCTCAATTTAACTTGATTATGCATCCGAATGCAAGCGCTTCATGCAAGACACCAGTCGACTCTCTCAAATTGAATGACAATAAAAAGAAGAGGTCTCAAAACCTCAGAAGACAAAGAGGAGAAGACAAAAATAAGATCTCAAAACCTCAGAAGACAAAAATAAGGTCTCAAAACCTCAGAAGACAAAGAAGAGGTCTCAAAACCTCAACAAGTAAAGGATAACCAAATGCTGAAAGAGAGTAATGACTATGAAGGTGTCTGAATCATCATCAACTATCATCAGTTCATTCCTAGCCTATAGGAACTTGGATGTATAACTTGAGTTAACTGAGTGTAGGATTGGAGTTCATCACGAAGATGGGGTGGGCACAAATAAACTTTGAGCCTTTATCTTTTGTTTCATAAACCGTGAACCAAGCCACATTACAACCCTTAAAAGACCTAATTGAGGTAAGGTTGTTTTGAAAGCATACTACAGCAAGGTTGATTAACCTGGCTCCTAATGATATTTGCTAATTGCGTGTGTTGATCACTTCATCTGTCATTCCATAAATGACTAGATCCACTTTGTTTTTTATTTAATCATTCCATCGTGTGTGTTTCATCAATAAACTTTGTTTTCAAAAGCTTGCATGAATTTTACATTGAAATTGCCAATTTTAAATGAACAATACTTGTTTGCAAGACAATTCAATATCAAAGGAATCCCAACAAATGCAGCCAGCTAGGGAATTTGACTTGATAAAAGGCTCAGTCTGGGGCATCTCCTCCATAGATCCAGCATCTCAAGAGCTACTAAATAAAGGGGCAAGAAACTCTTCAAATTCAGGATATTGGGGCAAGCCTTTTTGAGGTTATCTTATGACAAGTTTAGACTCCAATGACCTACCAACAGGGGCAAGTATGTTCCCCAGTTGTTTCTACCGCAGTCTGAGGACTTTGTATTGCGAATATCGTTAATCAGGGGGAATCAGGTCGAGATTCGGTAAATCTCTAAAAAGGTCAATTGGTCTGGGGCACCTCCTTCATGGGTCAACCAGTCTGAAGAACAAGTTCAAGGACCTTGTTGTATAAATACAGTAAAACTAGGGCAAATATGTCAAGATCTATGAATCTCTTCAAGAGTTCGAAGATATTGGAGCATCTGGTATACCAATTCTTCTGTAAAATCCTTTTGATGACTTATCCTCGCAGACCAGTTAATCAGAAGCAGTCAGGTCGAGATTAGAAAAATTTCTCAAAGATCAGTTAGTTTGGGGCATCTACTTAGCATGGGACAAGTTTGTTTCCCAGTTGTTACTCCCACAATCTGAAGAACAAGTTCAAAGACCTTATGGTGCAAGCATAGTTAATCTGGGGTAGTTATGCCGAGATCCACGAATCTCTCCAATAGTTTGAAGTTATTAAAGCATTTCGTATGCCGATTCTTCTGTAAAATCCTCTTGGTATTTTCTCCCAAAGGACCGTGCAACCTGGGGCCGAGAAGATTTGAAGATTACCCGTTGCAAGAGCTGTTGTTTATTATGGTGATCATCATACAAGTCAGGATGCAGAATTACCCTGTTCTTGTGATATCTTTTGCCAGCTTCCCAGTAAATTGTTACTTCGATCGAGGTTGGCCAATCTCCATGGATCTTCCTCCTCCAGTAAGGAAATCAAGCTCATGATGGCAATCTTAGTGAAGTCAAGATGCTATACCTCAGGTGGAATATTCTTTTCCCCAGTGGAGTTGTTGATCCTACTTATTCATCCCAGTAATGGTCCAATCTAATGAGTTTGGCTGGGTATCCTTGTCGAGATGTTTATTTCATCTCCGGTTTCGCTTCCCTTTGTCTGTTTTGTCAGCATAAGCATAAGCATAAGTATAAGCCTTCATGTGCATAACATCTTAGCATCTCTGCTATCTTTCTGGTGTTTACCTATTGTGCTCACTTTGGTGGTTATCTCCCCAAGTGATTGGGTTTGTTTATTCTCTCCAATAGAGTTGTCAGCCCTAAGCATAAAGTGCCCATCCTTCTGAATTCCCCACAGAGATTGGTTCTCGTGGATGATGGTTGGTTCAGTTATCTTTTTTCATGCATAGGACAAGATAATCCCCATTTGAGCTCGTTCCTCAATGGTTGGAGTTTTGTTTGACCGTTTCTTTCTAGCTTGTTCCTAGATTGAACTTTGATCCCTAGCAAGTGTGGTTTATGAGCCCATCTTGAACGTGCATTTATTTTGCACTATGTCTCGCAGGAAGAATCTTTTGCAGACCCTCATTGAAGACAATTACTTCTCCAGCAGTGTTATAATATCAACATCTCTTTGGAATTTATACTTAACAACAAGTGGCAATCTCCTTGAGAAGTTTGTTTTGCTATCTTTACCTCTACAACGATAAGTGGCAATCTCTCTGCTGAGAAGCTTATCCGTCCTTGGTTTCATTCATACTTCCACAGTTACCAATGATGTTACCTTCTATCAGTCACTTTCCATCAACCTGTTTGATGTGATCCCTATTTGAGGTATTTCTTCCCGTCAATCGGTTTGATGAGGTGTTCCGAGCTCAGGTTTCGTACCTTCGGATATGTTATTATTCCTTGCCGTCAATCCATTTGATGAGGTGTTCCGAGCTCAGGTTTCGTACCTTCGGATATGTTATTATTCCTTGCCACCAATCCGTTTGATGAGGTGTTCCGAGCTCAGGTTTCGTACCTTCGGATATGTTATTATTCCTTGCCATCAATCCGTTTGATGAGGTGTTCCGAGCTCAGGTTTCGTACCTTCGGATACATTATTATTCCTTGCCATCAATCCGTTTGATGAGGTGTTCCGAGCTCAGGTTTCGTACCTTCGGATATGTTATTATTCCTTGCCGTCAATCCGTTTGATGAGGTGTTCCGAGCTCAGGTTTCGTACCTTCAGATATGTTATTATTCCTTGCCGTCAATCCGTTTAATGAGGTGTTCCGAGCTCAGGTTTCGTACCTTCGGATATGTTATTATTCCTTGCCGTCAATCTGTTTGATGAGGTGTTCTGAGCTCAGGTTTTGTACCTTCGGATATGTTATTATTCCTGGCCGTCAACCAATTCCGACAATATAAAAACCAGGTCAGATATGAACCTAAACCTCAGGTCAGATATGAACCCGAAGTTTGAAAACCAAGTCAGATATGAACCCGTTGTTTGAAGCCAGGTCAGATATAAACCTAAAATCTAAGACCCAACCATACTGGTATTCAAAGTCCAGCTCATACTGGTATCTAAGATTCGGCTCATACTGGTAGTCAAACTATAACCCCAAATTTGTGTCCTTTCCAACTCATATTGGTACCCGGGTTCAATCATTAATGATTCATTAACCTTATTCCCAGCTAACGTCCAATCATATTTTCATCTGGCACGCAGAGTTTATCTCTGTCTTTCCTGGCTTTTCTTGAAGATCCCGTTTGAACTCTTCAGTATAAGAAATCCCCAGGATATGTCTATCATTTTATTTCAAAATGATCCCCAGTGGAGATCATGTCTTCTTTCTGGTTTCATGCCCAGTCAGAGTGTGTTTCATTTCCCCAGTGTCATCCGGTCAGATATGAACCTGTCGTCCATTTCCCTGGATCTTTCCCCAGTGGAGAACTCCTCTCTGGAGCCTATCTCCAGTGAGGACCTGTGGGGTTTTCCCTCTTTTACTTCCTAGTATTTCCCCAGAGTCTCCCCAGAGAGTCTCTATTGTCGGTTAGCCTGTATCCCCGATGAGTTTTCCTCAGGGATACTAACTTTCATCCTTCCCCGATAATGCCCGCCTGTGGTGATTTGTTCTTTATCTTTGGTGTCCTTTTTGTCCGCATCTTTACACTATCATGACATCATATCATCATACTAGAGTTAATGGCATGTCAACATTTGCATGTCTGTCGCTTGTCCTTAGCATTTGCATTCCATCTAAGGGTAAAATTTTTGGTTTGCTATATTTAAATACCTTTCACCTTGATGTCCCGAGGATTTCCATTCCTCGTGCCATCCGGTAAAGCTATTTAAATAGGGGCAACTGTTGTACCCCAAATTTTACCCCTTAGATGTCATATTATCTTGCACCTACATTTAGACTTCAATCATGTGTGCATTGTTAACTAACCATTTCATTTTGCAAGTTGTTTATTTTTATTGTGGAAGATAGGGTTTACATAAAGAGGACAAGATCTTCCTAAGACATCTTTTGGCCTCCAAGTGCAACCATTGGAATTTACATGCATCCAAGAAGTCTTTTTTAATAAGAAATCAAATGCCTTTCATTACAAGCAAAGTGTGATCCCAAGTCTTGAGACATTATTCCATGTGTTAATGAAACATCCTTGGAATCCACCTATGGGCCTTAAAGATTTTTCTCTTAAGTGCAAGAATTTTTCATTTGGATAAATATTCACCAAGGTGCAACATCTCAAATTGGTGCCATGAGAAGATTTGATGTTGTAACTTGGAATTTCCTAAGTTTGTTCCCGTGGCATTTTCTTTTTGCATGGGCATGTGATGTATCTCAAAATTCTATTGGGCCCAAAATATTGTCATTTGGATCAAAGGCCATAAAAAATTATGAAGGTTCCAAAATGGTGTTCCCGTATGGCTAAGCAAAAGGCATTATCCATTTAGTTTATTCCATGTGCCACTTGTATTGTTTGAAAAAATATGAAGATGCTTTGCTTGTAAGACAATTTTGTGAGGTCACTACATATTACCCTTTTCTATCTTCTCTCTGATGACACAAATAAAAGAGCTTTTGGAATAAATATTGAAGGGTGAAAGCAACAGACCTGCACCATATCCTCTGCTGTATGGTTCAGCATGGTGATCTCCAAGGTTGACTGAGATGCAAACCCAAATTTTTTCTCCTATGGACAAATCAATTAACCACTGCATCTCCAAGGCACGGACCATTTTGCTTGCCTATAAAAGGAGACCACTTCTCCTTTGTTCAACACACCAGAAATGACCAAGAAAATTTCTCTCTACTTCACCCTTCCATAATCCTGCAAGTAACCTTTAAAAACTTGCAAATGAATTCACCACTTTTCAATCCTCCTGTAAACACTTCAGACCCTTAAACCTCCAACATCTTAACCACCAAAGCTCGTGTTTCTTTCTGAGAGGGTTGACTCTGTAGCAGTTGAGGAAGGAAAGCACATCCACCATTTCCAGAAACCCGTACCTGTGAAGAAGTAGTGGGCTCTCTCCACTAGGTATCACTCTATTTCACTCTGTTTTTTATACGCGATGATCATTTGTTTCATATTTGCACCATACTGTTATCATATTTGTTGTCTCATTATTGTCTGATTCCATGATCATTTTGCTCCATATTGTTATCATGTTTGTTATATTCGTTATTGTCTGGTTATTGCTTGTTTCCGTGATAAAATCGTTAATATGTAGTTTTGTTTTGTTAATCGTTAACTGGATTCGTGTTGGTTTAAAAGAAAACTGAACAAAAAATAAAAGAGTTTGAAGTGGCACTCGCCAACATGTTTAAATGGTGTTCGCCACACCCTTTCTAAAGAAAAATATAATAAAATAAAATGGTGCATGCAAAAGAAATAATAAAATAACCCACACCACATAAAAAACAAAAAAAAAACAAAAAGAGAACACCATGGCGCCAGCCATGTTAAAGGGTGGCGCAAGCTACCATGCGCAGCACATGGCACTGGCCATGCTTGTGAGGTGGCGAGAGCCACATTGGTTGGCTTTGTTTTTTGTTGGTTTTATTATTTTTCACGTGTTTACTTTTATTTCTTTTCTTTTACTTCTTTTCTTCTCCTAATATTTCCAAAAAAACATTAAAATATTCATCACTTCATTTTTTATTCTAGATTTCTTTTGTAAATAAAATCAGTTATTTTCTTAAAAAACGTTAAAGAATTTTCCTTTGGGATATTTTGTAACTTATGAAATTTTGTTTACAAATTGCTTCCTGACTGGATCATGAGAATGTTGTCTTGGTTTTTCTGGCTTCTGATTGTTAAGATGCATGATCCCAAATGCATTTATTTTCAAATCGTGAGCATGCTTTTTCTGCCATACTTGGTATATATATGTATAGACTGACTTTAAAATAAGTTATTCTGGAAGTATGTTGTGATTCATGAAGCTTTGTGTCCTAACTTTAATAAACCTTACCATGAGAATGCTGTTTGTTTTTTTTTTGTTCTCTGTTGAAGTTACATGACCTAAATCCAATTGTTTCTTGTGCCTTCCCTGCCATGTTTGACATATTCATGTGACCACTGACTTTGAGTTGAGTTTTCTTTGAAATGTGCTTGACTTGTGAAGCTTTGTTCCCGGCTTCAACAAAATCTTACCATGAAAATGTTGTTTGTTTTGTGTTCTCTGTTAATGAGTTGCATGGCTCCAAATGTACTTGCTTCAAATTGTGAATGCTTTCTCTACTGTACTTGTCACATTTACATGATCACTTATTCTTGCTGTTTGCTATGTTCACATTTAAAAGTTCACTTCATGTGTTGATTAAATGCTTACTGTTTGGAATTCTTGAACTTAAATGTTTCATTGTATTTCAACCCCACTGTAACTCTTGTTTACAAGATGTTATTCTCCCCCTTCCTTCCAAAGGAAAGTTTTTCTATTGACCTCAAAGTCATAGAAAGCTCATTGCCATCCCTTGACCTCATAGTCATAGGATCCCACCTTTGACCTCATAGTCATAGGTAACCTTAAACCTCATAGTCTTAGGAATCTCTCATGACCTCGTAGTCATAGAGTTACATTATTACCTTTGACCTCATAGTCTTAGGCATCCATCCCGCCTTGACCTCATAGTCATAGGATCCCCTCTTGACCTCATAGTCATAGGATCCCCTATTGACCTCATAGTCATAGAGTAATTTATTCAACCTTTGACCTCATAGTCATAGGAACCTCTATTGGCCTCATAGTCATAGAGTTACATCTTTAACCTTTGACCTCATAGTCATAGGTAGCCCTTGACCTCATAGTCATTGGCAATGCCTTTAACCTTGACCTCATAGTCATAGGTAACCTTTGACCTCATAGTCATAGGAAAGCTTTGACCTCATAGTCATAGTCCTCCGTCCTTTGACCTCATAGTCATAGGAATCTCATGGCCTCATAGTCATAGAGTTACTTCTTCAACCTTTGACCTCATAGTCATAGGAACCTCTCTTGGCCTCATAGTCATAGAGTTACATCTTTAACCTTTGGCCTCATAGTCATAGGTAGCCCCTGACCTCATAGTCATTGGCAATATCTTTAACCTCGGCCTCATAGTCATAGGTAACCTTTGACCTCATAGTCATAGGCAAGCTCTGACCTCATAGTCATAGCCATCCTCTATTGACCTCATAGTCATAGAAAAGTCTCTCTATTGACCTCATAGTCATAGATAGCTCATTACCGCCCTTTGACCTCATAGTCATAGGATTCCCTCTTGACCTCATAGTCATAGGGCCATCTTTAACCTTTGACCTCATAGTCATAGGCAAGCTTTGACCTCATAGTCATGGCCACCCTTCCTTGATGTCATAGTCATAGGATTATTGACCTCATAGTCATAGAGACACCTCATTCCCCTTTGACCTCATAGTCATAGGATCTTACCTTTGACCTCATAGTCATAGGATATCACCTTTGACCTCATAGTCATAGAATATAACCTTGGCCTCATAGCCATCTTCCAACCTTGACCTCATAGTCATAAAAAAGTCTCTCTATTGACCTCATAGTCATAGATAGCTCATTACCCCCTCGGCCTCATAGTCATAGGATACCATCTTGACCTCATTGTCATCTTACCACCTTGTCCTCATAGTCATAGGTAACATCTTCTCTAGACCTCATAGTCATAGGCCTCATAGCCATTCACCTACAACTTAGACTTAGAGAGTTTCTTTGACTCTATATGAGCTCATACTCATTCCCCTTGGAACTTTGGCCATAGTCAATGGTTCCTCTCTCACCCTTAGTTAGGTGAACTATGGTTGCTCTGATTCTTTAGTAAGATACGTAGGCACAAGATGCAACGTCTTGGCGAGCAAAATTAGTGTACATACCCCTAGGTTTTTAGCTTTACCTTAGCATAAATATCTTAGCAAGCAAACATCATATAATATAAATTAAACAAGAGGTTCCTGTAGAGTACTACAGATACTTAGGGTGATAATACCTTCCCTTAGTATAACCAACCCCTGAACCTTAGATTTCCCCCCTTTAGGTTTTTTCGATCTTGAACCTTTCCTTTGGATAAATCAAAGTCGGTGGTGAATTCAAAAGTTTTGTGATGCAAGTTAATTAATAGTTTGTTATCCGATTCTCACCGCAACACTTTCCTATTAGTTTATCCAATGGTTTCAAATTATTGGACTCAATTTGAATATTTTCTCAGATTATACTTCTAAAGCCTTCAATGATTTTACCTTAACTACTACTTGTCCTTCGCACAAGGCTTTATTATATTTTTGTGCAATTTTTTGGGATTACTTATTTTACCTCATGGACCTTTCATATGAGCAGCTATGGCTAGATTGTCCAGCTTCTCAATTGGTTAAGAAATTTTCTATTAATTGGTTGATTTAGTTTAATCCAGATCTGCTAACAATAAGAAAGTTGGAAGCCTGGTGTAAAGCACATCCCAACCTTTGCAAAAATACCAATATTATTTCAGAAGATACTGCATTTCTTATGGATCGATCTAAGTTGCTAGCCACTTTATCTGCTGCTACTAGCCATAATGATTTTTTTTGAATAAATTGAAAGATGATATGTCTACTTTGTTAGAAAGTGATAGTATTTCCAACATATCTGGCCACTTGAATGAGAATGAAGATGACTCTTATGGAATTACTGCTCTATGAAGATAAGCATTACTTTTTAAAATATAAGATTTGATTTAGCCGACATACTACTTTATTTGTCGTGATTTAATAATTAAAGGCCATGTGAGCCACCATTATGTTTGAATTATTTGTTTCAATAATTAGGCTTTGTTGGCCACTTGCTTGTATAATGTTAATTTAATTTGGTTTAAGTCCGTGTGCTTTCTCATCTCTTTAAAAGAGAGTTTAGTTTGTTTAGAAGGGCATTCGAAAATTGAGAGACTCAATTTAGAAATCTTGAACTTGCAATCAACTCTTGTAAATATTTTTACAATAAAATCATGTCTTTAAATACCTTTATCTTTACTTCTGCATTTATCTTAACTCTATTTATTCAACTTATTTTAATAACTATTTTCACTATAATAGGGACCTCAAAATTATTTTTTCTAAATTGTAAACCTGAAATAAATATTTAAATATTATTTATTGAATTTAATTTGCAATGTATCCTAGTTAGCATAGCGGTAAAGAAATTTGTTTTTAACTAAAAGATCAGTGATTCGATCCCATTTTTAAAATTGGACCAAGACCTCCAAATTTTGAGACCGCCCTATATATATATATATATATATATATATATATATATATATGGTTAAATAATATATAAAAAAACCTGAAATGGACTATTTGAAAATTTTAATGTAAAACAAGATTTTAAAGAGAGTTTCTTAATACATCACCCAAGTTTCTTAGGCACCACGTGAAATTTCTTTTTTGCCACCTGATTCTGGATGTGCACATCCGGACGCACCAATTTTTAAAAAAACGTTGATGTGTAGATCCGAAACAATTTCTTATTAATTCGCGCCAGACCTTCTTCCTCCCCCTCATTCTTCACATTTTCATTTTCCAAACACCAAACTCTCTCAAACTCTCAAAGTCTCAATCCCACAAATCTCGACTTTTTTCACTCGAGTTCGGCGCAGAGCAACTTCTACAACGATCAAGACACTCCAAATCCTCCGTATCTCAAAATCGGTAAGTTTTCAAACTTTAGAGTTTCGGAGTTATTTTCGAGTAATCGATTTAGAGTAGACTTTTAGGTGTAGAAATTGTTAGGTAGTATGAATAACATAGGTTAGAGACAAGGTAGGTATTGTTTGCTGCTTCAAACGGACGATCAGGGCATTGAAATGCCCTTTTCCATGGTACAGTAGCCATGGTTGCTTTTTTTGAGCTTGAATACGTACTGGATGTGCAGATCCGGAAAGATCTTAACGTTAAATATTCTGAGTGCTTCCGGATGTGCACATCCGGAAACACCCAACGTTAAATAGTCTGAGTGCTTCTGGATGTGCACATCCGGAAGACACTTGGTTTTTTTTGGTTTGTTTGTTTTTTTAAATTATTTTTTAAAAAATTATAATTTATTTATTATGCTTTGCAGATTACATGGCTGGCAGAGACGATCGTATCATACATGGACGGACAACTCAACACGCATCTGTCCGACGTGAGCGGATGCAGTCTACAGTCGAGGCTTCTGGCGTAGAGGGAGTTGGTGTAATACCCCGTATTTTATTTCGTTCTGGATAATATTAGTTGTGATCAACTGGGTTCCGGTGTACTCTGGGAAACTATCTGCAAAGATAATTAGAGTAACTGATGAGCTCAGAGTAGATCAAATTAATAATTATCTGACTCTGAGGTTTTAACTTTTGGTGCTATAGAGACTTTTTGGACATTTAGTAGTGTTACTAATTAAAGATATTTCTCTATATCATTTCATTTTTCTCCTTTGCCAAAGATAGTAACATTGGATAGAGAGAAGGAAGAGCAAAGGAAGAAAAGAAGAAAACCTAAGAGAAGAAGAAGAAGCTTGGAATCATCATCTCTTCTTCATCAATTCATCACAACATCTTGATCATCATCTTGTATTGAGGTGGGTTCTAGATAGAGACATTAGTTGTAGAAATTCCTTGAGTTTCTAGAGTTAGGTTATATTTTGAGAAAATGAGTGATTTTGCTAAACCAAGGAATCTAACGGATGAAATGCGATATGAACTATGTAGTATGATTGATATATATGTTAGATCATCTGTTAATACTTATTTGTGTGTTTGGTTATGTTTTGAATGTGATTTTTGACCCAAAGGACCTGCTGTTACATTGCTGTGAATTCTGGGAATTCGCGGGTTCGCAAAGCGAACCAAGGCGAAGGGGAAGGCGAAAGTTCGCCGGGTGTTCGCAAAGCAAACTTTGTGCCCTTTTGGTTCTGTTTTGTTCGCCAGGAGTTCGCAAGGTGAAGGTGAAAGTGAATGTTCGCCTGGAGATTCGCCTAGCGAACATGACAGATTTTCCATTTTGTTTCTTCCATAACTTTTGAACCGTGACTCCGATCGAGGCATTCTTGGTACCGATGGAGAACTATGAAAATACTCTAGCTGATGGAAGTGAAAAATATCAGTTTTGTTGCCGGATTAAATAAATCGGAGGGAACCCAAGAATGGTGTAATTTTGTGATAAGTTATTATGTGTGATTCCATTAGATAATTGCATTATGTTTACCTATTCTATTGCTGTTAAACATGCTATGTCTTTCTATGTGTCATTATGTATGTTGAGTGAAAATGCATGCTTAAAATGAATTAGGGAGAGTGAGGAAACTTTACCCAAAACAAATGATATGATTCTAGGTTGTGACTAGGATTGTGATAGAGAATCTAGATGGCGATGCTCGTGCATTCGATGCCTAGGTGTGTATCCGTGATGGGTAAGGGTCTAGAGGAATGTGAGACACTAGTTTGGAACAAGTGTGTGAACCTTGTGTTCTTTGTGAAAGGCGATTGTGGCCTTGTGATTGTCGAATACAATCATGTTGTGTGTGGGATCACGTAATCGTAACCGTTTATCTTGAGTTGCAGTTTCATGGGTCTCGAGCTCCTCTGAAACATATGCAATACTACTTGGCAGGTTTGATTCCCGCGTGAGTACGAATGGCGCTCTGGGAGCGTATGATTGTGATGGTTAATGGCCCGTGTGAAGTGACGGTTCATAACGGTTAATGACCCATAGAACCCGAATCCATTTGTATGTCAAGTAGATTACAAGGATCCATGACTCGGGTCGACTTCTAGACGTAGAAGAGGACGGGAAAAAGGGATGTCTTGGTAAGGTTATCGATTAGTGATATTATGAGTTGATGAACTCATGACATGTTTCCATGTAGTGTGAGATTGTGAACTCAAAGTCACTTCCCTTTCCCTTGACTTGAGTTAGGATTGGCTAGAACCTTGTAAAGCCGAGAGAATCCATAAGATAGGGAACTCACTGAGATTTAATATCTCACCCCATGTTGTTGATTATATTATAGGTACTACAGGTTCCGCGAAGGGTAAGGATAAAGTTGTTTGACTTTCCTTACTTATCTTGGCTTTTGGAATGGCAAGACTTCTGTTGTGGAGATTATTTTGAGATCATTGTTTGATCTAGTTCTTAGTGTCTTAGAACATCTTGTATACATTATGCCTTGGTAGTTTTTTTTTTGAATTAGGTATGTTGGGCATGTAATGCATATAATGTGTTAACTAGGAACTTATGGTATTTCAGTACCAAACACTTGGATTCATGTATAGTATTTATGCTTTGATGTATGATATTATATGTGGGTGTTA
This sequence comes from Lathyrus tuberosus, assembly GCA_022829125.1. Lineage (NCBI taxonomy): Eukaryota > Viridiplantae > Streptophyta > Magnoliopsida > Fabales > Fabaceae > Lathyrus > Lathyrus tuberosus. The sequence continues at coordinate 1,117,269 of JALAZF010000026.1, forward strand.
CAGTTGGTATCAGAGCTGGTCGTATCCTCGACCTAGCCATGAAATAGTATAAGTATTTCTTTCCGTTTCATATGCGTGGTGTCGCCATTTGGTCTTAAGTGTTATATTTATGTTATTGAGCTTGATCAACTTAATCCTATCTGTATGACATTTAGGAACATGGCTGACGGACGCAGAATCAATCGTGGTAGACCTAGAACCACTCTGGCAGGGACGAATCCGCCAGGCGGCGAGGAGCAGGTCCCATGGCCTTAGTTTTTGCAGTAGATGCAACAATAGCAGAACCAGTTTATGCAACAAATGATACAACAAATGATTGAGGGTCTTCATCCTCCAGTGGTTATTCCAAATGTTGTAGATGGAAGCTTCCTGGATTTCATCCGCATGAATCCTCCGGAATTTCATGGCGGGTTAGATCCTATAAAAGCTCACGAATGGATAGCTGGTATGGAGAGAATTTTCTTGATAGTCCTTTGTAGTGAGGAGAACAAGGCGGTATTCGCTTCTCATTTGTTGAAGGGTCCTGCCATGAGGTGGTGGGAGAGTGCCTCAGCCCTGATGACTATCCAAGAGGTACCTAAGGTCTGGGAGCAATTTAAGATTAATTTTATGGAGAATTATTTCCCTAGTTCATTGAGGACCCAGAAGGAATTTGAGTTTCAACAGTTGAGACAAGGTACCTTGACTGTAGCTGCTTATGCTGAGAGGTTTGAGATTATGGCTGCTTATTTTAGGCAGGCCATGTATGCTCCGGACGAGAGGTGGAAGATTGACCAGTTTCTTTTTGGTTTGAAGACTGAAATTTTGCATAGTTTGTCCCAAAGAGAGTTCACGAGTTATGCTAAATTGTTAAGGCAATGTTATGTGGTAGAGAATAGTTTAAAGAAATTTCAAACCGAGGGGGATTTGAGTAGGTCGAATCAGGGTGATCGGGGAAGGTCAAATCAACAATTTAGGCCTAGACCACAAACTTTCAAAGGGAAGCAAGTTCAGAGTTCTAAGACCAGCGCACCTCCTGTGTGCTGCAATTGTGGTAGGACTCATTATGGAAGGTGCGGTATCAATAGTGTGAGGTGTTTTCAGTGTCAGAGGATGGGTCATTTGGCGAGGGATTGCCCTCAGAGTAGGAATCAGACGCAAGGGAAGAGTACCGACCGAGTTTATACTTTGGATGCGAAGAAAGCAAAGGGTTATAACTCTTTGATTGCTGGTACGTGTTTTGTTAATGGGAATCCTTGTTTTGTATTATTTGATTGTGGAGCAACACACTCTTTTGTGTCGATACAATGTGTGAAGCGACTTGGATTGCAAGCTATTCCGTTGTCTCCACCCATGGTGGTTACTACTGCCATGGATGAGACGGCTGAAACACCTTTAATGTGTGAAAATTATGTTTTATCTATGGATGGGAGAGTTTTTCAGATTGATCTTATTTGTTTGCCGCTTAAGAAAGTGGATGTTATTTTGGGAATGAATTGGCTTTATGCTAATTCGGTATTTATTGGTTGTGAGGAAAAGCTAATCATCATTCCAGCCGTTGAGGCTACTCCGAGGGATGTGTTGACTACTATTTTGGAAGGTACGGTTGGAATGATAAATTTCTTGTTTGAGAAGGAAAAATCTGTTCTTTTGGTTCTCACTAAGGAGGAGAGTAACAACCTTCAAGTTTCGAGTATTCCGGTAGTCGGTGAGTTTCCCGAAGTTTTCCCCGAGTATATCACTTCTCTTCCTCCGGAAAGGGAAGTGGAATTCTCTATTAACCTGATACCGAGAAAGGCTCCTATATCCGTTTCTCTGTATCGGATGGCACCAATTGAGCTAAGAGAATTGAAGGATCAATTAGAAGAGTTAATGGCTAAGCATTTTGTCCGACCCAGTGTTTCGCCCTGGGGAGCCCCAGTGTTGTTAGGAAAGAAGAAGGACGGTGGAATGCGGTTATGTATTGATTACCTACAGTTGAATAAAGTCACCATTAAGAACAAGTATCCATTACCCAGGATAGACGATCTGTTAGATTAATTGAAAGGAGCCTGTGTGTTCTCGAAGATTGATTTACGGTCGGGTTATCATCAAATTCGTGTGAAGAGTTCAGATGTACCAAAGACCACATTTAGAACCCGCTATGGTCATTATGAATTCTTAGTAATGCCTTTCGGTGTGACGAATGCTCTGGCAGTTTTTATGGACTATATGAACCCGATATTTCAACCTTACTTGGACCAACTTGTAGTGATCTTCATCAATGACATTCTTATTTATTCTCGTACTTCTCAAGAGCACGAAGAGCATTTAAGAATCATTTTATCGATATTACAAGAGAGACAACTCTTTGCTAAGCTAAGCAAGTGTGAGTTTTGGATGTCGGAGGTTAATTTCCTTGGTCATGTCATATCTCAAGGAGGTGTGGCGGTAGATCCATCAAAAGTAGAAGCGGTGATTAATTGGGAGAGACCGAAGAATGTTGCAGAAGTTAGAAGTTTCTTGGGACTGACAGGTTATTACAGAAGGTTTATCAAAGGCTTTTCTCAATTGGCTTTACCAATGACGAAACTTACTAGAAAGGATTGTCCTTATGAGTGGGATTCGGCTTGTGAGCGAAGTTTTATGAGTTTGAAGGAAAGATTGACGACTGCTCTTGTTTTGATTTTTCCTGATCCTAGTAAGTTGTATGAGGTGTTTTGTGATGCATCAAAGATGGGATTAGGAGGTGTTTTAATGCAAGATATTCATGTGGTGGCTTATGCTTCTCGACAGTTAAAAGTTCATGAAGAGAATTATCCAACGCAAGATTTGGAATTGGCGGCAGCTGTTTTTACATTAAAAGTGTGGCGTCATTATTTAGATGGGGTACATTTTGAGATGTTCAGCGACCACAAGAGTTTAAAGTATCTATTTGACCAGAAAGAGCTAAACATGCGTCAAAGGAGGTGGATGGAATATTTAAAGGATTATGATTTGGAACTAAAGTACCATCCGGGTAAAGCAAATAAAGTAGCAAATGCATTGAGTCGGAAAGTGTTGCATAATGCCGAGTTGATGATATTGGAGTATACCTTATTGGAAAAGTTTCGAGATCTTAATCTTCAATTTGCTTGGACTCCTAATGGTGTGATTATGGGAAATTTGAATGTTAATTATACTCTTAGAGAGGAAATTCAACAAGGACAAGTGTTGGATGAGAAGTTACAAGAAGTGTTAGTTAAACCGGGTTTCGTGCGAGCTACCGACGAAATCATTTTGTTTAACCAAAGGATTTGTGTTCCGGATGATGCGGTGTTGAAAAGAAGAATTTTGGAAGAAGCGCATAAAGGTGCTTTTACTATACATCCTGGTTCTTCGAAAATGTATCAGGACTTAAGAAGGGAATATTGGTGGTCTGGTATGAAAAGAGACATTACGGTATATGTATCGGAATGTGCGGTGTGCCAACAAGTAAAGATTAAACACCAAAGACCAGGTGGCTTGTTGCAACCATTAGAAATTACGGTATGAAAGTGGGATAGTATTTCTATGGACCTTGCAGTTGGATTACCCCGTGCACATGGTGGATATGATTCTATTTGGGTAATTGTGGATTGGTTGACGAAATCTGCGCATTTCTTAGCTGTAAAGACTACTTACAAGGCGAGTCATCTCGCTAAGTTGTTCATTTCGGAAATTGTGAGGTTGCATGGTATTCCCTCTAGTATTGTGTCCGATAGAGATCCAAAATTTACTTCAAGATTTTGGAGAGCTTTTCAACAAGCTATGGGAACGAAGTTGTGTTTGAGTACGTCGAATCATCCGCAAACGAATGGTCAGACGGAATGGACAATACAAACAATGGAAGATATGTTAAGGGCTTGTGTACTTGAAAGTGGAGGAAATTGGATAGGACTTTTACCGTTGATTGAGTTTTCATACAATAATAGTTATCATGCAAGTATTGGTATGGCTCCTTACGAAGCATTGTATGGAAGGGAAACTAAGGTACTAAGGAATAAAGAGATTCCTCTAGTGAAGGTTCAGTGGGATGAGACGCATTCGGGTGATGCAACTTGGGAACTAGAATCGGAGATGCAAGATGCTTACCCACATCTGTTCAAGTAATTTTTTTTAATTCGTGGGCGAATTTCTATTTAAGGGGGGGGGGGAGGGTGTAATACCCCGTATTTTATTTTGCTCTGGATAATATTAGTTGTGATCAACTGGGTTCCGGTGTACTCTGGGAAACTATCTGCAAAGATAATTAGAGTAACTGATGAGCTCAGAGTAGATCAAGTTAATAATTATCTGACTCTAAGGTTTTAAATTTTGGTGCTATAGAGACTTTTTGAACATTTAGTAGTGTTACTAATTAAAGATATTTCTCTATATCATTTCATTTTCCTCCTTTGCCAAAGATAGTAACATTGGATAGAGAGAAGGAAGAGCAAAGGAAGAAAAGAAGAAAACCTAAGAGAAGAAGAAGATGCTTGGAATCATCATCTCTTCTTCATCAATTCATCACAACATCTTCATCATCATCTTGTATTGAGGTGGGTTCTAGATAGAGACATTAGTTGTAGAAATTCCTTGAGTTTATAGAGTTAAGTTATATTTTGAGAAAATGAGTGATTTTGCTAAATCAAGGAATCTAACGGATGAAATGCGATATGAACTGTCTAGTATGATTGATATATATGTTAGATCATCTGTTAATACTTGTTTGTGCGTTTGGTTATGTTTTGAATGGGATTTTTGACCCAAAGGACCTGCTGTTACGTTGCTGTGAATTCTGGGAATTCGCGGGTTCGCAAAGCAAACCAAGGCGAAGGGGAAGGCGAATGTTCGCCGGGTGTTCGCAAAGCGAACTTTGTGCCCTTTTGGTTCTGTTTTGTTCGCCAGGAGTTCGCAAGGCGAAGGTGAAAGCGAATGTTCACCTGGAGATTCGCCTAGCGAACATGACAGATTTTCCATTTTGTTTCTTCCATAACTTTTGAACCGTGACTCTGATCGAGGCATTCTTGGTACCGAGGGAGAACTATGAAAATACTCTAGCTGATGGAAGTGAAAAATATCAGTTTTATTTCCCGATTAAATAAATCGGAGGGAACCCAAGAATGGTGTAATTTTGTGATAAGTTGTTATGTGTGATTCCATTAGATAATTGCATTGTGTTTACCTATTCTATTGCTGTTAAACATGCTATGTCTTTCTATGTGTCATTATGTATGTTGAGTGAAAATGCATGCTTAAAATGAATTAGGGAGAGTGAGGAAACTTTACCCAAAACAAATGATATGATTCTAGGTTGTGATTAGGATTGTGATAGAGAATCTAGATGGCGATGCTCGTGCATTCGATGTCTAGGTGTGCATCCGTGACGAGTAAGGGTCTAGAGGAGAGTGAGACACTAGTATGGAACATGTGTGTGAACCTTGTGTTATTTGTTATAGGCGATTGTGGGCTTAAGGCATTGTGGCCTTGTGATTGTCGAATACAATCACGTTGCGTGTGGGATCATGTAATCATAACCGTTTATCTTGATTTGCAGTTTCATGGGTCTCGAGCTCCTCTGAAACGTATGCAAAACTACTTGGCAGGTTTGATTCCCGCGTGAGTACGAATGACGTTCTGGGAGCGTATGCTTGTGACGGTTAATGACCCGTGTGAAGTGACGGTTCATAACGGTTAATGGTCCGTAGAACCCGAATCCATTCATATGTCAAGTAGATTACAAGGATCCATGACTCGGGTCGACTTCTAGACGTAGAAGAGGATGGGAAAAGGGGATGCCTTGGTAAGGTTATCGATTAGTGATATTATGAGTTGATGAACTCATGACATGTTTCCATGTAGTGTGAGATTGTGAACTCAAAGTCACTTCCCTTCCCCTTGACTTGAGTTAGGATTGGCTAAAACCTTGTAAAGCCGAGAGAATCTATAAGATAGGGAACTCACTGAGATTTAGTATCTCACCCCATGTTGTTGATTATATTACAGGTACTACAGGTTCCTTACTTATCTTGGCTTTTGGGATGGCAAGACTTCCATTGTGGAGATTATTTTGAGATCATTGTTTGATCTAGTTCTTAGTGTCTTAGAACATCTTGTATACATTATGCCTTGGTAGTTTTTTTTGTATTAGGTATGTTGGGCATGTAATGTATATAATGTGTTAACTAGGAACTTATGGTATTTCAATACCAAACACTTGGATTCATGTATAATATTTATGCTTTGATGTATGATATTATAAGTGGGTGTTACAGTTGGGGTAGCCCCTACAGCTGAGGGACATCCTACACCACAACCATCCACATCACAGGTTCAGGCCACTTCCACATCACAGGTTCAGGCCACTCCCCCGTCAGCCGCCGATTCTACATCTCGGAGGCGTCGGGTTTCTACTGCTAGTTCATCAGGGTCCCAGCCCGCACGCATGCGTCGTCGGGAGACTCCAGCTCCATCAGCTGCTCCTATTTCATCCCCTGTTCCTGTTCCTATTCCTATGGGTGATCACCCAGCACATGAGGGTGGTGACGTCGATGACGATTTCGATGAGCTGGACGGTTACCCTGGGGGACCGTCTGATATGTCCCTACTCGTGGGGTACTCTGAGCATACTGCCAGATATGTCTGGCTAGGAGAGGTAACCTTTCTCGGTTTATTTATAGAATTGTTTTCATTGAAAATATGTTTATTTGTAACATTGTTTTATTTTGAAATTTTCAGGAGAAGGATTCACAGAAGTTCTATAACCATGGGGGCAAGGTTATGGACATGCTTGCGGCACTGCCAGGGGATGAGTGGTTCACGTCTGCACTTGCTACCTTTGGTCTTGGAGGCCTGTCTAGGATTGGGTATCCCCAGATCATGTACGGTATGCTGATGGCCTTTGTTGAGAGATGGCACCTTGAGACATCCTCATTCCATCTACCGTACGGCGAGATCATGATCACACTCGATGATGGAGATGCTGATTAAGGAGCTTGTGGCTACCCCAGAGGAGGCACTTGCGGAGGTGACCCAGTTGAGAGGCGTACACGTCCGATTCTCCTTTCTGACACGTAGATTTGGTGAGGAGCTTGAAGAGGCACGACGGGTAGCAGGGGATACAGCTGAGGTGGAGATCCACATGCAGCGTGCCCTGAGATGTATTACCTGTTTTTGCTCGGCACACAGCTGTTTGTGGACACCAGCGCCTATTATGTTGATGTCGTTTACCTCAGGTACCTTTTGGATCCCACAGAGATCCATGGGTACAACTGGGGGGCGGCTACGTGTAGGTTGCTAATTTTGACGCCTAGATAATTGTTTAGAATAAATTTGGAAATCTGCCAGGATATTTTCGACAGGAATATGTTCCGATGGGAGAAAGCCAGTCGAAGGCAATTGTTACTTAAAGGAAAGCACTGGCAGATTTTTCTAAGTATTAGAAATATTTCGACAGAAGGGTGATAGGCCTCGTTCGACAGATGTTTGAAATTCAAATTTAAGAGGGAGTTTCGTTCTTGAAATAGGACGCGTGGAATGCATCTAGTTGACGAATGCATGCAGATTGCCATTTGTCGCCATTAGGAGGAATAGCTGTTATGGGTAGTTATTTCGATTGTATATAAATAGGGAGTCTTAGTGTTAGATTTGTGTGTGCATTTTCAAGATTGTACAAGTTATTCAAATTACTCAAAGTAACCGTGTGAGAGAAACGAGTCATTATGGAAAAAATGTACGTTTGAGAAAAACACCAGTTTATTACTTGCAATTCTTTATGAAATTTCAGTTTGTTTACAATACTCTTTAAGATTCTGCAGATTTTATTCTTGTCATTTTACTTTCATTTCACCAGTCATTTACCAATTCCAAGTTCCATTTACTTTAGTTAGTCGAAAATTGCAAATCGTGAGAACAATAATAAAACAATGATGAAAAGGTTAGAGTTTTACTCGAATTGTCAACATTTCTAAATGTACTGTGTCCTAGGATTTGTATGGTCGATCCTGTTAGTAAACTAATTTCACAAATTAGAAGACCAGAGGTTGTTTGCTGAATTTCAAGGCGAACAAATTGGCACGCCCAGTGGGACCCTTATGCGTTTTGACGATTTTTTGGACCTTTATTTTTAAAAATTTTCTTTCCTTTGTAGTCGTCTTCGTTTTGTTGTATGAAATTAAGGAGCGGTAAGATTGCCGAAAATAACGAAGAGAGACCCAGAAGGAGACGAGTACGCAGAATGGCGAATCCAAATCCCCCTAACAACCAGAATCCTGCGAATAACAAAGTGCCACCCCATAATCCTTCGACTGGGGGAAATATGGCCTCAATATCTGTGTCAGAGGCTATGCTATCAACAACGGGTTTGACGCCTGCGCATTCGATTCCCCAAAATTTTCCAAGTTTTTCTACTATGGGGTCTCAAATGCAACAAATAACACCCCCTCCTCCAAGAAGCACGTACAGGCCTTTCGTGTCTGGTTTTACGATGCCTCTATCAAACCAAGATCAACCATATGGAATGCCAACTACGGTGATGGCAAGTTTACATAATGCGCCACCAATATATTCAGATCCTATGATTAACGTAACTTTGCCTTTGCAAGGATCAGGATCTGGTGCAAACCATATAGGGAGAATGACTCAGCCTTTGGCAACAGGGTATCAAGCCTATATGCCAAGTATCACAAACAATTCTGCGCAAGTGATTAGGCAACAAATGGATGAGAGTAACCATGACATGGTTCAGATGTTGACTCAATAAATGGGGGTTGTGTTTAACCCATTGATTCAAAATACCACTCAAACGAACCAATAATTGGCAGCGCAAATGGCGCGTATAGCCGATTTTTTTGGTGTTCCCCAACCCACTCAAAGAGAGCAGGTAGCCCAGAACCCAAGGATAATCGTCGAAGAGGAACTTACTATAAACCAAAGACAAATAAATGTTCCTTAAGCAAACCCTAGAGACCAAGAAGCAATGGTCGAACCACCCCGGGTCGAAATGCCTATTCAGCAAGAACCTGTGAGGGTGATAGTAAATAGGGATCAAAATACTGATGATGTTGTACAACAAATACGTTGTAATAACATGCCAGCAGAAAACAATTTAGCAGCCATGGTCGAAAGAATAATGGCTCGAAATGGGGTAAATGTAGGAATACAGAGACCTAGTTACACATCACCATTATCCGAATATATATTGCAGGAAGATTTACCCCAAGATGGAAAGTCCCCAAGTTCACTAAGTTTTCAGGAGACACGAGCGAATCGACAGTCGAACATGTGGCCCGTTACTTGATCGAAGCAGGCAAAATAGCGCACAATGAGAACTTGAAGATAAAATATTTTCTGAGTTCTCTGACGAAAAATGCTTTTACTTGGTTCACATCTTTGCCTGCAGGTTCGGTCCATACATGGACCTAGTTGGAGAGATTGTTCCATGAACAGTTTTATATGGGACAAACAAAGATAAGTTTGAAGGAGTTGGCTAGCGTCAAGAGAAAATTCTCTGAGCCAATCGATGATTATTTGAATAGGTTTAGGTTGCTTAAAGCAAGATGTTTCACACAAGTGCCTGAACATGAGTTGGTCGAAATGGCCGCAGGTGGCCTGGATTATTCGATCCAAAAGAAATTAGACACACAATATTTGAGAGACATGGCCCAATTGGCTGATAGAGTTAGACAAGTCGAACAGCTAAAGGCTGAAAAGGCTAGAGCAAATAAGAATAAAAAGAGAGAGTGGCTTATGTCGGAATGTGTCAAGAGGAGGACGAAAGTGAATCATCAAATTTCGACGAACAGGAAATTGATTTGGCAGAACTGAAATAGGGTCCGCCATATATTTGTTAAGGCTTGGCCCCGTCGAACGGGAAGGACCCAGTCGAGTCTGAAAAGAACGATAAGTTTCCCAAAAGGACTTACACATTCGATGTTACCAAGTGTGACGAAATATTCGATTTATTAGTCAAGGATGGCCAACTGATAGTGCCACCTGGTACTAAAGCGCCTCCTCTAGAACAACAAAAGAAGAGAGGTTTTTGTAAGTACCATAATTTCTTGGGTCATAAAACATCTCAATGTTTCCTTTTCAGGGATTTGGGGCAGAATGCAATTCGCGATGGAAGACTCAAATTCGGCGATAAATCAAAGTCGCAGATGAAAATTGATTCCAATCCAATCCAGGTGGCAGAAGCCCATTATGCTGAGCCATTCACAGTGAATATGGTGGAGGTTGAAGAAGGTATCGACTACAGCTTTGAGATGATCGAGGCTACTGAAGGCTTCGACAACAATGTGAATATGGTGGAGATCACTGAGATCCCCGCTGATGAAAGTGATGTCGAAGAAGTCTCCAATGCCTTCATAAACCAGCAAGTGATGATCAAGGTTACTGAACACCTTGTTGAAGGACTCATAAAAAACTGCATCAATAGTGAGGCTACTGAAGGCTTCAGTGACATTAACGACAAGGCCACTGAGGGCCTCAACAACATTAATACGGAAATTGCGGAAGTTTTCGACAAGGTCAAAGATGAAGCTGCTGACAGTTTCACCCAAACCAACAAAGGGACTGCTGAAGGTTCTGGCAAACCAGTTGCTGTAGGGATTCTTCGACGGATAATGGAAGACCCCAAGGAGAAAGCGATAGAGTTTTACTGCCAACATGAGGTCAAAGGCTTACCTTTGAAGATTCACACAAAAGGTGATCATGAAGATTTCGACCTAGCTAAGAAGAGACATGAGGTTGACGAAGGCCTCAGCATGAGAATGAACAAGTTAAACATTGCGACTGAGCCAACCGCCAATGTGAACATGGTGGAAGTATCCTAGAAAGTCCCGATACGAATCGACGGGGAGCGTCGACGAGAAGAGTATCAGAAGGTGGCATACCCAAAAGAAGAAGAGAACTTGGTAGAGTTCATTCAGAGATGCCAGAAGAAAAGATCCGAGGTGATGTTATGCCCTCGCTGCAGCGCCGTTTTCGACAAGAAGGCAGCAAAAAACTTGGAAGGAGTCGAGAGGGCTAAAAGGAGAGGAAATTGGGGGGAAGTACCATCTTCAAGAAAGGAAAGATTCGACCCTAGAAGGGGAGACCAGAATAAGCAAAGGCTGGGAGGAAGGTATCCAAACACCTTCAAACCCATAAACAAAGCCCCAGATGATAAGTGGGTTCAACCAATTCGCCAGGCTCAGGGCCAGAAGAAATGGAAGAACTTTGAGGTGCAAAGGGGCTCCTCTTTTATAGGGAGTATGTTAGCCCAAGAGGATGAAAATGGTGTCGAAAGAGCCATTTATTACCTCCGTAGAGTTTTAAATGATGCAGAAACTAGATATAGTGTGATCGAAAAGTTGTGTTTATGTGTATACTTTTCATGTATGAAGTTAAAGCACTATATAAAGCCAGTTGATGTTTATGTTTCTTCCCATTTCGACGTAATAAAACATATGTTATCTAAACCTATTTTGCATAGTCGAATTGGAAAATGGGATTTAGCATTAACTGAATATTCCTTGACATACTTACCATTAAAAGCTGTCAAAGGACAAGTGGTGGCTGATTTCATAGTCGACCATGCCATAAAAGAAGAGCCTGTGGACTATGTCGAAATAGAGCCTTGGAAGTTATATTTCGATGGTTCTAGTCATAAGAATGGAACTGGTGTAGGAGTTTTGATTATTTCTCCTAAAAGAATTCCAACAAAATTCAAGTATAAAGTCGAAGGACTGTGTTCAAATAATGAAGCTGAATACGAAGCCTTAATAGCAGGACTTGAAATTTTATTGGAATTGGGGGCAACTAGAGTCGAAATAATGGGAGACTCTGAGTTGGTAGTAAAGCAAATAACGAAGGAGTACAAGTGTGTCAAAAAATTTTGATCATGTATTTCGTAATAGCTAACCAGCTTCTGAAGAAGTTCGATGTGGTTACAGTTCGACATATTCCTCGAATATAAAACCAGGAGGCAAACGATTTAGCGCAGATAGCTTCTGGATACAAAGTGTCAAAGGAAAAGTTGCAGAAAGCCATTGAAGTTAGAGGAAGAGTCGTGTCAACTAGGTTATCCCCATCAGATCTGGAGACAATAAAGCTAGGATACGCTGACGAACAAAACTTTAAGATTTTTAATGTGGATGATTCAAGGGTTGAAGATTGGAGAAAACCTATCAGGGAATACTTACAAAACCCAAATAGACCGGTTGAACGAAAAATAAAGTATCGAGCTTTAAGTTATGTGCTGTTTGAAAACGAATTGTTCAAGAAAACTCCAGAGGGGATATTGCTGAAGTGTTTAGGCGATTTTGAGGCATACATAGCTTTGTCGAATGTACACAGCGGGGCATGTGGTGCACATCAAGCTGGGCATAAGATGAAATGGCTATTATTCCGACAAGGAGTATATTGGTCAACTATGTTAAAGGATTGTGTCGAATTTGACAAAGGTTGCCAAGAATGTCAGGTACACGCAGGGATACCACATGTTCCTGCGAGTGAGTTACATTCTATAATAAAGCCATGGCCATTTAGAGGTTGGGCTTTGGACTTAATTGGAGAAATTCGACCGGCGTCTTCAAAAAGCCAGAAATATATTTTGGTTGGGGTCGATTATTTTACAAAGTGGATCGAAGCCATACCTTTGGTGAATGTGGATCAGGAAGCAGTGATTGAATTTATCCAGAAACATATCATTTATAGGTTTGGAATCCCAGAAACAATAACCACAGATCAGGGATCTGTGTTCACTGGTAAGAATATGCAAGCATTTGCGAAGGAAACGGGGTTTAAGCTTCTCACATCAACACCTTATTACGCTCAGACCAATGGTCAGGTCGAAGCAGCAAACAAAGTCATAATCAGTTTGATAAAGAAGCATGTAGGTAAAAAGCCTAAAAATTGGCACAAGACTTTGGATCAAATTCTATGGGCTTCTCGAACATCCCCTAAGGAAGCTAAAAATGCAACCCCTTTTCGACTAATGTATGGCCATGACGCAGTCTTGCCAGTTGAGATATATTTGCAATCGACCCGAATTTAAAGACATCATGAGATTCCATCAGATTCATATTGGAACATGATGGTAGATGAGTTTGTCGATTTGGATGAAGAGAGGTTAGAAGCGCTAGATTTATTGAAAAGGCAAAAAGAAAGAGTAGAAAAATCTTACAATAAAAAGGTAAAAAATAAAGCTTTTTCGATTGGTGATCTCATCTGGAAAGTTATTCTTCCCATGGATCGAAAAGACAGATTAATGGGGAAATGGTCCCCTAAGTGGGAATGACCTTTTCAGATAGTTAAAATATTTTCGAATGGCACATATGAAGTTGAGGAGCTAGAGAAGGATAAAAGAGTACTTGAAATAAATGGGAAATATTTGAAGAAATATAGACCCATGCTGCAGGAAATTAAAATAACGATGGAATAATATTGCAAAAAATAAATAATACAAGTTGGTGAAATTCGCCAAGAAAATGGCTTAATTGTCATTACAGATAAAACAATAGGCCTCAAAGGGCTAAGTAACATTACAACTTTAAATTAGAAAAAGATTTCTTCAGCTTGGTGAGCTTCGACCGTTGGATCTGAATTCGACATTCACAAAGAGCTTTGCTGGTCGAAAGCTCTTCGATTTCTTTGCCTAATGCTTGAGCTCTATCAACATGGTGTACTCCCACTTCCAGTTCTTTGTCAATTTCATCTTATTTGACCTGTTGCAGTTCCTCCTTGTGTTTTTTCGCCTGGGAAATTTTCTTTTGGAGTGCAGCTATTTGTTTCTCCCACTTCAGAATGTTTTCGTCACAACTGACAGCTTCCTTCTTGTTCTTTTTAGAAAGTTCTCCTAGTTCAGTTACTCTGTTGGTGGAGGCTGCAACGACATCCCATTCGGCAAGCTGAGTTCCAGACTTGTTTTCTATCTTTTTCGAATAATCTCGTAGTCGGTTGAAGTCTGCTACTACCAGATCAATTAGTGTGGTTAAGTTCACCACAACGTCAGTTATTTCAGCAGGAGCTTCCAAAACATTGACTTGCTTCAGGATCTTCTTAAGGTTGAACTGAGCAGACGAATCATTCTCCAAAAGTTGAAACAGGTCCACATCAAGGATTTGTTCTCGAATTTGGGCTAGTATAGCATCCATAGATTTGGCACCAGAAACAGCCTCTGAGGTGGTCGAACTACTATGAGAAGAGTCGTAGAAGGTGTGGCGTGCGCTGAGCACATCTTTCAAGTATTCTAAGGGTCGTTGCACCTTCATGTTCTCAAGTTCTTCGTGAGAAAAGTTGGTCAAAGTAGTATGTGGCAAACCGGTCCTAGTATGTTTGGGGGAATTCTGTGTGTCATGTTCTTTTTCCTCAGCAGCAAGGCCTGGAGTAGTTTCTCTATCATCTTCAGTTCTTTTTTCTTCTTTTTTGACACCAGAGCCAGTCTCCCCATCTTTATCTTCATCATCATGCTTTGAATGGATGAGAGAATTATCATCAGGATGGTTTTCTGTGAGCAAAGTTTCATTAGCCATTTCAGTGTCCCCACCAGTTTTGACTAAGATGTCGTTCTTGGGGATGGTTTCTTCTCCTATCTTGTCTTGAGCAGGATGTTGTTGTTGAAGAATAGCAACTGGTTGGTTGACCTCTGTCGCAGATTCCTTCGTCGAACCTTTTGGAGAATGCTTTGAAAGGCTGGTAGGTTTGTAGGTGGGATCACTGATGGTCTTTGGGAGTACTTGGACAAGAGGTTGTCCATGGGTATCAACTTGGACCTGAAAAGATAAGTCAAGTTAAGGAAAGATAAGTATGACCAGAAGGAAAGAGTTTATCTGTCGAATATCAGAATGTACCTGGGGGACAACAGTTTTAAAACTGGAATTTTCACTTTCTTCAGCAATGGGTGGAACTTGCACCACAGGACTTATTGGGGGATTTTTCTCCAGTGTTCTGATAGTAGAGGACTTTTGTGGGGGAGGTTTCAATACCTTTTTCTTTTTCTTTAAAGGTTTTACTTGGTCAGGAGACTCGTCACCAGATTCAACAGCAGGGGTTTTAGTTTCTTGATCTTTCCTTTTCTTCGGCGTCGGAGGAGGTTTTCGGCTTCCCTGAAAATGGCAACAAAGTTAAATCGGCATTTAAACAAAATAATAATAATGTTGGCGAAATAAGAAGTAGAGTTATACTCTCACCAGAGGTTTTTTAGCTGTGGTTTGAGGGCCTTCCTTAACTCCTGCAGTCAAACCTTCAACAGTCAGTTTCTTGGCAGTTATTTTCAAAGCTAAAAGAAAAAGAATAAATTAGAGATAAAGTTTGAAGAAATATGCGTGAATAATAAGTAAAGGATGTCGAAGGTCTTCCCATTCCACACCTTCAAGTATTGGAGTTTCCACGCGAACGTGTTCTATGCCAATATGAAGGTGACCTTTGAAATTGTCTAAGGTGTACTTAGCCGGAACCACTCGCTTAGCGCATTTTTGGTAATTTTGTCGAAGAATTTTCATCGAATCCCCGCAAGTGAACCAATCTGGAAATGGAGGGCTAAAAGCCACACCAAATTCAGCAGAAGGTAGAGGGGGAAACTTTGGTGGATGAAGATTGAAAGCCAACTAATAACGTTGATCTGGTCGAACGTATGGAGGTAGTTTAAAATCATCCAGTTTGCTCATAAATTTGTGTTTCAAAGTAACTGCGCCTATAGGCAGTTTCAAAGTATTTATGGGATGCTTGGGTTTCCTTGACGTGTGTCGAAATACCTTTTTTGGTCTTATCCTGCACAAGTGTAAAAGCTTTAGTTAGATGGATGTTGAAGGAAGGCACGTCGAAAACATGGGTGGTATAGTAATCTTTCCACCATTCGTCAAATTCCTGAGTACAAAGGAAGGATGGTCGAAAGACCACTGGTTAAATCTCGACCAGGTTAGAATACTTCTCCAATAATTCTGAGCACTTATCTTCGTTGTGGAACATGTTGTAGTGAATGAGAGAACCTTTTCTGGAAAAGAGGGGTTTAGGTTGTATCTGAATTAACCCAAATTGTCGAGAGACAAAGTTGGGTTGGTAAGCAACCAAAGAGATCTTCGACTTCCCGGGGCTAATTCTGGAAGCTAGAAGTCTAGGCGTCAGGAAGGATTCCCAGACATTGAGGAAATCATCTTCTTCAGTCTTCGACTCCACAAGCAGTTTTTTAGTGAACCATTATGCTCCAATCACCCTGTTGGCGAAATGGGCCATACTGGGAGTAAAGTTGTAGCGTTTGGCGAACATCATGACGTAACTAGTAAAGGCTTGTTGGAGGCTTAGTACTTCGTTAGTGGGTGTCAGTTGCACCAATCTAGTCCCTTCGACCCTCCTGTCCCTCAAGGTGTCCTCATTCACAGTATTTTTGATAGGGAGAGAGGTTTCAAAAGTGGCATTTAGCCACAATTGCAGAAGCAAAATGGTCCTGACAAAAGAAGGTTGCCTTTATCCTTGATGGTCTTAAGGAAAGTAACGCCTTCGCCCAGAGATTCGTAAAGATTGGCTAAGATCATTTCACTCAGGCATAATCGACGCCCATCATGAAGCTGATTAGCCATAGTGATGTAACATTTGGCTACTTGGAGTGACATGGAGCAAAAGACACATCTCGACAGCCAGAGGGCCAGAAAAGCTACATGTTCTTGATCAGAAACTTCCTTAGTCTCTTGATCATGATAATTGGCAATGTAAGCTGTGAAAGTGGTTTTGTTCATGTCGAATCCTATAGAATCATCAGATAACACGTTGGGGTCATAGTCTACTCCTAACAGGCTAAGGCCAGTGATGGCAGCTACGTCGAATAGGGTAGGAGTAACCATCCCACAAGGAAGATGAAAATTGTTATAAGTGTTGTCCCAGAAGTAGAGGGAAGCCAAGAGCATATTTGGGCAGTAACCTGGTCCTACTTTCGACAGTTGAATTAAGTCGAAAATACCTATATCTTTCCAAAAGCCAGCTTTAACTTTTTCAATCTTCGCCAGCCAAGCTAAATAATCAGAAGGATCTTTCGACAAGGGACAAGATCTAAAAATTCTAGCATGATTCAAATATTCTATGCTTATGGGTTCTTCAGAGGGTGAGCCTTGACCATCAATAGTGGATTTCTTGTCTATGGCCTTTTCTTTATCAGTTCTAGGTTTAACCCCATTAGCTATGGGTTTATAACGGTGATAGGCTGGGAAAAATTCTTTTACCTTCACCGGATCTAATTTTAAATCAGGCAAAGGCCCTAGCATTGCATGAGATTTACCAGAGATTAAAATAGGAATTAGTACCTGAGATTGGTAAATACGTCGTTTCTCCTCTTCATTTGGAGGCTCTGGTACATACTGTTGGTTCCCCACCACCTTTGGTCCAAGAATCTTGTGGACAGGTGTTAAGTTTTTGGAATTTTTGGAATCTTTACTTGTGATTTGGGGAGCAGTGGAGGATGCCATGGTTGATTTGCGGAAGAAAATGCAGAGAAATGAAGAAGATGAAGTTGAAGAGAGTTTTTGCTTAAAGAAAGGAAGCGTGAAAAGTGAAGAATAAATTGTTCCAACTTATTTATAGGAAGAAAAGATTGAAGCGATTGGAATTCAGAAGTTTTTTTTTAATTTTTTGGAGAGATAATGAAAATATTGTGGGACACGTGGAAGTTATGAAGTGGATTGTTTCGGACGGTGGCAGTTAAGTTTTTGACCCATGATCTGCTAGGGGCTAGGGTAGTGATGATGGAAGATCTTAAAAGTATGGGCTGAGAAAAGTGCAATGATGACTTTGACGTTACAGATGTCTAATCATATGAACAGTCACTAGTCGAATTATTGATGGCGTCGAATCGCATCGGCAAAAAATGCTTTTCTCCTTTTGTCGAAAATGCATTTTTTGGGGGGCAATTTGTAGGTTGCTAATTTCAACGCCTAGATGATTGTTTAGAATAAATTTGGAAATCTGCCAGGATATTTTCGACAGGAATATGTTCCGATGAGAGAAAGCCAGTCGAAGGCAATTGTTACTTAAAGGAAAGCATTGGTAGATTTTTCAAAGTATTAGAAATATTTCGACAAAAGGGTGATAGGCCTCATTCGACAAATGTTTGAAATTCAAATTTAGGAGGGAGTTTCGTTCTTGAAATAGGACGCGTGGAATGCATCTAGTTGACGAATACATGCATATTGCCATTTGTCGCCATTATGAGGAATAGCTGTTATGTGTAGTTATTTCGATTGTATATAAATAGAGAGTCTTAGTGTTAGATTTGTGTGTGCATTTTCAAGATTGTACAAGTTATTCAAATTACTCAAAGTAACCGTGTGAGAGAAACAAGTCATTATGGAAAAAATGTACGTTTGAGAAAAACACCAGTTTATTACTTGCAATTCTTTATGAAATTTCAGTTTGTTTACAATACTCTTTAAGATTCTGTAGATTTTATTCTTGTCATTTTACTTTCATTTCACCAGTCATTTACCAATTCCAAGTTCCATTTACTTTAGTTAGTCGAAAATTGCAAAACGTGAGAACAATAATAAAACAATGATGAAAAGGTTAGAGTTTTACTCGAATTGTCAACATTTCTAAACGCACTGTGTCCTAGGATTTGTGTGGTCGATCCTGTTAGTAAACTAATTTCACAAATTAGAAGACCAGAGGTTGTATGCTGAATTTCAAGGCGAACACTACGCTGTCATACACCTATGCTAGGCTCTCAGATGGTTGCCTCTGGGCAGCCGACTGTGGCAGGCAGCTGTACGCTATACGTGGTAACAATATAATATTCTAAGTCATTTTTTCATTTCTTTTCTTTCTATATTCATTATATTGTTTGACACCGATGTTATGTTTTCCATTTCAGGCGTGGATATTACAGCACTTTCCCAAGATTATTGGTTGGGGGAGTGTTGACGGGTACACAGAGGATATGCCACGTGCTGCTGCATTTCTCTTGCTCAGAGGGAACCAGGCGCCCGACCCCTACAGAGTGTATCTTGATCGGATGGCTGCTGAGGACGTTTTTTATCACCCATATGTCGATCACCGTGTGACGCGCCCGTTCGATGATGTTTCGTTGTTCTCAGGATGGTTGGCATGCAGTTCGACCATTACTGCTCGATGCCTGCCGGAGCACGTCTTGCGCCAGTTCGGTTACACGCAGACGATCCCCAGGATGCCTCATGAGTCTGCTCCTCTAGGCTTGACCCGCGTGCAGATAGATGAGATATATGCTGACTTCCAGTCCCACTTGGTACCGGAAGACGCTCGGGCGACCAGAGCCCCGAGAGATTGGAGTGTTGCTGCCGGGTACATCATGTGATTCTACACCGTCTCACACCCATGCATGGTGCTCACTGCTAAGGAATTGCCACCGAGACCTGCTCATCAGGAGATATTAGAGGAGCAACAGTCTCAGCTGGACCATACTCAGGATGTCCTACCTCGCTTTCGTGAGATAGAGCAGATAGCACGGACGACCATTGCGGACGGTCACCTCCTTGAGGGCTCTGGTGCCAGACTTGCCGTGGATAGGATTATTGAGATTGCTCAGGGGGCACTTCAGTACCGCAGACATCGAGCCAGGACGGCGTGTCGGGGCAGAGGAGCAGGGGAGCCAGGAGAGACCCTTCATCATACGCAGTAGTTTTTTTTTATGTATTATATTTTTATTACATGTATGCACTGTATTTTGACAGAGGTTTATTTTATATATGGATGTTGTCGAATGTATATTAAGTTGCGACGATATATTAACATATGCGACCAACCAACCAAACCGATTTAAAAAAAAAAATTAAAGTTCTGCTTTTTTCCTGATCTGCAGATCCGGAATTTTTTCGGATATGCATATTCGGAACACATCAACATTTAAAAAAAAAAGGTGTGTCCGGATGTGCACATTTGGAATCAGGGGGCAAAAAAGAAATTTCACGTGGTGCCTAAAAAACTTGGGTGGTGTATTAAGAAACTCCCATTTTAAATAAACTTTTAAGGCCAAACAAAAAATATATAATGGATCATAAAGCCTAATTTAAACCTTAAAATTTTATCATAGACCAAACTTATATCTTTAAATTTTATTGTTCTTCTGCTCACCCAAGTGAAAACCCTCCCCCATAACTAAATGATAACCTTTTTAATTATAGTGATTTTTCGTCTTTTGAACTTATTTTATTTGTTAATTTTTTATTTTCCTTTCATTGATTGCTTTGATTGAAAATAATCACAATCATTCCCTTGGTCTATACCGAATCTTAATTTCTTCCCTTTTTATTTTACTTTTCCCTTTAATCTATCAATCAATAAACATCACTATTTCGACGACCAACTCAATCAACAAAAAAAACAAAAACAAAAATATGTCCTATAGATATCAAACATTCTTAATTATGATTCAAGTCCTGATACACAAGTAAAGAATTCAATTTTTTGTCAGGCACTCCACATGCATTATAGTTTTCTTTAAAGTAGAAAAAAATTGATACTTGCCTTCAACCTTTCATTCAAAAGATTCATTTCATTCTCAAATTATTATATAATATTGTTTACTTCTTAGCCTTAAATCTGTCCCTTTCATTTTCTTCCTAACTAGATGGAACATTATGCTCTCACCCTTCAATGTTCTCCAATTCTTAGTCCTCTTTCATATGGTTCCAAACCATATGAAAATCGAAAATTTCATCTTAGATTCAACCAAACCACTCTTTGTTTCCCTCGAGTTACCACAAGCCACAATGTTACACGTTCAATTAGCCATGCAAGTTGCATGAATAATAGCCTTTCTGTGCCTAATTCAAAGACTATTGAAAAAAGTGACAACAACATTTTGAGTGGAATAAATGGAGTTTCCATAGTCTTGGGTTGCATTCTTGGAATGTTTAATTTTAATAGCAAGATGATGAATTCCAAGTTCAACACTGCTTATGCTATTATCGATCCTAACGTTGAACCATTGAGTGGAGGAGCGAGTTCGTTCAGATCGTTGTGGAACTCGATGAACGCTGAGTTTATAGATTCTGATATCAAGTTCAATTCTCCTCATCCTACTCCTGATAATAGGAAGGTTAATTAGTTTATCTTCTTTTGTTATGCTAATAAATTTGACTGTTAATTATTATTTATTTCATTTTTGTTGGAATTAATTATACTTTCAGAAACATGCTCTATATCTAAGAAAACATGGGAAGAGAGATAAAGTAGAGGATAAACTTGATGAGTTAAGAACAGAATACCTGAAGTCTAAAGATGAGTATTCAACTATATATATCGAACGTTCGGTTCGATTATCATTCATGGAACTTCTCTTGATTCAGGTTATTATTATTGACTAGTAAAATTTCAAGCTTCTTCTAATTCAACAAGTTAAGCCTTTTGGATTACAATTGTTAATTTTACAGGGACATTTCGACGAAGCCCGGAGACTCCTTGACGATGAAATTGATAATCTCGTAAACCCTAAACGGGTAAATGAATTTCATCCTTAAAAAATTTCAATTTATTCAAAAAATATATGTATGATTTTTTCATATCATTAGATTAGTTAATGTATTCAATATTTATGGTACAGAGTAAAGTAAAATCAGAGAAAAAGATTAATCAACTGGTTGACATTTACAAGGAAGAGAAGAAGGTAGATCATGATAAGCAAGCAATAGCTGATATTATTTTCTACAAGGTTGGTGACCTATTTTATGTATCATAATATTTTCATTTATATTGTCCGTGCTTATAAGTAGTACAATCATCATCTTACTGATCGATTTTATAAGGATGAATTAAACTCAATCACATTTCTTAATATTTTATTAAAGTTTGATTTAAAATTCGATGAACCACCTAAATAGAAACAATATTTCCTTTACAAACCGATTTTATAACTGCTTAAATTTTTTTATGAATGCAGGCTATTATACACATCATCTTAAAAGATAATGATGAAGCAGCAAAGTGGTGGGAAGCATTTGCAAAAACACTATCTAAAGAGGCCCCACCTAAGAAAGAGACCCATTTCCCATGGAGTATGTGAGGTGTTATTATCAAGTTCAACAACATATTCATTTCCTTTCCATTCAACAACATCTTCAAATGTATTGTTTTGTCAAAAATAAAACTCTATAAATAGTTTATCCAATGCTAGTAGCATTTATTATTATCAATACGAGTGGAATTACTTATTGAATTTACGGTTCTTGTCTGCTTCATTATTTATAAGAATATGTTGTCCTTCTTGTATGTAAAGTGAAAATTTGGCTAATAATTTTCAATAAAGTTCCCAATTTTTTTTAGCAGAAACGCCAAAATATAATCCACGTCTCTTGACTAGGGAAGTCAATTTACATCTATATAAATCCTTAAAACTTTATTTATTTTATGGTTAACTTTTAATTTATTTTACTAAGTTCGTTAAAAATAATAATTTTGGTTTTTGTTGTTGGGTCTGCGCAAAAATCATGGGATCCGTGGCAGAGAACGAAGGAGTACATTTTTTTTCTTTCAATAAGTAATAATTTCATAAATTGGCACAAGGGGTGCACAAACCTAAGATAACACAAACATTCAAATTACAACCTTTTCAAACACTCAATAGGTGCTGTATATCAATCGAAAAATAGACATTTAAGATTTTGTTTACCTACAAACAACCATTTCCAAGTGAAAAATTT
Source organism: Lathyrus tuberosus (assembly GCA_022829125.1). Classification (NCBI taxonomy): domain Eukaryota; kingdom Viridiplantae; phylum Streptophyta; class Magnoliopsida; order Fabales; family Fabaceae; genus Lathyrus; species Lathyrus tuberosus. The sequence goes on from JALAZF010000026.1 coordinate 1,139,864, forward strand.
AATAGAGTTTAATTTGTCATTAATATTCTTGTGGATGTTATTAAAGGCGATTAAATTTCTATTTTTCCATAAAACCATACAGTCGCGGACCAAACAACACTGCCCCACAGATTACCAGTTGCAATTTTAGAGTCTCGAACAAAAGCTGTATAAGAATCTATGCAACTTCCCTCTCTTCTTATTTGGAGGCCAAATGTCCACACCTTCTTTGTGTATTCACATTCCATCAAAACATGTAAGCAGCTTTCATCACAACTCAAGCAGAGTTTGCAAAGCTGATTCCCCCACCCACCATAATATTCCTTCTAGCTAACTGATCCAATGTTGCAATCTGATCTCTAAAAATCCTCCACACAAAAAACTGCACTTTGGAGGGAGTACTTGCCTCCTATATCTTCTTTGAAGCTTCTATTATATCCTCCCCATTAACACCCTTTTCTACCAAACAACCATTCAAGAATAAAACACCATTTTTATCAGAGTAAAATTTCCATAAGGGCATCACATTTCGTCAAAAGACATCATAATCAAATCAAATGCTTCGCAGCGGAAAACTTCATTATCATTTATAACATCAAAGGTTTAAACAACTCAACACATCATAATATCATCAAATACAAGAACACTAAGGTTCGACTCAACGCCCCGACCCGATGTTACATATCAGAGAAAGACCCCCTATTCGACCAAAATAATCAAAAACACTTCAAGTAAGCTCTTCACGCGCCAAAAGCTAATCCTGATCATCTGCATGTTACCCACGTGGAGGCAACATTCAAACAGACAGGGTGAGTAATCACGAATCAATATATAAGATATAAACGAAAGGTAAAGCAGTAACATGAAAGATCATCAAGTCATCGACACGTCAAATACATCAATATAATGCAATGCAACCTCATAGACTCATGCATGTGGTACCAATTCGTCATAATTGATGGACACTGGGACATCACCCTCCAAAGATCCCCACCAATAGGATCGATTCTACACAAGAACCGGAGCACGTCATAAACCACTTCACATCCACGCAATGGGATGGAAGCCACAATAGACCGAAGTCTAACATCATCATCACTGGACCGAAGTCCTAACATCATCATCAAAATATGCTATGAATGCATGATGCACAACGTCACAATCATCATCGTCAATAAAGTCATCACGTGCATCATCATTCATAAAAATCTCATATTCGTCATACCGCCATTTATTCATCAAAACATCATGCCTCATCATCTTATCATCATCAACATAGCTCATGCTAATTCACATCAGTATTTAATCATCAAACATCGGGTATAAACAGCTCATAATCATCAATACACTCGTGGTAATTCATATCATCACTTAAATCATCAAACATCATATATAACAGCTCATAATCATCAATATACATCATGGTAATTCATATCATCAACATACATCACAAATCATCATAAATCACCATGTTATCACATCATTCACGGATCACCATCAATTCGCCATAAAACAACATCATTTCACATTCATCATAATTCGTCATATTCTAATCACTAAGCATCATTCTTACTCGTCACGATTTGTCACTAGATCTCACAATTCCTCATATTATAATCACCACATTAAAATTCCTGTTTTTTATCCCGTTCATCATCATTACTAGATTACTAATGTCATATTATCTCTTCATAGTCATACGTCTCAAAGGAACCACGTCACAAGCGAAATCGGGACAGAAATCGCAAGAACAGGAAATTCTGCCCACATCACTGCCCATACGCGTAAGGACCATCCTGTTACGCGTATGGTTCAACCTTCACGCCACCCCGTAACGTACTGCACCCTCCAATACGCGTATCAACAGAGAGGGTTTTCCTCTCAATTCTCCTTCATATCTCCCCTTACGGGTAATGGCTAGCCCATACGCGTAAGGCACTTCCCATACGCGTACCCCTTCCCATACGCATATGCCCTATTTTCTTTCAATTCCCATACGCGTATTAACACCCCATATGCGTATTACCCACAACCCCATACGTGCAAGCTACACGTACTAGCAGAGGGCCGTGTCAGCCCTTGGGGACGGGTGCGTACGCTACGCGTATCACCCTGAGAAGCCCCCTCATTACGCGTAATACTCGCCCCATTACGCGTATCACCAGCGACCATCCAAAAACTCTGATCTCGCATCTGAACACAAACTTCCTCATTCCAGCACCTTCGATCTACCAAAATCAGCCTCAAACTAGCTTCGATTCATCACAGATCTATGTTATTCATCCTACTTCATCATCTACATCAAGTATCCCTAATTACTAAGTCTGAATTTGATTATTATCAGGTTCAATTTACAGATCTGGTTACCCACAAATTGGTCACGACATCAACAATCGTTCCCACAGATTCAACATCAGATACAACAATTTACACAGAGCTCATCACAGAAATCGCACACATAAATTCACAAATTTTCATCACAGATCAACACGAAATCATCAGAAAACGAAAACACATAACTACCTCTACCTTAAACCCATATCAAACACATTAACCCGAATTACCCCCATACCTCGAATTTCCAGCAGAGATTCTTCATTTTCCGGGGTTCTACGGTTGATTCCTCAATCTAGCCTCCTTTCCTCAGCTCTCTAATCACTCCTTAGGTTTGCAAAAATACTGATCTCCAAATCCCTACTTCTCTTTTGTTAAATCTGTCTTTTGGGCCTTAACCATGATTTACCCATATTATCCTCACTTACCCTTTCAATATTACCGTCTTACCCTTAATGGTCTCCTAATTATTTAATTAACAATAATAATAATAATTTAAATAATATTCTAATTATTCAAATTTTTCAATATTATTATTAATAAAATAATCTAGTTTAATTACTACTTCCAAGACACCTCACAGTTCCCTTAACACAAGGCTACCCCACAACACCACACAAAGTCACCCAACGTCACGAAATCCACCAAAACACCGAATGATCATAATAATTCCATTAAATAAATATTATAATTATTTTTGGGGTGTTACAGTACTTGCCTCCCATATTTTCTTTGAAGCTTCTATTATATCCTCCCCATCAACAACTACCACCCTATCTTGTAACAGACTGTTATAATAGGACGAGACAGAAAACAAATTAGAGGAAAAAGAAGGCAATACAGGATCCCACTGAAACACATCTTCACTTTCATCATTAGGCCTAACCTTACTCAATAAATCCAACAATTCCTCCTTTTCCCTCTCCATAACAGACTCAATAGGAAAATCATGTAACTGCAAGTTCCAAACCCAATCCTCACCACACCACTCCCCCATATCAACTACTGATACAACAGGTGAGACAACAAAAAGAAATAAATAGGGGAACATTACCTTTAGCAGAACATCAATCCTCCATCTTCAGTGTCAAAATGCATTGTCCTTACCATTACCCAGAGAACATTTCAACTTCTCAACAAAAGAATCAGTACCAGATAATCTGTCATAGCTAACCACCTTCAAATCTCGCCACCAAATTGAATCAGTTTTCTTACCGTTGTTGCCGCCATTGTCTGTAATCGATAAACCAATACCATTCTTCGCATACTTATGCTCAATAATTCCCTTCTACACCATTCCTTTAACACTCAAACACCTCCATTTCCACTTAAGAAGATGATAAGTGTTGAAACACGAGACATCCTTGATCCCAATTCCACCTTTGTCTTTAGGCAAGCAAATCGATTTCCAGTCAACCCAGTGAATTTTCCTCTTGCACTCACCTCCACCCCAAAGAAAATTGCTTTGGATCCTTTGCAGAATTTTTATAACACCAGCAGGAGCTTTGTAAAAAGACAGAGCGTATAACGACGTAGCATTAAGAACCACATTGATCATTACAACTCTACCACCAAAAGACATGTTCTTTCCTTTCCAATCTGCTAACTTATTCCTTACGTTGTCAATCACGTCCTTCCACATATAGAACTTCCTCGGACTATCTCCAATGTACACCCCAAGAAACTTACACGGAAGCTTCAGAATGTCGTAATGGAGGAAATCTGCTGCAACCTCTAGGAAGTCAGAGCTAATGTTCACGCCTCCTATTATGCTTTTAAAGAAATTGACTTTGAGGCCCGATAATAATTCAAACCCACGAAGAACCGCTTTAATGCACAATAAATTACCCCAGCTTGCCTCCCCAATTAGAAGGGTGTCGTCTGCAAATTGGACCACTTTATAAGAAGTTTCAGAGTTAATCTTGAATCCCTTGTACAATTCACAATCTTCTGCTTTCTTCAACAGTTGGGTAAGGACTTCCATAACTAAAATAAAAAGAAATAGAGACAGAGGGTCTCCCTGACGAATGCCTTTGCTCACCTTAAAATCTCTTGTCGCACTCCCGTTAACCAGAACAGACATAGAACCCTTAAATACCAAAGACTCAATACACTTCATCCACCTTTCCCCAAAGTTTAACTTCTCCTGCAATAAACAAAGGAACTCCCAAGATACACAGTCATACGCTCTTTCAAAATCAATCTTCATCACCAAACACTCCCGTTTACACCTCTTCGCCAAATCTACAACTTGGTTTGCAACCAAAACACCGTCAAGGATGCACCTACCAGGCACAAAAGCCGACTATTCAGACGAAACTAAACTACCAACTACCTTCTTCAAACGGCTTGCCAAAATTTTTGATAGGATTTTCTAATAACAATTAACCAAACAAATAGGCCTATAATTCACCAGAAGTTGAGGATTCTTAACCTTCGCCACCAAAGTAATGAATGAGGTAGTAGCAACCTTAGTAAGGGCTGGTTTTCGAAAGAAATCTTTTACAAATCTAATGACATCAGATTTAACAATGTCCCAGTAACCTTGAAAGAAAGCAAACGTAAAACCGTCTGGCCCAGGACTCTTTCCTCCATTACACCTATAGACCCCTTCTTTAAACTCTTTCTCAGTTACATCAACGTCCAGATTGCATTTGTCAGCTTCAAACAACAACTTCAAACTCAAACCTGCAAAGGAAGGAAGGCTAGAAGAATCCTCTCTGAAATTACCTTCGAAGAAGCTACTCACCTCACTTTTAATTTCTTCCACATTCTCTACTCCCCCTAGGTGTGTTAACAAAACTGATATTATTTTTTCTACGCCTACTTTTCATTGCTTTATGGAAGTAACTAGAATTGCTATCCCTTTCTTTCAACCACAATTCTCTCGCATTCATCCTCAATAATCCTTCTTTCTGATTCAATATCTTCCAAATTATATTCGACGATGCTACTCTTTTGTCCACCAAGACATTAAAATTACGATGCAAATCTGATGGTGGTGGTAGAAGGGAAATTGAGGAATTCTACAGTTTCATTGAGAATTTGGATTGTGTGGACGTGCCTTGTGTGGGTGGCCTTTACACTTGGTTCAATAGATCTGGGAGTTCAATGAGTAGAATCGACAGGTTCTTACTCTCAGAAAGTTTGGTAGAAGATTGGAAGATCAAGGGTCATCAAATTGGGAGGAGGGACGTATCAAACCATTTCCCAATTTGGCTGAAGTCGTGTTCTTTGGATTGGAGCCCAAAACCTTTCAGGTTTAACAAGCGCAGGTTAAGTCATCCTGAGTTTCAGATTTTCGTTGCGTCGAAGTGGAATTCTTTCGTAGTTAAAGGGAGAGGGGACTTTGTTTTAAAAGAAAAATCGGGGAAACTTAAAGATTGCCTAAAGATTTGGAATAAAGAGGTCTTCGGTTTGTCAATGAAACTTATATTCAACACAGTACTCCTCCGCTTTCGCGTGCCCGATGTGTTACAATGCAAAATCCCTTTTGAAAAAAATCAATTTTTTTGAAAAGTTTCTTTTAGTAGAAAAACGTAATTTAAAGGTTTCGTCCGCTTTTACGTGACCGGTACCAGATTTTAAGGGAGTAAACACCCACTTTCGTGTGTCTGCTTATACTCTTAAAACCGTCTTTTTGAAAACCAAAATTTTCCAAATTAATTTAAAAGTGCTTTCGCTTTGCTTAAAATCAACTTTTGAATTTTTCTAAGTCAGATACAGGTTTCACTCTTTCGAGTTAAAATCGGCATCACAATGTTTCTTCTTTCGCAGGAAACTTTAATTATAAAACCATAAATTTTCAAACATAAAAACAATTCTCATTACAAAACATTAAATTTACAATTTATTAGAGCACCGTCGATATGACCGACCTCACATTCTGGACTCAGCTGTTTTAGGATGACATTAAAAACAGTAAAATTAAAGCATGTATTACTCATATTCATATTGCAATTAATAAATATTAAACTAGGCATGTACAACCAGTAGTGAAAGAAAAACAAAAGAATATGTAACGCGTATAATACATGCTGAATATAATAATAATCTACTCTAAATAGAGACTTTAATCTGGTACAGAAATGATGGAAATAAAATGATGGAAAATTATGCCAGTAAGATTAATGCAGCAGCAACACAATAATAGACAAATTTGCTCAAAACTTAATTCTAATGTTGCAATATTACTAGATGTGAGAAAATAATTGCTTACAAAGTGATTCTTTGACTAGTATACAACTTGAATGCTGAAAATAGAGTTCTAAGGATCTATTTATAGGCTACAATTCGTACTGGGTGTTGTAAAATCGTGTCTAAAGTAGTAGAGAGAAAATTGAAAGTGGAGAAATATGCTTTCTAAAAGTGGCGAAAAAATTTGAATTACAGGAGCATGACGGGCATCATGACCATAACGTTCCGCCTGCCATGTTGATGACGTTCGTCACATGGCTGACGAGCTGACCGTCACCTGGCTCAGGATATTCTTCTTTATTTTGTTGACTTTTAGTGACAAATTGACTTCTTTGGGGTGGTGACAACCATCATGACTGCAAAGCGCCCGTTATGACAGCAGAAACCATGCAATTTCTTCTCGCTTTCGTTGTTTGTCACCGTTTTGTCGCGCGCAAGCCTCCAACCATTAAATACTTGAAATTAGCATACACTACCATCATAATACTACAAAAATGCATAAAAATGACATAAAAATACATGCGAATCGAGTCAAAATATACGATATGTTTGTGTGTTATCAAACTTCCCCTCACTTAAACCGTTGCTTGTCTCCAAGCAACTTAGCTAGCATGTAAAAATAGTGAAGTCTCCAAGCAACTACTACAGATAACACTTTTTATGGCGAAACTTACACCTCGAACAATAAACAACCGAATATACAAGTTCTGAGAGCGCCATGTTTTATTTTAAAAAAATAATTAATCTTTTTTCTCAATTTTTACAAAAACCGACATAAATAATTGTCAGGGTTGGAGATTCGATTCTCAACTCCTACAATTTTATATTTTATTTAGAAACAAAAAATCACCTTTATGAATCTAAAAAGTATAGTGTTTTCTTTTATATATTAAGAATTAAAGGTAGTATATGATATTATTTTCATTTTCATTTTCATATTCATATTCATATGCTAAATTCTTTTTATGAATGCAGGCTCTTATATACTACTGAAGCAGCAAAGTGATGGGAAGCATTTGCAAAAACACTATCTAAATAGGCCTATTTCCAATGAGGTGTTATTATCAAGTTCAACTACATATTCATTTCCATTCCATTCAACATCATCTTGAAAAATAGCTTTGTCAAAAATAAAATTCTATAAATAGTTTATTCAATGCTAGCATTTGTTATTATCAATACGAGTATAATAACTTAATGAATTTACGACTCTTATCTACTACATCATTGTTTATGAGAATATGAGGCTGATTGTTTCAGCTTTTTTTTTTGTATTTTTTAAAATGGATTCTATAAAAACATTTTTTTAAATATTATAAGTTTTTTCTAAATTTGTTTTTTATAAATTAAAAGACTAATTTTGACATTCTATAACATTAATATACATTATTGAAGACCAAAACATAGTCAAAATCACAATTTTTTTTTAAAAGTTGTATTTCAAAAATGATTTTCATGAAAAGCTATTTGAAATAGCTTCAAAATTAAGTGATTTTTTGAAATTTTGATATCAAAAAAAAAATTCGATAAAATAATGAAATACATAAAATAACATTTTAATAATAACTATTCAAATCAAATTTTCATTTGAAACTTTTATACAAAATTTTTTTGTAAATTTTTTTTTACAAAATTATGTTACATTATAAAAATCATTTAAAAAAAAAAAAAACAAATGGGCCCTATATCGTCCATCTTGAATGTAAAGTGAAAATTTGGGTAATAATTTTCAATAAAGATTTCATTTATCTTTTAGGAATGAACCAGGTCTCTCGATTGGGAAAGTCAATTTGCATAAGTATGGATCCCCGCGACAATACTCATGAAAGTAGGCATGGCAAGAAAACCGAGACCCGCCCCGAAATTAGCGGGAAAAACCCGGTTTAACTGGGTGCGGGTGCGGGTAAAACCCATTTTTTTTACGGGTGCGGGGGCGGGGGATGCTACTACCCGCCCCGCACCCGGCCCCGGCCCCGCCCCGGTCTACCTTAATTTACTTTTATATCTTATTTTAATTATTTTATTATATATTTATTAAAGTTATTTTAATTTTTAAAAATAGTTTTACTAGAAAAACATGTTTATTAATTATTTTATGTTAAGAATGTTGCAAGTGTGAGTAGAGTAGTGTGGGTAATAGTCCCACATTGGTTAGAATTGTGGAGATTTGAGCATTTATAAGTGAGAGAACCCACCCACCTATTACCTTAGGGTTTTGGGTGGATATGTGGTGTGTCTCTCACAAAGGTGTTGCTCCAAATCAAATGAGGTTCCACAATGATCAATGCTCCCTAGTGAAAAAATCTCCCCTAACATATGATATCATGAGCCTTTGGTTCGAGAAAGGGACCGGCTTACTTGTATCGAAAGTATCCCACATGGGTAGGTGTCCCGGATGTGGTTGAGTGTCCCGTTGAAGAGTGTCAACGGCGGTACAAGTGTGTATGTGGAAGAAAGAGCTTTCACTTGAGGGGGAGCATTGTGAACTCACACTTGAGGGGGAGTGTTAAGAATGTTGCAAGTGTGAGTAGAGTAGTGTGGGTAATAGTCCCACATTGGTTAGAATTGTGGAGATTTGAGTATTTATAAGTGAGAGAACCCACCCACCTATTACCTTAGGGTTTTGGGTGGATATGTGGTGTGTCTCTCACAAAGGTGTTGCTCCAAATCAAATGAGGTTCCACAATGATCAATGCTCCCTAGTGAAAAAATCTCCCCTAACATTTTACTCTTTAAAAACATGTTTATTATTAAAATAATTAATTATTTAATTAAATTATTAATTTTTATTATTATAAAAAATATTTATTTAAAAAAAAAAAGTTTTGCAGGTAGGGGCGGGGAACCCGTTCCCCATTGGGGGCGGGTCTGAGTGGTAGTTTTTTACCCCCGACTGGGTGCGGGTGCGGGGGTGGGTCTATTTCAGGGTGGCGGATGCGGGTGCGGGGCTGCTCAAACCCGCCCCCGACCCGCCCCGTTGTCATGTCTACATGAAAGGTTTTGCAGTAATGTTTTAAAATTTTATTTATTTTATGGTTAAATTTTAATTTATTTTACTAAGTTGATTAAAAATAATATGATTTTGATTATTTCCTTATTGCTAATGGGGTCTTCGCGAAAATCCTGGAGTCCGCTGGAACAAAGAGGGATGAGTACTCTCTGCCCCATTAACATTCTTACCCTCGAATGCGATATTTAATCTCCTCCAAAGAGTTCTAAGTATGAAACCTAGAAACTTTTAAAATTACCAAGTTAAGAAAATCATAATTAAACACAAAGCATAGTGAAATGTTTTATACATGCATTAAAATCTCTTTCAACTAAAGGATGAGAAAGTGAATTTGCTTGATCATGATTTGTCTCACTTGCGAGACACTCAACCGGGGCCACTAGACGAGTGCAAAAGCATTTTTATGAGGTTTTGGTTTTGCCTCGGCAGTTAAGCTTAAGCTTGAGGCGCCTTAATAGTAAGCATGATGCAGATAGTCTCAATTTCTAAATTAAATATAAGATTTATTTTTATTTTATTTTGCTTAATAATGTGAGACCAAAAGAGAGAAGATTTAGGAATCAAAGATAAAGGTTGAGTGCTTTTCAGCATATATTCATTGGATTGATAAATAAATTACAGACACTTTAATAGTGAGGTTGTATTATAGGAAAGATATAATCTTTCTCTCTTATTTTTCTCTTAAAACATTCTTGTGGTTGAGTGAAAAGAGTAAGAGATAGAAATTTGAAATTATTTTTTGGAGAACATGAAAATCTAGAAATTTGAAATCATAGCGGATCAAAGAACTACTATCTTTTCTAGATATAGATCCGTTTGGATCAAAATAGGTAAATAAATATCAACGTGTTTATTCCTCTTATTATTATTATTATTATTTGAAATATTTTAGTAGTCGGTTGTCATTGTCATTTCCTCCATTATTTTGGTCTTGTTGGTTAGAACAAGGTTTCGAATTTCGAACAAGTGGAACCCATAATGAAATAATATGATCAAGTCTTTCAAGCGAGTCCTACAAATACTAAATGGAACATTGATAATTTTTCTAGAGACAATGGTTTTAGGTTGTGAAAGATGAAACTGCAAACAATTTTAATTCAATAAAAGTGTGAGAATACATTAAACAATGAAGCAATGATGCCAAAGATCCTAACACAAGAAAACAAGACATAGATTATGTATAAGGTAAGGAGTGTCATTATTATATGTCTTGAAGATAAAGTGTTAAAAGAGAAGTTGCAACAAAAAATACCACGATAGAAATGAATGTGAAACTTGAATCACTGTATGTGACCAATTTGTTGGCTTATATGCTGAACTTGAAATATCAACTCTACTTATTTATGATGGTAAGAGTCAAATTCATTGTGGGAGAGTTGTCATGTTTTAACAAAATAACGAGGAAGAAATATAAGTCAAGGTCAAAGTCAAGAGGTGAAGACAAGCCAAATATAAGTTGGTTGGGATAATTAGTTTAGGCTGAATAAGGAAAGGCTTATGACAAAGTATGTTTTGCATTAAAGCCCGACTAAGGACAAAAAGCAGGATAACCGCCAAAAGCGAGTGTGGGCACCCGAAGTGGCGTGGTTGCTCGAGTGGTAACGGCTACTCCCCTGCCAGAATTGGAGTCTCCCACTCACGACCTACCTCATTGGTCCCATGGATATAATAGTCAAAGGGTATCAAGGAGGGAAAAAACTGTCCCCCACGATCTGGGGAGAGAGAGCCCCCTCTACCCCATATTCTCCATAATGGAGTTAGGGGTTCTAACCTTAATTGTGTCTGACATATGACTTCTCACACAAGAGGGGGGTGAATTGCGTGGTCCCGAAAAACATGGGTCTGAAAAACTTTGCAGATTAAAATTAGAGTTTAAAAACTTTTTAAATATTAAGCAACAGAAAGTAAATAGTAGAAAATAAATTGCGGAAATAAAGAGTTTAAGGAAAGAGAGAAACACCAAAAATTATACAAGTTCAGTCAAGAAACGACTTAGTCATGTTCCCAAGAATTGATCTTGAGAGTATCCAATAAAATTTGAGATCTTTTACTAGGTAATACTCACAAACCCCCTTATACAAGAAAAATGGTTGACTTCCAACCTACACAGTAAGACTTGGAATATTGCAATTTTACTATTCTCTTCCAAATGGTAGATCGAAGCGGTTAGACCTCTTTCTACAAACGGTAGATCAAAGTGGATAATCTTATTTCCACAAAAGGTAGATTGAATCGGCTAGTCTTCTTTCCATGAGAATCTTGGAGCGGTTAGCCTTCAATCTTCTAAACACACTTTGCAAGCTTTTACCATTGGCTGAGCTCACAAACCTTAAACCTTGGTTTTACACGGGCTAACCAATAACTTGAGAGATTTTAATACCTAGCCAATCTTGAAACTTATCCAAGTTTTTAATACCAGGCTAATCTTTAACCTAACCTTGGTTTTTACCATGGGCTAACCAAGAACCTGATGAAAGCTTTTAATACGAGCTAAACTTTTGAACCTAAACAGAGAATGAACCACACATTCCCCAAACCAAAGTTTTTTACACGTTTAGCTTCTAACCCACAAATAATTCCTAAATGAATAATATTCAACCAAGGTGTATACAAAAGATTTCCTTGGTGAATTTTATAATTTTACCCATCTAGAATTACAAATTATTCTCACTCACAAAAGAACTTTCTCACAGAAGCACTTCTGCTAAAGTATTAGTGAGAGAAAGTAAAGGAAAAGTTTTAGAGAGAGAAGTGTCTAAATAGAATTCATGATTGTTTAGAATGAGGGAAGGGACCTCTATTTATAAGCTAGAGGTTGCCCAAAAAGGAAATTGAAATTAATGCTTTTTAAGACAATCTAATAGATTAACACCTAATGCTAATTGATTAGATACTTCAAATATAATCGTTTGTAAGTTAAAAATAGGAAATAAAAGATACATTGCCATTTCAAATCATTAAGGTGCTATCCTAATCGTTTAGGATTCAATTTTGAACTGAGCAAATCGATTAGACAAATATCCTAATCGATTAAAAAAGACAAAACTTTGTCCACAACAATTATGACTACTCCCAATTCATTAGTCACAAATTCAAGATATTTTGAAGGTATTTTCTTGAGAAAAATCAGTTTGAAAAATATGTTTTCAGCATGTGTGTGCTTTAGCCATGTGCTTTTACAAGAACGCCTTTATGCTTTACAAAGTATTCTTTCATACTAATTAAGGTAGGGCTTTCTTGCACTTCAAGACTTTGTCAGATGCTTTCTTTAGTAGACACTTGCTTGAGTTCCCCTGAGATGAGACTTGAGCTTATATTACAATTGGTTGCCATAATCAGATAGTTAAGTCCATTTTTATCCGCTTAATCGTTATGCTTGACCTGTCAGAAGATCTTAGTTGACATCATCAATTAGTTGTCATCATCAAAAAAATTTGTCCTTGTTAAAGCATACCACTTGCAAAACAAGGTTCCACAAATTGAACCCATGATTCTATATAAATACCCCAAGACTCTGGGGTTAAAGACATTCACAATTTCTAGGAGAGAAGTACAAGGTCTCTCATAGTCATTATGTGAGAAGGTCCTTACTCTTTCACTATTGTGCTTTTAGCAAGTACAATTAGCGCCTACCACGAGGCTCAGGTAAAATTAATCTAGGCCGCACCTGTATTCACATAAGAAATGACCTCAACCACTGTCACACCCTAATTTTTGACCCTAAGATCCCCGCCTTGTTCTTTGCATAACATATAGTTTTGTCTGTTGGTTTCATTTGTGAGAGCAGGTACTGCTGCAGAAAGTTCAAGGTCTTGAAGGCTATGATGTGCGTGTTTGTGGAGGTTCCCTGGTCCTTGCAAGATGTGCATGGATTCCTGTGAGATTGTGCCCTTTCCCTTTCTGGTCCCTAAGCCACCACTAAGCCTTTTCTCCTCAGTTTTCCCCCCACAGAATACCCTCTGATATGGAATTTGGCACCCTAAAGACTGGTCACTGGTTATGTGGCCGTTATACTGCAAATTGGCATTTTCCCCCTATGTAAGCTCTGCAAGGTTAAGAAGGGTGTTGCTCTGTATTTTAAGTAAAGGTCCATCAAGGAAAGTTCGATTCAGAAGGAATTAGAAGTTTGGAATTCAGAGTACGAGTTCAAGCCACTCTCACTACGAAATTTCATTTCAAGCTACAAGGTGCACAAAGTTTTAAGGCTCTTCACAAAATGAAGGAAAATTCAAGAGTGTTCGAAAGCAAAATTCACAACAGGTGATTTGGATCCAAAGGTTTCTTCAAAATACACAAAGGTTCAAGGAAAAAATCTTAAATTACCTATGCTTCTAAAGTTCAATAGCAGACTTTTTCAAAAAAGAAGTGCATACAGTGGTAGATATCATTAAGCAAGATCAAATGGATCTATATTATCTTTACGACTTTGTTCTGTTGTGGGTATATCTCGTCATTCAAAATGTATTAATATCTCTAAGGCATACATGTTTGAACATCCACCCATAAAATTTGAAGACTAACAATGCGTAAAAGAGAATTCACATGAATCAAAAAGGGACTAATTTAAAATGGATTAATTCGAAATGGATTAAAATACAAGTTATTTATATCTCGGGTCACAATCAATTTTCAAAAGTTTCAGCTTCAAGATATTACAACAAAGGACATTACAAATAAGAAACAGTCAAAACAAAGTCCTCAGTTACCTCCTTGGTCCAATTGACGCCGAAGGTACTTAATTGTCCGTGCACGACACCATCCCAAAATTACGACGCCTTTTCAAGTGCAAAGGGCATATTTTTTGTGAAAACCACAAGACAAGCTAAAGCAAGTTCACATGAGGCGAGGCAAAAAGTAAAATCCGGAAGCTATATTAGTTGAAGAGCATGTTACTCTCCTTTCATCTCTATAGAAGCTAATCATCACTATATCAAGTGAAAGAGAAGCCTAACGTGGCTCCATGTCCCTCCATATTTGGCTTTGGGTTTTCCCTGCAAGTGAGAAGCACATTGGCAATTCAGTTGAAGTGAGGTCACCAACACAAGACTAAATATTCAAATGGAAATAGTATCAGGTATCATGGAAAGAATCAGAAGTTAAGGAAAGTTTCAATTCGTCAATCACAAGCCATCACCACAATCTCATGTGAAGAATCAACAACTCAAGACTTTCCAAAACCGGAATCGACAAGTGAATCCCCATCAAAATTGTTGAGAGAATTATTGTAATTGTTGAGAACTTACTTGGTTATCACTATAAAGCTGCCTGAGATAAAAGATTTAAAACTGTTCAGCCTTGTTTCACAAACCAAGAAGCAACCCTCCTTACTTCACGAGACGTATAACTGTCAAAGAAAAAATGACCAATCCGCTAATCAAGGCAATAATCAAGAGAGATCAGAGCTAGCAGTCGTCAAACACTTTCATAAAACATTCCCAAAACTGAATCACAACATTGTTCAGGACAGAACTACATGTAACTTTCCAATTAACATCATCCAAATGATTCAAAATTGAAAAAAGATTGACAATTGAAGTAAGATACTTAAGCTATAGGAAGACCAAGGGATGGATTACGAAATGAGAAGAACATTATGCCAGTAGCCGCAAAATTTGAATTGAATCGTAGACTAGCATTTACCGGGTTGTCTGTCGTTGAGGCCATTTGTCCGCTATCGAATTGTTACTGCAGCTGCAAATATACGAGCTGCTCTAAGGAAGTCAACCCTGAACTTGCCATGGCGACTTGTCGCTATGAACATCGCCCTTCATAGCCTTGTCAAGGATGTGAACTTCACGGATTATGGTTAGAAGTTTGCAACACCTGCGACGGAAATAATCCAAAAGCTGTTAGTATCATCCATACATACTTAATGTGTTCAAAACAAAGAAAATGTTAATCGCCAAGATGCAAAGTAAAGAGGGCAAGTCAGGTGCACTACTAGTAGTAGTCTCTTGATCAACAACCCGATCTCTCCTCTAATGCTCGAGGTTCTATTCCACTAAGGCAGCAGAAGGGGTTGCTCCTTTCGTATCCCACTCCGCGTTAGCATAACCTTGTCTTTCAATATATGATTGCATCAACTGGTCAAGACTTTTTCACGGAAACTACTACCAAGAAGCGGTGGAAATTTTGGTTGGGAGGACCTTCAAATCACGAAACTGCTCCAGCGGATGGCTTTGCGAAGCTGCCGTCAAAAGGAATAAGAAGTTCCAAAACCTACACAAGATAAAACAGATCAATGAGGAAAAAAATTTTCCAAATTGAAAATTCACGGTATTATGAGCAATCAAATGACAATCCAAGACATGATTAAATAAGTTGAGTTCTTTCTAAAACCGTTCACAAACATGTCAGGGCAATAATGAGCATCAATTCAATCATCATCAAAGCTCCCAACAACAACCGTAAATTCAAGTCTGAACATTAAAACACACCATCAATTTTCCATCAGACCAAATCAAAACATGTCCAGGACAAGAAATTACGGGCTATGTTAGTTTCCAAATCAGTTCCAAACATAATCAAGCAATTTCGAATTATTACCGTAACAGACCTCCAACATATCTACTTCAGAAAAGGGAAACATTTAGTGTCATTAACGACATGTTTTTCAAAATCTGAAGATTTTAAACATCTATATAAAGCCACATCAGTCAAGAAAAAGGGGACCGACAATCACAGTTCCTCAACCACACATACCAAACATTCATCATTCACAAACGTACCAGAAGTCCTTCAAATCTGACATACCATCATTCATCAAATCCTACAACAACAATTCAAACCTTACAACCAAAATTCACACAAAATAATTCACCAGTTCATATCATACACCATAATTCAAAACCAAAAAACCAGCCACTTCATTCAACATACACTCACGACCAATTCACAAATCATAACAATATTCAGAAATTAACAACAGAGCAAGAACCAATACACAAACAACACGCAGAACACACACGGTCAGAGAAAGAAGAAGAGAACTTATATGTGGACGGAGTTTTTCTTGAAGGTCTCGAGTGCTTCTCTTCACCTTTTTTTTACATGGCTAAAAATATAAATATAGAACTTTTTAACCCAAAAAATATAACTTCTTTTTTTAAGTTTAAAATACCACTTCTTTTTTAAAATATAACTAAAAAAAAGAATTAATTAATTGTTGTTAAAACCCTTTTTTTAATTAGTAAAACTTTCTTTTAATAATAAAAACTTTTTTTGAAATATTAAAATCAATCCTTTTGGTTAATAAGAAAAAAACCTTTAACAAATTTAGTCCCTTTTCTTTCTTCTTAAATTAATAATAACTTTTAATATAACAAATTTTAAAATAAAAATAATAATAACCCTTTTATGATTCTCCTTTTAAAATTATCAATTTCTTAATATATCATTCCTTATTGCAATCCCTTATCGTGCACTTAACCTTACGTTTGTGTGAAATAGGTTTAGAACCTTATTTTGATTGATATCATGCCTTATTTATGCATTTGTGTGTTTTACCATTGTATGCGATGTATGCTTGCTTTTGTGTGCTAAACCTTTCAAAAATAATAAAAATCTCGATCCAACGTCGAGCCATTTTCTACCTATGTAAGTCGACCGCCTTTGGGCATCGCTACCAACCTTTGGTCACTATGCACAAAATTAGCATCACTTCACTAGCACTCTCGTTTAATTATTTAATAATCGATTGCATTAATATCCAAGGGAAAATCCCATGCATGATAATCAATTATCGTGCATGGTGCATTGCATGTGCATTTCATACCTCCTTATAGGTTTTCATACCCTTTAAGATAAAATTGTCATAGACAACTTTAGGATAGACTTCCTAAGTTAGTCCCCCTTAAACTTTGATTTTATTAATCAAACTTTAGCTCACCTAATTCTCCACACAAGAGAATTAGATGTGAATCATCTCAAAGAAGGGACATACAATCCCATACCCCACAAATACAAATAATTCTAAAAAACTGTGGTGGTTTCTTAAGATGATGACTCATCTTTTCTCCTAAACTTTTAAAACAACCTTTAGTATCCCTTAGAGAGGAACTACAAGTGCTCTGATTCCGCTCCCGATAAGATATGTAGGCACAAGATGCGATATCTTGTCGAGCACACCTAGGTATAGAACTTTAGGTATTCCTACCCTTAAACCCTTAGCAAACATATACCATTAGTAGATAACAGTATTAAAACAAGAGGTTCCTGTAGAGTACTACAGATACCTAGGATGCTAACACCTTCCCTAGGTATAACCAACCCCCGAACCTTAGACTTTTAGCTTTGCATTTGCATTGCATACTGTGGGACATTCGATCTTTCTCCCTTCCCTTGGATAAATCAAAGACCGGTGGTGAATAAACGATTTGTGATTCAAGTTAATCAATAGCTTGATATCCAATTCTCACCGCGACAACCACCATTCTTGAGATGGTACAAACACGAGGCATCACCTTAATCAATAGTATCTTAAACAATCACCACCATACCATAGTGGAAATGCAAGCTGCTTTGGAAGAATTGTGCCACCAAAATCAAACTCTGGAGGATAACTTTGTAAACATCCAAAATCTCCAACAAGAGGTTGAGCTGCATGAGGAAATCAAAATCCTAGAACCCTAGCCTCCCTCTGACGAAATTTGGATGATCCCTGCCCCAGAAAACTTTAAACCCCTGCCGCTAATAAATTTTGATGGAAAGAGCGACCCTCAAAAGCATGTCGCCTCCATCAATACTAAGATGGGTTTCATTGGTGCCAATGATTCTTTAAAGTGCAAGTTACTCTCTAGTACCTTTAAGTACGCCCTGCTAAGGCGGTACATGAACTTACCTCTCATCCCGATCACTAGCTACTAGGACTTGGTTAAGAAGTTAATCCACCAAATTTATGCAAGCAATCACAAGAAAGTGTCAACCACGAGCCTTTTAATTGTCCACCAGGAGTCCTCTAAGTTGTTGAGGGAATAACTTGAGCCATTCCACGAACCCAACATTAAAGTTATACATAAGAACCAATAAATGTTCGTAGGGGAGTTCTAGAATGGCCTGAGGACTGGACACTTCAACGAGTCCCTTGCCAAGAGGACGAAAGGTTCCATGGTAGGAATCATGGCGTGGGAATACTGCTATATCAAGGGAGAATAGAGCAACACAGAGAAAAAAGTGAGGGACACCGATGAGCGTACATCTGGTGCCTCTGACATGTCTCAGCAACAACACAGGAGTAACTACACCTTGCCTGTAAGGGATCAAATGACTTTTAAACACAGTGGGAGGCCCTCTGAAAGTTTCACACCGTTCAACATCTGTCGGGTGTAGATATGGCAAGAAGTCTTCCAGAATAACGACATTCCACCATCATCCCCAAAATCAGACACCATGGGGTCTGATCCCACTAGATGGTGCAAGTGAATAAGGATATTGAGCGGCTCATTCAAGAGGCCTATATTAAGAAGTACATCAGGGGAAACCCACGCTAGTTGGGAGGCGGGTCAAAATCCCAAGGGTGAGAGCCAGCAGAAAGTCCTAAATCCATGAAGGGAAATGATTAGTGGGAAAGAGAAGAGAACAAGATAGTCCTTGACGCTCTCAATACCATAGTTGGGGGCATACCAGACCAGATGGCATTTCACTAATAACTATAATGTTGATCAGATTCTTTGGATAAATCACGATGTTATTTAGCTCACCTTTGAATCCTGCCATCCTGCATAACTCGTTGATAACACAAAAAATGACCAACGACCCTCTGCTTTACATCAACCATAGTCTTGATATTTTTCATCAATTAAACACCCCACATCAATGAGTTCTTAGTTCATTAGAGATAACTAACCAAAAGCTCATCTAAGAATAATCTCAAAAGTGTTTGACGTGGCTTCTATAGTAATCACAAAAAATGAGGCCCAAGCCTTTTGCATTGGGCGCAAATATTCCGTGTTAAACCTTGTTGGATTATGGCCATACTTTCTTATCTATCGATCACCCGAGAGACACAGCTAATCTTTGATTTATTGCCAATGATCATCCCCCGACATGTTTAATGAGATTCATCTTGTTTTAACCTCAAAAACATATTCATCTTGTTTGAACCTAAAAAACAATTAGAGATTGCAAATTCAACATCCTGTTAATATTATCACCACTATAATCAATATGTTTACCCTTGATAAACTAAACATACTGACCAGGGTCATAAGCATGAGCATTAGAATAGAACTCCAGAGATTATGCAGTTGCTCACCTTGATTATGTTATTTAGCTTCACCCATCCTCTTCACACCAACTCATAAAGAAACTCAGGAAACTCGTGTAAACTTTCTGTATCAAAACGTCATTCTTGAAAGCACATGAAGTCTTTCACAAACATGTACCTAAAAGCATGTTATTGTGAAAAGAAATTATCAGACACAAATAGAGTAACAACAACAACAACACTAGTGGAACCTGGAATTCTACTTCTTTTTGGAGCCATGGTTACACTGACAAATATATATATATATATATATATATATATATATATATATATAACACTAAAAACTAAAATAAGGGTTAAATCTGAAACGAATATGAGATGGTGATAATTTGAGAGAATAACGAATGAATAGGAGAATTATATGGAAAAATGACCTCCACATTCCTATTTATAGGTGCTGCATGAATTATATCGTGCCATGATGAAAGCCTACCGTGCCACGATTTTCCAACGGTACACTCCCAATAACCAGATTTCAAATGTTCACCTCCAACAATCTGATTTGACCACATCGCGTCACGATGCCTTTTTGGCGCGCCAAAATTTGACTTAAATTGTGCCACGACCTGTATAGATCGTGCCACAAAAATTCTAGTAGTCAACTCTTTTTTTCTTGGTTCAAAATCTTTCTTCTCTCAATTATTTTCTTTTCCACCTTTCTTCTTCACCCTTTCACCTAAAAAAAATTAAACATACACATATACTCAAATAAAATGAAACTTAAATGCAAAAAATTATTTTTAACATGATGATTTGCCTCCCATTAAGCCATTCTTTAACGTCATGAGCTTGAATATCAAGGTCTAAGTTCTAAGGTCTAATATTGGATCTCTTCATTAGCTTAAGGGGAAGCTTCCTTGCATGTATTAACTTCTCCTGAAAGCTTTATTCTTGATCCCGCCTTCCTGGTGTTCGCGCCTAGATTGCAGACCCTTTTTAGCTTAAGGCTCTTTACGTAACACTTTCTGGAAATTTCTTGATCTCCTTTGATAACTCATACCAGCCCGTCGGAGAGCGAGTACTTCATGCACAAATACAAAATGGACAAGGTTACGTTCAGCTAATTAAAATTTGACTTCCCTATAATCATATTATAAGAAGAGGATGCATCAATAACCAAATACCTGACATTAATTTCTTAGGCTTGCTTCTGCTCTACAAAGGTGGTCTTTAACGTGATGTAGCCTTTCACTTGCATCATCTCATCAGACAATCCAACTAAAAAGCCCTTAAAAGGCTTCCGATCATCTGTGTTAAGGCAGAGCCTCTCTAGTACATCCCAATATAGGATATCTATAGAACTTACTTGATCTAAGAGAACTATTTTGATATCCCAAACATTGCACCTAACGACAATGACCATGGGGTTATCATTGTGAGGGTGGATGCTAGTTGCGTCCTTCTTAGAGAAGGAAATTTCTGCTTCTGGCGTCCTCTACTCACCTTTGCCTCCCTCATTATAGAGGTTTTATACATTCAGAACTTAGCGAGCGTACTTTCTACGGGAGGAGTAGTCTCCTTGCCTCCGACAAATCCTCCTGCAATAATGTTGAGCATATGTTGCACAACTTTTTTATCCTCGCTTGTGGACACCTTTTTTTACTTATTTGTCCAGGGGCTTGTTGCGTCATCTCCCGCACGGGAGATAGGTTTATCGGATCCACGAGAAGAATCTCCCTTGACATACTTCTTGAGGTGTACCTCTTGGATCTGTCTCTTGATTTCTTTCTTGAGTTGGTAATAGTAGTCAATATGGTTACCATTAACTCTATGGAACTTACACCATATACGTAGTTCGAGACCTATCACGTCCATTTTTGGAACCGGAGTGTCATACCCTAAATTTTGACCACAAGATTTCACATAATTGTGCAAATCATCACCATAATATGGATGTAACTTCATGCCTCATCAATCCTCTCAAAGATTGTTGAGCACTCACCTCAACCAAAGATTAGAGTTTTAAGCCCTCTCAGAGCATCTAGGCTGAGGATCAATCAAGAATTGAAATGATCTTCAACTTGTCAAACCTCTCACACATCCATTAAGGATCAAGAGGTCTCCTATATCAAGAATCAAGCATAAGAATGCAACATTGCAAGTTGATCAAGCCTCATGATCATCAGTGTCACCAAATTAGGGTTTTGATCGACCAAGGCCTCTAGAGGGAAATCTTCATCTGGGCATGGGCCAATACTTCAAAACATAATTCAAGAAGCTCAAAGGGACCTAATGAGTCCAATCATGAGTTCAAAATAGCCTCAGGGGATGCATTCATAAAAAAATCAGGAATTAAGGTTTTCTTGACCTAATTCACCCCTAAGTTGACTTTTGGAGCAAGGCATGGGCTAAGACCTCAAGAAATGTCTTGAAAACCTCAAGTATCTTATGTTGATCCCCTCACAAGTTTGAATTGACACAACGAACTTGATTCATGAGCAATGCAAAGATTCAAGTTCATCTGGACCATAAACTAGGGTTTATAAAGAAAAAGTAAACCCTACCTTTGACTTTTGACCAAGACATGATCTCAAACCTTGGGACATGATTCAAGACACCCTAAAACACCTATGGAATCCACCAATTAGGTTTAATTTAGCCCATGGACTTGATTTCATAAAGGATCACAAAGTTTGAAATTCATCTGATAAAAAGTCAACTGTGATCAAAACCAAGTTTGACTTTTGAGATTTTTTAACAAACATGGCTTCTTTAAGCCAAGAAAAATGTCAACTTATGATTTGGATCATCATCCATCAAGAAAAATCAAGAAAATTAAGGTTAGTTGCAAAAGGGGCAACCTTAAGAAACTTAAAATTTCACTAAGTTATGAAAAAAAAGTGATTTATGCCCAACTTTGCAAGATCATAACTTGTGATCCAAGTAACCATTTTCTTCCATCCAAAGCTCAAATGATAGGTCTTGTTACATACTATAAATTTGTCAACTACACAAAATTCCAAATCTTCATGGATTTTATGTTATGGATTGATCAAAATCACAAAAATTAAGAAGTGAACTTTTTCTTGACACTTAGAAAAAATTTTAGGCAGAATCTGTCTCATGTTTTGCCCAACTTTGGAGGGATTTTTCATTATGATCCAAGATGAACCAGGACCAGATGTAAACATCAAAGTTGAAGTATGATATGTGGCTTTTTAAAAAGTACAAGAGCCTCCCATGATTCAATTTGAGCAAGAAGTTATAAGCCTCGCAAAATGACATTTTTCATCCTGGTTTTACAAGACAGATTTCATAACACAACTTGGTTTTGTCATTTTTATGACTTAGTAAGCCTTGTCACCATGCAAAACAAGTTTCTAAGATGCAATGCACCTGTTATTTGCAGAGGAATTATACCATAGAGCCTTGCAAGTCAAGACACTATCCCTTTGGCAAGTGGCATTCAAGTTTCAAAAACAAAAACTTCAATTTTGTCATGAAGCATTAAAAGGATGCATAGAGGTGGCATGTATCAGTCCATGACAGTCCATTTGAGTCAAGATTGGTTCAAAAATCAAAAGACCTAAAGCTACAAAGATCAGCTCAAGTCAATGGCTAAGAGGAGACTTGGTACCTTAACATTCAAGGCATGATACATGGGCATATCCATTGGATAATAGGGTGATCCAGCCTCTACTATAAACAAAGGTCATTTGTGACTGATTTCAACACACCAAAACAATACCAAAGCCTTGTTTTCTCAATTCTTTCCTCTTGCTCCAAATTTCAAGTTTCAAGGATCAAACTTGGAATTCTTAAAACCAGAGCTTGAATCACTCAAGAAATCATCCAAACACCTCACAAGTCATCCCTTGGAGGTGTTCAAACCTTCATCTTCAACTCACAACACCAAAATCAGAAAGTCAACAATCAAAACCTCAAATTTTGACTTTTCTGCATTTTTCAAGCCATGTCTTGATCCAACCACTTTCAAAGCCAAATGAAACCTCAAACACTCTCCAAATGTCACACCTAAGCTGTTCCAACAAGTGTCCCTCAACTGTAACACCAATTAAGGGAGTTACCATTTTGGTCACTTTTGCCACTTTTGCAAGAAAGAGCCAATTTCCATTCCAGAGCTTTCCAGTTGATTTTGATCATCCTAAAAGCTTCTAAGGGGTCTATCAAGAGTGTCTAAAGCATTGGATTACTTTTGGCACAAGCATCTTGAAAGATAGCAAGTGGAGCTTCAAGAGGTAAGTGCATAACAACTTGAACTTTATGAAATATGCATTGCTTTGATGTCCATTGATCATGAACATGTCATACATATCATATGTGTTATGTTTGAACCAATTTACCATGCTATTATTGCTTGTATGACGTTGTAGCATAGAACTTGCAAATTTTGACATATTTTGAAACCACTATCGGGTTTTAAAATGTAGGCATTTTTAGAAAATTCCAAAATCACCATTGGATTCCTCATGAAATTTTAGGTAGGATCCATCTTTATTTCATCCATTTTCATGGAGAAATGAAGAAGTTATGACCTTCTTGCAAGAGGTCAAAAATCTGGCCAACCTTGGGCAAGGGCCCGGCCATGGCGCCTTGGCCTGGCCTAAAAACATGCCACCCATATGTATTCATGGGGTGGTTTTGATACACGGATGTATCACCACCCCAGTGGTAGTAGCGTGTGTTTTCAAAGTGTGTTTGGCTAGAGGGCGTGGGTTCAACACCCACCCATGCCATTTTTCACTTTTTTGTCGTATTTTCATATTTTTTTGACATTTTTTATATTTATTTTTGTTAATCATTTTTAATTATTTGAAAATGATTTTTTGCACAAAAATCACTCACACATAAAAATATTTTTTTACCCAAAAAATCACAAAAATATTTTATTTGACATATTTTTAAATATTTTAAAGAAGTTTCTTTTAATTTGTTTTTAAACATTTTAAATAAATTCTTTCTCTTGATTTTTTAAAACCATTTGAATTTCAAACCATCATGTGAATAAAACATCTATTTTCAAACATTTATCAAAGTTCATAACATGTTTATTAAATATATTTGATATTTTTATATCATTTTTATTTAATTTTCTTTGAAAAATACATTTTAAAATAAAAGTAGGGTTTCTTCCTTGATTTTGAATCTTCAAACTTTCAACAAACATTTTTGGGCCTCTAATAAAGTGTAATACCCAACCCCTTTGTAAAAAAATAATTTCTTGGGCCTCTGTCATAGTATAAGTCCCTATACGATAACGGTGCATCATCTATTTTTCATCTGGGCCTATCCTTGAGTATAAGCCCCACTTTTCTTCCTTTCAATAAATATTTTGGGCCGCTAATAGAGTATAAGACTCAACCTCTATGTACATAAACAAATTTTGGGCCTCTGCTATAGTATAAGTCCCACAACGTCTTTCGGTATCGCAGTGCGGTCACTGTTTTCAAAATAAGTTATCTAGGCTTCTCCTTGAGTATAAGCCCCAATCTTTTGTATATAAACTTTGTTTTTAACAATAAACAACCTCCATGGGCCTCTCCTTGATTTGTAAGCCCCATACCTCTGTTTTCAAAATCATCTGTCTGTTTCAAATAACAACTACTTTCTCTTAATTCAAATTTAAATTCAAATTCAAAATTTTCTCAAAACTTTCTTCAATTTCTCAAAACCCTAATCATATAGTTGTAATCAATACAACCAATCACAATACACTTGGGCCTCTTTTCAGGGTGTAAGACCCAACATCTTTTCAATTCAATGCATGCTTGTTTATATACCTGTTAATTCACTTATGTGTATGTACTTTTGCATATCTGTTTAAGTTTCCCAGCAGTAGGGTCATATTCAGTTCCCACTTAGGATAAAATAGTAAGATACTTATAACTTAGTTCAAAAACTAGTTCCCTCATAGGAAACTTCCCCAATACAGTATGCCTCCTCTTGGGATTTATTCAATATGGAACAAAGAAAGGCATTATTCCCGGTGAAACTTTTCTTAAGACTTTCAGAACTTAGAAACATATAAAAGAAATTCATTTCCCCAGAGATGATTAATTCCCGGTGAAACCTCTTTTGAATTTCTTCAAACCTTGGAACTGTTCAACAAAGAAAGGATTATTCCCGGTGAAACCTTTCGTGAACTTTTCTTAGGCTTGGACCCACCAGGCTTCTTAGAAGTTCCCCACAACCTCCTCTTAGGCTTAGAACAAGGACCCAAAGGCTTCCTAAAAGTATAGGATAAAATTCAGTCATATTTACTAGTTCAATCCTTAGGAAAGTCAAAACTCTAGAACATCCAATCATTCAAGGGTTGATCTTCATCTCTAGAACCCTCAGCCTCCTCTTGGGCATCATACAAAGATCTCTCTCCAAATAGAGTCCATCTCTTCTTAAGAGACTTGGATAGTCTCAGCCTCCTATTGGGCTTCATACAAGTAGACTTGGAAAGTCTTACCCCTATAGCCTCCTCTTGGGCTTAGTACAAGGACCCACAGGCTTCCTAAAAAGCATAGGATAAATCCTGATCATTTTTACCAATACATCCATTCTCAGAAGAGTCAAAACCTCTAAGGTTTTTGAACTCATCTTTAAATCCCTCCAGACCCCTAACAAGGCTTAAATTTTATCTTAGAAATCCCCAGCCAGGGTCAGATTGACATCAACAAATCCTCAAAGGAATCAGAGCCTCATGGCATCTGATAAATCAACTCTGCTCAAATCACCAGCAAGAGCTAGTTTCCCATTGGATTCCCCAACACAGTTTAGACCTTCTCCTAGATTTCAACAATCCTCAGCAGGAGTTAGCCTCCTCTTAGGCTTCATATAAGGATTTTCCCAATCAACCTTAATCTTAGGCCTTGTACAAGGCAAACATCATACTCCCAGTTGAGTTAGTTTTCTATACTCAAACTTTTTAGCTTCATCATCTTGGGCTTCAAACAAGATACTCAAATAAAACCCTCCCCAATGGAGTTAGTTTCCTTTAGCTTCAACCTTTAAGAAGGATGATTACTAGTCTCAAGGCTTTCAGAGCAAAGCATGGAGAACTGTTATCTCTTCTAAAGATCAACATGGTTGAAGGGATCCTGCCTACGCTGATTCAGTTCTACGATCTGGTTTACCACTGTTTCACTTTCTCGGATTACCAGCTCGCACCAACACTGGAGGAATACTCCCACCTGATTGATTTACCTATCACTGATCGAGATCCATTTTCTGGACTGGAAGAAATTCTAAAAGAACAAACCATTGCAAGAGAAATTTCTTTGGATGAGTCAGAAGTCAGGACTCACATGACCACCAAAGGAGGAATCCAGGGTTTACCAGCTAAATTTCTGATGGAGAAAAGTATAGGAAATGTAACTGCTTTCGAAGATGTCTTTGTTCTGCTCACATACGGGTTATTCCTCTTTCCTAACATCGACAACTTCGTCGACACCAATGCTATTAAGATATTCTTGATTGGGAACCCCGTACTAACCTTGCTCGCAGATGCTTATTATTCTGTACACTTAAGGAATTTATACACAGGAGGGATGATCACATGCTATGTACCATTACTCTACAAATGGTTTATTTCCCACTTGCCCAAATTTGCTGCTTTTTGGGATCATAAGAGTAATCTGCGATGGTCGCAGAAGATTATGTCTCTTACCAATACAGACATAGATTGGTACAATCGGATTTACGAAGGGATACAAATCATCGACAGATGTGGAAATTTCCCTAATGTACCTCTCATTGGTACTAAAGGAGGGATCAACTATCATCCAATTCTAGCTCGCCGTCAACTTGGATACCCGATGAAGAATATCCCACATAATGCTCATCTGGAAGGTCGTTTTTTCAAGGAATGAGAAAATGACAGGGCACTAAAGAAAGAAATAGTGCATGCCTGGCAACATATTCACAGGAAAGGGAGAGACTCCCTAGGAAGACCAAATTGTTCCTCTTCAGAACCTTATCTCCACTTTGGGTGCAAGCCAGAGCTATCAAACTGAGGATGCCTTACCCTCATCAAGAAGTTTTTCCCTTAAAGGAATATGTTCTTTATTTCATGTTTGATGCGGAAAAACTCCAGGCCGCTCTCAACAAAGTTCAACGTGAGAAGAACTCTTGGAATAACAAATACCAGATTCTTAATTTGGAATGTACCAAGATTCAGGAACTGCTAAAGGAAAAGGATGATCTGATTGAGATATTAGAGCAGCATGCTATGGAAAGTCAGGAGGAACGAAGGAATTTGCTCACTCCTTTCACTTGGTAGAGAGTCGTCGACCCGACAACGGATGAAGAAGCCCAATAAAAGAAAAAAAAAAGTTCAGGAACCAGCATATGAGCTCTCCTCAGAGAGGACTCAGGATCCATAGGCCTAATTTTCCTTACATCACTTTATAAAATACTATACTTTTCTTTGTAAAATACTGCAATCTTTCAAGTTCAATAAAAGGTCTTCCCCCACTGTATGATATTTGCAATATAATTGTTAACGGTTCTTTTGAAAACAAAACAAAAAAACTATAAAAATATATCATTCTTTGCATATCATTCATCATTCTCACATAACACAACTTTGTCTTTGAGTCTCACATATGTGTCGCACTCTAGAGTCAAACTGTCTCATTCGTATAATACTCGGGCCAATCGACAAAAGAAAATGGATGATCTCAAGGAAGAGAACAGAGAGCTGAGAGAAGAAATCAACGCTCTGAAGAAGAGTTTGGAGAAATTCCACCACGACATGAAATCCCTGGCAGCAGCCCAGGAACAACAGCATCAAAGGACTATAATCTCGGAGAGTACGTCTACACCTGCGTTTGAGACACCTGGCAGTCATCCTCAGTACAACATGCCTAAAGGATTTCCCTGGGGCATGCCACACAACTTTATACCTGAAGGATACGTCCCACCGGTCACTGAAGACCCGAAAGTCGTAGCAGGAACAGCCAGACCTAAAGGTTACAAACTTCAGGGAAATGAAGACGCAATGATTACAGCAGAAACTCCTGAAGGTTACAAACTTTAGGTCACTGAAGCGCCAAGAGTCACCACAATAATGAGTATACCACAACCAGTGGTACACACTGTTCCAGAAGGACAGATTTCGCAAGCAATTTCTGGCGGAAACGAAGACGTGTACGAAACGATGAACGAGTTCCAAGAACAATTCTTGGAAATGCCGAAGGAACTACATGCCATTCGTGGTCAAGACTTATTTGGAAAGGACGCCGCTGACCTTTGTTTGGTCCCTAATGTAAAGATACCGCACAAATTCAAGGTGCCTGACTTTGAAAAATACAAAGGTAACTCTTGCCCTCAAAGTCATTTGGTGATGTACGCTCGAAAAATGTCTACCCAGAAAGACAATCAACAGCTACTAATCCATTACTTCCAAGACAGTTTAACCGGTGTCGCGCTAAAATGGTACATGGGTTTAAACTGCACCAAGATCAGTACTTTCAGAGATCTCGGGGCAGCCTTCGTTCAGCAGTATAAATACAACTTGGACATGGCACCAGATAGGGATCAACTCAGAGCAATGTCACAAATGGATAAAGAAACTTTCAAGGAATATGCTCAGAAATGGCGGGAAATTTCCACCCAGATCTGTCCCCCTCTCGAGGAAAAGGAAATGACAAAGATTTTCCTGAAAAAATTGAGCTCGTTTTATTATGACCGAATGGTTGCCAGTGCGCCCAGTGACTTCACTGAAATGGTGAACATGGGAGTACGCCTTGAAGAAGCAGTCCGAGAAGGACGATTGGTCAAAGATGTAGAACCATCTGATAGTACCAAGAGATACGGTAGTGCTTTCCAAAAGAAGAAAAAGCAAGATATCAGTAATATCTCTCTGGGAAAGCAAAGGCGAAGGTATCAACTGGTAGCCGCGGTAACTCCCGCTATCAACCTGACGCCAACTCCGACATATCAACCTCAGGTTGCTCAGAGCCAACCAAATCAACAACAGTATCAGCAAAGGCCGCAATAACCTTTTCAGCAGGCTCGCCCGCAGTACCATAACAACAATCTTACTACACGACCATCAAGATTCGACCCTATACCGATGTTGCACGTAGAAATATTTCCACTTCTACTGGCTAAGGGGCACGTTCAAACCAGGACTACTCTCGCAGTACCAGAAAATCCACCTTTTTGGTTCAAAGCAGATCAAACTTGCCCTTACCATCAAGGAGGATCGGGACATAACATTGAGAATTGTCTCAGCTCTAAGTCTGATGTACAGAAGCTTGTCAGGAACGGGGTTTTATCTTTCAAAGATACTAATCCAAAGGTTCAGACAAATCCATTACCGCAACATGAGAATACTACAGTGAATTTGATAGAAGGAGAACCTGGCAGTAATTATCAAATTCACAATGTACGCTAACTAGGAACCAACCTGGTAAAGATTCATTGCAAACAGAGCGGGTACGACCATGTGCCATCTCACAACTATCATCAGTGTGATGTTTGCTCTAAAGAAATCAAGGGTGTGCCATAGTACAAACAACTCTGCAAGAACAAATGGATCTGGGCTAGATTCAGGATCACAGGGTTCTTGAAGTAAACATGGCCCATGCATATGCCAACATTGTTCAGAACCACGACATCCGTGCAATGAACGTCAATCTAGTGGCTTTGCATTCAAGACAAAGTCAGTATTACAATCTGCCGCGACATGATTACATCACTTGTCCAATCTGTTCAACAGACAATCAGGGATTCTCTTTTGTACAAGAGGCCATCCAGTGTCAAATGGATCTCGGGTGGATCCAGGACTACCATGAAAGAAGTAATCATCAAGTCAATATGGTTCATATCTTTGACATATGCCTGATGAATACCAGTCTAGTGGAATTACATGCTAAGCAGGCCAGACTTAGTTTTCTGGCTTCACATGATTATCAAGACTGCAAAGAATGCTCCGAAAACGACCAAGGGTGTGCGCTTGTGCAAAGGACTTTTCAACATCTGTTGGACCACTGGTGGCTTCCAATCTACTTAGATGAAGACATACAACAGATTAGCATGACTGATGGGAATCCTGGTAGACATAAAAGTCGTGATGTCCGCTCAATAGAAACAAATCTAGTGAGGATGCACTCCATAAAAAGCGGATATGGTCGGGTACCTCCTCATAATTATGAACGCTGTAGAGTATGCTCGGAAAATAACTAAGGATGCTATCTAGTGCGAGCAACCCTTCAACAACAGTTAGACCGAAAGGAGATTCAACCATGCTTGAAATCTGAATCAATCAACATGATACAAGATTACCTCCCAGGTCAAAGAAAAAACCCTGTTGTAATCTCCAATCATGGAAAAACCAAGGATATTTGTGCCATAATTCCTCTACTCAATGAATCAAAAGTCTCTCTTGACAGTAGGAAAATTCCAAACTTAGAACTGATCGAGGTGGCCTACGACAGTCAAAAGACCCAAAAAGCCCCTGTGGTCATCTACTTGCCAGGTCCGATACCGTACAAATCAGAAAAGGTTATCCCGTAAAAGTACGGTGCAACGATCGTAGAAAATGGAAAAGAAACTCTGTTACCCTTTATTGTGAACATTGCCGACATCAGTCGAGTTACCCGGAGCTGTCGGATCTTCTACAGAGGAGTTGGAGAACCTACCAAAGAAAAGGAACCTCAAACAGAAGTTCAATAATTCGGTCAATCCAGCAATACAGAACCTGTAAAGAACAACGATGAGATGCTGAAGCTTATCCAGAAAAGCGAGTACAACATTGTGGACCAATTGTTGCAAACTCCGTATCGAATTTATGTATTCTCTCTCTTGCTTAGTTCAGAAGCTCACAGGGAAGCTCTACAGAAAGTCTTAGAGGAAGCCTTTGTGGAACAAGATGTGACAGTAGGACAATTTCACAGGATCATCTCCAACATCACTTTCTACAATAACTTAGGATTCAGTGGTGAAGAACTACCGGAAGAAGGCAAGAACCATAATATGGCACTTAACATCACAATCAACTACCAAGATGATGCTTTAGCCAGCGTACTGGTAGACACAAGTTCATCCTTAAATGTCATGCCAAGGTCAACTTTGGTTCGACTTTCTTTTCAAGGAACTCTTATGAGAGGCAGTGAAATCATTGTCAAAGCCTTTGACGAATCTAGAAAAACAGTTATCGGCGAAGTCGATCTTCCCATAACCATTGGTCCTCACACTTTCCAAGTCACTTTCCAGGTCATGGACATCCGAGCAGCATACAACTATTTATTAGGAAGACCTTGGATTCACAAAGCTGGGGCAGTCACTTTGACACTTCACCAGAAGCTGAAGTTCGTCAAGAATGACAAATTAGTTACAGTATGTGGAGAGCAAGCCTTAATCGTGAGCAGCTTATCATTGTTCTCCTGTGTAGAACCAGAGGAGGTTGTTGGAACTATGTTCCAAGCACTCTCGGTGAGCAATGAAAATCAACAAGAAAGAGGGACGTGGATTTCCTCATACAAAGAAGCTCTCAAAGTGATTGGGAGTAATGACATAAAAGGATAGGGAAAAATTGTAATTCCTACTGATAACAAGACAAGAAAAGGTATTGGTTTCTCTCCGACCTGTACCCAGACTACAAAGAAGGACGAAAGTTTTCGTCCCATTCAGGATTTCTTCCACAACTGAGGTTTCCTCCACCTAGTATCTCAAGAAGTCCACACCATCAATGAGAACGACTTTTCCGATACGGATGAAGAGTGGAAGTCTTATCTCAATGATGACAGTTATATGTCTCAGGGAGAAGCGCATATGCCATTCTGTTTTCCAAAGCAGAGCCCGAGATATATACCAAGATTAGACGGCAGAATGATCTATAGAGATTGTAATCCTGAAGGATGCCGCGCTCCACCCAACTCATTAGAGGAAGAACATCTAATGAAAGACAACTTTGACTATGATTATTATGATCCCCTGGATGACTTGCCTATCTGGAAGCCATACACGGAAGACTTAGGGCAAAAGAGTCAGCCATACAATGCCTATCAACTAAGTAATCTTGAAAAGAATACCCATGTTCCCACAAAGTCATGGAATCATTACTCAGGACATTCCGAAAATGTCCGACACCATGGTGATGAATTTGCAAAGATTGCAGGACAAGAATTCATTAACTATGCATTTCCTGAGGTTAACGTCATTGAGAAAGATGTCTCCTCTATTCCCACAAAAACCTGGGATACCTTTGGACAGCCAAGCGGCAAGTACGAGTTTCTAGTCAAATACACTGCTCCCGAAAGCTCTCACATCAGATACGAGGACATCCAGCCAACTGGATGGGGAGATCCTCTTGAGAGTGAAAATGTCATGGAAGATGCGATAGAAGAGTCCTCTTATGATAACTCTGCATGGGAAGAAGACTCAAATGATCCTACTCCACTAGAAATCAGTGCCATTTCTGAAGACAAACCAAGAAGGGAAGAACCATACTTTGTGATTCATAGAGGAGTTCGTCGTCATTGGGTTGCAGTCGATGTCCCGAAAGTCGTTCATAAGTCGAAGTAAATACTGTCTTTGTTTTAACCTTTCACTTTGCCCGGATGAAATGGATGTTTTATAGGGCTCACTTTTCTGTAAATGTCTCTCTTTGCTTCGCCCAAAGTGACAAAGTTTTGTTTTATAGGGTTGTGTTTCAAGAATTGACAAATCATGAATAAATAATGTCATTTTAAATTCCTGCATTTTATTGCTGTTTTCACTTTTCGTTTTTTCCAGAAAATGATAATCCTAAAAATAACTCAAAATAAAAACAAGCATTTTCAGAAAATACACTGCACACACTCTTGCATTCTCTCTATATTTTCTAAAAAGGAATCACCACGTCATGCAGTTTGCTTATTTTAAACCCCATTGAAACATACAATCTAATGCCTTCTCACAACTTTGAATTCCCGGTATTTGAAGCCGAAGAAGAAGAGGACGAAGAAATTCCAGAAGAGATCTCCCGATTACTCAAACAAGAGGAAAGGTCTATTGAGCCTCATAAAGAGCCGTTGGAAACAATCAATTTGGGTTCAGAAGAAGAAAACAAAGAAGTTAAGATTAGAGCACCGATTAGTCCAACTGTCAAAAAAGGCTTGATAAAACTTCTCAAAGAATTTCCAGATGTGTTTGCTTGGTCTTACCAAGACATGCCAGGGTTGGATACCAGCATCGTGGAACATCACTTACCGCTAAAAACAGAATGTCCTCTAGTAAAACAAAGACCGAGAAGGACTCATCCAGATATGGCCATCAAAATCAAGGAGGAAGTGCAGAAACAAATCGACGCAGGTTTCCTCGCCACCTCAGAATATCTTCAATAGTTAGCCAACATAGTGCCAGTTCCGAAAAAAGACGAAAATGTCAGAATATGTGTAGACTACATGGATTTAAACAAGGCAAGTCCAAAGGATGACTTCCCCTTACCACACATGACATGCTGGTAGACAACACAACAAATTTCAAAGTCGTCTCCTTCGTGGATGGATTATCGGGCTATAATCAAATCAAAATGGTGCCGGAAGATATGGAGAAAACTTCATTCATCACCCCATGGGACACCTTTTATTACAAGGTAATGTCGTTCGGTCTGAAGAACGCAGAGGTAACCTATCAAAGGGCCATGACAACTCTGTTTCACGACATGATGCACAAAGAGATTGAAGTGTACGTCGATGACATGATTGCCAAATCTAAAACAAAAGAAAAGCATGTGACACACCTATCAAAGCTATTCTAGCGTCTGGGAAAATACAAACCCCGCTTGAATCCTAATAAGTGCACGTCCGGTGTTTGATGAGTGCAAAATGTACCTATTTTTGTATATAAGTTTTGTTGCACTTATCGATACTTTTTGTCTATATCGTTCGAATAAACCCCTATTTGTTTATAAATACGTTTACTTTACATTTTAGTGTATATATTGCGTATCGTGAAAATGTAATTGATTTTAATTGATTTTCTCTCATTTTTGCAGGTATTAAATCAAGGATATCTTGCCATATTCATAAAGAGCATTTAATAAGTTTTCCAGTGCTTCCGACCGTGCGTAAATCAGAGTTACGGTGTAGAAGTTGTGGTCCAAATAAGAGCTAGTTTGCTGTCATGTTCGCTATGCGAGTGTGCCAGCGAATGTTCGCTTTGTGAATGTCTGGCGAGTTCCCAGCGAAGGCTCCTAGAATTAGACAAGGGAGAAAAGGACCAAAGTTCGCTTTGCGAACTGTGCAGCGAGCATTCGCTTTGCGAATAAATCGTTCGCACTGCGAACTTATGGAATTTTGCAAAGGTGGTTTAGCATTTCAGAGGCACTTAAGTGCCACTTTTTGAGGCTCGCTTTTTGATTAAAACTTTCGCTTAGCGAACATGGCAGATTTTGTAATGTCTATAAGTTCATTTTTACCATTTTTTAGGTTATTGTTTTGGGGTATTTGTTTCCAATTCATCAAACCTTCATTCTTTGTAGTTTAGAGCTTAGAAAAGCATCAATGATGGTTGCAACTCGACGATTAGGGGCGGATGATTCTTGGATCGTGATTGACACTGCGAGAGATTTTGATTCCTCTTTTCTCTTCCCTTTGTAGTTTCCATTGTTGTGAGTTTGTATGTAAGTTTACCTTGATAGTATGTATATTCATTACTCATGGTGTTGTATAGAGCTCATGTTACAAATTAATGTTGGTGCCATGATTTCTTTATTTGGGTTTGAATTGTGGTAGACATATCCTCTTTGAATCCGGATTTAGGATGAACATCTATTATGTTCTAGACTCTAGAGATAGATTTAGGCTTACTATTTACTTGAGTATCGATTCTTAATGCTTCCGTGTGGTTGAGTTGCGTGAGACATCACCTCCTAGGCATACGATTGTTCTCTCAAATTTGCGTTAGACATAACCTTTGTTGTGAGCGATGCGTGATAATGTTGACGAGTGATTTTGGTTGCGTGCAACTGAGTAGTGAGTTTGAGTATTTGATAGGGTAGATGAAATGTAAACTCGAGAGTTCTCTACTCTCCAAAGAATGAATTCTTTTTTCTGTTCAATAGTTTTATTTCTCGCATTTACTTTTAAACCCATTTTAAACCCAAACTCATTAACATTGAGATTGTCGAACGACATTCTTTCCCTCGAACTGATCTCTGTGGACACGATAAATTCCCGAAAAAATACCTCCAAAATGTTTGTTGCTTTCCGCTTTACCGCCTCACCAAAATGGCGCCGTTGCCGGGGATTGGTTTTGATATTGAGTCGCATTGCGATAGTTTCTTTGTTTTTGAGTTTTGTATATATCGTATATATTGTCTATTTCCATTATGTTTGTTCAAGTGTTGTATACATTTTGTTCCCGTAACGTTTGTTTAAGTGTTTGGTTAGAGCACTTGCTTTTGGTTTGTGCGGTGAGGCATCACCATGGCATGAAGGAAGGAAGTTGCTATCTAAGCATTGTAAAGGCGTCGAGCTTACGACGTAAAACAAGCATGTTTTATTGTTTTTAGTTTCTAATGTTTTTGTGTGTTGTCTGGATGCAAATTTTGGTTGGCTAATTTGAGGATGCATTTTGTGATGTTCCAAGTTTGATCATTTCCCTTGCGGATGTATGGTAATGATATTGTTAAGTTTTGTACACGTCCAAGGTATGTGTTTATCGCTTTCTTGACTTTAGCATATTCATGATACTTAGGCATTTTACAAACTCCCATGCCATTCATTCTTTTGTATACTTGTTCTTGTGTGAATCACTTTAGTTCCCACCTTTTTGTGAGGTAGCTTTCCATTGTTCATATATGCGCGGAGTACCAATATTCTTGTTCTAACTGGATTTTATTATGCTTAATCTTTTGTTTGTGTTGATTATATGAAAGCATGAAAAGGATAAAGGCATTTTGTTTCATTAAGAGCACAACTACCTATCCAAATAGTCATTCACCTTGTGAACGTGTGATCATTTGTAACCCACTTGAGCCTTTGGTCATTATCCATGTTGTTTGAGTTTGATGCTTGTCTATGAGTGTCAAATTTACTTTTTGTATGGATTTTGTTTTTCTTGAACCCTCAACTTTGTGTTGTTGTCTGAATTTTTGCCTTGTCTTAGAATGTAGGGAGTATTCACATGATGATGTGGTTGAATTCAAGTTGGGGAGAGAATGGTTGTTTACTCATTGGTTGGTCTCCATGAGGTCGAAAAAGAAAAGAAAAAAGAGAAAAATATGAAAAAGAAAAGAAAAGAAAAATGTGAAAAAAAAAGAAAGAAAAAGAAAATCCTTGAGAAAGGAAACAAAAAGAGTTCAAATAATTGTGCTAAATAAGTATTGTGTTTTGTGTAACACTTGGGATTTTGGAAGACGTTTGATTACAATTTCGTGTTTGAGTCTTTGTGAGTTAATCACTCCCTTAGGTTTAGGCAAGTTTTTGTTTCAATTACCTCTAGAAATTGCCCCTTGTTTGTTTACCCGACCACGCTACAACCTTGAAAGTCCTTGTGATTCTTGCCTTTGTATGTTCAATATGATTTTTGGATGGTTGCATAATTTAGTCTATTGTTTGCATGATTGTTGTGTGAGTGATAAGTACCTTATTTTGTGTTTTTCATCTACCGATGATTGTTTTTGCTAGGTGTGATTCACATTTGGAACTTGTGTTGTTTTAGGATATTTGGCATGACTTTTGTATTTTTCATTTGTTTCATGACTATGTTGTCGTCGTAGTTTAGTGGTAAGTATTTACTTTGTGTGTACCGTTTTTCATTTGAACCATACATTTGTTTCCGTTTTTCAAAACATGTTGATTTGGGATTCTTTGGTTATTGCTTTTGTGTTTTTAAGTTTGCTTGATTCTTGTTTGCGGACAAACAAGTTTAAGTTGGGGAGACTGATGAGTGCAAAATGTACCTATTTTTTTATATAAGTTTTGTTGCACTTATCGATACTTTTTGTCTATATCGTTCGAATAAACCCCAATTTGTTTATAAATACGTTAACTTTACATTTTAGTGTATATATTGCATATCGTTTAAATGTCATTGAGTTTAATTGATTTTCTCTCATTTTTGCAGGTATTCAATCAAGGATATATTGCCATATTCATAAAAAGCATTTAATAAACTTTCCAGCGCTTCCGACCGTGCGTAAATCAGAGTTACGCTGCAGAAGTTGTGGTCCAAATAAGAGCTGGTTTACTGCCATGTTCGCTTTACGAGTGTGCCAGCGAATGTTCGCTTTGCGAATGCCTGGCGAGTTCCCAGTGAAGGCTCCCAGAATTAGACAGGGGAGAAAAGGACCAAAGTTCGCTTTGCGAACTGTGCAGTGAGCATTCGCTTTGCGAATAAATCGTTCGCACTGCGAACTTCTGGAATTTTGCAAAGGCGGTTTAGCATTTCAGAGGCACTTAAGTGCCACTTTTTGAGGCTGGCTTTACGAGTAAAACATTCGCTTAGCGAACTTGGAAGATTTTGTAATGTCTATAAGTTCATTTTTACCATTTTTTAGGTTATGTTTTGGGGATATTTGTTCCTAATTCACCAAACCTTCATTCTTTGTAGTTTAGAGCTTAGAAAAGCATCAATGGTGGTTGCAACTCGACGATTGGGGGCGGATGATTCTTGGATCGTGATTGACACTGCGAGAGATTTTGATTCCTCTTCTCTCTTCCCTTTGTATTTTCCATTGTTGTGAGTTTGTATGTAAGTTTACCTTGATAGTATGTATATTCATTACTCATGGTGTTGTATAAAGCTCATGTTACAAATTAATGTTGGTGCCATGATTTCTTTATTTGGGTTTGAGTTGCGGTAGACATATCCTCTTTGAATCCGGATTTAGGATTAACATCTTATATGTTCTAGACTCTAGAGATAGATTTAGGCTTAATATTCACTTTAGTATCAATTCTTAATGCTTCCGTGTGGTCGAGTTGCGTGAGACATCACCTCCGAGGCGATATGGTTGTTCTCTCAACTTTGCGTTAGACATAACCTTTGTTGTGAGCGATACGTGATAATGTTGACGAGTGATTTTGGTTGCGTGCAACTGAGTAGTGAGTTTGAGTATTTGATAGGGTAGATGAAATGTAAACTCGAGAGTTCTCTACTCTCCAAAGAATGAATTCTTTTTCTGTTCAATAGTTTTATTTCTCGCATTTACTTTTAAACCCAAACGCATTAACATTGAGATTGTCGAACGACATTCTTTCCCGTGAACCGATCTCTATGGACACGATAAATTCCCGGAAAAATACTTCCAATATGTTTGTTGCTTGCCGCTTTACCGCCTCAACAGTGTTCGCTCAGGAAAACTCTTAGGATTCATCATCAGCCAGAAAGGAATTGAGGTTGATCCTGACAAGGTCAAGGCCATTCAAGAATAGCCTTCGCCGAAGATTGAAAAATAGGTCAGAGGATTTTTGGGACGTCTGAATTATATCTCAAGGTTTATATCCCTCATGACCATAACATGCGTGCCGATCTTCAAACTACTCAGAAAGAACCAAAGTTGTGTATAGACAGAAGATTGCCAAAAAGCGTTCGACAGCATCAAAGAATATCTTCTGAATCCACCGATTCTGTCTCCTCCAGTTGAAGGAAGACCACTGATCATCTACTTAACAGTCTTGGAATACTCCATGGGTTATGTACTTGGCCAGCAAGACGAAACAAAAAGAAAAGAGTATGCCATTTACTACCTAAGCAAGAAATTCGCGGACTGTGAAAATCGATACACTATGTGTAGCGCGGTTCTTGTGGTTTCGAATCACTATCGCTTTGGTACTAAAGTTCGATTCATTTTTTATCCTATTGAAGCTATGAAGGGAAATAGATGTCTCCAACTAACCCTACTTGCAAACTGAGGTTAAACAGTCAAAACTGTTGGTTTACAGATGCGGCTTTAGTTCGTGGGCCTCTCTCTGCTTATTTTGTTCAGAACGAAATACCGTCACTGTTCATGGGGAATTTGTTGGGATACTGCGCTAGATTGGCTGGAGGTAGGGGACTTTGGGTTTTTTTTTCTTTGATTAGTGTGCTCGCTAAGATTCTTTTTCAATCTTATGCCTACGTATTCCCGGGATAGGGAAATCAGAGCGATCGTAGTTCCTCCTATTCTATGGGAGGAAATGGTGTTTTAGTGTCTTGTTCAAAGCCCAAGACATGAAGCTAAAGGTGGTTTATATCTTGTTAAAAGCCCAAGATGTGAAGCTGAAGGGTCTATTTGTATCTTGTTCAAAGCCCAAGATGTGAAGCTAAAAGGGTGTTGACTTTAGAGAGAATTTGTCATCTCTAAAGGGGTCTGTTTGTCACAATTGTTGGGTGACGGATTATAAAAGAGAATTACTTTAACTGGGATAATCCAGTAATGCCATAATTTCCTTTATAGGGGATTTTTAACCTGAAGGAGAAGACTTTAACTCAGTTTAGAGCAATGCCATCTTTCCTTAGGAATTTCTCATGCTAAAAGAGGGACACTGACGTGGATGTAAATAATCCAGAGGCTTGCCGCTTACAACAATTAGACGAGGGAAAAGGAGTTGTTGATGTTTGTATACTGTGACCAAAGCATGATTTGATGCTAAAAGGTTGATTGAATTAAACGGGGATTTCTTTATACAAAGCCTAAGAGGAGGCTATTGACCCAACAAGAGGATGCTTTTTTGTCTCATACGAAGCCCGAGATAGAGGCTAAAAGGGTTGACTCAACAAGAGAGTGTTTTTATACGTGTCTTGTATGAAGCCCAAGACGGAGGCTAAAAGGGTTTGACGCAACAAGAGAGTCTTTTATACTCACCAAGAGAGTGATTTGTATCTCGTACGAAGCCCGAGATAGAGGCTAAAAGTGGATCGACTTAACAAAAGAGTCTTTTTATACTCAACAAGAGAGTGTTTTGTATCTCGTACAAAGCCTGAGATGAGGGCTAAAAGAGGATTGACTCAACAAGAGAGTCTTTTATACTCAACAAGAGAGTGTTTTGTATCTCGTACAAATCCCGAGATAAAGGCTAAAAATGTTTGACTCAACAAGATAGTCTTTTATACTCAACAAGAAAGTGATTTTGTATCTCATACGAAGCCCGAGATGGAGGCTGAAAAGGTTTGACTCAACAAGAGAGTCTTTTACACTCAATAAGAGAGTGTTTTTGTATCTCGTACGAAGCCCGAGATAGAGGCTAAAAGTGTTTGACTCAACAAGAGAGTCTGAAAAGGTTAACTCCGCTGGGGAGAATCATTGTACAAAGCCCAAGAGGAGGCTAGGGTTACTGTTTCAGTTGGGTGACAGGTCCAGTATGTTGGTTAAAAAAGAAAATCAGTTCTTATATGGGTAATGTTGTACTCATGGATTTGATCTGAGGACCGGGATTATTTCCTGTTCTTTAAGGAAAAGGGGAATTCGAAGGGTATTGAGACTGCCCAAATCTACGGGTGTTTTTTCCTATTTTTGAAAGGAACTTGAGAATGTCTTCGAGACTCAAGGAAATTAGACTGTCCAAGTCTAGAGTTTTATCTTTTGTACTATGCTTAAGAGAGATTAAGAGACAGCACGTTCGCGGTAGAAAGATCTAGACTCTTTGAAAGACTGTTCTATTAAGATGACTAATTTCTGTTCCTATACCTTTAAGAGATTGTCGGGACAATTTGTACGAAGCCCAAGAGGAGGCTCTCTTCCCAGAGGAAGAATCATTATACGAAGCCTAAAAGGAGGCTGTGAAAACTTCTAAGAAGCCGACGGGTCCTTGTACAACGCCCAAGAGGAGGCGGGGATGGTTTTAGGAAGCCTGTGGGTCCTTGCACTAAGCCCAAGAGGAGGCTGATGAACAGTTCCAGAAGGGGTTTCACTTGGAACATTGGCCTTCTGTATATGAACTATTCAAGGGGGAGATTTCTTAGATCTAGTTATCTAAAATTGTTGTAAAAGAAAGTTCTCATGGTTTAGGTTATGTTGAAATATCCGGGAGAACGTCGGAGGTAAGGAGACGAGGTTTTGTCTAGTTCTAGACGTAGTTGCCGGGGAAACTCTAAATATCTATACTAGTATTACACAGTCAATATGAGTTTATGAAAGAAGACTTACAATGAAACAACCCCACAATACAGTTATATACATATGAAAGCGGTAAATGAAAGCGGGTAAACACTTATTCGGTTGTAGAGCTTCCATGCTGTTTTGTTAGTTGTTCAACAAAGAAAACCTTGATAACAATATTATATTCAAAATCAAAGGAGAAAGTGCTTTGAAAAGATTGTTGGGGCTTACAGCTCAAGGAGAGGCCCATGGTTTTATCAGTGATCGCACTGTCATTTTTTACAGGGACTTATACAAGTGACTGAGGCCCAAGAAAGGTTTTCTGTACAAGGGGATGGGTCTTACACTCTCTCAAGAGGCCCAAAATGATTGAAAGTGAACAAAGATGGGTCTTATAGCTCAAGGAGAAGCCCAATGGTTAATTTTGAAAAGGGCGACGATCGCGCCGAGGTTTTGAAAACAGGGGATTGGGTCTTACACTCTATTAGAGGCCCAAAATGGTTTTGAATGGGTCTTATAGCTCGAGGAGAGGCCCAGATGGTTTGTTTTAAACGGGCGATGATCGCGCCGAAC
The DNA here is from genome assembly GCA_022829125.1 of Lathyrus tuberosus. NCBI lineage: Eukaryota > Viridiplantae > Streptophyta > Magnoliopsida > Fabales > Fabaceae > Lathyrus > Lathyrus tuberosus. The sequence goes on from JALAZF010000026.1 coordinate 1,182,185, forward strand.
TTTTGAAATACAACGGGACTTATACAACATTTGAGGCCCAAAATAGGTTTGTATTTACAAAGGATTGGGTCTTACACTCTATTAGAGGCCCAAAATGTTTTTAAAAGGTTTGATGAGGGTTGAATTAATCAAAACCCTAATTTGTTTCCAAAATGTATTTTAATTGAATAAAAAATTCAATTAAAATAATCAAAATTGTTTAACATGTGGAAAACAAATTGTGATCTTGGATTAATGTTTCAAAAATCATGTTTTGACCTACAAAATGATTAGAAATCATTAAAATTTGCAAAATCAAGAAGGAAAAAATATTTTAAATGTCAAAAACAATTAAAATATTAATTCTTGACAAAAATATCAATTATATGAAATAAATAATATTTTTGGTATTTTTTGGTAAAATAAAATATTTTAACATTTTTGTGAATTATTAAAAAAAGAATCAACTCAAAATCATTAAAACTCATAGAGAAATTAATTTTTGAATCAATTAAATAAAATCACAAAATTCAAATATTCAAATATTTGAAAAAGGGCGCCAAGAACATGGCAAGAACACGCACCCTTCCTCTGTTTCTGCAGATTTGCATTTTCTATCCAATCTCACTGAATACTTGATTATATCATGCAATCTACATATCAATCTACTCGCTTCAACCTCACGATCATGTCTATGGTCTTTAATTTCATTTATTTTAAGCATGGAATAAGAAATTAAAGAGAAATCTCAAGAACCCTAAATTCTGCATGAAGGTTCAGAAATTCCATACACGATTCATACAAAGCAATTGATTGAGGGTAAACACTCTATGCATGATTATAAATATATGACCAAATTATTGTGCAGCAAAAAATGCATGGATCATAGAGTTAGAAGAGCTCATGCTCACCTCTTGCAGTTGGTGATCGTGTTTTGGGTTAGAGGTGTTACAGCTAGGTTTCAATGATCTGGATAGCTTCCCTAGGTGTCATGGAGTGTGTCTGGATGCTTGGAATGGATTGAAATGATCTGGAACTTGAGATGGTACCCCAACTGCAAATCTGTCAAAGGCTTGAGCAATTGGCTAGTGATTTTGTGATTTTGGTGTTCCAAATGTTATGTGAGTGTTTGGATCACTTCTATATGATGTTTATGAGGTGTGTGTGTGATTGGTTTGGTTGGAATTGCTCTCAAACTCAAAACCCGATAGTGACTTGCTTTGGAAGGCAAATTTGGAAGTGAGAAGGTGATTTTGAGGAAAACATCTATTTGATGGCTTTGGTGTACTCAAACTGAGCACAAATGAGCTCTATTTATAATAGAGCAAGTTTGTTTTGGGATCAATAGTGAATGGCAACTGCAGCAGAGGTTTGGCCAATGTTGATCAATGCAAATCCAAGTCTCCTCTAGCCATTGACTAGAGGTTAGGGAACAGAGCTGTGGTTCCCTAGTTGTTGGATCATTCTTGACTGAATTCAGTTGCAAATGTGTCAGTCCATGCCACCTTGGTGCATCCATTAAATGCTCCAATCCAAAATTAGAGTCTTGTCCCTCTTTTAGGGATTTCTAGGTTTGGCATGCTACTTCTTGTTCCAAAAACTTTGGAGGCTTGGATCAGTGTTTGTTCCCTTTAGATTTGATCCTCAAATGTGTCAAAAGTGATGACAAGGCTTGGAATTATCTGATTTTTCCAAATCAAGCAAAAGTGCAAAATTCTGCCTAGCCTTGGCAGTTTTCAGCAAGGCATATTGCCATTGTCATATCTCATGGCTCAAGTGGAATTTGATGGAGTTCTTGGCCATTTTGGAAAGCCCTCATATGATACAATAACTGTTTGATCATAATTAGTTTTGATACTTTTTGGATCCAAGTGAAAAATGCCCCTACATTTGGAAAAAAATGAAGGCAGATTCTGACTTAGTGAAAATTTCACTAAGTGTTGTAAAAAAGTGACATTTTCACTTTTTGTGATTTTGATCATTCCATAACTCAAAATCCATGATAAATTGGAATGAGGTGTAGTTGAAGCTTTTGTAGAGGGTAATGAGAGCTACAAATCCAGCTTTGGATGGGAAAAAATGGCCTTGTGGTTTAGGAGTTATGATCCTCCAAAATTGGTACCCTAGCCACTTTGTTCCATAACTTAGAAAAATTTCTAAGTTTTTTATGGTTACCCCTTTTTCAAGTTATCCCACTTTTCTTGATTTTTCTTTATGAATGATGATTCCAATCACACATTAACATCATTTTAGGGTTAAGGAACCATAATTGTGAAAAATCTAAAAAAGTCAAAGTTGACTTTTGTGCACAGTTGACTTTTTATCAGATGAATTCCAAACTGTGGGATCCTCTATGAAATCAAGTCCTTGACCTAAATCTAACTTGATGGATCGATTTCATAGGTGTTATAGGGTGTATTGAATCATGTCTTAGGATTTGGGAGCATGTCCTGGTCAAAAGTCAAAGATACAATTGACGTTTTCCACGTAACCCTAATTGTGGTTCTGATGAAATTAAAACTTGTTGCTCAAGCTTCTTGGCTCAATCCATTGTTACAAATGGACCAATGTGGTGTTTTAGGGACCCTCAAATCATCTCTTGAGGTCTTGGCTCATGATTTGTCCCAAAAGTCAAGTTAGGGGTGAATTAGGTCAAGAAACCCTAATTCCTTATTTTTTTTTATGAATGCATCCCCTGTGGCTAAATTGACTTGATGATTAGGTTCATGAGATCCCTTGGAGCATCATAGGTTATGCTTTGAAGCATTGGCTCATGCCCAGAGGAAAATTTCCATCTGGAGGCCCTGGTCGACCAAACCCTAATTTGGTGACACTGGCGATCATAAGGCTTGATCCACCTAGAAGGGAGAAGCCTTGTGCTTAATCCTTGAAGTGGGAGCCCTCTTGATCCTTTGTGGATGTTTGAGAGGCTAGACAAGTTGAAGATCATGTCATTTCTTGATAGATCCTTTGTCTAAGAGCTCTGAGAGGGCTTGAAACCCTAAGCCTGATTGTAGTGGATGCTCACCAATCTTTGGGGAGACTAATGGTTCATCCATATGGTGATGATGATTTGCACAATGATGGGAAATCTTAGTGGTCAAAATTTGGGGTATGACACTATGCTCGAGAAAACTTGTTGCGCTCTGGCTTGGGCAGCCAAACGTCTTCGCCCGTACATGATTTGTCACACTACTTGGTTAATCTCCGAAATGGATCCGATCAAGTACGTCTTTGAAAAGCCTGCTCTCACGGGAAGGATAGCCCGTTGGCAGATGTTGCTATCGGAATACGACATCGAATATCACGCTCAAAAAGCCGTTAAAGGAAGTATTTTAGCCGGTCATTTGGTTCATTAACCGATTAACGATCAGGAATCAGTCAAATTTGACTTCCCAGACGAAGATGTCATGTACCGCTACCCTGTGAAGGGCTAGAACCAGGTTTCCAATGGGGACTAATTTTCGACAGAGCTGTTAACACTTATGGAAACTGAATTGGGGCAATCATCGTAACACCTCAGGGCACCCATATTCCTTTCACTGCCAGATTGAAGTTCAAATGCATAAACAATGATGCCGAATACGAAGCTTGTATCATGGGTCTCGAAGAAGCAATTGACTTAAGGATAAAGAACTTGGATGTGTATGGAGACTCAGCCCTTGGTTATCAATCAGATTAAAGGAGAATAGAATACATACCAATCAGGATTGATTCCTTACAAAGACTACGCGAGAAGGTTGTCACCATTCTTCAACATAATCGCCTTTCATCATATCCCTCGTGAAGAAAATCACATGGCTGATGCATTAGCCACCTTATCCTCCATGATTAGTGTATGTCAATGGAATGATGTACCTAAAATTGACATAATGCGCCTTGAAAGGTCCGTTTACATCTTCACAATTGAAGCAGTCATAGATGACAAACCCTGGTATCATGATATTAGGTGCTTCCTTCAAAGACAAGAGTACCCAACTGGGGCATCCAGAAAAGATAGGAAGACCCTCAGAAGACTGGCTGGCAACTCCTTCCTGAATGGTGATACACTCTATAAGAGAAACTTCGACATGGTTTTGCTCAGATGCGTAGACAAACAAGAAGCAAACTTGCTGATAAAAGAAATTCATGAAGGCTCCTTTGGCACTCATGCCAATGGACACACAATGGAAAGAAAAATTCTGAGAGGAGGGTATTATTAGCAAACAATGGAATCCAATTGCTACAAGTACATGAGGAGGTGTCACAAGTGTCAGATATACGCTGACAAAATCCATGTACCACCAACACATCTCACAATTCTTTCTTCTCCATGGCCTTTTTTTTATATGGGGAATCAACATGATTGGCATGATTGAACCCAAGGATTCGAACGGACATCGGTTCATCCTGGTAGCCATTGACTACTTCACCAAGTGGGTCGAATCAGTGTCATACACCAATGTAACCCGACAAGTTGTGGTCCGATTTATCAAAAACTATCTCATCTGCCGTTATGGTGTTCCAAGCCAGATCATCACGGATAATGGATCCAACTTGAACAACAAGATGATGAAAGAGTTATGCGCTGAGTTCAAGATCGAACACCATAACTCATCTCCATACCGACCTAAAATGAATGGAGCTGTAGAAGCGGCTAACAAGAATATCAAGAAGATCATTCAGAAGATGGTTGTAACCTACAAAGACTGGCATGAGATGCTACCATTTTCTCTTCACGGTTATTGAACATCCGTCCGCACCTCAACAGGGGAAACCCCTTTCTCTCTAGTATATGGCATGGAAGCAGTGCTCCCCATAGAAGTAGAGATCCTATCAATAAGAGAATTGATGGAAGCCAAGCTAACAGAAGCTGAATGGTGTCAAAGCCGACACGTTGAACTAAACCTAAACGAAGAAAAGAGAATAACAGCTTTATGCCATGGCCAGTTGTATCAGCAAAGAATGAAGAAAGCGTTTGACAAAAATACCCAACCCCGTGTCTTCAGAAAATGAGACCTCGTGCTCAAGAGGATACAATCATTTCTCACTGATTCCAGGGGCAAATGGACTCCGAATTACGATGGCCCCTATGTTGTTAAGAATGCCTTTTTAGGCGGCGCCTTGAGACTCGCAACCATGGATGGAGAGGAGTTTACCTACCCCACGAATGTTGATGTAGTCAAGAAATACTTCGCCTAAATAAAAAAAAACGTCTCAGTGGATTGAAAACCCGAAAGGGCGGTCCAGGCAAAAATTAGAGACATAAACAATGATCATCCCGATGGATTGAAAACTCGAAAAGACAATCCAGGAAAAAGTTAGGGATACATGGCAAGTAACTATATCCGACAATATTGACTCCTCAAAGGTGTCATCTGTCAGGAAAACTTTAGTCAAGGCCACCTTCGACAGAAGCTCAGAATGTCCAGAATTAAAAGTTGGTGGGAAGATAGCGGTCGTTATGTTTCAATGTAGCCCCTTTCCCTTTAAATTACCATTTTCTAAACTTTGCAATACTCTATGGGATCATACACTTGGCTGATTACCATTCTATCAATAAAATTTGAGCCCTGATTCTTTTGTTTGCAACTCTTATTTATTCTGCTTTGCAAAATGACATGTTTATATGATTAACATTCTTGAAACAAAAACGAACTTACTTTGTTTTCAAAACTAAACTTTCAAATTTTCTTCTGCTTTTAAAATAAAGATGGCAATTCCTTTTGACTACTGAACACAAGAAGGAACATCGATGACTTCTCCGGAAGTGATTAAACCTCAAAATGCAGAATCAAAGTACTCCTTTTAACCAGTACACCCAGAATGAAGGATCAACTGTTTCAGATGTAATGTCCCATTTGACATCCCCGGTAGATGTGTTACCTCTGGGAACCGATAATTGGTCTCTTTTCCCCAGTAGGGTCTACCCCTCCTAAACAGGAAAGGATTGCTATCTTGAACCAATGAAGCTTTTTATCCCCCGCAGTGGCCAACGTGTTCATTCACCAGTCTGTATGTCGCGTCTGTTTTGTCAGTATAAACATACATACATCATGCATGATTGATTCATATTCATACATATGTTGCATTAATATCACTCTGGTCATTTTCGTCCGGAAATGTATCGTCTGAGCAATCTCTCCCCAGTTTAATTCTGGATTTGAGTCTGTCCTCGACCACTTTGATAACTTGGACCTCTGAAAGGCAAGAAGACATTCGATAGGCACCTTTGGAGCATCACTCTTCACCATTAAAGATGATATTTTTGCTTTCCCGGATTAAAGAAAATCCCCAGAGAAAACCTCTCAACCAAAGACTCTTGGCAATACGGCGGTTTCTCCCTAAAAAAATTGTTTTCAATGAAGTTATCAGCGCCTCAAAATTAGATTACATCACATGGCATTTCTCCGAAAAGGTCTCAAAGGAAAGTATAGTAACCTCACCAAACAAAAAGTTGTCTCTCAAGAGACTCGTTTTCCCCAGTAGGTCGACAAATGGCATCTCCCACAGAGAAGTTTGCACACCTCTACGGTTCAGGCAAATGGGTTTCCCCAGCAAGTCTGACATCAAATCGTTGTTCCATCAAATGGCATCTCGCCAGTAAAACTCGGCGAGAAGTTTGATGAAGATCGCTACAAATAGCGTTCCTTGTCAAGAAAAGAACTTGACAAGATGAAACTAAGACCAGTTCCATGGCTGAAGACCAGGATCGAGGGGAAGTTTATTTCAAAAGAAACTGAGACCAGTTCCGTGGCTAAAGACCAGGATCGGGGGAAAGTTTGTTTCAAAAGAAAACTGAGACTAGTTCCGTGGTTGAAGACCAGGATCAAGGGGAAGTTTTACCCTTTTCTAAGTTACATTACTTGGCAAAAGAAGATGGATGAACAAATCAACTACCATTCACAACCACAATCAAAATTTCGGGTATTCCGATATTTAATCCTCTTGTACCCTGGATGTCCGAATATCTTCGCCATTCACACCTTCGGGTCCAAGAAGATTAAATAGGGGCATCTGTCATACCCAAAATTTTGACCACAAGATTTCCCATCATTGTGAAAACCATCACCACAATATGTATGTACCATCATACCTCATCAATCTTCTCAAGGAATGTTGAACATTCACTACAACCAAGAATTAGGGTTTTGAGCCCTCTCAGAGCACTCAGACAAAGGATCAATCAAGAATTGACATGATCTTCAACTTTTATAGCCTCTCAAACATCCATAAAGGATCAAGAGGTCTCCCACATCAAGAATCAAGCACAAGGTTGCAAATTTCCAAGTGGATCAAGCCTTAAGGTTGCCAGTGTCACCAAATTAGGGTTTTGGTCGACTAAGGCCTCCAGATGAAAATTTTCATCTAGGCATGAGCCAATAATTCAAAACATGATTTAAGAAGTTCAAAGGGACCTTATGAGTCCAATCATCAAGTCAAAATAGCCTCAGGGGATGCATTCATCAAGAATCAGGAATTAGGGTTTCTTGACCTAATTCACCCCTAAGTTGACTTTTGGAGCAAGACATGAGCCAAGACCTCAAGAAGTGTTTTGAAGACCTCCCATACATCATATTGATACATTTATAAGATTGGATTGACCCAAAAAAACTTGGTTCATAAGCAGTACAAAGATTCAAATTCATCTGGGCCAATTAGGGTTTCTTGATGAAAAGTCAACTGTATCTTTGATTTTTGACCAAGACATGATCCCAAACTTTGGGACATGATTCAAGAAACCCTAAAACACCTATGGAATCCATCCATTAGGTTTGATTAGGTCAAGGACTTGATTTTATAGAGGATCAGACAGTTTGAAATTCATTTGACAAAAAGTCAACTGTGCCTAAAAACCAAGTTTGACTTTTTGAATTTCTTGACAAACAAGACTTCCCTAAGTAAAAAACAATGTTAATTCATGGTTTGGATCATCATCCATCAAGAAAAATCAAGAAAAGTGGGGTTACTTGCAAAAGGGGCAACCTTAAGAAACTTAAAATTTTCTAAGTTATTGAAGAAAAGTGATTTGGTACCAACTTTTCAAGGTCATAACTTCCAAACCACAAGGCCTTTTTCTTCCATCCAAAGCTCAAATTAAAGCTCTCATTAAATACTTCAAAATTGTCAACTACATCAGATTCCAAATCTCATGGATTTTGAGTTATGGATTGATCAAAATCACAAAAACATGAAAATGACCATTTTTCCAACACTTGGTGAAATTTTCAAGTCAGAATCTGTTTCACTTTTTCACCAACTTTGAGGCCATTTTTCATTATGATCCAAGATGTTTCAAGACCAAAGTTGGACATCAAAGTTAAATTAGGATATACAAGCTTTCCAAAGAGTCCAAGAACTCCCATTAATTCAACTTGAGCAAGGAGTTATGGACCTCACAACATGCCTTACTCAAACTGGTTTTCAAGGCAGATTTGGTGCATTTCTTGTACCACATAATTTCTATTTAAAATTTTGTCATCTTACAAGCTTTGTCATCTTCCAAAATCAGAAGGAATCTTGATGAATCACTTGATATTTTCAAACTTGGACCATTGAGTCAAGAATCCAAGCTTTTGGCATGTGATCATTCAAGTTTAAAATCCAAAACTTCAATTTTTGTCATTTGGCATTGATGTGGAACATAGAGATGTAATGAACCAAGCCATATCAGTCCAATTGAGTCAAGATTGACTCAAAATTCAGAAGACCTAAAGCTACCAAGACCAACTCAAGTCAATGGCTAAGAGAAGACTTGATACCTTGGCATTTAAGAAAGTGATACATGGGCATATCCATTGGATAATAGAGTGAACCAGTTGCCATTCACTATTCCTTCAAAAACAAACTTCCTCTACTATAAATAGAGATCATTTCTGATGTTTCAAACCACACCAAAACAATACCAAAGCCTTGTTTTCTCACTCTCCCTCTCTTAGTTCAATTTCAAGTCAAAATGGAGCAATTTGGGGATTCTTGAAACCAGAGCAAAAACCACTCAAATAAATATCCAAACACATCATAAACTGTCTATTGGAGGTGTTCAAACCTTCATTCTCATTGTACAACACCAAAATAAAAAAGTCAACCTCCAAAACCTCAAATTTTGTCTTTTCTGCATTTTTCAAGCCAGGTCTTGATTCAGTCACTTTCAAAACCAAACAAAACTTCAAATACACTCCGAATATCATCCTCAAACTGTCCCAACAAGTTTCCCTCAACTGTAACACCATTTGAGTGAGTTACTATTTTGGTCACTTTTGCCACTTTTGCAAGAAAGAGCCAGTTCTTGTTCCTGAGGTTTCCAGCTGGTTTTGATGCTCCTAAAAGCTTCTAAGGGATCTATCAAGAGTGTCTAAGGCATTAGATTACTTCTGGCACAATCATTTTGCAAGATAACACAAGGAGCTTCAAGAGGTAAGTGCATAACAACTTGAACTCTTTAAAATATGCATTGCTTTGATGTCCATTGATCATGAACATGTCATACATATCATATGTGTTGTGTTTGAACCAATTTACCATGCTATTGTTGCTTGTATGAAGAGATAACATAGAACTTGCAAATTTTGGCCTATTTTGGAACCACTATCGGGTTTTAAAATATAGGCATCTTTAGAAAATTCTGAGACCACCATTGGATTCCTCATGAAATTCTAGGTAGGATTCATCTAAATTTCATCCAATTTCATGGAGAAATAAGGGAGATATGATCCTTCTTACAAATCCCCCAAAACTTGATTTTTGCTTTGGCCTGACCTGAAAATAAGGCTACCCTTATGTATTCATGGGGTGGTTTTGATACACGGATATATCACCACCCCAGTGGTAGTAGTGCATATGTGTTTGGTTGGAGGGCGTGGGTTCAACACCCACCCAGACCATTTTTTGGTTCCCTCTCATTTTGCTATTTTTTTCTTATTTTTCATGATTTTCTTAATTAATCTCAAAATTAATTTCTCTCTCATTTTTTTTAATCATTTTTTATTAGTTCTTTTTTTAAAAAGTCACAAAAATGTTAAATTATTTTATTCTACAAAAAAATTAAATTTGTATTATTTATTTAATATATCTTGAACTTTTATAAATAATTTCATTTTTATTGTTTTTTTTTACATTTTTAAATGAAATTCTCACCTTGATTTTTCAAAACCAATTGGATTTCAAGCTTTCATGTGATTAAATATGATTTGTCAAAATATTTTTCAAAGCTTACATCTTATTTTTAAATATATTTGATATTATATATTTAATTTCCTTTGAAAATTATATTTTAAATTAAAATTAGGGTTTCTCCTAATTTTAATTTTTCAAACTTCTTTTCAAATCACTTTTGGGCCTCTTTGTAGAGTGTAAGTCCCATCCCTTTGTAAATAATTGATTTTGGGCCTCAGTCATTGTATAAGTCCCGATATGATTTTAAAAATCTCGGCACGATCGCCATTTTCTATACAATTTTCATCTGGGCCTCTCCTTGCGTTGTAAGCCCCATTTTTCTTCTTGTTCAATCACCTTTTTGGGCCTCTAATAGAGTGTAAGACCCAACCCTTTTTGTACAAAAACAATTTTGGGCCTCTACTGTAGTATAAGTCCCACAACGTCTGCCGGTATCGCAAGTGCGATCAATGTTATCAAATAAGTCATCTGAGTCTCTCCTTAAGCTATAAGCCCCAAACAAATCTTTTTTAACAACTTTCTTTTAATTCAAATTCAAATTCAATGTGTTTTCAAAACTTTTCTTCAATTTCTTAAAACCCTAAAAGAGGGAATGTAGTTGTAGTAAATACAACCGATCACATTATGCTTGGGCTTCTTCTCAGCAGGTAAGTCCCAACATCTTTTTAAGTGCTTATTTCTTATATATATATATATATATATCTGTCAATATATTTGTCTGTATATATATGCTTGTACATATCTTGCTTAGAGTTTCCCCAGCAGTTAGGTCTAGGTTTAGATCAAACTAGAGGTTACTTTACAACATCGTCAAAACTAGTTCCTCATAGGAAATTCCCTATACTGTCTTGCCTCCTCTTGGGCTTATACAATATGGAACAGAGAAAGGAATTATTCCCAGTGAAACTTTTCTCAAGACTGTCAAACTTAGAAATTATATATTTTGTACAAGAAATTCATTTCCCTAGAGAGGATTAATTCCCGGTGAAACCTCTTTTGAATTTCTTCAAACCTTAGAATTGTTCAGCAAAAAAAGGATTAATTCCCGGTGAATCCTTTCTTGGAATTTTCTTTGACTTAGACCCACAGGCTTCCTAAAAGTATCCCCACCCTCCTCTTGGGCTTAATACAAGGACCCACATGCTTCTTAGAAGTTCCTCAGCCTCCTCTTGGGCTTAGTACAAGGACCCAAAGGCCTCCTACAGGTATAGGACATAAATTAGTCATCTTTGCTAATTTCAATCCTTAGGAGAGTCAGAATTCCCAAACATCAAACCATTTTTGGGTTGATCTTCATCCCTTAAACCTTCAGCCTCCTCTTGGGCATCATACAAAGATCCCTCTCTACACTAAAGCCTACCACTTCTTGAGAGACTTGGACAGTCTCAGCCTCCTCTTGGGCTTTATACAAGTAGACTTGGAAAGTCTCATATCCTCTTGAATCTCTCATAGGGACCCTCAGTTTCCTTAAAAAACACAGGAAAAACCCTGATTATTTCATCAACATACTAATCTCCAGCAGAGTTAAAACCTCCATAGGTTTTCAAACTCAACTTTTAAACTCCTCTGAACCCCCAACAAGGTTTAAACCTTCACATTAAAAATCCCCAATCAGGGTTAACTTACCATCAACCAAGAGAATCAGAGCCTCTTAGCCTCTGATACCTTAACTCTTCCCTGATTCTCAGCAAGAGTAAAACCTTTGGATTTCCTCAATATAATTTGGACCTGCTCTTGGATTTCAATGATCCTCAGTAAGAGATAGCCTCCTCTTAGGCTTCATATAAGAATTTCCCCCAGTGGAGTCAGTTTCCTTCAGCCTCAATCTTGGGCTTTATACAAGACAGATAAAACACTCCCCAATGGAGTCAGTTTCCTTCAACCTCAATCTTGGACTTTGTACAAGACAAACATAAAACACCCCTAGTAGAGTCAACCTTTTAGCTTTAACCTTGGGCTTTGATCAAGGCACACAAAAATTAGTATCCCCTCAGATGAGACCATGAGTCCTCTCTGTAGGAGGATATTTCTCTATACATCACATCTCAAAACCGACAATCAAAACCTTTTTCCAGATAATTACTGTAAGTGGCACACTTGTTGATTCAAAATCCAAGCTGGAGTTGTCATACCCCAAATTTTGACCACCAAGATTCCCCATCATTATGTAAATCATCATCACATTATGGATGAACCATCATGCCTCACTAATCTCCTCAAAGAGGGGTGAGCATTCACCACAACTAAGAATTAGGGTTTTCATCCCTCTCTGAGCACTTAGACAAAGGATCAATCAAGAATTGACATGATCTTCAACTTGTCTAAACTCTCCAACACCCATAAGGGATCAAAAGGACTCCCACATCAAGAATCAGGCACAGGAGTGCAACATTCCAAGTGGATCAAGCCTCAAGATCGCCAGTGTCACCAAATTAGGGTTTTGGTCGACCAGGGCCTCCAGATGGAAATTTTCATATGGGCATAAGCCAATGCTTCAAAACATAACCTATGATACTCCAAGGGACCTCATGGACCCAATCATCAAGTTAATTTAACCTCAGGGGATGCATTTACCAAAAATCAGGAATTAGGGTTTCTTGACCTAATTCACCCCTAAGTTGACTTTTGGGACAAAACATGAGCCAAGATCTTAAGACATGATTTGGGGGTCTCTAATACACTACATTGATCCATTTGCAACAATGGATTAACCCAGGAAACTTGATTCACAAGTTTCATTTTCATCTGGACTACAATTAGGGTTTTGAGGGAAAAGTCAACTGTACCTTTAACTTTTGACCAAGACATGCTCCCAAACCTTGGGACATGATTCAATACACCCTATATCATCTATGGAGTCCATCCATTAGGTTTGATTTAGGTCAAGGACTTGATTTCACAAAGGATCGCACAGTTTGGATTTCGTCTGATAAAAAGTCAACTGTACAAAAAGTCAAAGTTTGACTTTTTGATTTTTTGGTAAACCAAGGTTCCTTAACCCTAAAACAATGTTAATGTGTGATTGGGATCATCATTCATCAAGAAAAATCAAGAAAAGTGAGTTAACTTGTAAAAGGGGTAACCATAAAAAACATAGAATTTTTCTAAGTTATGAAACAAAGTGGTTAGGGTACCAACTTCCAAGGATCATAACTTGAGATCCAATCAACCATTTTGGATGATCCAAAGATGGATTTGTAGCTCTCATGGCATACTTTAAAAGTGTCAACTACATCTCATTCCAATTCCTCATGGATTTTTAGTTATGGAGTGATCACAATGGCTGAAAACATGAAATGCCACTTTTTCCAACACTAACTAAAATTTTCACTGAGTCAAAATCTGCCTTACTTTTTCCAAAATGTATGGGCAGTTTTCACCTTGATCCAAGTCAAACTAGGTCTAGGGGTGGACATCAAAGTTAAAGTATGCCATGAGGGCTTTCCAACAAGTACCAGATAATCTCCAAATTCCATTTGAGCAAGGAGATACAACCCTTGAAACATGACATCATGAGCTGATTTTTTTCAAGACAGATTTGGCAGACTTTGTGCATTTTGCTCGATTTGTCCAAATTTGATAAATCCAAGCCTTGTCATAAATTTGGACACATCTGATGATCAAATCCAAGGGGGATGATCTGATCTCCAAGCCTCACAAGTCCATGAATCTACAAGTAGCATGCCAAACCTAAAAAAGCCTAAAAGATGCCAAATATCCAATTTTGTTTCCAAGAATTCAATGCATACACCAAGGTGGCATGAACAGAGCCTATTCCAAGTGAATGAGTCAAGGATAAGCTTTGAATCAAAGAACCATAGGCATGTGCCCCAACCTCTAGTCAATCGCTAGAGGAGACTTGAGATTCCTTTTGCATAACATTGGCCAAAGGCCTGCTGCAGCCTCTATTCACTATTGCTTGCAAAACAAGCTTGCTCTACTATAAATAGAGCTCATTTGTGCTCAGTTTGAGTACACCAAAGCAACCAAACTGATGCTTTCCTCAAAATCCCTCTCTTTAGGCCAAAATACCTTCTTTTGCAAGGGACCTCTGAGTTTTTGAGTTAGAGAGCAATTCCATCACAACTCATGATCCAAACACATCCAATATGTTATATCTAAGCTGTCCAAACTCTCATATGTGACCTGTAACACCAAAATCACAAAGTCCCATCTCAAAACCTCAAAATTGGACTTTTTTGCATTTTTCAAGCCATGTCTTGATTCAGTCACTTTCAAAACCAGATAAAACCTCAAACACACTCCAAATATCATCCTTGAACTATCCCAAATGGTTCCCCCACATCTGGAGCACCATTTGAGAGAGTTGCCATATTGGTCACTTTGCCCCTTTTGCAAGAAAGAGCTCAAACTTGTTCCTGAGGATTCCAGCTGGTTCTAACCATTCTAAAAGCTTCTAAGGGATCAATTGAGAGTGTCCAAAGCATCAAATTACTTCTGGCACAAGAAGCTTGGTAGATTGCACAATAAGCTCCAAGAGGTAAGTGCATCATCACTTGACCTTTCTAAAATATGCATTGCTTTGAAGTCCACTGATCATAAACATCTCATACATATTATATATGTTGTGTTTGAACCAATTTGCCATGTAATTCTTGCTTGTACCATGTGTTGGTATAGAAAATGCAATTATAGGCCTATTTCAAAAACACTATCGGGTTTTTTAATAGGGACCTCATCTGAAAAAACCACCACCACCATTGGATTCCTTGTGAAATTCTAGGCATGATAGACCTAAAATTTATCCCAATCCATGGAGAAATGATAAAGTTATGGCCTTTACGTTTTTGGTCCAAAACCTTGCCTTGGCCAAGCCTAAAACAAGGCATGCCTTATGGATTTCTAGGGTGGCTTTGATACACGGATGTATCACCACCCCAGTGGTAGAAGGCGCACACTGCAACCTTGAGGTCTGGGGTTCGAATCCCCCTCGCCCCAGACCCCTTTTTACCACTTTTTCCATTTTTTAAATATTTTTCATATTATTTTAAATGATTTGGAAAATTAATTTCTCTCTCACTTGTAATTATTTTTGATTGATTCTTTTTGCAAAAAATCACAAAAAATGTTCAAATATTTTATTCCACAAAAAAATCCAATTTATATTATTTATTTAATATAATTAGAATTTTTGTAATTAATTTCATATTGTGCAATCTATGAATAGCATTTCTTGTATAAAGCCCAAGAGGTAAGCTTTCATATGATTAAACTTGATTTTACAAAATATTTTCCAAAGTGTACAACTTGTTTTTGAATATAATTGATATTTTATCATTTATTATTTAAATTACCTTTGAAAAATACCATTTTTATTCAAAAAATTAGGGTTTCTTCCCGATTTTTAGTTTTCAAACACTCATGGGCCTCTAATAGAGTGTAAGACCCAACCCCTTTTGAAAACCAAAATAATTTGGGCCTCGGTCATCGTATAAGACCCACTGTGTTTTCAAACCTCGGCGCGATCACCGTTTTCAAACAGATAACCTTGGGCCTCTCCTTGAGTTGTAAGCCCCGTCACTTGTACAAAAATAACTCCATGGGCCTCTAATAGAGTGTAAGACCCAATCCCTTTGTAAATAAACCATTGTGGGCCTCACTTATTGCATAAGTCCCTCTGTACATTTTCAAAACAACGGCGCGATCGTCGCCTTTTTAGCAAAATCAGTTGGGCTTCTCCTTGAGCTATAAGACCCATCTTTATTCATTTTTCAAACTTTGTGGGTCTCTCCTTGAGTTGTAAGACCCATACCTTTGTACAGAAAACCTTTTGGGCCTCAGTCATTGCATAAGTCCCAGTACAATCTTATCAAAACAACTTCCCTTTTGATTTAGGTTCAAATATACAGTTGTTATCAAAACTTTCTTTAATTTCTTTGAACAACTAACAATACAGCATGGAAGCTTGCTCACCTGTAAGTTTTATCAGCTTTCATTTACTCGCTTATATATATATATATATATATATATATATATATATATATATATATATATATATATATATATATATATATATATATATATATATTGTGGGAAGCTGCACACTGTGAGTCTTCTTTCATTCTTTTAAATACATGTCAAATATATATAACTGTATTATGGGAAGCTGCACATGGTTAGTCTTCTTTCATACCCTTTTAAATACTTGTCATATATCAACTGTATATATACTAGTATAGTTATTTAGAGTTTTTCCCCGGCAACTAGGTCTAGAACTAGGTAAAGCCATGTTGGTCACTCTTTAAATACAATCAAAACTAGATCCCCATAGGATTTTCAAATACAGTCTTGCCTTCTCTTGGGCTTAAACAATATGGAATAAAGAGAAAGGCAGTATTCTTCATGAACTTTTTCTCAGGCTGTCACCCCTAGAAATTGTCAAAGAAACTCTACTCCCCGGAGTTGATCTATTCTCGGTGAATAACATCTCTTGAGTTTCTTCAAACCTCAGAATTTTCACTAAATGATCTATTCTCAATGAATAGCATTTCTTGAACTTTTCTTGGTTTGGGACCCATAGGCTTCCTAAAAGCATCCCCGCCTCCTCTTGGGCTTTATACAAGGACCCTTCGACTTCTTAGAAGTTCTCATGCCTTCTCTTGGGCGTAATACAAGGACCCTGAAGACCTTCTAAAGGTATAGGATAGAACTTAGTCATCCTTCATTAGAGCCGTCTTTCTAAAAAAGAGTCAAAACCTCAGACTAATTTTAGGGTTGATACTCATACCTTAAAGGAGTCGGCCTCCTCTTGGGCATCATACAAAAGATAAAACTCTTCCACACCGGTAGACTTGGACAGTCTAATCCTCTTGAGTCTCAAAGACATTCTCAAGTTCCCTCCAAACATAGGAAGAAACCCCAGATTTTGGATTAATCTCCAGCAGAGCTAAAACTTATGGGTTCTAAAACACATTCTCTCTCCTAAAAACCCCCATCCAGGGTCAGTCTATCACTAGTATAACACAATCTCAAATTAGAACCTCAAGGCATCTGATATCTCAACTCATCTGTAATCCTCAGCAAGAGTTGATTCCCCACTTGGACCTGCCTCGGGATCTCAATAACCCCCGGCAGAAGATAGCCTCCTCTTAGGCTTTGTATAATGATATTTCCTCAGCATAGTCAGCCTCCTCTTGGGCTGCGTACAATGATTCTCCCCAACGGAGGTAACCTTTTCAGACTCTCTTGTTGAGTCAATCACATTTTCAGACTCTCTTGTTGAGTCAATCACTGTTTCAGACTCTCTTGTTGAGTCAATCACGTTCCAGACTCTCTTGTTGAGTCACCCCTTTTATCCTCAATCCTGGGCTTTGTACAGGACAGATAAAAAGCACTCTCTTGTTAAGTCAAACCCTTTTTAGCCTCTATCTTGGGCTTTGTATGAGATATAAAATTTCATAACCTCCTCTTAAGCTTGGGACAAATAACTTCCTCAGCAGAGTCTTTTCCTCCCAACCTTGTTTTAGGCTTCGAGGAATAATTTCCCAAGCAGAGTCAAAATCGTTTCAGCCTCTATCTTAGGCTTTGTACGAGATACCTAAAATATCCTTAGCCGAGTCAGAAAAGTCTCTTTCAGCCTCAATCTTGGGCTTTGTACAAGACAGATAAAGATTTCTTTCCCGCAGCGTCAGTCTTCTTTTCAGCTTCTATCTTGGGCTTTGTACAAGATACATACAAACCTCCCCAGGGGAGTCAAAATCCTTTTAGCCTCAATCTTGGGCTTTGTACAAGACAGACAAAATATTTTCCCCATAAAAGTCAAACTTCCAGCCTCCTCTTAGGCTTTGTATAATGATATCCCTAAAGAGGCAGTCTCTTTTTAGCCTCAATCTTGTGCGTTGTACAAGACATATATAAACACTCTCTTGTTGAGTCGGTCATTCCCAGCCTCCTCTTAGGCTTTGTATAAGGACTTCCCCATTGGAGTCAATCAACCTCTTAGCCTCAACCCTGGGCTTTGATCAAGGCACACAAAAATCAACATACCCTCAGAGGAAATCAAAAGTCCCTCTATAGGAAGTCATTTCTCTGTTTATCATATGTCAAAACAGAAACTCCTTTTCCTTCATCTAATTGCTGTAAGCGGCAAGCCTCTGGATTATTTACATCCACACCACTGTCCCTCTTTTAGCATGAGAAATTCCTAAGGAAAGATGGCATTGCTCTACACTGAGTTAAAGTCTTCTCCTTCAGGTCAAAGATCCCCTATAAAGGAAATTATGGCATTGCTGGATTCACATATCCCAGTTAAAGTAATCCACCTTTATAATTAGTCACCCAACAGTTGTGATAAACAGACCAAATGTCTCCCTTTAGAGATGACAAGTTGTCTCTCAGTCAAACCTTTTAGCTTCAATCTTGGGCTTTGAACAAGACACAAATACTCAACCTTTCAGCCTCTGTCTTGGGCTTTGAATAAGACACCAAACATTATCTTTTTCCTCCCTTAGAATAGGAGGAACTACGATTGCTCTGATTTCCCTGTTTTGTTTAAACGGGAATACGTAGGCATAAGATTGTGAAATCTTAGTGAGCATACTAATCAAAAACCCTAGGTCCAGTACCTTCATACCAATCAATCCTTAGGTCAAGTACCTTACCAAAAACATCAACAAAAACTCACTCTCACTCATGCTTCCCAAGAAAATTTCCCAACCCATTAACAAATAAGCACTATCAATTACAAAGCGAAACCTAAGCTGATATCCTGTGGATAACCACATATAGGATGGGTAATTGACAACTATCCATTGTATAACCTGACCCCGGACCCCCAATCTCTTTTAAGCGTTTGTTCAGTTAAACATTCGTGTACAAGGTTAGTTTTAGATACCTTCCCTTTCCTTTCCAGCTTCATGGGATAAATAAGAAATCAGAAAGTAGCACCCCCTCCTACCATTGCGGTGAGGAAAACCCAGCGATAAGGTGGTCGCGTCACCGACAAAAATCACTCGCTACAAGAGTCCTTCTCTTATCCTGGATAAAATTCATCTTTCATCTAATAGCTGTAAGTGGCAAGCCTTTGGATACCTAAACATCCAAGCCAATGTCCTTCTCTTTGCATGAAAGATTCATAAGGAAAAAGTGGCATTGCTCTACACTGAGTTAAAGCTTTCCTCCTTCATGACATCACCCTTATAAAGGAAATTATGGTATTGCTGGGTTCACATATCCCAGTTAAAGTAATTTCCCTTATAATCAATTTCTCAACTTTTTTGATGAATAGGTGAGATATTATCCCTTTAGAGATGACAAATTCTCTCTCAGTCACCCTTTTAGTTTCAATCTTGGGCTTTGAACAAGACACAAATACTCAAACTGCTTCAATCTTGGGCTTTAAACAAGACACCAAACATTTTTCCTCCCATAGAATAGGAGGAACTACGATTGCTCTGATTTCCTAGTTTTCTTTATGGGAATACGTAGGCATAAGATTGCAAAATCTTAGCGAGCACACAAATCAAAAACTTTAGGTCCAGTACCTTCCTAAAAACAACGGAAAACCCGAAAACAACAAAAAAATTCTCTCAACACTCCTAAGGGAGAAAATTTCCAAAAACCACAGCAGATAAACACCAGAAAGCTCTTAAATCAACAGAGAAACATGTAATAAAAAGTCTATGGATAACCATATATACATTGGGTGTTAATAGCTTCCCTTTGTATAATCTGACCCCGAATCCCTAATCTCTCAGCATTTGTTAAAGAAAACATTTGCGTGCAAGGTTAGTTTTAGATATCTTCTCTTTCCTTTCCAGCTTCATAGGATAAATAAGAAATCAGAAAGTAGTACCCAATTCCAACCATTGTGGTAAGGTGGTCGCGTCACGGACAAAAATCGCACGCTACACACTGGACTTACTATCTGTATAGTACTCCAACTGAAGATCTTCAAACAATACTGCGCCACCAACTTGACAACAAGAACTCCAGATAACCAAAGAGAGAAATAAACTCTCATCCACCAAAAAGAAGGTAATCTTCCATAATCACCTTAAAACTTCTACCACATGCTCCAAGATAGAACTGAAATAGAACCTCCTTAATTCTTCATCCAACTACCCTTCTGCCCAAGAGTAATTAGTTCCAAGCTCCTTGCTTGAGTGCACAATACAAATCAACAAAATGCCACTGTTTAGTTCATCTTAACTTTTCTTGAGAGTTTCAAACAATCTTCTGATCCACCAATGAAACCTAATCTTCAAGTTACATGATCTACTTACTCCATAGCAAGCCATCTTGGATCCACCAAGCCTTAGACATGTAACATCTTCTCCTTCCACAGCTCCCGCAAACTGCATGAGATAGACCTTTTTGAAGCATTAATTCCATTTTTTCTGAGAAGATCAACTTATCTTACGATGATGCGCCACAACATCAACTAAGACCCTAAAGTTTCTGCTTGATGTCATGACATCCGATCAGACATCCAGCTGAGGAATTCAGCCCTTCCTTTTGCCACTTAGAATAACCTCCTCCCTATAATAGAATAAGAGTTCCATGTTCTCATAGACTTGATTCAAAACCATGTTTGAGTAGACGACCTCCATTCTGCTTAATCATATCACATGTATTCAATTCAAGCTCACACCTTGATGAATATCTGCTTCACAACTCCAAAGAACTCAAACGTGCCAAGTCTAATTCTTCAGAAGAGAAGCAGTCATAGACTACACCACAGTTATACCAAAGAATGCCATTTTCCTTAAGTAGAGCAGTCTGCAGAAAGTCAGAGATAACTTCCACTTATCCTTGACCTCCAAGATGAGCAAGATCACATGGTCCTATGTACCTAAATCAGAAATAAACTGATCCTAGAAATATTCATCAAGATTATGACGTTTTCTTCTTCATCTTCAACATCACCATTGTCTAGACCCGTTTCTTGCCAGGAAACTCTCCAGAGATCAGATGCTTCTACCACACCAAACTAATGCAGATTCTTAGGTCAACACCCAAGATAAATAGATCCAAAAGTGTATGCAGTACCCCTTCTATGATTCTGCACAAACCCAGACGAAGAGATGTTTCAACATCTTGATGAACATCAGTAATCTTGAACTTCACATACAAGGATAATCAATTGAATACTTGTGAGTATCATAAATAGCAATTGATCTTAAATCCTTGTTCAATAACCCTGCTTCACTGTTGAAGCCATACTCCAACAGATCCCTCCATGAACACTTATAAAGTATTCAATCTTTGCAAGTATCTTCCTTGACAAACAAAGTGTTGAGATACCAAGGCTGCCACCCTTGACTAAAGTAACTAAGATTCTCTCTGAATGAACCCTATTTACCTCAACAATTCTGAAATCTCTATTCAGATTTGATTCATCCTTAGGATTAAGAAATATGAATCCTTCCTTGCACTTTTGGATGGTGAAAATAAATCACCTCCACTTTTTTTAGGTTTATGTTTCACAGAAACACCTTCTAGTCAGAAGAGTAACTAGAAGACTCTAGATGCACGACTCAGAAGCCTTTATGAGTGGACTTGAGAGAATTATCAAGTATCTTTGACAACTTAGTGTCATACCCTAAATTTTGACCAGACATTTTTATTTTTTCTCATTTCATCTGTCTAAATTTTCATACTGCGTCGCCTACATATAATATCATATATTTTCTTCACGAATATTTTTTGAATTATTAGCCGGAATTAACGTGTTAAATTTCCAGGTATTTTTGGTCAAACTGAAAAGTCAACAGTGCAAAATGTCGGTATCCGGACAATTTTTAAAATCGCACTTTCAGACATCATTTTTTATTTATTTTTCGCGTACTTTAACCCGGTGTGCTTATATTAATTTTTTGACTTTCCGGTCATCATGTTTCTGATATGTCTGAGCCTTTTTAGCGGGTAAAATCAATTTCAAAATTTGACAAAACGGTGTATTTTTTCAATACATATATTTTTTTGTTGATCAATTTGGTGTGTTCATTTTATCTTTCCGGACGCTTCGATACCGAATTGTTTTATCGTTTTTTACCGATTTCCGTATCGACTTTAATTAATTAATTATTTTTATTATTAATCAGATTTTTAATAAACTTTATTTCTATTAGTTTTTTTATTATTATATTTGATTCCTTTATTTTTATTATAGTGTTGTTTTTACGATAATATAATATAATAGCACTTCACTAACATTTTCTTCTTCTCCACAGAACTAACTACACGCCCCCTAGGTATATTTCTCATCCTGCATATTTTCTTCACTTTGCTACCACTTTATAACACGTATAACTCCTTTAATATTGCCCATTTATTTCTTGTTTCTAGTGATTTAATAATTTTGTTTTCCTCTCCATATAGTACAAAGCTCTTGTTCACTTTCAACATTCTTCTAGTAACATTTTTTCACTTTCAACATAAGATTGCATTCTCATTCAAAGATCAATTCAAAGTCTTTCTTCTCTATCCAAAGTCTTGTTCATCCTTCTTCATTCAAGACATCAACGTATGACACCACTTAGATTACATAATGTGGCTTAGCTCATCAAACTTCTTAATCAAGTTGTTTCACTATAAATAGATGCCATTCATTTCACACAAAAACAATAAATCATACTTGTTTTCTCAATCTCACTCGCTGCATATTTTTCTTTTTTTTTACTCCATCTCCATACAACTTTTTTTCGTATACATATACTATATTTTCACAACACAACTTTCCAATATCTTCTCAATTCTTCACATACTGCAAAACTACAATACACAAACATAACTTTACACTTTACTACAAACCTACACATACTACACTTCCTGCAGTATTCAACCATGACACCATCTCCATCAATTTACAGCTTTTGGAACCAAAAAATTATTTCAACAAAATTGCAAATTCCTGCACAAATTCAGAACCACAATTCATATTGTAGGACCACAACAACAATCAAAATCAATTCAGAGAAAACTACAAAATTGCAGCAGCTCCATCCAAAAATCAAGTTCAACTGCTACTGTCAAAACAAAATTCAGCAATTCAAATCAATTGAAACGAAAATGAAATAGAACCAGAAAGAAGGAGAAGATCACTTACCTCAGAGCAAAATCGCCGCCGGAGAATTACGGTCGGATTTCACACGCACGCAGGGAGTATCGCTAGAACAACCAGCCGCAATCGCCAGAACGGAGGGGAATTCCCAGATTCAATCGATGAGGGAGGGAGTACCAGAACCGGAGACGCCATCGAAGTAAACCCGCGGCCAGAACAAAACGGAAACAGACGGAGGAACCGCGCCGGAAACAAACTAGAATCGCGACGGACGGGGGGAGTTTGCGACGGTGGGGAATCAGGTTTGTTGTGTTTCTCAGTCTTTTTTATTTATATATTTTATTAATCTTTTATTTTAAGTTTATAAAAGAAATAGAATTGGGCTGATATGAGCCCAATTTCTAATTACACCCATTTTTATTTTTAATACAACTTTAGTATTTTTTATTATTATAATTTTTAGTTTAGTTAATCTTGATTAAATATTCTAAAATATGTTAATAATTTCTAAGTTATTAAATTTGCTTTAATTAATTTGTAATTAATCATTTAATTGTTTAAATTGTTTTATTCAATTATTTGGTAATTTATTCTTAGGATTATTTTCAAGTAAAACTTTTGTAAATAATTAATTAAATGTTCAAGTTAGATTCTAACCACTTGATAAGACTTAGGGAATTTCTCTATGATCTCTGGTTTTCTCTGCTTTGTCTTTTACCTGACGCAGGAATTCTTATATGATACGTTGATGATCATTGGATACTCACTGGATGCTTAAAGCTTCATCAGATACCTTGGGGATCATTATCTAGCTTCTGGAAGCTTGAGAAGAGGCATTGAACCTTGCTCCAATAGGAAAGTTTTCTTGAACTCATTATCCATGTTTTTATTCACACGATGATTTTTCGTGTATATTTTATCTGTCACGATGCTTTGTGGTGTATATATTTTATTACATGATGTTTTTCCATGTATGTATATCTCTGATTCCATGATGCTTTGCCGTGAATGTCTGTTATTTTATCACGATGTTCTGCCGTGTACCTCTGTTTTTATCCACGATGCTTTGCCGTGTATATATTTTATCACATGATGTTTTTCCATGTATTCAATTTCACACACGATGATTTTCCGTGTATATTTTATCTGTTAGCCACGATGTTTTGCCGTGTATATGATTTTATCTCACGTTGTTCTTCCATGTATATTTTATCACAAGATGTTTTTCCATGTATTCAGTTTCACACACGATGTTCTTCCGTGTATATTTTATCTGTCATGATGCTTTGCTGTGTATTCATTTATTCCGTGATGTTTTGCCACGTATGCATGCTCCCTTAGGATCTCTTAGTTCAAATTTAATTTTCAAATTAGGTTTGAAATAAGATAGACATTAGGATATTTGACCAAGCATGATAACATTAGGATAAATTTCCTCTCTCGCCGCCGTGCGATTTAAACTTTATTTTCTGTAGTTCGTGCCCCATAAGGGTGAACTACGACCGCTCTGATTTCTCAAGATCCCGTTGAGAATACATAGGCATAAGACTGTAAATTCTTAGCAAGCAACCTTTTCATTTTTTCATCGTCTCTTTACATCCGACGTTTTCCCGGATATTCGTATTTTCAACCTCTTATTTTTTATCTCTTTCAATCCGACGTTTTCCTAGATATCTGCAACCTTTTCATTTTTTATGTCTTTCCTGCAATCCGATGTTTTTCCCGGATATTCATATCGCTTCTTTTCAAAACAACTTTCTATTGTGATTTAAATTCAAATTCAATAATTGTTATCAAAACTTTCTTCAATTTCTTGAACAACTAACCATACAACTATGGAAGCTTGCTCGCCTGTAAGTTTTTATCAGCTTTCTTTTAAATACATGTCAAATATATATAACTGTATTGTGGGAAGCTTGCTCACTTGTAAGTCCTTCTTTCATATCCTTTTAAATACTTGTCATATATCAAATGTATATATACTTGTATATCTGCTTAGAGTTTTCCTCGGCAATTAAGTCTAGCATTAGATAAAGCTAGTGGTCACTCTCAAACACATTCAAAACTAGTTCCCCATAGGACTTTCCAGATACAGTCTTGCCTTCTTTTGGGCTTAAACAATATGGAACAAAGAGAAGGGCATTATTCCCGATGAAACTTTTCTCAGACTGTCACTATTAGAAATTATCAAAGAAATTCATTTCCCCCAGAGAAGATTAATTCCCGGTGAAACTTCTCTTGAATTTCTTCAAACCCTAGAACTGTTCATTAAAGAAATGATTAATTCCCGGTGAAACCTTTCTTGAACTTTTCTGAAGTTTGGACCCACAAGCTTCCTAAAAGCATCCCCAGCCTCCTCTTGGGCTTTGTACAAGGACCCTCAGGCTTCCTAAAAGTTCTCAGCCTCCTCTTGGGCTTAGTACAAGGACCCAGAGACCTCCTACAGGTATAGGACAGAACCTAGTCATCATTCGTTAAAGTAGTCTTCTAGAGTCAAAATATCAGACAATTTAGGGTTGATTCTCATCCCTTAAAAACATCAGCCTCCTCTTGGACATCATACAAAGATCAACCTTCTCATACCAGTAGTCTTGGACAGTCTCATCTCCTTTTGGATCTCAAGAAACCCTCAAGTTTCCTAAAAAACACAGGAAAAACCCTTTCCTATTTTTTAACATCCGACGCTTTCCCGGATATTCCTTTTATTTTCATCCAACGCTTTCCCGGATATTCCT
Organism: Lathyrus tuberosus; assembly: GCA_022829125.1. Lineage (NCBI taxonomy): Eukaryota > Viridiplantae > Streptophyta > Magnoliopsida > Fabales > Fabaceae > Lathyrus > Lathyrus tuberosus. Next base: position 1,208,078 of record JALAZF010000026.1, read on the forward strand.
TCTATTTTCACCCGATGTTTTTTTCCCGGATATTCATATCTCAATCTTTCCTCCCATATAATAGGAGGAACTATGATTGCTCTGATTTCCCTGTTTTCTTTAACGGGAATATGTAGGCATAAGATTGCGAAATCTTAGCGAGCACACTTATCAAAAACCTTAGGTCCAGTACCTTACCAAAAACATCGAAAAACCCGAAAACAACAAAAATATCTTTTCAACATCTCTCAACCTTCCCAAAGGAGAAACTTTCCCATTTACAACAAATGAACACCAGTAAGTAGATAACAGCAGAATAAAATGCTAATCAACCCATGGATAACCATGTATAGGATGGGTAATTGACAACTCCCCATTGTATAACCTGACCCCGAACTCCCCAATCTCTTAGCATTTGTTAAATAAAACATTTGAGTGCAAGGTTAGTTTGAGATATCTTCCATTTCCTTTCCAGCTTCATAGGATAAATAAGAAATCAGAAAGTAGCACCCAATCCCATCCGCCGACGGATGTGGGGGGTCACGAAAACTGCGCTACAGAGAAATGGCGACTTTGCTGGGGAATTAAAACTAGGATTAGAATTCCTAAGAGGTCTAGGTTGTTTAGCATTTTATATACTATATACTATATATATTTACTGTTTTTCCTACTTGATATCCGTGTTTATTTTTCTGTCAATGGGAATACGAGTGATGTCGCATGTGGAAAGTATGAGTGATACCTAAGATAGGTGATGGCATAGACGGGCGGTCTTACAGGGAGTGAATCCCAAATAAGCTATCCTGGTAGACCATCAAATCAGTGGAGATACCCTTTGCGGATTCAATGTCTAATGACTTTGGTTGTGAAAGCAGATTGTCCGATTGTGGTATCCATGAAACTGAGGATTTAGTAGACAGTAACCATGTGGCCATTTATTAGTGCAGTGACTATCGGGAATAGTTGAAACGCGATACTACACTCAATTGAGATTACCCTAAGATGCTACAGCATGCTCGGGTGAACCAGCCTGCTGTTGTTATCCCAAGGGGGGGGGGGGGTCAATGATTTTGAGAATAGGTACAAAAATTCACCATAGTACAACCTTTGGGGATGGGTAGAGCCAATGACTCCATGCTCGTGACGTCGAACCTTTGAACCCCATGTTTGTAATTTTGCTTGTGTTTATACGTCTGTGCGTTCTTTAAACTTTTTCAAATCTTTTACATGTAAACTATATCCTATGTTGCATAAACATTGCATATCATTTGCATCCCTTGTATAAGTCATACATACGTCCAGGTCATCATCAATTCATTCCAACTGTCTGTCTTTCAGTCATCTGTAAGTCGTCAAACTAATTCCTCATCACCGATATAGAACTGAAACTTCAATCAACTTCAGCTCAGTTACTTCCCAAAGACAGGACAGGTCATCCTTGTGTTTGATTAGTCACTGACCTTGTTTCTGTCTATTTTGCATTTTCCTTGTTTGTATCATATTTATTTGCTTTCAAACTTGTTTATATTTAAATGTCAGTTTTAATGAAATGAGCATGTACAGTATTTTGATTCAAATCATCTGTTTATTTGCATCTTTATGTTTTCTCTTTCAAAAAACAAAAACTTTCAAAAAAAAAAATACACCTCTTTTTCAAATTTTTGACTATGCAAATATTTGTGGGAGGATGATAAAAATATAATACCCATAATTGTTGTCGGTACGCTTTCGAATAAACTTTGCTGACGATGTAAGGCATTTTTTCAATTCCCAAACACTGGAGATATAAGGAAGATAATCCCTCGTTAACCCCTTTGAGCCTTGAAGTAGGAGTTCTTTCTTTATTAAAAAACCCGCAATTTTAACCAGGGGCAGGGTAGTTCTCAGTTTAATTTGGGTTGTGCATTCAAGTTTAAAAAGTTTACATACAACAAGCAGATGCTGAAAACGTCTTGCAAATCAAAAGCCAGTGATGGTCTGTCGTAATCATCAAATCCAACAGTCACTTTCTTTCTAAGAAGAAATAAAAAAGAAAAAGGCCGCTAAGTAAAAAAAAAAAACTTAGACAAAAACTAGAGCATCCCGCTGACTATAAATTAAAAAAAAAAGAAATAGTTCAGGAAAAAGTTAGGGATAATACAGAGAAGAGGTCCTTAAATCCTCGATCTTCAAAAAGTCCACAAAGATGAAAAACAACTAAATGTTGTAAAGAAGCAGTAGCTGCCGTCTCAAGACTTCTGGACTGTCGTCATCACTATCATCAGTACAAATCCAAAACCTTTTGGAATCTGAATGTACAATTTAAGTTTAACTGAGCATAGGACTGGAGAACATCACGAAGTTGGGGTGGGCACAAACAAATTTTGAGCCTTTATCTTTCTTTCATAAATCGTGAACCAGGCCATGTTATAACCCTCAAAAGACCTAATTGAAGCAAAGTTATTTTGAAAGTATACTTCATCAAGGTTGCGTAAATTGACTCCAAAATCATTTTTTGCAAATCATTTGTTTTGGTATCATACCTCTGTTTTACTTTTCATTCTGAATGTTTTAAACCACCGTGTTTCTAACCAGTAATTCACATTACTGTGCTTTTTCTAAACAATGTTTTTGTTTTCAAAAATTTTGCATGAACTTTACATTAAATTTGCCATGTTTAAATAAACATTTTTTATTGCAAATTAGTTTTCCTCTCAAGGAATTTTCAAAACGGTTTAGAAACTTGGTCAGTGATCCTATCAGGGGCAAGTTCTTTTCAGAGCCTGTTAAGAATCAGTTCAAGATTTGTTCAGTGCAAATCCTTCTCCGAATTGGTTTCTTCAGAAAAACTTTCAAGACTCATTACTGGGGCAAGGCTTCCTAGTATATAACATACAATCATTATCATTCAAGCTGAAGCAATAATCAGTTCATTTACAACACTCAGCAAGTCTGGGGCAATTTATTTGGAAAAATCCCCAAGCAAGCTATCCAGCCTTCCTCCAAGGGAAATCAACTCGATACAGTTTATCAGTATGACAAAGAAGTGTTTAACAAACAACATTTTCAGTCCCTAAGCAGTGGCAGTGATCTCTGTGTTGATGAATCAGTTTTGTCTATTACTCCCCAAAAGAGTATAAACTTGTTGGTTGTCACTCCCTCAAAGAGTCTAAACTTGTTGTCAGCATTTTCATTTGCATAACATACATTTAATCATACATCATAACATTTTCATATACTATGCATTCAAGAGTGTTTTAATCCTCATTTGCATTCATCCGTGGTCGTGTTATTATCAACATCTTACCTTTCTACAAAGCCCAACTTATCTGGCACCAATACTTTTATGTCTTATCTGATGTTCTTCCAGATATAACTTTGTTTTTATCCGATGTTCTTCCAGATATGTCTATCTGTTCTGATGCTTTTCCAGAACTTTTCTCTGTGTCTATCCGATGTTCTTCCGGATATGTCTGTCTATTCTGATGCCTTTCCGTAAGTTTCTTTGTGCTCATCCGACATTCTTCCGGATATGTCTCTTTTATTCTGATGCTCTTCCAGAAACTCCTTACATGTCTATCTGATGCTCTCCCGGATATGACTTTTTCTCATCTAATGTTTTTCCAGACGTAACTTTTGTTCTAATGTGCTTATCTGACGCTTTTCTGGATATGTCCATCATTCTGCCAGTCTTCTAAAAATTATTTCCCGTACATTTAACGCTTTTCTAAATGTTTTGGATTTACCCTCAAAGTTATTTTTAATACATTCAACGCTTTTCTGGATGTCATTAATATATCTTCGAGTTTGGTCAACAAATCAATCCAATGCTTTTCTGGATGTCTCCTAAAAAATCTCTGTTGTCTCCCTCGTTCATCCAATGCTTTTCTGGATGTGCCCGAATTGTTTTTCAAACTTCATTCAATGCTCTCATGAATGTCTCTGATTGATTTTCTGATATCTCTAAATATTTACTATTTTTCCAGATTCCATTCAATGCTCTTATGAATGTCTCTGATAATCATGTCTACTTATGTACCCGATTTCATTCAACGTTCTCCTGAATTTCTTTTACGGTTGTTACTGTTCTTTTCTAGAGTTTTTCAATACATTTCTGAAAATCTCTGATGACTGTAACCTTTTTCCCAGTAAAGTTACCTTCGCTTTCTGGGTGTTCCCATGTATTCCACAGTAAAATCAAACTGCTTTCTCAGAAGCCTCTGACATATCCTCAGGTCTGGTCTCATTCCACATCTAACGTTTTTCTAGATGTTGCTGATATGTTTTCCAAAGTGTGTTACTTCTTTCGCATCTGATGTTTTTCCGGATGCCTGTATCTTTGTTCCAAGGTTTATCCCTATCTTTCTAAATATTGCTGAATATTCTTTGTCGCATCAGCAAAATTCCACAATATCTTACTTCCCCAAGAAAATTCTGTTGGTCTGTCTCCTGTGGCATCATTCCCCACAGTATTCAAAAGTCTTTCATTCATCACGTATCATTTCATCTGCATTTTTGGTCAAAATTCTAGGTACTCTGATATTTAATCCTCTTATACCTCGAATGTCTAAAACTCTTTGCTATTCATATCTTCAGGTCTAAGTAGATTAAACAGGGGCATCTGTCATACCCTAAATTTTGACCAGACATTTTTGTTTTTTCTCATTTCATCTGTCTATATTTTCATACTGTGTCGCCTACATATAATATCATATAATTTCTTCACGAATATTTTTTGAATTATTAGCCGGAATTAACGTGTTAAATTTCCAGGTATTTTTGGTCAAATTGAAAAGTCAACAGTGCAAAAAGTCGGTATCTGGAAAATTTTTAAAATCGCACTTTCAAACATTATTTTTTATTTATTTTTCGCGTACTTTAACCAGGTGTGCTTATTTTAATTTTTTGACTTTCCGGTCATGATGTTTCTGATCTGTCTGAGCCTTTTTAGCGGGTAAAATCAATTTCAAAATTTGGCAAAACGGTGTATTTTTTCAATACATATATTTTTTTGTTGATCAATTTGGTGTGTTCATTTTATCTTTCCGGACGCTTCGATACCAGATTGTTTTATCGTTTTTTTACCGATTTTCATATCGATTTTAATTAATTAATTTTTTAATTATTATTTTTATTATTAATCAGATATTTAATAAACTTTATTTCTATTAGTTTTTTTATTATTGTATTTGATTCCTTTATTTTTATTATAGTGTTGTTTTTATGATAATATTGTTATGAATAAAAATAATAATGGATGTCCATTCTTATTCTTCTTTTCATCTTCATATTCCCTATTAATAATTGTGACTTTCCACTCCCTTAAGTCCTATAAATAAGGTCCATATTTAATATAAAGGGTACATTTGAAGAAGATAATATTAGATTACTTTCTCTCTTCTCTTCCTATCTTTGATCTTGATATTGTTTTGTTTAGTTTCATAACACGTTATCAGCACGAAACTCTGCCATATTGTAATACCCCATATTATTTAAATGCTCAATTGGATATCAGATAAGTATCTATGTGCTCTATCTTTGGATAATTTGATTAATGGAATCCTCTAAGTACTTTAAGTATTGACATTTGGGATCAATAGAGCAACTAATGAACTCTGAAGAGATCAATTATTTTATGAAAGAGGCAGATTGATATTTATTAGTACGAGAGAGTATTTTAAGGTAACTCTAATAATTGATCGATTAGGTTGAGATGACAAAATATCAATTGGAGGTATTTTACCCTGTTGGATTATATTATATTACATAATATTGGTTTATATATATATATATATATATATATATATATATATATATATATATATATATATATATATATATATATATATATTTGTTGGTAAGAGAAGAGGAAAAGGAGAAAGAAGAGAAAGAAAGAGAAGGAAGAAAGGAAAAGAGAAGAAGTTGGAACATCACCATTTTTCATCATCTTCTTCAAACTCCTCTTCGATTATCAGGTGGGTTCTAGTTAGACACTCTAAGTCCTAGAAATAGATGTTTGGAACTTAGGTTAGAAATTTAGAGAAATGATAAATTGTTGAATCAATGGAATCTAACGGATAAAATGAGTTATAAATTATGTTGTATGATCAATATGTGTGTAGAATCATCTATTAATGCTTGTTTGTGCATTGGGTGGTGTTTGGAATGGGTTTTGGACCCCAAAGGACTAGCTGTTACGCTGCTGAGATTTCTGGGTTTCGCATGGTTCGCCTAACGAACCGGGGCGAAGGGGGAAGCGAGCGTCCCTGCAGCGAAGGCCAAGGCGAAGGTTCGCCGGTGTTCTCCTAGCGAACCATTGTGTCCATTTTGGTTCTGTTTGTTGAGTTTCGCTACGCGAACGGAAGCGAACGGTAGCGAACGCTCGCTGGGTGTTCGCCTAGCGAACATGGCAGATTGTCCCGTTTTGTTTCATTCATAACTTTTGATTCGTAACTCGGATCGGGACGTTCTTGGTGTCATTAGAAAGCTATGATGGCATAGTGGAAAGTGAAGGAAAATAATGTTATGTGATATATATGTTGGCATTGTTATCTTTTGGGATCATAAGTCCGATTGCGGCATAGTGATAGCCGTTACAAAGCTGTGGGAATATCCTACGGGATAAGAGAGGGGAATATTGATTTCGATACCCGATTAAATGAATCGGAGGGAACCCGAAAGTGATGTTTTATGTGATGTGTGATTATATGTATTTACTTGTAATATTTGTGTTAGGCCATATCTATCTAATACTGTTGTTAAAATGAATAAGAGAATATGCATGTTAAAATGAGTTAGGAAGAGTGAGGAAACTTTACCCCAAAACAAAATGGTATAAATCTAGGTTGTGAATAGAATTGTGATAGAAACTCTGGATGGCGACGCTTGTGCATTCATTGGCGAGTTCTGGCCTGGAGTAGATAACCTCGATGGCAAGGCTCGGGCACTTGGTGTAGAAAGGTGCACCCGTGACGAGATGGGTCTAGAGGAGAGTGAAACACTAGTATGGAACATGTGTGTGAACCTTTGTGTTCTTTGAGAAAAGGCGAATATGGCCTTAAGGCATAGTGGCCTTGTGCTTGTCGAATACAATCACGTTTGTGTGTGAGATCACGTAATCGTAATCGGTTATCTTGTGAGTGCGTTTCATGGGTCTCGAGCTCCTCTGAAACATGTGCACAACTACTTGCTAGGTTTGATTCCCGCGTGCAGTACGAATGGCGCTCTGGGAGCGTATGCTTGTGACGGTTAATGGCCTGTGTGAAGTGACAGTTCATAACGGTTAATGGCCCGTAGAACCCGAATCCATTCGTATGTCAAGTAGGTTACCAGGATCCATGACTCGGGTCGACTTTTAGACGTAGAAGCGGACGTGAAAAGGGGATGCCTTGGTGTGGTTATCGATTAGTGATATTGTAAGTTGATGAACTCATGAACATGTTTCCATATAGTGTGAGATTGTGAGATTGTGAACTCAAGGTCATTTCCCTTCCCCTTGACTTGAGTTAGGATTCATAGAACCTTGTAAAGCCGAGAGAATCTATAAGTTAGGGAACTCACTGAGATTTGATGTATCACACCCCACTATAGTTGCTATATTTTTGGTTGGTTGCAGGTTGGTTTACAAGCGGAGCTATGCTGGGATGTTTCAAGAGAAGCTTAGTTAAGCTTATTCCGCTGTGTATTATTTTGTTGTATACAATGGAGGAAATTGTATATTATTCTTAGATTTTTATTTTTGGCTAGTTTCCATGACTTGTGCCATATTGTATTGATGTTTTAGTAATGGACAAGTATGTGAATTATGCCATTAGGCACTTTTGATGTGTCAGTACCAAAAAAAAACACTTGTATGGTATTATTCTAGATAAATATTATACAGGGCGTTACAGTTGGTATCAGAGCAGGTCGTGTCCTCGACCTAGCCTTGAAACATCATAAGTAAATCTATTCCTGCCTCTTAAGTGTGTCTTGCCAGCATGACTCTTAATATCATACTATGTAGTGTTGGGCCTGATCAACCTAATACTATGTATGTGATAGGTAGAATCATGGTTGAGCGACCACGAGGATTTCGAAGTGTTGTCGGAACTTGTGCTGTGAGGGAAGGCTCAAGCCAAGAGTTAGTAGAGATGAGTTTTGGTCAGCTCAGTTGAGGTTTTAGTAGAAGTTGTGCCTTGGGTAGCATGGAAATTAAAGAGTGGTGTGTTGTTTAAGAAATCCTTTGGAAAGGATGGAGTCTGAAAGTTAAGGATCTCTATCGGACGATTGGTTAAGGTATTGAGGAATATGTTAAATCGCTTGTAAGGCTGGATTGACAACTGATTTGGATAGGGATTTCAAGTAATCCCATTCCGTGGAAAGGAAAAGTTGTTTTGTGGAACGTGTGACGTAGGGTCCGGAAGTGAGATCGTTCTTGGTGCTTCAGTTTCTAAGGTTGCTATGGTATCTTGAATGGACGAGAGTACCTTAAAGAATGTGTTCGGAACAATCTCTTCCGACTGGTTAAAAGTTGAGAGTTAAGGAAGTTCGGGTTGGTGAAAACCTAAAGTAGTAGAGAAGTGTGAGAAGGAACACAAAGATGTGTTTACATGCTTCAAGTGAAATAAGTATGGGTCGGACGAAGGGTAAGAGATGAGTTGCGCGTATTCAGATATGAAGAGAGATTAAGTTCAGGATAATACTTCAGGTTTTCTGTTTTCAGTAAGAGACCACTTTGGAATTTGTTAACTTACACAAGGAGCAATATAAGATATTTTGTTGGAGAAAGATTGAATTTCATTTAGTAATGGAAATCGTAGTGATACGGACCGGAAGAAGTTGTATTAAGAAACAGAGTGAGTACTTTGGATTCGAGGGAATGGTAGTAAGATGGTCTTATGATTGGACCCAAGAGGACTACAATGGTGAGCAAGGTAAACGCGATGTGGAAAACGGTATTAACGGTATGTTATGAGAAAGTTACACTTTGGTATTTGGAAATGCGTAGTAGTAGCACCGTGGTCACAAGCGTACGTGATGGATTCTTATTCTTGAGACAAGTGTGAAGGGATTATTCTAGATAAATATTCTAGATAAATACCAAAAAAAACACTTGTATGGTATTATTCTAGATAAATATTATACAGGACGTTACACATATGAATGTTAACTAATTGTCTAAGAAGTGATACAAATAATTTGATAATGAAGGTCTAACTATATGAAGCTCCAAGATTTACAAGGTCTAACTATATGAAGCTTCAAGATTTAGAAGGTAACATTATTATTTTTTTGTTTTGTAATATATATTTCTAGTTCTGCCTATTATGTATTGATATTAGAAGAAAAAAATCAACGATGATTTTCATGCATCCCAGAAGGATTGGATAAATAATGTTAAAATATCTCTGACAGACTATAAAATAATGTGTTTGTTATATGGTTTCTGAAGAACTTAACAAATATCCTTGAAGGATAGAAAATAATAATTTATTATATAGTTCTTGAAGAACTTATCAAGCATCCCTGAAGGAGAGCAACATAATAATTTATTATATAGTTACTGAAGAACTTATCAAGCATCCCTGAAGGATAGCAAAATAATAATTTATTATATAATTTCTGAAGAACTAATCAAGATCCATGAATGATTGAAAAATAACAATATATATAGTTCTTGAAGAACCTATAATGCATCCCCGAAGGATTGCATGAAAACTGTTTATCTTTATCATTGTTTGAAGATCTATGATCTACCTCTCGAAAAAAAATTATATATTTATAAAGGATCCCTAGAGGATTGTTCAAAGAATAAATTACTTTTATTCATTCATCAAAGAATGGTTATCCCTTGATGATTGATAAGAAAATGATTATTCTGTCTCCATAGATCAGAAAAGTATCAATGACGATTTTCATGGATCTTAGAAAAATTGACAATCACAGAAGGATTGCATGAATAATATTAATAATTGTAAATTTATTAAGATTGAAATATATATATTTTATACAAATTATTTAATATTTACTAGAGATTGAAACAAATTAGAAGAATAGAATCATATGTATTATGGTAAACCAGATGTTTACAAATCACACTTAAGTGTGTTGTTGGCAAAATCGGTTGGGTCATCTCAGATGTATTATAATGTGAGAACTAGTTTTGAAAAACTAGAAGTTTCTTCAATCCAATAAAATTTGTGTGTGCCTAAAGGAAAATTTGAGAAATTGAGTTTTTATGACATTAATTGTTGCATCGACTAAAAGATCGTGCCTATGTATATTCACAACCAGAAGTTTGTAAAATTATTTTCTTAGCTAATTAGACTAAGATCTTGTTTTCTGGAATTTTTAGAAATTCCTTGATAAGTATCACATATATTACTAAAATTAATATTGAACATCTTGAAGAACATGCTCACAAAAATTGGACTTGAAGATCCATTCTTTAGACGTCTAAAGTTAGTTATATAGTTGATACTTGTGAGATCATCAATTCTAAATTAGATACTTGAAACACACAAAGTATGGTATTAGGATATTTATTCGCATTAAGCCAACAAGATAGTGCATGATAATTCTCCCCTTAACTTACAAATTATTTTAGGTTCATAATCTAATACGTCTCATCTAATTAAACTTTTGGATGTGTTGTAATTATTCAATTACTCCAATATAGTATGCTAAGATGAGTTTTGAAAGAATGTTGAGAAAATTCATTTTACATGAATATCGTATTTGAGGTTTATCTTGGTCCAATAATTGGATATGTGCTTGAAGCTCAGTAGGCTGATTATCAATTGATAAATTAATTTTCCCAACATTAGGGGGAGAGAATAAGCAGCTCAAAGTGTGAACCAGAAGTTCAAATGAACAATTTAAAATAATATATTATTATATAATTTTGATCCTCGAAGTTCAAAACACAATTCATTTGCAAAGTTTATGAAACAAATTATTAGCTGCTAATATTCCACTCAAGGTGGATTCTAATATTGGACAATATAATATTGTAAATGAGTTATAGCTGCGCCTGAAGCGTGGTAGAAAAGTTAGTTCTGATGTTAAAAGTCCTCTACCAAGAAAAGAAACTAAAGTAAAAAATTACCCAAATGAGGATATGAAAACTCTAAGAGCACTTTGACATAATTTAATTTTGAGTTTCGGAAGAACTAACCAGGTACCTGAAATTTATGAAAATTAGGAGATCTTGATAAATTATGTCATGAATGGAATATGATGAAACCAAAATAAAGTCAATGTTGACAATGTCTTTATATATAATATAGCGCTAAAGATGATAAATAATAATGAGGATCATGAGTCAAAGTCCATCAAAGATTGTAGACAAAGCGAGAATTGGCCAAAATGAATATATTCAATTGAAGACGAATTAAACTCACTTTACAAGTGACTCGATTTTGAACTTGTAGATCGAACACCTCAAGGTGTAAAACCAATTGGATATAAATGACTTTGTTTGTGAAAAAGTAAAATAAATGGTGAAATTGTGAGATACAAAGCTTGAGTTGTTATTCAATAATCTTCACAAAGACCTAAGATTTATTTTGATGAAACATATCCACCCGCAGTGGATGCAATTCAATTCTTGATATTTAATTAAGTTTGTAGCACATGAAGGGCTTAATTTACACATGATCGACGTTGTAACAACTTATCTGTATGGTTCACTTGATAGTGAAATTTACATGAAACTCCCTGAAGGGTTCAATATACCAGATGCACACAACTCCAAATCTCGAGAAAGCTACTCCACAAGATTGAACAAGTCTCTCTATGGGATGAAACAATATGGACGAATGTGGTATAATCGTCTCAACTCTATTTATCCTTGTATTTTTATAAAAAGATCAGGAAAGGAATTTGCAATAATAGTTGTCTATGTGGATGACATAAATATTATTGGAACTCCTGGAGAGCTTCCAAAAGCTATGAATTGTTTAAATAAAGAGTTTGAGATGAAGGACCTAAGAAAGACAAAATTATGTCTAGGTCTGCAAATTGAACATTTGGCCAAAGGAATATTTGTAAATCAAGAAGGATACATAGAAAAGTGTTAAAATGCTTCTATATGGACAAATGTCACCCGTTGTCTACTTTAATGGTTGTTAAATCATTAGATGTGGAGAAAGATCCTTTCAGACCTCGAGAAAATGATGAAGAGTCGCTTGGTCCTGAAGTACCATATCTCAGTGCAATTGGAGCACTAATGTACCTTGCTAATTATACACGTCCTGATATATTGTTTGATGTCAATCTATTAGCAAGATATAGTTCTTCAACTACACGAAGACATTGGAACGAAGTCAAACATATACTTCGTTACCTTAGAGGTACAATAGACATGGGTTTACTTAATATCAAAGTATCCAGATTCGAATTAACATGTTATGCAGATGCAGGTTACTTGTCAGATCATCATAATGATAGATCACAAACAGGTTATTTGTTTACATGTGGGGGTATAACTATTTCATAGAGATAAGTAAAAAAACCATAGCAGCAACATCATCTAATCATGCAGAACTTTTAGCATTACATGAGGCAAGTCGAGAATGCATTTGGTTGAGATCCTTAATTCAGCACATCCAAAATACTTGTGGTTTACCTTCTGAGACATTAAATACAACGACCATATATGAAGATAATACTGCATGCATCGCTCAATTGAAAGATGGTTACATTAAAGGAGTGCGGACAAAACACATTTCTCCAAAGTTCTTTTTTTTACTCATGATATTCTAAAGAGTGGTGATATAAGCATCCAACAAATCTGTTCATGTGATAATCTTGCAAACCTTTTCACAAAGTCACTCCCAAGTAGAATTTTTAATCAACTAGTATGCAAGATTGGTCTTCATCGAAGAAATGATCGTTCTGCTGAGGGGGAGAATTGAAAGGATATTGTACTTTTTTTCCTTTACTAGATTTTTTCCCACTGGGTTTTTTCTAGTAAGGTTTTAACGAGGCATATCCTCAATGGACATCCAAGGGGGAGTGTTATGAATAAAAATAATAAAGGATGTTCATTCTTATTCTTCTTTTCATCTTCATATTCCCTATTAATAATTGTGACTTTCCATCTCCCTTAGGTCCTATAAATAAGGTCCATATTGTAATATAAAGGGTACATTTGAAGAAGATAATATTAGATTACTTTCTCTCTTCTCTTCCTATCTTTGATCTTGATATTGTTTTGTTTAGTTTCATAACAAATATAATATAATAGCACTTCACTAACATTTTCTTCTTCTCCACACAACTAACTACACGCCTCCCCCTAAGTATATTTCTCATCCTGCATATTTTCTTCACTTTGCTACCACTTTATAACACATATAACTCCTTTAATATTGCCCTTTTGTTTCTTGTTTCTAGTGATTTAATAATTTTGTTTTACTCTTCATATAGTACAAAGCTCTTGTTCACTTTCAACATTCTTCTAGTAACATTTTTTCACTTTCAACATAAGATTCCATTCTCATTCAAAGATCAATTCAAAGTCTTTCTTCTTTATCCAAAGTCTTGTTCAACCTTCTTCATTCAAGATTCATCAACTTATGACATCACTTGGATTACATCATGTGTCTTAGCTCATCAAACTTCTTAATCAAGTTGTTTCACTATAAATAGATGCCATTCTTTCACTTTCATTACACACAAAAACAATAAATCATATTTGTTTTCTCAATCTCACTCTCTGCATATTTTTCTTTTTTTTACTCCATCTCCATACAACTTTTTTTTCATATACATATACTATATTTTCACAACACAACTTTCCAATATCTTCTTAATTCTTCACATACTGCAAAACTACAATACACATACATAACTTTACACTTTACTACAAACCTACACATACTACACTTCCTGCAGTATTCAACCCTGACACCATCTCCATCAATTTACAGCTTTTGCAACCGACAAGTTATTTCAACAAAATTGCAAATTCCTGCACAAATTCAGAACCACAATTCATATTGCAGGACCACAACAACAATCAAAATCAATTCAGAGCAAACTACAAAATCGCAGCAACTCCATCCAAAAATCAAGTTCAACTGCTACTGTTAAAACAAACTTCAGCAATTCAAATCAATTGAAACAAAAATGAATTAGAACCAGAACAGAAGGAGAAGATGACTTATCTCAGAGCAAAATCGCCGCCGGAGAATCACGGCCGAATTTCACACGCACGCAGGGAGTATCGCCAGAACAACCAGCCGTAATTGCCGGAACGAAGGGGAATTCCCAGATGCAATCGATGACGGAGGGAGTACCAGAAGCGGAGACGCCATCGAAGAAAACATGCGGCCAGAACAAAACGGAAACGGACGGAGGAACCGCGCCGGAAACAAACTAGAATCGCGACGGACGGGGGGAGTTTGCGACGGTGGGGAATCGGTCAGGGAAAGAGAGAACAGAGTAAAAACCTTCAGAAAAATCAGGTTTGTCGTGTTTCTCAGTCTCTTTTATTTATATATTTTATTAATCTTTTATTTTAAGTTTATAAAGGACATAGAATTGGGCTGATATGAGCCCAGTTTCTAATTACACCCATTTTTCTTTTTAATACAACTTTAGTTTTTTTATTATTATAATTTTTAGTTTAGTTAATCTTGATTAAATATTCTAAAATATTTTAATAATTTCTAAGTTATTACATTTTCTTTAATTAATTTGTAATTAATCATTTAATTGTTTAAATTATTTTATTCAATTATTTGGTAATTTATTATTAAGATTATTTTCAAGTAAAACTTTTGAAATTAATTAATTAAATGTTCAAATTCGATTCTAACCACTTGATAAGACTTAGGGGGAGTGTTATGAATAACATATTTTTTCTTAGGATTAACTACTTGATATTGTACTCTTTTTCCTTCACTAGATTTTTTCCCACTGGGTTTTTTCTAGTAAGGTTTTAACGAGGCATATCCTCAATGGACATCCAAGGGGGAGTGTTATGAATAAATATAATAATGGATGTCCATTCTTATTCTTCTTTTCATCTTCATATTCCCTATTAATAATTGTGACTTTCCATCTCCCTTAGGTCCTATAAATAAGGTCCATATTGTAACATAAAGGGTACATTTGAAGAAGATAATATTAGATTACTTTCTCTCTTCTCTTCCTATCTTTGATCTTGATATTGTTTTGTTTAGTTTCATAACAAATATAATATAATAGCACTTCACTAACATTTTCTTCTTCTCCACACAACTAACTACACGCCTCCCCCTAAGTATATTTCTCATCCTGCATATTTTCTTCACTTTGCTACCACTTTATAACACATATAACTCCTTTAATATTGCCCATTTGTTTCTTGTTTCTAGTGATTTAATAATTTTGTTTTGCTCTTCATATAGTACAAAGCTCTTGTTCACTTTCAACATTCTTCTAGTAACATTTTTTCACTTTCAACATAAGATTCCATTCTCATTCAAAGATCAATTCAAAGTCTTTCTTTTTTATCCAAAGTCTTGTTCAACCTTCTTCATTCAAGATTCATCAACTTATGACATCACTTGGATTACATCATTTAGCTTAGCTCATCAAACTTCTTAATCAAGTTGTTTCACTATAAATAGATGCCATTCTTTCACTTTCATTACACACAAAAACAATAAATCATACTTGTTTTCTCAATCTCACTCTCTACATATTTTTCTTTTTTTTTACTCCATCTCCATACAACTTTTTTTTCATATACATATACTATATTTTCACAACACAACTTTCCAATATCTTCTCAATTCTTCACATACTGCAAAACTACAATACACATACATAACTTTACACTTTACTACAAACCTACACATACTACACTTCCTGCATTATTCAACCATGACACCATCTCCATCAATTTATAGCTTTTGCAACCAACAAATTATTTCAACAAAATTACAAATTCCTGCACAAATTCAGAACCACAATTCATATTGCAGGACCACAACTACAATCAAAATCAATTCAGAGCAAACAAAAAAACCGCAGCAACTCCATCCAAAAATCAAGTTCAACTGCTACTGTTAAAACAAAATTCAGCAATTCAAATCAATTGAAACGAAAATGAATTAGAACCAGAACAGAAGGAGAAGATGACTTATCTCAGAGCAAAATCGCCGCCGGAGAATCACGGCCGAATTTCACACGCACGCAGGGAGTATCGCCAGAACAACCAGTCGTAATCGCCGAAACGAAGGGGAATTCCCAGATGCAATCGATGAGGGAGGGAGTACCAGAAGCGGAGACGCCATCGAAGTAAACCCGCGGCCAGAACAAAACGGAAACGGACGGAGAAACTGCGCCGGAAACAAACTAGAATCGCGACGGACGGGGGGAGTTTGCGATGGTGGGGAATCGGCCAGGGAAAGAGAGAACAGAGTAAAAACCTTCAGAAAAATCAGGTTTGTCGTGTTTCTCAGTCTCTTTTATTTATATATTTTATTAATCTTTTATTTTAAGTTTATAAAGGACATAGAATTGGGATGATATGAGCCCAGTTTCTAATTACACCCATTTTTCTTTTTAATACAACTTTAGTTTTTTTTATTATTATAATTTTTAGTTTAGTTAATCTTTATTAAATATTCTAAAATATGTTAATAATTTCTAAGTTATTAAATTTGCTTTAATTAATTTGTAATTAATCATTTAATTGTTTAAATTGTTTTATTCAATTATTTGGTAATTTATTCTTAGGATTATTTTCAAGTAAAACTTTTGTAATTAATTAATTAAATGTTCAAATTCGTTTCTAACCACTTGATAAGACTTAGGGAATTTCTCTATGATCTCTGGTTTTCTCTGCTTTGTCTTTTACCTGACGCAAGAATTCTTATATGATACGTTGATGATCATTGGATACTCACTGGATGCTTAAAGCTTCATCAGATACCTTGGGGATCATTATCTCGCTTCTGGAAGCTTGAGAAGAGGCATTGGACCTTGCTCCAATAGGTAAGTTTTTTTGAACTTATTATCCATGTTTTTATTCACACGATGATTCTTCCGTGTATATTTTATCTGTCACGATGCTTTGCAGTGTATATATTTTATTACATGATGTTTTTCCATGTATGTATATCTCTGATTCCACGATGCTTTGCCGTGAATGTTTGTTATTTTATCACGATGTTCTGCCGTGTACCTCTGTTTTTATCCACGATGCTTTGCCGTGTATATATTTTATCACATGATGTTTTTCCATGTATTCAATTTCACACACGATGCTTTTCCGTGTATATTTTATCTGTTAGCCACGACGTTTTGCCGTGTATATGCTTTTATCTCACGATGTTCTTCCATGTATATTTTATCACATGATGTTTTTCCATGTATTTAGTTTCACACACGATGTTCTTCCGTGTATATTTTATCTGTCACGATGCTTTGCCGTGCATTCATTTATTCCGTGATGTTTTGCCACGTATGCATGCTCCCTTAGGATCTCTTAGTTCAAATTTAATTTTCAAATTAGGTTTGAAATAAGATAGACATTAGGATATTTAACCAAGCATGATAACATTATGATAGATTTCCTCTCTCGCCGCCGTGCGATTTAAACTTTATTTTCCATAGTTTGTGCCCCATAAGGGTGAACTACGACCGCTCTGATTTCTCAAGATCCCGTTGAGAATACGTAGGCATAAGACTGTAAAGTCTTAGTAAGCAACCTTTTCATTTTTTCATCGTCTCTTTACATCCGACGTTTTCCCAGATATTCATATTTTCAACCTCTTATTTTTTATCTCTTTCAATCCGACGTTTTCCCAGATATCTGGAACCTTTTCATTTTTTATGTCTTTCCTGCAATCCGATGTTTTTCTCGGATATTCATATCGCTTCTTTTCAAAACAACTTTCTCTTGTGATTTAAATTCAAATTCAATAACTGTTATCAAAACTTTCTTCAATTTCTTGAACAACTAACCATACAACTATGGAAGCTTGCTCGCCTGTAAGTTTTTATCAGCTTTCTTTTAAATACATGTCAAATATATATACTTGTATTGTGGGAACCTTGCTCACCTGTAAGTCCTTCTTTCATATCCTTTTAAATACTTGTCATATATAAACTATAGATATACTTGTATATCTACTTAGAGTTTTCCCCGACAATTAAGTCTAGCATTAGATAAAGCCAGTGGTCACTCTTAAACACAGTCAAAACTAGTTCCCCATAGGACATTCCAGATACAGTCTTGCCTTCTCTTGGGCTTACACAATATGGAACAAAGAGAAAGGCATTATTCCCGGTGAAACTTTTCTCAGACTGTCACTATTAGAAATTCTCAAAGAAATTCATTTCCCCCGGGGAAGATTAATTCTCAGTGAAACTTCTCTTGAATTTCTTCAAACCCTAGAACTGTTCATTAAAGAAAGGATTAATTCTCGGTGAAACCTTTCTTGAACTTTTCTTAAGTTTGGACCCACAAGCTTCCTAAAATCATCTCCAGCTTCCTCTTGGGCTTTGTACAAGCACTCTCAGACTTCCTAAAAGTTCTCAGCCTCCTCTTGGGCTTAGTACAAGGGCCCAGAGACCTCCTACAGGTATAGGACAGAACCTAGTCATCATTCGTTAGAGCAGTCTTCTAGAGTCAAAACATCAGACCAGTTTAGGGTTGATTCTCATCCCTTAAAAACATCAGCCTCCTCTTGGGCATTATACAAAGATCAACCTTCTCATACCAGTAGACTTGGACAATCTCATCTCCTTTTGGATCTCAAGAAACTCTCAAGTTTCCTAAAAAACACAGGAAAAACCCTTTCCTCTTTTTTAACATCTGACGCTTTCCCGGATATTCCTTCTATTTTCATCCAACGCTTTCCCGGATATTACTTCTATTTTCACCTGATGTTTTTTTCCCGGATATTCATATCTCAATCTTTCCTCCCTCATAATAGGAGGAACTACGATTGCTCTGATTTCCCTGTTTTCTTTAACGGGAATGCGTAGGCATAAGATTGCAAAATCTTAGCGAGCACACTTATCAAAAACCTTAGGTCCAGTACCTTACCAAAAACATTGAAAAACCCAAAAACAACAAAAATATCTTTTCAACATCTCTCAACCTTCCCAAAGGAGAAACTTTACCATTTACAACAAATGAACACCAGTAAGTAGATAACAGTAGAATAAAATGCTAATCAACCCATGGGTAACCATGTATAGGATGGGTAATTGACAACTCCCCATTGTATAACCTGACCCCGAACTCCACAATCTCTTAGCATTTGATAAAGAAAACATTTGCGTGCAAGGTTAGTTTGAGATATCTTCCATTTCCTTTCCAGCTTCATAGGATAAATAAGAAATCAGAAAATAGCACCCAATCCCATCCACAGACGGATGTGGGCGGTCACGAAAACCACGCTACACTTAGCCGATCAATAATTTATCAAATTCTTAGAGCAAGATCTTGATAAACCTAATCTCAATTCCTCTTCTCTTCAACTAACTTCAAGATGCACAATGGAACCAAGCTTTCAAGTACCAAGTCACCATAACAGACATCTACCAACAACTCTCTCCATTCCATCGCTTCCGGCTTTGGAATAAAAGGATGCAGATATCTTCAAATATAGAGGCCGACGATTGAGATCTTCCACCACTGATAACACTAAAATACACTGTATATTTGGCTCCGATTTTACATGATTTTAGTTGTTTATTTGTTATTTTCCTTTGCTATTATGGTATTTTGTTTTACTTTCAGATATATTGCCTGATTCGAGCTTACAATAAGACAACGAAGCAAAACAGAGCTAAAATGAAGATTTCTTGTGTAAACTGTACACTAGCCGTTTCACTCAGCGGACGCCAAGGAGGACACCGTTTGCATAATGACTTCACTCACACGCCAACGGTCACAAAAGACGTTTCACCTTCCAAAGTACACTCGGCGGACGCGGAGCAGGGGTCGGCGGGCGCCGACAGTTATAAAGAGGAAACGGTCTGAAACGTTCAAGGCAGTTACACCTGAAGAAATTAGTTTCTAAAACGTTTTTCATAATGATTAGTTGCAGTTTTGAGTTTCCTATAAATAGGCCTTGCATTTTCACTTTTCAATCATCCAATCTTAGTTTGCAACCTTAGGCATAAAGTTCATTCTATAAAGCAATAATCCGTCACATCGAGGGGTTATTGCGCTATAGTTATTAGTTAGATTGGAGCAATCTTAGTTAGAAGTTATTTACTTTCCCGCAATTTACTTTCCAGCTTTGTACCAGATTCAGTCTCCGATTTGGAGCAGGTTTCTTTTATAAATCGCATTTTATTATATTCCGCATCGCCTTTATATAAATTTACTTTCCTGCACTGCTTTATATTCGTTTATTTTCTGTCTCTGCCATTACCTTATTATTTTATTTATCTGTGTGATTTGTGTCCTTTGGAGCTGAACTTAAGCGTGACACTTGTGTTCACTCTCCCAAAATACACTCTCACACTTCGCACGTTTTTATCTTAAAAATGTTTTACTTTGCAATTCAATTTATCGTTATGATTTCAATTACTATGTCTAGCTAAATCCCTTGTGCTGGGATGTGAGGATCGTCATTCTGACGGTACTCCATATGTCATCTCTTTAGAAATACTCTAGGGGCTATTTTTGATTTTAATTAAACTCTTCTGAACTTCAATTGATCGGTCATTACGTAAATGAGACCGTGCTTTTGTTCACGTAATGACTGTGACTAGATCGGGTAAGATCGAAAGTCGTCCGGCATTTTAGAAAAGAGTTTGTTAGTTTTTAATCAATAAACAGCGGAAGCACTTTATTGATTAACTAGGAAAGTTTTATATTATTAGAAAGAGGTTTTAAACTATTTTCGGACGCGTTTATAGATTTAGGATCCGGTTGGCCGAGCATATGCCGAAAACCCTTTGGTATAAAATATTTTCAATCGAAAGCACTTTTTAACTAAGTCTTAGAGGTAATTATATAAAAAAGGACTTTATCACTTTAACGCAAGGAGCGACTGGTGCAGCGTGAGCGGCTGGTATAGATTAAAGGTTAGGTCTGGTTCCGATCACACTAACGCGGCGGATCCTTTTTAATTAACTTTTTTTTCAAAGAAGAAAACATTGTCCCGTAAGTGTTACTAATTAGATGATAGGAGTATTATTTGATTGATGTGAATTACATTCCAGTATAGTATTTATCTGATTTATTTCTATTTTCGTTCAGTAGAAAGCTTTTACTCCGATATTCATTAGCCTTAGATAAACAACGTAACAATAGTAATCGATAGATTGACATTGGTCTCTGTGGGAACGATAAATCTTTTATATTACTTTGACGTAATCCGTACACTTGCAGATAACACGCATCAAGTTTTTGGCGCCGTTGCCGGGGACCAATTACGTCAAAATTTCGTACCCTGTTGTTACACCGTCTAGACTAAGGCATCCCTTAGCCGGTAAATGAGAAGAACTCGTAGTACCGGAAACTTAGTTGACCCATTAGAAGAACCTGAACGTTACGCCCGAGCTCGTCTTTTACTTCGAAAACTCAAAAGAGCAATGGCAGACGAAGAAAACGCTAAACCTCTTAAGGATTTCGCCCTACCCTCTAACGAAGAACCTCATTCTAGTATAGTTAACCCAACTATACCAGCCAATAACTTTGAATTGAAACCATCTCTGTTACAATTTGTACAACAGAACCAATTCGCAGGTCTTCCTACGGAAAACCCGAACCAACATCTTAAAGTCTTTATTCAGCTAGCCGATACCTTAAAAGCGAACGGAGCACCTCCTGAGGCAATACGTCTAAGACTATTCCCATTTTCCCTCAGAGATAGAGCCCTATCATGGTTAGATTCCCTTCCAGCCAACTCTATAATCACTTGGAATGACCTAAAGAAAGTATTCCTTTCTAGATACTTTCCACCAAGTAAAATCGTTGTCCTACGAAACCAAACAACCCGATTTACCCAAAGCGAGGGAGAGTCACTTTTCGACGCTTGGGAAAGATACAAAGAACTATTAAGAGCATGTCCACATCATGGCTTAGAACAATGGCTTATAATCCATACCTTTTATAATGGACTCATGTACAACACAAAGATGACCATAGACGCTGCCGCTGGTGGCGCTCTAATGAACAAACCCTGCCCCGAGGCTAGCGCTCTCATTGTGGATATGGCACAAAACCATTACCAATGGGGGACCGAATGAGCACCGGTGGAGAAGAAAGAGACCAAAGGAAGTGTGTATGAAGTGAGTTGTTTTGACCATATGAACGCAAAGATGGACGATATAGCCCAAAAGGTAGAAAACCTGACTATCAACCCCACAGTAACCATAGCAGCTATACAACCCGGATGTGAAATCTATGGAACCTCAGGACATACTGTAGCTGAATGCAACCTTTTAGCCGAGAGTACCACAAATCAGGTTAATTACGCCCAAGGAAACCCTTATTTAAACACATACAACCCTGGATGGAGGAATCACCCAAATTTTTCCTATAAGAATAATAACCCTACTCAATATTCAACACCTCAAAGACCACCCGGTTTCCAAACTCAAAGACCCAACCAATCTACACCATATGCTCCTCAGAAGTAAAATCTTGAGAAAAAGATGAACGAATTCATCTCAGCTCAATTACCGTAGAACAAAGATTTCATGAACCAAAACATTCATATGAATGGACTAATTACTAAGTTGGGTACTAAACTCGATTCTGTAATCACCCATAACAAAATGCTTGAAACCCAAATCTCTCAAGTAGCACAACAACAATCTACTCATGCCACACCAGGCGGACAATTCCCTGGACAACCTCAACCTAACCCTAAAGGGCATGCAAATACTATCGCTCTAAGGAGTGGGACCACTTACGGTGGACCTATAAACCCTAGGTTGAACGATCCAGAACCTCCTAGGAAAGAAGTTGTGACCACCCTTGAGAAAGAAATTGAGGAATCGCTGGAACCTGAAAAATCTAAGGATACGGAAGTTAAGGAGAAGGAAAAAGAAGAGAATGAAAAAGTTTATGTACCACCTCCTCCTTACAAACCTCCGATTCCATACCCACAAAGACTTAAACAAACCAAATTGGATAATCAATATAAGAAATTCATAAAAGTGATTGAGAAACTCCACGTAGAGATTCCGTTCACAGAAGCTATTACCCAAATACCATCTTATGCCAAATTCCTTAAAGACATTCTAAGTAATAAACGAATATTAGATAATCCTAAACCTATAGAATGTAATTCAATTGCTGAGAATAAGCTGGCCAAGAAAGAGAAAGACCCAGGAAGTTTTTCTATACCTTGTGTTTTGGGAAACCAAGTTATTGATAAAGCACTTCTAGACTTAGGAGCAAGTGTAAGTTTAATGCCTTTAGCCGTTTGTAAAAGGTTAAACCTAGGAGAAATGCAACCAACTAGAATGTCTCTCCAATTAGCCGACAGATCAGTTAAGTATCCAATTGGCATTTTGGAGGACGTCCCAGTTAGACTTGGTCAACTTTATATTCCCACAGATTTCGTCGTAATGGACATTAAAGAAGACGATGAGATCCCAATCCTTTTACGTAGACCCTTCTTATCAACAGCTGGAGCTATAATAGATGTCAAGAAAGGAAAAATGACATTCGAAGTAGGTAATGAAAAAGTAGAATTTATACTATCCCAATTTTTAAATGCACCAGCCATAGATGGTTGGCGGATGTGTATTGATTACAGAAAGCTTAATAAGGCTACTAGGAAAGATCACTTCCCACTTCCATTCATTGACCAAATGCTCGAACGTTTAGCTATGCATTCTTACTTTTGCTATTTAGATGGGTACTCTGGATTTTTCCAAATACCCATTCATCCTGATGATCAAGAGAAAACAACCTTTACATGTCCCTATGGAACATTTGCTTACAGACGAATGCCATTTGGACTATGCAATGCCCCAGCTACCTTCCAACGCTGTATGATGTCAATCTTCGCAGATTTCCTTGATGAGATCATGGAAGTATTTATGGACGATTTCTCGGTATGTGGATATAGTTTTAAAAACTGTTTAACAAACCTTGAGAAAATCCGGGAAAGGTGCGTAGAAGTCAACCTTGTTCTAAACTGGGAAAAATGCCATTTTATGGTTACTGAAGGCATAGTACTAGGACACATAGTATCCGAAAGAGGCATTGAGGTTGATAAAGCTAAAATAGAAGTAATAGAAAACCTTCAACCACCCAAAACCATTAGAGAAATCCGAAGTTTTCTTGAACACGCCGGTTTCTACTGACGCTTCATTAAAGACTTCTCCAAAATAACTAAACCATTAACCAGTTTACTTATGAAAGACGCCGAATTCAAATTCGATGATAAATGTCTTGAAGCCTTTATATAATTAAAACAAGTACTAATTTCCGCACCCATAATTCAACCTCCGGATTGGAACCAACCTTTTGAAATTATGTGCGATGCTAGCGATTACGCTATTGGTGCTGTTTTAGGACAAAAGAAGGATAAGAAACTCCATGTAATTTACTAAGCCAGTAGAACTTTAGATGCGGCTTAGCTTAATTATGCAACAACCGATAAGGAACTCATGGCAATAGTCTTTGCAATCGACAAATTCTGATCTTATTTAGTAGGAGCAAAAATCATAGTTTACACTGATCATGCTGCGATACGATATCTCATAAGTAAAAAGGATGCTAAGCCTAGATTACTACGCTGGATCCTTTTACTTCAAGAATTTGATTTGGAGATCCGAGATAAGAAAGGCACCGAAAATGTGGTCGCTGACCACCTTTCGAGGCTTGAACATCTAAAACCAGAACTTGTTCCTATCAATGATGATTTCGCATATGATAAATTAGTAGGAGCAGTTCGAACAGTCCATGATAATGATCCTAACCCTGGTTCCATTGAAAAAACGCTCACCGTAACAACCGTACCTTGGTACGCGGACTTCGTTAATTATCTAGCAGCTGATATCATACCCCCTGATCTAAATTACCAACAGAAGAAGAAGTTCTTTCATGACGTGAAACAGTTCTATTGGGACGAACCCCTTCTATTCAAGAGAGGCGCAGATGGTATTTTCCGTCGTTGTGTCCCTGAAGAAGAAGTAGAAACTATAATTAAACATTGTCACTCTTCACCATACGGTGGGCATTTAGGTTCATCCAAAACATGCGCTAAAATACTTCAAGCAGGTCTTTTCTGGCCAACTTTATGGCGCGATGTTCATGCCCACATTTTAAGATGTGACAGATGCCAACACACTGGGAACGTCTCAAGAAGAGATGAAATGCCTCTGAGAAATATTCAGGAGGTAGAACTCTTTGATGTCTAGGGTATAGATTTTATGGGACCTTTTCCATCTTCGATGGGAAACAAGTATATCCTAGTAGCTGTTGATTATGTATCCAAATGGATTGAAGCTTTAGCTTCACCCGCCAACGATACTCGTGTAGTCATTAAAATGTTTAAAAACTATATATTCCCTAGGTTTGGAGTACCTCGATTAGTAATAAGCGATGAGGGATCACACTTCATATCTAGGATATTTGAGAACCTTTTAAAGAAATACGGAGTTAAACACCGGGTAACCACACCTTATCACCCGCAGACTAGTGGACAAGTAGAAGTATCAAATAGGGAGATAAAACAAATCTTAGAAAAAACAGTATCAATTTCTAGAAAAGATTGGTCTTTAAGACTACAAGACGCCTTGTGGGCTTATAGAACCGCTTTTAAAACCCCTATAGGAACAACCCCATATCAATTAGTCTACGAAAAATCTTGCCATTTACCCTTTGAGCTTGAACATAAGGCCTACTGGGCCATAAAAGCTCTTAATATGGATTACTTATCAGCCGGAGATAAACGCATTCTAGATATTCACAAATTAGAAGAGTTACGCCGAAACGCTTATGAAAATGCTGTAATATATAAAGAAAGAACCAAAGCATGGCACGACAAAAGGATTGCCAAAAAAGAGTTCAACGTAGGCGATCCTGTACTTCTTTTCAATTCTAGGTTACGATTGTTTCCAGGTAAATTACGCTCAAGATGGACTGGACCCTATGAGGTCACCAAAGTCCTGAAATCTGGAGCATTTGAAATTGCAAATCATTCATGTAGTCCCTTTCTAGTGAATGGACAAAGATTGAAACCCTACTATGGAGGTGACATCCCTACTTACTACTCTGGTCACACTCTGATAGACCCACCTATAGCAACATCCACAACGTAAGTTCTTCAGTCGTCAAGCTAACGACGTTAAACAAGCTGTTAGATTTTTGGATTGGCTAGAATTTTGGTAAAACAAAGTATGTTCAATGTTGATGTCACATAGGTGATGTCACAACATTGAGTCTTAACACTGGGTTGTGTTAAGTGTAAAGTTGGATGTCTGATGTCACAAGCGATGTTGTGACATTAGATCTGCAGAATTAATAACATCAGGTTTAGTGATGTTGTTAGGTTTTGCGTTTTAGCTAGAATTGTGGAGAGTTGGTAGTCTCATTGGATGCGAATATCTTGGGTTAGATATTCTCTGTTGCATAGAGATTTGATGCAGATTTGTAGGAGATTTAAAAGGTTGAAGATTTGAAAATATTTTGGGGATAATATCTATTTTGAAGATTCAGTTTTAAATAACAAATCAGATCAAATATTGCAAGGAGTCCAAGCCCAATTCAGGTGGCTATATAAAGCGCATAGATCAAAGGAAGAAGGTACAGAATGCAGACAGAAGATTGAGAGCATTAACTGGAGGTTAATCATAGTCTTGGTACGTGTTTTTGTGTACACCATTCAAGAGTGAATTGGTAAGTTCTGTCCTCTCTTAAAGCTGTGAAGCAAAGAGAGTTTGTGTAACTTGATCAAAGCTGTGAAGCAGGATCAAGGTTTCTCAAAGATGGTGTTCTTTGAGAGTTTTTAGGGATTGAGTAGTGTTCTCATATCTAAGTGGTTTCTTAGGTAGAAAGTCACTAGTAGGAATTAAGATTAGGAGATTGTCAACTGGGTTGTTGAGTATGTAATTTTATTCTACAAGTAGTGAAATTCATCCCTGGCTTGGTAGCCCCCAGATTAGGTTTTTAGAACTGAAATGGGTTAACAATTCTGTGTGTTTTAATTGTCCATTGTTCAGAGTGTGTTGTTGTGACATCGTGTGTGACATCACATATCTGGTACCAGAATTTCACAAGCGCTGCATGGGAGGCAACCCACGGTTTTCTTTTCATTATTTTTTTATACATATAATTTATTTCAGGAGAATAAGAAAAAGATTTATTATTTGACTAACTGGACTGATTTATGAAATGTCTATGTTTACAGGTTACAGATCACATCATCTCAGACATTCCACACTAACTTTCTTTGCAAGATGCAGAGCTATGATGACATGCACATTGTGTTCAGAGATGACGAACAGAGGAAGAAATACGTAGTCCTTTCTGAGAGACCAATCCTACCCACTAGGTACCCTGACCCAAACTGTCTAACAGCTTTAGGTATTAAGGCTAGTGTAAGGTACCTTTGTCACCAGCTCCAGTGGGATGAGTATTCTGAAGCTATGAATGTAACCTATAAGCATATAACCTTAGAGTTCCTCAGTTCACTCATTTATGACCCTTACAATGGAAGAGGTTGCAACAGCGGAAGCATAAGATTCAGACTATTTGGGAATGAGTATGCACTGAACCACAGAGATTTTGCTAGATTACTAGGTTTTCAGTGTGGCACGGATGCAATCCATTTTATGCATGAAACCAACGTTATGCAAGATGAGCTTGATGGATTATGGAGAAAAATCACCGGAGGAGAAGGACCTGATCCTTCCACCCAATTAGCAAACAAAATCCATAATCCAGCTTTCCGTTATTTCCAAATGATCCTGGCCGAGACTTTCTTTGGTAGAAGTGAAACCGAGAACCAGGTTACCGAAGAAGAGATTCTGATGCTCTTTTGTACTGCTGAGTCACGACCATTAGCCAGTGGTAATTTTCTGATGTATAACCTATATTTGAATGCTGCATCTTCCAGAGGACCCATCCATGTAGGCGGTACTATTACACACATAGCTTATGCCCTAGGTCTAGCCAACAAGCTAACTCATCTTACCTCCCATTGTGGCTACACCTTAATTGACATTCATCATTGCCTTGACCGTGGTCTTATCAGGAGAGCATTCTTTAGGGCAGATAACTTTAAGCTCCTAATAGACAACGAAGTCATTCACTACTTTGGTTTGCCAAACCATACCCGAACAAGTGTCCATGATAGAGCTAACTGGTCATACGCTTTGGAAGGCCAAGACGAGACACCCATCCGACCTAGGAACCACCCTGTGCCTGAGTACCACCCTACACCCTATCCTGAAAGGACTACTGTTTATTCCTCTAACGTTAATCTGCAAAGCAGGGACATATATTCAGAGTTTGACGCTATACGCAATGAGATCATTTCTCTTCGCGAAGAATGCGCTGAGCTTACCTTACAGATACAGATCTCAGACGCAACAAATGCTTCATCATATGATCTTTTGGAGCAGGAGATTTGCGATCTCAGACGCCGGCTTGCAGAGGCACGGACACCTTGTCCTCACATGACTCAGGGTGTCCGCCGTCAGTCTTCCTAGAAGATATTCAGGAGCTCTGGGGCATAGCTCACACTTTGTGTGGGAGAGACATACCACATGCTTGTTATGATCGTTTATCTTTACCTTTACCGAAATCTTATCTTTGTTTTTATTATCGTTATTATCAGACTATTAGTAGATTTTATTTTCCATCGTCATTAGCACTAGCCTATGTTTTTTTGCAAGTGTTATATTATTTCAAGTTATAATAAATATCTACATCATTACAATCTATTGGTTATATTTAATTTTTTTTATTAATAATAAAATAATAATAATAATAATAATAATAAATAATGAACAAAATATTCTCTATGTTTCTTACATGTACCAATATGCTATGGACACCCCAAGGAGAAATTCATCAACCAACCAAAGCCCAAACCCGTGCCAGCCCAATTTTCACAGTCCGCGGACGCGGACCCAGACTCGGCGGACACGGAGGCATCCTGGGATTTAAACGGGCTAGAATAAGAAAACCACCATTTTTGCCACTCTCTTCATCTTCTACCTCCAAAAATTCCGACTTTAATCACCATAAAACCCCATTAAACCATTAAAATCCCTTATTTCATAACTTCCCCCTTACCATTACACCTTCCATCACACACTATCCCTATAAAAACCATAGATTTCATCCAAATCTACAAAAACCCAACTTACCCATTTTTCCATCACCAAACCTTCATTTCACTTCAATAATGGCAGCGGAGAACCAAGAAAACATTATTTTTCGAAATGGGAGAGATTGCGGACACGCAACATTCTTGCAACGAGGTATATTAATGATACTTGTCTGTATAACCTTGGTATAAGATTTAGCGTATTTTATCTGTTAGGAAATTTGAAATTAGAGAGTATTTTTATTCGCAAGGAGCCTGCCTATGAAAGGCTAACCCACGAATTTTTGAGTTCTTTGGAATACTCTGTCAGAGAAAACACTGCTAGCACTGTAGGCACAGTAAGGTTTAGGATGTTCAACATTGAATACATTTACACCACTGATGCACTTGCTGAGTTATTAGGATTCCATTTCGGGAATGGTGCAGTTTGTGAGGCACCCATAGACACAAATTGGTCGATTGAGGCTTTCCAATTGTGGAGAGACATCTCAGGTCTGACCACCTACTCCTTTGACGGAAATTTGGCTTCCGACATTCACAACCCATCCATACGGGTATTCCGCCTTCTATTAGCTGACACTATTTTTGCTCGTGAAAATTCTAACAAGTTGAACTCCAAGGAATTGATATTTTTGCAGACTGCTTTACTTAGAAAAAAATTAAATCCTGTACCATTTAGATCTCACATATGCGAACAATTGAGAAAAAGGGAAACACCGTATCATTTGGAGGCTTGATTACCTTCATTGCACGAGCCCTCCACCTGGACGCTGAGTTGGCCACATTGGAACCACTTCCTCCGCGCACCATTGATTTAAAGTTTCTAAGAGATATGCGTTTATGAAAAACGAGGCCGGAAGGAGGATATATCCTCATGGTTCACAATGCTGCCATCCCGAGTGTCGCTTTACCTTGCTCAAGACGCACTGATGTGCGCAAAAGAGAAAACTGGCTGTATGATTTGAGAGCTGAGCCTATTTTAGGTCCATTATTACTAAACGTCCCCGAGGATGAAGGAAACGAGACGGATGATGAGTTTGACCATATGGAGGATTCCCCCATTCCTATATCACCTGCACACACCCCACCTGTTACTAACCGTCCTGCAGGTACTTCCTCCAAATTTTGTATCACTAAAGAAATGTGGCGAGCACAGCAAGCCAGAGAAGAAGAGTGTGACAACCTATTCTATGCCATGTACCAACAACAGCAGGAGATGATGGATTTTATGCGGGAGTCACAGAAATCCACTCTTGAGAGTTTCCAAGCACTTAGAGATCAAAATCCCTCTCTATTAGAGAGGATTGAGCAGATGGAGCTGTCACCTACTACCTGACACCGCAGTAGGAGCCGTCGTCCCAGACGTCCAGAGCATGGTGGAGATGGCCCCAATGGCCGACATGATTGAGTACCAGGTTTCACCTATCCCTTTCTCACTTTTATCGAAGCATTGAGGACAATGTTCGGTTTAAGTGTGGGAGGAGATATTTACTGTTTTTAGTTGTTTTTATTTACTGTTTTCTAGTATAGTTTAGTTTGTTTTAAAAATGTGCTTTACGAGTCATTTGGTGTAGTTTATCTATTCTTCTAATTCTTGAGCCTTAACAAAAATTTTATAAAAGAAACAACGTTAATTTTGATAATTTGGGCTATTAGGACAAGTAAATATCAATTGCAAAGGCTTGGGAAAACTATTTGAAAAATCGATATCGTTTTTACACCGTAAGTTTCTCAATTATAGGAGCTTATCTAGATTTTTATTATACGGTGGCCTTAAAATCTCACCCTTCATCACTTACCCTTAAGTAGTTTATTTTAGCAGTCAGCACCATCTTAACCACCGCTAAGTGACAAACCGATGCAAATAGGTAAGATCCCGCAAAAGAAAAAGAAGAGAAGAAGATAAAAATTCAAGAAGATGTTTAAGTATCTTTAGAAATTTTTTTGCAAGAAAAGTATATAAAAAAAAGGAATAAAATCATTAATATAAAAAGATCAGGATTATCACAGGCTACGTTCACCATGCGAGTGAAAGATAACGGGCTTAATGTGACTGCGCCTGAATGAAAAATGGTAAGAAAGGAATGAGTAAGATAGGCCTAAGTATAATATCATAGTTAGGATTGGTTTGTATAGGAGAAAAACTTATGCCTGCAAATCGCGGAAAGTGTCATTACGATACCCTTGGTTCATGAGTTAGTACCTACTAATGTATCATTGATCAAACTTAAGTTCTTAGCCCAGATTAGATACTTGTTTGTTTGCTGTTTTTCTTTTTCAGTTTATGAGAGTTTGCTTGAGGACAAGCAAAGGTTTAAGTGTGGGAGAATTTGATAACACTAAAATACACTGTATATTTGGCTCCGATTTTACATGATTTTAATTGTTTATTTGTTATTTTCCTTTGCTATTATGGTATTTTGTTTTACTTTCAGATATATTGCCTGATTCGAGCTTACAGTAAGAAAACGAAGCAAAACAGAGCTAAAATGAAGATTTCTTGTGTAAACTGTACACTAGCCGTTTCACTCAGCGGACACCAAGGAGGACACCATTTGCATAATGACTTCACTCACACGCCAACAGTCACAAAATACGTTTCACCTTCCAAAGTACACTCGGCGGACGCGGAGCAGGGGTCGGCGGGCGCCGACAGTTATAAAGAGGAAACGGTCTGAAACGTTCAAGGCAGTTACACCTGAAGAAATTAGTTTCTAAAACGTTTTTCATAATGATTAGGGGCAGTTGCAATTTCGAGTTTCCTATAAATAGGCCTTGCATTTTCACTTTTCAATCATCCAATCTTAGTTTGCAACCTTAGGCATAAAGTTCATTTTATAAAGCAATAATCCGTCACATCGAGGGGTTATTGCGCTATAGTTATTAGTTAGATTGGAGCAATCTTAGTTAGAAGTTATTTACTTTCCCGCAATTTACTTTCCAGCTTTATACCAGATTCAGTCTCCGCTTTGGAGCAGGTTTCTTGTATAAATCGCATTTTATTATATTTCGCATCGCCTTTATATAAATTTACTTTCCTGAACTGCTTTATATTCGTTTATTTTCTGTCTCTGCCATTACCTTATTATTTTATTTATCTGTGTGAATTGTGTCCTTTGGAACTAAACTTAAGCGTGACACTTGTGTTCACTCTCCCAAAATACACTCTCACACTTCGCACGTTTTTATCTTAAAAATGTTTTACTTTGCAATTCAATTTATCGTTATGATTTCAATTACTATGTCTAGCTAAATCCCTTGTGCTGGGATGTGAGGATCGTCATTCTGACAGTACTCCATATGTCATCTCTTTAGAAATACTCTAGGGGCTATTTTTGATTTTAATTAAACTCTTCTGAACTTCAATTGATCGGTCATTACGTAAATGAGACCGTGCTTTTGTTCACGTAACGACTGTGACTAGATCGGGTAAGATCGAAAGCCGTCCGACATTTTAGAAAAGAGTTTGTTAGTTTTTAATCAATAAACAGCGGAAGCACTTTATTGATTAACTAGGAAAGTTTTATATTATTAGAAAGAGGTTTTAAACTATTTTCGGATGTGTCTATAGATTTAGGATCCAGTTGGCCGAGCATATTCCGGAAACCCTTTGGTATAAAATATTTTCAATCGAAAGCACTTTTTAACTAAGTCTTAGAGGTAATTACATAAAAAAGGACTTTATCACTTTAACGCAAGGAGCGACCGGTGCATCGTGAGCGGCTGGTATAGATTAAAGGTTAGGTCTGGTTCCGATCACGCTAACGCGGCGGATCCTTTTTAATTAACTTTTTTTTCAAAGAAGAAAACATTGCCCCGTAAGTGTTACTAATTAGATGATAGGAGTATTGTTTGATTGATGTGAATTACATTCCAGTATAGTATTTATCTGATTTATTTCTATTTTCGTTCAGTAGAAAGCTTTTACTCCGATATTCATTAGCCTTAGATAAACAACGTAACAGTAGTAATCGATAGATTGACATTGGTCTCTGTGGGAACGATAAATCTTTTATATTACTCTGACGTAATCCGTACACTTGCGGATAACACGCATCAACCACCTGTCTTCAGTAACAACTCCAGAATCCCATAAATTCCAGAGCTCTTCCATCAAAAACTTATGCAGTGGAACCACCAAGGAACAAATTCAACATGCCCTAATAAGATGTCAGAACATCTTATACGACATCCCAACAAGAGAACTAGCCTTTTCTCCCGCAGTTGTTGTAGAACCTCCTCAGAAACATGAACAACCACCAAGTTGTTACCTTTGATCCAGAACATCCACCCCATCCATTAATACCCTTGAGTATGTCTGAGTGAATGATCTGATCTCCAAAACTCCTCCTTGTTTAAAACACCAGAAAGTATCTCCTAAAGATCTCATCCAGAAACAGACAGGATGCCTGCTCTAATACCAATTGAAATTCTGGCATAGCAGACAGCAGATGTCTTAACACATGTCAGGACATTATTCTGCATAATTATTAAACAACGGATATAACAGCAAAATGATATTCAGAATATCAGCAACTGCAGACACACAGATGTTTCGACATCTGTTCCAACATGTTAATCAAAACTGAACTGTAAATTGCAGAATGATAAACAACACAGAATATGATGACCCAGTTCGGTGCAAATCACCTACATCTAGGGAATACCAATCCAGGAAGAAGAATCCACTATCAGTAGTATAGTTTTATGTAAACAACCTCAGGATTACAGTAAACACCCATGTTTATCTATCACTACCCAATGAAAACTTTATCTAAGAACTCCATCCTAGATAAGAGAAACCCATCTCACTCCCTAAATCACAACCTGTGATTATCTAACAGTTACTACACCATAACTACATCATCCTATTGAAAGACACCCCTTTCAATACAACGTTCAGTCAAGCATCCTTGACTAGAAAGTTAACTTAGATTTGCTTAAAAGCTTCATCCATGAAGAATACATGATTCATTACCTACGGGTTTCTGAATCTGTACAAGTACCTATGTCTACCACAGTGTATCAAATCGATACATAGCGAGACTTACAAGAGAAACCTACAACTCTCAAAACCTAAACCCTACTTTACAAAATAGGATTCCTAAGTCTATGTCGTTCTCTCTCACTTCTGCATTAGGTCTTGGTCTTCTTTTATAAACTTCTGATATGTTGGGCTTTCAACTTTCTTTTGGCTGATTCCTTTATTCACGTTCTGATTGCTACTTAAATCTTGCAACTGATCTGCAAACATCCTTATGTTAGTAACAGACACGATGTCCTAACATCGTGTTGGGACATCTTATCTGACATGTCTTCTATTAGCAGGATTTTTCTTTGTTGTTGGAACATCTTATGCAGCAACCTGTTTTACCAAAATTTGTTCAAATATTTAGAGTC
This sequence comes from Lathyrus tuberosus, assembly GCA_022829125.1. Taxonomy (NCBI): domain Eukaryota; kingdom Viridiplantae; phylum Streptophyta; class Magnoliopsida; order Fabales; family Fabaceae; genus Lathyrus; species Lathyrus tuberosus. Next base: position 1,242,682 of record JALAZF010000026.1, read on the forward strand.
TTCACTTTTATTATAAAAATTGTTCATTATCTCCATTGAATCCAATTGATTTAAAAATAAATGAATGTTTATAAGATCTAGATGTAGGTTCACATACACGTTAGACATGATTTTGTTCCATTCTGGAACCAGAAGTAGAGAGAGATACGGAAGTTGCAACAAAGGAGAGCTTCTGATGCAGAGGAGAAGGCAGTGTGCATGCAAGGTTAACACTCTGATTCTCAAGTAAGTATATGAGAGAGTAGAGGGTATTCAAATTGTTTTTGAAACTTGTTACATGATTTAGCGTCATTCCTTATATATAGGGAAGAGACATAACATATCGCTATCTTTTAGGTGTGGAATGTGGAGAACCATTGGATGTGCATGAGGCATAAAACTTTTATAGCAAGGTATAGTATAATCCTAAGGTATAAAGAAGAATCTATAAACATAATTGTGTAGTCGGTCAAGAGGCTTTGAATCGTAACATATTATCTCAAGGTGGTCGATCCAAGATGAATATGGCCAGCCAAGAACAGTTGCGCCCCAAGCCCTTATGCTTGAGTAGCAAGGTGAGGGTTTGGAGAATTTCACCCTCGGCGACCAATCACCCTTACTTCATGCTTTCACTATTTAGAAAGTCAAACGTTTATTCAGGGGTGTCATTATTAACATTCTTGGGGAACCGAAAAGCTTGAGAGTTACGTGCGAGAGATATTATCTTTAATAAGTCATCTTTATTTTCATGTTGCCAGAACATAAGTGTAGGAAGAACTAGATTAATTTTACCTTGGACCTTTCTTTTATCCTTCTTCATGAGCGAATATATTTTCCTCTTTTGACGTTTCGTCTTCATGTATTAGAGAAAAGTTAACACAATTTGGCTAAAAAATCATGTAAGAATATAAAAAGAAACCAAAAGACTCTGACATTTCCATGGGAATGTTCTATGTATTCTTCCACCGTGTCTCTTTTTGCCAAGGAGGGAAGATTGTATAAAGATTTTCTTGAAGTGGGGGAACCATCACATTAGGGTTCCACACCCCTACTAAGGATGATAAAATATGTAACGAGTATGGCAGATGGCATTTAAGGATGGTATTTACTGCTTTTAAGGATGGAATTTTTAATCACTTGATGGTGGATCCTGAAGGTGCGAGAAAGACACAAGAAAGGGGGGTTTGAATTGTGTATTCACTCTTTTTCAATTTTTCGCTTCTTATTGTTAAGGCGCTGAAATAACGTAAGAGTTCATTAAGAGACTCTGACCGGCGAAGAAACATTCAGACTTGGTAATGCATGAAGCATGAGAACCAATAAGAGTCTGAACGCTATATGCAACATTCAGAACTTGCAGACCGGAAGCTTATCAGAGTTAAGCTGCGAGGTTCTGACTTGCTTATGTAAGTTTTAGATACTCAGTACAGAAACACAAACAATAATATAAAGCATAACAAGAGTAAAGAACACATGATATATCCTGGTTCACCACAAGGCTAATCCAGTCCACCCTCCTCAGGTGATTTTGCCTTGAACATAAGGACTTAATCCACTATAATCAATCTCGATTACAGATGCACGGGCAACAGCCGGTGACTAACACACAATGAACCGTTCAGGGATTTAACTTAATGAATATAACGAACATTGACCTGCAGGTTCCAATCTCGCAAGATCTACTGCTAGGATTTCACAGCTAGACGTTCATGGATTCATCGCAATGAATATAACGCCTACTGACCCTATTTCAGGCTTTTCCACAATGACACCAAGCCATTGTCTTCTCAAGTCTCTGATCACACTGATCACTTGAGGAATCCTAATTCACATAGAATTAGTTAAATCGGAGATTACAATGATACTTCTTAACAAGCAGATTACTCCTAAGTTTAAGTACAAAAGAAAACACAAGGTTTCAAGCAAGATATGAGCAATATCACCTTGATATCTTAAGAAACTACAAGGATGTATGTGAATTTGACAGTTGATGACATCTTGTAGATCTTCTTCTTCTTCGTCTTCTTTGGTGAGCAAGCTTTGAGCAACAACTCCTTGCTTCAGATATTCAATGTAGCTCTTGACGAGAATGTGGTTGATGACTTGACTAATTTTGCAATGTTGTCTTCTTCATCAACAGCTTCTGTACCAATTAATTATTGTTGTGTTGATTTCTGATTTTTGAGCTTCAACAACAATGGTCATGTGTAAATGGTGATAGCTTTGGATGATTAAGTGTTACAACGAGAACTCATTGTTGTTGCTATCTTCACACAATGACTTGATCAATTCTCCTTTCACGGATTAAATCAATGTCTTTAGAAGTGAATACTCCTTTCTTTAAATAGCCCAGTAAAATATAGCCATTTGAATTACTGTTGGCTGTTGGAAAAGAGACATTGTACAATGATAAAGCTGTACTGACACATCTCCTCTTTAGAGTGGAGGAAGTGACATGACATATCTTCTTGGGCGCTGTGTACAGTCTTTCACAACGGTAACATTTGTCTTCAAAATGTCAGAGGCTTCTGATGGTTGAAGCATGAGTAGATACTTCTTAACAGGATATCTGAAACTCCAAGTCTTCAGTCTTTCGAAGTCGTCCATTAGGAATCAGCCTTCAGAACTTCAGCACTTGTCTTTAAATCCGTTATCCTTTACTGCTTCAAGTCTTCAGAAACTTCAGAGCTTGTCCATTAGGAATCTGTCTTCAGAGTCTTCAGCACTTAACCTTTGGAACCATAGACTTCAGAACGCATAAGTCTTCAGAGTCTTTCAACACTTGGTCTTCAGAGCCTTCAGCCTTCAGAACTTCAAGTCATTGGAATCTTCAGCACTTCGGTTCTCTAGAAGATTATCTCTTCAGAAGCTTCGTTATCTTCAGAATCATTACCACTCTCAGAGAGCATCCACAAGAGCATTGCAACAGTAATATCGGCATCCTTGGATCTGACTGATTATGATCAGATACAGAAGCATACTTGCTTCTTGCGACTTGTGTCACACATAGTAACTTCGCATATAATCATCTAGAATCTCATATGATCCAAAGACTCACAAAATAACAATTTGAGTTGCCAGAACAAAGAATAGAAAAGGAATACTTCTCTATCTTGTCTTTAAGGAGACAAAAGTCTTCAGCATCTAGACTAGTTCATCAAAACTTCCATCTTCAGATCTTTAGAACTTAGTTCCTTTTTAATGTCATATTAGAGCTTATAATCTTCAGAGGCATCTGAAGCATTTTCTACTTCTCAGCATAATCATTTTAGCATAAAACAAAACATTTCTTATCTAATAACATAGCCTCGCTATTTATCTGAGACAGAAACAGTCTTAAGAAACTCCCCCTGAGTTCCAGACTTGATGAAGATTATAGATTTTGACAATTGAATCTTCTGGGTAGTCTCCCCTTAGTTTCCATAAGTCAGATATTGGGATCTTCAGAATCGAAACTAATTTAAATTCACCAATAGATCATGACTTTTCAGAGTTTGACTTTAAATACAGGCCTTCATCTCAGAACCTTGTTACTGTCACAACTCAGTGGTTCATCAAAGTTTGATTCTTGATTAGATACAAATAGAAGGTTAATTTAGTGATCAATCAACGCTTGATTCTGAATCTGGTACTAATGTGATCTGATTCTTAGTCTGATACCAAAATATGTTGAGTCTGATACCAGCTGAAGATATTCTTCTTATACCAATTGAAGGATATTTCCTTAGTGAGCTAAAATTGATACCAATGAAGGTATATGAAAACATTTCACATCTTAGCTCTGATTAATATTACTACAGGCTGATTCTGATACCAATCTTGATATACTGAGTCTGATTTCCAAGTGTAGATTTAGTCAGATACCAAATCATTTCTTCTCGATTGGATTCTTTGGTTAAAATCAGAACTTCTCTTTCTTGGATCTTCAATCCAGATCATCAGACAGTCCTTGACTTCTGATTTGGTCAGTTCATCTGAAAAGCATCTTGAGATGTAGACTTGTCTTGACTGCTTTTCCTTCTTCTGATTCTTATGTTCTGAATATCATACTCTCAGATAGCTTACAACTTCTAAACCAAGTGAAACAGAGATCACGATAACTTTGACTTTCAGAAAGTTCTCAACTTCTGAACAGTACTGGGTAGATCCGATTATGAACACATGTTCATAAAGTGTACAACTTCGATCATATGAACAAACAGTTCACAAGAACTTCTATCAGAGTTCTTTCTTTCTTAACCTGTTCTGAGAATGCCTAGTGAACTTGTTCAGAGTTCCTCGGTTAAACATCAAACACCAATCGTTAGTAGAAATCAAAATTGATTCACTTGTTTGAGTTTTGCGCATTGTATTCTTTCTTTCTTTTAATCAAAATCATATTTCTATTTCTCCCCCTTTTTGACATCATCAAAAAAGTTTTTAGAGCATTTGAGCTTTTAAAGCATAATGACGATCAATATGATAGTGAACAATTTCAGTGATAAAACATCGTTAGAGAGTACTCAAGACATTTTCATTGATTAGATGAAGGCATTAACACAAGACAACACAAAATAGTAAATTCAAAAGATATTAAATTCAAAGCATAGGTTGATCTTAATCCTAATTAGTTCAAAACAAACAAAACATAGACCTAGTGAGATTAAGTTCCTAGGAGCTAGACTAAGAGGTGCCTAATGATGAGGAAGAAGATGAAGACAAGTTTTCAGACCCATCAGTTCTTGAGGTATGCAGCTGTTTTTCTTCTGCATGTGTGACAACTAATCTCTTGCTCTTCACAATTTCCTCTGAGATCCATTCATGGAAATCAGTCCAGATTTTTCTCATTTCTAAGGGATCTATGCTTAAACTAGAAGCATCTACTAGGCTTTGAATTCTTGTGATGGCATTATCCTTAAAGGATGTTAATGCATCATTTAAAGTTTTAATTATTTTAATCATTTTAATTAGAGCAAACATTTTAGATTACGATTGCAGTTTTTAGAATATAATCCTAAGGTAAAGACTTTCGCATTGTTAAATTTAAAAGATATTACATTTAGTAACCAAAACGAGAATACATAGTGCAAGAATTAATATAGCAAGACAGATACTTATAACCCTATTTTATTTCTTCTCAGGAACTCCCAGAGAGATCTGTAAGATCTATGGGTGAACATTCTAAGGTTACCCCTATGTGTTATGGCCTAGTGATCACATCTTGAATTTCTAAGACTCGAGATATGACTCTTCCATATGGAATACTGAGAGAAGGTTTGTCCTTAGATAAGATAATTTTTTCTTTCAAGTGATTGAACATGGTTAGAGGAAGGTTTATTTTTCTTCTGTAGATAAGAAGGAAGATAAACAGTCGATCCGAATGAGTCAGCAATTTTTCTCCTATTTCTCTAGGTCGTAGGTTTGTTTCCATTATTCTGTGCCAGACTTTAGCTGAGGGATTGAGTGTGGAGACACAGTTGGAAGCACCATTTCCATGATGAATTCTACAAATGAGATCATTGAAGATGTTTCTTTCCTTGTAATCTTCAAGGGTATCACCGCTTTCATCACACTTGATTGCTTGAGCAATGATAGAGGGATTAATCATTACAGGGATTCCGGAGATGGTTGATTAATGATGTGTTGGTTAAACACATTTGAAAACACATCAGCATTTGCCCAGAATTCTTTGACATGGTCTGAGTAAATGAGACTTGGAAGCATGTCAAGATAACCTTCCCATTTCTGACATTGTAGTTCAGACGAGGTTCTTATAAAGCCAAGTTCTTTGAGAGAACTGGGGTTTATAGAGAAATCATTTAGGACTTTTGCTCAGAGGTTTCACTCTTAGCAGCTTTTTAATGTGAGGTAGACATTTTGGAGGAAATACAACAGAGAGACACTAACTGAGATGGGTTAGAATGATGAATAGAAAGCTGAACAAGATGCCTTAAATAGGCGACGACTAGGGCGAGTTAATAAATGCTAGTGACTCCAAACGACAGGTTCATCATTTCTTAGACGTTAGACTGGATAGGATAAGAGACGGATACTAGCAGATTCTCAATCTTGGGAAGACCAAGAGATCACGTATAGAATTAATTAATTTTTGACGGGAGTCAGAGATTCGCAATAAGTGCATGTGTAGGAGTGACTCTTGAAAACATTAACTAGACGAAAAAAAAATTATTTTTCATAAATAAGTGTGCAAGCACAAGGTAAGCATAGGAATTGAAAGTGTGAGAGAATGGATAGTTCAAAAGTGGAACAGAAAACAACACATATTTAATTAATAAATACACGGTATGAACAATACTGATGCATGTACTTAATAAACCATTACAAGCTAATGACTTAGCCTAATTCTAGCCAATTATCTAATTTTATGAGAATCATCTGCTGTCGAAGGTTTCACAATTTTTTTATCAAGAGCAGTGTCTGGACCGCCTCTAACTCTGCAAATTGTTTGCACGATTCCTGCTTTGAAGAGGACTTCAGATAGTACTCTTCCATAAGGGATGAACGATATGTTCACGGTTCTTGACAGAAGGATTGATTCTTTGAGATGGTCAAAGATTACTTGGGACAAATCTATAAGAATTGACCTAAGAAGACACATGATGAGAAGCTTATCATCATTATACATAAAATCTTTGTTTGTATTGCGAGGTTTAATGTTTGTTAAGATAAACTTGAACCATCCTTTTGCATTAGGCAGAAGTCTTTTAGGATTTGTTGGTTCAAATGCAGAGCCTTTATCAAACATATAATGCATTTCAGCATTTGAGGTGCATCGAATGGATGCGTGGTTGGTTGTGACACCCCCTTAGGGACAGTCAATGGCTTCAGCGATGTTTGTGGCGTTGAAGGTAACTGGAATACCATAGATATTTGAAGAGATGGTCAGACCATTACTGCTAACAGAGGCATTGATCCAAAAGGATTTTAAAATGTTTGGATAAATTGAGCCTCTTAACATAGATAGGTATCTGTTCTAATTTTGAAAATGAATCCCAAGATAAAAGTTTCGACTAGTGTTTGTTGGGTTTGGTCGTTTTTCATTGATGACTTCCAAGAGATCATCGTTACCGTGAAAAGTTCTTGGAGTCATTTTAGAAGATGTTTTAGAGTTCTTAAGATGAATGAGGAGAAGAAATCATGAAGGATTTTTTTGAGTTGTGGTAAGACTCTAAATAGGCAAGGGAAGAGGATGAATTGAGTGGGTCAATAACTGAGAAAAAAATTGATCAAGATTACCTAGACTTTAGAGAAGATAGGACAGCCACACAGTATAACCGTCTGTTAACCTAGGGAAGATCAAGAAATTACGCATACGATTCTTTTTAATTAATTCTTGGAAGGAGTTAAGTATTTTCAAAAAATGTATTTGAGCGAGTTGTAACGAAGAGACACAATTCCTAGTTTTATATTTTTAATGGGTGCACGACCTTAGAGGCAAGTTTAAAGATTTTTACTATTTCCAATACTAAAATGAATCCTTACTTGTCAGTACATGATCACGCCTGGTTAGTAGCTATAGGGAGGTGACATGCTATTATGGACAATGTATCATGCTTTCTAATTTCGTACTTAATCATACGAACAGATGTCATTCAATATGTATAGTTCAAGGAGATTTGAATGACTGAGATATTCCTAGGTAGAGAGCAAGGTAAGGCAGTTGGCAATAAGTTTTTCTATATGAGATGACTCAAGAGAAGTTGAGTGAGATAATTTTAATGTCATCATTTCCAAGACTGGCTAAAATAGATGGTTAGACTCTAATAGAGAGAAAGTCAGGTAAAAATACCTGTTTTAGAGTATACTTATGGACTTAGAGAATCTGAAAATATTTCCGTGATACTTCATCTAAGTGTTCTCCATTTTGAATCTGAGCTTCTGATCATCATCTTTCAGCTTCTGCTTTCTTCAGAGTGATCTGATATTTGAAGAATATCTTATGTCCTCTGACTCGGATTTTTAGATTGAGGCAAGAATCAATCTTTCTTTTCAGATGACTGCTTCGCTTGCTTGTTCAGAAACATCATCTGATTTCTGAAGGTAGTCTTCAGAGAGTGGAGGTACTGATTATCAGAAAGTCACTAATTCTTTAGTTTAAACATAAACTTCTAAAAAGTTATATACTATAGAGAATTGGTTAATATCTCAACATATCTTCTGACTTTATTTCTTTGAGCAAATGTGAAGCCTATTCAGAACCAAGTATCAACAACCATGTGAAACATATGACATAGTTTGCATGACAGTCTTGTTCTTGTGATGCTGTTTAGATTTAGTCCATCAAGGATTTACAACATATCTGCTTCTAAAAAGAATGTCAGCTGATTTCTTCATTCTGAACAACATTAGGGACTTAGATTCTTTTTGGCTTCGAGTAGATGACTTATGTGTTTGCATCTAGTCAAGCTACTTCTGATTCCAGAATTTATGATGTTCTGAGAGAATTATCAGATAGTGATCTGACCAATCATATTTGATTTAACTTAGATAGAATCTCAAGATAATCAGATCCCAATTGTTTGTGTTAATTCAGTCAAGACTTAGAAGTCATACTTAATTAAATGCTTGATGAATCATTAGATTTCTCCTTCCTGAATATTCTTTCAGTTTTACTGCAAAGCTTTTCAAGAAAACAATATTCAGTTCTTCATTGAATCTTCCAACTTCTTGATTAGTTAAGATTCAGATGTTGAATCATTTCTAAGAGTTTAAAATCTTCAGTTTTCTGACTTTTTCTGCAGACTTCATTCTGAAGTTCAAAACCATAGAACAACAATCTTTCTTCTTTACATGAAGAAGTTCTTAATGAGTTTTTTTAAACGAGAAAGTAAAGGGTTGACCTAATCCGTTTCTTGAAAACATCTCTGAAACTCATAAAGAATTAATCTTCAGCAAACAAGATTTCTTGTTTTCTGATGATTCAACCTTGAGCAAATACTTGGTTTGTCCACACGTATTTTCTAAGATAAGTATTCAACAGATACTACTACTTATCTGATGAGTCTCTCTTATCAGCTGATTCTTCAATCCTCAACAAGGCTTTAGTGAGAAAGATTCCGTTGTTGACAGCTGCGAAACTTCCAGAATCAGTGACTTGCTCAAGTAATTCGATTGATTACAATTTTGTACACAGTCATCTTCTAAGCTGTTACAGACATTGTAAGTGGATTGAAATCTTACCCAGAGTATTTCTACACACCAAGTCTGGATCTTTTTTTGACACTGTTAAGTGTTTGATATCCATTAATAACAGAACCGGAGCTCTAATACCAATTGAAGGTGCGAGAAAGACACAAGAAAGAGGGGTTTGAATTGTGTATTCACTCTTTTTCAGTTTTTCGCTTCTTATTGTTAAGGCGCTGAAATAACATCAGAGTTCATTGAGAGACTCTGACCGACGAAGAAACATTTAGACCTGGTAATGCATGAAGCACGAGAACCAATAAGAGTCTGAACGCTATATGCAACATTCAGAACTTGCAGAGCGGAAGCTTATCAGAGTTAAGCTGCGAGGTTCTGACTTGCTTATGTAAGGTTCAGATACTCAGTACAGAAACACAAACAACAATATAAAGCATAACAAGAGTAAAGAACACACGATATGTCCTGGTTCACCACACGGCTAATCCAGTCTACCCTCCTCAGGTGATTTTGCCTTGAACACAAGGACTTAATCCACTATAATCAATCTCGATTACAGATGCACGGGCAACAGCTGGTGACTAACACACAATGAACCATTTAGGGATTCAACTTAATGAATATAACGAACATTGACCTGAAGATTCCAATCTCGTAAGATCTACTGCTAGGATTTCATAGCTAGACGTTCAGGGATTCAACGCAATGAATATAACGCCTACTAACCCTATTTCAGGCTTTTTCACAATGACACCAAGCCATTGTCTTCTCAAGTCTCCGATCACACTGATCACTTGAGGAATCCTAATTCACATAGAATTAGTTAAACAGGAGATTACAATGATGCTTCTTAACAAGCAGATTACTCCTAGGTTTAAGTACAAAAGAACACACAAGTGTTCAAGCAAGATATGAGCAACAACTCCTTGCTATCTTAAGAAACTACAATGATGTATGTGAATTTGACAGTTGATGACATCTTGTAGATCTTCTTCTTCTTCGTCTTCTTTGGTGAAAAAGCTTTGAGCAACAACTCCTTGCTTCAGATCTTCAATGTAGCTCTTGACGAGAAGGTGGTTGATGACTTGACTGATTTTGCAATGTTGTCTTCTTCATCAACAACTTCTGTACCAATTAATTTTTGTTTTGTTGATTTCTGATTTTTAAGCTTCAACAACAATGGCCATGTGTAAATGGTGATAGCTTTGGATGTTTAAGTGTTACAACGAGAACTCATCGTTGTTTCTATCTTCACACAATGACTTGATCAATTCTCCTTTGATGGATTGAATCGAAGTCTTTAGAAGTGAATACTCCTTTCTTTAAATAGCCCAGTAAAATATAGCCGTTTGAATTACTGTTGGCTATTGGAAAAGAGACGTTTTGTAATGACAAAGTTGTACTGACACATCTCCTCAATACAGTGGAGGAAGTGACATGATATATCTTTTTGGGCGTTGTGTACAGTCTTTCACAACGGTAACATTTGTCTTCAAAATGTCAGAGGCTTTTGATGGTTGAAGCATGAGTAGAGACTTCTTAACAGGATATCTGAAACTCCAAGTCTTCAGTCTTTCGAAGTCGTCCATTAGGAATCAGCCTTCAGAACTTCAGCACTTGTCTTTAAATCCGTTATCCTTTACTGCTTCAAGTCTTCAGAAACTTCAGAGCTTGTCCATTAGGAATCTGTCTTCAGCACTTAACCTTTAGAACCATAGACTTCGGAACGCATAAGTCTTCAGAGTCTTTATGCACTTAGTCTTCAGAGCCTTCAGCCTTCAGAACTTCAAGTCATTAGAATCTTCAGCACTTCGGTTCTCTAGAAGATTATCTCTTCAGAAGCTTCGTTATCTTCAGAATCATTACCACTCTCAAAGAGCATCCACAAGAGCATTGCAATAGAAATATCGGCATCCTTGGATCTGACTGATTATGATCAGATACAGAAGCATACTTGCTTCTTGCGACTCATGTCACACATAGTAACTTCACATATAATCAATTACGCTCGTTTGGATGGTGCTTGTTGGATATGATATCTTCTATGATTATGATCTGCACACAACACACGTTAGAACATAAAATGGTTCTTTCACAAATACCATTGTTATCATCAAAACATAGAGACGACTTGTAGAGACAACTCTTTCTCTAACAGATCCTTCACAAATCCACCCATCATGTTAGGCGTATGTAAAGGATCACCAATACTAGTGTGAATATTTGAATGGGAAACCTTCCATCACCTTTTTATTCATCTTTTCGGATGCCACCATGGTAGCTCGGCACAACCAAGAGAACGAGAGTTAGTTTCCTTGGTGCCAACGATACGGGTCTTTGAATAATTTCCTGAGTTGTCGTCCTTTGCTGACCGGTTATTCTAGGCCACTCCCATTTATCCCCCGGCTTATGCTACCGTTTTAGGGGTCAAACCAAGAGTAAGGGGTAAATGTAAGCCATTGTTTCCACATTGCTGGTCGGCGAGTCATTTCCTTGTGGTGAATGACACATATGTTTATAAAGAGGGAGATTTTTCTGATGAGGACTCGTGTCAAAAGAAAAGGCCGGTAGGCTTTGTTAACAATTGGGTTATCTTTGAGGTAGAGTCCCCTCATTCAAGGCCGATAGGAAAATTTTGAAGCGTTTGATTGACGTTCCATTACTAATCGGGGCCCATTCTCGCAGGGATTATTGAATTGCCTTTGATAAGTTTGAAACTTCCTTAATTATTTTGATATTGATTTGCCTTATTTTGATGTTTGTTTGGATAACAATTAGGTTTCTGTGTAGATGTGATGAAGGAAGAAGTAAAGGTCCAACTTTTGAAGCGGGGAATAGAACCACTCGACACTGTAGTAGATTCTTCCTTTCCTCTAGAATCCTCTTGGAATGTTCCTCTTTTGTGTACCCTTCTGGGTTTGTAAATGAATCTAAGGACTGGTCCCAGTCCTTCCCTTGAACGGAAAGATTCAGTCTCTGATGATTATTGGGTGTTTTTTGCCAAACTTTCTTGGCAGGTTCTGAGGGAAGATCTGAACAACCTGGCACGATCTACTATGCAAGTTTCTGTTGCTTTAACTCAAGGTGGGTCCGACCACTAGGAAGCTCTTTGGATGAACCGGGCGCGTGATGAAAAGCATTGGTTGGAGAGAAGTGTTAGTAGCATGACTCATCAACAAGATATGTATTTAAGAGAGTTATAGGAAGCTTCCATCTCTTTGAAAGAGGTAAGCAAAGCTCTGGCCCCGTTCAATTTTCCAGGAACTACGCGCGGTCAGGTGATGCACCTAGCGAGGATGATGGAAAGGAAGACCGAGGCTCTTGATTCTGTCCAGAAGGAGTTGGAGTTTTTGCATAGTCAAAATGCTTCCCAGACTCAAAAATTGAAAGAATGTACTTCTTGGAGCTTTGGGGCGGTTATAGAGTCCTTGGAGAATGCCCTGCAACATGTGAAGTATTTTCACCGTCCGCTGGCTATTTCAAGGGAGCAGATGCAGCAGGGTCAGATACTGTGAGATAGGGGGTGGTTTGTTTATATTCTTTAGTAGGCTCATGTATCCCACCCTTTTTTTTGTGTGTTTTACATGAAAATCGTTAAGACATGGGAAAGTATTTGTATGTAAAAAACAAGACAAGGTGGGGCGAGCATAGTTGAGGTGTGAGCCTATAACCTTGGCCCTCCCCACCACAATACACATTTTAAGCCTAAAAATACAATAAATATGTTAATGTTTGTGCCCTCAAAGCTCGTAAAAAAAACGAGGTGGGTGAACACATTAATGAGTGTGGGCGTAAACTTTTGGCTAGCCCCGCACTAAAATGCGGGAAAAATGGACATGCCCAATGGGATGGATTCGTTTTGCCACCCTTACCTATATAAGGTGCATTTATTTTATTTTATCATACTCATTGTATTACTTTCAGTCGTGTCCTCCGTGCTGTTTGTGAGCCGGAGAAGTGTCAGAGTTTGATTTTATCCCCATAATTCATAAAGTTTTCCTGCCACGGAGGGCGTTAAATAATATTTTGCTTAAAGTGTAAATAACCTTACGTACTTTGTGATGCCTTGTATGGATGCTTTATTCATGAGCATGTTGCATTTAGATGTACGTGCATTATTGGAAATATGTGTTCCTGCTTGATATAGTTGTGAGTTGGATCATGTTTATAATTGTAAAACATGAGACCGACTAAATGCGGTTATGCTTTGATTTGTGTTTATAATAATATGGCATGAGAATGACTAGATGCAATTATACTTTGAACTACGCTCCGTGTCACAGAGGATCATTCCCCGACCAAGTGTAAAGGATCATTGTCCCTGTCCCAGAGGTATAACTCAGATTGAGGTGGACATGTCTGGCCTCAACCTCTCACGTCCCTTGTATGGCCTAGATTCGAATAGGGGGAAGGTGCACCAGCTACGTAGAAATACGTGTAATCTTTGAATAAGGGGAATTGATTGTTATAGTCAGACGTGCAAAGCGTCTCCAAAATTACACCTAGGGGAGTTGATTGTTGTAGTCGGACGTATAAAGCGTCTGCGGCAGCTCCCCGAAAATCTTTAATTATACTTGGTGCTAAGGGTAATTGATTGTTCTAGTCAGACATGCAAAACATCTCTGACATCTCCTCTGAAATCATTATCACATTCCTTAATTGCGTTAATTGTACCCCAATTTCATCGTTAATGTAGATAATCACAAAGGAACAAACATTTTAGACTTGTGTAATTTCATTCATAATGAATAATTGTTCGTGTATGCTACGTAGTAGTTTACACACCCACACAGACACAGACACACACATGCACACACAGACATGCACACACACGCACGCGCGCATAGACACACACACACACACACACACACACAAATGGACGTAAAAAAATGAAGCATAACTGGGCGGATTTTCTGCCTCTTATTTCTATTATCGGGCTCCCCTTTGTTTAGCCACACCTGTGCGTGCAGAGGTAGGCATAATGTGTTTTCTTTGATTAGATCACCATCATCAAAGTTAAAAGCTATTTTCACTGACTTTAACTATTGTTGTCGTCATCAAAACTTCAAATGTATCTTCTGCGAAATTTTCAAATTCATATATACTTGCATGCACATAAATTCACACTTTAGACTCTATTTTCTTAGCTTGTAGTGTTTTGGTTTTGAAAATTTTATCCCTTGACTTTAGGGCAATTGTATTTATTTTATTGGGAGGTTCATTAGCATATAGTTCAAGCTCAATACTTCTCAAGGAGATAAGTTTTTTTTAAAGGTAATGTAATAAAAGCGAGTACAAGGGGTACTCGAACCCTTACAAGATTAGCAGTAAAACACAACGACAAAAGAACCACCAGTAAACCAAGAAAACACTAGAAAAAATAATGCCTAAAGGAAGGCCCCAACCAAAACCAGGACACCTTCTTAATATCCCTTACCACCCCATCAATAGAGAAACTGACAGAATTAAAAACAATTTCGTTACGGTGCTTCCAAATCATCCAAACAACAACCGCCCATATAGATAAACCAATCTCGCTTCCAAGTTTCCTGCAGAATATAGTGGAGGGTAAATAAAAAGCACCCTCACAACTGTCACTTGTTTGGAACCTAATGTTCAGCCACTCACCAATCTTCTTCCATACAATAATGGCGAACTCACAATTTAAAAACAAATGAACAGTACTTTCCTGAGAGCTCCTGCATAACGGACATAACGAACCGTCGTCCCCAAAAACAATACCTCTACTCCTGAGTTAATCCTTTGTGGTTATTCTGTTTCTCATCAATCTCCAAAGGAACACCTGGAATTTGGAAGGTATCTTAATCTTCTAGATCTGCTTCTGGCACGACGGGATTTCATCGAATTCAATAATGCCATATTCCTGCACTACTAAACGATAACAATCTGCAATGGAAAAAATCACGGAATCATTACTAGCCCAGGTAAAGGTATCATCAACGTCACGAAGAGAGTTTGCCGCCTGCACCTTTAATGCTAAAGCTTCCATTTCTTCTGTCACGGCTGCATCACCATTGATGAACAAAGGCTTAACAGGCTGAGATACTAAATTCCGGACAACTTCAGAAACACTCCACTTTGGATTAGTGGAATGAGCATACAGGTTAGGGAAGGTATTTTTGAGAGGTTGGTCTTCCAACCATCTTCTACACCAGAAGGATGTATCCTCTCCATTACCTACATCACAGGAAATATTTTCAACAAAAAAAATCAATGCCAAGAGCTTTATCAAAGCTAATAATTGAAAGGTCTCTCCACCACATTGATCCTTTATTTCTCCCACCTACACCCACATTATTGTTCACCTCCAGAAGTAAACTTGTCGACGAATATCTATGCTCTATGATGCCACTCAAAAGCGCACCCTTCTCCGAAAGAATACGCCACTTCCACTTAAATAGAAGTGCTTTGTTGAAAGACACGATATCTCTAATACCCAAGCCTCCCTTATCTTTAGGTTGGCAAACCTTATTCCAACTACCCCAATGGATCGAGTTGCTGCTATCCGACCCTCCCCATAAGAAACAACTTTGCACCCGAATGATTTCCTTCAAAACACTAATTGGAGCCTTATAGAATGACATCGAGTAAACAGGCAGCGCGTTCAAAACCGAGTTAATTAATACAACCCTCCCACCTATTGAGAGAAATCTACCTTTCCAAACCGACAAACGATTCTTCAAGCACTTAATGACGTTAGACCAATTCTTCACTTTCCTCGGACTTTCCCCACCTTTATGCCAAGAAAGGAGAAAGGTAACTCTCCAATTCTACAAAACAAAAATTCTGCAGCAACAGATGCAAAACCAGAAGGCAGACGGACTCCGCTTAGACAACTTTTGTTAAAATTAACCTTAAGACCCGAAACAAGTTCGAAGCCTCTAAGGATAACTTTAGCATCCCAAAGGTTATTCAGCTACAGTCGCCAATCAACAATGTGTCGTCGACATACTGCACTATACTACAACTGACCCGATCATTAACTTTAAAACCATTGAAAACTCCCACTTCACCCGCTTTCTTCATAATCCTCGTTAGGCCCTCTATCACCAATAAGAAAAGAAAAGGGGACCAGGGGTCACCTTGACGTAAACCCTTTTCGATCACAAAGTTCGAAGTATTGTTACCATTCACCAGCATCGACGTCGTTCCCTTGAAGACCAAAGCTTCCATCCAGCTCAGCCATTTAGCCCCAAAGTTCATTCTTGATAACATATATCAGAGATAATTCCAGCTAACGCGGTCATATGCCCTCTCGAAGTCAATTTTCAGAATCATACATTCCTTCTTCGTCCTACTAGCAAAATCTAGTAACTCATTAACCATCAAAATACAGTCCCCAATACTACGGCCTTTGATGAAGGCAGATTGCTCTACAGAAATTACAGTGCCAATTATCTTCTTCAATCTCGCAGCCAGTATTTTTGATAAAATTTTCTGAAAACACGTAATCAGACAAATAGGCCTATAATTGGACAGAAATTTAGGATAATTAACCTTAGGGATCAGCGTATAGAAAGAGGCCGTTGCAGCCTTGGTAAGGACAGGTTTTTTTTGTAGAGATCCATAACGAACTTGAAAACGTCTTAGTTGACCACATCCCAACAACCCTGTAGAAAACCGAAACTAAACCCATCAGGACCTGGGCTTTTGCTCCCGTTGCAATCCCAAACCGCCCCTTTTATCTCGTCGATAGAAAAAGCCTATTCTAAACGAGATCTGTCATGATCAGAAAGGGAAGGTAAATCCACTCCGTTTATAACTGGTCTGCTCTCACAATACTATTTGAAATTTCTCCTAAAGTAGTTCCGAACTTTGCTTTTTATTTCCACCACTTCTTCCTTTATACCCTCCTTCGTATTTACGAAAAGAATGTTGTTTCTGTTGTTT
Organism: Lathyrus tuberosus; assembly: GCA_022829125.1. Lineage (NCBI taxonomy): Eukaryota > Viridiplantae > Streptophyta > Magnoliopsida > Fabales > Fabaceae > Lathyrus > Lathyrus tuberosus. Next base: position 1,259,713 of record JALAZF010000026.1, read on the forward strand.
CTATCTCGCACAGACCTGTGGAAAAAACGAGAGTTGTAATCGCCTTCTTTGAGCCAGAGCGATCTAGACTTCTGCCTAAAAAGGTTTTCCCTTAAATTCAGATGGTTCCAAAATTCACTAGAAGCCCTACTCCTTTCCAAATTCAAGTCTTCATCCAAAGGCACGTAATCCTTACTGATACACCCTTCAATCGCGTAAAGATCATCAACTGCTGCCTCAACCCTCAAGTCGATCCACCCGAAAACCTCTTTACTCCACTTCCTCAAAGCAACCTTAAGAAGAGACAACTTTTCTTTTAAGACATAGTCTCCCCTACCAGTAACAGTAAGGGATTTCCATTCAGCAAAAAGAAAATCCTGGAAAGAATGATGAGAGAGCCACGAGTTGTTGAATTTAAAAGGTTTCGGACCCCAGTCGATATTGCTAGATCTCAACTAAATAGGACTGTGATCCGAAATATCCCTCTTATCGATAACCTGACCCACGACTTTCCAATCCTCCACCAAACTGTCCGATTTCTCAAGGAGCTAATGATTTGTCCAGAGGGACTTTGTTCAATACTTCTCAAAATTTATTTATAAAAAAGAATGGAGAGAGTAAGAGTAAAGAATCATACAAATCTTATACAAAACTAATTAGTTACATTAAAAAATAATATTATAGTTACCTTGAACTTATACATCTATTATTGGTAAAGTTTCGTATGTACTTGGTAAAAGACACACTACACATATATTGTATATGTTAGGATGCATGTTAGAACCACAACTTCTTTTTTTCGTTATGCTGGATTTTTGTATAATAGAAAAATAGTAGTATTGATAATAAAAAAATAAAACGTTTCTGCTCCTTCAGAGTGCATACCCTAGAAATATTGTGTGGAGCCAAAACAGCAACGACATCAGAAAATGAGTGGCTTGAACCATATGATCAGTGTCCCATGCATAACCATATGTGTGTAGTGTGTAGACACACCTACATAAATTTCGCTAATATAGTTTCACCACACGTTTGGATATTTTCTTGAATACAATAAAGGAAAAAAACTTCTTACAAGTTCCATAGACATAAATGGTTGAGAATTCGGAATCCAAAAGACATGGAATGGGATGGGACCTTTGGTTTCAGAAGCAATGCAGCCCTGAAAAAGAAGAAAGGTGGAAACTCAACCATAGTCCCACATTGTGTCACAACAATCAACATTTATATAACCATTGGCCAATAAGTGTGTGTATGATTAATGTTGTATAGTATTCTGGTGTTTCTGCCATTCCTAAATGACAAAGGCCATTAATTGCAAAAGCCCAATGTACTGCTCAAAATATTCTCTTGGTTGTCGAATGGTGATTGGTTTTTCAAGTCTCAAAAAATGATAGTATTATAAGGGTAAGTAAGTACCCAAAAATAAGTACTGAAAAATGTTACTCATGAAAATATCTAATATTTTTGCTAAATTTGGTAGAATGCAGTATATGCCCTTTTTGAGGGAAACACACTGTACATGTTAGCAATTTGTTAGTGAAGTGTTTTATATGATTTACAATGTATGAATGTATAAAAAAACATTTGAAAACTTTGACGATGACTAATGTGTGTGTCTCTCTCTCATGCTATAGTCGAAGTATGTTATGAGTATTAGCATGTTGAATTGAGTCTTGGTTGTAAGCCTAATTGTTTAAGTTAGTTTGTTCCTTAAGTTAGCTTGTGTAATGAGTCTGTGTGTAAAAGCTCATTAGGTTGGTATGTTAGTTTTCTTATAAATAACATGCTAGTCTCTCATCTTTGGAGTGTGGTGCAAATCTTAATTAGGGTGAGAGAAGTTATTTGCTATTCTGTAACACTTGTAATCTTGTTTCAAAGAGAAAGTAAAGAATAACACTTTATAACCAATTTCATTGTGTTCTTCTTCCTTCCCTTTTTTTCTACCCTTGTGGGTTTCTTGCTGATCAAGAAACTGATTATACTTTATTATTCTGGTATCGTTTTTCACAATAAGTTAGTGCGGTGAGCGTGGAGAAGATGTCGTCAACAAAGTATGAGATTGAAAAGTTCACGGAGTGAACGATTTCGGTCTATAGCGCTTGAAGATGAAAGCTCTACTGGTTTAGCAAGGTTGTTTAGAAGCGTTGAAGGGAGCCGCAACCATGGACGACGTGTTAACGGACAAAGAAAAAACGACTATGGTAGAGAAAGCCCACAATGCCATCTTATTGAGCCTTGATGATAAGGTTCTTCGACAGGTTTCGAAGGAGATGACGACGTCTGGGTTATGTAACACGCCCTTCTACACCCCCAGGCTATTAAAGCGATAACAATTAATCAGAGTATAATTAAAAATTCACGGCATAGACGAGAGCGTCACATCAATTTGAAACAAACATACAACAACCTGCTCATATAGATATGCAACAATTAAGGTAGCACATAACAAAGGAACCTAGTTCCTAACACCCACAATTCAGATACAAAATAAAAGCGGAAAATCTGTAACTGAAACTCATATATATATATATATATATATATCACATAAAGAGTTTGTCTGCCATATACAACATCATACATGTACAATCCAAAAGATATATATACATAATACAAAATAATCACACTCGATCTCCCCGACTACCTGGTGCTACATATCAGAGCCGACCGACAAAAGAATGAAGACCTAAGCTTCACAAAAAGACCTCCAGCATCTAATCTGCAATGTCTCGTAGAGCATTTAAAAACAGCAGAAGAGTGAGAAACACAATCATAATACAATTGCATACAATTATATAATAACACGAAAATACACATATAAATATTCTCACCACCACTATACCAGAATTCAAACACAAACAACACAAAGTATATTTCATATATCCATCACCAAATTATATACATATATCAACTCATCAATTTCATCCACGATTCCACACACAATCAATCCATTCATGATTTTCCACACATAATGCATACATTCACAATTCTCACACATAATCAATCCATTCATGATTTATGCAAATGCACAGAGACCGACACAACGACTCTATGCAATGCACACGCGGTACCATCCATCCATCATTCTCAACACTAGTTCACTCAGGAACTATTGGAATCATCGCTTGTTACTTAGTGTAACTCCCCGTCGGGCAAACGATGTTCCCCGTTGCTTTCGGTCCTCTTTGTATAAGGCTCACGACGTTTATGGATCGCTTTCAGTCCTCTTTGTATAAGGCTCACGATCCGATCGCTTTCAGTCCTCTCTGTATAAGGCTCACGATCGTCTATAATCATCGCTTTCAGTCCTCTTTGTATAAGGCTCACGATGTTATAGCGGATTCCCTCTAGAATCGATTCGTCGCTCACACCCACTAGGGCACACGACATCACAAGAATGCATATCATGATGCTTGGCATACAATGACTCATGACATTCAAATGCACACATATATGCAACAATCTCCATCAACAATAATCATGCTTTGCAATTCAAGCCCAAAACAATGCATTTATTTGCCATACGGCCACAAACCATCATCACAACATTTATCACATGCATTTCCATCGCACAATGATAACACGAATTTATATCATATTTTTACTTTGATTTATGTTAGTTTCTTATTCCGTTTTTCGTCTAATATCCGATTTTCTCGAGATTATTTAAGTGTTTTTGTAGGTAATCCCATTTTCCAAGTCAAAGTATGCTAAGTGTGGAAAAGAACCAAAACATGCAAGAAAAGAGCAGAAAAGTGAAGCAAAACAGCAGAATTCAAAAACGGCTGCTGTGACGATCGTCACAGTCCACCACGACCGTGGCAGTTGCAAAATCCACCACGGCCGTCACAATCCATTATGATCGTCATGCGTCCAAAATGTGTTTAATCCGTTAACAGAGACGTGGTTACGAGTTTTCAGAGGAGCAGTTTCACACGACCTTATTTCCTCCGAAGAATACTAGGTTCAAAAGTCACGTAACTGTCAAGTGAAGTGCCTACATTCTCTCCAAACTCTACCTCAACTCAGTCTATAAATACGAGAATTTTCGATGAACAAAGGGTGACCATTTTTCTGCATTCTGAAGTACCGTTTTGCTGCCAAATTTTATTCAGAGAATTCGTTTTGTTTTGTTTAGTTTTTACCTTTCCTTGTCACCCATTACCGAACAAAGTAATAGTTTCTCATATTGAGGAACTATTACACTTTAGATTTAGATTTTTTTTTCATTGCCTTCATCATTTGCCATTTCTATTTTATCCAAGCAAGAACCTACCAATCTGTGGAGGGATTACTACTACTGCATTTACCAGGTTTCCATTATTCACTTTATAGTATCGTTTATTTTCTTTCAATTATGTCTTTGATTAATTGTTTTTCCGCTTTTATGTTTAAGTTCGTAATTATGTCTAGCTAAACCGATCTTATCGGTATGTAATGAAGTAACCAAATGGATTAAATAACTTTAAGCTAAAATAAATAATTAACTCTTCTTCTGGCTTCGATTTCTTAATTTTAAACCCAACTTTTATTACGAGAGTAAAAAGGTAACAAAGGTTAAGGTCAAGACCACGGGAGTGTGAGGCTTTACCCGGATAGTTGAAATCGGGCATTAGTTTTAAAAACAGCGGAAGCGCTTTAAAGTTAATTAGGTCTTAGTAGTTTTCAAAAAGTATTTTTAACCTCATATGGGCTAGCGAGAGCAGACTTATTGACTTAAGAGTATAGTCCGAAGCAATAACCACGGGAGTGTGAGGTGAGGGCTTTTAAACTGGTTTTTCCTACAGATGCATAGGGTGATAAATCTTTATACGCTTAGGTTTAATTAATTACACGTAGGTTTACTGAATTATATACCGATATCTTATTCATAACTAGTAATCCCAAATTTTAATTTCTCTTTAATTTCCTGTTTGAACTTAAAAACCCAATTCTGATTAGCCTTAGATAAACATAGTAACGATAGATAGCGGTGCGTTTGATTTCTAGTCTCTGTGGGATCGATAATCTTTTAAAACTACGCGATACGACTGTATACTTGCAGTTAGATTTATTTAGGCACACTAAATAGAGCGATCAAGTTTTTGGCGCCGTTGCCGAGGACTAATTAAGTCGACATCGTAATTCCTTTGTTACGTCGTATAGACTAAAGCAAAAACCAAAATTCCCTTTCTGTCGATTGTATGCCAAGTACTCGCTCTTCTGGCGAAGACCTCATACGACCGACAGACGAACCTGAACGTCTTCTTACCGTAAAAAGACGTATCCAAGAATACTGCTTAGCTCACGAAATCCCTTTTCCTTTATCAGAACCTGAATCTCAATCAGATCCTGAACTTGAATCCGAATCAGATTCCGAATCAGAAACAGACATGGCTGACTTACCACAAAACCGACCTCTTAAGTATTATGCTGCCGCATCTCAACAAGAACCTCACACAGCATTGTCGCTCCAGCTATCAACCGAAACGATTTCGAGTTGAAACCCTCGCTATTATCTGCTGTGCAACAAAATCAATTTTCTGGAAATCCAACAGAAGATCCGAACGAACATCTGACCAAGTTTGTGCAGTACGCAGACACAGTGAAAGTAAATGGTGTAACCGCAGACGCCATAAGACTACGTCTTTTTCCTTTCTCATTGAGAGATAGAGCTTGGGCTTGGTTGTAATCCTTGCCATCCAACTCTATTGCTTCTTGGGAGGATTTAAAGAAGGTCTTTCTGGCACGATATTTTCCGCCAAGCAAAACAGCTATGCTGAGAGCCCAAATCAACAGCTTCAGACAAAAAGACAACGAGTCTTTATATGATTCTTGGGAAAGATACAAAGATATGAGGAGGATATGCCCGCATCATGGTCTTGAGGATTGGTTAATTATCCACACGTTTTACAATGGTCTCTTGTACAATACAAGATTGACAATAGATACCGCCGCAGGTGGTACACTGATGGATAAACCCTATGATGAAGCCCAACAACTCATCGAGAGTATGGCTCAGAATCACTACCAATGGGGAGGTGAAAGAACTCAAGTGGAGAAATCCCAACCAAAAGGAGGAATGTACGAAGTTTCTAGCTTAGATCACGTCTGTACTAAAGTAGATGCAATAGCTCAAAAGATAGACAATTTAACCATAACACCCACAGCCACCATGGCTACTGTAGCGCCAAACTGCGAATTATGTGGAACAGCTGGACACGCTGCCCCTGAATGCCAAGTTTTAGCAGGAGCCTCTACAGATCAAGTGAATTATGCTCAAGCAAACCCTTAAGCAAATACCTACAATCTTGGTTGGAAGAATCACCCAAACTTCTCTTACAAAAACAACAATGCACTGTATGCACCTGGTCAAGCACCTGCTGCACCACCAGGTTACCAAAAGGCTGCAAAAGCTGCTCTAAATGTTCCTAGGAAGTCTAACCTTGAACTGGTGATAAAGAACTTCATAGCTACCCAGACTTAGACAAACAAAGAGTTCCTGAACCAAAACGCACACACTAGTGAACAGATTAAGCAGTTAGCAAACAAAGTAGACGCTTTGGCCACTCATAACAAAATTCTTGAAACACAAATTTCCCAAGTGGCTCAACAACAAGCACCTACTGCTGCTCCTGCTGGAACATTTCCTGAACAGCCACAACCTAATCCTAAAGGACATGCAAATGCTGTTATACTGAGAAGTGGAAAAGAATTAGATGAACCCATTGATCCAAGACTTCAAAATCCAGCCATGTACCAAAAATCTGCTAACGACCCAACAACTGAGAAGGAGAATGAACCCAAGGAAAAGGAAGATAATGACCAAGAGGCCGTAAACAAAGAAAAACCTTATGTGCCTCCACCACCTTATAAACCACCTATTCTGTATCCTCAAAGATTGACAAATTCCAAAACTGCAGGGCAATTTAAGAAATTTGTTGAACTTCTGAAACAATTAAACGTCACAATACCTTTTACAGAAGCCATCACTCAGATGCCCTCGTATGCTAAGTTCCTAAAAGAAATCTTATCCAATAAGAAAAAGATTGAGGAAAACGAAACAGTTACACTTACTGCTGAGTGTAGCGCAATAATTCAAAACAAAATGCCTCCTAAGCTGAAAGACCCAGGTAGTTTCTCCATACCTTGTGTAATTGGGAAGTTCGTCATAGACAAAGCTCTATGCGACTTAGGAGCCAGTATTAGTGTTATGCCCTTATCCATATGCAAGAAGCTTGATATGGGAGAATTAAGACCAACTAAGATGTCTGTTCAATTAGCTGACCGCTCTATTAAATACCCAGTTGGTATACTAGAAAATGTTCCAGTTCGTATAAGATAATTCTATATTCCTACCGATTTCATAATCATGGATATTACAGAAGACTCTACTACTCCTATCATATTAGGAAGACCATTCTTAACTACTGCTGGAGCAATTATAGATGTAAAGAGAGGCAGGCTAACCTTTGAAGTTGGTGAATAGAAGGTTGAATTCATTTTGACACAATTCTTACAAGCTCCAGCTATAGACGACACATGTTATCTACTAGATGTCATAGATGAGTGCGTAAGAGAAATAGAGATGGAACCGACCACATACTCAGATATTCTAAAAATTCCAATACCTCCAATTTTCGAAGATGATAACTGGCGTGAACCTTATCAAGACGATAGCCTAAGCGAATGCTTAGCACTTACACCAGATCATCTACCTTGCTCGAAGAAACCAGCCCTAGAACTGAAAACATTACCCAAAAATTTAAGGTATGAATTCCTAGACGAAGCTCTTGAACGACCTGTAATAGTCAATGCAGACTTAGGACAGACCGAAACCAAGAAACTACTAGATGTCTTAATAAAATACCCAACTGTGTTAGGCTATAACATCGCTGACCTTAAAGGAATAAGTCCTTCTATTTGTATGCATCGCATTATGCTGGAGGAAGACTGTAAATCCGCTAGGGAACATCAGAGAAGGATTAACCCAATCTTGAGTACTGTAGTCAAAGACGAAGTGAAAAAACTTTTAGAAGCATGAATTATATACCCGATATCAGACAGTAAATGGGTTAGCCCAGTACATGTCGTTCCAAAGAAGGGAGGTGTAACAGTTGTTAAGAACGAAAAAGGTGAATCTATAACAAAAAGGGTTGTAACTGGAAGTAGAATGTGCATCGATTATAGAAAGTTAAATAAAGCCACTCGTAAAGACCATTTCCCATTGCCTTTTATTGACCAAATGTTGGAACGATTGGCTAAACACTCATACTTCTGCTATTTAGACGGTTATTCAGGATTCTTTCAAATTCCTATTCAGCCTGATGACCAAGAAAAGACGACCTTCACATGTCTCTATGGAACATTTGCCTATCGACGAATGCCGTTTGGACTATGTAACGCACCTGCCACATTCCAAAGATGCATGATGTCAATCTTTGCTGATTTTATAGATGACATTATATGGAAGTATTTATGGATGACTTTTCTGTTTGTGGGCAGAGCTTTGAAGGATGTCTATCGAACCTAGAAATGGTACTGGAAAGATGCGTAAAAGTCAATCTCGTATTAAATTGGGAAAAATGCCATTTTAGGGTGAATCAAGGAATCGTACTTGGACACGTTGTGTCCGATAGAGGAATTGAAGTTGATAAAGCTAAGATAGAAATTATAAAAAAATCTTCAACCTCCGAAAACCGTACGAGAAATACGAAGTTTCTTAGGACACGTCGGTTTCTACCGACAATTCATAAAGGATTTCTCGAAAATTACTAAACCTCTTACCGGTCTATTAATGAAAGACGCTGAATTTATCTTTGATGAGAAATGTCTAAAAGCATTTGAACAACTGAAAACAGCTCTTATTACCGCACCTATCATACAACCACCAGATTGGAGATTACCTTTCGAAATCATGTGTGATGCAAGTGATTATGCTGTAGGTGCAGTTTTAGGACAGAGGAGGGATAGAAAACTTCATGCCATTTACTATGCAAGTAGAACCTTAGATTCTGCCCAAATGAACTACGCTACCATAGAAAAAGAACTTTTAGCCGTGATTTTCGCCCTTGACAAATTCCGTTCCTACCTAGTGGGAGCAAAGATTATCATTTATACAGATCACGCAACTATTAGATATTTACTTAACAAAAATGATGCAAAACCTAGACTGCTAAGGTGGATCCTACTCTTACAAGAATTCGATTTGGAGATCAAAGATAAAAAAGGAACTGAAAACGTAGTAGCAGACCACTTATCTCGATTAGAGGGCATTAAACCAGAGCCAGTACCCATTAATGAGGATTTCCCATATGAACGACTCATAGCCCAACTAGAAAGTGATATGTCTACTCTACAGTTAAGTGACCCAAAAATGGAAGAAGTCATGGAAGAAATTAACATACATACAACCCTGCCATGGTATGCTGACATAGTCAACTACTTAGCAGCTGGAGTACTTCCACCAGACTTATCCTATCAACAAAAGAAAAAATTCTTTCATGATCTAAAACATTATTATTGGGATGAACCTTTGTTGTTTAAGAGAGGAGCCGACGGTATCTTTCGTCGTTGCATCCCAGAAGAAGAAATAGAAAATATCATATCTCAATGTCATTCTGCTCCTTATAGAGGACATGCTAGTACCTCAAAGACATGTGCTAAGATCTTGTAATCCGGCCTATTCTGGCCCAACCTTTGGAAGGATGTCCACATTGCAATACTAAACTGCGACCGGTGCCAATGCACTGGTAACATATCAAAACGCGATGAGATGCCTCAAAAAGGTATATTAGAAGTAGAAGTCTTTGATGTATGGGGGATTGATTTTATGGGACCTTTCCCATCATCCTTTGGAAATAAATATATACTCGTAGCTGTTGATTATGTTTCAAAATGGATTGAGGCAATAACTTCTCCTACAAATGACGCACGAGTAGTCATAAAGCTTTTCAAAAACACAATCTTTCCCAGATTTGGTGTGCCGAGACTTGTCATAAGTGACGGTGGCTCTCATTTCATATAAAAAATATTTGACAAATTACTATCAAAGTATGGGGTAAGACACCGCGTAGCAACACCATATCATCCACAAACAAGTGGACATGTTGAGGTCTCAAATAGAGAAATAAAACAAATTCTAGAAAAGACCGTAGCCACCTCTAGGAAAGACTGGTCATCAAAACTCAACGAAGCTTTATGGGCATATAGGACGGCCTACAAAACACCAATTGGAACTACACCTTTCAAGCTGGTCTATGGTAAATCTTGCCATCTACCAGTGAAATTAGAACATAAAGCCTATTGGGCTATTAAAACATTAAACTTAAGGTATGATTCCGCAGGTGAAAAACGTATCCTAGATCTGCATGAACTAGAAGAGTTAAGATTAGACGCTTACGAAAATGCTAAAATATATAAAGAACGAACTAAAAAATGGCACGATAAGCGCTTATCTAGAAAAGAATTTAGTGTGGGAGACGTTGTACTCCTATTTAACTCAAGATTAAAACTCTTTCCTGGGAAATTAAGGTCTAGATGGTCCGGTCCTTTTGAGATTACAAAAATTCTACAAAGTGGAGCGATAGAAATAAAGGGGAGGTATAGTTATCCATTTTTAGTTAATGGACAACGTCTAAAACACTATCACAACATTGAAAATAGAGATTATTTGAACTGCCTAAGACTTTTAGAGTTGCCCACCGAACCCCCTAACTAAGCATCTAATTGAGTTCGTCAGACTTTCGACGTTAAAAACAGCGCTTAATGGGAGGCAACCCATGCTTTTTGTTTTTCTTGCTTTATATTTGTCATTTCTTTATGTTTCCTATGTTTTATTTTTATTTTGCAAATTCTTAGTTTCATTTAGTTTCATTTTAAATTTGATTTGAAAATGTTGTGCTGATCTTAAAAATTGAAAAACTACAGGATTATAAAGTCTCTCTACTCTTTCTGTTCTCCTCTTCTGCTTACATTTTTTGCAAAAAGTACTAATTAATGGCAAACGAGGATAACTTGTTAGTAGAATTCAGAGATGGAGCATAGTGGCATCGCTATGAGGCTTTGTCTCTTAGACCATTTGCCTTGACAAAATTTGCCCACAGACCCACCATGACCGCCTTAGGTGTAGGTGAGAGCATAAACTTTCTGTTTAGCCAATTAGGTTGGGAGGGTTTTGCCAACAAGAAACATAAATGCTACCATAGGTTGACTTTAGAATTCCTGAGCTCTTTAAGCTATAACCCTCACTGTGGAAAAGGTTTAACCAGGGGAAGAATCACCTTTAGACTATTTGGATACAGCTGCCAGTTCACCATAAAGGAACTGTCGGATCTTTTAGGATTTCCTGAAGGACCTAATGTTTTCTCTGTGGTTCAAGAGGAACTAATGTTGGTTGGAGAGCTGAGTGATTTTTGGGGTAGAATTTCAGGGAAACCTGATTTTGACATGGACCCTATGCTTTCAACAGAAATACATAACCCCGCTTTTCGTTACTTTCATATGATCCTGGCCTATACTTTATTTGGTAAACCTGAGAATGATAACACTGTTTCAAGGGATGAGCTTTTCATTATGTTTTGTGCTTCTCAGTCTAGAGAGGTTAATGGACTCACTTTTATGTTGAACAACTTTTGCAAACTCATTAATAATGATAACAGTCCAATTCTGATAGGTAGCCTAGTTACAAAAATAGCTGATGCTATGGGATTCAGAATCCGACTTTCTAAGATTAACCCCTTTGGAGAATATAGACCCATGAATATCACTTTTTGTTTCAATAGGGCTATGATTAGAAACCAAGGTCCGAACCATTTTCAACTTCTGATTAACAATGTTGTCGTACCACACTTTACACTCCCAAATCATGAACGCACAAGTGTGCACAATCAACACAATTGGCTATATGACCTTGATGAACCCGTGCCTGAACCGGAAGAAACCTTTCCTGAACCTGAGATTGACCCAAAAACACCCCCTCATTATCATGACCTTGATTATATGGAATACCAAGAAGACATTGACATTCCTAAAGTTGATGCCACTAACTATGTTGCTAATCTGAATTCTATTCTAAAGACTATGGATGAGTATCATAAAGAAATCACTTCAGTAAAGGATGAGCTAAACACTATGCGACAAAACATTGTTGGACTCATGAATTTGACCGTTGAACAATTTGATCATTTAAATCAAGCCATCGCATCTTTGAAGAAACGCCTTAGCTAGATTTATGAAGCACCTTATTTTCAAGATTTTTATACATTTACTTTAGAACAATTTTACATTATTTCAGTTTGCATTTTTCATGTCGAGAATAATTTGATCTCCATACAGTTTTGATACATTGCTAGTATTTTACTAGCACCTCTTTGGTATTAAAGGATAATTTCATTTGCTGCTAATGTTGACTCTTTATGATTTTAATTTCATTCCTGTTCATACTTTTAATTCTTTTTTAATTTATGTTGTCATGTTACTTATCTCTGTGTATGCAATATAATGTTGTTTCTATATGCTTACCATTGCCTGTTACTAAAATATTATGTTTGGAATTGTTTCTGTCATAAACTATTTCACCACCCAGAAATTGCGAGTGTCACGATTGTGATGACCCCGTGACGACCGTCACGCGGGTTTGGGACACGTTCTGTGTTAAAACAGAACTGTACCCTTCGTCTCCCTCTTCTTTCCCTCATTCAAACCACGGCCGTTCCACTTTCTTTTCCAATTCCATAACCGTCCCACCATTACCATTTGACCCCAATTCAACATTTTCCTTTACCATTCGTCTTCCCCATTCACTATATATTCATACCGTGTACCATTTCTTTTCACAAGCCCTCATTCTCCACAACCCATTTTCTTCCCTAATTTTTCTATAACCCACCAATGGCACGAAAAATTCCGGACCTATCAACATTGAACTTCAGAGATAGCGAACGAGGAGAACGTCAAAGGGCTAGGTACATCGATTACTACCAACGTTCTGTACAACCAACCCGTTACGTAGACGTTGCATGTCTAGAAGAACTCGGAATGCTTGAGGGAGTTAAATGGTTGCTCCAAAATGCTAGTCTATGGAAGCTCTGCACTCAGAGCCAGCCTACTTAAGAAGCCCTAACGCTCGAATTTCTCAGTTCATTCACATACGTAACACCTTCTGGCGAGACGAATCAACTCACCGGCGTAGCCACGTTCCGCATGTTCGGTACTGAGTATAAAATCGGCCAAGAGCTACTTGCCGGAATGCTTGGTTTCCACCATGGTGAGAATGTGCACCGCCGAGTGCTACAGGAAACTTTCTTTCAAGCAGCATTTCAATTATGGAATCAGTTGACAGGAACAACAGTCGATAGCTGGGATAGCCTTAACGCAACATATATCCACAACCCAGCCGTCAGATATGTTCACCGCACATTAGGAAGCACTATTTTTGCACGGGATAGCAACCACAAGGTAAACTCTAAGGAGCTGTTTTTCCTCCATTGTATGTTTCACCCAGAGCCAATCAACGCCGCACCATTTTTGCTCGCACACATCCAGGCTAACTGTGCTAGAGGTTCCAAACCTTTCCATTTTGGAGGGATTGTCACCTCTATTGCTCTAAGTTTGAATTTGGAAAACGAGCTTACCTGATTACCCTCCATGCCTCCGGTGTTCCTTGACATAGACTATTGCCGAAACTCTCAGCTTATCAAGTTACGACGAGATGGGAAATACCATCCTATGGTCCGCGCCAAAACCGTAAGAAGTATCATTATGCCTTGCAGGAGCCGCATTGACCCTCAGAATATGGCCAATTGGCTCTTTGATCTGAATGCTCCTGAGCAAAATACGCCTGCCCATGATGATCAAGAACAGGGACCTGTTGATGAGATAGAGCAAGAGATGGATAACGCCCTAGAAAACCAACCACTGCCTGCCAATGATGCTCCCTCGACCTCCAGACGTCGTCGCCGCCCCGACCAAGACCCCGTTACTAATGAAGAAATCTTGAGGTCTATATGGCAACAAAACCAGCAACAGAATGAAATGATGACTCTTATGCGTCAAATCCAGCAAGGGCAAGTTGACCAAGGTCAAAGGCTTGACGGTGTCATCGATGAGATGGGTGCATTGACACTGCGAGTGCAGAACCTACATGAGTACATCCATCACGTGGGCATTCCTGATCACGTCGCACAACATGGAAGAGGACGCTTCAGAGGCAGAGGACGTGGAGCTCCCTGATTTTATTTTGTTTTTCTTTTTAGTTTTTCTTCTTAGTCCCCTTTATATCGCAACATTGAGGACAATGTCCGATATAGTGTGGGAGAGTTAGTTTATTTCTGTTTTATTTCCCTTTCTTGTACTTTATTTTTCCTTATCAAAGTTAATATATGAGTATTTTCGTTCATTAATCCGATTTCCCCATTTTATTCTGCCATAACGAAAAAAAATTTTACGATTAATGCACACCGTGACATACCAAGCTTTAAATTATGTTAGGAAGCTGGGAAAGTTCTAACAAGATCGATATCGTCTTGACACCTTAGACCTCTTGCGTATGTGATATCAGTTTCGATACTTATTATACGATACCTTGAGTTCAGTCCTAAAGTAACCCCTAGTAGTTTATATCAGCACCGTCTAAATCACAAACCATGTGGGGAGCCGATGAATATAAGTGTTTGATGCCCAATCATGAAAAGAAAAATCTTTCTTATCTATATGCCGAGAAAAATAGAATATGCAACAACTCTCACAGTTGTGAAAATTTACAAGAAAAGAAAGAAAATCCGTTGTCGATTGGTTCAGAGGTACCTGATTCTGGACTTGGTAGGGCAAACTACGGTTCGAACCCCCGCAATCTACGAATGGGATGTATAAAGGGTTACCACACTTGTGTATCAGGCCCCGTGAGAAAAAGGGATCAAAGTCACTAACCGGTTACTCCACTACGTGCGTGAATAAGGCAAAAGGCTTAATGTGATTGCGTTGGAATGAAGCCAGGTGAAATAGACACGAAAACTTTTGGTTGAACTATAATAGAATGATTAGAACTGGATTGTATAAAAGAGAGGTCTATGACAACCTTGTTTCTTTGTGTCATTATTGTATCCTTAATGTTTTACACTAGTACCTGTCTTACTAACAAGAAACTCTTTTTCAAATCCATTGGTATACCAGTTATGTGCATTTGATGAAGTTTGTCCGATTTAACAGTTTGATTGCTTGAGGACAAGCAAAGATTTTAGTGTGGGAGAGTTTGATAGCACGAATTTATATCATATTTTTACTTTGATTTATGTTAGTTTCTTATTCCGTTTTTCGTCTAATATCCGATTTTCTCGAGATTATTTAAGTGTTTTTGCAGGTAATCCCATTTTCCAAGTCAAAGTATGCTAAGTGTGGAAAAGAACCAAAACATGCAAGAAAAGAGCAGAAAAGTGAAGCAAAACAGCAGAATTCAAAAAGTGTTGCTGTGACGATCGTCACAGTCCACCACGACCGTGGCAGTTGCGAAATCCACCATGACCGTCACAATCCATTACGATCGTTATGCGTCCAAAATGTGTTTAATCCGTTAACAGAGACGTGGTTACGAGTTTTCAGAGGAGCAGTTTCACACGACCTTATTTCCTCCGAAGAATACTAGGTTCAAAAGTCACGTAACTGTTAAGTGGAGTGCCTACATTCTCTCCAACCTCTACCTCAACTCAGTCTATAAATACGAGAATTTTTGAAGAACAAAGGGTGACCATTTTTCTGCATTCTGAAGTACCGTTTTGCTGCCAAATTTTATTCAGAGAATTCGTTTTGTTTTTTTTAGTTTTTACCTTTCCTTGTCACCCATTACCGAACAAAGTAATAGTTTCTCATATTGAGGAACTATTACACTTTAGATTTAGACTTTTTTTCATTGCCTTCATCATTTGCCATTTCTATTTTATCCAAGCAAGAACCTACCAATCTGTGGAGGGATTGCTACTACTGCATTTACCAGGTTTCCATTATTCAATTTATAGTATCATTTATTTTCTTTCAATTATATCTTTGATTAATTGTTTTTCTGCTTTTATGTTTAAGTTCGTAATTATGTCTAGCTAAACCGATCTTATCGGTATGTAATGAAGTAACCAAATGGATTAAATAACTCTAAGCTAAAATCAATAATTAACTCTTCTTCTGGCTTCGATTTCTTAATTTTAAACCCAACTTTTATTACGAGAGTAAAAAGGTAACAAAGGTTAAGGTCAAGACCACGGGAGTGTGAGGCTTTACCCGGATAGCTGAAATCGGGCATTAGTTTTAAAAACAGCGGAAGCGTTTTAAAGTTAATTAGGTCTTAGTAGTTTTTAAAAAGTATTTTTAACCTCATATGGGCTAGCGAGAGCAGACATATTGACTTAAGAGTATAATCCGAAGCAATAACCACGGGAGTGTGAGGTGAGGGCTTTTAAACTGGTTTTTCCTACAGATGCATAGGGTGATAAATCTTTATACGCTTAGGTTTAATTAATTCCACGTAGGTTTACTGAATTATATACCGATATCTTATTCATAACTAGTAATCCCAAATTTTAATTTCTCTTTAATTTCCCGTTTAAACTTAAAAACCCAATTCTGATTAGCCTTAGATAAACATAGTAATGATAGATAACGGTGCGTTCGATTTCTAGTCTCTGTGGGATCGATAATCTTTTAAAACTACGCGATACGACTGTATACTTGCAGTTAGATTTATTTAGGCACACTAAATAGAGCGATCACACAATAACACACAAGTCACACAACATTCATATCAACAGCATATTGCATAATACACATCAACTACACACACTTACAATAGTACAAGTTGACAAAACGACACCATTCCAATTCCCGAAATAATTAAATCGGCCAACAATCTCAAAACCAGTAATATAAGAAAGAACATGTCAAAAGCTTTCCAACGCACCAAACCGCGCCTCAAACCGGCTCACGGATCAAAAGTTATAAAGAAAACAAATTGGGAAAAGCTGTCATGTTCGCATTGCGAAGCTCCTAGCGAGTCCTTCGCTTCTTCATTCGCAGTGCGAATGTCCCAGCGAACCAAGTCAGAATTGAAAATAGCCTAAAAAATTCCTAACGTTCGCAGTGCGAACTCCCAGCGAAATCTCTGTTTCCCCTTCGCAGTGCGAGTCTCCCAGCGAACAGTGGCAGAAAGAAAACAACACAAAATAAGACAAAGTTTGCAGTGCGAGTCTTTGGCGAATGCTCGCCCTCACCTTTGCAGTGCGAATAGCCAGCGAATGCTCGCTTTCCCCTTCGCTAGGGGATTCGCAGTGCGAACTTGCGAAAACCAGAAAACCCAGCAGCGCTGTTACATAACCCAAAATCATATTTTCCCCACCAAAACACTTCCAAATCAACACATAGTAATCAAAACATAACCCAATCATGGTAAATAGTATTCTACAACATTTACATCGATTTCCAACCGCGAAAACATCGATTTCTACTCGTTTCTCTCATTTAGACCTATATTGTAAACCAATAAAACTTCCACACAAACATACATAATCGTACACAAACATAGTATAATCGAGTTTCGCACCCTTACCCGATTAAGTCACGTTTGAAAAGTCGGTTGAATCGTTTCCTATATTCTCCAAGTTTTCTCTCTTTCTCCTTTTTTTTCTCTTTTCTTTCTTCCTCTTTTTCTTCTCTTCTTTTTCTTTCCTTTCTATTTTCTCTCTTTCTATTTCTATTATATGAAAAAAATAATATCTACCCAAACAAAAGACCAAAATACCCCTACAGTCAAATATCTCGCAACGTTCCCAAAACGTGATAAAACATATTCACGACGAAAAATAATATATTTTCACATAAAAGTAAAAAATAAAATAAAATAAAAATAAAATAATCAAAACGACTCAATTAAATAAAAATAACTAAAACTGGGGCGTTACAACTCTCCCCTACTTAGAAATTTTCGTCCTCGAAAATATTACCTGAGATGAACAACTCTGGATACGACTCCCGCATCCGACTCTCTAACTCCCAAGTTAAATTGCCCTCAGCAGTGCCTCCCCACGCCACTTTCACCAGCGCAATATCCTTGCCTCTTAACCGCTTCAACTCGCGATCCAAAATCCTCACTGGTAATGCCTCAACCGTAAGGTTCTCCCTTACCTCAACCTCATCCATCGGAATCACATGCGACGGATCCGGAACATACTTTCGAAGCTGTGAAACATGGAACACATCGTGCAAATTCGACAGACTCGGTGGCAACGCCACCCTATAAGCCACAGCACCCACTCTCGCGGATATCTGGTATGGACCAATAAACCGAGAAGTAAGCTTCTTCGACTTCAATGCACGACCAACACCCGTCACCGGTGTAACTCTCAAAAATACATGATCGCCCTCTTGAAACTCGAGATCTTTCCCCCTTCGATCATGATAACTCTTTTGCCTACTCTGAGAAACCTTCATTTTCTCACGAATAAGTTTCACCTTGTTTGTAGTCTGTTGCACTAACTCCGGTCCAACTACCGAACTCTCACCAGATTCGTGCCAACACAATGGTGTTAGACATCTTCGTCCATATAATGCTTCTAACGGTGCCATTCCAATACTCAAATGGAAAGTGTTGTTATACGTGAATTCAATCAACGCAAGATAACTATCCCACGCACCACCTTGTTCAAGAACACAAGCCCTCAACAAGTCTTCCAACGACTGAATCGTTCTCTCCGTCTGTCCATCCGTCTGCGGATGATAAGCCGAACTCAATCTCAATTTAGAACTCAACGCCTTTTGTAAACTTTCCCAAAATCTCGAGGTAAACCTCGGATCTCGATCTGAAACAATACTCAACGGAACACCATGTAACTTCACAATCACACTGATATAAATCTCTGCCAACCTCTCCAAAGAAAAACTGATGTCAATCAGAATGAAATGCGCCGATTTAGTCAGCCTATCCACAACCACCCAAATCGCATTATGTCCCCGCTGAGTGTTCGGCAACCCTGTCACAAAATCCATAGAAATCTATCCCATTTCCACTCATGAATATCCAACGGTTGCAACAAACCACTAGGCTTCAGATGTTCTACCTTCGACTTCTGGCACGTCAAACATGAATACACAAACTGAGCCACATCTCTCTTTAACCCAGACCACCAAAAGATCTTCTTCAAATCTTGGTACATCTTATTAGCTCCCGGATGTATACTCAAATTACTCCGGTGCCCTTCCTCCAAAATCATCCTTTTCAACTCCGCATCATCAGGAATACAAATTCTGCCTCGGAACCTCAAAACACCTTTATCATCCACTTTAAAGTCCTCATTTACACTTTGATCCCCAACCGTCATCAAATCCACAAATTTCACATCCAATTTCTGTTTCTCACTAACCATCAACAGAAAATCATTAGTAACCTTTAACATTCCAAGCCTCACGCTATCCGACGTCAATTCACATACCAAACTCAAATCTCTAAACGCTTCCAAAAGTTCCCACTCCTTAATCATCAAAATCGACATATGCAACAATTTCCGACTCAATGCATCGGCTACCACATTAGCTTTACCAGGATGGTAATTCAAGCTAAAATCGTAGTCCTTCAAGAATTCCAACCATCTACGTTGCCTCATATTCAACTCTTTCTGATCAAACAAGTATTTCAAACTTTTATGATCACTAAAGACTTCGAATCTTGCACCGTAGAGATAATGCCTCCAAATCTTCAACACAAAAACCACAACCGCTAATTCAAGATCATGAGTAGGATAATTTTTCTCATGCACTCTCAATTGCCTCAAAGCATAAGCTACAACCTTACCCTCTTGCATCAACACTCCACCTAGCCCAATCAAAGACACATCACAATACACCACAAACGGTTCAGTAGGATTCGGCAAGATCAAAATCGGAGTTGTCGTCAATCTTCTCTTCAGTTCACTAAAACTTTCCTCACACCGAATATCCCAAATGAACGCTTAACCTTTACAAGTCAACTGGGTCAATGGAAGTGCTAACTTAGAAAAACCTTCAATAAATCTCCGATAATATCCGGCTAATCCCAAAAAGCTTCTAATTTCAGTAACAGATCTCGGAGCCTCCCATTGTAGAACTGCTTCTACTTTAGATGGACCCACAACGATACCGTTACCCGAAATCACGTGCCCAAGAAAACTCACTTCTGACAACCAGAATTCACACTTGGATAACTTGGCAAAAAGTCTCTTCTCCTTCAAAATTTGCAACACAACACGCAAATGCTCCGCATGCTCCTCCCGAGACTTAGAATAAACCAAGATATCATCAATAAACACAACAACAAAATGATCCAAATGCTCGTGGAAAATACGATTCATGTACTCCATAAACACACCTGGCGCATTAGAAACCCCGAACGACATCACAGAATATTCATAATGACTGTAACGTGTCCTAAAAGTCGTCTTCTGAATATCTTCCTCTTTCACCCTTATCTGATGATAACCCGACCTCAAGTCAATCTTACTAAAAACACAAGCACCTACCAACTGATCCATCAGATCGTCAATTCTCGGAAGCGGATACTTATTCTTAATCGTCACCTTATTCAACTGGCGATAATCAATACACAATCACATACTTCCATCTTTCTTTTTCACCAATAAAACTGGAGCACCCCAAGGCGACACACTCGGTCTCACAAACCTTTTTTCCAACAATTTGTTCAATTGCTTCTTTAACTCAACCAACTCAGATGCCGACATTCGATATGGTGCCATCGATACAAGTCTAGTACCAGGAACTAGATCTATAGAAAACTCCACCTCTCTCTCTGGCGGTACATCTGAAATATCCTCGGGAAACACCTCTGGAAAATCACACACAATAGGAAACACATCAAGTGAAACTTGACTATCCACAGTTAACGATGCAAACAACCCAAACAATTGAGCTTCATCCGCCAAAAGTTTCTTCAACTCTTTGGTAGATAAGAAACTCGAGTCTTCGTCTTCCTCAAGAGAAGGAAATCTCACTAGCTTATGATAACAATCAATATGAACCCGATTAAACTACAACCAATTCATACCCAGAACCACATCTAAACCCTCCAACGACAAACACACCAAATCCATCTCAAAGTCTTTACCATAAATGGTCAAAGGACAACTTAAACAAACCAAAGAAGTAGTTACTTACCCCATTACTGGAGTATCAATAACCATCTCTCCATCCATCGAAGACAACACAAGATTCAAACGCTTCGCGCACTCAGACGAAATAAACGAATGAGTCGCTCTAGTATCAATAATAGCAACTAAAGGCGTACTATTAATAAAACAAGTACCTCTGATTAGACGGTCTGCACTTGTAGTATGAGTTCCTGCCAAGGCAAAAGATTTCCCACCAGCTGGAGCTTTCTTCGGTTTCGGACACTTCTTACTAATATGACCAGGTTCACCCCAGTTGAAACACGTCAACACATTCTTCCTTGCACAATCAGCTGCGACATATCCTAAACCTCCACAATTAGAACACTTCCTCAAATCCTTCCTATATTCAAATTGACGATGTCCTAGGTCACCACACCTATAAAATCTCAGAGGACTAGACATTCCTCCTCCACTTGGCCTTTTCTCAAAATTACCTCTTTGTTTACCCTTATCAGCTGGTGTCACATAAGGACCACCACGAAACTGTTGCTTCCCTTTCCTCTCGCTCACACTCTTATAGTGAGTAGAACGAGCCTTACTATCCTCCTCATAAATCCTACAACAATCCACCAAATCAGAAAACCTCCTTATCCTCTGATAACCAATTACCTGCTTTATCTCAGGACGCAACCCATTCTCAAACTTCACACACTTAGAAAACTCCGCAGTCGCTTCCGCATAATGTGGATAAAACTGCACCAGCTCCACAAACTTAGCAGTATAATCAACAACAGACATACTACCTTGTTTCAATTCCAAGAACTCAATCTCCTTCTTTCCTCTTACATCTTCAGGAAAATACTTCCTCAGAAACTCAATGCTAAACACAGCCCAAGTGATCTCCTCCTCTGCAGCTTTCAACACATGACGTGTACTAACCCACCAATCATCTGCTTCCTCCAGTAACATGTGAGTACCCAGTCTCACCTTCTGATCCTCAGCATAATCCATCACTCGGAAGATCCTTTCAATCTCTTTAAGCTAAATCTGAGCACCATCAGGATCATATCTTCCTTTGAAGATAGGCGGTTTGTTCTTCCTGAACTCATCATTACCCGCAACATTAGATGCACCCTGCACAGCCCGACCATAGCTTGCATCGCAGCAGCTAAAGCAGCGTCATTCCTACCAGCCATATTCTGTTCATTTCCAATAACAGCAACTATGGTTAAACAAACAGCTCATCGAACCACAAAGACTAACAAGGACTGACACAAACTGACACGGACTGGCTCTGATACCACTTAATGTAACACCCCCTTCTACACCCCAGGCTATTAAAGCGATAACAATTAATCAGAGTATAATTAAAAATTCACGGCATAGACGAGAGCGTCACATCAATTTGAAACAAACATACAACAACCTGCTCATATAGATATGCAACAATTCAGGTAGCACATAACAAAGGAACCTAGTTCCTAACACCCACAATTCAGATACAGAATAAAAGCGGAAAATCTGTAACTGAAACTCATATATATATATATATATCACATAAAGAGTTTGTCTGCCATATACAACATCATCCAAAAGATAAATATACATAATACAAAATAATCACACTTGATCTCCCCGACTACCGGTGCTACATATCAGAGCCGACCGACAAAAGAATGAAGACCTAAGCTTCACAAAAAGACCTCCAGCATCTAATCTGCAATGCCTCGTAGAGCATTTAAAAACAGCAGAAGGGTGAGAAACACAATCATAATACAATTGCATACAATTATATAATAACACGAAAATACACATATAAATATTCTCACCACCACTTATACCAGAATTCAAACACAAACAACACAAAGTATATTTCATATATCCATCACCAAATTATATACATATATCAACTCATCAATTTCATCCACGATTCCACACACAATCAATCCATTCATGATTTTCCACACATAATGCATACATTCACAATTCTCACACATAATCAATCCATTCATGATTTATGCAAATGCATAGAGACCAACACAACGACCCTATGCAATGCACATGCGGTACTATCCATCCATCATTCTCAACACTAGTTCACTCAGAAACTATTGGAATCATCGCTTGTTACTTAGTGTAACTCCCCGTCGGGAAAACGATGTTCCCCGTCGCTTTCGGTCCTTTTTGTATAAGGCTCACGACGTTTATGGATCGCTTTCGGTCCTCTTTGTATAAAGTTCACGATCCGATCGCTTTCAGTCCTCTTTGTATAAGGCTCACGATCGTCTATAATAATCGCTTTCAGTCCTCTTTGTATAAGGCTCACGATATTATAGCGGATTCCCTCTGGAATCGATTCATCGCTCACACCCACTAGGGCACACGGCATCACAAGAATGCATATCATGATGCTTGGCATACAATGACTCATGACATTCAAATGCACACATATATGCAACAATCTCCATCAACAATAATCATGCTTTACAATTCAAGCCCAAAACAATGCATTTATTTGCCATACGGCCACAAACCATCATCACAACATTTATCACATGCATTTCCATCGCACAACAGCACACAAGTTACACAACATTTATATCAACAGCATATTGCATAATACACTTCAACTACACACACTTACAATAGTACAAGTTGAAAAAATGACACCATTCCAATTCCTGACATAATTAAATCGGCCAACAATCTCAAAACCAGTAATATAAGAAAGAACATGTCAAAAGCTTTCCAACGCACCAAACCGCGCCTCAAACCGGCTCACGGATCAAAAGTTATAAAGAAAACAAATTGGGAAAAGCTGCCATGTTCGCATTGCGAAGCTCCTAGCGAGTCCTTCGCTTCTTCATTCGCAGTGCGAATGTCCCAGCGAACCAAGTCAGAACTGAAAATAGCCTAAAAAATTCCTAACGTTCGTAGTGCGAACTCCCAGCGAAATCTCGCTTTCCCCTTCGCAGTGCGAGTCTCCCAGCGAACAGTGGCAGAAAGAAAACAACACAAAATAAGACAAAGTTCGCAGTGCGAGTCTTTGGCGAATGCTCGCCCTCACCTTTGCAGTGCGAATAGCCAGCGAATGTTCGTTTTCCCCTTCGCTAGGGGATTCGCAGTGCGAACCTGCGAAAACCAGAAAACCCAGCAGCGCTGTTACATAACCCAAAATCATATTTTCCCCACCAAAACACTTCCAAATCAACACATAGTAATCAAAACATAACCCAATCATGGTAACTAGTATTCTACAACATTTACATCGATTTCCAACTGCGAAAACATCGATTTCTACTTGTTTATCTCATTTTGACCTATATTGAAAACCAATAAAACTTCCACGCAAACATACATAATCGTACACAAACATAGTATAATCGAGTTTCACACCCTGACCCGATTAAATCACGTTTGAAAAGTCGGTTGAATTGGTTCCTATATTCTCCAAGTTTTCTCTCTTTCTCCTTTTCTTTCTCTTTTCTTTCTTCCTTTTTTTCTTCTCTTCTTTTTCTTTCCTTTCTATTTTCTCTCTTTCTATTTCTATTATATGAAAAATATAATACCTACCCAAACAAAAGACCAAAATACCCCTACACTCAAATATCTCGCAACGTTCCCAAAACGCGATAAAACATATTCATGACGAAAAATAATATATTTTCACATAAAAGTCAAAAATTAAATAAAATAATAATAAAATAATCAAAACGACTCAATTAAATAAAAATAACTAAAACTGGGGCGTTACAGGTTATGGGTGAAACTTGAAAGTTTGTACATGACCAAATCGTTGGTCAATCACCTCTACATGAAGCAAGCTCTGTATTCATTCAAGATGAGTGAAGACAAAGTTCTGGCTGAGCAGTTGGATATGTTTCACAAGTTGATTCATGATCTTGAAAATATCGATGTCAAGATCGAGGATGAAGATCAAGCGCTGTTGTTGTTGTGTGCTCTGCCCAGATCACATGCTCACTTCAAAGAAACTCTCTTGTATGGAAGAAAGTCTCTAACCTTTAAAGAAGTTCAATCAGCCTTGTATTCTAAGGATTTGAATGAACCAAAGGAGCACAATCCATCATCGACTGGTGAAGGCCTGTCGGTTAAGGAGAAATTCATAAAGAGAGATGGCAAGTTCGACAAGAAGAAGGGTAAAATTCACTAGAAGTCTTATAGTGGTCATGCATCGGGTATTCGATGTTATAACTGTAAGAATGAGGGTCGTAAAAGAAAAGTGTGCCCTGAATGCCTTAAAGATCATGAAGGTAAGGATAATGGCAACACATCCATTGTTCAAGATGATTTTGACTCATCTGATGTTCTTATGGTTTCAAGTGGTGACTCAAGTAAAGAGTGGATTATAGATTCAGGTTGCACTTGGCACATGACTCCAAACAAAGACTTGTTCGAGGAACTATGTGATCAAGATAGTGGATCTATATTGCTTGGATACAATAAAGTTTGCAAGATTGCAGGTGTTGGATCTGTGAGATTCAATCTCCATGATGAGTCAATAAGGTTGTTGACTGAACTCAGGTATGTACCTAATTTAAAGAGAAATTGGATTTCTCTTGGTGAATTCAACAAGAAAGGATATGCTTTCAAAGGAGAGAAAAGTATTCTAAAAGCCATAAAGGGGTCGAAGGAAGTCTTAAGAGGCGTGAAGAAACAAGGCTCTTATACCCTTGAGGCTGAAGTTGTAAGTGATTTTGCAGATGTTGTATCCATGAAACCTTTTTCGAAGATATAAATTTGGCACATGAGATTGGGCCATGTCAGTGAAAAGGGTCTGGTCGAACTGGGGAAATAAAATCTGCTTGGTGGAGACAAAGTCGAAAAGCTGAAGTTTTGTGATCATTGTGTACTTGGAAAATCTTGCAGAGTGAAGTTCAACAAAGGCAAACAAAGAACATATGGATCCCTTGATTACATTCATGTTGATCTTTGGGGGCCTGCAAGTTGTCCATCACATTCAGGAGCAAGATATTTTCTATCCATAGTTGATGATTATTCTAGAAAGTTATGGGTATTCATCCAGAAGACTAAGGATGAAATTTTGAGAATTTCAAGAGTTGAAAGACTCTGGTAAAAAATCAGACTGGCAGAAAGGTCAAGAGGTTGAGAACCGACAATGGCCTTGAATTTTGCAATGAGGCGTTCGAAATTTTTGGTGGAGCTTCTAATTTTATAAGGCACATAACTACTGCAGGTACTCCCCAACAAAATGGTTTGGTTGAAAGGTTTAATCGGACCATTTTGGAAAGAGTTAGATGCATGTTGACTAGTGTTGGGTTAAAGAAGGTGTTTTGGGCAGATGCTATTTTGACAGCAACATATATGATAAACAGATGTCCTTTGACTGTGTTAGATATGAAGACACCTAAAGAATTTTGGTTGGGGCATCCATTAGATCTTGACAAACTTAGAGTATTTGGTTGCATAGCCTATGCTCATATTAGGAAAGACAAGGTTGAACCTAGAGCTTTGAAATGTATGTTCCTTGGATACCCTGAAGGAGTCAAAGCTTATAGGTTGTGGTTCCTAGAGCCAGGTCACAGGAGGTGTATCACAAGTCAAGATGTAGTTTTCAATGATACTGAGATGGCTTTCAAGAAAACTAATGACATTGGTCGAAGTTCGAAGATATCTGAAGAAGAGCTGGAACAAGAAGAGATTCATGTTGAGGTGGAGCATAGTGATGTTGAATTGCATGACCCAGATGAAGTCAAAGAAGAAGCAGAAGCTGTTGTCAAAACTGAGGTCGAAAAGCTTATATGAATAGCATCCCATGTGCTAACATAGTAGGTTCTTTGATGTATGCTATGGTTTGCACTAGAACCGACATAGCATATGCAGTAAGTCTTATAAGCAGGTACATGGCGAATCCTGGAAATGCTCACTAGCAAGCATTGAAGTGAATTCTAAGGTACATAAATGGGTCTCTGAATAGAGTCCTGATTTATGGTGGAGCATGTGGTGAAAGTAGTAAAGCAGAAATCAAAGGGTATGTCGACTCTGATTATGGAGGTTGTATGGATTCTAGAAAATTTATTTCTGGATATGTGTTCACTATGTTTGGCACAACAATCAGTTGGAAAGCAACACTTCAGAAGGTTGTTGCCTTATCAACCACTGAATCGGAATATATCGCCCTCACTGAAGTTGTGAAAGAAGCATTCCGGCTTGAAGGTTTTGCTAAGGAGCTGAAACTTCAAGGTCACGTTATCACTGTTAAATGTGATAGTCAAAGTGCTATACACCTGTCTAAGAATTCAACCTATCATGAGCGAACCAAGCACATCGATGTGAGGTTGCATTTCTTCAGAGGGGTAATCGAGCGTGGAGAAGTCCAAGTGCTGAAGGTTTTGAAAGATCACAATGTTGTTGATATGATCACCAAGACATTACCAAGTTGCAAGTTCTTCCAATGCATGAAGTTGATAAAGCTGCATGAAGAAATCTAGTTTGTTCCCTTGATGTTATAGAGTTTGCTCCAAGGTGGAAATTTGTGAGATATTAGATCAAATTCTAGTTTGGTCAAAGGGTAGCTTCTTGGTTCGACAATTCGAAAGAATCTTAACATGTCGTCCAAGTCTGTTTACATGCTGTAGACAAAGTATGCTAGGAGTGTTAGCATGTTGAATTGGGCCTTGGTTGTAAGCCCAATTGTTTAAGTTAGTTTGTGTAATGGGCCTGTTTGTAAAAACTCATTAGGTTAGCATGTTACTTTTCTTATAAATAGCACGCTAGTCTCTCATCTTTGGAGTGTGGTGAAAATCGTAATTAGGGTGAGAGAGGTTATTTGTTATTCTGTAAAACTTGTAATTTTGTTTCAAAGAGAAAGTAAAGAATAACATTTTATAACCAATTTCATTGTTTTCTTCTTATTTCCCTCGTTTTCTACCCTTGTGGGTTTTTGCTGATCAAGAAACTGATTTTACTTTGTTATTCCAGTATCATTTTTCACAACACACACACACACACACACACACACACACACACATAATGAATCAAAGATTTATTTCACAATTCTAAAAAAGCTTATGAAGTATTTTTTCAAATTGAAATATCATATGAGATATGCTCAGCTACTTGTTCATAACTAACTCTTAAGTTAGTTACAAAGTTTTTTTTTTGTTATATGGCTATTAGTCACAATTAGAAAGTGTTACTTGCAACGCAAGTAAAGTATCACAGTTTTTAGTTTTTAAGTTAGCTAGTGTTTTCTTAACACTTTAAACAACTCTCTTATTGTATGCGAATTTTAATTTTATTATAATAATATTTTATCTCAATTATTCTCAATTCTCTCTTAATTTTTTCAATTTACAAGTAAATCCATGGCAAATTGAAGTAGAACCTCTAATCAATTCCTAATCAATCTACCAGTTTTTGAGGTAAAAAATTACGATAGATGGTGCGCGCAGATTAAAGTAATATTCAAATTTCAAGAAGTGCTTGAAATCATAAATGATGATTTCTTGATATTAGGGATAAATGCTACTAAGGCGCAAAGAGTTACTCATCGTGAGATAACTAAGAAAGAGGGGAAAGATATGAGAAGATCATTGAGCAAGAAACGATCAAAGATCTGTGAGATAGTCTCCAGAAGTTGTATGGTGGGGATTAGAAATTAAAGAAAGTCATATTGTAATCCTTCAAGAAATAATATGCGAAACTGCATATGAATATGGTGAAGCAATTGCTAAGCTCTTCCTAATATAGGTGGTTTTGACCAATCAAATAAAGTTGTATGGAGAAAAGATTTCAAAATTGCACAAAGTAGAGAAGGTTCTAAGATCTATTCATGTCAAACTTAATCATATTGTTGTGGTCATTTAGGAGTCCAAAGATTTGTTAGAAATGAAGTTTGAAGAATTGCAAGCATTTTTTGAAGCTCATGAGTTGAGGCTGAAATAGAGAAGTTCAGACAAGGTGTATGAACAAGCTTTGTATGTCAAATTCTTCAAGAAAATGAAAGAATGCTCCTCAAAGAACAACAAACACTACTACAAATAATACATTTCATGACAAAGCTTTCACCTCATTCAACCAAAAATCGAGGTAAAATTTTAAGGCGCGTCATGTTTAATTTTTTAAAAAAATACAATATATTCCCTCGGTTTCTAAGAGAAAAATAATTTAGTACATGCTTTGAATCCCATCAACAACGATTTATGTTTTTATTTCTTTAAATGTGGTGCCTTTCTTTTTATTTTATTTTGTTTTTTAAAATTAATGATCTATTCCTTCGGTTATATTTAATAACTGAGGGATTAGATTATCAGATTTTACTATAAAACACTCGTTAATCAGATTTTATCCCAAACCTAACTTTTATGTAGTCGCTCTAAACTTGTACACATCATTCTTTAGGATGTATTGCAAAACAAAAAAAATCTTCAACGTTCTTCCTAAGTTGTCAATCAAAGAAAACATTGAGAAATTTACTCCTGAACACACTCATCATGTTCACTTTTATGTGAAAGAATTTGCCATGAAAATATTTGCTCAAGATAATGAAATCTCTTTGGGATGGATTGCAAGTGCAGAAAAAAATTCTTTCTAGGAACATATAACTTATCAGAAATTTGAAAATATTTGTTGTTCTCCAAGAATCCATTGTCAAAATTGCATAGAATGCCATGATCTATTTATTACATGAATATAATGACCACATATAACCCCCAACAAAAATATTTTAGCAACGCTTACACATTGTAAATGTCGGTAATCCCGTAAAGTTGATCTTGGACGTTTATCTTCCATGTCACTTCAGCATCGCTTTCGCCTATAGAATCCCTATCTTATTCTCTTATTTTAAACCAAGGTGGACCTAATCCATATATATACTACACCACTTCACTGAAACTCCCTTTGGAAGATTTGAAAACCTCTATTTATAGGAAATATTTTGGACCCCTTGCTAGGCGCACCACCCTTGCGCCTAGTGAGGCTACTTTTTTTCCGTTTAACCAATGATAGTTGTTTGACATGTGGCCTTAGAAGTCTTGGCCCACTAAGTGT
Organism: Lathyrus tuberosus; assembly: GCA_022829125.1. NCBI lineage: Eukaryota > Viridiplantae > Streptophyta > Magnoliopsida > Fabales > Fabaceae > Lathyrus > Lathyrus tuberosus. The sequence goes on from JALAZF010000026.1 coordinate 1,289,838, forward strand.
ACCTCTCCTATTCTTGAAGCATAAACCCTTACTTCACCATGAAGTAATTACATCAGGATGTGCCACCTGGCCTTCTGCATGCGCTTAGAGAGCCTGTAGTTGGACCTAGCAAGCCTAGAGTTTCATGCTTTTGCGCCAGCTTGGACTTTGCACACTAAAACTTGGTATTTCAGTCATTTTTCAGTGTTTTCAATTAATATATACTATAAAAGTCTAAACAGGTGTTTTCTCACTTTTCATATATTAATTGGGGAGTTTTGTATTGATTGCTTGTAAAATAAGTTAATAAGTGCCTACATATTATACGTAAATTTGGCACTTATCACATCTTAAATAAGTTCAAGATGAGTAACTGCAATGTTTAAAACACACCTATGGAGACCAAAATCAAATTGAATAAGGAGTCGAAAGATGGACTGGTGCAAGTCAAACATTCTCTTGCTCCCAGCAGTTGTATGATCCATATTAAGGGCTTTGATGGCCCAATAGGCTTTATGCTCGAGTTCCAATAGGAGATGGCAAGAATTATCATATACGAGCTTGAAGGGAGTGTTTCCAATATGAGTTTTATAGGCCATTCTATAGGCCCAGAGCGTGTCGCTCAACTTTGTTGACCAATCTTTCTTAGAGGTGGAAACTATTTTTTATAGTATCCTTTTAATCTCACGATTTGAGATTTCCACCTGTCCACTTGTCTGCGGATGGTATGGGGTCACTACTTGGTGCTTAACTCCATACTTGGTTAAGTGGTTTTCAAAGCATTTGGAACTTAAGTTTGATCCACCATCACTGATGACCAATCTAGGGGTTCCAAATATAGGGAATGTGACATTTTAAAATTTTTTTGTCAAAACTTTGTGCATCATTAGTAGGAGAGAAAATGGCCTCGATCCCTTTGAACACATAGTCCACAACAAGAAGTATGTATTATTTTTCCATTCAATGATGAAAGCAGTCCCATGAAGTCAATTCCCCAGACATCAAAAATCTCCACTTCTAGGATAGGCTTCTAAGACATTTCATTTATCCTTGAAATGGTTCCAATGCGCTAGCATCGGTAACACTTTGTGGTAAACATATGAATGTCCCTAAAGATAGTAGGCCAATAAAGGCCAACTTGAAAAATTTTGGCGGCAGTCTTAGAAATGCTTCTTGGTTAGTAGGTACAGAAGGGGAGTGTGGTCAGTGTAAACGATAATTTTGGATCCTACAAAGTAAGACCAAAATTTATCAACCACAAACACAATTGTCAGAAGCTCTTTTTCTATTGTATGATAGTTAATTTGAGCTTCGTCCAACGTTTTGCTTACATAATAGATAGCATGCAACTTTTTATCCTTTCATTATTATAGAACAGCGTCTGCTGTCTAATCAGATGTGTCGCACATAATCTCGAAAGGTTCACTCCAATTAGGAGCACTACTACAAAACGCGTAAACAACAACGCCAGGTTTACAACGGATTGCCTATACACCGTTGTAATAGATGCGCGTTTTTTCTATATCTCGTTAAAAGGCTTTTAATGACGGTTAATATTCAAACCCTGGTGAAATGTGAGGCCTTTCACCACAGGTATGTTTTCAACCGTCATTATAGGTAGCGCATGGTCATGGGTTCAAGTCCCAGCACCAACATTTATGGTTTTTTTACATATTTTTTTCAAAATACCCACAACCTTTCACCATAGGTATGTTTTCAACCGTCATTATAGGCAGCACATGGTCATGGGTTCAAGTCCCAGCACCAACATTTATGGTTTTATTACATATTTTTTCAAAATACCCACAACCTTTCACCACTGGTATGTTTTCAACCGTCATTATAGCCAATAATTTAGTTATAGGTCTTGCACTTCAAAAAATCGGTTTTAGGGAAAATCGTCTCCTTTTTAAGATCTGTTTCGTGCATCTGAAGCAGAAAAATCATGCGGTCATTAGTCCCTTACTCTGGAAGAGTTATGGGACTTCACCCTCAAAACCCCAAATTCATCTTTTTTTCTATTTTTAATGAATTTTTTTTACTGTTTTCATAGTCTCAAAAAATTCTAAAAAAATTCTCAAAATTCTTATTTTACCTAATTAGATTAAATTTCGTGTTTTTAGATTTTTCTGAATTTATTTTAATCATTTTTTCCAATTTTTTCAAAATGCTGACAGACCCTTTCACAACGGGTATTTAAACCAACTGTTGTAATAGGTAGCTTTTTTTACTTATTTTTTCAAAATGATGACAGACCTTTCACCACGGGTAATTTAAACCAACCGTCATTATAGGTAGCGTCTTGTCATGGGTTCAAGTCCCAGCACCAGCATTTTTGGTTTTTTTTACTTATTTTTTCAATTCTCATTACCAACATTATAGGTGGCGCGCATATTGAGTTTATTCACTATCCTTAAACAAATCTTGGTCGTCCATTTAGTGATTATCAATGGCCAAGACACTACTATTAGTGATCCGCGTGAAACCTAAAACTTAGACGAACTACATCTTCTACCTCCAAACATCATCTTTTAGTTACGATACTTTATTTCTTCACTAAACCAAATTTCAGAACTCGAGTTAGCAATGTTATTTGTTGGTGTTCTTCTTCTTCTTCTTCTTCTTCTTCTTCTTCTTCCTTAATACCTCTATCAACCTCAATACCTCTATCAAACACTAAGTGTCCGAGAATACTTCCCTCTTTCATCCTAAAGTGGCACTTCTCCTAGTTCAAGACAAGATTCAGCTTAACACATCTCTCTAGGACCTTCTCTAGATTACATAAATAGTTCTCAAAGCTAGATCCATACACAATCGTCCATAAAGACTTCTATTATGTCTTTTATAAAATAAGCAAAGATGGCTATCATGCATCTTTGAAATGTGGTAGGAGCATTGCACATCCCAAACGACATTCGTTGGTAAGCGAAAGTGCCATAGGGGCATGTAAAGGTAGTTTTTTCCTGGTCATTTGGGTGTGTCGGGATCTGGAAAAATCCTGAATATCCATCCAAGTGACAGAAATGTGAGTGCCTAGTTAGGCGCTCTTACATTTAGTTGATAAAACGAAGGGGGAATGGTATTTCCTGGTTGATTTACATTCTGTAATCAATACATATCCGTCAACCAGTTACCGTGTGTGTAGCTAAAGAATCGCCAATCTCATTGTTCACAACCGTCATGCCACATTTCTTCAGTACCACATGTATCAGACTTACCCACTTACTATATGAGATGGGAAAGATAATCTCGACATCAAAATGTTTTATGAATTCCTTCGTAAAAATCTCACTCATGTTGGTATTCATCCGTCTTTGATGCTCTCGAGAGGTTTTGGAATCCTTTTCTAGCATAATCTAGTGCATGCACACAGATGGACTGATTCCCTCAAGGTTATAATGGTATATCTTAATGACTTAAGATATATCTTTAATACAACAAGTAATTTATTGGTCTTTTCTCTAACAGAGTTAACATTGACAATGATAGAGCGATTAAGTTCAGTATCTAGGAATTCATATTTAAGGTTCTGAGGTAATTCCTTAAGTTTTACTTTTGGATGCTCTATGTCGGGCATCGAATCGGGGGTAATGGCGAGCCACTCTTCTAGACCTTTATCTAATAATAATTCAACCTCGACTTCCTTTAAGTCTGATGTCGAAGGCGCAACTAGCTCCTCAGCAGGTGGTTCCTCTAACGACAACTCTTTTAAAAAATCATCAATGATGCCCACAAAACAACATGTATCATTAATAGTAGGAGCTTTCATAAACTGGGATAGAATAAACTCAATTTTCTCCTCGCCGGCCTCAAAAGTAAGTTTACCTTGTTTCACATCACTTATTGCACCAGTGGTTGCTAAAAAAGCTCTTCCTAATAAGAGTGGAATATTGGAGTCTTTCTTTATGTCCATCACTACGAAGTCTGTAGGGATGTACAACTTGTCGATTCTAACTAGAATGTCTTCCAGAATACCTATGGGATACTTGACTGATTATTCATCTAGCTGAAGGGACATCTTAGTGGGCTTTAAATAACCTACATTTAGCCTCTCACAGTTCGAGAGAGGCATAAAGCTTATTCTAGCTCCTAAATCGCAAAGGGCCTTATCAATGAAGAATTTGCCAATCACATGGGGAATTGAAGAGCTCTTGGGATCCTTCAATTTTGGTATCATGTTATTCTATATGATGGCAATGCACTCATCAATGAGCGACATTGTAATATAATCACCAAGCTTCCTCTTATTGGATAAGATCTCTTTAAGGAACTTGGTGTAGGGGGCTTTTGTGTATTGGCCTCCGAAAAGGGAATAGTAATCTGAAGATGCTTCAAGAGCTCCATTTTTTTAATTGACACTCTATCTTATAGTTAGCAAGTCTCCGAGGGTATGAAATAGACAGATTATATGGGGAAGGATGTACATATGGTTGTTCCTTCTCAACTAGTTGTCTAACTGGGTTTCTGCCAGTCGTCCTCTCTGGTTCCTTATTCACTCTTTGTCCTACTGTCGGGTCTCTAACTCTATGATTAATTGATCCTTCTAATTCCGTCCCATTTCTCATTATGATGGACCTAGTGTAGCCTTTAGGGTTGGGTTCTGGTTGGCCTAGAAATATGCAAGTTTGGGAAGCAGTGGCTGCTTGTTGCTTGGCTACTTGTAAGATTTGAGTCTCAAGCATCTTATTATGTGTGGCCATGGCATCTACCTTATTCACCAACTATTTGATCAACTCATTAGTATGAACATTCTGGTTCATGAACTCCTTGTTTTGTTGGGTTTGAGACATGACAAAATTTTCCATCATGAGTTCCATATTAGACTTCTTAGATACAGGAGGAGCAGTAGGGGCTCCTTTATGATTCTGAAAGCCAGTATAAGTAGAAGGAGATATTTTTCATGCAAATAAAGTATTATTGTTTTTATAGGAGAAATTTGGGTGATTTCTCCATCCAAGATTATACGTATTAGAGTAGGGATTACTCAGATTTTACAATTGAGAGTCACTACCTCAACGGTAGCGGCACGACTAATGGTTAAACTATCGATCTTCTATGTGAGGGCATTTACCTTAGCATCCATGTGATCTAGGCCTCTCTCTTTTCGTACATACCACCTTTAGGATGAGACTTCTCAACAGGGGTGCTCTCGCTACCCCACTGATAATGATTTTGGGCCATGTTTTCAATAAGTTGGTTGGCCTCAGAGAAGGGCTTGTCCATCAGAGCCCCTCCATCTACAACATCAACTGTCATCCTTATGTTATATAGGAGACCATTATAGAAAGCATGGATAATTAACCACTTCTCTAGATCATGACGCGGGAAAAGTCTCATATAAAATGTATTTATACCTTTCCTAGGCTACAAAGAGGGATTCTACTTTAGGTTGTCTAAAACAAGTTATTTGGTTTCCTAAAACTATCATCTTATATGGCGGGAAATATCTAACTAAGAATACCTTCTTGAGCTAATTACATGTAGTGATGGAATTATAGGGTAGGGATTGTGGCCAAGCTTTGGCTCTATCTCTTAGGGAAAATACGTAGTCTAAAAACTTCGGGATCGACGCTATAGTTTTTAAACTTGTCAACATACTGAATGAACATGGAAAGATGCAGATTAGGGTCCTCCGTAGGGCTACTAGAGAACTGGTTTTGCTGCACGATTTACAGTAGAGAGGGTTTAAGCTCGAAATTATTAGCCTGAATTACCAGAGGAGCAATGCTCGAGTGTGGCTCCTTCTCAGACGGGACAACAAAGTCCTTAACAGGATGCTCATCGTTTTGCGTAGCCAGTTGGATGGTGTATTGGGCGCGAAGTTATTCTTATTGGCGTATAATTCAAAGGAAATGCTTAATTTCGTCAATCAATTGCTCTAGCACGTCCTCGGATGTGCAAGTACTTGGTATACAACCCAGAAAAGGGAAAGAAAAGAATAAAAAATGTTCCTTAGTCTATACGGCGAAGCAACGGAATCACAATATTGACTAATATGGTCCCCGACAACGACGCCAAAAACTTGATAAGTCCGCAAGTGCATGGAAATATCGTAGTAATATAAAAAAATGTGATCTCACATAGACCAATTATCAACCTACCGTTATCTATTGCTACTATGTAAATCTAAGGTTATGGATAATAGTTTTGTGTGTAAAAGAAAGAAATAAGTTAGTTTTAAAAATCAATTAAGAGATAGAAGATCAGAATGCGGCTCTCATTGATCAATAGCGCTTGAAAAGTCATTTAATTTATAATTAAATTGGGATAATATTTTCTTGTAAGAAAAGGAATCAATTTAAAGGAACCGTCCGCTTTCGTGCAGCCGAAACCGTGTTTTAACCTAAAAGCTATATTGCCGCTTTCGTGTGTTAAGCGTGCTAAAGTGCAAAACTCTATTTTTGGAAATTAATTGCTTTTGATTACTTGAAAAGTTGTTTAAGTTGGAAAAATCAATTTAAAGGTATTACCGGCTTTCGTACGTCTAATACCAGATTTTATGTTCATGAACACTCGCTTTTGCATGTCCGTTGATGTTCTTAAAATCACATTTTTTTTAAAGTATTATATTTCTTAATTAACTAAAAAAATGCTTTCACAATGTTAATAATTAAAAACTGGATTTTTCCAAAGTAAATATAGGTTTTGTTCTTTGGAATTGGAAACAGTATCTCTAAGTTATGCTTTCTTAATGAACAAATCAATTAAAATAGAATTAAACTCAGCCATTTAAACAAATCCCATTAAATTATAGTTTTTGCCACTTATTTGTGAGCATCATCGGTACGACGATCCTCATATTTCGGATTCGACGGAATTAGCCGAACATAATTAAAACAAGGCAGAAATAATAAATAAAATTCATACACATGCTAGACATACTTAATTTAATAATGATAAAACAAGCACATGCAAGTCGTATATGAAAAGTAGTAAAAACAGTAAGAAAATAGAAACCTGGTATGCAGAATACGTAATAATAATAAGGGTTAAATATACGACACCCCCTACAATGCAAGCGATATTTGATTTAGTAAGAGAATTTTTTTTATTCTCCCTTATAATGTGAGGATTTCCTGTCTATGACCATTGAATGCACTATTTGCTGACGTGACTTATCAATGTGTCATTTAATTTTATTTATTATTATTATTATTATTATTTAAAATAAACGTCATAAAATAGTAAAAAATAATTTAAAAAATTCCACTTGACTTTTTATTTTTTATTTAAAATTCCACGCGGAATGTTTTAAAATTCTTTTTAATTTTTTTTTAAATATTTGTTTTTTAATTTTTTTAATTACGAGGGGGTAATCGATTTACATAGCACTTGGAATTATTTTTTGTTATTTGCTGATGTGGATTTGGAAAAAATTATAAAGAAATTAAAGGACACATAGACAAGTCATATCAGCAAATAGTGTACCCAGTGGCTATAGATAAAGACTCTACACATTATAAGGGGGATAAAAAAATTCTTTTGCAAGGGTGTAAATCAAATATCGCTTACATTGTAGGGGTGTCGTATATTTAACCCTAATAATAATAATAATAATAATAATAATAATAAAAGTTATGCCGGCAATATTAAAATAAGTACGATCCAAGAACAAACTGGAAATTCCTAAATTATGATTCTGAGTTGCAGAAAACTCTTAGTGTGAAAAAATAACAACTTTTACAAAGATAAATATTTGCTTAAAATAAAATTCTAAAAATTTGGATATTTGAAACTACACTAAAAGGTCCTATTTATAGTGATAAAATTCGTACAGGGGTGTCATAAAATGTGTAGAAGATAGTGGAGAAAGTGGTGGAAGCTAGAAATAGAGTCTGGAAACATGGTGTAAAATTCTGACCTTTAACACCATGACGGGTGTCATGGTGCTGACGCCTTGACCGTCATGAGTCAGGGGGGGTGAAGGGCATCATCCAGATGACGACCCACCCGTCATCCAGCTGGCGCACAAATTCTTCAGCTTTTGTCCTTATGTGGTGATGATCTTGTGTTGCCACGCCATGAGGCACGTCATGTTGGCAGGCAGGTCGTCATGGATGTGTACAATGCTCTTTTTGCTCCCGGTTTTCTCGTTATGAACAGTTTCGTGCATGGGCACTCCTATAAGCCAAATAACAGAAACATACACAAAGTACCAACAGAAAACCATAAAAGGGAAAAGGAAAAGACTCAAAATAACATGTGAATCGAGTCGGAAATACGAGAATAATTGAGGTTTGATTTTAATAAAAAAGAGAAGACAAAGAGGGAGTGTGAACCAGTGCAAAAAAAGTGAAAAGAAATTAAAGAAAGTGTGCACCCTTGCTTTTAAACTTTAAATTGAATTATGAACATTAAATGAAAAATATAAAACAAACTATAATCAAAGATCCTCAAGAGAAAACACTCATAAATTCACTAATGCAACATCATCAGGGATTATGTCACCCAAAACCCCAATATATATTGGTAGGTACGATTTTATGGCAATGATCATGGCACGCTTATTCATAGGCCATTATCCCCTCAAGTTGAAGGTTTCATGTGACAAAAAGAAAGGGTGACACAACTTTTAAGTTAAAACAAAATCGGTTTGTCTCGTGTACCTTAGGTTTTGATGACCACAAAATATTTAAAGAATAACTGGTTATACTAATGTTTATTCAAGTACGCAGGACCATATACTAAAATTTTATATAGAATCCAAGTAATGGTTCCGCCTATGAACATTCAACGAGAAGCTTAAAGATCATAATTTTATGGATCAAAAGTTGAAGACCAGAATCTGAAGAAGCCAACTTATGAAGAGGTCAACGTATGAAGGTCAGAGTCCAAAAATGTGGGCCTATAAAGACTAGACTCTTAAGAATTATGCCTCAGTTGATCAGAACTTGAGTCAGTCAAAGCGCAAGGACCAAGGTGACACTGATAGTTCACTATTTATCTCTGAACATACTTTGTCACATGAAGACTTAAAAGAGATTATTTTACATTTTATTCTTTAAACACCTCTAATTATATATTAAGTGTATTTTCCCAACAATCATTTATGTACTAGATATATTATTAGAAGTCTCTTACTAAGTGTTTGAGTATTGGAAGTTTCTTGCTTGTGTGCTTGAGCAAAAAATTCTTTTACTTTAGTGTTTAATAAAAGGAAGACTCTTGTTTGTGTGATTGAGCAAATAAGTCTCTTACTTTAGTGTTTGAGAAAAGGAAGTCTCTTGATTATATGCTTGAGAAAAGAAGTCTTTTACTTGTGTGTTTGAGCAAAGGAAGTCTCTTGCGTGTGTGCTTGAGCAAATTGTAATCTTGTGTGATTATTGTGAAAATCTCTTGTAAGTACAAGGGGACTGGATTACTCTCAAGTTGTGAGAGGAACTAGAATAAATCTGTGTGTTATTCTTCTTTATTTCCTATTAAATATGTTGCCTACCTCTGACTGAATCAGATTCTATTACCTTGTATTTAGAATATGACTTAAGAGTTTAACAAGAAAAAAAAAGTCAACACAATTAAATCCCCCTTCTTGTGTTTTTCTCACCTTTAGTTGGTATCAGAGCACGGTCTTTGCTTAACACTTAATAATGGTGTAGAAAAGATCCTGAGAAAAACATTTTGAACTATGTATGTTGTTTTTGAATCTAGGAGTGGTACTCCTAATCCACATGCTGCTATAAATCATGATTATGGCAACTCAGAAAAGAATAATTATACAGTTAGACCTCCAACTTTCAGTGGAGATTCTACTGAGTTTGAATGGTGGAAGAGCAAGATGTATACTCATATCATAGGCCTTGATGATGAGTTATGGGATATTCTATAATATGACATTTATATTCCAGTCAATGGAGTTGGAATGGTATCTGATAGAAAAACTCTCACACCAGCTTAGAAAAAGGTCTATAGAAAACATCATAGAGTTAGAGGCATCTTGGTTGATGCTCTACCTCACTCTGAGTACATCAAAATCATTGATAAATCTACTGTTAAGGCCATTTTTAAATCCATATCTGCTACTTATGAAAGGAATCAACAAGTTCATGAAGCTAAGGCTAACATTCTGGTTCAACAATATGAGATGTTCAGAATGAAGGAGGATGAATACATTGAAACCATGTTTTCTAGGTTTCAATTTCTTGTATCTGGACTTCGGGTTTTGAATAAGAGTTACACTATATATGATCATGTCAATAAGATTCTTAGGAGTCTTCCTATAAGATACAAACCTAAAGTGACAACTATACAAAAGGCTAAAGACTTAAACACATTAATTCTTGAAAGTTTTATCAATAATATTCAGAGCCATGAGATGGAGCTCAATGGAGATGAACCTTTCATAAAGTTAAAGCCTCTAATTTTGAAATTTGTTGCTAAAACTCCCAAGGCTCCTCAAGTCTGGGAGTCAAAATAAACTTTTCATGTAGAAGGTTCTAAAGATGACTCAAATGATGAGGAAATGGTCTTCGTCATTAAAAGGTTTCAGTATCTGGCCAAGAAAAACAAGAGATTCTATGGAAGAAGTAGGGGATTTAGAGGATATGAATCTAGAGAAAAGAAGGATGATCAGAAAAGATGCTTCAACTGCAAGAAGTCTGGTCACTTCATTGTTGAATGTCCTGAACTACAAGAGGACAAGTCAAATAAGGGAAGCTTTCAAAAAGATAGTTTCAAGAACAAATTCATGAAAAGTATAATGTCAACATGGGATGGACTTAAAAATGACGAAGACTCTGAAAAAGATGAAGAGCAAGCCAACCTTTCCTTGATGACTCTTACAACTTCTGAAGCAAAATCAGACTCAGATTCTGGTTCAGAGTCTAAGGATGAGGATGAGGAATCTGACTCAGATTCTGGTTCAGAGCAAGCCAACCTTGCCTTGATGACTCTTACAACTTCTATACTATCTCGTTCTGATTTAATTACTTTCGTTTAAGATCTCATGCGGAATATGTCAAGAGAAAGCCATACACAGGAAAATATTGAAAAATAAATATGATCTTTTGAAAGAAGAATTAAATTATGTTAAAAATAAAAATGAATCTCCAGAGAAAGATCATATGGATCTAGTAAAGGAAATGTATGATAAACCTCTTGATGAGCATGAAAGGGCTGTTCAAGAGTTTATCATAAGTTGCTTCAATAGAACTAAACTTGCTTCCATGATTTATAGAGTAAGTAGAAGTAGAAGGGAAAGTCTTGGTTACTTACAAAAATCTTTTAATCTAAGGTTTGAGACCTTTAGTAAACTAACAAATCCTTCTTCTTCAAGCTTTGCTCAGAAAGGGGTTAACTCTTATTTTGTACTTGCTACTGAAAATGCAAAGGTTCTGAATTAATCAGAACCTAAAGCTACTGAGTCAAAGGTTTTGAAGAAACTAGAGCCTAAGACTCTAAAGTCAATGGTTCTAAAGAAGCCAGAACCTAAGATAGCAGGAGCTATGGTTTTGAAAGGTTTAGAACCTAAGTCCAAGGTTCACTCAAGACAACAAACCTTTAAATCAAAAGTCTTGAATGATCCTAAACCTTATCATATGAAAGCAAAAGTACAAAACAAGAAGAAACCCGTCAGAACTAACCCCAAAGGACCCATAAGCTTATGGGTACCTAAATCTCAAATTGTCTTTGCTACAGATATGTGTCATACCCTAATTTTTACCCCTAAGATCCCACCTAATTTACATCTTTGCAATGCATCAAGATCACAAACTTGGTTTTCTCCTAACCCTCTCATCTCTGGGCTTGCCTTTGCAGAGATACTCAAGCACCTCTTTGTATATCTTTTCACATTTTTTTATTTATATGTGTTCTGGACCGGGCAAGGCTTCCTGCCCTTAATGGCCAGGCCTAATCCATCATAATTGGCGAACAGGCCCAATAAGCATAATATAGCCGTTGGGCACAATATAGCCGTTGGGCGTGTCCCCTTCACGCGCAGAGTAGTTCACGCGACCAACTGTCTCCCCGGATATCACGGGAACAGTTAGAAAGACCACGCGCTTTTCCCTCCATCTGGTAATACCTCATTGGTCGATCAGGCGCTTTGCTCGCCAACAATCTCCCTATAAAAACCCCCTTGCTTGAGAGGGGCAGGTATCACAAATCACATACTTGACTTTTCTTACTTGCTTTCCCCCTTTCTTTTGACCAAATACTTACTTTGGCATCGGAGTACCTTGCAGGTACCTCCACCCCTTTTTCCTCTCCTACGAGCATCAACTCTTGTCCTACACGAAGGCCGCGACGATCTCCTTCTGGTCCTCTCCGATCAGTGGCGCCGTCTGTGGGAACTTCGCTTCCCCGTCTTTTTGAATCAAGATCCCTCATCTTTTCACCCCAAAGACCAAAGCTTTCATCTCTCCAAAATCCCAAGTCATCATGGCTTTCATCAAGAGTGACATCCACCAAGAACCTGTGACCGCCGCAGCCAATATCGACAACGATGCTGTCGTCGGGCACATCCCGTCCCAAAACGTCCAGCACAACGGTGGGCCGGCTTCTCCAAAGCCTGACGAACAAAGACCACGAGCGCCAGCCACAGAACTTTTCTTTGAACCTATTCCGGTTCCTCAAGGCGCTGATCCGACCACCGCGACGCTCATTGCCTCTTTGAACAATTCCAATCATTTCATCCTCCAGCAGGGAGAAAAAATCAATGCCCTCGAGCACGCCCTTCAAGAGCATCACACCCCGGAGACGCTGAACCTCTCCCCGCCTCCGCGAATTCACTCAAAGCGGAGACATGATAGTCTTTCCCCGATCAAAGAACGTTCAAGATCAGGGAGCCCAACACCCGATCTTGCTCGCCGACATCGTCGTTCTCCTAGGAAAACTAGGCACTCCCCTGTTTCCAAAAGACACCGACATTCGGACAAGTACGAGCATAGACGTACCCGCGGACACTCTCCTCGCCGCAGTCAAAGCCGCGACCACAGTCTTTCTCCGTCATTCTCTCACAGCTCTAGCAGTGACGACGAAGCTCAAGGCCCATTCACGAGAAACATTGTGGACACCCGGATCCCCCGCGGGTTAGAGAAACCTCCCACACTGGCTACGTACGATGGCACGTCAGATCCTCACGAGCACCTGGAGAACATCAAAGCTATGCTCCAGTACCATGGTGTCTCCGGAGCCATCAGGTGTAAAATATTTTCCATCACCTTGAGGAAGGGTGCGATGACATGGTTCAAAAGACTCCCTCGAGGATCCATCTCCTCCTGGCGCGAGCTCAAAGGCCAATTCACCCGCCATTTCACAGCCTCCCGACGACATCCAAAGACGGAGGCAACGTTGGAAGCGATCATACAAGGCAGGGAAGAACCTCTGCGGGCTTACATCGAGATATTTAATAAAGAGGCAGTGGAAGTCAGAACTTCCGATCACATGAAGAAGTACCTCCTCGAGAAGGGACTCCGACCAAAGAGCGACTTCCACAAAGCTGTCGGGATCGAAGCTCCTCGAACGCTGACAGAGCTTCTTCACATGGCCAAAGATTACATCTGCTACGAGGAAAAGGAAGCCGCATACCGTGCCCGAGACGCAAGAGATCGTGAAGCATCCCGGGCACCCAAAAAGGAGGAGCCAGAGCCATCCCGTAAGGGGAAGGAGAAGCGACGGGAGCAACGTCCCCGTGAAGGCAAAGGGCCAGCTGGCCGATTCAATAAATACACTGTGCTCACAACCTCACGCGAGCGTATTCTCTCCGACTGTATGAACACTGAATTCAAACAAGGGGGTGTCAGGTTCCCTAAATCGACCACGTCGAAAGGAAACGTCGACAAAAGCAAATACTGTCATTTCCACAGTAGTCACGGGAACGTGACAGAAGATTGCGTGCACCTTAAAGACGCTATAGAGATCCTCATCAAAGAGGTTCACCTGAAGCAATACGTGAAGAAGGGAGAGTCCTCCCGACGAGACACGTCTGATCCGAAGAAAGAAACAGAATCAACCCCCTCCAGTCCTCCCCCGCTGGTCGTAATGTCCATCAGCCGACCAGAGGACTTCTGCGTTCCCGACCACCTCGACCCGACTTCCCAGGTATTCATACACAGCACCTGGGAAGCCTTTCCTACGGCCATGGTTATCTCATATGGGGGGTACCATGAGCTCACGATAGGATCCATCAAACGAAAGTTCGAACAGCTGATAGACAGCAGCCCCGACCAGTTGTACACGATCGGCAAGTGTAAAGGGCGTTCACAGCCGATCACGTTCTACAGAGAAGAACTCCCCGGAGGATCGCCAAATTCCCACATTCCTCTGCTGATCAGGGCCAAATTATCAGCTACCGATGTGCGGAGAATCCTGGTCGACCAGGGCAGTTCCGTGGACATCATGTACTCCAGCCTGTTCCGCGCACTGAAACTGAATAAGTCTAATCTCTCCCCGTACGTGGGATCTGATCTCCAAGGATTCAACGGAGCAATGGCCCGACCTTGGGGTTACGTGGAGATACCAGTCACGTTTGGCGAAGAAGAGGCATCTCGGACAATCAAAACGCAGTTCTTAGTCATTGATTGCCCGTCGCTCTATCAGTGCATCCTCGGCAGACCAGGTCTTGCCGAACTCGTTGCTGTCCCCTCTACGGTCCACCTCAAGCTCAAGTACTATACTGAGAAAGGACACGTCGCAACTCTGCACGGTGACATCGAGGCTGCTCGCAGATGCTTCGAGGCCGCAACAAAAGGGCAGAACCAGATCGCGACAACAGAAAAGTTGGCAAAGCGCACCAGAGAGGACGAGGTTCCAGCCGAAGATGGCCAGCCAGAGAAAAAGCCCACGCTTCCCGTGCACACCATCGACCTCGACAGCAGGCTTACTGAAGATGGAAACGAAGATCGGGACGAGGACAAAAAATTAGGAGTGACAAGCTCCCCGTCTCCTACACTTCTGCGACCAGTTCCAGATGGGGAATTCGAGATCATCACCTTCAGCAACAACCCCAACAGGGGAGTGAAGATAGGCGCTGGTCTCCCCGAAGAGGTAAAAAAGGAGTTAAAGATATGCCTTGACGACAACGCCGATCTGTTCGCCTGGAGTGCAGCGGATATGCCCGGCCTTGATCCAGAAACTGCATGTCACCACTTGACAATCAATCCAGCTGCCCGCGCCATTTCCCAACGAAGAAGGAAACAATCCGAGGAAAAGGCACAGGCTGCCGAAAAACTTGTACAAGACCTCTTAGAGGCAAAATTTATTTCCGAGGCCAGGTATACGACCTGGCTCTCAAATATTGTACTTGTAAAGAAAAGTAATGGAAAGTGGCGCATGTGCATTGACTACACTGATCTCAATCGGGCTTGCCCGAAAGACGCTTATCCACTATCGAGCATAGATAAACTCGTAGATAATTCCGCAGGTTTCAAGCTCTTGTCCTTCATGAACGCTTATTCGGGATACAACCAAATCCCAATGGCAGACGAGGACAGGAGATACACGGCATTCATGACCTCCTCGGGGAATTATTACTATAACGTAATGCCCTTTGGACTAAAGAATGTCGGGTGTCATACCCCAAATTTTGACCACTAAGATTTCCCATCATTGTGAAAATCATCATCACAATATGGAGGAACCATCATACTTCATCAGTCTCCCCAAAGATGGGTGAGCATTCACTACAATCAAAATTAGGGTTTCAAGCCCTCTCAGAGCCTTAGACAAAGGATCAATCAAGGAATGACATGATCTTCAACTTGTCTAACCTCTCAAACATCCACAATGGATCAAAAGGACTCCCACTTCAAGGATTAAGCACAAGGCTGCTCCCTTCTAGGTGGACTAAGTCTCAAGATCGACAGTGTCACCAAATTAGGATTTTGATCGACCAGGGCCTCCAGATGGAAATTTTTCATCTGGGCACCAGCCAATGATCCAAAACCTAACCCAATATACTCCATGGAACCTCATGGACCCAATCATCAAGTCAATTTTGCCTCAGGGGATGCATTCATAAAAAATCAGGAATTAGGGTTTCTTGACCTAATTCACCCCTAAGTTGACTTTTAGGGCAAATCATGAGCCAAGGCCTCAAGACATGATTTGAGGGTCTCCAATGAACTATATTGATCCATTTGGAACAATGGATTAATCCAAGAATCTTGAGCAACAAGTTTCAATTTCATCTGCACCACAATTAGGGTTTCGCGAGGAAAGTCAACTGTAACTTTGACTTTTGACCAGGACATGCTCCCAAACCTTAAGACATGATTCAATATACCCTATGACACCCATGGAACATGTCCATCAAGTTTGATTTAGGTCAAGGACATGATTTCATGAAGAATTGCACAGTTTGGAATTCATCTGATAAAAAGTCAACTGTGCACAAAAGTCAACTTTGACTTTTTGAGATTTTTCACCAAAATGGATTTTTAACCCTAAAATGATGTTAATGTATGATTTGAATCATCATTCATTAAGAAAAATCAAAGAAAGTGGGATAACTTGTAAAAGGGGTAACCATAAAAACTTAGAAAAATTTCTAAGTTATGGAAAATGTAACACTAATGTGCCAACTTTGGAGGACCATAACTCCTAAACCACAAGGCCATTGTTCCCCATTCAAAGCTTGATTTTTAGATCTCATTGCCCACTACAAAAGCTCCATACTGACCTATGTCCAAATTCCTCATGGATTTTGAGTTATGGAGTGATCAAAATCAAGAAAAGTCACTTTGTTCCAACACTTAGTGAAAATATCACTAAGTCAGATTTTACCCTACTTTTTGCCAAATGTAGGGGGATTTTTCATTTGGATTCAAAAGAGATCGAAACCAAACATGTTCAAACAGTTGTTGTATCATGTAAGGGCTTTCCAAAATGACCAAGAACATTACCAAATTCAATTTGAGTCATGAGATATGACATTGGCAAGTTGCCTTGCTGAAATCTGCCAAGGCAAGGCAGATTTTTACACTTTTGGTCGATTTGCCAAAATCAGCCAAATCCAAATGCTCCTATCCACTTGGACACATCTGAGGATTGAATCTAAAGGGGACAATCACTGAGCCAAGCCTCCAAAGTCTTTGGAACAAGAAATAGCATGTTGAACCTATAATTGCCAAAATAGGGACAAGACTCCAATTTTGGATTGGAGCATTCAATGGAAGCATCAAGATGGCATGGACTGAGCCATTCTCAACTGAATTCAGTCAAGACTTATCCAAGACCAAGGGAACCACAACCCTGTGCCCTAACCAAATGACTAGAGGAGACTTGGATTTCCATTGGACATCATTGGCCAAACCTCTGCTGCAGTTGCCATTCACTGTGGATCCCAAAACAAACTTGCTCTACTATAAATAGAGCTCAATTGTGATCAGTTTGAGTACACCAAAGCCATCAAACAGATGCTTTCCTCAAAATCTCTTCTTTCACTCCAATTTTGCCTTCTAAGGCAAGTCACTATCGGGTTTTGAGTTTGAGAGCTTTTCCAATCAAACCAATCACACACACACCTCACATACATCATATAGAAGTGATCCAAACACTCACATAACATCTGGAACACAGATTTCACAAAATCACCTGCCAATTGCTCAAGTTCTTGACAGTTTTGCAGTTGAGGTACCATCTTCAACTCCAAACCATTTCAATCCATTCCAAGCATTCATACACACTCCATGGCACCTAGGGAAGCTATCCAGATCATTGGAACCTAGCTGTAACACCTCCAACACAAATCACGATCACCAGCTGCAAGTGGTAAGCATGAGCTCTTCTAACTCTATGATCCATGCAATTTTTGCTGCACAATAATTTGGCCATATGTTCATAATCATGCATGGAATGTTTCCCCTCAATTAATTGCATTGTTTGAATCGTGTATCAAAAATCCTAGCCTTCATGCAGAAATTAGGGTTCTTGAGGATTTTTCATGATTTCTTGTTATATGTTTAATTTAAATGAAATTAAATACCATAGACATGATCGTGAGGTTGAAACGAGTTGATTGGTATGTGGATTACATGATATGATTAAGTATTCAGTGAGATTGGAAAGAAAATGCAAATCTGGGCAAACCTAGAAGACGCGCGTGTTCTTGGCGCTATTTTTTGAATATTTGAATATTTGAATTTTGTGATTTTATTTAATTGATTCAAAAATTAATTTCTCTCTGAGTTTTAATGATTTTGAGTTGATTCTTTTTTTAATAATTCACAAAAATGTTAAAATATTTTATTCTCCTAAAAAATCCCAAAAATATTATTTATTTTGTATAATTGATATTTTTGCAAAGAATTAATGTTTTAATTGTTTTTGACATTTAAAATATTTTTTTCCACCTTGATTTTGCAACTTTTAATGCTTTCTAATTATTTTGTAGGTCAATACTTAATTTTTGAAGCATTAATCCAAGATCACAATTTGTTTCCCATATGTTAAACAATTTTGATCATTTTAATTGAATTTTTATTCAATTAAATACATTTTTGAAAACAAATTAGGGTTTTGGATTAATTCAACCCTCTTAAATCATTTTCAAAACATTTTTGGGCCTCTAATAGAGTGTAAGACCCAATCCTTTTTTTGACAAAATCATTTTTGGGCCTCAGTACATTGTATAAGTCCCGATACCGTAAAAAACAAACGGTGTGATCGTCGCCTTTTGAAAAATAAACCATTTGGGCCTCTCCTTGAGCTATAAGACCCATTCAAAACTTTTTGGGCCTCTAATAGAGTGTAAGGCCGAATCCCCTTTTAACCAAAATCATTTGGGCCTCAGCCCTTTCGCGTTAAAAGAAAATCTCGGCGCGATCGCCATTTCAAACGGAAAAAACAAACTGGGCCTACCCTCGTGTAGTAAGACCCATTTCTTTTCTTTAAAACTTTTTGGGCCTCTTGAGAGAGTGTAAGACCCATCCCTTTGTACAGAAAACCTTTTTGGGCCTCAGTCACTTGTATAAGTCCCTTTGTACAAATTCAAACAGTGCACTCACTGATAAAACCCTGGGCCTCTCCTTGAGCTGTAAGCCCCAAATCTTTCTTTTTCAAAGCACTTTCTCCTTTGATTTTGAATATACTATTGTTTTCAATCTTTCTTTGTTGAACAACTAACCAAACAACATGGAAGCTCTACAACCGAGTAAGTGGTTATTGCTTTCATTTACCGCTTTCATATACATATAACTGTATTGTGGGGCTGTTTCACTATAAGTCTTCTTTCATAAACTCATATTAACTGTGTAATAATAGTATAGATATTTAGATTTTCCCCGGCAACTACGTCTAGAACTAGGTGATGCCATTTCGTTTATTCGTAGAAATAGTCAAAACTAGATCCCCATAGGATTACCAGACACAGTCTTCCCTCCTCTTGGGGTTAAACAATATGGAGATATGAAAGGCAACATTCTCTGTGAACCCTTTCATAGACTGTCACTCGTAGAAGTTGTCAAAGAAACTCTACTCCCCAGAGATGATATCTTCTCCGTGAATTGCATCTCTTGAGTTTCTTCCAAATTCTCGAACTTTCCTAGCTTGATCTATTCTCGGTGAATGGCATGTCTTGAATTTCTCGGGGTTTGGGGACCCATCGGCTTCTTAAAAGCACTTGTCAAGAAACTCTATTCCCCAGAGATGATCTTTTCTCCGTGAATGGCATCTTTGAGTTTCTTCCAAATTCTCGAACTTTCCTGACTTGATCTATTCCTTGTGAATAGCTTGCCTTGAATTTCTCGGGGTTTGGGGACCCACGGGCTTCTTAAAAGCATCGGCTTCCTCTTGGGCATCATACAAGGACCCACAGGCTTCCTAAAAGCAACCCCGCCTCCTCTTGGGCTTAGTACAAGGACCCTACGGCTTCTTAGAAGTATTCACAGCCTCCTCTTAGGCTTCGTATAATGATCTCTTCCTCCGGGAATGATAGCCTCCTCTTGGGCATTGTACAAGGACCCGTCGGCTTCTTAAAAGTTTCCAGCCTCCTCTTGGGCTTCGTACAAATTGTCCCGACGACCTCCTAGAGGTATAGGAACATAACTTAGTCATCTGCATAGAAAAGTCCTTTCATAGAGTCTACTACTGTTTCTCAAAGCATAGTACAAAAGATGAAACTCTAGACACGGACAGCCTAATATCCTTGAGTCTCAAAGACATTCTCAAGTGACCTCTTCGTTAAATAGGAAGAAAACTCGTAGACTCAGACAGTCTCAATACCCTTCGGATTTCCCACTTCCTTAAAGAACAGGAATAACCTGAATCCTCGAATCAAATCCCCGAGTACAGTGTTGCTTATATAAGAACTGATTTTCTCTTTCAAAATCAGTATACTGGACCTGTCACTCAACTGAAACAGTAACCACAGCCTCCTCTTAGGCTTTGTATAATGATCCTTGTCCAGTGAAGTTAGCCTCTCTCTTGGGCTTTATACAATGATTCTCCCCATTGGAGTCAAACAACGTTTAGCCTCTCTCTCGGGCTTCGTACGAGACACGTAAGAGACTCCCTCATTGAGTCAATCACCCTTTTCGCCTCCATCTCGGGCTTTATACGAGATACAAAAAGGTTCTTATTGAGCCAAACAAATTTCAGCCTCCATCTCGGGCTTCGTACGAGATACAAAAAAAAAACTCTATTGTTGAGTCAAATAGCCTCCATCTCGGGCTTTATACGAGATACCAAAAGATTCCCTCGTTGAATCAAAACCTTTTAGCCTCTCTCTCGGGCTTTGTACGAGACACATAATAGCCTTCTCTTAGGCTTTGTATAAGAAAACCACTGGTTGATCCAATTAACCTTTTAGCATCAAAGTTGTGCCTCGTTCACAGTACACAAACATCAACAACTCCTTCCCCTCCATCTAACTGCTGTAAGCGGCAAGCCTCTGGATCATCTACATCCATGCCAATGTCCCTCTTTTAGTATGAGAAATTCCTAAGGAAAGATAGCATTGCTCTACACTGAGTTAAAGTCTTCCCCTTCAAGTTGGAAATCCCCTATAAAGGAAATTATGGCATTGTCGGATTCACAAATCCCGGTTAAAGTAATTCTCCTTTATAAACAGTCGTAACAGACAAACCCCTCTTTAGAGATGACAAATTCTCTCTAAGGTCAACACTTTTAGCTTCACATCTTGGGCTTCGAACAAGATACAAATAAACCCTTCAGCTTCACATCTTGGGCTTTGAACAAGATACAAACCACCTTTCGCTTCACGTCTTGGGCTTTGAACAAGACACCAAAACAACCATTTGCTCCCATAGAATAGGAGGAACTACGAACGCTCTGATTTCCCTGTTTCGGTAAATGGGAATACGTAGGCATAAGATTGAAAGAAAAATCTTAGCGAGCACACTAAACAAAAACCCGAAATCCCATACTTTCATATATATCTGTCCTAACATCTCAATCAATAGCCTAAAGCACCCCTCGTCAACAAAATAAACTTAAGAGAAACCCTGAATCTTTGTAGCATCTGTAAACCAACAGTTTTGACTATTTAATCTCAGTATGCAAGCAGGGTTAATTGGAGACATCTATTTCCCTTCCTTCATCAGCTTTAATAGGATAAAAAATGAATCAAGCTGTAGTACCAGAGCGATCGTGCTTCGCAACCACATCCAAAAATCACTCGCTATAGAAGAATGACGACTCTGCTGGGGACAAGACAGGTCTCTATAGGGATCTTGTTTTTTTTTCCTAGATAGAAACCTTGACGTCATTAGGATCTTAGGTCAAAATGCCATTAAGTTGGAATGAAACCACAGGATGGTAATTCCGCCGGGGAACCCATTTTCTGTCAGGAACTTAGGATTCATAGCTTTAAAGGTCTAGGATGATTAGGACAAATATATATATTGCTTTTCCTAATTGCTATACGTGTTTATTTTTCTGCTAATGGGAATGCGTGTGATGCCGCATGTGGAAAGATTGAGTATACACTTAAGATAAGTGATGGCGACGAGGTCGACCATCAACCTCAGTGGGGGCTGACCAATGCAACCCATTCTCTCACATAGACAATGGGCCGATTGTGATGTCTGAGAAGTTGATGAGCCAAACCCTTTTGTAGTGCGGAAACTATCGGGAATAGTTGTTACGCGATACTACCCTCATTTGAGGCTGGTGATCTATTCTCGGTGAATGGCACTTACTCTAAGATCGCTCTACAACTCGCTGGCGATCCGCTTGTTGTTTTGCTTTCCTGGGAGGAGCTGATGATAATGAGTACAGGTACAAAAATCACCCTAGTATAAACCTTTGGGGATGGGTAAAGCCTTGACTTCATGACAACGACCCTTTGACCCCATGTTTTTTCTATGTTTTTGTGTGCTGCATTCATACATTCATTAAAAAAAAAACATTAAAACATTCAAAAAATTCTTCTCTTCTAGTCTCTCTGTTTTTCAAATTAAACTAAGACTGTGATTGCAAATATCATAGAAAAGGATTGCGCTAATGGATTTCGGTAGAAGGAGAACCCATAGGTATACCTTCAAGGTTCCAAAGCTAGAGGATTTGAGAAGGTTAGCGAGGATGGTCACTAACCTTGAGGCTTTCAGAGCCAAGCACGGAGGTCTGCTACCACTGTTAAGAGTCCATATGATTGAGGGAATCATGGATGCGCTCATTCATTTTTACGATCCAGTTTATCACTGTTTCACATTCCCGGATTACCAGCTCGCACCAACGCTGGAGGAGTATTCTCATCTGATCGATTTACATATCACTGATCGAGCTCCATTTTCTAGACTGGAAGAAATTCCAAAGAATCAGACCATTGCAAGAGCAATTCATTTGGACGAGTCTGAGGTCAGGACTCACCTAACTACCAAGGGTGGCATACAAGGTTTGCCAGCCCAGTTCTTGACAAAGAAGGCCATGTATTTTGCCAGTATAGGAAACGTGACTGCTTTTGAAAGCATCTTTGTCTTGCTTACCTACGGGTTATTTTTGTTTCCCAACATTAATAATTTCGTCGATATCAACTCCATTAAGGTTTTT
This sequence comes from Lathyrus tuberosus, assembly GCA_022829125.1. NCBI lineage: Eukaryota > Viridiplantae > Streptophyta > Magnoliopsida > Fabales > Fabaceae > Lathyrus > Lathyrus tuberosus. The sequence goes on from JALAZF010000026.1 coordinate 1,312,764, forward strand.
CTCATTGGAAACCCTGTGCCGACTTTGCTCGCAGATGCGTATCATTCTGTACATTTGGGAAATTTGTACAGCGGAGGGGAGATCACGTGTTGTGTACCTCTGCTTTATAAATGGTTTATCTCTCACTTGCCCAAGTCTGCTGCTTTTTGGGATTGCAAGAGTGCCTTACGTTGGTCGCAGAAGATCATGTCTCTTACCAACTCTGATGTAGATTGGTGTAATAGGATTTATGATGGGATCAGGATCATTGACCATTGTGGAAACTTCCCCAACGTACCCCTTATAGGAACTAAAGGAGGAATCAACTACCATCCGGTAATGGTTCGTCGTCAATTTGGATATCCGATGAGACACGTCCCACGGGGTGTTCATCTGGAAGGTCTTTTCTTCAAGGAAGGAGAAAATGACAGAGCACTAAAGACGGAAATAGAGCACGCTTGGAAGCATGTTCATAAGAAAGGACGAGAGTCTCTGGGAAAACCAGACTGTGTCTCGGTGGAGCCTTATCTCTATTGGGTACGAACTAGAGCTCTCAAGCTAAAGATGCCTTATCCTCGTTACGGAATTCTACCCCCAAGGGAATCTGTCATGTACTTCATGACGGAAACTGAAAAGCATTAGGTTACTCTCAACAAAGTTCAAAAGGAGAGAAGGTCTTGGAAGAACAAGTACCGCACCCTCGACATAGAGTACATCAAAATACTGCAATTACTGAAAGATAAGGATGCTCTGATCGAGATTTTAGATCAACATGTTGTGGATAATCAAGATGACCAAAGGAATTTGCTCGCTCCTTTCACCTGGAAAAGGAATGACAACCCGACAACGGCTCAAGAGCCCCGGTCAAAGAAAAGGAAGATACCAGAATCAGCACCCGATTTCTCTTCAGAGAGGACTCAGGACCCATTAGTTTAGGTTTCTGTTTCTGGACCTTGTAATCTACTGTATTTCCATTTTTGCAATCCTTTGAATTTCAATAAAAAGGGGTTTCCCCACCGTTTGATATTTGCAATCTAATTTTCGAAGTTTATTTTGATTAAACCTTAAACAATTAATATAATCATTGCACTCATCATTCTCACATCGCGTATTCTTCTTACCTACGAATCTCACATTTGTGTCTCGGTTCTAGAGTCAAACTGTCTCATTCGTATAATACTCAGGCCAATCGTCAGAAAAATATGGATGATCTTGAGGAAGAAAACAGAGAGTTGAAAGAAGAGATTGACGCTCTGAGAGAGGATATAAGAAAGCTTCGTAACGACATGCAAGCCATGGCAGAAGCTCAGCTACAAAGGACTGTGATCTCAGAGATCACCTCGACGCCCATAGTGGAGAAGTATGATCCTAGGTATCAAATGCCGAAAGATCGCCCTTAGGGAATGCCTGTTAACTATATCCCGAAAGGATATGTTCCGCCGATCACTGAAGATCAAGGAATCACAACAGAAGCTGCTGGGCTTGAAGGTTACAAACTTCGGGAAAGTGAAGATGCCAGGGGAATACTGAAGACTCCTGAAGGTTACAAACTTCGGGAAACGCCAAGACTCACTGCCGTAGTCACGGTCCCACCCCCTGTGGTGCACACTGTCCCGGAAGGACAGATTCCACAGATACCTTCTGGTAAGAAGGAAACTATGTTTGACAGAATGGAGGAATTCCAGGAGCAGTTCTTGGAAATGCAGAAGGAACTGCAAGCCATTCGCGGTCAGGATCTATTTGGAAAGGACGCCGCAAATCTTTTCTTGGTCCCAAATGTGAAAGTCCCGCACAAATTTCAAGTGCCCGACTTTGAAAAGTATAAGGGTAACTCTTGCCCTCAAAGCCATCTGGTGATGTACGCTCGGCGGATGTCAACTCAGACGGAGAATCAGGACCTACTGATTCACTACTTCCAGGATAGTTTAACCGGTGCCGCACTCAAATGGTACATGAGTTTAAACCGTACTACGATCAGTACATTCAGAGATCTTGGTACTGCCTTCGTCCAACAATACAAATACAATTTGGACATGGCACCCGACAGAGATTAACTCAGATCGATGTCGCAAAAGGACAAGGAAACCTTTAAGGAGTATGCTCAAAGGTGGCATGAAATTGCCGCTCAAATTTGTCCACCTCTTGAGGAAAAAGAGATGACAAAGATCTTCTTAAAGACCTTAATCTCATTTTACTATGACCGAATAGTTGCCAGTGCGCCCAGTGATTTCACCGAAATGGTTGGCATGGGTGTACGTCTTGAGTAAGCCGTCCGAGAAGGACGTTTGATAAAAGACACTGGATCGACGAGCGGTACTAAAAAATACGGTAGTGCTCTCCCTAATAAAAAAGAGCAAGATATTGGGAATATCTCTCTCGGAAAGCAAAGGCGACGTTATCAACCAGTAGCAACTGTAATTCCTGCTACTAATCCTGCACCTATTCCTACGTATCAACCTCAGGTTGCGCAGAGCCAACCTGATCAACAAAGGACACAACAGCCTCTTCAGCAGGCTCGTCCTCCATATAACAACAACTGTACAACAAGGCCACCAGGATTTGATCCTATACCCGTGTCGTACGCAGAGCTGTTTCCATTACTACTGGCTAAGGGGCACATTCATACTAAATCTCCTCTTACAGTACCAAAAAATTTTCCTTTTTGGTTTAAGGTGGATCAAACTTGCCCTTATCATCATGGAGGTTCAGGGCATAACATTGAGACTTGTCTCAATTTCAAATCCGACGTGCAAAAACTTGTTAGAAGCGAGGTCTTATCCTTCAAGGATACAAATCCTAATGTTCTCACGAACCCGCTGCCTCAACACGAGAAAGCTGCAGTCAATTTGATAGAAGGAGAGACTAACGATGTCTATCAAATTCACGATGTACTCTTGTTGAAAACCAATCTGGTCAAGATGCATTGTAAACAGAGTGGATATGGCCATATGCCACCTCATAATTATCACCAGTGTGATATCTTCTCTAAAAACAATCAGGGATGTTCTGTAGTGCAAGCAGCTCTACAGGAACAGATGGATTCGGATGGATCCAAGAGCACCGAGTTCGTGGAGTTAACATGGTCTACACGAACTCCAACATCATCCAGAACCACGATATCCGTGCAATGAATGTCAACTTAGTGGCAATGCACTCAAGGCAAAGCCAGTATCATAATCTGCCACGGCACGATTACAGTTCTTGTCTGACTTGCTCGGTAAACAAACAGGGATGCTCTTTCATACAGGAGGCCCTCCAGCATCAGATGGATCTTGGATGGATCCAATACTACCATGATAGGAATTCCTATCGGATCAACATGGTTCAGATCTTTGATATTCGCGTAATGAATGCCAACCTGGTAGAGTTACATGCTGAGCAGGTCCAACTCGGATTCTTAATATCACATGACTATCAAAGCTGTAAGGCGGGTTGCGAAAACAATCGGGTTGTACCCTTGTCCAGGAGGCACTTCAACACTTGTTAAATCACTGGTGGATGCCAATTTATATGGATGAAGATACTCAGCAGATTAGTATCAATAACAGGAATCCTACTCGGCGTCAGAGTCAGGATGTCCGATCTGTGGAAGCTAACCTAGTGAGGTTACATTGTATTCAAAGTGGGCGTGGCCAGGTGCCACCACACAATTATGAACGTTGCGGCGTCTGTTCGGAAAGTAACCAAGGGTGTTACTTTGTGAGAGCAGCTCTTCAGGGTCAGGTCGATCGTGGAGAAATTCACCCATATCTGGGTTCTTGACCCATCGACTGGACGCCGAACTACCTTGCCGAGCAAGTTGAGGATGTTGTCACGATCTCTGGTCATCACATGACCAGGGATGTTTTTGCCATTATCCCTCTACTTGACGAATCTAAAGTTCCTAACCGGGAACGGATCGAGATTACTTATGATGGTCAGAAAAATCAGAAGGTTCCCATAGTCATCTATCTGCCGGGACCACTACCGTATGAATCAACTAAGGCTATCCCTTATAAGTACGGTGCAACAACAGTTGAAAATGGAAGGAAATTCCATTACCCTCCGTTGTGAATATTGAAGACATCAGTCGTGTAACACGGAGCGTAGAATCTTCAACCGAGGAGTTAGGGGACCTAACAAGGAAAAGGAACTTCAGACGGAAACTCCTGATCCACCAGTCGGTCAATCCAGTAATCCTGACCTTTCGAAAAATAATGATGAGATGTTGAAGCTCATCCAAAGGAGTGAATACAACATTGTGGATCAACTGTTACAAACTCCTTCAAAGATCTCGGTCTTATCGTTGTTACTTAGTTCCGAAGCCCACAGGGAGGCTCTACAGAAAGTCTTGGAGCAAGCCTTTGTGGAACAGGATGTAACAATCAGACAGTTCGATAGCATTGTCTCTAACATCACTTCATGCAACAATTTGGGATTTAGTGATGAGGAATTACCTGAAGAGGGTCGTCGTCATAACATGGCGCTCAACATTACAGTTAACTGCCAGGACGATGCTTTAGCCAGCGTACTGGTAGACACAGGGTCAGCCCTGAATGTTATGCCGAAGTCCACTTTGATGCAATTATCATTCAAAGGCCCTCCGATGAGAATCAACAAGGTCGTCGTCAAAGCGTTCGACGGATCCAGAAAAACAGTTATCGGTGAAGTTGATCTTCCTATAACTATCGGTCCTCACACTTTCCAAGTCACTTTCCAGGTCATAAACATCCGGGCAACGTACAGTTGTTTATTAGGAAGACCTTGGATACATCAGGCTAGGGCGGTTACTTCCACCCTCCACCAAAAGCTAAAGTTCGTCCAGAACGGCCAACTCATCACAGTCTGTGGGGAACAAGCCTTGCTTGTAAGTAACTTGTCATCATCTACTGGTATAGAACCCGAGGAGGTTATTGGAACTTAGTTCCAAGCACTGTCGGTGAGCAAGATCAATCAGTTCAAAGAAGGAACTTCCATTTCTTCATACAACGATGCTATCAAAGCAGTCGAGAGTACCGATACGACAGGATGGGGACAGCTTGTCATTCCTACTAGCAATACAACAAAGAAGGGTCTTGGTTTTTCTGTAACCTATACCCAGACAGCTGCCAACGGTGAAAGTCTTCATCCCCTTCAAAACTTCTTCCACAGTGGAGGTTTCCTTCACCCAGTGTCTCAAGCAGTACATGCTATCAATGACGAAGATCCCTCTGACACAGATGAAGAATGGAAGTCCTACCTTAACAGGGACTGTTATATATCTCAGGAAGAGGAGCCTATACCATTTTGCTATCCTGTACAGAGTCTGAGATTTATACCACGATCAGATGTCGAAATGATATACGGAGATTGTGATCCGGAAGGATGTCATGCTCTGCCAAATTCATTAGAGGAAGACACTCTGATGAAAGACAACTTTGACTACAACTACTATGGCCCAATGGATGGTCTGCCAATGTGGCAGCCCTACCCAAGAAACTTGGGGCAAGAGAGTCAGCCGAACAATGAAAATCAGCTGACCATCATTGAACAGAATACCTGTGTCCCCACCATGTCATGGGATCAACACTCAGGTCATTCAGAAACTACTCAACATGAAGATGAATTCGCAACGTTTGCAGAACTTGAATTCATCAACTATGCTTTTCCCGAGGTCAACGTCATCGAGAGAGATGACTCCTCCAGTTCCAAAGAAGTTTGGGACACCTTGGGACAACCGAGTGGAAAATACGACTATATGGTCAGGTACACCGCTCCCGAAAGCTCTCGTATCAGGCTCGAAGATATCCAACCTACTGGATGGGGAGATACAGCTGAGAGCACAAATACTATGCAAAATACAACTGAGGAATTCTCCTACGATAATTCTGCCCGGGAGACAGATTCCAATGATCCTGCTCCACCAGAAATCAGCGTCATTTCTGAAGACAAATCAAGAAAGGTGCCATACTTTGTGATTCACCGAGGAGTTCGCCGCCAATGGGTTGCTGTTGATGCTCCGAAGGTCGTTCGTCAGTCAAAGTAATTGTCATCTTTAACCTTTCACCCTGCCCAGGTGAAACGGATGTTTTGATAGGGCTCGCTTTCTGTAAATTTCCCCCTTCGCTTTGCCCGAAGCGACAGAGTTTTGTTTTATAAGGCTGTAGTTTCAAGAATCGACTTGTTCATTAATAAAATAATGTCGTTCTGTAATTTCTGCATTAATCGCTATTTTCTCTTTTTGCTTTTTCAAAAAATGGTAATCCTAAAAAACAATTCAATAATAAAAACAAACAGTAAAATAAAACACTGCACACACTTGCATTTTCTCTATCTCTTCTAAACACGAATCATCACGTCATGCAGATTGCTTGTTTTAAACCCCGTTGAAACATACGATCTGATGCCTTCTCCCAACTTTGAGTTCCCGATATTTGAGGCTGAAGAAGAAAATGACAACGAAATTCCAGAAAAGATCTCCTGACTACTCAGACAAGAGGAAAGGTCCATTGAACCTCATAAAGAACCGTTGGAAACGGTAAACTTGGGTTCAGAACAAGAGAGAAAAGAAATCAGGATTTGGGCACTTCTCAGTCCAACTGCCGGAGAGAGTTTGATAAAGCTTCTCAAAGAATTCCCCGATGTATTCGCTTGGTCCTATCAGGACATGCCAGGGTTGGATACCAGCATCTTGGAACATCATTTACCGTTGAGATCGAAATGTCCGCCAGTAAAGCAAAGGTTGAGACGCACTCACCCGGACATGGCCATCAAAATCAAAGAGGAGGTACAGAAACAGATTGACGCAGGTTTCCTCGCTACATCTGAATATCCTCAATGGTTACCCAACATCGTACCTATTTCGAAAAAGGACGGAAAGGTCAGAATGTGTGTAGATTATAGAGATCTAAACAAGGCTAGACCAAAGGACGATTTTCCTTTACCACACATTGACATACTGGTAGACAGTACAGCAAAGTTCAAAATTTTCTCCTTCATGGATGGATTCTCGGGCTATAATCAAATCAAAATGGCGCCGAAAGACATGGATAAAACTTCATTTATCACCCTGTAGGGCACCTTTTGCTACAAGGTAATGCCGTTCGGTTTGAAGAATGCCGGAGCAACCTATCAAAGGGCCATGACAACTCTTTTTCATGACATGATACACAAAGAGATCGAGGTATATGTCGATGATATGATTGCAAAATCTAAGACAGAAGAGGAGCATGTGACCCACCTGTCAAAACTATTCGAGCGTTTACGAAAGTACAAACTCCGCTTGAATCCCAACAAGTACACCTTCGGTGTCCGTTCAGGGAAATTACTAGGGTTCATCGTCATCTAGAAAGGAATTGAGGTTGATCCTAACAAGGTCAAGGCCATTTAAGAAATGCCTTCTCCGAAAACTGAAAAACAAGTCAGGGGATTCCTGGGACGTTTGAACTACATCTCCAGATTTATATTCCTCATGATCGCAACATGTGCGCCGATCTTCAAATTACTCAAAAAGAACCAGGATTGCGTTTGGTCAGAAGATTGCCAAACCGCCTTCGACAGTATTAAGGAATACCTGTTGAATCTGCCGATTCTATCACCTCCAGTGGAAGGAAGACCACTGATCATTTACCTCACAGTCCTAGAGGACTCAATGGGATGTGCACTTGGCCTACAAGACGAAACTAAACGAAAAGAGTCTGCCATTTACTATCTAAGCAAGAAGTTCACCGACTGCGGGACTCGGTATACGAGGCTTGAGAAAACTTGTTGTGCTTTGGCTTGGGCAACCAAACATCTTCGCCAGTACATGATTCGTCACACTACTTGGTTGGTCTCCGAAATGGATCCAATCAAGTACGTTTTCGAAAAACCTGCTCTCACGGGAAGAATCGCCCGTTGGCAGATGTTGTTATCAGAATATGACATAGAGTACCATGCTCAGAAAGCCGTTAAAGGAAGTATTTTAGCCTATCATTTGGCTCATCAACCAATTGCCGATCAAGAATCAATCGGGTTTGACTTCCCAGACGAAGATGTCATGTATCTAAAAATGAAAGATTGCGATGAACCGCTACCCAGTGAAAGGCCAGAACCAGGTTCCCAATGGGGACTTGTCTTTGACGGAGCAGTTAATCATTATGGAAACGGAATTGGGGCAATAATTGTTACCCCTCAGGGTACCCACATTCCTTTCACTGCCAGACTTACGTTCAAATGTACGAACAACGAGGCAGAATACGAAGCTTGTATTATGGGTCTCGAAGAAGCGATTGATTTAAGGATAAAAAACTTGGACGTATACGGCGATTCAGCCTTGGTTATCAATCAGATAAAAGGAGATTGGAACACATACCAATCAGGACTGATTCCTTACAAAGACTATGCAAGAAGGTTGTTACCTTTCTTTAACAGAGTTGAGTTTCATCACGTCCCTCATAATGAGAATCACATGGCTGATGCATTAGCCTCTCTCTCTTCCATGATTAGTGTAGGTCAATGGACTGACCTACCTAAGATCGACATAATGCGCCTTGAACAGCCCGCTTACATCTTCACGATTGAAGCAGTCATAGACGACAAACCTTGGTATCATGATATCAAATGCTTCCTTCAGAAACAAGAGTACCCACCTAGGGCACTAAGGAAGGACAGAAAAACCCTCAGAAGATTGGCTGGAAACTTCTTCCTGAGCGGTGACACTCTCTATAAGAAAAATTTTGACATGGTCTTGCTCCGATGCGTAGACAGACCAGAGGCAGAAATGCTGATGAAAGAAATTCATGAAGGATCCTTTGGCACTCATGCCAACGGACACACAATGGCGAGAAAAATTCTCAGAGCAGGGTACTATTGGTTGACCATGGAATCTGACTGCTACAAGTACATGAGGAGGTGTCACAAGTGTCAGATATACTCTGACAAAATTCATGTACCGCCATCACATCTCAAAGTTCTCTCTTCCCCATGGCCATTCTCGATATGGGGAATCGACATGATTGGCATGATTGAGGCCAGGGCTTCAAACGGACATCGGTTCATCCTGGTAGCCATTTACTATTTCACCAAGTGGTTCGAAGCAGCGTCATTCGCCAATGTAACCCGACAAGTGGTGGTCCGATTTATCAAAAATAATATCATCTGCCATTATGGCGTTCCAAGCGAGATCATTACAGATAATGGATCTAGCTTGAACAACAAGATGATGAAGGAGTTGTGCGCAGAGTTCAAGATTGAACATCATAACTCATCTCCCTACCGACCCAAGATGAACGGAGCGGTAGAAGCGGCTAACAAGAACATCAAGAGGATTGTTCAGAAGATGGTTGTAACCTTTAAAGACTGGCACGAGATGCTACCCTTTGCTCTTCACGGTTATCGTACATCTGTTCGCACTTCAACAGGGGCAACCCCTTTCTCTCTAGTGTATGGCATGGAGGCAGTTCTCCCCATAGAAGTAGAGATCCCATCAATCCGGGTATTGATGGAAGCTAAGCTCACCGAAGCTGAATGGTGTCAAAGTCGACACGATGAGTTAAACCTGATCGAAGAGAAGCGAATCATGGCACTATGGCACAGTCAGTTGTATCAGCAGAGAATGAAGAAGGCGTTTGACAAAAAGGTCTGACCTCGTGTCTTCAGGAAAGGAGACCTCATGCTCAAAAAGATACAATCGTTTCTCACTGACTCTCAGGGCAAATGAACCCCAAATTATGATGGCCCCTATGTGGTCACGAAAGCTTTCTCAGGCGGCGCCTTGAGACTTGTAACCATGGACGGAGAGGAATTTGCCTACCCCACAAACGTTGATGTAGTCAAGAAATACTTCGCCTAAACTAAAAAAAACGTCTCGGTGGATTGAAAACTCGAAAGGGCGGTCCAGGAAAAAGTTAGAGACATAAAAAAAAAATCATCCCGATGGATTGGAAACATCATAGTACAATCCAGGAAAAAGTTAGGGATAATGGCAAGTAACTAAGTTCAACAGAGGCAAGTCCCTCAGCAGCAGTTACATCATCCGTCAGAAAACTCCAGTCAAGGTCATCTTCGACAGAAGCTCAAGATGCCCCGAATTCAAAGTTGGTAGAAGGATAGTGGTCGTTATGTTTCAACGTAGCCTTTTTCCCTGTAAATTACCATTTTCTAACTTTGTAAATACTCTTTGGAATCACGCGTTTGGCTGATCTCCATTTTATCAATAAAATTTGATCCTTTGTGCTTTTGTTTGTAATTCTTATTTGTTTTAGCTTTACAGAACGACGTTGTTAATATGATTAACGATTCTTGAAATAAAACAAAAATGAATTTACATGTTAAAACTTTTTCTGCTTTTTAATAAAGACGGCAATTTCTTTTGACTGTTGAACATCAGAAGAACATCGGTCGCTTCCCCAGAAGTAATCGAACCTCAAAGTGCAGAATCAAAGTACTCCTTCTAAGCCAGTACGCTTGAACGAAGGATCAACTGTATGAGATGCGGCTTTTCCATCTGATACCCCTCGGCCGAGTTCTCATCTCCTAAGCCCGACCAACATAGCTCCCAACAGGGACTATCTTTCCTAAGCAAGGTGGAATTGCTATATTGGACTAACGGTATTTCTCCGCCCCGCGATGGCCGAGTATCCAATCATGTTCATCTTTTAGTTTGTGTGTCGTGTCAGTTTTGTCAGCATATACATACATACATCATGCATTATTGATTTGCATTTACATTTCATATTGCATCACTATCACTCTAGTCGGCTTTGTCCCCTAGTGATAAAAGTCCTCTCAATCGAGTTGTCAGCCCTTTCCTCGTCAGGAAGTGTTACGTCTGAACATTCTCTCTCCTCCAGTTTTATTTCTGGATTGAAGTTGGCCCTTGACCACTTTGATAACTTGAACCTCTGAAAGACCAGAGAGCCCTCAGTTAACATCACTCTTCGCCATTGAAGATGATATCCTTGTTTTCTTGGATTAAAGAAAATCCCGAGAGAAAGCCTCCTAAATCGGAGATTCGGGAGTACGGCATTTTTTCTCCGAAAAACCCACCGATAAAAAGGTCATCGGCACCTCAAAATTGGATCACATCATATGGCATTTCTCCGAGAAGATCTCCGAGAAAAGTATGATGTAAAGACCCCAAGCGCATGCAGTCTCTCAAGGGACTCGCATTCCCCAAGTAGAGTCAACAAATGGCATCTCCAACAGAGAAGTTTGTACACCTCTACAACTCAGACGACTGGGTTCCCCAGCAAGTCTGACATCAAAACTTTTTCCACTCAAATAGCATCTCCTCAGGAAAATTCAGCGAGGAGTTTGAAGGAATGCCGCTACGAATAGCGTCCCTTGTCAGTAAAGTTTATTGACAAAAGAAACTTAGACCAGTTCCTTGGTAGGAAACCAGGATCGAGGGGAAGTTTACAACAGAAACTAAGACCAGTTCCTCGGTAGGAAACCAGGATCGAGGGGAAGTTTACATCAGAAACTAAGACCAATTCCTTGGTAGGAAACCAGGATCGAGGGGAAGTTTATTTTAGAAACTGAGACCAGTTCCTTGGCTGAAGACCAGGATCGAGGGGAAGTTTACCTTTTCTAAGCATAATCACTTAGCTAAAGAAGATGAATGCGTAAGCTACCATTCATAACCACCATCAAAATTTTGGGTATTCCGATATTTAATCCTCTTGCACCCCGAATGCCCAAATACCTTCCTCATTCACACCTTCGTGTCCAAGAAGATTAAATAGGGGCATCTGTCATACCCCAAATTTTGACCACTAAGATTTCCCATCATTGTGAAAATCATCATCACAATATGGAGGAACCATCATACTTCATCAGTCTCCCCAAAGATGGGTGAACATTCACTACAATCAAAATTAGGGTTTCAAGCCCTCTCAGAGCCTTAGACAAAGGATCAATCAAGGAATGACATGATCTTCAACTTGTCTAACCTCTCAAACATCCACAATGGATCAAAAGGACTCCCACTTCAAGGATTAAGCACAAGGTTGCTCCCTTCTAGGTGGACTAAGTCTCAAGATCGACAGTGTCACCAAATCAGGGTTTTGATCGACCAGGGCCTCCAGATGGAAATTTTTCATCTGGGCACTAGCCAATGATCCAAAACCTAACCCAATATACTCCATGGAACCTCATGGACCCAATCATCAAGTCAGTTTTGCCTCAAGGGATGCATTCATCAAAAATCAGGAATTAGGGTTTCTTGACCTAATTCACCCCTAAGTTGACTTTTAGGGCAAATCATGCGCCAAGGCCTCAAGACATGATTTGAGGGTCTCCAATGAACTATATTGATCCATTTGGAACAATGGATTAATCCAAGAAGCTTGAGCAACAAGTTTCAATTTCATCTGCACCACAATTAGGGTTTCGCGTGGAAAGTCAACTATAACTTTGACTTTTGACCAGGACATGCTCCCAAACCCTAAGACATGATTCAATATACCCTATGACACCCATGGAACATGTCCATCAAGTTTGATTTAGGTCAAGGACATGATTTCATGAAGAATTGCACAGTTTGGAATTCATCTGATAAAAAGTCAACTGTGCACAAAAGTCAACTTTGACTTTTTGAGATTTTTCACCAAAATGGATTTTTAACCCTAAAATGATGTTAATGTATGATTTGAATCATCATTCATCAAGAAAAATCAAAGAAAGTGGGATAACTTGTAAAAGGGGTAACCATAAAAACTTAGAAAAATTTCTATGTTATGGAAAAAGTGACACTAATGTGCCAACTTTGGAGGACTATAACTCCTAAACCACAAGGCCATTGTTCCCCATTCAAAGCTTGATTTGTAGATCTCATTGCCCTCTACAAAAGCTTCATACTGACCTATGTCCAAATTCCTCGTGGATTTTGAGTTATGGAGTGATCAAAATCAAGAAAAGTCACTTTATTCCAACACTTAGTGAAAATTTCACTAAGTCAGATTTTACCCTAGTTTTTGCCAAATTAAGGGGGATTTTTCACTTGGATTCAAAAGAGATCGAAACCAAACATGTTCAAACAGTTGTTGTATCATGTAAGGGCTTTCCAAAATGACCAAGAACATTACCAAATTCAATTTGAGTCATGAGATATGACATTGGCAAGTTGCCTTGCTGAAATCTGCCAAGGCAAGGCAAATTTTTACACTTTTGGTCGATTTGCCAAAATCAGCCAAATCCAAATGCTCCTATCCACTTGGACACATCTGAGGATTGAATCTAAAGGGGACAATCACTGAGCCAAGCCTCCAAAGTCTTTGGAACAAGAAATAGCATGTTGAACCTATAATTGCCAAAATAGGGACAAGACTCCAATTTTGGATTGGAGCATTCAATGGAAGCATCAATGTGGCATAGACTGAGTCATTCTCAACTGAATTCAGTCAAGACTTATCCAAGACCAAGGGAACCACAGCCCTGTGCCCTAACCTCTAGTCAATGGCTAGAGGAGACTTGGATTTCCATTGGACATCATTGGCCAAACCTCTACTGCAGTTGCCATTCACTGTGGATCCCAAAACAAACTTGCTCTACTATAAATAGAGCTCAATTGTGATCAGTTTGAGTACACCAAAGCCATCAAACAGATGCTTTCCTCAAAATCTCTTCTTTCACTCCAATTTTGCCTTCTAAGGCAAGTCACTATCGGGTTTTGAGTTTGAGAGCTTTTCCAATCAAACCAATCACACACACACCTCACATACATCATATAGAAGTGATCCAAACACTCACATAACATCTGGAACACAGATTTCACAAAATCACCTGCCAATTGCTCAAGTTCTTGACAGTTTTGCAGTTGAGGTACCATCTTCAACTCCAAACCATTTCAATCCATTCCAAGCATTCATACACACTCCATGGCACCTAGGGAAGCTATCCAGATCATTGGAACCTAGCTGTAACACCTCCAACACAAATCACGATCACCAGCTGCAAGTGGTAAGCATGAGCTCTTCTAACTCTATGATCCATGCAATTTTTGCTGCACAATAATTTGGCCATATGTTCATAATCATGCATGGAATGTTTCCCCTCAATTAATTGCATTGTTTGAATCGTGTATCAAAAATCCTAGCCTTCATGCAGAAATTAGGGTTCTTGAGGATTTTTCATGATTTCTTGTTATATGTTTAATTTAAATGAAATTAAATACCATAGACATGATCGTGAGGTTGAAACGAGTTGATTGGTATGTGGATTACATGATATGATTAAGTATTCAGTGAGATTGGAGAGAAAATGCAAATCTGGGCAAACCCAAAACACGCGCGTGTTCTTGGCGCTATTTTTTTAATATTTGAATATTTGAATTTTGTGATTTTATTTAATTGATCCAAAAATTAATTTCTCTCTGAGTTTTAATGATTTTGAGTTGATTCTTTTTTTAATAATTCACAAAAATGCTAAAATATTTTATTCTCCTAAAAAATCCCAAAAATATTATTTATTTTGTATAATTGATATTTTTGCAAAGAATTAATGTTTTAATTGTTTTTGACATTTAAAATATTTTTTCCACCTTGATTTTGCAACTTTTAATGCTTTCTAATTATTTTGTAAGTCAATACTTAATTTTTGAAGCATTAATCCAAGATCACAATTTGTTTCCCATATGTTAAACAATTTTGATCATTTTAATTGAATTTTTATTCAATTAAATACATTTTTGAAAACAAATTAGGGTTTTGGATTAATTCAACCCTCATAAATCATTTTCAAAACATTTTTGGGCCTCTAATAGAGTGTAAGACCCAATCCTTTTTTTGACAAAATCATTTTTGGGCCTCAGTGCATTGTATAAGTCCCGATACCGTAAAAAACAAACGGTGCGATCGTCGCCTTTTAAAAAATAAACCATTTGGGCCTCTCCTTGAGCTATAAGACCCATTCAAAACTTTTTAGGCCTCTAATAGAGTGTAAGACTGAACCCCCTTTTAACCAAAATCATTTGGGCCTCAGCCCCTTCGCGTTAAAAGAAAATCTCGGCGCGATCGCCATTTCAAACGGAAAAAACAAACTGGGCCTACCCTCGTGTAGTAAGACCCATTTCTTTTCTTTAAAACTTTTTGGGCCTCTTGAGAGAGTGTAAGACCCATCCCTTTGTACAGAAAACCTTTTTGGGCCTCAGTCACTTGTATAAGTCCCTTTGTACAAATTCAAACAGTGCGCTCACTGATAAAACCCTGGGCCTCTCCTTGAGCTGTAAGCCCCAAATCTTTCTTTTTCAAAGCACTTTCTCCTTTGATTTTGAATATACTATTGTTTTCAATCTTTCTTTGTTGAACAACTAACCAAACAGCATGGAAGCTTTACAACCGAGTAAGTGGTTATTGCTTTCATTTACCGCTTTCATATACATATAACTGTATTGTGGGGCTGTTTCACTATAAGTCTTCTTTCATAAACTCATATCAACTGTGTAATAATAGCATAGATATTTAGATTTTCCGCGGCAACTACATCTAGAACTAGGTGATGCCATTTCGTTTATTCGTAGAAATAGTCAAAACTAGATCCCCATAGGATTACCAGACACAGTCTTCCCTCCTCTTGGGGTTAAACAATATGGAGATATGAAAGGCAGCATTCTCTGTGAACCCTTTCATAGACTGTCACTCGTAGAAGTTGTCAAAGAAACTCTACTCCCTAGAGATGATCTCTTCACCGTGAATTGCATCTCTTGAGTTTCTTCCAAATTCTCGAACTTTCCTGGCTTGATCTATTCTCGGTGAATGGCATGTCTTGAATTTCTCGGGGTTTGGGGACCCATCGGCTTCTTAAAAGCACTTGTCAAGAAACTCTATTCCCCAGAGATGATCTTTTCTCTGTGAATGGCATCTTTGAGTTTCTTCCAAATTCTCGAACTTTCCTGACTTGATCTATTCCTTGTGAATAGCTTGCCTTGAATTTCTCGGGGTTTGGGGACCCACGGGCTTCTTAAAAGCATCGGCCTCCTCTTGGGCATCGTACAAGGACCCACAGGCTTCCTAAAAGCAACCCCGCCTCCTCTTGGGCTTAGTACAAGGACCCTACGGCTTCTTAGAAGTATTCACAGCCTCCTCTTAGGCTTCGTATAATGATATCTTCCTCCGGGAATGATAGCCTCCTCTTGGGCATCGTACAAGGACCCGTCGGCTTCTTAAAAGTTTCCAGCCTCCTCTTGGGCTTCGTACAAATTGTCCCGACGACGTCCTAGAGGTATAGGAACAGAACTTAGTCATCTGCATAGAACAGTCCTTTCATAGAGTCTACTACTATTTCTCAAAGCATAGTACAAAAGATGAAACTCTTGACACAGACAGTCTAATATCCTTGAGTCTCAAAGACATTCTCAAGTGACCTCTTCGTTAAATAGGAAGAAAACCCGTAGACTCGGACAGTCTCAATACCCTTCAGATTTCCCACTTCCTTAAAGAACAGGAATAACCCGAATCCTCGAATCAAATCCCCGAGTACAGTGTTGCTCATATAAGAACTGATTTTCTCTTTCAAAATCAGCATACTAGACCTGTCACTCAACTGAAACAGTAACCACAGCCTCCTCTTAGGCTTTGTATAATGATCCTTCTCCAGTGAAGTTAGCCTCTCTCTTGGGCTTTATACAATGATTCTCCTTAGTGGAGTCAAATAACGTTTAGCCTCTCTCTCGGGCTTCGTACGAGACACGTAAGAGACTCCCTCGTTGAGTCAATCACCCTTTTCGCCTCCATCTCGGGCTTTATACGAGATACAAAAAGGTTCTTATTGAGCCAAACAAATTTCAGCCTCCATCTCGGGCTTCGTACGAGATACAAAAAAAAAACTCTATTGTTGAGTCAAATAGCCTCCATCTCGGGCTTTATACGAGATACCAAAAGATTCCCTCGTTGAATCAAAACCTTTTAGCCTCTCTCTCGGGCTTTGTACGAGATACATAATAGCCTTCTCTTAGGCTTTGTATAAGAAAACCACTGGTTGATCCAATTAACCTTTTAGCATCAAAGTTGTGCCTCGTTCACAGTACACAAACATCAACAACTCCTTCCCCTCCATCTAACTGTTGTAAGCGGCAAGCCTCTGGATCATCTACATCCATGCAAATGTCCCTCTTTTAGTATGAGAAATTCCTAAGGAAAGATAGCATTGCTCTACACTGAGTTAAAGTCTTCCCCTTCAAGTTGGAAATCCCCTATAAAGGAAATTATGGCATTGCCGGATTCACAAATCCCGGTTAAAGTAATTTTCCTTTATAAACAGTCGTAACAGACAAACCCCTCGTTAGAGATGACAAATTCTCTCTAAGGTCAACACTTTTAGCTTCACATCTTAGGCTTCGAACAATATACAAATAAACCCTTCAGCTTCACATCTTGGGCTTTGAACAAGATACAAACCACCTTTCGCTTCACGTCTTGGGCTTTGAACAAGACACCAAAACAACCATTTCCTCCCATAGAATAGGAGGAACTACGAACGCTCTGATTTCCTTGTTTCGGTAAACGGGAATACGTAGGCATAAGATTGAAAGAAAAATCTTAGCGAGCACACTAAACAAAAACCCAAAATCCCATACTTTCATATATATCCGTCCTAACATCTCAATCAATAGCCTAAAGCACCCCTCGTCAACAAAATAAACTTAAGAGAAACCCTGAATCTTTGTAGCATCTGTAAACCAACAGTTTTGACTATTTAATCTCAGTATGCAAGCAGGGTTAATTGGAGACATCTATTTCCCTTCCTTCATCAGCTTTAATAGGATAAAAAATGAATCGAGCTGTAGTACCAGAGCGATCGTGCTTCGCAACCACATCCAAAAATCACTTGCTACACCGGGGCCACATACCAACGCATAATGAACAAAGTCTTCCGATCAGAAATCGGTGACATGCACGAAGTATATATGGATGATATGATCATGAAATCCCAAGAGGAATCCGACCATACCACCCACTTGCGCAAGGTGTTCGACCAAGCTCGAAAATGTAAAATGCGTTTTAATCCAGAAAAATGCACCTTCGGTGTGCGAGCAGGAAAATTCCTCGAATTTTACCTCACCGAAGAAGGAATAGAAGCAAACCAAGACAAATGCCGAGCACTCGTGGAATTCCCCATGCCGCGGTCGAAGAAGGCGATACAATCCCTCAACGGGATGCTCGCGTCCCTTGCTCGCTTCGTAAGCAAGTCCACCCAGCACGCCCTGCCCTTTTTCAAATTACTCAGGAAGGAGGCAAATTTCTAGTGGACGGACGAGTGCGAGCAGGCCCTTGCCCATTTCAAACAAGCTCTGTCCGAGCCACCAGTATTGTCCCGACCAAACTGTGGAGAAACCATATACCTGTATCTCTCCGTGGCCAACGAAGCAGTAAGTGCAGCACTTATTCGCGAGACTACTGACGGGCAGAAACCCATCTATTTCACCAGTAAAGCCCTACAAGGACCCGAAGTCAGGTACACACAAATAGAACGGGTGGCCCTTGCTCTCATAATTGCTGCGAGGAGACTCAGATATTACTTCCTGGCGCACACTATCGTCGTCAGAACCGACTAGCCAATTAGGCAGCTGTTAAGCCGACCAGATATGGCGGGCAGAATGCTAAAATGGTCCCTTGAACTAGCCGAGTTCGACATTCACTACGAAGGGAGGAAAGCCCTCAAGGCACAGGTCCTGGCGGACTTCGTGGCAGAGATGACTCTAGAATCGTTCCCTCTGGGAGGGACACAGGAATGGATCATTTACGTGGATGGCGCGTCAAGCCCCTCGGGCAGCGGAGCAGGAATTATCCTCGAAAACGAGGAAGGGACCCTGATCGAAGTGTCCCTGATCCTTTCCTTCAAAACATCCAACAATCAAGTCGAGTATGAAGCCTTCCTCGCAGGATTACGACTGGCCAAAGACGTCGGCGCGAGGAAAATAAAAATCTGCACTAATTCCCAGCTCGTGGCATCCCAAGTACGAGGAGAGTTCCAAGCAAAGAATGACCAACTCGCCGAATACTTGGCCATGGTGAAAGAAAAAATGACGGAGTTTAAAGCATGGGAAGTTCAGCACGTCCCGTGCGAACAAAATACCCGAGCAGACATCCTCTCTAAATTAGCCAGCACCAGAAAAAAAGGTGGAAACAAATCCATCATACAAGAAATACTGGCTAGCCCGAGCATCTCAAAATCTTACAAGAAAAGGTGGGTCGAGGAGCTCCACAGTGTCCTCTGGGCGTACAGGACAACACCTCACTCCACCACCGGGGAAACCCCTTTCCGACTAGCGTATGGAATAGAGGCGGTAATACCGATGGAGATAAGGGAGCCCTCCAGAAGGACAGAAGCTCCCCTCGACGAAGAAATGAACGATGAGGCTCTACGCGAGGAGCTCGATCTGGTCAAAGAAATAAGATCAGGGGCTGCCCTCCGCGAGGCCGCATTGAAACAACAAATAACGTTGCAACATGACGCCAGAGTCATAAAGCGCGACTTCCTCGTAGGCAGTCTGGTCCTGCGCAGAAACCAGAAGGATTCTCGCGAAGGGAAACTGGCAGCGAACTGGGAAGGACCTTATAGGGTCAAGTCCAAAACGGGCACGGGAGCGTATTACTTGGAACTGGATGAAAAACAACTTGCTCGATCGTGGAATGCTGAAAAACTCAAGCAATACTATAACTAAGTCCTTAACCACGAGGATAGACAAGTCGCCGACATAATCACCCCAAAACGGGGAGAGCTGCGCGACCATCGTATCATGCCCTGGTGAAGCATGACACGCATTACAACGGCGGCCAGCCTCTACTCGTTGTATGAGCAGATCCTACGCACAACGGGGATACCTCGACCGAGCTCCGCCGTTGCCGCACCATTCAGGCAGGACACCTAGCTCGCGATGGGAACAGTCCAAACCTATGAGATTAGTACCTCAAACGAAGTCCTAGCCTCATCATGGGCAGAACCACTTCACCCTCCTCGGTAGGTTTCACGCCTCACCGAGCACACACACATACGTATAAACAAAAAGAGCAAAAGTCCATGATAAAACATTCACAAAATCCAAGTATATTAAAGTACCAGCCACGACCGGGTAATGTCATAAATACAAAAAAGGGGCAACGCCCATACAAATTAATAAGGGCACGCAGGCCCACAAAACATGCTAAAAACAACAGAGTCCTATTCTGTGACTTCACTCTCCTCTTCGGCAGGAACAACTTGACCGTCCACCACTTTGTTGAACAAACACATCCCATCCGTCGTGAGCTGCACATCAGAGTTGAGCGCCACCATCTGCTCTTTTGCAGCACTGAAGCCGAACTCAGCTGCTTTCAGGTTGTCCTCGCCTAGGATTCTAATCCTCCCAATCAAGTCAACCCGCGACTTCAGGTTCTTCTCGTCATCATTTTCGACCTGGACAGCTGAAGTCAAACCTTCCAATTCAGCGATCCTCACCTGCAGACTCGCCTTCTCCTCGTCAGCCTTGAGCGCAGCCAACTTCAGCTGGGTCACCTCCGTCTGAAGCAACACTTTGGCCTCCTCGTGACCTTCAAACTATTTTAAATCATTGAACAGCTTGTTATTTTCCGCCTCCAAGTCGGCAATTCTATTCTTGAACGTCACGAGGTTCGCCTGAGTAGCAGCTTCATCATCGGCAAGGACAAGGGCAGCTTCAAGGACCCTAAACATGCCCGCCGCATCCTGGCACAGCTGTTTTCTCCTCACCTTATAATTGGCATTCAGAATAGCCACGGCTTCAGAATCATGGACCTCTATCGAATCCCCTTCAGCGAACAAATCTCGGCGCGTGTAGCAGGTGGGCAGGAGAAAAATGACCTGCACCGGACCCCCCGGACCAGTGGCCACAGAAGTCCCTGCGGCATCTCTCTTCCTTTTAAGGGAACCCTCCGGGGTCAGCGGCGTTGAGGCTCTCTCCGGGACGGGGGTAGGTCCAGCGGCAAAACTCTCCATCACTGTCTGCATGGGCACCCCGCTCTTGGCACCTGTGGTCGCTTTCTTATGAACTTTCGCCGCCTGCGACCTCATCAGACGCTCGTGCATGTCAGCCATCATACCTGCGAACACACATAACAAGTCAGGACTAAGAATTCAAAGAAATAAAACTAAACAGTCGAGCATACCGAGCAAGGTCATCGCATCATTGTCGTTATCACACTCGAGGAGAGCTTTGACATTAATATATCTAGCCGCTCAGACGGGGCCATCATCCCCAACCGGCTCTTTCCCGTCCCGATCAACTACGAAGGCCGGGGAAAAGCTCTCCACGTAAGCGTGAAGGATCCTGTACGATTCCTTGCCCGCCGGGCAAAGCTGCTCGTGCTTTACCAGGAACTGATTCGTTATGCATTTGAAGTGGGTGTAGACCCACTCCAAAGGAAATATGGAGACAACCCCATCCCTCTCCCGACCATCTACCACCACCTTCTAAATGGTCGAGATGCTCCTCTTTTCCTCCTTGATAATAGGCTTCACGATCAGAAACCTATCCTTGAAATTGCATATTGAATCAGAATACGGCCAGAACAGCCTACTCTGCTGTTTAAACGAAACCCAACTCTGCTTCGTCCCTGCCGTGCTCCTTTGGATTTGGAAAAGGCAGAAGAAGAGATCCGTGGTCGCCCGATATTGAGGTAGCGACACACTAACTCAAAATCCCGGATAAAAGCCAAGGCATTGGGGTGAAGCTGGGACGGGCACAAGGCCAGATGGGTGAACAGGGAGGATTGGAAGTCAGTGAAAGGGAGACGCATCTTGGTCTCCGTAAACGCGAACTCGTACATAGGAAAGCGCAATCCCGGATACGAGGAACAGATTCTATCATACTCCCCAGGGCGAAATGCTTTCCATGCCCGTGGAGCATCTTCGTCACATCTCTCCAACAAGTCGAAGTCCCGTATCTCCTCGGCGGAGAAAGTTGATCGAAACGACAAAGGCTCATGTGCGAGCCAGTCAAGGTCCCCTCCTGCGACCTTGATATTTGAGTAATCGACGGACACACTGGGCCCCTCTTGTGCTTCCTGTGTGTCGGGCACAACTTCATCCTGGGGTTCAGCCATTTTCACCTGAAAAGCAGAGGAAGAGAAGTGAATTCGACATCCACGATCAAATCCACCCTTCCACCACTAATCAAGTGAAAGGGCGTTAACAAATTCGAGGACAACCGCGTGCCCATATAAATTACCTACCAATCGCTAGGAGAGGTCTCCGCGACCAGAACTCGCAGATATCCATACGAGGACGCATGTCGTCTCACAATCACGTCAAAGTTCCGAACAGGCCTAGTGCCCGTCTACAAACAAAATTCTACACCTAACCAGATTCTACAAGGATCTACGCTAACAACTTCTACAAAATCCTAGAAAATCCTGAAATTCATCATGTTCTTCATAAAATTTCCAGAAATTCATGTGTTCATCGAAGAGCACATGAAGTTCAACCAGAAAACATGAAGTTCAACCGGAAAACCCATAACAATATACAGAAAGGGAAGAACGAACTTACAAGAAAAAGAAGAGGTTGACGGTGGCGAAGAGAAGCTCCGGCGAAGGACTAATTGTAGAGCAAATAAGAGCAAGGAGTAAAAAACTTGTGAAAATTATGAAAGTGAAACCTTCCCCCACCTTTTTATAACCATTTGATCGTGGGGAATCGTGAAGGTCATCATAACCTATGCGCCCCTAGGACTGACAAAGGCCATAAATGCTCACCACGTGTCACTAGAACTCTTCGCCTGGTATAGTGCAGAAAATACACTAGCCCTTAGCTCCCACGAGCAAGTCTCCTCGTCAAAATGAACACATCCGTGCAGGGCTGCTCGCCAAAAACTCCCATTTCTCTGAGGACACTGTAAACCCTGATCGATATTTCGCGCTAGTAGCTAACGACCACATCTGGTCGGGCACGAATGGAACATTCCACGCGAGCAACCATTTCCCCGACAGTACGGTCGAAGTCACAGCTATCTAAAGTCATTACTCTCCAACAGAGCAACGACTTGGGGGGCTCCTGTTCTGGACCGGGCAAGGCTTCCTGCCCTTAAGGGCCAGGCCCAATCCATCATAATTGGCGAACAGGCCTAATAAGCACAATATAGCCGTTGGGCACAATATAGTCGTTGGGCACAATATAGCCGTTGGGCGTGTCCCCTTCACGCGCAGAGTAGTTCACGCGACCAACTGCCTCCCCGGATATCACGGGAATGGTTAGAAAGACCACGCGTTTTGCCCTCCATCTGGAAATACCTCATTGGTCGATCAGGCGCTTTGCTCGCCAACAATCTCCCTATAAAAACCCCCTCGCTTGAGAGGGGCAGGTATCACAAATCACATACTTGAATTTTCTTACTTGCTTTCCCCCTTTCTTTTGACCAAATACTTACTTTGGCATCGGAGTACCTTGCAGGTACCTCCACCCCTTTTTCCTCTCCTACGAGCATCAACTCTTGTCCTACACAAAGGCTGCGACGATCTCCTTCTGGTCCTCTCTGATCAATATGCTTTATAATTCACTAACCATTAATCAAAATACAAAATAAATATGCATTGTCCTTTTTGTTTCTTTTGTAAGGTAGGGTTTTGAGTCAAGAGCATCAAGTGATTGTCTCCTCAGCCAGGGTTTGAGTTTCTCATGTAGCGTGCGATTTTTGTCGGTGACACGACCACCTTACCGCAATGGTTGGAATTGGGTGCTACTTTCTGATTTCCTATTTATCCGATGAAGCTGGAAAGGAAAGGGATTAATATATATAACTAAACTTGCACGCAAATGTTTTCTTTAACAAATGCTAAGAGATTGGGGGGTTCGGGGTCAGGTTATACAAAGGGAAGTTGTCAATCACCCAGTGTATATATGGTTATCCATAGACTTTTTATGGCATGTTTTTCTATTAGTTTAAATACTTTCTGGTGTTTATCTGTTGGGGATTGGGAAAGTTTCTCCTTTGGGAGTGTTGAGAGAGTGTTTTTGTTGTTTTTGGGTTTTCCGTTGTTTTTGGGAAGGTACTGGACCTAAAGTTTTTGGGTATGTGTGCTCACTAAGATTTCACAATCTTATGCCCACGTATTTCCTTTATAAGGGAGATGTCCTGAAGGAAGAAACTTTAACTCAGTGTAGAGCAATGCCATTTTTCCTTAGGAATCTTTCATGTTAAGAGAAGGACATTGGCTTGGATGTAAATAATCCAGAGGCATACCACTTACAGCAATTAGATGAAAGAAAATATTTACTAGGATAAAGAGGGACCATAGCTTGGATGTTTGAATCGACAAGTGTGCCACTTACAACAGTTATCTGGAATTAAGGTTTTTTGATTGTCTATTTTGATATGTGATGTATATAGAAATGTCTTCCTACAGAGAGAACTCTTGATTTCCTCTGAGGGGGTGTTGATTTTGTGTGCCTTGATCAAAGCCTAAGGTTGAAGCTAAAAGGTTGTTTTTGTCTTGTTTAAAGCACTACTACGAAAAATCCATTTAGCAACGGTTGGGAATGCCATATAATGACGCGGGCGAAGGCGTTGTTATGTAGATTGTTGTTGTATGTTCGCCGTTTCTACAATGGTCTGGAAACCGTTGTTGTATTCTGGAAGCACACGTTATATTGCAACAGTTAGGTATTTCAACCATTGTAATATCAATTAACTATCACAACGGTTATGAGTATCAACCGTTGTCATATATATTAACTATCACAACGGTTATGTGTCTCAACCGTTGTGGAATTTACCCTTAGTTTATTAAATACAAATGTATATTGCTTGTTTTACCATACACCTAATTAAAGAAATACAACCGTTAAAATTGGTAAAGAACTATATAATCTGAAAATTAAACTGTTCTTTAAAACCAACTTAAACACACCACTGTTTTCAGAATTGCATCCATTTCATTCGGCCCATTTTATGTTCCTTAACATAAAATTTATGGTTTAATGGTCGGTTTCCTTCAATCCCTCGATATCTTTTATTATAGTTTACCTCATCATCGCCAAAAATCATCGCGATTTTATCTTCATAACAATCATGATCTTAACAACCACGATGATTAGTGACGACGATGAGGTAAACTATAAGAAACGATATCGACGAATTGAAGCAAACGGACCATTGGACCATAAATTTTATGTTAAGGAACATTAAATGTGCTGAATGAAACGGATGCAATTCAGAAAACATTGACATGATAAAGGCTGGTTTTCAAATACATCCTAATTTTCAGATTATAAGTTTCTATATCAATTTAACTGATTGCATTTTCAATAAAAGGATAGTGAAACAAACAATATACATAGTATATAATAAACTAAATTTCATATACAATATCAGAATGAATTCATATATATGTACCTTATCAGAATGAATTCATATGTATGTACCACCATCATCATCACCATGTGAAACAAACCCTAAGAAGTGGGAAGCAATGAAGAAAATTAGTTAGTATTCAATTTAACTATATATAATATACATAGTGTATATATATATATATATATATATATATATATATATATATATATATATATATATATATATATATATATATATATATATATATATATATATATATATATATATATATATATAATAAACTAATGTTCTATATCAATTTAACTGATTGCATTTTCAATAAAAGGATAGTGAAACAAACAATATACATAGTATATAATAAACTAAATTTCATATACAATATAAGAATGAATTCATATATATGTACCTTATCAGAATGAATTCATATATATATATATATATATATATATATATATATATATATATATATGTACCACCATCATCATCACCATGTGAAACAAACCCTAAGAAGTGGGAAGCAATGAAGAAAATTAGTTAGTATTCAAAACAAAACAACCAAAAGTTAAAACAAAACCCTAAGAAGTGGGACTGTACCATTACAATGAAGTTTACCTTGCTTGTGAAGCATTGAAGTCGAATCTGCACAAAATGAGAACAATTAACAAAAACAACATGAAGCAAACGAGATAATGGGAACTATCTAACAAAAAGATTGAAGTAGAAGACTACCTTATTTTCCATAAACAATATGTACATTACGCTTGCTACCGCCAGCATCATCTTCATGTTCATCTAGTTTTAGATTCTGCAAGAAGAAATACAAGGAGGAAGAAGTTTAAATCAAAATCTTCATACTTCTTGTATTTCTTTTCGCGGATTCTATAAAAAGATGAAGTTTGCTGCCAAAAATGGGTGCTAGGGTTTCGCTATGAAGGAAACGGCGCTACTGTCAAAAATTGAAAGTTAATTCCTTTATATAGGTAAATATTTCACAGCGGTTTTCTAAAATAACCGTAATGATAAGTATATATATATATATATATATATATATATATATATATATATTATTTTAATAATATCACAACAGTTAGTTATATTAACCGTAACGATAACCCTTCTAATTGGTACAAGGTTCGACTCCAGGCAACAACATTTTTCTATAAACATAAAATAGAAAAATGTTGTTGCCTAGTATAAGGGGTATCACTACGGTTATTATTACTAACCGTTGTAATATTATAACCCTTGCTCTTCCTGGAGTAGAGAACACTCTGGCCATAATGATTTAAAATTTTCGCCGTTTTTCAAAAAATATCGTTCAAGAATATTAACCATTTACAAGTTATCATCATTGCAAGCATTAAACTATCAGACTTTTCATCTTCAACCTTATCTATAAATAGACAACTTTACATTTCTTCATAATATATTCTTTGTAACAATGAGTTCTACAAATGAGAATGCTAGAATCACCAATGAGGAACGTCAGGCGCCAATAGAGGAGGTCCAACCAGCGGCCAGGGATGCCTTAAGGGTGAGGAAGGATAAGAAGAAGAAGAAGAAGAAGAAGAAGAAGAAGAAGAAGAAGAAGAAGATGATGATGATGAAGAAGAAGAAGAAGAAGAAGAAGAAGAAGAAGAAGAAGAAGAAGAAGAAGAAGAAGAAGAAGCTGAAGAAGAAAAAGATAAAGAAGAAAAGGAGAACAGTTTATTATGATTCCGATGAGGGGAGTGAGGAGAGATGTCTGGATTATGAAGATGCATTTGCAGCAATGGGCTCTGACATTGATTAATATATGTAATATAATTATCAATGTACTCTTTTTAATGGAATCTTAATAAAATGTTATTTTATATATGCTCATCTCTTACAGTTTTATTTTTAAAGTTATATATACTATTCTCTTGCACTTAAAAACACTAACAAAAGAAATAAAATATATGTTTAAAAGAAAAACAATGATGAATTTTGAGTTATGAGGTTAAATCCCCGTAAAACTAACAAAAGAAATAAAATATATGTTTAAAATACAAAAACATGACAAAAAATATAGTTACTAGGAATCGAAGCTTGTTACATGTATTACAACGGTGTTTTAATACAACCGTGTTTAAAATGTAAAAATATGGAAAAAAAAATGTAGTAGTTGGGAATCGAAGCTTGTTACATAGCTTGTATTACAACGGTTCTTTAGTACAACCGTCGTTAAATATGGAGTTATAAATTTTTTAACGTATTACAACGTTGGGATACGAATCCGTGGTAAGCCTGGCGTCGTTAAATGGGTTTTTCGTAGTAGTGAAGTCCAAGATTGAAGCTGAAAGATTGAATCTACTAGGGGAGTTTTATACCTGTCTTGCACAAAGCCCAAGATTGAGGCTGAAAAGAGATTGACTCTTCCGGGGAGTATTTTGTCTATCTTGTATAAAGCCCAACATTGAGGCTAAAAAGAGATTGACTCCACTGGGGATAGGTTTTATCAGTCTTGTATAAAGCCCAAGATTGAAGCTGAATCTGCTGAGGAAAAATCATTATACAAACCCTAAGAGGAGGCTGGGTGGGGAAATTCTTATATGAAGCCTAAGAGGAGGCTAGCTTCTGCTGAGGATTATTGAGATCTAGAGACAGGTCCAAATTGGGGAATCAACTCTTGTTGAGGATTGAAGAAGAATTGAAATATCAGATGCCCTGAGGTTCTGGTTCTGTTAAGGTTTTATTGATGGTAAAGGTTTAAACTTTGAGTATGAAAACCAATGGAGGTTTCAAACTCTGCTGGAGATTGATGAAATGGTCAGGGTTTTTCCTGTTTTCTTAGGAAACTTGAGGGTTTCTTTGAGATCCAAGAGGAGATGAGACTTTCCAAGTCTACTGGTATGAAGAGGTTGACTCTTAACTAGAGAATGATCTTTGTATGATGCCCATGAGGGGGCTAAGACTGTCCAAGTCTACTTATATGAAGCCCAAGAGGAGGTTGCGGGTTTAAGGGATGAGAGTCAACCCTAGAATAGTTAAATGTTCTGGAAATCTGACTCTCTAGAGGATTGAACTAGTAGAGATGACTAAGTTCTGTCTTATACCTGTAGGAGGTCTTCGGGTCCTTGTACTAAGCCCAAGAGGAGGCTGAGAACTTCTAAGAAGCCAGTGGGTCCTTGTACAAAGCCCAAGAGGAGCCTGGGGATACTTTTAGGAAGCCTGTGGGTCCAGACCTAAGAAAAGTTCAAGAAAGGTTTCACCGGGAATAAGCATTTTCTTTGCAGAACAGTTCTAGGGTTTAAAGAATTTCAAAAGAGGTTTCGCTGGGAATTAGTCCTCTTTGGGGAAATGAATTTCTTGTACAAATGTTTCTAAGTAGTGACAGTGTTGAGAAAAGTTTCACCGGGAATAATGCCTTTCTCTGTTCCATATTGTATAAGCCCAAGAGGAGGCAAGATTGTATCTGGAATTTCCTATGGGGAACTAATTTTGACTGTATTAAAAGAGCAACCACTGCTTTGATCTAGACCTATACCTAATTGCTGGGGAAAACTCTAAGCAATTATGTATAAACATATATATACAGATGATATATATATATATATATATATATATATATATATATATATATATATATATATATATATATATATATATATATATATAAACAAGTATGTTGAGAAGATAGTGGAACTTACAGTTGTGCAAGCCCAAGCATAGTAACTACAGTTGCATGGTTAGTTATTCAAGAAATTGAAGAAAGTTTTGATAAAACACATTGAATTTGAATTTAAATCAAAAGGACAGTTGTTTTAAAAGGAATTTTGGGGCTTATACTCAAAGAGAGGCCCAGATGAATTCTTTTGAAAAGACGACGATCGCATCGTAGTTTTGAAAACCACAGAGGGACTTATACAATGACTAAGGCCCAAATTATTGTATTTTTCAAAAGAGGTAGGTCTTACACTCTATAAAGAGGCCCAGAAGTTTATTTTTATACAAGAGATGGGGCTTACAACTCAAGGTGATGCCTAGATAAAAAACAGTGATCGTGCAGTTATTTTGAAAATCGCGTAGGGACTTATACAATGACTGAGGCCAGACTTATTTATGTACAAAGGGAGTTGGGTCTTACACTCTATTAGAGATCTAAAAGTGTTTGAAAAAGAAGAAAAATGGGACTTACAACCAAAGGGAGGCCCATGTGATTTTTGTTTTGAAAACGGCGATAGCGCCGAGATCGTATCGGGACTTATACAATGACTGATGCCCAAATTATTTATTTACAAAGGGATGGGACTTACACTCTACCAAGAGGCCCAAAGTGTTTCAAATGAAGCTTGAAAACTTAAAATCAAGAGAAAAACCCTAGTTTTAAATAAAAAATATAATTTTTCAAAGAAAATTAAATAATAAATGATATAAAATATCAAATATATTCAAAAACAAATTGTAAACTTTGAAAAATGTTTTGAAAAATAATGTTTAATCATATGAAAGCTTGAAATTCATTTGAAGTTGAAAAATCAAAGTGAAAATTTCATTTAAAATTGTTTAAAAATAAATAAAATGAAATTATTTACAAAAATTCTAACTATATTAAGTAAATAATATAAATTTTATTTTTTTGTAGAATAAAATATTTCAGTATTTTTGTGAATTTTCAAAAAAAGAACCAATAAAAAATAATTAAAATTGAGAGAGAAATTAATTTTGAGATTAATTAAGAAAATCATGAAAAATATGAAAAAAAATAGCAAAATGAGAGGGAAATAAAAAATGGCCCGGGTGGGTGTTGAACCCACGCCTTTCAACCAAACACACATGCGCTGCTACCACTGGGGTGGTGATACATCCGTGTATCAAAACCACCCCATGTGTACATAAGGGTGACCTAAATTTCAAGTCAGGCCAAGGCAAAAAATCAAGTTTTGAGTGATTTGCAAGAAGGATCATATCTCCCTCATTTCTCCATGAAATTGGATGAAATTTAGATGGATCCTACCTAGAATTTCATGAGGAATTCAATGGTGGTTTCAGATTTTTCTAAAGATGCCTACATTTTAAAACTCCATAGTGGTTTCAAAATAGGCCAAAATTTGTAAGTTCTATGCTATCTATTCATACAAGCAACAATAGCATGGTAAATTGGTTCAAACACAACACATATGATATGTATGACATGTTCATGATCAATGGACATCAAAGCAATGCATATTTTAAAGAGTTCAAGTTGTTATGCTCTTACCTCTTGAAGCTCCTTGTGCTATCTTGCAAAATGCTTGTGCCAGAAGTAATCTAATGCCTTAGACACTCTTGATTGATCCCATAGAAGCTTTTAGGATGATCAAAACTAACTGGAATCCTCAGGAACAAGAACTGGCTCCTTCTTGCAAAAGTGGCAAAAGTTACCAAAATGGTAACTCACTCAAATGGTGTTACAATTGAGGGAAACTTGTTGGGACAGTTTGAGGATGATATTTAGAGAGTATTTGAAGTGTTGTTTGGTTTTGAAAGTGATTGGATCAAGACATGGCTTGAAAAATGCAGAAAAGTCAAAATTTGAGGTTTTGGAGGTTGACTTTCTGTTTTGTGTGTTGTACAATGAGGATGAAGGTTTGAACACCTCCAATAGATGGTTTATGATGTGTTTTGATAGTTATTTGAGTGGTTTTTGCTCTGGTTTCAAGAATCCCCAAATTGCTTCATGGTGACTTAAAAATGAAGTAAGAGAGGGAGAGTGAGAAAACAAGGCTTTGGTATTATTTTGGTGTAATTTAAAACATCAGAAATGACCTCTATTTATAGTAGAGGAAGTTTGTTTTTGAAGGAATAGTGAGTGGATAAGGGAGCGTGCTGTTATCTAATAGATTTTGTCATGTAGTACTTTCTTAAATGCAAAGGTACTAAGTCTCCTCTTATCTTAACTTTAACCAACTTTGCAGGTTTGAACACTCATGTTTCTTGACTCCTTTTGGCTAGTTTGTAACTGATTCATGCCACCTCTATGCATCACATAAATGCTTGATGCCAAATTTGAAAATCAAGGTTCATGTAAATGATGATTTTGCACATGCCAAGTTGATTTCTTGACTCAAGGGTCCAAAGTTGAAATCATCAAGTGATTCATCAAGATTCTTTCTGATCTTGGAAGAGGACAAGGCTTGGAAGATGACAAAATTGGAAATGGAAATCGTGTGGCACATGAAATCCACGCAATCTGCCAAATGCTGTCATGAAAATCAGTTTGAGCAAGGCATGTTGTGAGGTTCATAACGCCTTGGTCAAGTTGAATTAATGGAAGTTCTTGTACTATTTGGAAAGCTTGTATGACATACTTTAACTTTAATGTCCACCAATGGTCTTGGTTCGGCTTGGATCATAATGAAAAATGGCCCTAAAGTTGGTGAAAAACCAAGACAGATTATGTCCAAAATTTTCACACTGTGTTGGAAAAAATGGCTATTTTCATGTTTTTTTGATTTTGATCAATCCATAACTCAAAATCCATGAGGATTTGGAATCTTTTGTAGTTGAAACTTTTGAATTATATCATGTGAACTTTAATTTGAGCTTTGGATGGAAGAAAAAGGCCTTAGGGTTTGGGAGTTATGACCTTGAAAAGTTGGTACCAAATCCATTTTGTTCATAACTTAGAAAATTTTAAGTTTCTTATGGTTGCCCCTTTTGCAAGTAACCTCATTTTTCTTGATTTTTCGTGATGGATGATGATGAAAACCATGAATTAACATTTTTTTTTTGACTTAGGGGAACCACATTTGTGAAAAATTTCAAAAAGCCAAACTTGATTTTGGGCACATTTGACTTTTTGTCAGATGAACTCCAAACGGTGTGATCTTCTATGAAATCAAGTTCTTGACCTAATTCAAACCTAATGGATGGATTCCATAGGTGTTTTAGGGTGTCTTGAATTATGTCCCAAGGTTTGGGAACATGTCTTGGTCCAAAGTCAAATGTACAATTGACTTTTTCTTCAGAACCCTAATTGTGGTCCAGATGAAATTGAAACTTGTGAATCAAACTTCTTGGATCAATCCATTGTTGTAAATGGATCAATGTGGTGTATTTGAGGCCCTCAAATCATGTCTTGAGGTCTTGGTTCGTGTCTTGCCTCAAAAGTCAATTTAGGGGTGAATTAGGTCAAGAAACCCTAATTCCTGATTTCTGATGAATGCTTCCCCTGAGGCTATTTTGACTTGATGATTGGATCCATTAGGTCCCTTGGAGCCTCTTGGGTTGTGTTTTGAGGTATTAGCTCATTCCCATATCAAAATTTTCATCTGGTGGCCTTGGTCGACCAAAACCCTAATTTGGTGACACTGGCGATCTTGAGGCTTGATCCACTTGGAATGTTGCATCCTTGTGCTTGATTCTTGATATGGGAGACCTCTTGATCCTTTATGGGTGTTTGAGAGGTTATACAAGTTGAAGATCATGTCATTTCTTGATTGATCCTTTGTCTAAGCTCTGGGAGGGTACAAAACCCTAATTCTTGATTATAGTGAATGCTCAACAATCCTTGAGGAGATTGAATGGGCATGAAGGTACATCCATATTGTGGTAATAATCTTCACAATAATTGGAAATCTTGTGGTTAAAATTTGGGGTATGATAGATGACCCTATTTAATCTTCTTGGACCTGAAAGTGTGAATGGTGAAGATATTCGGACATTCAGGGTGCAAGAGGATTAAATATCGGAATACCCGAAATTTTGATTGTGGTTATGAATAGCAGTTTGCTCATCCATCTTCTTTTTCTAAGCAATGTTACTTAGAAAAGGGCAAAACTTCCCCTCGATCCTTGTCTTTAGCCATGGAACTGGTCTCAGTTTCTTTTGAAATAAACCTCCCCCCGATCCTGGTCTTCAGCCACGGAACTGGTCTCAGTTTCTTTTGAAATAAATTTCCCCTCGATCCTGGTCTTCAGCCATGGAACTGGTCTCAGTTTCTTTTGAAATAAACATCCCCTCGATCCTGGTCTTCAGCCACAGAACTGGTCTCAATTTCTTTTGAAATAAACTTCCCCTCAATCCTGGTCTTCAGCCACGAAACTGGGCTCAGTTTCTTCTTGTCGAGTTTCTTTCTTGACAAGGAACACTATTTGTAGCAGTCTTCATCAAACTTCTCGCCGATT
This sequence comes from Lathyrus tuberosus, assembly GCA_022829125.1. Classification (NCBI taxonomy): domain Eukaryota; kingdom Viridiplantae; phylum Streptophyta; class Magnoliopsida; order Fabales; family Fabaceae; genus Lathyrus; species Lathyrus tuberosus. Next base: position 1,346,115 of record JALAZF010000026.1, read on the forward strand.
TTTACTAGGGAGATGCCATTTGATGGAAAAATGAATTGATGTCAGACTTGCTGGGGAAACCCATTTGTCTGAACAGTAGAGGTGCGCAAACTTCTCTGTGAGAGATGCCATTTGTTGACCTACTGAGGAAAAAACGAGTCTCTTGAGAGATTGTCTTTTACTTGGTGATGTTACATCACACTTTCCTTCAAGACCTTTTTCGGAGAAATTCCATGTGATGCAATCCAATTTTGAGGTGCTGATGACTTCATTTACAACAAACTTTTCGGGGAGAAACAGCCGTATTGCCAAGAGTCTTTTTTTAAGAGACTTTCTCTGGGGATTTTCCTTAATCTGGGGAAGCAAAAATATCATCTTCAATGGTGAAGAGTGACGTTCCAAATGTGTATGTCGAATGTCTTCTTGCCTTTCAGAGGTTCAAGTTATCAAAGTGGTCGAGGACAGTTTCCAATCCAGAAATAAACTGGTGAGAGATTGTTTAGACTATACATTTCTTGTTGAGGAAAGAACTTAAACCGGGATTTTGTCCTATTTCACGTGGAAAGGAAAACTGACAACTTTACTGAAGAGAGGACGTTTATCACTTGGGGATGAGTATGACTAAAGCGATAGTAATGCAATATGAATATGTATATGAATCAATTATGCATGATGTATGTATGTTTATGCTGACAAAATAGACGCGACATACAGACTAGTGAATGAACACGACTGGATACTCGGCCACTGCGGGGGGATAAAAAGTATCATCGGTTCAAGATATCAATCCTTTCTTGCTTAGGAGGGGTAAACCCTACTAGGGGAGAAAGAACCATTAATTGGTCTTCAGAGGTAAGAACTCTGTTGGGGATATCAGATGGGACATTGCATCCAAAATAGTTGATCCTTTATTCAGGCGTACCGGTTTAGACGGAGTACTTTGATTATGCATTTTGAGGTTTGATCACTTTCGGAGAAGCCATCGATGTTCCTTTTTGTGTTCAGTAGTCAAAAAGAAATTCCATCTTTATTTTAAAAGCAGAAGAAAATTTGAAAGTTAAATTCATTTTCTTTGTTTCGAGAATCGTTGATCATGTTTAAAACGTCATTCTCTAAAGCAAAATAAATGAGAATTACAAACAAAAGCACTAGGGCTTAAATTTTATTGATAGAATGGTAATTAGCCAAATGCGTGATCCCATAGAGCATTACAAAGTTTAGAAAATGGTAATTTAAAGGGAAAGGGGCCACATTGAAACATAATGACCATTATCCTTCTACCAACTTTGAATTCTGGACATTCTGAGCTTCTGTCGAAGGTGGCCTTGAATGAAGTCTTTCGACGGATGGTGTTACCATTGGGGATTTAACTTTGTCGGACATAGTTACTCGCCATAAATCCCTAAATTTTGCCTAGATTTCCTTTTGAGGTCTTCAATCTATCGGGATGATTTTCGCTTATGTCTCTAATTTTTGCCTGGACCGCCCTTTCGGGTTGTCAATCCACTGAGACGTTTTTTTTATTTTTTTATTTAGGCAAAGTATTTCTTGACTACATCAACATTCGTGGGGTAGGTAAACTCCTCTCCATCCATGGTTACGAGTCTTAAGGCGCCGCCTGAGAAGGCTTCGTTAACCACATAAGGGCCGTCATAATTCGGAGTCCATTTTCCCCTAGAATCAGTGATGAATGATTGTATCTTCTTGAGCACGAGGTCCCCTTTTCTGAAGACATGGGGTCGGACCTTTTTGTCAAACGTTTTCTTCATTCTTTGCTGATACAGCTGGCCATGACATAAAGCTGTCATTCTCTTTTCTTCGATTAGGTTCAGTTCATTGTGTCGACTTTAACACCATTCAGCCTCTGTTAGGTTAGATTCCATCAATACCCGGATTTATGGGATCTCTACTTCTATGGAAAGCACTACTTCCATGCCATATACTAGAGAGAAAGGGGTTTCCCATTTTGAGGTGCGAACAGATGTGCGATAACCGTGAAGGGCGAAAGGTAACATCTCTTGCCAATCTTTGTAGGTTACAACCATCTTCTGAATGATCTTCTTGATATTCTTGTTAGCTGCTTCTACCGCTCCATTCATTTTAGGTCGGTAGGGAGATGAGTTATGGTGTTCGATTTTGAACTCAACACACAACTCTTTCATCATCTTGTTGTTCAAGTTAGATCCATTATCCGTAATGATCTGGCTTGGAACACCATGCCGAAAGATGAGATTGTTCTTGATAAATCGGACCACCACTTGCCTGGTTACATTGGTGTATGATACTGCTTTGACCCACTTGGTGAAGTAGTGAATGGCTACCAGGATGAACCGATGTCTGTTTGAAGCCTTGGGTTCAATTATGCCAATCATGTCGATTTCCCATATAGAAAAAGGCCACGGAGAAGAACGAACTTTGAGATGCGTTGGCGATACATGGATTTTTTCTGCGTATATATGACACTTGTGACACCTCTTCATGTACTTGTAGCAATCAGATTCCATTGTCAACCAATAATATCCTGCTCTCAGAATTTTTCTAGCCATTGTGTATCTATTGGCATGAGTGCTAAAAGATCCTTCGTGAATCTCTTTTATCAACATATTCGCTTCTTGTCTGTCTACGCATCTGAGCAAAACCATGTCAAAGTTTCTTTTGTAGAGTGTATCACCGTTCAGGAAGAAGTTGCCAGCCAGTCTTCTGAGAGTCTTCCTATCTTTTCTTGATGCCCTAGGTGGGTACTCTTGTCTTTGAAGGAAGCACTTGATATCATGATATCAGGGTTTGTCATCGATGACTGCTTCGATCATGAAGATGTAAGTAGACCTTTCAAGGCGCATTATGTCAATCTTAGGTACGTTGTTCCATTGACTTACAGCAATCATGAAAGAGAGAGTAGCTAGTGCATCAGCCATGTGATTTTCTTCACGAGGGATGTCATGAAACTCGATTCTGTTGAAGAATGGTAACAACCTTCTCGCATAATCTTTGTAAGGAATCAATCCTGATTGGTATGTATTCCACTCTCTTTTGATCTGATTGATAACCAGGGTTGAGTCTCCATACATATCAAAGTTCTTAATCCTTAAGTCAATAGCTTCTTCGAGACCCATGATACAAGCTTCGTATTCGGCCTCGTTGTTTGTGCATTTGAATGTCAGTTTGGAAGTGAAAGGAATATGGGTACCTTGATGTGTTACGATGATTGCCCCAATTCCGTTTCCATAAGTATTCACGGCTCTGTCGAATATTAGTCCCCATTGGGAACCTGGTTCCGGCCCTTCACTGGGTAGCGGTTCATCACAATCTTTCATTTTCAAGTACATGATGTCTTCGTCTGGGAAGTCAAATCTGACTGATTCCTGATTGTCAATCAGTTAATTAGCCAAATGATTGGCTAAAATACTTCCTTTGACGGCTTTATGAGCATGGTACTCAATGTCGTATTCTGATAACAACATCTGCCAACGGGCAATCCTTCCTATGAGAGCAGGCTTTTCAAAGATATACTTGATCAAATCTATTTTGGAGATTAACCAAGTAGTGTGACAAATCATGTACTGGCGAAGACGTTTGGCTGCCCAAGCCAGAGCGCAACAAGTTTTCTCGAGCATAGTGTACCGAGTTTCACAGTCCGTGAACATCTTGCTTAAGTAGTAAATGGCAGACTCTTTCCTTTTTGGTTCGTCTTGTTGGCCAAGTACACAGTCCATGGAGTCTTCCAAGACTGTTAAGTAGATGACCAGTGGTCTTCCTTCCACTGGAGTAGACATAATTAGTGGATTCAACAGATATTCTTTGATACTATCGAAAGCTTTTTGGCAATCTCCTGTCCATACGTAGCTTTGATTCTTTCTGAGTAGTTTGAAGATCGGCGCGTAAGTCGCGGTCATGAGGGATATAAACCTTGAGATGTAATTCAGACGTCCTAAAAAACCCTCTGACCTGTTTTTCAGTCTTTGGCGAATACATTTCTTTAATGTTCTTGACCTTGTCAGGGTCAACCTCGATTCCTTTTTGGCTAACGATGAATCCTAATAGCTTTCCTGAGCGAGCACAGAATGTGAACTTATTGGGATTCAAGCGGAGTTTATATTTTCTCAGACACTCGAATAGCTTTGACAGGTGTTCGACATGTTCTTCTGTTTTAGATTTGGAAATCATGTCATCGACATACACTTCAATTTCTTTGTGCATCATGTCGTGAAACACAGTTGTCATGGCCCTTTGATAGGTTGCCCCCGCGTTCTTTAAACCGAACGACATTACCTTGTAATAAAAGGTGCCCCATGGGGTGATGAATGAAGTTTTCTCCATATCTTCTGGTGCCATTTTGATTTGATTATAGCCCGAGAATCCATCCATGAAGGAGAAGACTTTGAATTTTGTTGTGTTGTCTACCAGCATGTCAATGTGTGGTAGGGGAAGTCATCTTTCGGATTTGCTTTGTTCAGATCCCTGTAGTCTACACACATTCTGACTTTTCCGTCTTTTTTCAGAACTGGCACTATGTTGGCTAACCATTGAGGATATTCTGAAGTGGCGAGGAAACCTGCGTCGATCTGCTTCTGCACTTCCTCCTTAATTTTGATGGCCATATCTGGATGAGTCCTGCTTAGTCTTTGTTTTACTGGCAGGCATTCTATTTTTAGCGGTAAATGATGTTCCACGATGCTGGTATCCAACCCTGGCATGTCCTGATAGGACCAAGCAAATACATCTGGAAACTCTTTGAGAAGTTTTATCAAGTCTTCTCTGACAGCTGGACTGAGCAGTGCTCCAATCTTAACTTCTTTCCTTTCTTCTTCAGATCCCAAATTGATCGTTTCCAACGGCTCTTTGTGAGGCTCAATAGACATTTCCTCTTGTCTGAGTAGTCGGGAGATTTCTTCAGGAATTTCTTCATCCTCTTCTTCTTCAGCTTCAAATACTGGGAACTTAAAGTTGGGAGAAGGCATTAAATTGTATGTTTCAATGGGGTTTAAAGCAAGCAATCTGCATGACGTGATGATTCATTTTTTAGCAAAGACAGAGAGAATGCAAGAGTGTGTGAAGTGTATTTTCTGAAAAATGCTTGTTTTTATTTTGGGCCGTTTTTAGGATTACCATTTACTGAAAAACGAAAAGTGAAAACAACAATAAGTGCGGGAATTCAGAATGACATTATTCATTCATGATTTTTTGATTCTTGAAATACAGCCCTATAAAACAAAACTATGTCGCTTTGGGCGAAGCGAAGAGGGATATTTACAAAAAGGTGAGCCCTATAAAAACATCCGTTTCACCTGGGCAAGGTAAAAAGTTAAAACAAAGATGGTAATTACTTAGACTTATGGACGACTTTCGGGACATCGACAACAACCCAGTGGTGACGAACTCCTCTGTGAATCACAAAGTCTGGTATCTTCTTTCTTGGTTTGTCTTCAGAAATAACACTGATTTCTGGCGGATTAGGATCATTGGAGTCTTCTTCCCACGCAGATTTGTCATGGGAGAATTCTTTTGTCGCATCTTCCATAGGGTTTTCACTTTCAAGAGGATCTCCCCATCTAGTTGGCTGGATGTCCTCGTATCGAATGCGAGAGCTTTCGGGAGTGATGTATTTGACTAGGAAGTCGCACTTGCCACTCGGCTATCCCAAGGTGTCCCATGTTTCTGTGGGAATGGATGAGTCATATTTCTCAATAACGTTGATATTAGGAAATGCATAGTTAATGAATTCTTGTCCTGTAAACTTTGAAAATTCATCATCATGGTGTCGGACATTTTTGGAATGTCCTGAGTAATGATTCCATGACTCTGTGGGGACATAGGTATTCTTTTCAATATTACTCAGCTGATAGGCATCGTCTGGCTGACTCTTTTACCCCAAGTCTTCTGTGTACGACTTCCAGATTGGCAAGTCATCCAGGGGATCATAGCCACAGTTGTCTTTCATTAGATTGTCTTCCTCTAGTGAATTGGGTAGAGCACGACATCCTTCAAGATCACAATCTCCATAGATCATCCTGACGTCTGACCTCGGTATATATCTTAGATTCTGCTTGGGAAAATAAAATGGCGTGTACGCCTCTCCCTGAGACATATAACCATCATCTTTGAGATAAGACTTCCACTCCTCATCTGTATCAGAGGAGTCGCTCTCATTGATGGTGTATACTTCTTGAGACACTGGGTGGAGGAAACCTCAGATGTGGAAGAAATCCTGAATGGGATGAAGATTTTCGTCCTTCTTGGTAGTCTGGGTACAGGTTGAAGAGAAACCAAGACCTTTCTTTGTCTTGTTATCCGTAGGAGTTACAATCTGTCACCATCCTTTTATGTCATTACTCTTGATCACTCCAAGAGCGTCTTTGTATGAGGATATTGATGTCCCTCTTTCTGGTCGATTCTCATTGCTCACCGAGAGTGCTTGGAACTGGGTTCCAACAACCTCCTCTGGTTCTACACAGGATAATGATGATAAGTTGCTCACGATTAAGACTTGCTCTCCACACACTGTGACTAATTTGTCATTCTTGACGAACTTCAGTTTCTGGTGAAGTGTCGAAGTGACTTCCCCAACTTCGTGTATCCAAGGTCTCCCTAATAAACAGCTGTATGCTGCCCGGATGTCCATGACCTGGAAAGTGACTTGGAAAATGTGAGTACCAATGGTTATCAGAAGATCGACTTCGCCGATAACTGTTTTTCTAGATCCATCGAAGGCTTTGATGATGATCTCACTGCCTCTCATCGGAGCTCCTTGAAATGATAGTCGTACCAGAGTTGATTTTGGCATAACATTTAAAGATGATCTTGTGTCCACCAGTACGCTGGCTAAAGCATCGTCTTGGCAGTTGACTGTGATGTTGAGTGCCATATTATGGTTCTTGCCTTCTTCCGGCAGTTCTTCATCACTGAATCCTAAGCTGTAGCAGGAAGTGATGTTGGAGATGATGTTGTCAAATTGTCCTACCGTCATATCTTGTTCCATAAAGGCTGGTTCTAAGACCTTCTGTAGAGCATCCCTATGAGCTTCTAAACTAAGCAGGAAAGATAGTACAGAGATTCGAGACAGAGTTTGCAACAATTGATCCACAATGTTGTACTCGCTTTTCTGGATGAGCTTCAGCATCTCATCGTTGTTCTTTACAAGTTCTGGATTACTGGATTGACTGACTTGTTGGTTAGGAACTTCCATTTGAGGTTCCTTTTCTTTGGCAGGTTCTTCAACTCCTCTGTTGAAGATCTGACCGCTTCGGGTAACTCAACTCATGTTGGCAATGTTCACAACGGAGGGTAATGGAGTTTCTTTTCCGTTCTCGATGGTCGTTGCACCATACTTGTAAGGGATAGCCTTATCTGACTTGTACGGTATTGGACCTGGTAGGTAGATAACTACAAGAGCTTTTTTATTTTTCTGACTGTCATAGGCAACCTTGATCAGTTCCTGGTTGGGAAATTTTCTACTATCAAGAGGGACCTTTGATTCATTGAGTAGAGGGATTATGGTGCAAACATCCTTGGTTATTCCATGATCGGAGATTATGACAGCGTTTTTGTTCTGACCAGGGAGGTAGTCTTGCATCATGTTGATCGACCCAGAACTTGAACATGGTCGAATCTCTTTCCAGTCCAACTGATTTTGGAGGGCTGCTCGTACGAGATAACATCCTTGGTTATTTTCCGAGCATACTCTACAACGCTCATAATTGTGCGGTGGTACCTGACCATACCCACTTTATATGCAGTGAATCTTTACTAGTTCTGTTTCTATTGAGTGGATATCATGACTTTGATGCCTACCAGGATTCCCATCAGTCATGCTAATCTGTTGTGTGTCTTCATCCAAGTAGATTGGAAGCCACCAGTGGTCCAGTAGATGTTGAAGTGTTCTTTGCACAAGTGCACACCCTTGGTCATCTTCACGGAATTCTTTATAGTCTAGATAATCGTGTGAAGCCAGAAAATCGAGTCTGACATGCTTAGCATGTAATTCCACTAGACTGGCATTCATTAGCCTTATGTCAAAGATTTGAACCATATTGACTTGATACTCATTTCTTTCATGGTAGTCTTGGATCCATCCGAGATCCATTTGACGCTGGAGGGCTTCTTGTATGAAAGAGCATCCCTGATTGTCTGTTGAGCATATTGGACAAACGCTGTAATCGTGTCGTGGCAGATTATAATACCGACTTTGTCTCGAATGCATCGCCACTAAGTTTACGTTCATTGCACGGATGTCGTGGTTCTGAACAATGTTGGGATGTGCATGGGCCATGTTTACTTCACGAATCTTGTGATCCTGAATCCAACCCAGATCCATTTGTTCTTGTAGGGATGTTTGTTCTATGGTACACACTTGATTGTCCTTGGAGCAGATATCACACTGATGATAGTCGTGAGATGGCACATGGCCGTACCCGCTTTGCTTGTAATGCTTTTTTACAAGGCTGGTTCCTAGTAAGAGCACATTGTGAATTTGATAACTGCGGCTATATTCTTCCTCTATCAAATTCACTGCAGTCTTCTCATGTTGTGGTAACGGGTTTGTCTGAACATTCAGATTAGTATCTTTGAAAGATAATATCCCATTCCTGATAAGCTTCTGTACATCAAACTTGAAGCTGAGACAATTCTCAATGTTGTGTCCCGTTCCTCCTTGATGATAAGGGCAAGTTTGATCTGCGTTGAACCAAAAAGGTGGATTTTCTGGTACTATAAGAGGAGTTGTGGTCTGAACATGCCCCTTGGCCAGTAGAAGTGGAAATAATTCTGCGTACAACATCGGTATAGGGTCGAACCCTGATGGTCGTGTAGTACGATTGTTGTTGTTGTACTGCGGACGAGCCTGTTGAAAAGGCTGTTACGGCCTTTGCTGATACTATTGTTGATTTGGTTGGTTCTGAGCAACCTGAGGTTGATAAATCGGAGCTGGCGCTGGGTTGATAGCGGGGGTTACCGCCGCTACTGGTTGATACCTTCGCCTTTGCTTTCCCAAAGAGATATTACTGATATCTTGCTCTTTCTTCTTTTGGAAAGCACTACCGTATCTTTTGGTGCTACTAGATAACTCTGCATCCTTGACCAATCTTCCTTCTTAGACCGCTTCTTCAAGGTGTACTCCCATGTTCACCATTTCAGTGAAGTCACTGGGCGCACTGGCGACCAGTCGGTCGTAATAGAATCAGCTTAAGGTTTTCAAAAAGATCTTGGGCATCTCCTTTTCCTCAAGAGGGGGACAAATTTGAGCGGCAATTTCACGCCATCTCTGAGCATAATCGTTGAAAGTTTCTTTGTCCTTTTGTGACATTGACCTGAGTTGGTCCCTATCTGGTGCCATGTCCAAGTTGTATTTATACTGTTGAACGAAAGCTGCCCCGAGATCTCTGAAAGTACTAATCTTGGTGTGGCTTAAACCCATGTACCATTTGAGTGCGACACCGGTTAAACTATCTTGGAAGTAATGGATCAACAGCTATTGATTTTCTGTCTGGGTAGACATTTTTCGGGCGTACATCACCAAATGACTTTGAGGGCAAGAGTGGCCTTTGTATTTTTCAAAGTCAGACACCTTGAATTTGTGTGGTATCTTTACATTAGGGACCAAACAGAGGTTGGCGGCGTCCTTTTTAAAAAAGTCTTGACCTCGAATGGCATGCAGTTCCCTCTGCATTTCCAAGAATTATTCTTGGAACTCATTCATCCTTTCGTACATGTCTTCATTTCCACCAGAAATTGCTTGCGGAATTTGTCCTTCCGAGACAGTATGTACCATTGACTCTGGTATGGTCATTATTGCGGTGACTCTTGGTGCTTCAGTGCCCTGATATTTGTAACCTCCAGGAGTTGCTATTGTAACCCTTGCATCTTCACTTTCCCGAAGTCTGTAACCTTCAGATCCAACAGTTCCAGCTACGGCTACTGGGTCTTCAGTGACTGGTGGGATATATCCTTCAGGTATAAATTTGAAAGGCATACCCCAGGGGCGACCCTTAGGCATGTTGTACCGAGGATGATTCTTATGTGTCTCTAATATGGGCATAGATGTAATCTCTAAGATCACAGTCCTTTGATGCTGTTGTTCCTGGGCTATTGCCAGGGATTGCATATTGCTGTGAAGTTTTTCCAAACTTTCCTTTAGAGCGTCGATTTCTTCTCTCAGCTCTCTATTCTCTTCCTCTAGATCGTCCATTTTCTTCTGTCAATTGGCCTGAGTATTGTACGAATGAGACAATTTGACTCTAGGATTGTGACACATACGTGAGACTCAAGGATAAGAAAAATGCGTTATGTGAGAATGATGAATGATATGCAAATACATATTTTTTTAGTTTTTGTTTTCGAAAGAAACCTCAACAAATAGATTTCAAATATCACACAGTGGGGAAAGACCCCTTTTATTGAATTCGAAAGATTGCAGTTTTTTATAAGGAAAAGTACAGTATTTTACAAAGTGCTGTAAGGAAACGTCTAAGCTCATGGATCATGAGTCCTCTCTGAAGAGATCTCAGATGCTGGTTCTGGTATTTTCCTTTTCTTTGATCGGGCCTCCTCAACCGCTGTCGGGTCGTCAGTCCTTTGCCAAGTGAAAGGAGCGAGCAAATTTCTTCGGTCTTCTTGACTTTCCATAGCATACTGCTCTAATATCTCAATCAGAGCATCCTTCTCCTTTAACAGCTCCTGAATCTTGGTACATTCCAAATTAAGGATTTGGTATTTGTTCTTCCAAGAGCTCTTTGAGAGCGACCTGGAGTTTTTCCGCATCAGACATGAAATAAAGGACAGATTCCTTTAGGGGAAAAACTTCTTAACGAGGGTAAGGCATTCTCAGCTCGACGGCTCTAGTTTGCACCCAGTGGAGATAAGGTTCAATGGAGGTACAGTTTGGTCTTCCCAGAGACTCTCTGCCTTTCCTGTGAATATGTTGCCAGGCATGCACTATTTCTTTCTTTAGTGCCCTGTCATTTTCCCCTTCCTTGAAGAAAATACCTTCCAGATGAACGTTATGTAGGATATTCTTCGTCGGGTATCCGAGTTGACGGTGAGCTAAAATTGGATGATAGTTGATTCCTCGTTTAGTTCCAATGAAAGGTACATTGGGGAAATTTCCACATCTGTCGATGATCTCTATCCCTTCGTAAATCCGATTGTACCAATCTATGTCAAAATTAGTAAGAGACATAATCCTCTGTGACCAACGTAGAGTACTCTTGTGATCCCAAAAAGTAGCAGACTTGGGCAAGTGGGAAGTGAACCATTTGTAGAGTAAAGGTACACAGCATGTGATCATTCCTCCGGGAAAGTGAAGCAGTGGTAAACCAGATCGTAGAACTGTACCAGCGTAGATAGGACTCCTTCAATCATGTTGACCCTTAACAGAGACAACAGTCCTCCGTGCTTAGCTCTGAAAGCCTCGGGATTGGTAATCATCCTTCCCAATTTCCTTAAGTCTTCTAGTTTCGGAGCCTTGAAGGTGTACTTGTGCGTCTTTCTTCTACTGAAATCCATAACGCCACCTCTGATATTTGCAATTATTATTTTTTAGTTCCTTTTGGAAAAAAGATTTTTTTCTTGTTTGAAAAGAGTTTTTTTAATGAATGCATGAATGCAGCACACAAAAACATTTGAAAACATGGGTTCAAGGGTTCAACGTCACGAGCATGAAGTCATGGCTCTACCCATCCCCAAAGGTTGTACTATTTTGGTCAATTTTTGTACCTATAGAAGGTGCTCTAAAAGGTTCCCAAAGTCATTGACCCCTCCTAGGGATACCAACAGCAAGCTGATTCACTCAAGCGAGCTGTAATATCCTAGGATAAATCTCATTTGAGTGTAGTATCGCGTATCTACTATTCCCGATAGTCACCGCACTACCAAATGGCCATATGGTTAATGTCTACTAAATCCTCAGGGTCATGGTTACCGCACTGGGATAGACGATGCTTTCACGATAATCGATCGTTCAACATCGATATTTTTGCACGGGTACCTCAACTGATTCGGTGGACTGCCAAGTTATCTTGGTCGGGATTCACTCCCTATAAGCGTTTCCTGGATATGCCACCACTTATCTTAATGTTCTCTCAAACTTTCCACATGCGTATTAATCGCATTCCCAGTTAAGAGAAATTTAAACACGGGTATCAAGTAGTATAACAGTAAATGATATATATATATATATATATATATATATATATATATATATATATATATATAGTAGTAGTAAGTATAGAAAATTAAATGCCAAGCAAAGCCTAGACCTCTTAGGAACTCTAATCCTAAAGACTCCCTAGCTGAGTCGCCATTTTTCTGTAGCGTGCGATTTTTGTCGGTGACGCGACCACCTTACCGCAATGGTTGGAATTGGGTGCTACTTTCTAATTTCTGATTTATCCTATGAAGCTGGAAAGGAAACGGAAGCTATCTAAAACTAACCTTGCACGCAAATGTTTTCTTTAACAAATGCTAAGAGATTGGGGGGTTCGGGGTCAGGTTATATAAAGGGAAGTTGTCAATCACCCAGTGTATATATGGTTATCCATAGACTTTTTATGGCATGTTTTTCTATTGGTTTAAATAATTTCTGGTGTTTATCTTTTGTGGATTGGGAAAGTTTCTCCTTTGGGTGTGTTGAGAGAGTATTTTTATTGTTGTCGGGTTTTCCGTTGTTTTTGGGAAGGTACTGGACCTAAAGTTTTTGGGTATGTGTGCTCGCTAAGATTTTGCAATCTTATGCCTACATATTCCCATAAAGATGCTCGGGAAATCAGAGCAATCATAGTTCCTCCTATTCTATGGGATGAAAAAGATGTTTGGTGTCTTGTTTAAAGCCTAAGATTAAAGCTAAGGTTGACTGAGAGAGAATTTGTCGTCTCTAAAGGGAGATATCTCACCTATTCATCACAAATATAGAGGGATTGGTTATAAAGGGGAATTACTTTAACTGAGATATATGGAATCCAAAAATGCCATAATTTCCTTTATAAGGGAGATGTCCTTAAGGAAGAAACTTTAACTCAGTGTAGAGCAATGCCATTTTTCCTTAGGAATCTTTCATGTTAAGAGAAGGACATTGGCTTGGATGTAAATAATCCAGAGGCTTGCCACTTATAGCAATTAGATGAAAGAAAAGATTTACTAGGATAAAGAGGGACCACAACTTGGATTTTTGAATCAACAAGTGTGCCACTTACAGCAGTTATCTAGAATTAGGGTTGTTTTGATTGTCTATTTTGATATGTGATGTACAGAGAAATGTCTTCCTACAGAGAGAACTTTTGATTTCCTCTTAGGGGATGTTGATTTTTGTGTGCCTTGATCAAAGCCCAAGGTTGAAACTTAAAGGTTGTTTTTGTCTTGTTTAAAGCCCAAGATTGAAGCTGAAAGATTGACTCTACTAGGGGAGTTTTATATCTGTCTTGCACAAAGCCCAAGATTGAGGCTGAAAAGAGATTGACTTTTCTGGGGAGTATTTTGTTGGTCTTGTATAAAGCCCAAGATAGAGGCTAAAAAGAGATTGACTCCACTGGGGATAGGTTTTATCTGTCTTATACAAAGCCCAAGATTGAAGCTGAATTTGCTGAGGAAAAATCATTATACAAAGCCTAAGAGGAGGCTAGCTGGGGAAATTCTTATATGAAGCCTAAGAGGAGGGTAGCTTCTGCTGAGGATTATTGAGATCCAGAGACAGGTCCAAATTGGGGAATCAACTCTTGCTGAGGATTGAAGAAGAGTTGAAATATCAGAGGCCTTGAGGTTCTGTTAACGTTTTATTGATGGTAAAGGTTTAAACTTTGAGTATGAAAACCTATGGAGGTTTCAAACTCTGCTGGAGATTGATGAAATGGTCAGGGTTTTTCCTGTTTTCTTATGAAACTTGAGGGTTTCTTTGAAAATCAAGAGGAGATGAGACTTTCTAAGTCTACTGGTATGAAGAAGTTGACTCTTAACTGGAGAATGATCTTTGTATGATGCCCAAGAGGGGGCTAAGACTGTCCAAGTCTACTTGTATGAAGCCCAAGAGGAGGCTGAGGGTTTAAGGGATGAGAATCGACCCTAGAATGGTTAGATGTTCTGGAACTCTGACTCTCTAGAGGATTGAACTAGTAGAGATGACTAAGTTCTGTCCTATACCTGTTAGAGGTCTTCGGGTCCTTGTACTAAGCCCAAGAGGAGGCTGAGAACTTCTAAGAAGCCTGTGAGTCCTTGTACAAAGCCCAAGAGGAGGCTGGGCATACTTTTAGGAAGCCTGTGGGTCCAAACCTAAGAAAAGTTCAAGAAAGGTTTCACCAGGAATAAGTCATTTCTTTGCAGAACAGTTCTAGGGTTTGAAGAATTTCAAAAGAGGTTTCGCTGGGAATTAGTCCTCTTTGGGGAAATGAATTTCTTGTACAAATGTTTCTAAGTTATGACAGTCTTGAGAAAAGTTTCACCGGGAATAATGCCTTTCTCTGTTCCATATTGTATATGCCCAAGAGGAGGCAAGAGTGTATCTGGAATTTCCCATGGGGAACTAGTTTTGACTGTATTGAAAGAGCAACCACTGGTTTGATCTAGACCTAGACCTAATTTCTAGGGAAAACTTTAAGCAATTATGTAAAAACATATATATATATATATAAACAAGTATGTTGAGAAGATAGTGGAACTTACAGTTGTGCAAGCTAAAGCATAGTAACTACAGTTGCATGGTTAGTTATTTAAGAAATTGAAGAAAGTTTTGATAAAACACATTGAATTTGAATTTAAATCAAAAGGATAGTTGTTTTAAAAGGAAGTTTGGGGCTTATACTCAAAGAGAGGCCCAGATGAATTCTTTTGAAAAGACGACGATCACATCGTAGTTTTGAAAACCACAGAGGGACTTATACAACGACTAAGGCCCAAATTATTGTATTTTTCAAAAGAGGTGGGTCTTACACTCTATAAAGAGGCTCAAAAGTTTATTTTTATACAAGAGATGGGGCTTACAACTCAAGCAGATGCCTAGATAAAAAACAGCAATTGCACAGTTATTTTGAAAATCGCGTAGGGACTTATATAATGACTGAGGCCCAACTTGTTTATGTACAAAGGGGGTTGGGTATTACACTCTATTAGAGGCCCAAAAGTGTTTGAAAAAGAAGAAAAATGGAACTTACAACCAAAGGGAGGCCCAGATGATTTTTGTTTTGAAAACGGCGATTGCGCCGAGATCATATCGGGACTTATACAATGACTGAGGCCCAAATTATTTATTTACAAAGGGATGGGACTTACACTCTACCAAGAGGCCCAAAGTGTTTCAAATGAAGCTTGAAAATTTAAAATCAAGAGAAAAACCCTAGTTTTAAATAAAAAATATAATTTTTCAAAGAAAATTAAATAATAAATGATATAAAATATCAAATATATTCAAAAACAAATTGTAAACTTTGAAAAATGTTTTGAAAAATCATGTTTAATCATATGAAAGCTTGAAATTCATTTGAAGTTGAAAAATCAAAGTGAGAATTTTATTTTAAAATGTTTAAAAATAAATAAAAGGGTTAAATATGTTTTTGGTCCCTACAAAATTACCAAATTTAGTTTTTGGTCGCTATTAAAAAAATATCGTGTTTTGGTCCCTACAAAATAATTATGCACGTAGTTTTAGTCCCTACTGTTAAACCAATATGTATTTTTGAATGATTATTTTGCAGATATGTTTAGAACGTTATAAAAAGTTCCTCGAAAAAAAAAGAACTCAAAATTTGATTTATAAGTCGAGATTTTCATCAATTTATCATTATGTTTTGAAATTTAAAAAAGTTAATATTTAATTCTTCTCATTTTAAAAAATTATATAATTTGGTAGTGAAACATTTTATAGTAATCTAAACACGTATGAAAAAAATTATTAAAAAATTTAAAAGTTTAGGGGTAATTAAATAGTTTTCAAAATTTTAGAAAATAGCAAGGACTAAAATTGCATGTCATTTTTTAAATAGGGACTAAAGATGAAAAGTGAGATATTTATATGGACCAAAAATATATTTAACCCTAAATAAAATGAAATTATTTAAAAAAATTCTAACTATATTAAGTAAATAATATAAATTTGATTTTTTTGTAGAATAAAATATTTCAATATTTTTTTGAATTTTCAAAAAAGAACCAATAAAAAATAATTAAAATTGAAAGAG
This sequence comes from Lathyrus tuberosus, assembly GCA_022829125.1. NCBI lineage: Eukaryota > Viridiplantae > Streptophyta > Magnoliopsida > Fabales > Fabaceae > Lathyrus > Lathyrus tuberosus. The sequence continues at coordinate 1,362,245 of JALAZF010000026.1, forward strand.
AAATTAATTTTGAGATTAATTAAGAAAATCATGAAAAATATGAAAAAATAGCAAAATGAGAGGGAAATAAAAAATGGTATGGGTGGGTGTTGAACCCACACCCTTCAACCAAACACACATGCGCTGCTACCACTGGGGTGGTGATACATCCGTGTATCAAAACCACCCCATGTGTACATAAGGGTGGCCTAAATTTCAGGTCAGGCCAAGGCAAAAAACCAAGTTTTGAGTGATTTGCAAGAAGGATCATATCTCCCTCATTTCTCCATGAAATTGGATGAAATTTAGACGGATCCTACCTAGAATTTTATGAGGAATCCAATGGTGGTTTTAGAATTTTCTAAAGATGCCTACATTTTAAAACCCGATAGTGGTTTCAAAATAGGCCAAAATTTGCAAGTTATATGTTATCTCTTCATACAAGCAACAATAGCATGGTAAATTGGTTCAAACACAACACATATGATATGTATGACATATTCATGATCAATGGACATCAAAGCAATGCATATTTTAAAGAGTTCAAGTTTTTATGCTCTTACCTCTTGAAGCTCCTTGTGCTATCTTGCAAAATTCTTGTGCCAGAAGTAATCTAATGCCTTAGACACTCTTGATTGATCCCTTAGAAGGTTTTAGGATGATCAAAACCAACTGGAATCCTCAGGAACAAGAACTGGCTCCTTCTTACAAAAGTGGCAAAAGTGACCAAAATGGTAACTCACTCAAATGGTGTTACAGTTGAGGGAAACTTGTTGGGAAAGTTTGAGGATGATATTTGGATAGTATTTGAAGTGTTGTTTGGTTTTGAAAGTGATTGGATCAAGACATGGCTTGAAAAATGCAGAAAAGTCAAAATTTGAGGTTTTGGAGGTTGACCTTCTGATTTTTGTGTTGTTTAATGAGGATGAAGGTTTGAGCACCTCCAATAGATGGTTTATGATGTGTTTTGATAGTTATTTGAGTGTTTTTTGCTCTGGTTTCAAGAATCCCAAAATTGCTTCATGGTGACTTGAAAATGAAGTAAGAGATGGAGAGTGAGAAATTAAGGCTTTGGTATTGTTTTGGTGTAATTTGAAACATCATAAATAACCTCTATTTATAGTAGAGAAAGTTTGTTTTTGAAGGAATAGTGAGTGGATGAAGGAGCATGCTATTATCCAATAGATTTTATCATGTAACACTTTCTTAAATGCCAAGGTACCAAGTCTCTTCTTATCTTGACTTCAACCAACTTTGCAAGTTTGAACACTCATGTTTCTTGACTCCTTTTGGCTGGTTTGTAACTGATTCATGCCACATCTATGCATCACATAAATGCTTGATGCCATATTTGAAAATCAAGGTTCATGTAAATGATGATTTTGCACATGCCAAGTTGATTTCTTGACTCAAGGGTCCAAAGTTGAAATCATCAAGTGGTTCATCAAGTTTCTTTCTGATCTTGGAAGAGGACAAGGCTTGGAAGATGACAAAATTGGAAATGGAAATCGTGTGGCATAAGAAATGCACACAATTTGCCAAATGCTTTCATGAAAATCAGTTTGTGCAAGGCATGTTGTGAGGTTCATAACTCCTTGCTCAAGTTGAATTAATGGGAGTTCTTGTACTCTTTGGAAAACTTGTATGACATACTTTAACTTTGATGTCCACCAATGGTCTTGGTTCAGCTTGGATCATAATGAAAAATGGCCCTAAAGTTGGTGAAAAACCAAGACAGATTCTGTCCAAAATTTTCACTAAGTGTTGGAAAAAATGGCCATTCTCATGTTTTTGTGATTTTGATCAATCCATAACTCAAAATCCATGAGGATTTGGAATCTTTTGTAGTTGACACTTTTGAAGTATGTCATGTGAACTTTCATTTGAGCTTTGGATGGAAGAAAAATGCCTTAGGGTTTCGGAGTTATGACCTTGCAAAGTTGGTACCAAATCCATTTTGTTCATAACTTAGAAAAATTTAAGTTTCTTATGGTTGCCCTTTTTGAAAATAACCTCACTTTCTTGATTTTTTTTGATGGATGATGATCAAAACCATGCATTAACATTGTTTTTGACTTAGGGGAACCACATTTGTGAAAATTTTCAAAAAGTCAAACTTGATTTTGGGCACATTTGACTTTTTGTCAAATGAATTCCAAACTGTGTGATCCTCTATGCAATCAAGTTCTTGACCAAATTCAAACCTAATGGATGGATTCCATAGGTGTTTTAGGGTGTCTTGAATCATGTCCCATGGTTTGGGAACATGTCTTGGTCCAAAGTCAAAGGTATAATTGACTTTTTCTTCAAAACCCTAATTGTGGTCCATATGAAATTGAAACTTGTGAATCAAATGTCTTGGATCAATCCATTATTGTAAATGGATCAATATGGTGTATTTGAGGCCCTTAAATCATGTCTTGAGGTCTTGGTTCATGTCTTCCCTCAAAAGTCAATTTAGGGGTGAATTAGGTCAAGAAACCCTAATTCCTGATTTCTGATGAATGCTTCCCCTGAGGCTATTTTGACTTGATGATTGGATCCATTAGGTCCCTTGGAGCCTCTTGGGTTGTGTTTTGAGGTATTAGCTCATTCCCATATGAAAATTTTCATCTGGTGGCCTTGGTCGACCAAAACCCTAATTTGGTGACACTGGCGATCTTGAGGCTTGATCCACTTGGAATGTTGCATCCTTGTGCTTGATTCTTCATATGGGAGACCTCTTGATCCTTTATGGGTGTTTGAGAGGTTATACAAGTTGAAGATCATGTCATTTCTTGATTGATCCTTTGTCTAAGCTCTGGGAGGGTTCGAAACCCTAATTCTTGATTGTAGTGAATGCTTAACAATCCTTGAGGAGATTGAATAGGCATGAAGGTACATCCATATTGTGGTAATGATCTTCATAATAACGGAAAATCTTGTGGTCAAAATTTGGGGTATACACCTCAAGTCGAAGTGTGGTCAACCATTGATTTTCAAAGGTTATTCATCAAAACATGACCTCTAATTTCAAAGCATAGGGTCTCAATCATCATTCAACTTCATTTGATCAAAGATATTTCAAAGTTTGATAGCTTGTTTCTCAAGAAACTTCAAAGGTCCATGTGTTTATTTCCAGGCCTTCATCAACAAGTTTCCTCAATCCATTTCAAGGTTCATCAGAGTACATTAAAGAATACATCATGTCAAGTTTATATGTGAATCAAAGTGCCTTGAAATGCAAGAAAAAGGTCAAGGTTGCAAGTTGATTCAAAGTGGCTTGGCCTAAAAAGTCAACATTTCAAGTCCAAGTTCAAAATATCACAACTCACCCTTTTTTTCAACATTTTTGAGTGCTTTCTTGGGAAAATGGCTCTTCTTGACATCCTTTACAAGATATCTTTATAAGTTAAGAGCCAATTATGTTTGGAAGATCATAAAAAATTTGGAAACATTAGAGGTCACTTTGTGGACTTAGTGAAATTTGGCCTAAATTCAAGTGTTATTAGACTAAATTCCAAAGATCATAACTCTCTCAATTTTCAACTTTTATGGGCGGTTCTTTTTGCCAATTATAATATTTGATGTCGTATACAGTTTGTTTCAAGGATCAAATGTCAATTATGCTTGGAAAGTCATGAAAAGTTTGAAGACATTATATGTCCTTTTGGACTTAGAATTTTTTTGACCTCTAATTATAGGTCATGGTGCCAACTTTACCAGCTCATAACTTTTTGCTCAAGCATCCAAATAAAACCTTTCTTTTTGAATTGTACTCTATGTTATGATGTGATCATTTAGCAAAAAGAATGAGAGGCAATGGTCAAATGTACATAATTTCACATTGGGTTGAAGATGAGCACATGAAACTGAGTTTTTGTTGGAAACTAAAATTGCAAGTTACTCAATTCTTAATTTTAAGCCAAGAATTGCACATGATTAGGACCTGATGGTGTTAAGTGATGTACAATGATAAAAAAAGAACCCAAAATCAGAAGGAATGCATTGTGTTTTAGTGACTTTGAAAGCAAGAATAGTCACACACTTGGTGCTCATGATTTCACACAATTTGCAACCAATTCTCACACGTATGAGCTCCATTCACTCCACCTATAAATAGAGGACTCATTTGTTCTCAATTCCAAGCTTAGAAATGTAATACCCTGTATTTTTAATTACTCTGGATAATATTAGTTGTGATCAACTGAGTTCCAGTGTACTCTGAGAAATTATCTGCAAAGATAATTAGAGTAACGGTTGAGCTCAGAGCAAATCTAATTAATATTATATGTCTCTAAGATATTTTAATATTTGGAACTTTAGAAACTTTTTGGGCAATTAGTAGTATTACAATTGATGATGTCTTACTATATCATTTCTTTTCCACTCTTTTTCCACTTAGAAACAAATAAAGGAAAAGATAGAAAAAGTTGGAGAGAAAGGAAAGGAAAGGAGAGGAAAAAGCTCAAGAACACAAGATCTTCAACCATCATCCATTCTTCATCAAATCATCTTCCAATCTTCATCATCATCACCTATTCAAGGTGGGTTCTAGATAGATACCTTAGTTGTAGAAATTCATGAGTTTTAGAGTTAGGTTGGAATTGTGAGAAAATGAGTAATTGGGCTAAAATCATGAATCTAATGGATGAAATGCAATATAAATGTTGTTTAATACTTGTTGTTATGATTATACTATGTTTTTATTGTTATGTTAAGGATTGGAGGTGTTTTGAATGGTAAAACCATTTATTTTGGATGAAGAACATCGCTGTTGGGAAGTTGGGTTTTCTAGGGTTCACCTAGCGAACCTGGGGCGAGTCACAATGAACAAACTTTCGAGGGTTCACCTAGCGAACCCGGCAGCGAAGGTTAGCGAAGATTCGCCAACGACGTTCGCCTAGCGAACTTTGTGCCTTTTCAGTGCTGGTTGGTTCTGCCTTGCTTCGCTGAGGTGTTCGCGAAGCGAAGTGCGAGGCGAATGTTCGCTAGGAAGTTCGCGAAGCGAACTTTAGGTATGTTTTGTTCTGTTTGTCCATTCGCCAGGATCTTCGCCTAGCAAATGCTCGCTGGGTAGTTCACCTAGCAAACATGACAGATCCTCCAACTTGTTTCTTTTATAACTTTTGAACCGTGACTCCAATCAGGGCGTTCTTGGTACCGACGAAGAGCTTTGAGAATACTCTATCTAATGGAAGTGGAAATTATCGGTTCTAGTGCCCGATTAAATAATCGAAGAAAGACCAAGAGTGGTACCATTATGTTGAATTATCATATGTGATTCTATTGTGCCAATGTGTTATGTTGTGCTTACCCTACTGTTGTATATCATACTTGTGAGTGAATATGCATGCTAAAATGAAATGAAATAGGTAGAGTGAGGATGATTTCCATAGAATAATATTAAACCTAGTACGGCAAGGAAATGGTTGAATAACATAGCGACGACGCTCATGCAAGAGAGGCCGAGGCGTGCGTCTATTACCAACTGGTTGTATGTGCAATCACGAAATCGTAACCACTATTCTATGATGTGCCATTTCATGAGTAACGAGCTCCTCTGTATTTGAAAATTTACGTTTCAGATGAAAATTACAACTAAATAACCGGTTACTCACCACGTGTTAACCGGTTACCACTGTGACAGTGGCAAAAAAATAACAGAAAACAGCTTTCCAAAAGTGATTTTCAGCACTTAATCACTTATACCAACCACCACATGCTGGGCCATGAATTTGTGCATGAAAATTGAACTTGTAAATAGCAAATAAGCAGTGATAGAATCAATTAACACATCAAGATCATGGATCAAACAATGCAAAATCAATTCACACGCAAAATTACCGACAACATCGCGAATGATGCGAAAATGCTCGAAACAGTAAAATTAGTGAGATCCACCAACCTACAAGGCAGAGGTGTGCCTTGGTAATTGTTGCGAAGTGTTCTTGATGCAGAAAATTAAAGAAAACCAGAGGAATCTTCAATTCGGTGACGAAACGTGTCGAAATAGAGCAAAATACGATAAAGCTCCAAAATGCGAATTCGAACCGTTAATATTACAACAAATATTCAAGATTAATCCACAAGCCGAAATAACTCCAGAAATCCAAGTGTAATAGTAAGAAGGATGAAGGTTGAGCTCAAGAAATAATCACTTTTGATGTAAAAGTGATTATCCTTCAAAGTAGAAATGAGCTTTGTGAGGTTTTGGAAGAGAATTGAGATGAAGATGAAGATGTAGCAAAAAAAAATCAGAGAGAATGTGAGAGAATGTGAGAGAATTGAGAGTGAATTATGCAAATGGTTGAAGGTTTCTTTGGTTGAAAATGGTGGAGCCTTGAAAAGTGAGCGAAGGTGAGTTTATATAGACTTTAGGTTTGGAGTGTGAGAGGTTTGGAGCTAGCTTTGGACTTAGCTTTTTGTTTGGAACTAGGCTAGGAGTTAGTTGGGCTTGACTCACTGAGTCAAGGTGGTTAACTCGGTTAGTTAAAACCAACTCGGTAACAATCCCAATGTGAACTCCATCATCTAAAGGTTGGCATGCTTGTAAAACAAGGAACATGGTGCACTTAATTTAGAGTGAAGCATTAGAGTAAATGCACTTGGATTGAATTGAATAGCCTTGAAATGTCTAGAGAAGTCCAGAATATTCCACATGCTGCTAGAATATTGTAGAATCAACGACCAAAGAGTGTGCAAGGCTGCTGTCCCAAAAATTCAGCAGGAACTGAAATTTTGCATTGAGTAACCGGTTACTCACCACATGTTAACCGGTTACTTCAGTCAAATTTTGCCCAAATTGCTTAGGAAATGATACTGAAGTCCCGGTTTCGATTTTCCACCTCTTGATTTGATGAGTGAGCATGGAAACCTTTATTTTGAGCTTGATTTGATGGTGCAATGATCTTGTGAGGATGCAATTAATCGGGCTTGAAAGACCTGAATATTCCTGCAACAAAATCAAAGAGGAAACAAAATGCAAGTGTGTATGCTAGCGATGCGAATGCGCGTGCTTATGCAAAAGGCAAAAGAGGGAGGTCAAATTTCGGGTTACGACAATACCCTTTGTGAGCTCGCCTTCGGTCGGCGGCCCTGTTATACTGGTTGTTGATTAGTATCCCGTATCCCAACTATTGGTTGGTACCTTGTCTTTTACCCTAGATCGTGGTAGATATCACGCCCTTTATTCCAACCTTTGGTCGGTGTCCTTTTCATCCCAACTCTTGGTTGGCATCCTTTGTTAGTTCATCTATCACCTTTCGCTATCTCAACTTTTGGTTGGCATCCACTACCTTTGAGTCCAACTTTGGTTGGCAAACATTTTCTTTAATATATATCCCCACAGAGTGCAAATTTATGGGTTCTATTTGGTATTCAATCTCTGTGTACCTCGAATGTCTGAAAGCCGTTGCTATCGAGCCTTCTGGTCCAAGTCGATTGAATAAGGGCAGTTGTAACACCCCAAAATTTTCCCTCTTATTTATACCCAATGAGTGGCTTATGCTTCATATTTCATTTGCATCTAGAGCATAAACATTTGCATATGCATCATTAGCTTCCATAAGGGTGTCACCATTTTTATGTTGTGCAAGGCAAGGAGAATGAGATAGTAATTCATCAATCCACAAAGGCTTTACATATCTCCAAGGCAACTCATATGGTCCATCATGTCATCAAAAGTTCAAATTTGGCAAGAGAACAAAGATTATCTCAAACAAAGACAGATCCTCAGTCATACTACCAAGAATTAGGGTTTTGACCTTTGGTCAACCCTCCTTATTCAATTGTTCAAATTAGGGTTTTGCCCAAGATTATGTTAATTTCTGGGTCTTGGGCCAAATCTTGATATCATGGTGTTTCATATGTCATCAAGTGTCCAAGGATGCAAGTTTGACCTTTAGTTGTGATCAGAAGGTTTTTAATTGGTCAACGCCTCAAAAATCAACTCTTTGAGGAAAAAGTCAACCAAAAGTCAACTCTTGACTTTTTTAGGCTAGTATGGTGTTCATCATGTCAAATTTGTCCATGGGGTGAAATTTGATCAAGAAATTCCAAATGGTTCATCAAAAAAACCAAAGATGGTGTAAACTTACTAAAATAAGAATTAGGGTTTTTTAAAGAAGTTTCTATTTTTGGTAAGTTTTGTCAAGCTGATCAGCCAACTTTAGAGCCACTTTTCTCCATGATAAAAAATCCAAATCAAGATTTTTTTAGATACTATGTTGTAGTACTCATTTCCCTATTTACAAGCATATCAAGAACTTTGCAAATGGACTAAAATTGAGAAAGATATGAGGTTTGGAAGAAGATCACCTCAAGTTGACAAATGGCCAGCATGGTAGGCCTCATGGGCGTGCCAGGCCTGGTTCTTTTGTCAAACAGTTGGTGGGTATGCGTGGTCATGTGTTCATGGTTGATTTTCTACATGAAGCAAGTGTCATTTGGAAAAATGGTCAACATCAAAGTTGTTTATCTCGTGGCCCTCTACAAGCTTGATGTTGAGAGTTTTTTATTTCAACGATCGTAGCTTAAGATATGTGGATACAAAGCATGACCAATCCAAGGTGGAAATTTTCCCAGCATATGCAACATGCGCGCGAGCCATGCCTGGCCAGGCCAATGCAGTTGTGACTTCTTAGTTGCAACTCTCATTTCCTCTATGTTCTAAGCTTCAATTCAAGTCACATTCAACATCAAACTTGTTGTATCCAATGCCCTCTATTCAAAGGTTCAAAAATCTCCCAAATTGATTCAAAACTCATTAAGTTGTGTTGCTTCAAAGTCATCACCATGGATGGTTCTCCAAGTGTTCATATCATGTCATGTGTGCCCTCAAAATCCAAAGAAACTTGTTGCATTGTTATCACATACTCTCATCATGTGCATATGCCATCATCATATCTCAAGTCATACGCATAATGCTTACCCCAAATGGCCACACAAAAGCTTATGTTTCATGCATGCATGCTAATCACTTACTTCTTATGTTAAATTTGAAAAGAAAGAGTAAACTTCAAAAACAAGTCCTAGCTGTTGTACTATGATTAATGCTCATCACCATTCATCATGAGGATCTACAACAACTACCATACATCCTCTACACCACATTAACCCGTGCCAATAACCTTCACTCTCCATTTTCTGAACTTCCATTAACCACAGCTCTAACTAACTTCCTAACTCTGGTTAAACTCTAACCATACTCTAACCTCACCTATATAAAGCCCTAACCACCCTGTAACTGATTCAGTTACACACATTCACCAACTCAGAGCAAAAAACTCCATTTTCATAGCCACACCTTGAAGCTTGAAAATCTCTCAGATCTTGAAGGATTTCACTGAAGTTTCTTCACAAATCTCATCACCAATCTTCGTTCTAACTTCTGTTTGCAAGCAAGAGTATCTGGAAGTGCTACATTTCCATATCCAGCTTCATCAACACATCACCATCGATTCAGAGAATGCAAGAGTTAAGAGGATTGTGAGCATTTATTTTGCTTCAGTGTTGATTTGAAGATAAGCAGGAAGTGATTTAGGTATTCTTGATACGTTTGCATCAAATTTCCATTGAGGTCGGTGAATTTTTTTCTCATGCTTTTTTTGTTTGCTTGGATTCATGTGGTAAAATGGTGGAGGTGAACTGTATTGAAGTCCTATGGTGTGTAGGCCATATTTGCTGGTTAGAAAATAGGAAAATATGAAGTTTCCGATTTGAGATCTAAAACTTGTTCTCTTCGATTCTCACTGTGTGTGCATCATATAGAGTTTTCATTAGCATATCTAAGATCTACGTGAAAAACGGAACAAGATGATGTATTCCTGATCATTTTTCTGGAGTTGGCACCAACACTCACGGTGGTTCTCCCATCGGAGAAGATGACCGGAGCTGAGCTCCGGCAACTAAACCCTAGTTCAGGCCATTTTCAGGTGAATTGCCAAGATCTAATCCTGGTCGTGTATGCTTTCTGATCTAATGGTGAAAAGACATGCCAGCGCATTAAAAAACCTCATGCCTATCACGTGCCTCTCTTTTTCTTTTTTTTTTCTTTTTTCTGAATATTATGATGGTGTTGTGTGCGTAACTTCCATGTTCATTACCATGGTCATTCATCCTTGACCACATGATTGGATTACATCTTGATCATACTACATTGACTTGATCATGTGGCTCACGTTGAGTCAAAATCTTTGACTGATACCTATGTTATGGACAATCAGGCCACGCGCACATTAGGCTTTGCTTCCAATGCTTTTCACACCCCCAGTTTTGAGCCCAATAGCATATATGAACTGGCGGATTGCTAGCATTGCACCCCCTGACTTTATTTCTTGTTCTTATTTTCGTTTTTCTAATTGATTCAAAATCATTTTGTTAAAAATAGTAAAAAAAATGCCTAAAAATTCCCAATTAATTCATGAGACCCTATGGACGTGTCAAATAATTTTTGACATTTTTTATTTTCACTTTTGATATATTTTGATTTTTTTTCACTAATTTTCTTTTAAACATGTTCATTTGTTCATACTCTTTGCCATATGTCTTATAAAAGATTTTCTTCAACTTGTATTAAAATGAATTTTTGTACACCACTAGAAACTTAAGTTTGACACATGTTAAGGGACCTTACTTAATTTTTTGGGATTTTTTAGGACATTTTTTATTGTGGTTTTGATGCCATTTTGTGAATGTATGTCATGTGACTACAAGTGCATTGTTTTTGCATAGTTTGAGCATGCTAAAAGACCAATTTTGAGCCTATCTCTTGGCTATGCATAACCACTGACCTCGTGATGATTTCACTTGTTTACCATATTTTTTAGGACTATTAATTCCATTATTTTGTTTGCCTAATGCTACTTCAATTGATGGATTGTTTAGGCCTTTTCCTTAGGAGTTTTTGTGACGTAGAAATGTTACTTATTAATGGATTTTTAAGGCATTATTACCCACTTGTCTTAGCACAATTATAGGTCTTTAATCACATTTATAGGTCCCTATTTGGTAAATGTTGATTGACTTGTAATGTGATTGAATTGTACATGTTGTTTGGCTTTTCAATGCTAAAACTTGTGATCATTTGTGCATTTGCCTAATATGCCATAACATAATGCATCTAATATCTATCTCAATGCATCTTACATGACTTCTAATACTGATCTTAACTTGCATAAATCATAATGATTCACAATTGCCTTACATGTTTCATAAATACAACTTGACTTACATATCTCAATTGAACTTTGTTTGCTTAGTTGTTTAACTCTTTCATGTTCCATCTTCTCCCAATCCTTGCAGGCTTTAAACATGACCTATTAGAGGTCATTAGGTACTGACCTAGCTCACTCAATATGTGTATACACCCTTCACACTTCCCTTTTACTTGTGTCACAAGTAGCTAACTTTTAGGACTCACTTGGACATTGTTTTGTGTTTGCTTTGCTATAGCTTATAAAACTTAAAATGTTGTTAACTTCTATGATGATTGAGAGTTTTTTTATACATTCTTAATATGACATAACTTATGATTTTATACCATACCTTAGCATGTATTCATTTTCACATGTCTTTTGCATAAGCACAAATTGTATGTTGCATTCTAGTTGACTATACTTGTGCACAACTTGCTTAACTTGTGAATGCTTTGATGCATGATTTCCATATTAACCCAATGACATTTGTACCCATCAATACACTTCATTCACTTCTGACCTTGAGGGATACTCATGCTTTAATCCACTTACATAATTCCTAAACATCTATTCTCATCTAGCTTGTAAACAATGTGCATTTGTGTGTTATTTTGATACATAGTTTGACCTAGTTTGATTTCTTTTGACATGTTAATATAAGTAGAAGTTAATTAGAGATACCTACTAACCTAGGCATGTTACTTCACTCTTATAACTCATCTTGCATTGTTTATAGTTGTAAGTTGCATCTAACACAAGTATAGGACTTCTAGTCTTAGTTTAGGAACTTAATGCATAACTTTTCAAGTAATTGGTAGCTAGTGCTTGTGATTTACTTTCTTCTAACCAAGGTTGCTTAAAGCGGATTATGAGGTAAGGTACATGATTACATGATTACTCAACTCGTCTTTCATCTTTTTCTATTTTGCTTTCTCTTATTCTTTCATTAGTGGATTATGTGATATAATGCTTGTTTGAATAACTCTCTCACACCCCTTGGGATTTTAGCTTAACCTTAATTTTTGATTAAGGTAAGGTAAGATGAGCATTAAGTAATGTAATCCCTACTTGTCCATCTAGGTAGAAGTTTCTTCCTTTCTCTTCTTAACTCAACCATAGGGCCATCATTGCATGCTAACATTAGGACTACAATTAGTCTCCCCTTAGATTTTACTTTACAACTTTGAGTCTCTCCTCTCATCTCAAAACAAAATCAAAAACATGTAATAAAGGCAACAAGTATTGTATGCCATGAGCCTTAAGTACAGGGGAAATGAAAGGGGGAGGGTCTCCCTTCGCCTTTCTAGAGTGTTTAGCATTCGTCCTGTTGGGGACGACCATGCGACGCATTCGTTCCTATGTCATAGACTTTAGTGCAATATGAGTTACAAATAATAAATCAAAACACTTCTTTCTAAAAAACAAAAATAAATAACCGTCTTTCTTCGGGATTCTCTTCTCATCTCCCTCACTCATCGTAAAGGAAACGTCATTTCCGTTCTACCGCAAATAGGTAAACGCGTAAGACTCCGTACAACGAGCGGCAACACCTAAACTGCTGGAACGCGAAAGTTGGCGTCTTCCCCTAAAAAACACAAACAAACCGACCTTGTTAGGTCGAACTACGGATGCTCTGACTTCCTCATTCCGGTTAGATTGAGGATACATAGGCACGAGACGCGATGTCTTGGCGAGCAAACTTCCCCCCACAAAATCGTAGTCCATCAAACTACGTCGACTCTGATTCTTCATTCGTCCACGAAGATACGTAGGCATAGGATTGCGACGATCCTTTCGAGTCCTCTTTTGGTTTTCACCTTCCCTTTTCTCCCGTTCATTTCTAGTTAGCAGTCAAGCTTTAGATACCCTACACCCTTTGATCGATAACAGCAAGCGTGGATCCCATCGAGTACGATGGACGCGAGAGGGTGCTAATACCTTCCTCTCGCGTAACCGACTCCCGAACCCAGGCTATGGTTGCGATGACCATTCCTTTCCCTTTGTTGAGGTTTTCTTCGATTGTTTCCTTTCCCTGCGTCGGGATAAATAACGTTCGGTGACGACTCTTCTGTTTCTTTCCGCCGGTTGATTTTTGCAGATGCGACAAGAGGACTCCATCAGAAGCTCACCTTCTAAATAAGCCAGTAACAAGGTAAAACAATTCACCTTCAAGTTCATGACACATAATACCTCTACCAAGTCCAACTTATCCTTGACCAACAGATTCTAGAAGATGTCAGGATGAATGTTCTTGACATTTGACAATGTCCATCTATCCACTTTCCTTAAAACCAGGTTGGAATGTCTCCTCATCAAATACTAGATCACAAACTTCTACAAGGTAGGAAACTCCTATCTTTCAAGCCAACAACTGTCATTCCCAAGAACAAATCAACAATATAGTGACCTGAGAGGTCCACCTATGCTGTAGGAGTCTTGATCTTTATTTACAATAGTAGTCACATTCATGACACATCTCTTGGGTAAAGACCTATGAAACCTTCTCTCCTGACCAGATGTGCCTTCAAATAAAGTCTTGAGAGACTCCCAAGCATTTTAAGTCACCACACAAGTGTTTATAAATCTAAACACATGCTAAATAACTTCATTGGATATGGACTTCACATCTTCACAATGAACAATCGAAACACATTCTTTGGTGACATATTTTCAATAGTTGTTGTCCTTTCAATGATGATACAGTACCAGAAAGAAAACTCCCTAAAGCTCACCCAAAACTGACTAGGGTTCCAACTCTTATGCCAATTGAAATTTTGGCACTCTAACACATGTAAATACTGATGTCCTCACATCATAACATAATGTCAAGACAGATGTTACAATATCTTATGTCTGACAGAACAAATAAACCAGATTGAAAAATAAATTGCAGAAATATAAATGACACGGTCAATTGGTAACCCAGTTCGGTGCAACATCACCTACATCTGGAGGCATCCAAGCCAGGAAGGAAGTTCACTGTGATAGCATTAGTTCAAAGCTAAACTCACCCATTTACAACTTTTGGCCTAATCACTACCTTGTGCAACTTCTACCTAGAAACCCTCTAGATATGAGATCCCCTCTCACTTCCTAATCAGTCACAGTCCCAGTGATAATTCATCAATTCCACAAAAATAGAAGTAGCACACTTCCAAGACAATACTTTATTTTTCTTAAAAGCTTCAACCAAGAACAATACGCTTGCTTACAAGCTTTAGAGTGGACAATTAACAATACAAAATCAGTCTACCACAATGTATCAAAAGATACAAGGGTGACATACAATTAACACACAAGAGACTCTCAAACCTCACCTTATTTTAAACAAGTGAAAGTCGTATCTTCATTAGGTTTAGGTATTCTTTAAATAGCCTTCAGACCTTGTGGGCTTGATCTCTTAAGGCGCAATTCATCATGAATCAGCTTGGAATCATAAGCATAATCTCCTTCACACAAAAAGGAATAAAATACAAAGTTTCCTAAAAAGGCTCAACGATCCTTTTTCAGAAAACCATCACAATCTGTCAAAACAAAAATTCCTAAAATATCCTTCCTTGGAAAACGCATACGTGTGAACCATAAAACACTCAAAAATCACACTCAAAATACCAAAATAGTCATGCCTTAACTATCTGGTATAACATGTCTTGGAACATGTCACAACATCATGCAGAACATGATGTCTGACTGTCATGGCAGAACATTTGGTTTAACATCTTGCTAACAGCATGTTGTTTACCAAAATGCAACCAACTCAAAAGTCATAGAACTTGCATTTGGGATTTTTCTCTCTGGATAAAATTAAATCTTGTTTTGATTCTGCTTAAAACAATTTTGGCTATCTAACTTAAAATTCTTTTTATACTCATTATATTTTTAACACACACGTCACAAAATTGGTTGAAATGGTTGAAAAACTTCTCAAAAACATTCTTCTTGATGGTTCAACTAAAATGGATGCTAGTGACAAAAGAAATAGATGCAAAAAGAAAAGGATATGTTATTAATAATATGAAATTATTGCAAATCCTGAGTTATTCTCTTAAGGAACAAGATGCACTACATAGACTACTCATATCCAAATTCTTCAGGATAAAAAGCATTTGAGGTAGTTCATTTAGTCCTTGTCAGCATTTGAATCAAAGTCAAAATATGGATCCTAACTCTTCTTGAGTTTCTTCATCTTGGCGATTAATGTCCTCCCCACTTTAGAAGCTGTTGAAGATGAACCAGTTGTTGACTTTGACCCTTCATCCTTTTTTAGATTATCTTTGTTGAGTTTCCTTCTTTCAGCATCATTAAAAACCTTGTCAATCTCTTTGGAATAGCTCTCCTTAGAATTCTTGGATGAATTACTCGTGTTTTTTGCTATGAGAAGAGATAAATGGAATTATATGTAACCTTGATGATCTTGGATTAAAGTTTTTATAGAGAGTTTGGAATAAATCAAAATTAGTGCTGGTTATTGTGCACCAATGGACATTGGAGAGAGATATATTATTGGTCTTCAAGCACATCTCCCCAGCTTGTCTGCTTTGTTCCCCTCAAATGCTTAACAGTCAGAACCAATTTTGACCATCTTGAGAATTAAAGAAGTTGTTTCTCAACCATTCTAACCAATTTTCAATCTCCTTCTCAAAATATTTGTTTTACTTTTTTTACAAAAGGGGAAATCAAACATGATTTTAAATTATTTTTATCCAAATCTGAAAAAATCCCAAACATTTTCTTTTTGAACTTGTTTTCTTAAATCTGATTAGTTCTTTGGTTATATGAAATTTTTCTTCAGCATCTTTTTTATTTCCTTTAATTATTTTTGTTAATGACAAAAGGGGGAGTAGATACAGAAGTATTTAAGCTCCTGAAACATGACAGTTATTATCTTGCTTAAATTCTGAAGAATTTTATATGTGATTTATATGTTTAAATTTAATTAACCTGGATAGGACTTAGGGGGAGCTTACAAACCTTACCCTATGGACTATTAGACTCAGGGGGGGCTTACAAACCTCAAAACCTGAAGTCAACTTGTTAATTAAATTATCAACCAATGTTCTTAAATACTTACATTTGTCATCATCAAAAATGGGGAGATTGTTGGAACAAAATCGGTTTGTCCCATGCACCTTAGGTTTTCATGATAACAACGTATTTAAAGAACAATTGGGTATACTAATGTTTTTTCAAGTGTGCAGGTCCATAGATTAAAATTTCATATAGAATCCAAGTATTGGTTCTGACTAGGAATATTCAATGAGAAGCTTAAAGATCAAAATCTGATGGACCAGAAGCTAAATACCAGACTCTGAAGAAGACATCTTATGAAGAGGTCAATGTCTGAAGGTCAGAGTCAAAAGAAGTCAACCTCTGAAGACCAGGCCCTAAAGAAGTCTGCCTCTAATGACAAGAACCTGAGCCAATCAAAGCGCAAGGACCAAGGTGGCAATAATAGGTCATTGTTCATCTCTGAACAAACTTTGTCACGTGAAGACCTAAGCTCTATTTTCTTCATAGGGTACTGGGATACAACTGCTAATTCCTTTTGTAGCAAATGGTTTTCAAACTAGCCTTCGCCTAACTTGACAATTTAGTAAAACATTCCAGCATATGTTTTGAAGCTTCTCAAAGAACACTATTGTGCTGCATATTCAACGACTCTTTTGCTTCTCTATTTAATGAGCTAAATACTTGAAGAAAAAACACCAATTGGCATAAAAAGAGAAATCACCTTTTCAACATAATCAGCACAAGTAGAACTTAGGATTTCTTATCTTTGTATATCATAGAAATCCTTAAGTCTGAAAAGAGTCTATTTTAAGTTGTACTCTTTCTACACCTCTGATTGTATATTAAGTGTACTTTCCCAATAATCATTTATCTGCTAGATAGACTGTTAGAAGTCTCTTACTAAGTGTTTGAGCATTGAAAGTCTCTTGCTTGTGTGCTTGAGAAAATAAGTCTCTCACTTTAGTGTTTGAGCAAAGGAAGTCTCTTTCTTGTGTGCCTGAGCAAAAAAGTCACTTACGTTAGTGTTTGAGCAGAGGAAGTCTCTTACTTGTATGTCTGAGTAAAGGAAGTCCCTTGCTTGTGTGCTTGAGCAAATTGTAATCTTGAGTGATTATAGTGAAAGTCTCTTGTATATATAAAGGGATTGGATTACTCTCAATTTGTGAGAGGAACCAGGATAACTTTGTGTGTTATTCTTCTTTCTTACCTTTTATATCCACTACCTACCTCTGATTGAATCAGATATACTACCTTGTGTTTAGAATCTGAATTAAGAGTTTAAAAAGAAAGAAAAGTCAATGGAACTCAACCCCCTTCTTGTGTTTTTCTCATCTTCATATTAAAAGCCCATCATACTCTGACAAAAAAAATAGAAGAAGGTGAAAGGTGAATAAACTACAAGGAGGATTCTAAAGTAATTTCTTCTAAAAATATTCAATTTTAAGAGTGTGAAGTCTGAAATGAATGTAAAAGAAAAATCTAATTACGCAATCCCCGCCCCGGATTGACCAACGTTACCCTTGAATTTTTCAGCTACTAGAAGGTCAACAAGAAATGTTAATGAAAATAAATTTATTATGTGGTACCATTAATGAAGTGCCTTTAAGAGCATTAATGTTAAGGCGTCGACAGACCAACAACGGAGGATCAACCTAGTCGTCGACACATGGAGATATGGTTTGGAGGATTCTCGGGCTCGGGTCTCTGGGAAACATGTCTAGAATCTCGAAAAGGGCTGACGATATAAGCCTTTATTCCATCAAGAGGACTAGTCGGCTGAGCCATGTGAGATAAAAGACAGTAAATTTGCAAGTCTTTAGTCCTTTATAGGCAACGTCGACAACACGTTGAAGCAGTTACCATCAAGGGTTCGTGAAGAGATGGGAAGCAGTTACAGCTCAACGTGGATTTTAAATAGAGAGTGTCTTGGATGACACGTAAGTACACTAGTGGGAACTTGAAGATTGAACGTGGAGCAAATGCAGTAGTTCCTTAGCGGTCATAGCCGTTGTCGACGGTTAGTTTGTAAATAGAATAAATAGTCGGCTTATACATGGGATTAAAGGTCGCAAAATTTTATACATACTTTCCATACCATTGGAGTACCAGAGTCAAAGAGCGAAACAGTTGAGCGAGAAACATGTATGCGTTTGCGTCCAGTCTTTTTCATTAATTTTTTTGCTTCCTTAAACACAACATGTACTTTTACCTTTGCTTTGTTTAATGTCTTTTATTGCATTTTACCTTATCATTTATCACAACCTGACTTCATTTAAAGTCTTTTTCAACGTCGTTATCGTTCATGCGACGACTTCATTCAATTCACTCGTAGGTGTGTTCACACAATTTATTTGCCAAAATTGCTTTGGAGATTTTTTGAGTTAATCTCAATAAGTTTCAAACCCAGGAATGTTAACCAAAAGCACCAGTAAACAGGGACTACTATTCCAGACTAGACCGACGTCAAATCCACAAAAGCCTAACAAGGAAGACGACCCACAAAGAGTGATAGTCGCTAATGCCTCACAAGATGAGACTCACCGTTGGATCTAGGGAAATCATATTCTAAGAACATATGTCCTTTGAGACAATTTTCTCCAAGAGAATGCTCTAGGGACGTAAACCCTGAAAGCCTGATATAAAAGTCTAATGAATGCCTCATATTAAAGTACACAATATTTTAACTGTAAATACCTCTCATTTACGATTGTTAATGACTTGGACGTTAAAGTGTTTGCAAATAATCCTTACCACTAGGCAAAAGTTAATGACGTCAAGACCTTCAAAATAAAATTCATCATTAGAACCTAATTCACACCCTTATTAATAAATCGGGAAGAACCATCTTGAATTAGATCTTAAACACATTTTTCAAAACTTTTCTAACGGGAGAAGAGCTCAATACACATGTGTGTGTTAGACAGTTAGACATTTTAACCAATGTTATATATATATATATATATATATATATATATATATATATATATTCCTCCTAAATATCTGATATTTCTCTCATATTTCATTTTTAATTCTTCAAAAAATTTCTTTAAAAGAATGTTCCTCTTAAAAATTTTCATTCATATTTTTGGTCCCTCAAGTTAAAATCGTCGGTAAAATTGTCGCTAATTCAGTCGCTAAGTAGTAAATTATCACTAAAACTGTCGATAATTTTATCAATAAGTTGTAAAAACCGTCGTTAAGTTGCAAGATGGATCAAAAATATAAATAAAATTTTTTAAGAGGACTATTCTTTAAAAAATGTTTTTTGAGAGACTAAAAATAAAACATAAAATATTTAAAAGTAACACAAACAATATATATATATATATATATATATATATATATATATATATATATATATATATATATATATATAAAGGAAAATACATCATTTTAGAATAAAATATTGCCCCCATATGCATCACATTGATGAAAGAATATTGTTAGGGGAGTTTAGAAAAATACATCACATAGAGAGACATCACATCACATCTCTATTGAAAATCTTGAAATATTAACTATATGAGTCATTTATTTTATAAATTTAACATTGTATCCATTTATTATTTATGTGGGATTTAAGCGCTCATTTTTGAACTTAACAATCTTTCAATTTGAATCTTTAGACACCCTTCTTCCTAAATCCTTCAATCATGTCTTGATCAATATTTTTTATTTTTCTTCTTTTCTCTTTTTTTTCTAAAATTTCTTTTTTTTGTCAAATAATTTGGTGATTGAAATTTAATTTTTAAAGATAAATAAGTAAAATATCGTGGTATCACATTCATACTCAACATTTAATATTGAGGTGGCCAATATCTATCTCAAAGTTGAAGCACTATGGATAACCTTTTCCTTACCTTAAAGTTGAAAGAAGGGAATAACTAAGTCTCGTAGGAATCATGATGGATTGACCCCATTTTCCTTTTATGAAATACTCATAGACCGAATATATGCAATAGATACTAACCTCCCTCACCTCAACATCTCCCAAAAATAAACGTGTCGCCACAAATCTTTAGAAAAGTGATAAGAATACAGATTTTCATACATAGTGTGCTTCAACTTCAACACATCAAAACAATCTTTCTCTATAGAAATACACGTCCTAGGACCATTTCCAATATAGTGCTTTCTATTCACACATTGCTTTCTCCAACACCACAATTAAAGTGAAAAATAAACATATATTTCAATTGTAATAGTTTTGCTAATGCAGTTTAGTGAATTTGATGCACCTTTGTTAGGGTGTGCTCCATAGTTGAGATCAACAAACACTAAAAGCATAATGTTGAAATTGAATGATATCCCTTAATCACTTCGCCCATGAGATTAAGTGAAGTGACCCTGGAATTAAGGAAGATTGTCTAACTTCATTGAAGTTGTTTTTTTCAATATTATTTTCTTTAGATATTAAAAAATAGAATAATACAATACTGATTTATTTTTTTCTTAATACATATTAATCTCGAACTTCATTTGGTTCATTAAAAAAAACAAAGACGTGGTTTAGAGCAATAGTATTAGAACAATATTTGTTTATGTCCTTAAAAGGTTTTGATGATAATAAAGTATTGAAATAACAATAGGGTTTCTTAACATGTATTCAAGTGCCAGGATCATAAACTAAAGAAATCATCATTAATCATGTTGAAAGCATTAAGTGAAGAAGCCATACTCAGATTCTGACTGATCAGTTCTGAATAGAGTCAACTAGGGCTTGGTTTTGCAAGACTCATGGATGACGATATGACCTCTTAAGTTTGTACTACCTTTTGGTAGATACCTAGTTACTCGAAAGGTTCTATGGACAATGCTATTTTCAATGGACAAATCTTCTGACCAGATGCAAGTCTCCTACGCCTCTCTTGGCATACTTCTTCACTAAGGTTGTTGTTGTTCAAACCTCCAACGACTCTTTTTCTATATCTATAAAAGGAAGTTGAAGACTCAAAGGAAGGTTACAACATCACAATGCATAGAAAGATCTTAGCATAACTATGACTGATTTTTGTAACTGTTATAACATAAGATCTTAAGATTTTTTTATCTTAAATTTATCTTAAAAATCTTAGAAAGGTTGTAAACCTTTGTGATTGTTGCACAACTATTATACTTCTGATTGTGTATCAAAGTATAATAGTTATCTTGTATACTAAACTGTTTGTTTAAAGTATAAGAAGTCTCTCGCATGCGTGCTTGAGCAAGGAAGTCTTGAACATAGGGTTTAAGAAGGAAGTATCATTCAGGTTTGATTGAGAAATGGAGTATTGAACCATAGGGTTTAAGCAGGAAGTCTTAAACCAAAGGGTTTAAGTAGAAAGTCTTAAGCAGTGGCTTAAGCAAGGAAGTCTCATTCAGAGTTGATTGAGCAGGAAGTCTTGAGCAGTGGCTTAAGCATTTGTAATTTGATTGGTTATAGTGAAAATCTCTTGTTAAGACAATGGGATTGGACTACTCTAAGTTTATAAAAGGAGCTAGGATAACTTTTGTGTGTTGATTGCATTTACTTATGAACTTTAATTTCTGCTGTTATACATTTTGTTAACAGACTTGGAACTTAGTTCAGACTCTGAACTTCTGAGTTCAGAAGCGAAACATTTTTTAAAACACACAATTCACTCCCTTTTTGTGTATTTTTCTCACCTTCAGTTGGCATCAAAGCAGATTTCATGCGTTAACACTTAACCGTGGTATAATGAATCGATCCTGAGAAATATACTTATAATATCATGTCTAGTTCTTCCGTTTCCTATGACTATAGTGTTGTTGAGAAAAGTAATTATTCTGCTAAACTACCATCATTCAATGGTGGTTCCACTCAGTTTGAGTGGTGGAAAAGCAAAATGTATACTTACATCATTGGCATTGATGATGAGTTATGGGACATACTTGAGGAGGGCATTAACCCGACCATTGATGGTTCTTTCACCATCCCAAAAGAAAATTTACAAAAAACATCATAGAGTAAGGGGCATTCTGATTAAGGCTCTACCTCACTCTGAATATATTAAAATAAATTATAAGTCTACAACTAAGACTATCTTTGAATCGTTGACTTCCACTTATGAATGGAATTAACAAGTGAAAGAAGCAAAAGCTAATCTACTTGTTCAACACTATGAGTTGTTCAGGATGAAGGATGATGAGGACATTGAAACCATGTTTTCTAGGTTTCAAACTCTTGTATCAGGCCTTCAGATCCTGAGCAAAAGCTACACTATTGTTGACCATGTAAAGAAGATTTTGAGGAGTCTTCTTGCTAAGTACAGACCCAAGGTCACAACTATTCAGGAGGCTAAAGACCTTAATACTATGAGTCTTGAAAGTCTTATTAGAAACCTTCAGAGCCATGAAATGGAACTGAATGGGGATAAACTAGTGGTGAAATAAAAAAACTCTAACATTAAAGTCAGTTGTTGGAAAATCTGGTGGTGACTGTCAGATTCTCCAAGGTCAGGAAATCTAAAGAAGCATCAGATGAATACGATTATGATAGTGACACTGATGAGGAAGAGATGGCCTTTATCATCAGAAGATTTAAGCAACTGGAAAGAAGAAACAAAAACTTCTCTATTAAAAGCAACAGCTTCAGAGGATCTAGCTCCAAGGATAATACAAATGATCAGAAGATCTGCTTCAACTGTAAGAAGTCTGGTCACTTCAGGCTTGATTGTCCTGATAGAAAAAAGAAAGGTTGAAGAGAGGAAGCTTTTAGAAGGAAAGTTTCAGAAACAAACTCAAGAAGAGTCTCATGGAAACATGGGATGAACTTGATAATGAAGGCGTTTCAGAGAAAGACGGGGGAGAGGTGAATCTAGCTCTTATGGCCATCACACCTTTAGATACAGAAGATGAATCAACCACTAATTCAGACTCAGATAGAGAAGATGAGGTATTCTCTAACCTATCTCATTTTGATTTAATTTCGTTTGTTCAAGAACTCATATGTATTTGTCAAGATAAAGCAAGACATATGAAAACCTTGAAAAAGGAATGTGACCTTCTAAAGGAAGAACTTAAAATCTCTAAACAAAGTTGAATCCTTGAAAAAAGACCGCATTACTCTAGTTAATAAAATTTCTAATAAAACCTTGAGTAAGCAGGAAGTTGCTCTTCAAGAATGTACTATGATAGGTCTTGATAGAACAAAGCTTGCATCCATGATATATGGGGTAAGCAAGAGCAAAGAAAAAGGTCTGAGCAACAATGAGAAATATGAAATCTCTAAAGCTCAACTCTTGAAGAACTTAAATGCTTCTTCTTCAAGCAGTGCTCAGACAATGGTGAAAACATGTTCTATGTATGATTTTGATAAAGGTGAAAGTTGAAACAAATCAGAATCCAAGATTATTAAATCAAAGGTTCTCTACACACTAATACCTAGGATTCAATAATCAAAGGTTCTGAAGAAGTGTCAACCTAGAAATCCAAAGTCAAGGGTTCCGAAGAGAGTAAAACCCAATATCTATGGACCAAAGATGCATAAGAGTTCCGATGTCAAAACTCCACCAAGGCATAACTTTTATAAAAGAAAAGTCTGGAATGAGTATAGGCCATACTATTAGAGAAAGGCTCAAAATAGAAGAAAACCTGTCAAAACTAACCATTAAGGACCTATAAGAGTATGAGTACCTAAATCCTAAATTTTTTATGCTACACATATGCCTAAGGGGAGAAGCAAAACATCAAGCATGGTACCTGGGCAGTAGCTGCTCATGTCACATGACGAGAGAAAAGCATATGTTCCAAACCCTAACTCTAAAGGAGGAAGACAATGTGGGATTTAGAGGAGGTCAAAAAGGAAAGATTATTGGTACAAGAACTATTGGTAACTCCTTAATCTCTGTAAATAATGTGTGGTTAGTTAGTGGACTTATGCATAATTTGCTGAGCATAACCCAATTTTGCGACAGTGGTTATGAAGTTATGTATGATGAGAACTTCTATTATGTAATGAATAAGTCTGATAAAACCATCATGTTTAAAGGAAAGAGAAATGGAAATGTTTACAAAATCAAACTCTCTGATTTGACGGACCAAAAATTTGTTTGCCTTATGTCAGTGAGTAATTAAAAATGGGTTAGACACAAAAGGTTAGGTCATGCTAACTGGAGGTTGATCTCTAAGCTTAGCAAACTAAAACTTGTTAAGGGGCCGTCAGATCTTGATTATCACTCAGATGCTATCTGTGGAACATGTCAAGTTGGAAAGATGTCAAAACCTCTTTTAAATCCAAAAACATTGTCTCAACCTTAATAACTTTGGAACTACTTCACATTGACTTATTTGGTCCTGTTGGGACTACTTCAATCAATGGGAAGAAGTATGGTTTAGTCATTGTTGATATTTAAGATTAAGGTGGACCGACGAGGCAATATCATCTAATATGGTTGCAAAGGGTCATCCTAGAATGCAGTTGTAAACACTCCTAGAAGGAACAACAAGAAATTGTGAATTTACTGGCCATAGATCCTTTTATTTTCCAACAAAACCATAAAATCCACGTATTCTTAGGGGCAAGTAGTGGTTATGTTGAATGTATGAAGGCCAAATCCTTCATATGGTAGCAAATTGCTTCGGTCCAGTCCTATTTTCTAGAACAATTTCGAGTACATAATGTCACAAGAGTTGTTGTCGTCGATGAGGATCGAAGACACGTCAAATTTCCCAATTGTAGTAATGGTCACGAGGGGGAGAATTTTGTTGGGAATGCCTCTGACCTTCTGTGAGTCCCAGAATCCCAACATAGGTCGATTGAGTACTTTTGCTGACGAATGTCTTTCCTTTCTATAGATAGTCATCATATTTGTGATCTTCCTCTTCATGGTGCTTTTGGACTGGAGGTTTCACGTAGGCACTCTTATGGTTATTGCAGCGATGTAAGGGTGTTTGGATTTACTCGCCTCCTTACTTTCTCCACTTGTTCCGATCGTCGCAGTCTTCGAGGGAAATTTACCCTTAGGTGACTCATCTCAATCTCGTTTTCCTCCCTTCACATACTTAGCTAGTCGGACCCTCTTGATCAGCTCTTCGATGGATTCTTTCAATTGGACGCCATCATCAGTATTGTAGTCGTGGCTCCTGTGTAAGTGACAATATTTTTATTTTTCCGTTCTAGATGTTTCTCTAACAGGGTAAGGGGTCAAATTATTGCTTTTCAAAATTCAGCGCAATCTCGATCAATTTTCTCACGGGAGACATTCGGGGGAGTGTATCTGTTGTACTTTCTTAACATCCCCGATCAGATTCATCCCGGCGCTGGTGAGACTCCTTCCTGGCCGGGCGACTGGAATGAGATTCGATGGAACCAGGGTTATCAAAGCATGTGGTCATATTTTCTTCAAGGATCGTGAAAGGTTCAACCATGATTAACATTTCCTAGACATATTTTACCTTCCTCTTCCCTAACTTCTGCTTGAAAGGGTGGTTTCTCATAAGTCTGTTTTCAAAGATCCAGTAATGAAGACCTTCTTCTGTCTCTTCCTCCTTTATAAAAACTTGCGTGAATTAGTTTATATATGATCACAAACGTTCTTTGTATCCCTGCATGATCCCGCTCAAGAAAGCTTCAGTTACATGTCGTCGCTTCTAGACTGTGAATTACGCTAAAAAACTCTCACGGAACTCTGCCCAAGAATCGATACTTCTGTCGGGAAGGCTATTGAACCATTATCGGCCCGACCCGACCAGCGTTAGCGAAAACAACTTGCACTTGGATGCATCATCGAAGGTGAAGTAACTTAGTTGGTTATTCACGAGTTGGACATGCTCCTCAGGAACTCCTTTTTCGTCATAATCGCCTAGCTTGGGCAGTTTCTCCATATATTTTGGGATCTTACTGTCTAGGATTCTTGCTAATAGCGAGTGCTTTGGTTACACCTTCTCCGAGTAAGTTTTTGCATGAGCTAGGGAAGGAACACGACTGCCCTGGTCTCCCCTAGAGCTATAAAGAAGAGTCTGATGCTTACTTTTATGTTGATCCTTGAAACGATGAGCCTCGTCTTTCTTTGTCCAGATTGGTTTTGGACCGACAACATGAGTTTTTTCTGAGGTAACTTCGTGATTATATTTTTGCAGGAGGGAGCGTTGTGAAGGTTTTCCTCTAGGCACTGAAGCCTTACTTAAAGAGTGAGTGAATTTTGTTGTCGAATGATGTTAAACATGTTGTTCAACATCTCGTTAGCATCTTGCGGATCTATGTTCGCTTGTAGAGTGTGGAAGCCAAGTAACGCTTCAGGTTGCATAACTAGAAATGGAATAGGAGTCTCTATTAGAGTAACTTGAATATATATGGCCAATTGCAAAGCTCAAACCAGATCTGGTGCACCGGAACAAGTGTTTTAGGACCTACGAAGTTTTGAGACGGAGGAAAAGGTGGTGGATTGCTTGCTTCTAGAATAGTGATGGCAGCTTCGTGTGTCGCGACAGATCTAGTAGCCTTAGATCATGTCATCATCGAAAATTATAAGAACTATGGATCTAGAAATCTGATGAAAGACAATTGAAACTATGCATAGATGAATCAAGATGTGTTGGATCCTTAAGCTTGACCAGAATTGCTTTCGCTTCGTTGATATGAGAAGGATATGAACTGCGAAGCTTTTGAGAGAATGTGAATTCTTTGAAATTGTTGGAATCAGAAATCGATTCCCACAAACGATGTCACAGTTATGTTCAGGAACTAGAAATGAATGCAGTTGAAAAACTAATCATCTTGAATGGTGGTGACGGCAGATGGTGGCTTCCAGGTGTGATGAAGTAAAGAGACGTGCAAAGTTAGCACTTCAGCGCTTAAGTCAGTATATGAGAAAAAAGAGTGAAATAAATATTGAATTTGAGACTTGTTACATCAATTAAGTACCTTCCTTATATGGTATAAAGAAAGAAATAACATATTAGCTATTTCTTAGCCGTGATTTGCGAAAATTCGTTGCATGCATTTATAGTTGAGATCTTTTGTAATTATTAGGATGATAATCTTCGTGTATTGGAAAAATTCTAGAAGAGATACCCTCATAATGGTTGTCCGGAGTCAATGTGATCGACCCATCTTAAACACAAGATATGAGATTTTCAAGAAGAAAAATATTTCCATCTCTGAGTAGAGGTAGAGGCCCTATCAATATCTGTTTCCTTAAATTTGACTTATCCATCTATAGGAAAAAAAACAGAGGAATAATAAATTACCTAGTCTTCGTAGGTATTTTGTTGGATTGACCGCATTTTCCTTTTAAGAAATACTCATAGAACGAATATATGCAATAGATACTATCCTACCTCATCCCTACATCTCCCAAAAATAAACGTGTCGCCGCAAATCTTTAGAAAAGTGATAAGAATACAGATTTCCATACATAGTGTGCTTCAACTTCAACACATCAAAACAAACTTTCTCTATAGAAAAACACGTCCTAGGACCATTCCCAATATAGTGGTTTCTATTCGCACATTGCTTTCTCCAACACCACAATTAAAGTGAAAAAACAAACATATATATTTTAATTGTTATAATTTACCTAATGCAATTTAGTGAATTTGATGAACCTTTGTTAGTGTGTACTCCATAGTTGAGATCAACAAACACCTTTGTTAGCGTGTGCTCCATAGTTGAGATCAACACATGATTTATTTTATTAATAAGTTACACCATCACCCATGTCAATGTATGTCTCATTCTAGACACCAACTACTCCATCCGTTTCTTCATAAGTGTTACTTTAAAAAAAAAAAAAATTATTACTTATAAAGTTCAAGGTAATATTAAATGTATTTTTGTTAAAATTATCCTAGATAATTATCGTAGAGAGAAAAAAAAAAGTAAAATGAATGTAATAAATAAGGAAAATGCTAACATACATCCAAAATTAGTGGACCCCACATAAAAATACACTACATCTATTTTTTTCTTCATCTTTCTAATGTGGGTCTCACCTAAAATTGAGAGCCCCACACAAAAATACACTAAGATGTATGTTACTAATGCACACCTATATGAATGTGTATTAACATAACCCAATAAATAATAAAGTGTATTATAAATAAAAGAATAATTATTTTATGAAAAAGAATAATATTGATTAATTTTCTTAATATACAGAAAAAATTAAAAAGTCACACTAAAACAAATAGAGGGAGTATATATTTACATGGCCTCCTTTTGGGTGTGCAGATTAACCTATAATACAATCTCTAAATTGTGATTAGTTAAAATTTCATAAATTATTTTTCACATTAAATCATAGTTAAATAAATTTATATTTATTTTGTTAAATTAAATTCTAACTATCATATACAAGATCTAAAAAATTTAAGACGGTTATACTATATATACTTTATAAATTTAAAGTTAAGAGTCATTGTCAACTATGAATTTTGACTAAATCATCTTATTCATAAAAGGTTTTCTTCCATCAATCCTCTATCATTATCATTGCAAGATACTATATCTATGATAATTCTAAAATCTTCTTAGAATATTAAATATTTCAAGTTTGTCATATAAGTGGTATAATGTTACTTCCTCCGTTTCATAATGAGTGTTTTATTTTGTTTTTTCAACTAATAATTAATTATGTTGATTTCAATGATAAAATAAGTGTTATTTACTAAAATAATTTAATTAATAATAAGTAATAGAATAGTTATATAAATTAAAAGATAATAAATAAGAATAAATTAATAGAAAGAAATAATAAATGTTCGGTTGGCTTTCGAAAGTGACAAATAATTTAAAACAAATAAAAATAGAAAAATAACACTATTCAATTTGAATATGCAAAAGATATTAAATTTATACACATAATTTTATGTGTGAAATAGTATTCAGCGATCTATTGTTTATTTATTATAGTATTTTTTTTTTATAAGCAAAGATATTCATTAAAAGGGATACAAATGGATATCTCAACCCCTATACAAATGACCAAAACCACCCACAACCATATTCTCTACATAAAATCACAAGGATTTTTCACCCATTCATAATAATTACAAGTGTAAAAATTGTTAAAACTCTTCCCAATCCACAACCAAGAAAGCATGATGATAGAATGAAATACCTCAGCCTCATCCCAGATTTTGTTCTTGAACAAAATACCATTCCTAATGTTCCACAATACCCAAAGAATAGTAAGCCACAAACCAACAGCCCTCTCAATACTAACCTTTCTAAGCTTTAATTCATTGATCCAAGATTGAAGATGATCCAACGTATTAACAACCGAATCCACCTCGATGCCTAACCACACCTCCACCTTCTTCCATACTAAACAACAAAAGCTGCACAGAAAGAATAAATGGACAGCAGACTCCAACTCCAAACAACCGAAAGGGCACAGTCTATCATCAGAATTTCGAATGATACCGCGAAAAAATAAATTGTCATGAGTGGGGAGACTATTAGTAAAACTCTTCAGCCACATAAGATTACTTTCAACGGGACATTAGCTAACCACAACAACTTGAAACCCGCTTGAATGATCGGATCCGCCGCATCCACACCACTGTTATCCATTAATTTCTGATATCCCAACTTAACCGAATAAACCAGATCATTGTCCAAGGGCCAAATAATCTTATACGGAACCGAAAGATCCATCACAGCATCTGCCAATTAATCGTGCAACTCCTCCGCCTATTGCATCAAAGAGGAATTTTGATGATCCAAACTAACATCAACAGTCCAAACCCACGAACCATCCTGCCATCTGCCGAAATCAATGATTCTGCACTGCTTAAATTCTTCCGCCTGCCATAACTCAGGATATGCCTCTCTTAAACTCGTCTGACCCAACCAGATGGAATCCCAGAAGAACACATTGACCCCATCTCCAATTCTATACCTGCATAAATCAGCGAACGTAGTAGAACAGAACAGTTGAGAGATTTTGAACAGGTCTTTCCACCAAAGGGATGGAGAGACCTTGTAATTTGGAATCGTACCCACGGTTAAAGCATGAACAAAGTTATTATATCTTCCCTTGAGAATATTGATCCATAAACCCCCTTTAAAACTGAGGAATTTCCATATCCATTTGGCAATCAATGCAGCATTAAAGAATTTAATGTCTTTAATTCCAAGACCTCCGTCTTCAATAGGCCTGCATATTGCCTTCCAACTTATCCAAGAGATACCTGAATTACGAGAGGATCCGTGCTAAAAAAATCTTCTTTGAATTGTCGTAAGAATCCGACACACTTTGGATGGAATTTTATAAAAGGACAAGAAATGTATAGGGAGATTAGAGAATACCGACTTAATGAGCGTTAATCTACCTCCAAAGGACATGAGTCTTCCCTTCCAAGACGCCAATCTTGAGTGAAATTTCTCAATCACCGGCTTCCAAAACGAAACCAGTTTGAGATTTCCTCTCACATGAATTCCAATGAACCGAAAGGGTAATACATCAATCTTGCACGCCAAAAAATTCTCAGCCGCCTTTAAAAACGAGTCTTCTAATCCAAATCCAAAGAAAGAGCTCTTACTAAAATTAATTTCTAAACCGGAGACGAGTTGAAATCCTTTAAGAATCGTTTTAATTTCCCCCAAATTACTCCAAGATCCTTCACCAATGATGACCGTGTCATCCGCATATTATAACAGACTAAAGGAAACTTGTTAACCTAACTTGAAATCCTTAAAAACCCCATCCTCCACAACTCTTTTCATAAGAATCGCCAAACCCTCCGTCGCAATAACAAAAAGGAACAGAGCTAAAGGGTCCCCTTGTCTAAGGCCTCTAGACATCTAAAAATCTCTTGTGGGACTGCCATTTACGAGTACCGAAAAAAACTTTTCATAACTGCCCCCTCCATCCAGCTCAACCAACTCTCTCCAAATGCCATGCCTCTCAAGATACTACCAAGATAACTCCACTCCACACAATCATATGCTTTAGCAAAGTCGACTTTCAAGAGCAATTCGTTACATTTACTTCTCTTAGCATAATCTACAATTTCATTTAGCACTAAAACACCGTCTAATAAATGCCTTCCTTCTATAAATGTTGTTTGGGATTTTGAAATAATCTTACCGATAACCCCTTTGAGTCTATTTGCTAAAAGTTTAGCCAGAACTTTATAAATACTTCTGATCAAACAAATCGGCATGTACTCATCAAGATTCGAAGGAGCCTCTACTTTAGGAATCAAAACAAAGAACGAGGAAGAAATTACCTTTGGGAGGGAGCCATCCTCATAGAATTCTTTTATACAGTTTGAGAAATCATCACCAACAATATGCCAACAGTGTTTGAAAAATTGGATAGTAAAACCATCCGGGCCCGGGCTCCGATCACCCGCACACATGAAAACCGTATCCTTAATTTCCTCTTTCTCAAATCTGAGCTCTAAAAACATACTATCAACTGGCTGCAATTTTTTGAAATCTCCACAACCTATAGCAGGAAAAGGGCGTTGTTCTGCTGAGAAATATTTTTCAAAATGAGACGCCACCCTCTCCTTAATACCAGCCACATCCTCCACCACAATATCACCATCATTAACAGAGGAAATGGTGTTGAGATTGATCCTATGTTTAACAGAAGTGTGATAGAACTTGGTATTTTGATCACCTTCAATGATCCACTTGGAACGAACCTTTTGCTTCATAAAACTCTTTTTAATCCTTAGATGCTTCCACATTAATCTTATGTTAACACTTATATGTTAACACTTATTTTAAAGCAAAAATGTTTAATCTTATGTTAACACTTATATTTCAATTGTGCTACATTATTCCATAATCCCACGATGATACAAAAGAAATTTATTTTAAACAAAATACTCCAACAAAACAATCATTATGTATATTTTCTAAATTTCAAATTTAGAATCTGACGTATCAATCTAAACATTAAATTAAAATTTTGTTTATTTTAAATCATAAAAAATATTAAAAATAAATATTTTTAATCTCAAAAAAATATTAATGAATAAATTAAATTTGTCAAAATAAATTTTTAACATATTTAAAATGTAATAAAAACAAATAAACTAATTTAGAGCGTTATATCTCACACGTACATTAAAATTGAGACCAAAATTAAATCATTCAAAATCTTAAATAAATATATAGACCAGCTCCTTAAACTTAAATGAATCCCAAAGAGACTTTGTACAAGAAATAGAAATACATAAACATAAACTTCATATTATTAAAAGAGATTAATTGAAATACATTGACAGTGTAAAACTACTTTACACTGTCATCCAATTAGAATTAGTTATTTTGACACATATTTATGGATTAAAAATAAAAAAATTAAATTATAAATAAATCATTTTAATAACAACCTCTTCCATATTTCTCTCTTCTCATGTGTCAAAATAACTAATTCTAATTAGATAACAGTGTAAAGTAGTTTTACACTGACAGTGTATTACAATTAATCTCTTATTAAAATGGTTTAATGGTAATGCAATGACGTTTTACACTGTCATCTAATAAAAATATATTATTTTGCCATATCATACAAGTATTTTAAAATTTATAGTATGACTTGACGAGATATCTCGTTGTCATTGGTTGACAGTGTATAATTAATTTACACTGCATCACTCTTTTTCTCTTTTTCTCTTATTAAAAAAAAAATTCTCGTATTTAAATATGTTAGTCGATAGTATAAATGCCCCATGGCACTCAGAGCCAGATAGCTTTCTATAGTTCATAACGCTTCCTCATTCTCTGAACCTTCAAGCACTATAAATCCCAACTCTCTCCTTCAATCTCTCTCTCTCACACACACGTGTGTGCTCTAACTCTTCTTGTATTCCTTTTCGCGTGATAGTAATAAAGAACAAGAAACAAAGTACAACGATGGTTGTTCTTTCTTCCCAACAAGCCACATTAAACGACTTATTTCCCATAAACACATGCAAACCAACAACACCAACTGTATTCAAAGGTGTTCCAGAGGTTGACCTTTCCCACCCTGATGCTAAAACACTAATAGTCAACGCATGTATAGAGTTCGGATTCTTTAAGGTTGTCAACCACCATGTTCCGTTACAATTGATGACAAATTTAGAAAATGAAACACTCAAATTTTTCAAACAAAGTCAGTTAGAGAAAGAGAAAGCAGGTCCTCCAGATCCTTTTGGATATGGAAGCAAAAGTATTGGCACAAATGGTGATATTGGTTGGGTTGAATACCTTCTTCTCAATACTAACCCTGATGTCATCTCTCCCAAATCTCTTCACCTTTTACACCAAAACCCAAACAAGTTCAGGTAAACATATAGTCTCTGGTTTTTATTGAATAATTAATGTATCGGACTTATATATAACTGAGACATATATGTTGTTTAATTGTAAAAGTCTCACATCAGACAAAATATAAAACTTGTCTTCATACCACCCACTATTTATATTCATGTTCGCCTATTTATAAGTTGCATATGTAATTCAATTATGTTTTTGTATATAGTGTCGCGAATCGCGATACTTTTTAAAATATAGAAAAACAGAGCATATTATAGATGAAATTGTGATAAAATTATTTTGATATTGAAGGTGTGCTGTGGAAGAATACATATTGGCAGTGAAGGGTGTGTGTTGTGAAGTGTTGGAATTAATGGCGGATGGATTGGGGATTGAAGAGAGGAATGTGTTTAGCAGTTTGGTTAGAGATGAGAGAAGTGATTCTTGTTTGAGAGTAAATCACTACACGGCATGTGGAGAAGTTGACGCTTTGAGTGGAGGAAATTTGATTGGGTTTGGGGAACATACAGACCCACAGATCATATCTGTTCTAAGGTCTAACAACACATCAGGTTTGCAAATGTGCTTGAGAGATGGAGTTTCTTGGGTTTCAATCCCACCTGATCATACTTCTTTTTTCATCACAGTAGGTGATTCATTACAGGTTTGTATTATTATCGGTTACATTAGTTATTCAATCGACCAAAAGAATCAATTTAAAAAAGAAATTCATATATTTTTTAGTAAATATTTATCAAAATGTACAAAGTACAAATTCTGACATGAATACTAAGACACTACTCAAAATCCGATTGTATCAAACACATAGGACACCATCTGATCATCATGACAATGTCTAGTTTAAAATTTGACACCGTTAAATTATAATTGGGTATAATTTTATAAAATATTTGACATAGTTAAAATTAACAAAATAGAATTCATATTTACTTTTCCTTTAAACCCTATGTTTTTAAAAAACATTTAAAAGTGTAATATTTGCTATTATTGGATGAATAGAATTATTGTTTGTATCTTGAAAAAGTGAATATTGTTTCTCTCAATCTGCCAGCAATTAATTTTGTTGTTTTTCTTCCCTTATCTGGCTATCTCAACATTCTGTGGTAAAGAGAAAGACGTGTCGATATTTCTCTATGGCAATATTCTCCTAAAAACATTTGTTACTTAGTAGTACTATTTTTTGATTTTGGTGTTTCTACGTGTTATTCAAATCTCAGGTGATGACAAATGGAGGATTAAAGAGTGTAAAGCATAGGGTATTGACTGACACAAACATGTCAAGATTGTCAATGATTTACTTTGGAGGACCACCCTTGAATGAAAAGTTGGCACCTTTGCCTTCAATATTGGTGTCAAAGAAAGAACAGAGCTTGTACAAAGAATTCACATGGAGGGAATACAAAAATGCTGCTTATAAGTCAAGGTTGGCTTATAATAGACTTAGTCTTTTTGAGAAAAAATCTGTTGCTCAATGAGGACATTTGAGTTGAAAAGATCTTCCATTTTGATCATGTAGTTAAGGAAGGTTCAAATAATTGTTGACTCCCTTCTTTTACATATGTAAAAAAAAAGATTGGAGATTGTTTGGTTTTGAAGTGAATTTTTTTTATTTTAAATAAATAAATTTTGATTAAAAGGGAATTGAATTTAAAATTATTTATGTTTGAATATATTTATGGATAAGTAGATTCAACTATAAATGTAATGTAATATAAATGTATTATAAGAATAAACTCCCAAGGGTTGGCCTAGTGGTGGAGGTTTGGGTCTTGAGAGTGTGCTCCTCTCAACGTTTCGGGTTTGAATCCTATTAGGTGCAATCAACCCTTATGTGGGTCAGTCCATAAGCAGTTTTGCTCCGGCTTTAAACGGGGCCCCCGCTAGTGGACGGTGGGATTGGTCCCTCTTGGATTAATCGGTCGCAAGACCGGATACCAAGATTTCCAAAAAAAAAAGGTTAATGGTAAATGCAAAATAAAATTAGATTATACATCATTTTAAAAATGTCATATTCAAATTATCAATAAATATTTGATAAAGATTGAACCGTTCAAAAATATAAGTTGTATTTTATTTTAGGGTTAAATATGTATAAGATCCCTGAAAATAACCCAACATTCAAGTTTGGTCCCTATAAATATTTTCTTCAAGGTTTGGTCCTCCTAAAATTTTCCGTTTGTAACTGTAGTCCCTCCCGTTAGTTTTCACTAACGGAGGATGACGTGGCGTGCCACATGTGTAACAATTCCTTGCTTCTTATGCCACGTCAAAAATAATTTAGTTCTTTTATTTCTCCTCCACCTTTCTCCTCACATTCTCTATCATTCCAATTGCAGAATCCCTCAATCTCGTAACTTAAATAATAACCACTTAGATGAATTCTCATCACCACTGCTGAATTTTCACCGCCGCCACTTCACTACAAAGCTTATCTTGCTGGGACACATTGATAACAGTCTGAAGTTGAAAGATCACTTATGCATAGATACACGCCGTTGATGTCGTCGGTGGTTGTGGCGGCGTTTATATGTTTGATTTATTCTACTCTCCTCCTTGATTTATATGTTTGAACACCATACCAAACAATGCTTGAAGTTATGGCCATTGAGTCTCGATGCCGCTACTTGTTGTTGCGAAACAGAGTCGAACAAGACACTGTAATTGGTAAGTGGAACACTAAATATGTAATTATGGATGTCTGTTTACAATGTGGCTTAGATGTTTCAAGTTAAGAACACCAAATATGATCTTGTAATATAAAACAAGAACATTTGACTCCAATCAAATAAGCTAAGACACTATTTTTGTAGTAAAATAGATAATGCTGTTTTTATAAGTGGCACGTACTCTAACTTAAAAATTTATTATTATATTTAAGATCCATAATAAAAACATGAAATGGATAATCTTAAAATACTTAAAATAATATTTAAGGAAAAAATTCACTATATAGGATTTATTTGGTTTTCATGATACAAAATGCAGAAGTAATATTTTCTTTGGGAATTGATAATCTTTTGTAGCCGATTAAATATGAGTTAAAATAATGAATTTGTTTAATTTTAGTTATTCTGATATAAGATTTGTTTAGTGCTGAGATGATAGAGTTGTATAAAATCACATGGCGCTAGTATATAAATTGCTATATGTGTGTATATGACTGTGCATATGTTAGAATTGTTTAGTTTGGAATTATGATTTGAGATGAACCATGAAAAATTGGAAGTATTATCTTCTTGTTATAGGTATGTATGACGTTCATTAATTTTCTTGTGTTTTATTTCACTTCAGTTTAGAGCTGGCGCATTCTCAATTGTTACAACCCTGTCAAAGAAAAAATCCTGGATGCCCATGGAAAGCTTAAGGGACATGGAGCTTTTGAAGGAAATTCTGATGTTGATTCAACCGGAACCAGATGTGGAAGATAAATGTGTGGGGTGGAAAATAAGGAAGGATTCAGTGTCAAAGGTAGTTATGCAAGGTTGGAAGAGTTAAGTTGTAAAGGTTTTATTGTGGAGGAGAAAAATAAGGCTTGTCAAAGGGTGGAAACCGCAGGTGGAGAGTGGTATAATAGAGGTGATGAACTTGCATTTGTGGAGAGTGGTATAATATAAACATTTCTGACTGGTCAATGAAATAAAACACAGTTGGCAAGGAATGGTTACACATGTGGCACGTCAAGTCATCCTCCGTTAGTGAAAACTAACAGGAAGACCAAACCTTGAAGAAAATATTTATTGGGACCAAACTTAAATGTTGGGTTATTTTCAGGGACCTAATACTTATTTAACCCTTTATTTTATAGTTTAAAATAGGAAATTTAAATCTTTATCAAACTTTTTTTTTAAAATTATAAATTTATAAATATTAAATAAATATTTATATAAAATATTAAAGTCTAAATTAATAATTTATACTCATTTAACTCAATTATTATATATCTTAATACTAATATCTTTAATGTTTAAATACAAGACAAGACAATACGGGTGTTAAATCCATACAAGGAGGAATTTTGTGCAGAAGAAATCAGAAACATTGTCTTTGAAGATGCAGGAAACAAAAGTCCGGGACCGGACGGATTTAATGGTGACTTCATCAAGCGTTGCTGGAATATTGTTGGAAGTGATATCATTAAATGCATTCAGGATTTTCATGCTTCAGCTTGGCTACTTAAAGCCATTTCATCCTCTTTCATTGCTCTAATACCCAAAAAAGACAACCATCAACACTTTGATGACTACAGACCTATCACCCTGGTGGGTTGTATCTATAAAATCATCACAAAACTGCTGGCAGCGAGACTCAGACGAGTTATGGGAAAGCTCATTTCTAACACTCAAACTGCTTTTATTGAAGGAAGATAGTTACTTGATAGTGTGTTTGTTTTAAATGAAATCATTGATTTGTCAAAGAGGAGCAAGAAGAGTTGTGTGCTTTTAAAAGTCGACTTCGAAAAAGCATATGATTGTGTCGATTAGATATTCTTGAAGAAAATAATGACTGCTATGGGATTTGGATCTTGGTGGATAAATTGGATGGAAGGTGTTCCGGACTGGGCCGGCGCTTGCCCAACCGTCGGGCAGGCCCAATCCAATACTGGGACGGCCCAATATGGCCCCTCCAATAGCCAGTGTCAGGCACGACCCTGTCAGCACCGAGCACGCTCATGTCTTCCTCTTGTCAGCCACGTAGCAGACACCACTGTCGAGCAGAAGCTCAGAGCCGAGGAGAGCACCTCTCTCCTCGGCCTCCACGTACTCCTCCCCGCGAGGACACGTCACGTTGTAACCTCCCACCTCCGAAGGAATTGGTCTGCCCACCTTCCAGAGATCTCGGGAGCGTTACCCCAGGGTGAAGACCACGTGCTGGTCTTCCCTACGCCACGTAAGCCCTAGAAGTTTCCTGGATCGGGCCTTGCAATCCAGCCCAGTGCAGGTAACCGTTGGCCCCGTGCTGGGGGCTCTCTATAAATACCCTCTCACTTGAGAGGGTCAGGTTATGTTCTCTTTTACTTACCTATACTCTGTACTTGCTTGTCGTAGCTGACTTTGGCATCGGAGTGCCTTGCAAGTACAACCCCCCCCCCCCGCCGTATCATCCTCACCAGAGCCGAAGATTTCACGACGCTGCTGGCCACTGTCACACTGTCTGATCCAGGTACGATCAGAAGGCACGTTGATGAATAATTACGTTTTCGTTCTTATTAACAGGAGTCCTACGCAAGACTTCAAAACTTCCAGGGGCCTTCGTCAGGGAGATCCGTTTTCTCCCTTCTTTTTTTCCATGCCTGGAGAAGTTTTATCATTATTGGTAAAGAGAGTTGTCTTCTCTAGTATGATGCATGACTTTAAGTTGAACGATGTCGTGTCATACAATATTCTGCAATGCGCGGACGATACAATCATTATCTGTGACGGATCCTGGTCCAACCTTTAGGTCTTAATATCAACATTGGAAAATCTTCTTTGTTTGGCATTGGTGTGGGAGAGTCGTTTCTTCATGCGGCTCAACAGTTTCTAGGGTGTAAGATTGACTCATTTCCTTTCAAATTTCTGGGTGTATACATGGGTGGGAATCACTGTAGAGTCTCATTTTGGCAACCGGTGTTGGACGGTTTAAAAAGGAGATTGGCGACGTGGAAAGAGAGATTACTTTCCATTTGAGGGAGGCTCACCCTGATTAAAGTTGTCTTATCTAATATCCCAATTCATTATCTAGCCTTCTCCAAAGTACCAAAGAAGGTGCAAGTTATGATGACCTCCATTCAAAGTCGGTTTTTGTGGAATGGTACAAAGGACTCACGTGGCATTTCGTGGATTAAGTGGAGAATATTTGCAAGCCTATGGAAGAAGGTGGTCTTAGTGTAAAAGATATTGGTCTCTTCAATAAAGCATTACTTTCCAAATGGATTTGGAGACTTTTGACAGACCAAGAGGCTATTTGGATGGGCATTATCAAATATCAGTACGATAATTACAGGAATGATATCCTTTCCAAAGGTTCCCTCAACTGCCACAAGAACTCCTCACTTTGGTGGAAAGATGTTTTATCATTCCTTAAGGTGAAAGATACTAGCAACTTCATCAGCCAGCTCTCTCATCAAGTTGGAGGCGGTCAATTGACCTTGTTTTGGATGTCAAAATGGTTGGAGACCGACCACTGCAAGACATTTTTCCAAATCTGTTCTTAAATTCCAATACGAAATTCTGGTTCGTGTGTCAATTTGGATGTTGGCAAGATGATCGTTGGATTTGGAAGTTAGAGGAATTAGGCGATACAAACAATCAGATGGTGCAACCTGAATTTCTTGAGCTACAGTTGGTTTTAAAAGAAGTTACTTTCAGCATGAATGCACCGGACTATATCATTTGGCCTTATGCAGGTAACAAACTTTTTTCTGTGAAATCTTGTTATGTTGTTATGTTGAGAACCATTGGTGGTTGTATTATCGATGCAGAAAAATTAATGTTCTTAAGATGTCTTGGAAAGCCAATTGTCAGGTAAAAATTCAAGTCTTTGTGTGGCGGATTCTTTTAGATAGACTTCCAACTCATGTTAATCTAGTGTGTCGTGGAATTATTACCAATCCTCACGAAAGATGCTGCGTTTTTTGTTTTGAATGTGATGAAGGTTATAAACATGTGATCTTTGGTTGTACTAAAGCTAAGAGTATATGGAGGAATATGTGCAAATGGCTGGAAATTGAGATGTTTCATTCAACAGAGGGTGTGGAACACTTATTATCGTGGATAGACAGAGTAAGAGGTAAGCTGTCGACTTGTAATGCAGTTGGTTTATGGTCTATTGTTTGTTGGACCATTTGGTTTTCTAGAAACCAAATTGTATTCAATGATGATATTGGTGATCCTGGAGTTGTGTCAGATAGGATAGTCTTAAAGTCTTGGTGGTGGCTTTCCAAAGCACATAAGCAATCGTTTAACTATAGCTATTATGACTGGTGTAAACACCCTTGGCTTTTTTTTAACGATTGAGTGTTTTGCTTATGTTCTATTTTTGATCGATTGTAGATTGTAGATTGTAATCGGGTTGGGATACCCCTAGTACCCCTTTTGTCTATATTATATATTTTGCTTATAAAAAAAATCCATACAAAAGTAATTCAAGCTTTTAGTTTAGAATTATCTTAAGCAAAATCAATTTTAACTTGAAATATCTCAAATATCAAAATCAAATCAATACTTTTAAAATAATTATTTCTTTCTTTCTTTTCACCTCTACCCCCAACTAATTTAAATGAGATTCGAATGTACATTTTTTACAATCTATCATATAAGAAGAAAATATGTTTTAGAAATGACCAATTTGCCCTTCTGCCTTCATATGCTGCCACGTCTCCTCTTTTCCCCCAACCCATGTGCCTGATTATTTTCCAAAACTCCCTTCCTCCTTCCTATTCTTTCAATTATTTTAATGTTGCAACTGAAACTCATTTAATGCTCTGCACATATACGTTTTCCTTTTGCATTTTCCAAACCCCTACATCAACTTTTTACTATTATTTACTATTATTTTGGAAGATTTGCAATCTGAAATGTCATATCACTTCATATTTTGTGATATCTTAAGTACAAACGGTGTCCTTTTGTTTTGAACTCTCATAACACTGCTTCTGCCATTTCCCTCTCCCTGCATTTCAAACCCATTTTACTCTATTGGTCATTCATTTTTCCTTTTTATCCTTCCATCCTTCACGGTGATTATGTTGTTGTTGATATTTTTGTTATTTTTGCAGGTTTTGAGAAATTATATATGGTTGATCTAAACTATTTCATCAATAAGTTGTTGAGAAGCTACATGAGTTAGTTATACTATAACGTTTTGGGTTTTGTTTTGTTTCTGTTTCCTAGTTTCTGATTATCTGAGAAGTTAGATCTATAGTTTGAAAATGTTAATCTAAGTTTTTGCTCTTATTTTTCAGCAAGTAATAATACTTGTAAGAGAAAATGCAACACCCAACAAAACAACAACCTCCACCGTACTCTGCATCACGATCCACCATCCTTACCTCATCATCGTCTCGCTGTTGTTTTTGTCGGAATGAGTGTGTTCCTCTTTTCCTTTTTCTTTTTTCTTTCCAAGTGATCTTTATTGTTGTTGTGGTTGTTTTATGTTTATATGGATTTGGTTTTGTTTGATTTGTTTGAGAGAGAGAGAGAGAGAGAGAGAGAAGATGAGAGAGTTAAGATTTTGGTTTATTTTCATACGCCATTTGTTGTTTGAAATTCTGGCATAGCAGACAGCAGATGTCCTAACACATGTCAAGACATTGTTCTGCATAATTATTTAAACAAAGGAACAGAACAGCAGACTGATACCTTGAATATCAGAACTGCAGAAGTACAGATGTTTCGACATCTGTTCCAACATGTTAATCAAAACTGAACTGTAAATTGCAGCATGATAAACAACACAGAATATGTTGACCCAGTTCGGTGCAACTCACCTACATCTGGGAGATACCAATCCAGGAAGAAGGCTCAACTATCAGTAGTATAGTTTTATGTAAACAACCTCAGGTTTACAGTAAACACCCACACTTACCTATCACTACCCAATGAAGACTTTATCATTAGAAGTCACATCTAATTGATAAGAGAACCCCATCTCACTCCCTAAATCACAACCTGTGATTATCTAACTGTTACTACACCATAACTATATCATCCTATTGAAAGACACCCCTTCCAATACAAAGTTTAGTTAAGCCTCCTTGACTAACAAGTTAACTTGGATTTGCTTCAAAGCTTCATCCAAGAACAATACACGATTCATTACCTATGGGTTTCTGAATCTGTACAAGTACTTATGTCTACCACACTGCATCAAATCGATATAAAGGGAGACTTACAAGAGAAACCTACGACTCTCAAACCTAAACCCTACTTTATAAAATAGGATTCCTAAGTCTATGTCGTCTTCTCTCTCTTTTCTGCATTAGGTCTTGGTCTTCTTTTATAGCCTTCTGCTAAGTTGGGCTTCATATCTTTGATCCTTGATCCCCTACCAATCATGCCTTGAATCTTGAAACAGATTTAAAACAAGCCTGTTGTGATAGTCATGATGTCGAGTCTTCATTCTGGGACATTTCATTCAACATCTTCAGTCTGGAGGCAGAAACTTTCATGTTGGAACATCTTTCACAACATTATGTTTTACCAAAATTTAGTCAAACTCTTAGAGCTTTCATTGTTGTTTGCTATTAAAGAAGAGGTTTGGTTTTTAAATTTTTATAAAAAAAGAACAAGTGTTGTTGTTGTTACAAGCTGCACGGAGAAGATGAGGAAGAGAAACAAATTTTGTTTTTTTGTTGACGAATTCTCCCTGCCACGTGTCAGCCCCCTTCTACCTTTTTATGCTGCCACGTTTCCTCTTTTTCCCCAACTCATGCGCCTTATTGTTTTTCAAAACTCCCTTCCTCCTTCCTATTCTTTCCATTATTTAATGCTGCAACTAAAACTCGTTTAATGCTCTGCACCTATACGTTTCCCTTTTGCATTTTCCAAACCCCTAAATCAACTTTTTATTATTATTTACTATTATTTTGGAAGATTTACAATCTTAAATATCATATCAGTTCATAATTTTGTGATATCTTCAGTACAAACGGGGTCCTTTTGTTTTGAACTCTTATAACACTACTTTTGCCATTTCCTTCTCCCTGCATTTCAAACTCATTTTACTCTACTGTTCATCCGGTTTTCCTTTCCTTCCTTCCATCCTTCATGGCGATTATGTTATTGTTGATATTTTTGTTGTTGTTGCAGATTTTGAGAAATTATATCTGGTTCATCTAAACCATTTCATCAACAAGTTGTTGAGAAGCTACATGGATTAGTTATACCATAACGTTTTGGGTTTTGTTTTGTTTGTGTTTCCTGGTTTCTGATTATCTGAGAAGTTAGATTTATAGTTTGCTTATGTAAATCTAAGTTTTTGCTCTTATTTTACAGCAAGTAATAATACTTGTAAGAGAATACGCAACACCCAACAAAACAACAACCTCCACGGTGCTCTGCATCACGACTCACTACCCTTGCCTCATCACCATCTCGTTATTGTTTTCGTCGGAGTGAGTGTATTCCTCTTTCCATTTTCTTTTTTCTTTCCATGTGATGTTTGTTATTGTTGTTGTTTTATGTTTATGTGGATTTGATTTTGTTTGATTTGTTTGAGAGAGAGAGAGAGAGAGAGAGAGAGAAAAGATGAAAGAGAGTTGAGATTTTGGTTTGTTTTTATAGGCCATTTGTTGTTGTCTACTATCTACCCATTAGAAATAGGTCTCATGAACTGACAAAATTACCCTTCCCCCAAAAATAAATTACACTACGAAAAGGTTATTTCGGTAACTAGCTAAGTCATCTAAAATCAAATGTCACAAAACTCTCTTTTCATGACACATGTCACACACCCATTTTCAAATTTACATTTCAAATTTCTTCCCATATTCCCAAACTTCTCTCTCCCTCCCGTTTTCTCTCATCTATCTTTCTCCTCAAAACCCTAAACCACCTGCTCCCCGCCCCTTCTCCCTCCACGCATCACAGACGAAGTCACAAACAACGCCGAATTTCAGTCAGATCTGCCAGACATCACAAACGACATCTCTATTTCCGATCGTCATCAAAATGCGAAGCACCGGTCACTCCTCCGCGCGGGACCAAGCGAAAGCCGCCACGTTCAGA
This sequence comes from Lathyrus tuberosus, assembly GCA_022829125.1. Taxonomy (NCBI): domain Eukaryota; kingdom Viridiplantae; phylum Streptophyta; class Magnoliopsida; order Fabales; family Fabaceae; genus Lathyrus; species Lathyrus tuberosus. Next base: position 1,406,341 of record JALAZF010000026.1, read on the forward strand.
TCCAACACGGGTATTTCTCTTTTCCTTTCACTCTATTGATTTCATGGTCTGATTCATCATGTGTATGCTTTGATTTCACCTGTAACTATTTTCTGATTCTAAACTGCATTTTCGATTTTATCGTCTTCATTAACATCTTTTTCTTCCCATTGTAAGATTTGTGAATCTCTTTAATTTTTTGTTGTGATTTTTTTTATTTTTTCAGCTTTTGGTTTATGGTTTAAGAAGCATACGAAGAAGAAGCTTTTGTTATGGAGGTTGTTACGAGTGTGTACTATTTTGATTAATTAGACTTTACAAATGATGCTATAGAGGGAGAATGTTGTCATATTTTTTAAGTTTGTTGTCTTCACTATGTCTTTTATTTGCATGCTCTTTTATTTCTGTTTCACTTTTATGGTTGATGCTTTGTGCTTTGTTATTTCATTGCTGAATAGAGGCTGGTTTATGGAAGAAGAAACTCACTGGTTTATTCGCACATGCTATTGTTCTATGTGCAGGTCCAGCATCTTATTGCAGAACTCAATGAAATCCTGGCTCATGATACCGTAGATGAGGCTGGTTTATGGAAGAAGAAACTCTGATTGTTCATCAAATGCATTTTATATCATAACTTTTTTTAGAAAATCATTCATTCACTCATTTTGTTTTTATTATGATAATTGTTACTCTAAAATTGTAGATTGTAAGGTGAATGGTTTGCAATTTGTTTTTGAACTGCTCTGATATAAATCTGCAGGGTGAACAGTTTGCGTAACACCAAAGGGCTTGCTATGATGCTCTGAACTTTATGATGCTGTAGATGTTATTTGTTGGTTTGCTGTGATGAAAATAAATCTTCTGAGTACTTTCCCCAAGTTGTTAATTATGACCACTTAGATATAAGATTAATTTTGTTACTAAAGCTTGTTTTTTGCAATGAACAGGTTCCAACTAAGCAGACTGAGATTTACAACTTCGTGGTTCAGCAGCTTAATGGAACTGTTAACGAGTGGGGTTGGTGCAAACAAAAGGTGCTTAGCATACTCTGTTTGTAAAATTGTTTAACTAAGTTTTTAACTGATTTTTATTTTATAATTCTGATGAGGGACATAGATCAGGGAGTCTGAGCGATACGTTTGAAGTACGCCTAGAAAACTTGAAACTTATTTACTCTGGGAAGGAAGGGAAACTAACTCAATTTATCAACAGAAAAATAAAGGTATATGATGTGGATAACTCATTACTTATTTACAATTTATTTCTATAAAAGCTAAACATATAACAATTGTTAGTGCTGCTAAACAGCTATAGATGATATGAGTTTTATGTTTATGTTCATAATGAAAGGTCAAAGAATCTCTAGATCAGACGTTAGAGTTTTATGCCTCGCATGGAGATGACTTTACAAATAATGCTCAGGTCATAATGTTTCTCTAAAGCTTCTTTTCATTAGTTTGATCGTGATTATTTATATTAACTTATTGGTTTAAATTTTCTCAATTTATAAATGCATCTGGAGCATATATTTTTCTCAGTTGCAGTGCTTGCAAATTGAATCAGTAGATGGTTGCTAGAAAAGTACTATTTTATTGATAAATCATCAATTTTTATGTTTGAATGTTGTTTTGTTGTGGTGATTTACTGATTAGTTGTTTTTTTACTCAAAGGACTAAAAGCAAGTTTGTGATCTCAAAAGAAGGAAATGTTGCTGACACACTTTTCAAGTGAGTACTATAATAGTGGTTCCATTTTACAAACCTTGCTTAAGGAGTAACAACCCAAGTTGCAATTCATGAATCATAATAGTCATGAAGAATCTTTGAAAGTACATTTCTGTCATTTAACCCAAAACAGATTTCTACCTCTGCTAAAGTATAAATTTTCATGTTTTTAAAAATAGTGAGTACTGTTTCTCTGTCTCCGACCGTCACAACCCAAAGTCTGTTTATTATCTCCAAGATTGCTACCATGTGATGCAGAATGATCTGGACGAATGGAAATTTTAAAAATAGTGAGTACTTTAAAAAACCATTCTATATAATTAACCTTTTTTGTTTTGTTTTGTTTGTAATTCAGGTTGGATAATGATAATTCATACACTACTATACTCCTTATTGCATCTTCAATTGCTGCAGGATATGTGTTTGTTTGTGATTAAAACACTTCAAAATGACAGAAGAAATGTTGACTTCAATTACAATTATGCACCCTCAAGAGGTATTTAACGTGTTCTATTTATATGCTTGAAACCTTAATCATATCGATGAATGTTTCTTGGCTGAAATGATCTAATTTGTATATAATTTATTTTGTTCTCGGTGTGGTCAGAAACATTATTAACTCATTCGTTCTCATTTGTCTTTTATTAGATTGAATATGCACTTCCATGATGCTATTGTATGGTCTCTCAAACAAAGCTTGATAAGTTGTTTCTGGTATTGCTATTGTCTTTTACATGTGTTCTTTCATTGTTTGTTTCTTCACTTGATTTGTTGGAATTGAAATGGCTGAGATATGTTCGTTTTTTCCAGTTTGTCTCTTCTCATAAAGTTTATGCATACAATTCAATTTACAGATCTATTTTTTAATTTTGATTCAATCTAACAAACAATCGGTTCTCCATACTTTTAGTCTGCACATTTAGTTGGTCCAATATGGAAACCATTTTCTTCATGATGTTGTTCTTGGCTTGAATCCATAGGTCTTATTGCCATGATTGGGACACAAGTAAATGAACTAATTTGGTTAAACTTCATTGGTTGTTTCAAAACTCTCATTCATTCATTCATTTTCTAAATCAATTTTCCTCTCTCATTTCCTCCTTTGATTTTCGTCTCAGCTTCAAAGCAAAACATGAATAGACAAAGGTATTTCCATTAACCCCCTTATTCCTTCAATGTAATGTGTGTTTTAAGTCATTTTGTGTGTCAATAAGTTGTAATGTGTAGTATGCATAAGTAGTTAACAAATGACAACGACTATTGTTGGCAGAGCTTTGTTGTGGCAATACTTGCAATTGTTATTGTGACATTTTCAACCGGCATAGATTCTAAATGCTTTCAAGTTAGTTGTATAACTTTGAATTTAGCTTGAATTTTATTCTTATGTTCTCTTATAAGTATGTTACATATTCACGCAGTTTTGGAAAGACGGTACCCCAGCAGAAGATAATATACCATATGGTTATGGCTTCTTCCATTTTGTTTTTGCCACGGGAGCAATGTGTTTTGCAATGTTATTGGTTGGATGTAACCTCATCATTCTACGAGAAAGTATGATCTCATACCCGTTGTTCTCATAATGAATTTTGTGTGTCTTTTTTGCATGACAAAATATCAATATCTCGATCCCCGACACTGAGTAATTCAATAAGCTAACACAGTAGCCACCACTGAGCAGTGTCACCTCAAAAATATTGTTACTAAAATTAACTTTTTCCAGCTTCTCATTTGTAGTGTCTGTAGATAGTAGTAGTTCATTGGAATTTAATAATGTTGTTCATTTGTGCACAAATAAATGTTCTAGCAAGTTGGTGATAACATTGGTATACCTTCATTCTTCTACAGATGGACAATTGATGTGGGTTGGACCAACACTTGGGTCAGAATAGTATATGTGGTCATTTTGAATGGAGGTTTATTGTATATTTGTTTTGCAAGATTGCACTTTTATTTTAGATTTCAGTTCATTACAGTTTAGAGCTCTTTTGTTAGTTGATACTACTATCTCAATTTACTGCTAATTTACACATTGCTAAAGTCTCATAACCTTTGATTTTCTTCTATATTTGAATAAATATAATCCTTTGGTTTTTCTTTAGTCCATATGATGAACAATTTGATGATTACCAGTAATTAAAACTCTTCTCCATATGAAGGGCTCAATTATCCAACTGTGTGTATTGAATCCTTTGTTAGATAATGCATTGGAAATTGCATGAATCCGGTGTATATAATGGGTTCAAATCCTGTTAGTGCCATTTTTTGAAATAAATTGATAAATTACAAAATATTATGTAATAAGGTTAGAACACGAGACCTTGAACTCGCAAAAAAACACTTATTTACCGCAACAACACTTTGTTTGCCCATGTTATGTCTGTTAAACTGTCAATTCATGCAAAATTTCCTATGTCCAAACTGTCATGGACACTATTGCCAAAATGCTTACATGTTTGGTAGTATTGTACAAATTGAAATAACCATGGTGCTTATGGAAAAATCATCATATGCAAAATTAACTACCATGATTTATATGTAACAAAACTTGATAATTGTCATGATAAAGACATACATGACAATAAAATTATAGAAATGCTATGGATATTCATTATATGTGCAACATTAGATTGATGTCTTATGGTGTAAAGAAGAAGATCCTATTAAACTGTCATGGACAGTGTATATGCTTAATGACAGATTTATTTTTGCACTTACAATACCTGGAAACAACAGGTTGTGGTTTAGTGTTTTTCAAAATATTAACTTTTAACTTTGGTCAAAAAAGTCTACAACATAGTATATTGAAATTCTTATACTTTGTTAAAGTCATACTTTAAAGTAAATACCATGTTTAATATTGTATGTAAACAATTTTATTGATAATAATTTTAGTTTTATTCTTTTTATCATATATTAAACCATTCTTATTATTATTATCAAAAATATCAAATAACCAATTTTTTAAAATTTAAAAAATAATAAAATTTTTATCCAATTAAACAATATCATGAAATATCACGGACACAACCAATTATTTTAACCTATATGGTCATAGGTATCATTGTTCTTTATATAATTACATTAACCATTTATTGTTTATAAGATATATATAAACAAATTATATATACAATTTTAATATACTATTCATTTTCATTTGATATAATTAATATGTATTACACTATTAAAATTAATCGACCCGTGCAGACGCACAGGTCTTTTACTAGTTTGTTGTTAAATGAGAGATTTGGTTTTTAAATTTTAATAAAAAAAAACAAGTGTTGTTGTAGTTACAGGCTGCACGAAGAAGATAAGGAAGAGAAACAAATTTAGTTTTTTGTTGACTAATTCTCCCTGCCACGTGTCAGGCAAGGAGTGGAGATTTTTTTTTAAGTGAAAAATTTATTTCCTCTATCTCAGCACAACCCCATCGCCCATTTGTTTTCTTTTCTTTTTTTCTTTTCTTTTTTGTTTTGTTTTTATTTTATATTATATATTTTTTTATTATACTATTAATATTATATATATTATCATTATATTATTTATTATTATTATTATTATTTCTATTATCATTTATATATGAATCCAAACACGGATAATATATGCTACTAATATTTATTTATACAATTAAAACAATATTTACAAATAATATGTTATTAGTTGATATTGATAAAACTAAATGATTGCATAAATATTTTTATAAAAATGTCAAAATAAAATTGATATTTACATGCGAGAAAATATACGGTTGACCCAAATATTTGTATATATGGAAAAACTATATTCATGCTCCAAATATAAATAAAAACATGTTTTTCTTTTAAATATAATAAACTTTCTTGGTTAAATAATTTTGTCCTCCAATTTTTCATTCTTATTACATTTTAGAAATAAATGCGCGTAACACACCAATACCCGTGCGAACGTACGTGTAACCAGACCAGAATTCATGCGAACCCACATGTTATTACATTTTTTGTACAATTAAAGAAAATTAAAGTAAATATATTTAAAATAATGTATGAATCCAAACACAGAAAAATGTGTTGTTTTTAATTTTTTATGTTACTAATATTTTTATTTTGAAATTAGTTTTAATTTTAGATATAATATTTTTTAAGATTATATATAAAAAAAATGAGCTATATATTATTGATGTAATCATTTCACTAATATATGTTATTAATGACATGTGTTATTTTTAAATTAATGAGTGAATCTTAATATATATATATATATATATATTTGTCATGGGAACAAATGTTTTTTATCCAAATATTTTTATAAATAATGTCAAAACAAAAATAATATTACATACAAGAAAATATATTGTTCATCTAAATATTTTTATATATGAAAAAAATTATATTTATCATCCATATATAAATCAAAATATTTCTTACTTTTAAAAATAATAAACTCTTTTGGTAAAACAATTTTGTTCCCATTTAGTTTATTTTTAAAAAACTAAATTTTAACTTATAAATATGTCCAGTCCGATTTTTTTCAATGATTATTCTGAATGTAGGAATGTTTTCTATCAACGCTTGGAATCTATATTTCTATTGTTAATTATCTTGGATCTTAACCCCAAAACTTAGATTAAAGGGTGAGATTGTCCTCACATATTTATATATTCAACAGTCCGGGAACCTAAGCAACGTGGAACTTCAAACAAACTCCAACAACATAAATACTAACTTCGACACCCACATTCTCGCCTAGTATGAGCCTGGGTCAAATGCCCACAATACAGACCTTACCCGATTCTGATACAATGTTAAGTATGTTTGGATCTCAACCTCAAAAGATAGCTCAAAGGGTGAGGTTGCCCTCACATATTTATACATTCAACAACTCAGAAACCTAAGCAACGTGGAACTTCAAACAAACTCCAACAACATAAATGCCAACTTCAACACTTATCACTACCTTGTCCAGAGAATATAAAAATGGAGATGACCAGTGTTTTTACTAATGAAAACTCATATGATATTCTTATTTGCAAATTTTCAATATTAGGTACTATTTCTACTAAATCAACTTATTTTTGGTTAATTTTAGTACCTAATCCAACTCATATTCAGAAAATGACTTGGTTTTAGATTTGGAACTTCAAATTACTTGAAAATATTCATCACTTTGTTTGGATCATCATGCATGAGAAGTTACCTACCAAGTATACACGGGTCACTTATCACATGTCAACAAATGCATCTTGTTATAGATGTGATGCAATTAATGAAACCATCTTACATAGTCTCAGAGATTTTTCTAAGGTCATGCAAGTTTGGAACAATTTCAATTTTCCATCTCACATTTGTTTTTATGAGTGTTGTGAATTAGGATGCCTTTAAACAAAATATTAACGGTTTCTTTATAGGCAAGAAACACACAAGGGTTAGGGTTAATGAAAAACAAGGAGAACAACAAGGATTGGTTATAACTGTTATTCTTTATTTTCTCTTTAAATCAGATTACAAGTACTTAAGAATTAAAAAAAACCTTCTCACCCTAATTAGATTTTGTCACACTACAGAATGAGATACTAGTATGATATTTATAATAAATTTAACATACTAAACTAATGGGCCTTTTAACAATTACCCATTGCAAGCTAACTTAGGGTACAAGCTAACTTAGGGTACAAACTAACTTAAACAATTGGATCCTTAACACAAGGCCCAAATCGACAACTACATACTAGAACACAATTCGACTACAGCATGTAGGTCTTCGACAACAGCATGTGAGAAGACTTCGACGACATGCTAAACTAGAGTTCGATCCAATATTTCACAAATCTCCACCTTGGATCTAACTCTAACATCAAGAAACAAACTAGTTTTCTTCATGCAGCTTTATCAACTGCATACAGTGGAAAAACTTGCAATAGGGCAACGTCTTGGTGATCATATCAGCAACATTATGATCTGTCGAAACCTTCAGCACTTGGACTTCTCCACGCTCGATTACCCCTTTAACAAAATGCAGCCTCACATAAATGTGATTGGTTCGCTCATGATAGGCTGAATTCTTTGATAGGTGTATTGCACTTTGACTATCACATTTAACAGTGACAACTCGACCTTGAAGTTTCAACTCCTTTGCAAAACCTTCAAGCCATAATGCTTCCTTCACAACTTCAGTTAGGGAAATATATTTCGCTTCAGAGGTTGATAAGGTAACAACCTTCTGAAGTGTTGTTTTCCAACTAATTGATGTGCCAAACATAGTGAACACATATCCAGAAATACATTTTCTGGAATCCATACAACCTGCATAATCAGAGTCGACATATCCTTCAATTGCTGCTTTACTATTTTCACCCAAAGCTCCACCATAAATTAGGACTCTGTTCAGAGGCTCATTTATGTACCTTAGAATCCACTTCAATGCTTGCCAGTGAGCCTTTCTAGGATTCGTCATGTACCTGCTTACAAGACTTACTGTATATGCTATGTCGGGTCTAATGCAGACCATAGCATACATCAAAGAACCCACTATATTAGCATATGGAATGCTATTTATATAACATATTTCGACATCAGTACTGGGACACTAATATTTACTCAGCTTGAATTGGGGGTTTGTCAGAGTCACAACAGGCTTTGAATTTGACATACCATACTTTTCGAGAATCTTCTGTGGGTATGCCTCTTGAGATAAACATAATTTCGACTGCTTTCTATCTCTTCGTATGTCAATCCCAAGAATCCTAGACGCAACTCCCAGATCCTTCATGTCAAACTCCTTATTGAGTTCAGCCTTCACCCTCATTACATCTTCGACATTGTTGCTTGCTATTAGAATATCATCCACATAAAGCAACAAAATAACAAATGAATTACCAGGTCGAAATCTGAAGTAAACACAGTGGTCGAACTGACTTCTGATGAAACTTATGCATGCCATAAACTTGTTGAATCTCCTATTCCACTATCGAGGAGATTATTTCAGTCTATATAAATATCTCTTCAGCTTGCACACATAATCTTCCTTCCCCTTTTCGACATACCCTTCAGGTTGCCTTATCGGGATTGTTTCATCTAGATCACCATACAAGAACGCAGACTTTACATCTATCTATTCTAGTTCAAGCTCGAACTGTGCCACCATGGCAAGCAACATTCAAATGGACCTGTGCTTCACAACAGGAAAGAACACATCATTGAATTCGACACCTTCTTTCTAAGTGAAACCCCTAATGACCAATCGTGCCTTGTATCTCTTCGACACAACTCCTTTGATTCCTTCCTTAACTTTGAAAATCCATTTACAGCTGACTAACCTGGCTCCATCAGGTTTCTTGATCAGTTCTTAGGTGTTGTTATCATGAAGAGATTTCATCTCATCATCCATGGCCTTCAGCCATTCAGTCTTCTTTCGACTCCTCATAACTTCCTTATAGTCTCTAGGTTCTTCGTCCAGAACCTCACTTGTAGAGATTAAGGCATAAGCTATAAGATCAGCATACCCAAGTCTCTGAGGTGGCTTGATGACTCTCATTGACCTGCCTCTTGCTAGCAGGTAGTCATTATCAGTCTCCTCATATTTGATAGCAACTTTTGTTTCTTCTTCGACTTCATCTGGGATACACAATTCAGCATCAACATGCTCCACCTCAACATGAATCTCTCCCTATTCCAACTCTTCGTCAGCATCGTCAGTTTTCTTGAAGGCTATCTCAGCTTCATTGAAAACTACATCTCGACTGGTGATACACCTCATGTGGCCTGGTTCTAGGAACCATATCCTATAAGCTTTGACTCCTTCAGGGTATCCCATGAACATGCATTTCAGAGCTCTAGGTTCAACCTTGTCTTGCCTAATGTGAGCATAGGCCACGCAACCAAATACTCTCAGTCTGTCGAGACTAGGTGGATGTCCCGACCAAACTTCTTCAGGTGTCTTCATATTTAACGCAATCAAAGGACATCTGTTTATCAGATATGTTGTTGTCGAAACAGCCTCAACCCAAAACACCTTCTTTAACCCAGCAATAGTCAACATGAATCTGACTCTTTCCAAAATAGTTCGATTAAACCTTTCTGCCAAACCATTTTGTTGTGGAGTACCTGCAGTAGTTTTGTGCCTTGCAATACCTGAGGCGGGACAAAAGCTGTCGAAAGCCTCATTGCAAAATTCAAGGCCATTGTCGGTTCTCAACCTCTAGACCTTTTTGCCAGTCTAATTTTTGACCAGAGTCTTCCAACCTTTGAAATTCTCAAAAGTTTCATCCTTAGTCTTCTAGATCAATACCCATAACTTTCTGGAATAATCATCGACTATGGATAGAAAATATCTTGCTCCTGAATGTGATGGACACCTTACAGGCCCCCAAAGATCATCATGGATATAATCAAGGGATCCATTAGTTCTTTGTTTGCCTTTGTTGAACTTCACTCTGCAAGATTTTCCAAGTACACAGGGTTCACAAAATTTTAGCCTTTCGACTTTGTCTCTTCTTAGCAGATTTTGTTTCCCTAATTTGACCAGACCCCTTTCACTGACATGGCCCAATCTCATGTGCCAAATTTCTGTCTTCGACAAAGGTTTCGTGGGTACAACATTTGTCGTACAACTTACAACTTCAGCCTTAAGGGTATACAAGCCTTGTTTCTTCACGCCTCTGAAGACTTCCTTCGACCCCTTCATGACTCTTAGGATACTTTTCTCTCCTTGAAAAACATATCCCTTCTTGTCGAATTCACCAAGAGAAATCAAATTTCTCTTCAAATCAGGTACATACCTGACTTCAGCCAAAAACCTTATTGACTCATCATGGAGCTTGAATCTCACAGATTCAATACCTACAATTATGCAAGCTTTGTTATTTACCAGCAGCACTGATCCACCATCTTGATCACATAGCTCCTCGAACAAATCTCTGTTTAGAGTCATGTACCAATTGCAACCTGAATCCATAATCCACTCCTTTCTTGAGTCGCTGCTTGAAACCACTAGAACATCAGATGATTCGAAGTCATCTTGAATAATGGTTGTGTTGCCATTATCCTTACCTCTATGATCTTTCAGGCGTTCAGGGCACACATTTCTTGTGTGACCATCTTTCTTACTGTGATAGCATCAAATACCAGATGCTTCGCCACTATAAGACATATGTTGACTTTTACCTTTCTTCTTGTCGAACTTACCATCCTTTCGCAAGAATTTTTCCTTAACAGCCAAACCTTCGCCAACCGTCGAAGTTTTATGCTCCTTTCATTCGTTCAGGTCCTTAGAATACAAGGCTGATTGAACTTCTTCAAAGCTCAGGGACTCCCTTCCATACATGAGAGTTTCTTTGAAGTGAGCATATGTTCTGGGCAAAACGCACAACAGCAACAATGCTTGATCTTCATCATCTATCTTCACATCAATATTTTCAAGATCAAGAATCAGTTTGTTGAACATATCCAACTGTTCAGCCAACACTTTTTCTTCACTCATCTTGATTGAATACAAAGCTTGCTTTAGGTAGAGTCGATTCACCAGAGATTTGGTCATGTACAAACTTTCAAGTTTCAACCATAACCCTGATGTCGTAGTCTCCTTTGATACCTGTCGAAGAACCTTATCACCAAGGCTCAACAATATTGCAATGTGGGCTTTCTCTATCATGGTCGTCTTTTCTTTTTCTGTTAACGCATCGGCCATGGCTGCCTCTCCCTTCAACGCTTCCAAACAACACTGCTGAACCAGTAGAGCTTTCATCTTCAAGCGCCACAGACCGAAGTCGTTCACTCCGGTGAACTTTTCAATCTCATACTTTATTTTATTGAAGGCATCTTCTCTACGCTCACCGCACCAATTTGTTGTGAATTAGGATGCCTTTAAACAAAATATTAACGTTTTTTATAGGCAAGAAACACACAAGGGTTAGGGTTAGTGAAAAACAAGGAGAACAACAAGGATTAGTTATAACTGTTATTCTTTACTTTCTCTTTAAATCAAATTACAAGTACTCAAGAATAACAAATAACCCTTTCACCCTAATTAGGTTTTGTCACACTACAGAATGAGATACTAGTATGATATTTATAATAAACCTAACATACTAAACTAATGGGACTTTTAACAATTACTCATTACAAGCTAACTTAAACAATTGAATCCTTAACACAAGACCCAAATCGACAACTACGTACTAGAACACAATTCGACTACTGCATGTGAGCAGACTTCGACAACATGCTAAACTAGAGTTCGATTCAATATTAATATATATATATATATATATATATATATATATATATATATATATATATATATATATATATATACACATGAATGAATGAAAATTAATGTGAACGTCAATCATGGCCCTTTGTTTCTCATTTGTTGTTGGATGATTTGAAAATCTCATAACAAAAAATCCTTCAAAGACAACAATCGCTCTCTCTGGAATATTATTAGCAAAATAACTACTCTTTTACACCATGCCAAATAGGATTTCGGTGGTTATAATAAGATATCAACCCCTAGACTTGTATCTTGGCACCCTACCCTGGAGAATGTTATAAAGGTCAATGTATATGGTAGTTTCATCGGTAATCTAGGGTCATCCGGCTTTGGTGGTGTTTTGAGAAACTCTTCTAGAGGTTAGATCACATGCAGATGCGGTACTAGGGGACGCTGTGGTGGGCCATGACCCACCCCCCAAAAAAAATATTTTTTTATATTATAGAAATTTACTATAACACCCCTAAAAATTATATTATTATATGAAAAAAACTCTTTGTTTTCCTCTTTTCTTTCCCGCGTTAGCGTACTACCATAACACAATTTCTTTCCCTAAATAAATTTATTGGCTTTGTTCTAAAAGATTCACTTGCTTCTTCTCCGTCTCCGGCAACAGGCAATCTCTCTAAAACACGATGACATCTCCATTATTAAGATTGTTCATCGGCAGCTACAACCGACGGTGAGTCGTTCTCCGGTTCTCCCTCTTCGTCGTGACATTTCTCCTTTTTTTAGAAAGGTAATCTCTCTCTTTCCCTCTCTCTCTCTCTCTCTATTCATCATATTGTTGATTCTTAATTTTGAATGAATAATTTTGTTATTGGAAATTTTGTGAATTGTGAATCAATTTTAAGGTGAAATTGACTCTGAAAATATTGTTCTTAAAGAATTGATTGTTGCTGATTGTTAATTTTGATTGTTGGTTGTAGATTGTTAATTTTGAATGAATGATGTTGTTGATTGTTTTTTATGATGCCATTTCCAAAACCACTTCTGTAATAACAACAAATTAAAACTTATGTTTTTATTGTTATAACTTATAACAACAAATATGTCAAAAAAAACTTATAACAACAAGTTTCATTATGATTGAATCTCAGTATTGTTTTCAAATAATTTATGTCGGGACTAAGAATGATGATGATTGTTGATTGTTAATTTTGACTGATTGCTGATTGTTAATTTTGAATGAATGATGTTGTTGATTGTTGTTGATGATGCCACTGCTACAGTCACCCCTGTTATAAAAACAAATTAAAAGTTGAAATATTTTTTGCTATTAATGACCAACAATTACAAGAGTTGAATAGTAGATTTAGTGAGCAAGCAATGAATTTGTTAACTCTAAGTTATGCTTTGAATCCTAAGGGTAGTTATAAAGCTTTTAACATTGATGCTATTTGCACTCTAGTTGAAAAATATTATCTTATGGATTTCAATGATTAAGAGAAGATTACTTTGCAATTTCAGCTTCGGCAATTTCTTGTTGATGCCCGTCATTCAACAGATTTGAAGAATTTATTAACTATTCAAAAATTAGGCTCGTATTTTATCGCAATAATAGGAATAAAATTTACTTCTTGATTGATAGACTACTCTATGTTATCTTGACTCTTCCAATTTCTACTAACACAAATGAGAGATCTTTTTCGGCAATGAAAATTATCAAGACTAAGTTGCGAAACAAGATGAAAGACCGGTTTCTAACAGATAGCATGATTGTTTACATTGAAAGAGAAATTAGTGCATGTATTAGTTATGACTCTATTATTGATAATTTCAAGTCACTCAATACACGTAAAGTATTATTTTAAGGTATGTAATTCATTTTTCTAGTAATCAACTTTGCGATTATTACGACTTAAATCTTTATATGCAATATAATTTTTATATTTAATTTAAATATTATAGTTTATTTTAGTGGTCCACCCAAAAAAAATCTTGGTTCTGCCACTGATCATAGGTTTTGCAGGAAGTTGTGATTTCACCTCTAATATTATTATCGAGCTTCAAGCCTTTTCTCATGGCCTTGATATTGCTTGAAATCATGATTTCAAAAATGTGATATGCGAGTCTGACTCTCAAACAGCTATGAAATTTATTCAAAAGGGTGTGCATTCTACTCATCCTTATGCATCTTTGGTGAATTATATTCAATTTCTTATTCATAAAAAGTGGATGTTTGTCCTTGTTCACACCTTAAGTGAAAGAAATGCTAATGTTGATTGACTTCCTAAATTGGAAGTCTCGCTTGTCCAAAAATTGAGTGTTTTTTATTTATCATTCTCCTTTAGTCAATATATATATTTAGCAAAATATATATTTAGCAAAATATATAAAAAACTGAGTGTTTTTTATTTTGTTATTTTCTTTTTTTTTATTAATAAAAAAATATTACATATTTAATAATAAAAAAGCATCTCATAATTTATTTTCTGTCTGTCTAAAATTAAAATTTAGTTTACGATGAAATTTTTGTATACACTCTCCACCCAATGTTTATTATTCATGCAACATTATTATTTTATTATTATTTATACTAAATTATCTTTCAATTTTATTTAATTCATGAAATTCATCTCTTTATTTAAAATTCAAACAATTTTTGTTCTCCACTCATGTTTTTCATAGAAAATAGATAAGATGTTCGTTTTTTAACTTATATGTTTATCTATAAAATTCCACAATAGATTTATATACGATAATTTGTCATGTTTTATAATACATTCGTCATTTAAAAATAAAAACATGGTTAATTTTAAGTGCAAAAATATAAAAGGGATCAAAAGTGTTTAAATTTAAAATATAATAATCAATTTCGCGAATAAGATAAAATACACGGATTAAAATTGTAATTAAAGTAATTATTTATTACTCTCATTTATTCTAATATTTTAATGTTCATATATATCATTAATAAATGACTATTTTTGGTGTCAATCTTTTTAGACAATTTTCTAAAATTATATATAATTTATTTTTCCTATATAAAATTAGCTTTATTGTGTAAAATGTGTGAAATTAAAAACACATCACTTTAAAAAAAAATTAATTTATAAATATTAATAATTTATTTACCATAAATAAATATAGTTACTAAAGATTGAACCTAGACCAACAATTTAACAATATTTGAGACAAAAATAATATAAATTTTTGAAGTCAACTAACGTATAGCTTGAATTTCAGATAAATTACTAAAACATATCTTATGAGTGTTGACCTGAATTTAAAATACATTGATCACGTATATACCCAATATTAATAGTTGTATGACTGGTTAAGGATAAAATAATTAATATTATGTCAATATAAGTTTATCAATTTATAATTAAAGAAAATTGTAAACTCCCATTTTCAACGTTATATTTATGTGTCTAAATTGACTATCTGTGTAAATAAATGTGCATATTAGGTGGACCGTGAAAAAAAAGGACCCACTCATATATTAAGCTATTTTATTTATTTTTACAAATAAATTTTTTATTTTTTTATTAAAAGAGTATAAGAGGTAATCCATCATATTATATAGGGAAAATAACATTTTTCGTCTCTTACCTTTACACCAGGGTTCAATTTGGTCCCTTAACTTTAAAAAGTGGCGTGTTCGTCCCTTAACTTTTTAAAATGTGCCACGTTTATCCTTCTGTTAGCTCTCGTTAGTCCTTTTTTGAAAATATTGTCCAAGTGGGCGTTGTTTGGGTGACGTGGAAACTTGGTAGCCTTAAATTAATCTGCAGAAAATGAAGAGTCCAACCAAACTATTTCTAAGTGGAGAAGCTCAACGCAGCTCTGCTAGGGCAAGCGAAGTGGAGAAGCTGAAGTGAAGCGAAGTGCAAAACGAAGGATTTCATCCAGACGAGACGGTTCCACACAAGAAGGATTGAAGATTATCATCTGCACTTGATCAAAAGGTTAGTTAATTCCCCTTTCATATTAATTAGGGTTCTTAGTTACGAAAATTAGGGTTCGTATTCAGTTTTAGGGTTCTTGTAAATTTGTTAGGGTAAACCCTAATTTTTTAGATATTCTGGTCTAGTTAGGTGTCATGGATGAAATTATTGAACTCAAAATTCATCATAGTGGAGAATTTACTGATCAGGGTCTGAGTGTATACGAGAATGGTGTAGTTGATGATTTGAGGGTAGATACCTAATCTTTTAGAGGATTAATGTAGCGACACCTAATCTTTGGAGTGAAACTGATGAGTACAAAATGGTTGAGTAAAAGAATCCAAAATAGCTTGAAAAACAATCCAAGGTTGAAGCTAAAGGATATTAAAGATAAGGCCCAAAAAAATGGAATGTTGGGGTGAACAAAACAAAGGCAATAAGAGCAAGGTATGCTACAAGGGATTTTGTTGATGGATTATTTTTGGGAGATTACACAAGGGTGTATGACTACTGTCATGAATTGTTAAGAGCCAATCCTGGATCAACAGTTAAGCTCAATGTGGATCCTGTACCAGAAGGTGTTGAGGATCATAGACCATGCTTTGGAAGGCTATATGTATGCTATGTTGCATGTAATGAAAGCTTTAAGTTGTGCATGCATGTAATAGGTCTAGATGGATGTTTTTTCAAGGGGTTGTGTGGAGGGCAGATTCTGGCTGCTATAGGAAGGGATCCTAATGATCAGATGCTCCCCATAGCATATGCAGTTGTGGAGGGTGAAAACAAGGACAGCTGGACTTGGTTCTTAGAGCTCCTAATTGATGACCTTGGAGGCAAAGAGCAATGCATGACTTATAGGACTCCCATGTGTCCATGATTTGTCTGCTATGAAGAGTAGGAATTTCAGGATAGACAGTTACATCCCTGAATATTATAGAGTTTCAAAATACAAGGCAGTTTATAAACATGTCATCTACCCTGTTAATGGGTCTAACTTGTGGGTTAAGACACCATACCCTGATGTGCAACCACCCATGTTCAAGAAGATGCCTGGTAGGCCCAAAAAGAGGAGAAATTTAGAACAAGGAGAGATTGATAGATCTGATAAAAAGATGAGAAGAATTGGTTTCTTGGTGAAGTGCAGTAGGTGTAAGAAATCAGGGCACTACAAGTCCACTTGTAAAGACACAACAAGTCAGGCTGCACAACTGAGTACTCAACACTCTGCCCAAGAATCTACTCAAACTACTCAACAATCTCAGACTGTTACTCAGTCTGCTGTACAACCCAGTCAAGCATCTCAGACAACAACCCAATCTGCACCACATTCTACTCAATCCTCTAAGGAGAAGACTGCTCAGAAGACTCATGGTCCTGCAAAAGGGAAGACTCAGAAGCTACCAGTGAAGAAGGCTCCAAGGCCATTTGTTCCACCTGGCCCTACAACCAGGTTGTCTGCATCAAAGAATGTTGTTGGTCCAGTCACTAGGAGATCTACTCCCACCAAGAGAACAGCTGCAAAGAAGAATCCCTAGAAATATTTAGGATGAAGTGTTTTAGGATGTATTGATGTAATGAACAAGAATGTTGTTATGGTTTTGTGTTTTTTGTTATGGTTCTGAACTGTTATGAACCTGTTTGTAGTTTGGTGCACTTTGGTGCTTTTGTTATTATCTTTTTATGGTTGTGAACATATTCTGGTCTGTGATGAAATGTACTGCATGTTATTTTACTGCATGTTAACTGTCATGACTTTACATTCTGGTTTGGCCAAAATTTATAGGTCATTTTGTCACAGCTTTAATAACAGGGCAATAATTATAGGTCATTCTGTTATAACTTCATAAAACAACAAATGATACAATATAAGTCCCAATTATAAGTCCCAATTATAAGTCATTCTGTCATTCTGGTTGTGCATATATTCTGGTCTGTGATCAAAGCTTTAATAACAGGGCAATAATTATAGGTCATTTTGCACAACACTGTATGTTCAATACTTATAAGTCATGTCCAAATATTATAGGTCATGTCCAAATATTACAACTGATACAAGATAACAGTAAATGCTTTCATAACTATAACAGCAAATCTTTTCATTGATAAAACATTTCTTAGGTTCAAAATTACTTCAACATAACACCAAAAACAAATGCTACAATCACATACACCACATAACTAACCTAATTCAACCTAAAAAACATTACAACTATAACAATAAAAAACAACAAATTCCATATTTTTTTCCACTTCATGATCATCTTCATTTCAGCGTCAATATTCATCAGCTTTTTCCCAAGTTCTTCAATGTCTTTTTTTGCTTCATCCAATCCCTTTACAACCACCCCCATCCTATGCATTAAAATTTCTTCTTTCTCATCAATGGCATCCTCATGGTACCAACCAAAGTAATTGCATCCATCTTGCTTATAATTGGGACAACCCCAAAATAATTTTCCCATGTTCTTCACAGTTTTTGCCCTTTGAAGTACAGCCATGTCTCCACAATAGCACATGGGACTCCTCCAATGATTTCCACTGCCTGTTAAATCCCCATTTTCTGCATTTCTCTTGCTCAAAGAAGAAGAACTACACGATTTCATGTTTCCCTAAACCCTAACTTTTAATTTTGAGACAAATTGTAAGGAATCAAGATGAATTGAATTTGCCCTAATAAAAATTGGGGGAAACGCGTCTGAGATTGTACAAAGAAGGAAGAAGATGATATACAAAGTCCATGTCACCTGCCACGTAACAAATACTAAACGGACGTTTGACCAAACTAACGACAATGACTAACTTGGCACATTTTAAAAAGTTAAGGGACGATCTCGCCACTTTTTAAAGTTAAGGGACCAAATTGGACCCTGGTGTAAAGTTAAGGGACGAAAAGGATTATTTTGCCTATTATATAATTTCATTTTAAATAGACCGTAAGCTATTATATTCTTTATGTAGTAAACAATATTTTGCATTATATGAAATAAAGAAGCATATTATGACACAATGTGTTAAGATATTCACCGTTTATAGTTTAAAAAAACACAAATAATAAAGCCCCAAAATTTAGGCATAAAAAAACTTTAAGAAATTAGAAATTATAAGGTGTCAATAAATTGTAATTCAATATTCCGTCGAAATTTAGTATTCGTATTATGTTGAAGTAGTTAGTTGAGGTGTATGAATAAACTGTATTCGACTAAGTCGAATACAACATACAATTGTTATGTCGAAATGTAATTTGTAGTTTTATGCTTTGTATTTTTGAATGTTTTAGGCTTCGATCAATTTGTATAGTTTTAGGTATGAGCTTTAGTTGCCTATATAAATACATTGTATGATGTAAATCCTAACAACTTCATGCAATAATATTTCTCTTATAGAATTTAGCTTCTGTCTCTTTTCTCTCTTCTTCTTCTCTCATCTTTCTTGAAAACCCTTTTGTTCGAACAAATTGGTATCAAGAAGTCTGGTTACGATTCAGGGATAAATCTGTAATGGCAAACGGAAACACAACTTCAACGCAATTTCCAGTGAATCTACCGATTTTCAAAGGTGAAAACTACAAACGGTGGGTTGCGTAGATGAAGATCGTCTTTAAATTTCAAGATGTTGCTGAAATCGTGAACGATGGAGTACCTGCATTGGAAGAGAATGTGAATGATGTTCAGCAAGCTAGACACAAGGAACGAAGAAAGAAAGATAGAAAAAGTATGTTCTTAATTTACCAGTGTATGGATCCAAACGTGTTCGAGAAGATAATTGAAGAAGAAACTACCAAAGAAGCGTGGGACAAGTTAAAGAACTTGTACGAAGGAGATGAAAAACTGAAAAAGGTGAAGTTGCAAACGTTGAGAAAGCAATTCAAGATGACTCAGATGAAGGAAGAAGAATCAGTCTAGAAATACTTTTCACGTATGGTGTTGTTAACGAACCAGATGAAGTCGTGTGGTGAATCAATCAACGATTTGCAGAAGATTGAGAAAGTGTTGAGATCTCTGACTACAAATATTGATCACATTGTAGTGTCAATTGAAGAGTCTAAGAATTTAGCTGAGATGAAGTTAGAAGAATTTCAAGCTTCATTAGAAGCTCATGAGATGAGGCTGGAGCAGAGGAACTCAGAAAGGGAGAAGGTGGCTGAACAAGCACTACAAGTAAGATTCATCAAGAAATCTGGGAAAAAAAAGGCGAACTAGGAAAGAATCTTGCTAATGATGAGAATTCAAGCAAGAATTCAAAGAATTACTCTGATTCGATCAAGAAAGGCATGCGCAACAAGTATTATGGGAATAAAGTTGACATGAATGAGGTGTAATGTTACAACTCTCAAGGATTTGGTCACTATGCTCGAGACCATCAAAGAAAGAAGGAAGCACAAGCGAGATATAGAAATGAAGTGCAGTATATACATGCTGAAGATAGTGATTATGATGATGTGTTACTCATGGCCAACACTCAGTCGAACATTGAGCAAACCAACATGTGGTACCTAGATACAAGTTGCAATAACCACATGGTTGGTAATAAAAATTGGCTCATCGAGCTAGATAAAACAGTTAAGAAAGGGATAAAGTTTACAGATGGAAGACACATCACATCAGGCAGAAAAGGAGATATCTCTGTTGTGAGAAAGGATGGTCGAAAATCCAGCATCACTGATGTGTTGTATGTATCGTCGATGACAACTAACTTGATAAGTGTAGGTAAATTACTTGCAAAAGGGTACAACATGAAGCTAGAAAAGAATTAGATAAAGGTGTATCATGCTAATGGAAGGTTGATTTTGAAGGCACCATTGGCAGACAATAGGACCTTCAAAGTAGAGATCAACATTTTTTATCACAAATGTCTTGCTTCGACTGCAAAAGAATACAAGAATTAGCTATGGAATCACAGGTGTCATACCCCAAAATTTTCCCTACCTATTTTTATTTTACATGGGTTATGGTCTCCCATTCATCTGCATAGTCCTCATAACATTCATAGTAAAACCATCCATTTTCCTTCATTTGCATAAGGTAACATCATAGGGTCAAAAAAGTTCATGATTTTAATTGGGTTGTGCCAATAATTAGGATAATGATTATTTGATTAGATGACTATATTGGGTTCTCTTATTATGACTTATGGAACAATATGTTGTGAATATTCAAGTAGGTGCTATTGATCTCATAGACAGGGTTTTGTAGTATTTACTTATGGATCAAGTTATGTTGGGCTTATTACTTGGAGGTGAAGAAATAATGTGCTTCAGTTGATTTTAATCAAAGTCAACTATGAAAGGTTGAATTTTGTTAACCTATTCTAGGACTTTCTTATGCAAGTTGGATCATGGTTACATGCATTGTGGAAAAAGAAAACACTAAAGACTTTCATACACAAGAGTTGACTTTTGGTAAACAAATTCAACCATGGAAAGTTGAAATTTTGTTGACCAAGCCATATTCATTCATTCATTGCTATTGTCCTTGATGTATTATATTGGTGATTAAGTCATGGCAGAGAAGGTTTTGGATTCAAATTCAAAAGGATTTCAAATTCGAATTTGAATAATGGAGGGAAAAGCTTCATTACTCGGAGAACAAGTTACAAGTCAACCTATACAAGTCAAAAGTCCCCATTTTAATATTCAAATACATTACAATAGAATCAGAATCGGAAATTACAAAAAAAAAATTAGTGTTTGACCTACAATTGACTTATGGTCAAACAGTTGACCAAAGTCAAACCTCTAATCCTATATCTATTTCTAAGTTATCCTCAAACACCTTCAAGCCTTGTAATCATGTGATCAAATTCTCCATTTCACCAATCTTCACCATGATGCATTATGCCATGTCTAAGCTCCATGACCAAGCTTTGATATGTTCAACCTTGTGCCACAAACCATGACTTTACACCAAGTTCATGCCATGTTAAAACTCTTTGCCATCAAACCTGTACACAACCAAAGCCAATAGCATACATCAACATTATCTCAAGTTGTGTTTAATCCATCATCATACATCAAAACAAGAGCAATGCAAAACAAGAGGCACACACACGATGAATTATACCAGTCTTGCATCACCATGCTATGCTACAAATTGGCATGAAATCTCACAACAGCTCTGCAACATCAATACCAAATACATATCATAACAGGCCATAATCAATTTCAACCAAAGGCAATGCAAGTTCCAACATACATGCAATCAACATTGATTTAATTCACATTCAATGTACATCAGTTCAACATACATTCATGCAATGCAACATGGCATAGACAGTCAAAGCATAGTGCAAATCATGCATAACATCTATACACTACACTCACACTCAATCAAAAAACCTAACTGTCATGACAATTTTCATCATCATGCATACCATAACTCAAAAGTAATGCATCATCAAAACTTGCAGCATACAAACAGATCCATACATTGATAATTAACATACATCCAACCATACATACAATCATACTACTTCACTATTAGTCAATCTAACTAACCCTTAACTTATTGTTAAACCCTAACCAGTCAATTAACTAACTTATGACAGTTAGTAACAAACTTTTAACCAACATAACCATTACCCTAATGCCCATAACTACCTACCTCTAACCACCAATTAACTGACCAAGTTAGTTACTAACTTAACCTTAAACTAACATCTAACAAACTAACTATTAACCCTTACTCCACAAATGTTATGACCAATTCCTAACCAACCATTAACCAACTTCTAACTTCCAAATGACAAACTCACTGACCACTTGTCAGCTGCCACGTGTGCATGGGCAATGACCTAAATACCCTTAACATCCAATTTCCCACCAAAATCAGTTTAAATCCTAACTAACTTCTAAACTCAAACAAACATATTTCCATCAATGTTTGCACTAAATTCAATGGGAAATTAACACAAATCATTATCAATTTCTTCACTCAACTATCACATAGTCTAACTAATTGTTGAATCATTTACCACCATGGATAAACCCTAGCCTAGGATCACCATCTAAGGGCCACAAATAAATCACTCCTAACTATTTGTAATTGTTATTCCCTCCAAATCTCATCACCCTTATCTATATAAACCCTTAGTCATTTTCTTCGTCCCTAAGCTTCATCTACCCTAGCAAAACTCTGCCAGTTTCACTCCTCAAACCTCACAAACTCAATCTAAAGCTCTCTCTCTTCCATTGACAGAGCTTTAACCTTTTAAGCTCTATGCAATAGAGCTTAGCCTTCATTCAATCACATTTACCTACTGTCAATTTCTAAGCATAATCCTTCATATCTCTGCTTAACATTGTCCCTAATTCTACAACAAAAACAATCTACAATAGCACTGCAGATTCCCTAATTCATAAATTCAAGAAAAAAAAAAGAAGGAGGAGAAGGAAATAAGCAAGTCACAAGTAATCAATAGGAGGGAAGATTCGTACCTAGGAATCAAGGATCTCTAGTTTTATTCATCATCTTCTTCAACTTCTACTTTGACCAAGGTCAACCTCTGCCTTGTAGGTAAATGCGACATGCTTTGATTCTTCATTTTCTGGTGCCATTATTGTTACCATAATGTATAGTTATTGTGGCTGGAGCATAACGCTAAGGTATTTCTTTGAATTCGTGGATGATGGTTATTTAATTTTTGTTTAAGGATTTTAGGGTTTCATGTAAGAGAACTAGAATAACATATTAGGTGTGATTTGGGGAAACCAGAGGTCAAGGATGGACGTAGGGAGATGGGATAAGGCGTTTGGTGGTGGTTGGACATGATTATGGGCTCCGCCGCCAGAGGCAATTTTCGGCGTTGCGGCGCGACTTCAGATGAACTAGAAAAGGAGAGTTTGAGTATTGTTTTAGTCAATGTTGAATGGAAAGTTATTTCCTCTTCCCTCTCATGTTGACTCTCTCCTGAGCCAAGAAAACTAGGCCTATAGGCCTTTACTTCTAGCACCTCTTTTTGTCCACACACCCTCAATACTGATTCAAAAATAAGGACAAAAAGAACTTGGGCCTTCTAGTCATGGCCCTGCGCCCATATACCATTCACACCATATTTCCTCTTTGACACCCATGGAAGAGCTCAATTTTATTTATTTATTTTATTTAGTAATTCCTTTTTTTTTAATGTTTTTTATGGACCTCAAAATCATTTTAATGACACTTAAGTTTGGGTTTAGTCAATTAGGTTTAAAATTCTAACTATGATTAATTTCTAGGTTAGGATTGAATTTTCTAACTAAAATTAGATTAGAGTACATTTTGAAATTAAGTTTACATTTTTCTTTCTTTTCTTTGACTTTTCTTCATAATTTCATGGTTCTTGATGTATGTAGCTTAGCCAATTTTTATCATGACCCCATTTGTCTTGATCTACTTAAAGGATTAAACTTTTTTTGGTCAATTAATTAGATTAATGACTTTATGACTTTTTAATTAGACTTTAAAAACAAATTATATGCTCCCTTAGAATCTTATACAATTAGGTGATCAAAAGTCCCTTAATCACTTAATTTGGATTAGAAACTTTAGGACTTATATCATACATGCTCCCTTAGGTCAATCCCAATTCTATTAATCTTTAAAGCCATATAAATAGGTAGCCATCAAGACATGGCAACATTAAACTTTATTCTCATTCTTTGGTACTTGTTTACTGGGAAAAATAGTAAACAATATCTGGTCTATCAATTTTGTATAAAATTGAGTAACTTGCAGGATCGACCACACTAAATCCTAGGACATGTGCTAAATCGGTTTCTTGTGTAGTTTATGGAAAATGTTAAGAGTACTTCGACAGTGTAAGAAAGTGAAAAAGAACTTCTTCAAAGAATATAAAATAACTAAAAGGTAAAAAGCTTTAAAAGGAATTTAAATCGAGAAGGTTGGTAAATTTAAGAAGTTTAACTTGCATGAAATGAAAAGAGACTTTAATGAAAGAAACTTAGTAAATTGCATTGAATTGTAAAAATGGTGTTACAACATACATTCTCACACGCTCTTTTCTCTACGCTGGTACTTTGAGCACACTGAGTTTTTTGTATACAATTGAACACCCCCAAATTTGTTCCTAAGACTTGCTATTTATAATGGTTTAAAATAACTACCCACTAGCGGGTTACTAATCAGGGCGAAACACATGGCGTCGTGCATGTTTTGGCCTCTTGAATGAACGCCACATGTCCCACTTCAAAATCGGATAGAAATAACCGTTCCCTCCTATTTTTGAATTTAAAATCGTTGCGTCGAACGGTACTCCCTCGTCTTCGGTCGAAAAAACCTTCCAAACTCTTAGAAATATTTCTAAGTCTTTTAAACCTTCTCTTCTCTGCAGAAGGATAACCTTCGACTAGGTTTTCTTATAGCCATGTTTCTGTCGAAGCTTCATAGAACTTTGGAAATTCTATCTCTTAGGAAAAAATCTTAACCCAACATCAGGCGTCGAAATTAGGAGCTAATAAATCGCCCCCCAAAAATGTCTTTTTCGACGTCACTGAAGAAAAGGGCATTTTTGACAATAGCATTCGACGCCTTATTTCCACATTACGTAGGTGTTGATATAACTAGAACCTTCATGTTCTACAAACTGTTCAGTTTCTTCTGAACCACTCCATGACGTCATGGTCATCATGACAATCTCTGAAAAATCTCCTCAAAGCGCACCAAATCCACTAGCCATCATCATACCTACTAAAACCTAGGAGATAATGGGGTATAGGCAGTGTAATACCCCGTAAATTATTACACTCTAAAAATAATATTATTCTGATTAACTGGGTTCCGGTTTACTCTGAGAATTTATTGTACAAAATAATTAGAGTAAACTGATGGGCTCAGAGCAGATCAAATTAATATTATCTGACTCTGAGGTTTTAACTTTTGGTGTTATAAAGACTTTTTGGACTTTTAGTAGTATTAATTCCTATTAATGCTTACTCTATATACTTTCTTTTCCTCCCTTTGCCAAACAAAAGAAAAGATAGTAAGAGAAGGAAGAAAGAAGGAAAAGGAAAGAAAAAGGGAAGAAAGGAAAAGAGAAGAAATCCAAGGATTTCAAGAGCTAAGATCATCATCAATCCTTCATCAAAGCATCTTCCAATCTTCATCATCATCTAATCTTGAGGTGGGTTCTAGATAGATGCTCTAGATGCAGAATTCCATGTGTTTTAGAGTTAGGTTGGAATTGTGAGAAAATGAGTAATTGTGTTAGAATTATGAATTTAACGGATGAAATGCAATATAATTGTTGTTAAATACTTGTTGTTATGAGCATGTTATGTTTTGATGGTTATAATAAGGCTTGGGGGTGTTTTGATTGGAAAATTATTGATTTTGGGTTGAAGAACAGCGCTGTTGAGAAGTGGGATTTTCCAGGCTTCGCCTAGCGAACCTGGGGCGAGTCGCAGCGAACAAATTTTTGAGGGTTTGCCTAGCGAACCCGTCAGCTAAGGTCAGCGAATGTTCGCCAACGACGTTCGCCTAGCAAACTTTGTGCCTTTTCAGTGCTGTTTGGTTCTGCCTTGCTTCGCTGAGTTGTTCGCGAAGCGAAGGGCGAGGCGAATGTTCGCCAGGGAGTTCACGAAGCGAACTTTATGTCTGTTTTTGTTCTGTTTGTTCATTCGCCAGGGGCTTCGCCTAGCAAAGGCTGGAGCGAATGCTCGCTGGGTAGTTCGCCTAGCGAACATGTTAGGTTATGCAGTTTGGTTTCTTTCCTAACTTTTGATCCGCTTATCCTATTTGAGTGTTTTTGATATCAATAGAAAGCCGTGGAAATAATATTTATGATGATAGTAAAAGATGCTGGTTTTGATGCCTGATTAAATAAATCGGAGGGAACCGTAAATTTGTATAATTTTTGGTATGTGGAATTATATGTTTCCATTATAAGATTGATGACTAATTGCCTATGTTCTTATGGTTAAGCATGTTTGAATATGTATGCATGTTAAAATACGAAATAGGTAGAGTGAGGAACATTACCGTATACAATGTAGAAAAGTGTGGAATGACATAGTGATAACGCTCGTGCATGAGAGGTCGAGGCGTGTGTCTAGTAATCATAACCGATTTGTCTTGCGGTGTAGTTTCATGAGACTCGAGCTCCTCCTCTGAAACGTATGCACAATTACTTGGTAGGTTTGATTCCCTACGTGTAGTACGATTGGAGCCTATGCTATGGGTCGAGACTTGTGATGGTTAACAGGCCATGAGAAGTGACGGTTCACGGTTAACAGGCCGATGATCCCGAATCCAATTCATATGCCAAGTAACTACAAGGATCCATGACTCGGATCGTCTTCTAGACGTAGAAGCGGACGGGAACAGGGGATGCCTTGGTACGGTTATTGATTAGTGAGATTCTTGAGTTAACAGGCTCAGGATTTAACATTGTAATAGTGTGAGTTAACAGGCTCACGAGTGTGGATCCATATAGGGTGCGTGAGTACTTAAAGTCACTTCCCTTCCCCTTTGACTTGAGTTAGGATCGATAGAACCTTGTAAAGCCGAGAGGACTATAAGATAGCGAACTCACTGATATTTGATGTATCTCACCCCACGTTGTTGTTTACATCACAGGTACTACAGGTTCGGCGAAGGGTAAGGACAAAGTGGTTTGACTTTTCCTTACGGATCGTAGCTTTTGAGATGGCATGGCTTCCGCTATGGCGTTTTATTTTGAGATTATGATATTGATCTAGTTCTTAGTGTATTTTGGGACATCTTGTATATGTTATGCCATAGGCTTTAGAACTTTGTATTTAGGGCATTTAATGTATATAATGTGTTAGCTAGGAACTTATGGTATTTCAGTACCAAATACTTGGACTCATGTATAATATATATGCTTTGATGTATGTTGTTATGTATGGGTTTTACAGTTGGTATCAGAGCAGGTCGTATCCTCGACCTAGCCATGAAATAGTATAAGTATTTCTTTCCGTTTCATATGCGTTGTGTCGCCATTGGTCTTAAATGTTATATGTATGATATTGATCCTGATCAACTTAATCCTATCTATATGACGTTTAGGAACATGGTTGGCGGATGCAGAAGCAATCGTGGTGGACCCACAAATCCTCCAGCTGGGACGAATCCTCCAGGCGGTGATGAGAATGCTCCTTTGTATCAGTTTATGCAAGAGATGCAGCAGCAACAAAATCAATTCATGCAACAGATGGTGCAACGGATGAATGGAGGTCTTCATCCTCAGGTGGTTGTTCCAGATGTGGTAGGTGGAAGTTGTCGGGATTTCATCCGCCTGAATCCTCCAAAATTTCATGGCGGATTGGATCCTGTGAAAGCTCACGAATGGATTGCTGGCATGGAGAGAATCTTTCTGATAATTTACTGTAGTGAGGAGGACAAAGTAGTGTTTGCTTCTCACTTACTGAGAGGTCCTACTAAGAGGTGGTGGGATATTGCTTCAGCTTTTATGACTATTTAGGGTGTACCTAAAGTGTGGGAGAAATTCAAGGCTACTTTTATGGAAAAGTACCTTCCTAGTTCTTTGAGGATCCGAAGAGAGTTTGAATTCCAACAGTTGAGGCAAGGTAGTGTGGCAGTAACTGCTTATGTCGGGTCGCTAATGCAAGGTTATGTTGTTGAGAACGATTTGAGGAGTGTTCAGACAGAAAGGGATTCGCGTAGGTCTAACCAGAATGATTGTGGGAGGTCAAGCCAACAGTTTAGGCCTAGGCAACGAGCTTTCAAAGGAAAGCAAGTCCAGAATTCTAGGACTAGTGCGCCTCATGTGTGTCGTACTTGTGGTAAGATGCATTCTGGTAGATGTCGCTATGAAGGAGTGGAGTGTTATCAATGTCAGAAGGTGGGCCATATGGCGATAGATTGTTCTCAGAATAAGAATCAGTCACAAGGAAAGAGTATCGGTCGAGTGTATACTCTGGACGCAAAGAATGCAAAGGGCGATAACTCCTTGATTGCAGGTACGTGGTTCGTAAACGGACATTCTTGATTTGTTTTATTTGATTGTGGAATAACACACTCCTTTGTGTCTATGCAATGTGTGAAATTGTGTATTTTCGGTAGTCTGCGAGTTTTCGGAAGTTGTTCCCGAGGATATCACTTCTCTTCCTCCGGAGAGGGAAGTGGAGTTCTCTATTGACCTGATACCGGGAACGGCTCCGATGTCCGTTTCTCCGTATCGGATGGCGCCACTTGAATTAAAGGAACTAAAGGAACCATTGGAAGAGCTTATGGCTAAGCATTTTATTAGACCTAGTGTCTCACCATGGGGAGCTCCAGTATTGTTAGTAAAGAAGAAGGACGGTGGGATGCGATTGTATATCGACTATCATCAGCTGAATAAAGTCACCATTAAGAACAAGTACCCCTTACCCAGAATAGACGACCTGTTAGATCAATTGAAGGGAGCCTGTGTGTTCTCGAAGATTGATTTACGGTCGGGTTATCATCAGATTCGGGTGAAGAGTTCGGATGTACCGAATACTACGTTTAGGACCCGTTATGGTCATTATGAATTCCTAGTAATGCCTTTCGGTGTGACTAATGCTCAGGCAGTTTTCATGGATTATATGAACAGGATATTTCAACCTTACTTGTACCAATTGGTGGTGATATTTATTAACGACATTCTTATTTATTCTCGTACTCCACAAGAGCATGGAGAACATCAGAGAATTTTCTTATCGGTATTGAAAGAGAAGCAACTTTTCGCTAAGTTAAGCAAGTGTGAATTTTGAATGTCGGAAGTTAATTTTCTTGGACATGTTATACCTCAAGGTGGTGTGGCTATGGATCCGTCGAAGGTAGGAGCAGTGATTAATTGGGAGAGACCGAGGAATGTTTCAGAAGTTAGAAGTTTCTTGGGATTGGCAGGTTGTATAGAAGGTTTATTAAAGGCTTTTCCCAACTGGCTCTACCAATGACGAAACTTACTCGTAAGGATCTTGCTTTTGAGTGGGATTCGAGTTGTGAGCAAAATTTCATGAATTTAAAGGAAAGATTGGTGACGGCTCCTGTGTTAATCATTCCTGGCCCTAATAACTCTTACGAAGTGTTTTGAGATGCTTCTAAGATGGGATTGGGAGGTGTTCTGATGCAAGGAGGTCAGGTAGTGACTTATGCCTCCCGACAATTGAAAATTCATGAACAGAATTATCTAACTCATGATTTGGAATGGGCGGCGGTTGTGTTTACACTGAAAGTGTGGCATCACTATTTATATGGTATACGTTTTGAGATGTTCAGTGATCATAAGAGTTTAAAGTACCTCTTTGATCAGAAAGAGTTGAACATGCGTCAAAGGAGGTGGATGAAGTATTTGAAGGATTATGATTTGGAACTAAAGTACCATCTAGGTAAAGCGAATAAAGTAGCGGATGCACTGAGCAGGAAAGTGTTGCATAGTGCCGACTTGATGATGTTGGAGTATGCCTTAATGGAAAAGTTTAGAGATCGAAATCTTAAATTTAATTTGACTCCTAATTGTGTGATTATGGGAAATTTAAATATCAGTTATACTCTTAGGGAAGAAATCCAACAAGGACAAGGGGTAGATGGGAAGTTGCAAGGAGTGTTAGTACAACCGGGTTTTGTACGAGCTACCGACGGAATCATTTTGTTTAACCAAAGGATTTGTGTTCCAGATGATGCGATGTTGAAAAGAAGGATTTTGGAAGAAGCGCATAAGGGTGCCTTTACTATACATCCGGGTTCTTCAAAGATGTATCGAGAATTAAAGAGGGACTATTGGTGGTCCGGGATGGAAAAAAAGATATTGCGGTATATGTATCGGAATGTGCGATATGCCAACAAGTGAAAATAGAACACCAAAGACCGAGTGGCTTGTTGCAACCTTTAGAAATTCCGGTGTGGAAATGGGATAGTATTTCGATGGACTTCGCGGTGGGATTACCCCGTGCGCAAGGTGGTTATGATTCAATTTGGGTAATTGTATATCGGTTGACAAAGTCTGCTCATTTCTTGGCCGTAAAGACTACTTATAAGGCGAGTCATCTCGCAAAGTTGTTCATTTAAGAGATTGTGAGATTACATGGTGTTCCATCTAGTATTGTTTCGGATAGAGATCCAAAGTTTACTTCTAGATTTTGGAGAGCTTTTCAGCAAGCTATGGGAACGAATTTGTGTTTGAGCACGTCGAATCATCCACAAACAGATGGTCAGACGGAACGGACAATACAACCCATGGAAGGTATGTTGAGAGCTTGTGTACTAGATAGTGGAGGAATTGGATGGGACTTTTGCCGTTGATTTAGTTCTCTTATAACAACAGTTATCATGTAAGTATTGGTATGGCACCTTATGAGGCGTTATATGGTAGGAAATGTAGAACGCCATTGTGTTGGGAGGAGGTTAGCGAAGATAGAATTTTGGGACCCGAGATTATTCACGAGACTATGGAAAAGATTAGAATAATCCGTGCAAAAGTTAATTAAGCACAGGATCGTCAGAAGAGCAATGCAGATAACCGTAGGAGACCTTTGGAAGTTGATGAGGGTGATCAAGTATTTTTGAAAGGTTACTCTGATATTGAGATTGAAAGGACCATTTAAATCGCAGAAGTTAAGTCCAAGATACGTGGGACCATATCAATTTTTAGAAAGAATTGGCGAAGTAACTTACAGATTAGCCTTACCGCTTTCTCTGTCCGAGATGCACGATGGTTTTCATGTGTCTCAGCTTCGGAAGTCTGTTCCAGATCCTCTTCAGCCAATTCTACCCGATACTATTAAGATAGAAGCAGATTTAACGTTTGAACCTCGATCGAGTCGTATCACAGGAAGAGAAACTAAGGTGTTAAGGAATAAGGAGATTCCTCTGGTTAAGGTTCAGTGGGATGAGACGCATCCGGGAGATGCGACGTGGGAACTAGAATCAGAGATGCGAGGCGCTTATCCTCATTTTTCAGGTAACTACTTTAAATTCGTGGGCGAATTTCTATTTAAGGGGGGGAGGATGTAATACCCCGTAAATTATTACACTCTAGAAATAATATTATTCTGATTAACTGGGTTCCGGTTTACTCTGAGAATTTATTGTACAAAATAATTAGAGTAAACTGATGGGCTTAGTGCAGATCAAATTAATATTATCTGACTCTGAGGTTTTAACTTTTGGTTTTATAAAGACTTTTTGGACTTTTAGTAGTATTAATTCCTATTAATGGTTACTATATATACTTTCTTTTCCTCCCTTTGCCAAACAAAAGAAAAGATAGTAAGAGAAGGAAGAAAGAAGGAAAAGGAAAGAAAAAGGGAAAAAAGGAAAAGAGAAGAAATCCAAGGATTTCAAGAGCTAAGATCATCATCAATCCTTCATCAAAGCATCTTCCAATCTTCATCATCATCTAATCTCGAGGTGGGTTCTAGATAGATGCTCTAGATGCAGAATTCCATGTGTTTTAGAGTTAGGTTGGAATTGTGAGAAAATGAGTAATTGTGTTAGAATTATGAATTTAACGGATGAAATGCAATATAATTGTTGTTAAATACTTGTTGTTATGATCATGTTATGTTTTGATGGTTATAATAAGGTTTGGGGGTGTTTTGACTGGAAAATTATTGATTTTGGGTTGAAGAACAGCGCTGTTGAGAAGTGGGATTTTCCAGGTTTCGCCTAGCGAACCTGGGGCGAGTCGCAGCGAACAGATTTTTGAGGGTTCGCCTAGCGAACCCGTCAGAGAATGTTCGCCAAAGACGTTCGCCTAGCAAACTTTGTGCCTTTTCAGTGCTGTTTGGTTCTGCCTTGCTTCGCTGAGTTGTTCGCGAAGCGAAGGGCGGGGCGAATGTTCGCCAGGGAGTTCGTGAAGCGAAATTTATGTCTGTTTTTGTTCTGTTTGTTCATTCGCCAGGGGCTTCGCCTAGCGAAGGCTGGAGCGAATGCTCGCTGGGTATTTCGCCTAGCGAATATGTTAGGTTATGCAGTTTGGTTTCTTTCCTAACTTTTGATCCGCTTATCCTATTTGAGTGTTTTTGATATCAATAGAAAGCCGTGGAAATAATATTTATGATGACAGTAAAAGATGCTGGTTTTGATGCCCGATTAAATAAATCGGAGGGAACCGTAAATTTGTATAATTTGTGGTATGTGGAATTATATGTTTCCATTATGAGATTGATGACTAATTGCCTATGTTCTTATGGTTAAGCATGTTTGAATATGTATGCATGTTAAAATACGAAATAGGTAGAGTGAGGAACATTACCGTATACAATGTAGAAAAGTGTGGAATGACATAGTGACAATGCTCGTGCATGAGAGGTCGAGGCGTGTGTCTAGTAATCATAACTGATTTGTCTTGCGGTGTAGTTTCATGAGACTCGAGCTCCTCCTCTGAAACGTATGCACAATTACTTGGTAGGTTTGATTCCCTACGTGTAGTACGATTGGAGCCTATGCTATGGGTCGAGACTTGTGATGGTTAACAGGCCATGAGAAGTGACGGTTCACGGTTAACAGGCCGATGATCCCGAATCCAATTCATATGCCAAGTAACTACAAGGATCCATGACTCGGATCGTCTTCTAGACGTAGAAGCGGACGGGAACAGGGGATGCCTTGGTACGGTTATTGATTAGTGAGATTCTTGAGTTAACAGACTCAGGATTTAACATTGTAATAGTGTGAGTTAACAGGCTCACGAGTGTGGATCCATATAGGGTGCGTGAGTACTTAAAGTCACTTCCCTTCCCCTTTGACTTGAGTTAGGATCGATAGAACCTTGTAAAGCCGAGAGGACTATAAGATAGCGAACTCACTGAGATTTGATGTATCTCACCCCACGTTGTTGTTTACATCACAGGTACTACAGGTTCGGCGAAGGGTAAGGACAAAGTGGTTTGACTTTTCCTTACGGATCGTAGCTTTTGAGATGGCATGGCTTCCGCTATGGCGTTTTATTTTGAGATTATGATATTGATCTAGTTCTTAGTGTATTTTGGGACATCTTGTATATGTTATCCCGTAGGCTTTAGAACTTTGTATTTAGGGCATTTAATGATATAATGTGTTAGCTAGGAACTTATGGTATTTTAGTACCAAATACTTGGACTCATGTATAATATATATGCTTTGATGTATGTTGTTATGTATGGGTTTTACAGGCAGTAACTGCCACCGTCCTATCTATCGCTCCCAGCGAGACACGCGTCCCACTACAACACTAGCCATTTAATGCTAATTTGAGGTCTGTTGATATTTCATTTCCTTTAAATAGTTTCTTTCTAAACCATTTTTTTTCTCTTTACGCTTCAAACTCTTTGCCCTCTTTCCAGCTTCTCGACTCTTAGTAAACATCTCAAATTTCTTGTTCTTCAATAATGGTATCTTCAACCTCCAACATCAAAGACTCCAGGAAAATCCAAAAACCAAAAGACCCAAGGACCCAATCTCAACTTCCTCATTTTGCTACGCTTGCTGGGCAAAAGATAGTGAAGAATCTACAATGCATCTCAGGACCGCTTGAGAAAGAGAAGAGACGTATCTACGAACCCCAGGTATTAATCCCTGTTCTTGTTTCTGGTAAGCCATATGCTTTATCTGACCCCTTGTCTGCTCTAGATATAGATTATGAGAAACTTAGCGAGTATTTCCCTTCCTACCATAAGACCAAACCCATAGGGCAAGCTAATAAGTCTAAGGTAGAAGCCAATACTCCTGACGTTGTAGCCCTCACTAGCGTAGATTTGCGTT
This sequence comes from Lathyrus tuberosus, assembly GCA_022829125.1. Classification (NCBI taxonomy): domain Eukaryota; kingdom Viridiplantae; phylum Streptophyta; class Magnoliopsida; order Fabales; family Fabaceae; genus Lathyrus; species Lathyrus tuberosus. The sequence goes on from JALAZF010000026.1 coordinate 1,440,865, forward strand.
ACATGAATGACGGATCTAGGATATTTAGGGCAACTCCATCCTTCAAAGATTCTGATCTTTACCTGAACTGGCTGACTAAGGTAGAGAAGGTTAAAGCCCAAACCTGGAAAGATTTAGGGATTTATGACCTTATCATGCTGTCAAAAATAGGGCGTGCATACTGTTTAACCATGCTAGTTTCCTCTCTTTACTTCTTGGATAGCACCCACTATACTTTTCATCTCCCCTGTGGGATGATGACCCCCACACTATTCGATGTAGCCGCTATCACAGGGCTAAAACAAACTGGGAAGCCTTATGACCCAGAACTGGACTCTGAGGATCAAATAGGCTTTACATCTGCCAAACCTACTTATACGAACTTTATCAAACACTATTATGACCCCAAAAGCACTGATGTCGCTGACCAAGAGCACATAGCTTTTCTTACTGTTTGGCTGTCACACTGCGTGTTATGCTCAAGATCCTTGCAAGTAGTCAAAAAATTCCTCACACTTGCCACGCAACTCCACAACGGTCGAGACGCTTGTTTGAGTGAAATGATTTTGGGACACCTCTACGATTCCTTGAGTGAAGGTGTCACTCAACTCAAAGAGCTAGCTGTAGGGGGAAAACTATTACTATCAAGGCCTTTCTGGCTACTTTAACTCTGGCAAAATGCCTATTTTGAAGCCAGCCTTACAAACAAAGGAACCGTCGAAGAAAGTGCCAAAGAAATCAAAGACCAGTGAGTCGAAGGGACCCGCTTAGTGCATCTAACTCCCAACAAAAAGGGCCAATTACTCAGGCCAGTTTTCCTTAGCTTCATAAAGATGTTTGCCAAACACCATGAGTTTACTTCAAGCATGAACCCTTTCGCTGGAAGGAAGTATGGCCCTGAGTGGTTTACTAGGCCTTTCCCTACCTCAGACAGAGCCCAAGAAGAGGAATCAAAGTTGATATGGGAGGCTTTTCTAATACCAAGACTTTTGACCCTTCGACCCAATCTGGGAAGAGGTCAAGTTTCTTTAATTGCTTATCAACCCAATCTGGTTGCTCGCCAGTTTGGTTTAGTTCAAACCCTCCCAAGATGCCTATATGAGTAGAAAGGACATCTCCTCCTCCATCACACTAGCTATACTGAAGAGATGGCCTCAATACAGATGGCTCGCCATGCATACAAAGCGTTCTTTTCTCCAGTCAACTTTGAGCCTAGTTGCCTCTGTACTCCAGAAATTTCACCAGTGGTGGTCGAAGTACTACACTAAGAAGTTGTTTGATGTTTCTTCCTTCACTCAGCTGATTGATGAAACTTTTCTCTCTGTGCAGGAGAAAACCAAGAAAGGTAATTCTACGCACATCAAGGAAATCCAGTCATTCCAAAAGTTCTTTGAAACTATTTATCGGCCAGATGATCTTAGTCGAACCATTCGCGAAGCTGCTGTCACTCTGAAGGAATTTTTTTTAAAGAAAATGGAGAGTTTAAAACTCCCTTCGTGTGTGCCGCCTGAGCGACGCTACGAAATGGCTTTTGAATTATTTCCTCTCAAGTTTCCTCGACTGCCATCTGCTGATTTTGGAGTGGCCCTTGCCCCTCCATTTCCAGACTGGTTCGTCTGTGGGGATTCTATAAAGATCCTTCGTCAGCAGTCGAAACCAAAGACTCAACGGGTGGTTCCGACTAAGTACACACTAGATAGTTTCAAAGGACCACTTCATATCGGTATCGAAGATGTTCGCATCGAATCCGAAATTTATGAAGGTGTGGAATGAAGATTTTCGACTTTTATATTTCCCTTACTTGACTGTTCTTACTGACCTGTAACTATTTTATTTATTTGCAGCTATCAACCTGAAGAAACCTGCAGCCAAAAGACCAGTCGAAGAAGAGAACGAACCAGCCACATGGGTAACTTTTGCTTGATAAAATTTCCAGTGCTGTGTATAGTTATACCTTCTAATACTTTGACTTTTTCTTAGATTTCTCAACGACCACCTCCTACTCCCCAAAAGAATAAATTCAAAAGGGCTACTGCCTAAATTGTGCTCGAATCGAACGACGATGATCACTCTCCACCTGAGGATCAAAAAACTAAGAAGAGGAAGAAACAACTTAGGATCACTGAGACTTCAAGTCAGCCTAAGGTAAAGGTAGCAAAAGCTTCTCAAGCGTCGACCATTCGAAGTAACTTGGAGTCTTCTCCTCAGGGTATGTCGAAGGCAACTCCAGTTTAGCTCGAAAGTGACAACTCCAGCCTTGGAGTCGAAGAGATTAAGGTAATTATAATCTCCCTTAACTGTCTACTTTACTGGTCTTCTTTTGTTTCAACCTAATCTTTATTTACTTGTCATTGCAGGATGGTGCAGGTACCTCGATTCAACCAACAACCAAATCTCCTTCTCCAACTACTCTCCTTGACGCAGTTTCAGGGAAACGTTCGATGGATGAGATTAATAAACCTACTGAAAAAGAAATCCCGACTTCGTCTACACGGACCACCGCTCAATAATCTCAGACAAGTGACTCTGAGCATGAGGAGGAACATGACCAAAGCATTCTTGAAGAGATGAACACAGAAACAACAGCTATGGACGAAGGTACTACCCTGGTTGAGAAATCTTCTGAAAACGACTCTCCAGTGGTCGAACCCTCAGGAAACAAATACCCAAATGATGCTGATCAGGACGCTACTGTCTAAGATGATGAAATGGCCGAGGAAGAAGAAGATGACCAATCAATGTTACATCTTGAAGCTGGTGGAAATGATGATGATGACGATGGAGGTGATGATAATGATGATGATGATGAAGAAGATGACAAAGACGATGATGATGAAGATGGTAAGGATGATGATGCTGAAGACAGTAAGGATGACGAAGATAAAACTGAAAGTGAATTTGCCAAAGAACAGGTCCAAAGATAACACAATGCTGCTCCCAAGGTTGATGTAACTGCTGAGAGTACTAAACCTTCGACCGAGACAGCTTTTGCTTTTTCTGAAGAAGAACTCAATCTCCTCAAGGCGACCAACCCTCGTGAATATCTGAAAATTTCCCTTAGCAAACGAGGTAGTTCTTCCGAGAGTAGCTTAAGTGCCTCGACAGCCTCCGGAGATCAACTTTCGAGCAAACCTCCAAATGAGGCACTTCTGAAGATAAAAGACAAAGTCTTCAAAGGTAACCTCTTCAGACTTCTGGAGTCGGATGCCACCGTCTCTCTTCAATTGAAGACTCTTCTCAAATAGATTAATCTTCAAACCGTCTTCCCTGATACTGTAACCATCATCCTGGAGCTTGGTACCATGATCGCCACATGTCCCACTTCAGAATCGGATAGAAATAATTGTTCCCTCCTATTTTTGAATTTAAAATCTTTGCGTCGAACGGTACTCTCTCTTCTTCGGTCGAAAAAACCTTCCAAACTCTTAGAAATATTTCTAAGTCTTTTAAACCTTCTCTTCTCTGCAGAAGGATAGACTTCGACTAGGTTTTCTTATAGCCATGTTTCTGTCGAAGCTTCATAGAACTTTGGAAATTCTATCTCTTAGGAAAAAATCTTAACCCAACATCAGGCGTCGAAATTAGGAGCTAACAGTACTATATCCTATTCTCCTAATCCTGTCCTTAACTTATCCAATGAAAAACTAAAAGTTCTTCTTGCCATCAAGGCATGGCAACATTAAACTTTATTCCCATTCTTTGGTACCATATCCCATTCTCCTAATCCTGTCCTTAACTTATCCAATGAAAAACTAAAAGTTATTTTTGCAAATAAATTCAAAACACTTAACAACTACAATGCAAATTGTGCGCCACGAGCCTTAAGAAACGGAGAAGGAATAAGAGGGAGCATTCTTACCCTTATTCTGAATATCTTTGGATATAGGACACATGACTCGGTTGTACAAATTATTCACCTCCATTCATAGACTTTATTGCAATTCAAATCAATTCATTTTCATAATAAAAGGAAGAAAAATAAAGAGAGTGTAGACTCTCTTTCTCTCTCCCCGAATTATTCAGACAATGCTGCAAAGCTCTATTTCTGGATATTCGCCTTCAAACTAAAATCAATCACAACCAACATCATAAACATTTCATAATCACCTCTATTTGGGTTATTCACCATATCTTGGTTAAAACACCTCTTTTTGGGTTAATCACCATCTCTCGGTTAAAACACCTCTCTTTGGGTTAATCACCATTTCTTGGTTAAAACACCTCTCTTTGGGTTAATCACTATCTCATTGTTAAAACTCCTCGCTTTGGGTTAATCACCACTTATTGATTAAAAGACCTCACTTTGGGTTAATCACCATTTCTTGGTTAAAACACCTCTCTTTAGGTTAATCACCATCTTTTGATTAAAACACCTCTCTTTTGTTAGACACCACTTTCTTGGTTTAGATCTTGCTTGCTTGGTTAAGACACCACTTTTATTTTCCTGTCCTTGGCTATGACACTACTTTTATTTTTCTGTCCTTGGTTATGACACCACTTTTACTTTCTTGTTCTTAGTTTAAACACCAACCTTTAAATTCTTTGTCTAAACAACAATTTCTTTTCATAAAAGAACTATTATAATCCATTCCTTAGTAGTCAGACTAACAACTTAGAGCATCTAAACCAAGACCAACAGCTAACGTCAAAACACTTTTAGGATACGATTATAACATTGTTCCCTAAAATCAACAAACAAATACTTATTTTCTACTCCACGAACTACGGAGCTCTAATTTTCTCATTGTACTATAAGAATACATAGGCACAAGATTTTGAAATATTGGTAAGCACATTAATTAAATACTTATTTTTCCCCTTAATTAAAACCAATCGCATGTAACCTTTAGATAATAACACTCATCCGCACAAAGAACAATCAAAACGGTTCCCGTTGAGTACAACAAATGTGAGGGATGCTAATACTTTCCCTTTGCATAAACGAATTTCATACCCTTTTCTCTTCACTTGGGGTTTTATTGATATTTCCCCCTCTTAGAATAAATAAAATTTAGTTGCGAGTCTATTGTATTTTCGAGCGTGATATGCGCTCGGATATTTTTCGCGCTGCAGCAAAAGGTATAAACATCTAAACTTCAAAACTTTAGGTATGCTAAACCAGAAGAAGATGGTGTATGACTTACCTCGGGTGAATGAACCAAGTCAGGTATGTGACGAATGTTGCAAAGCAAAGAAGGCTAGGAACGCATTCACCCATGAATTACCCATGAGGTCGAAAAAAAAGCTTGAGCTCATTCACTCTGATGTGTGTAGATCTTTTAAAGTAAGGTCAAATGGAGGTAACTTCTATTTCCTAACTTTCATAAATGAATTCACTAGATATGCGTGGATTTACCTTATTGATAGGAAGATTGAGGTATTCATAAAGTTCCAAAAGTTCAAATTGCATGTCGAGAAGCAAAATGGATGCAAGTTGAAGAAACTGAGAACCGATGGTGGTGGTGAATACACCTATCGAGAATTTTCTAGATTTTACAATGAGGAAGGTATAAAGCATGAGGTAATTTCACCCTTTACACCTCACATAATGGCTCAACTGAGAGGAATAATCAAAGTATATTAAACATGCCTAAGTGTATGTTGAAAGCTAAAGATATGCCAAAGAGATTTTGGGACGAACCAGCTTCGACAACAGTATACATTCTAAACAGATGTCCAACCAAGAAGATAGTCGAGAAGATTTCTTATGAGGCTTGGACAGTTGTGAAGCAGAATTTTAATCATCTTAGAGTGTTTGGATCAATGTGCTTCAGACATGTGCCTAAAAAATTGAGGATGAAACTAGATGATCGAATTTAGGCTATGGTGCTCATAGGTTATCATTCGATTAATGCATACAAGCTGTATTCACCAAATGATGATAAACTTGTGATCAATTAAGATGGTCTAGTGGATGGAAGTTGTCATACCCCAAAATTTTCCTTACCTTCTATTTCAATTCGCCTGGCTTATGATATTGTTCATTTGCATACATTTGTCTATTTGATCATGCATTCATGTCATTCATCAGCATTTGCATATTGCAACAAGTTTAGGTCAAAGGTTCGGAAATAATGGATTTATTTAATTTAAGTGAGTTTTCTAGGCGAATATTATTTAGTAATTATTTGAGTTTATTTCCCATATTACTTGTGGTGCAGATCATCTCTTTATCCGAGATTAATGGTTAGCAGGGGGATTGAAATGATTGTTACTTAATTCAGAAGATTGGTTGAATTCAAAGAAAAGGGTAAAGTTGAAATAAAAAGAAGATTTCATTCATTTATTAGAAATTCATGGTACAATGCATATTTCTTTGGATACAAATCAAAATAATGGATTACAAGAAAAGAGAGTAAAAAGCTACATCTTTTAGGTACAATTGACTTTTTGGTCAAATAGTTGACTTTTTAGTCAACTATTGACTTTTGGTCAAGTGTTGACCATTGACTCGATTTTGACTCTTGAGTTTTCCTAGACCTATTCTACAAGCATTTGATCAAAGGATTAATCATTATTCATAAAAAATGACTTATGTCATGATTATGTTAATGCTAATTTCCAACAAATTCTATCTTCCATCAAGCTTCACTTCCATGATTTGTTCTTCACTTTCCAATGTTGCTTCAAGTTCATTCTTCCACTACAATTCTCACTTTTCTACAAGGAAGAAGGTACACCAAGTTAGACATTCATATCATGAAGTTAAATCATCAAAAAGTCATGGAAAATTCATGAAAAACTAAGAAACAAAAGGAAAAATCTGCATTATTCCTTAAATTCACTATTTAATTTTTCAACACTTTCCAACATTGATTTATGCCCAAAAATTCAGAATTTGATCCATGAGTTTACACAATTCAAAATTGCTTGTTTTCAACACAAAATCACTTCTCAAAAGCACTTAAAGTCATGTGATAATTCACCAAAAATTTAAGGCAAAAGTGGTAAAAAAAATCAAAGGCAAAAACTTTAAAAAATTTCAAGTTTCATGCATAATTACTAATGACATTTGGTTTTAAATTCTAACTTGGTACTTTTGCAAAACTCAAACACCACTTATCTCTAACTACCTATGCATCCACAATCATTCAATTACACAATTAACCCTTAACTATCATAACTACCAATCTAACACAAATCTCCCAAACAAAGACAAATCCCAACTTCCATTTTCAATCAAATTTCTATTCAATCCTAACCATTCTTAACAATCAATCCAAGGGTTGAAATTAATGATCCGCAACTAAGGCTTAGATTAATTTCCAACCATTGATAAAACTTTTACTTGGATCACAATCCAAGGGTGATCATTCATTTACAAAGCCTATATAAACATGTCATTTCTCACAATTTTGGACTTAACTAGAAAACTTAGACTAACTCCTTTAACCATTTTCCCACCGTTTTTTCTCAAATTCTCTCAAAATTCTCTCTTTTCTTTACTCCCTCACCATCACCAAAGTTCATATTCATCAAAATCTAGAACTTCACATTGAAGTTCTAAATTTGGTGAAACTTAACCACAATCCAATTTCAACAAACCATCAATTAAGTTTCAACAATTCACACATTATCATCAACAATCATCGTCTAAAATTCATCAAGTTTCGATCATATTCATCAATATTCTAATTCAATATTCATCTTCTATATTCATTCATCATAAAAAATAATTATCAAGTTTGAGAATTATTAGAAGCATAACGAAAAAGGCTTACCTTTGAAGTTTTATGGGTTTCTCTTCGGCACTCCGATTCTCAACAACTAACCGGGGCAAACCTTCGCTCCGTTGGTAATCCTTCATCTTTTTTCTCCCATACCATTGACATGAATTGTTCAAATGCTTATTGTTGATTAATCTAAGCCACTATTATGAAATAGATTATTTAGTTCTTCATCACATTGTTGAAATGTTTCTCGTTGATTAATCTAATCCTTCATCATTTTTTTCTAAAACAAAAAAATCCAATTTCAAGTAGCTAGAAAATTGCAAAAATCAACATAGCATAATTTCTAACATATAGCATTGAATTAGACATCACATTAGTATAGAGTTTAGACATATAGTATAAAGTAGTTTATTAGAATCATCACTTATTTGAACAAAAAAAATATAACTTTGACATAGAACACAAAAAAGCTCCCTTGAATTTTCAAAACGACATACAATTTCCAACAATAAAAAAATTCAGAATATCAAGCACCCAAAAATTGAAGCAAGAAACTACTTTGAACATTTCACCGAATATGTAGTGTGCGAGAGACGGAACTCCTAAAATCGATATCACATGCCGAAACTATTGAATGCAGTAAGTACTTGGAAGTTCGAAACATCTTACTATTGGTCCTATTTCAATTGCATCGTGAGTTATGGGATCGATCTTAAGTGAAAGTGTTCTCTATCTTCACGCAAAGGGATGAGTGGCTATGGCAAACAACTTTGCTAGGATTTAGTGTCCCAGCCTTCTCACTAACAATAAGACCCGCTATCATGAAGAAGCCGTGAGTTCATCTGTTGAGCATTTAATTCCTCACTATCTAGATTATTAGTAGCAGCAAGGACTGGGGCAAGTTTAAGTGTTCATTGCCAAATGACTCGTTAGGTGTTGCTGACATCACAACCTTGCTGTTACGGAATGGATGCGAGGCGTTAGTCTCATAGTTTGTGATACAAGTCGAAGTCTAGTACTGGCAAGGTGGGTACAATGGCTTTTGGTTTGTTTATTACTATTTATATTTTCATTTAATATAACTTTAATATTAAAGAAAAAAACATTTAATTGGTTATTAGGTAAATACAATTAATTAGGTTAGTAATTCTAAAGTAAATTTAATTTTTAGGTTAAAATTAAAATTTTTAATTTGCAAGTAGATTAGGATCAATATTACATGTTACCACTAATTTTGACATTTTAATTTCTTTGACTTTTTCTTCATGATATATTAATCTTAGTTAATTCTTTTGTTAATTCATGATTTGACCCCCTTTATTGATTTGATTAGTCGATCAAATTTATTTTTGATTAATTAATTAGATTATAATTTAGGACTTTTTGTTGTATGACTTTTCAAGGACAATTTGCATACTCCCTTAGGATTCCAATTCAATTACGTGATCATACGTCCCTTAATCACTTGATTGAATTAGATTTTTATGCTTGCACCCACACTTGATCTACTAAGTCAAATTCTAATCTTTTCCCATTCAAAATCCTGAAGATAGGAGGACATCAAGACTTGATCATGTTGAGTTTCATTTCATCCCTTCAAACACACATTGCCTCATCCCTTTCAAACAAAAACCATTTTCAAACTTCAAAACACTTGTTAATTATGATGCGAGTTGCACGCTACGAGCCTAAAGAAATGGAGAAGAATGAGCAGGATCATTCATATCCTTGTTCTTAATACCTTTGAATACGGGACGTAGGCCCCAGTTATTCAAAGTATTCATCTTCATTCATAGACTTTAGGGCAATTCAAATCAAAACAAATCTCAACTTCCATCCTCAGACCACAATTCAACAATCAACATCAACTACATCATTCTCCTTGGACCAAACACAATATGTTAGATGAAAGCAACGATCTATAAAGGGGGTTGAATAGATCGCCTAATGAAAAATTTCTTAATAAAATTCTGTTTTGAAATATATTTTTCTATGGAAAGTGGAAACGAATTTGGATGGATTCTCGTCTATCTGAACCGTTATTGGTAAAATCGGATATGCGCACAACCATAATAGAATGTATGTCAAAGATGAGAAAAGCCAATCAACAAGTTCTATTTAGTTGTTTGAATATAAACCACACTTAAGATAACCAATTTCCAATGACAAGTAAAATAAAACATGACTAAGGAATCTTGTTAAACACTTAATGCGCAGTAATTTTATCGAACACTTGGTGTGCAATACACCAAGCTTGATTCTCCTTGTGTTGAAGTTCTAACAAATTAATTGCAATGTTTTAGATTGCAATGCTTTCACAAAATCAGTTTTAAACACTTCAACACAACCAGAATTTTCAACAATTCAAATTACATATTAATTGTTCGCAAAATTAAAAGAGAGTGAAAGAGATAGAGAGAAAGAGAGAACACCAAGATTTGTTTTAGTAGTTCTTCAATTTTCCTCACTATGGATACGTCTACCCTCAATTCGAAATCGAATTGAACTATTTTAATTAACCTTTGCAATATCAGTTTACAAGAGAAGAGTAGAAATCAAAACCCCAAACCCTATGTTTGAAGTTGATCATATCTCCTTCTCTATCCTTGATCTTAGCAGGATCAAGTAACACAAGATCTCCAATATGATCTTCCGATTATCGCTACTCATTTGAATGAACCTTCCGTTCTTCAAAGATTTCACTCGGCTAAATCCAAATTGTGAATTCTTGCCTCAATCCTTTCAATTGATCTTCCAGTTACCGCTACTCCTTTACAAGAACCTCCGTTCTTCAAAGTCTTCGCTCAGCTGAATCCAACTTGACAAGATCTTGGAGTAAAAACCCTAAAGGTTTTATCCTTGAAACCCCCAAAGAAAACCTCAACCCAATTTTGATTACACAACCTAGATTGGACCTTATCAATCTTTACTAGCCAACAAATAATTAAAAATGATTATGTGTAGTTGATGAATGTGTTAAGAAAGGTTGAAGATGATGAGATTTATTTGTATCTTTCAGGTTTCATTGCTTACAAATAATGCATGAATGAGTATTTATAAGTATGTGTGTATGTAGAAATGAAATGAGCAAAACAGATTTTTAGCCAAAATGCAATTTTAATATTTGGTTCAGAATGTATTGACTCTAAATTGAAATACATCAGTTGAATGAGTCAATACGAGACCAAATGGAGTCAATACACTTAAGGCAGTAGCGAAATTCAAAGAAAAATGTTTCAGGATGAGTCGACCCAATCAACGAATGAGTCGACCCATTCATCAAATGTATCGACCCATTAATTCTTTATATCTATCCATTTGAGGCAGATTCAAAATCTTTAAAATTCAACTCAGTATGTACCGACCCATAACCAACTCGTATCGACACATGCATGTTATTTTTTAAAAAATGTATATTTTGGCATGTGATGGCTTATGTAATCTAGTCTTATATGCCATCATGATGATGATGCACACTTAGACAAAGATTGTAAGGTCCAAATACACAAATATCTAAGCCACCTACCCAAGTTTTGATATCATTCAAATTAGATTCAAGAGCATATTGCATTAACACAATACTCTTTGGATACCCATATAACTCTTGAGGTTAATCACCTTCTTTTAGTTAATTACCTCCTTCATGGGTTAATCACATTCTCTTGGTTAAATACCCATATCTGAACCATACACCTTTTTTGGGTTAATCACCTTCTCATGCATGTTTGTCTTGTCAGACCCAGTGCTTAGAAAAACCCTTTTCATGCATGTTTGTCTTGTGAGGCCCAAGCTTAGGCGAACCCCTCATTTTCATGTATGTCTGCCTTGTGAGACCCAGGCTTTGGAAGACCCCCTTTTTTATATGTTTCTCTTGTCAGACCCAGTGTTTAAACAAACCCTTCTCATGCATGTTTGTCTTGTCAGACCCAATGCTTAGACAAGCTCTTCTCATGCATGTTTGCCTTGTCAAACCTAGTGCTTAGGAAAATCCTCGTCACTTGCATGCTTGCGTTGTGAGTCCTAGTGCTTAGGCAAGCCACCTCTTGCATGTTTTCCTTGTCATACCCAGTGCTTAGGCAAACCCCCTTTGTAGGTCTTAATCCCCTGATGTAGGCAAAATCCTAGAACTCTACATTGGTTAATCATTTATTAGTTAAATACCACAATGTTGGTTTAAACACCACTACATGGGTTCAAACAATACAATATGGGTCCAAACAACACCTTCACCATTTCACAAATATTTTCGAATTCATTCACAAAATTTTTCAATTCAATTCAAACAAATAATTTTCTTTTCATAAAAAGAATTGCTATAATCTGTTTGTGAGATATTGGATCGAACTCTAGTTAGCATTTCGTCGAAGTCTGCTCACATGCTGTTGTCGAAGACCTACATGATGTAGTTAAAGTGTGTTCTAGTGTGTAGATGTCGGATTGGGCCTTGTGTTAAGGATCTAATTGTTTAAGTTAGCTTGTACTCTAAGTTAGCTTGTAATGGGTAATTGTTAAAAAGTCCATTAGTTTAGTATGTTAGGTTTTATTATAAATAACATACTAGTCTCTCATTCTGTGGTGTGACAAAACCTAATTAGGGTGAGAGGGTTATTTGTTATTTTTGAGTACTTGTAATCTATTTTATAGAGAAAGTAAAGAATAGCAGTTATAACCAATCCTTGTTGTTTTTCCTTTGTTTTTCCTTGTTAACCCTAACCCTTGCGTGTTTCTTGCCTATAAAGAAACCAAGTATATTTTGTTCAAAGGCATCCTAATTCACAACAAATTAGAGCGGTGAGCGTGGGGAAGATGCCTACAACAAAGTATGAGATTGAAAAGTTCACAGGAGTGAACGAATTCGGTCTGTGGCGCTTGAAGATGAAAGCCCTACTGGTTTAGCAGGGTTGTTTGGAAGCATTAAAGGGGGAGGCAGCCATGGACGATGCGTTAACGGCAAAAGAAAAGACGGCCGTGATTGAGAAAGCCCACATTGCAATATTGTTGAGCCTTGGTGATAAGGTTCTTCGACATGTATCAAAGGAGACTATGGCATCAAGGTTATGGTTGAAACTTGAAAGTTTGTACATGACTAAATCTCTGGTGAATCGACTATACCTGAAGCAAGCTTTGTATTCATTCAAGATGAGTGAAGACAAAGTTTTAGCTGGGCAGTTGGATATGTTCAACAAGCTGATTCTTGATCTTGAAAATATTAATGTGAAGATCGATGACGAAGATCAAGAACTGTTGATGTTGTGTGCTTTGCCCAGAACACATGCTCACTTCAAAGAAACTCTCCTGTATAGAAGGGAGTCCCTGAGCTTTGAAGAAGTTCAATCAGCCCTGTATTCTTAGGACCTAAACGAACGAAGGGAGCATAAACCTTTGACGGTTGGTGAAGGTCTGACCGTTAAGGGAAAATTCTTACGAAAGGATAGTAAGTTCGACAAGAAGAAAGGTAAAAGTCAGCAGAAGTCTTATAGTGGCAAAACATATGGTATTCGATGTTATCACTGTAAGAATGAGGGTCACACAAGAAAGGTGTACCCTGAATGCCTGAAAGATCATGGAGGTAAGGATAATGACAACGCAACCATTATTCAAGATAACTTCGACTCATCTAATGTCCTTGTGGTTTCAAGCAGCGACTCAAGAAAAGAGTGGATTATGGATTCAGGTTGCACTTGGCACATGACTCCAAATAGAGAATTGTTCGAGGAGCTATGTGATCAAGATGGTGGATCAGTGCTGCTGGGAAACAACAAAGCTTGCAAAATTACAGGAATTGAATCTGTGAGATTCAAGCTCCATGATGAGTTAATAAGGTTATTAACTGAAGTCAGGTATGTACCTGATTTGAAGAGAAATTTGGTTTCTCTTGGTGAATTTGACAAGAAGGGATATGTTTTCCAGGGAGAGAAAAGTATCCTAAGAGTCATGAAAGGGTCGAAGGAAGTCTTGAGAGGCGTGAAGAAACAAGGCTTGTATACCCATGAGGCTGAAGTTGTAAGTGGTTCGACAAATGTTACATCCACGAAACCTTTGTCGAAGACAGAAATTTAGCACATGAGATTGGGCCATATCAGTGAAAGGGGTTTGGTCGAATTGGGGAAACAAAATCTGCTTAGAGGAGACAAAGTCGAAAAACTGAAATTTTGTGAACCCTGTGTACTTGGAAAATCTTGCAGAGTGAAGTTCAACAAAGGAAAACAAAGAACTCATGGATCCCTTGATTACATCCATGTTGATATTTGGGGGCCTGCAAGGTGTCCATCACATTCAGGAGCAAGGTATTTTCTATCCATAGTTGATGATTATTCCAGAAAGTTATGGGTTCATCCAGAAGACTAAGGATGAAACTTTTGTGAATTTCAAAGGTTGGAAGACTCTGGTCGAAAATCAGACTGGCAGAAAGGTCAAGAGGTTGAGAACCGACAATGGCCTTCAATTTTGCAATGAGGCGTTCGACAGCTTTTGTGTTGCCTCAGCACTACTAAAAAAAACCCATTTAACAATGGTTGGAAATGACATATAATGACGCGGGCGAAGGCGTTGTTATGTAGAGTGTTGTTGTATATGCGGTACGTACAATGACGGCCCAGTAACCGTTGTAAAAAAATGGAAAATGCGCTACCTATAATGACGGTTATTTTAAATACCTGTTGTTGTATGTCTTTTAATAAAAAAAACATATAGCATTAGAACTACCTATAATGACAGTTATTTAAAAAAAAACCGTTTTTGTATGTCTTTTAATAAAATAAAATAAAAATTGCAGCATTAGAACAAGAACAACAGCAAGAACATCAAGAACAATAATAAGAACAAGAACAACAGTAAGAACATCAAGAACAACAATAAGAACAACAACAACAACAACAACAACAAGAACAACAACAAGAACAAGAACAAGAAAAAGAAAAAGAATAAGAACAAGAAGAAGAAGAAGAAGAAGAAGAACAACAACAACAACAACAACAATAATAACAATAATAACAACAAGAACAACAACATCAACAAAAACAACAACAATAATAACAATAATAACAACAAGAACAACAATAATAAAAAAGAATAACAAGAACAAAAATAATTAAAAAAGAACACCAATACCTAACATTGTTAACTCAAGTTCTGAAATTTGGTTTAGTGGAGAAATAGAGTATCGTAACTGAAAGATGATGTTTGGAGGTAGAAGATGTAGTTCGTCTGAGTTTTAGGTTTCACGCGGATCACTAATAGTAGTATCTTGGCCTTTGATAATCACTAAATGGACGACCAAGATTTGTTTAAGGATAGTGAATAAACTCAATATGCGCGCCACCTATAATGTTGGTAATGAGAATTGAAAAAATAAGTAAAAAACCAAAAATGCTGGTGTTGAGACTTGAACCCATGACAAGACACTACCTTTAATGACGGTTAGTTTAAATTACCCGTGGTGAAAGGTCTGCCATCATTTTGAAAAAATAAGTAAAAAAAGCTACCTATTACAACGGTTGGTTTAAATACCCGTTGTGAAAGGTCTGTCAGCATTTTGAAAAAATAGGCAAAAATGATTAAAATAAATTCAGAAAAATCTAAAAACACGAAATTTAATCTAATTAGGTAAAATAAGAATTTTGAGAATTTTTTTAGAATTTTTTGAGACTATGAAAACAGTAAAAAAATTCATTAAAAATAGAAAAAAGATGAATTTGGGGTTTTGAGGGTGAAGTCCCGTAACTCTTACAGAGTAAGGGACTAATGACCGCACGATTTTTCTACTTCAGATGCACGAAACAGATCTAAAAAAGGAGACGATTTTCCCTAAAACCGATTTTTTGAAGTGCAAGACCTAAAACTAAATTATTGGCTATAATGGCGGTTGAAAACATACCAGTGGTGAAAGGATGTGGGCATTTTGATATAATATGTAAAAAGCCATAAATGTTGGTGTTGGGAATTGAACCCATGACCATGCGCTACCTATAATGACGGTTGAAAACATACCCGTCGTGAAAGGCCTCACATTTCACCACGGTTTGAATATTAATCGTCATTAAAAGCCTTTTAACGAGATTAAAAAAAACGCGCATCTATTACAACGGTGTATAGGCAACCCGTTGTAAGCCTGACGTTGTTGTTTGCGCGTTTTGTAGTAGTGCAGGCATTCCAAGGCATAAAACTACTACAGGTACTCCACAACAAAATGGTTTGGCAGAGAGGTTTAATTGAACTATTTTGGAAAGAGTTAGATGCATGTTGACTAGTGTTGGGTTAAAGAAGGTGTTTTGGGCTGAGGTTGTTTCGACAACAACATATCTGAGAAACAGATGTCCTTCGACTGGGTTAGATATGAAGACACCTGAAGAAGTTTGGTCGGGACATCCACCTAGTCTCGACAGGCTGAGAGTATTTGGCTGCGTGGCCTATGCTCACATTAGGCAAGACAAGGTCGAACCTAGAGCTCTGAAATGGATGTTCATGGGATACCCTGAAGGAGTCAAAGCTTATAGGCTATGGTGCCTAGAGCCAGGTCACAGGAGGTGTATCACCAGTCGAGATGTAGTTTTCAATGAAGCTGAGATGGTTTTCAAGAAAACTGATGATGCTGACGAAGAGCTTGAACAGGGAGAGATTCCTTTTGAGGTGGAGCATGTTGATGTTGAATTGCGTATCCCATATGAAGTCGAAGAAGATGCAGAAGATGCTGTTGAAGATGATGAGACTGATAATGACTACCTGCTAGCAAGATAGAGGTCGGGGAGAGTCATTAAGTCACCTCAGAGACTTGGGTATGCAGATCTTAGCTTATGCCTTAATCTCTGCAAGTGAGGTTCTCGACGAAGAACCTAGAGACTATAAGGAAGTTATGAGGAGTTGAAAGAAGACTGAATGGCTGAAGGCCATGGATGATGAGATGAAATCTCTTCATGATAACAACACCTGGGAACTGATCAAGAAACCTACTGGAGCTAGGTTAGTCAGTTGTAAATGGATTTTCAAAGTTAAGGAATATATCGAAGGAGTGGCTTCGAAGAGATACAAGGCAAGGTTGGTTGCTAGGGGGTTAACTTAGAAAGAAGGTGTCGACTTCAATGATGTGTTCTCTCCTGTTGTGAAGCATAGTTCCATTCGAATGTTGCTTGCCACGGTGGCAAAGTTCGACCTTGAACTGGAACAGATGGATGTAAAGACTGCGTTCTTGTATGGTGATCTAGATGAAACAATCCTGATGAGGCAACCTGAAGGGTATGTCAAAAAGGGGAAGGAAGATTATGTGTGCAAGCTAAAGAGATCTTTATATAGACTGAAGTAATCTCCTCGACAGTGGAATAAGATATTCGACAAGTTCATGGCACGCATAAGTTTCATTAGAAGTCAGTTCGACCACTGTGTTTACTTCAGATTTTGACCTGGTAATTCATTTGTTATTTTGTTGCTTTATGTGGATGATATTCTAATAGCAAGCAACAATGTCGAAGAGGTAAGAAGGGTGAAGGCTGAACATAATAAGGAGTTCGACATGAAGAATCTGGGAGTTGCGTCTTGGGATTGACATCCGAAGAGATAGAAAGCAGTCGAAATTATGCTTATCTCAAGAGGCATACCTACGGAAGACTCTCGAAAAGTATGGTATGTCGAATTCAAAGCCTGTTGTGACTCCAAAAAACCCTCAATTTAAGCTGAGTATAGATCAGTGTCCCAGTACTGATGTCGAAAGAGCTTATATGAATAGCATTCTATATGCTAATATAGTGGGTTCTTTGATGTATTCTATGGTTTGTACTAGACCCGACATAGCATATGCAGTAAGTCTTGTAAGCAGGTACATGGCGAATCCTGGAAAGGCTCACTGGCAAGAATTGAAGTGGATTCTAAGGTACATAAATGGGTCTCTGAATAGAGTCCTAATTTATGATGGAGCCTTGGATGAAGATAATAAAGCAGCAATCAAAGGATATGTTGACTCTGATTATGCAGGTTGTATGGATTCCAGAAAATCTATCTCTGGATGTGTGTTCACTATGTTTGGCACAACAATAAGTTAGAAAGTAACACTTCAGAAGGTTGTTACCTTATCAACCACTGAAGCGGTGTATATTGCCCTAACTGAAGCTGTGAAGGAAGCATTGTGGCTTGAAGGTTTTGTAAAGGAGCTGAAACTTCAAGGTCGAGTTGTCATTGTTAAATGTGATAGTCAAAGTGCAATACATTTGTTGAAGAATTCAACCTATCATGAGTGAACCAAGCACATTGATGTGAGGCTGCATTTCGTCATAGGGGTAATCGAGCATGGAGAAGTCCAAGTACTGAAGGTTTCGACATATCATAATGTTGCTGATATGATCACCAAGACGTTGTCCAATTGCAAGTTTTTCCACTGTATGCAGTTGATAAATCTGCATGAAGAAAGCTAGTTTGTTTCTTGATATTATAGAGTTAGATCCAAGGTGGAGCTTTGTGACATATTGGATTGAACTCTAGTTAGCATGCCGTCAAAGTCTGCTCACATGATGTTGTCGAAGACCTACACGCTATAGTTGAAGTGTGTTCTAATATGTAGTTGTCGGATTGGGCCTTGTGTTAAGGATCCAATTGTTTGAGTTAGCTTGTAATAGGTAATTGTTAAAAAGCCCATTAGTTTAGTATGTTAGGTTTTATTATAAATAGCATACTAGTCTCTTATTATGTGGTGTGACAAAACCTAATTAGGGTGAGAGGGTTATTTGTTATTCTTGAGTACTTGTAATCTATTTTATAGAGAAAGTAAAGAATAGCAGTTATAACCAATCTTTGTTGTTTTTCCTTTTTTTTCCTTGTTAACCCTAACCCTTGCGTGTTTCTTGCCTATAAAGAAACCGAGTATATTTTGTTCAAAGGCATCCTAATTCACAACACTGTTCCTTAGCAGACAGACTAAAAGCTTAGAACTGTTATTGATTTCAACAAAGTGTATGCACCTGTGGCGAGGCTGGAAACCATCTGAATTTGTTATGTCGGCAGCAACATACAGTTGGTGGAAAATACATCAATTGGATGTAAAATCAACATTTCTTAATAAACCTTTGGAAGAAGAAGTCTATGTCAGTCAATCACCAAGATTCAAAATCAAAGGGTAGGAGTCGAAGGTGTACAGATTCAGAAAGGCTCTATATGGTTTGAAGAAGGCCCAAGAGCTTGAAATAAGAGAATACATAACTTCTTAATCAAAGTATGTTTCATAAAGCGTGTCTCTGAACATGGAGTGTATGTCAATGATTCAGACAAGGCTAGTCAAATCACCTAACTTGTTGATTACAGGTGCAGATGAAACAGAGATAAGAAAAGTCAAGTTGAAGTTGATGCAAGAGTTTGAAATTTATGACCTAGGGAATTTGTCGTATTTCTTAGGGATGGAGTTCAAAGACACATGTGAATGAGTGTTCTTGCACTAGAAGAAGTATGCCCAAGATATATTAAAGAGGTTCAATATGAGCAACTGTAATGCAGTAGGTACGCCATTAGAAACTGGAGCAAAGTTAAAGAATGAGACATATGATGAGTTTGTGAGTGCAACGATGTATAAACAAATCATTGGATCCTTGAGGTATCTTTGCAATACAAGCCCAGATATCTCTCAAAGTGTCAGACTATTGAGCAGATTCATGAAAAAACCCTCAAAATGTCATCTCACTGCAGCCAAAAGAGTGTTGAGATACATCAAAGGTACGATTGATCATGGTGTACTGATTCCAATATAAAAGAAGAACAGTACGGATGCATAGCTATATGAATACAGTGATTTAGATTTCAGTGAAGATCAAGACGAGAAGAAGAGTTTAGCAGGATACATATTCATGATTGAATGCGCTCCAATCTCATGGAGCTTAAGGAAGAAAAGCATCGTGGCTTTGTCATCTTGGGAAGCTGAACATGTGGCTATATCATATACAGCAAGCCAAGCAGCATGGATAAAGATGTTGATCAAAGATCTCAAGATAATGGAACCTAGGAAAATGAAGTTATTTGTTGAAACAAGTCAACTATCGACCTAGAGAATCATCCAGTGTGTCATGGTCAAAGTAAAAACAGAGAGAATGTATAATTTTCTTAGGGATCAAGTTGGCAAAGGAAATCTTGAACTTGAGCGTTGCAAGATAGAATGGCAACTAGATGACATACTCACAAAACCCCTGAAGAAAGTCAGTTTTGACGAACTTAAGAGAAGCATTAGGATGAGAAGTCTCGAGAACACGAATTAGGTGGTGTAGCTAGTCAAGGTGTAGGAGACAGATATATTTGACTAAGTCGAATACAACATATAATTGTTTTGTCGAAATGTAACTTGTAGTTTTGTACTTTGCATTTTGTATGTTTTAGGTTTTGGTTGATTTGTATAGTTTTAGGTATGCTTTAGTTACATATATTAAGGCATTGTATGATGTAAATCCTAGTTGCATATATTAAGGCATTGTATGATGCAAATCCTAACAACTTCACTCAATAATATTTCTCTTTTACAATTCCGTTTCTATCTCTTTTCTCTTTTATTCTCTCATATTTTTTTAAAACCCTTTTCTTCCAACATAACAACCACCCTGTGAAAGATTCAAACATAATATCACACAAATCTATTGCACTATCAAAATTTGGAAGAAATGATAAAAGAGACAAAAAAAATATATATATATATTTGAATAGGTTGGAAGAAAAAAGTGAGGTGGCAGAATTATCTATGGAAGAGAAAGTGGTAAAACATGAGGCAACAACAAAGTTCCTTAAGCTATTTAATATATACTGTAGCTTGCAGTGGCAAAATTCTAGAGTGAGGTGATTGAGGGAGGGAGATGCGAATACCAAATATTTTTATGAAGTTGTGAAGCGTAGAACGAAACAAAATGAGATCTTATGTCTAAAAGTGAATGAAGAGAAAATGATCAAAGTTGAGAAAGTAAAAGGGGTGATTTTGGACCACTTCAAAGCTCAATTTCACAATGAGGGTTGTGAAACCGAGCTTGAGAATTGTGAGTTTAAGCAGATATGTGAGCAACAAAATGAGAGATCGATAGAAGATTTTTCAGAGGCGGAGGTGAAAGGAAATATGTGAGTGTGATAATGCTAAAATCCTAGGTCCCGATGGTGTGTACAATGGTTTTGTGAAAGATTTTTGGGAGGATCTTAAGGATGACTTTGTGAATTTGATGAGGGAATTTCATTTCAATGGCAAGCCATCTAAAGGAACTAAAAGTTTGTTCATTGTATTAATTCTAAAAATTGTGAATCCTCAAGGGTTGAATGATTTTCTTCTTATCTCTCTTATAGAATGTCTCCATAGAGTGTTGGCAAAAGTGTTGTCTAATAGAATAAAGCAAGTGATTGATGTTGTAATTTCTAAGAACCAATCTACTTTTATTGCTAATGAAATATCTTGGATGAAACTTTGATTGATAATGAAATTGCAATGAGGCCCATCAAAATAAAAGAGAAACCATCCTTTTCAAAGTTGATTTTCAAAAGGCTTATGATTCAGTTGATTAGGGATACTTGAATTTTTTTGTGAAGAAAATGGGATTCCATGAAAAATGGAGAGGTTGGATAAACACATGTCTGCGATCTACGAGCGCTTCAGTTCTTGTTAATGGTAGCTAGACTAAAGAATTCAAGATGACTAGAGGCCTTAGACAAGGAGACCCGTTTTCTCCAGTTTTATTCCTAATAGAAAAGGAGGGCTTCAATATCATAATCCATAAAGTGGTAGAGATGGGTAAATTCAAAGGTTTCAAATTCGAAGGAAGTTCCAATCAAATGTCTCATCTTCAGTTCGCTGTTGACACATTGAT
Organism: Lathyrus tuberosus; assembly: GCA_022829125.1. Taxonomy (NCBI): domain Eukaryota; kingdom Viridiplantae; phylum Streptophyta; class Magnoliopsida; order Fabales; family Fabaceae; genus Lathyrus; species Lathyrus tuberosus. Next base: position 1,462,319 of record JALAZF010000026.1, read on the forward strand.
TTTATGTGGTATGAATTGGGAGAACGTGAGAACCATCAAATCTATTCTAAAATTGTATGAATTATTTTTTGGCCTAAAAGTGAAATTTTCACAAAAGCCTTCTAGTAGAGGTGAACGTTAAATCCGAATGGATACAAGAGGTGACGGTTAGCTTGAATTGTAAGGTGGGTAGTACGTCATTCAAATACTTAGGGTTGTCACTTGGGGAAAATCCTAGACTGTTATCTTCTTGGAAACCTGTTTAAATGTAGTGCATAGAAGGTTGTCAAGGTGGGCTAATAAAATCTTATCTATTGGTGGGATGGTTATTCTTATAAAACCAGTATTGTCCGCTCTTCCAGTCTACTTTCTCTCCTTCAAAGCTTCATCAGGTATAATCTCTAAAATTGAATCTATTTTTAAACAATTTATGCGGGGTTAAAGTGAGTTAGATAGAAATATTAATTGGGTTAGTTGGGATAAGATTTATAGAGATGTAAGTGTTAGGGGCTTGGGATTAAAAATCTGAGAAAGTTTAACATGGTCTTAGTTGGAAAATGGTTTTGGAGAGAAAACTGAAAATAATGGGTTATGGTTCAAAGACTTAACTTACAAATATCTCCCTATTAGGGGTGTGCAAAAAAACTGGTTCACAAGAACCAAATTTAAAAATATGGTGCACCAATTTCAAAAGTCCATATTATTTGGTTTAAAAACTAGTCTAAATTCATTTTACTAAAACCATAAAAAACCAATGCCCACTTTTTTAAACCAATATATAAATGGTTAGTCCATTTTTTAAACATAATTTGGTCTTTGTCTTTTGTTTCATAGTCATAAGTTACAATTAAGGTAATGTATATTTAATATATATATATTATATATATATATATATATATATATATATCAGGAAAAAAGAAGATAAAACATAACATTCATTCTTTTGCTTTTTGTTCTGCCAATATATTTATTTTCGTTTTCGGTCTCTACTATGTAGCAATCAGCCATTAGATGTTGATATGACGACTCAGTACCAAGAGTGAAAATCACAAACATCTCATATGGCAAGCCATTTCATTCATGCCATGTGGCCTCCATTTGCCAAGCCACATTTTTTTATCGGGATATAATGTCAGGGACTAAAAATGGAGGAAACTGAAATTTCAGGAACACAATTCAAAAAAACAAATTGCAATGACTAAAACCACATTTTGCTCATATTCAAAAACCAAAAATGTTATTTGCCCAAATTACAATTCCTTAGCATTTTTTTAATAATTAATACTTATTAATTCAATTCAATTTTATTGCCAGTGAATGGTTATTAATTTCAAAAATGGTTGGATGGAGTTAAGAATAAGTTGTTGAATTGAGAATCAAGTTTTAATAAAAACAAGCTTGAGGGAAATTTGGTTTTAAAACTGGTTCAAACAAAAACTGGTTTTTTGGTGCAAACCGATTATTAACCAAACTGATCCAAACATAAACCGGTTTTAGAAAAATAAACCAGTTTTGTCAAAATGGTTTTAAAAACCAAACTGATCCATATATTTGGTTTAATTTGGTTTGGTTTTAGAACCATGCACACCCTTACTCCCTAGAGTTTAATAGAGAAAATGTCAAAAGAGGATCCATTTGGTGGAGGGACTTGGCTTCCCTTGATAGAACAGGGTGGGGAGTTAGAGAAATTTGGTTTAAAGATAAATTAAAACACGTAGAAGATTCGGGTTGGTCTTGGGGTGGATCAAAAGTTTACATTGTGAAAGATGCATACAAGGTTTTACTAGATGTTCTGGACTGGGCCGAGGCTGCCCAACAGTCGAGCAGGCCCAACCCATACTACCTGGGGAGGCCCAATAAGGCAAGGTCCCTCTGCGGACACGCGACTGCCACGTGCCGGCCACTGTCTCGCCGGGCACTCAGGCAATGTCGGGTACCTTGGACAATAGGGGTCGAGGACGTCCCACCCCGCTGATATGTGACTCCTCGACAAGCTAGCCTCTCCCCCGCGAGCATGCTACTCATCCCTCCTCGACGGACAGTATCGCCTCCCCGCGAGGCCATGCCCTTCCTACGGGCTTCACATCTCCTCGACACAGAAGGCTCCTCCCCGCGAGGAGCACCCAACGGTCCATCCCGCGTGGACACGTTCCAAGTAACCTCCCACTTCCGAAAGATTCGGTCTGCCCTACTTCCGGAAATCTAGGAGCAGTTACTCTAGGGCGAAGACCACGTGCTGGTCTTCACTACTACACGTAAGCCCTAGCAGTTACTTGGAGTGGGCCTGGTTGATCCAGCCCATTGCAGGTAACCGTTGGTCCCGCGCTGGGGGCTCTCTATAAATATCCTCTCATTTGAGAGGGTCAGGTTAGACACTTTTCTTCCTACCATTCTCACTTCTCGTATTTGCTGATATTCTGTACACTCTCTCACTTGAGCGTCGGAGTACCTTGCAGGTACACCCCCACCGTCTCTCACCATCACCGGAGCTGCCGTTCCAGACGCCGTTGGCCACCATCACTGTCTGATCCAGGTGCGATCAGTGGCGCCAATTGTGGGGAAAACATAAGCTTCCCCGTTTTTCTGTTCGATAAACCAAAGCTTTCTCCGTTCAACAACTATCATGGCCAACCCGTCGGCGAATCAAGCTCTAGACAACGTTATTGTACAGCTCAGCACTGGAAACCACGTCGACAACAGCTCTGCCCGACCCGTCGTGGAAAACGACGTCAGAGACGGACTCACCACCTCCCCGTATTCCGACGAAGTGGAGTACGAGACAGCTCACCAAGACGGACAGGAAACAGTCCTCCAGCCCGTCTTTCAGCCCGTGGACCCGCCGCTAAATGTGGATCCGAGCACTTCCGCACTGTTTGCGTTGGTCAATCAGACCAACCAAATGATCTTCAACCAGAACATCCGGATCGAGGCGCTGGAGAAAAGTCGTGGCCGGTCTTCCCCGCGAAGGCACCGACCACCACCATTTCCGAGACGTTCACTGTCCCCGGAGGCATCTCGCAACCCCTCCCCGGTTCCCAGGGGTCGCAGACCACGCTTGGAGCATGCTCAGCCTGAGTATCCTCAGAAATGCCACCGCTCCCCGCCACCAAAGGAACCAGTTCGCTCCTCAAAAAATAAAAGGAATAGGCTGGATGCCGAGGAGACCAGAGGCCGCCCGAAGGACAACTCCCCGAGACGTCACTACGTTCATGGACACCGCTCCCCCTCTGTGTCTCCAGGTGCCAACGAGGATGACGATTATCGGACCCCTCTGGCCAGGCACATCATGGACGCCCCTATTCCTAAGGGCCTGGAGAGGCCCCCATCTTTGGGGACATATGACGGGACTTCCGATCCTGACGACCATGTCGAGAGTTTCGAAGCTCTGCTCGATTTCAGGAATGTTTCCGGCGCTATCAAATTCCGATTATTCCCTACGACTCTGCGGAAAGGGGCCATGGCTTGGTACAAAAACCTGGCATCTGAGTCAATCACATCGTGGAGAGTCCTGAGGGAGCGTTTCAGGAAACATTTTACGGCTTCTCGTCGCCATCCGAAGACGATAGCCTCCCTGGAAGCCATCTTTCAGGGGAAGGATGAACCTCTCCGGAGCTACATAGAGAGGTTCAACAAGGAGGCGCTCGAGATCCACGTGCCCGACCACATCAAGATGTATCTCATCATCAAGAGTTTGCGGATAGGGTCCAAGTTCGCAGAATCCGTCGGGCTGCACCGCCCCCACAGCTTTGAAGGCCTCCTCGAGAGGGTTCAGTCGCATATTGAGTTCGAGGAAGCTGAGGCCGCGCAAATTGCCCTCGACTCGAGGCGCAGAGAAGGCCCCCGCGGCAACAAGGAAGAAGACTCCCCTCCACCCAAGCGAGGTGGGGACAGGAGAAGAGGAGACTCCCCTCCACCCAAGCGAGGCGGAGAAAGAAAGAAAGAAGCCCGGACCAAAGAGACCCGCGAATCATGGGGACCGTCTGGCCTTTTCAAAGATTACACACCGCTGAACGTGTCCCGCTCACGCATTTTCAGTGACTGTGCCAACTCGGCGTTCGTCAAAGGGGGAATCCGCTTCCCGAAACCGACGACTTCCAAACCAAACGCTGACAAGTACAAGTACTGCCGGTTCCATCGCAGTCACGGGCATGTTACTGAGGATTGCATCCACCTCAAAGACGCCATCGAGACGCTGATTAAAGAGGGGTACCTGAAGAAGTACGCCAAGCAGCAAGAGGCCCCCCGCCCCAGCGGCCAGGAGGCCCATAACGTCGAGGAGTCAACTCCCTCTCCCAACAACGGATCATTGCAGGTCGCGTTGAGCATCACGCGGCCTGAAGACTTCGGTTTTCTTGGAGAGCTCGACAGCCCAGAAGCTGTCCGAAACATGTGGAATAACTTCCCTGTAGAGGACTCGATAAGTGCCCGCAGTACCTAGGAGTCCTTCCCCCAGGCACTGGTCATATCTGGCGGAGCCCCTGACCGTTTGACCGTGGGGTCGATAAAGAGGAAGTTCGACGAACTGAAGGCGACAACTCCTCGAGCGCCTACTCTCGAGTGAGTCAAGGGAAGATCAAATTCGATCACCTTCTACCTCGAGGAACTTCCCGGTGGGGCGCCGAACGCCAACATCCCCCTCTTGATCCGGGCACAGATGGCCAACTTTGATGTCCATAGAATTTTGGTCGACCAGGGGAGCTCGGTGGACATCATGTACGTCCACCTCTTCGAGACCCTCCAGCTGACCAAGCAACACTTGTCCCCATACGTGGGATCGGACCTGCAAGGCTTCAACGACGCGACCACCCGACCGTGGGGTTTCGTCGAATTGATGGTCACCTTCAGGATTGAGGAAACTGCCTGACAAGTGAAGACGCGTTTCTTAGTGGTGGACTGCCCGTCCCTCTACAACTGTATAATGGGGAGGACCACGCTGGCGGAGCTAACGGCAGTACCATCAACGGTCCACCTGAAGATGAAATACTACACGAAGCGCGGACGTGTGGTCACTCTCCACGGGGACATCAACGCTGCCAGAAGGTGTTTCGATGCAGCAATCAGGGGTCTGAGCGTCGTTGGCGGCATCAAATCCAAGACTCAACCCGAGACACCTTCAGACGTCATGCAGGCTCCACTACCGCCGGTCAGTGCGGTCGACCTAGACAGCCGATTTCCCGGGGAGCAGGGGGAAGCTGATGGCGAGGATCTCCCACTTGAAGTCAACGGGCAGCCTCTCCACCCATCGCGCCCCGTTCCAGATGGAGATTTCGAGCTGGTTCCACTCGGCGACAACTTAGACCGAAGCGCGAAGATCGACTCCGGACTCCCCGACCTAGCGAAAAGGCAACTGAAGGCGTGTCTCCGAGAAAATGCAGATTTGTTCGCTTGGAGTGCTGCAGAGATGCCCGGACTGGACCCTGAAGTAGCCTATCATCAGCTGACTATAGATCCGGCCGCTAGGGTCGTAGCTCAACGTAGGCGTAGGCAGTCTCCGGAAAAAATGGAGGCTGCTGAAAAAGCTGTAAAAGACCTCCTAGAGGCAAATTTTATTTCCGAGGCCAAGTACACAACTTGGCTCTCAAATGTTGTACTCATCAAGAAAAGTAATGGAAAATGGAGGATGTGCGTTGACTACACGGATCTTAACCGGGCATGCCCGAAGGACTCTTATCCCTTACCTAACATCGACCAACTGGTCGATAATTCTGCAGGATTTAAATTACTATCTTTTATGGACGCTTATTCGGGGTACAACCAAATCCCCATGGACGAGGCCGACAAACGACATACAGCCTTCATGATCGAGTTGGGCAATTACTACTATAACGTAATGCCCTTCGGCTTGAAGAATGTGGGCGCCACCTACCAACGCATGATGAACAAAGTCTTCTGGGCAGATATCGGCGATGTGCTCGAGGTTTATATGGACGACATGATCGTCAAATCCGCTGAGGAAATCGACCATGCTGCTCATCTCTAGAAAGTGTTCGACACGGCGAGGAAATGTCGCATGAGGTTCAACCCCGACAAATGCACCTTCGGTGTTCGCGCAGGGAAATTCCTCGGCTTCTACCTCACGGAGAGAGGCATCGAGGCGAACCCCGACAAATGTAGGGCGTTTTCCGAAATCCCCACGCCGAACTCGAAGAAGTCGATCCAGTCACTTAACAGAATGCTAACGTCTCTCTCCCGTTTCGTAGCTAAATCCGCACAGTACGTACTCCCCTTCTTCAAGCTTCTCCGGCAGAAGGCGACATTTGAATGGAGTGAAGAATGCGAGAAAGCCCTCCTCCATCTAAAGCAAGTCTTGTCTCAACCCCCGGTCTTATCCCGACCAGATACCGGGGAAACACTTTTCTTGTACCTGGCCGTCAGCGGCGAAGCAGTGAGCGCTGTCTTTATACGGGAGACTCCCGACGGACAGAAACCAATTTATTTCACGAGCAGAGCCCTTCAGGGCCCCGAGCTCAGATACCAATAGATTGAAAAGGTCGCCTTGGCCCTCGTATCTGCAGCCCGACGATTACGTCATTACTTCCTGGCCCACACAATCGTGGTAAGAACAGAGCAGCCCATCCGACAGCTCCTCAGTCGGCTAGATATGGCGGGGAGGATGCTCCGGTGGTCTCTCGAACTGTCCGAGTTCGACCTTCGATACGAAGGAAGAAAAGCCCTGAAAGCCCAAGTACTGGCCGACTTCGTAGCGGAAATGACCGTCACTGAATCCTCGGCCAATGGCTCCCAGAAATGGACGATTTACGTCGACGGGGCCTCCAGCGCGAAGGGAAGTGGAGCGGGCATTATCCTGGAAAACGAGCAGGGCATCCTGATAGAGGTCTCCCTTGAACTGTCTTTCAAGACATCGAACAACCAAGCCGAACACGAGGCCTTCCTCGCGGGACTGCGGCTTGCGGAAGACCTCGGCGCAAAAGAGGTCAAAATCTTTACAGACTCCCAGCTCGTGGCATCACAGGTCCGAGGAGAGTTCCAGGCTAAAAACGACAGTCTCATCGAGTACCTCACCTTGGTGCAAGAAAAGTTGAAGAAATTTGTCTCCGCGGAAGTAGCTCACATCCCGCGCGAGCACAACACTCGGGCAGACGTGCTTTCCAAGCTTGCGAGCACTAAGAAGAAAGGAGGGAACAAATCAGTTATCCAGGAGATACTGACCCAACCGAGCACTACCAAAACCGCAACGACCATGAAAGTCAATGCAATCGGAGACGCAAACTGTTGGATGACCCCAGTTCACGAATACTTGACGACGGGCAAACTGCCTGACGATTCTAAAGAAGCGGGGATAGTCAAGAGGCGGGCATGTGCGTATACCGTCGTCGAAGGTAAACTATACCGTCGAGGATTCTCTATTCCCTTACTCCGTTGTGTCGAAGAAGGCAAAGTTTCGGGGATCCTCCAAGAAATCCACGAAGGAATCAACGCCCAGCACCTCGGCGGAAGGTCCCTAGCCCGAAAAGCACTCAGAGCAGGGTATTATTGGCCTACTATGCAACATGATGCAAAGGAGCACGTTAAGAAATGTGACCGCTGCCAAAGACACGGAGACATGCACCTCGCTCCTCCAAACGAGCTTAAGTCGTTGTCGTCCCCGTGGCCATTCGCGTGGTGGGGAATGGATATTCTCGGACCTTTCGTCATGGGGTCGTACCAAAACAAGTACCTCATAGTCGGGGTGGATTACTTCACGAAATGGATTGAGGCCGAGGCACTGGCCAAAATCACTACTTTCAACATACTCCGTTTCTACAAGAGAAACATCCTCGCCCGATTCGGGGTGCCCCAAGCCATTGTCACGGACAACGGGACACATTTCACCGACAGGAACTTCCAGGACTTCGTCGCCAAACTGGGCACAAAACAACACTTCACGTCGGTCAAACACCCTCAAACTAACGGGCAAGCCGAAGCAGCGAATAGAGTGATACTCCGGGGACTTAAGCGACGACTCGGCGAGGCCAAACAACGGTGGGTCGAGGAGTTGCACAGCGTCCTCTGGGCGTATCGAACGACCCCGCACTCCACGACCGGGGAGACCCCGTTTCGCCTAACGTATGGAACTGAAGCGGTTATCCCCGTCGAGATCAGGGAACCATCGAGGAGAACAGAAGCTCCCCTCGACGATGAAACGAACGACGAAGCTCTGCGCGAGGAACTCGATCTTGTCGAAGAGATAAGGACCGGCGCTTCCCTCCGAGAAGCCTCTTTAAAACAAAAAATAACTTTGCGTTATAATGACAAAGTTATCAAACGAGACTTCCAAGTAGGCAGTCTTGTCCTGCGAAGAAATAAAAAAGATTCACGCGAAGGAAAGCTGGCCGTAAACTGGGAGGGCCCGTACCGCGTCACTGCTAAGACGGGGACGGGTGCCTATTACCTCGAGAACCTCCACGGTGAACAACTTGCTCGACCATGGAATGCTGAGAAACTCAAGCAATACTACAGTTAGACACTGCCCGAGACAATACAACGTCGCGAACACGGGGGCGTGCAGCGGTACATGCACGACACCTCCATATAGCACACGGCGGCCAAAAACCACGAGTTGTGTGCGTGGGACTTTTTGGCCCGGCGAGGAGTCCTCAACCGAGCTCCGTCGTAGACGTACCAAATAGACGGAACACCCGGCTCGCGATGGGAAGTTCACGGCGCGAAGCTAAGAAATCGATCGCTTTCTTAGCCTCGTCGAAGGTCTGAGTACAACCCCTGACCACTCGGCTAAGCTCTCAACGCAGTCGAGCATCATCAGAGTCGAGCAAAAGCCCAAGGCGCCAGTGGCATCAACTACTTAGACAAAAATAAGTAATACATAAAATATCACACACAAGCAAAATTAATAAAGAGGCACAACGAAGTATGAAAATCGGGCAAAACCCATTGTACGAACGTTACACATATAACCCCACAAAGCGGGCAAAATAACCATTGTACGAAAAGTACATCAAAAAAAAAAAAGCCCACAAGCCGGGCAAAAACAAAATGGCACGCAGGCCAAGCAAACTATGTCCCTACTCTGCGGCAGTCTCGGCGGCGTCCGGCCCACCTCCCTCGTTGGCGTCCTCTCCTTGCCCGGGCGACACTATCCGACCGTCGACCACCTCGAAGTCAATGTCTGCCCCATCGGTCACCAGGCCGGGATTCAGGATCTGGATTTGCGCCACTGCGTTTCAAAACCCTATGCCCGCAGTCTCGAGAGCATCGTCCTCAGATAGCCGGAGATCCTGCTTGAGTTTCCTGAGTTGAGCCACCAGCGCTGCTCGAGTGGTTAGGAGCCTGTCCTCCTCGGTTTCGCCTTCGGCCGGCCGCACAGCATCCTCCAACTCGGCGATCCTTTCCTTGAGCCGCTTCTCCTCCGCCTCCAGCTTTGCGATTCGGGCAAGGTGGCCTTTCTCCTTCTCCTCAACTTCCTTCAGCTTCCTCTCGGCCCGCTGCTGCTACTCGTCTTGTTCTTTGTTTAGGTCCCTGCAATCCTTTAACTCATTGCGCAGTTCGAGCATCTCAGCATCCAATTTCTCGAGCTTCTCTTGCAGTCGAGAAAACTCAGCAGCAGGGTGAGTCTCGTCGTTCAGGACAATGGCGGTCGAGCAAAGCCGCATGACCGCGGACAAATCCTCGAAGATCGTCTTCCTCCTCGCCTCCGCGACAGCTCCCAGCACAACTTCGACTTCAGAGGGAGGGACACGGGGATAGATGACTTCGGAGAAGAAGCGAGGCTTTTGATGGCATGGTGGAAGTTCGAACCTTGGAGGAGGTGGGGGACTATCTTCGTGGCCTAGGTCGACGATCTCCACGCTCGAAACTCGTTGTCGCTTTGGCGTTCCTTGAGTACCCGGAGACTGGCTCCCAGCAGGAGGTGTCCGCCTATCTGAAATCTCGGACACAGTGGCAGCAGGCTGAGACTGACTTGAACCTTCGGGCATGGTGGCCGAGGAACCACCCTCAGGCATGACCCCGGAAGGAGCGACGTCTTGACCTTTCGAGCGAGATGCCTCCACCCGAAGCTGCTTTTCCCTAGCCCTCTTCGCCTTCAATTTTTTGAATCTTTCCTTGGCTCCGGCCATTTTTCCTGCAAAAAGAAAGAAAATGTTAGTAAGGCAAAGAATGAAAGGAATTCAGATGCGAGGAATGCTTAGATCGTGGATGTTTTCACCACCTAACAACTCGATGGCCTCTTCGTCGGAGAAGGTCTCGAGCAGAACGCGGGTATTGATCAGACGACGCTGTTTCTTCAACTGCCCGTCTGCTCCCATTATGGGTTGGTCGTCCAACGTTTCGTGCTGAGCCTCATTGAAGCTCTCGACAAACGCGACGATCTTGTCGTAAGCTTCCCGGTCCTCGACGACCAGCTGACTATGCTTCACCTTATATTTGTCGACCCCCTTCTTGAAGTGTTCCTCCTTCCAGTATAGGGGGAACCTCGGCTCTAGAACCTCCTCAGAGACACCGTCGACGTCGCCAGTGACTTTCCGGTACAACGAGTATACGGCCCCGACGGTGACCGGCTTCACAAAATAATAACGGAACTTAAAGTCCCGGATGGAGTCTAAGTATGTATGAAGCAGAGCTTTGCTCTGCTTGAAGGACACCCATCCATGTCGTCCACCTGATGACGACCTCTGTAGATGGAATATTCGGAAAAAGAGGGACGCCGTCGGGATAATTTCTAAATGCTTACAGACAAGCTCGAAGGCCCGGATAAAAGCCAAAGAGTTCGGATGAATTTGTGAGGGGGCCAGCTGTAACCAGGAGAAGATTCCCTCTTGTAAGTCCGTGAAGGGCAACCTCCACCCCGCCTGGTTGAACATAAATTCATACAACGGGATTCGCATTCCCCGATAAGGCTGGCATATCCGATGATGCTCCTCTGGACGGAAGACTTTCCAAGATTTGTCCAAACCGATGAGCCTGTGCTCGACAGTGCAGAACGCGTCGTCCACGTCTTTGTAGGCGAAGATTGACGACATCTCCAGGGCTTCTTTACAGACCCACTCTTCGAGCGGGCGCTCCCGTGCGAAAGCCATGTGAGTCATGGGGGAGTCGGGTTGGTCGTCGTCTTTTTCGAATGATCCTACGGCCACCTTCGTAGACAAATCGTCCATTTACCTGAAAAGCAGAAGGAAACGGTGAATTCGATGGGTCGTATCAAATTCACCCCTCCACCGATGTTCAAGCGAACGGGCGAGGAAGGGGCAAGGCTCTCTCGGTTCCCCGACTTAAGGAACCGAGGATCGGCATGTTCGCCGGGGAACTCGTCGTCTCCCCGGATGACTCTGCCCCCCGTGTCCCCGCGACGCAAATGAAAAGAGTAACTATCGAGGACCCCGAGACATTCGATGGGTCCCCGACATGTTCATCCCTAGTCCCTAAAATATTCAACGAGAGCGGGTGAAGTTCTTGGCACCCCCTTTCTCAACAACTAAAGATTTCCGCCGTATTCGCCAGGAATCCTCTCATTTCCTGTAAGAACATCATCAGTTCATCAAGGAAATGCCGTATACTAGATGAAATTGAAGAGAAATGTAAGAAAAAGATCAATTTCGGAGCAAGTACCTTGAGAGTAGCGGTTTAGGGTTCCGGCGGCTTTACGGCAGAGAGCGACTGTTGTAGGTTTCAGGCACGGAGTATCCGGCGGCCGACGGCGGCGACCGGCAACGGGAGAGTGTAGAGAGAGAAGGAGAAGGATTCTTGAGAGAGAAAGGCAAAAGTGAAAAATGAACGAGGGGAGCAGCCTTTTATAGGCGATTCTCGCGGGACTCGAGGGGCCTAGGGCACTCAAGTGCACTACCCTAGCCAGCCGCCCTAGCCCCCTAGGCAATAAGGGCAGGCGACACGTGGCACGCATGCAGCTGCACGTCTTCCCACGCGTGTCGTTCCAATTTTCCCAACGCTTTAAATCTGAAACTCCTCATCTCCCCGGCGTGCCGGCCAAACGCGACTGAATGATGCCTGACTTATGTGCGACCGTACGTACGTCAACCACAAAAATGGCTTCCTCGGTTCCTCTCTTGGGGGTGTCCCCGACATGCCAGTAAGCCTTAAGTCATTACTCTGACGCCTCAGAGCAACGACTTGGGGGGCTCCTGTTCTGGACTGGGCCGAGGCTGCCCAACAGTCGAGCAGGCCCAACCCATACTACCTGGGGAGGCCCAATAAGGCAAGGTCCCTCTGCAGACACGCGACTGCCACGTGCCGGTCACTGTCTCGCCGGGCACTCAGGCAATGTTGGGCACCTTGGACAATAGGGGTCGAGGACGTCCCACCCCGCTGATATGTGACTCCTCGACAAGCTAGCCTCTCCCCCGCGAGCATGCTACTCATCCCTCCTCGACGGACAATATCGTCTCCCCGCGAGGCCATGCCCTTCCTACGGGCTTCACATCTCCTCGATACAGAAGGCTCCTCCCCGCGAGGAGCACCCAACGGTCCATCCCGCATGGACACGTTCCAAGTAACCTCCCACTTCCGAAAGATTCGGTCTTCCCTACTTCCGGAAATCTAGGAGCAGTTACTCTAGGGCGAAGACCACGTGCTGGTCTTCACTACTACACGTAAGCCCTAGCAGTTACTTGGAGTGGGCCTGGTTGATCCAGCCCATTGCAGGTAACCGTTGGCCCCGCGCTGGGGGCTCTCTATAAATACCCTCTCATTTGAGAGGGTCAGGTTTGACACTTTTCTTCCTACCATTCTCACTTCTCGTATTTGCTGATATTCTGTACACTCTCTCACTTGAGCGTCAGAGTACCTTGCAGGTACACCCCCCACCGTCTCTCACCATCACCGGAGATGCCGTTCCAGACGCCGTTGGCCACCATCACTGTCTGATCCAGGTGCGATCACTAGATAAGGATGATGTTACTAATTTCTCCTTTAGTAAATTGATTTGAAACAAAACATTTCCTATAAATATCTCAGTGTTTTTGTGGCGATTGGTTTAAAACAAGTTGCCGACTAGAGAAAACCTAAAAAAAAATTGTTTGCTAAGGGCAGATGGTGATAGTTGTCCATTTGGGTGTGAAGAAAGAGAATATATTTCTCATTTATTCTATAATTGTTTGTTGTGAAGATTATTTGGTTTGAGGTATTCAAATGGTTGGAAGTTCCTTCTAACTTACCTCATGAGATAGCTTCAAACTTAGAAAATGTTGTAGGTTTTCTTAGAAAATGAGTAACATCAAGGTCTTATTTGGCTTGTATATGAAATGTTATGGCTTGCGCAATTTGAAAATCTGGAATATCAAAAAAAAATTAAGGAAGAGAGAATCTTAAAAGAGGCTAATATTTTGTCTTGGAGATGGATTCGCCAGAAATCAAACAGTTTTGATTATCCATTAAGTAAACGGATTCAAAATCCCACAAATTAGATCATATATTGAGCATTTGTCATTCGTTTGTTCAGATTGGGGAGCGGTCAAGGTCTGCGTCCAATAGCCTCTTTTTTTAGTGATGTTTTGATGTTGTTTATTGCCGGATAGCAGTTGCAATGTGTCCTAGTTTTTGCTGTGCTTCGGTGATCTGAGTGTGTCGTTTTATAGCTGTTTGTTTGGTCCTCCTTTAGCTGCTAGAATTGGGCGGAAATTTTTCTTTTGTTTGGAGTTGGGCAGTTTTGGATTTTGCCCATGTTGACCAATTTTTTCGGTTCCTTTAATTTTCCGCGGGGGTGTTATTTGTTGAATAAACTTTAATGTTTTGTTTAGTGGAGATGTAGTTGGAAAGCCAAAAGGTTTAGTGGGTCTTTAATTTAGAGTTAGTGGTAAGGTCAAGAGTCAGTGGACTATTATTAGTATTTATTATTTTATTGGAATAGTAGAAAACTTGAGCCTATATAAAGGGGCCAAGATTGTATCTTTGGAGGTAGTACAGAACAACTCAATATATATAAAAAGTACTGCTTCTGTTATCAAATTGGCATCGGAGCTAATGGCGAATACGATGAGTCAAATGTCGTTGCCGCGTTTAACGAAGGCAAATTACGAGAACTGGAGTATCTAAATGAAAGCTCTTCTTGGATCTCTAGATGCGTGGGAGGTGACCAGGGATGGCTTTGCAGAACCAACAAACACCATGGAGTATACGGCGGCTCAATAAAAGGCGTTGAAAGAGACGCGTTCGAAGGATAAGACGACATTGTATATGCTGTTCCGAGTAGTTGACGAATCAGGCTTTGAGAAAATTGTCGGTTCGACTACGTCGAAGGAGGCTTGGGACACATTAAAAAAAGTGTTCAGAGGAGCAGATCGAGTGAAGCAAGTTCGACTTCAAACTCTTCGTGGAGAATTGGAGAGGATGCAGATGAAGGAGTCAGAAACTGTATCTGACTACAGCACGCGTGTATAAACAGTGGGGAACCAACTGACTAGAAATGGCGAAGCAGTGACTGATGCACGAGTTGTTGAGAAGATTTTGAGATCTTTAACAGATAAATTTGAGAACATAGTGTGTGCAATAGAAGAGTCGAAGGACCTTTCGACGCTCTCAGTCGAAGAACTCGCTGGTTCTCTCGAGGCACACGAACAATGAAAGATGAAAAAGAAGGAGGAAGCAGTCGAAGAAGAAAATCAAACGAAGGATTTAGTCAAAGACGAAAAGGTACTCTATTCTCAAAACTTTCGAGGAAGAGGACGTGGTCGTGGAGGTCGTGACAATGGTCGAAGTGGTCGAGGCAGCAACTTCGACAGAGGACAGTCGAGCCAGCAAAATTGGCGTGGCAGAGGGCGTGGTCAAAGAGGTGGTCGGTCGAACTACTCCAACGTCGAATGTTACAAGTGTAACAAGCATAGTCATTTTGCGAAGGACTGCAACTCCTTCAAATGTTATAACTGTGGTAAAGTGGGACATCTTGCAAAAGATTGTCGAGTTGAAAAGAAAGTAGAAGAAACAACCAATCTAACTTTGGAAGTCGAAGCAAATGATGGTTTTTTTGTTGATGACTTAGAAGGAAGAAGACGCGGAGAATGACACTATGTGTTATCTCGACTCTGGAGCAAGTAATCATATGTGTGGTCACAAACACCTGTTTAAAGAAATGCAAAAGATTGAAGATGGTCATGTGTCTTTCGGAGATGCATCGAAAGTGAAGGTCGAAGGAAAAGGTACGATTTGTTATTTGCAGAAGGATGACTTGGCTGGGTCAATCCAAGATGTTTATTATGTACCAGATCTCAAGACAAATATTTTGAGTCTGGGACAACTCACAGAAAAAGGTTATTCGATATTCATGAAAGATCGAATATTACACTTGAAGGACAAGTTAGGGCATCTGATTGCTCAAGTCGAAAAGGGGAGAAATCGAATGTACAAGCTGAACTTGAGGAGTGTTCAAGGAAAATGTTTGCAAATCAATGTCGAAGACAAAGCGTCGCTGTGGCATCAACGCTTTAGTCATTTACATCATGCCGGTCTAAGAAGGTTAACGAAGAGGAACATGGTACACGGGCTACCATATATGGACTATGAAGGAAAGTTTTGTGAAGATTGTGTGCTTTGCAAACAGACAAGAACCTCATTTCAAAAGAAGGCAGAATATCAAGCTAAACATATTCTCGAATTGATTCATACTGATATTTGTTGGCCAATCACTCCAGAATCTTTCAGTGGCAAAAGGTACTTCATTTCTTTTATCGAAGATTTCTCACGAAATACCTGGGTTTATTTCTTGAGAGAAAAATCTGAAGCATTCGAGGTGTTCAAAAGGTTCAAAGTGATGGTGGAGAAGGCAACTGACAGACACATCAAAGCAGTTCAATCTGACAGAGGTGGTGAGTATACTTCGACAGCCTTTATGAAGTATTGTGAAGAGCATGACATAAGGAGATTTCTAACTGCACCATATTCACCTCAACAAAACGGTGTAGCTGAAAGGAAGAATCGAACAGTTCTCGACATGGTTCGATCAATGCTTAAAAGCAAGAACATGTCGAAGGAATTCTGGGCAGAAGTTGTACAATGTGCTGTTTATGTTCAGAATCAATGTCCACATTCGAAGTTAGAAGATCAAACACCACAAGAAGTATGGAGCGGACAGAAGACAACAGTTTCTCATCTCAGAGTATTTGGTAGTGTGGCTTATGCACACGTACCAGATCAACGAAGAATGAATCTTGAAGACAAAAGTCAGAAGTGCATATTCATTGGCTATGATGAGAAGACAAAAGGGTACAGGTTATTCGATCCCATAAACAAGAAGGTGATAATGAGTAGGGATGTTCGAATAAACAAAGCGAGCAAGTGGGACTGGAACAGTTCGACAGAGGTTATTGTCGAATCTGGATCAGTCGCTATACCAACAAGCATTTCAACAGAACCTGAAGATTCTGAAAATGAAGATGAACTTCGACAACCCAGAATGCGAAGTCTACAAGATTTGTATGATTCGACAAGTGAGGTACATCTTGTATGTCTTTTGGCAGATGCTGAAAATATCAATTTTGAAGAAGCATTGAGAGACAAGAAGTGGAAAACTGCCATGGACGAAGAAATTAAGGCGATTAATCACAATAACACATGGGAGCTGGTCGAATTACCAAAATGAAGTCAACCCATTGGTGTGAAGTGGGTATTCAAGAAAAAGATGAATGTTGAAGGCGAAGTGGAACGATATAAGGCACGACTTGTTGCAAAGGGATATAAGCAGAAGGCAGGAATCAACTATGACGAAATATTTGCTCCCATTGCAAGAATGGAGACAATTCGACTACTCATTTCACAAGCTGCTCAATTCAAATGGCCAATATTTCAAATGGATATCAAATCAGCATTTTTTAATGGTGTGCTCGAAGAAGAAGTCTATGTCGAACAGCCACCAGGGTATATGAAAGCTGGAGAAGAGAAGAAGGTGCTGAAATTGAAGAAAGCACTTTATGGGCTGAAGCAAGCACCACGGGCATGGAATACACGTATCGACACATATTTTAAGGAGAATGGGTTCAAGCAATGTCCTTATGAGCATGCTCTCTATGTAGAGAAGAATGGAGGTAATATGTTACTTGTTGCTCTTTATGTCGGTGATCTCATTTTTATGGGTAGTAATGATCAGGTGATAGAAGAATTGCACAATGACACGAGAATTTGAGATGACAGACTTAGGTCTGATGAGATTCTTTCTTGGTCTTGAGGTTCGACAAGAAGAATCAGGAATTTTTATTTCACAGGAAAAATATGCAAGAGAAAACTTGAAGAAATATAAGATGGAAAACTGTAATCCGATTTCGACGCCAATGGAACCAGGTGCCAAGCTGTCGAAATTTGATGGGGGAGATCGTGTCGAAACAAGTAAATTTTGAAGCTTGGTAGGAAGTCTTCGTTATCTCAC
Organism: Lathyrus tuberosus; assembly: GCA_022829125.1. Classification (NCBI taxonomy): domain Eukaryota; kingdom Viridiplantae; phylum Streptophyta; class Magnoliopsida; order Fabales; family Fabaceae; genus Lathyrus; species Lathyrus tuberosus. Next base: position 1,479,621 of record JALAZF010000026.1, read on the forward strand.
ATGCACAAGGCCAGAAATTTTGCTAAGTGTCGGAATTGTAAGTCGATTCATGGAGGAACCAGTCTATTCACATTGGAAGGCATTGAAAAGAATCCTTCGATACATCCAAGGAACTGTGTCACTTGGAATGTTTTATTCAAAAGCAGAAGATTACAGGTTGATTAGTTATTTCGACAGCGATTGGTGCGGTGATATTGATGATCGAAAGAGCACGTCTGGATATGTGTTCTTTATGGGAAATACTGCTTTTACTTGACTCTCCAAGAAGCAACCAATAGTAACACTTTCGACATGTGAAGCTGAATATGTGGCAGCATCTTTGTGTGTTTGTCATGCAATATGGCTTAGAAGATTGTTGAGCAAGATGAAGCTAAAACAGGAAGGTGCAACTGTGATACACGTGGACAACAAATCAGCAATTGAGCTAGCAAAGAATCCGGTGAATCATGAAAGAAGCAAACACATTGATGTTCGATTCCATTTCATTCTAGAACACGTGAAGGAAGGAAGTGTCGAATTGAAGCATGTGGCAAGCAAAGACCAAACAGCTGATATCCTTACAAAACCATTGTCGAAAGAGCTTTTCGACAGAGGCTAGAAGATGATAGGCTTGATGGATGGGAAACACATTTAAGTTTACAGGGGAGTTTTGTTGAATAAACTTTAATGTTTTGTTTAGTGGAGATGTAGTTGGAAAGCCAAAAGGTTTAGTGGATCTTTAATTTAGAGTTAGTGGTAAGGTCAAAAGTTAATGGACTATTATTAGTATTTATTGTTTTATTGGAATAGTAGAAAACTTGAGCCTATATAAAGGGGCCAAGATTGTATCTTTGGAGGTAGTACAGAACAACTCAATATATATAAAAAGTACTGCTTCTGTTATCACTATTCTCCGGTAGTGTTGCCTTTTTGCTATTTTTTAAGAGTTTGCTTGAGGTGCTTTTGGATTTGTGCTTTGTTTTTTCCTCGTGTCCTAGTGAAGGTGGATTAGTTTCTGATTCCACTTTGGCATTGGTGGCTCTAGCAGTTAGCAATTTTTTTTCTGTAATGTGTAATGGTTGTCATGATTAGGATCACGTGGTGGTCCTGGTTTTTTCTCTGTTTGTGATGATCCTAATGTTTCATAGTTTATTATGGAATGTTTAGGTGGGTTTGTGCATGTAGGTGTTTTTCCTTTTTGGGTGCTCCTGTGAGTTTTTGCAGGCTTGTTGATGGGAGAGGTAGTTTTATGTTGTTTTGTGCAGGTTGGCACTGAAGCTTATTTAGTGGTTTGTTGTTTGGTTGCGGTTTAGTTTTTGGTATTTGTTGTCTTTAGCAGGTTAGTGTGATGGCTTGTGTTTGTGGGAGTTTGAGTTTTGGTTTGTTTTTGGTGGAGCCTTTGTGTAGAAGGTTGTTGTAATTTTAGAATTCCTTGTATCTCTAGCATGTCCTATGCTAGTTACTTCTCTTTAATGTTAATTTCTTGTCTTTTCAAAAAAAAAAAATACACAAATCTCTAGTTACAATTGTGAGAAACTATGACATGTGGCATGCAAGTGTTGTTCAATAGGTTGACATGACTGAAAAAAGCAATTTATTGTCATGATCATTTTATTGTCATGATCATTAAGATTGATCTTGTAGGTGTATCATATGGCTGTTGGAGAGACATTTCACTCCCATCATGTCTGTTATGATTTTATTATGTTCAAAACATACACGGTTGCTGAGGATAAGAAAGTGAGTTGGGAGATGCTCACACCACTAATGTTGTTGGGCTTGGACATGTAGAGCTCAAATTCACACAAAAGACTGATTTTCAGAGATATTATGAATACTAGAGATTATAAAGAATCTTGTTTATGAATTTCTCTTGATTAAGGGTGAGTTTATTAGGTTACAATGGTAAATTTATACACCATTACTTAAAATGTGTTGTTTTTTTTAATATTAAAATAGTTTGAAAAAAGATTTATGCCACCGATAAAATTATTGGTTGAGTCATATTAAGTAGCTCACTTTATGCAAGCAAACTATCAATCATAAAGTCCACTAGATAAAACAGTCAAATCAAATCGGACGGTATCTTACTGCTTTGTGAGCACTGTTCAGGATTACACTCTTAGATATTGGTCGTTTAACTACAAATCGGAATAATTTTCCGAAGAAAATTCAATAAATATTAAAAAAAAAAAAATTCAATGAATCAAAAGAAATGAAAAGAAGATGACACTTCAATAAATTGAGAATGTAGAGAATAAGAAAGAAAATGCTCAAAAGAATTTTTGGTATATTTTAAAAAGAAACACAAGCCCTCTTTATATAATGTTAGAACTAACTAAAATGTGTAAAGTAAATAATGTGAATTTTTTATATTAATTTATTCACAAACACACGTAGCTTACTAAGAATGTGAAACTTAATGAGTGTTTTTTTTAATTCATGCCCAATTAATGATGGTCGTTAATTTTTCCAATGAAAATATTTCATAATAAATTTAACTTGTGTTTAATTTTAAATTTTGCAATAATACATATATTTAATTATATTTTTAATTAATATGAAATTAATTTTTTAATTTATAATAGTAATTTAATGGCAAAATAACATTTTTCGTCCCTTAACTTTGTCCCAGGATCCAGTTTGGTCTCTTAACTTTAAAAAGTGGCAAGTTCGTCCCTTAACTTTTTAAATGGTGTCACGTTAATCTTTCCGTCTGGTTCCGTTAGTCAAATGTTGAAAACAGGTGTCACATAGTTTCAGATGGACTTTATGTGGGTGACGTGAAAATAAGGACATGTTTAAACAAATTGAAGTAGCTTTTCATTACCTAGAATATCAAAAGGGTAAAACAGGGTCTTCCAGTTCATTTCTGCTCTCCAATGAATGGGTAAAACAGGGTCTTTCAGTTCATTTCTGCTCTCCAATGAATGTATCCTGGATGAAGTTCTCCAATGAATGTCGTAAAAATACTTACCAAAAAACAATTGTTAAAATTATAACATTTCATACATTTTTAGAAAATTTATTTTTCCAATTTAAATTTTTTAATAACAATCCATCATAACATTTGAAATAACTATAATGGTACTGATTGGTAACAACAGCACACAACACACGGGCTGAAAAATGAAACATATATTAAAAATATTAAAAAAGGGTGTCAAAAACTCCATTATTAGCCACATGCATACAATATTCATCTTCCTTTTCTTATTTTCTTAACACTCATGAATGGTGTGTTAAACACCAAGACATTAATGAGCAAACAAATCAAAATTTAATCTTGTTAATATAGTAAAACCATTGAAAATGAGATGTGTTATTTATTGCAGACATGGTTAGCTCACAGTTGCAACTACATCGCTATCATACTGGTAGAGAATCAAGAGTTGTTACTGCACTAACTCTCCTTAAGAGACACCTTTTCAAGTTAAGTTTCAGAACTTCTGTTTTAAGTGATTTTACTCCTTGTATTACCACTGATTCTGACTCTTCAAAATATGTGCAGTTACCAAGGCCATGTCTCGGTTGCATTAGATCTTGGCGGGGTTGACATCACTGGACCACATTTACATACTGTTAGCTTATTGTTTAAACTTTCCTTTAATATTAATATTTAAAATTATATAATTTGGAATTCATAACTGGATTTGTCATCTTTTTGTGTTCATCTTTTACAGATCTATCCACACAGGTGAGGCTGGTGGCGGTGATGAATTAAAAAACAGCAAGAACACCTCTGGTGGCAGTGATGAATTAAAGAAGCTAATTGAATCTAATCCTTTGTTTCGTGAGAAGTTGCAATTTCCTTCCTTGAAGAATTCTATACTACGGACTCTAATCAATCAGAGGTTGTTTAAAAAATCTGATCTGGTTTATATGATGTAATCAGTGTTACGAACCTGGGACTCGTCCAGCTTTAACCGCCTCTGCTAAATCAGCTGACAAACTCTCCAGCGGCTTACCGACCTCTCCAGCGGATGCATGAATGATGGTTGAGGTTTTAGGAAGTGTGAACAGAGGAGGACGGGAAGTGGAGAGGTTGGAATGAGAATGTGGAGGGCAAGAAATGATGGTGAGAGTTGGGAGTGAGAGAGAAGTAGAAAAGTGGTGGTTTAAATTGGGAAGAGAGAAAGAGCGAGCGTAGATATCAAGCAAACAGGGCAAGAGGTTAATTACACTGTCACTTTCAAATTCATGTCAGCTGCCACATAACCAAGAATAAACGGACGTTTGAGCCAACTAACGGCAATGACTTCTTTGACACCATTTTAAAAGTTAAGAGACGAACTTGACACTTTTTAAAGTTAACGGACCAAACTGGACCTTGAGGTAAAGTTAAGAGACGAAAAATATTTGGTTTTTTCCTAATTTAATACAATACTTATATGTCAATGGTTATTAAACTTAGTCAACATCATGTTTAAAGGTGTGTAAGATAATCTATTGTATAGAAATCAAAATTTATTATTGTCAAATTATAGTTAAATATAACTCCATCAAATATTTGTTATGGTTGTAGTTAAATAAAAATTTTATTTATTTTGTTACGAATAAATTATAACTAATTTATTCATGATCTTCAAAAACATAAATAACTTTGAACTTAGTATATACTTAAACAGACAGATAAGATTATTTTGTAAAAAATTAAGGACGAGTAAATATTAATTTATGCTTTTTTAGTACTTATTGTAGACTCACAAGGTAACACTTCCCACATCCCTCTCATGCATCATACCAAGATTAAGATTAATGATATGGTATCATAAAATACAATATATGCATGAGTGTTTTTTTGGCGAAGATTATGACATCGCTTATTAATTATTGTCCGCTTATATTTTGTATAAAATGTTTTGCAATTCATTAGTTATTGATACCTAAATCCTTCAAATTTTGATAGTACTGTATTATACAAACTGTCATGAATTAATAATACATAAGTTAAATTTTATATTTGTTCTCTAACAAAAATATTTTTTTTGATTTTAGTGATTTTTTAAGGTTAAATATGTATGTAATTTGTTCTTATAAATAATTTAAAATTCAATTTTAATCTTTATGAAATATTCTTTTGAATAATAGTTTTTTTTTTTTTTTGGTTCACAGTTTTAGTTTATATCGTCTACTTTCTCTATGATATGTCACGTTCAACATCACGTCACTGAAAATCATTATTATGTTGAACTTTAAAAATTGCATTAGATTGCGGAGTTATAAACATTATTAAACTAAAATTAATTTAAAAAAAAATTAAACAAAACGATAAGAAAAAATATAAAAGGTTTATATCGTACTCAATCGGTTTCTTCATGTTGTTTTGGTTGATTTTGTAGAGAATAATAATTTAAATGTGAGGTGGAGTCTCACATTGATTATAAATATAAATGTGGAGATTGGAGACTGGAGATTTAAGTATTTATACGTAAGACAACTCACACTTCAATTGTCTTAAAATTTTAGGTGGATATGTGTTGTCTCTCTCATAATTGTGTGGTACTCTTATTCCAATTTTAATGCTCCTCATGGCTTAAACGATTTGTAATAAATCCTTTGTTTCTCTTTCTATATAAAGGCCATAAGAAACTAACTCATAATACAGATTTAGCTAGTTCATATATTAATATGATGAAATATTTAAATAAATATCATACCATGATAAACTTTATCAAGACTACACATGTGAAGTACGAGTATTTCATTTTAGAAAAAGTATTGGTATCGAGTACATACTGAGTACTAATACGTATACGGTACGCTCTAAGCTGTATCATTTAAAAAATTAGTTAGTACACCAATTGGTACACATTTGATATCACGTATCTATTTTTTTTTTTTGGATTGTTTAATTTAGGCTTTTTTTAATAAATAAAAATTAGATTAATTATTCTATTTATAAATAAAAAAATTCTTTCACAATCAATTGGTGAGAGAAATTCGAGCACATATGAATTTATTCATTCATTGAATAGAAATAGATTCAACTCAAAAATGGCTGAGGATTTAGTTTTTATTCATGCAATTCTTCGTCTTCTCTCGAAAAGGAATAAGGTTTATAATGAAAAAGCAATAAAAATGTGGGATATTGGTAGAGATGAATGTGATCTATTTGATGGAGTGAGTATTCTTGAAGTTGCTAGTCTTACTTTCAATGAATCTGAAATAGAAACCGCTCTTTTTATTGATATTGGAGAGAAAAATATTAATATTTAACCATTATTTCATGATTTATTGATATCTTTTAAGTGTGATTTATCTATGTTATTGCGCATATATAAATTTCTTTTGAGCAAATTATTTTTTAATTTGAATATTGTGTTGTAATTCAAACAATATAATTAATTCTTTTGTTATTTTTATAATTGTATTTAAAAAAATTATATTAATGTACCTTAGTTTTTTTACAAATATCGTACTTCGTACCAGTATCTATATCAGGTACTGGGTATGTACCCGTACCTATGCAATGCAGACTACCACAAGGTAGATTTTTAAATGATATGAAACATCAACACCTCTAAAAAATCGTGTCCATATCACACATCTGTATCGGCACTTATGATTTATATATCACCGACACCTCTAAAAAAATGTGTGTCAGTGTCTGTGTCGATATCAAACAATTACACCGACACTTGTATTTACCTTTAATTTATTCATTTATTAAAATTATTATTGATATTACTGTATCAATGTCGGAATTCTTTTCGAATGTCCGTGCTTTATAGTTTATAATCACCTTTAATTAATTTATTTTTTTTGAATTATTATCGATATTGCCGTATCCGTATCGAATCTTTTTAAAGCATAGGTCATATGTTAACAATTGTGAGATAGGTGGGTTGTAATATCCATGTAAAGCTCTCTCTCAAAAAATCGATCAAAGCCCTCATTTATTTTTACAATCCTTTTCTATGCAAATACATTCCCATCATCCATTGCAAGCTTGTAAAGAGTTCCAAATACCCCTATTCTTATTATGCGTTCCTCATTCAAAGTCTTTAGTTTCTTAATAAGGGTTTTCAATGCATAAAGTAGAAAAAGCTAGCTAAAAAATCAGGTCCATGACCAAGCCACAGAAAAAAAAAAGATAAGGAGTATACCTGAACCAACATCTTGTACAAGACTACAGTCAAAACCTATGTGTAGCGGCAAAAATCGTGAGTGTAAGCTATTGGTTAACTTAACTCGAAAAGAAAGAGTCGCCACCGCACTTTTATTTTATCCAAAAGAAAAGGAAAAAGAGCGAACAAAACCTAAACAAGTTCCAAAATAAGAACAAGTAAACAGAGTCTGGGTAAGGGGGTTGGTTACGTTAAGGGAAGGTGTTAGCACCCAAAACGTCTATAGTACTCTATAGGAACCCTTTGAAATATCAACGCTTTTTGATTTGAAAAGTGATTGAGGAGATGAGAAGAGAATTATTTTTTAAGATTTTTGTGTTTGGAGAGACTTGTCGCCTCATGCCTACGTACCCACAAAGTGCAATATAGGATCAAAACCTCGTAGTTCATGGTACAAATAATGAAATTTGTTTGTTTTGGTTGATTTTAAATGTAAAGACAAGTCGTCATTTCCAAACGAATAATTTCACTTAAAGAAATTAATCATGTCTAAACTAATGAAAATGTTTTGAAAGAGAAAGTGCATAAGGCACAAAAAGAGTTTGAATGAGTTTGAATGTTTTTTAAAGTCTTTTGAAAAAGGTGTTAATATGCTTATGTAGTTTAGCATTTATTAAGAAATAAAAAGAAAAGAGTAAAATCACTTGACAAAGTCAAGGTTTTATTATGAAAGAGGTGAGAGTTTGAAAACAAGGTGGTTTTGAAAAAGAGAGGAGATTTTGAAAATTGAAGAATGGGTGCAGAAGAAGTGACTATCCTAAAGTATAAAGTAAAAGCTAAGGATAAGAATAGCCTAACCACACAAGCAAGCTCCATAGTCTTCAAACCATAATTCCAAATCAAAGGGAGAAATGTCCTAATTCTAAGTCCAAAGATCCAAGAATAACATTGAAGTCCAAGGTCTAGGTGCAAAACTCCATGTCCATTGCAAAGGGTAGTAACCATAGTCCAAGATTAGAAGCACAAGTTTTTTAGAGGTTTTGGCCTTTATTAATGTTTTTGGTCCAAGTGGACAAAGAGAAAAAGGCATAAGCATAAACATGTGTCCAAGTGGACGAAATGAAAATGACGGAAGCATAAACATGATATGAGATGATAATAATGGAGCATAAAAGTAAAAGAGAGATAGGGAGCGAGAAAGAATTGTAAACAAGATTAGTACAATAATATTGTTAGTAAGTTAGTGATTAGTAGTACAAAGGCCCTAATGCCATAAGCCTTTAAAAAGGTAACACCGATTATTCCGCCTCGCGTCATGAACTATAATGAATGAACGAGGTACTTAGGTCAAGTGTAATGAAGACTTGTTAGAAGATTGATAGAATCAAAGCCTCTACAACAACAAGCTTCATAGATTTTGAACCTAATACAAAAGATCAACCATCCTTGGGCTTACAATCATAAGTTTGAGCCACGAAAGTTCATGTTCCGATTTGGAGAAGGACAAATGTAGCGCTATGTTAAGCAATCGCCAAGTGACTTATAAAGAAGTCACCCTACTCGAGGCCGGTCAATAGTGATTTTTGTGCTAATGCATGCTAGATGAACGATATGTAAATCGTTATCCGAAAGCAATACCGCACGAAAAGAAAAAAAGGTAATGATCTAGTCTTGATCAAGAATTCAACAAAGAAATTCTAAGATCCATAAGACTTTCATCGATCCAAATAAAAGAGAAATAGATGAAGAGAAAGCCAAATTAAACCACAAAATTATGTGATCTAAGGCTAAGAACAAAGGGAAAGGGAAGAAAATGGAAAAACAACCAAAACAGTCCCAAAAACAAGCAAAAAACACATTATGGACACTGGTTAACCGATTAACCATTTCATGTGTAAAAGTGTTAATCGATTAACCAGTGTAAAATTGCAATTATGGGCGCAGAATTCAACTGTTAATCAATTAACCAATTTGTGCTTGTTTTGGTTAATCGATTAACATTGTAAAAACAGCAACAAATCAATTTGAAAATTGCAAAATCCTTGATCAATCATTTCTTCAAACACCTCATGATCAAGGATACAATTGGGCACAAAAAATCAAGTAAAACAACAGCAAATAACACCAATGGATCACAATTTGCAAGATCCAAAGATCAAGCAACAAGAATTATTGAAGGATCACATTGTGAAGGATGTATAAAGAACAACAATGGTGGAAAATGAGATTACCACTCTAAATCTGAAAATTGCTTCAAATTACTCCAAGATCCAAACACCAAAGCCTTGATCTACAAGAATTGATGAAGAAAACAAGTTTGGATGAAGGTTTAGCTCAAAGTTGAACAAGATTCAATGTGAATTGTTGCTAACTTTCAAAAGAAGAAAAGTGAGCTTTGAGTGAATTTTATGGTTGGGAAGAGAATTTGCAAGAGGTTTGTTGGCTCTCAAAAGCTTGTGAAATGAATGAAATGAGGTCTCTATTTATAGATTTTAGTCTTGGGAATTTTAATGGTTTGGAATTTGGTTTGGAAATGAGAATTAGGCTTGGAATTTGAATTTGGAGGGAAATTATCAAAAGAGTGGTGATTAGTGAAGGTGTATGGTGGGAATTAATTGTGATGAGGTAGGGGAATTACATGGAAGTGATCTAGAATATTCTCATGATGAAATATTTGAAAATTGGTGCCAAAATGCTGCAGAATTTGAATTTGCTATTTTTAGCCAAAAATTGCACGTGTTAATCGACTAACTATTTGTAGTGCAAAATGTGTTAATCGATTAACACAGTGAAAAAATTAAAAAATTGGCTTTTTGCTGTGCTGTCCTGGTTCTGGCTCGATTCTTTTGACTTGTCAAAAAAGACATGGAAATAAACACATGAACCTTGGAGTCTCTTGAATAATAATCAATTAAATCTTAGAAACTCTTGATCAGATGATTTTGAATTGCATGCAGATTAACTTTGACTTTGTTCATATGAAATTCATTCGAGCTGAGGGACTATTGTTGATATCCTTGATCCAAATCCTTCTTGAAAAAAAAATTAGTAAAAGGGAAAACAAACATATTTCTTGGATTTTAGTATATGGTTAGTAAACATAAACAAATTAAGGCAAGAAAGAAACACACAGATGCTCGGCGATCCCTGCAAGGCAAAAACCCAAAGATGATCTTGTTTGTGGTGTAAGTTGCAAATAAGATGCGAATGATATGTGGAATCTTAGGGGTAAAAATATAGGGTCTTACAGCTGCCCCAATTTAAGTTTCTTCTATCGGGAGATATAAAGATACTTAAATACAAAAGCTATATGTTTAAGCCCTAAGATGCCACAAGAATGATATGAATGCAAAGGATAAAACACACCCTGCGGGGAAACTTAAAACAAGTGATTTACGGTAAATTGAGTGAGATTACGTGAAAAGACACGTCGAGGAACACAAGCTATTTCAGGAGATCTGTTAAGGTGACAAGAAGTATCCATCAATAGTTGGAAAGAGAGGGACAAGACCTTGGGAAGACGAGTAGTAACATCCAAGAATGGCATTGGATTAAAACTATGAATGAGACAAAAGTATGCCAAAAGATGTCCAAGAATGGCATTGGACAGCAACAAGAAAGTTTATGGTAAAAACAACAGCGTCATCCAAGAATTGCATTGGATGGAGGTGAAAAACATTCTATTGGGGATAAGATATCCAAGAATAGCATTGGATGAAAGAAATTACAACAATCAAGAATGGCATTGAATAGGGCAACAACAAACATCAAAGACATCCAAGAATGGCATTGGACAGAGAAAAACTCAACCGACTATATATATAAATCAATATCCAAGAATAGCATTGGATGGAAACAAACTTCTATTTGAAAAACTTCACCGGGGACATCCAAGAACGACATTGGATGGCATGGGTAAACATCAGAGATATCCAAGAATAGCATTGGACTCTGTTGAGGAAAAAATATCCAAGAATGGCATTAGATAAAAAGAGAAAGGACTTTCAGGAATGGCACTGAGAGTAAAGGTAAATCGCTACATTCAGGAATGACACTAAAAGATAGTGAGAAAGACATCCAGGAATGACACTGAATGCAAAGGAGATAACTCATCCAGGAATGGCACTGGAAATCAAAAAGACAGACATCAAGGAATGACACTGGAGATCAAAAGAGACAAACATCCAGGAATGGCACTGAAGTGAAAGAATACAAAGATCCAGGAATGGCACTAGAACGGAAGAAGAAAAACATCTAACAACAGGAATAGATGCACAGGGAAACGACAACATTCAGGAATAACACTGAATGAAGAGACAGGTAATTGTTTGGTAGGTGCCAAGTAAGTTGGACTTTGATCACAAGGTAAGATGTTGACAGCAACAGGACCTCGAGAAATGCATATGAGCACGAAACACACTTCGAGCTATGAAAATCTTTCTATGTATGATATATGAATGATATATGTATGTGATGCTCTGCAAGCGCACGGATTTATCGAAGTAATATAAAAGATTGTCGAACCCACAGAGACCAATGTCAACCTACCGTAATCTATCGTTACTTTGTAAAGCTAAGGCTAATGAATATTTGATTAAGAGGAAACTAGAACTAAACAAAAAATGAACTTAGAAAATATGATAATAAAGAGAGGCCGGAATATGGATTCCGCGTTCCTAAAGGACTTTGTAGAATTCGGGTGCTAATTACGACTATAACTTAGTTCCGTAGAATATATCAACTTAAAGACTTCGCCTCACGCTCTCGCGGTATTAACTAAAGTCATGTTCCCTAATCCCAAGATTTTGCTCCCGCTCGCCCCGGTAACTAGGAAATATATTTTGAAGGCCAATAATATCCTAAACGCATCTAAAGCGCTCTCGCTGTATTTAGACTTGTTGCCTAATTTCCACTATCCGGTTCGATCCCCACGCTCTCGCAGTGCCGGCTCTAACCTTAATTAATTTCTCACTCGTGACAAAATCGTGTTAAATAACCTCTCACTCTCGTGACAAAGTTATTTAAATTAGAATTGGAAATTAAAACCAAAACAGAATTTTAATCATAAATTCACACCTATTATTTTCTACCGAGTCTCATCGGTAACGACGGTCCTCATACGCCGGACTCAAGAATATTTAGAAAGACATAGATACGAAAACAAATAAACAATTTTGGGTTTTTAAATTAGACGAAAACATAATAAGCGATTTAAAATAATTTAATATAAGGCAAGACGGAATTAAACAATTAATTGAAGACAGTAAAATAAACAATAAAATAGAACATGTAATTAAATGGAACTGGAAACAATGCTTGAACTGAAGTCATAATATGCCGGCTGGCTTTGAATCAAATACATAAATTAAACTATAAAAATAAATCCTAAAACTATATTTGTAATAGTCCCCCGATGTGGAGAACTATTACTTTTACATCAATGAGAATTGCTAAATAAAATAAATCTGGCGAAAAATGAAAAGGAAGAAGAGATGTCCATCGTGTAGCAAACTGCCCATTTTTATAGCTTGAGAAGTTGTTGTGAAAGAGAGAAAAAATAGTGGGAGTTAGTGGCCGAATTTATCTCCAACACTCCTTGACCGGTTGAACGTGATTTGAATGGAATTGGTACCGTTGAGTGGTCCACGTACTTAAACGTAAATTCTGAGAATTATTCCTGTGCCGGTCGTCACGCAATACGTGACGGTCGTCACAACTTGAAGTACTGTGGCGGTCGTCATAGACCTGTGACGGTCGTCACAGTCCTAATTTATTTAGTGGTAGGCGTCACCCATAAGGTGTGACGTTCGTCACACTTATGTTGTGTGGTGGGCCCACCCACTTTTAATTTTTTTTTTTTTTTTTTTAGAATTCTTCTTTTCTTCTTCTTTCATATTTTCTTCATAACTTCTTCTTTTCTTCACATTTCTTCCTTCAATTCTTTTCTTTTCTTTCTTTTGTGAATTAATTCAAGCTACCTGAAAAAGGAAATAAAATACCGGCATAATAAAATATAAATCAAGGAAAATAAATAAAACGAAACTAAAATCCATGTGAATCGGGTCTAAAAATACGATACATTTTCGTGTTATCAGTATGCAATGCAGATGATTGAGACAACCAAGATAGACTCTTTTGTGAGGGAAGAATGGAACTTTGATTCCTTAACACAGGGAACACTGCCCACTCTGCTTGGAGAGAAGATGTTGAACTTATCTCTGCCACACTTATGAATTGTATCAGGTTGATGGTATTTTGAGGAAAGACATCTTGAGGATTCTTGAAGAAGACTGCCCCAGATTGATTGACTGATGAGGATAAACTGATCATGGCTTTAGCTTGACTGCTACTGGGGATGAACTGATCATGGATTCAGTTCTTGGAACGAATGTTGAGGATAAACTGATCATGGCTTAAGCTTTACTATTGCTGAGGATGAACTGATCATAGCCTCAGCTTTACTATTGTTGGGGATGAACTGATCATAGCTTTAGTTCCTGAAATGACTGTTGTGAAATCTAAACTCGGTAGGTGTCTTGAAAGAGATCTTCTGGCTAACCAATTCTGAAAATAACTTATACTGAGCAACAAATCTTGAACCGATTCACAACAGGATCTGGAAGTAATGTGCCCCTGATAGGATCACTGGCCAAGTTTCTCAACTGTTTGAAATTTCTTGATGAGGAAAGTTTGTCTGCAAATAAAATCATTCAAACATGGTAATTTTAATGCAAATTTCATGCAATTTTGAAATCAAAAATCATTTTTGGAATGATATTATTGATGTAAAGCAAATGAAACACTTGTCAAAACACGGTGGTTTAAACATCCAAAATGAAAGAGAAAGCAAAGGTATGACATCAAAGCGAATGATTGGCAACAATCTTAGGAGTCAATTTACGCAACCTTATTGTAGTATGCTTTCAAAAGAAACCTGGCTTCAATTAGGTCTTTTGAGGGTTGTAACGTGGTATGGTTCACGGTTTTTGAAACAAAGGATATAGGCTCAAAGTTTATTTGTTCCCAACCCATTCTCCGTGATGATCTTCAGTCTTATGCTCAGTTAATTCAAATTGTGCATTCAGGTTCCAAGCGATTTTGGAATTGCAACGCTGTTATGATGATGACTCAAGAGCCAAGGGATTTTTGAGATGGCAGTCACTTTTTCTTACAACATTTTGTTGTTTTTGATAAGGACCTTAGTCAACTTATTTTGTATTTGAGAATTTTGGTAACCTCTTGATTTTTCTTTTGTTATCCCTAACTTTTGCCTGAACTGTGTCATTTGAGCTTACAGCCAGCGGGATGCCCCAATTTTTGCCTAAGTCTCCTTCATAGGTTTGACTTAGCGGGCTTTTATTTGATTTTTCATATATATATATATATATATATATATATATATATATATATATGATTACAGTGAACCATCATTGGCTTTTGATTTGAAAGACATCTTCAACACTTCTTTGATGTGTGCGGAGGAAAGCTTGTGATTGCAACCTTTATTGGAAGGTGTCTTGAATGATTCTCTTGTGTTTAAATACACAGTCAAATTAACTGAGAACTACCCATCCCCGGGTTAAGATTGCGGGTTTTTTCATACAGAAAGAAACTCCAACTTCTAGGCTCAAAGGGGTTGATAAGGGATTAACTTCCTTATTTCTCTAGTGTTTGGGAGTTGAAACTGAAGGTGTGAGAAAAACACAAGAAATGGGGGGTTTGAATTGAGTTTTCCTTTTTGGAAGCTTTTTATTAAAACTCAATCAAAGATCATAAATGAACTAACAATAAGAAAGACACACGATATATCCTGGTTCACTTGAAAAACTATCAAGCTAATCCAGTCCACCCGCCAAGGTGATTTTGCCTTTGACAAGGACTTAATCCACTATAACCAAACTGATTACAATCGCACGAGCAAACTGTTGGTGACTAACAACACTTAAACACACTATTTTAGTCTTCCTAATAATTCTGACCCAACTGGTCCATTAGGGAACAATGCACAAGCTAACTGTAAGTGACTAACACCACTAAAACACACTTTCTTAGTCTTCCTAATAATTCTGACCCAACAGGTCCATTAGGGAACACAAATAATCTGTTTGTTACAAGGTTTGTTTACAATAATGATGCTTCTACACAAGCAGGGTAAACATACATTTTAAGGACAATCTAACTTAGAGAGAATCTACAGTAAACATTCTTCTTCTTTGTATTGTGGAGCTTTACTGCTCACTCATAAGTTTCTTCAGATTCTTGAGTTACTTTCTTCATATGTATCAGTGTTTTGATATTTCTTCTTTTACACTGAGTATTACATCGTTTGCTGCTTACTCATGATTAATCATGCTTGTACGCATGCATCTGTTCTTTTTTGCTCATGCTCATCAGCTACTTCTTCGTTGAATGATCAAATATTTATATAGCCAAAAATAGATCCGTTAGAGGGCAGATCAGTAATATGATGAGAGTACTGGCGACTTAAAATAATGTCATTATGCTGGGTTTGAAAATTGTACGCTGAATCTGTCCTTTGTACCACCAAATCAA
Source organism: Lathyrus tuberosus (assembly GCA_022829125.1). Classification (NCBI taxonomy): domain Eukaryota; kingdom Viridiplantae; phylum Streptophyta; class Magnoliopsida; order Fabales; family Fabaceae; genus Lathyrus; species Lathyrus tuberosus. The sequence continues at coordinate 1,495,223 of JALAZF010000026.1, forward strand.
GGTAGTGGAAAAGAACGTGCTTTATTTGTACTATGTACTATTTCCCACGCAAACGTTTCATCTTCTTCTATTCATCAGAGGCTTATGAATTAAGTTGATTGAAGCATGATCATAAGAATGAATCATTGGGTCTTTGGAGTCTTGAGTCTTCAGAGTCTTCAGAACTTGTTTAGCCGAACCTTGTCTTCAGAGTCTTCAGCACTTCTAGTTCAGAACCCTTGGTTATCAGAATACTTAAGTCTTCAGAATCTTCAGCACTTAGTCTTCATAACCTTTAACCTTCAGAATCCTTAAGTCTTCAGATCTTCAGCACGTTGTTCAGCAGAACCTTGTCTTCAGAATCTTCAGCACTTAGTTTTCAGAAGTTAACGACCTTAGAAGCACTACAGGCTTCAACATAAGAACATCAGAGTCATATCCAGAGACCAGATCCAAGAGACGTTACAACGGCAACATAGTGTCTTCTAAGAATCTTTTTGACATACAATAGATTAGAACCAATTCTTGCTTCTTCACAAAGAAGTGACCATAAAGAATATCAGAGTAATGTAGCACACGATCTTTATTAAAGTTAGAACCTGTTTGTTAAACCATCAGAGTAACAAACGTTAGAGCACCTAAATTGTTCTTCACACAAATACTCCATTGTTATCATCAAAACATCAAGATAAGATGCAGAACCAAATCTTGTTCTAACAATCTCCCCCTTTTTGATAATGACAAAACCATGTATTTTGATAGAACAATTTATACAAGGTAATCACCATAACCAACAAATTCAGAGTTTAAGCTCTCAGCTCCCCCTGAATCTGTTAATCTCAAATTTTCATTTATGCTTGTTCAGAGTCTCCCCCTGATCCCAAGACTCACAAAATAAAATTTGAGTTCTTTAGAATATAACAATAGAGAAGGAATGCTTCCCTACAACAGCTCATCAGAGTCTGACTAGATCACTAGGTCTTCATCTCAGAACCTTGTTACTATCAGATCTTGGCGAAAAGTTAAAACATGATATTGAGTCTGATTGGATGATGCCACGCATCTCCTATCAGAACTTGATGAAGAATCACAACTTCTTAAGTATCAGAGTTTGATTGGAAGTGACTTCTCTTTTGTCTAACTTAGATTCACCAATCTTATCAAATTTAGAGCCTGACTAATTTTATCAGAATATCATCGTTGCATAGCATATCTTCTGAATGGTATCTCTGAATCAGAGAATTGACTTAACTTGCTTTCAAGGAGATTTCTTCTTCTGACGCTTTAAATCTGAATTTCATACTTTCAGAGAGTTTACAACTTCTGATCACTATGATATCAAACAAGATTTCTTGACTTTCAGACAGTTCACAACTTCTGAACAGTACTGGAACATCTGTTTAATCAAACCAGATTTCTTGACTTTCAGAAAGTTCATAACTTCTGAACAGTACTGGAACATCTGTCTAATCAAACCAGATTTCTTAACTTTCAGACAATTCACAACTTTTGAACAGTACTGGAACATCTATTTAATCAAACCAGATTTCTTGACTTTCAGACAGTTCACAACTTCTGAACAGTACTGGAACATCTGTTTGAATAATCATATATTCTCAAAGTGTACAACTTCTTAGCCATGATTGTCAGAGTTGAAATTATCCATAAGATTTGCAATCTTTTTATGTTCAACCTGTCTAGAATGCTAAGTGAACTTTTTCAGAGTTCCTTAATTGAAACATCAAACAAACAGTTAGTTGCAAAAAGCATTATATAAGCATTATGTAATGTTTGAGTTGGAGATTCTGAGAATAAGTACTATCAAAATCATTTAACTTTCTCCCCTTTTTGTCATAATAAAAAAGATGATACAATAAATAGTGCAATATTATGATAAATATGTGAGAAAGAAATTTCTAATATAAGCCATAGCACTCAAAAGCAAAGACACTTTAATTCATAAGAGATTGAAGTATATTGACATGACTTGAACACAGACCAATCTAGAAAAAATACAACCACACAAGATACTACATGCTACAGATTAGCCATTAAAGACTTCACAATGTTTCTTCAACAACCCCTTTTCGAGACCTTCTGTCTGAACAAGTTCAACAATTCCTTCTTTAAAGAAAATTTCCGACAGATCTCTTCCAAAAGGTATGAAGGGCTTGATGAAATCGCCATTTCTGGAGTCAGTAATGGATAGTTGTATAAAGTTGAAGATAGTCTGAGGTGGATTAACTCGCATCTGAGCCATCAGGAGGAAAATAAAGACTCGGTCATCGTGAAACAATATATTTTTGTTTTCTTCCCGAGGACGAAAATTGGTCAGCAAAAGCTTAAACCAAGCTTTGGGAATGGGAAGAAGGTTTTCAGGATTGAGAGGTTCATATTTGGACGATGTTTTGTGAAGAGAGGCTAGTTCCTCAGAAATAAGATATCTAGACTTGACATGTTCAACAGTAAAGCCAATGTTTTCACAGCCAATAGCTAGAGCAATGTTGAAGGGAGTGATGTTTATGGGGACACCAAAGACAAGAAGAGATTGAGCAACCTTCATCATTAATATAGGCATGTTTCCAAAAATCTTTTACAAGATTTGAGTAGACTGGTCTATCCAGAATCATGAAGTATTTTGCCCATTCTTGATAGTGCATGATTGAGGTGATGCTTCTAGCAATTTCTCTGTTTCCAAGATGCAGAAGATCGATTTGTTCTTCTGATATAACCTCAAGAAGGTTCTCATCTCCTTGGAAAGTAATTAGAGACATGATGAGAAAAAGTTTTGAACTTGTAAGCTCAGACACTTCAGATCATGAGAGGAGAGAATGAAGTATAGATATAAATATGGGTAGGAGATGTGACTGACTGAGACAATGACATAGGTCAAGATGCGTATCATGCATAAAATATGCCAAGGACACAGTGGCAGAGTAAGAGACAAGAGTATCAAGAATTAGGAAAAGAGTGTAGTAGTCTCTTAAAAACTGAATATCTACAATGGTCACAAATAAGGATACAATATTTAAATTCTAGCAAGAGTCAATAAATGTATACTTATAAGTGGCAATTTAATACTGACGCATAATAAAGACAGAAGAGAGTATAACTTATTTTCAAGAAAACCTTAACTCACATAAGTCTTATCGTTTAAGCATGCATAGACATGGGGGAATGCATAAAGATTTATGCCTATTCTCAAGAAGTTCACGTTACTCATGTGTCCAACAATTGTTATCATTATCATTCACACATTATCAAGATTTTAACTAAATCATTTTGATTTGAAAGAATTTAGATAAGTTAAATCTAGTTATTTTCTTTTCCTTTTTAATGGTAGTCATTTTGTAATGCAGTAAGACAAGATAAAGGGAAAAGAGAAATACTTCATTAATGAAACACTAAAACGCTGAAGCGTAGTACAGAATCATAAAGCGGAAAACAAACGACGACCTGAACAACGAGTAGGAGTAGTGATGACACAAGTAGCCAAGAAACTGAAAAGACACAGATAGTGATGGTCAACCAGCCATCTTATTTCCCGATGATAGTTTCAGAATAGTTCATGGGAGAACACCATTCAGTATCGAGTTTCTCATTCATTCCGATTTGTCTTAAGTAAGCAACAACTCCTTGGAGATCAAGAATGTGAGAAATAACTCTACTGTAGGGAATTTGAAACGATAATTCCTCTCTTGACGAAAGAATTTCTTCTTTCAAGAAGTTGAATATGGATTGAGGCAGATTAATCTTAATCCTGGAGATTAAGAAGAAAATGAAAAGCCTATACATAGCAGAAAGTAGTCCTATTCCTTTTTCCCTAGGTCTAAGATTTGTTCCCATGATTTGGTGCCATATTCTGGCCTTAGGAGAGAGAGAAAAGGAACTTACAGCAGGTCATTCTTGACGATAGATGATGTGAATCTATTTAGCAAAATAGTTATTTCCTCTGTAGTATTTAGCACATTCACCATCTTCTTTGCATTCAATAACTTGAGAGATGATTGAAGAGTTGATCATGATAGGAAATCCATATACAGTAGAGAGAATGCAGTAGACATCAGATTCATATGCAAGGACGCGAGCATTGGCCCAGAATTCTTTAACAAGAGCTGGATAGATAGGTCCTCTAAGAGTTTCAAGATATCTGTCCCATTCTTGGTAGATGATGTCTGGGAGAGTGTCGGTATGACCATTTTCAACAAGATCATTAAGATCAATAAAGTATTCTCTCAAGAGATCCAAATCAGAGATTTCTCCTTTAATGGTTTTAAAAGACATTTTGAATGTAGGAAGGATAAGAGCAAATAGCAAGTTTAAAGTCGACTGACTGATTATGTGCTTTATAAAGAGAACAAGGAGAGACAGCCATAAATAGTAATAAGGACTGGATGAATTGAAATGAGAGATTCATCATTTCCAATACAAGGAATACAGACAAGAATAAAGAATGATAAGGAAGTGTATCAGTCTCCAAAAGATCAGTATACGTTATTCATATTATGACATCAGTCAATAAATACAAATAAATGTATACTCGAAGATGAGAGGGCATAGACTGACAGAGAATAAAGGAGGGAAGACAAGTGTTAATTTTCAAGAATTCTTTGTCTTACATGCATCTATATGAAAGCCTAAGTGGAAAGGAAGATGTAAAGACTTACACACTTATCAAATAATTTTTCAAATCCAATGTGTTAGACATGATATTAATGCGTAATAGGTAATAATTACTGAAACCCTAGTCTCACAAAATCACAACGCTCGAGGTGACTTATGGACACGCTTTGATATCCTCAGAGTCTGGAAAATTGAAAGGTTTCCATCTGACCAGAGACACTTATGACAAAGCACTTTTCGATGACTAAGGTTTAAAATAAATACCTCTAAGTTTAAATGAGAATCTGATATCTTCAGACTCTGACTAAACACATTTGATTCTGATGAAATCTTACTCTGGACAGTAGTCCGTTTTCAGATGCTTCAGAATAAATAAGAATCTATCTTCAGCCAAGGGTTTTGTAAAAATATCAGTCCATTGATGGTCTGTATCGATTTTAAATATAGAATTCCCTTCTGAACATAGTTTCTAATAAAATGATCTATATGTGCTTAGTCCTAGAACTTAAAATTAGATTCTTACAACAGTATTATTATAAAGGATATAAAATGTTACTCTCATTTATCTGATGATCTTCTAGCTGATTCTTCATCCATAGCATATGCGCACTGCATAGAGACGTGGATACGTACTCTGCTTCTGCCGTTGAAGGAGTAATTAATGATCATCTCTTGCTTGACCATGAGACCAGATTCTTCCTTTTTCAGAGAACATGTTGAATGCATTGAAGTCTTTGCTGGTGTGCAGTCCATCATGTTGAATTTCTTTAGAAGTTATTTTGCATACTTGCTCTGATGAATGTACGTTCCTTCTGATCTATGATCAAATTGAATTCCTAGAAAGAATCTGAATTCTTCTATCAGACTTATTTCGAATTCAGCCTTTCTCATCTACCTTGTTTCTGAACACCCATTTAGTTCCAACGACGAGAACACATTTGGGTTTCTGAACAAGATCCCAGACGTCATTTCTGATTAATTGATTTAGTTCTTCTTTCTTGGCCAGAATCCAATTATTTTCTTTTAGAGCTACATCGACTGTTGTTGGCTCTGTCAGAGACAATAGATCCAGAATAGTTTCTTCAGAATGATTTCTGACTGAATCATCTTTATCTCCCAGAATCAATTTTTTAGAATGAGAAGTCTTTTGATTTATTCTTCTTCTGATAAGATGAGTTGTTCCCAGCTTCTGATAAGGTTGTGTCCGGATCTAGAGAATTTGAATCTTTGTCTTCTTCTCTTGAATCTTCTACTTCTTTGATTCTGATGACGTGGGCAATACCCCAAAATTTGCCCTCTTATTTATACCAAATGAGTGGCTTATGCTTCACATTTCATTTGCATCTAGAGCATAAACATTTGCATATACATCATTAGCTTCCATAAGGCATGGTGTCAAGGGTGTCACCATCTGTATATTGTGCAAGGCAAAGAGTATGAGATACCAATTCATCAATCCACAAAGGCTTGCCATATCTCCAAGGCAACTCATATGGTCCATCATGGCCTTAAAAGTTTGAATTTGACAAGAGAACAAAGATCATCTCAAACAAAGAAGGGTATATCTCAGCATCATTTTGGAACATAACTGAAAGATCCTCAGTCATAACACAAAGAATTAGGGTTTTGACCTCTGGTCAACCCTCCTCATTCAATTGGTAAAAATTAGGGTTTTGCCCAAGATCATGTTTATTTCTGAGTCTTGGACCAAAACTTAGTATCATGATGCTTCATATGTCCTCAAGTGTCCAAGGATACAAGGTTGGCCTTTGGTTGTGATAAGAAGGTTTTCAATTGGTCAATGCTTCAAAAATCAACTGCTTGAGGAAAAAGTCAACTCCTAATTTTTGAGGTCACAATGTCCCATGACATCCCCAAGGTGCTTATTTGATGAAATTTAATCATGGAATGGTCAAATAATCAAGAATCAAGACTTGTTTTAGAAGTTTCCAGAATTGGAAAATTACTTATAATATAAACTTTCCATTTTGGGAAAGTTTTTCATGGCATTTCTTCCAACTTTGGAGCTGGTTTCAAGCAAGATGGCTCATCCAAATGAAAAATCTTTTCAAATGAAACTTGTAGAGGGTTCTAATCTTTCCAACCATATGTAGCTCATCTCCATTGGATTATTATTGAAGGAGTTATGGTGTGTTGAAGATAGGATGTTCAAATGGTTCAAATGAGAAAACACTTAGAAAATTTCTAAGTCCAAATTCAGCTTGGACCACATGACTTCCCAATCCATTTTTATTGATGTTTAAGACACCATCTCTATTAACTTCCAACATAAGAATTACACTTTTCCACGAGAGCTTCAATTTGGTACTAAGATTGTGTAGTTTGGTTACATATTGTCCAAGATATGCCATTCCAAAACCACTACCATGAGTATGTCTTATGCATGTTTATACATTGCCAACTTGACAAAATCTTCTTTTCACATTGCAAACCTATCCCATGCCAAGAGTATTTCATGTCATAATCACATGCTCATGATTCCACGTACATCATTATTGCCTAACATGACCAAACAAACTCTTCATGATATGCACTATACCATAGACTTTCCACTTATGCCATGAAAAATAAAGGAAACTTAATGAACAAGCTTAATGGTCTGACTACACCGGCTCATCACTGATCATCGCCATTACTTTGTAGTACATTACAACTACCATACATCCTCTACACCACATTAACCCGTGCCAATGCATTTCCAATAACCTTCACTCTCCATTTTCTGAACTTCCATTAACCCAAGCTCTAACTAACTTCCTAACTCTGATTAAACTCTAACCACACTCCAACCTCACATATATAAAGCCCTAACCACCTTGCAACTGATTCAGTTACACACATTCACCAACTCAGAGCAAAAAACTCCGTTTTCGTACCCACACCTTGAAGCTTGAAAATATCTCAGATCTTGGAGGATTTCATTGAAGTTTCTTCCCAAATCTCATCACCAATCTTCATTCTAACTTCTGTTTGCAAGCAAAAGTATTTGGAAGTGCTACATTGTTATATCCAGCTTCATCAATACATCACTATCAATTCAAAGATTGCAAGAGTTAAGAGGATCACGAGCATTTATTTTGCTTCAGTGTTGATTTGAAGACGAGCAGGAAGTGATTTAGGGTTTCTTGAGACGTTTGCATCAAACTTCCATTAAGGTCAGTGAATTTTTTTCTCATGCTTATTATTTGCTTGGATTCATGTGAGAAAAATGGTGGAGAAGAGGTGTATTGAAGTCCTATGGAGTGTAGGCCATGTTTGCTGATTAGAAAATAGGAAAATATGAAGTTTTAGATTTGAGATCTAAAACTTGTTCTCTTTGATTCTCATTGTATGTGCATAATCTGAAGATTTCATTGGCATATCTAAAATCTACGTGAAAAATGGAACAAGATGATGTGTTTATGATCACTTTCTGGAATTTGCACCACCACTCACGGTGGTTCTCCCACCGGAGAAGATGACCGGAGCTGAGTTCCGGCATCTGAACCCTAGTTCAGGCCATTCTCAGTTGAGTTGCCATGATTTAATCCTGGCCATGCATGCTTCATGATCTAACGGTGAAAGGCTTGCCAACACATTAAAAAACCTCATGCCTCTCACGTGCTCTTTTTATTTTCTTTTTATTTTCTTTCTTTCTTTTCTGAATATTATGTTGGTGGTGTGTGTGTGTGTGATGTTCATGTGCGTTACCATGATCGTTCATTCCTGACCACTTGATTAACATACATCTTGATCATCTTGCATTGACCTGATCATGTGGCTCCCGTTGAGTCAAAATTATTGACTGATACCTATGTCATGGACCACCAGGATTCACGCGCGTTGGGCTTAACGCAAGTGCTCTTCACACCCCCAGTTTTGAGCCCATTAGCATTTCTAACTGGCTTTTTGCTATGCACGCACCCCCTTGCCTTTTATTTCTTGTTTTTATTTTCTTTTTTCTAATTGCTTCAAAATCATTTTGTTAAAAATTGAAAAAAGTACCTAAAAATTCCCAATTAATTCATGAGACTCTATGGATGTGTAAAATAATTTTTGACATTTTTTATTTTCAATTTTGATAAATTTTGATATTTTTTCACTAATTTCATTTTAAACATGTCCATTTGTCCATACACTTTGTTATATGCTTCATAAAAGATTTTCTCCAACTTGCTTAAAGATGAATATTTGCACAAAACCTGAAACTTAAGTTTGACACATGTTAATAGATTTTATCTAATTTTTTGGGATTTTTTAGGTCACTTTTGATTGTGATTTTGATGCCATTTTGTGAATACATGTTAGGTGTCTACAAGTGAATTGTCTTTCCTAGCTTGAGCATGTTAAAAGACCAGTTTTGAGCCTACCTTTTAGTTATGCATGACTACTTACTTCTTTGTTCCTTGGTTAAAGTTCCATAATTTTCTAAGGCATGTAGCTATTTCTCATGGAATTTTGTTTGGTGACTTAATTGATTGAGGATGCCTAGACTTGGGTTTAATTTCGTGCACCTTTAAGACACTTCTCTTACCCATTTCTTTTTGGAACTTGAAAATTAAATATGGCATGTTATATTTACTGACTTGTAGCATTCCTAACCTAACTCACTTGATTTCTAATTCCATTTCACATGTTTGAACTTGTTTTGGTTCTTAATTGTTGCAATAGGATTGAAACTTGCCCTTGCTTGTATGACTTCCAAGTATGCTTTGACATGCTAACTTTGACACACTCCTAAGTGAATCCTAAATGCATTTTTCATATGTACATAACTTGCATGAGACTTGATGACTCATAATTGCTTTCCATGTTTCATAAATGCAACTTGACTTACATCTATCAATTGAACTTTGTTTGCTTAGTTGTTTAACTCTTTCATGTTCCATATTTTACCAACACTTGTAGGCTTTAGGCATGACCTATTAGAGGTCATTAGGTACTGACCTTGCCCACTTAACATGTGTAAGCACCCTTCACACTACCCTTTTACTTGTGTCACAAGTAGCTAACTTCTAGGACTCATTTGAACATTGTTTTGTGTTTGCCTTGCTATAGCTTATAAAACTTGAAATGTTGTGAATTCCTATGATGATTGAGAATTGTTTTATGCATCCTTAATATGACATCACTTCTGACTTTATACCATACCATAGCATGCAATCATCCTCACATGCCTTTTGCATAAGCACTAATTGTACGTTGCATCCAAGTTGACTATACGTGTGCACTACTTGCTTAACTATTGTGAATGTTTAAGTACATGACTTCCATGTTCACCCAATGACATTTACACCCATTAATACACTACATTCACTTCTGACCTTGAGGAATACTCATGCTTTAATCCACTTACATGATTCTTAATCATCTATTTTCTTCAAGTTTGTAAACAATGTACATTTGTGTGATGTTTGGTACATAGTTTGGCATAGTTTGATTTCTTTTGACATGCTAACATAAGTGGAAGTTAAATAGGAGTACATACTGACCTATACATGTTACTACACTCTTAGAACTCATCTTCCATTGTTTATAGTTGTGATCTACTTTCTTTTAACCAAGGTTACTTAAAGTGGATTATGAGGTAAAGTGCTTGAGTACATGATTATTCAATTCTTCTTGCATCCTTTGTCTTTTGCTTATTCTTATGTCTTTACTTGTGGATTGTGTGATATAATAATTGTTTGAATAACTCTTTCTCATCCCTTGGTATCTTAGCTTAACCTTAATTTTTTATTAAGGTAAGGTAAGACAAGCATTAGGTAGTGCAATCCCTACTTGTCCATTAGGTAGAGTTCTTTTTTTAACTCAACCGTAAGGCCATCAATGCATGATAACATTAGGAATACATTTAGTCTCCCCTTAGTTGTTTTCTCTTCCAACTTTGAGTCTCTCCTATCATCTCAAAACAAAATCAAAATCATTTAATAAATACTACATGTTGAGTGCGCCATGGGCCTTAAGTACATGGAAAATGGAGATGTGGGGGATTTTCCTTCACTTTCCTAGAGTGTTTAGCAGGCGTCCTGATCAGTGCATTTTGATGCACATTCCTCTATGTTTAGACTTAAGCCTTTCTATGGTTTGATTTGTTTATTTTTTTATTTTATGATGTTTTTATAATTCAATTTATTTTCAGCCTTATTTGATTTTCGTTTGTTGTTTTCAGCATTAGCAGCTTTCAATAAAAAAATTCATAACTGGAGCTACAGGAATCGGATTGAGGCATTCTACTAGTCGTTGGAAAGCTAAGAAAAAGATCTACAACTTTCATGTTGGATGAAGAATCTGATTTGGAGCGAATAGGTCTCGAATAATTCGTTGAAGTTTCTGACTGTAGAAATTAAGTTGTTTGCGGATTATTTTTATTGGGCCTGGTTTATGTTTCTGACCCAGTTGAGTTTGTAATGCAAAACTTTATTTTGTTTATAAGGTTTGCTGCTATGCTACAGTAGAAAAACCTTCTATTCACGAAAAAAATAGTCTTTTGGCTTTTGACGAATTCCATGGAGAACTAATCACTAAGATTCATCTACTATAATCGGTTTCCACCGCAACCTTGAGGTTCTATAATTTTCAATCAAATGCTTTTCCTTTTCAATATTATGCTATATATCTTGTTTGCTTTATTCAATTATATAGAACAAATATTGAATAATTTTGATTGCACCTAATATTCCTTTACTTTATCGCGTTTGCTTAATCCGCGCAAGTTATCGTGTTTGCTTAATTCACGAAAGATTTAAGCCGTTTGCTTAATTCGAAATTTAGGAATATAAGTCTATAGGGTCAATTGCGCTTGTTAATTGATACTATTATCGAAAAGGGATTAGAATCCGCTTAGGCATGAAAATTATGTGAATCAATGATAAGTTGGGAGACCGAAACAGTAGATAAATCATTTAGCTTATTTGCATAATCACTTATTTTAATCGCTTAATTGCTCTGTCATTTTAAATCGACCTTAAAACCATAACCCCCCAATTTGATTCCTTTTGGTTAAATTGAACAAGAATCCTTGCGATACGACTCGAGCCATTGTCGCTAAACTATACTATTTTAAAAGAATACTCGTTTTTTATTCGTGCGCGATAGCGGATCAAAATTGGCGTCGTTGCCGGAGATTCTTGTAGATTTTAAGCAATTTTAGGATTTTAGTTTAGAGTTTTTGTTGATTTTCAGGGTTGCAGTACAGTGTTAAAAATTCCAGCCTGTCAGGTAAGTTTGTAAGCTACTATTTCGATTTGCCTCGAATTTTTTCCAGATAATCAGAAAAAAATTGCTGGACAATACTCATTTAGAATAAAATTCTAAAAGATTTCGACCCTCAAAATCGTAAATACTGCGTTTTTCTATTTTATTTGATTTATTTTCTATTTTCATATCTTCAAAAATATCTAAAAAAAATTGTACGATTTGTATTTGATTTAATTAGATTTTTTGCATTATTTTTATATTTTTTAGATTTTATTTTAATCGCGTTTCTAATTTTCCATTTTTTTTAAATCTGCAGTGATTTTATTTGATTCTGTGTTGAAATTGATAATCATATCATGGCTGATCAAATGACTTTGAGAGAATTGGTTGCAGTTTGTGTGAATTACAATGATTTAAGTATTGGATATACTGATGTTGCTATTCCTTTCAACTTTAAATCTGATTTAACACACTTGTTGCCAAGTTTTAATGGTTTTGCAAGTGAGGATCCGAATAAGCATCTGAAGAAATTTCAAGTTGTGTGCTCTGCACCTTCCGAACCTTCACTAGAGGACCTTGTCAAGCAAATGGCTATAAATGATCTCTAGTTTCAACAACAAACAGATTCTATTATTCAGGCTTTGCAGACACAAATTGGACAACATGCCACTTTAGTGAATGCCATGAAGCAAGCTCAAGAATCAAACCAACTACCTGCCCAAACAGTAGTGAATCCAAAAGAGTTACTTTATGATTTAGTTGATGATACTTATCCTGAGTTGTTATCTGATTTTCCATCTTTATTAGATTATGATGATACTTACTCTTGTGATTCATGTACCGACACTAACATTTGCTCTGTTTGTGCTGAGATTAATGTTGTCGTGCAGGGTGATGTTTTTCATGCAGATGAAGTTATAGATGAAGTTGTTTATGCAACTAAAGCTCTTGAAATCACGGTTGTCCCAACCATGCCTTCCATTGAACAACCTTCTTCATTAGAGCTTAAACCACATCCTGATAATCTAAAACATGCTTATTTAGAGAGGAACTAAACGATACCTATTATAATCTCTTCTAACCTTGATTTTGATCAAGAAAATAAGCTTTTACAGGTTTTGAAGAAACATAAGAAGGGAATTGGATGGACCTCGATGGAATATGGAAGAAAAGCAGTGAAGCAACCCCTTAATCCTCTGATCTCTGATGTTGTGAAAAAGGATATCACATTCACATGCCCATTTGATACTTTTCTTTATCGAAGATTCTTCTTTGATCTTGGAATAAAAGGAGAAGGCACTAATATATATTTCAAGGTCAATGGATGTTATCCGAAGTTACTTTATGATATCCCCACTTTGGAAGAGGAGCCTGTAGAAGATCTCTCTTTGGGAAAGGCTGCTTATGTGATCACCTATCCACCTTGACTCCTCGGGTGTGTTCTTTCCTTTCTCTCACTCTTGTTTTATATTTATGTTCTTTCATTGAGGACAGTGTATGTTTTAAGTGTGGGGGAGGGAACCATTTGTTTTCGTTTTGTTTTCTTTCTTTTTGTTTGTTTCTTTTTCTTAAAAAAAATATTAAAATTGCATGCTTTTTCGTTGGTTATTTTGTTACAACTGTGAGTTTTCTCTATGTTCTTTGACGAATGACTTGTGGTGTGATGTGATTGATTCTTTTTGTGCATTCTTGGTATGTATGTATGTGTCGCTCCCGAGATTTTCATCCTAGTACAAACGCGAAAGTGGCACCGAAACAGAGTCGCCAGCAATGTGTATTTATCCCAAGAGAGGGAAAGGAAACATCGCGTAAACCTGAAGAGAAGGAAAAGAGCATGGTCTTGCGACCAAAAGAACTGGGTTCGGGAGTCGGTTACGTGAGAGGAAGGTATTAGCACCCCCTCACGTCCATCGTACCCGATGGGATCCACGCTTGCTTGTCTCGATCAAAGGGTGTCGTCGTCTGGAGCTCCGCTGCTGCTGAAAAAGGAAGAAGGAACGGGAAAAAGGAAGAAGAAAGGAGAGAGAGAGAGAGAGAGAGAGAGCAAGAAACAAATGTAGGGAAAATAAAAGAAGTGCTCGAATAGGCCCTACCCCACTGCCTACGTATCTCATCGGGAGCATGAGAATCAGAGCGACGTAGTTCCCCTAACTAGGGAAAAGTTGTTTGTGTTTTTTAGAGAACGACTTACGTTCTAGCTCAGGTGTTGCAGGCTCGCTGGTCCGAGTGTGTTACCATCTTGCAAGAGAACGAGTAGGAGCACGTTCGTACGTTAAGAGTGAGTGAGATGAGAAAAGAATTCCCGAAGGAAATACGTTATTGTTTGTTTTTGTCTTTTAAAAAGAAGTGTTTTGATTGTTTTGTGTTTTGTAACGCGCATTGTATTTAAGTCCCTCATGTAAGATCGAATGCCTCGCATAACGAACCGAGATGGGACGCACGCTAAACATTCCAAGAAAATGAGAGAAGATCCCTCACTATCTTGTTCTTGCATGAAAGGCCTGAATACAATGTTTGTTTTCCTTTATTAAGTATTTTTTACTTTTTTGCTTGAAGATGAGAAGAGAAAACGCAAAGGAAACTCTAAAGGGAGATTATGGGTCCTAACGTTATCATGCATGAAGGTCCTATGGTTAGTGAGGTTTGAAAGAGGAAGCCTAACTAAAACCTAATGCTAATCCTACTCCAAACTTAATCAAAAATTAAGTTGGACTAGGTAGCTCTAAGGGGAAAGGAATCCAAGACTTGAACAAGTCTTGAGATTCAAGGGATGTGAAAGAGTGAAATAGAAGAAAAGAGAAGAAGAAGAAATGAGAAACAAGATGGGGCAGCAAGCACATCATAATCATCATATCCAAATCACATCATAAAACATGCTTCAAAGATCATACAAGCACATCTCAAGTACACAAGTGAAAGCACACAAGAAAGGATGCAAGTGAACTTGCATAAGAAGTACAATCAAACACACATGGATGTCATATCAAAGTGAAATGAAGGAGATAAGATGAAAATGAAACAAGACCAGAACTCACATCATATCATCATCAACAATTCATATATGCAAAAGAGGTTCACATTATGCAACATGATGCACCAAAGAAGTTACAAAGTAAAAGGAATGATATGCATCACATAATTCAAACCAAATGCATCCAACAATGCTCAAGTAACATGAAAATCAAGTATAGAACTCAAGAGGCAGTAGCACACACATTAACATCATGTCAAGATCAAACTCAAGTCATACAAGATTAATCACCAAGCAACACATCCAAAGCATGCATCAAAACTAATCAAAGCAACCACTTACTATTCATGCAAGCAAGCAAAGAAACATGTGAAGCAAAAAGTGAGGACATGTCACATAATGAACCCTAAATCAAGAGGATCAGAACCTCAAGCATGTTATACAAGTCAAACAAAAGGCCTCATGCATTGATTGTTTCATACAAAGGAGCATTGCACATGATTAAGTCAAACACCACAAAATTCAAGTCAAAACAACACCAACTTAGAAAATCAAGCACAAATAGGAAAATGAATCAATGAAGATGATTCCAAAGCCATAAACAAGCTCAAACAGAACATGATCACACCATACAATCATCTCAAGCATCAATCAATCACAAGTAAACAAATGCACTCAAACTAGGTCAAGTGTCTAAGCATGCTTCAATGAACTTTAAACCACAAGTAAAAATCAACCAAAAATAGCAAAGTGGTTCAATAAATTCCCAAATTATAATCCAAGGCAAACTTAAACATCCAATTAACATGTGTAAAAAGATTGGAACAGAATTAGCTCAGGAACATGTTCAAAGGTGTCCCACAAGTCAAGATATGCACATAACCGAACAATGATCGAGGGGCATCAAAAATCCCATGAAAAGCAAACAAAAGTGATTACCAAGGCAGCAACATGACATGAAAACATTCCTTAATTAAGTGTCAAAACATGGCAAAAAGATCAGCTCAATAAGGCATGGAGAGATCATCAAACATAAGCACTAATCACAAAGGTAAACGTAGGAGACACATTGGAAAAGAAAATAGGAATTAATTATGAAAATAAATGGAAAATGAAAATAAAATTCATATAAAATTAAATAAGACATTAAAAAACGTTCATGAATTTTTTTGGAATTTTTAAATAAAAGAAACTATTTTAAATAATAAAAAAAGCTAACGAAATTAAAAAAAAAGAAAATAAAAATGTGAATTAAATGGAGGGTGTATATTTAGAAAGCTAACACATAAATTGGGTCGTGAGGGGGTGTGGACAGAAATACCTCGCTGGGCCCATGATGGTCTCACTAAGTCAAGTGTTCAGATTTTTTAAAATTAAAAAAAAAAAAAACAATGATATAATGTAACAAAAGATATGTATGACTTAAATGTCAATTGGTCATGGAAGTTTTTAAACACTAAAAGACAAAAATCAAATAAATAAATCAATTAAAACACTATCTCTCCGCCATGTCAGCATCATCTTCTATAATTCCATGCCATGCAACGTGAAAAATGCAGAAGCAACGTGAAAAAAGTAGCAGCTCGTCGCCCCCGCGCCGGTCCGGCCGGCCACCGCCGGCGGCGGATGGTCCGGTCGGAAACGGAGAAAAAAGGACACCCCCCCTCAGTTTTTCGCGTAGAATCCAAAAATCAACTTAGTTTTCATGATTAAAGCCTCTAACATCCTCAAAAATAGCCGTAAAGAAAAGGGTCATGGTGCACAATTTTCACAAATCAAAACAACAACCATACAAACATCTTATGCATCAACTCAAGAATCCAAATATGCAAATAATATTCTCAAAACATGTAAGGCATGAGAGAAAAGAGTTGAAGAAAGATTACCAAAAATGGAGCTCTCGATACTTTCTACCTTTGCTCCAAAGCTTCAAAAGCACCCTCCTTCTAGCCTTTTAGGACTTCTAAGATGATGATGGAAGCAAGAATGGGGATAAAGAGCCTCTTGTGAGTAGAATCCGAATCTTGAAAGTTTTTTTAAGAGAGAAAGTGAACTTTAAGGTTTTGTTCTCACACAATGAGTAGCCACCCTCCTTGCTAGGGTTTCTGGGATTATATATGTGTGCTTTGTGAGGTTAAAATGAACTTTACTGTGGTGAAATTTTGGGGTTAAAGTTTTGACGAAAATTTGAAAAAAACAATGGGGTGTGAAAGAGTGTAGTACCAAATGAGCTTTATGTGAGAGTGGTTTTGGTTGCTATTCTTCTGAGCAAAAAAATCAGAATGAGAGAGAGTGGAGGGGATAAACTTGGTGAGCAAGTTTTCACTTGTTTCATTATGGCAAAAGACTTCCAAATGGTACAAGGTTGGTACATGCTTTGTGTGGCTCATTATGGCAATGTTTTGCAAGGCATTTTGGCAAGGAAATGAGAGATTATGCGCATGAAATGATGCCAAGGCAAGCTGCTACAAAAGTTGGTTCAAAATGTTTCATGACATGCCATGAAAACATAATCATATAGACAACTTTGATCCACTATAACTCAATGATCTTTGATCCCATTTGTGCAAACTTGTGCTCATTAGAAAGCTTACATATCAAGGAAAAAAATTGATGTTCAAGGCAAGATGAAATGGTGCTTGGAAGTCCTTTGAAAATGAGCATGAACATTGGCATTCAATGCTGTCCCAAAACCAAACCAAAAGTTTCTAAGTGTTGGAAATTTGACATGAAAACTCATGAACTTGTGAACACCATAACTTTCTCAATATCAAACCAAATGCCATGATTCTTGTGCCCATTTTGAAGAGAAGACTTCAAACTACAACTTTCATGTTAGAGTTTTCTCAAATCAAAGCTTGAAAGTTGATCAAAATTGAGCATGAACATTGATGCACAAAGCTGTCCAAAATAACTTAGAAAAAATTCTAAGTTTCCACATTTTACAACTTGAAGATTCCAACTTTGAGACACCATAACTCTCTCAAAAATAATCCAAATGAGACAAACTTTACATGGTTGGAAAGCTTGAAAAAAGCTCTACAACTTTCATGTTTGAGGAAAATTGAAATGAAGCTCGTATCATGATGGAAATTGGCTTGGAAGATGGCTGAATTCATGCTGAAACTTTCCCAAAATGGCAACTTCCTAAAAACCTAGATTTCCAAAAATAGCAACTTTTCCACATTCTTGATTTTTCATCAATCCTTGAACATTTCTTGATCAAATCTTGTCCATGGACCATATTTGACTTGAAAATCATGATGTTGACCTCAAAAAGTCAGGAGTTGACTTTTTCACTGCACAGTTGACTTTATTCCCAATTCTTCTAATTTTGAAATTTCTGATCAATTGAAAACTTTCTGAAACAAATGGATGGGCAATCCTCCATCCCTTGACACTTGAGGACATAAGGAATACCATGGGATCAAGTCTTGCCCAAAAAATCAGAAATAAACTGATTTTATGGCAAACCCTAGTTTTGGTACCCTCTGGTTAGGAGGAAATAACACATCCTCCAAATTCAAATTCCTCTGAATATATTGTGTATCATGTCCACCAATGATGACATGTACCACTTGGAGATGATAAAGAATCAAAGAGCTTGCTCATTTGGGGTCCAGATCCCAACTTTTGACTGCCTTGTATAGGAGATCATGCATTGTCCAATCTTCTTGGTGAATTCTCCTCTCCCTATGACTTGTGGGGGCAAATGGAGATGATACATGATGTAAGAGGTCTTTGAAGCTTGTGAGAAACACTTGGCCTTCTTCTTTGAATGATCAACACCTTGGAGAATCACCTGATCACATGCCCTTATGCAAGATGCAATGTTAAATGCTTGATGCTTTGTTTTTCTATGCTTGAATGCAATGCAATGCAATGAAAGCTCATGCTAAAAGATATGAGGAAAAGAGAGGGAAAATTTTGGGGTATTACAGCTGCCCCTATTCAATCACTGTAGACCTGAACGGATGATAGCGATTGCTGTCATACTTTCAAGGTATGGAGGGATTGAATACTGACAATAACCCAAAAATTTGCACTCTGCAGGAAAGAGGAAAAGGGAAATAAACCCAACCAAATGAACTCTGCTTGAAGAAAACTCTGATGACGAAGAAAACCACTGGAGAGATGTCTTTTATACAACGCCAGACGACTACTGGCTTGCCACACTACGGGTGGACTTTAACAATGTCTTTTGAAACAACGCCAGACGACTACTGGCCTGCCACACTACGGGTGGACTTTGGCAACGTCTTTTGTACAACGCCAGACGACTACTGGCTTGCTACACTACGAGTGGACTTTTGCAACGTCTTTTATACAATGCCAGACGACTACTGGCTTGCCACACTACGGGTGGACCCTCGCCAATCTACGGTTGGACTTCGCAGCTGAAATTGCCACACTACGGGGGACTTTTGCCAATCTACGGTTGGACTTGCTGAGATGCCACACTACGGGGGACTTTTGCCAATCTACGGTTGGACTTAGCTGCGGTCTTTTTAAAGGGAGTCAGACGACTACTGACTTGCCACACTACGGGTGGAATTGTGCCAAGCTACGGTTGGACTTTCCAATGATTTGCCACCCTTGGATGGACCTTTCGCCAATCTATGGTTGGACTTTCCAATGATTTGCCACCCTTGGATGGACCTTTCGCCAATCTACGGTTGGACTTTACTGCTTTGCTTTGCCACCCTTGGATGAACCTTTTGCCAATCTACGGTTGGACTTTAAGAATTTGCCATCCTTGGATGGACCTTTCGACAATCTACGGTTGGACTTTAAGAATTCCAAAACTGGATTACTCTCTGCATCCGTGTCAGACACCTCTGCTGACTCTGCTGAGGAACAATGATTAATGGTTTGACTTCGGAGACTCCTGAAAGGATAATATCTCTGCTGGAGAATGAAAGGACAATCCGTCTGCTTCGAATTGTCAAGTTTGCCAAAAATAAATTGGACTTTGGGATATGATGATTCTGCCAGGTATTACTTTATCTGCTTGGGGCTGGATTCTGGTCACAGCAACTCCGCTGGGGATGAGAATTTCTTTGCATGACGTCCTGCTAGGGAAGAAAAGTCATTAAAACTCTGCTCGAGGATCTATCAAACCTGAGATCCTTTGCGAGGAGAATCAACCTTCTAACCCGGCTGGGGAAAGAGTATACCATCACTCTGCTGAGGAAGAGATTCTGTTGATCAATAAGCCTCTATGGGGACAACACAACTCCGCTGGGGAATACTGTTGACAAGATCCCATGCTGAACTCTGTGGGGAAACTAATACCAAAGATATGATCTTGCTGGGGAATCAGGGCTGCTCTGCCGGGGATATACAAATCCTGGTTAGAACATTTCACTGCAACCTGCTGGGAAAAAGTCCCTATATCTGTTGGGGAAACCCAAAGCAAATCCATGGTAGTCTGCTGAGGAATAAGACTGTTGAGTCTCAGGATAAGTGCCACAGTGCCTCATGTTAGGCGAACTTTCTGTTTGATGATTCCGTTGAGGATGATGAGTTTACCACAAACTCTGTTGGGGAGAACTGCCTTAAAGCGTCTCGTGCTGGGGAACGTCTCTTGAGAGGATTTTACAGAAGACCAAATGTCCTCCAACTCTACTGGGGATAGTGAATCTAGAACATCTCCTGTCGGGGGAAATTTAAAATGCCCCATGCTTGGGAGGATCAACAACCTGCTTCCTGCTCCATGATACAGGACTTACCTGAAGAAACATTATAAGAGGATTTTACAGAAGATTAAGCATCTTCAAACTCCTGGCGATCTCACTGGGGATTGACCATCAACTTCAGTGTCTGCGAAGCAGCTCTACTGGGGAATTCGCAACCGTTATCGACAAAAGGGTGACCAGTGAACCCTTCCCTGAACATGATTGCCCCAGTCTCCTGCGTGGGAATAAGTGATTATCTGTCTCGTGCTTGAAATCACCTGAATCTGTTACCTGCAATAAAAGAAAACACACACATGCCCCAGAATATTGCGTGGTTTGATTCCACCATCCAGGATTACTCAACATTCAAAGTAATTCTAAATATATTCTGCACGTGTTACTGTGAAGCCACCATGTTTTCAAATGTAATATTGTATCAAAAATTCGGACGTTTTTGCAAACAAGGCAGTAAAACAAAATAAGAAGCTTTTAACTGAAATTCAATTTATTGATCAAACGGCCCAGAATAGGTAATTACATCAGGAAGCAATCCCTGGAAAGAGGTGATCGCTGAAAATTGAGAAAAGAAACTATCCTAATGGCAATGCGAAAACGGCGTTCCACTGAGTTTCAATTCTGCTATGGCCAGTATGTCTTCAAAACTCTCCGACCTTGCCTTCTGAGGAATGATCAGACCGATTCCTACCCTTTGGAATGTCAATTGTTGAAACGATGATGGAGTACAGATAACTCAGATCGTAGTCGTTCGCTTAAATCCCTCTTTTGCGTGGACCGCCCTTTCGGGTTTTCAATCCACCGGGATACCCTTTTTTGCCTGAGTCGTCCTTGCGGATTTTCAACTCACCGGGTGTACAATTTTTCATTTATTATCCCTAATTTTTGCCTGAACCTTTTTATTCTGTTTTTGTGGTTCGCCGGGATGCCCTTTTTTTGCCTGGACTTTTCTTTTTTGTCCAGCGGGTCTATTCATGCGAAGTACTTTTTGACTACGTCGGAGTTGACAGGGGATGAAAAGTCTTCGCCATCCATGGTTGTAAGTAATAAGGCTCCGCCCGAGAAAACCTTCTTAACCACGAATGGACCTTCATAGTTAGGAGTCCACTTGCCCCTGTGATCTGTATTTGGAGGAAGGATCCTTTTGAGTACCACATCTCCAACCTTGTAAACCCGAGGACGCACCTTCCGGTCAAATGCCTGCTTCATCCTCCATTGGTACAACTGCCCATAACACACAACTGCCAGTCGTTTCTCCTCAATAAGGCTCAACTGCTCAAACCTGGTGCGCACCCATTCAGCCTCGTCTAACTTGACATCCATCATAACTCTGAGGGATGGAATCTCCACTTCAACCGGTAGTACCGCTTCCATACCGTATACAAGTGAGAATGAGGTTGCCCCAGTGGACGTGCGCACTGACGTCTGGTACCCATGCAAAGCAAATGGTAACATCTCATGCCAATCTTTGTATGTGACAACCATTTTCTGCACAATCTTCTTAATATTCTTGTTGGTCGCTTCCACAGCGCCATTCATCTTCGGGCGATATGGAGAAGAATTGTGGTGTTCAATTTTGAAGTCCCGGCACAGCTCAACCATCATTTTGTTGTTCAGATTAGAACCATTATCAGTAATGATTCTCTCGGGCACTCCATAGCGACAAATGATATCCCGTTTCAGGAAACGCGCCACCACCTGCTTAGTGACATTGGCATAAGACGCAACTTCAACCCACTTAGTGAAATAATCAATGGCGACCAAGATGAAGCGATGGCCATTTGAAGCAGTAGGCTCAATCTTTCCGATCATGTCAATGCCCCACATAGCAAAGGGCCAAGGAGAGGACATGACACTTAAAGGGTTTGGAGAAACGTGCACTTTGTCTGCATAGATCTGGCATTTGTGACACTTACGGGCATACTTGCAACAATCTGACTCCATTGTCAACCAATAATATCCTGACCTCAGTAATTTCTTAGCCATTGCGTGTCCTCCGGCATGGGTACCAAAAGAGCCTTCATGTACTTCCTGTATTAACAGGTCTGCTTCGTGTCTATCCACGCATCTGAGCAGAACCATGTCAAAATTCCGCTTGTACAACACATCATCCTGATTCAAAAAGAAACTACCAGACAACCTTCTCAACGTCTTCTTATCTTTAGTAGATGCCCCTGGCGGGTACTCTTGACTTTTCAAGAAACACTTGATATCATGAAACCATGGCTTGTCATCAGACGCTGCATCAACAGCAAACACAAATGCAGGTCTGTCAAGACGAGACACTTCAATCTTAGGTACATGATTCCATCCTTGCACCTTGATCATGGAGGACAATGTGGCCAAGGCATCTGCAAAACTATTCTCATCCCGAGGAATATGGTACAGCTTCACTGTTGTAAAGAATGTCAGTAATCTCCTTGTATAATCTCTATACGGAACCAGATTTGCTTGGTGCGTGTACTAACTCCCTTTTACCTGATTAATTACCAAAGCTGAATCACCAAAGATATCAAGGGTCTTAATTCGTAGATTAATCGCCTCCTCGATCCCCAATATACAAGCTTCATATTCTGCTTCATTGTTGGTGCATCCGAAAGTTATTCGGGCAGTGAAAGGCATATGAACACCTTTCGGCGTGATAAGAACTGCTCCAACTCCGCATCCATTCATATTGACGACCCCATCAAACATCAGACTCCATTTGGACTCAGGGTCTGGCCCCTCCTCCAGGAGTGGTTCCTCGCAATCTTTAGCTTTGAGAAACATGATATCCTCATCAGGGAAATCAAACTTCATGGGTTGGTAATCATCAATCGGTTGTTGCGCAAGATAGTCTGACAAGACGCTTCCTTTGATGGCCTTTTGAGAAGTGTACTGAATATCATACTCTGTCAAAACCATTTGCCACCGTGCAATTCTTCCTGTTAGCGCTGGTTTCTCAAAAACGTATTTGATAGGATCCATTTTGGAAATCAACAAAGTTATGTGCCTAATCATATATTGCCTCAATCGCTTAGCGGCCCATGCAAGCGCACAACATGTCTTTTCAAGCATTGAGTACCGGGACTCACAATCATTGAACTTTTTGCTCAGGTAGTAGATATCATGCTCCTTCCTACCTGTCTCGTCGTGTTGACCGAGAACACAACCCATGAAACCTTCAAGCACTGTCAAATACATTATCAAAGGTCTTCCTTTAACTGGAGGTATGAGAATTGGAGGTTCCTGCAAGTATTCTTTTATCTTATCGAATGCCAATTGGCAATCATCATTCCACCTGACCGTCTGATCTTTTCTCAGCAGTTTAAATATTGGTTCACACGTGGCTGTTAGGTGAGATATGAACCTTGCAATGTAGTTCAACCTACACAAGAAACCACGAACTTCTTTTTCCGTTCTCGGCTCAGGCATTTCTTGTATTGCTTTCACCTTGGCAGGATCAACCTCAATTCCTTTTTCACTCACAATGAAACCCAGCAGCTTTCCAGAACGCACCCCAAAAGTGCATTTATTCGGATTCAACCTCAAGCGGAACTTCCTCAACCTTTCAAACAGCTTTTTCAAGTTGACCAGATGTTCTTCTTCCGTTCTCGACTTGGTAATCATGTCATCCACATAACATTCAATCTCTTTGTGAATCAAATCGTGAAACAAAGTTACCATTGCCCGCTGATACGTTGCCCCTGCGTTTTTCAACCCAAAAGGCATCACCTTATAATAGTATGTACCCCACAGAGTAATGAACGTGGTCTTCTCCATATCTTCAGGTGCCATTTTAATCTGGTTGTACCCGGAGAATCCATCCATAAACGAGAATACTGAGAACTGAGCTGTATTGTCGACCAGTACATCAATGTGAGGTAGTGGAAAATCATCCTTCGGGCTAGCTTTATTGAGATCTCGATAATCCACAGACATTCTAACCTTTCCGTCCTTCTTTGGTACTGGTACAATGTTGGCAACCCAGGGAGGGTAGTGAGTCACTGCAAGAAACCCTGCATCCCATTGCTTCTGAACTTCTTCTTTGATCTTTATTGCCATGTCGGGGTGAGTCCGACGAAGTTTCTGCTTGACTGGCGGACACTCTTCTCTCAATGGCAGCCTGTGTACCACAATATCAGTATCCAACACTGGCATGTCTTGATACGACCAGGCGAAGATGTCAGCATATTCACACAACAACTCAATCAAAGCCCTCTTCACATCTGCTTGCAGGCAGGCACCAATCTGAATCTCTTTCTTAGCATCCTCGGTACCAATATTGATGACCTCTACAGTCTCCTGGTGAGGCTGGATGATCCTTTCCTCTTGTTTTAACAATCTGGCCAGTTCCTCAGGGAGTTCGCAATCCTTCTCATCCCCTTCTTCGGCTTGATAAATCGGATTGTCAAAGTCATACATAGCCATAGCAAAATCATTATCAATGGATTCCGGAGGATCGAGTCTGCACGAACGGGTTCATGCTTTATTTCAGAATTTATTTTAAAACAAAAGAAAAAAAAAAGAAAAAGAAACATTGCCATTGTATTATTTTTGTGCAAAAATAAAAAGACAGAGAACAAAAGTTTGAATGCAAAACGTCCTTTATTAATGATTAAAATTGCAAATGTGAACAGGGTGGCCCTACAAATGAATCTATACGCCTTGGGCAGAGCGCAAGATTTTGACATGCATTATGGTTAGAAAACAAATAAAAATTACTCTGTCTGAAGAGTAACCCGGACGACTTCTTCAACAGACCAGTTCTGCAACTGTTGTCCCGGGGCACGTGGGCGTACCCAGTTGTCCCAGTCATTGTCATTGTCAATACCATCTCCTGTAGCCGCACAAGACTGATCTGTGTAAATAATCCCCCCTACTGAAGGTGATGGGTCCACTATTTTCCGCATCGGAAGTCATAGAAGGATGATAACCAATACCAAATTTGTCTTTCTTCATTGGCGTCTCTATCAGTTTGCCCCAGCCTTGGGCATTCCCGGCTCTAACGACTTCGATAGCTTGTTTGTAGGATGAAATGGAGGTACCAGCCCCAGCTGGTGTAGAGGAAGACTCAGGCACATTGTCAATGTTCACCGCTTCAAATGATTGGCAAAGCATCTCGTGAATTTCTCCATCCATCTCAACATACTTAAACGTGGACAAATGGCTGACAAAAATATCTTCTTCGCCACACACTGTAACGACTTGTCCTTCAAACTCGTACTTCAGCTTTTGGTGTAAGGTAGAGGTAACAGCCCCAGCTGCGTGAATCCAAGGGCGACCCAACAAGCAGCTATATGCAGGCTGTATGTCCATCACATGAAATGTGGATTTGAACACCTGCGGTCCAATTTGCACGGGCAGCTGTACTTCAGCAAACACAGATCTTTTGGTCCCATCGAATGCTCTGACAATCAAATCACTCGGCCTTAAGATCAAACCATCAACCTCCAGCTTCATTAGTGCCTTCTTAGGCAAAACATTGAGTGAGGAACCAGTGTCTACCAGTACATGAGACAACACTGCCCCTTTGCACTCCATTGTGATGTGCAAAGCCTTATTGTGGTTTCTTCCCTCAGCAGTCATATCCCTACTTGTAAAGTCCAAACCATGGCTAACATTAACATTAGAGATTACGCCCTCGAGCTGATTAACAGTGATTTCCTGTGGCACATACGCGCTCTTCAACACTTTCAACAAAGCCTTCCGATGCGCATCAGAACACAACAAAAATGATAAAATTGAAATCTTCGAAGGGGTCTGATTCAGTTGATCAACAATCTTATAATCAATTTTCTTGATTATCCTCATGAACTCTTCCATCTCATTATCAAAAGTAATCTTGGTCTCTGATTCAGGTACAGGCACACTCTCGACCACCTGTTTTCCCTTAGCCTTTGCGGCAACTTCAGCTTCTTGATCTCTGCGCAGAGTTTGTGGAGCAAACAATCTTCCGCTTCTTGTAAAACCACCTACACCACCCACATTGTCAACATTCGAACCGGCTGATGATCCAACTTCTTGCTTTTTACCTTCGTAATATATGTCTGCACCATAGTGCCAAGGGATTGCCTTCGTAGTTGTAAACGGAACTGGTCCTGGCACCGTGATGGTAACAGGACTGGGTCTTTGTTGTACAACACTTGCTATAGGCACTGTACTTGCAGGCACCTGGATCTCAGCGGGAGTATAATACACGTTTGCCCCATAGTGCCACGGGGTTTCCTGTGTAGTTGTAAACGGAACTGGTCCTGGCACCATGATGGTAACAGGACTAGGTCTTTGTTGCACAACACTTACTACAGGAACTGTACTAGCAGGCACCTGGATCTCAGCAGGAGTATAATATATGGTCACAGTTGATACCTCGTCAGTCTCTTTCACAACCCTGTCAAACTGTAGACATCCTTCATTGATCAGATTCTGCAAACCCGCTTTCAACTTATCACAACCATTCTCTTGATTCATACACTCAGAACAACCTTGATTACAGCCCGGGAACACCTGTCCCTTCAACAAACGATCTTTTACAACCAACAAAGAAGTCTTCACCTGATTGATATCGGCTACCAAATTCAATCGCTTTCCATCTTCGATAGCATGCACATTTGCCGCAGCATGCACATTTGCCGCACCATGATTAGGTATGGGGTGCTGAATAATATTAGGAGGCCGAGAGAAATTGATTGCCTTGGCATCAATCAAGTCTTGCACTTTATGATGAAAAGCCCAACATCTTTCAATGGAGTGCCCCTGAGCACCTGAGTGGAACTCGCATCGTGCGTTAGCATCAAAATTAGGAGGCAAGTTGCTAGGGGCAGGAGGCCTCATAGTGCGGAGCTCAACCAACTTCATCTGGAGTAACTGTGGTAGCAACGTAGAATAAGTCAAAGGGAGAGGGTCAATCTTATGATCCCTCTGCCTAGACCTCTGTTGGAAAGGAGGTTGCTATTGCTGCTGCTGAACCTGCTGTTGGGGTTGTTGTTGCTGAACAGACGGTGCTGGGATTGTTACTGCACCCACCTGATGATAACCCTGAGAACGTCCTCTGCCACGTCCTCTAAACACAACATTTGTATCTCCTTCTCTTCTTCTCTGACTGCCAACAAACGGTTTCTTCGTCCCAGAAGATCCAGCCCCACTCACATCTTAAATCTTTCCAAGCTTCAACAAGCTCTCTATTCTTTCTCCAGCAATCACTATCTCAGCAAATCTGGTTGATGGACAAGCAGCTAGTCTCTCAAGATATGCCCCTTGCAGGGTGCCCATAAACATGTCTGCCATTTCTCTATCCAACAAAGGAGGTTGAACCTGTGCAGCCATTTCCCTCCACCTCTGTGCATATTCCTTGAAACTCTCTTTAGCATTCTGTGACAACCCCTGCAATTGAGTGCGATTGGGCGCCATATCAATATTGTACTGGTACTGTTTTAGGAACGCTTCAGCTAGATCCTTCCAACTTCTCACAGCAGCTCTATTCAATTTCATATACCAGGTCAAAGAAGCTCCAGCCAGACTGTCTTGAAAGTAATGCATCCATAACTTCTCATCATCTGTATGAGCTGAGATCCTCCCAAAATAAGCTTGGATATGTGTCTGGGGACACGTATTACCCTGATATTTATCAAAAGTAGGCGGCTTGAATTTTGGAGGGATCCTGACCCCTGGTACCAAACCCAGACTAGTAACATCAATGCCCATGGAATTCTTGCATTCCATAGCCCTTATCTTCTCTGCCAGTTCATCGTACCTTTTGTCATTAGGAGCACCCATCTCAACATCCAACAGAGTAAATTGGTCTTCTTGACCATCTTCCTGAACACCACCAACATTTCTGCCATTTCCATTACCCACATTAACCACCGGAGGGGGATTGCCAACAGGAGGAGGAGTGCCATTGCCATTCTGATTAACCCCAAGCGTGGCCTCCGGACGCTCAACCAGAAGCCTCAGTCTTTCTTGAGTTTCGGCCATACCAGTCATGAGAGTCATGAACTGGTCCATTCGTGCCCTCATATCAGCCAAATCACTCTGCATTTGATCCATTATCCTTGCTTGATTTCTTCGAGTTGAGTAACGATGAATATGATTCTCAGCTATAGTTCCTGAAACCAAATAAAGGTTAGAGATCTCCTGCGACAGGTACCTAAAATCAAACAACAGAATGCAACATGATATGCGATGCAATGCAATGTTTATTCATTTTGAGGCATTCCTTCCTTCGATTCCAATTTGACCAAAAGAGAAGAGCGCATATCCCTGCAGTTGCTAACGGTGACAGAATGCCAGAGGTGAATACCCATCATATAATCTGACGAAGAATCTTTCTCTACCAACAAATCCAATAACAGGAAAACAAACCCACAGCCATGTGTGGAACAGTCAAATACAAATTGTTTTCGGACAAATACAACTGAAAAAGTCTAAATACAAATAAAAGGGAACCCCACCAACAAGCCTGATGGTGACTCCCAGAATAGCAACAAAATAACTCAAACACTGAGCCCATAAAAATCTTCCTGGACCTCTTTGAGAAGCGCTTCAGTAACTGGATCATTTGGGCGCTCCGTGAGACCTCTGATCAACTGGCTCCTTAACTTGACGGCTTCTTCTAGCTTTCGGATTTGATCTTTGACAGCTGACTCTTTGGCTCTCTTTACTCCGGCGCGGGTCTTCAGATCTTCGATCTCTTGATTAGCTGAACTTAGTTGTTGGAGAAATTCACTTTCTTTGCTCTTCAAATCTTTCCTCAACTCGTCGTTTTCAGCCCTGATTCTCGCCTCGATCTCCCTCCGACATTTAGAAAACTCATCCCACCTCTGTTGTCCTTTGGAAAAGGCATTCTCTGACTTGGTTAACTGCTCATTGATGCGCTTACACGACTCTTTTAGCGCCATCTCATTCTGTTTGACCTTACGAATATAGATAGCGTCTTCGACAATTCTTTTTTTATCAGCCTTGTGAAGCTCAGTCAGCTTCTGTAGTTCATACTCGACCTTACGCTTGTCACAAAGTGTCTTTCTGAGTCCTTCACTTAGCTTCTCCTTCTTTTTGACAGTCTTATCCATCTCTGCTTTAAGCTTGTCATATTCGGCAATGCTTATCATGGTCACTGGTTCCACTGGATCTGACGGTCTTTCCTGAGAAAACGGCAAAAGAGTAATCTGAACCCTTCTTTTTAACCAGGCATCATATTGAGAGGAAGACACATTGTTGCACTTTCCGAAGACGACTTTACCCTTCATTTGAAGATTACCCCAAGCTCCAGCCGCTTGCCTTACCAACAAAAGGTTATCCTTCACAGGGAAAAAGAAAGACTCTTCCAAGTCACTGTCCCTTGGAGGCTCTACTAAGGCAAATCCTAATTGTCTCCTGAGAATAACAGGGTTATAATTAATGCAACCTTTTACTCCCAAGAGTGGCACATTAGGATGTCTTCCACAGTTGCTGATGAAATCTCCCCCAATTGTCTTCTGATTGAACCAACGGATATCCTTTGCTGTCAACTGAATCATCCTCTTAGCCCAGTTCTTTGCAGGCTGAGGATTCAAAAAGGCCTCTGAATTTGGCAAATGACCCATAAACCACCTATAGAACAGAGGCGCACAACATCTGACCAACCTTCCTCGCTTCTTCTCATTCTTGAAGTGCACAGAATAGTACAAATCACCCAGGAGGGTAGGTACGGGGTTCTTCATTACAAAAATATGGATTGCACTCATGTCCTCAAACTTTGGTTCATCAGCAAACAGCATAATTCCATAGATACTCAAAGCCAGGATTGCACAAACGGTTTCCCATTGAGACTTAGCAGCAAATTCTTCAGCTTTGGCAACCAAGAAGTCCAAATGAAAACCGGATAATTCTCATTTGGTGGTGAGATTGTCTGCTACCACAGGTACGCTCATATGAAGAGCCTTAGCTATTTCTTCATGCTTTGGAGGGCGCATATCAGAGTTGAAGGGAATCTGGTACTTGAGAGGCACACCCAGCAGCCAAGCATACTCTTCTAGCATTGGGCCCAACTGAAAATCCGAGAAGGTGAAACACCTTAGCTGTGGGTCATAAAACTGCAAGCACGTATGAATGACACTCCTTTCTGAAGCATTCAAGTCAACAACCACAGTCATAATCTCCCCATAAGCCTTCCAAAACATACCCACATGGTCTGGAGTAATAAGAGCAATCATCTTTCGCAACTGTCCCACCTTTGTGTCGAAGAAACTATAGTGTACATTGTTCTTCCTGGGAGTCTCCATCACTGAACAAGGGAACTATCAACTGGAACCGAAAGGAAGTATACCCTGAAAAATGAATAAACATGCAGGTTAAATGCAAGAATGCTAATGATGATATGTATGCAAGGGCATGTGACCACTGCTGCACAAATACTGCTGAACCCACTGTACTGCAATCTGAATCTGGTGAGATATACAACCCCAGGATAAGAAACCCAATAACAAACACAGAACCAAATGTGAGCTGATCAGGATCAAAACTTCAGTAACCAATCCAGAACAAATAAGAAAACCG
Organism: Lathyrus tuberosus; assembly: GCA_022829125.1. Classification (NCBI taxonomy): domain Eukaryota; kingdom Viridiplantae; phylum Streptophyta; class Magnoliopsida; order Fabales; family Fabaceae; genus Lathyrus; species Lathyrus tuberosus. The sequence goes on from JALAZF010000026.1 coordinate 1,526,204, forward strand.
GGTATTCTGACGGTCAAAGGTTCCTGCACACCTGTAAACAATCCCCCCAATCTCACAGGTAGGTACTAGGATGTTCAGTATCCCGGGCTCTCAGGTCGAGAAATGATGATACATTCACCATTTCTGATTTGGCATCATCGTCAATCGAAGAGGCCTCAACTGATTCTCCAAAACGGAAGATCCTCAGCTTCAGAGGTTTGAGAAGCAATAACACATTCAGCCCGAAGGATACAATGCTACCGCCAACCAAAGAGGTCGTCTGCTGATTCTCTTCAAAACAAAGAGGGGTCATCCTAACAGGTCATCCAGACTTAGCAGCCCTTCCAGATAGCTCTACCGTCGTGGGAAATCCACAACGCAGAATTCTCTAGAGAGAACCACATCCAGATTGTGTTTCATATTCCCTCCTCGAACCGAGATGGAACGCGAGAGGACATGAAACACGCTAATCCTAAGTGCACTCAGGCCTGTGTATTGGGCCTATCTCTCAGAATACCCACATCCCGCCAAACAGAAAACAGTACAGCAGTGCAGCATAATACATCATGTGAAATGAAAAAATGCTAAAATACCGTAAATGCAGTAATATACAGTAGTATACAGCAAAAAACAGTAAATAACTGTACAATAAAATAGTAAATACAACAAAGTACAGTAAACACCCAATGAAAGAAAAACAGACAAGCGCTAGGATTGACTCGCTAAGGAAACCAGAGATTCTGGGTTCATAATCCCCAGCAGAGTCGCCAGCTGTCGCTCCCGGGATTTTCATCCTAGTACAAACGCGAAAGTGGCACCGAAACAGAGTCGCCAGCAATGTGTATTTATCCCAAGAGAGGGAAAGGAAACATCGCGTAAACCTGAAGAGAAGGAAAAGAGCATGGTCTTGCGACCAAGAGAACTGGGTTCGGGAGTCGGTTACGTGAGAGGAAGGTATTAGCACCCCCTCACGTCCATCGTACCCGATGGGATCCACGCTTGCTTGTCTCGATCAAAGGGTGTCGTCGTCTGGAGCTCCACTGCTGCTGAAAAAGGAAGAAGGAACGGGAAAAAGGAAGAAGAAAGGAGAGAGAGAGAGAGAGCAAGAAACAAATGTAGGGAAAATAAAAGAAGTGCTCGAATGGGCCCTACCCCACTGCCTACGTATCTCATCGGGAGCATGAGAATCAGAGCGACGTCGTTCCCCTAACTAGGGAAAAGTTGTTTGTGTTTTTTAGAGAACGACTTACGTTCTAGCTCAGGTGTTGCAGGCTCGCTGGTCCGAGTGCGTTACCATCTTGCAAGAGAACGAGTAGGAGCACGTTCGTACATTAAGAGTGAGTGAGATGAGAAAAGAATTCCCGAAGGAAAGACATTATTGTTTGCTTTTGTCTTTTAAAAAGAAGTGTTTTGATTGTTTTGTGTTTTGTAACGTGCATTGTATTTAAGTCCCTCATGTAAGATCGAATGCCTCGCATAACGAACCGAGATGGGACGCACGCTAAACATTCCAAGAAAATGAGAGAAGATCCCTCACTATCTTGTTCTTGCATGAAAGGCCCGAATACAATGTTTGTTTTCCTTTATTAAGTATTTTTTACTTTTTTGCTTGAAGATGAGAAGAGAAAACGCAAAGGAAACTCTAAAGGGAGATTATGGGTCCTAACGTTATCATGCATGGAGGTCCTATGGTTAGTGAGGTTTGAAAGAGGAAGCCTAACTAAAACCTAATGCTAATCCTACTCCAAACTTAATCAAAAATTAAGTTGGACTAGGTAGCTCTAAGGGGAAAGGAATCCAAGACTTGAACAAGTCTTGAGATTCAAGGGATGTGAAAGAGTGAAATAGAAGAAAAGAGAAGAAGAAGAAATGAGAAACAAGATGGGGCAGCAAGCACATCATAATCATCATATCCAAATCACATCATAAAACATGCTTCAAAGATCATACAAGCACATCTCAAGTACACAAGTGAAAGCACACAAGAAAGGATGCAAGTGAACTTGCATAAGAAGTACAATCAAACACACATGGATGCCATATCAAAGTGAAATGAAGGAGATAAGATGAAAATGAAACAAGACCAGAACTCACATCATATCATCATCAACAATTCATATATGCAAAAGAGGTTCACATTATGCAACATGATGCACCAAAGAAGTTACAAAGTAAAAGGAATGATATGCATCACATAATTCAAACCAAATGCATCCAACAATGCTCAAGTAACATGAAAATCAAGTATAGAACTCAAGAGGCAGTAGCACACACATTAACATCATGTCAAGATCAAACTCAAGTCATACAAGATTAATCACCAAGCAACACATCCAAAGCATGCATCAAAACTAATCAAAGCAACCACTTACTATTCATGCAAGCAAGCAAAGAAACATGTGAAGCAAAAAGTGAGGACATGTCACATAATGAACCCTAAATCAAGAGGATCAGAACCTCAAGCATGTTATACAAGTCAAACAAAAGGCCTCATGCATTGATTGTTTCATACAAAGAAGCATTGCACATGATTAAGTCAAACACCACAAAATTCAAGTCAAAACAACACCAACTTAGAAAATCAAGCACAAATAGGAAAATGAATCAATGAAGATGATTCCAAAGCCATAAACAAGCTCAAACAGAACATGATCACACCATACAATCATCTCAAGCATCAATCAATCACAAGTAAACAAATGCACTCAAACTAGGTCAAGTGTCTAAGCATGCTTCAATGAACTTTAAACCACAAGTAAAAATCAACCAAAAATAGCAAAGTGGTTCAATAAATTCCCAAAATATAATCCAAGGCAAACTTAAACATCCAATTAACATGTGTAAAAATATTGGAACAGAATTAGCTCAGGAACATGTTCAAAGGTGTCCCACAAGTCAAGATATGCACATAACCGAACAATGATCGAGGGGCATCAAAAATCCCATGAAAAGCAAACAAAAGTGATTACCAAGGCAGCAACATGACATGAAAACATTCCTTAATTAAGTGGCAAAACATGGCAAAAAGATCAGCTCAATAAGGCATGGAGAGATCATCAAACATAAGCACTAATCACAAAGGTAAATGTAGGAGACACATTGGAAAAGAAAATAGGAATTAATTATGAAAATAAATGGAAAATGAAAATAAAATTCATATAAAATTAAATAAGACATTAAAAAACGTTCATGAATTTTTTTGGAATTTTTAAATAAAAGAAAGTATTTTAAATAATTAAAAAAGGTAACGAAATTAAAAAAAAAAAGAAAATAAAAATGTGAATTAAATGGAAGGTGTATATTTAGAAAGCTAACACATAAATTGGGCCGTGAGGGGGTGTGGACAGAAATACCTCGCTGGGCCCATGATGGTCTCACTAAGTCAAGTGTTCAGATTTTTTAAAATTAAAAAAAAAAAAAAACAATGATATAATGTAACAAAAGATATGTATGACTTAAATGTCAATTGGTCATGGAAGTTTTTAAACACTAAAAGACAAAAATCAAATAAATAAATCAATTAAAACACTATCTCTCCGCCATGTCAGCATCATCTTCTATAATTCCATGCCATGCAACGTGAAAAATGCAGAAGCAACGTGAAAAAAGTAGCAGCTCGTCGCCCCCGCGCCGGTCCGGCCGGCCACCGCCGGCGGCGGATGGTCCGGTCGGAAACGGAGAAAAAAGGACACCCCCCCCCCCCCCTCAGTTTTTCGCGTAGAATCCAAAAATCAACTTAGTTTTCATGATTAAAGCCTCTAACATCCTCAAAAATAGCCGTAAAGAAAAGGGTCATGGTGCACAATTTTCACAAATCAAAACAACAACCATACAAACATCTTATGCATCAACTCAAGAATCCAAATATGCAAATAATATTCTCAAAACATGTAAGACATGAGAGAAAAGAGTTGAAGAAAGATTACCAAAAATGGAGCTCTCGATACTTTCTACCTTTGCTCCAAAGCTTCAAAAGCACCCTCCTTCTAGCCTTTTAGGACTTCTAAGATGATGATGGAAGCAAGAATGGGGATAAAGAGCCTCTTGTGAGTAGAATCCGAATCTTGAAAGTTTTTTTAAGAGAGAAAGTGAACTTTAAGGTTTTGTTCTCACACAATGAGTAGCCACCCTCCTTGCTAGGGTTTCTGGGATTATATATGTGTGCTTTGTGAGGTTAAAATGAACTTTACTGTGGTGAAATTTTGGGGTTAAAGTTTTGACGAAAATTTGAAAAAAACAATGGGGTGTGAAAGAGTGTAGTACCAAATGAGCTTTATGTGAGAGTGGTTTTGGTTGCTATTCTTCTGAGCAAAAAAATCAGAATGAGAGAGAGTGGAGGGGATAAACTTGGTGAGCAAGTTTTCACTTGTTTCATTATGGCAAAAGACTTCCAAATGGTACAAGGTTGGTACATGCTTTGTGTGGCTCATTATGGCAATGTTTTGCAAGGCATTTTGGCAAGGAAATGAGAGATTATGCGCATGAAATGATGCCAAGGCAAGCTGCTACAAAAGTTGGTTCAAAATGTTTCATGACATGCCATGAAAACATAATCATATAGACAACTTTGATCCACTATAACTCAATGATCTTTGATCCCATTTGTGCAAACTTGTGCTCATTAGAAAGCTTACATATCAAGGAAAAAAATTGATGTTCAAGGCAAGATGAAATGGTGCTTGGAAGTCCTTTGAAAATGAGCATGAACATTGGCATTCAATGCTGTCCCAAAACCAAACCAAAAGTTTCTAAGTGTTGGAAATTTGACATGAAAACTCATGAACTTGTGAACACCATAACTTTCTCAATATCAAACCAAATGCCATGATTCTTGTGCCCATTTTGAAGAGAAGACTTCAAACTACAACTTTCATGTTAGAGTTTTCTCAAATAAAAGCTTGAAAGTTGATCAAAATCGAGCATGAACATTGATGCACAAAGCTGTCCAAAATAACTTAGAAAAAATTCTAAGTTTCCACATTATACAACTTGAAGATTCCAACTTTGAGACACCATAACTCTCTCAAAAATAATCCAAATGAGACAAACTTTACATGGTTGGAAAGCTTGAAAAAATCTCTACAACTTTCATGTTTGAGGAAAATTGAAATGAAGCTCGTATCATGATGGAAATTGGCTTGGAAGATGGCTGAATTCATGTTGAAACTTTCCCAAAATGGCAACTTCCTAAAAACCTAGATTTCCAAAAATAGCAACTTTTCCACATTCTTGATTTTTCATCAATCCTTGAACATTTCTTGATCAAATCTTGTCCATGGACCATATTTGACTTGAAAATCATGATGTTGACCTCAAAAAGTCAGGAGTTGACTTTTTCACTGCACAGTTGACTTTATTCCCAATTCTCCTAATTTTGAAATTTCTGATCAATTGAAAACCTTCTGAAACAAATGGATGGGCAATCCTCCATCCCTTGACACTTGAGGACATAAGGAATACCATGGGATTAAGTCTTGCCCAAAAAATCAGAAATAAACTGATTTTATGGCAAACCCTAGTTTTGGTACCCTCTGGTTAGGAGGAAATAACACATCCTCCAAATTCAAATTCCTCTGAATATGTTGTGTATCATGTCCACCAATGATGACATGTACCACTTGGAGATGATAAAGAATCAAAGAGCTTGCTCATTTGGGGTCCAGATCCCAACTTTTGACTGCCTTGTATAGGAGATCATGCACTGTCCAATCTTCTTGGTGAATTCTCCTCTCCCTATGACTTGTGGGGGCAAATGGAGATGATACATGATGTAAGAGGTCTTTGAAGCTTGTGAGAAACACTTGGCCTTCTTCTTTGGATGATCAACACCTTGGAGAATCACCTGATCACATGCCCTTATGCAAGATGCAATGTTAAATGCTTGATGCTTTGTTTTTCTATGCTTGAATGCAATGCAATGCAATGAAAGCTCATGCTAAAAGATATGAGGAAAAGAGAGGGAAAATTTTGGGGTATTACAGTATGTATAACTAATCTCTAAATTGTACATCACTAGTGGTAGATCACTAACCTTGTGAGATTTTGGGCCTAATAATGGATAACATAAAAAATCCATCTCTTTCTTTCTTGTGTGATTTCACTCATGTTTGTTAGTCTCTAGAACTTGAATTGACTTTTGTTGAAGCTTTTTATTTACTTGTGCGCACTGAAATGATAAAGACATATTGTTTTGTTTTGTTTTTAGCCAGTTAGCCAAAAAGCCAACCTTGATAATATTACCCTTTATTTTCAAGCCCCTTTGAGTCTATTATCCCTTTTTTGTTTAAAACTCATTACAAGCCGAAAAGTTAAAAATAATGAAATAACCCTATTCAAAGGGTTAAGAGAGTCTTGTATGGAGTTGTGTGGGGTTGAGCATTATTTTTGAATTAATGTTGTTATGATGTTGTGTTGACACTGGATTTCGACTGGCGGTGGGATCTAGAGACTCCCAGGGCGTGTCGGCGCAAAAGAGGTACGATAAGGTGTCGAGTCGACGCCAGCAGAAAGGCGTGTCGGAGAAACATCGACAAGCTTTAGTGTCGGAGGAGAATGAGGTGACAAGCTGATTTCAACTTCAAGGAACAAGTGTTTAGGCGGGAAAAGTTTGAAACTTCCAAGACTATGGGAAGTTGAAAAGAGAGTGGGGTGCCACGTGTCAGCTTAAAAAAATGTTTTGGCAGACAAACAGTTATTTTTTAGGCCTATATAAGGCGTTGTTCTTTTCATTTTAAGTGGTCGCATTTTTTTTCACATTGTAAGGGGAAAATACTCAAAGTACCAAGCTTAGAGAGAAACGAGTTCACTCCCGCAAACAAATGTACACTTGCATCCAAATCTTACTTAATGCAATTTATTTTCCGCATATAATTTAAAGTATTTACTTTTCTTGCTTTTTGCTCAGCTTTTCCTTGTATTTCTTTGTTTTTCCACCCAACTCGCAACCGTTAAGAAACCCTTTGCGTCACCCAAGTCACTTCAGTGTGACACTTGCACTAAAAAACAAACAGACAAACTGAAATGCAGCATAAATATACGCTTTCAATTCCTTGTTCTAGGATTTGTTTGGCCGATCCCGCAAGCGAACCTGCGATGGAAGGCCAGTGGTTGTTCGCGCCGGCGAACAAAGTGGCACGCCCAGTGGGACGCGTGTGAATTAAGTATATGTTGTTGCGTAGTGGTAAGATGGTAATACCACGACTAAACGAAGAACCGTCTCCGACGGAAACCACGGTGGGGACACACACAATTGATGTTGGCTCTGGTACCATATCAGCAGTGTCAACCTCCCATAGCGGACCAATTACAACACCGCATCGAAACGACCCAAGATCGACAATGGCTGGGACTACGGGGCAATATATGCCTAGTATTACCATGCCTATACCTTAATCGTATGAAATGCCACCAGAGTTCATGTCAAATGTGCATTCTAGCGGACATTTGTTTGGAGAAAGTTCGTCCCCAGTATTTTCGACTTATCAAGGGACATGACACTTGTCGAACCAGATGTTTCGACCTCCAGGATTCAACCTGTCCTCTCAATCCATACCGACCTTTACCTCTAGTTCCATCGCGGTCATGAGGCAACAAATAGACGAGAGTAATCATAAGATGGTTCACATGTTGACCCAACAGATGGGTACAATATTAAGACCACTGATACAAGAATCAACCCAGAGTTACCAACAACTGGCGACTCAGATGACACGAATCGGTGACTTCTTAGGCGCCCCTAGGGCCCAGGGTCGACAAACCCCACCGCCGAGACCGGTGACGCCCCTTCGTCAGGATGAAGCCTTCGACGAAACTATAGAACAACCCCGCGAATTCGAAGAAACTCCTAGGAGGGTTCAAAGGCCGCCTGTGATTGTCCATAGGCACCAAGATCCAGATTTTGTTGTCCAATAGGTTCGACAGGACGCCCTGGTTGGAGAACATAACTTGGAAGTTGTGGTCGAACGTATCATGGTCCGTAATGGGGCGAACCCTGTCATTCGACGGCCAACATATACATCCCCTTTACCAGATTTTGTCTTACAAACAGAGTTACCCAGGGGATGGAAAGTGCCAAAATTTACCAAGTTCGATGGGGAAACAGAAGAGTCCACCGTCGAACACGTCGCTAGGTATCAAACCGAAGCGGGCAACATAGCGAACAATGAGGATTTAAAAATGAAATATTTCCCAAGTTCCCTCACAAAGAATGCATTCACGTGGTTCACCACATTGCCCCCTCAGCCCATTCACACATGGGCACAATTGGAGAGTATATTTCACGAACAATTCTATATGGGACAGTCAAAAATAAGTTTGAAAGAATTGGCAAGCGTCAAATGCAAGGCCACAGAGTCGGTAGACCAATACTTTAATAGGTTTAGACTTTTGAAAGCATGTTGCTTTACTTAAGTCCCTGAACACGAGTTAGTCGAAATGGTCGCTGGCGGCCTGGACTATTCGATCAGGAAGAAGTTAGACACGCAATATCTTAGAGATATGGCGCAACTGGCTGACCGGGTTCGCCAGGTCGAACGATTGAAAGCTGAAAAAGCCCAGTCTAATAGATATCGTAAAAAAGAAAAAGTAGCTTATGTGGCTGCTGACGAATACTCATCCGACGACGAAGAATCCGTCGACGAAAGTGAGATCCACGTGGCTGAGCTTAAGCCAGGACCTCCCTATACATGCAAGCTGTTGAAACCATCGAATGGGAAAAATCCCACCGAAACTAACAAGACGGATAAATACGTCGCTAAAACTTATACTTTTGACGTTTCAAAATGTGATGAAATATTTGATTTACTGGTTAAAGATGGTCAAATTATTATTCTGTCTGGTTTGAAAGATCCCCCTCTAGAACAAAAGAAAAAAAGGGGATTTTGTAAGTTTCATAATTTCCTTGGTCATAAAACAGCTCAATGTGTTCTTTTCAGGGATTTGGTGCAGAAGGCTTTGAAGGAGGGTCGACTCCAATTTGACGAGAAGCCGAAGATGCAGGTTGACACCGACCCACTGAAGGTTGAAGAGGCTTTGTATTCGGAAGTGTACGAATGTTTGATGGTCGAAGCTACTGAGGGCCTCGACAAACCACCAAGAGCTGAAGTGGTAGAAGGCATGATGGTCGAAACTACTGAGGGTTCCGACAAGAAAACAAAGGGCAAACTCGAAGCAGTGTACCCCCAGGCTGGTGAAAGTTTGGAAGATTTTCAGGAAAAGTGCAGGATAAGCGGCTCGAAAGTCGCGCTATGCCCCAGGTGCAATGCCGTGTTCGATGAGAAAGCTGCTGAGAGGTACGAGGCAAACAAGAAAGAAGTGCTGCCAGAGAGCGAGCCACCTGTCCCAAGGTTTGTGTTCGACAGGAGCAGGGTCCCTCGTCGAAATGAAGAGTACAGAAAGATGTTCCAAGGGGCAAGGCCTAAAACTTTCGTTCCCCCATCAGAATCCCCACAGGAAAGGTGGATGGCACTGGTAAATCAGAAAGGAAGCAAAAGACCAAAGTGGAAAGCTCTTGATTTGGAGAAGGAGGCGAATGTCGCTGATGAAAGGGTCGAATAAGCAGGATATATGGTGTCCCCCAACTACAAAGGAAAGAACCCTATGACTAGGACCCAGTGGAGGTGCTATCAGCGCAATAAGAAGGCTGAAAGAGAGGCTACGACTTCAAAAATGAAGACTGTTGGAATATCTGTACAGAAGCGCCAGTACCCAAAAGGAAGATGGGTAAAAAAGAACAAGGTGGCGACGAATCAGACCATGGCGGTAACTGTGAACGCTTCAGGAGAAAAGGAAGTGGTGTCGACCCAGAGCTCAAAGTGTACTTCGTTGGCAGAAAGTAAGAAAGAACCAGAGTATTATCCTCAGTCAGATGAAGAGGAGCCAAAATACTCTCCTCAGTCAGATGAAGAGGAGCCAAAATACTCTCCTCAGTCATATGAAGAGTATGACCCATCACCTGAAGGGGATTTTGATGAAGACATGTACGACGACACCAATGACGACACCTATGCCGAAGATTTTGTGGTAAACTGTGGTATCATGTCGGTTCTACCGGCTGAGTATGATGTGGTATCTGAGATCTCTGAGACTGAAGAAGACTTCATTACATGGGAAAATGCGGATGACAAGCCACTATGTTATTATGTGATGAACAATGGCGTGGTCGAAGAACAAACGACTATGTTTGAACGTCCTACCCCTGGGATGATGTATCATTTGAAGCCGTTATTCATAAAGGCGAAGATTGATGGGGTGTCTGTCAACAAAGTGTTTGTGGATGGTGGAGCGACTGTGAACCTAATGCTTCACAGTTTATTTAAAAGAATTGGAAAGACGGAGGCTAACCTTCGACAGCACAACATGGTTTTGTCCAACTACGAAGGCAAGACCAGTAACATCCTGGGGGTTGTCCAAGTGGACTTGGCAGTGGGTACAACCAACAAGTTAACACTCTTCATTGTCATCAAATCGAAGGTAAACTTCAATCTGTTGGTGGGACGTGAGTGGATCCATAGAATTAGGGCAGTACCATCAACTATGCACCAGAGGTTGATCATTTGGAGGAAGGATGGCATCGTCGAAAATATTGAAGCGGACCAAAGCTATTACAAAGTCGACGAAGCCAAGGGTACTAAGAAATCTTTTGACCAGCATTTAGCCAATGTGGCTCCTTGTGATGACGGATCAGGATCTTACACCTCCTTCGACACGGGTCGTGTCCTGAACCTAGACCCTGACTATGGGTTCATCTGGGACGCTGCCGACGAAGGTATGGAGCCAATGGAAATGCCACCAACGGGGTGGCTTACTACTGGTGAAGATGACTGCTGAGTCAGAAAGCATGACTTAGATTTCGGCCTATCTGGCTGAAAACAGAAAAATGTCGGCACTCGAAAAAGACGAGACTCTCCGAGCAACTAAGGGAGCCGACCATGACAAAGAAGCTAATGGCTCACAAGGCCAAAGGGAAGCTGTAGAAAATCAGAGGCTTGATGGTATTTATGATGATGATCCTCTTGGGTTCGAAAAAGAGCCAGATCATGAACTGCAGAGAATGCAAGCCCAGGACCCGCTTGAGGAAGTCGACTTAGGGGGTGGAACAACAAAGAGGCCCACCTACGTGAGTGCCAAGGTAGGACCAACAATGAAAGCCAAACTGGTTAAAGTGTTGAAAGAATACAAGGACTATTTTGCCTGGGATTATGGCGAAATGCCTGGGTTGAGTTGGAGTGTAGTTGAGCATCGTCTCCCAATCTAGCCAGGCAAAAGGCCAGTAAAGCAACCCCCTCAACGTTTCGCCCCAGAAGTGACGTCGAAGATCAAGCAAGAAATTGAAAGATTGCTCAAAAGTCGGTTCATCAGAACTGCGAGGTATGTAGAATGGATAGCAATCATAGTTCCTGTTATTAAGAAAAATGGGACCCTTCGAGTATGCATTGATTTTAGGGATTTGAACAACGCTACTCCTAAAGACGAATATTCAATGCCCGTGGCAGAGATGCTAGTCGACTCAGCCGCGGGATTTGAGTATTTGAGCATGCTCGACGGCTATTCCGGTTACAATCAAATTCTCATAGCCGAAGAAGATGTCCCCAAAACCGCATTTCGATGCCCTGGAGCTTTGGGGACATATGAATGGGTGGTGATGCCTTTTGGGTTGAAAAACGCTGGGGCAACCTACCAAAGGGCTATGAATGCTATATTCCATGATTTTATTGAGAATTTCATGCAGGTATACATTAATGACATAGTCATAAAATCGTCATCAGAGGATGGTCACCTCGACCACCTCCGACACTCATTTGAGCGAATGAGAAAATATGGATTAAAAATGAATCCACTGAAATGTGCCTTTGGTGTTCGTGCAGGGGATTTCCTGGGTTTCATAGTCCACAAGCGAGGCATCGAGATCAACCAGAACAAAACAAAGGAAATCTTAGATCTCAAGCTTCCGACAACAAAGAAACAACTCCAGTATTTGTTGGGGGAGATAAATTTCTTGAGGAGGTTCATCTCAAACCTAAGTGGCAAGACGAAACTGTTTTCACCACTGCTCAAGACCAAGAAAGAAAGTGAATTCCGCTGGGGGCAGGAACAACAAGAGGCTTTCGACGCGATCAAAGAATACCTTACGAAGCCTCCAATCCTATTACCACCTAGTATAAATAAAAGCATGAAGTTGTACATTGCAGTGTCGGATACGACCATAGGCAGTATGTTAGCACAAGAGGATGATGGTGGCGTCGAAAGACCCATCTATTACCTTAGTAGGATATTGATAGATGCTGAGACTAAATACACTATGATTGAAAAGTTGTGCCTATGTTTGTACTTCTCATGTATGAAATTGAAGCAATATATCAAACCAGTTAATGTTTATGTTTCGTCGCATTTTGATGTCATTAAGCATATGCTGTCCAAACCTATTTTGCATAGTCAAATTGGGAAATGGGCACTAGCGTTAACTGAATTCTCCCTGACATACGTCCCTTTAAGGGCGATGAAGGGTCAAATAGTGGCAGACTTCATTGTCGACCAAGCTGTAATCGAAACGTCGATACATAGCATCGACGTCGCCCCATGGAAATTGTACTTTGACGGGTCGAGCCATAAAAACGGGGCAGGTGTTGGAGTCCTAATAATCTCCCCACAGGGAATTCCAACTACCTTTAAATGCAAAGTCGATGGCAAATGTTCAAATAACGAGGCAGAATACGAAGCCTTAATTACTGGTCTTAAGATACTCAAAGACTTGGGAGCCAAAGAGCTAGAGATAAAAGAAGATTCAGAATTGGTGATTAAACAAATTACAAGAGAGTATAAATGCGTAAGGGAACATCTTTTAAGTTACTTTTCGCTGGCGAAGCGTTTGCTGGAACATTTCAAAATTGTCAACATCTCGCATGTGCCAAGGATGGAAAACCAGAAAGCTAACGAGCTAGCACAAATTGCTTCTGGGTATAAAGTGTCGGAAGGTAAGTTGAAAGGCTTCGACGAAACTAGGAAAAAGATGGTGTCGAATGTACACGCACCACCAAGCTGGTCGATATCCAAAGTCTCGATGAGCTTGGTCGAAGGTTTAGAAAGTTGTGTGGTTTTCGTTAACGATATGCCATCAACAGACTGGCGAAGGACAATTATAGAGTATCTGGAGAACCCACTGGGCATCACCGATCGAAAGACCAAGTATAGAGCAATGAGCTATGTCCTAGTGGGAAACGAGTTACTGAAGAAAACTCTAGAAGGGGTATTGCTAAAGTGCCTGGGGGACACTGATGCATATTTGGCAATTTCTAAGGTTCACAGTGAGGCTTGTGGGGCTCACCAGGTTGGCCAAAAAATGAAATGGCTTTTGTTTCGACAAGGTTTCTACTGGCCCAACATGCTTAAGGATTGTATAGATTTCGCGAAAGGATGCCAGGATTGCCAAAAGCACGCCAAAATTCAGCATGTCCCAGCTAGCGAATTACATGTGATTGTCAAACCATGGTCTTTTCGAGGATGGGCTTTGGATGTAATAGGAGAGATTCGGCCAGCTTCGTCAAAGCAGCAAAGATTTATCCTCGTAGGAATAGACTATTTCATGAAATGGATAGAGGCTGTGCCTTTGGTGAAAGTGGATCAAGAGGCCGTGATAGACTTCATCCAGAATCATATCTTGTATAGATTTGGGATACCCGAGACAATCACAACAGATCAGGCTTCTGTGTTTGTGGGGCAGAAGATGCAAGAGTTTGCGGCAGAAACGGGTTTCAAGTTGGTTACTTCGACGCCATACTATGCTCAGGCGAATGGTCAGGTTGAAGCAACCAACAAGATAATAATTGGCTTAATCAAAAAGCACATTGCGAACAAGCCAAAGAACTGGCATAAGACGTTGAGTCAAGTGTTATGGGCTTGTTGGACATCACCCAAAGCGTCGACAAACTCGACTCCATTTCGTCTAACCCACGGACACGACGCTGTGTTACCCACAAAAGTACACTTATAATCCGTCAGAGTGCAACGACAATATGAGATTCCTTCGGAGCAATACTGGGAGATGATGTTAGATGAACTTGTAGACTTAGACGAGGAAAGAATGGTAGCCTTAAATGTGTTGCTGCGCCAAAAGGCTCGAGTCGCCAGGGCATACAATAAGAAAGTCCAAGGGAAAACCTTTGCCGCAAATGACTATGTTTGGAAAGTGGTGTTGCCCATGGATCGACGAGATCAAACGATGGGAAAATGGTCGCCCAACTGGGAGGGACCATTTCAGGTGACACGAGTGTTTAGTAACAACGCATACAAAGTACAGGAGTTGGGGGTAGACCAATGAATATTAAGAGTAAATGGGAAATATTTAAAAAAATACAGACCCATGCTGCAAGAGGTTCACATCAAAACATAGTTTTCATTAAATTTAAGTCCAAGAATGGCTTACAAAAAATGGTGCATTACATTATACCAAAATACAACCTAAGGGAACTCAGGGAATCTAGCCTTAAAATCATCAAAGAGGACCTTCTCGTGAGTTATTTTGCTCTCAAGAATAACCTTTCATCGTTGCATGTGGCTGATAGCATCCTTAATCTTCATAGACGCTTCGACATGAGCAAGGCCTTGAGCGACTTCGTGGTCGATGGTTTCTTGAGAAGGCAGGGGCTCAGCTGAGTCCAAAGAGGCTTTTTGATGTTCGACCTCAGCTATCCTTTTTGTCAGCTCCGTGATCTGGGCTTGATACTCAGATATCTGCTGATCAAAGGCTTGGGTTTGTTAGAATGCTCTTGTTTCTTGGTTTCATAGTCTCCAAGTTTCTGTTCACAGACGGAGCTAAGATGCCACTCGCGCTTCATGTCTTCATGTCGGAACCGAATTTGGGCGTCGGTCTGATGATGCGTCAAGAGGTCCTTGGCCATTTGAGTAAAGAAAGCTTCGAACTCGATCAGGTAGGTGGCCATGGGGGCAGGAAGCTGGAACTCAGAGAGTTCACTCAGAAGGTTGAAGATGTCATTGGCTATGTCGGATTCCTCAGCAACGGCCGCCAGAAACTGTTCCTCAAAAAGATAAGACCGCAGCTGTTGAAGTTTGAGATTGAAAGAAGCATCCACTTCTGGAGTGGGGATTGCGGTCTAACTGGTGGGTCGAATCTCTTCGGCTGTCTGTCGAAGTTTATGTAGCGCTCTTAGAGTCGCCGCTGGATTTGTGGCCTTGTCTGCTAAGAGTGCCTCTGGAGTAGGAGATCCCTCAACAGCAGGTGAAGCCTTCTCTGGTTGGTGTTCGAGGATCTGGAGGTTCTCTCCGACGACAGTATCCACGGCGGGCGAAGGAGTGATAGTCACCCAGGGAGTGTATCATCAGGCTCGACGTTGTTAGTTGAAGTAGGAGGTGTCTTCGCCAAGTTTTCCTCAGGCACCAGGGAATGAAATTCATCAATCTTTTAGGGACTTGGTGTAACGGTTACACTAGCAGTAGGAGCGTTTGTGGCCGATCCGGTATCACCCTCACCAACAGTGGTCGAAGTGACCACATTTTCCTGCAAAAGATAAAACACCAGTGAGCTTAGTCACCCCCAAGGTCATCTGGGATGTAAATAAAGTTGGATTACCTGTGCAGGAATTGTTGTCTTGGGGAGGGCGACATAAGGAATTGGTTCGAAAACGTCCTAAAGGTTCCTCGAGACGACTGGGGCCGCTGTCGAGACACTGGTTTTCGAAGGTGTCCTTCGCGTTATAGCCTTTTTCTTCCTCACCAAAGGGGCAGAGGGAGGAGACGATAGAGTTGTTGCAGTAAAGACTCGGGAGTGAGTACTCTCATTCGATTCAGTCCTTTCGGGTGAAGGTGCTTTCTCAGAAACCTGCGCGGAAATAATGTGAGAACAAAGGGAGGACAAAGGCACAAAACAAGAAAATAAACATACTTGTACAAGGTTGGCCCTAGGTTTTTTGGCAGGTCTGGTGGAAGTCGACGCAGTGGTTGTTTCTCGTTTGCACCCCTGAAAGCAACACTGCCACTATTTAGTCCAGACTTACAAAAAAACGAGATCAAGAGTCCAGGATCTACCTTGGTCGAAATTTCCTCTGCAGGGTCGACATCTACTGTGGTCGATGGTTTAGGGATGCCAGCTGTAGAAGCAAAGGCGTCGACCACGTTTGCCAGGAAGAGATTGGGAGTGAAAGCTTGAGTTTGGTACTCCAACCACCAAGCCTCAAATTCCCGAGTAGTGAAAAAGGAAGTCCGGAAGGAGAAAAATGGTAGCTCCAAGTGTTGAGAGGCTCTGACAAACCTCATGCAAGCTTTGTGACCAATGTGAGTTAGGCGTCGACCAGACCGAACTATGTCCTCAGGATGCCTCACTAAGGGTTTTGGCAACATTTGGCTCAAGCCAAATTGTCGGGCCACCAAATTTGGACAATAGTTCATAAAACCATACCCATTGTTCCCTGTTTCGATACAGAAAGAAATCATGGTAGGAGTAAGAAACGCCCGCCATATAGCATTCGACAGCGCAACAGCTTGAGGTGAGATCCAGGGAACGGGTTTCTGAACCAGTCAGGCCCAAACTTACGCTCCATAAATGGCGCCATGTCAAGGACGAAAGAGGAAGTTTCCACAAATATACTGAGATACCTCATAAAGAGGGCTTATCTTGGAGTTTCTTGGGTGGTCATCAAGGCTAGTCGCTGTCCCTGGACAGAACGTACTTTGTTGAGACGCTCCATCTTTGCAGAGGCTGGATATCCTAATTTGTGCTCAAAAGTCGCGTTGAGCCAATGTTGCAACAACCACATAGGCCCTGAGATGTTTAAGGCTTTAGTGGTTTGGTGGAGGAGTTTCAGTCTCATAGCCGACAGGCCAAGAGAATGATAAAGAGAAGCCAACAGAAGTTTGGCCAGAGATATCTGTCGGCCTTCATGAATCTGAATGGCCAAATTGATGAAACTTTTGGCTATTTGCAAAGAGCCAGGGCAAAACATGTAGTACGATAACCAGAGGGTTAAGAAGGCAATATGTTCCTCGTCAGAGACTTCTTGGGAGCGTTTGTCATGATGATCCTCGATATAGTTTTGGAAACTAGCACGCTCGAAGTCGAAGGCGTTCTCCGTCTCCCAAGTCGGGTCGAACGTTTCACCCAATGGCGAAAGGCCAGTGATAGCCGCCACATCAAAAAGTGTCGGCGTGAACATGCCGCAAGGAAGGTGGAATGCGTTTGTCGATCCTTCCCAAAAGTACATCGACGCCAGCAGCAAACAAGGGTTAACCCTGTGGGCGGTTCTGGAGAGTTGGATGGCGTCGAAGATACCGTAATCCTTCCATTGTTGTTGAAGTTTCCCTTCAACTTTGTCAAGCCAGGCGAGATAATCTTTGTTGCCTGGAGTTGGCATAGACCTGAAAACTCTAGACTTTGGTGCCATGTATTTGAGGTCCAAAGTACCCCCTTTCTCGAAAGCGGGTGGGATCGTTTGTTCGAAGCAAGGGGAGAACTTTTGAAGTTCATGAGGATTAGGTTTGTTGTCTGGAAGGGGACCATGGAAACCAAACAGCGTGTTCTCCACTGCGAATGGAATAACCATTTGACGGCGCCAGTTGGCCACCACCGTCTCATCAGCTGAAGATGGTTGAGGAAGAGGATGATGTGTTTCCGCTTCTGAAAGTACGTACACAACCGGGTTATTGCCAGTGGTTTGAGGAATGCGAGTGTTAGCTGTTCTTGATGAAGCCATTGGAAGAAAGAGACGCAAAAAGGTGCAAAGCGTTAGGAAAGAAAAATCAAAGTCTGAGTTTAGAGCAAATGACGGTTTCGTAAAAGAGGAGTTATGAAAAGTGGAAAGGGTTTCTAAAGAGGACTATTTATAGGGTGCATGCAGAAAATGAAAAATCAAAACTTTTCAACTTCTGAAAGTAAGTGGGGTTTGGTGTCAAAGTCCATAACTTGGACGAGACTAGCCATCATGGCGTTTTTCTTGGAAATTGTGGGATGAGATTGCCATCATCATGTCAGACGGCGCTTGCCACGTGTTGAGAGAGAAGACAAAATGATTGGCAAAAGTGCCAAAAGGAAAGCCAACGAAATCCTGCGAGAAACCAAAAAGCCAGATTTCTCCATCGACACAATATTCAGTCGAAACTGGCCTTTTGAGGGGGCAATTTGTTGACACTGGATTTCGATTGGCGGTGGGATCTGGAGACTCCCAGGGCGCGTCGGCGCAAAAGAGGTACGATAAGGTGTCGAGTCGACGCCAGCAGAAAGGCGTGTCGGAGAAACATCGACAAGCTTTGGCGTCCGAGGAGAATGAGGTGACAAGCTGATTTTAACTTCAAGGAACAAGTGTTTAGGCGGGAAAAGTTTGAGACTTCCAAGACTATGGGAAGTTGAAAAGAGAGTGGGGTGCCACGTGTCAGCTTCAGAAAATGTTTTGGCAGACAAACAGTTATTTTTTAGGCCTATATAAGGCGTTGTTCTTTTCATTTTAAGGGGTCGCATTTTTTTCACATTGTAAGGGGAAAATACTCAAAGTACCAAGCTTAGAGAGAAACGAGTTCACTCCCGCAAGCAAATGTACACTTGCGTCCAAATCTTACTTAATGCAATTTATTTTCCGCATATAATTTAAAGTCTTTACTTTTCTTGCTTTTTGCTTAGCTTTTCCTTGTATATCTTTGTTTTTGCACCCAACTCGTAACCGTTAAGAAACCCTTTGTGTCACCCAGGTCACTTCAGTGTGACACTTGCACTAAAAAACAAATAGACAAACTGAAACACAGCATAAACATACGCTTTCAATTCCTTGTTCTGGGATTTGTTTAGCCGATCCCGCAAGCAAACCTGCGACGGAAGGCCAGCGGTTGTTCGCGCCGGCGAACATGTTAGCAGAAAAGAAAAGAAAATGAAAAAAATGAAAAATAGAGAAGGATGTCAATACATATTCCTTCTGGAAAAAAAAAGAGAAATAAAAAGAGTAAAAAAGAAGAAAAAGCAATTATTATAGAGTTGTTGTTGAAGTGAATAAATCTTTTGTAATCCAATCCCGCAATTTCTTTCAAGAGTCTTTTGTCCCTTTGAATTTTAGCCTAGTACCCCCTTAGGATTTATCTCACCTTGACCTTAGCCAAGTTACAACCCGAATAAAAGTCCTTTTGATCTTTGTGTGCATGTAAGTCAATTGTGAATGTTATAGTTTTTTCAAGTTTATTGTAGTACTAACTCTCATGTTGTGCTTTGAGTGTAAACAGTAACCTAAACACTTGAGAGTTGAGTGAAAACAGTTTATCTTGTGAGGATCTTGATGCTTGTGATGTACTTTTTGGTAATCTGCTTTTCATATATACTTTGAATGTCACAAAAGAGTTACTCACTAATGTTATATTCTTGAAGCTTAGAATTAGAAGTTTGCTTGCACTTTGTATCCAAAGAACCTTTGAGATTGCATGCTCTGTTTGGTTTTTGCTTTGAAGTTTCTATTTTAAATTCTTGATTTTGCTCGGAGTGCAAAAGTTCAAGTGTGGGGGAATTTGATCAGTGCATTTTGATGCACATTCCTCTATGTTTAGACTTAAGCATTTCTATGGTTTGGTTTGTTTATTTTTCTATTTTATAATGTTTTTATAATTTAATTTATTTTCAGCCTTATTTGATTTTCGTTTGTTATTTTCAGCATTAGCAGCTTTCAATAAAAAATTCATAACTGGAGCTACAGGAATCGGATTGAGGCGTTCTACTAGTCGTTGGAAAGCTAAGAAAAATATCTATAACTTTCATGTTGGACGAAGAATATGATTCGGAGTGCATGGGTCTCGAATAATTTGTTGAAGTTTCTGACGGTAGAAATTAAGTTGTTTGCGGATTATTTTTATTGGGCCTGGTTTATGTTTCCGACCCAGTTGAGTTTGTAATGCAAAACCTTATTTTGTTTATAAGGTTTGCTGCCATGCTACAGTAGAAAAACCTTTTATTCACGAAAAAAAATAATCTTTTGGCTTTTGACGAATTCCATGGAGAACTAATCACTAAGATTCATCTACTGTAATCGGTTTCCACCACAACCTTGAGGTTTTATAATTTTCAATCAAATGCTTTTCCCTTTCAATATTATGCTATATATCTTGTTTGATTTATTCAATTATATAGAACAAATATTGATTAATTTCGATTGCACCTAATATTCCATTACTTTATCGCGTTTGCTTAATCCGCACAAGTTTTCGTGTTTGCTTAATTCACGAAAGATTTAAGCCGTTTGCTTAATTCGAAATTTAGGAATATAAGTCTATAGGGTCAATTGCGCTTGTTAATTGATACTATTATCGAAAAGGGATTAGAATCCGCTTAGGCATGAAAATTATGTGAATCAATGATAAGTTGGGAAACCGAAACAGTAGATAAATCGTTTAGCTTATTTGCATAATCACTTATTTTAATCGCTTAATTGCTCTGTCATTTTAAATCGACCTTAAAACCATAACCCCTCTAATTAGACTCAATTTGGTTAAATTGAACAAGAATCCTTGTGATACGACTCGAGCCATTGTCGCTAAACTATACTATTTTAAAAGAATACTCGTTTTTTATTCGTGCACGACAGCGGATCACGTCCCGTCTTGGGACAATTTGCGACGCATTCGATCCTATGTCATAGACTTTAGCATGATATATGTTACAAACACAATCAATCAAAACACTTTCTCATAAAAGACAAAAACAAACAACCGGCTTCCTTCAGGATTCTCTTCTTATCTCCTCCACTCTATTCGTAAAGGATGCGTCATTTCCGTTCTACCGCAAACAGGTAAATGCGTAAGACTCCACAACGAGTGGCAACACCTAAACTGCTGGAACGCGAACGTTGGCGTATTCTACTAAAAAACATAATCAAAGCAAAGTCATCCCTGGTGGGGGGAACTACGTCACTCTGATTCTTCATTGGTTAATGGAGATACGTAGGCAGGAGATTGTGCGAGATCTCTGCGAGCACAACCTTATTTATCAACCTCTTTGTTTCTCCTTTCTTTTCTACCGATTCTGACAGGTAGTAGGAGCACCCTTCCTTTTGTTGTAAGTCCGTCTTCAGCCGGCGATCCGTTTGTCTCCCTTTAGCAACCCGTAGTGGGTCGAACTACGACTGCTCTGACTTCCTCTTTCCGGCCCAATTGAGGATACATAGGCACAAGACGGCGATGTCTTGGCGAGCAACCTTCCCCTTAAAACCGTAGTCCGTCAAACTACATTGACTCTGATTCTTCATTGGCTAATGAAGATACGTAGGCATAGGATTGCGATGATCCTTGCGAGTCCTTTTTGTTTTTTTACCTTTCCCATTTTCCTTTCCAGTTAGCAGTTGAGTCTCAGATAACCCTACACCCTTTGATCGAAATAACAAGCGTGGATCCCATCGAGTACGATGGACGTGAGGGGGTCCTAATATCTTCCTCTCACGTAACCGACTCCCGAACCCAGGTGATGGTTGCGATGACCATTCCTTTCCCTTTGTTGAGGTTTTCTTCGATTGTTTGCTTTCCCTGTGTCGGGATAAATAACGTTCGGTGGCGACTCTTCTGTTCTTTTCCGCCGGTTGATTTTCGCAGATGCAACAGCTGGTGACTCTGCTGGGGACAGATTGACCTCTTGCTGGTCCATCCCCTATGCGATTCAATCCTAGCGCTTGTGTGCTTTCGGTTATGGGGTGTTTATCTTTATGCTTTACATGCTTTATTTACTATTTTATGTCATCATTATCTGCTTTATCGCATGTTTATTTGCTTTATTGCATTTCAGTATTGCCATATACTGGACTTTTCTGTTTGGTGGGCAGGGTGTTTTGAGTGGTGAGACCAGTACCCAGGCTCGAGTGTACCTAGTTTTTTAGTGTGGGCTTTTGTTGGTACGCGTGGCGTGTGACACGTGTTGCTGGCCTCAGCTCACAAACCAGATGAGATCTTTCCGAGGATGCTTGGCCATTACATGCGTATATGGTGGCTAGGCGGTCCGAAGAGAATTGTAGATACCTGGTGACCACTTCCCGAGGACTCAACTTAGGCACTCCTTCAGGAAGCGATAATGGCAGACCAGAAATGGCAAACCCATTACGTATCCTGCCGAGGACCTGAAACTGGGAACTTGCTATAGGATTACCATATTTTTGGGGGAATCAGTGGACGACCTCTTTGTTTGGCGATAGTATTGTACCCCGAGGGATGAATGCACTATTGCTTCTCAAATCGAGAATCCAAAACTGAGAATCCCGCCTTCTATAACCCACATGTGAGGGGGGATGGGTGTTTACAGGATTGCAGGTAACTTTGACCTTCCACCTACCCGGTTCTATGGTATTCTTATGGAATCAGATGGTTCAATTGTATTTGATCAGGTGTTACTAAAGCAGCTCACCACATACACCTATTATTCACACAGTTCAGCACAACAGTTATCCAGATTATGTGGCAGCTTTGATCCCATGTCTTTGCATACATGACATCATATCAGTTCAACATACATGTTCCGTTATTCCCGAGGATCTTAGCTTTGAGAATTGCTGTTGAGCATTCCATTTAGTTCTTGTGGTTTATTTTGTTTAAACTTGAATCGAAGCAGAAAGATTCCTTGGAAATAACCGAACATGTCATTTGCATACATCCATGCATACATGCATTCATAATAGGTGCTCAGAGGCAGATTCCTCATTCTGATTTCGTCTTCTCTTCAGAATTGCCAACTTGAATTCTTCCTACTACTCAACTTCCGACAATCAGAGTTCAGTTATGGAACAGATCCGTGTAGAGTTGGCTGAGATGAAAGTTCAGAGGGGGAATTTTATGGTGGATATGCAAGCATTGTCCCAGGGACAACAACTATTGAGAGAGGAAGTCAACCAGATGAAGACTCAAGTGAGCCTGGTTATGGAAATCTTGAATGCGGTGTTAAGGAAGAAAAGCAATCATGTGCCCGTTTCTGTAATAGAAATTCTCACTCCTCCCATCTCTTTGGAATCTCCTTCAAACCATGAAGCCCTTTTTGGATCTCTTCCACAACCTTGCAGTTTCTGGAATTTCTTGTCAGGGGCTAGTTCCCATTCATCAAGTGAACTCAAGGGGTAACTCATGAATATCATTCGCAACCTGTACTTCTAAGGGCTTCTTCCCAACAGTCCTTGCTCGTTCCAGGTTGTAAGAAACAGATGATCAATCAATAATTGGTATCATCCATATGCTCAGTCAAGTCATCGGAAGCATAGGAAACTATCAAGGGAGTTCGACACAATTCATGTGCCTGATATCCAGTTGTTCCCTCAATTGCTCGAGCTTTCATTGGGGGAAACCAAGCAATTAGTTCTGGTTATTTCTCCTTATCCTGTGGGGGTTGATCCCGATGCCTACTATGACTACCATTTTGGGGAACCTGGCCATTTAATTGAAGATTGTAAAGTCATTCAGAGACAAGGGTAAAGACAAGGTCCATGATCTGATTGACTCCAAGACTATTGTGTTCACACCAGAAAAAGATGGGAATCTGGCACCAACCCAGTAATAGAATAAACATCCAGACTGCTGACTGCTGAAAGTCCCCAAGATCAACAAGTCCAGACGGAGCCAAGCCTCCTCAACAATGGCAATCACCAGTTTCTTTACTGCATCTTCATATGTAGCTTTCATTTATTTGTTTAAACATTGTCTGCATGTAGAAACTTGTTTGTTTTTTGAATGACAATCATAATACAATAAGCATGTTTTTCTTGAAGTAATCCATTCATGATCATTCTTAAATGTTCATGTGCATTGCAATACTGACTTTCTTGCTTAAACTCTTAGAGGGAGGATGATGATTTGAAAACGCAAAAATCTCTAGGGGTGTGCTTTTGAATAAGACCCTGTTGACGATATACAGGCATTGTTTCGAATCCCTAAACACTGGAGATATAAGGGAGATAGACCCTCATTAAACCCTTTGAGCCTTGAAGTAGGAGTTTCTTTTCGTATGAAAAAACCCTCACATCTAATCCAGGGGCAAGGTAGGCATCAGTTAATTTGACCAAGCATTCAAATTTCGAAAGGAGTGTGCATCTGAGGATCCATTACCTTCTATTCCACCATCAAGAGGTCAAGAGATGTGAAACCACAATGGTTATCCATCAGCAATCAAGGAGTGAGGCAGTCACAACCATTTCAAACAAGTCAGATAAACCAGTGTCGCGCGATTTGGTCACAAAAAAAAAGAATCAAAAGAAAAAGAAAAAAAGGCCGCTAAGTCGAAACTTGAAAACAAGCGACTTAGGCAAAAGTTAGGGCATCCCGCTAGACTTCAAAATTTAAAGATTCAAAAGAATCAGTCCATGCAAAATCAGGGAAACAAATGAAAAAAGAAGCAAATAGAAAAAGCGAAAAGGATTACAAAAGAAAATCCTCGAGTAAGAACAAAGTCGTGTGACTACGAACAAAAGACAAAAAGGGGTGACTGCCACTCCAAAACCTCATTAGGTGTCAAACCATCAGTGGCATGGGTTCCTTAAAGACCATAACATCTTTTTGAGAGATGAGTGCTTGTGCCAGGTTAGCTGAACGTAGGGCTGGAGAACATCACGAAGAGCGGGTGGGTACAAAAAAAAATTTTGAGCCATAAATCCTTTTTTCTCAAAACCGTGAACCAGACCACAATACAACCCTCAAAAGTCCTAATTAAAACAGGGTTTGTTTCGAGAGCGTACTCCGACAAGAAAACGTTCCTGACTCCCATGAGTGATGCTAAAAGATCTTGTTGGTATTGCATGTGCATGTTTTCTTTCATTCAAAATTCAATGTTGTATCCTAAGTAGTGATTTGTTCACATAGCTTTGCAACATCTTTTCAATAAAGACTTCAAGATTAACATGTGTGTTGCATTTGAATAATTATTTTCAGAATAAATATTTTCTGCTTGCATACATTTGTGAGACATCAAAGAAGCTTACATGATGAAAATCAGTCGAGAAGCTTGATTATGCCAAGTTGAGATGCCCGAGACTCCAGAGGATATGTTCCTGAAAGACTATGTGGGGCAAAGGCGTTGTCAGCCAGTTGTGTTGAGATGTAACCAATCTGGGGCAATCGCATCGAGAAATGTCTTCGAGGTTCAGCTAATCTGGGGCAATCACGCCGAGAAATCTCTTCGAAGTGTAGCCAAGCTAGGGGAAGTCAAGTCGAGAAAGTCTTTTTAGATAGCGGTTAATCATGGGCAGTCATGTCGAGAAATCTCTTCAAAGTTTAGCCAAACCGGGGGCAACCATGTTGAGATCCGTTGAATCTCTCCAAAAGCAGCCAAACTGGGGCAATTAGGTCGATTTGGAAAATCTATCTAAGATCAGTTAGGGGAAAATTTTCTTCAAGACTCGAGGTAGGCCACCTCAAGAGCACGAGAAGTTGTCCTTTCCAAAAGATGACTAGTCAGAAGAACCTTTCAAAGAGTTTGCAGACACTGGGGCATTTTGAACGCTACATCTTCTGTAAAATCCTCTCGAGGCGAAATTCTTTCATAGACCTTGCAGTCTGGGGAAAATGGAGAATTAAATGAATCATTGTTCACTCATGACGATCAATGGACAGTTGATCAACTCAGAAGCTTGAAACAGAGGTCATTTACAACATGAGGTGTCTTTGATCTCTTTTCTCCAGTAGAATTCAGTATGATATCTCTTCCCAACAGAGTATCAGAATGTCTCCTCTAGCAAGACATCAAGAAGTTTGATTTCCCCAGTGGAGTCCATGGTCATGGCTCTCCCCAAGCAGAAGTGGGACCCTCAACAGAAGAGTTCTTCCTCGAGGTGGTTATCCCCAGCAGTAGAGAAGAATTCCTCATTCCCCGTAGGGCAAAGTGATGGAATATTCCCAAGTAGTTTTGAAATGGGGGAAAGTCGGAGTGTTCTCCTCCTCTAGCATATCAGATCAGGGATGTTTCCTGCAATAAAAGTCCAATGGTTATTGACAATTCAGACCCATCGGTTGTTCAGAGGTTATCCACAGTAGGAGTTTTGGTTGATTTCAGTCCCCTAGCAAGTGCTTATTTCCTCAGCAGGAGTTCTGGTTGATTTCAGTCCCCTAGCAAATGTTTCTTCCCTTAGCAAGAAATATGGTTGATCTCAGTCCCTCAGCAGGTATTTCCTCCCTCAACAGAAGTTTGTTTGATCTCAATTCTCCAGTAGCCAGGTCAGAAAGTTGTCATTTCCCCAACGGAGTTCTATGGTTATAGTTCTTCCCCAAGCAGATTGGTTCAGATGAGACCCCAGCAATGTCATCATTCCCTGCAGTAATCCTCAGCAAGTTTGGCAGTTCAAAGCCCAGATTGTGTCAACGTTCTCCCCAACTAAGTTGATATTTTCTCGCGGGCTTTCAGAAGATCAGTTTGGTGGTTATTCCCTTGGAAATTGCTATTGTTATCCCCAGTGGAGTTGACTTCATATCCTCAGCATTTATTTTGCTGAGGGGTCT
The DNA here is from genome assembly GCA_022829125.1 of Lathyrus tuberosus. Classification (NCBI taxonomy): domain Eukaryota; kingdom Viridiplantae; phylum Streptophyta; class Magnoliopsida; order Fabales; family Fabaceae; genus Lathyrus; species Lathyrus tuberosus. The sequence continues at coordinate 1,552,610 of JALAZF010000026.1, forward strand.
CCTTGCATTTTGCATATAGTAATCATTGCATCCTTAAAACAAGTAGCATTTCCATTTGAGATGGAGCATTACGCCGTGGAAAAATTCAAACATATGCATGCGAAGCATAAGCCAGTTTTGATACCTTGTGAGAGAGCTCAAAATTGTTTCTATTCGATTAGGCTGAAAAAAACCAGAAAGAATGCCTCGTTCATTCCCTAGCAGACATTTCAAAGCAGTACCAGGGTTTCACCTCTTTTCTCCTCTCCAGAGTCCCATTTTTCAGTTTGTAGGTATTTTGATCTTACATCTTAATCGTATATTTTAGGAACCATTCCCGATAGGATTCCCTTAGCCGTTCCCGACAGGCACCCTTTGAGTTTTAAATCTAGCCGTTCCCGACATGCATACTTTTTCCGTTCCCGACAGGCATACCATAGGTTTTAGACTTTAGCCGTTCCCGACAGGCACCCTTTGAGTTTTAAACCTAGCCGTTCCCGACATGCATACTTTTTCCGTTCCCGACAAGCATACCATAGGTTTTACACTTTAGCCGTTCCCGACAGGCAAACCTTAGCTGTTCCCGACAGGCATCCTTTAAGTTTTAAACTTTAGCCGTTCCCGACAGGCACCCTTTGAGTTTTAAACCTAGCTGTTCCCGACAGGCATACTTTTGCCATTCCCGACAGGCATACCATAGGTTTTAAACTTTAGCCGTTCCCGACAGGCACCCTTTGAGTTTTAAACCTAGCCGTTCCCGACAGGCATACTTTTGTCGTTCTCGACAGGCATACCATAGGTTTTAAACTTTAGCCGTTCCCGACAGGCACCCTTTGAGTTTTAAACCTAATCGTTCTCGACAGGCATACTTTTGTCGTTCCCGACAGGCATACCATAGGTTTTAAACTTTAGCCGTTCCCGACAGGCACCCTTTGAGTTTTAAACCTAGCCGCTCCCGACAGGCATACTTTTTCCATTCCGGACAGGCATACCATAGGTTTTAAACTTTAGTCGTTCCCGAAGGGCGTCCTTTGAGTTTTAAACTTAGCCGTTCCCGACAGGCACACTTTAGCCGTTCCCGACAGGCATACCTTAAGTTTTAAACTTAGTCGTTCTCGACAGGAAAACCTTGGCCGTTCCCGACAGGCAAACTTTGTCCGTTCCCAACAAACAAACTTTAGTCGTTCCCGACAGGCATCCCTTGGATTTCAACTTTAGTCATAGGTTCCAGACTCTTTTTCCACAACTATCTTTTCCCACAACTGCTTTGTTTGTCATATATTCATTATTTTTACCCACAGAGCGCAAATTTTTTGGTTCTTCTGGTATTCAATCCATATTTACCTTGAATTTCTGACAGCCACTGCTTTCATCCATTCAGGTCCACAGTTGAATGAATATGGGCAGCTGTAATACCCCAAAATTTCCCCTCTTATTTATACCCAATGAGTGGCTTATGCTTCACATTTCATTTGCATCTAGAGCATAAACATTTGCATATGCATCATTAGCTTCCATAAGGCATGGTGTCAAGGGTGTCACCATCTGTATATTGTGCAAGGCAAAGAGTATGAGATACCAATTCATCAATCCACAAAGGCTTGCCATATCTCCAAGGCAACTCATATGGTCCATCATGGCCTTAAAAGTTTGAATTTGACAAGAGAACAAAGATCATCTCAAACAAAGAAGGGTATATCTCAGCATTATTTTGGAACATAACTCAAAGATCCTCAGTCATAACACAAAGAATTAGGGTTTTGACCTCTGGTCAACCCTCCTCATTCAATTGGTAAAAATTAGGGTTTTGCCCAAGATCATGTTTATTTCTGAGTCTTGGACCAAAACTTGGTATCATGGTGTTTCATATGTCCTTAAGTGTCCAAGGATGCAAGGTTGGCCTTTGGTTGTGATCAGAAGGTTTTCAATTGGTCAATGCTTCAAAAATCAACTGCTTGAGGAAAAAGTCAACCAAAAGTCAACTCCTGATTTTTGAGGTCACAATGTCCCATGACACCCCCAAGGTGCTTATTTGATGAAATTTAATAATGGAATGGTCAAATAATCAAGAATCAAGACTTGTTTTAGAAGTTTCCAAAATTGGAAAATTTCTTATAATATAAACTTTCCATTTTGGGAAAGTTTTTCATGGCATTTCTTCCAAATTTAGAGCTAGTTTCAAGCAAGATGGCTCATCCAAATAAAAAAACTTTTCAAATGAAACTTGTAGAGGGTTCTTTAAGCTTTCCAACTATATGTAGTTCATCTCCATTGGATTATTATTGAAGGAGTTATGGTGTGTTGAAGATAGGATGTTCAAATGGTTCAAATGAGAAAACACTTAGAAAATTTCTAAGTCCAAATTCAGCTTGGATCACATGACTTTCCAATCCATTTTTATTGATGTTTAAGACACCATCTCTATTAACTTCCAACATAAGAATTACACTTTTCCACGAGAGCTTCAATTTGGTACTAAGATTGTGTAGTTTGGTTACATATTGTCCAAGATATGCCATTCCAAAACCACTACCATGAGTATGTCTCATGCATGTTTATACATTGCCAAATTGACAAAATCTTCTTTTCACATTGTAAACCTATCCCATGCCAAGAGTATTTCATGCCATAATCACATGCTCATGATTCCACGTACATCATTATTGCCTAACATGGCCAAATATCCTCTTCATGATATGCACTATACCATAGACTTTCCACTTATGCCATGAAAAATAAAGGAAACTTAATGAACAAGCTTAATGGTCTGACTACACCGGCTCATCACTGATCATCACCATTACTTTGTAGTACACTACAACTACCATACATCCTCTACACCACATTAACTCGTGCCAATGCATTTCCAATAACCTTCACTCTCCATTTTCTGAACTTCCATTAACCCAAGCTCTAACTAACTTCCTAACTCTTATTAAACTCAAACCATACTCCAACCTCACATATATAAAGCCCTAACCACCTTGCAATTGATTCAGTTACACACATTCACCAACTCAGAGCAAAAAACTCCGTTTTCGTACCCAAACCTTGAAGCTTGAAAATCTCTCAGATCTTGGAGAATTTCATTGAAGTTTCTTCACAAATCTCATCACCAATCTTCATTCTAACTTCTGTTTGCAAGAAAAAGTATCTGGAAGTGCTACATTGTTATATCCAGCTTCATCAATACATCACTATCAATTCAAAGATTGCATGAGTTAAGAGGATCACGAGCATTTATTTTGCTTCAGTGTTGATTTGAAGACAAGCAGGAAGTGATTTAGGATTTCTTGAGACGTTTGCATCAAACTTCCATTAAGGTCAGTGAATTTTTTCTCATGCTTATTGTTTGCTTGGATTCATGTGAGAAAAATGGTGGAGAAGAGGTGTATTGAAGTCCTATGGAGTGTAGGCCATGTTCGCTGATTAGAAAATAAGAAAATATGAAGTTTTAGATTTTAGATCTAAAACATGTTCTCTTCGATTCTCATTGTATGTGCATAATCTGAAGATTTCATTGGCATATCTAAGATCTACGTGAAAAATGGAACAAGATGATGTGTTTATGATCATTTTCTAGAATTTGCACCACCACTCACGGTGGTTCTCCCACCGGAGAAGACGACCGGAGCTGAGCTCCGGCATCTGAACCCTAGTTCATGCCATTCTCAATTGAGTTGCCATGATTTAATCCTGGTCATGCGTGATTCATGATCTAACGGTGAAAGGCTTGCCAACACATTAAAAAACCTCATGCCTCTCACGTGCTCTTTTTTTTCTTTTTTTTTTCTTTCTTTTTTTTTTCTGAATATTATATTGGTGGTGTGTGTGTGATGTGCATGTGCGTTACCATGATCGTTCATTCCTGACCAATTGATTAGCATACATCTTGATCATCTTGCATTAACCTGATCATGTGGCTCCCGTTGAGTCAAAATTATTGACTGATACCTATGTCATGGACCACCAGGCCTCACGCGCGTTGGGCTTAACGCAAGTGCTCTTCACACCCCCAGTTTTGAGCCCATTTGCATTTCTAACTAGCCTTTTTCTATGCACACGCCCCCTTGCCTTTTATTTCTTGATTTTATTTTCTTTTTTCTAATTGCTTCAAAATCATTTTTTTAAAAATAGTAAAAAATACCTAAATATTCCCAATTAATTCATGAGACTCTATGGATGTGTCAAATAATTTTGAAATTTTTTATTTTCAATTTTGATAAATTTTGATATTTTTTCACTAATTTCCTTTTAAACATGTCCATTTGTCCATACACTTTGTTATATGCTTCATAAAAGATTTTCTCCAACTTGCTTAAAGATGAATTTTTGCACACAACCTGAAACTTAAGTTTGACACATGTTAAGAGATTTTACCTAATTTTTTTGGATTTTTTTAGGTCAATTTTGATTGTGGTTTTGATGCCATTTTGTGAATACATGTTAGGTGTCTACAAGTGAATTGTTTTTCCTAGCTTGAGCATGTTAAAAGACCAATGTTGAGCCTACCTTTTGGTTATGCATGACTACTGACTTCGTTCTTCCTTGGTTAAAGTTCCATAATTTTCTAAGGCATGTAGCTATTTCTCATGGAATTTTGTTTGGTGACTTAATTGATTGAGGATGCCTAGACTTGGGTTTGATTTCGTGCACCTTTAAGACACTTCTCTTGACCATTTCTTTTTGGAACTTGAAAATTCAATATGGCATGTTATAGTTACTGATTTGTAGCATTCCTAACCTAACTCACTTGATTTCTAATTCCATTTCACATGTTTGAACTTGTTTTGGTTCTTAATTGTTGCAATAGGATTGAAACTTGCCCTTGCTTGTATGGCTTCCAAGTATGCTTTGACATGCTAACTTTGACACAATCCTAAGTGAATCCTAAATGTATTTTTCATATGTACATAACTTGCATGAGACTTGATGACTCATAATTGCTTTCCATGTTTCATAAATGCAACTTGACTTACATCTATCAATTGAACTTTGTTTGCTTAGTTGTTTAACTCTTTCATGTTCCATATTTTACCAACACTTGTAGGCTTTAGGCATGACCTATTAGAGGTCATTAGGTACTGACCTATCCCACTTAACATGTGTATGCACCCTTCACACTACCCTTTTACTTGTGTCACAAGTAGCTAACTTCTAGGACTCATTTGAACATTGTTTTGTGTTTGCCTTGCTATAGCTTATAAAACTTGAAATGTTGTGAATTCCTATGATGATCGAGAATTGTTTTATGCATCCTTAATATGACATCACTTCTGACTTTATACCATACCATAGCATGCAATCATCCTCACATGCCTTTTTCATAAGCACTAATTGTACGTTGCATCCTAGTTGACTATACGTGTGCACTACTTGCTTAACTATTATGAATGTTTAAGTACATGACTTCCATTTTCACCCAATGACATTTACACCCATTAATACACTACATTCACTTCTGACCTTGAGGAATACTCATGCTTTAATCCACTTACATGATTCTTAATCATCTATTTTCTTCAAGTTTGTAAACAATGTACATTTGTGTGATGTTTGGTACATAGTTTGGCATAGTTTGATTTCTTTTGACATGCTAACATAAGTGGAAGTTAAATAGGAGTACATACTGACTTATACATGTTACTCCACTCTTAGAACTCATCTTGCATTGCTTATAGTTGTATGTTGCATCTAATACTAGTATAGGACACTTAGTCTTAGTTTAGGAACTTAATGCATAACTTTTTAAATAATTGGTGGCTAGTGTTTGTGATCTACTTTCTTTTAACCAAGGTTACTTAAAGTGGATTATGAGGTAAAGTGCTTGAGTACATGATTACTCAATTCTTCTTGCATCCTTTGTATTTTGCTTATTCTTATGCCTTTACTTGTGGATTGTGTGATATAATACTTGTTTGAATAACTCTTTCTCACCCCTTGGGATCTTAGCTTAACCATAATTTTTGATTAAGGTAAGGTAAGATAAGCATTATGTAGTGCAATCCCTACTTGTCCATTAGGTAGAGTTCTTCTTTTAACTCAACCATAAGGCCATCAATGCATGATAACATTAGGAATACATTTAGTCTCCCCTTAGTTGTTTTTTCTTCCAACTTTGAGTTTCTCCTCTCATCTCAAAACAAAATCAATAACATTTAATAAATACTACATGTTGAGTGCGCCATGAGCCTTAAGTACATGGGAAATGGAGATGTGGGGGGATTTTTCTTCACTTTCCTAGAGTGTTTAGCAGGCGTCCTGTCTTTGGTCGATTTGCCACGTATTCGATCCTATGTCATAGACTTTAGCACGATATATGTTACAAACACAATCAATCAAAACACTTTCTCATAAAAGACAAAAATAAAGAACCGCCTTCCTTCGGGATTCTCTTCTCATCTCCTCCACTCTATTCGTAAAGGATGTGTCATTTCCGTTCTACCACAAACAGGTAAATGCGTAAAACTCCACAACGAGCGGCAACACCTAAACTGCTGGAACGCGAACGTTGGTGTATTCTACTAAAAAACATAATTAAAGCAAAGTCATCCCTGGTGAGGGGAACTACGTCGCACTGATTCTTCATTGGTTAATGGAGATACGTAGGCAGGATTTTGTGCGAGATCTCTGCGAGCACAACCTTATTTATCAACCTCTTTGTTTCTCCTTTCTTTTCTACCGATTCTGATAGGTAGTAGGAGCACCCTTCCTTTTGTTGTAAGTCCGCCTTCGGCCGGCGATCCGTTTGTCTCCCTTTAGCAACCCGTAGTGGGTCGAACTACGACGGCTCTGACTTCCTATTTCCGGTCTGATTGAGGATGCGTAGGCACAAGACGGCGATGTCTTGGCGAGCAACCTTCCCCTCCAAACCGTAGTCCGTCGAACTACGTTGACTCTGATTCTTCATTGGCTAATGAAGATACGTATGCATAGGATTGCGATGATCCTTGCGACTCCTTTTTGTTTTTTTTTACCTTTCCCGTTGTCCTTTCATTTTCCTTTCCAGTTAGCAGTTGAGTCTCAGATAACCCTACACCCTTTGATCGAAACAACAAGTGTGGATCCCATCGAGTACGATGGACGCGAGGGGGTGCTAATACCTTCCTCTCACATAACCGACTCCCGAACCCAAGCGATGGTTACGATGACCATTCCTTTCCCTTTGTTGAGGTTTTCTTTGATTGTTTCCTTTCCCTATGTCGGGATAAATAACGTTCGGTGGTGACTCTTTTGTTCTTTTCCGCTGGTTGATTTTCGCAGATGCGGCAACGTGATCTTCAGATCTACAACCTTTCAATTAGCTTTGACTTTTCAGAGTCAAGCTTATCATTGAGTCTGACATGAATTGATTCGTCTACAGTTCTTGTTTATGTGTTATGAATTATGTAGCTTTTAGAGCGTTCAGAATATCCTAACAATAAACACTTTGAGCAACGAATCTAGAGCCAGTGATTTCTTCTTTTTGGTTTCCTCAGAAACTAACGAAGCTTTCAGGCTTAAGTTCCAGATTTTGAAACTTATGCCTTCTTCTAGTCATGAGTCGCGAGCAGCTACTGTTCAGTTACCATGCCTGGTGTTTCAACTGAGTTGCTAAGAATATCTCCGAGCAAGAGTCTGAGTCTGATTTAGGTTCTGATGATATTTCGTCTTTTGGTTCTCCAGAAACTTCATCTTCAGATGTTGCTACCAGCGCAACCTTTGCTAGTTCTTCATCAGATTCATCTTCTTCAGAATCAGAGTCGTCCCAAGTTGTCATTAGACCTTTCTTCACTTTGGAGAAGTTCTTCTTAGGCTTCTTGTCCTTCTTGACCTTTAGACACTCGTTCTTGCAATGACCTGGCTCATTACACTCGTAGCAGATAACTTTCTTTCCAGAGTTATGCTTCTTCTATTTAGATGATGACTCTGAGCGACCTTTGATTCTTCTGAAGTTTCCTTGCCTATGCTTCCACAGCTTGCTGATTCTTCTGATTTTCCACAACTTGATAAGCCTTTACCTTTCCAGGTTTAGACTTAAGAACGATGGATTTACTCTTCTACTTCTTTCAGCTTTATCTCATGATTTCTCAAAGAACTAACACGCTCTTCAGAACTTACGCTGCTGAGATCTTTTGATAGATTTAGAGATATTGCTATAAGTATCCATTTCTAAGATGGACTTCTGATGATCTTTTTCATATGTCCAGCAGTTGAGTAGCCTTTGTTCAGAACTTGAGTTCTACGATTAGCATTTGAAACTTTGAAGACATGATCTCAACTGTTTCATCATCCTCCATTTTGAATGCCTCAAGGTTTTGGATTAAGGAAAGCGCCTTTGTCTTCTTAGCTTGAGCATTTCCTTAATGAGTCATTAATCTTTCTTCTGTTGGTTGGTTATATCGCTTCTGGATATTTTAGCACATGTAGCATCAACAGGGTGATTGTAGCCATCAACTACCAAATCCCAAAGATCTACATCAAAACCAAGAAAGAACTTTTCTATTTTGTCTTTCCAGTAGTCAAACCTTTCACCATCAATGACTGGTGGTTTGATACTGTAATGATCTTCCCCTTTAGTAGTGGTATTAACAGTAACTGCCATGTTATCTCACAGAAATACTGGATCGGTACTGAACACTGTTAAGTGCTGATAAGACGTTTATCACAAACAGAACCGGAGCTCTGATACCAATTGAAGGTGTGAGAAAAACACAAGAAATGGGGGTTTAAATTGGGTTTTCCTTTTTGGAAGCTTTTTATGAAAACTCAATCAAAGATTAAAAATTAACTAAGAATAAGAAAGACACACGATATATCCTGGTTCACCTGAAAAACTATCAAGCTAATCCAGTCCACCCGCCAAGGTGATTTTACTTTAGACAAGGACTTAATCCACTATAACCAAACTGATTACAATCGCACGAGCCAACTGCTGGTGACTAACAACACTAAAACACACTATTTTAGTCTTCCTAATAATTCTGACCCAACTAGTCCATTAGGGAACAATGCACAAGCTAACTGCAAGTGACTAACACCACTAAAACATACTGTCTTAGTCTTCCTAATAATTCTGACCCAACTGGTCCATTAGGGAACACAAATAATCTGTTTGTTACAAGGTTTGTTTACAATAATGATGCTTCTACACAAGCAGGGTAAACATACATTTTAAGCACAATCTAACTTAGAGAGAATCTACAGTAAACATTCTTCTTCTTTGTATTGTGGAGCTTTACTGTTCACTCATAAGTTTCTTTAGATTCTTGAGTTGCTTTCTTCATATGTATGAGTGTTTTGATATTTCTTTTTTTACACTGAGTATTACATCGTTTGCTGCTCACTCATGATTAATCATGCTTGTACGCATGCATATGTTCTTTTTCGCTCATGCTCATCAGGTACTTCTTCGTTGAATGATCAAGTCTTTATATAGCCAAAAATAGATCCGTTGGAGGGAAGATCAGTAATATGATGAGAGTACTGGCGACTTGAAATAATGTCGTTATGCTGGGTTTGAAAATTGTACGCTAAATCTGTCCTTTGTACCACCAAATCAGGGTAGTGGAAAAAAACGTGCTTTATCTGTACTATGTATTATTTCCCACGCAAACGTTCCATCTTCTTCTATTCATCAGAGGCTTCTGAATTGATTTGATTGAAGCATGATCAGAAGAATGAATCATTGGGTCTTTGGAGTCTTGAGTCTTCAGAGTCTTCAGAACTTGTTCAGCCAAACCTTGTCTTCAAAGTCTTCAGCACTTCTAGTTTAGAACCCTTGGTTATCAGAATACTTAAGTCTTCAGATCTTCAGCACGTCGTTCAACAAAACCTTGTCTTCAAAATCTTCAGCACTTAGTCTTCATAACCTTTAACCTTCAGAATCCTTAAGTCTTCAGATCTTCAGCACGTTGTTCAGCAGAACCTTGTCTTCAGAATCTTCAGTACTTAGTCTTCAGAAGTTAACGACCTCAGAAGCACTACAGGCTTCAGCATAAGAACATCAGAGTCATATCCAGAGACCAGATCCAAGAGACGTTACAATAACAACATAGTGTCTTCTCAGAATCTTTCTGACGTACAATAGATTAGAACCAATTCTTGCTTCTTCACATAGAAGTGACCATAAAGAATATCAGAATGATGTAGCACACGGTATTTATTAAAGTTAAAACCTGTTTGTTAAACCATCAGAATAACAAACGTTAGAGCACCTAAATTGTTCTTCACATAAATACTCCATTGTTATCATCAAAACATCAAGATAAGATGCAGAACCAAATCTTGTTCTAACAGAAACAATGCATGTACATCATCAACTAAGTTTTAATTAAAAGCATACAATCCAGCAATTTTGGGTATTTCGTTTTCATCATCCTCCCTCGAATCTTTGCATAAACACAAGCTTGATAAAGAAAGTGAACATGAGATATATTTTTTTGTTTTGTGAAAAAGAAAGCATAAAGATGCACACAGTGGATATAAATAAATTGAATCAAACATTGCAATGCTCATTTCATTGAAATTACCATAAAAGTACAATTAAAGTTCGAAAGCAAACAGTCAATACAATTAAAGAAAAATGCAAACATAAAGAAACAATGCCTAGTGACTAATCAGCAACAAGGATGAGCTGCCCTGTCTGAAACACTGGCTTTAGGAGATGATCTGTCTAAACTGACTCAAACTTCACTTGGCATGCTCTGGCAAAGGATTGTTGACAACATTGGGATTATCATCAAGAAAGGTGAAGATCTTTTCTTTCACCAATTCTTGCACACTAGCTTTCAATGCATAGCAACCTTCCAAGTTATGAGTAACGCCCTGTATAATATATATCTAGAATAATACCATACAAGTGTTTTTATTTGGTACTGACACCATCATAAGTGCCTAATGGTGTAATTCACATACTTGACCATTTCAAAAACATAAAACAATCTATGGTACAAGATATGGAAACTAGCCAAAATAATAAAAACTAAGATCAATATACAATATCCTCAATTGTATACAACCAATTACACAGCGGAAAACTAAAGCTAAGCTTCTTTTGAAACATCCAAGCATAGCTCCACTTGTAAATCAAATATGCAACCAACGCCAGAAAAGTAACAACAACAATGGGGTGAGATATCAAATCTCAAGGAGTTCCCTATCTTATGGATTCTCTCGGATTTACAGGGTTCTAGCCAAATCCTAACTCAAGTCAAGGGGAAGGGAGATGACCTTGAGTTCTCAATCTCACACTATATGGAAACATGCTTATGAATCTGTTAACTCAAAATTATCACTAATCGATAACCTCGTCAAGGCATCCCCTTTTCCCGTCCTCTTCTACGTCTAGAAGTCGGAACGAGTCATGGACCCTCGTAGATTTCTTTTCATACGAGATAGATTCGGAACTAAGGGACACATTATCACCTTAATTTGTCACTTCACACGGTCCGTACACCGTCACAAGTCTCTTTACCATATAGGTTACATTCGTACTATACTCGGGAATCAAACCTACCAAGAAATCATGCATTCATTCCAAAGGAGCTCGTTACTCATGGTAGGCACATAATAGAGAAACGGTTAGGATCACGTGATTTCACACACGAACGTGATTGTATTCGACAATGACAAGGCCACATTTGCCTTAAGGGCCATACGCCTTTTCTCGTAAAACACAAAGGTTTGCACACATGCTCCATACTAGTGTTTCACTCTCTCCTAGACCATTACTCGACAAGGACGTACCTTTCTACATCGAATGCTTGAGCATCGCCATCTAGGCTATCTACTCTAGACCATTATTCGTCAAGGATGCACCTTTCTACATCGAATGCACGAGCATCGCCATTTAGAGTTTTTATCAATTTCTAGTCACATTACTAGATTCCACTATAGTTTCATGTTAAGGTTTCCTTACTCTTCCTTTTCCATATTTTAAGCATGCACATTTTCTCACTCATACTTATCAACTATTAGATAGATATGGCATAACACAATTTGCAATGAATTACATGTAATAATTCAACTCATAAAGTTAACACAATTCTTTTTGGGTTCCCTCCAATTCATTTAATCGAGTATCGAAATCAATTTTTCTCACTTTTATCCCATAGGATATTTTCACAGCTTTCCATCGATTATAACCATGCCTCGATCGAAATTACGATCCAAAAGATATGAATTTTCAAACATTTTTCACAAATCATAACAGTGGTAACCGGTTACCTCAAAATGAGTAACCGGTTACTACTCAAACAGAATCAAAATCATAGTTAGAGACACATTCTAGTAACCGGTTACCTCAAAATGAGTAACCGGTTACTTAGTTCATTTTCACGTAAGAATCCCAAATTTTCCTTCAAGTAACCGGTTACCTCAAAGTGAGTAACCGGTTACCACTGAACCAAAAACCCAAAAACCTATTTTTAATGGTGTATTTTTAATCCAATCTCAACCAAAACATATTCTAACATACCAACAAGTATTCCTGATTATTTCCACATACAAACCACCTATATTACGTGGTTTATTTCACGTTTTATCCGTTAGAAACATCAATCCACATCATTTTCTCACAATCTAATACTTTCTATTTTTAGGTTTTCAAACCCTAACTTCTACTCTTAGAGTTCTACCTAGAACCCACCTGATAATCGAAGAGGAGGTTGAAGAAGATGATGAACAATGATCCAAGCTTTCTCTTCTTCTTCCTTGAACTTCTTCTTCTCTTTTCTCTTCTTTCCTCTTCTCTTACTATCTTTCTTCTTCTTTTCTTCTTTTTCTTCAACAAATATATATAAACTTATTATATAATATAATCCAATAGAATAAATATCTCCAATTGATATTTTATCGTCTAACACCAAATGATCAATTATTAAAGTTACCTTTAAAATCCTTTCTTGAATTAAAATAATTGATATGTCCCTTCTACTAAATAATCTATCTCTTCAGAGCTCACTAGTTGCTCTATTGATTCCAATTGACAATACTTAAGGAATTCCATTATTCCAATTATCCAAGGATAGAGTACACAAAAGCTCATCTGATATCCAATTGAGCGTTTAGAGAATATAGGGTATTACATTATGGCCTGCCCCACCTTGATGGAACTCACAATGAAGATCAACCCTATAGCCGACTGGGAGATGATTTGGAGGAGGAGGTGGATCCCTTGTTGTAATCAGACCTTTCTTTACAAGATATGGATACAACTCAGTGTAGGACATCGGGATAGGATCAAAGTTAACCCTATTGTGATTCTGATTTTTTCTAACAGCCTGACGAGGAGCTTGAACTGGTTGATCATTGACAACAGGAGCAACTGCAACTACATATTGTTGTTTCCTGCGATGAGGTTTCCCTTCAACTGAAACTGCATGGGTATCACTATCCTTCTTCTTTTTAAAATTCCCAACGGACTTTGTAGCACCATTAAAGGCTTCGTCATTAGTAATCTTTCCCTTCTTGATACCCTCTTCTAGTCTTTCTCCAATAGTGACTAGGTCAACAAAACCAGATGATACACTGCCTATCATATTTTCCCAAAAGAGTGGTTGAAGAGTGTCCATGAACAATCCAATCATTTCTTTTCCTGCCAAGGGTGGCTCTACCTGAGCAGCTAGCTCTCTCCAGCGCTGAGCGTACTCCTTAAAGGATTACTTTTCTTTATGAGACATATTTTGTAGTTAGCGGTGGTCAGGTGCCATGTCCAAATTGTACTTATACTGCTTTAAAAAAGCATCAGCCAAGTCCTTCCAGCTTTGGATACGGTTCTTCTCAAGATTCATATACCATTTCAATGAAGCCCCACTCAAGCTGTCTTGGAAACAGTGAATGAGTAGTTTGTCATTGTTGGTATAAGTAACCATCTTGCGGTAGTACATCACCAAGTGGCTTCTCGGACAGGTATGCCCCTTGTATTTCTCAAAATCAGGTGTTTTAAATTTTGCAGGCATAACCAAGTCTGAAACCAAGCACATGTCCATTATGGCAGCACCAAAGACATTATTTCCTTCCACGGCTCTTATCCTTTTGTCTAGAGTTTTCCATTGCTCTCTGACTTCTTCAATGTATCCAGGTTCTCCCTGACTTTCAGATTGTGGACCAGTAGCATGATACATGAAATGAGGATTCTCAGGAATAACTTGAGCAACAGAATGCACAACAGGCTGAGGTTCAGTGAACAATGGAGCTGAAGATACTGGCAGTACAGACGGGACAACTGATAAGTGCAAATTGTAACTATTTTTGTATATAGGTTTTGTTGCACTTATCTATACTTTTTGTTGATAATGTTCGAATAAACCCCGCTTTATTTGTAAATACGTTTACTTTACGTTTTAGTGTATATATTGCGTATCGTGTAAATATCAATGATTTTAATTGATATTCTCTCATTTTTGTAGGTATTCAATCAAGGATATCTTGCCATTGTTGTATAGAGCATTGCATAAGCTTTCCAGCGCTTCAAACCGGGAGAAAAATAGAGTTACGGTTCAAAAGTTATGGCCAAAACAGTGTTGTTTTGTTGTTGTCTACTGTCAGCTGTGCCTTAGCAGCGCCAGACGAAGCATCGCTGGGCGCTCCAGAACAATGCTGGAACTTACAAAATAAGCCGCATTTCGCCGCCGGGCGCCCCAGAATACCGCCGGGCGAAACTGGCCGGGCAGAAACACCATTAAAGGGTCAAAAACACAATTTTTAGAGTATGGTTTGGGTATTTTTTGCTCCCACTCCATCATACTTCATTTCTTTATAGGATTAGCTTAGAAAACAACAATGGAGCTTGCAATTGGATGATCCGGAGTCGAATCTCTCGTCGATTGGTGTTGACAAACCAAGAAATGTTTGGTTCCTCTTTTTCTCTTCTCTTTGTAATCTCTTTTTGTTGGGTGTTTGTATATTTACTATGAATGTATCTATCTTTGTTGATCATAATATTGTATAAAATCTATTTTACAAATCATTATTGATGTCTTCCTTGATCTTTTTGCATTTATGTTTGGATTTGTGTTGTGTTAGAGATAAACATCATGAATCTTGATTAGGGATGGATATCTATTGTCTAGAAGCTAGAGATAGATTTAGAGAATAATTTTTTTGGTGTCGGAACTTAATGCCTTCCATGTTTCGAGGCGTCGTGCGCGAGAGTGACGACGAGAGTAATACGGTTGCTCTTTCAGCTCAGTGTGCCAGAGATGGACACTGTTCTGAGCGATACTGGATGATTTTGACGAGTATTGTAGTAGAGTGAAAATGATTGACAAATTTATGTTTGTGACGAGTGGATTATATGTATGCTTGATAAGTTTCTTTTCTCCGAAGAATGTATACTTTTTATGTTCTTATTTACTTTCCCGCATTTACCTTTAAACCAATTTAATCCAAACTCATAAACGCGAGAGACTGTCGAACGTCATTCTTTCCCTCGAACCGATCTCTGTGGAGACGACATAAATCCCAGAGGGAATTCTTTCGAAAATAAATATTTTTGCTTGCTTGTCGTTATTCCGCATCCAACAAAATGGTGTCGTTGCCAGGGATTGGTTTTGATATTGAATCACATTGCGATAGTGTCTTTGTTTTTGAGTTTTGTAGATATCGTATATATTGTATATTTTCACTTGTTATACTGATACTTGTAGATTAACATTTGTTTAAGTGTTTGGTTAGGACACTTGATTTTGGTTTGTGCGGTGAGGCATCACCATGGCATGAAGGAAGGAAGTTGCTAGCTAAGCATTGTAAAGGCGTCGAGCTTACGACGTAAAACAAGCATGTTGTATTATTTTCTTTTGTTGTGGTTTAGCTTAGGTAGTGTGGTGAGCATTCATTAAACAAGTTGTACTCGAATTTTTCGTGAAATTTTCAAATCTTCACTTTACAACTTGTTTAATGCATTTTCACCCGGTCTTTTAGTTTGTTTATACTAATAATTCTTGTGTTGTCAATGAGCTTGTTTTGAGTAGCTTGAGGAACTTTTGGTGATGTTCCAAGTTTGGTCGTTTCAACTTGCGGATGTATGGTAATGATTTTGTTAAGTTTTGTACACGTTCGAGGTATGTATTTATCGCTTTCTATACATTAGCATATTCATGATACTTAGGCTTTTTACAAACTTTCATGCCATTCATTCTTTTGTATACTTGTTCTTGTGTGAATCACTTTAGTTTCCAACCTTTTTGTGAGGTGGCTTTCCATTGTTCATATATGCACGGAGTACCAACATTCTTGTTTTAACTGGATTTTATTATGTTGAATCTTTTGTTTGTGTTGATTATATGAATACATGAAAAGGATCAAGGCATTTTTGTTTCATTTTGAGCACAACTACCTTAGCCAAATAGTCATTCACCTTGTGAGCGTGTGATCATTTGTAACCCCTTTGAGCTTTTTGATCCATGTTTTATTTGAACTTAATGTTTGTCTATGAGTATTTAGTTCACTTATTTTTGAATGGATTTTGTTTTTTCTTGGACCTCAACTTTGCGTTGTTGTATGGATTTTTTCCTTGCCTTAGAAAGTAGGGAGTATTCATATGATGATGTGGTTGAATTCAAGTTGAGTAGAGAATGATTGTGTACTCATTGGTTGTTTTCTATGAGGATTGAAAAAGAAAAGAAAAAAAAAAGAAAAATATGACAAAGAAAAGAAAAGAAAAAAGTGAAAAAAAGAAAGAAAAAGAAAATCCTTGAAAAAGGAAACAAAAAGAGTTCAAATAATTGTGCTAAATAAGTATTGTGTGTTGTGTAACACTTGGGATTTTGGAAGAAGTTTGATTGAAATTTTGTGTTTGAACTTTTGTGAGTTGATCACTCCCTTAGGTTTAGGCAAGTTTTTGTTTTGATTAGCTTTAGGAATTGCCCCTTGTTTGTTTGCCCAACCACATTACAACCTTGAAAAGCCCTTGTGATTCATGCCTTTGTATGTCCAATGTGAATTTTTGGATGGTTGCATAATTTATTCTATTGTTTGGATGATTGTTGTGTGAGTGATAAGTACCCTATTTTGTGTTTTTCATCTACCGATGATTGTTTTTGCTAGGTGTGATTCACATTTGAACTTGTGTTGTTTTAGGATGTTTGGCATGGTTTTTGTATTTTGCATTTATTTCGTGACTATGTTGTCGTCGTAGTTTAGTGGTAAGTATTTACTTTGTGTGTACCATTTTTTATTGAACCATTGCATTTGTTTTCCGTTTTTCAAAAACTGTTGATTCGTGATTCTTTGGTTTTCACTATGTTTCTTTGAGTTGTTTGATTTTTGTTTGAGGGCAAACAATTATGTAAGTTGGGGAGAGTTTGATAAGTACAAATTGTAACTATTTTTGTATATAAGTTTTGTTGCACTTATCGATACTTTTTGTTGATAACGTTCGAATAAACCCCGCTTTGTTTGTAATTACGTTTACTTTACGTTTTAGTGTATATATTGCGTATCATGTAAATATCAATGAGTTTAATTGATTTTATCTCATTTTTGCAGGTATTCAATCAAGGATATCTTACCATTGTTGTATGACCATTGAATAAGCTTTCCAGTGCTTCAAACCGGGCAAAAAACAGAGTTACGGTTCAAAAGTTATGGCCAAAACAGTGTTGTTTTGTTTCTGTCTACTGTCAGCTGTGCCTTAGCAGCGTCGGGCGAAGCAGCACCTGGCGGTCAAAGCAATGTCGGGCGCTCCAGAACAATGCTGGAGCTTACAAAATAAGCCGCCTTTCGCCGCCAAGCGCCCCAGAATACCGCCGGGCGAAACTGGTCGGGCAGAAACACCATTAAAGGGTCAAAAACATAATTTTTAGAGTATGGTTTGGGTATTTTTTGCTCCCACTCCATCATACTTCATTTCTTCATAGGATTAGCTTAGAAAACAACAATGGAGTTTGCAATTGGATGATCCGGAGTCGAATCTCGCGTCGATTGGTGTTGACAAACCAAGAAATGTTTGGTTCCTCTTCTTCTCTTCTCTTTGTAATCTCTTTTTGTTGGGTGTTTGTATATTTACTATGCACATATTTATCTTTGTTGATCATAATATTGTATAAAATCTGTTTTACAAATCATTATCGATGTCTTCCTTGATCTTTTTTCATTTATGTTTGGATTTGTGTTGTGTTAGAGATAAACATCTCGAATCTTGATTAGGGATGGATATCTATTGTCTAGATGCTAGAGATAGATTTAGAGAATAATCTTTTTGGTGTCAGAACTTAATGTCTTTCGTGTTTCAAGGCATCGTGCACGAAAGTGATGACGAGAGTAATACGGTTGCTCTCTCAACTCAGTGTGCCAGAGATAGACACTGTTGTGAGCGATACTGGATGATTTTGATGAATATTGTAGTAGAGTGAAAATGATTGACAAATTTATGTTTATGACGAGTGGATTATATGTATGCTTGATAAGTTTCTTTTCTCTGAAGAATGTATACTTTTTATGTTCTTATTTACTTTCCCGCATTTACCTTTAAACCAATTTAATCCAAACTCATAAACGCGAGAGACTGTCGAACGACATTCTTTCCCTCGAACCGATCTCTGTGGACACGACATAAATCCCGGAGGGAATTCTTCTGAAAATAAATATTTTTGCTTGCTTTCCACTATTCCACATCCAACAACAACCACAAGAGTAGTTGCAAAGGGTGGCGAGTAACTTCCGCCCACCACAAAGGCGTCCTACATTTCCTTCCATACAATGCCTCATAAGGAGCCATACCAATACTTGCATGATAACTATTATTGTATGAAAAATCAATCAACGGTAAAAGTTCTATCTAATTTCCTCCACTTCCAAGTACACAAGCCCTTAACATATCTTCCATCGTTTGTATCGTCCGTTCCGTCTGACCATCCGTTTTAGGATGATTCGACGTACTCAAACACAACTTTATTCCTATAGCTTGTTGAAAAGCTCTCCAAAATCTTAAAGTAAACTTTGGATCTCTATCCGAAATAATACTAGAGGGAATACCATGCAACCTCACAATTTCCGAAATGAGCAACCTTGCAAGGTGACTTGCTTTGTAAGTAGTCTTCACGGCTAAGAAATGCGCGGATTTCGTCAACCAATCCACAATCACCTAAATAGAATCATAACCACCTTGTGTACGGGGTAATCCAACTGCAAAGTCCATAGAAATACTATCCCACTTCCATACCGGAATTTCTAACGGTTGTAATAAGCCACCCGATCTTTGTTGTTCAATCTTTACTTGTTGGCATACCGCACACTCCAATACATACACCACAATATCTCTTGTCATACGGGGCCACCAATAGTCCCTCTTTAAGTCTTGATACATTTTTGAAGAACTAGGATGTATAGTAAAAGCACCTTTATGCGCTTCCTCCAAAATCCTTCTTTTCAACACCGCATCATCCGGAACACAAATCCTTTGGTTAAACAAAGTGATTCTGTAGGTAGCTTACACATAACCCGGTTGAACTAACACTTGTTGTAACTTTTCGTCCAATACTTGCCCTTGTTGGATTTCCTCTCTAAGGGTAGAATTAACATTCAAGTTTCCGATAATCACACCATTAGGAGTCCAAATAAATTGAAGATTAAGATCTCGAAACTTTTCCAATAAGGCATACTCTAACATCATCAACTCGGCATTATGCAACACTTTTCGGATTAATGCATCCGCCACTTTATTTGCTTTACCTGGATGGTACTTTAGTTCTAAGTCATAATCCTTTAAATACTCCATACATCTCCTTTGACGCATGTTCAACTCTTTTTGGTCAAAAAGATATTTCAAACTCTTGTGGTCGCTGAACATTTCAAAACATACTCCATACAAATAATGACGCCATACTTTCAATGTAAAAACAACCGCCGCCAATTCCAAATCATGCGTTGGATAATTCTTCTCGTGAACTTTTAATTGTCGAGAAGCATAAGCCACCACGTGACTATCTTGCATTAAAACACCTCCTAATCCCATCTTTGATGCATCACAAAATACCTCATACGACTTGCTAGGGTCAAGAATGATCAAAACAGGAGCAGTCGTCAATCTTTCCTTCAAACTCATAAAACTTTGTTCACAAGCTGAATCTCACTCATAAGGACAATCCTTTCGAGTAAGTTTGGTCATTGGTAAAACCAATTGAGAAAAGCCTTTTATGAACCTCCTATAATAACCTGCCAGTCCCAAGAAACTTCTAACTTCAGAAACATTCTTCGGTCTTTCCCAATTAATCACCGCTTCAACTTTTGATGGATCTACCACCACACCTCCTTGAGATATGACATTGTCGTAACCCGAAATTTGACCTCCTCTTTTGCCTTTTGCATGAGCATAAGCACTCGCATCGTTGGCATACGCATTCACACTTTTCTTTGTGAGTTTCTTGTTGCAGGACATTCCGGTTTTCCAAGCCCGATTAATCACATCCTCTCAAGATTATTTCATCACCAAAACGAGCCCAAAATAAAGGTTTCCATGTTTATTTATCAAGACAAGAGATGGAAAAGCGGAATCAGGACTTCAACATCATCCTTTTGCAAATTTGTGGAAATTTGGCTGAAGTAACCGGTTAGCAGTTATGCTGACCGGTTACTCAGTGTATTTTTCACCCAAAAGCGCAAGTTTTCAAGCATGTAACCGATTAGCAGATATGCTGTAACCGGTTACTCAGTGGAAAATTTCAGTTTCTGCTGCATTTTTGGGACAGCACCATGCACTCTCCTTGGTCATTGATTCTACTTGATGCTAGCAATGTGTGGAACATTCTAGCCATCCCTAGACATTTCAAGACATTCCAAGTGGATTGGTTCCAACGCTTCACTCCAAATTAAGTGCACCATGTTCCTTGTTTTACAAGTATGCCAACCTTTGGATGATGGAAATTCACATTGGGATTGTTACCGAGTTGGTTCTAACTAACCGAGTTAACCACCTTGACTCAGTGAGTCAAGCCCAACTAACTCCAACCCTAACTCCAAACCCAAAGCTAAGTCCAAAGCTAATTCCAAACCGTCTCACACTCCAAACCTAAAATCTATATAAACTCACCTTCACTCATTTTCAAGGACCCTCAACCATTCTCTAACATTTTTCACCAAACTTCTCACATTTCACTCTCAATTCTCTCACTTTTTCTCTGATTTCTCTACTCATTCTTCATCTTCATCTCAGTTCTTCTCCACCAAACCTCACCAAAAACTCTTATTCTTGAAGGATAATCACTTTTCACATTGAAAGTGATTAATTCTTGAGCTTAACCTTCATCATTTGGCATCCTTTGGTTGGATTTCTGGAATTACATCTCATTCTACTTCAATCCAAGGGTTTCACACCATTTATTTTGGTGCAAGTTCGATTTTGGTGCATTTTCGCGTTTGATCGGTTTCGACGCGTTTCGTCTACAAATTAAGGATCCTCTGGTTTTCTTTGATTTTCTGCATCAAGATCTCTTTGCAACACTTACCAAGCCAAATCTTCGGCTTGTAGGTTGGTGGATCTAACTAATTTTATCGTTTCGCGCATTTTCGTATTGCTCGCAATGTAGTCGATAATTATTATGTGTGATTTGGTTTTGCACTTGTTTGATCCATGATCCAATTTTGTTAGTTGATTCTATCTCTGTTTATTTGTTGTTTTCAAGTTCAATTTTCGTGCACAATTTCAGTTCCTAGCATGTGGTGGTTGGCATAAGTGATTATGTGTTGAAAACTACTTTTGAAAAACTGTTTTTACTGTTATTTTTGCCTCTGTTACAGTGGTAACCGGTTAGCAGATATGCTGTAACCGGTTACACAGTGCAATTTTCCCCAAAAACACGTATTTTCAAGCATGTAACCGGTTAACACATATGCTGTAACCGGTTACCACTGAACAGAATGGCCAATTTTGAGTTTTTTCAAGCTTGTTTGGTATCCTTTCTTCTTCTAACTTCCATGGATCAATGTGCTTCATTTTTATGGATGTTTTAAGTGTCATCTAACTGCTGATTGAAGCATGTTCATGAACTTTTGTTGCACACTTTTGATTATTCAAATTGTTCATATTTTAGCATCATGTGAATGTAATCATTCTTACATTTTTCTTTGCTCACAAATAACATGATTTTGTGTGGCATTTTGATGATCATTTGGCACTGTTTTGCACCTTCCATTTCAGATTGGCATTAAGTTTATTCTTCATGGATAAACTTAATCTTGTATAATCAATAATTCACTCCTTTTTGCTTTAATGACTTTTCATCCTCTTTGGAAAGTTGTTAGCATGTTTCTCCCTTGATTAATTGATCGAGACTTTGTTTCAATTAATCGATCTTCCCTTTTCCTCTCTTTAGGCCTCCTTTAGAGCTTTTCCTCTCATCCCCCCCCCCTCGGGGAGTTGGAGTTTCGCGCCGCGCCTTGCACCAGAGCACTGTACAAATTGACGCCGTTATGCTGTCCGTTTCTCTACACAGGAGCACTGTATAACTTGGAGTTGTTGGGCCGTCCGGTTCAACTTCCGCATTACACCCTGTGTGTGTTAGGGAAGGGATGTGAAGGGAGAATTCCTACTCTCATCCTGACTACTTCAGGTAGGGGACGAATGATCCTGTGGTTAGCTTAGTCATCTCTATCTCCAGGCGGTAATGTGCTTTCCTTCCCCAGTCGAGTCGATCCTTGATCACTCTTCTCTCTTTACGCTCTCTTTCGATCCTTGATCACTCCTATCTCAATCTCTCTCTTGATCTATCACCATTCTTCTTGGTTATGATCCTATGTTCCTTGGGTTAGCAAGCTTTCTTCGTTTCAATACCCTATATTCTTCTTGTAATCAATAATTGCTTTTGATTCCCCTGAAGAGTTTCAATTCTCTCTCTTTGGTCCAACATAGTCTTCCTGTCACGACCATTTTTCCCCTGGAGCTCGCAATCCTCTCTTGGTTCTTCTCCTTTCTTGGTTTAATTACCTATCCTTGGTTAATCACCCGTCTCTTCAGTTAATCATAGTCCGTCTGTTAATCATTGAGCATCCCTTGGGTTAATCACCTCTTCTTGGTTAATCACATTTTTCTTCAGTTAACCACAGTCCGTCTGTTAAAATACTGAACCCTTTCGAGTTAATCACCTTCTCTTGGTTAATCACTCACTTTTTTCTTCGGTTGGTCACAGTCCGTCTGTAAACACCGAATCCCCCGCAGTTGGCAACCTCCTCTTGGTTCGAATACTTGCACCCTTGGGTTAGTAACCTTCCTTTGGTTCAAATACCCTTCCTTCGGTTGAGTACTATTTGTTCAGTCAGTTTACCGAACCCCTTTGGGTCATGACTTTTGCTCGGTCCTGCACTCGTCCTTTGGGTTACGACCTCCGTTCGGTCCTACACCCGCTTTTCTGGTTAATCACAGTTTCCTCTGTTAAAACCAATGCTTCTCTACCCCCACAGAGTTGCAGTCTTTTCCTCCCCGGTTAACCACTGCCAGTCAGTTAATATACCTAGGCCCCTTTAGAGTCAAACACCTTCTCTTGGTTCAGCACTCTCTCTCTCTTGGTTTATCACAGTCCGTCTTTTGACACCAGTCTTTTCCCCGCCAGGGCCCTACTCTCTTTCTTCGGTTAACCACTGCCAGCCAGTTAATATACCGAATCTCCTTTTTCTTGTGGTTATGACACCATCCCTTTTTGGATCCTCAGAGGAGTCCTTCATATTCCCCTTGCTATAACTTTCTTGGTTTCGACACAAATTCTCTTTGTTATTCCAGCGGAGTTTCTTTCATTCTCGGTTTTGGCACCATTCTTTTCCTATTCTCTTGTGTAAACGCTCTTACTGCGGGGTCTTTCCCCAGTAGAGTTTTTCCTTCACTCTTGCTCTTGGTTTTGACGCCACTTCTTTCGTCTCCTTGTTTCTTTCCCGTTTTCCTTTTCCATTCAGCTCCCCGAACTACGAAAGCTCTGATTCTGCATTCTTTTGAATGTATGATACGTAGGCACGAGACGCAATGTCTTGGCGAGCAACCTTCCACCTTTCTTCCGTCTTCTCCCTTTCTTCTTTTCTTCCTTTTCCCCTGGTTCCATGAACTACGACGCTCTGATTTTCTCATTGCACTATGAGGGTACGTAGGCACGAGGACTTCGTTCCTCCGCGAGCACCTTCTTTCTTTCTTTTCTTTTTCCCCTTTCTCTCTCTCCTCTTCCTTTTAGCTAGAAGCCTTTAGATAGATAACCCATCCAAGCCTAGAAGCAAGCAAAATGGTTCCCGTCGAGTACGACGGATGCGTTAGGTGCTAGTACCTTCCTTTCGCATAACCGACCCCCCGTTCCCGTTTCTCTTCCCCTTGGGTTTTATCGATATTTTCCCTGTCCTTTGGGACTAAATAAAGTTTGGTGGCGACTCTGTTGTATCTTTAAGTGTGTGATTCACTCAGGTAGAAACCAGCCATCTTCAGACATGACCAAGAAAACTAACCTCTGACATCCAAAACTCACACTTGCTTAGCTTGGCAAAAAGTTGTCTCTCTTGTAAGATCGATAAAACGATTCTTAAATGCTCTTCGTGCTCTTGAGAAGTAAGAGAATAAATAAGAATGTCATCAATGAAGATCACTACAAATTGGTCAAAGTAAGCTTGAAATATCCGATTCATATAATCCATAAAAAATTGCTGGAGCATTCATCACACCGAAAGGCATTACTAAGAATTCATAATGGCCAAAACGGGTTCTAAACGCGGTCTTTGATACATCTGAACTCTTCACACGGATCTGATGATAGTCTGACCGTAAATCAATCTTCGAGAACACACAGGCTCCTTTCAATTGATCTAACAGGTCGTCTATCCGGGGTAATGGGTACTTGTTCTTGATGGTGATATTATTCAATTGCCGGTAATTAATACATAACTGCATTCCACCATCCTTCCTCTTTACTAACAACACTGGAGCTCCCCAGGGCGAAACATTGGGTCGAACAAAATGCTTAGCCATTAACTCTTCCAATTGATCCTTCAATTCTCTTAATTTAAGTGGTGCCATCCGATACGGAGAAACGGATATTGGAGCCGTTCTCGGTATCAGGTCAATAGAGAATTCCACTTCCCTCTCCGGAGGAAGAGAAGTGACATCCTCGGGGAAAACTTCGGAAAACTCACAGACTACAGGAATATTCAGAACTTGAAGGTCACTACTCCCCTCCTTAGTGAGAACCAATAGGATAGATTTTTCTTTCGCAAATAAGAAGTTTATCATTCCAACCGTACCTTCTAAAATAGTTGTTAGCACATCTTTCGGGGTAGCTTCGACAGATGGAATGATGATTAGCTTTTCTTCACAACCAATAAATACCAAATTAGCATAAAGCCAATCCATCCCCAAAACAACATCCACTTTCTTAAGCAGTAAATAAATAAGATCAATTTGGAAAACTCTTCCATCCACCGATAAAACACAGTTTTCACACATTAAAGGTGTTCCAACCACTCATCCATGGCAGTAGTAACCACCATGGGTGGAGACAACGGAATAGCTTGCAACCCAAGTCGCTTCACACATTGCATTGGCACAAAAGAGTGTGTTGCTCCATAATCAAATAATACAAAACAAGGATTCCTATTAACGAAACACGTACCAGCAATCAAAGAGTTATCACCCTTTGCTTTCTTTGCATCCAATGTATAAACTCAATTGGTACTCCTTTCTTGCGTTTGATTCCTAATCTGAGGATAATCCTTCGCCATATGACCCACTTTGTGACACCGATGACACTCCACTCCTTCGAAGCGACATCTACCAAAATGCATCTTACCACAAGTACGACACACAGGAGGTGCACTTGCTCTAGAATTCTGAGCTTGTTTTCCTTTGAAAGCTTGTTGTCTAGGCCTAAAATGTTGATTTGATCTCCCACGATCGTTCTGATTCGACCTACTCAAATTCCCCTTTGCTTGAACTTTCTTCAAATTGTTCTCAGCCACATAACATTGCCTTAGCAATTCAGCATAAGTAGTGAATTCTCTTTGAAACACACTGTGAGAAATCTCAGCTTTCAATCCAAAAAGAAATTGGCCAATCTTCCATTTTTCATCTGGAGCATACACGGCCTGTCTAAAGTAAGCAGCCATGATCTCAAACTTTTCAGCATAAGCAGCCACAGTCAAAGTACCTTGCCTCAACTGTTGGAAATCGACTTTTTTTGGGTCCTCAAGAAACTAGGGAAGTAATTCTCCATAAAAGTAATCTTAAATTGCTCCCAGACATTAGGCACATCTTGGATAGTAATTAAAGCTAAAGCACTCTCCCACCACCTCATAGCAGGACCTTTCAATGAGTGAGAAGCAAACACCACTTTGTTCTCTTCACTACACTGAACTATCAGAAAGATTCTCTCCATACCAGCCACCCATTCATGAGCTTTCACAGGATCTAATCCTCCATGAAATTCTGGATGATTCATGCGGGTAAAATCCCAAAAACTTAAACCTACAGCATCTGGAACAACTATTGGAGGATGAAGACCCGCATTCATCTCTTGTATCATCTGTTGCATGAATTGGTTCTGCTGCTGCTGCATCAGCTGTAAAAACTGGGGCCATAGAATATATTCCTCGCCGCCTGGCAGATTCGTCCCTGCAGGAGTGGTTCTGGGTCTACCACAGTTTCTTCTGCATCCGTCAGCCATGTTCCTAAACATCATACAGATAGGATTAAGTTGATCAGGCTCAATGCCATAAATATAACACTTAAGACCAATGGCGACACAACGCATATGAAACGGAAGAAATACTTATACTATTTCATGGCTAGGTTAAGGATACGACCTGCTCTGATACCAACTGTAACACCCACATATAACAACATACATCAAAGCATATATATTATACATGAATCCAAGTCTTGGTATTGAAATACCATAAGTTCCTAGTTAACACATTGTATACATTACATGCCCAAAATGCAAAGTACTAAAAAAAATCTATGGCATAATATATTCAAGATGTTCCAATGTACTAAGAACTAGATCAACAAAGCGATCTTAAAATAAATCTCCACAACGAAAGCCATGCCATTCCAAAAGCCAAGATATGTAAGGATAATCAAACGGCTTTATCCTTACCCTTCGCGGAACCTGAAGTACCTGTAATATAATCAACAACATGGGGTGAGATATTAAATCTCAGTGAGTTCCCTATCTTATAGATTCTCTGGCTTTACAAGGTTCTATCAATCCTAACTCAAGTCAAGGGAAGGGAAGTGACATTGAGTTTACAATCTCACACTATATGGAAACATGTTTATGAGTCCATTAACTCAAAATTATCACTTATCGACAACCTTATCAAGGCATCCCCTTTTCCCGTCCTCTTCTACGTCTAGAAGTCGGAACGAGTCATGGATCCTCGTAGATTACTTGGCATACGAGATGGATTCAGAACTAAGGGACACATTATCACCTTAATTCGTCACTTCACACAGTCCGTACATCGTCACAAATTTCTTTACCATATAGGTTCCATTCGTACTATACTCGGGAATCAAACCTACCAATTAATCGTGCATTCATTCTAGAGGAGCTCGTTACTCATGAAACGGCACATATTGGGGAAATGGTTACGATTTCGTGATTTCGCATATAACCGTAATTGTATTCAACAATTCTAGGCCACATTTGCCTTTAGGCCTCATTTGCCTTTTCTCAATAATTACCATGGTTTACACATGTTCCATACTAGTGTCTTATTCTTTTCTATACCATTCGGTATTTGGACACACGCCTCGGCCTTGCGTGCGCGAGCGTCGTCATTAGGTTATTTATCAATTTCCTAGCCACATTACTAGGTTCTAATATAGATTCATGACAAGGGTTCCTCACTCTTCCTATTCCATATTTTAAACATGCATACCCTTTCAATCATGCTTAACAACAATAGATTAGACAAAGCAAAATACATTTACATATCAAATTACATATAATAATTCAATCACAAGGTTAACATAACTCTTGGGTTCCCTCCGATTTATTTAATCGAGTATCGAAATTGACATTTTCCACTTTTATCACGTAGGATATTTTCATAGCTTTCCAAAGGCTATCACTATGCCTCGATCGGAATTACGATCCAAAAGATATCAATTTTTAAACATTTTTCAAAAATCATAATAATGGTAACCGATTACCCCAAAATGAGTAACCGATTACTCAAACTGCAGTGTTCAAAACAGATTCAAAATGAGAGTTAGAGACACATTTTGGTAACCGGTTACCTCAAAATGAATAACCGGTTACTTAGCACATTTTTCACGTAAGACTGCAATTTTTTCTGCATGTAACCGGTTACCTCAAAATTAGTAACCGGTTACCACTGAACCAGAAGCTCAAAAACCTGTTTTTAATCGTGTAAACTCAAACCAAAACCAATCAAAACATGATTCATCACAATAACAAGTATTATTCAGCAAATTCTCACACAACCCAATCATGTTATGCATTCTATTTCATGTTTTAACCATAGAAACAACATTTAACACAATTAATCCAAACCCACCATTTGTATTCAAAGTTCTAACATAAGTTTCTACACTTAGGGTTCTAACTAGAACTCACATATGAACAAGATGAAGAAGAGATGATGATCCAAGCTCTTTGCTCTTCCTCTAGGTTTCTCCTCTTCCTCCCTTTCCTTCTCTCTATCTTTTTCCTACTTTGTTTCTATTTTTGGCACAATTGAGGGAATGGAAAGATATAGAGAATATTTCAATTGGTTAGTAACACGACTAAATGTCCAAATATCTCTATAGCACCAAATGCTAACACCTTAGAGTCAGATAATATTAATTTGATCTGATCTGAGCTCATCGGTTGCTCAAATTATCTTTGCATATAATTTCTCAGAGTACACCGGAAACCAGTTGATCCATACTAATATTATCCAGAGCAAAATAAAAATACTGGGTATTACACAACTGTAAAAACGGCTTCACCCCAGAGTTCCTTCGGCAAGTCTTTACCCTTCAACACGCTACAGACCACGTTCATAATCAAACAATTTTTCCTCTCGACAATACCATTCTGTTGTGGCGTATAGGGTGGTACAATCTCACGCACTATACACTCTTCATCATAATAGTTTCCAAACTCCTTAGAGGTATATTCACCTCCACCATCCGTTTTGAGAATTTTGAGCTTGCGACCACATTGCCTCTCCACCATGGACTTAAACTTTTTAAACACATTAAACACCTCATCCTTTCTCTTGATAAGGTAAATCCATAGTCTCCTACTGAAATCGTCGATAAATGTGATAAAATACTTATTGCCACCATACGAATTGACTTGCATTAGACCGCATACATCGGAATACACCACCTCAAGATGAAACTTGGTCCTATGACCCGCATCTTTGCTGAAATTACTCTTATGCATCTTCCCTTGCACACATTCTTCACATATTTTAGCCGGAATATTAATCAGTGGCAGCCCGATAACCATACCGTTCCTTTGTAACACATCCAAATCACAAAAATTGAGATGTCCAAGCTGGTAGTGCCATAACCACTCTTCTCTACTTTCCATTGTAGTTAAACACCTATGCTCCATCACTTTCAACTCAACCTTGAAAGTCCTATTGGCAGCCATAGGAGCCTTGAGAATTAACACTCCGTTAGCATCAACAACGCGTAAAATCTTGTCTTCCAAGCGAATTTTGTGACCCCTCTCATGCAATTGGCCAAGACTCAAGAGATTACATTTAATTCCCTGAATGTACAAGACATCTTTGATCATAGAATGTCCACCATCCTTCTTCTTGATCAAAACATCACCGACACCTTCGGCCGCAAGAGTAGTATCATCTGCGAATTTTACTCTACTTTTTGCGACATGATTGATTTGCACAAACCAATCCTTTCTACCTGTCATATGTGTTGAACAACAGGAGTCCAAGTACCACTCTTCGCTGCCTTGAACACCATCTTGAACTGTAATCATCACATTTTGCTCCGGATGCGTTTCTGCAGTATTTTTCCCACTGTTGCAGCTGCTGTCCCGCAACTTACAGCCACTGTTGTTGCTGCCCAACACCTTATTCATGCCATAATTCTCCTATGTGATCATAACTAGGAGTGTATTTTCATCATCTACCTCTTGCCTCGCAACCTTGTCTTCATCTCCTTGGGAATCCCTCTGTTTTGCACCACATTCATTCGCAAAATGTCTAAGATTCTTACATTTCCAGCACTGAACCTTGCTTTTATCCCTTGGTTTTCCGCCTCTAACGTTACCTCGATCACCATTTCTATTGGAGATGCTCTCACCCTTTTGCGCCATCGAAATCTTCAAATTTTGTGGATCATTTCCACCCAAAATATGAGAATTTTGCTTCCCCTTCGAAGCCCATTTTCCTTTCGATCTTCTACTCTTCTTATTGAACCATGCTTGCAAAGAAATCTCCGCTTTCGCTTTATCGCTTCCTCTCTCGTCCATTCTTTGTTCATGTGCCTCAAGAGAGCTTTGAAGCTCATCTTTGCTCAATGTCGCAAGATCCTTCGACTCTTCGATAGCCACTACAATGTTGTCGAATCTTGACGTTAAAGAACGCAAGATCTTCGACACAACATTCTGCTCCACAATAGTTTCTCCACACGACTTGATTTGATTCACCAAATGTGTGATACGCATCACATAATCGTTGATTGGTTCCTTCTCTTCCATTTGCGTTAATTCGAGTTGCCTTTTGTGAGTTTGTAACCTCACAAACTTTGCCTTAACAGCCCCAGCATAAGCTTTCTCCAAGATCTCCCAAGCTTGCTTCGTCGACTCGCAATCGCCAACTTTCTCAAAATTGTCACTATCGACGCAAGAATGAATCAAGAAAAGTGCCTTGTAATCCTTCTTCTTTTCTTCCTTGTGTACAGCCTTTTGAGCATCTGTAGCTTCTGCCCCAAGTGGTGTGACACCATTGTTGATCACTTCAAGAACCTCTTGATACCCAAACAGAACTTTCATTTGTTTGGACCACTTGTCATAATTCTTTGAATCAAGAATTGGTAGGTTGGTGGGAATTCGATTGCTGGAAACGGTACTCATTGTTGCAATGGAATAGGATCAGAACCAGTGCTCTTGATGCCAAATGTTGGAACATAAAAAAACTTTGAGGTGAATCAATGGAGATTAGGGTAAAATTGGAGAAGATGAAGTTGAGAATAGAGAGGATTATAGAGAGTAATTCTTAAGTGTGAGTGAGAATTATTGCATTAGTCACTTTGGGAGCATTACAAGGCCTTATATATGAGGAAATTACAACAAAAATAAAACAAAACAAAACAACTTATCTAAATAAGCTAAAACAACAAAAATAACAAAAAAAACAACGTGGTAGTCGATTACGCCCAAACTGGTAACCGATTACCACAACTGAAATGCCAAAAAATAGATTTCAACATATAGAGCCTTTCGGATTTGATCTGAGCACTGTTTTGTTTAGTGTTTTTTTACTTCCACATTTTTATGGCTCCTCCACGAACCAGTGTTGATCCTCAATTGGATCAATCAAGCTCCTTCTCGTTCATCTAAGTGATGGACCTTCATCTGTATCAATTTCTACCAAGCTCAATGGTTCAAATTACAATTCCTGAGCCCGTCCCATCCGTCAAGCACTTGGAGGAAAATTAAAACTGAAATTCATCAATGGAACCATCGCTCTAATCACTGAATCTCTTGATCCTCTTTGTCATGCATGGACTCAGTGCAATATGTTTGTACATTCATGAATTATCAATTATGTATCTGACTCGATTCCTCATTCCATTGTCTTCATGGAAAATTATGTTGATTTTGGAATGATCTCAAGGAACATTTCTCTCAAGATGATTTGGTGCACATCTCTGAATTGATGCAAGAAATATATGTTATCCAACAAAATTTAAAATCTATAATTAATTTTTACTCAGACTTGAAGATACTATGGGATAAAATCGAAATATACATCTATATACCTACTTGAAGTAGTCGAGTTAAGTGCGCATGTGAAGTTATGCGCCTTGCTAGAACATATGATACCACTCTACATGCAGTTCCATTTCTGACTGGATTGAATGCTAATTTTTTTGTGGTAAAATCTTAAATTTTGCTTATGGATTCTTTTCCATCACTGAAACAATATTTCTCTATGGTGTTGCAACATGAGAGACAAGGAAATTTTACTCCTTTTGAGGATTCTAAGGCTCTGGTGAATGCTTCGATTCTCAAAGATTCAGAGGCGAGAATTTTGGACCTAGCCCTCATGGTAGACATGGTAATCATGTATGCACTCAATGTGGTCGAAGCAAACATACAGTGGACCATTGTTATGCCAAACATGGTTTTACCCCTCATATGCATAGAAAGCTTGCTAACTGCACTTCCATTAATGCAAATGATCAAAATACTGATAAAAATTCTCAATCCTCTAATGTGAAATCTAGTTCTGTTTCAATTTCTTATGAGCAGTATTATCAACTCATGCAACTTCTTCAGCAATCTACTACCAACCAATAAGTATTTGCATCTTCTAATCAGGTTCACTCCTCTACACAAATTGGTCATTCATCAATTGGTAAGGTAGGTACAAATCTTTCCTTTTCAAATGAATGTCCAAACACTGATCTAGGTACTTGGATCATTGATCTTGGTGCAACTGTTCACATGAGTGGTTCAGTTCAGTGGTTTAATTCATACCATAAAATTACTCATGTTCATGTCAAGCTATCAAACAGTAAATATGCAATAGCTAATCATGCTGGAACAATTCAATTTTATTCTGATTTTGTGCTGCCTAATGTTGTATATGTATCTTCTTTTTCTCTAAATTTAATTTTTGTGCCAAAACTATTTCAATCTCTTGATTGCACACTTGTTTTTAATGGTTTTACTTGTTTAATTCAGGCAGGGAGCACCAACATGATGATTGGTTATGGTGAGAAGGTTCAAGATATGTATTATCTAGTCAGGAAAAATAAGATAGTTTCTAGTTCAAATTCCACATCTGGTACTGTAATACCTCAAAATTTGCCCTCTTATCTCTCTCCAATAATTGGCTTATGTTTCATCCATTTGCATTTCATAGTAGGTCATACAACATCATACACATCATTGGTTGCAAGGCATGGGATCAAGTACCTCAAGGTATGGACAGTTCAAAGTCAAAGGATAAAAATCAAACTTCTCCAAATAAGTCACAAGGGCTCCTCATATCTCAATTCATCTCATTTGAGTCCCCAAGGTATCACAAGATGAGAATTCAATAGAAGATTGAAGGAAGTCACATTCTCCTAACCAGTGCAAATTAGGGTTTTGGAATTCTGAAGTATAACACCCCCAATGGGCAAGATCTTTGAGCTTTTATCATTTCCAAATGGCATATCTCATCTTTGTTATAGAGGATATACATCATACTCAAAGGAATTTGGATTTGGAGGATGTGCTGATTTCTCCTAGACTGAGGGGTCAAAATTAGGGTTTGCCATAAAATCAGTTTATTTCTGATTTTTTGGGCAAGACTTGATTCTATGGTCAAAATTAGGGTTTCAATTGATCAATTGATTGAGAATCAGGAGATTTGGGGGAAAGTCAACTGTGCAGAGGAAAAAGTCAACTCTTGACTTTTTGAGGTCAAATTCATGTTCCTCATGTCAAATATGATCATTGGCGAGGATTTGATCAAGAAATAATGAAAGATTCATCAAAAATCAAGAAATATACAAAGTTGCCAAAAATAGCAATGTAGGGTTGCCATTTATGGCAAGTTTTGACAAGCTGAAGGGTCAACTTTAGAGCTTTCTTTCTCCATGCTCCAAGCACCAAAGTGAAAGTCTAGGGAGGCCTATCAAAAGTTTACATTTTAAGCTTCAAATCCATACCAAGAACATCCCCATTGGATCAAAATTAAGAGAGATATGATGGATCAAAGTGAGGAGAAATCAAGGCAAAATGGCAAGTCATGACCAGCCAATGCGCCATAATTTCCACAAACACTTGGTGTGCATGTTGTGCCTAAGTTCTTGACATGACTTTTGTTCATTTGCATCTCTTCTTCCACTTTGATGTTGGACTTTTTTTCATCTGATTAACCATTAGAGAGTTATAAGGGATTAAAGTTGGGTTCATCACTTCTGAACTTCATGCACACACAAGTTGGTCACGAGCAGGTCATGCTGGCATGTTCATTCAGTTATGCACAAACATCTTTATGGGACATTTTCACATCATTAAAGACTCCATTTTCAATTGCTTTCCACACCAATGTTGTGCTCCTCCATCTCTTCTTTCCAAAGGATCCAAAATTAACCATTTTCATTCATTAGTTCATGAGATATTACTTGCCAAAGTTCCCTTCATGTAATTTATTTTCTTCCATTCCAAGCCAAGCAAAATTCAAAGAGAAATGTATTGTATTGTTGTTGTACCCATGCGTATGCTATCATGTACAAGTGTTTACCATTTTAAACCATGCATGCTCTTACACACCACATGCACATGTACCATATTTTTCTCTAAATTATCAAACCAAAGGAAAGGAAAGCTTGCACAATAAGTTGTTGCTGCTGTAAGTTCAGTGTAATACATCACCACCATTCATTTCATGCCACCTCACCATAAAGCTTCCATGTTGCTCTCCTCACTCTAACAAAAACACCATGACTTGTGCCATAACAAGCTTAAACTCACTCACTCAGTTAACCTCACTCATTTAACCTTGGTTCTAACTGTCAACCATGACAGTTAGAAGTTAACTCAAGGTATAAAACCAACCTCTAACAGAATTTGGATCAGTTTTGGCTCATTCTTCATTCTCCTCCAAAATTTCACATTCACTCACTCTGAGTTTTCTCTCTCTCTCTCTCTCTCTCTCTCTCTCTCTCTCTCTCTCTCTCTCTCTCTCTCTCTCACTCGAGCTTGTTCATTCTTCTTCACGATTCATCATCACCACTAAGGGATCTTGAAACTGCTAGCATTGAAGCCTCAAATTGCATCTTCTTCTTCAAGATTTCTTCCAAATTTCACTGATTCAAAGCACTACATAGCCTTTATTTGGCAAAGCTGAAGTTCAAGAAGCTATTGGAATCTCCTCTCTGGTATTCTTTTGATCAGAAGTAGCTTCAAAAGTACAGGTTCAGACCTACATCTCTTGCTCTCATTATGCTTTAATTTTACTTGTTTTGTGTGTTTCTGAGCTTAATAGAAGCAATGTGACCATCGGCTAGTTGATAGGCACTTAGGTGCATAGAACTCAAAACCTAGGGCAAATTGTTTCTCTTCGTTTCTTTTCTTGTGTGATTTATTTGTGAATTCTGAGGCCGGATCTGTGATCTATGTGGAGAGACGAAGAGAATGAGGTATGGTTTGTGAATTTCTGTGATGTTTGGCAATTGTGCACGGCGGAGACTCACCGGAGAAGATGACCGGAGTCTTCTTCGGCCACCTGAAAGTCCATCTGAGGAAGAACCCTAGGCCTTTGCTCAGTTTAAAACACAACCGTTGATGCTTGTTGATCCAACGCTCCAAGACATGCCAGCACATTAATGAACCACACACCACTCACGTGTTTCTTTTTCTGATTAAATTTTAAATTGTGTGATTCCATGTGTGTGTATCCTTTTTACATACCATGTGCTTGCATTGTGATGCGTGTGATGTGCTTACTTGCTTGATCATCTTATCATTGACAGATCCTATGGCTTTGATTTAGTCAATTTGTTGACTGAGAACATGGTATGAACCCTCAGATTTACACGCGCCTTGGGCCTGACATTTTTGTTATTCACACACCACGCTTTCTGAGC
This sequence comes from Lathyrus tuberosus, assembly GCA_022829125.1. Lineage (NCBI taxonomy): Eukaryota > Viridiplantae > Streptophyta > Magnoliopsida > Fabales > Fabaceae > Lathyrus > Lathyrus tuberosus. Next base: position 1,588,329 of record JALAZF010000026.1, read on the forward strand.
CCAATGCATGTTATAGCTGAATGTTTGCTATCTGTGCACCCCCGGCCTTTTCCTTTGTTTTTTTTATTTTCTTTTCATATATGTTTGATATTTGATTTCTAAAAATACTTTTATGTATGCTAAAATTCCATAAAAATTCATGATGCATTCTTAGACATTTAAATAATTTTTTAATATTTTATTTTCTGGTTTTATCATGTTTTGGCATATTTTCATGAATTTTCTTGTAATTTCTTTTGTGTGTGCACTAAACCATGACCTATGCTACATTGTGGATTTTTTATGACATAGTTGTGCACTGAATTTTTGCCTAATAATTGGTACATGCACTTATGATATATTGAGGAATTCCATGTTTTTTTCATAGATTTTTAGGTCATTTTCTTGTTGACTTTTGGGTGAGATCTTTGAGCTATTGTTTGTGTGTTTTGTATGGCATTGTGAAACATCTTTGAGCATGATCCCTAATGTTTTTTGAACCATCCTTTTGGAGTATTCTTACACACGGATTACACCTCAGTTCACTTGTCTTTTCTTAATTTCTCTTTATCTTGACATGACTTTATGGATTGTGTGAAAACATGTTGGTTTGTGTGAATGTAGAAGACTTATGTTTAGGTCTTAATGAGCGTTGTGTGCTATCTTCTTTGACCATTTGTTGAGGCTTTTTAATTCATGTGGCATGAATATCATAGGTCACTTTCATCATGTTATAGGTCATTCAAAGTTCATCCTTACATGACTTGTATGCATTTGTTTTAACTTGAAATACCTTGTGTAATTGTGCATTCTTCTTGGATTCTCTTTGAGTATATGTTTGTACCAACTCTTGCATGATCTTGAACCATCACATAAACATGATTCACTTCTGTTTGCAATCATCCTCAACCATATGCCATAACCCATAATTGCAGATTACAAGTTTTCTTAAGTGCATAAACTTTTGTATACTTGTTTGACCTAACTTGAACATGTTTGCTCTTAATCATCAATGTGCTTCAATATGACACTTGTGTGGACATCGTGCTTCCATTATTGACTTTTAAACATCATGTTAAATTTCTTGAGCTACTGACTTGCATTCATCTGGCATGATTATTCATTTTCCATTTTCATTTTTTACTTACATTACAAGTATGCTTCATTGTTGGAACTTGGATGATGTTTACTCACACTTTTTCCTACTTGTTCAATACTTGCATTCATGAACTCTATGCCATATTAATGACATCTATACACATCCTTAAATGTTATTCAATTCTGACTTTGATGCTTACATGTGCATTCATCCATATTCATGATTCATTTGCATTCATATGGCATTATTAATGTTTCATTTGCATTTGTATGATTGTTTGGTGCCTAGTTTGCTTTTGTTTGATTTCATGTGGCATGCTTACATTAGTAGGATCCTTTAACATGTACATACTGACTTGGCATGTTCCTTTACCATTAGGACCTTTCCCTTTTGGTTTGAACTTTACTTTCTTCTTAAGTTGTCTTCCTAAAACAACTAGTGTTGTTTGTTTAGCTTCTTTCACTTGAATTCATTACTTGTGATTGATTATATACTAACATTTTCTGTAGGGGCAGAGGTAAGACATTTGAGTATGTGGATGTTAATCCATACTCATATCTTCTTTCATCTCATCTCTTTTATTACTATTTCTCTTTTGTGAATAGCATGATATAATGCTTGATTGTGTAGAACTTTCCCACATCCCTTAGGGATCCTAGCTCATCCTTAATTTTTGATTAAGGTGAGGTAGGATAAGCATTAGATAGTGTTATCCCTCTCTTCTCTTTAGACTTAGGTGGTTCTTATGCCCCACATAACCATAGGACATCCATGTATGACAACATTAGGATTATTAGTCTTTCCCCCATTTAGCCTTTTTTCCTTTCTTCCTTTGAGTCTCTTTCTCATCTCATAACAAAAATAAAAAAGCATGTAATAAAGGCAACAAGTATTGTACGCCATGAGCCTTAAGTACATAGTAAATGGAAGGAGAAGGGTTTCCCTTCGCCTTTCTAGAGTGTTTAGCATATTTCCTGTTAGGACGACCATGCGAGGCATTAGTTCCTATGTCATAGACTTTAGTGCAATACTTATTATGAACACAAAATAATCAAAACACTTCTTCTTAAAAGGCAAAAACAAATAATTCTCTTCTCATCTTACTCACTCCACTCATAAAGGATGTGTCACTTCCGTTCTACCGCAAATAGGTAAATGCCTAAGACTCCGTACAACGAGCTGCGACACCTAATTGCTGGAACGCAAACCTTGGCGTCTTCCGTTAAAAAACATAAACAAAGCAAATCCATCCTTGGTTAAGTCGAACTACGACTGCTCTGACTTCCACTCTCTGGTTAGATTAAGGGTATGTAGGCACAAGACGACGATGTCTTGGCGAGCAACCTCCCCCTAGTTCGTGTCCGAACTACGTTGACTCTGATTTTCTCATTGCACGAGGGAATACGTAGGCCTAGGACTCCGAGGACGTCCTACCGAGTCACTTCTTTTCTTTTCTTCCCCGTTCCTCTGTTCTTTTCAGTTCCCTTTCCTTTTCCCTTCCAGTAGCAGCGGAGTTCCAGATGACGACACCCTTTAATCGATAACAACAAGCGTGGATCCCATCGAGTACGATGGACGTGTGGGGGTGCTAACACCTTCCCCTCGCGTAACCGACTCCCTTACCCATTTCTCTTGGTCGCGAGACCATGCTTTTCCTTTCCCTCAGGTTTACGCAATGCTTCCTTTCCCTCTATTAGGATAAATACACATTGCTGGCGACTCTGTTTCGGCGCCACTTTCGCGTTTGTACTTGGATGAAAATCCCGGGAGCGACATGTACTTTACCTAATAATGCTCTTTGGAATTTTAGACTTGGACATGTTTCTTTAAAAAAATATACATTTTACATACTCAGTTTCCTTTTATTAATTTTGATCATAAAGATGTTTGTGATGTATGCCATTTTGCAAATCAAAGATAATTACCATATCCTCATGCTCAAACAAAGCATCCCAACCTTTTGACCTTATACACTTTGACATTTGGGGCCCTATTTCCATTCCCTCTATCCATGGTCACAATTATTTTCAGACTGCTATGGATGATTGCATTAAATTTACTTGGCCCACACTTATGAAACACAAAAGTGAGGCATGGCAATCCGTCATTGATTTCATCAACCTTATCTTGACCCAACATAACCATAAAGTTAAAATTGTCAGAACTGACAATGGCCCAAAATACAATATTCCTACATTATATGCCTCTCATGGAATCATAAATCAACAGATTTGTGTGGAATCCCCACAACAAAATGGTCGTGTGGAAATGAAACATCGCGAGATATAAAACATTGGCAGAGCTATTTTGTTTCAATCGAATTTTCCAAAATCCTTTTGGTCATATGCATTATTACATGTTATGTTCATTATGAATAGACTTCCTACTCCTATCCTCCAAAACAAATCACCATATGTTGTCCTATACAACACCAATCCTAATATGCGAATGACAAAGTTAGCATAGATTGTTTCACAAATATCAAAGATTAATATGATGAAACACTTTCTATGGATTGATTTAATTGCATAATGTATGAGAAGTGTTTTCATAATGATTCAATAAATGGAGTTCTAATGTCAATTTGTTTCATAGAACTTTAATCATCAATCTAGCTTAACAAGTTATCCAATTCCAACTAAACTTGAAGCTTATGTAATAAATCACTATCAATGAATAAACGATAATCACGATGGAATTGAAAAACCAAAGCATGAAAATACTACGAAATTAAATGCAAGAGTAAGAGATAGATAGATAGATATATATAGATAGATAGATAGATAGATAGATAGATAGATAGAGATAGAGAGTGAGAGAAAGTGAGAGTGTGTGTGTGTGTGTGTGTGTGTGTGTGTGAGAGAGAGAGATTTATAGTGCTTCAGTGTTTGTCCTCGCTTTGCCTACATGCACTCTTCAATGGTTTCCCATTGGAACCTGCATAGTTCCTTGTTATTTGACAAATATTTCCAAGATTTCATACAATCACCGATCCCCAATACATCTGAGAAAATAAAATCTCTTATTTGGATCTTGACTTGTATATAACACACATCCAAAATTTTCTACGCAATCTTTACTCGAATTACGTTTCTTGAATATTCCAATATCACCAATTATGCTCCAAGCCTTAGTGTGTGGCAATCAACCCCTTGATCCCACCGATTCCTTGAGCAGTAAAATTGTTCGAAGATCTGAGAAGAACTCTGCCTTATCTGTAGGCTTCCATACAATCACTACTAAGGCAATTCTGGAGAGAATAACCTAATTTTTTAATGGAATGTGTAACCACCATTACGAATCACCTCATTTTTGCTAACAAAGCATCTGGATCGATTGAGCAATACAAAGCACGTCTGGTAACAAGGCTACAATCAAATTAAAGGACTTGATTTTTTACACATTCTCTCTCGTGGCAAAACTTACTACAGTCAGAATTCTCATTGCACTTGCCTCCATACACAATTGGCACATCAATCAAATGGATGTCAACGATGCATTTTTTCATGGTGACTTACATGAGGATGTGTATATGAACATGCTAGATGGTGTCATAGCCAAACCACATAAAGTATGAAAAGTTCAAAATAAGATGTATGGCTTGAAACAGGCTAGTCGAATATGGTATGAAAGACTGACTCAACTTATTCTCCAAGAGGGTTATCATCAATCAAATTCATATTATTCATGACTCACCCTTCAACATATGGATCATTTCACAAATCTTTTAGTATATGTTATTGATATAATCCTTGTTGGCACCTCACTTGAAATATTTACTAGAATCAAAAGAATTCGTGACAAAAACTTAAAAATTAATGACCTTGGCACACTTAAATATTTTTTAAACATCGAAGTGGCTCACTCACAAGTAGGAATTTCCTAAAGAAAGTAATGCTTGGATCTTCTAGCCTCATCTAGGCTCCTTCGATCAAAACCTACAAGCACACCCCTTGATCATTCTACACATTTTCGTCAAGATGATAGCTGTTACACCCCAATTTTTGAACCTGAATTGCCGAACAATAAATGTCATAACATTTTCATCATCCGTAAATCATATCCATTATTCATGTCATCTAACCATTGTGCATACAAAAATACGTGTCTTTTTCTTTCATTTTCTTGTTGCCTAAGCTCAGGTCTTGCAAGATTAAATCAAGTTTCAAGCAAGGTTGTCAGGTCAAGTGTGTATGCAGTAACGGTTGATATTCAAGCAAGTTTGACCTAATCTTGGTCAAACAAGTGGTTTGCCTCAATATCAAGTTATCAGGTTGTGGCAAAGACATTTGTTTCAGAGTGGATAATCATCAGGGCCAATTTACTTGCAATTAGTGTTTTGGTGGAATAACAGCACAGTTCATATATGAAGTCACCTGTGTCATTGGCTATTTTGGAGATAAGTGTGGATTAAATTCACGTGCTTTGTGTTTGAGAATCCAAGTCAGGGTTATATACAAGTTCAAGTTACTTGATGAAGTTAATATTTCAAGTCATTTGTAAGTCCTGATTATGTGGTTCATGTTCTTGTCATAGGAGAATTCAAGCTTTCTATTCAATTCAAGACCATTTCAAGATGGAATCAGGATGTGGTGTTTTTTATGAAGAGTTCAAGATGCTGAAAATTGCTTTCGAGGATGGTTTGTTGGTTCAATTCTGGAGTATCACTTATTCAAGATTTATTTTCAAGTGGTTCATTTTTAGTCATTTCTCAAAATTTGAATCAAGGTTTCAGTTAATTTCCAGATTATTTTTTAGGTAGAATTCAGGGATGGTTAAGAATGGTTTCAAGTGGTTTTGCTTGGAGTTAATTCAAGTAACTTTGGATGATTCAACCAAGTTGAACCATTACATCAAAGTACAAATGCAAGAGAATAATATCAAGTTTAAATTTCAAGTTACCATTTCCAAAGACCAACTTCAAGTTCCAAATCACCAATTCAAAACTTCGAGTTACAACTTTGTTCAAATTTTCCAAATTCAAATCAAGTTCATGACAAAATTTCTAATTCAAGATTCAATTCCATTTCAAGTTATCAATCTCCAATTCAATGGTCAAATTCCTAATTATGAACTTTCAAATTCATGGCAAGAGGTCAGTTCAAGGTCCAAGTTCATTCCAAATTCAATTTCTTGTCAAAAGTTGTAAAGTTTCATGTTCAAGTTACAAAGTTCAATTCTTAGCCAAATTTCAAATTCCAAACTCATGTCAAATTGCCAAGTTTCAATCCAAGATTTTAATTTCATGACAATTGCAAGTTCCTTTTCAAAGTTTCCAAATTTCATGTCAAAATGTCCAAGTTTCAATTCAAGATTTAAAGTTTCAAATTCATTTCAAGTTCCATTACAAATTTTCAAATTTCAAGAATTCAAGTTCATGTCAAGTTTCATGTGCCATTTCAAAACTCAATATTCAATTCATAACCAATCTTCAAATTTCATCCAATTTCAAATTCCAACTTTCAAATTCATTTCAAGATTCAAATTCCAATTTTAAAATCCATATCCAATATTTCAAATTCAAGTTCAAGTTCATTTCAATATTCCATTTCAAAATTCAAATTGCCAATCTTATTCAAATTCCAGTCTCAATTCAAGTTTCATAACCAAACTTCATTCCATTCAAGATTTCAACTGGCATAAGCAAATTTCAAGTTTTATCTCATGTCAAGATCTCAAGTTGCAATTTTCATTCAAGATTCAATCCAATGCTAAATTACAAATTCATTCTCATTTCAAATTTAATTCAAAGTTACATTCCAAAGCAAAAATTCCAAAGCCCGTTAAAAAAATAACGTCAAAGTCCATCAAATAAAAACCCAATACATTTTCTACACAAAAGTTTGCACAAAAAATAGCACACAAAAAAAATTTTTTTTTTCTTTTTACATTCTTTTGCACTAAGTTTCCTAGAAGGGTAGTGTTGACATTTAAAAAAAATTGAAACCCTAGAGGATGTGTTAAAAGTTAACAGGAAACCAATCTACACCAATAGGAGAAGCTTTGCCTCTTCAACATAGCATTCCATCACCTGTTATTATTGTTAAGGGGACAACTTCATTACCCTGCATAAAAAATTGGGTAAATTTACCCATCTTACTTGTCTTAAATATAGTGGTGAAAGGATTATGCCACTTGTGATTTCATCAAGAGGTTTATAACTTTTAATTATAGCAGTATAATTTTTATTAGTTATAAATTTGTCCCTTCTTTAATGCACTTATTTCTCATACTTTTATTGCTCTGAGTATTCCAATGGACTTTTATTGTTATTCCAATGGACCGCCTAACATACTACGTAGAAGGACAAAAGATTTAGCATATAATTTCACAATTTAGCATATGGAAAGACAATATTTTTCTTTTGTTTCTATTATTTTTTTTCATTCATAACAATAATTAAAAGTATAATATACTAATTATTCTATTTAGTTTACTTTTTTCAAATAAAATATTTTCATAAACCTTTAAAATATAAATAATTGTAATTGTAATTTAATTATATATATTAAATATAGATAAAAAAGGAAACATTAATAATAAAAAATAAAATTTATAGTATGTACTAAAAAATAACAATGATGGATGATATTGAATTGCAATAAGCTTGAGCTTTTTTATTTTGTTTATATTTCTGTTTTATTATCATTCTTGTTTTGGACAGGGTCAGGGGCTGGCCCACCGTCGGGCACGACCTAACCTAGCACTTCGTCAGGGAGGACCCAACAAAGGCCTAATCCATCATCCCGCACGGGGAACACTCCCCAAGTGTCTTCTCCACACTCTCCACGTGATCCCCACGCGGGAACACGTCATTAGCCAACTACCCGCGTCCGAGAGAATAGGTCCTTCACCTTCCGGAGTTCACGAGACAGTTGACCCAGGACGAAGACCACGTGCTGGTATTCCCTACTCCACGTAGATCCTGCCAGTTATCCGTATTGGGCCTAATGATCCAACCCACTACAGATAACCGTTGGCCTAGCACTAAGGGAAAATTATAAATACCCTCCTCTAGAGGAGGGTCAGGTATTCTAAATTCACTCCACTTTCTATACCTCTCTCTCTTTCACTCTGAACTCACTTTAGCATCAGAGTGTCTTGCAGGTACACCCCCTCATCTTCTCCACCTCCGGCGAATTAGGAGCTCACGACGTGTTGCTAGCTGCTGATCCCCTTTCTGATCCAGTAAGATCAGTGGCGTCGTCTATGGGAACCTTTTGCTCCCTCATCTTTTCTTCCTCCGAAATCAAAGGACCAAAGCAAATCTTTAACTACCATCGATCATGGCCAGTCCACACGTTGACGATAACATCCATGAATCTGCTTTCACCACCTTCACCAACGGCGACGACCACGATCCCAATGTGGTTGTCCCCGTCAAAGAGGGTGACTCTAGGGACGGGCGCACCGCCTCTCCTTCCCCCGACGATGCGATCTACTGTAACACCTCAAAATCTGCCCTCTTACTTTTAAGACTAACTGGCTTATGTTTCATTTCATTCTTTGCATTAGCATTTGTGCATATCATGGGTTCTTAGCATAGGATCAGGGTGTCTAAACCAAATCCAAGGAGCCTTGAGCCTCAAGAGATCTTAAATTGAGTCATCACTTTATCATATGATCAAGCTTGACAAGAGAATGCAAGGGAATCACATCATCCTAACCACTGCAAAACTAGGGTTTTGGAATTCTTGAGTATAATGCCCCAATGGGCAAGATCCTTGAACTTTTATCACCTCCAAATGTCATATCTCATCTTTGTTATAACAGATATACATCATATTCAGAGGAATTTGGATTTGGAGGATGTGCTGTTTTCTCCTAGACTCATGACAACTGATAACAACTTTATATATCTACTTAATCTAAATTCAAGGTTGGCATGATGAGAACTTTGGTCACAACCCTAACCCTAATTGTCTACGTGGCAATTTCCCTATCTCTAATGGTCTATGTGGCATTTTCTTAGATTATTCCATATTATTTCTAACCCTAATTGCTTACGTCTAATAATAATAATAATAATAATAATAATAATAATAATAATTCTGATAATAATCATTTAGCACTTAGTTTATAAAAATTATAAGAAAATTTTATCATTTAGCACTTAGTTTATAAAAATTATAAGAAAATTTTGTCTCTATTTTATTTAATGACTAAATCATATTTTTAATTTTATATACAATTAAGAAATATAATAAAAATATTTTTCATTAAATTAATTTTGTACAATAATTTTAAAATTAATGTCGAGGTCAGGAAATAACTGATCTTATATATTTAATTTTTATATTAAATATAATTTTAAAATAATCTTTAATTTCATATTTAGTTATGTTATATTTTCTTATAATTCTTATTTACACACAATTTTATATAAAAAATTATATATATATATATATTTGTAAAAATCGAATATCCTCTGTATAATTGCAGAGACTAATTCCTCAAGCTGTGTAGGACCATAATGAATGGAAAAGCTTTTCCTTAAGATAATTAAATGCTAGGGCGTGCCTATGGCCGGGTTTGAAAACACAACCTCCGATTAATCTGGAAGAAATTAGTATCCTTAATCTAAATAAATTTAAATATAATAGTATGCCTAAGAATTTTATTGTAAGAAAAATATTATTTTTTTCATAAATTTAATCTTATATTAGTACTTATTCAATTATTTTTTATTGGATTTAAATAATATGGTCATACAAATATATGTAATAATAATTTATATTTGTAAAAAGAAATTTATTATTGAAAATTAAATTGACAATTATACCTAATTTTAGTTTAGGTGAAAGTTACAATTTTAACTTTTGCTATTATATTATATAATCAGTATAAGTTTGAGAAATTATATATCATTTAATATACAATGACATTAATATATTATAGGCCAACCGCGTTTTACTCTAGTTAGTTTGAAAAAAAGGAATGTATATGTGATTTGCATTGCATGGATTTTGTGAATGAAAAAGTAACGGGTGAGTGAGTGAATTAAATTGGAAAGAGTATCAAAATTGTGAAATAGTACACACTCATTAAATTGGAAATGATGACTACATTTATTGTATTAGGAGCAAATTTTAATTATAAAATAAGTAACATCTATCTATTATTAATATTATAGTAAATTGGACACATAGACCTTTTAATATTTGACAAATAAGATGGGTAAAGTTACCCAACTTTTTTAAGTGGGTAAATAAGAATTAACCCTCCAAGAATCCTGCATCACCCCACATTTACCATTACACAACACACAAAGACATTCCACAATTTCATAAACGCAGCCTCACAATACACAAGCTATAATAAAACAATCCCACCTGCAAAAATTCGTACGATTCTATGCCCATCCCAAAAGTCAGCTGCAACACGCCACAACCATCCAAAACTGTACGACGAATCGCACGCAACCTTCCTGCTATCTTGATACCATCCAAGACTTTTCACAAAAAGGAACTTTTTTTCTCTGCAAAACAAGAAAAGGCGAAAATGTGAGTGACAAGAAGAAAAGCTCTCGTAATAACCAACGAGGGTGTTGTTACGTTGGGGGGATCAACATTTTAACGTTAAAAGACAACTTTCATCTTCTAAAAAAAACACATTTCATCCACATCTCAGAAGCTCTCCCAAAATTCCAATATGACCAAAGCCAGAAGAAAATTACCAGAAGAGAAAAAGAAGGAGGAAAAACGGATTGAAAAGAAGATTAACCAAAACCTGAATATTTGTTTTTTAGTCACCACTCCTGCCGCGAACTCCTCACCTTCAACCTTGCTCTCTATCTCCAACCATTCAAACTTCCCTTTTCAATTTATCATTGTTAACCTTCACAAATCACCAAACAACCTTGTAGACCTTCTTTTTCCACAAGCCACCTTACCACAAAATCGTGCGAACCACATATCTCTCCTTTCCATCACGAACTCCCTCTGTCTTTCAACATTACGACCCACACCCAAATCAAGAAGAAGTAGAAAAGAGAACATGATTGAAGCCAAAGGACGAACCGATACGGATCTAAATCGAGGCAAGATGCCAAGGAGAACAATTAATGGACGGATTGGAAGGTTAGGACACGATGCTTGAGTGCTATTGTTCTTGAATGTCATGTTCGTTTTCTCTGTTGTTTTGAACACGATGAGGGTGAGAGCATAAGAGAGTTCGATTAAGGAGCGTGTTTGGAATAATAGGTTGCTGAACATTTGGTGTATCGGTTGAATTTTCATCAGTGTTCTGTTTTTCTTGATTTTTAACGTATTATTTACTTTGAGAAGAGAAATAAACCTTCAAGTTTATCATAATCGTTTTGTTTGATTAGGGTTTTCTCCCTTTAGCTAGTGGCACCGAACCAGGTCAGAGTACCCAACCTGCAACCTGCTTATGAAGAGAATCTGGGCCGCTGCATCTCATATGGTTCCTAGTAGGGGTGTTCATTGGTTCGGGCAAATCCGAACCAAACCGGAATCCAAACCAAACCATTGTGTTTGGTTCGGGTAATTTTTAGTTCGGGCAAAAACCGAACCAAACCAATGAAACCCAATGTTAATTGGTTCGGGCAACGGATTTCCAAAATTCTACCCGCGAGCCCGTCTACCCGAACTAATCATAATTAATTAGTATAATATATATCATCATTATCATGGAAACTAGAATGAGGTATTCAACTTCAAGAAGAAAAATATGAAACACCATTTGTGATATGCATAACCAATATGGAGAAACAATAAAATTAAGAATTTTATATTATTTTGGAAAATTAGTTGATATAAGTTAATATTTTTTAAAAGTATTTTTGCACATTTGTTTCTAATATACCCGATCAATCTAACCCAAACCAGCCCGTTGTTTATTGGTTTGGTTCAGTTTGGGTTTTATCACAAAATTGTGTAAATCCAATCCAAACCAATCCATATATTTTTTATCGGTTTTGGTATCGGATTCTCCCAAAACCGAACCAAACCGGCCCGCGAACACCCCTAGTTCCTGGCCCAGTGTGCTTTCTCTTGCACCCTTCTTAAGTCTTTTGGTTTTTAGTGTTTTAGTTAATAGTTCTCTTAATTTAGTTTTTTTATTTATTGATCAATTACTTTTTTTAAATTAGTAAATTAGTTTCTAGTTAGATTTTAATTTAATTTGTTAATTCGTTTCTAGTTAGATTTTAATTTAATTTGTTAATTAGTTTCTAATTAGATTTTAATTTAATTTGTTAGTTAGATTTTATTTAATTTTTAAATCAATCTTGACAATCCTCGATTTTATTTTAGTTGATTCTTGATGTTCGACTTTGAATTTGATTTTTGATACTCTCGAAGGTTTTTTATGCCAGTTTTTGGATTAAATGTTGATAAATCATTGTTGCCTTTAGTTTGACTTAATTCTTGAGGAAATTATTGTTCAATTCTTGCCTTGTTGATGTGTTTATTCTTGATGCTTGTTGATATCTCCTTGACATCCTGATGTTGTCCATGAGTTATTGATAAGTGTTTGGTGTTCTCCTATTCGATCTTGATTGTTATCACTTATGTTTAAAGCTTCATCCTTGCTCCTTGTTGTTGCTTCCCATTCCAAAGAAAAGGATCCTTCCCTGTTGACTTGTAAGTTGTGTTTAGGATAGTTTAACCTTGTTTATCTGTTTAACTTAACCTTAGGTTTGGGGTCATCACACTCCATGTAAATGTTATAGTAATAGACACTTACCTTCCCCCTGGAACCTTGATCATTATCAAGAGTTCCTCACCCCTAGTTAGGTAAACTACGGAGGCTCTGATTCCCCATTCCTAGTCAGGATACGTAGGCACAAGATGTGATATCTTGTCGAGCCCTCTAACCACTAACAACTAACAATTAACTCCCTTATCCCTCGCCGCCGTGCGACTGAGACTAGTTTACCTTACCCTTTATCCTAGCCTTAGGATTAGAGTCGTTGCACTCCATGTAAGTGTCATGGTGATGAACACTTACATTCCCTGTTTCAACTTAGACTTAGAGAGTTTGTGAACTCTATGTAAGTACCATAGTTATGAGTACTTACTGTCCCCTTGGAACCTTGACCACGGTCAAGAGTTCATTAACCCTAGTTAGGTGAACTACGAATGCTCTGATTCCATCCTAGTCAGGATACGTAGGCACGAGATGTGACGTCTTGGCGTGCATACTTAGTGTATATACCGTAGGTTTTTACCTTAGCACTGTTCCCTTAGCAAGCAAACAATAGCATTACACAAATACTAACGAGAGGTTCCTGTAGAGTACTACAGATACTTAAAATGCTAACACCTTCCCTAGGTATAACCAACCCTCAAACCTTAGATCTCTTAGCTGTGTTGTTACATAGCGCACTTAGGGTTTTCTTTGATTTTACTCTTTCCTTTGGATAAATCAAAGCTCGGTGGTGAACTTCATGATTTGCGATTCAAGTTAATTAATAGCTTGATATCCGATTCTCACCGCAACAAGAAGAAAAAGAGAAGAGAAGAGAAATAATGGGAAAGAAGAAGAAAACTTGAAAGAAGGAAGAAAAAGCTTGAATCATCACATCACTTCTCATCTTGAATCTTTCAGCATCTTCACTTTCTAAAATGGGTTCTAGGTAGTATTAGATTTCAAGGAAGTTTTCATGTAAATGGGAATCAGTGCTTGTGTGTTTGCTTTGATCATGAAGTTGATGCTAATACATGATGTGTTTGTTGTTTGCATGCTTATATGCATCATTCCATGACTTTTATATGTTGTCTTGGTGTATTATGGTCTTTTTGGTGATGATGTATGGTTCTTCCCTTCATCATGTGTTGTTTGTTTCACAGAACTTTAATCACCAATCTAGCTTACCCGTTGTTCTGACTGACCTCGAGGACTTGACTGATCTCGTGATCCTGGATCTTGTATTTTAGCATTACATCCATCCATATCGTTTCATCTTGCATATGCATCAATTGTGCATCTTGCATCTCATTCCAAAACTAGAAACTCATTTCATCTTCATTCTATCTTCAGTAAATCAAGCTGATTCCCCGACACTAATACGCTACTCAAGCCAACACCAGACGAATGATGGATCAGATTCAAGAAGAACAGGCTGCTTTCAGAGAAGAGATAGACTATGTCAAAACCAAGATTGATTAGATTTTCGAGGCAATAACAGCTCTAGCCAAGAGAGAAGATGAACTTCGTAACATCGTCGCTACCGCAAGGAACAGTGCCCATGTGCAATGATCTACCTCATTGCCTTCAGTTCCCATTCCAAATCCTTTGATCTGGGGCATGCCTCCAGACTACACTCCTGCAATTGAAGGAGTTGTTTCCCAATCAATTCCTACATCTGTGGTTACTGTTGGAGTTATCCCACAAGCTCAACTTGCTGTTATTCAAATTTCTATTCCCCGTGCTGAAGAGAAGATACAAGATGAGTATAACATGGAAAATTATCATGAGGTTGTCCCCATTATCAGTCCTCATAGTGCTCAAGACTCTGAAGCCATCAAGATGTGTTGTGCTTTAGGTGAAAAACTTTGAATCATGGAAGGGCATAACCCAACCTCTCTGAATTCCTTGGAGATGTGCCTAGTGCCAGATGTTGTTATTCCCTCTAAGTTCAAGGTGCCATAATTCGAAAAATATAAGGGCCTCAGCTGTCTTAACATTCACCTAAAGATGTACTATCGAAAGATGGCTGCCTATGCCAAGGATGACAAGTTGATGATCCATTGCTTCCAAGACAGTCTGTCTGGAGCGTCGCTAGAATGGTACATGCAACTGGAACATAGTAGTATGCGTACTTAGGCTGAGTTGGCTGAAGCTTTTATTAAGAAATGCAAATACAACACTGACCTTACTCCAAACCGTACTCAACTCCAGAGTATGGCTCAAAAGTACAACGAATCCTTTAAAGAATATGCACAACGCTGGAGGGAGTTACCTGTAATAGTGCATCCGCTATTGGTTGACAGTGAATTGATTGATATTTTCATGGGTACCTTGCATGGCCAATACTATGAAAAGCTGATCAGCAGTGTGTCTTTAGGATTCTCAAACATGGTAATAGTCGGTGAGAAAATTGAAGAAGGTTTGAAGAGTGGAAAGATTTAAGGAGGTTCTAAAAGTCAGGCTGGAACCAATATGCCTTTCAATGGGTATAAGAAAAAAGAGGGTGAAACAAATGATATCTCTTCTCAAAGAGGGGAAACACAATAAAGGGCACCTACTTCAGTACCTTACTACCAACACCTGTATGTTATAGTTGCGCAATATGCTCCTATGCCTTATCAGTAAACTGCTCCAACTCCAGTTCCTGCTCAGATACCTCAACAACAAAATCCCTATCATCAAGTTACTGTTATTGCACCTATTCCATACCAGTATCCGACTTACCAACAACAACGGCCATATCAGCAACAAGGGTGTCAACAACAACACCAGAATCAACAGCAACGCGCTCTACAATAGCGTCAACCTAACCAACAAAGGGCAAGGAGGCCAGAGAGACATTTTGATCCTCTGCTTGTACGATATGGCCAAATCCTCCCTTATCTGCTAAAGGATGGATCAATTGCCTTGAGAGATCTAGCACCTCCAACCGTTATCCCTCTAGGATATTATGTTAATGCTCACTGTGAGTATCATAAAGGTGCCCCGGGGCACACAATTGAGAATTGCAAAGCTTTCAAGCACAAAGTTCCAGCATTGATTGACTCGAAGGAGCTCACCTTCACACCAAACAACCCAAATTTTGCAACAAACCCCATGCCACCGCATGTGGCCCGTCAGTGAATGCCATTAAAGGGGTTGTTAAAGACGAGCAAAGTGGTCTCTGAAGTAGCTAATTCAGTAGCCAGTCAATCAAGAGGATTTTAGTTCCTCAAATGAAGACAGTCGTTATGCCATGTTTCCATTTTTTCATTCTTATGTTTTCTTCTTGTTGTCTAAGTACTGTTTGCTTTAAGCATTGTTATTTGTATTTGGTTTTATTAATAAGATGATTATGCATGTTTTGAATTAATCTTTTCGTATTCACTCATCTTTTCTCATATTATCGCAAAATACACAAAAATATTTTCCCACTTCACTTTCTTTATCATACTGTTGTTTTAGTAAAGATTAGATGGATGATGATGAAAACCAAATACCCATAACTGTTGTGATATGCTTTCGGATAAGATCTTGATGATGATGTTCAGGCATTGTTTCAAATCCCCAAACATCGGAGAGATAAGGAGTTAGTCCCTAGTTAACCACTTTGAGCCTAGAAGTATAAGTTTCTTTCGGATTTACAAACCCTTATGCTTAACCTGGGGTAGGGTAGTGTTCAGTTAATCTGACTACGCATTCGAATTACAAGATGAAGCATCTCATCTGGGGATCAACCACATGTTATTCTTCACACACATCTGCAGTGTCGAAGAAGTCGTACAAAACCCAAAAGATATGTTAGTTGTTCTTCAATAACCAATGATTTGGCAGTCATAATCCTTCAGCAAAATCAAAAAATAAGGAAAGAAAGAAGAAAAGCATGCTAAGTCAAACACCCAAAGAGGCGACTTAGGCAAAAATTGAGGCAATGAACATTGTCTTAAAATTACCATTTTTGAATGAACAATTTTTAACTGCAAATCAGTACTTGACATCAAGAAGATTCTAACAAGGGGCAATCAGAGAAGAACTTGAACTTTCGTTGGTGCTGACATAAATCAAGACTGCCTCAAGAGCTCAATCAGGGGCAAGTTATCTCAGGAGCTCATCAAAGCTCAACTTCCAAAGATTAGACCATCTCAAGAATTGGTCAATCAGGGGCAAATCATCTCAAAAGCTCAATCAGGGGCAAACTCTTACCATATTAAGATACTGGGGCAAATCATGTCGTGGTAACTCTCAAAGTTCCTCAGTAGAATTCTTTCAAGAACCTAACAGCTGGGGCAAAGCAAGTTGCAAGGGACAGGTCCTCTCTGTACTTTCAAGTTGGACAAGCAGATCTTGCCAGCCACTAGCAACCATTGAGTTCAGAGAAAAAGAATAATCTTCAAGCGTTGATTACATTGTTACACTCATTCTCAAGCCTTCCTGACCCTCAAGCATAAGAGTTGTGCTTCTCTCAAGAACGAATACACAACTTATCAGCAAGTGATCAAACTTGGGGCACCAAGAACATCTGGATCCATCTTATGATTACGGCATCGTTAAAGACTGAGTGTCAGAAAGTCAAACCCTCTCATCAACCAAAGTCCAATCCGCATTGGAAACTACCGAATGTCCACCTTGCTGGCACCTTCATAAAACTTATCTAATCACCTATCTGCATTTAAGCGCCATATGCATCATATGCATCGCAAGCATCATTGCATACACGAGCCAAACTTTATATGCATCCCCAACATTTGCATCCCTACATACATCTCAGTGCATTAGCATTTGCATCATATTTCCATCCAATGTGGAGTACCCTTTACAAAATCAAACATGCATACACGCATAAGTCAGGATCCTGGATCAATCACGAGATTCCAAGTCGGTCCTCAGCTAAGCCAATGGGCTTTTCCCATAGAGTTGTTCTCTTCAACCTTTTGTTAATGCAGTGGTTATCTTCCGACCTTTCATTGGTGTTTCTCCAAGAAAAGTTCTTACCAAACGTTGTTCAATGGGCGTCCCCCATGAAGTTGTTCTCTTCAAACTTTTGTTGATAAAATCGATATCTTCAAATCAGTCAGTGGTATTTCTCTGAATGATTCCTACCTTACTTGTTGGGCGTTCCCCAATGAGTTGATTCCTTTCAACCTTTTGTTGATAAGGATGGTTTTCCTTGATGAATTCTTCAACCTTTTCTTGATCTCCCCAATCTAGTCCCACTGCCATCCTTTTGGTGATAGCAAGATTTATGGTTTTGATTTCACCTTCATCCTTTTGGTGATAGTGATCATTAAAGTATGTGTTTGTTATCATCCTTTTGGTGATACCAAGTTTTGTTCAACATTACTTTCATCCTTTTTTTAGGGCGGTCATGAAAATCATGTGCTCACTATCATCCTTTTGGTGATAGCAAGCTTTGTTGTTTGGTCGTTACCTTCATCATTTTGGTGATAGTAATCATTGAAGTTTGGGTTTGTTATCATCCTTTTGGTGATACCAAGTGTTGTTGACCTTACTTTCATCCTTTTTGGTGAGGGAGGTCATTGAAAGTATGTGCATACTATCATTCTTTTGATGATAGCGAATTGTGTTATTACCTTCATCCTTTCGGTGTCGGTGATCTTTAAGTGTTAGAATTTACTATCATCCTTTTGGTGATAGCGAATTGTGTTATTAACTTCATCCTTTTGATGTCGGTGATCTTTAAAGTTGGGAATTTACTATCATCCTTTTGGTGATATCTAATTGTGTTATTATCTTTATCCTTTCGGTGTCGGTGATCTTTGAAGTTGGGAATTTACTATCATCCTTTTGGTGATAGCAAATTGTGTTATTATCTTCATCATTTTGATGTCGGTGATCTTTAATGTTAGGAATTTACTATCATTCTTTTGGTGATAGTGAATTGTGTTATTACCTTCATCCTTTTGATGTCGGTGATCTTTATTATTGGGAATTTACTATCACCTTTTTGGTGATAGCGAATTGTGTTATTACCTTTATCCTTTCGGTGTCTGTGATCTTTGAAGTTGGGAATTTACTATCATCCTTTTGGTGATAGTGAATTGTGTCATCACCTTCATCCTTTTAATGTTGGAAATTTACTATCATCCTTTTGGTGATAGCGAATTGTGTCATCACATTCATCCTTTTGATGTCGGTGATCTTTACTGTTGGGAATTTACTATCATCCGTTTGGTGATAGCGATTTGTGTTATTACCTTCATCCTTTTGATATTGGTGATGTTTAAAGTTGAGAATTTACTATCATCCTTTTTGGTGATAGCGAATTGTGTTATTACCTTCATCCTTTTGATGTCGGTGATCTTTAAAGTTGGGAATTTACTATCATCCTTTTAGTGATAGCGAATTATGTTATTACCTTCATCATTTTGATGTCGGTGATCTTTGAAGTTGGGAATTTACTATCATCCTTTTGCTGATAGCAAATTGTGTCATCACCTTCATTCTTTTGATGTTGGTGATCTTTAATGTTAGGAATTTACTACCATTTTTTTGGTGATAGCAAATTATGTTATTGCCTTCATCCTTTTGATGTCGGTGATCTTTGAAGTTGGGAATTTACTATCATCCTTTTGGTGATAGCAAATTGTGTCATCACCTTCATCCTTTTTATGTCGGTGATCTTTAATGTTGGGAATTTACTATCATCCTTTTAGTGTTAGTGAATTGTATCATTACCTTCATCCTTCTGATGTCGGTGATCTTTAGAGTAAGGAATTTACTATCATCCTTTTGGTGATAGCGAATTGTGTCATCACCTTCACCCTTTCGGTGTCGGTAATCTTTGAAGATTAGGAGCTTACTATCATCCTTTTGGTGATAGCGAGTTATGTGTTCGCTATCATCCTTTTGGTGGTAGATTCGTCATCCTTTTGATGCCGGAGATCTTTTTGTGTACTTACTATCATCCTTTTGGTGAAAACGAGTTGTGTGTGTTTACTGTCATCTTTTTGGTGATAGAACCGTCATCCTTTTGGTGTCGACAATCTTTGCAGTTATGATCTCACCATTGTCCTTTTGTCAATGGCGATCCTTGCAAATTTGTGGTCTTACTGTCATCGTTTTGGTGCTAGCAGAAGTCATTTGAAATCTAACCATCATCCTTTTGGTGATGGCATTCTTTGTCATTCTGATTTAACCTTCATCCTTTTGATGTTGGTGATCTTTGAAGACGATCGAGTTAACTATCATCCTTTTGGTTATAGAAAGCTTTGTGTGTTGATCTTAATGTTATCCTTTTGGTAACAGCAAGTTTTAGTGTGATAACTATCATCCTTTTGGTGGTAGCGATATTTGTCATTTTGAATTATTCATCATCCTTTTGGTGATGGTTGTTATCCATTTGGTAATAGTAATCTGTGAGTCGTGGGTATTACTATCATCCTTTTGGCGATGTTGTATTTGGTCTTGATGCTTAATCATCATCCTTTTGGTGATGACAGTCATTAAGGTTTAATTTAACCATCATCTTTTTGGTGTTGGCAATTTTGGAAGGAATTGTGAGCTTACTATCATCCTTTTAATGATAGCCAACTTTGTTAATCTTACCAATATCCTTTTGGTGTCAGCGGTCTTTGTAGTTTTGAGTTTACCGTCATCCTTTTGATGTCGTTAAACTTCTATCATTGTCAGTGTCCACTCGAGGGTCGACCTTGATCTGGTTTCTTTTAAAACTCATCAAACTTTCTTTCTTAGACAAAATTCAGGGTCTTTTAGTACTTAATTATCTTCCACCACGAATGTATGAAGATCGCTATCATTCATACCTTCTGATTCAAGTTAATTAAATAGGGGCATCTGGCATACCCCAATTTTATCCGGGAACTTTACTATTATAAGGGTTTTAATCATATTTTATTTCGAATAAATAAGATATCCCATTTGGTAGTGAAATGAGAATTCAAGGATATTCAAGCATAAGGTCATGGGTTCAAATCCCCTTTTCCTTTTTTTTTTTGCTTTCTTTCTTTTTCTCTAATTTTAACCTTTTATTATTATTATTATTTTTTATTAATATAACGTTTTAAAAAAAATTTAGATGTTACTATTACTTACTTCATTATTTAGTTTTTTCTTTTTCTGCAAAATAAAAGTATATCTAAGTTTCCAAAACACTCACAAGACAAAATCATTAAGTTTCCAAAACACTCACAAGACAAAATCATCAAATTTTCAAAACACTTCATAACAAGATCATCCAAAATTGAAAGAGGATTAAAGTTTGGTGGACAAAATACATAATGTCAGTAAATGGTTTTTTCCAATTTCATTTGTGGCATAATCTTGAGGCTATAAGAAGGAAAAGCTAAGAAAGATCAAAGGGGAGGAGAAAAGGGACCGGAAAAAAGAGGAGAAAAAGAGAGGGAGCGGCGGATCTACTTCTTTATTTGCATACATGTATATTTTTCTATAATATATATGTCCTGCAGTTTGTATATAGAGGATATTTTTTCTTCATATTGTGTATAGACATAGTGTTGCGTCGCCGTACACATGTTATATTATATGCATATTTTGGTTTTAGTTTTTTTTTTATATATTTTTTCTTCAGTCGTCCATATTCGTCGGTATCAGTTTTTGTATGTATATATTTCTTTTAGCTTTTATATATACTTCATCGTTTGCTTTTAGTTATAATGAAAATTTTCTTTTTTCTTTTAGTTGTATACGCGTTTCTATTTTAGAGACATACAGGTACATATGCTACTTTCTGTCATTAATTTTCGTATATGTATGTACTTATCTGGTTCAAGGTTTATATATATATATATATATATATATATATATATATATATATATATATATATATATATATATATACACCGATAATATTTAAGCTTTTTTATTATTTTTTATTATTTTGAGTTAATGTAAAAGAGGTGGACACTGTTAAAATAATATTTTGGTTGTTGCTACCTTTTACTTGCTTTCCTACTCCATGATTGACATGTGTATTCCCCGTCCCCATGAAGTGTAAAAATAATTTTATCATTTTCCATTACTTGCGTGTTTATATCTTGTCATTGCATGATAAATCAAACCCCCACATTCTTGATCCATTCATCAAGTCCTTCCACAACTTGTAAGTCGATTGCCTTTTGCATCGCCATCAACCTCATGCACACATTTTCTCTCTTTTTGTGGTTGTGGTTTCGTTTACTAGGAGCACCCTTAGGGACTAGGAATCGATCTAACCTTTTCTCAAACCCTTGATCCAACGTCAAATGGTTTCTTCTCTCATAAGACGACTGTCTTTTGCATCGCCATCACGCAATTTTAAAACCTCGATATTTTATCGAGTATTTTTTTCTAAATCAAAATCAAGACACGTAATCATTATTAAACCTTTGATTAAAAAATAAAGGGAGGGGTTTTGAGTCTTCAAAATTTCTC
The DNA here is from genome assembly GCA_022829125.1 of Lathyrus tuberosus. Classification (NCBI taxonomy): domain Eukaryota; kingdom Viridiplantae; phylum Streptophyta; class Magnoliopsida; order Fabales; family Fabaceae; genus Lathyrus; species Lathyrus tuberosus. The sequence continues at coordinate 1,610,452 of JALAZF010000026.1, forward strand.
CTCATTTGTTTGGATGCGAGATATCTTTCTCATGTTCAAACAACTGTCCCCTAAAAAACTTTCCATCCGATCAAATTCAAATTATTTTCATAATCACTTGAACGAAATAGAAGGGGAATGGAGTCTTCCATTTTTCTTCTCGAATCCCTAGGATACGATGAGTCTTCTTCGTTGTTCAACGCACTCATCGTCCTTAAAACACCTAATTATACTTTAATACTTTTTATTAAAGATGAAAACATAAGGGTGTGGAGTCTTCCATTCCTCTCTTTCAATTGTTTGGATACGAGATGTCTTTCTCACGTTCGAGCAATTGACATCTATAAAATACACCAATAAACCGTAGTGTCGAACTACGATTACTCTGACTTTCCTATTGCACGAGAGAATATGTAGGCACAGGGGCCCCAATCCTTGGCGACCACTCTAATAAAAAACCACTATTTTCCCTTAAACCTTAGATAGAATCCCTTAGCAAACCCTTTTGAAGGTGTGAAAAACGCAGGAAAGGGGGGTTTGAATTGGTTTTTCAAAATAAATCGTTTCTTTATTTTAACTTTCTCTTTAAAACTTTACCCCTTTTCTAAAGAAAAACAACTTGATTAAACAAAGAGATATAAACACGTTATGTTTATACTAGTTCACTTGAAACCTCTCAAGTTAATCTAGTACACCCGCCAAGGTGATTTCGCCTCTCTCAACGAGGTCTTAATCCACTATTCAACAAAATAGTACACTGCACGAGCTAACACAGCTGGTGACTAACAACAACCTCTAGAACTCACGCGTTCTAGACTTCTCAAGTAATCTAACCTCACGGGTCTTACTTAAGGCACAATCTCTAAGACACACGTCCTAGACTTCTCAAGAGATCTAATCACTAAGACTCTCTTAAGGAATACAACTTTAAGTTCAAATACAACGGGTTTACAGAAAATTGGTTCTTTTCAAGCTGATAATGTAAACAAGTTTTTAGACCAAGAATGACTTAAGAAAGAACAGAGTTAGAAAGTATTGTAGCAGTTCGCGTGTGTGTCTTTCTTCAAGTCTTTGAGCTTCCTTTTATAGCCGAGTGAAAAGAGCCGTTGAGATGGAATCATGATAGCTAAGTAGGCTTACGGCTAGAAGCGTGAGGACAAATACAAAGTCTTCTGCATGTTGCGCGTCATGTCTGTGTCAGATTGTCTTGTTTGTATTTCGCACAGTCTTCAAGAATTTTAACGTTGTAATGTGGTACAGCTGTACAGTGTGGCAACTTTTCTTGGCTTCTCAACTTCAGAGGCTTTTTGTGAGCATGAGTAAAAAGGGAAAACATTGCTCGGTTCTTGAGATTATCAAGTCTTCGAATCATCAGCTCTGCGCTTCCAGAATCTTCAGAGCTTGTCTTCAGAACCTTATTCTCTTAATCCACTTTCTTCATATCTTCAGAGGCTTCTGATAATATTTGATTAAAGCATAGAGTCGACTTTGGGTAGGTCTTCAGAACCTTGATCAGAGAGCGTGAGGCTTCAGCATCTGGACTTCGTTCCATCAGAACCCTCGTCTTCAGATCTTCAGAACTCATACTCTTTTCCTTTCGAATTAAAGTCTTTTGTGTTATCTCCGTTCAGCTATTTTAAGTGCATAGATGAAATGTCTTTCTTTAAACATTGCGCTGATTCTCAGGAGCATAACCTGTTTGCTAGGTTCTTACAAGTAACAGCATTAGTTGTGCAAAACTATTCATGCCAATACTCATTTGTTATCATCAAAACTTAGAGATAATATTGCAGAACCAAATCTTGTTCTCACAATCTCCCCCTTTTTCGTGATGACAAAACTATGTATTTGATGACGCAATTTTGATATATAAATATATAAAACAGAGAACATGGAAAAAGGTTTTTAGGATAGCTTATCCTTTTTATGAAGTGCTCCCCCTGAGTATTAGATTTGATTAAGGTTCGTGCTCGGGCTCCCCCTGACTTCATTAACCTTTTGAGTCTTTCTTCATCATCAGAGTTCTGAGTTATCTGCACAGAGGAAAAATACAGAAAAACAATCTAATAGAGATGATAGATTTATCTGTTAGCATGTAAGCAGCATTGTTTTTCAGAGAATGACTATAGGATCAAAATTATCACATTCATATACTTTCTCCCCCTTTTTGTCATGAATCAAAAAGATAAACACAGGGTAGTCCAAGGGTGAAAAACACAGAACTAGAACTTAAAATAAAAACAGAGGTTTATTTTCTGTCATAGGACATCTTGTCCCAAATCTTCTTCATCATGATCTGAAGATTTTCATTGACAGTATCTTGCTTGTCAAACCTTTCTCTGAAGTTCTTTTATTCAATTCTGATTTCATCAATGGCGTCTCCCAGACGCTTGATAACAGGATTAGAAGTGGAAGCAATCATAGCACTTTCTTTAGCTCTTTCAGCTTCTTGTGCCTTTCTAGCAGCTTGCTCTTCTGCTTCTTTAGCAGCCTTTTCTTCAGCTTCTTTCTGCTTGGCAGCCAAGAACTTGAGTACTTTGATTCTTGCTTCAGCTTCTGCTCTCTTCTTAGCCTTTGCTAGTTCAGTAGTTATAGTTGTATTTGAGAAGCTTACAATTTTTGTAAGTTCCATGTCCAGCCTTTTTTGAAAACTTTGACAGGCACTCTCAAGTTCCATGAGCTTTGTGCTTGTACAAAGTTCCGCTCTTAGCTTAGCAAACATCTCAAGTGCTTTGTCATGAAATTGACTTGTACATTCTTCAAAGGATGTTGGAGGTGGAGCATTGTAGATAACCAGAGCGAGGTTGGCTTTATCAGAGTTGGTTTCACGTGGTGGTTGCTGAGATAAGTCAATCTCAGTAGCAGCAGGTTCAGGTGGTTGTTGTTGATCGGTAGGAGAGGATACTTCGAGTGTTTCTAGATTGTTATGGATTTTAAGAGAAGGAAAATCAGAAGGCTGAATTAAGGATTCAGTTATGATTTTCTGATGAAAAGCATAGGCCATTGGTGAGACATGTATGTCTTGTTTTATGATAGGTAAGGTTGTTGATGAAGAAGGAATTTGTGGGGTTTCTGAATGAGACATTGATGGTTGTAGGTTAGATGGTTTGACACAGACTGATGGACCAGGATTGGATTTTGATGTAGTAGATAAACTTGTATTCTCGAGGATTTTTGATCTTTTACTCCTCTTCCTTTTCTGAGGCTTAGAGATGATGGTAGCATGCTTTCTTTTCCTTTTAGGAGACTCAATAAGAGTTAGTTCAGAATTCAATTGATCAGTCAGCTTAGTTTGCTCTGTTTGCTCCCACTCTTCTTCTTCATGCTTGATTTCACAGACATCATACCCTCGTGCTTTTACTCCATCTAAGTATACAGCTAATTCTTCAAGTTGGTAACTCCTGTGATAGATAGGATAACCCGGCACAGTGACCCTTCGTTTACTTAAATCGTCAGAGATGGTGAAAGGATTCACCTTTACTTTATTGATTATTCTCATTTGCTTAAGAGTTGTGGCATTTACTAGTTCTCCAAGGGTTGTGGTCAGATCTTCTGTGTATTTGACTTCTGTAACCAGAGTGTCTATTATACCACTTTCATAGAAAATGTCTGAGAGCATTCTTCTAAAAGGGATGTATCTTGGTATATCATTTCTGTATTCACCGGTTGTCCTGGTTTTTGTTACCATGTCTCTCAGATAGTAAAATAGGATAGAGGGTAGGCACATTCTTTCTTTGGTGATCAGATAGTAAAGCATGTATTTCTGGTTGGCATTGAAGAAATCTGCAACATGTGATGAAGGCCTAGGATTGATGCAGCCAAGAATGATCTTGTGCCAGATTTTTAAGTGTGCATTCAAATCTTCTCTCTTATACTCCTTTTTGCTCAGTTGATAGTTAGTGTAGATGTTTGGGGGGTATCTTCTTTTCCACAAATGAAGATTTACTGTTCATCCCATAGACTCTCTTGTTCTTCATAAACTCCGGGTTGTAAAGATCGGTAATGGATTTTTCGGTGATGACGATCTTTCTTCCCAGGACATAGGAGACAACATGGATCTTGTCACAAACAGCTTGTCTCCAAAAATATTTTACAAGTGCTTCAAAAACTGGTCCTTTGAGGCTATCAAAGAAATTGGTCCATCCTTGAGCTTCTACTTCTTTGATCAGATTAAATCCATTTTCGGAAAGATTCGGGAAATCTATAAGCAGTTCCTTGAGTACAGTTAGATTCACAAGATTACAGGTGTCAGAAGCTTCTCTTTGGGTAATGTGTTCTTCGTTTATTTGAGAATAGTGAGATGAAGATGAAACGACCATTTGGTTTGTTAGAGATATTGTTGAGGATGGCTCGGTTAAGGGAGTTGAGAATCTCCTTGATAATGCTTTAAATTCTTGTGAGAACTTGACGGCTTCTTCTTGCATTGGGGTCATCATTTTGAAAAGATGAGCGATTTAGAGAAAGAGTAGAGATTTAAGGTTTTGAGGGTTTTGGTGAGGAGTGAGAGTGATATAATGTTTTGAAGAGTTGAAGAACACGAAGGGAGAAGAATGAACGTCTTTGGATTGTTCCCAAGAAGAATTAGAGGTAATCTAGGTTACGCGTGTTAACTATTCTCTAATGGAGTGAAAAGTTCTGGCATTTATGAGATTGTGAAGTATTTGAGTGGATAGACACGTAAGGGAATAGGTGAATAAATGTGATAAAATTGAGTCAATCTCGAGAAAAATGTTGTTCGTTCCATACTAGTGTTTCACTCTCACCTAGACCATTACTCGTCACGGATGTACCTTTCTACATCGAATGCACGAGCATCGTCATATAGGTTGTCTACTCTAGGCCATTACTCGTCAAGGATGCACCTTCCTACATCGAATGCACGAGTGTCGCCATCCAGAGTTTCTATCAATTCCTAGTCACAACCTAGAATCATATCATTAGTTTTGGGGTAAGGTTTCTCACTCTTCCTAATTCATTTTAAGCATGCATATTCTCTCAATCATACTTAACAAAAATTAGATAGATATGGTATAACATAATTTGCATATAACAATATCAACCATAAAACACACATGATAACATAACAAGTCAAACAAAATCACAATAGTAGTTCACACACATTTTTAAGACATACAAGCCATTACTATCCTCTACCAAGCATCCTTGGTTAAATCATGGTCTCACATACCATTTAATAGCAGATTGGATTCTCTTTCCAAGGCTTTAAGTCCCATATCAATTGGAAACGAGGAATACAATATTCACACATACATTACTTTTCCATATTTTTCTTATCAATCCATAGCATATAACCATGTTTCTACCTCACCATCACATAGAGCATTAAAGTAGCTTTCCAACGCTTGCGACCGTGTCTCAATCCGAGTTACGGATCAAAGGTTATGAAGGAAACAACATAGAAAAATCTGTCACGTTAGCTACTGTATTCGCTAGGCGAATCACTCAGCGAACCAAGTCAGAACCAAAAGGGCATAAAGTTCGCAAAGCGAACTCTGGGCGAACATTCGCCTTCCCTTCACTTTGGGGTTCGCTAGGCGAATCCTCGATGAACCATTCGCTTTGCCCTTCGCCAGGTTCGCTAGGCGAACCATGCGAAACCCAGAATTTCTCAGCAGCGTAAAACAGGTCATTTGGGCCAAAATACTTACATTTCTTCACCCAAAACACTTCCAACTCATATCATACCAACCAAAACATGTTCCAATATAAACAACAAGTATTCCCATGCATTTATATCGCATTTCATTCGTTAGATTTCATTAATTTAACCGTTTAATCATTTTCTCTCAAATCTAACCTAAGTTCTAAACTTATATTTCTAGAACTTAGAGTCTCTAACTAGAACCCACCTGATAATCAAAGAGGAGGTTGAAGAAGATGATGAACAATGATCCAATCTGTTGTACCCTAAATTTTTACCCTTAGATGTCATCCAGTTCTTGTGCATCTTAGGAGCATCCTTGCATTTGTTTGAACTAACCCATATCTTGTAGTTTGTTTCTTTGTGTTCAAATTAGGTTTACCTATCATCATGAGGCTCCATAAGTGGTTTGAAGCAGGTCAAGTCAACAAGAAGACCTCCAGTGCAAAGACTGTGGAATTAGGGTTTACTCTGAAGAAATCACTAAGGATTTGGCTCTATCAAGTCAAGATTTGTGTGGTTCACTCACCATATGAAGTCAGCTACATTCAAAGGACATCATTCAACAAGAATCCAAGATCTTTGGGTCCTTAATAAGAGAAAGATTGAGCCTCAGTCTCACTGTGCCTCCAAGCTAGGGTTTCTATGGCACTTATCAGTCAACAGCTTTGATCTTCATCAAGATGGACTCCTAAGCCCTAATTCTTAGTTTTATTGGTTTATCAACATCCTCAAGAGTCTCCTAATACCTTTGGATGAGAAGGAAGAAGAAAGATTACAAGATCTAACCTCAGTGCATTCACAGTCAAATTTAGGGTTTGACTGAAGCCCTAACTTTTTGGAATTTTGGATCAAATGAAGAATTATTGGTTCTAATCATCATATTTTGTCTCATGGAGTATACAAAGTATCCACACCAAGTTTCATGAACTTTCTTGCAAGGGAAGTAGGGTTTTAGCCAAGGAAGGTGTCATTTGTGAGATTTTTCCCCTAATAGCCTATTTTGAAAGGACCATAACTCTTAAACCATACATCCAATTAGAGTGGTTCAAAGCTCATTGGAAAGCTCTTTCCAAGATCTTCAATTTGTTCCATATGAATTTTTGTCTAAAAATGCTTGGATTTTGAGTTGCGGAGCTTACAAGGCATTTTGGCCAAACACAGGAAAATTTTCAGCATGTTTCATCACTCTTTTTCTCAACTTTGACGCCACTTTTCACTCTTTTCCATTTGGGTTCAAGTCTTAAGTCCCAAATGAAAGTTGTAGAGCTTGTTGAGAGCTTTCCAACCATATGTGGAATGTCTCAAGGGGATAAACCATTCTCAAGTTATGAATTATTTAAGAAGGGCACTTGAAATTGTTAAAACTCAACACTTAGAATTTTTTCTAAGTTCTTTTGGGCAGTTTTGGGGACACGATTTGCAAGGCACTTTTATACCATTTCAAGGCTTTATTTCAACAATCTTCCAACATCAAACTTGAAGTATCATCCAAGAGCTTTCATTGGAACCCAAGAGCATGGATTTTGGATCATTAGGTTAAGAGATATAATTTGGACAACATGGCCACACGAAAATGGTTGTTGCACCAAGAACACCATTTTTTATTTGAATTTTGTTTCCCTCCCTTCAAGTACACAATCTGCAGAGCTACTTACCACCTTTTCCAACATCTTTTCATCCTTAAAACACGCTGCCCTGCTTTGCTTTTGTACCTTTTATTCACTTTTGCAAGATACCTTAAACCATGTCCTTCGTGTACTTCTTTGGACCAGAGGACACAAGCTAAAGCATGCTATTTTCTCCATGACCTGGTGGCATAAAGGAGGATCTCACGTGGCTCCATGTTGCTCAGAACAGCCAAGCCATCTCCAAAATCTCTACTTGATTTTTCTTCTTAGGTTAAACTCTTAGCACATTGGATTTACACTCTCTCGGACCAGCTGGTTTCCCCTATAAAAGCAGCCTTCCCCTCCTTCATTTACACACAATCACCAACAACAACACTAAAAAACACTCTAAGATTTGTCTTCTGAAAGAGAACGAGGAGCTAGCTGGGAGAAGGAGAAAGTTCTTACAACTCACGTGGAAAAGAGGTAGGTCCTTCAAACTTTCATTTACCACGTTCAGCATGCCATGATAACTATTATATCCATGTTACACCATCTATGCTTATTCTTTTACGTTCAAGATGCTTGCCATATATCATATGTGAACTGCATGATGAGTTTGAGAAAACTCTATGGCTACCCTAGTGTTAAATATCATGTATCGAGTTTGTTTTAGAAACATGTTGACTAGCTTTGTCATGAAGTTTGTTTGGTTAAATGCTAATATATTTGTTCTTTGATACATGCTGTTTTACTTTAAATGTTTGTTATGAATGATATCTCTCATCTAATGTTAGAGACTGTTTGGTTTTGGTTTTTGAGTACCAAGATCTTGTTTTTTGAACTCATGTGATATATGTAGTATTCTGTTGTGATGTTTTTGCTCTTATGCATCATTTAAACATGTTGATCTTTTGTTCAAGGTATCACCCGTGTGCATGTCATAATCTATCATGAGCACCAAATATATCATTTTGAATCATAGTGTGTAGTAGCCCTTATTTACATGCTGTTGTTTTTTTTATGAAGGATGTATTGGTTTGAGTTAAAGAGAATGCTGTGTTGACTATGATATTGAAGCCTAATGTCATCTCTTTTATATCTAGGTCTGAACTTACATGTACACATTTTTGGATACTATTGTTGCCCCTGTTTGTAATATACATGCATGATCCTTTGTGATACGATCTCGTGCTCCTGCTACTTGTAGTATGCGTTGAATAATGTATTGGCTGTTGCAGTTACAAGTTTGTGGTCAAGAAATGTTAATGTTACATGTTTTATGCTGTTTCATTTTATGTTGTGATGATGCTATGTGGAAGTATGCTGTTAGGTTTTGTTTTTTTTATAACTGAAGTCTAGAACCAAAGTGATGCTCATTATATGTGTGATTGACTTAGAAGCATGCCAAGTCTTGTTTGATACTATCTCTAAACTTGTTTATGCTTTGGATGTTGTCTGAATGTTCATGCTGGTTTGGTTTGTTCATGGAATATGTTTTTCAAGTTGTCACGGTTTATGTCTTTGTGAATGGAACATAGTTTGTTTTACTAGGATATCATTTTTAAAGATTGGATACTTTTGCCTTCTGCTCACCAATACCTTGCTCACACACGAGTTCATTTAAACCATTCGGATTGTTTACTCATAATAACATGTTGATGTAATTTTGGTTTACACTTGTTTAATGTTGTTGCCTCTACATTGAAGTTTAATTTGTCTGAAACACTACATGCGGTCATATTATGCTAGAGTATTTTGAATGAAGTCTTGTTATAATGTTGAACTGATGGTTTGAGAATGTATTGATTGTATCGGTTTTATTTCCAACTCATGCAAGTTTTGTAGCTCTTAATGTTTGCTATCGTGTATTAGAGTACAAGAGTTTTGGTTATCATTTAACATGCTGATTGATAATTTTGGAAACAAACATGTTAATTAAAATCTGAAGCAGATTGGATTCATCACTTTTTTAATTAACTGTTTTTTATTTTAGACCCTGGTTTCATTTGCTTACTGCTCATGTTGTAACCAACATCTTGTTCAACTAATGATTGCATCTTATTCTATGTTCAAAATGCTCCAGTTTGGTACTTTACTTCGTGTTATTTGGTTAAGTTTTGGAAGTGATGCGTTGTATTCGCAAGTGCACGAATCGCGTCAGAGTAATATAAAAAGTTATCGTATCCACAGAGACTAAATGTCGATCTAACGAATTTTGTTTGTTACAGTGCTTATCTAAGGCAGTTCAATTCAGGGTTTACTAATGCAGAGGAAAATAAATAAAAGTAAATGACGAGGTAATAAAATTCAGACAAAATAATAGGCTTGAATGTAATTCTCATAACCGATAATATTTCTATATTCATCAACAGAACTACTTACGGGCAATATCTTCTATTTTAAGAAAAGAATTTAATTTAACAGGAACTGTCGCTTTCGCGTAGTCAGAACCAAGTCTACCCTCTAAACTAACCCCTTTATTGTCACTTATAAAAAGGCGCATTGCGTTAGAGTCATGGAAAACTTACTTTTAAGAAATGTAAATTCTAAACTAAACAGAAAAGTATTTTGACCTGAAATCTCTAAACTAAAGAGGTTCAAAATGAACCAGATTCTAATCCCACTAACGCGTCCGAAAATAGTTTTAAAATCTCTTTTCTAAAGTGTTAAAAATCCCTACTCAACTGAGCAAAGCGCTTTCGCTGTATTTGATCAGTTGAGAACTAAACAAGTTCACGAATGGTTGGACGGCTTTCGATCTTACCCAACATTGCTTTTAAGTACAGAAAACTTGTGTTAAAGATTAAAACAGCCCTTAAGTATTTCTATCAACATATAGACGTATTACGGTGATTATGGTCTTTACATTCTTACCTATCTAAGACTTAGCCAGCCATGGTAGTTATAACAGTCATATTAATTCTTATCATGTATGGAATTAAGTCTTTTGAAAAGTAAAGTATTGAAAGGTAAGGCAAGACAATAAATAAACAAAATAAAGCAAGTGCGAGAAATAAATGGAAGTAAGTGCGATTAAAATAAAACCTGCTCCAAAGCGGAGTCTTTAAATCTGGTACAAGGTGCGGAAAATAAAATGCTCCAACTTGATTACAGACACTCCAAGACTTGATTACAAACTCGATCACACACAGTGCAATAACTCCTCGATGTGAGAAGATTACCGCTTTACAAGAGTGAAATTTATGCCTAGGGTGAAGTAAACTAAGATTGGATGATCCTAAAGTTCGAGTTCTACAGGTATTTATAGGCAAAGTTGGCGTGGTGTAAGGACAAAAACGACCTTGGTTTGAAAATGGGCGGGAACACAATTTACCTGGTCGCGCCCACGACGGGACCATCGCGCCCGCGACAAGAAGAAAGTGGCAAAGGAGAGTGCTGATCGTGGGAACGTGGCAGTTGAGTTGAGGAGATCATGGGACACATCGTCGCCTACCCTGGGGCGTCCGCGACAAGAGAAGCGACAAGAGCAATTTGCTGCCAAACTTGAATTCTTGCTCCTTTTGCATCCTTTTCCGTCTGGGACCTCGATTTTATTGAAAACCTGAAAACAAAGGAAAACATAACAATAACAAAGCATAAAAATAGAAAAAGGACTAACATGCACGCGAAATCAGAGTCGAAAATACAGTATAATTTAGTGTCATCAAATTCTCCCACACTTAGACCTTTGCTTGTCCTCAAGCAAAACATTTAAAGCTCATAGAAAAATCAGTGTCGATCGATGATTTTTGGGCGAAAAGGGCTTCTAAGTCCGAGTCTGGATGAAGTGGTCGGTACTAACTGAGTGAACCAAGGGCATCGTGATGACACTAATCCGCAAATACGGACATAAACTTCGCTCTTATACTAATCAACCCATTATATCCCACACTACTTAGGCCTTCCTTTTCCGTCTCTTTTGAGTCCTTTTCATTCAAGCGCAGTCACATTAAGCCCGTTTTCCGCACATGCTTCATGGTAGAGTGACCTGTTAGTGATTCTGATCTTTTCATACCGGATTTCTGGCACAGGGAACTGTGTAAAATCCTTTTATTCTTCTCAAGTGCAGTTGTGGGGGATCGGATCGTAATCCGCCCTACCGAGTTCAGTGCCAGATACCTCTGAACCAACTGAAATGAGCAAGTTAAACATCTTTTTTTTTTCTCTTTTTGTTTTTGTAGCAATCTTTTTTTTTTTTTTCTTGCACTCAGATCAGTCACTTATATTCGTCGGTCTCCTACTTAGAACATGTTTAGGCCGGAGCTGATTGCTGAAATAAACTACTAAGGATGATTTTGAAATGAAATTAGGGCCATGGTACAAGGGGTTTCAGGTATGATTCTTATATTTACGAAGTTCATGGTGTAAGGACGATACTGATGTTTCAAAGGTTCTCCCAAGTCACCGCATCCTAACCCGAACCTGTCTTAAAGTCCAAAAAATTTTTTCAAAACGACACTTTTTTCTAGAAAAAATTTTATTGGGGCTAAAAATGTGGAAAAAATGAAGGTGAACCAAAAACATACTTATACTAGTGACTCTTCAAACACATGCATTTCCTAAAACAGAAACAAAAGTAAATAACTGAAGGGAAATAAAAATAAACTACTAAAATGACGGAAATAAAGAAATGAAAATAAAGAACGATAAAATCTCCTCCCACACTTAAATCAAACAATGTCCCCAATGTTTCGAAGTAAGCTAAGGAGAAGGGAACCTGGCAAAACTAGTGAGGACCGCTGGTGCCCTCGCCGCCCTGTGCTGGATGCTCGGAACGACGGGATCTGCTACGGTGACGGTCTCGCTGGTCCATCCTAGCATGCAATTCTGCCTGAGCAGCTTTCACCTCACGAAGGTTACCTAAGATGGAACCCTGAGTGGCCTCCATAAGCTGAAAGTGCTGATGATTATACTGTTGTTGACGGGACTGCTCATTGGTGATCGCAAGCAGAGTACGGGAGATGGTCTCGCAAGACTGGTCTGCTCTCCCAAAGAATGTATGGGCAATGATCATCTGAAAGTATTGGAGAGCTGGGTTATGGATAACCTGCGAAATGTGAGTATCAGGGTCAGGGCCTCCACCTCCAGAAATGTCACTCCAAAATTTCTCCACGTCTCTATTCATGAAGTAACCCATGGGCAGCTCAGGGATAGCGCCAACTCCAGTCTCAAATCCAAGAAGATCACCGAACTCAGTATGGGTGAACGAATACTTTGTGCCAAATAACCTGAAGCTAGTGTGGCCATCTGGTCCCAAGTACGGATCATAGGAGAAAGAGCTGAGGAACTTCAGAGTGAGGTTCCTATAGGTGGGATGCAAATCATCAGCGTACTGGTCCCATTTGAGCTGGTGGGCCAAGTATCGGACACTGGACTCTATGCCCAAAGCTTCCATGCAATCACTGTCTGGGTAGCGAGTGGGTGCCATGGGTCTGAGTGAAAGCATCGCATAACGCTCTCTCTGAGCGTCGTCTCTAAAGGTCACGTGCATGTCGTCGACTGGTGGCATCCTGAAAGAAAAGGTTAGGAGAAACGAGTCCTGAAATTAAACACACCAAACAAGTTAGACATATATGTACAAACAAACAAATAAACGTAAATCAAAACAAACAGAAAGGAAATAAATACGAAAGAAAAGAACCATGGGTTGCCTCCCATGCAGCGCTTATTTAACGTCGTTAGCTCGACGAGTTCAAGTCATGTATCTGGTGCGAGGATAGGTGGGTCTGTTAACGTGAACCTGGAGTAGTATGCTAGAATTTCGCCTCCTTCATAATGCTTGAGCCTTTGTCCATTTACTACGAACGGACTGCAAGATTTGTTCTTAATTTCCACTGCCCCGGATTTTAGGACTTTGGAAACTTCGAACGGGCCCGTCCATCTAGATCGAAGTTTACCTGGAAAAAGTCGCAGTCTTGAATTGTATAGAAGAACAGGGTCACCTATGTTGAAGTCTTTCTTAATGATCTTCTTGTCATGCCATGCTTTGGTTCTCTCTTTATATATGATGGCATTCTCATAGGCTGATTGTCAGAGCTCTTCTAACTTATGTATGTCTAAGATGCGTTTCTCACCAGCTGCTAGGTAGTCAAAATTTAAGGTTCTGATGGCCCAATATGCTTTGTGTTCCAATTCAAAGGGTAAGTGACATGATTTTCCGTAAACTAGTTGGTAAGGGGTTGTTCCAATGGGAGTCTTGTAGGCTGTCCTGTAGGCCCACAGTGCTTCTGAAAGCTTCTGTGACCAATCCTTTCTGGATATCGAGACAGTTTTTTCTAAGATATGCTTGATTTCTCTATTGGATACTTCTACTTGCCCACTGGTTTGCGGGTGGTAAGGTGTGGCTACTCTATGTTTAACTCCATACTTCCTCAATAGTTTGTAAAAAATCCTAGATATAAAATGTGATCCTCCATCACTTATGACTAGTCTGGGAACTCCGAATCTAGGGAATATATTCTGCTTGAACATCTTAATCACCACTCGAGTGTCGTTTGTGGGTGCAGTTATAGCTTCAATCCACTTGGACACGTAATCGACAGCGACTAAAATATATTTGTTTCTTAAGGATGACGGAAAAGGTCCCATAAAGTCGATTCCCCAAACATCAAAAAGTTCTACTTCTTGAATGTTTCTTAATGGCATTTCATTTCTCCTCGAGATATTTCCGGAGCGTTGACACGGGTCACACTTGGTTATATATGTATGAACATCACGCCATATAGTTGACCAATAAAGACCAACTTGTAAGATTTTAGCGTGAGTCTTAGATGTGCTTGCGTGTCCTCCGTAGGGTGCTGAGTGACAATGTTCTATGATATGGTACACTTCTTCCTCTGGAACACACCGGCGAAAGATTCCGTCAGTGCCTCTCTTAAAGAGGAGTGGTTCATCCCAATAGAAATGTTTAACGTCATTGAAGAACTTCTTTTTCTGCTGATAGCTGAGGTCCGGAGGTATTATATCTGCAGCAAGATAGTTAACCAAATCAGCATACCAAGGTACATTATCTACCGCTAGGGATTTTTTAGAATCTTCTAAGGTTTCTAAACTTACATCTCCAATGGCTTCTAGCTTAGTGATTAACCTGTCATAAGCAAAGTCATCATTTATGGGTACTACATCAGGTTTCAAGAACTCAAGCCTGGAAAGGTGATCGGCAACTACATTCTCGGTGCCTTTCTTATCTCTGATATCAAGGTCAAATTCTTGCAATAAAAGTATCCACCGGAGTAACCTAGGTTTAGCATCCTTTTTATTCAAAAGGTATCGGATGGCGGCATGATCAGTGTAAACAATTATTTTGGCTCCCACCAAATAGGATCTAAATTTGTCTATGGCGAAAACTACGGCTAGGAGTTCTTTTTCTGTGGTTGCATAGTTTAGCTGAACCGCATCTAGAGTTCTACTGGCGTAGTAAATCACATGTAACTTCTTATCAGATCTTTGCCCTAGCACTACTCCTACAGCGTAATCACTAACATCACACATGATTTCAAAAGGTTTTGTCCAATCTGGTGGTTGCATAATGGGTGCTGAAATTAAAGCTTGTTTTAAAAGGTTGAATGCGTCGTTGCATTTTTCATCAAAAATGAACTCGGCATCTTTCATCAGAAGACCTGTCAAAGGTTTAGTGATCTTAGAGAAGTTTTTAATGAAACGCCGGTAAAATCCGGCATGTCTGAGAAAACTTCGAACTTCTCTAATTGTTTTGGGTGGTTTAAGATTCTCTATCACCTCGATCTTAGCTTTATCAACTTCAATGCCTTTTTCAGAAACGATATGTCCAAGAACTATACCTTCAGTGACCATGAAGTGACATTTCTCCCAATTTAATACCAGGTTTACTTCGACACATCTCTTTAAGATCTTTTCAAGGTTGACTAGACAGTTATTGAAATCAAATCTGCAGACTGAGAAATCGTCCATGACTACTTCCATAATTCCATCAAGATAATCAGCGAAGATTGACATCATGCAACGCTGAAAAGTTGTTGGGGCATTACAGAGTCCGAAAGGCATACGTCTATAGGCAAAAGTTCCATATGGGCATGTGAAGGTTGTTTTCTCTTGGTCATCAGGGTGTATAGGAATTTGGAAAAAACCTGAATATCCGTCGAGGTAACAGAAGTAGGAATATCTAGCTAGACGTTCCAACATCTAATCTATAAAAGGTAATGGGAAATGGTATTTCCTAGTGGCTTTGTTTAATTTTCTGTAATCTATGCACATACGCCAACCTCCTTCTATCCGTTTTGTAACGTGCTCACCTTTTTCGTTTTGAACCACGGTGATGCCTCCCTTTTTAGGTACTACATGCATAGGGCTTACCCATTTACTGTCTGAGATCTGATATATTATCCCTGCTTCCAACAACTTAAGAACTTCCTTCTTAACTACCTCACTCATTATAGGGTTAATCCTTCTTTGGTGTTCTCTCGAAGGTTTAGCGTCTTCCTCAAGTGAAATCCGGTGCATGCACACGGATGGACTTATTCCTTTAAGATCTGAGATGTTGTACCCTAGTGCTGAGGGATATCTTCGCAAGACATCTAAGAGTTGGTTTGTTTCATTTTGGTTCAGAACGACACTGACTATAACTGGTCTGTCCATTTCTTTGTCTAAAAACTCATATCTTAGATTCTTGGGTAATTCTTTTAATTCTAAGGTTGGTTTGATGGGGCTCTGTATAGGATCTGGTGTTAAGGATAGACATTCAAAAAGGCTGTCATCTATGTAGGGTTCCATACTGTCATCATCTTTCTCAATGGGCGTTGAAGGTAGTTTTATTCTTTCTATTGGCTCTTCCTAATTAAGTTCATGGACACATTCATCAATAACATCAACTGCATAACATGCATCTCCTATTACTGGTGCCGCGAGAAACTTTGCTAGGAAAAACTCTATTTTTTCGTTACCTACCTCAAAAGTCAATTTTCCTTTCTTGACATCTATTATGGCTCCTGCAGTTGATAGGAAGGGTCTACCTAGGAGGATTGGGATATCTTTATCTTCTTTGATGTCCATTACGATGAAGTCGGTGGGAATGAACAACTTGCCTATTCTAACTGGGATGTCTTCTAATACGCCTACAGGGTATTTTATAGATCTGTCAGCTAATTGGAGAGACATCTTAGTAGGTTGCAAATCTCCTAGTTTCAATCGTTCACAAACTGCAAGGGGCATTAGGCTTACACTGGCTCCTAAGTCCAGAAAGGCTTTATCTATGACATGATTCCCCAAAATACAAGGTATGGAGAAATTCCCCGGATCTTTGTCTTTTTTGGCAAGTTTGTTCTCGGAAATGGAATTACACTCCACTGGTTTTGGATCGTCAAGTCTACGTTTATTGGTGAGGATGTCCTTCAGGAATTTAGTATAAGATGGTATTTGGGAGATGGCTTCTGTAAAAGGAATCTCTACATGGAGTTTTTCTATAACTTTAACAAACTTTTGGAATTGGTCATTGATCTTAGTTTGTTTAAGTCTTTGTGGATAGGGAATTGGTGGTTTGTATGGCTGAGGGGGTGCTGAAGCTTTGTCCGTAACTTCTCCTTTATCTCTGTCTTTTGGTTTCTCAATCTCTACGGGCTCCTCACCTTCGGGGGTAGCATCCTTTTTGGAAACTTCGGAGTCACTCAATGTCGGGTTTTTAGGCCCTTCATAAGTGGTTCCACTTCGTAAGGTAACAGCGTTAGCTTGCCCTCGAGGGTTCTGTTGAGGTTGTCCGGGAAATTGTCCTCCAGGAGTAATTTGGGGTGCTTGCTTTAAGGCTACCTGAGAGATCTGGGTTTCAAGCATTTTGCTGTGGGTGGCCATTTGATCCATTTTAGTTCCTAGTTGGGTAAGCAGCTCATTCACATGAATATTCTGATTTAGGAACTCTTTGTTTTGCTGGGCTTGTGCTGTCATAAAATCATTTAGCACTTTTTCGATATTTGGCTTAGGTGGCACTGCTTGCATAGGTTGGTTTTGTCTAGGTGCTTGATTGTTGGTTGATCTCGGAGGTGCTTGGTTTTGGATAGAGTTATTGTTTTTGTAGGAAAAATTAGGGTGATTCCTCCATCCAGGGTTGTAAGTATTTGAGAACGGGTTTCCTTGGGCATAGTTGACTGGGTCTGGGTTAGTCTTGTTTAACAGATGGCAGTCAGCTGATTGATGACCTTTAGTACGACAAAGTTCACAATCTGACACTACTGCTGCTGCAGCGGTTGGTTGTGCGTACATTTGATCGATCTTGAGGGCCATGGCATCCATTTTAGCTTGCATCATGTCTATAGAGCTTACCTCATGTTTACCTCCTTGGGCTTCTTTCTTTTCCACTGTTGCTCTTTCGTTTCCCCATTGATGATGGTTTTGAGCCATATCTTCAACGAGACTACAAGCGTCAGGATAGGGTTTGTTCATCAGGGCACCGCCAGCGGCAGCGTCGATGGACATCTTTGTGTTATAATGAAGTCCGTTATAAAAGGTATGTATAATCAACCATTGCTCCAAACCGTGGTGTGGACAAGCCCTTAGAAGGTCTTTATACCTCTCCCAAGCTTCAAATAGCGATTCTCCTTGGTTTTGGGTAAATCTTGTTATTTGGTTCCGGAGAACGGCTGTTTTGCTTGGGGGAAAGTATCTAGCAAGGAATGTTCTCCTAAGGTCTTCCCATGTTGTTATAGAATTGGCTGGAAGGGAATCTAACCAAGTTAGGGCTTTGTCTCTAAGGGAAAAGGGAAATAGTCTTAAACGAATCGCCTCAGGACTAGCACCATTGGTCTTAAAGGTGTTTGACAACTGGATAAAGGCTTTTAGATATTGGTTTGGGTTTTTAGATGGTAGTCCTGCGAATTAGTTTTGTTGAACTAGTTGTAATAGGGACGGTTTTAGTTTAAAATTATTGGCAGGTATGGTAGGGTTAACTATACTAGAGCTCGGTTCTTTGTCAGCAGGCTGAGCGAATTCCTTAAGGGGTCTTTGGTTACGATCTTCGGCCATAGCTTGCTTAATTTGACGAAGCCAAAGTTGTGCGCGAGCGTAACGTTTTGGTTCCACTAAAGGATCTATTACACTACTGGAGCTGCGAGATCTTCACATCGACCAGTTCGTGCGGCCCTAGTCTAAACGGTGATAACAAACGAAATTTGAAATTCGGCAAAATTGGTCCCCGGCAACGGCGCCAAAAACTTGATGCGTTGTATTCGCAAGTGCACGAATCGCGTCAGAGTAATATAAAAAGTTATCGTATCCACAGAGACCAAATGTCGATCTAACGAATTTTGTTTGTTACAGTGCTTATCTAAGGCAGTTCAATTCAGGGTTTACTAATGCAGAGGAAAATAAATAAAAGTAAATGACGAGGTAATAAAATTCAGACAAAACAATAGGCTTGAATGTAATTCTCATAACCGATAATATTTCTATATTCATCAACAGAACTACTTACAGGAAATATCTTCTATTTTAAGAAAAGAATTTAATTTAACAGGAACTGTCGCTTTCGCGTAGTCAGAACCAAGTCTACCCTCTAAACTAACCCCTTTATTGTCATTTATAAAAAGGCGCGCATTGCGTTAGAGTCATGGAAAACTTACTTTTAAGAAATGTAAATTCTAAACTAAACAGAAAAGTATTTTGACCTGAAATCTCTAAACTAAAGAGGTTCAAAATGAACCAGATTCTAATCCCACTAACGCGTCCGAAAATAGTTTTAAAATCTCTTTTCTAAAGTGTTAAAAATCCCTACTCAATTGAGCAAAGCGCTTTCGCTGTATTTGATCAGTTGAGAACTAAACAAGTTCACGAATGGTTGGACGGCTTTCGATCTTACCCAACATTGCTTTTAAGTACAGAAAACTTGTGTTAAAGATTAAAATAGCCCTTAAGTATTTCTATCAACATATAGACGTATTACGGTGATTATGGTCTTTACATTCTTACCTATCTAAGACTTAGTCAACCATGGTAGTTATAACAGTCATATTAATTCTTATCATGTATGGAATTAAGTCTTTTGAAAAGTAAAGTATTGAAAGGTAAGGCAATACAATAAATAAACAAAATAAAGCAAGTGCGAGAAATAAATGGAAGTAAGTGCGATTAAAATAAAACCTGCTCCAAAGCGGAGTCTTTAAATCTGGTACAAGGTGCGGAAAATAAAATGCTCCAACTTGATTACAGACACTCCAAGACTTGATTACAAACTCGATCACACACAGTGCAATAACTCCTCGATGTGCTTTACAAGAGTGAAATTTATTCCTAGGGTGAAGTAAACTAAGATTGGATGATCCTAAAGTTCGAGTTCTACAAGTATTTATAGGCAAAGTTGGCGTGGTGTAAGGACAAAAACGACCTTGGTTTGAAAATAGGCGGGAACACAATTTGCCTGGTCGCGCCCGCGACAGGACCATCGCACCCGCGACAAGAAGAAAGTGGCAAAGGAGAGTGCTGATCGTGGGAACGTGGCAGTTGAGTTGAGGAGATCATGGGACACATCGTCGCCTACCCTGGGGCGTCCGCGACAAGAGAAGCGACAAGAGCAATTTGCTGCCAAACTTGAATTCTTGCTCCTTTTGCATCCTTTTCCATCTGGGACCTCGATTTTATTGAAAACCTGAAAACAAAGGAAAACATAACAATAACAAAGCATAAAAATAGAAAAAGGACTAACATGTACGCGAAATCAGAGTTGAAAATACAGTATAATTTAGTGTCATCAGGTAGAGTTAGAATGATTAGAAGTTGAGTATTTGAGTGTTCTTGTTTGGTATGAAACACGTTTTTAAAACGTCTGCATGTGTTCTTCTTTTTTTCCATGCGTGCACCTTTTAGTTTGGTTTGCCTTATGATAGCAGTATTGATTCACTTGCCATGCGCAGTTTCTAATTGGTTGTTGGTTTGATTTTGTCTGCTAGTGTTTCACATGCCACTATCACCATCATGTAACACATGATACACTCCCCATGCACTGTGTGTGTTTGTTTTATTACATTTTCCATGCTTTTGTTGGTTTATATATTTATGGTTGCGTGTTTATGAACGGATGTATCTGCCGTCCCAACGGTTCACCATTGCCTTGCCATTTCGCCTTTCACCACAATGTCCTAGGTTCGATCCAGCGGATCAACCTTTTGGCCATTTTTTTTTCTTTTCGCCTTGCCCTTTCTTTTTTCCAACTTGGGCCTTGCGCCCAATACTGCTTTCCACACCCCTACCTGTCGGGCCCATTATTTTCCTTTGTTTTTAACTGATCCAATTTACTCTCACCCCCCCCCCCTGCGTTTTTTTAAATTCTTTTTCTATTTTATCATGTTTGTTTGATGTTTAATTTTAGTCTCATATTAATTTCTTGTGATTAATTAATATATTTCATAATTGTTAATTAATTGTTAATTGTTAATTATATTTAATTATAGTTAATTGTTGATTGTTTCATGTTGTTAATTTTTGAAATTATCAATTGTATCTTGAATTACTTTGCTAATTCTAATGGTGCTATTTATTATTTTTAATCATGTCATTAACTCTTAAATTATCCATTTGTGTCTTGACTATGAGTTTTGGTTAATAGTTCATTTCTAAATGATTAATTATCCACATGTAGTTTTTTAATTACCTTGTGTGTTGTAATTGTTAATTTTAATTGCCTTGTCAATTAATTATCAATTTTTGGTTTAATTATCAATATCATTTTTAAGCATCCTTGTTTAATTCTTGAATTAATATATCCATGTTGATTTGTCATATGCTTGACTTTTATATGAATGTCATTTTCCTTTAATTGTCAACCTTGATTAATATCATCCTTTATGTTTGTCTTCCTAAAGATTGAAGCATATTGATGTGTTCTTTTAATATCATTATATATGTTTGTCTTCCTAAAGATTTAAGCATATTGATGTATTCTTACAATCCCCATGTTCATGTTACCCATATCTTATTCATGAAACATATTGCCATCCTCATGCTTATGTTGTTTTTATCTATTATATCATGTCTTAACTTTCATCTTTATCTATTCTTGTTATTATCAACTGTTTTTCCCCCTATTCCAAAGTGTTGCACCCCAAAATTTGCCCTCCTTACTTTATTACTAACTAGCTTATGTTTCATTTCATTTTTTGCATTATCGTGTGTGCATATCATTGGTTCTTAGCATGGGGTCAAGGTGCCTGAGGCAGTGCTTCAGAGGGTCAAGCAAGAGTCCTGGTATTGTCCAAGAGAGCTTAGGTGGATCATCCTCTCCTAACCAGTGCATAGATTAGGGTTTTGAAATTCTTGGGTTTATTGCTTTAATGGGCAAGCTCCTTGGGTTTTTTATCATCATCAAATGGCATATCTTATCTTTGTTAGAGAGGATACACGTCATATTCAGAGGAATTTGGATTTGGAGACTGTGTTATTTCCTCCTAGACTGAGGGTACCAAAACTAGGGTTTGCTATAAAGTCAGTTTATTTCTGATTTTTTGGGCAAGACTTGATTCCATGGTATTCCTTGGGTCTCTAAGTATCTAGGGGTGGGAGGTTGTCCATCAGTTTGGTTCAGGAGAGACTTAATTGATCAGAAGATTGAGAATCAGGTGAATTGGGTAAAAGTCAACAGTGAGAGGAGAAGTCAACTGTGGAATTTTGAGGTTCTCTCCAAGGTTTTCAAGGTCTCGCTGTAATACCCCAAAATTTGCCCTCTCATTTCTTCATATCATTTAGCATGAGCTTTCATTTCATTGCATTGCATTCAAGCATAGAAAAAAATAAAGCATTGCATTCAGCATAGGACATGTGATCAAGACATCTTCCTTTGGTTTGAGCTTTCAGAATATTATCAGTGACCATCAAGGACCTCCGGTTGGTCATGTTCTTTTTGCTTCATGACTTGTCTTCATTTTCAAGTTGTTCTCGGGGAATTGTTCTGGTATTGAGATTCTTGGTTATAAAGACAGGATATCTGTGGATTGAATTGCAAATCATTGGTCATGGTTGAGTGAGCTTACTGATTGAATTGTGGGAGTTCATTGAAGATATAAGTTTGGTGTAGAATTGGGCGTGTCGAGATTAGTTGTGTGGGCTAATTGAAATTCAAATTTCTACCATAAATCCATTATTCATTTTCATTTTCCTTTATCCATTTCTTAAATCCACTTCCATTTAAAATTCCAAATATCCATTTTTATAATCCATTTCTATTCATAAATCCATTTCTTAACCCACATTTCTTATATCCATCTTCCTAATTCATAACCATTTTCTATCCATCATAACCATTTTCAACCATTTTAACCAATTTTCTTTCCACATTCAAATTTATTTCATATCCATTCTTTACCATTTTTAAATCCAATTTTTATCCAAATACCCATTTTAGTCCATTCCTTCTAACTCATAACCATTTTGATATCCGTTTTAAATCACTCTCTAACCCATGTCCATTTAATACCATTTTCATTAATTCCAAATCAATCCAATTACAATCCATAAATCCAGTTTTAAGTCCATGATTCATTTTGTTGAATTCCAACTCTAAGTCCAACCACCAACCACCATACGCAAGATAGGATCAATGGATATCCTTTGTATTGACAAGACAGGCACCATCACAATGAATCATGCTACCAAGGCTCAAAATTTGTATCCTGATTTGGAGGATATTCCCCAGATTTAACCACTATTTATTGAATTCGTATGTTAATATCTTGTGTGGTGCTTACCATGGGAACCATAGATCCATGGAGAAGATCTTTGAAGACCGGTTGATAATATAGAAAGTTTTAGACAAAAATGGAAAAAAGGGAAAGAACCAACTTCATCCTTGCTACTTCAATTCTATTTTGCTTATGATATAGCTTCATCATGTTCAGCAAGCAGTACAAACAGTCCACGTGGCGTTTAAGGAAGAAAGCACACAAGTTCTCTATTTGCAGTTTGCATTGCGAAAACGTGCGATAACAGCAGAAATACAAAATAGCAGTCAAAAAATAGATTTTAATAGCAGCACTCTTGTGACAGAGAAGGCAAGGTCACATATTTCACTGAAAAATTCACTGAAAAGAGCAGAATGAGTTCACAAAAACCACCATAACATTTCATAACTAACCTATAACCAACTCTAACAAAAAACTTTAACCAATCTTCAATCTCGATCTCCAAGATTCTTCATTCATTCTTCTCACACATTCTTCAACCTCCATAACCTTCAATCACCTTCCATCTTTGTATCTTCATCACTCTTCTCCAATTTTCACGAACAGCTTCCTTGCTCCAACCTTCAAGTCTCGTTCTTCTTTCTTCAAGCTTCAAATTCCATCTCGATCTTCTCTAATCATCATCATCATCGACTAAAATCCTGCAACGAAACCAACAACAATAACCAGAAACCGGGAAGAATCAAGAAGAAGCAGAGTTCGCCGATGACAAATTCAAAGAGTAACAGAAGAAGAAAAGAGAAAGAATTGTATCTGCAAATCGCCGACGTCGCCAAATTCGACTCCAAAACACCGAACTCTCACCACATTCCAGAATCCATAACGCAAAGAACTATAACAATAGAAACAAATTGCTCACAGCAAAGAGGAACTAAATCTAACACGGTGCAGCTAGTTATTATTTCCAGAAGCGCGTTTGTAGGAAGTGATTCTTGGAGTGCGATTATTGCAATCGCGTTTGAAAGAGCGGCGATTGTGGATGTTTGATCGCAAGAAGTGATTGTCAGAAGTGATTCTGAGTTCAATTGAAGGTTACCTCAAGGCAGTCGTAGCAGAGCACTCCAACGTCGCACCTTCGATCGTCATCGTCTTCATCATCAACAGCCTCGCATCAACAAATCGCTCAACAATTCAACATCACACAAGATACCACCGCGATTTGCGCAAGATTCAACAACTCAGAACTGGAGATTCAAACACACGGCCAGAGTCGGCGACGAGCGAAGAGGAGGTCACATGGAAAATTGTAGCGAGTGTTCATACCTGAGAAGACTCATCAATCATCCATCGTCGTAGATTCGCAATAGGCGTTCCCCTTTAAGCTTCGATCTCGTGGTAAATTCGCGGCGCCATCCATCATTTTTGATTTTGTGAAGCGGATGTGAAATTGATTGGAGAAAATGAAGTGAGGGTCAAGGAGAGAAGTTCACGGTGGAGGCGAGGTGTGAAGGCTATTGGAGGGAGTCTGTGGAGACGACGCAAAAAACGGAGGGAGATAGGAGACGAACGTCGGCGCATAGGAGAAGAGAAGGGATGAAATTGTTGGCTGAAAGTGCTAGGGTTTTAAGAGAGACCAAACGTTCGGATCCTCAATGCTGCGAGATGATACGTAAGCCCAGTGCTCCATGGATTTCATTTCTGCACTACCAGATTTACTACTCGCACACGCCCTTGTTTTGCTAAAGAACCCTTCCACGACATTCTATCCACACTTTCAAATCTCACTACTACACCCACCCAGGTTTTTTATTTTTGAAGCTTAATTGTGTTAGATTTTGATTAATCTTTTAACCTTAGAATTAGAATTTTCAATTAGAGATCATTTTTTACTTGTAGATTAGAAGCTAATTTTGAATTAACTCTTTTAATATTAGATTTAGAATTTAGTTTTAACAGTAGATTTAGAATTTAGTTTTCACAAGGTGATTAAAATTTGATTGTAATTCTCTCCATGGTGATTAAACTTCAGGATTAGATCACAACTTTTGAAATATATTTTAGAATTAGAATCTAACTTTTGATTTAGATTTTAACTTTGATTTGGGATTGTTAACTTCGATTTTGTTCCTAATTGTAGATTAACTTCCGATTAACTTTTGTTTAGGAACCAATTAAAATTTGATGTAGATATTGACTTTAGACATTAATTTCGATAATTAGATTTAGAGTTTGCTAATGGTTTGACTAATTGCCTTTTGCTTAAGTGCACTAATTGTTTTGCTTGCTAATTGTTTTTAGCTCAATGGCTCGATATTTTTTTTTAGCTTAATGGCGTGATAATTGTTTTTAGCTTAATTTCATTAATCGTTTTTTGGCTAATCATCTCTTAATTGTTTTTTTTTTGCCTACTAGTTCACTAATGTTTTTTTGGCTTAATCACCCACTAACTAATTGTTCATTAGAATTAACTTTGAACTAATTGGTCATTGACTTAGTCGAATTGATTTTTGTTCTAACATAGACTAAACATAGGTTTTAATGCTAACATTGACTAATCCTTTTAATAGTTTCATTTGATGACTTTGTTAATAGTCCTTAATATTTGTTACATGTTAGTTTTTGACTAAGAGTTGTTTACATTTTAGTAGTGATTTCAATTACTTCTTATTGACATTTCCTTTTGATCTTCGCTGCTCACTTTGGTTACTTCTATTTGAATTTTGACTAACCTTTGAGTTTGTTTTGTAGTGTTTTACACTTGATTAGTAAAATGTAGAAATTGCTGTCACATACACAGCTGCTGTGCACAAAGTGTGCTGTAAAATGTTACTATTCTGCCTGGTTGTATATACACCCATTCTGCTCTGTAAATAGTAGCTGTTATAGACTGTTTTTACTTGTTGCTAGTTTTTACAGCTATGCAGGTGCTGGAGCGCTGTTGTTGCTGCTGTTTATGGCTTATGGCCTTGTTTTATTGTTTTTAAGAGCATTTGGTTCCATGCCTTTCACGGACCCGTTTCACTTTCTAACATTTTTGCTCATTTATGCTAGATCACTAGAAGTCGGTCGGTTTGCTTATACTTTGCTCGCGTTGCTACAGATTGATATCCGTTCGGTATCACTTCTCTTCTCTTTTACTAATTCCGCATTTTTTTCCTTTTTATGCCATGAGAAGTAGGATTGGAAGTCCGTGCCACTTGGCCGACAATGATGGAAGTCCTCAAAGGAGGCTCTGTTTGTGATTGTTTAATATTGTGCCTGAAGACCTCTATGAGGCATCCCATTCCCATTTCCCCTGGTAAGACCTCCAAGAAGGCGATTGACGGAAGGTAGGGTTCGCAATCGACCCCCTTTATTCTAGTTGAGTCGTTCTTAGCTCTCATTACATGATTGAAGCTTTGAACATCACCTGCTCCTGTTATCGAGTCGGTCAAGTGGAAGATAGGGTTAGTAATCAAACCCCCACGCTTTGTCTTTAGCTCGCATTGACCAATGCTGATGCTTATGTGATCTGATTCACATCTTCCCCTTTTTTATTCTGCTCTCCATGGTTCTCGATACCATTGGGTGAGTACCCCTATTTCCCACAGCTAGCTTGTTTGCCTCGGTTGATATGACCCCTTGGCTAAAGCTTCCCCTTTTTTACTTTGATTGTTTGACATGACTGCTTATTGACACTGTTTGCTCTTTCATTGCTTTTAGTTCATTTTGTGATTGATTTATCCTGTGTTTACTTGTCTGATGACATGATCCCTTAGGATTCCTCGCCCCACTTAATTTTTTATTAAGTCGGAGGTAGGAGAGACATTAGGATAGCAATCCAGGTATGCTAAAATTAGGTAGAATTCCCTTTCTTACCTATACCACATTAACCATAGGATTTCCGAGCATGCTAACACTAGGGTGTGTCTTAGTCTCCCCTTAGTTTTTACCTTTCTTCTCCCTTGAGTCTTTCATCTTCTCATCTTAAAGAAAATTCAAAATATGTAATAAAGGTAGGCATTTATTGCATTTAGGCCTTTCATATAAGGAAAAGATTATAAGGGGTCTTCTCTTATGATTTTAGAATGTGTAGCATATAGCCCATCTTGGGTCAATGTGTTAGACATTTGATCTTGTATGATGGACTTAAATGCAATACTTGTTGAAGGTACAAATAATGAAAAACACTTCTTCATTTCTTAATCAACAAAAACACTTAATAAACATAAGTATGCTAGTGTGTTTGAACCTTGACAAGTGGAACTAAGTGTGGGGGTCTTCTTCACTCTTAGTGTGCTTTCTTACCCATTCCATCTTGGAATGTGAGAATGTACACATTCCAATGACTAAGATTCAGATACACTATCATATGCAAACAAATGGAAAAAACTCTTAAAAAGACAAAAACAAACAATAACGTCTTTCCTTCGGGAATTCTTTTCTCACCTCATTCACTCTCTACGTATGAACGTGCTCCTACTCGTTCTCTTGCAAGATGGTAACGCACTCGGACCAGCGAGCCTGCAACACTTGAGCTAGAACGTAAGCCGTTCTTTAAAAAACACAAACAATCCATCCCTAGTGAGGGGAACTACGTCGCTCTGATTCTCATGCTCCCGATGAGATACGTAGGCAGTGGGGTAGGGCCCATGCGAGCACTTCTTTTATTTTCCCTACATTTGTTTCTCTTTCTCTCTCCTTTCTTTTCCACTCCTGTTTCTTTCTTTTCCAGTTCTCCAGCTAGCAGTTCCTTTTCCAGTATCCTTTCCTTACACCCTTTGATTGAAGCAGCAAGCGTGGATCCCATCGGGTACGATGGACGCGAGGGGGTGCTAATACCTTTCTCTCGCGTAACCGACTCCCGAACCCAGTTCTTTTAGTCGCAAGACCATGCTCTTTCCCTCCTCCAGGTTTACGCAGTGTTTCCTTTCCCTCTCTTGGGATAAATACACATTGCTGGCGACTCTGTTTCGGTGCCACTTTCGCGTTTGTACTAGGATGAAAATCCCGGGAGCGACAGCTGGTGACTCTGCTGGGGACAGATTGACCTCTTGCTGGTTCATCCCTAAGCGAGTCAATCCTAGCGTTTGTCTGTTTTCTTTCATTGGGTGTTTACTGTTGTGCTGTATTTACTGTTTTACTGTATAGTTATTTACTGTATTACTGTATTACTGTATATTACTGTATTTGCTGTATTTTAGCATTTTCATTTCATATGCTAAATTATGTTATACTAGACTGTGTTGTTTTCTGTTTGGCGGGATGGGATTCCTGAGAGATAAGCCCATTACACAGGCTTGAGTACACACATAGGTATTAGAGTGGATAGTCATGACGCTTGCGTGGTGGTGACCACGTATTGTTGTTCATGAGACCCACAACCAGACGAGGTTCTATCAGGAGCTTTCTGCTACTGCATGTTATGCAGGCCAGTAGTTATTCTCTTGAGGAACTGTCGACTCTGGTGACCATCCCTGAGGACTCAGTTGCGGCACTCCTCCCGAGATGTGACAGTGGAAGACCACGTTCTGTGGCAAACCCATTGCACATTCTCGATCCGAGGACCCAATGCTGGGAACTCGCTGTAGGATATCCCTTTTGAAAGAGAATCAGTGGAGGCACTCCACGATTGGCGATAGTACTATACCCCGAGGGATGAATGTACTATTGCTTCTCGACCTCAGTGCCAGAAGCTGAGGACCTTTCATTTTGGAGAATCAGTTGAGGCCTCCTCGATTGATGATGATGCCAAACCAGAAATGGTGAACGTATCATCATTTCTCGACCTGAGAGCCCGGGATACTGAACATCCTAGTACCCACATGTGAGAGGGGCGGGTTGTTTACAGGTTTGCAGGTAACCTTGACCTTCAACATACCCAATATTCTAGATTTCCTATCAGTGTGGACTTATCAGCCTGGTATTCTGGTGTTTTGATCATCCGGTATTCTGGTATGTTGATCATCTGGTATTCTGGTTATTCTGGTATTCCGGTATTTTCTTCAGAGCAGACCTATGAGCTTATTCAGCCGTCAGAACAGCAGTTATCCAGATTATATGGAAGCTTTGATCCCATGTCTGCTGCATCTGCATCATCATTTCCGCATACATGTTCTTGTATTTCCAAGGTATATTAATTTTGAGACTTGCCACTGGGCATTTCCATCCACTTATTATGTTTCTTCTATAAAAAAAATTTATGAATCAAAACATAATGATCCCTTGGAAATATTCGAACATGACATTCTGCATTGCATTCTCATACTCATATGCATAATAGGTGTTCTGGAGCGGATTTCTCATTCTGACTGGGTATTCTCTTCAGAAACGGCCAACTTGACTTCTCCCACCACTCAACTCATAATGATCAGAGGGTAGTTATGGAACAAATCCGAGCGAAAGTGACTGAGAGAAGGGCCCAGGTGGGGCATTTTATGGTGGACATTCAAGCGTTGTCCCGCGGTCAGAAACTGCTGAGAGAAGAAGTCAACCGGGTGAAGTCTCAGATGGGTCCGCTTACAGAAATCCAGAATGCGGTGTTAAGGAAACAAAGCAATCCTCATCCCTGGTGAGGGGAACTACGTCGCTCTGATTCTTCATTAGCCAATGGAGATACGTAGGCAGGAGATCGTGCGAGATCTTTGCGAGCAACCTTATCTATCAACCCTATTTATCAATTTCCTTCCTCCAGATACCTCTTGTCAGCTTCCAACTCCATCTCCCCAAGAGAGTCCTAGGGGCAGAGCATATGGATAAAGGCCAGAACAACTTGAGAAGAAGTTTGATCCCATTCCGATGCCGTACGCGCAACGGGTTTCCTTGTTTGCTCAAATTCAAACTGGTTGAGCTAGTCGCATCAGGATCATCTTCGACAAAGCTTCCTTTGGGGTTTCAATGCCAAATGCCAGGTATGACTACCATCTTGGGGTACTTGACCATTTAATCGACGATTGCAAGTCTTTCAGAGGTAAAGGTAAAGACAAGGTGCAAGACGTGATTGACTCAAAGGTTATCACACCAGATGGGTGGCCCATAAATTGAACTTTCTTCATCAGATTGAGCACCCAGATTGCAAAAACATCATCAGAAGCAACAAGTCCAGACGGAGTCAAGCCTCCTCAACAAGGACAATCATTTAGCTTCTTTACTGCATTCTCATGTGTAGCTTTTATGTTTGTCAAAACATTTGTATGCATGCATGAAATCTGTTTTTCTTTTTATGTTAATCATAATACAATAAGCATGTTTTTCTTGAAGTGATCCATTCGTATTCACTCATAAGTTTGTATATGTGCATTGCAATACCAACTGTCGTGCTTAAACTCTTGAAGGAGGATGATGAGTTGAAAACGCAAAAATCTCTAATTGTGTGCTTTTGGATAAAACCCTGTTGAGGATGTACAGGCATTGATTCAAATCCCCAAACACTGGAGATATAAGGGAGATAGACCCTCGTTAACCCCTTTGAGCCTTGAAGTAGGAGTTTCTTTCGTACGAAAAAACCCTCACATTTAACCCAGGGGCAGGGTAGACGTTAGTTAATTTGACCGAGCGTTCAAATTTCAAAAGGAGTGTGCATCTGAGGATCCATTACCTTCTATTCCACCATCAAGAGGTCAAGAGATGTGAAACCACAATGGTTATCCATCAACAATCAAAGAGTGAGGCAGTCACAACCCTTTCAACAAAGTCAAGACAAGCCAGTGTCACACGACGTGCTCAAGAAAAAAGCAAAAAGAATAAAAAAAAAATGAAAAAGCCCGCTAAGTTGAAACTTGAAAACAAGCAACTTAGGCAAAAGTTAGGGCATCCCGCTGGACTCCAACATCTAAAGATTCAAAAGAATCAGTCCAGGCAAAAATTAGGCATCAAAAAGCAAAAGAATGTGAAAATGCGAAAAGGATTACAAAAGAAAATCCTCGAGAAAGAACAAAGTCGTGTGACTACGAATAAAAGACAAAAGGGGTGACTGTTACTCCAAAGCCTCATTGGGTCTCAAACCATCAGTATCATGGGTTCCTTAAAGATCACAATATCTTTTTGAGAGGCGAACGCTTGTGTCAAATTAGCTGAACATAGGACTGGCGAACATCACGAAGAGTGGGTGAGCACCAGTAAAGTTTGAGCCATAAATCCTTTTTTTCTCAAAACCGTGAACCAGGCCACGATACAACCCTCAAAAGTCCTAATTGAAACAGGGTTATTTCGAAAGCATACTACCAAGAGATAGCGTTCCTGACTCCCATGAATTATGCTAAAAGATCTTTGTTGGTGTTGCATGTGCATTGCATTCTTTCATTCAAAAATTAATGTCGTATCCTAACCCGTGATTCGCTCACAAAAGGGTTTGCGACATCTTGTCAGTAAAACTTCAAGATTAACATGTGTGTTGCATTAGAATTTTCATTCTCAGAATAAAACATTTTCTGCTTGCATACATTTGTTTGACATCAAAAGAAGCTTACATATGGAAATTCAGTCCGGAAGCTTAATCTTGCCGAGTTGAGAATCATGAAACTCCCAAAGGACAGCCACATCCAGTGTTACTTCCTCAGGAAAATTTGTTGAGCAGGAGCTTTCCCAACAAGTTGTGCTAAGACGTAGTCGATCTGAGGCAATCACGTCGAACCATCTCTTTAAGGTGTAGCTCATCTGAGCCAATCACATCGAGAATTCAGAGTTCAGCCAAACTGGGGCAAAACCAATTCAAGGTTCATACTGGGGCAGGCTATCCCAAGAGCATGAGAAGGTAGTCCATCTAGACGGCTGATCAGCCTATTCGGGGTTCAGAGTATTGGGGCAGAATATCTCACGGGGATATGAGATTGTTCATGAATCTTCTCAAGGCGAATTCCTTTATAGACCATACAATCTGAAGCAACTAATTTGAGATGCATTGAATCTCTCCAAGAGTTTGAAGACACTGAAGCATTGAGCATGCCAAGTCTTCTGTAAAATCCTCTTGAGATGACTTCTTCTCTGTAATCCATGCAGTCCGGGGCAGTTACTTCGAGATTCGATGAATCTCTCCAAGAGTTTGAAGACCCTGGGGCAGTGTGAACGCCCGGTCTTCTGTAAAATCCTCTTGAGATGATTTCTTTCAATGGACCCTGTGGTCTGGGGCAAGTCGAGAATTAAGGAACCGTTGTTCACTCTTGACAATCGGCATGCAGTCGATCAGCAGAGACTTAAAGTACTAAGTCTTATCCCCAGCAAAGAGCCAGAAGGTATCTTTTCTAGCAAGGTGTTGGGATTGATATTCTTCCCCAAGCAGAGAATTGTTCTCACATCGAAAGGGGTTCTTTATGAAGATTCCTTACCCCCAGCAGTGTAGGTGGATTCCTCATTCTCAGCAGGATAAGACGATGGAATATTCTCAAGTAGTTTGAAGATGGTGAGAAGTCAGAGTACTCTCTTCCTCAACAGTCAGATTTGGTATTCCCCCGCAAGTCAAAGTCCAACGATTATTGGCATTCTCAGCGGTTCAAAGTCCAATCTTTATTGGCATCTCCCTAACAAAGTTCGCAATTCAGCTTGCAGTTCCTCGACAGGGTTGGCATCACCAGTGGTTATTGGTGGTATAGTTGGTTATCTCCCCACAGGAGGTCAGATATTGGTGATCCCTTCCTCAGCAAAGTTTGCTTGTTCTGTTCTGCGCATTCCTCGGTGGAGTGTCCTCTCATTCTTGCATATAGTAATCATCATTGCATTGCATCCTCAAAACGCGTAGCATTTCCATTTCGTATGGAACATTACGCCATAGAAAGAAAATTCAAACATGCATCGAAGCATAAGCCAGATTTGGTACCTTGTGCGAAAGCCCAAATTAACCCTCAATCAAAACAGTGCTCTCCAACCTCAGAGTTGAAGCCCTTTTTTACCAACCTCAAAGTTGTCGTATATCTTCTCTCCAACCTCAGAGTTGTCGTTTATTCCTTTTCCAACCTCAGAGTTAAAGCCTTCTTTATACCAACTTCAAAGTTGTCGTACATTCCTTCTCCAACCTCAGAGTTGAAGCCTTTTTTACCAACCTCAGAGTTGTCGTATATCTCTTCTCCAACTTCAAAGTTGTCGTATACCTTTTTCTCGACCTCCGAGTTGATGAATATCCCTTTCTTCTCCAGCTTCAAGGTTGTTTTATACCTTTTCTCGACCTCAGAGTTGATGAAAATGCTTTTATTCCCCCAACCTCAGAGTTGAAGTCAAGGGTTTTATCTCCGGTTTCAAAATCGATGTATACCCTTTTACCAATCTCAGAGTTGACGTATATCTTTCTTCTAACCTCAGAGTGGAAGTTATGGTTTCTCAGCCTCATATTTGATGTCTACCTTTTCCTCAACCTCAGAGTTGATGGTCTACCCTCTTATCCCCAGCGGAGTTATTGACCATCCCATGCATGGGGCATGTAACCTCCCCAGCAAAGGATATCCCCGATCTATAATCCCCAGTAGAGTTTGAGGACATTTGGTCTTCTGTAAAATCCTCTCGAAGGGCAGCCCCAACAAGAGACGCTTTAAAGCGGTTTTTCTCCAACAGAGTGTGTTATAAACTCATTATCCCCAGCGGAGTCGTCAAAGGGAAAGTTCGTCCAACATGGGGCATTGTGACATTTACCCTAAGCTCGACAGTCATCTTCCTCAGCAGATTACCGAGGAATTGCTTTGGGTTTCCCTAACAAATCTCTAGGGACTCTTTCTCAGTATGTTGCAATGGATTGTCTTTCAACCAAGATTTGGATATCCCCCGCAGAGCAGCCCTGATCCCCAGCAAGATCATATCTTTGGTAATGATATCCCCACAGAGTTCAGCATTGAATCTTGTCCGCTATGCTCCCCAGCCGAGTCGCGGTAATTTCCCCAACATGGTTTAAATAGATCGAGGGAACTTCTTCTTCAGCAAAGTGACAGCGCATGATATTACCCAGCTGGTGGTGTAATTCTTAGCATTGCTCATTTACAACTCAAAGTCCAATTTATTTTGGCACATGAACAGTTTGTTCATATTATTCCAGCCTGTGGAATAGTATGGAAGATGGTTGTTCCAGCCAGTGGGATAATCATTATATACAGTTCGTTCATATTATTCCAGCCTGAGGAATAGTATGGAAGATGGTTATTCCAGCCAGTGGGATGATCATTATATACAGTTTGTTCATATTATTCCAGCCTGTGGAATAGTATGGAAGATGGTTGTTCCAGCCAGTGGGATAATCATTATATACAGTTCGTTCATATTATTCCAGCCTGTGGGATAGTATGGCGGATGGTTGTTCCAGCCAGTGGGATAATCATTATATACAGTTTGTTCATATTATTCCAGCCAGTGGGATAGTATGGCAGATGGTTGTTCCAGCCAGTGGGATGATCATTATATACAGTTTGTTCATATTATTCCAGCCAGTGGGATAGTATGGCAGATGGTTGTTCCAGTCGGTGGGACGATCATTTGGCAAAGCTTCCAAAGCCGGTTTGGTAAGCATTAAAGTCCAAGTTTAATTTGGCAAAGCTGCAAAAGTCCATCAGAGGATGGCAATTTTGAGATTCCAAAGCCTGTTTGGTAATCATTGAAGTCCAACGACAGATTGGCAAAAATCCAGCACGAACAGGTAAAAGTCCATTGTTTAGAATGGCAGAGCAGCTAAAGTCCACCAGCAGTGTGGCAAGCCAGTAGTCGTCTGGCGTCGTTCAAAAAGACATTTCTAAAGTCCACCAGCAGTGTGCCAAGCCAGTAGTCGTCTGGCGTCGTTCAAAAAGACATTTTATAAAGTCCATCAACAGTATGGCAAGCCAGTAGTCGTCTGGCGTCGTTCAAAAAGACATTTTTTAAAGTCCATCAACAGTATGGCAAGCCAGTAGTCGTCTGGCGTCGTTCAAAAAGACATTTTTTAAAGTCCATCAACAGTATGACAAGCCAATAGTCGTCTGGCGTCGTTCAAAAAGACATTTTTTAAAGTCCATCAACAGTATGGCAAGCCAGTAGCCGTCTGGCGTTGTTTAAAAAGACATTTTTTAAAGTCCATCAATAGTATGGCAAGCCAGTAGTCGTCTGGCGTTGTTCAAAAAGACATCCCTTCAGTGTTGTTCTTCATCATCAGAGTTTTCTTCAAGCAGAATTCATTTGGTGGAGTTTATATCCCTTTTCTTCTTCTCCACAGAGTGCAAATTTTTGGGTTATTCTTCGGTATTCAATCCCTCCATACCTTGAAAGTCTGACAGCAATCGCTATCATCCATTCAGGTCTACAGTGATTGAATAGGGGCAGCTGTAATACCCCAAAATTTGCCCTCTCATTTCTTCATATCATTTAGCATGAGCTTTCATTTCATTGCATTGCATTCAAGCATAGAAAAAAATAAAGCATTGCATTCAGCATAGGACATGTGATCAAGGCATCTTCCTTTGGTTTGAGCTTTCAGAATATTATCAGTGAGCATCAAGGACCTCCGGTTGGTCATGTTCTTTTTGCTTCATGACTTGTCTTCATTTTCAAGTTGTTCTCGGGGAATTGTTCTGGTATTGAGATTCTTGGTTATAAAGACAGGATATCTGTGGATTGAATTGCAAATCATTGGTCATGGTTGAGTGAGCTTACTGATTGAATTGTGGGAGTTCATTGAAGATATGAGTTTGGTGTAGAATTGGGCTTGTCGAGATTAGTTGTGTGGGCTACTTGAAATTCAAATTTCTACCATAAATCCATTATTCATTTTCATTTTCCTTTATCCATTTCTTAAATCCACTTCCATTTAAAATTCCAAATATCCATTTTTATAATCCATTTCTATTCATAAATCCATTTCTTAACCCACATTTCTTATATCCATCTTCCTAATTCATAACCATTTTCTATCCATCATAACCATTTTCAACCATTTTAACCAATTTTCTTTCCACATTCAAATTTATTTCATATCCATTCTTTACCATTTTTAAATCCAATTTTTATCCAAATACCCATTTTAGTCCATTCCTTCTAACTCATAACCATTTTGATATCCGTTTTAAATCACTCTCTAACCCATGTCCATTTAATGCCATTTTCATTAATTCCAAATCAATCCAATTACAATCCATAAATCCAGTTTTAAGTCCATGATTCATTTTGTTGAATTCCAACTCTAAGTCCAACCACCAACCACCATACGCAAGATAGGATCAATGGATATCCTTTGTATTGACAAGACAGGCACCATCACAATGAATCATGCTACCAAGGCTCAAAATTTGTATCCTGATTTGGAGGATATTCCCCAGATTTGACCACTATTTATTGAATTCGTATGTTAATATCTTGTGTGGTGCTTACCATGGGAACCATAGATCCATGGAGAAGATCTTTGAAGACCGGTTGATAATATAGAAAGTTTTAGACAAAAATGGAAAAAAGGGAAAGAACCAACTTCATCCTTGCTACTTCAATTCTATTTTGCTTATGATATAGCTTCATCATGTTCAACAAGCAGTACAAACAGTCCACGTGGCGTTTAAGGAAGAAAGCACACAAGTTCTCTATTTGCAGTTTGCATTGCGAAAACGTGCGATAACAGCAGAAATACAAAATAGCAGTCAAAAAATAGATTTTAATAGCAGCACTCTTGTGACAGAGAAGGCAAGGTCACATATTTCACTGAAAAATTCACTGAAAAGAGCAGAATGAGTTCACAAAAACCACCATAACATTTCATAACTAACCTATAACCAACTCTAACAAAAAACTCTAACCAATCTTCAATCTCGATCTCCAAGATTCTTCATTCATTCTTCTCACACATTCTTCAACCTCCATAACCTTCAATCACCTTCCATCTTTGTATCTTCATCACTCTTCTCCAATTTTCACGAACAGCTTCCTTGCTCCAACCTTCAAGTCTCGTTTTTCTTTCTTCAAGCTTCAAATTCCATCTCGATCTTCTCTAATCATCATCATCATCGACTAAAATCCTGCAACGAAACCAACAACAATAACCAGAAACCGGGAAGAATCAAGAAGAAGCAGAGTTCGCCGATGACAAATTCAAAGAGTAACAGAAGAAGAAAAGAGAAAGAATTGTATCTGCAAATCGCCGACGTCGCCAAATTCGACTCCAAAACACCGAACTCTCACCACATTCCAGAATCCATAACGCAAAGAACTATAACAATAGAAACAAATTGCTCACAGCAAAGAGGAACTAAATCTAACACGGTGCAGCTAGTGATTATTTCCAGAAGCGCGTTTGTAGGAAGTGATTCTTGGAGTGCGATTATTGCAATCACGTTTGAAAGAGCGGCGATTGTGGATGTTTGATCGCAAGAAGTGATTGTCAGAAGTGATTCTGAGTTCAATTGAAGGTTACCTCAAGGCAGTCGTAGCAGAGCACTCCAACGTCGCACCTTCGATCGTCATCGTCTTCATCATCAACAGCCTCGCATCAACAAATCGCTCAACAATTCAACATCACACAAGATACCACCGCGATTTGCGCAAGATTCAACAACTCAAAACTGGAGATTCAAACACACGGCCAGAGTCGGCGACGAGCGAAGAGGAGGTCACATGGAAAATCGTAGCGAGTGTTCATACCTGAGAAGACTCATCAATCATCCATCGTCGTAGATTCGCAATAGGCATTCCCCTTTAAGCTTCGATCTCGTAGTAAATTCGCGGCGCCATCCATCATTGTTGATTTTGTGAAGCGGATGTGAAATTGATTGGAGAAAATGAAGTGAGGGTCAAGGAGAGAAGTTCACGGTGGAGGCGAGGTGTGAAGGCTATTGGAGGGAGTCTGTGGAGACGGCGCAAAAAACGGAGGGAGATAGGAGACGAACGTCGGCGCATAGGAGAAGAGAAGGGATGAAATTGTTGGCTGAAAGTGCTAGGGTTTTAAGAGAGACCAAATGTTCGGATCCTCAATGCTGCGAGATGATACGTAAGCCCAGTGCTCCATGGATTTCATTTCTGCACTACCAGATTTACTACTCGCACACGCCCTTGTTTTGCTAAAGAACCCTTCCACGACATTCTATCCACACTTTCAAATCTCACTACTACACCCACCCAGGTTTTTTATTTTTGAAGCTTAATTGTGTTAGATTTTGATTAATCTTTTAACCTTAGAATTAGAATTTTCAATTAGAGATCATTTTTTACTTGTAGATTAGAAGCTAATTTTGAATTAACTCTTTTAATATTAGATTTAGAATTTAGTTTTAACAGTAGATTTAGAATTTAGTTTTCACAAGGTGATTAAAATTTGATTGTAATTCTCTCCATGGTGATTAAACTTCAGGATTAGATCACAACTTTTGAAATATATTTTAGAATTAGAATCTAACTTTTGATTTAGATTTTAACTTTGATTTGGGATTGTTAACTTCGATTTTGTTCCTAATTGTAGATTAACTTCCGATTAACTTTTGTTTAGGAACCAATTAAAATTTGATGTAGATATTGACTTTAGACATTAATTTCGATAATTAGATTTAGAGTTTGCTAATGGTTTGACTAATTGCCTTTTGCTTAAGTGCACTAATTGTTTTGCTTGCTAATTGTTTTTAGCTCAATGGCTCGATAGTTGTTTTTTAGCTTAATGGCGTGATAATTGTTTTTAGCTTAATTTCATTAATCGTTTTTTGGCTAATCATCTCTTAATTGTTTTTTTTTTTTGCCTACTAGTTCACTAATGTTTTTTTGGCTTAATCACCCACTAACTAATTGTTCATTAGAATTAACTTTGAACTAATTGGTCATTGACTTAGTCGAATTGATTTTTGTTCTAACATAGACTAAACATAGGTTTTAATGCTAACATTGACTAATCCTTTTAATAGTTTCATTTGATGACTTTGTTAATAGTCCTTAATATTTGTTACATGTTAGTTTTTGACTAAGAGTTGTTTACATTTTAGTAGTGATTTCAATTACTTCTTATTGACATTTCCTTTTGATCTTCGTTGCTCACTTTGGTTACTTCTATTTGAATTTTGACTAACCTTTGAGTTTGTTTTGTAGTGTTTTACACTTGATTAGTAAAATGTAGAAGTTGTTGTCACATACACAGCTGCTGTGCACAAAGTGTGCTGTAAAATGTTACTATTCTGCCTGGTTGTATATACACCCATTCTGCTTTGTAAATAGTAGCTGTTATAGACTGTTTTTACTTGTTGCTAGTTTTTACAGCTATGCAGGTGCTGGAGCGCTGTTGTTGCTGCTGTTTATGGCTTATGGCCTTGTTTTATTGTTTTTAAGAGCATTTGGTTCCATGCCTTTCACGGACCCGTTTCACTTTCTAACATTTTTGCTCATTTATGCTAGATCACTAGAAGTCGGTCGGTTTGTTTATACTTTGCTCGCGTTGCTACGGATTGATATCCGTTCGGTATCACTTCTCTTCTCTTTTACTACTTCCGCATTTTTTTCCTTTTTATGCCATGAGAAGTAGGATTGGAAGTCCGTGCCACTTGGCCGACAATGATGGAAGTCCTCAAAGGAGGCTCTGTTCGTGATTGTTTAATATTGTGCCTGAAGACCTCTATGAGGCATCCCATTCCCATTTCCCCTGGTAAGACCTCCAAGAAGGCGATTGACGGAAGGTAGGGTTCGCAATCGACCCCCGTTATTCTAGTTGAGTCATTCTTAGCTCTCATTACATGATTGAAGCTTTGAACATCACCTGCTCCTGTTATCGAGTCGGTCAAGTGGAAGATAGGGTTAGTAATCAAACCCCCACGCTTTGTCTTTAGCTCGCATTGACCAATGCTGATGCTT
The DNA here is from genome assembly GCA_022829125.1 of Lathyrus tuberosus. NCBI lineage: Eukaryota > Viridiplantae > Streptophyta > Magnoliopsida > Fabales > Fabaceae > Lathyrus > Lathyrus tuberosus. The sequence continues at coordinate 1,650,063 of JALAZF010000026.1, forward strand.
ATGTGATCTGATTCACATCTTCCCCTTTTTTATTCTGCTCTCCATGGTTCTCGATACCATTAGGTGAGTACCCTTATTTCCCACAGCTAGGTTGTTTGCCTCGGTTGATATGACCCCTTGGCTAAAGCTTCCCCTTTTTTACTTTGATTGTTTGACATGACTGCTTATTGACACTGTTTGCTCTTTCATTGCTTTTAGTTCATTTTGTGATTGATTTATCCTGTGTTTACTTGTCTGATGACATGATCCCTTAGGATTCCTCGCTCCACTTAATTTTTGATTAAGTCGGAGGTAGGAGAGACATTAGGATAGCAATCCAGGTATGCTAACATTAGGTAGAATTCCCTTTCTTACCTATACCACATTAACCATGGGATTTCCGAGCATGCTAACACTAGGGTGTGTCTTAGTCTCCCCTTAGTTTTTACCTTTCTTCTCCCTTGAGTCTTTCATCTTCTCATCTTAAAGAAAATTCAAAATATATAATAAAGGTAGGCATTTATTGCATTTAGGCCTTTCATATAAGGAAAAGACTATAAGGGGTCTTCTCTTATGATTTTAGAATGTGTAGCATATAGCCCATCTTGGGTCAATGTGTTAGACATTTAATCTTGTATGATGGACTTAAATGCAATACTTGTTGAAGGTACAAATAATGAAAAACACTTCTTCATTTCTTAATCAACAAAAACACTTAATAAACATAAGTATGCTAGTGTGTTTGAACCTTGACAAGTGGAACTAAGTGTGGGGGTCTTCTTCACTCTTAGTGTGCTTTCTTACCCATTCTATCTTGGAATGTGAGAATGTACACATTCCAATGACTAAGATTCAGATATACTATCATCTACAAACAAATGGAAAAAACTCTTAAAAAGACAAAAACAAACAATAATGTCTTTCCTTCGGGAATTCTTTTCTCACCTCATTCACTCTCAACGTATGAACGTGCTCCTACTCGTTCTCTTGCAAGATGGTAACGCACTCGGACCAGCGAGCCTGCAACACCTGAGCTAGAACATAAGTCGTTCTTTAAAAAACACAAACAATTCATCCCTAGTGAGGGGAACTACGTCGCTCTGATTCTCATGCTCCCGATGAGATACGTAGGCAGTGGGGTAGGGCCCATGCGAGCACTTCTTTTATTTTCCCTACATTTGTTTCTCTTTCTCTCTCCTTTCTTTTCCACTCCTGTTTCTTTCTTTTCCAGTTCTCCAGCTAGCAGTTCCTTTTCCAGTATCCTTTCCTTACACCCTTTGATTGAAGCAGCAAGCGTGGATCCCATCGGGTACGATGGACGCGAGGGGGTGCTAATACCTTCCTCTCGCGTAACCGACTCCCGAACCCAGTTCTTTTGGTCGCAAGACCCTGCTCTTTCCCTCCTCCAGGTTTACGCAGTGTTTCCTTTCCCTCTCTTGGGATAAATACACATTGCTGGCGACTCTGTTTCGGTGCCACTTTCGCGTTTGTACTAGGATGAAAATCCCGGGAGCGACAGCTGGCGACTCTGCTGGGGACAGATTGACCTCTTGCTGGTTTATCCCTAAGCGAGTCAATCCTAGCGTTTGTCTGTTTTCTTTCATTGGGTGTTTACTGTTGTGCTGTATTTACTGTTTTACTGTATAGTTATTTACTGTATTACTGTATATTACTGTATTTGCTGTATTTTAGCATTTTCATTTCATATGCTAAATTATGTTATACTAGACTGTGTTGTTTTCTGTTTGGCGGGATGGGATTCCTGAGAGATAAGCCCATCACACAGGCTTGAGTACACACATAGGTATTAGAGTGGATAGTCATGACGCTTGCGTGGTGGTGACCACGTATTGTTGTTCATGAGACCCACAACCAGACGAGGTTCTATCAGGAGCTTTCTGCTACTGCATGTTATGCAGGCCAGTAGTTATTCTCTTGAGGAACTGTCGACTCTGGTGACCATCCCCGAGGACTCAGTTGCGGCACTCCTCCTGAGATGTGACAGTGGCAGACCACGTTCTGTGGCAAACCCATTGCACATTCTCAATCCGAGGACCCAATGCTGGGAACTCGCTGTAGGATATCCCTTTTGAAAGAGAATCAGTGGAGGCACTCCTCGATTGGCGATAGTACTGTACCCCGAGGGATGAATGTACTATTGCTTCTCGACCTCAGTGCCAGAAGCTGAGGACCTTTCATTTTGGAGAATCAGTTGAGGCCTCCTCGATTGATGATGATGCCAAACCAGAAATGGTGAACGTATCATCATTTCTCGACCTGAGAGCCCGGGATACTGAACATCCTAGTACCCACATGTGAGAGGGGCGGGTTGTTTACAGGTTTGCAGGTAACCGTGACCTTCGACATACCCAATATTCTAGATTTCCTATCAGTGTGGACTTATCAGCCTGGTATTCTGGTGTTTTGATCATCCGGTATTCTGGTATTTTGATCATCTGGTATTCTGGTTATTCTGGTATTCCGGTATTTTCTTCAGAGCAGACCTATGAGCTTATTCAGCCGTCAGAATAGCAGTTATCCAGATTATATGGAAGCTTTGATCCCATGTCTGCTGCATCTGCATCATCATTTCCGCATACATGTTCTTGTATTTCCAAGGTATATTAATTTTGAGACTTGCCACTGGGCATTTCCATCCACTTATTATGTTTCTTCTAAAAAAAAATTTATGAATCAAAACATAATGATCCCTTGGAAATATTCGAATATGACATTCTGCATTGCATTCTCATACTCATATGCATAACAGGTGTTCTGGAGCGGATTTCTCATTCTGACTGGGTATTCTCTTCAGAAACGGCCAACTTGACTTCTCCCACCACTCAACTCATAACGATCAGAGGGTAGTTATGGAACAAATCCGAGCGAAAGTGACTGAGAGAAGGGCCCAGGTGGGGCATTTTATGGTGGACATTCAAGCGTTGTCCCGCGGTCAGAAACTGCTGAGAGAAGAAGTCAACCGGGTGAAGTCTCAGATGGGTCCGCTTACAGAAATCCAGAATGCGGTGTTAAGGAAACAAAGTAATCCTCATCCCTGGTGAGGGGAACTACGTCGCTCTGATTCTTCATTAGCCAATGGAGATACGTAGGCAGGAGATCGTGCGAGATCTTTGCGAGCAACCTTATCTATCAACCCTATTTATCAATTTCCTTCCTCCAGATACCTCTTGTCAGCTTCCAACTCCATCTCCCCAAGAGAGTCCTAGGGGCAGAGCATATGGATAAAGGCCAGAACAACTTGAGAAGAAGTTTGATCCCATTCCGATGTCGTACGCGCAACGGGTTTCCTTGTTTGCTTAAATTCAAACTGGTTGAGCTAGTCGCATCAGGATCATCTTCGACAAAGCTTCCTTTGGGGTTTCAATGCCAAATGCCAGGTATGACTACCATCTTGGGGTACCTAACCATTTAATCGACGATTGCAAGTATTTCAGAGGTAAAGGTAAAGACAAAGTGCAAGACGTGATTGACTTAAAGGTTATCACACCAGATGGGTGGCCCATAAATTGAACTTTCTTCATCAGATTGAGCACCCAGTTTGCAAAAACATCATCAGAAACAACAAGTCCAGACAGAGTCAAGCCTCCTCAACAAGGACAATCATTTAGCTTCAAGTTTCATGCCATTTATCAAGAATCAGGAGTTTGTACAGAAGTTTCTAAATTTGGAAAGTGACCTATAATAAAAGTTTCCTTTTTGGGCAAGTTCCTGCATTGCATTCAACTTGACTTTTCATCATCAAGAAAGATTCAAATGAATTTTCCTCCAACATGAAAGTTGAATATATTTTTCTCCTCTTTCCAACAAGTACTAGTGGGTCTCCATATCATTTGTGAAACTCCAGTTATGATCAAAAGAATGTAAAGTGGTTTTTAGGGTTTCTCATGATTCCATTTTCACAACTTTGGGCATAATGACCTATAATCAATTCCATTGCTTCATGCCACATTCTAATATCAAAAGACATTCCTTGAGGATTATTTTGGGCCCAAGAATTAAGGAATTCCATGGTGTGTTCTTCACTTATTCTCCATTGTTCAAAATTGACAAATTATTTAAAACTCATGAATCAAATGGTTTCAAGGCCCAATGTCAATGTGGGTGTAATTAGCAATTCAAACACAAGTGATCCATCATAGAATATTGAGATATCCATGCATGGGAGGAGGTGTACTTAACATAATGTGATTTTCCAAAATTATTCAAAAACTCATTAAACCATGAATTGCCCAAGCCCAAATCATTGTCAGAGGAAAACCCTAGTCTATTTAAACCTATCGATGCACTGGTTAGGCAATTTTTACACGTGATATTTTGGAGAAAAAAGAGTGCAACCCTAATTCTTGAATTGGTCGAATCTCTCAATCCACAAGGATTTTTGAAGAAATTCTTTCACCAACAGAACCCTTGTGATCTCTAGAGTACAAATCGCTCACCCTTTGGAGCTAAAAGCAAAGATTCAGATTGCACCATCTCAGGTTGGAAGGTTTTTTAAGGATCCTAAAACTCTCTTTTATTTACGTGTATATTGTTGCGTGATTGTCACTGATCATGCTGGTATGATTTGTTTGGTGTTTGGACGTATGTATTGGTTGTTCTATGTGTTTAAAGTTTTGAGCCATAACAATATTTCATGCGTTTTTTATTGTGTGCTAATGGTTTGGAATTTTTTATAGCATATTCGTAATCCTTGCAAAAATCTGGTCGGAATGGTATATGGGTTAGTGTTTTCTGGGCAAGTTTTGATTTGCAGGTGAAGCAAAGGGGCGGCCGGAGCTAGGGCTCCGGCGACGGTGGCGGTCCGGCGAGGGGAAGAGCTGGACGAAGAAGACGAAGTGTGGGCCATTGATGCGTTCCATCGTGTGGCCATCAGCCGGCCGCGTGTCCTTTTTATTTTATTTTTCTGATTTTATTTTGCTGATTGCATGCATATGACCCCATGACAATTACCGTGTGCTAGTCAACCCATGCCAATCATCTTGCGTAATTGTGAAATGTTTGACCGTGCTTCATCCGTCTGATTCATCTTGTGGCTATCAGTGAGACAACACATTAAAATAACCACGTGCACCTCACATGGCATGTGCATCGTATGTCTGATAATTGTGTGTACGCGTGCATATCATTCTTACCACGTGCATTTTGATCTAAACCGCTGATCTGCAATACCTTTTGATTGTGCTGACCAAATAATGGACGTAAGATTGATCTAAAGGCAGGTATGAGTCAACTGGGTTGACTGAAGCCCATGTACACCTTTTTTATTTTTATTTTCGTTCTGATGGATTCTTGCACGCTGGGCCTTCTATCTGCGCCCCCCATCCCTTAGCCCATCATCATTCTCAACAGGTTTGGACTACTAAACGCACCCCCCTGCAGTTTTATTTCATTTTATTTTATTTAATTCATTGCATTTTCATTTTTAATTTTTAAAAATACATAATTGCATTTAAAAATTCCCATAAAATTCATGCATACTTTTTACCATTTTATAAAATTTTCAAAAATTTTATTTTTCATTTTTATTTTATTTTTGTCATCTAAATTAATTATTTAGTTAATTTCTTTTTGCATTACTCATATCATGCATACCTAATTTTGTTTATTTTATTTCTCTGCAACCATAAAATATTTTTTATCCATTCTTTTTGTATCCATTAGGTGACATATTAAATTACATAAAAATATTTTTCTTTCATTTTTAAATTTATTTCATATTGCATTTTAGTCCTTCCCTTTGGCACATTGAATCCCACCTCTCACCTGAACTTTGCCTAATTGTTTAAGTGACTAACATCTTGAATTTTTGCAGGAATTTTTGATGTGTTGTTTGTCTCTGGTTGAGAAACCTTGATATTTAATTTGGGAATTTCAGGAGTTATTTCTCTAATTATTTGATTTGCTTTCACTTGAGATCTGCTTATATGTGTATTTCTGATCATGCCTAAGTCCTTGTTTGAAAGGCACTTGTGCCATTTGCTTTGGGGTTGTTTCTTTGATTTCTGAATTCATGTTTGGATTATTATCACTATTGTTTGCCATTGTTTGATTTTCACTTGCCCTGATATTATTTATGTCCGTTTCGTACTAACCTTTTATGCAGGGACTAAGGTAAGTTCTTTAAGGGTGGATAAGTATCCATGTTCACCCTTACTTTTTCCTCCTCTCATCTTCTTCCTTTAGGATTAGGGTTGTTTTCAAACCTCACTAACCGTAGGTCACCCATGCATGATAACTTTAGGACTCATAGTTCCCTTTAGAGTTACCCTTGTGTCTTCTCTCTTCTCATCTCAAATTTCTTTAAAACACATAATAAGTATCAAGTGTATTGCGCATAAGCCTTAAGCGTGGGGTATGAGAAATGAGGGGCTTCCTCTCATCTTTCTAGAGTGCTTAGCAAGCGTCCTGTCTTGGGACGATGCGTTAAGTATTCGCCCCTGTGCCCTAGACTTTGGTGCAATGCAAGTTATGAACTAACTTAAGCCACTTCTGTCCTAAAAAACACAAACCAACTTCAAAACTTTTTGTCCTTCGGGATTTTCAAACTAAAGGATATTTTCAAAAAGGGCACGTTACTTTCCGTCTGAGACGCAAACAGGCATCGACCCTAACTGTCGGACGCGAACTTAACGTCGCTCATAAAAAACACAAAAAGAACTTGGTCCGAACTACGTTGACTCTGAATTCCCCATTGCACAAAGGGGGTACGTAGGCCTAGGACGTTGACGTCCTACCGAGTCTGTCTTTGTCTTTCCCTCCCGTCTTAGTACAGCCCTAGATGATAGTATAACTCACCCTTAGAATATACAACAAGCGTGGATCCCATCGAGTACGATGGACGCGTGGGGTGCTAGCACTTTCCCCTCGCGTAACCGACTCTCGAACCCAGGCAATGGTTGCGATGGCCATTCCTTTCCCTCTTCCTCAGGTTTATGCGGTGTTCCCTTTCCCCCTCTTGGGATAAATTTACACGACTGGCGACTCTGTTTTTCCGCGCCACTCTCGCGTTTGTACCTGGATGAAAATCCTGGGAGCGACAGCTAGCGACTCTGCTAGGGATAATGGTTGACCTATGCTGGTCCATCCCTAAGCGAGTCAATCCTAGCCCTTGCTTGTCTTTGTTCTCTTTGGGTGTTTTTGTTTTGTTTTTTGCTTTATTTGTTGTATTTTATTTTTATCGCATTTTCTGCATGGCATTTCATTTTCTATTACTGTCATACTGCTGTGTTGTGCTGGCTATTTTTGTTTTGCAGGTTGGGTGGGTCTGAGAGATAAGCCCAATACCCAGGCTTGAGTATACCCTAGGACTAGAGTGGAAAGTAGTGGGACCTACGTGCCCGCTTGGTACGTTTGTGTGTTCACGAAATTCACAACCAGACGAGGCTATCTTCGGACGCATTCTAACGTGTGTGTCTTGCGCATGTTGGGGTGTTGATCTAGAGAGCTGTCGACTCTGGTGACCGATCATTGAGGACCTTAGTGGAAACATCCCTCTTTAGTGGTGACAGTGGCAGACCACATCCTGTGGCAAACCCATTCACACCCATGGGCCCACTTTGGAACTCGCATAGGATGACCCCTACGTTTCGAAGAGAATCAGTGGAGGCACTCCTCGATTGACGATAGTACTGTACCCCGAGGGATGAATGTACTATTGTTTCTCGACCTCAGTGCCAAAGCTGAGGACCTTCCACTTTGGAGAATCAGTTGAGGCCTCCTCGATTGATGATGATGCCAAACCAGAAATGGTGAACGTATCATCATTTCTCGACCTAAGAGCCCGGGATACTGAACATCCTAGTACCCATACGTGAGAGGGGATGGGCGTTTGCAGGTTTGCAGGTAACCGAAACCTTCAACCTACCCTGTTTTTCTAGATTTCTCATCAACGTCTGATTATTTGGGTTCCTATCTCAGTGGGTCAGAATTCTGGTTTTTTGGGTTGTGATTCTCGTTCAGTTAACAGCACAGCACATCCAACAGTGTGCCTTGACCCCATGTTTGCATAAGCATATCATTTTTCTTGCATTCTGACATGTTTGACATTTTTCAGGGCTTGCATCTTACTCTTGATTCCAATTTTCTGAGGTTACCTTAGCATGGATGTCCAGAGAAAGAAGACTGTCGCCTATTCGTTCCCAGAGCCGACCTTGACATTGATTCACAAGCTGATTAATATGGCTGGTTCCGGAGTTCGTACAGTGTTCAGTGGAAGGTATGGGAGACTTCTGAAATTTGTCTACAACATCTCCAAGTATGAGAAGGATGTCATTCATACACTCCTTCAATTCTACGATCCGTCTTTGCGTTGCTTCACTTTCCCGGACTACACCTTGGCCCCAACGTTGGAGGAGTTCTCATTTATTTTGGGAATCCCCATCAGGCATGATATAGTTTTCTTTTCTGAAGAACACCCCGGGGTAAAAGAAATGGTTGTTGCTCTTCATATTAGTGAATCCGTTTTGAACAGTAATATTGAAGAAAAACAAGGAGTTAAGGGTTTCCTATTGAAGTTCCTGTTTGATCAAGCCTGCATACATGTCAAAGAGAAGAATTAGACTGCTTTCCAAGCTATCCTAGCTATGTGCATCTATGGGATTGTCCTGTTTCTGAATATTCCTGATCTGGTGGATATGCACGCCGTCAGAATCTTTATTTTGAAGAATCCTATACCTACATTACTAGGTGATGTGTATCACTCAGTTCACTACAAGAATGAGAATAGGCGTGGAAAAACTGTGAGTTGTTGTGCACCGCTCTTATCTACTTGGTTTCTGAGTCGTCTCCCCGAATCTGGCGCTTTCGTTGATACGAAAGATTCTCTGAAATGGTCAAAGAGGGTTATGGGCTTGACTGCTGACAACATCGTTTGGATCAATCATAATTTTCTAGGAATGGAGATTATTTACAAATACGGAGAATGCCCTAATGTACCCTTGATAGGGAGAAAAGGTGGAATCAACTATAATCCTTCCCTTGTTATCAGACAGTTTGGTTATCCTTTGAGAGGTCCACCTGATGAGAAAGACATCAGAAAGTCCTTATTCTTCAATGGTATTGAGGATCAAGAGATGATGAGAAAGATTGTGAATGCTTGGAAACAGGTGACCAAGAAGGGTAAAACTTCATTCGGAAAATGTAATAACCGGGCTTTTCCTTCCTATAAAGAGTGGATCAAGAGGAGAGCAGAAGAGGAGCTTCTTCCCTTCCCGGTGGAACCACCTTTGTATCCTTTGATGATCGAGCCTCCTACCACAGTGGAGATAGAGAAGTTTGACAAGTTATGGGCTGAAAAGGAAAAGCTGCGAGAAGAAAACAGTGAGCTAAAGAGAGAGATTTATCAGTGGAAGCATGAGCGGGGCGAAGCTGTTCATACCGCCAAGTTGAAGACAGAGCTCCTTGCTAAAGCAGAAAGAGAGCTTGCTGACAAGGTCGCATCCAGACAAAGGATGAAAGAAGCTTTGGATGGTATCAGTAAGGTTCTCAAGTCCAAGGAGGAGGAATTAGACAAGGCTTTGTTGAAGATTCACAGGTTCGATGATCATCGAGAAACTGCCATGGCTGAGAATAAGAGAAAGGAAGACGACTACCTAGCTAAGATTGATCAGTTGAAGTCGACGCTCAAGAAGAAAGACGCTGAGATCCTGTCAGGGGTATTCAAGAGACAAGCAGTCGAGGGTCGACTTAATGAAGCCATAGCCTCCATTGGGGAACTGAAGGTCCAAGCTAAAGTAAAGAGATCTAGACATGAGGGACCTAGTATGGATGGTGTTTTTGGAGACGACGCTTGGGAATTACATTGCCGATACTTGGACGGGATCATACACAGGAGAGACCTTCTCATTCAAGGACTAATTCAGAAACCCAAGCATCCTGACACCAGAAAGCTGTTCGAGGAAATTCAAGACTGGTGCAGGAAGCATAGTGGATGAGGAGGATTGACACTTGTAAACTTTGATGATATGCCATAGTTTTCTGTTTTCTTTCATGTATTGGGATCACCACCAGGCCTGTTGGTTGGGACCTATGTTTTGTGTTCAGACCTGTATCTTGGATTGATGATTGTTGACATTTGGGCTTTTCTCTGGTTTTCTTAATATATGAGCAGGAGTTCCATTATATCTTGTTGATTAAACCGAAATCAAGGGGCGGATCGCCCTGTGAATTTTCAAACATGTCCATTTGCATTTGCATACTCATAATCATTTTGCATAATCATTTTGCATGACAGGTGTTTATCTCCGGTATTCTTATCTTGTTCTAAATCTCAGGATTGCAGATCAGCACATTCATCGGTATCCTACCAGACAGAATCAGAAGAGACTCATGGATCAGCTACAGAATGAGATCATTGAAATGCGGACTCGCATGAACCAATTCATGGAATTAATGCAAGGAGTTGCTCAGGGACAAGAGCAGTTGAGGACTCTCGTTCAGCCACTGATTGCGAGGGTTGATGATGACGGTGTCCTTCATGGAGGACTTCAGACTGGTGTTACTGGTAATAATGGTCAGAATGGTCCTACTGGCGGAGGTGTTCCTGTTTCGGGTGTTGTGATTCCTCCGGGCGGAGCTAAAAATGCTGGGGGAGGTGGTACTGGTGCTGGTGCAATTCAGGGTCGTCAGTATGATGATGTTCAAGATGACGCATTTTCTCTGCCAGGTGGGGATGTCGGTCCCCAGATTGACAATGATCAGAGAATCAGGTTGATTGAGGAACAACTAAGGGGTGTTGTGAATCAGGATTCTGTGGGAATGGATCTAGAGGATTTGGGACTGGTTCCAGGCGTTGTTATTCCGCACAAGTTTCAGACTCCCACTTGCGAGAAGTATAATGGTATGACTTGTCCGAGGACCCATGTGAGGGCATACGCAAGCAAAATGGCTGCGCATGCGAAGAATGAGAAGCTGATGATGCACTGCTTCCAGGATAGCCTATCTGGGGCATCCCTGGAGTGGTACATGCAACTAGAGAGGAAGGATGTGCGTAGTTGGAGGGATCTGGCAGGGGCGTTTATCAGACATTACCAATATAACACTGATATGGCTCCGAACAGAACACAGCTACAGAATCTGTCACAGAAGAACAATGAAAGTTTCAAGGAGTACGCTCAGAGGTGGCGTGAACTGGCAGCTAGAGTTCAGCCTCCCATGTTGGAGCGTGAAATGATAACTATGTTTATGGCCACCTTGCAGGGTCATTACTATCAAAAGCTGGTACTGTGTATGACTGGAAAGTTTGCTGACTTGATCTTAGTAGGGGAGATGGTGGAAAGCGGAATTAAGGCAGGAAAAATATCAGGCGGTGATGGGTCCTCATCTGGAGGAAGTAAGAAGCCTTATGCCAGTGGTTATAAGAAGAAGGAGGGAGATACAAACTCTGTGTCATCATATCGTAATAGAGATGGACCTCATCAGAACTACAATCAGCAGGTGGCTTCTGTAGCCATCCCAGCAGCACCTCAGCAGCCAGTAGTGTCTCAACAACAAAATCAGGCTCCTTACCGATCACAGCCTCAGAATAGGCAGGATAGGAACTTTGACACTCCACCTATGTCCTACTCTCAATTATTCCAGCACTTGTTAAAACTGCAGTTAATTCAGACGAGAACATTAGCTCCACCTACTGGTAATCCACCTCCCGGCTATGACGCCAACGCCCACTGTGAGTTTCATTCTGGGGCACCCAGACATCATACTGAGAACTGTAAAGCTTTTAAGCATAAGGTTCAAGATTTGGTGGATTCCAAAGCCATCAATTTCTCCAATGACGTTCCTAATGTGAATCAGAACCCGATGCCGAATCACGGAGGGCCGAAGGTAAATGCTATTATTAAAGACTGTGAAGGCTTGAGTTTGATTTCAGATGTAAACGAAGTCCAAACTCCATTGGGTGTAGTGAAGGAAAGACTGTTGAAGGGAGGGGTATTTCCCGGTTGTGATGAAGGTTGTGTAGGATGTGTGTTGCAGCCAGACGGTTGTGAGTTATTAAAAGCAGGTATTCATAAACTGATCAACGAAGGGGTATTACAGTTTGACAGAGGTTGCAAGTAGAGTAATGTTACTGACAGAGAGATTGATGTTACCACGATAACAATTCCATTCATGACAATAACTATATCAGCGCCGGCAAGACCAGCGCCGGTCACTATCACTGTTCCTGGACCAGTCCCGTATGAGACTACCAAGGCCATCTATGGGGCCGAGGTGTTTGTTAATGGTAAGAAGCAGGAATTGGAAGACACATCAGCTGTGAATACAGGGGTTGGAAATCTTGTTGAAGCAGGGGCTATCACTAGGAGTGGCAGGGTCTTTATTCCGTCCGAGAATCAAGCTGGTAGTTCAAGACAAGACAAGGGTAAACAGATGATGGATGAGTCCGTACAGAGGCAGGAAGCTAATAACTCTATGACGAAGCCAGGTGGGGATACTTTCTCAGAAGACGTAGAAGAGTTTATGAGGCTGATCAGAAAAAGTGATTACAAGATTGTTGACCAACTTCACCAAACTCCATCGAAGATTTCCATTCTATCCTTACTGTTGTGCTCTGAGGCACACCGAAATGCATTGCTGAAGGTTCTGAATATGGCTTATGTACTGCAGGAAATATCCGTCAATCAGTTAGAAGGGGTTGTGGCTCATGTGAATGCTGGTAATGGTTTGGGTTTCACCGATTTGTATCTGACTCCGGCTAGGAGGAATCACAACAACGCTCTGCATATTTCAGTGGAATGTCGTGGCTCCTTAATGTCACATGTGTTAGTCGATATCAGGTCGTCTTTGAATGTGTTACCAAAGAAGGCTTTGATGAAGTTGGATACTCGTGGGTTGATTTGTACACCAAGTGACTTGGTGGTACGTGCTTTTGATGGCTCCAAGAGGTCAGTTTTTGGAGAGTTAGTTTTGTCGATCAAGGTGGGTCCTGAGATTTTCAACACCACCGTCTACATAATGGATATTCAGCCTGCCTATAGTTGTTTGTTGGGCCGCCCTTGGATCCATGGTGTTGGGGCAGTAACTTCTATGCTGCACCAGAAGTTGAAGTGGATGGCCACGTCGTGACTGTTTGTGGTGAAGAAGATATCATGGTGAGTCACCTATCGACCTTCAAGTATGTAGAGGTAGATGGTGAGATACAGGAAACTTTGTGCCAAGCCTTTGAAGCTGTGAAGATTCCCGAGGAACCCCCAAAGGCAGTCAGTCAGCCTGAGGCGGTTGCCCAACCTAAAGTCGTCATATAACCAGAAGTTCCAATGTCCTCTTTCAAAGAGGCGCGTGCTATAGTTGAAGCTAGTGGTTCTCAGAAGTGGGGCAGTGTTATTGATGTTCAAAGAAAGCAAGATACTCATGGACTGGGTTACAAGCCACCTAGGCGTTCTGAAGAGCCTCCCAAATTCTATGGTCCAGTCCGTTTCACTAGTGCCGGTGTTTTCTTCAACAGAGTCAATGCTATTGAGGATGAAGGAGATAGTTATTGCTTCAATGGGCAAGCTCCTTGGTTTTTTTATTATCATCAAATGGCATATCTTATCTTTGTTGGAGAGGATACACGTCATATTCAGAGGAATTTGGATTTGGAGACTGTGCTATTTCCTCCTAGACTGAGGGTACCAAAACTAGGGTTTGCTATAAAGTCAGTTTATTTCTGATTTTTTGGGTAAGACTTGATTCCGTGGTATTCCTTGAGTCTCTAAGTATCTAGGGGTGGGAGGTTGTCCATCAGTTTGGTTCAGGAGAAACTTAATTGATCAGAAGATTGAGAATCAGGTGAATTGGGTAAAAGTCAACAGTGAGAGGAGAAGTCAACTGTGGAATTTTGAGGTTCTCTCCAAGGTTTTCAAGGTCTCACATCCTCATATGGTCCCTAAAAGTCAAGTTTCATGCCATTTATCAAGAATCAGGAGTTTGTACAGAAGTTTCTAAATTTGGAAAGTGACCTATAATAAAAGTTTCCTTTTTGGGCAAGTTCCTGCACTGCATTCAACTTGACTTTTCATCATCAAGAAAGATTCAAATGAATTTTCCTCCAACATGAAAGTTGAATATATTTTTCTCCTATTTCCAACAAGTACTAGTGGGTCTCCATATCATTTGTGAAACTCCAGTTATGATCAAAAGAAGGCAAAGTGGTTTTTAGGGTTTCTCATGATTCCATTTTCTCAACTTTGGGCATAATGACCTATAATCAATTCCATTGCTTCATGCCACATTCTAATATAAAAAGACATTCCTTGAGGATTATTTTGGGCCCAAGAATTAAGGAATTCCATGGTGTGTTCTTCACTTATTCTCCATTGTTCAAAATTGACAAATTATTTAAAACTCATGAATCAAATGGTTTCAAGGCCCAATGTCAATGTGGGTGTAATTAGCAATTCAAACACAAGTGATCCATCATAGAATATTGAGATATCCATGCATGGGAGGAGGTGTACTTAACATAATGTGATTTTCCAAAATTATTCAAAAACTCATTAAACCATGAATTGCCCAAGCCCAAATCATTGTCAGAGGAAAACCCTAGTCTATTTAAACCTATCCATGCACTGGTTAGGCAGTTTTTACACGTGATATTTTGGAGAAAAAAGAGTGCAACCCTAATTCTTGAATTGGTCGAATCTCTCAATCCACAAGGAGTTTTGAAGAAATTCTTTCACCAACAGAACCCTTGTGATCTCTAGGTACAAATCGCTCACCCTTTGGAGCTAAAAGCAAAGATTCAGATTGCACCATCTCAGGTTGGAAGGTTTTTTAAGGATCCTAAAACTCTTTTTTTTTATGTGTATATTGTTGCGTGATTGTCACTGATCATGCTGGTATGATTTGTTTGGTGTTTGGACGTATGTATTGGTTGTTCTACGTGTTTAAAGTTTTGAGCCATAACAATATTTCATGCGTTTTTTATTGTGTGCTAATGGTTTGGAATTTTTGATAGCATATTCGTAATCCTTGCGAAAATCTGGTTGGAATGGTATATGGGTTAGTGTTTTTTGGGCAAGTTTTGATTTGCAGGTGAAGCAAAGGGGCGGCCGGAGCTAGGGCTCCGGCGACGGTGGCGGTCCGGCGAGGGGAAGAGCTGGACGAAGAAGACGAAGTGTGGGCCATTGATGCGTTCCATCGTGTGGCCATCAGCCGGCCGCGTGTCCTTTTTATTTTTTTTTCTGATTTTATTTTGCTGATTGCATGCATATGACCCCATGACAATTACCGTGTGCTAGTCAACCCATGCCAATCATCTTGCGTAATTGTGAAATGTTTGACCGTGCTTTATCCGTCTGATTCATCTTGTGGCTATTAGTGAGACAACACATTAAAATAACCACGTGCACCTCACATGGCATGTGCATCGTATGTCTGATAATTGTGTGTACGCATGCATATCGTTCTTACCACGTGCGTTTTGATCTAAACCGCTGATCTGCAATACCTTTTGATTGTGTTGACCAAATAATGGACGTAGGATTGATCTAAAGGCAGGTATGAGTCAACTGGGTTGACTGAAGCCCATGTACACCTTTTTTATTTTTATTTTCGTTCTGATGGATTCTTGCACGTTGGGCCTTCTATCTGCGCCCCCCATCCCTTAGCCCATCATCATTCTCAACAGGTTTGGACTACTAAACGCACCCCCCTGCAGTTTTATTTCATTTTATTTTATTTAATTCATTGCATTTTCATTTTTAATTTTTAAAAATACATAATTGCATTTAAAAATTCCCATAAAATTCATGCATACTTTTTACCATTTTATAAAATTTTCAAAAATTTTATTTTTCATTTTTATTTTATTTTTGTCATCTAAATTAATTATTTAGTTAATTTCTTTTTGCATTACTCATATCATGCATACCTAATTTTGTTTATTTTATTTCTCTGCAACCATAAAATATTTTTTATCCATTCTTTTTGTATCCATTAGGTGACATATTAAATTACATAAAAATATTTTTCTTTCATTTTTAAATTTATTTCATATTGCATTTTAGTCCTTACCTTTGGCACATTGAATCCCACCTCTCACCTGAACTTTGCCTAATTGTTTAAGTGACTAACATCTTGAATTTTTGCAGGAATTTTTGATGTGTTGTTTGTCTCTGGTTGAGAAACCTTGATATTTAATTTGGGAATTTCAGGAGTTATTTCTCTAATTATTTGATTTGCTTTCACTTGAGATATGCTTATATGTGTATTTCTGATCATGCCTAAGTCCTTGTTTGAAAGGCACTTGTCCCATTTGCTTTGGGGTTGTTTCTTTGATTTCTGAATTCATGTTTGGATTATTATCACTATTGTTTGCCATTGTTTGATTTTCACTTGCCCTGATATTATTTATGTCTGTTTCGTACTAACCTTTTATGCAGGGACTAAGGTAAGTTCTTTAAGGGTGGATAAGTATCCATGTTCACCCTTACTTTTTCCTCCTCTCATCTTCTTCCTTTAGGATTAGGGTTGTTTTCAAACCTCACTAACCGTAGGTCACCCATGCATGATAACTTTAGGACTCATAGTTCCCTTTAGAGTTACCCTTGTGTCTTCTCTCTTCTCATCTCAAATTTCTTTAAAACACATAATAAGTATCAAGTGTATTGCGCACAAGCCTTAAGCGTGGGGAATGAGAAATGAGGGGCTTCCTCTCATCTTTCTAGAGTGCTTAGCGAGCGTCCTGTCTTGGGACGATGCGTTAAGTATTCGCCCCTGTGCCCTAGACTTTGGTGCAATGCAAGTTATGAACTAACTTAAGCCACTTCTGTCCTAAAAAACACAAACCAACTTCAAACCTTTTTGTCCTTCGGGATTTTCAAACTAAAGGATATTTTCAAAAAGGGCACGTTACTTTCCGTCTGAGACGCAAACAGGCATCGACCCTAACTGCCGGACGCGAACTTAACGTCGCTCATAAAAAACACAAAAAGAACTTGGTCCGAACTACGTTGACTCTGAATTCCCCATTGCACAAAGGGGGTACGTAGGCCTAGGACGTTGACGTCCTACCGAGTCTGTCTTTGTCTTTCCCTCCCGTCTTAGTACAGCCCTAGATGATAGTATAACTCACCCTTAGAATAGACAACAAGCGTGGATCCCAACGAGTACGATGGACGCGTGGGGTGCTAGCACCTTCCCCTCGCGTAACTGACTCCCGAACCCAGGCAATGGTTGCGATGACCATTCCTTTCCCTCTTCCTCGGGTTTATGCGGTGTTCCCTTTCCCCCTCTTGGGATAAATTTACACGGCTGGCGACTCTGTTTTTCCGCGCCACTCTCGCGTTTGTACCTGGATGAAAATCCTGGGAGCGACACAAAGGAAGGTGAATACATTGACTCTTAAAGTCATAGCCCTCATCTTAACCTAAGTAACCTCTTAGGAAGAAAACTTATTTCTTGGCCTCATCAGAGCCATAGAAATTATAACTAGCTTTAGGAAGAGTTCTTCAACTCTTTGTGATATTCATCCTAATGAATTTATCACTTCCCCTACTGACTAAACTTCAACTTAGGTCCATTTCAACTAGATTTAGAGAGTTTCTAAACTCTACAATGAGCTTGTACTCATTTCCCCTCTGAATATTGACCACAGTCAATCGTTCAGTAGAAACAGAACTACGCATACTCTGATTCTATTCCCGAGGATACGTAGGCGTAAAGTGCGATGCTTTATCGAGTATACTTAGATACTAACCCTTAGGGTTTCAACCTTTAGCATAAAACCCTTAGCAAACATAAGATAACATTAACAAGAGGTTCCCGTAGAGTACTACGGACGTTTAGGGTGCTAATACCTTCCCTAGGCGTAACCAACCCCCGAACCTTAGATCTCTTCCCCTTTAGGTTTTTCTAACGATCTTGGACCTTTCCTTTGGATAAATCAAAGTCGGTTGTAAAAGAAATATGATGCAAATTAATTAATAATTTGTTATCCGATTTTCACCGCAACAGAAATCGCGACTTCACTGGGGACAGTCAGACCTATTGCTAGTCCTTTCCTAAGAGGGTTGAGCCTATCTTGCTTTTATGTTATTCATGTTTGCTTATCTACTTGTATGATTGCTTGTATGCTTATTTGCTTGTATATATGTTCTATGTTTTGATTATCCTGTTTGATTTGGGTTGATATCTATGAATGAGATAAATACTATACCCGGATTTGAGCGTACACTTATTATAGGACGATGGTATTCAAGGAAGCTTTGAGGGAGTCGAATCCTGAAAGGTCGAATTGATAAACACCATCACTCAGTTGAGGCCCTCTCAAGAGTCTAGTTATGTTGAACGAATTCGTTCATGAAAGTGTGCTGCTTTCGACCTGGGTGCCCGGGATACTGAGAACCGTAGTTACCAAAACCAACTTAAGCCTTTTAGATGTAGTGCGGTGACCATGATGGAGTCTATTTCTGACTTGGTTGTCACGCGATACTACACACTCAGACGAGATTCTCTTGAGAATTTTATCGATTACCAAGTCATCTGGGAAATCTTTAAAATCCGAAAGATGGATTGTAGACTCTGGGAACTTCTTAGAACCTTGTTTGGCAGGTGAAAACCAGTAGTGCACACCTATTGGGAGGGGTAGACCTTTGGCTTCATTCATATGAACCCTGAACCTAGGACTTGTTTGCATTGTTGTGTGCCTTTGTTTGTGCTCTGTGTGTTTGTTGCATCCATGTAGCATAAGCATTCATGTTGCATCTGTTTCATGGAACTCAGACCTCTTTTCTTGTATCAGAGAAATATCATGGATAGCTCAAGGAGAAACACTATCAAATACACTTTCAAGAGCCCCAAATTGGATGACCTAAGGAAATTGGGAGATTTGTTATCAGACCCTGAAGGATTCCTAAGCAGATATGGAAAGTTGTGGATTTTGTTGAGAAAGACTGTTGATGAAGGACTTCTCTCAACTTTGCTCCAGTTTTATGACCCCAAGTATCACTGTTTCACGTTCCCTGACTATCATCTCTCGCCCACCCTTGAAGAATACTCTCAGATAGTTGGTTTTCCTATCAAGGACGAGTCCCTGTTTCCCATCTTTGAGAAGGATCCAAAAGAGGAAGAAATAGCAGAGAAGACTCATCTGGAGTTGGTTGACATCAAAAGCAATTTGACTTCTAAGGGAGGAATTTTTGGGTTAACTGCCAAGTTTTTTATTGAAAAAGCCAGATACTTTGCTAAGAATTCCAACAGGGATGCCTTTGAAGCTGTATTTGCCTTACTCATCTATGGACTCTTCTTGTTCCCAAACATTGACAACTTTGTGGATCTAAATGCAATCAAGATTTTCTTAAAACAGAACCCAGTACCTACCTTACTTGCCGAAGCCTATCACTCAGTCCATACAAGAAATGCTCATAAGAATGGACAGATTATTTGCTATGTCACCATACTATATAGATGGTTTGTTTCCCACTTACCAAAAAAAGGCGCATTCTGGGATTCCAAGAAAGGATGGTGGTCTCAGAAGGTCATGGCACTCTCCCACGCAGATATTGACTGGTATAATAGGGTGTATGATGGAATCCTGATTATAGATAGCTGTGGAAACTATGGTAACGTGCCTCTTCTTGACATCAAAGGGGGTATCAGTTACAACCCTGTATTAGCACGACGCCAATTAGGGTATCCTTTGGAAGAAAAACCCCTCAGTGCTCATGTGGAAAGTATCTACTTTGAAACATATGACAAGAATGAAGAACAGAAGGAGCTGATCTTGAAGGCTTGGGGTAGCAAACGCAAAAGAGGGAGAAGTTCTTTAGGAAGACCTAACTGTGTGTCCTTGGAGCCCTACCTCCAGTGGGTTAGAAGAATAGCTATAGAGCTGAAGATGCCCTACAAAAGACAAGAACCAATTACTTTGAAGAAGGAGCCCGTGTTATATTTCATGTCAAAAGAAGAAGAACTGGAGATTTCTCTAAGACAAGCCCAGAGGTCAGAAGAAGCCTGGAAGCTCAAGTATCAAGTGGTCGTTGAAGAGAATCTGGAACTCCAGAAGCAGCTGCATATCAAGAATGAAGAGTTGCTCTCCTACAAACAAAGAAAAGCCCAAGAAGATCCAAGTTCCTCAAGCACTCAGCCTCCCACTTGGAAATTCATTCTTGACAACCTCGTCACAGAAAGAGATCAGATGGAGAAAGAAATCAGAAGACTCAACGCAAGGCTTCTAGGAGAATTTCCTTAGGACTTTCTAGCTTTTATTTAGCTTATGTTTAGGGCTTTTGAAAGTTGTATCAACTGTTGTAATTCGCTTTTATTTAATGAAATGAGGTCTTTTGATATCTCTTGATATTTTGCTAACGTCTGAATTCCATGAAACTTTGCATTGCATTTTGCATTCCTGCTAAACTATCAAGTTACTAATCTTGTTTTGCAGATTTTGTAGAAATGGACGCCGCGGGAAAAAGAGTTTGGCCTTACTTCTTTGAGTTTCCAGAGGTGGATCGTCTGTTGTGGTTAGGAGAAATGATTGAAGACCAATCAGCCTTCGCTGACAAATATGGATGTGTCATACCACTGATGAAGACACCAGTAACTGTGGGACCTCTTGAAGTTCTGGTCCAACTGTATCACCCAGCATACCGTTGTTTCTTGTTCCCTGAATTCCAGTTGGTGCCAACCTTGGAAGAGTTTTCAGCCATGATAGGGATTCCAATCAGGGAGGCTCCTGTCTTTTCTGGAATCGAAGAAACACCTTCTGCCAGAGACATAGCCAGACTAACCAGAATCAGGCTATCTGATGTCCAAGCCAACTTGACCAATAAGGGGGGAAAACGTGGGTTGCCAGCGCAGTTCTTGATGGAAAAAGCTCTGTACTTTAAGAACAGGGGAAATGAAGCTTTGTTTGAATCAACTTTAGCACTAATGATATATGGTTTGTTCCTGTTCCCGAATGCCAAGGATTTTGTAGACACCCAGGCCATTCAGCTGTTTGCAGTCAACAATCCAGTCCCGACACTGTTGGCTGATGTTTACCATTCCATACAGACCAGATATATGAGAGGCAGTGGGCCAATTATTTGCTGCGTGGCCCTCTTCTACAAGTGGTTTATTTCTTATTTGCCGAAGACCCCAACTTTCTGGGAGGTTAAGGACTGTAAGGTGTGGTCTAGGAAGTTGATGGAACTAAAGAATACCGACATTGAATGGTATGATTCAACGGACGAGGGAATCACCATAATCCACAGCTGTGGGGATTGCCCTAACGTACCTCTCATGGGAAGGAATGGTTGTATCAATTACAACCCGGTCCTCGCTCGCCGTCAGCTGGGTCATTTGAATGAAGGAATCCCAGATAACGAGGACATGCAGATGATGTTTTATGATGAAAGGGAAGGTTTCGAGATGAAGACGCGCTTGAGTCGCACTTGGCGCCATATCAACAGACAGTTGTGGAGATCTGAATGCCCGGTCACGGAGGCTCATTTGCAATGGTCTCGTGACATAGCCCGAGTAATGATGAAACCACGTCTTCGTCACGAGTCCCCTACCAAGGCAAAGCAGAGGATGGTGGAGGAGTTAGGAGAGCTGGTTCTCGCAAAGGAAGAAACAAAGGAGCGCATCATCAAGATAATGAGGGTAATCAATGGAGGAGAATGATCGTCAACCGGCGGATTCAATTTCTAGTGTTGTTGACATTTGTGTTGCTGTTGTATCTTTTCATTTTGTTGTATCTCTACTTATGTACTTGGAGTATGAGAATACCCTGCTCCATATGTAATGTTTGCCAAACTCTTGAATGAAGAAGTTATTTTATCAAGAATCTATTTTCTATATTATTTGCAAAATTTATTTGGTTTCTTTATAGTTTAGCTTGCATTTGCATTTGCATCTCATTCTGCATTTTTGCATGCGCATATGCATTCTTCTGTGTCTCATTGTCGTTTTGTCTTCTTCAGAACCATCACCCTGATCTCTCTACATTTGTTGCAACATCCAGACCAGGCTTGAATAGGGAAGATGTCTGATAATTGTGAGAATTTGGATCAAGTCAACGACGAGCTCAATGAGTTGAGAGTAGGCATGGGGCAGATTATGGAGGTTTTACATGTTATACGAGCAAAAATGGATACACAGGCTACTGTAGTCTCAGAAGTCATCACTACAACTGTTGAGCCGCCAGTCATACCTGTTATGGACACTACTTTAGGGATGCCGTTTGAGTTTATACGGACCACAGCTCCTCAGTCCACACAACAAGCTGCACCTTTGTTTGGTGAAAACCAACAAGCTATCCCAACTTATACTCCACCTGTGATTCAGACCCAGTTTCAACCCGTTTTTCAGAATCAGCATCATTTTATTAATGATAGCGTATCCATGGAAGGAGATGACAGCAATGAGAAGTTAGGAGCCAGTATGGAGATTATGCAGAGAAAGCTGAAGGCCATGGAGGGAGATAATGTCTTCAATTCCGACCTTAAGGACATGTGTTTAGTCACTGACTTAGTAATTCCACCAAAGTTCAAATTACCAAGCTTCGAATTGTACTCTGGTGCTACGTGTCCTAAGGCACACTTGGTCATGTATCTCCAAAGAATGGCGGCATATATGGATAATGATAAGTTGATGATCCATTATTTCCAGGACAGCCTGAAGGGCGCTGCCGCAAAGTGGTATTTAAGCTTAGACCAGTCTCAGATTAAATGTTTCCAAGATGTTATAGATGTCTTCATAAAGCACTATAAGTATAACTTGGATTTGGCACCTGATCGTAGGCAACTTTTGACCATGACTCAGAAGAACACTGAATCGTTCAAAGAATATGCTCAGAGGTGGAGAGAGACTGCATCACAGGTTGAACCGCCATTAACTGAGAAGGAACTAGCCAACTGGTTTGTAGACACTGTGAAACCTGAATTCTATGAGAAAATGATTAGCAACATTGGTGCCAATTTCTCTGACATCATTGCAATTGGTATGAAAGTGGAGGCAGGTCTAAAAAGTGGAAAGGTGGCCAATTCACCTAACAGTGCCACTAGTACCGGTGTCAAGAGGTCTCCAGGCAATTTTCACAAGAAAAAGGAAGGCGAGACTAATGCCGTCATGACAGGGAAGAAGCAAAGTCCTAGTTGGAAGCGAGCTCTTTTCCAACCACAGCCAGGTCCCAGTTTTCCCCAACAGCCAGTTTATGCTATGCAATTCCCACAACAACCATATGTGGCATCTGTTATGCCCACCTTTAATCATCCGGTAATGCAACAGGATCCTGTTTCCCAGCCACAAAATCAATAGCAGTGGCCAAAGAATCAGAACCAGAATTACCAGCAGCAGCGGCGGCCAGCGCCACAGCAAAATACACCTCAAAGAAGATAGGCAGTAACACCAAATTTTCCACCCATACCAATGACATATACAGCATTGTATCCTTCTCTGGTAGAATAAGGGTTAGTTGTTACTAGGCCATTGGGGCCACCCTCTGAGAAGTCTATGCAGTTCTATAACCCTAATGCAACTTGTGCTTTCCATCAAGGAGGGGTAGGTCATAACTTAAAAGGATGTTTGTCATTGAAGAATCTAGTGAAGGGTCTGATAGAGAAAAACATTTTGTATTTCGTTAATAGCCAGCCAAATGTGAAAAGCAACCCTTTGCCAACCCACGGGTCAGCTAATGCTATTGAAAACGAGAATGACGAAGTATTAATCTCAGATGCAGCAAAGATTAAAACTCCCTTGAGGATGTTTCACGCCAAGTTGTTCAGCGCCGGTTTGGTCGAAGTTTGCCATGATGTTTGTGAAGAGTGTGATGGTGTTAGTGAAGGGTGTTCCTTGGTCCAGGATGATATTCAGCGTTTGATTAATGAAGGTTTCTTACAAGTTTTTAGGAAGGAAAACAGAATAGCAGTGATTGAGCCAGTGTTCAACTTGCCAAAACAAGTGCCGTTGTTTGATGAGAAAGAGTACATATCAGTAGTTCCTGTGTTCAACAATCCAGGGGCAAATACTGTGAGTCCTATTTTTAGACAATCAGTTCCAAGATTTAACAGGCCTGAAGCTGCTGCTCCTGTTAATCGTGCTAGGCAAAATAACTTCCCAAAACCAGTCCCATTCAGGTTCAGAGGAACCAAAGCAGTGTCGTGGATTTATGAAGACATTACAGGTGAAAGGAAGAAAGAAGAAATGATCCCAAGGAAAGAGGTGGGGGTCGTTATAGAAAAGCCAGTCCCAAGGAAAGAGGTGGGGGCTGATGAGAGGAACGTGTCCAGCATAGTAGGAACAGGGAGAATGATGAGGAGTGGAAGGATTTGTCCCCCTGTGAACACGGAAATGTCTAGAAAAGAAGGTGTTAGTCATGTACCTACCAACGATAAGGGAAAAGAAGTAATCTCCAAAGAGGATGACGAAGAATTCCTTAGAATAATAAAAAGAAGTGACTACAGGATTATGGATCAGCTCCATCAAACCCCATCAAAGATTTCTGTTTTATCTCTGTTGATTAATTCACCAGCCCACCGATCAGCACTGCAGAAGGTTTTGGCTCAGGCTCATGTACCTCAAGATATCACCACCGGGCAATTTGATCACATTGTTGCTAACATTACCGCTTGCAATACACTCAGTTTCAGTGATGAAGAGTTAACCCAAGCAGGTCGGAAGCACAATCTTGCTCTGCACATATCCATGACATGTCAGGAAGACACGTTGGCTAGAGTCCTCGTAGATACAGGATCTTCTCTGAATGTTTTACCAAAGAGAACTCTTGATAAATTGGCGTACAAAGGAGGAATCATGAGACCCACATCGTTCATTGTCAAAACTTTTGATGGTTCGCGAAGATCTGTTATGGGGGAAATTGAGCTCCCAGTGTTGATTGGACCTCAGGAGTTTAATATTCTGTTTCAAATTCTGGATATCAATCTTGCCTATAGTTGTTTGCTCGGAAGACCTTGGATCCACGAAGCAGGTACTGTAACCTCTACATTACATCAGAAGATGAAGTTCGTGGCCGATGAAAAGTTAGTCATCATACATGGTGAGTAGGATTTGATGGTCAGTAACCTGTCCTCATTTCGTTACATTGAGGCTGACGAAGATGCATTGGAAACTTCTTTCCAAGCTTTGGAAATAGCTAATGCGGTTATGATCGACAATGAGAAGCCAGTAGTACCAGAGTATCCATCTTTTGCTTCGTATAAAAGTATCCAGTCTGCCCTTCAGGAAGGCGTGCCTGCAGGTTGGGGCGAGGTTATTGAGATTGAGAAGAGGGACCGACACCAAGGGTTGGGTTACAGACCAAATCCAGAAGATGAGGTTGCTTCAAGAATGAGAAGAAGGATGAAGACGAAGACTGTGCAGGAGATATTTGTCAGAGGTGGACATCAGGTCCACGCAATCATTGGAAGCGCTGAAGAAGAAGAAGATATTGATCATCTGGTTTTTCGCCAAGAGGGTGCTTTGAGCAATTGGGAGGCTATAGAGATCCCAACTGTGTACTCGGAACCAGAGTAACTTGTTTTGATTTGTTGTTTTCATTTCCCTAGTCTTGCCCAAAGCTAGTGGATTATTTTGTACGGGCCTCCGTTTTCAATATTAATCAATGAAATGACTTTTTTTGCAATTCTTGTTGTCTTTGCTTTACTGCATTCTGTTTCTAAAAAATGGCAATCTTTTCAAACAAAACATCTTCATCTTGCATGTTTGTGAACTGTTGTGCACTTTAATAATACAAGTCATTCTATTATGCAGAATGAATCGTAAACCCATTGTATTCAATGACCTTGCTATTACCATTGACTTTGACTCCCCTGTCTATCAAGCTGAGGAGGAGGAGGATTATGAGGTACCCAAAGAGCTAGCAGATATGTGTGATTACCAGTATACAGATCTCCAGCCGCATGAAGAGCAGGTGGATGTCATCAATCTTGGTTCTGAGGAAGAGAAGAAAGAAGTTAAGATTGGGGCATCCCTGAAGCCAGAAATTAGACAGCGGTTGATTTCACTACTTGAAGAGTATGTGGATGTGTTTGCTTGGTCTTACCAAGATATGCCTGGTTTAGATACATATATTGTGGTTCATAAGTTACCGCTCAAGCCCGAGTGCCCGCCGGTAAAACAAAAGCTTCGCAGAAGTCATCCTGATATGGCCCTCAAAATCCGTGATGAAGTTAAGAGACAATTGGATGCCGGATTTTTAGCAGTCTCCAAGTACCCAGAGTGGGTAGCTAATATTGTACCTGTTATGAAGAAGAATGGAAAGGTACGAATGTGTGTGGACTACAGGGATCTTAACAAAGCTAGTCCTAAAGATGATTTCCCTCTACCCCATATTGACACGCTGGTAGATAACACTGCCCGTTTCGCAATGTTCACATTCATGGATGGATTTTCAGGCTACAATCAGATTAGACCGTGGGGTACTTATTGTTACAAGGTTATGCCTTTTGGATTGAAGAATGTCGGGGCAACATACCAAAGGGCTATGGTGACTTTGTTTCATGATATGATCCAAAAAGAGATAGAGGTGTATGTGGATGATATGATAGCCAAATCACAGAATGAAGAGGAACATGTAGATCACTTGCTGAAATTGTTCAAGAGACTTCAGAAGTATCAGTTGAGGCTGAACCCTGCAATTTGTGCCTTTGGGGTCAGATCTGGGAAGTTATTAAGTTTCATTGTCAGCCAGAAGGGTATTGAAGTGGATCCAGATAAAGTGCGAGCAATTCAAGAAATGCCAGCTCCGCGAACTGAATCTCAAGTCAGAGGATTTTTGGGCCATTTGAATTACATCTCCCGGTTCATCTCTAACATGACTCCGATATGTGCACCAATTTTCAAGTTACTCCGTAAGAATCAACCAGTAGAATGGAATGCAGAATGTCAACAGGCTTTCGAGAAACTCAAAGGTTATCTCTAAGAACCTCCTATTTTGGTTCCTCCGGTTCCTGGAAGACCCCTCTTTATGTATTTGACTATTTTAGAAGAATCTATGGGCTGTGTTTTGGGGCAGCATGACGAGACTGGTCGGAAAGAGCATGCAATTTATTATCTGAGTAAGAAGTTTGCAGACAGTGAAAGTCGTTACTCACTACTAGAGAAGACTTGTTGCGCTTTGGCTTAGGCCGCCAAACGCCTAAGGCAATACCTGATTTGTCATACTACCCTTTTGATTTCCAAGATGGATCCGATAAAGTACATTTTCGAGAAACCTGCTCAATTAGGCAGACTTGCCCGTTGGCATATGTTATTATCTGAATATGACATTCAGTATGTCACTCAAAAGGCCATTAAAGGAAGTATTCTTTCGGAATATCTTGCTGATCAACCAGTTGAAGACTATGAACTACTCAAGTTTGATTTCCCTGACGAGGATATTATGGCAGTGAAAGATGATGAAGAGTCAAGTTCTGAAGAAGATCTCAGGGCTGAATATAGATGGAAGATGATGTTCGACGGTTCATCCAATTACAAGGGGCATGGAGTATGTGTTGTTATAATTAATCCTGAAGGTGGCTACACCCCTTTTACAGCTAGATTGGATTTTGGATGTACGAATAATATTGCTGAGTATGAAGCGTGCATTCTAGGTCTGGAAGCTGCAATCGATCTTGGAATCTATTTTCTTGAAGTTATGGGTGATTCCGCTCTGGTTGTTTATCAAATCAGAGGCGAGTAGGAGACAAAAGATGAGAAGCTTATCCCTTATCAGGCATATGCTTTGGAGTTGATTAAGTGTTTTGATGAGATAACTTTTCGCCATGTGCCACGTACTGAGAATCATATGGCTGATGCTTTAGCAACACTAGCTTTAATGTGGAAAGTTAGATTTATCAATGAAGATCCAGTAATCAGTATTTGAAGGAAGACTGAACCTGCCTACTGCCAGGTCATTGAAGAAGAATCAGACGACAAACCTTGGTTTCATGACATTTTGAACTTCCTGAAGAATCAAGAATATCCGGGCAACGCCTCCGCTCTTGATAAGAAGACTCTGCGAAGATTGTCAGCCAAGTTCTTCATCAGCAACGGTGTACTGTACAAAAGGAATCATGATATGGTTTTGTTAAGATGTGTCGATAAGAGAGAAGCAGACTTGTTTATCCATGATATTCATGAAGGAGCTTTTGGCACCCATGCCAATGGGCATGCCATGGTTAAGAAGATCCTGAGGGCGGATACTATTGGTTGACTATGGAGACTGATTGCATCCAGTATGCTAGGAAATGCCATAAATGCCAGATTTATGCAGACAAAATGCATGTTCCTCCTACTCTATTGAATGTGCTATCATCGCCCTGGTCGTTCTCTATGTGGGGCATTGATATGATTGGGGCAATTGAGCCTAAAGCGTCTAATGGGCATCGGTTCATTTTGTGGCTATAGATTACTTTACCAAGTGGGTGGAAGCCACCTCTTTTGCAAATGTAACTAAGCAAGTAGTTGCTCGTTTCATTAAGAACAACATCATTTGTCGTTATGGGATCCCAAGCAAAATCATAACTGACAACGGAACCAATTTGAATAACAGAACCATGAAGGAGTTGTGTGATAATTTCAAGATTGTGCACCACAACTCTTCGCCATATCGTCCGAAGATGAACGGAGCGGTCGAAGCTGCGAACAAGAACATCAAGAAAATTCTTCAGAAAATGGTCAAAACATACAAGGATTGGCATGAGATGTTGCCATATGCACTACATGGATATAGAACGTCTGTCAGAACATCAACAGGGGCAACCCCTTTTTCGTTGGTATATGGAATAGATGTTGTCCTCCCTATAGAAGTTGAGATACCTTCTCGGAGGATATTAATGGAAACAAAGCTTGATGAAGCTGAGTGGATTCAAGAGAGATACGATCAGTTGAATCTAATTGATGAGAAGCGCCTGACAGCTATGTGTCAAGGCTAGTTGTATCAGAAGAAGATGAAGAGAGCATTTGATAAGAAGGTCCGCGCTCGGGAATTCCGAGTAGGCGAGTTGGTACTTAAGAAGATCTTGCCGTCGCAAAGAGACGCCCGTGGAAAATGGGAACCTAATTATGAAGGTCCATACATAGTCAAGACAGTGTTTTCAGGAAGATCTCTTTTCCTTACAACTATGGACGGTGAACAGCTTGCGCATCCTGTGAATGCTGATTCGGTGCAGAAGTATTATGCTTAAGACTAGGACACCTCTGTGAACCCCCAAAGAAGCTCAAGTTCTGCTACAACTGGAGTCCTTAGTCGTTAGGGTTTTTGGTCATTGAATACAATGTAACCTTTGATAAATTGCCATTTTGTTGCATTTGTAATATTTCTTGGGACTCTGCTATTTGGCAAGTCGCCATTTTTCAATGAATATCAGCTATTGAATCATCTCTTGTTTAATACGCTATCATCTTTATTTCTGCAAAATTTTTTAGTCATTTTCACTTGATTTTTGAAAACGAAAATGTTGCAATTTCTAAGAAAACACAAAGATAAACTAAGTTTTACTCTGGAATCAAGATGTTTTGGAATCAAATTTGTGCAAAAAGAATTAACAGTATTATATCTTGGCATTGGATCTGCCATCTCCAGTGGAAAGAAGATTGTCTGGGTTATCCTTGATGTTTGGATTTCAGGGTGTTGGCTGGTGCTTTCTTTTCTTCTTTCTTGTTTTGCGTCGTTCGCGTCGTTTCTAGCATATAGCTAAGCATGCGCATTCCCCTTGCATCTTTGCATTTCTTTGTGCTCTGTTTTGCTTGTGGTCTTTTGTTGTGCCTGTCTTTATTTCCCCAGCGAAGTAAAGGCATTCTCGTTTTGCTTTGTGTCGTGCTTGTTCGGTGTTAACCTCTGCACGCCAGATTTGAATCTTTAAAATCTTTTTCTGTTCCCCAAGAAGTTTAACTTTAAAGGATTTTTAGAGCTGTTCTTGTTTGAATCGCGTCAAACTTGAACCTGTTCTTGTTTGAAGCGTGTCAAACTTGAACTTGGACTTTGTTTGATTCGTGTCAAGCATTGTCTTCTGTGTTCTCATTTGAATCGTGTCAAACTTGAACTTGGACTTTGTTTGAATCGTGTCAAGCATTGTCTTTTGTGTTCTCGTTTGAATCGTGTCGAACTTGAACTTGGACTTTGTTTGAATCGTGTCAAGCATTGTCTTTTGTGTTCTTGTTTGAATCGTGTCAAACTTGAACTTGGACTTTGTTTGAATCATGTCAAGCATTGTCTTTTGTGTTCTTGTTTGAATCGTGTCAAACTTGAACTTAGACTTTGTTTGAATCGTGTCAAGCATTGTCTTTTATGTTCTTGTTTGAATCGTGTCAAACTTGAACTTGGACTTTGTTTGAATCATGTCAAGCATTGTCTTTTGCGTTCTTGTTTGAATCGTGTCAAACCTGAACTTGGACTTTGTTTGAATCGTGTCAAGCACTGTCTCTTCTGTTCTTGTTTGAATCGTGTCAAACCTGAACAGAGTCTTTGTTCGAATCGTGTCAGACACTGACCCCCTTTGTTTTAAAACCGTTCTTGTTCGAATCGTGTCGAACTTGAATTAGGACTTTGCTTGAATCGTGTCAAGCACTGTCTTTTGTTTTAAAACTTTTCTTGTTCGAATCGTGTCGGACATTGAAAACCTCCTTATCTTGTTCCTTTTCTGAAATTGCTTTAAGCTAAGTTTCTTGGAACAATTTTTATTCAACCTTATAAGACTCCTATCTGGTGCGCAGGGTTAGTCTCTGCTTTCCTGGCTCTTTCTGAAGATCCCATTTTGAACTCTTCAGTTTAAGATCCCCAGGAAGTCCTCACCTGTTTGTTTGTCTCTTTTGGGCTGATCCCGGATCAAGTTATTCTTTCTGGTTTCATGATCAGAAGGAATGTGGATTTGTTTTGTCCCCAGTAGTCCATCTCCCTGGATCTTTCCCCAGTGGAGATTGCCTTTTGGTTTTCCCCAGTGTTTCTTTGGAGTCTCCCCGGTGAGTCTCCTTTGTTGGTTGGTCTGTATCCCCAGTGGGTCTTTGCTTGTGGATTCTAGCTTTCGTCTTTCCCTGGCGAAGTTTTTTCTTGTGTGTTTACTTCCTGTTGTCCTTGGTGTCTGGTATGTCTGCATCCTTTGCATTCCTGGCATCATATTATCATTTTAGAAGTTCATGGCATGTCAGCATATGCATGTTTGCCGCTTGTCCTTAGCATTTGCATTCCATCTAAGGGCAAAATTTTTGGTTTGCTATATTTAAATACCTTTCACCTTAGTGGCTCTGGAATCTTCGTTCCTTGTGCCCTCTGGTGAAGCTATTTAAATAGGGGCAACTGTTGTACCCTAAATTTTTACCCTTAGATGTCATCCAGTTCTTGTGCATCTTAGGAGCATCCTTGCATTTGTTTGAACTAACCTATATCTTGTAGTTTGTTTCTTTGTGTTCAAATTAGGTTTACCTATCATCATGAGGCTCCACAAGTGGTTTGAAGCAGGTCAAGTCAACAAGAAGACCTCCAGTGCAAGGACTGTGGAATTAGGGTTTACTCTGAAGAAATCACTAAGGATTTGGCTCTATCAAGTCAAGATTTGTGTGGTTCACTCACCATATGAAGTCACCTACATTCAAAGGACATAATTCAATAAGAATCCAAGATCTTTGGGTCCTCAATAAGAGAAAGATTGAGCCTCAGTCTCACTGTGCCTCTAAGCTAGGGTTTCTATGGCACTTATCAGTCAACAGCTTTGATCTTCATCAAGATGGACTCCTAAGCCCTAATTCTTGGTTTTATTGGTTTATCAACATCCTCAAGAGTCTCCTAAGACCTTTGGATGTGAAGGAAGAAGAAAGATTACAAGATTACAAGATTTAACCTCAGTGCATTCACAGTCAAATTTAGGGTTTGACTGAAGCCCTAACTTTTTGGAATTTTGGATCAAATGAAGAATTATTGGTTCTAATCATCATATTTTGTCTCATGGAGTATACAAAGTATCCACACCAAGTTTCATGAACTTTCTTGCAAGGGAAGTAGGGTTTTAGCCAAGGAAGGTGTCATTTGTGAGATTTTTCCCCTAATAACCTATTTTGAAAGGACCATAACTCTTAAACCATACATCCAATTGGAGTGGTTCAAAGCTCATTGGAAAGCTCTTTCCAAGATCTTCAATTTGTTCCATATGAATTTTTGTCTAAAAATGCTTGGATTTTGAGTTGCGGAGCTTACAAGGCATTTTGGCCAAACACTTAGAAAATTTTTCAGCATGTTTCATCACTCTTTTTCTCAACTTTGACGCCACTTTTCACTCTTTTCCATTTGGGTTCAAGTCTTAAGTCCCAAATGAAAGTTGTAGAGCTTGTTGAGAGCTTTCCAACCATATGTGGAATGTCTCAAGGGGATAAACCATTCTCAAGTTATGAATTATTTAAGAAGGGCACTTGAAATTGTTAAAACTCAACACTTAGAATTTTTTCTAAGTTCTTTTGGGCAGTTTTGGGGACACGATTTGCAAGGCACTTTTATACCATTTCAAGGCTTTATTTCAACAATCTTCCAACATAAAACTTGAAGTATCATCCAAGAGCTTTCATTGGAACCCAAGAGCATGGATTTTGGATCATTAGGTTAAGAGATATAATTTGGACAACATGGCCACACGAAAATGGTTGTTGCACCAAGAACACCATTTTTTATTTGAATTTCGTTCCCTCCCTTCAAGTACACAATCTGCAGAGCTATTTACCACCTTTTCCAACATCTTTTCATCCTTAAAACACGCTGCCCTGCTTTGCTTTTGTACCTTTTATTCACTTTTGCAAGATACCTTAAACCATGTCCTTCGTGTACTTCTTTGGACCAGAGGACACAAGCTAAAGCATGCTATTTTCTCTCTGACCTAGTGGCATAAAGGAGGATCTCACGTGGCTCCATGTTGCTCAGAACAGCCAAGCCATCTCCAAAATCTCTACTTGATTTTTCTTCTTAGGTTAAACTCTTAGCACATTGGATTTAAACTCTCTCGGACCAGCTGGTTTCCCCTATAAAAGCAGCCTTCCCCTCCTTCATTTACACACAACCACCAACAACAACACTAAAAAACACTCTAAGATTTGTCTTCTGAAAGAGAACGAGGAGCTAGCTGGGAGAAGGAGAAAGTTCTTACAACTCACGTGGAAAAGAGGTAGGTCCTTCAAACTTTCATTTACCATATTCAGCATGCCATGATAACTATTATATCCATGTTACACCATCTATGTTTATTCTTTTACGTTCAAGATGCTTGCCATATATCATATGTGAACTGCATGATGAGTTTGAGAAAACTCTATGGCTGCCCTAGTGTTAAATATCATGTATCGAGTTTGTTTTAGAAACATGTTGACTAGCTTTGTCATGAAGTTTGTTTGGTTAAATGCTAATATATTTGTTTTTTGATACATGTTGTTTTACTTTAAATGTTTGTTATGAATGCTATCTCTCATCTAATGTTAGAGACTATTTGGTTTTGGTTTTTGAGTACCAAGATCTTGTTTTTTGAACTCATGTGATATATGTAGTATTCTGTTGTGATGTTTTTGCTCTTATGCATCATTTAAACATGTTGATCTTTTGTTCAAGGTATCACCCGTGTGCATGTCATAATCTATCATGAGCACCAAATATATCATTTTGAATCATAGTGTGTAGTAGCCCTTATTTACATGCTGTTGTTTTTTTTATGGAGGATGTATTGGTTTGAGTTAAAGAGAATGTTGTGTTGACTATGATATTGAAGCCTAATGTCATCTCTTTTATATCTAGGTCTGAACTTACATGTACACATTTTTGGATACTATTGTTGCCCCTGTTTGTAATATATATGCATGGTCCTTTGTGATACGATCTCGTGCTCCTGCTACTTGTAGTATGCGTTGAATAATGTATTGGTTGTTGTAGTTACAAGTTTGTGGTCAAGAAATGTTAATGTTACATGTTTTATGCTGTTTCATTTTATGTTGTGATGATGCTATGTGGAAGTATGCTGTTAGGTTTTGTTTTTTTTATAACTGAAGTCTAGAACCAAAGTGATGCTCATTATATGTGTGATTGACTTAGAAGCATGCCAAGTCTTGTTTGATACTATCTCTAAACTTGTTTATGCTTTGGATGTTGTCTGAATGTTCATGCTGGTTTGGTTTGTTCATGGAATATGTTTTTCAAGTTGTCACGATTTATGTTGTGAGCAATCTTTTAAGTTTTGTATGATAGCAAATTGTGTGATAAATGCATATATAAATGCCTATGTGTTTGATGTGCATGTTATAAGATTAGTATGCATGTTTAGTTGGTACATATATGTGATTTTATACCTATACTATGCTTTAAAGACAATTTTCCTTATGTATGTATCGATTAATGTCTGTCTTCCATCGACACATTCCTCTGTTAAAATCACATAAACGAGTTTGCTTCTGTATGGATCGATCCATACGAGTTTTGCATCGATACATGCTTCTTTGATGTTTCTGAAAATTATGCTATGTATCGATCCATTCGTATTATGTATCGACGTATGATTGAATTTATTTTCTGAAATTAAACAAAGTTACAGTATGCATCGATGCATATATCTGTGTGTCGACTCATGTATGTCATATAACTACCATGTATCGACTCATACGAGTTTCGAATCGATACATAAAGCTGTTTCTTTTTCTAACCGTTTCTGTTTCACATATAAGAAGGTTATGACAGTTCAGTTGGCGTGTGTGAATTCGTCAGAGCGAAAAATTGTGTAATCACAGCAAAAGCAAGTTTGGTGTGCATCAATTTTGTGAGCAGTTTTAGAGACCTGAAAGATACTTTATCTTCATCATCTTCTCAATCACTTTAATTCAAGAACATCAACACATAATCATTCCTGTTCTCAGGATTAAAGGATCTTCGAGATAACGTTTAGTGGTACGATCAAGGATCTAGCTGAGTTGAAGATTCAAAGGGGGTTTCGAGGAAAAACCATCTAGTTTGTCCTTCAAGAACGGGTGTGTTCTTGAGGGTTTGTTAGTCACGTTTGTAGAACATATTCAGCCGCAGCGTAGGGTTTGGAAATTTGGTAATTTCGCAAACAGGTCGTGGAACCGGTGAATTGTCTGTAATTCTTGCAGGGGAAATTCTTGATTAAGCTCAGATCAAGTGAAGGTTCTTACAAGAAGAAGATCTTGGGATTTTAGATTTCTGGCTTTGTATTGTAACCTTGTAAACAACGAATTCAGCATTATTGATATAACAGGTCTCAATTTCAGTTTGAAATTGAGAGGGAGACGTACCCACACGCGAGGACGAAAGTGGGGAACTTCCTTACCAAATCTCTGCGTATCGTATTCTGTCCTTATCTCTCTTTACGTTTTCAACAAGTTTGTGATTCATTTGGTGTATCGTGTCTTAACGTTTCATGATACAATAGTGGTAAGAAAACTTTTATCAAATCACCATTATTGTTAATCATTGAACACATACACGCCAAGTGTTTGACAAAACTGTCAGCTGAGTTTTTGTTCATTGGAAATAGTATTTGTATGATAAGTGCATTTGATTCGATCCTAATCTGGTGTTAATAAATCTTTGTCATCCTAATATAAATCCAGCATTAATTCGTGTGTCCGGTTTTCTAGTAGCTGGTCCAGAATAGACGGAAGTCGATTCGGGATCGTATTTTTCCGCTAACTTTCAAAAACTCTGATAAGTATTTTTAAATCCTTGTGTTTCAAGGAGGTGATCTATTCAACCCCCCCTCCTCTCGATCACTAGCCACACCGTCTAACAAGTGGTATCAGAGCGCCGGTTCGCTGGTGCTTTGTGGCTGCTTGTAACGATATGGATTCTGAACCAAAGGGGGCGTATAATAGAGCGCCTGTTTTCAATGGAGAAAATTATGGCTACTAGAAATACTGCATGCGAGTTCACATAAATTCTGTGGATAGGAATGTGTGGGCTGCCATTCAAAATGGTCCTTTTCAAATTACTATGAGAAATGAGGCTGGCGCCATAGTTCCTAAACCAGAAGAGGATTACGATGAGAAAGATGAGAAAAAGTGGTCGTGTGATTGGAGAGCTCGAAATATGCTAATTTCAGCACTTGGTGCTGATGAGTATTATCGGGTATCCCATTGCACGACATCTAAAGAAATGTGGGATGCTTTAGAAATTGCCCATGAGGGTACTACTGAAGTAAAACAGTCCCGTATTAACACACTTAATCAAGAGTTCGAGCTCTTTCGCATGAAACAAGGAGAGACTATCTCTGACATGCAAAAGAGATTCGTTCATCTCATCAATCGTTTGAATGCACTTGGAAAATTTGTTTCCAATGAAATAGCCACTAATAAAATTCTGAGATGTCTTAGCAGGGAATGGCAACCTAAAGTAACAGCTATTAAGGAAGCAAACGACCTCACGACGCTTACGATTACAACTTTATTTGGCAAGCTGGAAGAACATCAGCAAGAACTGGAAAGTCTTGAAATATTTGAGAACAAGAGTAAAAAGGAAAAGAATACAAACAAAGAGAGTGAGAAGAAGCCAATAGCTCTTGTGGCCTCTAGCTCAAAGTCCTCACAAAAAGAGCAAAGTGACAATGATTCAAGTAGTGACGAAGATTCGGGTGATGAGGAAATGGGACTTTTTGTTAAGAGATATAATAGATTTATTCGAAAGAATGGAATCAAGCATTCCGACAAAAATCTCATTAAGTTCCGAAGACAATCTATAGAGTCAAAACAGGAAGAGAATAAGAAGCATAGAGTAAAAGGATCTTGTTTTAATTGTGGTAAATCTGGACATTATAAGACAGAATGTCCTATGAAGAAAAAGGATAAAGGAAAAGCTTCACCAAAAAGGTTCAATAAACAAAGAAGAGCTTATATTGCGTGGGAAAGTGATAGTGATTCATCAAGCTCACAAAGTTCAAATGATAGTGATGAGACAGCAAATCTGTGTCTTATGGCTCACACCAAAAATCAGTCCCACCACAAGAAGAAAATCAACGATAAGAAAGTAAGACAAGCCTACTATAGTAATTCTTCTTCTATGTCTTTTTCTGAACTGAAAATAGCTTTTGAAAAACTGCATAACGAAGATGTAGATGCTTTTAAAAGATTATCTTCCGATAAACAAATTTTTTCATTCTTGGAAGGTAAAGTATACAAAGCTGAAAAAGATTTAGAAAGTTTGAAAGCTAGTATTGCAGAAAATTCAAAAGATATTAATATTAACTGATGTAGTAAAGTTAGGTATTGTGAAGCTTGTCATATTTGGCAACAAGAGGTTAAAACTCTTAAAGTCAAATTGGAAAAAGCTTTACAACCCAAAGTTACTTATGCCGTTGATTCTAGGTTGTTTAAGAAGTCATTAAATCCACCATATGCAAAATACTCTTTTATTCCAAAGGATTTAATGAACAAACATAAACAAATACATCATCATGGCTTATGTCATTATTGTTGTCGTGCTGGTCATACCATTGAAAAATGCAAGTTTAGGAGATTTCTTGTTCCTAAAGGCATTTATCAATGGAAGCCTAAAGGCAACCATGTTACCACTTACCCTCATGGACCCAAAGAAAATTGGGTACCTATTTCTCTCTTTTGATATTGTAGGATGAGTGTCTTGCATCCGTAGATAGAAGATGGTTTCTAGACAGCGGGTGCTCAAGGCACATGACGGGTGATATATCGCTTTTTATAGACTTCAAAGCAAATAAGAAGGGATATGTTACTTAAGGAGACAATAACAAAGGAGATATACTTGGCAAAGGTAGTGTAGGTAATCCCTCTACCACTACTATTTCTGATGTCCATCTAGTAGAGGGACTTAAACACAATTTGTTAAGTATTAGTCAATTGTACGACAAGGGTTACAAGGTTTCTTTCACAAAAACTTGCTGCATAATTAAACATACTGAACATAATATTGTGTTTAAGGGTGTAAGAGTAAACAATATCTATATGCTTGATCTTTTTGATGTATCTTTAACAAGCATTAAGTGTCTAGTTGCCTTGAATGATGATTCTTGGCTTTGGCACAGATGTTTAGTGCATGTTAATTTCGATTTGCTTAATAAGGTTGTATCCAAGGATCTAGTAGTCGGTCTTCCAAAAATAAAATTTTCAAAAGACCACCTATGTGACGCGTGTCAAATGGGAAAACAAACAAGGATCTCTTTTAAATCCAAAAATGTAATTTCAACTTCACGACCCCTTGAGCTTCTCCATATGGATCTCTTTGGACCTTCTAGGACAAAGAGTCTAGGTGGAAATTATTATGGTTTCGTAATCGTTGATGACTATTCTAGATTTACTTGGACTATATTCCTTCATAGCAAAGATGAAACTTTTCCGCTTTTAAGAGTTTTGCAAAACTGTCCCAAAATAAAATGAATTCTAAAATAGTTACAATTCGAAGCGATCATGGAGGTGAATTTCAAAACCACCTCTTTGATAAATACTGTGATAAGTATGGTATTGAGCATAACTTTTCAGCTCCTCGAACTCCACAACAGAATGGCGTTGTGGAGCGCAAAAATCGTGTTTTAGAGGAGTTGGCAAGAACAATGCTAAATGAGGGTGGATTACCAAAATATTTTTGGGCTGATGCAATTAGTACAGCCTGTTATGTTTTAAACAGGATTTTAATTCGTCCTATTTTAAATAAAACCCCTTATGAGCTTCTAAAAGGAAGAAAACCAAACTTGTCACATCTTCACGTATTCGGTTGTAAGTGTTTTGTTTTGAATAATGGTAAAGAAAAACTTGGGAAGTTTGATGCAAAAGCGGATGAAGGCATCTTTCTTGGATACTCACAATCAAGTAAAGCATATAGAGTGTATAATAAGCGTTTACTTTCTGTTGAAGAATCTGTCCATGTTTCTTTTGATGAGTCTTATCCGAAAAATGTCGGAAAAGGTATTTCTTTTGATGACGCAGGTGTATCTACAGAAGACATACTCAAAGAAGTTGTTTCGGAAATTGATCAGTCCAAAACAGAAGACAATGAGGAGGAGGAAGATACCAGTCATGTAAAAGATAAGGAAGAAGGGCAAGTTGAAGTGAATAACCTTCCACCAGCTTGGAGATCTTCAAAAGACCATCCTATTGACAACATTTTGGGAGACATTTCAAAGGGAGTAATGACTCGTTCTAGGATAAGTAATTTCTGTTCTCACTTCGCTTTTGTTTCTCAAGTAGAACCTAAAAATGCCAAAGAGGCCTTGATTGATGAATTTTGGCTAATGGCCGTGCAAGAAGAGCTTAATCAATTTAAAAGAAATGACGTTTGGGAACTTGTTCC
Organism: Lathyrus tuberosus; assembly: GCA_022829125.1. NCBI lineage: Eukaryota > Viridiplantae > Streptophyta > Magnoliopsida > Fabales > Fabaceae > Lathyrus > Lathyrus tuberosus. The sequence goes on from JALAZF010000026.1 coordinate 1,689,250, forward strand.
TTGTCCGCGAGATCATCATATCATAGGTACTAAATGGGTTTTTAGAAATAAGCTTGATGAAAACGGAGTGATAACTAGGAACAAAGCACGTTTAGTGGCACAAGGGTATAACCAAGAGGAGGGCATAGATTATGAGGAAACTTATGCTCCAGTTGCTCGCCTTGAAGCTATACGTCTCTTGCTTGCTTATGCGTGTTCTAAGAATTTTAAGCTTTACCAAATGGACGTAAAGAGTGTGTTTCTAAACGGTGTCCTAAATGAAGAGGTATACGTCTCACAACCTCCTGGTTTTGAGAATGCTGAATATCCAGATTATGTTTACAAATTAAAACGAGCTTTGTACGGTCTTAAGCAAGCCCCTCGGGTTTGGTATGAAAGACTTAGCAAATTTCTACTTGATCATGGATATTCAAGAGGTAAAGTGGATACCACTCTCTTCATTAAACACAAGGGAAAACACATTCTTTTAGTTCAAGTTTATGTAGACGATATAATTTTTGGTTCAACTAACATACACTTGGTCGAAGAGTTCTCAAATGTTATGCAGGGTGAATTTGAAATGAGTCATATGGGGGAGCTAAATTACTTCCTCGGTCTCCAAATAAAGCAGCTTGATGAGGGTACAGCTGTGTGTCAAACAAAATACTGCAGAGAGCTGCTCAAGCGCTTTCGAATGAACGATTCAAAATCAATTGACACCCCTATGCCTACCAACGGGAATCTAGATAAAGATGAACACGGTAAGAGTGTAGATTTCAAAAGGTATAGAGGTATGATTGGGTCTCTCTTGTATCTTACTGCATCTAGACCTGACATCATGTTTAGTGTTTGTATGTGTGCACGATATCAATCAAATCCTAAGGAATCACACTTGAAAGTTGTTAAGCGTATATTTAGATATCTTCATGGAACATCTGAATATGGGCTCTGGTATTCCAAAGAAAGTGATTGTAGTTTAGTAGGTTACTCCGATTCTGATTTTGCTGGCTGCAAATCAGATAGGAAAAGCACTAGTGGTACATGTCACTTATTTTCAAACTCTTTGGTAAGCTGGCATAGCAAAAAGCAGGCGTCTGTCACATTGTCAACTGCTGAGGCTGAGTAGGTTGCAGCCAGTAGTTGTTGCGCTCAGATTCTGTGGCTGAAGCAACAACTACAAGATTTCGATATTTAACTCAAACGTATTCCAATAAAATGTGATAACACAAGTGCTATAAATCTAACTAAGAATCATGTTTTACACTCACGCACTAAACACATAGAGATTAGGCATCACTTTCTTCGCGATCATGTTGAAAAAGAGGACGTTGTATTTGAGCATGTTGATACTAAAAACCAACTTGCTGACATTTTTACTAAACCATTAGCAACGGAACCGTTCTTCAACATTCGTCGTGAATTAGGGATTTTAGATCTCTCTTCATTGATGTCTTAAGCATGTTGGTTCTTATTTATATATGTCTCACTTTGTTTGTTGAGATTTGTTTTTAGACCTCATTCATACTTCATAAAGTTACATCAACAGAGGTAATATCATTCCTTTCTATATCTCTTTGGAACTATGTGATTAGTGTATGTTAGAACAAATTCTTTAAGATCGTTTATATGTATTCCTTTGCATATGTTGTTTGAACATTAATATTTGATTTGTGAATTATACTTGGGCATAATTATCATGACATAATTCATATTGCATTGACTTAGAGCTGCTAACAGGTTTCTATACTCAACTGGTATTCAAAAATTAGTTAAAACTTAGTTTAGCATCAGTATGTATCGATGCAACAAGTGCATGTGTCGATACATTATAGTTTCTGGTCGATGCATTCGTGCTATGAGTCGATTCATGTTTTTTTTTATTTCACATTTTTTAAAACTTGTTTCAGTATGTGTCGATGCATCCGTATTTTGTGTCGACACATAGGACATTTCAAAAACTATGAATTCGTGAAATGAATCGATCCATAAGCCCTTGTATCGATGCATACTGATTGTCTTACAATAAATGCATTTTAATTCAGTTCTGGATCGACACATCAGCCAAATTTATAGGATTCATTCATTCACTCTAGACTCTTTCTTCCTCTCATACCCAAGCGGCTAACCCTAATTTCTTCAAACATCTTCATCTCCCAAACCCTAATTCACCTCCTAGCCTTCATTCATCTTAACTCTTCTTCAACTCATCACCATGCCTCCAAGAACCATTCCTGCTAGACAAAGAGGAAGAGGAAAAGGAAAGGAACCTGTTGGTACTTCTCATCAGTCTCCACCACCCCCCAGAAATTCCTCCTAGTGCGCTAACTCTCCTTCATCCTGCCATTGTTGATGAGTTTGAGGCCTTTTTCAAGACAAGGTTAGTTATGAAACCACATGTCTTTAATAAAACTGATGCTTCCACTCTGCATCTCAACGATATTGTTGATCTGTTGAATGTGCAAAAGCTTGGTACATTTTTTAGCATAAATGATGATTATCATGAGGACTTTATTCGTACCTTTTATGCTGGTCTACAATCTGGTAGAGGTTATATGTTCAAATGTTCTATTGGGACCAGAACTTATACTTTTGAAGCTGCTGATTGGGACAAAGTGTTTCAAATTCCTTTTGGGGTGCCTGGAATGAAGAACTGGCATGACCAGAGTTTTGATACTGACTTTAAAATAAAGGAATATATTGCATCCATTTTAAAATTGGATAGACCTCTGGGTCAGGATGAACCACTCACATCTGGTATGATTACAAGCATACCTAGAATCCTTCACTGGATTGTCTCACACATTCTGCGTCCAAGATCCGGTGGTCATTCTAGGTTGGATAGACCAGATATTCATCTTGTGTACCTTCTTCAAAATAAGGTTTCATTGAATTGGCTAAACTACTTTGTGAAACGCATATTTCTTATGCATAACAGTTCGAAGAATATTACACTTGGATATGCTGCTCAGATTATGAGAATCATAAAATACTGGAATATAGTCCTACCTTTAGTACCTCTTATATCTCCCTCTTCTGCCCAAGAGTTCAACACTGCAACTTTATCTCATATGGGATACCGGTGGGATAAGGAGCGTCAATGTTTTTATTTTTTGGAAAGAGGATCCAAAACAAGGGTGTATAATTTTGATGTGCCTTCTGAACAAGTTTTTGTGACTGAAGAACAAATGGATGAAGAAATGAATATGTCAATGAAGAGAATCAACCTGAAGCAAATGCTAATGCTGGTTGGGGTGATTGGGTGCCACAAAGGTGGTCTCCAACAAATTATGAACCAGGTCCAACTGTTCCTCCGTTCTCTGGTGCTGCTTCTTCTTCAACTGCTCCTGCGTATTTGACTCAAATGTTTCAGCAAATGGAGCTTGCTAATCAACCCCGTCACGAACAGGCGCTTGCTTGGCATAATCAACAACACGAGTGGCATAAAGAGCATCGTGAGTGGCATGATGAGCACACAAGGATGTATCATAATCAATATTCTTGGCACATCGACTTGGTTAAATGGCATCAAGTTTTTTACAATGAAATATCTGGTTTTATGGACGATTGTCGTGCCAATCCTGGTATCATGAACAGGTTCAGAAGCGTTGAAGTTCAGAACTGGTTCAGGCAATATAGTTTCATGGGCCATAATCCTTATGAGATGCCTCCTCCGCCGCCCCCACAAAGTTTCAGAGATCCTGATAGAGCTGATGAGGAGTCCTGTGGAGGCCATAACCCCTTTTAAGATGTCATTTCAATGCATTCCATTTCATAATCATGTTGCTTAAGTTTTTTGTAGTACGCGTTGAATAATGTATTGGTTGTTGTAGTTACAAGTTTGTGGTCAAGAAATGTTAATGTTACATGTTTTATGCTGTTTCATTTTATGTTGTGATGATGCTATGTGGAAGTATGCTGTTAGGTTTTGTTTTTTTTATAACTGAAGTCTAGAACCAAAGTGATGCTCATTATATGTGTGATTGACTTAGAAGCATGCCAAGTCTTGTTTGATACTATCTCTAAACTTGTTTATGCTTTGGATGTTGTCTGAATGTTCATGCTGGTTTGGTTTGTTCATGGAATATGTTTTTCAAGTTGTCACGGTTTATGTTGTGAGCAATCTTTTAAGTTTTGTATGATAGCAAATTGTGTGATAAATGCATATATAAATGCCTATGTGTTTGATGTGCATGTTATAAGATTAGTATGCATGTTTAGTTGGTACATATATGTGATTTTATACCTATATTATGCTTTAAAGACAATTTTCCTTATGTATGTATTGATTCATGTCTGTCTTGCATCGACACATTCCTCTGTTAAAATCACATAAACGAGTTTGCTTCTGTATGGATCAATCCATACGAGTTTTGCATCGATACATGCTTCTTTGATGTTTCTGAAAATTATGCTATGTATCGATCCATTCGTATTATGTATCGACGCATGATTGAATTTATTTTCTGAAATTAAACAAAGTTACAGTATGCATCGATGGATATATTTGTGTGTCGATTCATGTATGTCATATAACTACCATGTATCGACTCATACGAGTTTCGAATCGATACATAAAGCTGTTTCTTTTTCTAACCGTTTCTGTTTCACATATAAGAAGGTTATGACAGTTCAGTTGGCGTGTGTGAATTCGTCAGAGCGAAAAATTGTGTAATCACAGCAAAAGCAAGTTTGGTGTGCATCAATTTTGTGAGCAGTTTTAGAGACCTGAAAGATACTTTATCTTCATCATCTTCTCAATCACTTTAATTCAAGAACATCAACACATAATCATTCCTGTTCTCAGGATTAAAGGATCTTCGAGATAACGTTCAGTGGTACGATCAAGGATCTAGCTGAGTTGAAGATTCAAAGGGGGTTTCGAGGAAAAACCATCTGGTTTGTCCTTCAAGAACGGGTGTGTTCTTGAGGGTTTGTTAGTCACATTTGCAGAACATATTCAGCCGCAGCGTAGGGTTTGGAAATTTGGTAATTTCGGAAACAGGTCGTGGAACCGGTGAATTGTCTGTAATTCTTGCAGGGGAAATTCTTGATTAAGCTCAGATCAAGTGAAGGTTCTTACAAGAAGAAGATCTTGGGATTTTAGATTTCTGGCTTTGTATTGTAACCTTGTAAACAACGAATTCAGCATTATTGATATAACAGGTCTCAATTTCAGTTTGAAATTGAGAGGGAGACGTACCCACACGCGAGGACGAAAGTGGGGAACTTCCTTACCAAATCTCTGCGTATCGTATTCTGTCCTTATCTCTCTCTACGTTTTCAACAAGTTTGTGATTCATTTGGTGTATCGTGTCTTAACGTTTCATGATACAATAGTGGTAAGAAAATTTTTATCAAATCACCATTATTGTTAATCATTGAACACATACACGCCAAGTGTTTGACAAAACTGTCAGCTGAGTTTTTGTTCATTGGAAATAGTATTTGTATGATAAGTGAATTTGATTTGATCCTAATCTGGTGTTAATAAATCTTTGTCATCCTAATATAAATCCAGCATTAATTCGTGTGTCCGGTTTTCTAGTAGCTGGTCCAGAATAGACGGAAGTCGATTCGGGATCGTATTTTTCCGCTAACTTTCAAAAACTCTGATAAGTATTTTTAAATCCTTGTGTTTCAAGGAGGTGATATATTCACACCCCCCCCCCCCCCCCTCTCGATCACTAGCCACACCATCTAACATATGTCTTTGTGAATGGAACATAGTTTGTTTTACTAGGATATCATTTTTAAAGATTGGATACTTTTGCCTTCTACTCACCAATACCTTGCTCACACACGAGTTCATTTAAACCATTCGGATTGTTTGCTCATAATAACATGTTGATGTAATTTTGGTTTACACTTGTTTAATGTTGTTGCCTCTACATTGAAGTTTAATTTGTCTGAAACACTACATGCGGTCATATTATGCTAGAGTATTTTGAATGAAGTCTTGTTATAATGTTGAACTGATGGTTTGAGAATGTACTGACTGTATCGATTTTATTTCCAACTCATGCAAGTTTTGTAGCTCTTAATGTTTGCTATCGTGTATTAGAGTACAAGAGTTTTGGTTATCATATAACATGCTGATTGATAATTTTGGAAACAAACATGTTAATTAAAATCTGAAGCAGATTGGATTCATCACTTTTTTAATTAACTATTTTTTATTTTGGACCCTGATTTCATTTGCTTACTGCTCATGTTGTAACCAACATCTTGTTCAACTAATGACTGCATCTTATTCTATGTTCAAAATGCTCCAGTTTGGTACTTTACTTCGTGTTATTTGGTTAAGTTTTGGTAGAGTTAGAATGATTAGAAGTTGAGTATTTGAGTGTTGTTGTTTGGTATAAAACACGTTTTTAAAACGTCTGCATGTGTTCTTCTTTTTTTCCATGCGTGCACCTTTTAGTTTGGTTTGCCTTATGATAGCAGTATTGATTCACTTGTCATGCGCAGTTTCTAATTGGTTGTTGGTTTGATTTTGTCTGCTAGTGTTTCACATGCCACTATCACCATCACGTAACACATGATACACTCCCCATGCACTGCATGTGTTTGTTTTATTACATTTTCCATGCTTTTGTTGGTTTATATATTTATGGTTGGGTGTTTATGAACGGATGTATCTGCCGTCCCAACGGTTCACCATTGCCTTGCCATTTCGCCTTTCACCATAATGTCCTAGGTTCGATCCAGTGGATCAACCTTTTGGCCATTTTTTTTTTCTTTTTCGCCTTGCCCTTTCTTTTTTCCAACCTGGGCCTTGCGCCCAATGCTGCTTTCCACACCCCTACCTGTCTGGCCCATTATTTTCCTTTCTTTTTAACTGATCCAATTTACTCTCACCCCCCTGCATTTTTTTAAATTCTTTTTCTATTTTATCATGTTTGTTTGATGTTTAATTTTAGTCTCATTTTAATTTCATGTGATTAATTAATATATTTCATAATTGTTAATTATTTGTTAATTGTTAATTATATTTAATTATAGTTAATTGTTAATTGTTTCATGTTGTTAATTTTTGAAATTATCAATTGTATCTTGAATTACTTTGCTAATTCTAATGGTGCTATTTATTATTTTTAATCATGTCATTAACTCTTAAATTATCCATTTGTGTCTTGACTATGAGTTTTGGTTAATAGTTAATTTCTAAATGATTAATTATCCACATGTAGTTTTTTAATTACCTTGTGTGTTGTAATTGTTAATTTTAATTGCCTTGTCAATTAATTATCAATTTTTGGTTTAATTATCAATATCAATTTTAAGCATCCTTGTTTAATTCTTGAATTAATATATCCATGTTGATTTGTCATATGCTTGACTTTTATATGAATGTCATTTTCCTTTAATTGTCAACCTTGATTAATATCATCCTTTATGTTTGTCTTCTTAAAGATTGAAGCTTATTGATGTGTTCTTTTAATATCATTATATATGTTTGTCTTCCTAAAGATTTAAGCATATTGATGTATTCTTACAATCACCATGTTCATGTTACCCATATCTTATTCATGAAACATATTGCCATCCTCATGCTTATGTTGTTTTTATCTATTATATCATGTCTTAACTTTCATCTTTATCTATTCTTGTTATTATCAACTGTTTTCCCCCCTATTCCAAAGGAAGGTGAATACGTTGACTCTTAAAGTCATAGCCCCCATCTTAACCTAAGTAACCTCTTAGGAAGAAAACTTATTTCTTGGCCTCATCAGAGCCATAGAAATTATAACTAGCTTTAGGAAGAGTTCTTCAACTCTTTGTGATATTCATCCTAATGAATTTATCACTTCCCCTACTGACTAAACTTCAACTTAGGTCCATTTCAACTAGATTTAGAGAGTTCCTAAACTCTACAATGAGCTTGTACTAATTTCCCCTCTGAATATTGACCACAGTCAATCATTCAGTAGAAACAGAACTACGCATACTCTGATTCTATTCCCGAGGATACGTAGGCGTAAAGTGCGATGCTTTATCGAGTATACTTAGATACTAACCCCTAGGGTTTCAACCTTTAGCATAGAACCCTTAGCAAACATAAGATAACATTAACAAGAGGTTCCCGTAGAGTACTACGGACATTTAGGGTGCTAATACCTTCCCTAGGCGTAACCAACCCCCGAACCTTAGATCTCTTCCCCTTTAGGTTTTTCTAACGATCTTGAACCTTTCCTTTGGATAAATCAAAGTCGGTTGTAAAAGAAATATGATACAAATTAATTAATAATTTGTTATCCGATTTTCACCGCAACACAATCGTCTTCCCAAGTTTCTTCCTCTTTCCCTCTTCTCTTCTCTTTCTCTTCTTTCTTTTTTCTTCTTCTTTACTATCTTTCCTTTTTCTTTCTCTTTACATATATATATATATATATATATATATATATATATATATATATATATATATATATATATATATATATATATATATATATATATATATATATATATATATATATATATATTCCTTATTATATAATATAATCCAACAGGGTAAAATATCTCCAATTGATATTTTGTCATCTCAAACCAATTGATCAATTATTAGAGTTATCTTAAAAATCCTCTCTTAAACTAATAATTTGATCTCTCAGAGTTCATCAGTTGCTCTAATGATCCCAATTGATAATACTTAAAGTACTTAGAGGATTCCATTAATCCAATTTACTAAGGTAGAGCACATAGATACTCATCTGATATCCAATTGAGCATTTAAATAATATGGGGTATTACACTCTCCCCCCCCTTAAATTGAAATTCGCCCCCGAATTTCCTCTACTCGACAATAACCACAACTTGTATCATTGTCTTAGTTTCACACTTAACTTTACATCCGTTAACAATTCTGACGTATCTCAATTCCAACTTGACTTCACAGACCAAAATCCTTATTTTTTACAAATTAACAACCTTCACGTCCTTAATCATACTCTTGATCCTATAATCATACTCTTGTTCCTATACTGGGATAACTTCTAACTTTTGCTTTTTCCATAACTCATCTGTTGTTTCATACTAAAACACTTGGTTGCATTCTACCTTCAGAAAGAATGTACCATTCCATATTCCTCTACTGAGTCACAACAAAAAACCATAATTCCTTATCTTGGTTTAAGATAACAAACACTCACCAAATCTTTGCGAGGTAGTTCAGTGATTTCTCTCCTTTAAGCAATTACCGACAATTATCCTTTCATAAATCTTTTAACGTCCAAAACCACTTCATAATTAGTTAAACGACTTCTTTACCAGTTCCATCTGGTCTGATACTAAACATTGCAACCCTTACATCTGATAATTTATCTCTTTCGTATCACCCCAAAAGGTAACACAATTAGAACGAGATCTTCTTACTTCCATACTTACAAGTAACAATCATTCTAATCCTTATTAGTCTGACTGAACACTTTCATCTGTCACCTTCCACTGCGCAACTCAATTTCTAATAGTGGAACACCACAGATTCTTAAACACTACTAAGTAGCTAACAGTCCACGGAGAACCACACTTATCCACTGGGATCCTTAACGGTACAAGAAACTTACCGACATCCTATGGTAGAACAATTTCTTTGCCCACACAATATTATAACATCTTTCTAACACTCTCTAGATGATAGAGATGCAGGAGTTACACTGCTACAACCGTAACATAAACAACTCCAATTCCATTCTAAACTCGAACCCATCTATCCAAAATAGTTTAACAACTTCCGGTTCGGGTTACCACATTCCAAATCGATTCTTCTGTCAGAAATTCTGACTCACTCAAGGTTTCTTGTTGATTCGAGATCTCAACCAAATAACAATGTAACACCAACATAGAACTACAATCATATACTAGTCACCACTTATCAAAACTTAAACCATCCAAGGAGTAATTGTGAGTTTCCAACTTCGTCCTTAAGACTCGCAACGGTAATACACCTAAGACCTTCTCATACTCAACATAGATCACAAGACTATTTCCCCAAGTCAACTCTCTTGTCATTTGAACAAATGGTCAACTACGCAACACCTTTCCAGAAGTTCCAATTTCAAAAATACAATTTCGTCTTTCATTAACTTGTAATCTCGTTCTCCATTCACACAATACTCTCCGATCGGAGCAACATACGGTAACAAAATGCAGATGTTGATTCCCAAGGGATTCCACAATTTACACATGTTAATCGATTAACCGTCTGAGCCAATCGGTTAACTTCTCAAAATTTAACGTAAAACACCTTCCATGCACGTGTTAATCGGTTAACCACATTGCGTTAGTCGGTTAACAATGCTGCAGAATCAAAAACCAATTTCTTCTTAATTCAAAGCCATCCCTACTCAAACCACCAATCCGATTTATTCTAACTTGAAATATCATTCTCAACTCGCGGCTTCTTAACTTATATTTCATTCACTAACCATGATCAACACAAGGTAAAACAGACAAAGTCGACGACACACTCCAACCAAGTGACAAGGCAAAATTCCAAATTCTGACGCGGTCACACTACAAAACTTCTGCGGGATAGTTCATTTTTCTGCTCAAACAACTACACTAGCGGGAAGTCAATAATGACAACATTCTAGGGTTTTAACCACTACTCATACTTAATTCATTCACAAGCAAAACCTAACACACAACCATTATACGGTACCACAAAATTGATGGACATCTCATATCAAGTATACCACCTTATTCTCTCACTTGAACTCCTTGGTGAGAAATAAGACAACTGCGTCCTTGGTCCAACAAAAGGTAGATTCTGAATATTCTAATCATTCACAAATATAGAAGTTTCTCTATACTTGAAAATAAATTAGGGCAATGCATCCTCTTGAAGAACTTTTCCATCACTTCGTACACATTAACCAGGATTCCTTGCCCTTCACTATCCATTACACATCACACTTACACCAAATTACTTAACGAAAGATTCGCAGCCGACAATTCTCGTCAACTATTTACAAAGCCCTTCCGGTATAAACCGTTCCATAATTTACACTTAGTCCGTAACAATATTGATTTGCTTCTCGTTGTTTTACCACAATCTTGCTTCTTAAAATAACATATTCACTGTTCCACAAAGTATGTCTCATCACACTTGTCTCAAGAATAAGAATCCATCACGTACACTTGTGACTACGGTGCTACTACTACACTTGTTCTTAATACCAAGGTGTAACTTCTCCCACTCCACGTCATACTAATAGGGTCCTCACGGGTGAGTCATCCGTGATTATACTTCCTTAATTATAGGTTCATCAACACCTTAAAAACTCTATTATTCACTCGTCCAAAATACATTTCGTTGTCACTTCCTCATAATATACTGTTGATACCATTTTCTACATCGTGTTTACTTTCGCTCTTCATTGTAATCCTCTTATGTCCAAGTATAAAATCATCTTACTAAGATTCCCTTAGATCCAAGATACTTACTCCGTCTCGTAATACAAACTTCTTCCGGTCCGTATCACTACACTTTCCGTTACTCAATGAAGCTCATTCTTTATCCAGCACAATACCTTATACCGTTCCTTGGGTAATTTAACATTTCCAAATTCCAAATTGGTCTCTCCCCGAATACAGAAATCCTGATGTATCATCTCGAATTTAATCTCTCTTCATAACTGAAAATATGCAATTCATCTCCTACTCTTCGTCTGGCACATACTTGTCTCACTTGAAGCATGTAAACACGTCCTTGTGTTTCTTCTCACACTTCTCTACTACTTCAGGTTCTCATAAAAGTCAAATTTCCTTAACTCTCAACTTTTAACCAGTTGGAAGACATTGTTCCGAACATATTCCTTAAGGTACTCTCGTCCATTCAGGATACCATAGTAACCTTAGAAACTGAAGCACCAATACTTATCTCACTTCCAGACCTTACGTCACACATTCCACAAAACAACTTTTCATTTCCACAGAATGAGATTAATTGAAATCTTTGTCCACACTAGTGGTCAATCCAGCTCCACTAGCGACTTTACATATTTCTCAATACCTTGACCAATCGTCCGATGGAGATCTTTAACTTTCTGACACTACTCGTCCAAAGGATTTGCTTGAACAACACACCACTCTTCATTTCCATGCTACCCAAACACAACTTCTACTAAGACCTCAATTGAGCTGACCAAAACTCCTCACTACTAACTCTTGGCTTGAGCCTACCCTCACAGCACAAGTTCCGACAACACTTCGGAGTCCTCGTGGTCGCTCAACCATGATTCTACCTATCACATACATAGCATTAGGTTGACCAGACCCAGCACTACATAGTATGATATTAACTTTCATGATGGCAAGACACACTTAAGAGGCTGGAATAGATTTACTTATGATGTTTTAAGGCTAGGTCAAGGACACAACCTGCTCTGATACCAACTGGAATGCCCTGTATAATATATACCTAGAATAATATAATACAAGCATTTTATTTGGTACTGACACCATCATAAGTGCCTAATGGCGTAATTCACATGCTTGACCATTTCTAAAACATAATACAATATATGGTATATGACATGGAAATTAGCCAAAACAAAAATATAAGATCAATATACAATATCCTCAATTGTATACTACAAATACACAGCGGAATAAGCTCAACTAAGCTTCTCTTGAAACATCCAAGCATAACTCCACTTGTAAATCATACCTGCAATTGCTTCCAGAAAAATAATCAACAATAGTGGGGTGAGATATCAAATCTCAGTGAGTTCCCTATCTTATGGATTCTCTCAGCTTTACATGGTTCTATCAATCCTAACTCAAGTCAAAGGGGAAGGGAAATGACCTTGAGTTCACAATCTCACACCATATGGAAACACGTTATTGAGTCTGTTAACTCAAAAGTTATCATTATCGTCAACCCTATCAAGGCATCCCCTTTTCCCGTCCTCTTCTACGTCTAGAAATCGGAACGAGTCATGGATCCTCATAGATTACTTGGCATACGATATGGATTTGGAACTAAGGGACATGTTATCACCTTAATTCGTCACTTCACACGATTCGTACACCGTCACAAGTCTCTTTACCATATAGGCTTCATTCGTACTATAACATTGGGAATCAAACCTACCAAGTAATCGTGCATTCATTCCAGAGGTGCTCGTTACTCATGAAACGGCACATAATGGGGAAATGGTTACGATTTCCTGATTTCACATACAACCATAATTGTATTCAATAATTCTAGGACACATTAGCCTTTAGGCCCCATTTGCCTTTCTCAATAATTACCATAGTTTACACATGTTCCATACTAGTGTTTCACTCTCACCTAGACCATTACTCGTCACGGATGTACCTTTCTACATCGAATGCATGAGCATCATCATCTAGGTTATCTACTCTAGGTCATTACTCGTCAAGGATGCACCTTCCTAAATCGAATGCACGAGCGTCGCCATCCAGAGTTTCTATCAATTCCTAGTCACAACCTAGAATCATATCATTAGGTTTGAGGTAAGGTTTCTCACTCTTCCTAATTCATTTTAAGCATACATATTCTCTCAATCATACTTAACAAAAATTAGATAGATATGGTATAACATAATTTGCATATAACAATATTAAGCATAAAACACACATGATAACATAACAAGTCAAACATAATCGCAATAGTAGTACACACCTATTTTTAAGGCATACAAGCCACTACTATCCTCTACCAAGCATCCTTGGTTAAATCATGGTCTCACATACCATTTAATAGCACATTGGATTCTCTTTCCAAGGCTTCAAGTCCCATATCAATTGGCTTCCCGATTCTTGAATTTTGGTGGAAACGAGGACTACAATATTCACACATACATTACTTTTCCATATTTTTCTTATCAATCCATAGCATATAACCATGTTTATACCTCACCATCACATAGAGCATTAAATTAACTTTCCAACGCTTGCGACCGTGCCTCAATCCGAGTTACGGATCAAAAGTTATGAAGGAAACAACATAGAAAAATATGTCACGTTAGCTACTGTATTCGCTAGGCGAATCACTCAGCGAACCAAGTCAGAACCAAAAGGGCATAAAGTTCGCAAAGTGAACTCTGGGCGAACATTCGCCTTCCCTTCACTTTGGGGTTCGCTAGGCGAATCCTCGATGAACCATTCGCTTTGCCCTTCGCCAGGTTCGCTAGGCGAACCATGCGAAACCCAGAATTTCTCAGCAGCGTAAAACAGGTCATTTGGGCCAAAATACTTACATTTCTTCACCCAAAACACTTCCAACTCATATCATACCAACCAAAACATGTTCCAACATAAACAACAAGTATTCCCATGCATTTATATCGTATTTCATCCGTTAGATTTCATTAATTTAAGCGTTTAATCAGTTTCTCTCAAATCTAACCTAAGTTCTAAACTTATATTTCTAGAACTTAGAGTCTCTAACTAAAACCCACCTGATAATCGAAGAGGAGGTTGAAGAATATGATGAACAATGATCCAATCTCCTTCTGAAGTTTCTTCCTCTTTCCCTCTTCTCTTCTCTTTCTCTTCTTTCTTTTTTCTTCTTCTTTACTATCTTTCCTTTTTCTTTCTCTCTACAAATATATATATTTATATATAATCCTTATTATATAATATAATCCAACAGGGTAAAATATCTCCAATTGATATTTTGTCATCTCAAACCAATTGATCAATTATTAGAGTTATCTTAAAAATCCTCTCTTAAACTAATAATTTGATCTCTTCAGAGTTCATCAGTTGCTCTAATGATCCCAATTGATAATACTTAAAGTACTTAGAGGATTCCATTAATCCAATTTACTAAGGTAGAGCACATAGATACTCATCTGATATCCAATTGAGCATTTAAATAATATGTGGTATTACACTCTCCCCCCTTAAATTGAAATTCGCCCCCGAATTTACTCTACTCGACAATAACCACAACTTGTATCATTGTCTTAGTTTCACACTTAAATTTACATCCGTTAACAATTCTGACGTATCCCAATTCCAACTTGACTTCACAGACCAAAATCCTTATTTTTTACAAATTAACAACCTTCACGTCCTTAATCATACTCTTGTTCCTATAATTATACTCTTGTTCCTATACTGGGTTAACTTCTAACTTTGCTTTTTCCATAACTCATATGTTGTTTCATACTAAAACACTTGGTCGCATTCTACCTTCGGAAAGAATGTACCATTCCATATTCCTCTACTGAGTCACAACACAAAACCATAATTCCTTATCTTGGTTTAAGGTAACAAACACTCACCAAATCTTTGCGAGGTAGTTCAGTGATTTCTCTCCTTTAAGCAATTGCCGACAATTATCTTTTCATAAATCTTTTAACGTCCAAAACCACTTCATAATTAGTCAAACGACTTCTTTACCAGTTCCATCTGGTCTGATACTAGACATTGCAACCCTTACATCCGATAATTTATCTCTTTCGTATCACCCCAAAAGGTAACACAATTAGAACGAGATCTTCTTACTTCCATACTTACAAGTAACAATCATTCTAATCCTTATTAGTCTGACTGAACACTTTCATCTGTCACCTTCCACTGCACAACTCAATTTCTAATAGTGGAACACCACGGATTCTTAAACACTACCAAGTAGCTAACAGTCCACGGAGAACCACACTTATCCACTGGGATCCTTACTAACCAACGGTACAAGAAATTTACCGACTGTTGTACCCCAAAATTTGCCCGCCCTATTTTTAACATTTAAATTATTTTTAACTTTGATTTTATAAGTTTTTTTGGTTCAATTTCACTAATATTTTAACAGTAATTTTTATTCAAAAATAGGTAACAGTTTACTTTAAATTGTTTACATAACAAATAGTTGTTTGACCTTCATATGCTTTCAAGTGCATTTTTATTTCGAATAAACAAGATAGCACGATTGGTAAAGAGTAAAAGCTTGCAAGCATAAGGTCACGGGTTCGAAGAGGGGTTACCTTAGAGTTAGATCACTTTACCACTTGCTTAAAATTGTTTGACTTATGTGCTTTATTTTTAATGAGCTTTGTTTTGGGGTTACTTGTGTGAAAGGTCCTACACCCGGACCTAGTGATTGCTTAGGTAAGTGACAATAGATCATGGAGACTGTACGACATGTACCGATATGGTTGATATGATGGCCACAGTATTTAGAACCCTAGTTAACTCATCTTTGGCTATTAGAAGGTAGTGAGATGGCCAGCTTTGGATTTAGACCGAAGTTGGTTGATACTCGAGGCTACGCTCATTGAGATCAGACTTTCGGGATGTTTTGGTCGGCCACTCGAGTGTCGCACTAAAATAAAGCCTTCGAGAAAGATCCGTGATATGAGTCCTTTAGAACCCGGTTACTATTCTAGGACAGGTTGAGCCATCTAAACCTCAGTGGGGAAGGGTACTTACCTATGGACTTCATACAAGCCTTTAAACCTAAGGCTCTTGTATGCCTTGTTTGTGTGTACTACTTATTTACTATTAACATGTACATGACATCATAACATCATAACATATCATTTTCACTAACCATTTCAAGGACCAAGGAATTTATCTTTATTCGTCGTTGCAGGCCATGGCTTCCGTTCCTAGAAATTTCATCCGAGTCAACTTTGTAAGGGTTCCTTCCCAGCTTAAAGAATTGGTCTCAAAGGTTCCCGATGGCTTTCGATCAACCAAAAGACTTGGTTTTCTACTCAACTTGGTTACCTCAGGTTTTGAAGAAGACATGATGAGAGTCCTATTCCAGTTCTTTGATCCTAAGCACCACTGTTTCACCTTCCCAGATTACCAATTGGTGCCCACGATGGAGGAGTTATCTAAGCTACTTGGAATACCTATTCTCGATCAGATACCTTTCACCGGTCTAGAAGACGTTCCAAAGCCTGAAGTCATTGCAACTGCTTTACATCTGAAGAGGCCAGACATTGTGTCCAATTGGGAAACAAGGAGTGGAGTCAAGGGGTTTCTTGCTAAGTTCCTGATTGAAAAGGCTCAATTGTTCCTAAGCGCTGTGAGTTACCATGCTTTTGAGGAGGTATTGGCTTTGTTGATCTATGGGTTGGTGTTGTTCCCTAATCCAGACCAACTCATAGACGTGCACGCTATCAAAATATTTCGGACTCATAACCCGGTACCTACCTTGCTCGGAGATATTCTACACTCACTTCACACTCGTACTACAAGGAGCGAGGGACTCTCATGTGTTGCGTACCCTTACTATCCAGGTGGTTTATTTCGCACCTTCCCCGGTCAGTGTTGAAGAATGAACGAAGGTTGCAGTGGTCTGGAAGGATAATGTCACTCTCCCATTCAGATATCTATTGGTGTGCCCGATCTCTTGAAGACTTCACTCTTATTGATCATTATGGGGAATTCCCTAATGTACCACTCCTTGGCATTAGGGGAGGCATCATCTATAATCCTTCGCCAGCCTTGCACTAGTTTGGTTATGCTCGAAGGGATGGTCCTCATTATATGCTTATTCAGGGTATTGTGTTCGATTATGAAGATGATCCTCAAGGTTACCGTCAAAGGTTTATACGCGCGTGGAATAAGGTGTATAAGATTGAAAGCAGGACCTTGGGACAGAAGAACTCTATTCCTTTGGAGCCTTACCTCAGATGGGTGCTCACTCGTGCTCGAGATCTTATTATGCCATATCCAGCTGTTAGACCAGTGATTGTTGAACCTGAGTTTGAGGGAGATGTTCCTCAAGTCATTCTCCATCCAGATATGCCTACCAATCTTGAAGAGCTGCAGAAGTCCTGGGTTCAGATGAAAGAAGAAAGGGACACCTTTGAGACTCAGTTCTATGCTAGTGAGAAGAAGGTGTTAGAGTTGACGAAATTACTTCATGAGGAGCAGAGGATCAATGCTTACATCGGCACAAAGAGGAAGCGCCCGTGGGAGACTTGAGTCTTGAGTCCTAGGTCTTAGGCATGTTTGAATTTGCTTTTTGAAATTTCCTTTCATTGTAGCCCAAGAGGCATAAAAAAATGAATTTTGAGTTTACTAATAAAAGTTTTCCTTTTGTTTCTGTTTGTTTGCAAAGATAAACTCTAAAGTCCTTGAAATCATTGCATATGCATATACATCTCATAATCATTGCATAGCAGGTTTCTAGGACAGGTCTCTCATCTTCTCGCTGTTTATTTCAGAAGAAATGGCTCTCGAGCAAACCGTCAAAGATCTCCAGGCCCAGAACACCCCCTCCAAGATCTCTATGCTATCTCTGTTGTTGTGCTCCGAGGCCCATGCTAAGGCTTTGGTGAAGTTTTTGAAATCTGCGCATGTGCCGCAGGAAATCTCTGTTGACCAGTTTGAAAATTGTGTCGCTAGCCTGACAACTGATAATGGTCTAGGATTTTCTGACGCTGATCTGACTCCCACCGGAAGGAACCACAATAAGGCCCTGCACGTCTCTATTGAGTGTAGGGGCACTACTCTATCTCATGTACTGGTGGACACGGGTTCCTCATTGAATGTATTGCCGAAGATTGCTCTAGACAAGCTTGACTGTGAAGGGGTTGTGCTGAGACCCAGCGATGTTGTGGTGAGAGCTTTTGATGGTTCAAAGAGATTAGTGCACGGAGAGGTTGATCTTCCAATCAGAGTGGGTTCTCAAGTCTTTGTTTATACTTTCTATGTAATGGACATTCGTCCTGCCTATTTTTGTCTGCTTGGGCGCCCTTGGATACATGGGGCAAGCGCTGTGACTTCTACCTTACATCAGAAGCTGAAGTATCCCGTGAAAGGCAAGATTGTCACCGTCTATGGTGAAGAAGAGTACATGGTTAGTCATTTGAATACTTTCAAGTATGTTGAGATGGATGGCGAATTCCTCGAGACTCCTTGTCAAACATTTGAATTAGTTCCTCAGACAGTTCCTATTGCTAAACCAGTTCCTACTGTTCCCAAAGTCACTAGAGTATCTCCTGCAATGGCTTCCCTAAAGGATGCTAGAGCTGTGGTCGAAGAAGGTGGTTGCACCATTTGGGGTCAGCTTCCTGACATCCCTTACAAGTCTGACAAATTTGGTTTGGGCTTCACTTCAGAGGCTCAGAGAGCTATACGTCGTGCTCGTGCTATTCGTATCACCAACAAAGGAGTTCATAAAGATCAGGTCAACGTTGTGGAAGATGTTGATAGTGACTGTGATCTAGACAGTTGGATCTTTCCTACCATTGGCAGTGGGCTCAACAATTGGAAGACTGAAGATATTATTCCTATCTCCTTTAGTCATGAGTAAATGCGATTTTCTGTTTTTCTTATTTTTGAAGTTTGGTTTTGTAATTTGAACAATAAAACTTTTAAGCCTTATGCCTTGCCCGGGGCACAATGGCCCATTTGTTAGGGTTGTCATTTCATCGCATATTTTCATTCAATAAATCAATGGACGTTTTGCATTCAAATTTTGCGCTCTTTGTCTTTTCTTTTACTTTATATTCATCAAAATAGCTATGTGTTCTTACACACACCCA
Source organism: Lathyrus tuberosus (assembly GCA_022829125.1). Classification (NCBI taxonomy): domain Eukaryota; kingdom Viridiplantae; phylum Streptophyta; class Magnoliopsida; order Fabales; family Fabaceae; genus Lathyrus; species Lathyrus tuberosus. The sequence continues at coordinate 1,708,707 of JALAZF010000026.1, forward strand.
CGCGATAAATTGCAGATCCACATCCACTCTGGATCCCATTGATAACGGTTCTGCTATTGTCAATTATGACTTCGAAAATCCGATCTACCAAGCCGAGGACGAAGGTGAGGAAGATTGTGAAGTGCCAGATCTATGCTGACAAAGTACATGTACCTCTGGTTCCGTTGAATGTTCTGACTGCTCCTTGGCCTTTTGCAATGTGGGGCATTGATATGATAGGAGATATTAAGCCTACCGCTTCCAATGGACATCGTTTCACCCTTGTTGCTATCAATTACTTTACAAAGTGGGTGGAAGCAGCCTCGTTCGCTTCTATTACCAAGAATGTTGTATCTCGGTTCATCAAGCATAATCTTATTTGTCGGTATGGCATCCCTGAAAGGATTATCACAGACAATGGTACTAATTTGAACAACACTATAATCACTGAACTCTGCACGCAGTTCAAGATTAAGCATCACAATTCTTCTCCATATCGACCAAAGATGAATGGCGCAGTGGAAGCCGCGAACAAGAATATTAAGAAGATCTTGCAAAAGATGACGGTGACATACAAAGATTGGCATGAGATGTTACCATTTGCTCTTCATGGTTATCACACCTCAGTACGTACCTCAACAGGGGCAACCCCTTTCTCTCTAGCCTATGGTATGGAGGCAGTTTTACCTGTTGAAATTCAGATTCCTTCCCTAAGGATTATGAAAGACGCAGGTTTAGATGAAGACGAATGGATTCAGACTCGACTTGACCAAATAAATTTGATTGATGAAAAGAGGCTCGCGGCTGTTTATCATGGCCAAATGTATCAGAAGCGTATGATCAAGGCCTTTAACAAGAAAGTCAAGCACCAAGTGTATCAGGCCGGTGATTTCGTAATAAAGTGTATCATACTACGACAGGGTGATCCCAGGGGCAAATGGACTCCCACATATGAAGGTCCATTTGTAATCAAGAAAATATTTTCTGGCGGCACTATGATGCTTACTACTATGGACGGTGAAGATTTCCCGCACCCTGTGAACGCGAACATAGTCAAAAGATACTACGCACAAAAAGAGGCCCGCTAGGTTGACTGGCCTAGGAAAAAATAAGGACATCCCGGCGAACCAAAAGGGTTCGGGCAAAAATTAGGGATATATATACAAAAGAACTATATACCCGGCAAGTCGAAAACCTGAAAAGGCGGCTTGGACAAAAAAGGGTATCCCGGTGGACTGAAAACCTGAAAAGGCGGTCCAGGCAAAAGTTAGGGATTAAAGCGTATGACTATGTCCCGTTGGATCACTTATCTGCTTCCAGCTTAGTTTTATCAAGTTCGAATGGCGCAGATCAATCCAGTCATCTTCCTTCCGACAGCAAGGGATGAGATGCTTGAAGATATAGTGGCAATAGCAGAGTTGAAACTCAATAGGATTATTTCCACATAACTGTTTTTCTTTGTTTATCACTTTGCACCTTTTTAATTTTTACGACAATTTCCTCTTACTAGGATTTCTGTCTCCTTGTACAAAAATGTATGTTTATAGGCCAATTTCAAAATCAATACAAGTCTATTTTCAAATTCAAAATTGTTTTTACTTGCCTTGTTTTGTTTGCGTAAACGTCCAATGGGTACTTTGAATGAACATATGCACTTGAATATGATTGAAGTTTACCAAAAATATACGTGAAAACAGGAATAACATTTACTAAGGACTCTAGGAGTTGGGATAATGTTCAAGATGTCCACGAACCCCCATAGAGCCAGTTGCCTGGAAATATCCCCACAGAGCAGTCTCCATGGAACTATCTCTATAGAGCTATCTTCATAAGCTCATCCCCAACAGAGATATATTCCCCGACAGGATTAGTATGCCCTCAGACAAAAATTGGGGCATCTTCCAGTGGTTCACTTCCATATATTTGATGGACAACTTGGCATGATCGTCTCCCCCAATAGGTCCCCTAGCAGATAAAGAAGTTGATCATTTCCCCAGCATACAGCAGAAATTTCCTCAATGCAGCCTATGCAATTCTAATCCCCATCGGAGATTATTCCCTCTATGTAGTTTATAGAATTCAATTCCCCAGCTGAGTTTATTTCTCTAACACAATAGAATTCTCTCCCCCAGCAGAATTTATTCAAGGATGCTATCCCCAGTAGAGTCATTCCAAACAGGATCTGAAGATTTATTTTCTCCATCCCCAGCAACAGTCAGGGATTTATTTTCCCCAATCAGACGTTACTATTCAAAGCCACCGCTACTTTCAACGACATCTCATGCCCATACATCATTTACAATACATCATAGCATATGCATACAAAACGCATATAACATTCTCATTTATTTTAAGAGCATCATTACGCAATGCATTACATATATCATGACATTGCATAAAACTAACTAGGTTTTTTTCAGGTTAGTTCTCAAACGGACAAATATTGTAAACAGTTATCATCCTTCAGATACAATCAGTCGAAGATTCATTCTGACACTCCTTTAGATACAGTCAGGAGTAGACTCATTCCAGTACATCTTTTAGATATAATCGGTCGAAGGCTCACTCTAATACTAATTTTTCAGATACAGTCAGGCAAAGACTCATTCTGATCTCCTTATAGATACAGTCAAGACATAGACTCATTCTAGAACATCATACAGATACAATCAAGGCGTAAGAATCATTTTGGCATTCCCCAACACGTCTGCTAGGTACCGTTGGACACAAACTCATTCTAGTATATTTCTCAGATACAATCAAACCTAGACTCATTCTTATACTCCTATCAGCAGTTACTGTGGATGGCGTCTATAAGGCCATCTCCATCCTGTCATCTTTCCAAGTGGCATCTTTAAGCTCATTCAAGCAATACAATCAACCAACAAGCGTTACTTCGTGCACCCGTGAGTGCAAATTTCTGGGCACTTAAGTGTTCAATCCTCTTCTACCTTCAGATCACGAATGGCAGACATGCCAATCTAACTCATCAGGTTTAAGAAGATTGAACAGGGGCAGTTGTTGTACCCCAAAATTTGCCCGCCCTATTTCTAACATTTAAATTATTTTTAACTTTGATTTTATAAGTTTTTTTGGTTCAATTTCACTAATATTTTAACAGTAATTTTTATTCAAAAATAGGTAACAGTTTACTTTAAATTGTTTAAATAACAAATAGTTATTTGACCTTCATATGCTTTCAAGTGCATTTTTATTTCGAATAAACAAGATAGAACAATTGGTAAAGAGTAAAAGCTTGCAAGCATAAGGTCACGGGTTCGAATCCCACTATCTGACTTTTTTTTTTATTTTTTTTGTTACTAACTTTATTTCCATTTTAAAATCACAAATTGTATTTTTTTTTATTATTTAATTTTAATTTTCGTTTTTATTTTAAAGCATTTTTAAAAATATTTATTTATTTGATTTTATGCACTTTTTACCAAAAAGGATAAAAAAAAATCATAATAAATACAAAAAATATTTCCTTTCTTGAGTACTTGTTTCCTATTGGTCAATCTGTGTCAGTTTGTGTCATACTCAGCTTATGATTGGTCAGCTTGCTAACCAAGGAAGATCTTTTGTCAATTTCATTCCCTTTTTTGCCCTTTTAACCTGATTTTCCCATGCTATAAATAGCCCTCTATTTTCACAGTTTTGAGAGGAACAAAATCCACGGTCTCACAATTTCACTCACACATACAACAACACTTTTCTCTTTCAATTGTTCATCAAAACTCATATATCCTTCATCAATATTCATCACAACCCTCCAACAAAAAAGTAAAAAATCACAAAACCTCTCAAGATCAACTCTATCCTTCCGATTCGCCGCTCACCGGACTACCTCCGGTCGCCACTCCTCTGTTGTTCGTACAGTCCATACAACCGTACAGCTCGTACAGCCGTACGAGATTCGTCGTTCCTCCACAGTCCATACAGTCCGTACAGCCGTACGAGATCCGCCGCTCCTTCGTCGTCCGTACACAACCGTACGAGATCCGCCTCCTCCCTCCGTTTTTTAACTAATAAGGGTTCGTATCAAGTTTTTCTGACATTTTTTTTCACTTATTTATTTATTTGCTATTTAAATTCCTAGAAAAATTGTATAGGTCGCACAGTTTTTTTTTGTAATAGCCGTAGTTTTATTTCCCGCAAGGTTTGTTATACTTATGTATCTCTCCCAAAGCCTTGTAATAGCGTAGGGATTTTACTTTCCTCACTTTATTTTCCGCTATTTTATTTTACAACTGTGTAGTAATTAGGGTTTGTATGGCAAAACTAAAAAAACAATCTAGAAAACCCTAATTCAAGATAAATAATTGAAACTAACCCACTCAATCACACTTGCACCTCTAGGGTAGCCTCTCTCAGTTGCCTTACGAACATTGGTCATGTACCTCGAAAGTAAGGGTACTTTAGCAAAAGACGCTTATGAATAATATCATCATAGTCCCTTCGATTAAAGATCATAGTCCCTAGATGACCCTTCGAGTTGCCTACGAAAAAAATGATCTTGTCCCTCAATGACCCTACGGAAAAATGATGCTAGTCCCTTCAAATTGCTAAGGTATCCTTACATGTTGCCTTCTATGACCATTCGATGACCCTTCGCCATCCCTTCACATCCAATAGATAGGACTACCTACCCACTAATGGTATGGATAGTACTATCTCTCAAGGAAAAGGATAATTACAAGAAAGACCTTATAAATTAAGGGTAAGTAACTTTTAAATGCTTGCTCACAACTAAAAAAAAAACAAATACTTTTCACACCTCACACTTTCAAAAATATTTTCAAAAACAAACACTTTGTATACATTCTTACACGAATTATTACAAAGTCAACTTTTACAAAATATTTTCTGAACACACACCACATTTAAAAAAAAGCAAGTTAAAGTGAGCAAGCAATTAAGAGCTCGTAGATAACTACGGATGAAAAGGGGTGCTAACACCTTCCCTTTTCATAACTTACCCCCCGAACTCAAAATCTTTTCAAAAAGGTCTTTCCTGTTCTTTTCACCTTTTCTAAATAAATTGGATAAAAGAAAAGTCGGTGGCGACTATTGCTAACCGCAACATGTTTTGCGAAAACAAAATTAAAAAGTCAATTCTCCACCGTATCACACCGACATCCTATGGTAGAATAATTTCTTTGCCCACACAATATTATAACATCTTTCCAACACTCTCTAGACGATAGAGATACAGGAGTTACACTGCTACAACCGTAACATAAATAACTCTAATTCCATTCTAAACTCGAACCCATCTATCCAAAATAGTTTAACAACTTCCGGTTCGGGTTACCACATTCCAAATCGATTCTTCTATCAGAAATTCTGACTCACTCAAGGTTTCTTGTTGATTCGAGATCTCAACCAAATAACAATGTAACACTAACATAGAACTACAATCATATACGAGTCACCACTTATCAAAATGTAAACCATCCTAGGCATAATTGTGAGTTTCCAACTTCGTCTTTAAGACTCACAACGGTAATACACCTAAGACCTTCTCATACTCAACATAGTTCACAAGATTATTTCCCCAAGTCAACTCTCTTGTCGTTTGAACAAATGGTTAACTACGCAACACCTTTCCAGAAGTTCCAATTTCAAAAATACAATTTCGTCTTTCATTAACTTGCAATCCCGTTCTCCATTCACACAATACTCTCCAATCGGAGCAACATACGGTAACAAAACGCATATGTTGATTCCCAAGGGATTCCAAAATTTACACATGTTAATCGATTAACCGTCTGAGCCAATCGGTTAACTTCTCAAAATTCAACGTAAAACACCTTCCATACACGTGTTAATCAGTTAACCACATTGTGTTAGTCGGTTAACACTGCTACAGAATCAAAAACCAGTTTCTTCTTAATTCAAAGCCATCCCTACTCAAACCACCAGCTGTAATACCCCAAAATTTGCCCTCTCATTTCTTCATATCATTTAGCATGAGCTTTTATTTCATTGCATTGCATTCAAGCATAGAAAAATAAAACATCAAGCATTTAGCATTGCATCTTGCATAAAGGCATGTGATCAGTTGTTTCTAAAAGGTGTTGATCATCTTAAAGCTAAATAATAAGAGCCAAGTGTTTCACACAAGTCTCAAGGGTCCCTTAAGTCAAATGTCATCTCACTTTGATCCACAAGGCATGGGAAGAGGAGAATTCATCAAGAAGATTGGGCAGTGCATGATCTCCTACACAAGGCAGTCAAAATTGGGGATTTGACCCCCTAATGGGCAAGCTCTTTGAGTTTTTATCATCTCCAAATGGCATATCTCATCATTGTTTGAGAGAATACACATCATATTCAGAGGAATTTAGATTTGGAGGATGTGATATTTCCTCCTAACCAGAGGGTGCCAAAATTAAGGTTTGGCCTAAAATCAGTTTATCTCTGATTTTTTGAGCAATACTTGATCTCGTGGTATTCCTTATGTTCTTAAGTGTATATGGACGGAAAATTGCTCATCAATTGGTTTCAGAGGAGTCTCAATTGATCAGTTGCTTGATAATCAAGAAATTGGGGAAAAAGTCAACTGTGCAGTGAAAAAAGTCAACTCTTTACTTTCAAAGGTCAAATTCATGAAATTCATGTTATATATGTTCAATGGACAAAATTTGATCAAGAAATGATGGAGGAATAATGAAAAATCAAGAAATCACAAAACTGCCAAAAATGGAAATTTTAGGGTTGCCAAAAATAGTAAGTTTGGGCCATTTTGCACCCTACTTTGAGGCCCTCTTTATCCAATAAAAAAGCTTCAAACCTCAGGCCTAATTTGAGCCAATTGAAGTTCATGTTCTAAGCTTCAAATCCATATAAAGAACATCTCCATTGGATAAAAATTGAGTGAGTTATGGTTGATCAAAGTTTGATGAAACTAGGTCCAAAATCAAGTCATGGCCAAGAATACCCAGGCCCACGCGCCATAATTTTTACAAACACTTGGTGTGCCAAATGTCCACCCATTTTTCTCAATGATGGAAGCTCCAAATGAAAATTTTTTCAACATAAAAGTTGCTCCTTGCCATGCCCTCTTCAATGTTGATGTTGGGCAAATGTTGATTTGATCAAGTTATGAGGGAGATATATTGGTTCCAAGTAGGTGTGATCACACTGAAATTTCATGCACCACATTGCTATGCCATGATTTGCCTTTACACGCCCACCAACCAGTTTTGAATCATTGTGTTCATAGCCATTTTTAAGTGTGTTTAAGGCTTCCTTTCAATCTAATTCTCACACCAATATTGTTCTATGATCCACTCTCTTTCCAATGGCACATAAATTTCATGATCTCATACATTAGAGTGAGAGAATTTCCTTCTCAAACTTGCATGTTTCTATTTGTTTCAAGCTGCTACTAAACCAGAAAATGTTGTTGTTGTTGTCTTAGCATTCCGATTCTCCACTTTGCCATTTTAGAGCCAACATTTCCTTACCTGCACGTGCCATCCATGCTCACCATACATGAAAATGGAAAGAATAAAAACTTGTGGAACAAGTTTCTCTGCTGCAGCTCATACACGAGTTCATCACCACCACTGATTCATTTACACTCCACCATAGCACACCATAAACCACCATCACCATATCACAGCCAATCTCACTCGCTCCTAACTAACTTGACTCAGTTAGTTAGGGTGCACTCACCTTAACCATGTTAACTCAGTAAACTCACTCAATTAACCAGTGGAGTTAACTTCTAAACTCAAGATATAAATCTAAACTTCACTCACAAATTGATTTTGGGGGAACTCTCATTTCTCACTCTCCCTCTCAAACACTTCAAACTTTCTCTATCAATTTCTCTCTATTCTCTCTGAGTTTACACGAATTCACCATTACTCATCATCATCATTGCTTGGCCTTGAAGAAAAGAGACATTGAATCAATATCCTTCTCCAAGTGAAATCTCAGCAACATTTTGATTTTCTCTCTGCTTTCCATTTCAAGGTTCTACAGCATTTATTTTGCTTAGATTGAAATTCCAAAGGTGAAGATCAATTGGATATCTCTGGTTTTCTCAACTGTTCCAAGATCTACAAGTTTCAGGTTCAAATTTTCTTCACCTTATTCTGCTCGTTTAGACTGTTTTGAAGCTTGTTTTTAGCTTATTAGGAGCTCTGTTAAATCCGGCTAGCTGATAGGCCTCTTAGAGGCATAGTTTCAAAACCTAGGGCATATGTTAATCTCCTCTGTTCTCTATGTACGTGCTTGTTATGTGAAAAATAATGGTGGATTCATGATGTATGCAATGCCAACTTCATTTTGATACTATGTTTATGCATTTCTGGAGATTTTGAGATGCGCAGGTGGTGGTTACTCGCCGGAGAAGATGACTGGAGGTCCTTCTCCGGCCGGTGGTTTTAATTGTTAGGGTTTTGTAAGTTTGAATCCTGGCCGTGTGATTTGTGCATCGTGTGGTTAACATGTTGCCACGTTTTTTAAATTTTGTTTTTATCTTACTGATTATGTGTTCTCCATTCCACGTTTCTTATTGTGTGCATCTAATGTGGACCTTTGATCTTGCATGTTTGGTGATCAGTTGACTTGATCTGGTGCATTGATTGGATCTGATGGTTGTGTGTGTGACAACACATTAAATTGTCATGTGTTCCTCACGTGTTATTTTTCTTGAATTCTGATAATTGTATGTGTGTGCGTGCAAGGGAACTATCATGTGCTTTCATCAGGGATTGTTGGATGCGTGTATTTTCATGATTGATGTGGGTTGACTTAGATTAATGATTAGGATTGCATCAGTATGTGGACCACGTGTACACACGTCACACACAACCACACGTTATTGGATTTGACTCTATTTGATGTTTACACCCCCATTCTGGGCCCATCCTTGTTTTGAACATGAAAATTACTCTGGATACACCCCTCCTCATTTCTTTTATTCTTTTAATTTCTTTTTCACATCAGTTTGAATTTTGATTTTTAAAAATAGTAAATGGCATCTAAAAATGCCAAATAAATTCACGAATCATATTTATAGTATTATAAAATTTTTACAAATTTTATTTTTTATTTTTCTATTATTTTTTACCTCTGAATAAATTGTTGCTTGAATTTCCTTTTTGTAGTGGTTTATTTGTGCACACTTGATCTTGTTGATTTTGTTTCTCATCATTGGTACATAGTTTGATCCTCATTCTTTTTGCATATGTTAAAGGACACTTTGAATCATATAAAAATATTTTTGTTATATTTTTAAAACCACCTTTGCATCATTTTTGAGTCATCTCTTTATGCATGATCATGTGAAATCTTATTGACTCTACCATGCTTGTTTGATTGAGTTTATTTGTGTTTCTATGCATGAGTTCTTGGAATGATACTTGCCTCTGGTTGAGGTCTCTCAAGACCTAATTTTATGATTTTTAAATCATGTTTGCTATTTGTTTGATGATTCTTGTTTGATGTCCCTTTTCATGAACTTCTTTGATCATTTTTGTTTACTTGCTTGATAAGGCACTTGTGCCATTGTATGAGATCATTTTTCTTGACTTCTTGAGCCATGTTTAGATAATTGTAGGTCTTTGGAATGAAATTATAGGTCATTGGTTTGAAGTTGATGTTTTTTTGTGTACATATTCAATGCATGTTTTACATGTTTCCTTTTGATCTATTTCCTCTTTCTTTTGCATCTAAGTGCCAACTTGAATTGTACTTGGTTTGTTTATGCCATGTCATATTATTCATTTGCATTTCATATGATGTATGCCTCTGACTTTAAAGTGTTGCATTCATTCCACATGCCATTTATGTTTCTCTTTGCATACTTGAACATGTTTCATCCAAATGTATGTTTCTTTTTCTTCTAGCTTCTAAATGACTTGTGATTGCTTGAATGTGTTTGGTGTGAGCATTTTATTTTCATCCTAATATGGCCTATCACTTCTGACCTTGGACATTTGAGTTTTATCTTGTTTTTTTTAGGTTTGACTTTTATTGTAAGTAACTTGTTTTCATGTTGAATTCATGTCCATGTTTTCTCACTTCTTCTCCTTATCATTCTTAATGGTTAAATGCTTGATTGTATGCCTTATATGACATTTATGTATCATGTTTAGGCACATGTTTAGGTCATCCACATTCTGACTTTGATTTTATTTGAAGCATAATTGCATGATCACTTTAGATGTTCACTCATTCTTCCTCTATATCTTCCATGATTCATTTCTTTGATGATTAGTACTTTGTTTGTGCATAATTCTTTTGTGTTTGGTATCTCAACCTTAGGGAACACCCTTAAAGTATAGATTATGATCTTGATTGAGTTTCATCTCTTATGAGCTTTTTCCTTTAGCTCTTAACTTGTTTGTTGTCCAATTGTTATTCCTTTTCTTATTGCTTTACTTGTAAATAGTTTTGTGAGCTAACTTTTTCATGTAGGTGCAAGGTAAGTAAGTGTGGGGACTTAGTTCCGCATACATTTCTTTCTCTCATCCTCTCTTATCTCTTTTAAATAATTCAATTTGTGTTTGATAAGCATTTACATGCTTCCTTTGAATAACTTCTTCTTCATCCCTCGTTAAGATCAACTTAACTTCCTTTTTGGAAGTAAGTTGTTTCTTTTGCTCTTCTTCTCCTTTCTTCTAGAATTAGGTTTGTTGAACCACATTAACCATAGGCTCTCCAAGCATGCTAACACTAGGGTGCGTCTTAGTCTCCTCTTAGTTTTCACCTTTGATCCTCTTTTTGAGTCGCTCCCTCTCATCCTAAAACAAGAGTAAAAAACACTTAGTAAAGGCATAACACTTATTGTATTTAGGCCTTTCATGTGAGAACAAGGAAGTGTGGGGTCTTCTCTCACTTTCTTGGAATGTTTAGCATGCGTCCCGTCTTGGGTCGATATGCGAGGCATTCGATCCTACATGAGGGACTTAAATACAATACATGTTACAAAACACAAAAACAATCAAAGCACTTCTTTCTTAAAAGACAAAAATAAACAATAACGTCTTTCCTTCGGGAATTCTTTTCTCATCTTACTCATTCTCAATGTACGAACATGCTCCTCTTCGTTCTCTTGCAAGATGGTAATGCACTCGGACCAGCGAGCCTGCAACACCTGAGCTAGAACGTTGGTCGTTCCTTAAAAACACAAATAATCCATCCCTAGTGAGGGGAACTACGTCGCTCTGATTCTATGCTCCCGATGAGATACGTAGGCAGTGGGGTAGGGCCCATTCGAGCACTTCTTTTATTTTCCCTACGCTTGTTTCTCATTCTCTTTCCATTCTTTTCCAGTATCCTTTTCTATCACCCTTTGATCGAGACAAGCAAGCGTGGATCCCATCGGGTACGATGGACGCGTGGGGGTGCTAATACCTTCCTCGCGCGTAACCGACTCCTGAACCCAGTTCCCTTGGTCGCAAGACCATGTTCTTTCCTTCCCCTCAGGTTTATGCAGTGTTTCCTTTCCCTCTCTTGGGATAAATACACATTGCTGGCGACTCTGTTTCGTGCCACCTTCGTGTTTGTACTTGGATGAAAATCTCGGGAGCGACAGCTGGCGACTCTGCTGGGGACTACAACTATCTCTGGTTCCCTTAGCGAGTCAATCCTAGAGCTTGTCTGTTTTTCTTTCATTGGGTATTTACTGTTGCGTTGTATTTACCATTTTACTGTATTGCTATTTACTGTATTACTGCTTTACTGTATATTACTGTATTTACTGCATTTCAGCATTTTCGTTTCATATGATATATTATGCTATACTGGACTGTGTTGTTTTCTGTTTGGAGGGATGGGGTATTCTGAGAGATAGGCCCAATACCCAGGCCTGAGTGCACTTATGATTAGTGTGTTTCATGTCCTCTCGCGTTCCATCTCGGTTCGAGGAGGGAATATGAAACACAATCTAGATGTGGTTCTCTCTAGAGAATTCTGCGTTGTGGATTTCCCACGATGGTAGAGCTATCTGGAAGAGCTGTTAAGTCTGGATGACCTTTTAGGATGACCCCTCTTTATTTTGAGGTGAATCAGAGGACGGTCTCTTTGTTTGGCGATAGCATTGTATCCTTCAGGCTGAATGTGTTATTGTTTCTCATTCCGAGACCCGAATTTGAGGATCCTCACTTTCTAGTACATACATGTGAGACTGGGGGGATTGTTTACAGGTGTGCAGGAACCCTTGACTTTCAGAATACCCGATTTTTTTATTTGTTCTGGATTGGTTACTGAATCTTTGGTCCTGATCAGTTCCCATTTGTTCTGGATTTCTTTTACTGGATCTTTGATCCTGGGTTGTGTATCTCGCCAAATTCAGACTACAGCACAGTGGGTTCAGCAGTATTTGTGTAGCACTGATCACATGCTCCTGCATACATATCATCATTAGCATTCTTGCATTTAACCTTCATGTTTATTCATTTGCAGGGTATACTTCCTTTCGGTTCCAGTTGACAGTTCCCTTGTTCAGTTATGGAGATTCCCAGGAAGAACAATGTGCATTATACTTTCTTTGACACAAAGGTGGGACAGTTACGGAAGATGGTTTCTCTTATTACTCCAGACCATGTGGGTATGTTCCGAAAGGCTTATGGGGAGATTATGACTGTGGTTATTGACTTGAATGCTTCAGAAAAGAGTATCATCCATACGTGCTTACAGTTTTATGACCCACAGCTAAGGTGCTTCACTTTCTCAGATTTTCAGTTGGCCCCGACGTTAGAAGAGTATGCCCTGCTGCTAGGTGTGCCTCTCAAGTACCAGATTCCTTTCAACTCTGACATGCGCCCTCCAAAGCCTGAAGAAATAGCTAAGGCCATCCATTTGAGTGTACCTGTGGTAGCAGATAACCTCGCCACCAAATGAGGTTTATCTGGTTTTCATTTGGATTTCTTGGTTACCAAAGTTGAAGAATGTGTTGCTAAGTCTCAGTGGGAAACCGTTTGTGCGATCCTGGCTTTGAGCATCTATGGAATTATGTTGTTTGTTGATGAACCTAAGTTTGTGAACATGAGTGCAATCTATATTTTTGTGATGAAGAATCATATACCTACACTCCTGGGTGATTTATATTATTCTGTGCATTTTAAAAATGAGAAGAAACGATGAGGTTTGGTTAGATGTTGCGCACCTCTGTTCCATAAGTGGCTCATGAGTCATTTACCAAATTCAGAGACCTTTTTGGATCCTCATCCTGTGAAGAATTGGGCTAAGAGGATGATTCAGTTGACAGCAAAGGACATTCGTTGGTTCAATCAAAGAACGATGGGAGGAGATTTTGTCAGTAGCTGTGGAAGACATCCTAATGTGCCACTCTTGGGAATAAAGGGTTGCATCAATTATAACCCTGTTATTCTCAGGAGACTGTTAGGGTTTGCCTTAATAGATCCTCCGAGGGACAGTGATTTGGAAGAATCCTTCTTTTTCCCTGTGAAGGATAATCTTTTGCTGGTAAGACAAGCGGCTGGAGCTTGGGGCAATTTGCAAACAAAGGGTAAGGTTGTTTTCGGCAAGTGCAACAATGTATCTTCTTCTCAATATGATGCCTGGTTGAAAAGAAGGGTTCAGATCACTCTTTTTCCATTTTCTCAGGAAAGACCGTCAAATCCAGTTGCTGAAGAACCGGTAACCATGGTAAGCGTTGTTGAATATAACAAGCTCAAAGCAGAGATGGATAAGACAGTCAAAATGAATGAGAAACTAAGCGAAGGACTCAGAAAGACGCTTTGTGAAAAGCGTAATGTTGAATATGAACTGCAAAAGCTGACTGAGCGTCATGAGGCCAATGAGAAAAGAATGGCTAAAGACACCATCTATATTCTCAAGGTCAAACAGAATGAGATGGCACTAAAGGAGGCGTGCAAGCGCATCAATGAGGAGTTGACCAAGTCTGAGAATGCCCTGGCCAAAGGACAACAAAGATGGGATGAGTTTTCTGAATGCCAGAGGGAGATCGAGGCGAGAATCAGGGCTGAAAACGACGAGTTGAGGAGAAATTTGAAGAGCAAAGAAAGTGAATTTCTCCAGCAACTAAGTTCAGCTAATCAAGAGATCGAAGATCTAAAGATCCGTGCTGGAATAAAGAGAGCCAAAGAGTTAGCTGTCAAAGATCAAATCCAAAAGCTAGAAGAAGCTGTCAAGTTAAGAAGTCAACTGATCAGAAGTCTTACCGAGCGCCCAAATGATCCAGTTACTGAAGCACTTCTCAAGGAGGTCCGGGAAGATTTATATGGGCTCAGTGTTTGAGTTGTGTTGTTTTTCTAGGGAATCACCATCAGGCTTGTTGATGGGTTTTCTTTTATTTGTATTCATGCTATTCAGTTGTATTTGTTCAAAAAACAATTTGTATTTGACTGTTCCACACCTGGCTGTGGGTTTTTTCATTTATGCTATTGGCTTTGCTTGGTATTATTGAGATGGATTCTTCGTCAAGTTATACAATAATTCACACACTCACTGGGCTGTATGATGGGTATGCTGAATTATTAATATGCACCTCTGATGTTCTATCACTATTAGCAATTGCAGGGGTATGCACTGTTCCCTTTCGGTCAAACTGGAATCGAAGGAAGGAATGCCTCAAAATGAATAAACATTGCATTGCATTGCATATCATTCTGCATTTTGTTGTTTGCTTTTTCAGGTACTTGTTGCAGGAGATCTCTAACCTTTATTTGGTTTTAGGCATTATAGCTGAGAATCATATTCACTGATACTCAACTCGAAGAAATCAAGCAAGGATTATGGATCAAATACAGAATGATTTGGCTGAAATGAGGGCACGCATGGACCAGTTTATGACTCTCATGACTGGTATGGCACAAGCCTAGGAAAGATTGAGGCTTCTGGTCGAGCGTCCAGAAGCTACGCCTGAAGGTAATCAAGTGGACAATTCACAGATAAGGATTACTCCTCCTCCTGGTGGTAATCCTCCTCCTGGTGGTAACCCTCCTTCTGGTGGTAATATGGGTAATGGAAATGGCAGAAATGATGGTGTTGTTCAGGAAGATGCTCAGGAAGACCAGTTCACCCTACTGGATGCTGATATGGGTAACCCTGGTGACCGAAGGTATGATGAGTTAGCTGAGAAGATCCGGGCCATAGAATGCAAGAATTCTATGGGTATTGATGTTACTAGTTTGGGGCTGGTACCAGGAGTCAGAATTCCTCCAAAATTCAAGCTGCCTACTTTCGACAAATACCATGGCAATACGTGTCCTCAGACACATATCCACGCTTATTTTGGGAGAATTTCAGCCCATACAGATGATGAGAAGTTATGGATGCATTACTTTCAAGACAGCCTGGCTGGAGCTTCCTTGACCTGGTATATGAAATTGAACAGAGCTGCTGTAAGAAGTTGGAAGGATCTGGCAGAAGAATTCTTAAAGCAGTACCAGTACAATATTCACATGGCGCCCAACCGTACTCAATTGCAGGGGTTGTCACAGAATGCTAAGAAAAGTTTCAAGGAATATGCTCAAAGGTGGAGAGAGATGGCAGCACAGGTTCAACCTCCTTTGCTAGATAGAGAAATGGCAGACATGTTTATGGGCACCCTGCAAGGGGCGTACCTTGATAGATTGGCAGCATGTCCATCAACCGGGTTTGCTGATATAGTTATTGCTGGAGAAAGAATAGAGAGTCTGTTGAAACTTGGAAAGATCCAAGATGTAAGTGGGGCTGGCTCTTCTGGGACGAAGAAACCATTTGCTAGTGGTCAGAAAAGAAGAGAAGGTGATACAAACGCTGTATATAGAGGACGAGGCAAAGGACGTTCTCAAGCTTATCATCAAGTAGGTGCAGTGACAATCCCGGCACCGTCTGTTTAGCAACAACAACCACAACAGCAAGCTCAGCAGCAGCAACAACAACCTCCTTTCCAGCAGAGGTCTAGACAGAGGGATCGTAAGATTGGTCCTCTCCCTATGACGTATTCAACGTTGTTACCGCAGTTACTCAAATTGAAGTTGGTTGAGCTTCGTACTATGAGACCCCCCTGCCGCTGGCAACTTGCCCCCTAATTTCAATGTTAACGCTCGCTGTGAGTTCCACTCAGGTGCTCAGGGGCATACCATTGAAAAATCTTGGGCGTTTCATCATAAGGTGCAAGACTTGATTGATGCTAAAGCGATCAATTTCTTGGTACCTCCTAATGTCTTACAGAACCCCATGCCTGATCATGGTGTGGCAGATGTGCATGCTATTAAAGACGGAAAGAGGTTAAATTTGGTAACAGATATCAGTCAGGTAAAGACTCCGTTGCTAGTGGTGAAGGATCGTTTGTTGAAGGGACAGGTGTTTCCGGGTTGTGATCAAAATTATCCTGAATGTATGAGTCAAGAGAACGGCTGTGATGAGTTGAGAATTGGTTTGCAGAGTCTGATTGACGAGGGACGTTTACAGTTTGACCGGGCTGTAAAAGATACTGACGAGGTGTCAACTGTGACCATTTATTACACTCCCGCTGAGATTCAGGTGCCTGTAGGTACATCTCCTGTAGCAAGTGTTGTGTAAGAAAGACCCAGTCCTGTTACCATCACGGTGCCAGGACTTGTTCCGTTTACATCTACGAAGGCAATCCCATGGCACTATGGGGCAGATGTGTATTATGAAGGGAAAAAACAAGAAGTCGAGACATCAGCCAGTTCAAATATTGATAATGTGGGTGGTGTAGGAGGCTTTACAAGAAGCGGAAGATTGTTTGCTCCCCAAACTTTGCGAAGTGATAAAGAAGCCGAAGCTGCAGCAAAAGCCAAAGGGAAATAGGTGGTCAAGAGTGCGCCTGTGCCTGAAACAGAGACAAAGATTGCCTTTGACAACGAGGTGGAAGAGTTCATGAAGATAATAAAGAAAAGTGATTATAAGATTGTCGATCAACTGAATCAGACGCCCTCGAAAATTTTAATTTTGTCACTGTTGATGTGTTCTGACGCGCACCGGGAGGCTTTATTGAAAGTGTTGAAGAGAGCATATGTTCCACAGGAAATTACTGTTAATCAGCTTGAAGGTGTGATTTCCAACGTCAATGTCAGCCACGGATTGGGTTTCACAAGTAGGGATCTGACGTCTGAAGGAAGAAACCACAACAAAGCTTTGCACATCACAATGGAGTGCAGGGGTGCAGTGTTGTCTCACGTGCTGGTAGACACTGGTTCCTCGCTCAATGTCTTGCCAAAGAAGGCGCTAATGAAGCTAGAAGTTGATGGTTTGATTTTAAGGCCCAGTGAGTTGGTGGTCCGAGCGTTCGATGGAACGAAAAGATCTGTGTTTGGTGAAGTAGAATTGCCCGTGCAAATTGGACCGCAAGTGTTCAAATATACATTCCATGTGATGGACATACAGCCTGCGTATAGCTGCTTATTAGGCCGCCCTTGGATTTATACGGCCGGGTCTGTTACGTCCACCTTACACCAAAAGCTGAAGTACGAGTTCGAGGGGCAAGTTGTAACAGTGTGTGGTGAAGAAGATATTTTTGTTAGCCACTTGTCCACGTTCAAGTATATTGAGATGGATGGGGAAATTCACGAGATGCTTTGCCAGTCATTTGAAGCGGTGAATATTGACAACGTGCCTGAATCTTCCGTTGCACCGGATAGAACCGGTACGTCCATTTCGTCATATAAGCAGGCTGTCGAGGTGGTCAGAGCAGGCAACGCCCATGGCTGGGGCAAGCTGATAGAGACGCCCATGAAGGAGGACAAATTTGGTATTGGTTATTATCCCTCTATGACTTCAGTTCCAGAGAACAGTGGACCCATTACTTTCAGCAGTGGGGGAATTATTTACACAGATCACTCTTGTGCAGCTACAGAGATGGTGTTGATAGTGACTGTGACTTGGACAACTGGGTACGCCCACGTGCTCCAGGACAACCATTGCAGAATTGGTCCGTTGAAGAAGTCATCAGGGTTACTCTTCAAACAGAGTAATTTTCTTTGTTTTTCTAACCATAATGCATGTTAAAATCTTGCGCTCTGCCCAAGGCGTATAGATTCATTTGTAGGGCCACCCTGTTTGCATTTGCAATTTTTAATCATCAATAAAGGACCTTTTTGCACTCAAATTTTGTTCTCTGTCTTTATTTTTTTTTATTTTTGCACAAAAATAATAAAATGGCAATGTTTCGTTTCTTTTTGTTTTAAAATAAATTCTAAAATAAAGCATGAACCCGTTCGTGCAGACTTGATCCTCCTGACTCCATTGATAATGATTTTGCTATGGCTATGTATGACTTTGACAAACCGATTTATCAAGCCGAAGAAGGGGATGAGAAAGGCTGTGAACTCCCTGAAGAACTGGCCAGATTGTTGAAACAAGAGGAAAGGGTCATCCAGCCTCATCAAGAGACCATAGAGATCATCAATATCGGTACCGAGGACACTAAGAAGGAAATCAAAATTGGTGCCAGCCTGCAAGTAGATGTGAAGAAGGCTTTGACTGAGATATTGTGTGAATATGTTGATATCTTCGCCTGGTCATATCAAGACATGCCAGGGCTGGATACTGATATTGTTGTGCACAGACTGCCATTGAGAGAAGAATGCCCGCCAGTCAAGCAGAAACTTCGTCGGACTCATCCCGACATGGCCATAAAGATTAAAGAAGAAGTTCAGAAGCAGTGGGACGCAGGGTTTCTGGCTGTGACTAACTATCCTCCTTGGGTCGTCAACATCGTACCGGTGCCAAAGAAAGACGGAAAGGTGAGAATGTGTGTGGATTATCGAGATCTTAACAAAGCTAGCCCAAAAGATGATTTTCCATTGCCTCACATCGATGTACTGGTCGACAATACAGCTCAGTTTTCAGTGTTCTCGTTCATGGATGGTTTCTCTGGGTACAACCAGATTAAGATGGCGCCTGAGGATATAGAGAAGACCACGTTCATTACTCCGTGGGGTACATATTGTTATAAAGTGGTGCCTTTTGGGTTGAAAAACGCAGGGGCAACGTACCAGCAGGCAATGGTAACATTGTTTCACGACTTAATCCACAAGGAGATTGAATGTTATGTGGATGACATGATTGCCAAGTCGAGAACAGAAGAAGAGCATCTGATTAACTTGAAAAAGTTGTTTGAAAGGCTGAGAAAGTTCCGTTTAAGGTTGAATCCAAATAAGTGCACTTTTGGGGTGCGTTCTGGAAAGCTGCTGGGTTTCATTGTGAGTGAAAAAAGAATTGAGGTTGATCCTGCCAAAGTGAAAGCAATACAAGAAATGCCTGAACCAAGAACGGAAAAAGAGGTTCGTGGTTTTCTGGGTAGATTGAACTACATTACAAGGTTCATATCTCACCTAACAGCCACGTGCGAACCAATATTCAAACTGCTAAGAAAAGATCAAACGGTCAGGTGGAATGACGATTGCCAATTGGCATTCGATAAAATAAAAGAATACTTGCAGGAACCTCCAATCCTCATGCCTCCAATTTTGGGAAGGCCCTTGATAATGTATTTGACGGTGCTTGAAGGTTCTATGGGTTGTGCTCTTGGTCAACACGACGAGACAGGTAGGAAGGAGCATGTTATCTACTACCTGAGCAAAAAGTTCAATGACTGTGAGTCTCGATACTCAATGCTTGAGAAGACATGCTGTGAACTTGCATGGGCTGCTAAGCGATTGAGGCAGTATATGATCAGGCACACAACTTTGTTGATTTCAAAAATGGACCCTATCAAATACATTTTCGAGAAACCAGCACTAACAGGCAGGGTTGCACGATGGCAAATGGTTTTAACAGAGTATGATATCTAGTATACTTCCCAAAAGGCCATCAAAGGAAGTATCTTGTCAGACTATCTTGCGCAACAGTCGATTGATGATTACCAACCCATGAGATTTGATTTTCCTGACGAGGACATCATGTTTCTCAAAGCCAAAGATTGCGAGGAACCACTCCCGGAGGAGGGGCCAGACCCTGAATCCAAATGGAGTTTAATGTTTGATTGGGCTGTCAACATGAATGGATGCGGAGTTGGAGCAGTTATTATCACGCCGGAAGGTGTTCATATGCCTTTCACTTCCCGAATAACTTTCGGATGCACCAACAATGAAGCAGAATATGAAGCCTGTATAATGGGGATTGAGGAAGCAATTAATTTGCGAATTAAGACTCTTGATGTTTTCGGTGATTCAGCTTTGGTAATCAATCAAGTGAAAGGAAGTTGGTACACGCACCAAGCAAACCTGGTTCCGTATAGGGATTATATAAGGAGATTGCTGACATTTTTCACAACAGTAAAGCTGTACCATATTCCCAGAGATGAGAATAAGTTTGTTGATGCCTTGGCTACTTTGTCTTCCATGATTAAAGTGAAGAGATGGAATCATGTACCTAAGATCGAAGTGTCTTGTCTTGACAGACCTGCATTTGTGTTTGTTGTTGATGCAACGTTTGATGACAAGCCATGGTTTCATGACATCAAGTGTTTCTTGAAAAGTCAAGAGTACCCGCCTGGGGCATCTGCTAAAGATAAGAAGACGTTGAGAAGGTTGTCTAGTAGCTTCTTCTTGAATCAAGATGACGTGTTGTACAAACGGAATTTTGACATGGTTCTGCTCAGATGCGTGGATAGACACGAAGCAGACGTGTTAATGTAGGAAGTGCATGAAGGATCTTTCGGTACCCATGCCGGAGGTCACGCGATGGCTAAGAAATTATTGAGGTTGGGATATTATTGGTTGACAATGGAAGTGGATTGCTGCAAGTACGCCCGCAGATGTCACAAATGCCAGATCTATGCAGACAAAGTGCACGTTCCTCCAAATTCGTTAAGCGTCATGTCATCTCCTTGGCCCTTTGCTATGTGGGGTATTGACATGATCGGAAAGATTGAGCATACTGCTTCAAATGGCCATCGTTTCATCTTGGTCGCCATTAATTATTTCACTAAATGGGTTGAAGCAACATCTTATGCCAACGTCACTAAGCAGGTGGTGGCTCGTTTCTTGAAACGGGATATCATTTGTCGTTATGGAGTGCCCAAAAGAATTATTACTGATAATGGTTCTAATCTAAACAACAAAATAATGGCTGAGCTGTGCCGGGACTTCAAAATTGAACATCACAATTCTTCTCCGTATCGCCCGAAGATGAATGACGCTGTGGAGGCGGCCAACAAGAATATTAAGAAGATTGTGCAGAAAATGGTTGTCACCTATAAAGATTGGCATGAGATGTTACCATTTGCTTTGCATGGGTATCGAATGTCAGTACGCACGTCCACTGGGGCAACACCATTCTCGCTTATATACGGTATGGAGGCAGTACTACCGGTTGAAGTTGAGATTCCATCCCTCAGATTCATGATGGATGTCAAGTTAGACGAAGCTGAGTGGGTTTGCGCCAGATTTAATCAGTTGAGCCTTATTGAGAAATGACTGGCAGCTTTATGTCATGGGCAGTTATACCAGCGGAGGATGAAGCAGGCATTTGACCAAAAGTGCGTCCTCGGGTTTACAAAGTGGGAGATGTGGTACTCAAAAGGATCCTTCCTCCTAGTACAGATCACAGGGGCAAATGGACTCCCAACTATAAAAGTCCATTCGTGGTTAAGAAGGTCTTCTCGAGCGGAGCCTTATTACTTACAACCATGGATGGCGAAGACTTTTCATCCCCTGTCAACTCGAACCTAGTCAAAAAATACTTCGCATGAATAGACCCGCTGGATAAAAAAAGAAAAGTACAGGAAAAAAAGGGCATCCCGGCGAACCACAAAAAACAGAATAAAAAAGGTTCGGGCAAAAATTAGGGATAATAAATAAAAAAATTGTGCACCCGGTGAGTTGAAAATCCTCGAGGACAGCTCAGGCAAAAAAGGGTATCCCGGTGGATTAAAAACCCGAAAGGGCGGTCCACGCAAAAGAGGGATTTAAGCGAACGACTACGGTCTGAGTTATCTGTACTCCATCACCGTTTCAACAACTGACATTCCAAAGGGTAGGAATCAGTCTAATCATTCCTCAGAAGGCAAGGTCGGGGAGTCTTGAAGACATACTGGCCATAGCAGAATTGAAACTCAGTGGAATGTCGTTTTCACATTGCCATCAGGATAGTTTCTTTTCTTAATTTTCAGCGATCACCTCTTTCCAGGGATTGCTTTCTGATGTAATTGCATATTCTGGGTTTTCCTTCAATAAATTGAATTTCAGTTAAAAGCTTCCATGGTGGCTTTACAATAATATGCGTAGAAAAACATTTAAAATTATTGTGAATGTTGAACAATCCTGGATGGTGGATTCAAACCACGCAATATCCGGGGCATGTGTGTGTATTCTTTCATTGCAGGTAACAGGTCTAGATGACTTCAAGCACAAGAGGCATTTCTCCTCGACGAGTAATCACTTATTCCCATGCAGAAAACTGGGGCAATCAGGTTCAGGTATGGGCTCACATGTCATCCTTTTGTCACAACGTTTACTGGTTGAGTCCATCATTCGGTCGACGGTCGTTCACGACATCTCGATATCAGTGAATTGGGTTCAACTGGGTATAGTTGTATCTTATTAAGTCGATTCTCTCATTCAGTACTTCCCACAGCTACAAGTTTTTCTGTGTCGATAACGGTTGCGAATTCCCCAGTAAAGTTGCTTCGCAGACACCGGAGTTGATGGTTAATCCCCAGTGAAGTTGCCAGGAGTTTGAAGATGCTTAATCTTCTGTAAAATCCTCTTATGACGTTTCTTCAGACCAGTCTTGTATCATGGAACAAAGAGCAAGTTGTTGACCTTCCCAAACATGGGGCATTTTGAATTTCCCCAGCAGGAGATATTCTCAATTTATTATCCCCAGTAGAGTTTGAGGACATTTGGTCTTCTGTAAAATCCTCTCAAGAGACGTTCCCCAGCATGAGACGCGTTGAAGGGGTTTTCCCCAGCATAGTTTGTTGTAAACTCATTATCCCCAGCAGAGTCATCAAACCGAAAGTTTGCCTAACATGGGGCCTTATGACATTTAGCCTAAGCTCGACAGTCTTATTCCTCAGCAGATTACCGTGGAACTGCCTTGGGTTTCCCCAGCAGATCTCTAAGAACTCTCTTCCAGCATGTTGCAAAGGGATGTCTTCTAACCGGATTTGCATATCCCCGGCAGGGTAGCCCTGATCCCCCAGCAAGATCGTATCTCTGGTAATGGTATCCCCACAAAGTTCAGCATTGAATGTTGTCAACAATACTCCCCAGTTGAGTTATTTTTTCGCAAGAGGCTTATTGATCAACAAAATCTATTCCTCAGCAGAGTGATAGTATATTCTTGCCCCAGCCGGGTTAGAAGGTTGATTCTCCCCGTAAAGGATCTCGAGTTTGGTAGATCCTCAAGCAGAGTTTTAATGACTTGTTTCCTCAGCAGAACGTTATTCAGAAAATTCTCATCCCGAGCGGAGTTGCTGTGACCAAAATTCATCCCCAGGCAGATGAAATAATTTCTGGCAGCATCATTATTCCTCATATCCCAAAGTCCAATTTATTTTTGGCAACCTTGACAATTCGAAGCAGACGGATTCTTCATTCCTTCTCCAGCAGAGATATTATCCTTTCAGGAGTCTCTAAGATCGAATCATTGATCATTCTTCCTCCGCATAGTCAGCAGAGATGTGTGACACAGATGCAGAGAGTATTCCAGTATTGGAAATTCTTAAAGTCCAACCGTAGATTGGCAAAAGGTCCATCCCAGGGTGGCAAATTCTTAAAGTCCAGCCGTAGATTGGCAAAAGGTTCACCCAAGGGTGGCAAATCATCAGCAAGTCCAACCGTAGCTTGGCAAAAGTCCACCCGTAGTGTGGCAAGTCAGTAGTCGTCTGACTCCCTTCAAAAGACCGCAGCTAAGTCCAACCGTAGATTGGAAAAAGTCCATCCAAGGGTGGCAAAGCAAGGCAAAGTCTAACCGTAGATTGCAAAAGGTCCATCCAAGGGTGGCAATTCAGCTGCAAAGTCCAACCGTAGATTGGCAAAAGTCCACTCGTAGTGTGGCAAGTCAGTAGTCTTCTGACTCCATTCAAAAGGACAATCCACCCGTAGTGTGGCAGGCCAGTAGTCGTCTGGCGTTGTACAAAAGACATTGTTAAAGTCCACCCGCATTGTGGCAAGCCAGTAGTCGTCTGGCGTTGTACAAAAGACGTTGTTAAAGTCCACCCAAAGTATGGCAAGCCAGTAGTCGTCTGGCGTTGTACTAAAAGACATTGCTAAAGTCCACCCGTAGTGTGGCAAGCCAGTAGTCGTCTGGCGTTGTACAAAAGATGTTGTTAAAGTCCACCCAAAGTGTGGCAAGCCAGTAGTCGTCTGGCGTTATACAAAAGACGGTGCTAAAGTCCACCCGTAGTGTGGCAAGCCAGTAGTCGTCTGGCGTTGTACAAAAGACGGTCCTAAAGTCCACCCGTAGTGTGGCAAGCCAGTAGTCGTCTGGCGTTGTTCTAAAAGACGTTTTCCAAGTCAACCCGTAGTGTGGCAAGCCAGTAGTCGTCTAGCGTTGTATAAAAGATAGCCCTTCAGTATTATTCTTCCCACCAGAGTTTTATTCAAGCAGAATTCATTTGGTTGGGATTATATCCCTTTTCTTCTTCTCCACGGAGTGCAAATTTTCTGGTTATTTTTGGTATTCAATCCCTCCATACCTTGAAAGTCTGACAGCAATCGCTATCATCCATTCAGGTCTACAATGATTGAATAGGGGCAGCTATAATACCCCAAAATTTTCCCTCTCATTTCTTCATATCATTTAGCATGAGCTTTCATTTCATTGCATTGCATTCAAGCATAGAAAAATAAAACATCAAGCATTTAGCATTGCATCTTGCATAAAGGCATGTGATCAGTTGTTTCTCAAAGGTGTTGATCATCTCAAAGCTAAAGAATAAGAGCCAAGTGTTTCTCATAAGTCTCAAGGGTCCCTTAAATCATATGTCATCTCACTTTGATCCACAAGGCATGGGAAGAGGAGAATTCATCAAGAAGATTGGGCAGTGCATGATCTCCTACACAAGGCAGTCAAAATTGGGGATTTAACCCCCTAATGGGCAAGCTCTTTGAGTATTTATCATCTCCAAATGGCATATCTCATCATTGTTTGAGAGAATACACATCATATTCAGAGGAATTTGGATTTGGAGGATGTGATATTTCCTCCTAACCAGAGGGTGCCAAAATTAAGGTTTGGCCTAAAATCAGTTTATCTCTGATATTTTGAGCAATACTTGATCTCATGGTATTCCTTATGTTCTTAAGTGTATATGGATGGAAAATTGCTCATCAATTGGTTTCAGAGGAGTCTCAATTGATCAGTTGCTTGATAATCAAGAAATTAGGGGAAAAGTCAACTCTTGACTTTCTAAGGTCAAATTCATGAAAGTCATGTTATATATGTTCAATGGACAAAATTTGATCAAGAAATGATGGAGGAATAATGAAAAATCAAGAAATCACAAAACTGCAAAAAATGGAAATTTTAGGGTTGCCAAAAATAGTAAGTTTGGACCATTTTGCACCCTACTTTGAGGCCCTCTTTGTCCAATAAAAAAGCTTCAAACCTCAGGCCCAAGTTGAGCCAATTGAAGTTCATGTTTTAAGCTTCAAATCCATATAAAGAACATCTCCATTGGATAAAAATTGAGTGAGTTATGGTTGATCAAAGTTTGATGAAACTAGGTCCAAAATCAAGTCATGACCAAGAATGCCCAGGCCCACGCGCCATAATTTTTACAAACACTTGGTGTGCCAAATGTCCACCCATTTTTCTCAATGATGGAAGCTCCAAATGAAAATATTTTCAACATCAAAGTTGCTCCTTGCCATGCCCTCTTCAATGTTGATGTTGGGAAAATTTTGATTTGATCAAGTTATGAGGGAGATATATTGGTTCCTAGTAGGTGTGATCACACTGAAATTTCATGCACCACATTGCTATGCCATGATTTTCCTTTACATGCCCACCAACCAGTTTGGAATCATTGTCTTCATAGCCATTTTTAAGTGTGTTTAAGGCTTCCTTTCAATCTAATTCTCACACCAATATTGTTCTATGATCCACTCTCTTTCCAATGGCACATAAATTTCATGATCTCATACATTAGAGTGAGAGAATTTCCTTCTCAAACTTGCATGTTTCTATTTGTTTCAAGCTGCTACTAAACCAGAAAATGTTGTTGCTGTTGTCTTAGCATTCCCATTCTCCACTTTGCCATTTTAGAGCCAACATTTCCTTACCTGCACGTGTCATCCATGCTCACCATACATGAAAATGGAAAGAATAAAAACTTGTGGAACAATTTTCTCTGCTGCAGCTCATACACGAGTTCATCACCACCACTGATTCATTTACACTCCACCATAGCACACCATAACTAACTTGACTCAGTTAGTTAGGGTGCACTCACCTTAACCATGTTAACTCAGTAAACTCACTCAATTAACCAGTGGAGTTAACTTCTAAACTCAAGATATAAATCTAAACTTCACTCACAAATTGATTTTGGGGGAACTCTCATTTCTCACTCTCCCTCTCAAACACTTCAAACTTTCTCTCTCAATTTCTCTCTATTCTCTCTGAGTTTACACGAATTCACCATTACTCATCATCATCATTACTTGGCCTTGAAGAAAAGAGACATTGAATCAATATCCTTCTCCAAGTGAAATCTCAGCAACATTTTGATTTTCTCTCTGCTTTCCATTTCAAGGTTCTACAGCATTTATTTTGCTTAGATTGAAGTTCCAAAGGTGAAGATCAATTGGATATCTCTGGTTTTCTCAACTGTTCCAAGATCTACAAGTTTCAGGTTCAAATTTTCTTCACCTTATTCTGCTCGTTTAAACTATTTTGAAGCTTGTTTTTAGCTCATTAGGAGCTCTGTTAAATCCGGCTAGCTGATAGGCCTCTTAGAGGCATAGTTTCAAAACCTAGGGCATATGTTAATCTCCTCTGTTCTCTATGTACGTGCTTGTTATGTGAAAAATAATGGTGGATTCATGATGTATGCAACGCCAGCTTCATTTTAATACTATGTTTATGCATTTCTGGAGATTTTGAGATGCGCAGGTGGTGGTTACTCGCCGGAGAAGAAGACCGGAGGTCCTTCTCCGGCCGGTGGTTTTAATTGTTAGGGTTTTGTAAGTTTGAATCCTGGCCGTGTGATTTGTGCATCGTGTGGTTAACATGTTGCCACATTTTTTTAATTTTGTTTTTATCTTACTGATTATGTGTTCTCCATTCCACGTTTCTTATTGTGTGCATCTAATGTGGACCTTTGATCTTGCACGTTTGGTGATCAGTTGACTTGATCTGGTGCATTGATTGAATCTGATGGTTGTGTGTGTGACAACGCATTAAATTGTCATGTGTTCCTCACGTGTTATTTTTCTTGAATTTTGATAATTGTGTGTGTGTGCGTGTGTGCGTGCAAGGGAACTATCATGTGCTTTCATCAGGGATTGTTGGATGCGTGTATTTTCATGATTGATGTGGGTTGACTTAGATGAATGATTAGGTTTGCATCAGTATATGGACCACGTGTACACGCGTCACACACAACAACACGTTATTGGATTGGACTCTATTTGATGTTTACACCCCCATTCTGGGCCCATCCTTGTTTTGAACATGAAAATTACTCTGGATACACCCCTCCTCATTTCTTTTATTCTTTTAATTTCTTTTTCACATCTGTTTGAATTTTGATTTTTAAACATAGTAAATGACATCTAAAAATTCCAAATAAATTCATGAATCATCTTTATAGTATTATAAAATTTTTTTTATTTTTTATTTTTTATTTTTCTATTATTTTTTACCTCTGAATAAATTGTTGCTTGAATTTCCTTTTTGAAGTGGTTTATTTGTGCACACTTGATCTTGTTGATTTTGTTTCTCATCATTGGTACATAGTTTGATCCTCATTATTTTTGCATATGTTAAAGGACACTTTGAAGCATATAAAAATATTTTTTTTATATTTTTAAAACCACCTTTGCATCATTTTTGAGTCATTTCTTTGTGCATGATCATGTGAAATCTTATTGACTCTACCATGCTTGTTTGATTGAGTTTATTTGTGTTTCTATGCATGAGTTCTTAGAATTATACTTGCCTCTGGTTGAGGTCTCTCAAGACCTAATTTTATGATTTTTAAATCATGTTTGCTATTTGTTTGATGATTCTTGTTTGATGTCCCTTTTCATGAACTTCTTTGATCATTTTTGTTTACTAGCTTGATAAGGCACTTGTTCCATTGTATGAGATCATTTTTCTTGACTTCTTGAGCCATATTTAGATCATTGTAGGTCTTTGGAATGAAATTATAGGTCATTGGTTTGAAGTTGATGTTTTTTTGTGTACATATTCAATGCATGTTTTACATGTTTCCTTTTGATCTATTTCCTCTTTCTTTTGCATCTAAGTGCCAACTTGAATTGTACTTGGTTTGTTTATGCCATGTCATATTATTCATTTGCATTTCATATGATGTATGCCTCTGACTTTAAAGTTTTTCATTCATTACACATGCCATTTATGTTTCTCTTTGCATACTTGAACATGTTTCATCCAAATGTATGTTTCTTTTTCTTCTAGCTTCTAAATGACTTGTGATTGCTTGAATGTGTTTGGTGTGAGCATTTTATTTTCATCCTAATATAGCCTATCACTTCTGACCTTGGACATTTGAGTTTTATCTTGTTTTTTTTAGGTTTGACTTTTATTGTAAGTAACTTCTTTTCATGTTGAATTCATGTCCATGTCTTCTCACTTCTTCTCCTTATCATTTTTAATGGTTGAATGCTTGATTGTATGCCTTATATGACATTTATGTATCATGTTTAGGTCATCCACATTCTGACTTTGATTTTATTTGAAGCATAATTGCATGATCACTTTACATGTTCACTCATTCTTCCTCTATATCATCAATGATTCATTTCTTTGATGATTAGTACTTTGTTTGTGCATAATTTTTTTGTGTTTGGTATCTCAACCTTAGGGAACAGCCTTAAAGCATAGATTCTGATCTTGATTGAGTTTCATCTCTTAGGAGCTTTTTCCTTTAGCTCTTAACTTGTTTGTTGTCCAATTGTTATTCCTTTTCTTATTGCTTTACTTGTAAATAGTTTTGTGAGCTAACTTTTTCATGTAGGTGCAAGGTAAGTAAGTGTGGGGACTTAGTTCCGCATACACTTCTTTCTTTCATCCTCTCTTATCTCTTTTAAATAATTCAATTTGTGTTTGATAAGCATTTACATGCTTCCTTTGAATAACTTCTTCTTCATCCCTCTTTAAGATCAACTTAACTTCCTTTTTGGAAGTAAGTTGTTTCTTTTGCTCTTCTTCTCCTTTCTTCTAGAATTAGGTTTGTTGAACCACATTAACCATAGGCTCTCCAAGCATGCTAACACTAGGGTGCGTCTTAGTCTCCTCTTAGTTTTCACCTTTGATCCTCTTTTTGAGTCATTCCCTCTCATCCTAAAACAAGAGTAAAAAACACTTAGTAAAGGCATAACACCTATTGTATTTAGGCCTTTCATGTGAGAACAAGGAAGTGTGGGGTCTTCTCTCACTTTCTTGGAATGTTTAGCATGCGTCCCGTCTTGGGTCGATATGCGAGGCATTCGATCCTACATGAGGGACTTAAATACAATACATGTTACAAAACACAAAAACAATCAAAGCACTTATTTCTTAAAAGACAAAAAGAAACAATAACATCTTTCCTTCGGGAATTCTTTTCTCATCTTACTCATTCTCAACGTACGAACGTGCTCCTCTTCGTTCTCTTGCAAGATGGTAACGCACTCGGACCAGCGAGCCTGCAACACCTGAGCTAGAACGTTGGTCGTTCCTTAAAAACACAAATAATCCATCCCTAGTGAGGGGAACTACGTCGCTCTGATTCTCATGCTCCCGATGAGATACGTAGGTAGTGGGGTAGGGCCCATTCGAGCACTTCTTTTATTTTCCCTACGTTTGTTTCTCATTCTCTTTCCATTCTTTTTCACTATCCTTTTCTATCACCCTTTGATCGAGACAAGCAAGCGTGGATCCCATCGGGTACGATGGACGCGTGGGGGTGCTAATACCTTCCTCGCGCGTAACCGACTCCCGAACCCAGTTCCCTTGGTCGCAAGACCATGTTCTTTCCTTCCCCTCAGGTTTACGCAGTGTTTCCTTTCCCTCTCTTGGGATAAATACACATTGTTGGCGACTCTGTTTCGTGCCACCTTCGCGTTTGTACTTGGATGAAAATCCCGGGAGCGACACCAATCCGATTTATTCTAACTTGAAATATCATTCTCAACCCGCGACTTCTTAACTTATATTTCATTCACGAACCATGATCCACTCAAGGTAAAACCGACAAAGTCGACGACATACTCCAACCAAGTGACAAGGCAAAATTCCAAATTCTGACGCGGTCACACTACAAAACTTCTGCAGGATAGTTCGTTTTTCTGCTCAAACAACTACACTAGCGGGAAGTCAATAAAGACGACATTCTAGGGTTTTAACCACTACTCATACTTAATTCGTTCATAAGCAAAACCTAACACACAACCATTATACGGTACCACAAAATTGATGGACATCTCATATCAAGCATACCACCTTATTCTCTCACTTGAACTCCTTGGTGAGAAATAAAACAACTGCGTCCTTGGTCCAACAAAAGGTAGATTCCAAATATTCCAATCATTCACAAATATAGAAGTTACTCTATACTTGAAAATAAATTGGGGCAATGCATCCTCTTGAAGAACCTTTCCATCACTTCGTACACATTAACCAGGATTCCTTGCCCTTCACTATCCATTACACATCACACTTACACCAAATTACTTAACGAAAGATTCGCAACCGACAATTCTCGTCAACTATTTACAAAACCCTTCCGGTATAAACCGTTCCATAATTTACACTTAGTCCGTAACAATATTGATTTGCTTCTCATTGTTTTACCGCAATCTTGCTTCTTAAAATAACATATTCACTGTTCCACAAAGTACGTCTCATCACACTTGTCTCAAGAATAAGAATCCATCACGTACACTTGTGACTACAGTGCTACTACTACGCTTGTTCTTAATACCAAGGTGTAACTTCTCCCACTCCACGTCATACTAATAGGGTCCTCACGGGTGAGTCATCTGTGATTGTACTTCCTTAATTATAGGTTCATCAACACCTTAAAAACTCTATTGTTCACTCGTCCAAAATACATTCCGTTGGCACTTCCTCATAATATACCGTTGATACCGTTTTCTACATCGTGTTTACTTTCTCTCTCCATTGTAATCCTCTTATGTCCAAGTATAAAATCATTTTACTAAGATTCCCTTAGATCCAAGATACTTACTCCGTCTCGTAATACAAACTTCTTTCGGTCCGTATCACTACACTTTTAGTTACTCAATGAAGCTCATTCTTTCTCTAGCACAATACCTTATATCGTTCCTTGGGTAATTTAACATTTCCAAATTCCAAATTGGTCTCTCCCCGAATACAGAAATCCTGATGTATCATCTCGAATTTAATCTCGCTTCATAACCGAAAATATGCAATTCATCTCCTACTCTCCGTCTGGCACATACTTGTCTCACTTGAAGCATGTAAACACATCCTTGTGTTCCTTCTCACATTTCTCTACTACTTCAGGTTCTCATAAAAGTCGAAATTCCTTAACTCTCAACTTTTAACCAGTTGGAAGACATTGTTCCGAAAACATTCCTTAAGGTACTCTCGTCCATTCAGGATACTATAACAACCTTAGAAACTGAAGCACCAATACTTATCTCACTTCTGGACCTTACGTCACACATTCCACAAAACAACTTTTCTTTTCCACGGAATAAGATTAATTGAAATCTTTGTCCACACTAGTGGTCAATCCAGCTCCAGTAGCGACTTTACATATTTCTAAATACCTTGACCAATCGTCCGATGGAGATCCTTAACTTTCCGACTCTACTCGTCCAAAGGATTTGCTTGAACAACACACCACTCTTCATTTCCATGCTACCCAAACACAACTTCTACTAAGACCTCAACTAAGCTGACCAAAACTCCTCACTATTAACTCTTGGCTTGAGCCTACTATCATACCCCAAATTTTGACCACTAAGATTTCCCATCATTGTGCAAATCATCATCACAATATGGATGAACCATTAGTCTCCCTAAAGATGGGTGGGCCTTCACTACAATCAGAATTAGGGTTTCAAGCCCTCTCTGAGCTTTAGACAAAGGATCAATCAAGGAATGACATGATCTTCAACTTGTCTAAATCTCTCAAACATCCCCAATGGATCAAGAGGACTCCCACCTCAAGGATTAAGCACAAGGCTGCAACAGTCCCAGTGGATCAAGCCTCAAGATCGCCAGTGTCACCAAATTAGGGTTTTGGTCGACCAGGGCCTCCAGATGGGATTCTTCCTCTGGGCATGATCCAATGCTTCAAAGCATAACCTAATTCACCCCCCAAGTTGACTTTTGGGACAAATCATGAGCCAAGACCTCAAGAGAGGATTTGAGGGTCTCTAATAAACCACGTTGATCCATTTGCAACAATGGATTGATCCAAGAAGCTTGAGCAACAAGTTTCAATTTCATCAGAACCATAATTAGGGTTTCGCGAGAAAAGTCAACTGTACCTTTGACTTTTGACCAAGACATGCTCCCAAACTCTAGGACATGATTCAATACACCCTATAACACCTATGAAATCAATCCATCAAGTTTGATTTAGGTCAAGGACTTGATTTCATAGAGGATCGCACAGTTTGGAATTCATCTGACAAAAAGTCAGCTGTGCACAAAAGTCAACTTTGACTTTTTGAGATTTTTCACAATTATGGTTCTTTGACCCTTAAATGATGTTAATGTGTGATTGGAATCATCATTCATCAAGAAAAATCAAGAAAAGTTGGATAACTTGTAAAAGGGGTAACCATAAAAACTTAGAAATTTTTCTAAGTTATGAAACAAAGTGGCTAGGGTACCAACTTTGGAGGATCATAACTCCTAAACCATAAGGCCATTTTCCCCATTCAAAGCTGGATTTGTAGCCCTCATAGACCTCTACAAAAGCTTCAACTACACCTCATTCCAATTCATCATGGATTTTGAGTTATGGAATGATCAAAATCACAAAAAGTGAAAATGTCACTTTTTTCCAACACTTAGTGAAATTTTCACTAAGTCAGAATCTGTCTCACTTTTTTCAAAATGTAAGGGCATTTTTCACTTGGATCCAAAAAGTATCAAAACCAATTATGATCAAACAGTTGTTGTATCATATGAGGGCTTTCCAAAATGACCAAGAACTTCACCAAACTCAACTTGAGCCATGAGATATGACAATGACAATATGCCTTGCTGAAAACTGTCAAAGCAAGGCAGATTTGTGCATTTTGCTGTGCAAATGACAAACACACTTATCCATCTGAACACCTCAAGGGGAGACCAAGGAGGAACCAACTCTGATCCCAAGCCTCCCAGGTCTTTGGAACCAAAAGTAGCATGCCAAACCTATAAATCCCTAAAAGGGGGACAAGATTCCAATTTTGGATTGGAGCATTCAATGCATACACCAAGGTGGCATGGACTGAGCCATTTCCAACTGAGTTCAGTTAAGACTTATCCAAGACCAAGGGAACCAGCAGCCTGTGCCCTAACCTCTAGTCAATGGCTAGAGGAGACTTGGATTCTCATTACTCAACATTGGCCAAACCTATGCAGCAGTTGCCATTCACTATTCCTTACAAAACAAACTTGCTCTACTATAAATAGAGCTCATTTGTGATCAGTTTGAGTACACCAAAGCCATCCAATAGATGCTTTCCTCAAAATCTCCTTCTTCACTCCAAAATTGCCTTCCAAAGCAAGTCACTATCGGGTTTTGAGTTTGAGAGCTATTCCAACCAAACCAATCACACACACACACACCTCATAAACATTATATAGAGGTGATCCAAACACTCACATAACATCTGGAACATCAAAATCACAAAATCACAAGCCAAATGCTCAAGCCTTTGACAGATTTGCAGTTGAGGTGCCAAATCAAGTTCCAACTCAATTCAATCCACTCCAAGCACCCAGACACACTCCATAGCACCTAGGGAAGCTGTCCATAACCTTGGAACCAAGCTGTAACACCTCTAACATAAAACACGATCACCAGCTGCAAGAGGTAAGCATGAGCTCTTATAACTCTATGATCCATGCATTTTTTGCTGCACAATAATTTGGCCATATGTTCATAATCATGCATGGAGTATTTTCCCTCAATTAATTGCATTGTTTGAATCGTGTATGGAATTTCTAAACCTTCATGCAAATTTTAGGGTTCTTGAGGTTTCTCTTTGATTTCTTATTCCATGTTTAAAATAAATGAAATTAAAGACCATAGACATGATCGTGAGGTTGAAACGAGTAGATTGATATATAGATTGCATGATATAATCAAGTATTCAGTGAGATTGGATAGAAAATGCAAATCTGCAGAAACAGAGGGTGGCGTGTGTTCTTGCCCTTGTTCTTGGTGCCCTTTTTGAAAATTTGAATATTTGAATTTTGTGATTTTATTTAATTGATTCAAAAATTAATTTCTCTCTGAGTTTTAATGATTTTGAGTTGATTCTTTTTTTAATAATTCACAAAAATGTTAAATTATTTTATTTTCCTAAAAAATCCCAAAAATATTATTTATTTCATATACTTGATATTTTTGTAAAGAATTAATATTTTAATTATTTTTGACATTTAAAATATTTTCTCTTTCTTGATTTTTCAAATTTTAGTGATTTCCAATCATTTTGTGGATCAAAACCTGATTTTTGAAACATTAATCCAAGATCACAATTTGTTTTCCACATGTTTAACAATTTTGATCATTTTAATTGAATTTTTATTCAATTAAAATACATTTTGGAAACAAATTAGGGTTTTTGATTAATTCAACCCTCATCAAACTTTTTCAAACACTTTGGGCCTCTAATAGAGTGTAATACCCAATCCCCTTTTAACTAAAACGATTTTGTGCCTCAGATATTGGATAAGTCCCTCTGCGTTAAAAGAAAACCTCGGTGTCATCGCTGTAACACCCCCAATCTATACCCCCAAGCTATTAAAGCAGTAAAAGAAAATTCAAAATTTCAGCAGAGTATAATTAAAAACACGGCATAGACAGAGAGCATCGCATTACAATGAAACAAAACATACAACACCTGCTCAACAATTGATATGCAACAGTGGGGTAGCAATCAACAGAGGAACTCAGTTCCTTACACCCACATTTCAGATTTTAGAATAAAAGCGAAAAATCTAAAACTGAATATCAACATATATATATATATCACATGAAAAGTTTGTCATACATCAAGTTATACATGCACAAGCCAAAGGATATATATACATAATACACAATAACAACAAACGGCCTCCCTAACTACCCAGTGTCACATATCAGAGCCGACCGACAAAAGAATAAAGACGCAAAGCTTCACAAAAAGACCTCCAGCAACTCTAATCTGCAATGCCTCATAGAGCATTATAAAACAGCAGAAGGGTGAGAAAAACAATCATAATACAGTTGCATAAAATTATATGTTAACACAGAAATGCACAAGTAGAATATTCTCACCACAAATGCACCACAAATCAAATATAACACAACACAATACAATTCTCAAGTATCACATACCACTACACATCAATCATACACAATACACTCATTATCAATACAATTACACAGATTCCATCTCATCAATCACATTCACAAATAACATACACAATAATCCATGATTTATGCAAATGCACAGAGACCGACACACCGACTCTATGCACATGCCATGCGGTACCGACTTCCAATGTTTCTCATCACTAGTTCACTCAGGAACTCTGCTGGAACCATCGCTCGTTACTTAGTGTAACTCCCCGTCGGGCATACGATGTTCCCCGTCGCTTTAGATCCCCGCATGGGCACACGACGTTTATGGATTGCTTTAGGTCCCCGCATGGGCACACAACCCGATCGCTTTAGGTCCCCGCATGGGCACACGATCGTCTATAACCATCACTTTAGGTCCTCAGGCGATTCATTCCTCATATTTTCGAGGCTCACGATGTTATAGCAGATTCCCTCAGGAACCAAACCGTCGCTCGTACCCTCATGGTACTCGACTTCACAATATGCATATTATGATGTTTGGCATACAATGACTCATAACATTCATATGCACACATTTACTCAGCCATAATCATGCATAACTCAACCATTACAACACATTGCAATTTCTTGCCGTAAGGCCACAAATCATCATCATCACATGTCATCACATGCATTCACATCATATACATCACACAAGTCATACAATATCCATATCAAAAGCACCTTGCATGATACACATCAATTACACATAATTACAACGACAAAAGTCGACAAAACAACACCATTCAAATATCATACATCCATCACCAATGCGTATCAATCATGCACAACATTTCATCACATATATTCACATCATATAACAGCACACAAGCTACACGTTACATAACAAAAGCATATAGCATGATAACACATCAATTGCACACATTGTACGCGATAAAAACCCGACAACCCGACTATTTTTCCAAAAACACGAATTAATTAATTCATATTTTACTCTCCAACCCATTTTTAATAGAAAGAGCTTTTCATTAGCTTTCCAACGCTTCAAACGGGGGTCAAAACGGACTTACGGCTCAAAAGTTATGAAGAAAACAAAATCGGACATTTTGGAAAATTTGAGATCATGAGCCGACGCATAGAATCATGAGTCGACGCATAAACCTGCAAATTTTGCCCGGGTCAGCGCATGAAAAATCAGTTTTCGATCGTTAAATGACTTCCGGACCTCCGATTTCGATTCCGTAAAAAGCTGCGATCTCAGAATTCAAAATACTACAATATTTTCACCATTAACAAGTCATCCAACACATTTTCCATTTTTGAAATATTTTGAAACACCATTTCATCAATTTAACCCAACTCCAAACTCGCTCAAAACTACTCGAAAACATACAAATAACCATTCCCGATTAATTCATATCCTTACCCGATTAAATATCAACCTATACCAATGTTACCAAACATATCCAAACACTTTTACTCGATCACAACATCAATTGCACAAAAACATCAATATATATCAAAAACTCAGCAGTACAAATTTGACTCGATTCAATCAAACGATCACACTAAATCATGACCCAACATCACACGACTCTACTACGCGATTTACTCCGACTTTCGTCCGTAAAAACATCGATTTTTAATCGTTTATCTCATTTCGACCTATATTTGGACAACCAACAACATTTCCACACAAACATACATAATCATACACAAATATAGTATAATCGAGTTTCGCACCCTTACCCGATAAATTCGCGTTTGAAAAGTCGGTTGAATCGGTTCCTAAATCCCCAAGTTTTTCCTCTTTTTCTTCTTCTCTTTCTCTTCTCTTCTTTTCTTCTCCTCTTTCTCTCTATTTTTCTATTTTTCTTTCTTTTCCCTCTTTCTTACTACTTTTCTATTTTTATAAAAAATCAAAATATCTAACCACCCAAAAAGACCAAAATACCCCTTGATAAGTGCAAAATGTACCAATTATTGTATATAAGTTTTGTTGCACTTATCGATACATTTTGGCTATATCGTTCAAATAAACCCCACTTTGTTTATAAATACGTTTAATTTACGTTTTAGTGTATATATTGCGTAACGTGTAAATATTACTTAGTTTAATTGATTTTTATCTCATTTTTGTAGGTAACTAATAAAGGCTATTTTGCCATATTCTTGAAGAGCATTGAATAAGCTTTCTAGCGCTTCCGACCGTGCGTAAATCGGAGCTACGGTTCAGAAGTTGTGGTCAAATAAGGGGCTGTTTTTCTGTCATGTTCGCCTAGCGAGTGTGATAGCGAAGGTTCGCCTAGCGAAAGCTGGCGAAGGTCCCAGCGAATGGTGGCAGAAAGTTGCAAAGGAGAAAGAGACCATTGTTCGCTTCGCGAACGTCCTAGCGAGCATTCGCTAGGCGAATAAAACGTTCGCGTCGCGAACCCGCGAAGGAAAGCAAGGGGGATGATTGTCTGTTAGTTTCTGGATTCTAGAGATAGATTTAGGGCTAACAATCTTCAATAGGCGTCGAAGCTTAATGCCTTCCATGTTTCGAGGCTTCGCTCGTGAGAGTGACGAAGAGAGTAACACGGTTGTTTTCTCAACTTTGCGTTAGACATAACCTGTGTTGTGAGCGATGCTGGGTGATATTGAGGAGTATTGTAGGTGGAATATAACTGGTCGGTAAGTTTAAGTTTGTGAGGAGTGATTTATATGCATTGCCGGACGAGTTTTTCTCTCTGAAAAATGATTTCTTTTTGTTTTAATATTTACTTTTCTGTTTCTATGTTTAAACCATTTAAACCCAAACTCATTAACGCGAGAGACTTTCGAACGACATTCTTTCCCTCGAACCGATCTCTGTGGACACGACATAAATCCCGGAGGGAATTCTTTCGAAAATAAATATTTTTGCTTGCTTGCCCTATTCTGCATCCAACAAAATGGCGCCGTTGCCGGGGATTGGTTTTGATATTGAATCGTTGCCGGGGATTGGTTTTGATATTGAATCGCATTGCGATAGTTTCTTTGTTTTTGAGTTTTGTAGATATCTTACATGTTGTATATTTTCACTTGTTTATATTGATACTTGTACATTTTTGTTTCTTTTAACGTTTGTTCAAGTGTTTGGTTAGGACGCTTGCTTTTGGTTGCGCGGTGAGACATCACCATGGCATGAATGAAGGAAGTTTCTAATTAAGCACCGTAAAGGCGTCGAGCTTACGACGTAAAACAAGCATGTTTTATAGTTTTTCTTTTCGAATGTTTTTGGTTGTTGTTTGCTCACAGATTTTGATTGACTTACTTGAGGATGCTTTTGTGATTTTCCAATTTGGTTCGTTTCAACTTGCGGATGTATGGTAATGATTTTGTTAAGTTTTGTACACGTCTGAGGTATGTATTTATCGCTTTATATACTTTAGCATATTCATGATACTTAGGCATTTTACAAACTTCCATGCCATCCATTCTTTTGTATACTTGTTCTATTGTGAATCACTTTAGTTCCCAACCTTTTTGTGAGGTGGCTTTCCATTGTTCATATATGCGCGGAGTACCAGCATTCTTGTTATAACTGGATTTTATTATGTTGAATCTTTTATTTATGTTGATTATATGAATGCATGAAAAGGATCAAGGCAATTGTTTCATTTTGAGCACAACTACCTTAGCCAAATAGTCAATTCACCTTGTGAGTGTGTGAGAATTCGTAACCCCTTTGAGCTTTTTGATCCATGTTTTTATTTGAACTTAATGCTTGTCTATGAGTATTTAGTTCACTTATTTTTAAATGGATTTTGTTTTTTCTTGGACCTCAACTATGTGTTGTTGTATGGATTTTTTCCTTGCCTTAGAAAGTAGGGAGTATTCACATGATGATGTGGTTGAATTCAAGTTGGGGAGAGAATGGTTGTTTACTCATTGGTTGGATTCTATGAGGATTGAAAAAGAAAAGGAAAAAAGAGAAAAATATAACAAAGAAAAGAAAAGAAAAAAGTGAAAAAGAAAGAAAAAAGGAAAAATCCTTGAAAAAGGAAACAAAAAGAGTTGCAATAATTGTGCTAAATAAGTATTGTGTGTTGTGTAGCACTTGGGATTATGGAAGAAGTTGGTTGAAATTTTGTGTGTGAATCTTTGCGAGTTTTCACTCCCTTAGGTTTAGGCAAGTTTTTGTTTCAATTACCTTTAGAAATTACCCCTTGTTTGTTTACCTGACCACACTACAACCTTGAAAAGCCCTTGTGATTCTTGCCTTTGTATTTTCAATGTGAATTTGTGGATGTATGCATAATTTAGTCTTTTGTTTGCAAGATTGTTGTGTGAGTGAAAGAACCTCATTTTGTGTTTTTCATCTACCGATGATTGTTTTTGCTAGGTGTGATTCACATTTGAACTTGTGTTGTTTTAGAATTTTTGGCATGACTTTTGTACTTTGCTTTTGTTTCGTGACTATGTTATCGTTGCAGTTTAGTGGTAAGTATTTACTTTTTGTGTGTACGTTTTCATTTGAACCATTAATTCGTTTCCGTTTTTCAAAACCTGTTGATTCGTCTTTTTTTGGTTATTTCATGCGCATTTTCAAGTTTGTTTGATTCTTGTTTGCGGACAAACAATTAGGTAAGTTGGGGAGAGTTTGATAAGTGCAAAATGTACCAATTATTGTATATAAGTTTTGTTGCACTTATCGATACTTTTTGGCTATATCGTTCAAATAAACCCCACTTTGTTTATAAATACGTTTAATTTATGTTTTAGTGTATATATTGCGTAACGTGTAAATATTACTTAGTTTAATTGATTTTTATCTCATTTTTTTAGGTAACTAATAAAGGCTATTTTTCCATATTCTTGAAGAGCATTGAATAAGCTTTCCAGCGCTTCCGACCGTGCGTAAATCGGAGCTACGGTTCAGAAGTTGTGGTCAAATAAGGGGCTGTTTTTCTGTCATGTTCGCCTAGCGAGTGTGATAGCAAAGGTTCGCCTAGCGAAAGCTGGCGAAGGTCCCAGCGAATGGTGGCAGAAAGTTGCAAAGGAGAAAGAGACCATTGTTCGCTTCGCGAACGTCCTAGCGAGCATTCGCTAGGCGAATAAAACGTTCGCGTCGCGAACACGCGAAGGAAAGCAAGGGCGGTTTAACATTTCAGAGGCACTTAAGTGCCATTTTTTGAGGCTCGTCTAGCGAGTAAAAACGTTCGACTAGCGAACCTGCGAAATTCTAATTGTATTTATTAGATTTTCAGTCATTTTATTTAGGATGGTTTTGGGGTTTCTTGATCCCACTTCCATCAAACTTCATTTTTCATTGGAGAGCTTAGAAAACAACTGTGGAGCATGCATACGGATGAACCAGGGTGGATTGATCGTCGACCGGCTCCGAAAATCCGCGAGATGTTTGGTTCATTTCTTTTTTTCTTTGTGTTTTTCTTTATGGTTGGGTTTTGTATATGTATTTGCTGCAAACTCATGTATATTTGTCGCCCATGGCGTTGTATAAAACTTGCTTTACAAATCTTTATTGGTAATTGTCTCTGATTTTTGCTTTATGCGCGGGATTTGGGTTGCGTTAGAGATAACCTTCGCGAACTTCGATTAGGGATGATTGTCTGTTAGTTTCTGGATTCTAGAGATAGATTTAGGGCTAACAATCTTCAATAGGCGTCGAAGCTTAATGCCTTCTGTGTTTCGAGGCTTCGCTCGCGAGAGTGACGAAGAGAGTAACACGGTTGTTTTCTCAACTTTGCGTTAGACATAACTTGTGTTGTGAGCGATGTTGGGTGATATTGAGGAGTATTGTAGGTGGAGTATAACTGGTCGGTAAGTTTAAGTTTGTGAGGAGTGATTTATATGCAT
Source organism: Lathyrus tuberosus (assembly GCA_022829125.1). Taxonomy (NCBI): domain Eukaryota; kingdom Viridiplantae; phylum Streptophyta; class Magnoliopsida; order Fabales; family Fabaceae; genus Lathyrus; species Lathyrus tuberosus. The sequence goes on from JALAZF010000026.1 coordinate 1,750,168, forward strand.
TGCCGGACGAGTTTTTCTCTCTGAAAAATGATTTCTTTTTGTTTTAATATTTACTTTTCTGTTTCTATGTTTAAACCATTTAAACCTAAACTCATTAACACAAGAGACTTTCGAACGACATTCTTTCCCTCGAACCGATCTCTGTGGACACGACATAAATCCCGGAGGGAATTCTTCCGAAAATAAATATTTTTGCTTGCTTGCCCTATTCTGCATCCAACAAAATGGCGCCGTTGCCGGGGATTGGTTTTGATATTGAATCGTTGCCGGGGATTGGTTTTGATATTGAATCGCATTGTGATAGTTTCTTTGTTTTTTAGTTTTGTAGATATCTTACATGTTGTATATTTTCACTTGTTTATATTGATACTTGTACATTTTTGTTTCTTTTAATGTTTGTTCAAGTGTTTGGTTAGGACGCTTGCTTTTGGTTGCGCGGTGAGACATCACCATGGCATGAATGAAGGAAGTTTCTAATTAAGCACTGTAAAGGCGTCGAGCTTACGACGTAAAACAAGCATGTTTTATAGTTTTTCTTTTCGAATTTTTTTGGTTGTTGTTTGCTCACAGATTTTGATTGACTTACTTGAGGATGCTTTTGTGATTTTCCAAGTTGGTTCGTTTCTACTTGCGGATGTATGGTAATGATTTTGTTAAGTTTTGTACACGTCTGAGGTATGTATTTATCGCTTTCTATACTTTAGCATATTCATGATACTTAGGCATTTTACAAACTTCCATGCCATCCATTCTTATGTATACTTGTTCTATTGTGAATCACTTTAGTTCCCAACCTTTTTGTGAGGTGGCTTTCCATTGTTCATATATGCGCGGAGTACCAGCATTCTTGTTATAACTGGAGTTTATTATGTTGAATCTTTTATTTGTGTTGATTATATGAATGCATGAAAAGGATCAAGGCAATTGTTTCATTTTGAGCACAACTACCTTAGCCAAATAGTCAATTCACCTTGTGAGTGTGTGAGAATTCGTAACCCCTTTGAGCTTTTTGATCCATGTTTTTATTTGAACTTAATGCTTGTCTATGAGTATTTAGTTCACTTATTTTTGAATGGATTTTGTTTTTTCTTGGACCTCAACTATGTGTTGTTGTATGGATTTTTTCCTTGCCTTAGAAAGTAGGGAGTATTCACATGATGATGTGGTTGAATTCAAGTTGGGGAGAGAATGGTTGTTTACTCATTGGTTGAATTCTATGAGGATTGAAAAAGAAAAGGAAAAAAGAGAAAAATATGACAAAGAAAAGAAAAGAAAAAAGTGAAAAAGAAAGAAAAAAGGAAAAATCCTTGAAAAAGGAAACAAAAAGAGTTCCAATAATTGTGCTAAATAAGTATTGTGTGTTGTGTAGCACTTGGGATTGTGGAAGAAGTTGGTTGAAATTTTGTGTGTGAATCTTTGTGAGTTTTCACTCCCTTAGGTTTAGGCAAGTTTTTGTTTCAATTACCTTTAGAAATTACCCCTTGTTTGTTTACCCGACCACACTACAACCTTGAAAAGCCCTTGTGATTCTTGCATTTGTATTTTCAATGTGAATTTATGGATGTATGCATAATTTAGTCTTTTGTTTGCAAGATTGTTGTGTGAGTGAAAGAACCTCATTTTGTGTTTTTCATCTACCGATGATTGTTTTTGCTAGGTGTGATTCATATTTGAACTTGTGTTGTTTTAGAATTTTTGGCATGACTTTTGTACTTTGCTTTTGTTTTGTGACTATGTCATCGTTGCAGTTTAGTGGTAAGTATTTACTTTTTGGGTGTACGTTTTCATTTAAACCATTCATTCGTTTCCGTTTTTCAAAACCTGTTGATTCAACTTTTTTTGGTTATTTATTGCGCATTTTCAAGTTTGTTTGATTCTTGTTTGCGGACAAACAATTAGGTAAGTTGGGGAGAGTTTGATAAGTACAAAATGTACCAATTATTGTATATAAGTTTTGTTGCACTTATCGATACTTTTTGGCTATATCGTTCAAATAAACCCCACTTTGTTTATAAATACGTTTAATTTACGTTTTAGTGTATATATTGCATAACGTGTAAATATTACTTAGTTTAATTGATTTTTATCTCATTTTTGTAGGTAACTAATAAAGGCTATTTTGCCATATTCTTGAAGAGCATTGAATAAGCTTTCCAGCGCTTCCTACCGTGCGTAAATCGGAGCTACGGTTCAGAAGTTGTGGTCAAATAAGGGGCTGTTTTTCTGTCATGTTCGCCTAGCGAGTGTGATAGCGAAGGTTCGCCTAGCGAAAGCTGGCGAAGGTCCCAGCGAATGGTGGCAGAAAGTTGCAAAGGAGAAAGAGACCATTGTTCGCTTCACGAACGTCCTAGCGAGCATTCGCTAGGCGAATAAAACGTTCGCGTCGCGAACCCGCGAAGGAAAGCAAGGGCAGTTTAACATTTCAGAGGCACTTAAGTGCCATTTTTTGAGGCTCGCCTAGCGAGTAAAAACGTTCGCCTAGCGAACCTGTGAAATTCGGATTGTATTTATTAGATTTTCAGTCATTTTGTTTAGGATGGTTTTGGGGTTTCTTGATCCCACTTCCATCAAACTTCATTTTTCATTGGAGAGCTTAGAAAACAACTATGGAGCATGCATACGGATGAACCGGGGTGGATTGATCGTCGACCGGCTCCGACAATCCGCGAGATGTTTGCTTCATTTCTCTTTTTCTTTGTGTTTTTCTTTATGGTTGGGTTTTGTATATGTATTTGCTGCAAACTCATGTATATTTGTCGCCCTTGGCGTTGTATAAAACTTGCTTTACAAATCTTTATTGGTAATTGTCTCTGATTTTTGCTTTATGCGCGGGATTTAGGTTGCGTTAGAGATAACCTTCGCGAACTTCGATTAGGGATGATTGTCTGTTAGTTTCTGGATTCTAGAGATAGATTTAGGGCTAACAATCTTCAATAGGCGTCGAAGCTTAATGCCTTCTGTGTTTCGAGGCTTCGCTCGCGAGAGTGACGAAGAGAGTAACACGGTTGTTTTCTCAACTTTGCGTTAGACATAACCTGTGTTGTGAGCGATGCTGGGTGATATTGAGGAGTATTGTAGGTGGAATATAACTGGTCGGTAAGTTTAAGTTTGTGAGGAGTGATTTATATGCATTTCCGGACGAGTTTTTCTCTCTGAAAAATGATTTCTTTTTTTTTTAATATTTACTTTTCTGTTTCTATGTTTAAACCATTTAAACCCAAACTCATTAACGCGAGAGACTTTCGAACGACATTCTTTCCCTCGAACCGATCTCTGTGGACACGACATAAATCCCGGAGGGAATTCTTCCGAAAATAAATATTTTTGCTTGCTTGCCCTATTCTGCATCCAACAAAATGGCGCCGTTGCCGGGGATTGGTTTTGATATTGAATCGTTGCCGGGGATTGGTTTTGATATTGAATCGCATTGCGATAGTTTCTTTGTTTTTTAGTTTTGCAGATATCTTACATGTTGTATATTTTCACTTGTTTATATTGATACTTGTACATTTTTGTTTCTTTTAACGTTTGTTCAAGTGTTTGGTTAGGACGCTTGCTTTTGGTTGCGCGGTGAGACATCACCATGGCATGAATGAAGGAAGTTTCTAATTAAGCACCGTAAAGGCGTCGAGCTTACGACGTAAAACAAGCATGTTTTATAGTTTTTCTTTTCTAATGTTTTTGGTTGTTGTTTGCTCACAGATTTTGATTGACTTACTTGAGGATGCTGTTGTGATTTTCTAAGTTGGTTCGTTTCAACTTGCGGATGTATGGTAATGATTTTGTTAAGTTTTGTACACGTCTGAGGTATGTATTTATCGCTTTCTATACTTTAGCATATTCATGATACTTAGGCATTTTACAAACTTCCATGCCATCCATTCTTTTATATACTTGTTCTATTGTGAATCACTTTAGTTCCCAACCTTTTTGTGAGGTGGCTTTCCATTGTTCATATATGCGCGGAGTACCAGCATTCTTGTTATAACTGGATTTTATTATGTTGAATCTTTTATTTGTGTTGATTATATGAATGCATGAAAAGGATCAAGGCAATTGTTTCATTTTGAGCACAACTACCTTAGCCAAATAGTCAATTCACCTTGTGAGTGTGTGAGAATTCGTAACCCCTTTGAGCTTTTTGATCCATGTTTTTATTTGAACTTAATGCTTGTCTATGAGTATTTAGTTCACTTATTTTTGAATGGATTTTGTTTTTTCTTGGACCTCAACTATGTGTTGTTGTATGGATTTTTTCCTTGCCTTAGAAAGTAGGGAGTATTCCCATGATGATGTGGTTGAATTCAAGTTGGGGAGAGAATGGTTGTTTACTCATTGGTTGGATTCTATAAGGATTAAAAAAGAAAAGGAAAAAAGAGAAAAATATGACAAAGAAAAGAAAAGAAAAAAGTGAAAAAGAAAGAAAAACGGAAAAATCCTTGAAAAAGGAAACAAAAAGAGTTGCAATAATTGTGCTAAATAAGTATTGTGTGTTGTGTAGCACTTGGGATTGTGGAAGAAGTTGGTTGAAATTTTGTGTGTGAATCTTTGTGAGTTTTCACTCCCTTAGGTTTAGGCAAGTTTTTGTTTCAATTACCTTTAGAAATTACCCCTTGTTTGTTTACCCGACCACACTACAACCTTGAAAAGCCCTTGTGATTCTTGCATTTGTATTTTCAATGTGAATTTGTGGATGTATGCATAATTTAGTCTTTTGTTTGCAAGATTGTTGTGTGAGTGAAAGAACCTCATTTTGTGTTTTTCATCTACCGATGATTGTTTTTGCTAGGTGTGATTCACATTTGAACTTGTGTTGTTTTAGAACTTTTGGCATGACTTTTGTACTTTGCTTTTGTTTCGTGACTATGTTATCGTTGCAGTTTAGTGGTAAGTATTTACTTTTTGTGTGTACGTTTTCATTTGAACCATTCATTCGTTTCCGTTTTTCAAAACCTGTTGATTCGTCTTTTTTTGGTTATTTCTTGCGCATTTTCAAGTTTGTTTGATTCTTGTTTGCGGACAAACAATTAGGTAAGTTGGGGAGAGTTTGATAAGTGCAAAATGTACCAATTATTGTATATAAGTTTTGTTGCACTTATCGATACTTTTTGGCTATATCGTTCAAATAAACCCCACTTTGTTTATAAATACGTTTAATTTACGTTTTAGTGTATATATTGCGTAACGTGTAAATATTACTTAGTTTAATTTATTTTTATCTCATTTTTGTAGGTAACTAATAAAGGCTATTTTGCCATATTCTTGAAGAACATTGAATAAGCTTTCCAGCGCTTCTGACCGTGCATAAATCGGAGCTACGGTTCAGAAGTTGTGGTCAAATAAGGGGCTGTTTTTCTGTCATGTTCGCCTAGCGAGTGTGATAGCGAAGGTTCGCCTAGCGAAAGCTGGCGAAGGTCCCAGCGAATGGTGGCAGAAAGTTGCAAAGGAGAAAAAGACCATTGTTCGCTTCGCGAACGTCCTAGCGAGCATTCGCTAGTCGAATAAAACATTCGCGTCGCGAACCCGCGAAGGAAAGCAAGGGCGGTTTAACATTTCAGAGGCACTTAAGTGCCATTTTTTGAGGCTCGCCTAGCGAGTAAAAATGTTCGCCTAGCGAACCTGCGAAATTTTGATTGTATTTATTAGATTTTCAGTCATTTTGTTTAGGATGGTTTTGGGGTTTCTTGATCCCACTTCCATCAAACTTCATTTTTCATTGGAGAGCTTAGAAAACAACTGAGGAGCATGCATACGGATGAACCGGGGTGGATTGATCGTTGACCGGCTCCGACAATCCGCGAGATGTTTGGTTCATTTCTCTTTTTCTTTGTGTTTTTCTTTATGGTTGGGTTTTGTATATGTATTTGCTGCAAACTCATGTATATTTGTCGCCCATGGCGTTGTATAAAACTTGCTTTACAAATCTTTATTGGTAATTGTCTCTAATTTTTGCTTTATGCGCGGGATTTGGGTTGCGTTAGAGATAACCTTCGCGAACTTCGATTAGGGATGATTGTCTGTTAGTTTCTGGATTCTAGAGATAGATTTAGGGCTAACAATCTTCAATAGGCGTCGAAGCTTAATGCCTTCCATGTTTCGAGGCTTCGCTCGCGAGAGTGACGAAGAGAGTAACACGGTTGTTTTCTCAACTTTGCGTTAGACATAACCTGTGTTGTGAGCGATGCTGGGTGATATTGAGGAGTATTGTAGGTGGAGTATAACTGGTCGGTAAGTTTAAGTTTGTGAAGAGTGATTTATATGCATTGCCGGACGAGTTTTTCTCTCTGAAAAATGATTTCTTTTTGTTTTAATATTTACTTTTCTGTTTCTATGTTTAAACCATTTAAACCCAAACTCATTAACGCAAGAGACTTTCGAACGACATTCTTTCCCTCGAACCGATCTCTGTGGACACGACATAAATCCCGGAGGGAATTCTTCCGAAAATAAATATTTTTGCTTGCTTGCCCTATTCTGCATCCAACACCTCTATACTCAAATTTCTCGCAAACGTTCCCAAAACGCGACAAAATATCACAACATTGAAAAATAACATATTTCCAAATAAAAGTCAGAAATAAAATAATATAATAATAGAATAATAATAAAATAATAAAAAACGACTCAATTAAATAAAAATACTAAAACTGGGGCGTTACAACTCTCCCCCACTTAGAAATTTTCGTCCTCGAAAATATCACTGATACCAACAACATTAGACCAACCAAAAACACACCCCGTATAACACAACTGACAAACCACCTTGCTAACAGCAACAACAACGACGACAAGACGCAAACCCATACAATGCACTTACCGACCAACTCACAACTCAAAGAATACACAAGCACAAACTCACAGGTTCACTCTCAATACAAAATGTGCCACATCACGCTTCCGTTGCGCACTCTGATTACCCGAAACCATCCAGATTATCAATCTCGCGTCCAAAACCTAACTCTTTCTCTTATCCAGCATAACTACATACCCTACCAATATATCCAACCACACTCTCTACTGTGTTCTCTCCCACACTAGACACAAACCTCTAAACTACTCAAATAAATCCAACTCTCTGACCTTCAAAACAGACATGCATAAAGATTTTCGACTTACACATCAGGCACAACATCAGCCTTTCCCCAAGGATAACCCCAACCAACTTCAGAGCCTCTCATGTTAACACCGCATCTACTTCCGATGATAACAAATATAATCCGTCACATAAAGTCGATCAAAGTCTCAACTCAAACAAATCACCACTCTTATCAAACATTCCAACATAAGTAATTATAATCAAACTCAATCAACCCATTCCAGTTACCTAATCCTGAAAGTGAACACTTATTCTCAATCGTCACCCTACACCACTGTCCATACTCCATACACAATTTCTACTCTTGACAATCCAAATTCCAACCTATTGCAACAACCAACCAAAAAGAACTCTCAAATATTACATCCACCCCTAAGGGTTTTCCTCAAGATTTCCGTAGTCTCAATACCATCAAAGAATTTCAAATCGTTTGCAACTCGTCACAATTCAAAACTCAAGCTATGCAAGACCCAACCGCAAGTTCCCATACCACTCACTGGTTAACGCGCAACCTTCTACTATCATCTTATTCCTTCCCAACCATGACGGACCTCTCCAAGTCAACACACTAATGTTTCATCCAAAAACACAATTAAAACCCATGCATCACTGACGTCCTATCACTGTGACTTTCCTGCCAATTTCCAGAATACTGTCACCATAAACAAGGCCAACATCTATTCCCATCTCCTAAGAGTGTCCTACTCACTTAGCAGATTTAACCTCGACTAATCACCTTCATCCAATTTAAGTTCACACTCTATTCTCTGAGAACAACCCTTAGTAATACCCAATCATTATCCCTCAGAGACATTCCAACTTAATCCACATACACAAACCTCTAATCCGTCTCATCTTCTGATATAAGAATCCTCATTGACTCAACAAAACAATTTGTAACCATTTCCTTACATTTCAAGTAATCCATTCCGCACCACTATCAAAGCCGGAAAGACACGTCCATTCCATCCAACATAATTCCCGTCTGCTATCAACAAGAGATTAAGGGTGATCAGTTCCTCAATTTGTCAATAGACAGCCGACAACCATGATGGAGCATAAACCATCTTTACCAAACAATAATAGCATTCCTTCTAGAACCGGGAACCACATTGACCAAACCACACTTAAAATTCACAACACACTGAACCAGCGCTCTACACCTGAAGCAACATGGAGAAGTGCCAGCTCCTTCCCCACTTATCTCATTCTAATCCTTCCAACTGTAAACACACCAAATCCTTCACAAATCCTTTATCATAAATGGTCAAAGAATAATCAAACAAACCCAAGAAGTAATTACCACCCCTAAGCAGAAGTATCAATAACCATCTCACCACCCCAAAAAGACAACAACAAATTCAAACGCTTCGCGCACTCAGACGAAATAAACGAATGATTCGCTCCAGTACCAATAATAGCAAACTAAAGGCGTACTATTAATAAAACAAGTACCTTTAGTCAAATGGTCCGCACTAGTAGTCTCATCTCCTGCCAATGCAACAGCCTTCCTACCAGCCTGAGCTCTCTTCGGTTTCGTACAACTCGTACTAATATGACCTATTTCACCACAGTTGAAACATTGCACCCTAATTTTCTTACAATCAACTGCGACATGTCCCGAACCTCCACACTTGGAACATTTCAGTTTATTCCTCTTATAATCAAACTGAAGATGTCCTACTTCACCACACTTGTAACACTTACTGTAACACCGCAGAGGACTAGACATTCCTCCCCCACATGCCTTATTCTCAAAGTTACCTCTCGGCTTACCATGGTCAGCGGGTGTCACATAAGGCCCACTACGAGACTGTTGTTTCCCTTTCCTGTCATTCACACTCTTATAGTGAGTAGCACGCGCCTTCCTATCCTCCTCGTAAACCCTGCAACAATCCACCAAATCAGAAAACCTTCTAATCCTCTGATAACCGATTGCCCGTTTAATCTCCGGACGCAATCCGTTCTCATACTTCACACACTTAGAAAACTCAGCAGTCGCTTCAGCATAATGAGGATAGAACTGCACAAGTTCCACAAACTTTGCAGTGTAATCCACAACAGACATATTACCCTGTTTCAACTCCAAGAACTCAATCTCTTTCTTTTCCTTCACACCTTCAGGATAATACTTCTTCAGAAACTCTCGGCTAAATAAATCCCAAGTAACCTCTTTATCATCCACTTCCAACACTTGGCGCAAACTAACCCACCAATCATCAGCTTCTTCCTTCAGCATGTGAGTACCCAGTCTCACCTTATTCTCTTCAGCACAATCCATCACACTGAAGATCCTTTCAATCTCCTCAATCCAAAATTGTGCACCATCAGGATCATATCCTCCCTTGAAGATAGGCGGTTCGTTCTTCCTGAACTCATCATTACCCGCAACATTCAGTACACCCTGCACATCCCAAGCCATATTCTGTTCATTTCCAATAACAGCAACTATGGTTAAACGAGCAACTCACCGAACCACAAAGACCAACAAGGACTGACACAACTGACACAAACTGACACGGACTGGCTCTGATACCACTTAATGTAACACCCCCAATCTATACCCCCAAGCTATTAAAGCAGTAAAAGAAAATTCAAAATTTCATCAGAGTATAATTAAAAACACGGTATAGACAGGGAGCATCGCATTACAATGAAACAAAACATACAACACCTGCTCAACAATTGATATGCAACAGTGGGGTAGCAATCAACAGAGGAACTCAGTTCCTTACACCCACATTTTAGATTTTAGAATAAAAGCGGAAAATCTAAAACTGAATATCAACATATATATATATATCACATGAAAAGTTTGTCATACATCAAGTTATACATGCACAAGCCAAAGGATATATATACATAATACACAATAACAACAAACGGCCTCCCTAACTACCCGGTGTCACATATCAGAGCCGACCGACAAAAGAATAAAGACGCAAAGCTTCACAAAAAGACCTCCAGCAACTCTAATCTGCAATGCCTCATAGAGCATTATAAAACAGCAGAAGGGTGAGAAAAACAATCATAATACAGTTGCATAAAATTATATGTTAACACAGAAATGCACAAGTAGAATATTCTCACCACAAATCAAATATAACACAACACAATACAATTCTCAAGTATCACATACCACTACACATCAATCATACACAATACACTCATCATCAATACAATTACACAGATTTCATCTCATCAATCACATTCACAAATAACATACACAATAATCCATGATTTATGCAAATGCATAGAGACCGACACGCCGACTCTATGCACATGCCATGCAGTACCGACTTCCAATGTTTCTCATCACTAGTTCACTCAGGAACTCTGCTGGAACCATCGCTCATTACTTAGTGTAACTCCCCATCGGGCATACGATGTTCCCCGTCGCTTTAGATCCCCGCATGGGCACACGATGTTTATGGATTGCTTTAGGTCCCCGCATGGGCACACAACCCGATCGCTTTAGGTCCCCGCATGGGCACACGATCGTCTATAACCATCGCTTTAGGTCCTCAGGCGATTCATTCCTCATATTTTCGAGGCTCACGATGTTATAGCAGATTCCCTCAGGAACCAAACCGTCACTCGTACCCTCATGGTACTCGACTTCATAATATGCATATTATGATGTTTGGCATACAATGACTCATAACATTCATATGCACACATTTACTCAGCCATAATCATGCATAACTCAACCATTACAACACATTGCAATTTCTTTCCGTAAGGCCACAAATCATCATCATCACATGTCATCACATGCATTCACATCATATACATCACACAAGTCATACAATATCTATATCAAAAGCACCTTGAATGATACACATCAATTACACATAATTACAACGACAAAAGTCGACAAAACAACACCATTCAAATATCATACATCCATCACCAATGCGTATCAATCATGCACAACATTTCATCACATATATTCACATCATATAACAACACACAAGCTACACGTTACATAACAAAAGCATATAGCATGATAACACATCAATTGCACACATTGTACGCGATAAAAACCCGACAACCCGACTATTTTTCCAAAAACACGAATTAATTAATTCATATTTTACTCTCCAACCCATTTTTAATAGAAAGAGCTTTTCATTAGCTTTCCAACGCTTCAAACGGGGGTCAAAACGGACTTACGGTTCAAAAGTTATGAAGAAAACAAAATCGGACATTTTGGAAAATTTGAGATCATGAGCCAACGTATAGAATCATGAGTCGACGCATAAACCTGCAAATTTCGCCCGGGTCAGCGCATGAAAATCATGAGTCGACGCACAGTTGCAGGGGTTAGCGCACGAGGTGCAGTTTTTGCTGAAAAATCAGTTTTCGATCGTTAAATAACTTCCGGACCTCCGATTTCGATTCCGTAAAAAGCTGCGATCTCAGAATTCAAAATAATACAATATTTTCACCATTAACAAGCCATCCAACACATTTTCCATTTTTGAAATATTTTGAAACACCATTTTATCAATTTAACCCAACTCCAAACTCGCTCAAAACCACTCGAAAACATACAAATAACCATTCCCGATTAATTCATATCCTTACCCGATTAAATATCAACCTATACCAATGTTACCAAACATATCCAAACACTTTTACTCGATCACAACATCAATTGCACAAAAACATCAATATATATCAAAAACTCAGCAGTACAAATTCGACTCGATTCAATCAAACGATCACACTAAATCATGACCCAACATCACACGACTCTACTACGCGATTTACTCCGACTTTCGTCCGTAAAAACATCGATTTCTAATCGTTTATCTCATTTCGACCTATATTTGAACAACCAACAACATTTCCACATAAACATACATAATCATACACAAATATAGTATAATCGAGTTTCGCACCCTTACCCGATAAATTTGCATTTGAAAAGTCGGTTGAATCGGTTCCTAAACCCCCAAGTTTTTCCTCTTTTTCTTCTTCTCTTTCTCTTCTCTTCTTTTCTTCTCCTCTTTCTCTCTATTTTTCTGTTTTTCTTTCTTTTCTCTCTTTCTTACTACTTTTCTATTTTTATAAAAAATCAAAATATCTAACCACCCAAAAAGACCAAAATACCCCTACATTCAAATTTCTCGCAAACGTTCCCAAAACGCGACAAAATATCACAACATTGAAAAATAACATATTTCCAAATAAAAGTCATAAATAAAATAATATAATAATAGAATAATAATAAAATAATAAAAAACGACTCAATTAAATAAAAATACTAAAACTGGGGCGTTACAATCGCCAGTTCAAAAATCAAAACATTTGGGTCTACCTTCGTGTTATAAGCCCCATTCTTTAAAAATCATTGGGCCTCTAATAGAGTGTAAGACCCAAACCCTTTTTTTTAAAACCAAAATAATTTCGGCCTCAGTGTATTGTATAAGTCCCGATACCATCAAAAAGCTCAGCGCGATCGTCGCCAGTTTAAAATAAAACCTTCTTGGGCCTCTCCTTGAGCTGTAAGCCCCACCACTTGTACAAAAATAAACCTTTGGGCCTCTTGAGAGAGTGTAAGACCCATCCCTCTGTACAGAAGATCTTTTTGGGCCTCAGTCACTTGTATAAGTCCCTCTGTACAATTTCAAAACAACAGTGCAATCACTGATAAAACCTTGGGCCTCTCCTTGAGCTGTAAGCCCCAAATAATATTTTCAAAGCACTTTCTCCTTTGATTTTGAATATAATATTGTTATCAAAGCTTTCTTTGTTGAACAAATTAACCAAACAACATGGAAGCTCTACAACCGAGTAAGTGTTTACCCGCTTTCTTTATCCGCTTTCATATATATATATATATATATATATATATATATATATATATATATATATATATAATTGTATTGTGGGGCTGCTCACTGTAAGTCTTCTTTCATAAACTTTTATATACTTGTCAAATATCCACTGTGTAATACTAGTATAGTTATTTAGAGTTTTCCCCGGCAACTACGTCTAGAACTAGGTAAAGCCCTGTTGGTCACTCTTAAAATACAAACAAAACTAGATCCCCATAGGATTACCAGACACAGTCTTCCCTCCTCTTGGGGTTAAAAAATATGGAGACGTGAAAGGTAGCATTCTCGGTGAACCCTTTCTCAAACTGTCACTTTTAGAAATCGTCAAAGAAACTCTACTCCCCAGAGATGATCTTTTCTCCGTGAATGGCATCTCTTGAGTTTCTTCCAAATTCTCAGACCTTCCTGGCTTGATCTATTCTCGGTGAATGGCATGTCTTGAACTTCTCGGGGTTTGGGGACCCACAGGCTTCTTAAAAGCATCCCCGCCTCCTCTTGGGCGTTGCACAAGGACCCTTCGGCTTCTTAAAAGCTCTCATGCCTCCTCTTGGGCTTAGTACAAGGACCCAGAGACCTCTACAGGTATAGGAACAGAACCTAGTCATTAATTTGCTAGAGCTGTCTTTTTGAGTCAAGTGTCAGACCTGTTAATGGGTTAACCTTCATCCCTTAACATATCAGCCTTCTCTTGGGCATCATACAAAGATCATTCACTATCCGAGAATCGATTTCTAAAAACACCAGTAGAGTTGGACAGTCTCAGTACCCTTTGGATTTCCCATTTCCTTAAAGAACAGGAAATAACCCTGATCCTCTGATCAATCCTAAAGCACAACATTACCCATATAAGAACTAATTTTTTCTTTATCCAATATACTGGACCTGTCACTAAACTGAAACAGTTACAATAGCCTCCTCTTGGGCTTTGTACAATGATTCTCCCAAGCGGAGTTAACCTTTTCAGACTCTCTTGTTGAGTCAAACCTGTTTAGCCTCCATCTCGGGCTTCATACGAGATACAAAATCACTCTCTTGTTGAGTATAGAAGACTCTCTTGTTGAGTCAAACCTGTTTAGCCTCCATATCGGGCTTCATACGAGATACAAAAACACTCTCTTGTTGAGTATGACAGACTCTCTTGTTGAGTCAATCCCTTTCAGCCTCCCTCTCGGGCTTCGTACGAAACACATAAAAACAACCCTCTTGTTGGGTCAACATCCTCCTCTTAGGCTTTGTATAAGGAAACCCTGGTTGAGTCAATCAACCCTTTAGCATCAAAAGTTGTGCCTCGTTCACAGTATACAAACATCAACAACTCCTTTTCCCCCATCTAATTGTTGTAAGCGGCAAGCCTCTGGATTATTTACATCCACGCTACTGTCCCTCTTTTAGCATGAGAAATTCCTAAGGAAAGATGGCATTGCTCTACACTTAGTTAAAGTTTTCCTCTTCAGGTTAAAAATACCCTATAAAGGAAATTATGGCATTGCTGGATTCACATATCCCAGTTAAAGTAATTCTCCTTTATAATCAGTCACCCAACAATTGTGACAAACAGACCCCCTTTAGAGATGACAAATTCTCTCTAAAGTCAAAACCCTTTAGCTTCACATCTTGGGCTTCGAACAAGATACAAATAGACCCTTCAGCTTCACATCTTGGGCTTTGAACAAGATACAAACCACATTTAGCTTCATGTCTTGGGCTTTGAACAAGACACCAAAACCACCTTTTTCCTCCCATAGAATAGGAGGAACTACGATCGCCCTGATTTCCCTGTTTCGTTAAACGGGAATACGTAGGCATAAGATTGAAAAATCTTAGCGTGCACACTAATAAAAAAAACCCAAAATCCCGTACCTTCATACATCAATCGAAAAGCATCAGTCTTAACATCCTACCAATAACATAGTCCCGTCACTTCATTCTTAGCAAAATAAGCAGAGAGAGGCCCACAATCTAAACCGCATCTGTAAACCAACAGTCATCTGTTTAAACTCAGTATACAAGCAGGGTTAATTAGAGACATCTATTTCCCTTCCTTCATCGGCTTCAATAGGATAAAAAATGAATCGACCTGTAGTACCCCAGAGCGATAGTGCTTAAGAACCACGTCCAAAATCGTTCGCTACAGAAAAATGGCGCCCACCGTGGGGCCACGCAGGGCATTTTGTCCCTCTTATCTCTCTGGTTGAAACCCTAAATTCATGTCACAGAAATGACGACTCTGCTGGGGAGTCATTGTCTGTATAGGACCATAAGACTAGAGGTATAGGATGATTAAGACAAATATATATACTGTTTTTCCTAATTGATATATGTATTTATTTTTCTGCTAATGGGAATGCGTGTGATGCCGCATGTGGAAAGATTAAGTATACACCTAAGATAGGTGATGGCAATGCGGGTAATCTTACTGGGAGTGAATTCCAGTTAAGAGCCCCCGATCGACCATCAAACTCAGTGGAGACTCCCTTTGCAGATACATTGCCTATACGACTCCGGTTGTTGAAAGTAGTGTGGTCGACTGGGTTATCTAAGAAGCCGAGGTTTTTAGTAGACTTAAGCCATTTTGTAGTGCGAAAGCTATCAGAAATAGTTGTCACGCGATACTACCCTCATCTAAGATCACTCCAGGATACATCATCTCGCTGGCGATCCGCTTGCTGTTGTTATCCCAGAGGGGTCAATGATTTTGCAGACAGGTACAAAAAATCACCAGTATAAACCTTTGGGGGGGTAAAGCCTTGACTTCATGACACCGACCCTTTGACCCCATGTATTTTCTATGTTTTTGTGTGTTGCATTCATACATTCATTTAAAAAACATCAAAACAAAGAAAATCTTCTCTTCTAGTCTCTCTTTTTCAAATTAAATTGAGACAATGATTGCAAATGTCAGAGAAAGGAGATTGTGCTAATGGATTTCGGTAGAAGGAAAACTCATAAGTACACCTTCAAGGTTCCAAAGTTAGAGGATTTGAGAGGTTTGGCGAGAATGATCACCAACCACGAGGCTTTCAGAGCCAAGTATGGAGGAATGTTGTCCTTGTTAAGGGTCCACGTAATTGAAGGAATCCTGTCCACACTAATCCAAATCTACGATCCGGTCTATCACTGTTTCACATTTTCAGATTATCAGCTTGCACCAACGCTGGAGGAGTATTCTCACCTGACTGATTTACATATTACTGACCAAGCTCCCTTTTCGGGACTGGAAGAAATTCCAAAGGATCAGACCATTGCAAGAGCAATCTATTTGGACGAGTCAGAAGTCAGGACTCACATAACCACTAAGGGTGGAATCCAGGGTTTGCTAGCCCAGTTCTTAATAAAGAAAGCCCTATAATTTGCTAGTATAGGGAAGGTGGCCGCTTTCGAGAGCATCTTTGTTTTGCTCACCTACGGGTTATTTTTGTTTCCCAACATCGATAACTTTGTAGATATCAACGCCATTAAGATTTTCCTGATTGGAAACCCTGTACCAACCTTACTCGCAGATGCGTATCATTCGGTACACTTAAGGAATTTATACAGCGGAGGAATGATCACGTGTTGTGTACCCCTGCTTTACAAATGGTTCACTTCCCATTTGCCAAAGTCTGCTGCATTTTAGGATCAAAAGAATACTTTACGTTGGTCGCAGAGAATCATGTCTCTTACCAACTCTGACATTGATTGGTACAATCGAATCTATGACGGGATCAGGATCATTGACCGTTGTGTAAATTTCCCAAATGTACCCCTTATAGGAACTAAGGGAGGAATCAACTATCATCTGATATTGGCTCGTCAGCAATTTGGATACCCGATGAGGCACGTCCCACGGAATGCTCATCTGGAAGGTCTTTTCTTCAAGGAAGGAGAAAATGACAGGGCACTAAAGACAGAAATAGTGCACGCTTGGAAACATGTTCACAAAAAAAGACGAGAGTCTCTAGGGAAACCGGACTGTGTCTCGGTGGAGCCTTATCTCCACTGGGTACAAACTAGAGCTCTCAAGCTGAGGATGCCTTACCCTCGTCAGGAAGTTCTTCTATTAAGGGACTCTGCCCTTTATTTCATGTCTGAGACGGAAAAACTTCAGGTTACTCTCAGCAAAGTTCAGTAGGAGAAGAGGTCTTGGAGGAATAAGTACTATATTCTCAATGTGGAGTGCAAGAAAATACAACAACTGTTAAGAGAAAAAGATGCTCTGATTGAGATTCTAGAGCAACATGTTATAGAGAATCAGGATGACCAAAGGAATTTACTCGCTCCTTTCACTTGGCAAAGGAATGACAACCCGACAACGACCCAAGAGCCCCGGTCAAATAAAAGGAAAGCACCTGAACCAGCACTTGAGCTCTCTTCAGAGAGGACTCAGGATCCATTAGTTTAGACTTCCTTTTCCAGCACTTTGTAATCTACTGTGTTTCCATTTCTGCAATCCTTTGAATTCAATAAAACGGGGTTTCCCCACTGTTTGATATTTGCAATCTAATTGTCGAAGTTTACTTTGAATAAACAAAAATAATTAATAATTATTGCATTCATCATTCTCATAAACGCATTCTTCTTACGTACGAATCTCACGTTTGTGTCTCGGTTCTAGAGTCAAACTGTCTCATTCATACAATACTCGGGCCAATCATCAGAAAAAGATGGATGATCTCGAGGAAGAGCACAGAGAGTTGAGAGAAGAGATCGACACTCTGAAAGAGGATCTGAGAAAGCTTCATAACGACATGCAAGCTCTAGTAGAAGCTCAGATACAACAACAAAGGACTATGATCTCAGAGATCACATCAACGCCCATCGTGGAGAAGTATGATCCTAGGTACAAGATGCCGAAAGATCGCCCCTGGGGCATGCCACTTAACTATATCACGGAAGGATATGTTCCACCGATCGCTGAGGATCAGGGAACCGCAGTAGGAACTGCTGGGCCTGAAGGTTATAAACTTCGGGAAAGCGAAGATGCCAGGGGCATGGCAGCAACTCCTGAAGGTTACAAACTTCGGGAGACACCGAGAATCTCGGCTATAATGACTATACCACCACCTATGGTACACACTGTCCCGGAAGGACAGATTCCACAGGTACCCTCTGGTGGAAACGAAAGTATGTTCGACAGAATGAATGAGTTCCAGGAACAGTTCCTGGAAATGCAGAAAGGACTGCAGGCCCTTCGCGGTCAGGATCTATTTGGAAAGGACGTCGCGGACCTCTGCTTGGTCCCCAATGTGAAAGTTCCGCACAAGTTCCAGGTACCCGACTTTGAAAAGTACAAGGGTAACTCTTGCCCTCAAAGTCATTTAGTGATGTACGCTCGACGAATGTCAGCTCAGACAAAGAACCAGGAGCTACTTATTCACTACTTTCAGGATAGTTTAACCGGTGCCGCATTAAAATGGTACATGGGTTTAAACTGCACCACGATCGGCATATTCAGAGATCTTGGCGCTGCTTTCGTTCAACAATATAAATACAATTTGGACATGGCACCGAATAGAGATCAACTCAGATCAATGTCACAAAAAGACAAAGAACCTTTAAGGAGTATGCTCAGAGATGGCGTGAAATTTCCGCCCAGATTTGTCCACCTCTTGAGGAAAAAGAGATGACAAAGATCTTCTTAAAAACCTTGACCTTATTTTACTATGACAGAATGGTCGCCAGTGCACCCAGTGACTTCACCGAGATGGTGGGCATGGGGGTTCATCTTAAGGAAGCCGTCCGAGAAGGACGTTTGGTTAAAGACGTTGGATCATCAAGTAGTACAAAACGATACGGTAGTGCTCTCCCTAAGAAAAAAGAGCAGGATATTGGGAATATCTCTCTCGGAAAGCAAAGGTGACAATATCAACCAGTAGCAGCTGTAACTCCTGCTATCAATCCCACGCCTGTTCCTACGTATCAACCTCAAGTTGCTCAGAGCCAACCGAATCAACAACAATTTCAGCAAAGGACACAACAGTCTCTTCAACAGACTCGTCCTCCATACAACAACAACTGTACAACGCGACTACCAGGGTTCGACCATATACCTATGTTGTACGCAGAACTGCTTCCATTATTACTGGTCAAGGGGCATGTCCATACTAAGTCTCTTCTTACAGTACCGAAAAATCCGCCTTTTTGGTTCAAAACGGATCAGACTTGTCCTTACCATCAAGGAGGACCAGGGCATAACATAGAAAACTCTCTTAGTTTCAAATCCGATGTGCAAAAGCTTGTTAGGAGCGGGGTCTTATCTTTCAAAGATACGAATCAGAATGTTCTCACAAACCCGCTGCCTCAACATGAAAAAGTTGCAGTTAATTTGATAGAGGGAGAGTCCAATAACAGCTATCAAATTCACGATGTACTCTTGTTAAGGGCCAATCTGGTCAAGATGCATTGTAGACAGAGTGGATATGGCCATGTGCCACCTCATAATTATCACCAGTGTGATATCTGCTCTAAAAATAATCAAGGATGTTCTGTGGTGCAATCGGCTCTACAGGAACAATTGGATCTCGGATGGATCCAAGAGCATCGAGTTCGTGGAGTCAACATGACCTACACGAATTCCAACGTCATTCAGAACCACGACATCCATACAATGAATGTCAACTTGGTGGCGATGCACTCAAGGCAAAGCCAGTATCATAATCTACCACGTCACGATTATAATTTCTGCCTGACTTGCTCGGTAAACAAACAGGGATGCTCTTTTGTACAAGAGGCCCTCCAGCGTCAGATGGATCTTGGATGGATCCAGGACTACCATGATAGGAATCCCTATCAGGGCAACGTGGTTCAAATCTTTGATGTTCATCTAATGAATACCAGCTTGGTGGAGTTACATGCCAGGCAAGTCCAACTTGGTTTTCTCACTTCACATGATTACCAGAATTGTAAAGGATGTAGTGAGTGTAACCAAGGGTGCGCTCTCGTTCAGAGAACTTTACAACACTTGTTAAACCACTGATGACTTCCAATCTATATGGATGAAGACACGCAACAAATCAGTGTGGTCGATGGGAACCCTACTCGGCATCAAAGTCAGGATGTCCGATCTACGGAAACAGATCTAGCGAGGTTACACTGTATTCAAAGCGGGCGTGGCCAGGTGCCACCACACAACTATGAACGCTGTAGAGTCTGTTTGCAAAATAACCAAGGATGTTACCTCGTGCGAGCAGCCCTTCAGAGTCAGTTGGATCGCATGGAGATTCATCCATGCCTAGCTTCGCCAGACTACTTCGCAGATCAAATCAGAGACGTGGTTGTAATCTCTGACCCTGAGAGGAACAAGGATGTTTGTACCATCATCCCTCTACTGGACGAATCAAAGGTTCTTAGCAAGGAACTGATTGAAGTTACTTACGACAGTCAGAAAAGTCAGAAGGCTCCTGTAGTTATCTATCTACCGGGACCGTTACCGTATGAATCAGCTAAGGCGATCCCTTACAAATACGGTGCAACAGTAATTGAGAATGGAAAGGAAATTTCATTACCCTCCGTCGTGAATATTGCAGACATCAGTCGTGTAACACGGAGTGGTCGAATCTTCAACCGAGGAGTTGGAGAACCTAACAGAGAAAAGGAACTTCAGACAGAAGCTCCCAATTCACCAGTCGGTCAATCCAGTGATACTGACCTTTCGAAAAACAATGATGAGATGTTAAAGCTCATCCAAAGGAGTGAATACAACATTGTTGATTAGTTGTTACAAACTCCTTCAAAGATCTCAGTGCTATCAATTTTACTCAGTTCCGAAGCCCACAGAGAGGCTCTGCAGAAAGTCTTAGAGCAGGCCTTTGTGGAACAGGATGTGTCAATACGACAGTTCGATAGCATCATCTCTAACATCACTTCCTGCAACAACTTAGGATTCAGTGATGAGGATTTGCCAGAGGGGGGCTAAAGCCACAACATGGCGCTCAATATCACAGTTAACGGCCAGGACGATGCTTTAGCCAGCGTACTGGTAGACACAGGATCGGCCATTAACGTTATGTCGAAGTCCACTTTAATGCGACTATCATTTAAAAGGACCCCGATGAGGGGCAGTGAGGTCATCGTCAAAGCATTTGACAAGTCTCGAAAAGCAGTTATCGGCGAAGTCGACCTTCCCATAACCATCGGTCCTCACACTTTCCTAATCACTTTCCAGGTCATGGACATTCGGGCAACATACAGTTGCTTATTAGGAAGACCTTGGATACACCAGGCTGGGGCAGTCACTTCGACACTTCACCAGAAACTGAAGTTCGTCAAGAACGATCAACTCGTCACGGTCTGTGGAGAACAAGCATTGCTCGTGAGTAACTTGTCATTATCTACTTGTGTAGAACCCGAGGAGGTTGTTGGAACTCAGTTCCAAGCACTTTCAGTGAACACGGAGAATCAGTCAGAGAAAGGAACCTCGATTTCCTCATACAGAGATGCCCTCGAAGTGGTCAAATATAATAATACAAAAGGATGGGGACAGCTTGTCATTCCCACCGATAACAAAACAAAGAAGGGTCTTGGGTTTTCTCCAACCTGTACCCAGATAGCTGCTAACGATGAAAGTCTTCATCCCATTCAGGACTTCTTCCACAGTGGAGGTTTCCTTTACCCAGTGTCTCAAGCAGTCCATACCATCAACAAGGAAGATCCCTCCGATAAGGATGAGGAATGGAAGTCCTATCTTAACAAGGACGGTTATAGGTCTCAGGAAAAGGTGCCTACGCCATTTTGCTATCCCGCACATAGTCCAAGATTTAGACCCAGGTCAGACGTCAAAATGATATATGGAGATTGTGATCCGGAAGGATGTCGTGCTCTGCCAAATTCATTAGAGAAAGACACTCCGATGAAATACAACTTTGACCACGACTATTATGGCCTAATGGATGGCTTGCCTATCTGGCAGCCGTACCCAGGAGACTTGGGGCAAGAAAATCAGCCAAACAATGAAAATCAGCTGAGTATCATTGAACAGAATACCTGCGTCCCCACCATGTCATGGGATCAACACTCAGATCATTCAGAAAATATCTCGTACGACGATGAATTGGCAAAGCTTGCCGGACTAAAATTCATCAACTATGCTTTACCCGAGGTCAACGTCATCAAGAGAGATGACCTCTCCAGCTCCAAAGAAGTGTGAGACACCTTGGGATAACCAAGTGGAAAATTCGACTACATGGTCAAGTATACCGCTCCCGAAAGCTCTCGTATCAAGTTCGAAGATATCCAGCCAACTGGATGGGGAGATTTGCCTGAAGGCACAAATACTATGCAAAATACAACTGAGGAATCCTTCTACGACAACTCTACCTGGGAGACAGATTCCAATGATCCTACTCCACCAGAAATCAGCGTTATTTCTGAAGACAAATCAAGGAAGGTACCAGACTTTGTGATTCACCAAGGAGTTCGCCGCCAATGGGTTGTTGTCGATGTTCCGAAGATTGTTCATAAGTCAAAGTAATTGCCGTCTTTAACCTTTCACCCTGCCCAGGTGAAACAGATGTTTTGATAGGGCTCACTTTCTGTAAATATCCCTCTTCGCTTCGCCCAAAGTGACAGAGTTTTGTTTTATAGGGCTGTAGTTTCAAGAATCGACTTGTTCATAAATAAAATAACGTCGTTCTGTAATTTCCGCATTAATTGTTGTTTTCTCTTTTTGCTTTTCTCAGAAAATGGTAATCCTAAAAAACATCTCAAATAATAAAAACAGGCAGGTTTTCAAAGAAAAAACACTGCACACACTTGCATTTTCTCTATCTCTTCTAAACACAAAGCATACCGTCATGCAGATTGCTTGTTTTAAACCCCGTTGAAACATACGATCCGATGCCTTCTCCAAACTTTGAGTTCCCGGTATTTGGGGCTGAAGAAGAAGTTGACGACGAAATTCCAGAAGAGATCTCCCGACTACTCAGACAAGAGGAAAGGTCTATTGAACCTCACAAAGAGCCGTTGGAAACGATCAACGTGGGTTCAAAAAAAGAGAGAAAAGAAATCAAGTTTGGGGCACTGCTCAGTCCAATTGTCAAAGAGAGTTTAACAAAGCTTTTCAAAGAGTTTCCTGATGTATTCGCTTGGTCCTATCAGGACATGCCAGGGTTGGATACCAGCATCGTGGAACATCGTTTACCATTAAAATCAGAATGTCCGCCAGTAAAACAGAGGTTGAGACGGACTCACCCAGACATAGCCGTCAAAATCAAAGAGGAGGTACAAAAACAGATTGACGCGGGTTTCCTCGCCACATCAGAGTATCCTCAATGGTTAGCCAACATCGTACCCGTACCGAAAAAAGACGGAAAGGTCAGAATGTGTGTCGATTACAGAGATCTAAACAAGGCTAGTCCAAAGGACGACTTTCCTTTACCACACATTGACATGCTGGTAGACAGTACAGCAAAGTTCAAAATTTTCTCCTTCATGGATGGATTCTCGGGCTATAATCAAATCAAAATGGAGCCGAAAGACATGGATAAAACTTCGTTCATTACCCCATGGGGTACCTTTTGTTACAAGGTAATGTCGTTCGGTTTGAAGAACCCCGGGGAAACCTATCAAAGGGCCATGACTACTCTGTTTCATGACATGATACACAAGGAAATTGAGGTATATGTCGATGACATAATTGCCAAATCTAAAACAGAAGAGGAGCATGTGACCCACCTGTCAAAATTATTCGAGCGGTTGAGAAAGTACAAACTCCGCTTGAATCCCAAAAAATGCACCTTCGGTGTCTGTTCAGGGAAATTTTTAGGGTTCATCGTCAGCCAGAAAGGAATTAAGGTTGATCCTAGAAAGGTCAAGGCCATTCAAGAAATGCCTTCTCCGAAAACTGAAAAACAAGTCAGAGGATTCCTGGGACGTTTGAACTACATCTCCAAATTCATATTCCTCATGACTGCGACATGTGCGCTGATTTTCAAATTACTCAAAAAGAACCAGGATTGCGTTTGGACAGAAGATTGCCAAACCGCCTTCGACAGTATCAAGGAATATCTGTTGAACCCACCGATTCTATCACCTCCAGTGGAAGGAATACCACTGATCATCTACCTCACAGTCCTAGAGGACTCCATGGGTTGTGTACTTGGCCAACAAGACGAAACCAAAAGAAAGGAGTCTATCATCTACTATTTGAGCAAGAAATTCACCGACTGCGAGACTCGGTACACTATGATTGAGAAAACTTGATGCGCTTTGGCCTGGGCAGGCAAATGTCTTCGCCAGTACATTATTCGTTACACTACTTGGTTGATCTCAGAAATGGATCCAATCAAGTATGTCTTTGAAAAACCTGCTCTCATGGGAAGGATTGCCCGTTGGCAGATGTTGTTATCAGAATACGACATCGAATACCACACTCAAAAAGCCATTAAGGGAAGTATTTTAGCCGATCATTTGGCTCATCAACCGATTGACGATCAGGAATCAATCGGGTTTGACTTCCCAGACGAAGATGTCATGTATCTAAAAATAAAAGACTACGATGAACCGCTACTCAGTGAAGGGCCAGAACCAGGTTCCCAATGGGGACTTATCTTTGACGGAGCTGTCAATCATTACAGAAACGGAATTGGGGCAATCATCATAACACCTCAGGGTACCCACATTCCTTTCACTGCCAGACTTACGTTCAAGTGCATGAATAACGAGGCCGAATACGAAGCTTGTATCATGGGTCTCGAAGAAGCGATCGACTTAAGGATCAAGAACTTGGATGTATATGGCGACTCAGCCCTGGTTATCAATCAGATCAAAGGAGATTGGAACACACACTAATCCGGATTGATTCCTTACAAAGACTACGTGAGAAGGTCGTTACCATTCTTCAACAGAATCGAGTTTCATCATATCCCTCGTGATGAGAATCACATGGTTGATGCCTTAGCCACCCTCTCTTCCATGATTATCGTAGGTCAATGGAACGACTTACCTAAGATCGACATTATGCGCCTTGAACGGCCCGCTTACATGTGTAGACAGAAAAAGCCTCAGAAGGCTGGCTGGCAGTTTCTTCCTGAGTGGTGACACACTATATAAGAGAAATTTCAGCATGGTCTTGCTCCGATGTGTAGACAGACCAGAAGCAGACATGCTGATAAAAGAAATTCATGAAGGATCCTTTGGCACTCATGCCAACGGACACACAATGACGAGAAAAATTCTGAGAGCACGGTACTATTGGTTAACCATGGAATTCGACTGCTACAAGTACATGAGGAAGTGTCATAAGTGTCAGATATACTCTGACAAAATCCATGTACCGCCAACACATCTCAAAGTTCTTTCTTCCCCATGGCCTTTTTCCATATGGGGAATCGACATGATTGGCATGATTGAACCCAAGGCTTCGAACGGACATCGGTTCATCCTGGTAGTCATTGATTACTTCACCAAGTGGGTCGAAGCAGCGTCACACTTCAATATAACCCAACAAGTGGTGGTCCGATTTATCAAAAACAATATCATTTACCGTTATGGTGTTCCGAGTCAGATCATTACAGATAATGGATCTAACTTGAACAATAAGATGATGAAAGAGTTGTGCACTGAGTTCAAGATCGAACACCATAACTCATCTCCCTACCGTCCCAAGATGAACGGAGAGGTAGAAGCGGCTAACAAGAACATCAAGAAGATTGTTCAGAAGATGGTTGTAACCTACAAAGATTGGCACAAGATGCTACCCTTTGCTCTTCACGTTTATCGCACATCTGTCTGCACTTCAACAGGGGCAACCCCTATCTCTCTAGTGTATGGCACGGAAGCAGTGCTCCCCATAGAAGTAGAGATCCCATCGATCCGGGTATTGATGGAAGCTAAGCTAACAGAGGCTAAATGGTGTCGAAGCAGACACGACGAATTAAACCTGATCGAAGAGAAGCGAACCACGACACTATGCCACGATCAGTTGTATCAACAAAGAATGAAGAAGGCATTTGACAAAAAGGTTCGACCTCGCGTCTTCAGGAAAGGAGACCTTGTGCTCAAGAAGATACAATCATTTCTCACTGACTCTCGGGGCAAATGGACTCCGAATTATGACGACCCGTACGTGGTCAAGAAAGCTTTCTCAAGGACGCCTTGAGACTTGCAACCATGGATGGAGAGGAATTTTCCTACCCCACAAATGTTGACGTAGTCAAGAAATACTTTGCCTAAACTAAAAAAAAACATCTCGGTGGATTGAAAACCCGAAAGGGCGGTCCAGGAAAAAATTAGAGACATAATCAAAAAATCATCCCGATGAATTGGAAATCTCAAAGTACAATCCAGGAAAAAATTAGGGATAATGGCAAGTAACTACGTCCAACAGGGGTAAATCCCCTAGTAGCAGTCATGCCATCCATCAGGAAAAACTCCAGTCACGATCATCTTCGACAGAAACTCAGGATGCCCCGAATTCAAATTTGGTAGAAGGATAGTGGTCGTTATGTTTCAATGTAGCCCTTTTCCCTTAAATTACCATTTTCTAACTTTGTACATACTCTATGGAATCACGTGTTTGACTGATTTCCATCCTATCAATACAATTTGAGCCCTTGTGCTTTTGTTTGCAATTCTTATTTGTTTTAGCTTTACAGAATGACATTTTAACATGATCAACGATTCTTGAAATAAAACAAAAATGAATTTACTTGTAAAATTTGTCCGCTTTTAAAATAAAGATGGCAATTTCTTTCGATTGTTGAACATCGAAAGAACGTCGATCGCTTCTCTAGAAGTAAGCGAGCTTCAAAGTGCAGAATCAAAGTACTCCTTCTAAACTAGTGCACCTGAATGAGGGATCAGCTGTGTCAGAGACCATGTTTCATCTGACACCCTCGGCCGAGTTCTCATCTCCTAAGCCCGACCAACGGTTGTTCCCCTACAGGGACTACTTCTCCTAAGCAAGGCAGAATTGCTATCTTGAACCAGCGATACTTTTTATCTCCCGCTGTGGCCGAGTATCTAGTCGTGTTCATCTACTAGTCTGTATGTCGCGTCAATTTTGTCGGTATAAACATACATACATCATGCATTATTAATTTACATTTATATTTATCTTGCATCACTATCACTCTAGTCGGTCTTATCCCCTAGTGATAAAAGTACTCTCAATCGAGTTGTCAGTTCTTTCCTCGTCAGGAAATGTTGCGTCTGAATAATCTCTCTCCTCCAATTTATCTCTGGATTAGAGAGGGTCCTTGACCACTTTGATAACTTGAACCTCTGAAAGGCCAGAGAACCTTCAGACAAACATCACTCTTCGCCATTGAAGATGATGTCTTCGCTTTCCCGGATTAAGGAAAATTCCCAGAGAAAGCCTCTTAATCAGAGATTTGACAATACGACAGTTTTTCTTCGAAAAATCCGCTGACGAAAAGGTCATTAGCACCTCAAAATTGGATCACATCATATGACATTTCTCCGAGAAGATCTCGAAGAAAAGTATGATGTAATATCCCTAAACGACAACAGTCTCTCAAGAGACCTGCTTTCCCCAGTAAAGCCGACAAATGGCGTCTCCAACAGAGAGGTTTGTACACCTTTATAGCTCAGACGACTGGGTTCCCCAGCAACTCTGTCATCAAAATTTTTTTCCATCAAATGGCATCTCCCCAGGAAAATTCGGCGAGAAGTTTGAGGAAAACCGTTATACGTAGCGTCCTTTGTCAATAAAGTTTATTGACCAAAGAAACTTAGACCAGTTCCTTGGTAGGAAACCAGGATCGAGGGGAAGTTTAAATCAGAAACTAAGACCAGTTCCTTGGTAGGAAACCAGGATCGAGGGGAAGTTTAAATCAGAAACTAAGACCAGTTCCTCGGTAGGAAACCAGGATCGAGGGGAAGTTTATATTAGAAACTTAGACCAGTTCCTTGGTAGGAAACCAGGATCGAGGGGAAGTTTAAATCAAAAACTAAGACCAGTTCCTTGGTAGGAAACTAGGATCGAGGGGAAGTTTAAATCAGAAACTAAGACCAGTTCCTTGGTAGGAAACCAGGATCGAGGGGAAGTTAACCTTTTCTAAGCATCATTGCTTAACAAAAGAAGAAGGATGCGTGAACGACCATTCTTACCCACCATCAAAATTTTGGGTATTTCGATATTTAATCCTCTTGCACCCCAAATGCCCGAACACCATCGCCATTCACACCTTCGGGTCCAAGAAGATTAAATAGGGGCATCTGTCATACCCCAAATTTTGACCACTAAGATTTCCCATCAATGTGCAAATCATCATCACAATATGGATGAACCATTAGTCTCCCCAAAGATGGGTGAGCCTTCACTACAATCAGAATTAGGGTTTCAAGCCCTCTCTGAGCTTTAGACAAAGGATCAATCAAGGAATGACTTGATCTTCAACTTGTCTAAACCTCTCAAACATCCCCCAATGGATCAAGAGGACTCCCACCTCAAGGATTAAGCACAAGGCTGCAACAGTCCCAGTGGATCAAGCCTCAAGATCGCCAGTGTCACCAAATTAGGGTTTTGGTCGACCAGGGCCTCCAGATGGGAATCTTCCTCTGGGCATGAGCCAATGCTTCAAAGCATAACCTAATTCACCCCCAAGTTGACTTTTGGGACAAATCATGAGCCAAGACCTCAAGAGAGGATTTGAGGGTCTCTAATAAACCACATTGATCCATTTGCAACAATGGATTGATCCAAGAAGCTTGAGCAACAAGTTTCAATTTCATCAGAACCACAATTAGGGTTTCGCGAGAAAAGTCAACTGTACCTTTGACTTTTGACCATGACATGCTCCCAAACCCTAGGACATGATTCAATGCACCCTATAACACCTATGAAATCAATCCATCGAGTTTGATTTAGGTCAAGGACTTTATTTCATAGAGGATCGCATAGTTTGGAATTCATTTGACAAAAAGTCAACTGTGCACAAAAGTCAACTTTGACTTTTTGAGATTTTTCACAATTATGGTTCTTTGACCCTCAAATGATGTTAATGTGTAGGGATGACAATTTGGCCCATCCCCAGTGGGTACCCAGAAAATTACCCACAACGGGTAGGGTAAAAACCCGCAAAAATGGGTACGGGTACGGGCTCGGGTAATTACCCACTTAAATAAGCGGGGATGGGTGCGGGGATGGGCACCTTAGTACCCAGCCCGCCCCATACCCGCACAATATATATTTATATATTTTAATTTATATTATTATATAAACATAAATATTTAAAAAATTTAAAAAAAAACATCTATTTTAAACTACTACATATTTAATATACGTGATCATTTATTTCATAATTCAATAATAAAAATTTTTAAAAACTTTTTAATATTTTTAAAAACTTAAAAAATTATGATATTTTATACTTGATATATTTATTTTTATTAGAAATGCGGGTAACGGGTACGGGTACGGGCACTTATATACCCATAGGGTACGGGGACGGGTGCCAATTTTGATACCCAAGCGGGTATGGGCTCGGGTACAGGGGTTTTTTTCAACTGCGGGTATGGGGACGGGTACTATAGTACCCTACCCATACCCTGCCCATTGCCATCCCTATTAATGTGTGATTGGAATCATCATTCATCAAGAAAAATCAAGAAAAGTTGGATAACTTGTAAAAGGGGTAACCATAAAAACTTAGAAGTTTTTCTAAGTTATGAAACAAAGTGGCTAGGGTACCAACTTTGGAGGATCATAACTCCTAAACCACAAGGCCATTTTCCCCATTCAAAGCTGGATTTGTAGCCCTCATGACCCTCTACAAAAGCTTCAACTACACCTCATTCCAATTCATCATGGATTTTGAGTTATGGAATGATCAAAATCACAAAAAGTGAAAATGTCACTTTTTTACAACACTTAGTGAAATTTTCACTAAGTCAGAATCTGTCTTACTTTTTTCAAAATGTAAGGGAATTTTTCACTTGGATCCAAAAAGTATCAAAACCAATTATGATCAAATAGTTGTTGTATTATATGAGGGCTTTCCAAAATGACCAAGAACTTCACCAAACTCAACTTGAGCCATGAGATATGACAATGGCAATATGCCTTGCTGAAAACTGTCAAAGCAAGGCAGATTTGTGCATTTTGCTCGATTTGCCAAATTTGTGCAAATGACAAACACACTTATCCATCTGAACACCTCAAGGGGAGACCAAGGAGGAACCAACTCTGATCCCAAGCCTCCCAGGTCTTTGGAACCAAAAGTAGCATGTCAAACCTAGAAATCCCTAAAAGAGGGACAAGACTCCAATTTTGGATTGGAGCATTCAATGCATACACCAAGGTGGCATGGACTGAGCCATTTCCAACTGAATTCAGTCAAGAATTATCCAAGACCAAGGGAACCAGCAGCCTGTGCCCTAACCTCTAGTCAATGGCTAGAGGAGACTTGGATTCTCATTGCTCAACATTGGCCAAACCTATGCAGCAGTTGCCATTCACTATTCCTTACAAAATAAACTTGTTCTACTATAAATAGAGCTCATTTGTGATCAGTTTGAGTACACCAAAGCCATCAAACAGATGCTTTCCTCAAAATCTCCTTCTTCACTCCAAAATTGCCTTCCAAAGTAAGTCACTATCGGGTTTTGAGTTTGAGAGCTATTCCAACCAAACCAATCACACACACACACCTCATAAACATCATATAGAGGTGATCCAAACACTCACATAACATCTGGAACATCAAAATCACAAAATCACCAGCCAACTGCTCAAGCCTTTGACATATTTGCAGTTGAGGTGCCAAATCAAGTTCCACCTCAATTCAATCCACTCCAAGCACCCAGACACACTCCATAGCACCTAGGGAAGTTGTCCTTAACCCTAGAACCAAGTTGTAACACCTCTAACACAAAACACGATCACCATCTGCAAGAGGTAAGCATGAGCGCTTCTAACTCTATGATCCATGCATTTTTTATTGCACAATAATTTGGCCATATGTTCATAATCATGCATGGAGTGTTTTCCCTCAATCAATTGCATTGTTTGAATCGTGTATGGAATTTCTGAACCTTCATGCAAATTTTAGGGTTCTTGAGGTTTCTCTTTGATTTCTTATTCTATGTTTAAAATAAATGAAATTAAAGACCATAGACATGATCGTGAGGTTGAAACGAGTAGATTGATATATAGATTGCAAGATATAATCAAGTATTCAGTGAGATTGGATAGAAAATGCAAATCTGCAGAAACAGAGGGTGGCGCGTGTTCTTGCCCTTGTTCTTGGCGCCCTTTTTGAAAATTTGAATATTTGAATTTTGTGATTTTATTTAATTGATTCAAAAATTATTTTCTCTCTGAGTTTTAATGATTTTGAGTTGATTCTTTTTTTAATAATTCACAAAAATGTTAAAATATTTTATTTTCCCAAAAAATCCCAAAAATATTATTTATTTCATATACTTGATATTTTTGTAAAGAATTAATATTTTAATTGTTTTTGACATTTAAAATATTTTCTCTTTCTTGATTTTTCAAATTTTAGTGATTTCCTATCATTTTGTGGATCAAAACCTGATTTTTGAAACATTAATCCAAGATCACAATTTGTTTTCCACATGTTTAACAATTTTGATCATTTTAATTGAATTTTTATTCAATTAAAATACATTTTGGAAACAAATTAGGGTTTTTGATTAATTCAACCCTCATCAAAGTTTTTCAAACACTTTGGGCCTCTAATAGAGTGTAAGACCCAATCCCCTTTTAACTAAAACAATTTTGGGCCTCAGATATTGTATAAGTCCCTCTGCGTTAAAAGAAAACCTCGGCGCGATCGCCAGTTCAAAAATCAAAACCTTTGGGCCTACCCTCGTGTTATAAGCCTCATTCTTTAAAAATCATTGGGCCTCTAATAGAGTGTAAGACCCAAACCATTTTTTTTAAAACCAAAATAATTTGGGCCTCAGTGTATTGTATAAGTCCCGATACCATAAAAAAGCTCGGCGCGATCGTCGCCAGTTTAAAATAAAACCTTCTTGGGCCTCTCCTTGAGCTGTAAGCCCCACCACTTGTACAAAAATAAACCTTTGGGCCTCTTGAGAGAGTGTAAGACCCATCCCTCTGTACAGAAGACCTTTTTGGGCCTCAGTCACTTGTATAAGTCCCTCTGTACAATTTCAAAACAACAGTGCAATCACTGATAAAACCTTGGGCCTCTCCTTGAGCTGTAAGCCCCAAATAATCTTTTCAAAGAACTTTCTCCTTTTATTTTGAATATAATATTGTTATCAAAGCTTTATTTGTTGACCAAACTAACCAAACAGCATGGAAGCTCTACAACCGAGTAAGTGTTTATCCGATTTCTTTATCCGCTTTCATATATATATATATATATATATATATATATATATATAACTGTATTGTGGGGCTGCTCACTGTAAGTCTTCTTTCATAAACTTTTATATACTTGTCAAATATCCACTGTGTAATACTAGTATAGTTATTTAGAGTTTTCCCCGGCAACTACGTCTAGCACTAGGTAAAGCCCTGTTGGTCACTCTTAAAATACAAACAAAACTAGATCCCCATAGGATTACCAGACACAGTCTTCCCTCCTCTTGGGGTTAAACAATATGGAGACGTGAAAGGCAGCATTCTCGGTGAACCCTTTCTCAGACTGTCACTTTTAGAAATCGTCAAAGAAACTCTACTCCCCAGAGATGATCTTTTCTCCGTGAATGGCATCTCTTGAGTTTCTTCCAAATTCTCGGACTTTCCTGGCTTGATCTATTCTCGGTGAATGGCATGTCTTGAAATTCCGGGGTTTGGGGAACCACAGGCTTCTTAAAAGCATCCCCGCCTCCTCTTGGGCGTTGTACAAGGACCATTCGGCTTCTTAAAAGCTCTCATGCCCCCTTTTGGGCTTAGTACAAGGACCCAGAGACCTCTACAGGTATAGGAACAGAACCTAGTCATCAATTTGCTAGAGCTGTCGTTCTGAGTCAACTGTCAGACCTGTTAATGGGTTGACCTTCATCCCTTAACATACCAGCCTTCTCTTGGGCATCATACAAAGATCATTCACTATCTGAGAATCGATTTCTCAAAACACCAGTAGACTTGGACAGTCTCAATACCCTTTGGATTTCCCATTTCCTTATAGAACAGGAAATAACCCTGATCCTCTGATCAATCCTAAAGCACAACATTACCCATATAAGAACTGATTTTCTCTTTATCCAATATACTGAACCTGTCACTAAACTGAAACAGTTACAATAGTCTCCTCTTGGGCTTTGTACAATGATTCTCCCAAGCGGAGTTAACATTTTCAGACTCTCTTGTTGAGTCAAACCTGTTTAGCCTCCATCTCGGGCTTCGTACGAGATACAAAATCACTCTATTGTTGAGTATAGAAGACTCTCTTGTTGAGTCAAACCTATTTAGCCTCCATCTCAGGCTTCGTACGAGATACAAAAACACTCTCTTGTTGAGTATGACATACTCTCTTGTTGAGTCAATCCCTTTCAGCCTCCCTCTCGGGCTTCATACGAGACATATAAAAACAACCTCTTGTTGGGTCAACATTCTCCTCTTAGGCTTTGTATAAGGAAACCCCGGTTGAGTCAATCAACCCTTTAGCATCAAAAGTTGTGCCTCGTTCACAGTATACAAACATCTACAACTCTTTTTCCCCCTATCTAATTGCTGTAAGCGGCAAGCCTCTGGATTATTTACATCCACGCCACTGTCCCTCTTTTAGCATGAGAAATTCCTAAGGAAAGATAACATTGCTCTACACTGAGTTAAAGTCTTCCCCTTCAGGTTAAAAATACCCTATAAAGAAAATTATGGCATTGCTGGATTCACATATCCCAGTTAAAGTAATTCTCCTTTATAATCAGTCACCCAACAGTTGTGACAAACAGACCCCCTTTAGAGATGACAAATTCTCTCTAAAGTAAAAAACCTTTAGCTTCACATCTTGGGCTTCAAACAAGATACAAATAGACCCTTCAGCTTCATATCTTGGGCTTTGAACAAGATACAAACCACCTTTAGCTTCATGTCTTGGGCTTTGAACAAGACACCAAAACCACCTTTTTCCTCCCATGGAATAGGAGGAACTACGATCGCTCTGATTTCCCTGTTTCGTTAAACGAGAATACGTAGGCATAAGATTGAAAAATCTTAGCGAGCACACTAATAAAAAAAACCCAAAATCCGGTACCTTCATACATTAATCGAAAAGCATCAGTACTAACATCCTACCAATAACATAGTCCCGTCATTTCATTCTTAGCAAAATAAGCAGAGAGAGGCCCACAATCTAAACCGCATCTGTAAACCAACAGTCATCTGTTTAAACTCAGTATGCAAGTAGGGTTAATTGGAGACATCTATTTCCCTTCCTTCATCAGCTTCAATAGGATAAAAATGAATTGACCTGTAGTACCCCAGAGCGACAGTGCTTAAGAACCACGTCCAAAATCGCTCGCTACACCTACCCTCACAGCACAAGTTTCGACAACACTTCGGAGTCCTCGTGGTTGCTTAACCATGATTCTACCTATCACATACATCGCATTAGGTTGATCAGGCCCATCACTACATAGTATAATATTAAGTTTCATGATGGCAAGACACACTTAAGAGGTTGGAATAGATTTACTTATGATGTTTCAAGTCTAGGTCGAGGACACGACCTGCTCTGATACCAACTGTAATTCCATGTATAATATATACCTAGAATAATACAATACAAGCATTTTATTTGGTACTGACACCATCATAAGTGCCTAATGGCGTAATTCACATACTTGACCATTTCTAAAACATAATACAATCTATGGTACAAGACATGGAAATTAGCCAAAACAAAAATTTAAGATCAATATACAATATCCTCAATTGTATACTACAGATACACAGCGAAATAAGCTCAACTAAGCTTCTCTTGAAACATCCAAGCATAGCTCCACTTGTAAATCATACCTGCAATTGCTTCCTAAAAAATAATCAACAATAGTGGGGTGAGATATCAAATCTCAGTGAGTTCCCTATCTTATGGATTCTCTCGGCTTTACATGGTTCTATCAATCCTAACTCAAGTCAAAGGGGAAGTGAAATGACCTTGAGTTCATAATCTCACACTATATAGAAACACGTTATTGAGTCTGTTAACTCAAAAGTTATCACTATCGTCAACCCTATCAAGGCATCCCCTTTTCCCGTTCCCTTCTACGTCTAGAAGTCGGAACGAGTCATGGATCCTCGTAGATTACTTGGCATACGAGATGGATTCGAAACTAAGGGACATGTTATCACCTTAATTCGTCACTTCACAAGTCCGTACACCGTCACAAGTCTCTTTACCATATAGGTTTCATTCGTACTATAACATTGGGAATCAAACCTACCAAGTAATCGTGCATTCATTCCAGAGGAGCTCGTTACTCATGAAACGACACATAATGGGAAAATGGTTACGATTTCGTGATTTCACATACAACCATAATTGTATTCAATAATTCTAGGCCACATTAGCCTTTAGGCCTCATTTGCCTTTCTCAATAATTACCATAGTTTACACATGTTCCATACTAGTGTTTCACTATCACCTAGACCATTACTCATCACGGATGTACCTTTCTACATCAAATGCACGAGCATCATCATCTAGGTTGTCTACTCTAGGCCATTACTTGTCAAGGATGCACCTTCCTACATCGAATGCACGAGCGTCGCCATCCAGAGTTTTTATTAATTCCTAGTCACAACCTAGAATCATATCATTGGGTTTTGGGTAAGGTTTCTCACTCTTCCTAATTCATTTTAAGCATGCATATTATCTCAATCATACTTAACAACAATTATATAGACATGGTATAACATAATTTGCATATAACAATATCAACCATAAAACACACATGATAACATAACAAGTCAAACATAATCCACATAGTAGTTCACACACATTTCTAAGGCATACAAGCCACTACCATCCTCTACCAAGCATCCTTGGTTAAATCATGGTCTCACATACCATTTAATAGCACATTGGATTCTCTTTCCAAGGATTCAAGTCCGATATCAATCGGCTTCCCGATTCATGAATTTTGTTGGAAACGAGGACTACAATATCCATATATACATTATTTTTCCATATTTTTCTTATTAATCCATAGCATATAACCATGTTTCTACCTCACCATCACATAGAGAATTGAAGTAGCTTTCCAACGCTTCCGACCGTGCCTCAATCCGAGTTACGGATCAAAGGTTATGAAGAAAACAACATAGAAAAATCTGTCACGTTCGCTACTGTATTCGCTAGGCGAATCACTCAGTGAACCAAGTCAGAACCAAAAGGGCATAAAGTTTGCAAAGTGAACTCTGGGAGAACATTCGCCTTCCCTTCTCTTTGGGGTTCGCTAGGCGAATCCTCGATGAACCATTTGCTTTGCCCTTCGCCAGGTTCGCTAGGCGAACCATGTGAAACCCAAAATTTCTCAGCAGCGTAAAACAGGTCATTTGGGCCAAAATACTCACATTTCTTCACCCAAAACACTTCCAACTCATATCATACCAACCAAAACATGTTCTAACATAAACAACAAGTATTCCCATGCATTTATATCGCATTTCATCCGTTAGATTTCATTGATTTAACCGTTTATTCATTTTCTCTCAAATCTAACCTAAGTTCTAAACTTATATTTCTAGAACTTAGAGTCTCTAACTAGAACCCACCTGATAATCGAAGAGGAGGTTGAAGAAGATGATGAACAATGATCCAATCTCCTTCCCAAGTTTCTTCCTCTTTCCCTCTTCTGTTCTCTTTCTCTTCTTTCTCTTTTCTTCTTCTTTACTATCTTTCCTTTTTCTTTCTCTTTTCTTCTTCTTTACTATCTTTCCTTCTTTACTATCTTTTTCTTTCTCTTTTCCATATATATATTTGTAAAGATAGTATCTCGGTTGAGCTAAAACATCTTTGAATCCCAACAACTACATTTTATCACATTTTGATTTTTTTTATGACATATTATCTCGGTTGAGCTAAAACTGAGGGGTAAAGTAGTGTACTTTATTTTATTTTTTTTTATTTTTATTTATGATCAATTTGATGAAAAAATAAGTATCGAACATTTGTCGTCCATTTATAAGGTAACAATGGTCAAGACATTGCCAAGTCATAATTCCACATGAAACATTAATGATCCGCATGAAACCTGTAGCACCCACATATAACAACATACATCAAAGCATATATATTATACATGAATCCAAGTTTTGGTATTGAAATACCATAAGTTCCTAGTTAACACATTGTATACATTGCATGCCCAAAATACAAAATACTAAAGTCTATGGCATAATATACACAAGATGTTCCAAAGTACTAAGAACTAGATCAAAGAAATGATCTCAAAATAAAACTCCACATCGGAAGCCATGCCAAAAGCCAAGACATGTAAGGATAATCAAATGGTCTTATCCTTACCCTTCGTGGAACTTGAAGTACCTGAAATATAATCAACAACATGGGGTGAGATATTAAATCTTAGTGAGTTCCCTATCTTATGGATTCTCTCAGATTTACAAGGTTCGATCAATCCTAACTCAAGTCAAAGGGAAGGGAAGTGACTTTGAGTTCACAATCTCACACTATATGGAAACATGTTTATGAGTTTATCAACTCAAAATATCACTAATCGGTAACCTTACCAAGGTATCCCCTTTTCCCGTCCTCTTCTACGTCTAGAAGTCGGCGCGAGTTATGGACCCTTGCACTTACTTGACATACGAAATGGATTCAGGTTCATCGACCTGTTAACCATGAACCGTCACTTCTCATGTCTTGTTAAACATCGCAAGTCTCTTTACTCGTAGGCTTCATTCGTACTAACCGCGGGAATCAAACCTGCCAAGTAATAAAACATGCGTACATTCTGGAAGAGCTCTAAATAAGCTTCGTCTCGCGAAACGACAACTCAGGGAAAGCGATTCCGATTACGTGATTCACACACAAGCATGATTGCATACGACAATCACGAGGCCACAATGCCTTAAGGCCACATTCGCCTTTTCACAAAATACAAGGTTCACACATGTTCCATACTAGTGTTTCACTCTCCTTTAGACCATTACTCATCGAGGATGCACACCTAGGCATCGAACGCACGAGCATCGTCATCTAGATTATCTATCAATTTCTAGTCACATTACTAGATCCTATCATAGATTTATGGTAAAGCTTCCTCACTTTTCCTATTCCATATTTTAAACATGTTATCACTCAATTCTTTTCACAATGAGAGGTTAAATGTAACACAATACAATAGTGTAGCAAAAATGCACATAGTAATTCAATTCATAAAAAATAATACATTCTTGGGGTTTCCTCAAATTATTTAATCGGGTAACAAAACCGATATTTTTCACTTTCATTTCGTAGAATATTCCCACAGCTTTCCGTCGATACCAAGAATGCTTCGATCGGAAACACGGTACAAAAGATATGAATTTTCAAAAGATATTTTTCATCAACCAACAGTGCTAACCGGTTACCTCAGAATGAGTAACCGGGTACTCAAGCTACACTGTTTAAAACAGAATCAAAATGAGAGTTAGAGACACATTTTGGTAACCGGTTACCTCAGAATGAGTAACCGGTTACTTAGTTCATTTTTCACGTAAACCCCAAAATTTCCTTCAAGTAACCGGTTACCTCAAAGTGAGTAACTGGTTACCACTGAACCAGAAGCTCAAAAACCTATTTTTAATGGTGTAATTCCAAATTAAATTCAATCAAGATATGATCCCTCACAATAACAAGTATTATACATCAATTTCTCACACAACCCAATCATGTTATGCATTCTATTTCACGTTTTAACCATAGAAACAACATTTAACACATTTGATCCAAATCTACCATTTTTATTCAAAGTTCTAACCTAAGTTTCTACACTTAGGGTTCTAACTAGAACTCACCAAGAACAAGATGATGAAGATAGTGAGATGATTTGGTGAAGAAATGATGAAGATTCAAGGCTTGTTCTTCAATTCCAAGTTTTCTCCTCTTTCTCCCTTTGCTCTTCCTTCTCTCTACCTCTTACTATCTTTGGCACAAGTGAGGGGAAAGGAAAAGATATAGAGAAATATTAACTAGTTAGTAACACTACTAATGTCCAAAATATCTCTATAGCACCAACTGATAAAACCTCAGAGTCGGATAATATTAAGTTGATTTGTTCTGAGCTCATTGGGTGCTCAAATTATCTTTGCAGACAATTTCTCAGAGTACACCGGAACCCAGTTGATCAAAACTAATATTATCCAGAGAAAATAAAATACGAGGTATTACAAAACTCTCACTAGTCAATCAGAACATGAATGACACAACTATCCATCTTAGATGCAAAGTGTTGAAATGTAAATTTAACATAATAAAAACAATGATAATAAAAGCAAGAGCAGAAAAATGTTTCAAGGTTGGTTTTCTTAATGTAATCTCTTTTCTAGTAATTCATTGTTAAAATTGATTAATGTTAGTTAGGAAATCATGAAAGTAACTTATTAATGTTAGCTGTTAGTGTATCAAGTAAAATGTTTAACGTTGTTTTTGTTATTGAAATTTAATATCTAAGATTATATTAATTTTTCTATTAGTTATTGTTGTTGTTGAGATTTAATGTTTAAAAATTCTATTGTTTTTGTTTTTGTTGTTGTTGTTGTTGTTTTTGAGATTTAATGTTTAAGGATTCCATTGTTTTTTGGTGTTGTTGTTGTTGATGATGATGAGAAAGATTTAGAATTTGTCAACAAATTTGATGTTTTGCATATTAAAACGAAAAAAAAGGTTAAAACTAAAATTTTATAAACAGGACTTTACCCCTGGGGTATTTTTTAAAATCGGGGTAAAAAGTAGCGCAGTTTTACCGAGGGGATAAATGACATTTTTTTATGACGCCCATTCGTTATCTCGTTTGTATAAGCGAGATAAAATCCCCTTTGCGACTGAGGTAAAATGTGTCTTTTGTAGTAGTGATGGAGTTGACTTGAGAGACTTAGCAAATAAGGTAGTATCCTCTTTCTTCGAATTGAGTGAGATTGAAAACAAATGGAGCTAGTAAGAATGATTTGATAGCTGGATCTGATGATTTTTAAGAGGTTGTACGAGTGGGTGGTTTGGAGGCTTCGCATGATATTTGAATTCTTGTAGTGCATATATTGTTGAACTTCAGGGTGTGCTAGAAGGATTAAGATTAACAAAAGAGTTTGTGTTTCAAACTATTGAATTTCATATAGATTCTAAAGTGGTTGTTCAAAATATTTTGGATACATGACATAATAGTATAATTGGAATGAGATTGGTATAACAAATTCATCCGTTATTCAAATTGGATTTGAAGGTTCAGATTTGTCATATTTACCGTGAGTTGAATACTTGTGCAGATACACTTCCCCACATAGGGCGTGATCTAAATCCTAATTTAATATTTTATAAACGAGTTCTTGTTCAAATATCTCTTTTTTTTAACTAATTGTATTAAATATCTTCTCCTAAATTTTTGCTATGTAATTTTTTTTTTTAATACATCAGTCCTTTTTTTTCTTAAGTCAACTTATGACTAATTTATAAAATATTATTTCAAAATTGAGTTTTTATTTTTTTAAAACAGAATGTATCTAGTTATTAAAATAATTAACTTGGGTCCAATGACTACTAATTATAAATCAAAACAAAACAAAAATAAATAGATA
Organism: Lathyrus tuberosus; assembly: GCA_022829125.1. Taxonomy (NCBI): domain Eukaryota; kingdom Viridiplantae; phylum Streptophyta; class Magnoliopsida; order Fabales; family Fabaceae; genus Lathyrus; species Lathyrus tuberosus. The sequence goes on from JALAZF010000026.1 coordinate 1,790,783, forward strand.
ATTACTATACAGAAAATGTAAAAAAAAATTATAATAATAATTCATCACCATCATCATTTTTTGTATTCCATTATAAATAATTAAAATAAACGTTATTATTTTTAAATATTCAACGTCTATGATTAAATGATAATAAAAAATTTATTACATATAATTAATTGAAATATAACAATGTATTTCAATTAAATTCAAAAATGAATTCTAGTTGTTAAAAATTTAATTTGTCTTGACCAATGTTTTAAAAACTGGATCGAACCGGCCGGTTCAATCGATTTGATCGGGAATCGGAGATAAATTCGGTTGGGTCAATCTTTCAAAACCGTTAGTGGGTCAAAACCGGAATAAAACCGAAAAAACCGAATTGAACCGTCCAAAACCATTTGAAACAAAAAATCGAAGCCGGTTTTGTAAAACCGACCGGTTAAAAAAAGCATCAAATTGACCATTTTTTATTTTTTTTTTAAATTTTAATTTGTCAATATCAAAACTTAACATACATTCCTCAATCACAAAAAATAATTCCGTATTTTTTTTACAACCATACAAACTTTAAGTTTTGTCACTCAATTATAGTTTTTCTTTCAACCACACTCCATCATCATCACGCCATCTCTTTCGAACATAGTCACGATGTCGAACTTAATATTAATTGTCATTCAAGCCAATATTGTTTGTTGTTGTCAATTAAAACTTGTTTGTCGTAGTTCAACTCAAATTCGTTTTTTATTATTTAAAGAAGTATATTATATTATTTATTTTTGATATCCTATCTTATTTAATTTAGATATTTTTAATTATTTAAATTTTATTTTAGTTATTATATTTTATTATTTTAATTTTAGTTTGAATTAGTTTAACTTATTTTATTATAGTTCTTTAACTTGGTTAAATTATTCTTAAATAAAGGTATAAATAAAATATAGAATTATGTTATGTTATTATATATATTGTTGATATTGTTGTATTAAATTTGTAATAGATTTTTAAAATATTTATTTTATTAAGTTGTGAACATATAATTATGTGTGATATATCTATAAAATTTAATTTTATATTATTAATTTATTTAATAAACAGTTCGACAGTATATTTAACTGATTAAACTAATTAAACTTTAAATTTCACCAATTCAATATCCGATTCAATTTTTAAAATATTGGTCTCTGACACTCTTGAGATAGTCATTATTAAATTTCATCCGATAATACAATATTGGTGCACAGACGAACCAAAAAATACTTTGGAGATTGTTATCGCTCAATAAACGCACGTGGCGCCACACGTGATCCAGTGTTTCCTTTTCCCTCAACTATTGCATTCTTTATTCCTGCATCAATCATTTCTTCGCTGGATTCACTCTCACAGCTCCAGACGGTGCTGTAACTGCCTCTTCATTCATTCTAGAGAGAGAAACTTTTTTTCATCTCTCTCATCGAAATGGTCGACGAAGAACCAATGCCTACTCGCTGGTCATTCCAGGTTATTCTCCCGAGAAACTTTCCCTATACTCTTAAAATCTCAGATTCCCGATTTTTTTCAAGTTTTTTTCAATTTTTTTCTTCGATTCTGTGATTACATCTAAACTGTTCTAGTAAATGTTACTCTACTTTGAATTTTTCAGTATTTTCTTCAGCCAATTGGAGCTGTTGTTATTGTTGCTTCAACCGATTTTAGATTTCCGAATTTCTAGGAGAATTTACTTGTTGCTGTTTAATTTTTTTGGTTTAGTGATTTGTTTAGATGTGATTTTGAATCTTGATCTGGTGGATTGAATTGTTGATTTAGAGTTTTATATTCTCTGTTTGGATCTCCAGGAGTTCAAAATGTATTATGATGTTAAGCTTGGTAGGAAGAAACCGGTGGAGAACGGCGAGACTGCCGATAAAGCGGTCAGTAATGGAAATTCTTCCGGTATAGCGTCTAATGGCGGTTTTCATGTCAAAATAACACCAGATAAGGCTATTTATGAGCAGTTCCAAAGCCAGGTACTGTGTCTGATATATTGAATTTTTTGGTGATTTGGTTGTTACTCCTTCAAATTTCACTGATTTGTGTTATGTCGTGCGAAATTTCTGTGTTTCAGGGGCAGAATCCAGTGCATACAAATGGTTTTGCACCAAATATTGTTAATGAAAAGCCGTATGGTTCTTTGATCCATTACTTCTTATTATTGGGCATTGTAGTTGACACTTAGTTTCTGTTTTGCTGTGAGGATTAATTGAATAAAATCTTGAGAAGGGGATAGTATTAGCATATTAATTGGGAATCAGGTTTATAATTGGGTAATTAAATAGGTAGTCTACCAACTGTCTGGAAACCCATCATTTTATTGACCAATTATCCGTTTTAAGTTGGTTAATTAGGTAATTGACCAGTAGTGGTGCACTGTCAGTGTGTTTAAGTTTGTAGTGTGCTTATAATGAAAACAACTCTTCCATAGGAGACTACGAAATTCTACGACCCTAGCAGGGCTTGCCCATGTGCTAATCTTTGTAGCACTAGTACACCGATGTATCTGAAACTCTTAACCTAGAAATTTTCAGATAAAACGGATTCTATATGTAACTTGACTTCCTGACCAACTGAAATACTTTTTTATGTATTAAATGTGATAGTTTTTAAAAAGTGGCGGGTATAGCCAAGTTATTTTATTGGAATCATGCCTTATGTCATGTATTTAATAAATAAGCAAATTTTATTGAACCAAAATGCCCGTGGTGTAACTTATACTAGTTAGAATAGTTTAACGAAATTTTAAATGTCATCTATATCACAAACATGTATATTATTCATAATTTATTTAGCAGCTACTAATTCAACTATGACTAAAATTCTTGATGCTCAAAATTAGACAAGTGGGAATGCACAGTGATGGAATCCAAGAATATTTCTATTTCTATTTTCTTTCTAGTTTCATGTCTACTCTGTTTCTTTCAGGCTTTTGCCCCATCTAACGGAAAGAAAAATACAATGATATACACGAGCATAGTTTAACAGCTACTACTAAAAATGATCCTTTGATCTTTACTCACATTTGTAGCAATTACTAGTATCATCATCTCATGAGTTCTCTGACTCTTAGTTACTGTATTGAAGATTGAGAATTTGTTTCCAACAAAAGGAAGAACCGTACATATTGTACACTTGTGCATCTTTAAGATGCAACAACTGAAGTTGATCATTTGATCTTTGTCACTATTGTAACCATCAATAGTATCATCTTATATGTTTTTTTTTTTAATTTATTGTTATGGCACTATATGAAAGATAGAGTATCTCTTCAATCTCTGAAGTACTGATAATTATAATTATCCTTAACATTTACAGGCCCAAGTCTTTGCTTCCACCTATGGAATCTGCTGAAATGCGTACTTTAGCAGAGAGCTTAAGTAGGTAAAAAATTTCTTCTTTAAGTCTTGTATTAACCCTTGAGTTGAGGCAACTGGCGACTGCAGGACATTGTGTGTTGGTCAAGGTTTTCTCATGTGTCTTTTTATTCTTTTCAAGTTCTATTTTCATGTATGTATTTATTTATCGTTTCACACAATACCATTGGCAGAGATATTATTCGCGGGAGTCCAAATGTGAAGTGGGAAAGCATCAAGGGTTTAGAGAATGCCAAACGTTTACTGAAAGAAGCTGTAGTGATGCCGATTAAATATCCTAAGTAAGAGTCACTAATGAAAACTTGCTATGCCTAATATTCGTTAGAGCTATTGGAGCCCTTTTTGTTTAACTATTTGCCAATATGAGAATATATTCTTGTATAAACTACATATGGGATCTTTTTTATGGATGTCGTAGCTCTACAAATAAATAGACTTGTCTTTTTAAAGTTTTAAGATTGAAACATTGATAATAAGATCACTAAGATGAATTTTCTCACATCTTAGGTGAAGTGTATCTTATGTCTTACACACCACTTTAGTTTTGAAAGAAGTATCTTATGTTAATTTTCTTTTTACATGAACCAATATTTAATATAGAACTTGCGAAGTAATAATTTTGCATTACATATTCCACGTGGTTATAGCATCTACAGAAATTCCAATATTTTAGATCACATATATGCCTGTCTTCCTTTACTATATCAGTTCTAAGGCGAATTACACGCATTTTAAATTTGTTAGCAGTTTTATGATTTTCGCAGCATCAAAGTATTAGTCTGAAGGAGTCCTTTGACAATATTATAGTGGCTTCTTATTGCAACTTTATGTTAGATTGAAAAACATGTCTGGTTGGTTTCAACATTTTACAAAGGGATTGTAAGGCTTTCACGAGCAAATGCATTTTTTTTTGTCTTGGTAGCTCTGAAGGATTTCTTATTTTCCTTATGTATACTTTTCTGTCCTAGTTTTGTTTCTTCATTTTAAATCACTTGATTCATAGGGGATAAAATCTGGCTGACCCTTATTTTAAATGCTGCTCATGGCTTCAAGATTTATTATTTTGACCACTTCAGTCATGTAGTTTATTGTTTTAGAAATTTGTTGCAATCTTGATTTGAAGCACCTAATAATGCTAAAAGCAGCTTTGTTAAAATTTAAAGATACTTATATTGTCATGATGTGGTTGACTGGTTGATTTTCTCCTCTTGCATGTGCAAATAAAAATTTACATGAGATGTAAGAATTTTTTTCTCATATTGAAGCCAATCTTTCTCATTTGTCTAGGTACTTTACTGGTCTGTTATCACCATGGAAGGGCATTCTTCTTTTTGGCCCCCCAGGGACAGGAAAGGTTTGTATTGATCTTTTTCTCAGAAATCTATAAACAGTTAATACTAAAATATTAAGATAATGTTATTTTTATTTTTGTGAATAAACTTTCACATATGAAAAAATGAACTATGTTTGAAGAAATGTATATCTTTTTTATGTTCATATTTTGATGATTGTGAATATGACAATTTAACTTTAAATTTTTATTTCAAATAAATGAATAACTGGAGAATTTTTTATTCAAATGTTTCAGACAATGCTTGCTAAGGCAGTTGCAACAGAGTGCAATACTACATTTTTTAATATTTCAGCATCATCTGTTGTCAGCAAATGGCGAGGTATGTGACTAACAACATCTCCCTCCTCTTTTCTTGAATACTTCTGTTTGCATAAATCTTAAAATCTTGTTATGAAACTTTAAAAGTGTTAGTGTTTCCAGAAAGTGGCTTGAATCTCTTGCCGTCAGAATAGGAATACAAGATAATTGTAGTATAATATATATTTTTAAAAGAATATAAAATAAAACATTTTTAGATGATGATATAACTAAATATTATTCTTAAAATACTTTGATGTTAACAACTACCATAAATTTTGCAAATTGATCATGTACTCTTTTTAATTTGGAAAATTCATTTGTTCAATATTATTTTCCTCTGTTTTATTTGACCAAATTGATACAAACAGGTTTACTTATCATAGATCATATCAGAACACTGGTTATTGTCAGTGAGAAGAACTTGTAGCAGCCACTTGATATATAGCATAGATGACTTTAATTAAAACAATTGATTGCACAACCTTCTAGATGCTGTTTTGCTGGACCTTTTGTTGTGTTCTGCTTCTCTATCACGTCGCGTTGTAAACCAGTGAAATGGAACGAAAAATGCATAATTTACTTAATTTTATACGATACTATTTTAACATTTATTAACCTTCACCAATTAATCTTTTGGAATGATATAAGTTATGCGATTTTATTCTTCAAAACCATTAAATTTGGTGCATGTGATTTAGATGATGTGTATTGAGGTTGTTAAGAAATGTGGTTGGGCCTAACTCAACCCTACAAAATCGGTTAGTAGGGTGCTACAAAGTCGGTTAGTAGGGTGAGGATTGCCCCCACTTATAAACCCATGTCCAGGCCATAGATTGTTCGATGTGGGACTCTTAACAGAGGTAAAGAAGAAAAGAGCATAGAAGAGATATAACTCTGATCAGTATGAATATGATTCACCTTGATTTGCAATTGAAAAGTACAATGAGTTTAAAGGATAGATAAAAGGTGCACAATAAGGCAGCCAAATCCTATTACACTGAATCTAATTATTTGATCATCTAGAGTTGGAGGGAAATCATCTAAACTGAAAGCTGACTTGACAATCCTCTAGACTAAATGTCTATTTCTTCTTTCTTAATAGCCATTGGATCTTCTATTTTATCAACAGCTTCAGCACTCAATTCATCTTTCAACAATGAGAGCTCCTAATTCAAATACTATACTTTCAAAAACTTTGAATTGGAATTTAATTATATTGTCCTTTTTGCATCTCCAAAACCTTGTTCTCATGAAGTACGAATTTTATCTTTGAAGTGAAATCATTTACAGTTGAAGTTTCACTGTCTAATTCTCCTTCACCCCAAAATATGCTTTCTATCAAGTGCTGAAAACTCATTGCAGAATCCATGGTTTATTTGCTTCATTTAATTGCTAAGCTTATCTGCCGCCATTTCTATTGCTCCTCGTTTCTCCTTGTTATAGTTTGCAATTTTACGAACATGTACATTTACAAAGCTTTTTTTATTGCAGGTGATTCAGAGAAGTTAGTTAAGGTGTTATTTGAGCTTGCAAGGCATCATGCGCCTGCAACAATATTTCTTGATGAAATTGATGCAATCATTAGTCAGCGTGGTGAGGCACGCAGTGAACATGAAGCAAGTAGACGGTTAAAAACTGAATTACTCATTCAGGTGATGCTTGTTTCTGACATATCATTGAGTTACATGTTGGGTTATAATACTATCATTAATCAGTTTAAAGTGTTTATTATATTAAACTTCTATTGTTAGCTCTACCACCACCAACACATATTTGGGAACTCTGTTGATTTATTTCTTAGTCTAAACCGACTTCATTGAGCTTATGCTAAATTTGAAAGTGTTTTTTGGCGCTGGGGGCGGGTATAACGGTGAGGAGGAGAGGATTGAACCTATGACCTCATGCTACGTTAGATTCATTTTACATGTGATGGGACAAATACCCCCACTGAGTAAGATGATGAAATTTTATTGAACATACATATAATTGATTCTAATCTACCCCCATTAATCAGCAGCTATGACCGAGACTTTGAACAATATTGTCTCTTGAAAAAAAAACAATTGAAGAAACCCCACTACTAGTCTAACTGTAATATAGCGCACACATTTGAAGCAAACTAAAAGAGAGATTATGTCTTTAAGTTCTCATACCTAATTTGAACAGTAAACAAAGATTAAAGAGAGATTATGTCTCAAAAATTTCCAAATAAATTGTTAAAATTGTGTTTGACGAGATTTATTAGTTAGTTTCCATGGTAATTGGCATTTGGAACTTATTGACTTCAATTTATGCCTTCTGCAAATTCAGTCTCAAAGTAAATATGAATTATGAATATACAATGGAGCTGTGTATATGTTCTGCCATGCTTTTTCCAAAATTAATCATTTACGTTAGATTGCAGATGGATGGTTTAACACGGACGGATGAACTTGTTTTTGTTTTGGCGGCAACTAATCTTCCCTGGGAATTGGATGCAGCCATGCTTAGACGTCTTGAGAAGCGAGTATCCTTCCAATATAGGTTTATTCTTACTGCTTCTGTTCATGATAAATGACATTTTACTGATCTTGGGAAGAAACATGAATTATCTGTTAGATTTCCTTTTTTGGGAGCACGGAGTAAATTATTAAGCATTTCCCATCACCTCATTACTTATGCTTTCTTGAGTACTGTAATTATAGTGTTTTATTCTTTACAAATGAACTTGGTGTTCTTTCTAGTTTGCTTGGTTTTTAAGTTGTCGAAATATCAGTAATTGTTGTTTTGGAGTTAAACTTCATTTGTATTTGAAGTAGACTCCCTCACATTTATTCAAGATATTTGGGACCTACCGGAATTTTGTATCTGTTAGACCCGTTTTGTGAGATAAAAATATTGCCACTTCATTTTTACCCCCCTTGATCAGCAAATTGATGTTCATAGGCTTTTACTGCAACATAGAGGATAGATCATAGTTCAGTACTTATTTAGATGATATGTTTAATAAGAAATCTGTTGTTGCAATTAAATGCTGTGTTAATTCTTTCTAAAGGTTGTCCTTTGACCATAAATGAAAGATCCTTGTACCACTTCCAGAACCAGAAGCAAGAAGATCAATGTTTGAGGAACTCCTTCCTCGGCAGCCTGATGAGGAACTGATCCCCTATGATTTACTTGTGGACCGAACAGAAGGATATTCAGGCTCGGATATCCGCCTACTTTGTAAAGAAACAGCAATGCAGCCATTGAGACGCTTAATGTCACAACTTGAACAGGAACAAGATGTGGTGCCTGAAGAAGGTATGTTGTTTACAAAATCTAGCCTCAATATTTATCCGTGATGTGTGCCTGCATGCACAGGAACACACATCTGTTCCTTTTAAGTTGATTTTTCAAATATGAGCATCTCATTAAGTTTGAACAATGTTTTCTATTGTCATAAAGTTAATTTTACTCCTTGTGAATTATAAGTAATTATCATGTTCACAGAGTTGCCAAAAGTTGGACCAGTCAGGCCTGAAGATGTCGAGACAGCTTTAAGGAACACACGGCCATCTGCTCATCTGCTTGCCCACAAATACGACAAGTTTAATGCTGATTATGGTAGTCAAATACTTCAATGAAATGATATAGTTGTTACTGTCACGTGGTCTATGATTTGGTTGCCATAAAATCGCTGCTGCACAACTAGGAAACATAAAATATTATGTTGGGTAGAGTGATGTTTGTTTACAGATATTCTTTGATAGTGTGTTTTTCACACTCTTCTATATGAGCGACAATATATCCCTTGAACGTTTTTCAAATGGTTGAGATAGTTTACATTTCCTTAGTTTATTCTTTAGTTTGTGCTTCTGCAGCAGAACAATAATATTATTACCTTTATGCAACATTATATTTGATTTTATTCATTGTTCTTTGGAGTACCAAGTTCTTTTACAGAGTTAACTTAGTTAAGTAACAAAGTCCACTGGTTCTTTTTCTTTTCAAAGTCTCATATTACTACTTCGATATAATTTTTTTTGGCATATTCCCACTAGTTTAGTTTTTGCACTACCTTATAATTAGGAAATTAAGACTTGCTCATATTCCTAATTTTTATGTCCGGAGAAAATTTGATTGGGGGAAAAGAATCTATTTTATGTGTCTAATTCCTAATTTATAATTCTCAAAAATTATTAAAACTTGATGAAGATTTAGGGTTAGAAAATATCTAGGAACTTGCAAATTTTGGTGGAAGAATACTTTTATTTTTTTATCTTTGTTTCTCAAATTATTTTTTTTCTTTTTTTTTTTTGAAAAATACTGCTATTTTTTTTTCACTCTTTTCTTTTATTTTTTCATTTTCTCTCAATGTTAACTTTTCTATGTCCATTTTCATATGGATATTTGACATACTCTGGATTCAATATAAAATCTTGAATATAACCCTCTCATATGACATCTATTATTTTCTTTTCTTTAACATTTTTCTCATATTTTCTATGTTTTTTCTCTACGGTTTGACTTTTATCCTTTTTCTCTTGGTTTCTAAATCTTCTTTCTTTTTCTCTATCCTTTCTTTCATACCCTATTTCTTCCTCATCATAATCCCTAGCAGTATCCAAAAAACACAAGTAATAATAATTACAAAATAAAAGGATATTTTCACTCAACTAAGTGCTTGAATTCTTGAATTTGCTACATGTGTTTCACTCGATTTATGACTTCTATTCTTTTGCAAGTTCTTAAAATGAAATCCAAGCAAAAATCATAATCAACAAATTCCAAACACAATCCAACAAATTCACAAATGCTTTCAACAAGAGAGTTTAAATACAAAGTAGTACTCCCTCCGTTTTTTTTATAAGTCGTTTTTTTACTTTTCACACATATTAAGAAATGTAATAAATGTAGTATGGAAAAGAGAAATTATGAATGGTTTTACAAAATTGTACTTTATTAATGATATTGGAAAGACAAATTTACATAACTGAAAGAAGTGAGAATAATAAATATTTAAGGGTATAGTAGAAAGAATAACATTAATGATTCATTGGTATTATAAAACGATTTATATTGTGGTACAATTTTTTTTCTCAAAACGACTTATAAAAAAACGGAGGTAGTATAAGACAAGACAATGAAAATTTTCAAAGACAAATAACTTAAGAAAGTGATTCAAATATGTGAATGACACAAATATGAAAAAAAAAAATATACTATCAAACTTGCAATGTATTATAAAGACAAACAAAATTGATGTATAAAAATAAACAATTATGAAAAATTAAATTTTTCTAATTTTTTTTTATAAACACTTTTATGCATAATCAGTTTTTTTTTTTTTTTAAATTCAGTTTTTTTTCTTCATATAAGCGACATCACATGATGTGGAAGAAATTGCTTCCACATGATTAATGATCTAATTAAATAACTTCTTTCAACAAAGTAGCAAATTAGAGAAGAAAAATAACAAAAATATAAATTTGGAAAAGGAGATGATAAGACAGAAGGTGCAACCTAGAAGATTGATAATCTAATGAAAAGTCACCATAATGATAAGGACGTTATTGCTAAGATTCAATTAAAATTTCAATCCAATAAAAAAAAAACCTAGTTCATTGAAAAAATTTAATTTATTTCAAACTTGTTTTAAATGATGTTCTTTTCTAAACTTAAATGAGGCGTAAATAAAACCCCTTTATTATAGGAGTGTTTAAATCCAAACCAATCTAAATAAAAACCGCAAATCGATAAAAAAAATCGAAAACCGTAAAAAACCGAAAATTATTGGATGTGTTTGGATGTCATTTTATAAAAACCGATCGGTTCGGATCGGATTTCAGATTGATTTTTTAAAACCAATCCAAACCAAACCGAACTACATGTATATATTTTTATACGTATTGATTTTTTATTAGTATAATATCTTGTGTTAATTTATTATTAGTTGATATTTTTTTTATAAAATACTATTGATTAGTTTGATTTAATTTATTAATTTTTATTATTTCATTTGCTTCAATCATAACTGATCATTATCATTTTATAATATTAATTTTTAATAAAATATATGTTATATATTATATCAAATTTATTATTTATTAGTGTTTTTACAATATTAATAAAACTATAATTTGTAATTTGGATATCCAAAAAACCGATCCAAATCAAACCGCAAGAAATTGGATCGGATTTTTTTAACCAATCATCCAAAATCGAACCAAACCACAAGTAAATATATCTTTGGATCGGATGACATTTTGCTACAAAATCGATCCAAACCGAACTGCGAACACCCTTAATTTTTATAGATTCATATTGGATTACAACATTTTTTAAAATAAATACAAAGAAAGGAACATCAACTAATTTTAAATTTTTTTAATAAGCAAATGTTAGTGGGATGGGGATGTTAGTTTTCAGGATTTGAATCCTGGACCTCCTACTTGCAACTCTTTCATGTCCCTTAACTCGCCAACTCAGCTGCCTTCCTGGGACCAACTAATTTTAAATTAAAATTAATAAAATTTTAAATTGAAACTAAATAATTATTACATACCAAAATAAAATAAAATATTTAAAATTTTCTCCATACTCTTGGTCAAGCGTTGTTTGAGATTGGAAAAAGTGAAGCAAAGAGTTTTGAAATGAAAAAGTTGAAGTGAAAAATAGTTAAAACTTGAGAGAAAATGATTTGAATTTTTTTTTTATAACACAACAATCTCTCTAATTTGGGAGAGAGAGAGAAAATATATTAAATGTTTGGGAAAGGTTAAATAACCTATCTAAATCTAATATATATTGTTATAACAATCTACATGATAAAAATATGTTAATAATAAATATTTAGAGTTTAAAAGATAGTGTACAATGTAAAATAATATTACATACAATCAATTAAAATCATTATATTTGTCATGTCATATCAATATTTTAAAAATAAAAATATGACTTAACTAAATACATGTCTTTCATTGTTTACTGTTAGAGGAGTTTTACATTAGGGAACATTGATACATAGTGTAGGACTAGACACCTTTTTGAGAGACACACCACTTGTCCACCTAAAACCTTAAGGTGATAGGTGAGTGGGTTCCCCTTTTTTTATACTTGTACCGCTGTTGACACCTTTTTCAAGGCACCTCTTATTAGGTATTTCAAATACACATCTTCCTTGGGCGTTTCGATTTCAACGGAACACCACTTCCTGGGCATTTTGATACACCCCGGTCCCTTTCTCGAACCAAAGGCTCATGATACCATTTGTTGGGGGGAGTTTACTAGGGAACATTGATACATAGTGTATGACTAGACACCTTTTTGAGAGACACACCACTTGTCACCTAAAACCTTAAGGTGATAGGTGAGTGGGTTCTCCCACTTATAAATGCTCAAGTCACCACATTCTTATCCAATGTGGGACTATTTCCCCATTTACTCACACTTGTTTATATTATTCCAATATTTACAATGTCAGAGCATATTTCATTTTCCCAAATATTTATTTATTATATTCTAAACAAACACAACTTTTTAAAAATAATTAAAATTTTATCTACTTTTCTCTCAAATCATCTCCTGGACGCCGACGACCAGCAATCTTACAAGAAGACAGTAGAATTCATCTCCGGTTTCACTACCGCCAAATGTGTCTAAAAGGATGGGAGTTTCATCCTCGACGAGCGTGGGGAAATTCGCCGTGAGGCTTGATTGATTAACACCAAGGCCCTCCTCGAGTGCGGACCCCATGAGAAAGCCTTGAGGTTCTTAGGTAGTGAACGTTTGCTTTGCTCGGGTGTCTGCCCTTTTCTATTTTTTTGTACTGACTTATTTTTCTTTGTTCTCTGTCGCAGGTGAGATGTCGAACGTGCAGGAACGTATCATGAAGCTCGCGACAACCAAGGGTGCGAAGAAGGCTGCCAAGGGTAGAGTCTCCCAGGTCCAGCAGATGCTGAAGCCCGACCAAGGGGCATGTGGTTCCTCTTCCCCCAATGTAGTCAGTCCCCTCCCCTGCAGGAGACCTCGTCTAAAAAACAGCGCACCGAGGAGCCCGTACTTGTCGACCTCGAGGAGAGCGCGCCCGTAGATAAGTTTGTGCTCCCCCCTTTCTACCTCCATCAGGACTTCTTCTCCGGGGAAAATTCCTCGACTGTAATCGAAGCCAAAATCAAGCCGATCATGGGGATCGACAGGGTGGCCAGAAGGAAGGCGTTAACCGAGGACATGGCCGCCATGATGAGGATTGGTTCTCAATGATGAAACTAGCCCGACCTCCGAGCTGAAAAAGCTGCAGGACGAGAACGTCGTCCTTGAGGCGGAGAAAAACAAGGCGGAGAACGATCTGCTCGAGGCTCAGACGAGGTACGAAGCTCAGGTGCGCCTTCTTCATGAGATGACTGAAATGAGGGAAGAGCTGAAGGGAACCAAGGAGGAACGGGATCGCCTTCTGACCAAGGTTTTTGAGTTGGAGGTCGATGCCAAGCCTGCTGAGGATGAAATGGGGGTGGAGAGAGCCCTTGCAGCCCGTGGTGCCCTGGTCGCCTGGACCCGGGAGCTCGAGCAAGACTGCTTTGAGGCTCTCGAGGTAGGATTCAACAATGCTTTAGAGCAGGTCCAGGTCGCGAATCCTGGGGCTTAGCTTGTCTTCGAGGGGATTGACCCTTTCCATCGGGTGGTTGATGGTAGAGTGGTTGTCCCCAAGGCGTCCGACGAGGGAGCTGGTCGGAGTGATGGGGGACCCAGGCCCGAGGAGGAAACCCCTGCTTGATTCCTTTTCTTGTTTAGCTGTTTGGCCTGCGCGCCATTTGTATTATTTTGTCCGGTCTGCGTGCTGTAGTTAGTAGTTGACTTTGCCTGGCCTGCGTGCCAGGGGTTTTAACTTGTAATTTTTTAACAGGGGCTCTGCCCGACATAATGCATTGTGCTCTATCTTTTAGTATGTTTATATTTTGTGTGTGCTGCTTGTATGTCGAATACGTGTTTTATATTTGCGTGTTTTTGTTTAAGTATTTCGGGCCTTTGCTCGACGTTATTGGTCTTCGACGGTGTAGGGAACTAGTCGAGTGGTCGGAGTCAGATTCCGACCTTCGACGAAGCTAAGAACTCGATCGAGGTCTTTGCTCTGAGGCGTGAACTTCCCATCGCAAGATGGGTGTTCTGCCTAGTTGGTATGGCAACGGTGGAGCTAGGTTGAGGTGTCTCCGTCAGATCAAGAGTTCGCTCGCACACACAAGAACGGGCTCTTGTCTTCTTGTCTCGAGTTTAGGAGTCGCACTTGTACCCTAACGCGCCCCTGCGGTCGCGACTCGAATAGGTCGCGGCCAGTGTTTAACTATAGTACTGTTTAAGCTTTTCAGCCTTCCATGGTCAAGCAAGTTCCTCCCCGTGCAGGTTTTCGAGGTACTAGGCTCCGGTCCCCGTTTTTGCGCGGACGCGATAGGGGCTTTCCCAGTTCGCGGTGAACTTTCCTTCGCGCGAATCTCTCTTGTTCCTTCGTAAGACTAGGCTACCCACCTGAAATTCGCGCTTGATGACCTTGCTGTCATGTCGCCAATTTATCTTCTGTTTGAGCGAGGCTTCGCAGAGGGATGCCCCCGACCGGATCTCTTCGACTAGGTCGAGCTCCTCCCTTAGGGCCTCATCGTTAGTCTCCTCGTCGAGGGGGGACTCGGTCCTTCTTGAGGGTTTCCTTATTTCTACCGGAATCACTGCCTCGGTTCCATAGGTCAGCCGGAATGGGGTCTCCCCTGTGGTCGAGTGTGAGGTTGTTCTGTAGGCCCAGAGCATGCTGTGCAACTCCTCGACCCACCATTTCTTGGCGTCGCCCGATCTTCATTTCAGGCCTCGTAGGATCACTCTATTTGCAGCTTCGGCCTGCCCGTTCGTTTGCGGGTGCTCGACCGATGTGAAGTGTTGCCTCGTGCCCAGCTTGGTAACGAAGTCCTGGAAGTTCTTGTCGGTGAATTGTGTCTCATTTTCTGTGACGATTTCTTGGGGTACGCCGAACCGAGAAAGTATATTCCTTTTGTAGAAACGGAGTATGTTGTGGGTCGTGATTTTGGCTAAGGCTTCAGCCTCTATCCACTTAGTGAAGTAGTCGACGCCGACTATCAAATATTTGTTTTGGTATGACCCTATGATGAAGGGCCCGAGGATGTCCATCCCCCACCAGGCAAATAGCCATGGGGATGAGAGCGTTTTGAGTTCATTTGGCGGGGCCAGGTGCATGTCCCCGTGTCGCTGACACTTGTCGCACTTCTTCACGTGCTCTTTGGCGTCTTGTTGCATGGTGGACCAGTAGTACCCTGCCCGCAATGCTTTACGGGCTAGGGACCGTCCACCGAGGTGCTGCGCGTTGATCCCTTCGTGGATCTCCTGGAGTATGCTAGAGACCTTGGACTCCTCGATGCATTTGAGGAGGGAAATGGAAAAACCCCGCCGATATAACTTGTCCTCGACGGACTATGCTAGCCTCCTTGGAGTCGTTGGGTAGTTTCCCCGTGCTGAGGTAGTCGTATACCGGGGTCATCCAGCAGTGGTCGTCACCGATGCCATTTACGTCGACGATCGAGGTGGGTTTCTCGATACTTGGTCATGGAAGCACCTCTTGGATGACGAACTTGTTCCCGCTTTTTTTCTTCATGCTCGCCAGCTTAGATAGGATGTCCGTCTGGGAATTGTGTTCGTGCGGCACGTGACTTACTTCCGACTAGGGGAATTTTTTCATCTTCTCTTTCACTAGGGCCAAGTACTCGATGAGGTTATCGTTCTTGGCCTGGTGCTTGTTGAAACTATAATACAGCAGCAAGCAAAAACATTTAAGTAACCCAATTTTGTTGTATCCACAGGGATCAGTGCAAGGGAAATAATATCGTTCAACGACATCTATGTTTCTAAGCTTATGGTTCAAAAGTTTTGGTTCAAAAGATTTAAGGAACTGAAATTAAATGCAGAAAATGTAAAGACGGAAAATATAAAGTAAAGACTGAATTATAAACGGAGCCTTGTTGGAATTGGATCTCATCAATTGATAACACATGCATTCTTCTGACCAATTTTATACATAAATCAAACATTCGCCTAATATCATCAAGTATCACTCACGACATACATATCCTCTTGGCCCCCGCATGTTGTGAATGATTTTGTACCGATCAATAATTGCTCTCGCACATCACCAATCAATACAAAGCATTTAAAGCCTACATGAATGTTAAGCCTACATTCATTTCTGACATCAAGACTCAACAGATATTACTATAACATCAATATCAAACCAATGAGTAATTCATATACAAAGCCAATGATCAAAATATGTACACACGTTTAACCCTTTTTACATGCATTCAACTAATTTGCCAAATGAATGTGAACATCGTTCTTCATCACTATTCTCACGCACCCTCTCGATAGCATTCGTCAAGCAATATCGCGGTCTCTTATTGCATTAATTACTAGAATATATTCAAACTAACAATCAACACAATGCTAAAAAGCTGAGATGCAAATGAATATCAAATCAAAAACCCATGTCAAAAGCTTGCTCAATGATAGATGAAAATCTAAGATCACGGTGTAGCGAGCGATTTTGGACGCGATTCTTAAGCGCTGGTCGCTCTCTGCGGTTTGAGCTTACTACAGGTCGATTCATTTTTTATCCTATTGTGAGCTGATGAAGGAAGGGAAATAGATGTCTCCAATTAACCCTACTTTGCATACTGAGTTTAAACAGCGGTCTGTTAGGATACGAATGCTATCAATGTGGGGGGGCCTTTGTACTGGTTATTTGTATTTTCGCCAATACTGTTTTCTTTCTTTTTACCTTGACAGAAGGTTTCTGGCGGGGAACAAGATTAGGATGTTAGGACTGATGTTTTTGAATGTGAGAGTATGGGATTTGGTTTTTTTGTTGATTGTGCTCGCTAAGATTTTTCTTTCAATCTTATGCCTACGTATTCCCGTTTACCGAAACAGGGAAATCAGAGCGTTCGTAGTTCCTCCTATTCTATGGGAGGAAATTGTTGTTTTGGTGTCTTGTTCAAAGCCCAAGACGTGAAGCGAAAGGTGATTTGTATCTTGTTCAAAGCCCAAGATGTGAAGCTGAAAGGGTGTTGAGTTTAGAGAGAATTTGTCATCTCTAAAGAGGGGTTTGTCTGTTACGACTGTTTATAAAGGAGAATTACTTTAACCGGGATTTGTGAATCCGACAATGCCATAATTTCCTTTATAGGGGATTTCAACCTGAAGGAGAAGACTTTAACTCAGTGTAGAGTAATGCCATCTTTCCTTAGGAATTTCTCATACTAAAAGAGGGACAGTGGCATGGATGTAGATGATCCAGAGGCTTGCCGCTTACAGCGATTAGATGAAGGGGAAGGAGTTATTGATGTTTGTGTACTGTGAACGAGGCACAACTTTGATGCTAAAAGGTTAATTGGATCAACCAGTGGTTCTCTTATACAAAGCCTAAGAGGAGGCTAATATGTGTCTCGTACAAAGCCCGAGAGATAGGCTAAAAAGTTTTGACTCGACGATGGAGTCTTTCGGTATCTCGTATAAAGCCCGAGATGGAGGCTAAAATTTGTTTGGCTCAATAAGAACCTTTTTGTATCTCGTATAAAGTCCGAGATGGAGGCGAAAGGGGTGATTGACTCAACGAGGGAGTCTCTTATGTGTCTCGTACAAAGCCCGAGAGAGAGGCTAAACGTTGTTTGACTCCGCTGGGGAGAATCATTGTATAAAGCCTAAGAGGAGGCTATTGTAACTATTTCAGTTAAGTGACAGGTCCAGTATACTGATTTTTAAAGAGAAAATCAGTTCTTATATGAGTAACACTGTACTCAAGGATTTGATTCAAGGATTCGGGTTATTCCTGTTCTTTAAGGAAGCGGGAAATCCAAAGGGTATTAAGACTGTCCGAGTCTACGGGTTTCCTTCCTATTTAACGAAGGGGTCACTTGAGAATGTCTTTGAGACTCAAGGATATTAGATTGTCCAAGTCTAGAGTTTTTAACCTTTGTACTATGTTTTGAGAAACAGTAGTAGACTCTTTGAAAGGACTGTTCTATGCAGATGACTAAGTTCTGTTCCTATACCTCTAGGAGGTCGTCGGGACAATTTGTACGAAGCCCAAGAGGAGGCTGGAAACTTTTAAGAAGCCGACGGGTCCTTGTACTAAGCCCAAGAGAAGGCTATCATTCCCGGAGGAAGAGATCATTATACGAAGCCTAAGAGGAGGCTGTGAATACTTCTAAGAAGCCGATCGGTCCTTGTACTAAGCCCAAGAGGAGGCTAGGTTGCTTTTAGGAAGCCTGTGGGTCCTTGTACGATGCCCAAGAGGAGGCCGATTGCTTTTAAGAAGTCGATGGGTCCCCAAACCCCGAGAAATTCAAGACAAGCTATTCACAAGGAATAGATCAAGTCAGGAAAGTTCGAGAATTTGGAAGAAACTCAAAGATGCCATTCACGGAGAATACATTAATCTTGGGGAGTAGAGCTTCTTGACAATTCCTAATGAGGACAGCCGAAGAGAAGACTGTATCTGGTGATTCTATTGGGGATCTAGTTGTCTATTTCTACGAATAAACGAAACGGCGTCACCTAGTTCTAGACGTAGTTGCCGGGGAAACTCTAAATATCTATACTATTATTACACAGTTGATATGAGTTTATGAAAGAAGACTTACAGTGAAACAGCCCCACAATACAGTTATATGTATATGAAAGCGGTAAATGAAAGCGTGTAAACACTTACTCGGTTGTAGAGCTTCCATGCTGTTTGGTTAGTTGTTCAACAAAGACAGGTTGAAAATAACAATATATTCAAAATCAAAGGAGAAAGTGCTTTGAAAAGGAAAGATTTGGGGCTTACAGCTCGAGGAGAGGCCCAGGGTTTTATCAGTGAGCGCACTGTTTGAATTTGTACAGAGGGACTTATATAAGTGACTGAGGCCCAAAATGGTTTTATGTACAAAGGGATGGGTCTTACACTCTTTCAAGAGGCCCAAAAGTTTTAAAGAAAAAGAGTGGGGCTTATAACACGAGGGTAGGCCCAATTGATTTTTCGTTTAAAAATGGCGATCGCGCCGAGATTTTCTTTTAACGCAAAGGGACTTATACAATAAGTGAGGCCCAAAAAGGTTTTGGTTAAAAGGGGGTTGGGTCTTACACTCTAATAGAGGCCCAAAGTGTTTTGAATGGGTCTTATAGCTCAAGGAGAGGCTCAGGGGTTATTTTTCGAAAGGCGACGATCGCGCTATTTGTTTTTTACGGTGTCGGGACTTATACAATACACTGAGGCCCAAAAATGATTTGGTCAAAAAAGGATTGGGTCTTACACTCTATTAGAGGCCCAGGGTGTTTGAAAATGATTTATGAGGGTTGAATTAATCCAAAAACCCTAATTTGTTTTCAAAAATGTATTTAATTGAATAAAAATTCAATTAAAATGATCAAAATTGTTTTACATATGGAAAACAAATTATGATCTTGGATTAATGCTTCAAAAATTAAGTATTGACCTACAAAATAATTAGAAGGCATTAAAAGTTGCAAAATCAATGTAGAAAAAATATTTAAAATGTCAAAAATAATTAAAATATTAATTCTTTGCAAAAATATTAATTATATGAAATAAATAATATTTTTGGGATTTTTTGGGAAAATAAAATATTTTAACATTTTTGTGAATTATTAAAAAAAGAATCAACTCAAAATCATTAAAACTCAGAGAGAAATTAATTTTTGAATCAATTAAATAAAATCACAAAATTCAAATATTTGAATTTAGAAAAATGGCGCCAAGAACAAGCTGAAGAACACGCGCGTGTTCTGAGATTCTCAGATTTGCATTTTCTATCCAATCTCCCTGAATACTTGATTATAACATGCAATCCACATATCATTATGCTCGTCTCAACCTCACGATCATGTCTATGTCCATTAATTTCATTTAAATTAAACATATAACAAGAAATCATGAAAAATCCTCAAGAACCCTAATTTCTGCATGAAGGCTAGGATTTTTGATACACGATTCAAACAATGCAATTAATTGAGGGAAAACATTCCATGCATGATTATGAACATATGGCCAAATTATTGTGCAGCAAAAATTGCATGGATCATAGAGTTAGAAGAGCTCATGCTTACCACTTGCAGCTGGTGATCGTGATTTGTGTTGGAGGTGTTACAACTAGGTTCCAATGATGTGGATAGCTTCCCTACACCCTATGAAGTGTGTTTGAATGCTTGGAATGGATTGAAATGGTTTGGAGTTGAAGATGGCACCTCAACTGCAAAACTGTCAAGAACTTGAGCAATTGGCTGGTGATTTTGTGAAATCTGTGTTCCAGATGTTATGTGAGTGTTTGGATCACTTCTATATGATGTATGTGAGGTGTGTGAGTGATTGGTTTGATTGGAAAAGCTCTCAAACTCAAAACCCGATAGCTACCTTGCTAAGAAAGGCATTTTTGCCAAGAGAAAGAGATTTTGAGGAAAACATCTGTTAGATGGCTTTGGTGTACTCAAACTGATCACAATTGAGCTCTATTTATAGTAGAACAAGTTTGTTTTGGGATCCACAGTGAATGGCAACTGCAGCAGGGTGTTTGTTCAATGTTGGCCAATGGAAATCCAAGTCTCCTCTAGCCATTGACTAGAGGTTAGGGCACATAGCTTTGGTTCCCTTGGTCTTGGATAAGTCTTGACTGATTTCAGATGAGAATGGCTCAGTCCATGCCACCTTGATGCTTCCATTTAATGCTTCAATCCAAATTTGGAGTCTTGTCCCTATTTTGGCCATTCTAGGTTCAACATGCTATTTCTTGTTCCATGGAATTTGAAGGCTTGGCTCAGTGATTGTCCCCTTTAGATTCAATCCTCTGAGGTGTCCAAGTGGATAGGAGCATTTGAATTTGGCTGATTTTGGTAAATCGAGCAAAATTGTAAATTCTGCCTTGCCTTTGACAGATTTCAGCAAGGCAACTTTCCAATGTCATATCTCATGACTCAAATGGAATTTGGCAATGTTCTTGGCCATTTTGGAAAACCCTTACATGATACAACAACTGTTTGAACATGTTTGGTTTTGATCTCTTTTGAATCCAAGTGAAAAACCCCCCTACATTTGGCAAAAAATGAAGACAGATTTGGACTTAGTGAAAATTTCATTAAGTGTTGGAAAAAGTGACATTTTTATTTTTCAGCCATTTTGATCACTCCATAACTCAAAATCCTTAATGAATTGGACTTAGGTCTAGTTGAAGTTTTTGTAGAGGGTAATGAGGGCTACAAATTCATCTTTGGATGAGAAAAAATGGCCTTGTGGTTTAGGAGTTATGATCCTCCAAAGTTGGTACCCTTGTCACTTTATTTTTAACTTAGAAAATTTTCTAAGTTTTTATGGTTACCCCTTTTACAAGTTATCCAACTTTTCTTAACTTTTCTTGATGAATAATGATTCAAATCATACATTAACATCATTTTAGGGTTAAAAATCTATTTTGGTGAAAAATCTCAAAAAGTCAAAGTTGACTTTTGTGCACAGTTGACTTTTTATCAGATGAATTCCAAACTGTGCAGTTCTTCAGGAAATCATGTCCTTGACCTAAATCAAACTTGATGGACATGTTCCATGGGTGTTATAGGGTATATTGATGCATGTCATAGGGCTTGGGAGCTTGTCCTGGACAAAAGTCAAAGTTATAGTTGACTTTTTCCTTAAAACCCTAACTGTGGTGCAGATGAAATTGAGACTTGTTGCTCAAGCTTCGTGGATTAATCCATTGTTGCAAATGGATCAATGTAGTATATTAGAGACCCTCAAACCCTCTCTTGAGGTCTTGGCTCTTGATTTACCCTAAAAGTCAACTTAGGGGTGAATTAGGTCAAGAAACCCTAATTCCTGATTTTTTATGAATGCATCCCCTGAGGCAAAATTGACTTGATGATTGGGTCCATGAGGTTCCATGGAGTATATTAGGTTGTGTTTTGGATCATTGGCTTATGCCCAGATGAAAAATTCTCATCTGGAGGCCCTGGTCGACCAAAACCCTAATTTGGTGATACCGACGATCTTGAGACTTGATCCACCTAGAAGGGAGCAACCTTGTGCTTAATCCTTGAAGTGGGAGTCCTTTTGATCCATTGTGGATGTTTGAGAGGTTAGACAAGTTGAAGATCATGTCGTTCCTTGATTGATCCTTTGTCTAAGCACTCAGAGAGGGCTTGAAACCCTAATTTTGATTGTAGTGGATGCTCACCCATCTTTGGGGAGACTGATGAAGTATGATAGTTCCTCCATATTGTGATGATGATTTTCACAATGATGGGAATCTTAGTGGTCAAAATTTGGGGTATGACAGATGCCCCTATTTAATCTTCTTGGACGCGAAGGTGTGAATGACGAAGGTATTCGGGCATTCGGGGTGCAAGAGGATTAAATATCGGAATACCCGAAATTTTGATGGTGGTTATGAATGGTAGCTTACGCATTCATCTTCTTTCACTAAGCAATGATGCTTAGAAAAGGTAAACTTCCCCTCGATCCTGGTTTCCTACCAAGGAACTGGTCTTAGTTTCCGATTTAAACTTCACCTCGATCCTGGTTTCCTACCAAGGAACTGGTCTTAGTTTCTGATTTAAACTTCCCCTCGATCCTGGTTTCCTACCAAGGAACTGGTCTTAGTTTCTGATTTAAACTTCCCCTCGATCCTGGTTTCCTACCAAGGAACTGGTCTTAGTTTCTTTTGTCAATAAACTTTATCGACAAGGGACGCTATTTGTAGCGGTTTTACTCAAAATTCTCGCCGAATTTTCCTGGGGAGATGCCATTTGACGGAAAAACTTTTGGTGTCAGACTTGCTGGGGACCCCAGTCGTCTGAGTTGTGTACAAACTTCTCTGCTAGAGATGCCATTTATTTCTACTGGGGGGAAAGTAGGTCTCTCGGGAGACTGCTATCGCTTGGGATCTTACATCATACTTTTCTCGGGATCTTCCCGGAGAAATGCCATATGATGGGGTCCAATTTTGAGGTGCCGATGACCTTTTCATCAGCGATCTTTTCGGAGCGAAACTGGTGTGCTGCCGAATCTTTGATTACGAGGTTTTCTCTGTGGATTTTCCTTAATCCGGGAAAACAAGGATATCATCTTCAATGGCGAAGAGTGATGTTAACTGAGGGCTCTCTGGTCTTTCAGAGGTTCAAGTTATCAAAGTAGCCAAAGGCCAACTTCCTCCCAGAAATAAACTGGAGGCGAGGTTGTTCAAACGCAGCGTTTCCTGACGAGGCAAGAACTGACAACTTGATTGAGAGAACTTCTATCACTAGGGGACAAGACCGACTAGAGTGATA
The DNA here is from genome assembly GCA_022829125.1 of Lathyrus tuberosus. NCBI lineage: Eukaryota > Viridiplantae > Streptophyta > Magnoliopsida > Fabales > Fabaceae > Lathyrus > Lathyrus tuberosus. The sequence goes on from JALAZF010000026.1 coordinate 1,814,147, forward strand.
GTGATGCAATATGAAATGTGAATGCAAATCAATAATGCATGATGCATGTATGTTTATGCTGACAAAACTGACGCGACACACAAACTAAAAGATGAACATGACTGGATACTCGGCCATCGCGGGGCGAAGAAGCACCGTTGGTTCATAATAGCAATTCCACCTTGCTTAGGAGAGATAGTCCCTGCGGGGAATACCGTTGATCGGGCTTAGGAGGTAAAAACTTTGCCGTGGCGTATTAGATGGGAAAACCGCATCTCATACAGTTGATCCTTTGTTCAGGCGTACTGGCCTAGAAGGAGTACTTTGATTCTGCACTTTGAGGTTCGATTACTTCTGGAGAAGCGACCGAGATTCTTCTGATGTTCAACAATCAAAAGAAATTGCCGACTTTATTTTAAAAGCAGAAAAATTTTTAACAAGTAAATTCATTTTGTTTTTATTTCAAGAATCGTTAATCATGTTAACAACGTCGTTCTGTAAAGCTAAAACAAATAAGAATTACAAACAAAAGCACAAGGGCCCAAATTTTATTGATAAGATGGAGATCAGCCAAACGCGTGATTCCAAAGAGTATATACAAAGTTTGAAAATGGTAATTTACAGGGAAAAGGGCTACGTTGAAACATAACGACCATTATCCTTATACCAACTTTGAATTCGGGGCATCCTGAGCTTCCGTCGAAGATGACCTTGACTAGAGTTTTCCTCCGATGGACGATGTAACTGCTGCTGCTGCTGAGGGACTTGCCTCTGTTGAACATAGTTACTTGCCATTATCCCTAATTTTTGCCTGGATTGTACTATGAGATTTCCAATCCATTGGGATGATTTTTTTCATGTCTCTAACTTTTACATGGACCGCCCTTTCGGGTTTTTAATCCACCGAGACGTTTTTTTTTAGTTTAGGCGAAGTATTTCTTGACTACATGAACATTCGTGGGGTAGGCAAATTCCTCTCCGTCCATGGTTGCAAGTCTCAAGGCGCCGCCTGAGAAAGCTTTCGTGACCACATAAGGGCCATCATAATTCAGGGTCCATTTGCCCCGAGAGTCAGTGAGAAACGATTGTATCTTCTTGAGCACGAGGTCGCCTTTTCTGAAGACACGGGGTCGAACCCTTTTGTCGAACGCCCTCTTCATTCTCTGCTGATACAATTGACCGTGGCATAGTGCCGTGATTCTCTTCTCTTCGATCAGATTCAGCTCGTCGTGTTGGCTTTGACACCATTTAGCTTCGGTGAGCTTAGCTTCCATCAATACCCGGATTGACGGGATCTCTACTTCTATGGGGAGAACTGCCTCCATGCCATACACTAGAGAGAAAGAGGTTGCCCCTGTTAAAGTGCAGACAGATGTGCGATAACCGTGAAGAGCAAAGGGTAGCATGTCGTGCCAGTCTTTGTAGGTTACAACCGTCTTTTGAACGATCCTCTTGATGTTCTTGTTAGCCGCTTCTACCGCTCCGTTCATCTTGGGTCGGTAGGGAGATGAGTTATGGTGTTCGATCTTGAACTCAGCACACAACTCTTTCATCATCTTATTGTTCAAGTTAGATCCATTGTCAGTAATGATCTGGCTCGGAACACCATAACGACAGATGATACTGTTTTTGATAAAGCGGACCACGACCTGTCGGGTCACATTAGCGAATGACGCTGCTTCGACCCACTTGGTGAAGTAGTCGATGGCTACCAGGATGAACCGATGTTCGTTTGAAGCCTTAGGTTTAATCATGCCAATCATGTCGATTCCCCATATGGAAAAAGGCCACGGGGAAGAAAGAACTTTGAGATGTGATGGCGGTACATGAATTTTGTCGGAGTATATCTGACACTTGTGACACCTCCTCATGTACTTGTAGCAGTCGGATTCCATGGTCAACCAATAGTACCCTGCTCTTATAATTTTTCTCGCCATTGTGTGTCCGTTGGCATGAGTGCCAAAGGATCCTTCATGAATTTCTTTCATAAGCATGTCTGCTTCTGGTCTGTCGACGCATCGGAGCAAGACCATGTCAAAATTTCTCTTATAGAGAGTGTCACCGCTCAGGAAGAAGTTTCCAGCCAATCATCTGAGGGTTTTTCTGTCTTTTCTGAGTGCCCCGGGTGGGTACTCTTGTTTCTGAAGTAAGCATTTGATATCGGGATACCAAGGTTTGTCGTCTATGACTGCTTCAATCGTGAAGATGTGAGCGGGCCGTTCAAGGCGCATTATGTCAATCTTAGGTATGTCATTCTATTGACCTACACTAATCATGGAAGAGATAGTGCCTAAAGCGTCAGCCATGTGATTCTCATCACGAGGGATGTGATGAAACTCGATTCTGTTGAAGAAAGGTAGCAACCTTCTTGCGTAGTCTTTGTAAGGAATCAATCATGATTGGTATGTGTTCCAATCTCCTTTTATCTGATTAATAACCAAGGCTGAGTCGTCGTATACGTCCAAGTTTTTGATCCTTAAATCAATTGCTTCTTCGAGACCCATGATACAAGCTTCGTATTCGGCCTCGCTGTTCGTACATCTGAATGTAAGTCGAGCGGTGAAAGGAATGTGGGTACCCTGAGGGGTAATAATGATTGCCCCAACTCCGTTTCTGTAATGATTAACTGCTCCGTCAAAGATAAGTCCCCATTGGGAACCTGGTTCTGGCCCTTCACTGGGTAGCGGTTCATCGCAGTCTTTCATTTTTAGATACATGACATCTTCGTCTGGGAAGTCAAACCCGATTGATTCTTGATCGTCAATCGGTTGATGAGCCAAATAATCGGCTAAAATACTTCCCTTAACGGCTTTTTGATCGTGGTACTCTATGTCATATTCTGATAACAGCATCTGCCAACGGGCAATTCTTCCCGTAAGAGCAGGTTTTTCAAATACGTACTTGATTGGATCCATTTCAGAGACCAACCAAGTAGTATGACGAATCATGTATTGGCAAAGACGTTTGGCTGCCCAAACCAAAGCGCAGCAAGTTTTCTCGAGCATCGTGTACCGAGTTTCACAGTCGGTGAATTTCTTGCTCAGATAGTAGATGGCAGACTCTTTCCATTTGGTTTCGTCTTGTTGGCCAAGTACATATCCCATTGAGTCCTCTAGAACTGTGAGGTAAATGATCAGTGGTCTTCCTTCCACTAGAGGTGATAAAATCGGCGGATTCAACAGGTATACCTTAATATTGTCGAAGGCGGTTTGGCAATCTTCTGACCAAACGCAATCCTGGTTCTTTTTGAGTAATTTGAAAATCGGAGCACACGTGGCGGTCATAAGGAATATGAATCTGGAGATGTAGTTCAAACATCCCAAGAATCCTCTGACTTGTTTTTCAATTTTCGGAGAAGGCATTTCTCGAATGGCCTTGACCTTGTCAGGATCAACCTCAATTCCTTTCTGGCTGACGATGAACCCTAATAGTTTCCCTGAACGGACACCGAAGGTGCACTTGTTGGGATTCAAGCGGAGCTTGAATTTTCTTAAACGTTCGAACAATTTTGACAGATGTTTAACGTGCTCATTATCTGTTTTTGATTTTGCAATCATATCATCGACATATACCTCGATTTCCTTATGTATCATGTCATGAAACAGAGTAGTCATGACCCTTTGATAGGTTGCCCCGACGTTCTTTAAACCGAATGACATTACCTTGTAACAAAAGGTACCCCATGGGGTAATGAACAAAGTTTTCTCCATGTCTTTCGGCGCCATTTTGATCTGATTATAGCCCGAGAATCCATCCATGAAGGAGAAGACTTTGAACTTTGCTGTACTGTCTACCAGCATATCAATGTGTGGTAAAGGAAAGTCGTCCTTTGGACTTGCCTTGTTCAGATCTCTGTAATCAACACACATTCTGACCTTTCCGTCCTTTTTGGGAACGGGTACGATGTTGGCTAACCATTGAGGATATTCTGACGTGGCGAGGAAACCCGCGTCAATCTGTTTTTGTACCTCCTCTTTGATTTTGATGGCCATGTCCGGGTGAGTCCGTCTCAACCTTTGCTTTACTGGCGGACATTCTGATCTTAACGGTAAGTGATGTTCCATGATGCTGGTATCCAACCCTGGCATATCCTGATAGGACCAAGCGAATACATCGGGAAATTCTCTGAGAAGCTTTATCAAACCCTCTCTGGCAGTTGGACTGAGCAGTTCCCCAATCCTGATTTCTTTTCTCTCTTTTTCTGAACCCAAGTTTACCGTTTCCAACGGCTCTTTGAGGTTCAATGGACCAAATCTGAGCTTCTGTCGAAGATGACCTTGACTGCATTGCCACCAAGTTATGATACTGGCTTTGCCTTGAGTGCATTGCCACCAAGTTGACATTCATTACACGGATATCGTGGTTTTGAATGACGTTGGAATTCGTGTAGACCATGTTAACTCCACGAACTCGGTGCTCTTGGATCCATCCGAGATCCATCTGTTCCTGTAGAGCTGCTTGCACCACAGAACATCCTTGGTTGTCTTTAGAGCAAATATCACATTGATGATAGTTATGAGGCGGCACATGTCCATATCCACTCTGTCTACAATGCATCTTAACCAAATTGGTCTTTAACAAGAGTACATCGTGAATTTGATAGACATTATTAGTCTCTCCTTCTATCAAATTGACTGCAGCCTTCTCGTGCTGAGGCAGCGGGTTCGTGAGAACATTAGGATTCGTATCCTTGAAAGATAAGACCCCGCTCCTAACAAGCTTTTGTACGCCGGACTTGAAATTGAGACAAGTCTCTATGTTATTCCCCGAAGCTCCTTGATGATAAGGGTATGTTTGATCCACCTTAAACCAAAAAGGCGGATTTTCTGGTACTGTAAGAGGAGATTTAGTCTGAATGTGCCCCTTAGCCAGTAGTAACGGAAATAATTCTGCGTATGACATGGGTATAGGATCAAATCCTGGTGGCCGTGTTGTACGGTTGTTGTTATATGGGGGACGAGCCTGCTGAAGAGGCTGTTGTGTCCTTTGCTGGTCAGGTTGGCTCTGCGCCACCTGAGGTTGATACGTAGGAATAGACGCAGGGTTGATAGCAGGAGTCACAGCTGCTACCGGTTGATAACGTCGCCTTTGATTTCCGAGAGAGATATTCCCAATATCTTGCTCTTTTTTCTTAGGGAGAGCACTACCGTATTTTTTAGTACCGCTCGTCGATCCAGTGTCTTTTACCAAACTTCCTTCTCGGACGGCTTCCTCAAGACGTACACCCATGCCCACTATCTCGGTGAAATCACTTGGCGCACTGGCAACCATTCGGTCATAGTAAAATGAGCTTAAGGTCTTTAAGAAGATCTTTGTCATCTCTTTTTCCTCAAGAGGTGGACAAATTTGAGCGGCAATTTCACGCCACCTTTGAGCATACTCCTTAAAGGTTTCCTTGTCCTTTTGCGACATTGATCGGAGTTGATCTCTGTCGGGTGCCATGTCCAAATTGTATTTGTATTGTTAGACGAAGGCAGTACCAAGATCTCTGAATGTACTGATCGTAGTACGGTTTAAACCCAAGTACCATTTGAGTGCGGCACCGGTTAAACTATCCTGGAAGTAGTGAATCAGTAGGTCCTGATTATCCGTCTGAGCTGGCATCCGCCGAGCGTACATCACCAGATGGCTCTGAGGGCGAGAGTTACCCTTGTACTTTTCAAAGTCGGGCACTTGAAATTTGTGCGGGACTTTCACATTTGGGACCAAGCAGAGATCTGCGGCGTCCTTTCCAAATAGATCCTGACCGTGAATGGCTTGCAGTTTCTTCTGCATTTCCAAGAACTGTTCCTCAATTCTGTCAAACATAGTTTCCTTCTTACCAGAAGGTGTCTATGGAATCTGTCCTTCCGGGACAGTGTGCACCACAGGGGGTGGGACCGTGACTACGGCAGTGAGTCTTGGCGTCTCCCGAAGTTTGTAACCTTCAGGATTCTTCAGTATGCCTCTGGCATCTTCGCTTTCCCAAAGTTTGTAACCTTCAGGCCCAACGGCTTCTGTTGTGATTCCCTGATCTTCAGTGATCGGCGGAACATATCCTTCCGGGATATAATTAACATGCATGCCCCAAGGACGATCTTTTGGTATCTGATACCTAGGATCATGCTTTTCCACTACGGGCGTTGAGGTGATCTCTGAGATCACAGTTCTTTGTAGCTGAGCTTCTGCCATGGCTTGCATGTCGTTACGAAGCTTTCTCATATCTTCTCTCAGAGCGTCGATCTCTTCTTTCAACTCTCTGTTTTCTTCCTCAAGATCATCCATCCTTTTCTGACGATTGGCCCGAGTGTTATACGAATGAGACAGTTTGACTCTAGAATCGAGACACAAACGTGAGATTCGTAGAGAAGAAGAATGCGTTACGTGAGAATGATGAATGCAATGATTATATTAATTGTTTTTTTGGTTTAATCAAAATAAACTTCGACAATTAGATTGCAAATATCAAACAGTGGGGAAACCCCATTTTATTGAAATTCAAAGGATTAAAGAAATGGAAATACAGTAGATTACAAGGTGCAGAAACAGAAACCTAAACTAATGGGTCCCGAGTCCTCTCTGAAGAGAAATCGGGTACTGATTCTGGTATCTTCCTTTTCTTTGACCGGGGCTCTTGGGCCGTTGTCGGGTTGTCATTCCTTAGCCAGGTGAAAGGAGCGAGCAAATTCCTTTGGTCATCTTGATTATCCACAACATGTTGCTCCAAAATTTTAATCAGAGCATTTTTTTCTTTTAGTAATTGCTGTATTTTGATGCACTCTACGTCGAGGGTGCGGTACTTGTTCTTCCAAGACCTTCTCTCCCGTTGAACTTTGTTGAGAGTAACCTGAAGCTTTTCAGTTTCCGGCATGAAGTACATGACAGATTCCCTCGGCGGAAGAATTCCGTAACGAGGATAAGGCATCTTCAACTTGAGAGCTCTAGTTTGTACCCAATGGAGATAAGGCTCCACCGAGACACAATTCGGTTTTCCAAGAGACTCTCGTCCTTTCTTACGAATCTGTTTCCAAGCTTGTATTATTTCCATCTTTAGTGCTCTGTCGTTTTCTCCTTCCTTGAAGAAAAGACCTTCCAGATGAACACCCCGTGGGATGTGTCTCATCGGGTATCCAAATTGACGACGAACCAATACCGGATGGTAGTTGATTCCTCCTTTAGTTCCTATAAGGGGTACGTTGGGGAAGTTTCCACAACGATCAATGATCCTGATTCCCTCATAAATCCTATTACACCAATCTATATCAGAGTTGGTAAGAGACATGATCTTCTGCGACCAACGTAAGGCACTCTTGCAATCCCAAAAAGCAGCAGACTTGGGCAAGTGGGAGATAAACCATTTGTAAAGCAGAGGTACACAGCATGTGATCTCCCCTCCGCTGTACAAATTCCCCAAGTGTACAGAATGATACGCATCTGTGAGCAAAGTCGGCACAGGGTTTCCAATAAGAAAAAACTTAATGGAGTTAATATCGACGAAGTTATTGATGTTGGGAAACAAAAATAACCCGTAGGTGAGCAAGACAAAGATGCTTTCAAAAGCAGTCACATTTCCTATACTGGCGAAATACAGGGCCTTCTTTGTCAAGAACTGGGCTGGCAAACCTTGGATGCCACCCTTGGTGGTTAGGTGAGTCCTAACTTCAGACTCGTCCAAATGAATTGCTCTCGCAATGGTCTGATTCTTTGGAATTTCTTCCAGTCCAGAAAATGGATCTCGATCGGTGATATGTAAATTAATCTGATGAGAATACTCCTTCAGCGTTGGTGCTAACTGGTAATCCAGGAATGTGAAACAGTGATAAACCGGATCGTAAAATTGAATGAGCGCATCCATGATTCCCTCAATCACACGAACTCTTAACAGTGGTAGCAGACCTCCGTACTTGGCTCTGAAAGCCTCTTGGTTTGTGATCATTCTCGCTAACCTTCTCAAATCCTCTAGCTTTGGAACCTTGAAGGTATAACTATGAGTTCTCCTTCTACCGAAATCCATTAGCGTAATCCTTTTCTCTGATATTTGCAATCACAGTCTTAGTTTAATTTGAAAAATAGAGAGACTAGAAGAGAAGTTTTTTGAATGTTTTAATGTTTTTTAAATGAATGCATGAATGCAGCACACAAAAACTTAGAAAAAACATGGGGTCAAAGGGTCGTTGACATGGAGTCAAGGCTCTACCCATCCCCAAAGGTTTATACTAGGGTGATTTTTGTACCTGTACTCATTATCATCAGCTCCTCCCAGGAAAGCAAAACAACAAGCGGATCGCCAGCGAGTTCTTGTGCAATCTTAGAGTAAGTGCCATTCACCGAGAATAGATCACCAGCCTCAAATAAGGGTAGTATCGCGTAACAACTATTTCCTATAGTTTCCGCACTACGAAAGGGTTTGGCTCCTCAGCTTCTCAGACTTAACAATCGGCCCATTGTCTAGGTGAGAGAATGGGTTGCATTGGTCAGCCTCCACTGAGGTTGATGGTCGACCTCGTCGCCATCACTTATCTTAAGTGTATACTCAATCTTTTCACATGCGGCATCACACGCATTCCCATTAGCAGAAAAATAAACACGTATAGCAATTAGGAAAAGCAGTATATATATTTGTCCTAAACATCCTAGACCTTTAAAGCTATGAATCTTAAGTTCCTGACAGAAAATGGGTTCCCCGACGGAAGCCCCAATCTGTGGTTTTCACACAAGTGAAGAAAAGGAAATAGAAAAACAGAGACGGGCCCCACGATGGGCGCCACTTTTCTGTAGCGAGCGATTTAGGACGCGGTTCTTAAGCGCTGGTCTCTCTCTGCGGTTGAGCTTAAACTACAGGTCGATTCATTTTTTATCCTATTGTGAGCTGATGAAGGAAGGGAAATAGATGTCTCCAATTAACCCTGCTTTGCATACTGAGTTTAAACAGCGGTCTGTTAGGTCACGAATGCTATCAATGTGGGGGGGCCTTTGTACTGGTTATTTGTATTTTCGCCAATACTGTTTTCTTCTTTTTTATCTAGACAGAAGGTTTCTGGCGGGGAACAAGGATTAGGATGTTAGGACTGATGTTTTTGAATTACTGCTTTTGATTGATGGAGATATGGGATTTTGGGTTTTTGCTTAGTGTGCTCGCTAAGATTTTTCTTTCAATCTTATGCCTACGTATTCCCGTTTACCGAAACAGGGAAATCAGAGCGTTCGTAGTTCCTCCTATTCTATGGGAGGAAATTGGTTTTTGGTGTCTTGTTCAAAGCCCAAGACGTGAAGCGAAAAGGTTTAACTTTAGAGAGAATTTGTCATCTCCAAAGAGGGGTTTGTCTGTCACAACTGTTGGGTGACTGGTTATAAAGGGAGGATTACTTTAACCGGGATACACGGATCCTAGCAATGGCATAATTTTCCTTTATAGGGGATTTTAACCTGAAGGAGAAGACTTTAACTCAGTTTAGAGCAATGCCATCTTTCCTTAGGAATTTCTCATACTAAAAGAGAGAGACAGTGGCGTGGATATAGATGATCCAGAGGCTTGCCGCTTACAGCAATTAGATGAAAAGGAAGGAGTTGTTGATGTTTGTATACTGTGAACGAGGCACAACTTTGATGCTAAAAGGTTAATTGGAGTAACTAGTGGTTTCCTTATACAAAGCCTAAGAGGAGGCTATTACGTGTCTCGTACAAAGCCCGAGAGAGAGGCTAAAAGGTTTTGACTCCACGAGGGAATCTTTTGGTATCTCGTATAAAGCCCGAGATGAAGGCTATTTGACTCAACAAGAGAGTTTTTTGTATCTCGTACGAAGCCCGAGATGAAGGCTAAAATTTGTTTGGCTCAATAAGAACCTTTTTGTATCTCGTATAAAGCCCGAGATAGAGGCGAAAGGGGGATTGACTCAACGAGGGAGTCTCTTATGTGTCTCGTACAAAGCCCGAGAGAGAGGCTAAACTTTGTTTGACTCCGCTGGGGAGAATCATTGTACAAAGCCCAAGAGGAGGCCAGGGTAACTGTTTCAGTTAAGTGACAGGTCCAATATACTGATTTCAAAGAGAAAATCAGTTCTTATATGAGCAACACTGTACTCAGGGATTTGATTCAGGGATATTTCCTTTTCTTTGAGGAAGCGGGAAATCCAAAGGGTATTGAGACTGTCCGAGTCTACGAGTTTCCTTCCTATTCTTGAAGGGGTCACTTGAGAATGTCTTTGAGACTCAAGGAGATTAGACTGTCCAAGTCTAGAGTTTCATCTTTTGTACTATGCTTTGAGAAACAGTAGTAGACTCTATGAAAGGACTGTTCTATGAAGATAACTAGGTTCTGTTCCTATACCTCTAGGAGGTCGTCGGGACAATTTGTACGAAGCCCAAGAGGAGGCTGGAAACTTTTAAGAAGCCGACGGGTCCTTGTACTAAGCCCAAGAGAAGGCTATCATTCCCGGAGGAAGAAATCATTATACAAAGCCTAAGAGGAGGCTGTGAATACTTCTAAGAAGCCGTACGGTCCTTGTACTAAGCCCAAGAGGAGGCGAGGTTGCTTTTAGGAAGCCTGTGGGTCCTTGTATGATGCCCAAGAGGAGGCCGATGCTTTTAAGAAGCCGATGGGTCCCCAAACCCTAAGAAATTCAAGGCAAGCTATTCACAAGGAATATATCAAGTCAGGAAAGTTCGAGAATTTGGAAGAAACTCAAAGATGCCATTCACGGAGAATACATTCATCTCTGGGAGTAGAGTTTCTTGACAATTCCTAATGAGGACAGCCGAAGAAAAGACTGTATATGGTGATCCTATTGGGGATCTAGTTGTCTATTTCTACGAATAAACGGCGTCACCTAGTTCTAGACGTAGTTGTCGGGGAAACTCTAAATATCTATACTATTATTACACAGGTTATATGAGTTTATGAAAGAAGACTTACAGTAAAACAGCCCCACAATACAGTTATATGTATATGAAAGCGGTAAATGAAAGCAATAACCACTTACTCGGTTGTAGAGCTTCCATGCTGTTTGGTTAGTTGTTCAACAAAGAAAGATTGAAAACAACAGTATATTCAAAATCAAAGGAGAAGGTGCTTTGAAATAAAAAGATTTGGGGCTTACAGCTCAAGGAGAGGCCCAGGGTTTTATCAGTGAGCGCACTGTTGAATTTGTACAGAGGGACTTATACAAGTGACTGGGGCCCAAAAAGGTTTCTGTACAAAGGGATGGGTCTTTCAGTCTCTCAAGAGGCCCAAAAAGTTTTAAAGAAAAAGAGTGGGGCTTATAACACGAGGGTAGGCCGAGTTTGTTTTTTTCCGTTTGAAATGGCGATCGCGCCGAGATTTTCTTTTAACGCATAGGGGCTTATACAATATCTGAGGCCCAAAATGATTTTGGTTAAAAGGGGATTGGGTATTACACTCTATTAGAGGCCCAAAAGTTTTGAATGGGTCTTATAGCTCAAGGAGAGGCCCAGTGTTATTTTTAAAAGGCAACGATCGCACCGTTTGTTTTTGACGGTATCGGGACTTATACAATACACTGAGGCCCAAAAATGATTTGGTCAAAAAAAAGGATTGGATCTTACACTTTATTAGAGGCCCAAGTGTTTTGAAAATGATTTATGAGGGTTGAATTAATCCAAAAACCCTAATTTGTTTTCAAAAATGTATTTAATTGAATAAAAATTCAATTAAAATGATCAAAATTGTTTAACATATGAAAAACAAATTGTGATCTTGGATTAATGCTTCAAAAATTAAGTATTGACCTACAAAATAATTAGAAAGCATTAAAAGTTGCAAAATCAATGTGGAAAAAATATTTAAAATGTCAAAAACAATTAAAACATTAATTCTTTGCAAAAATATCAATTATATTAAATAAATAATATTTTTGGAATTTTTTGGTAAAATAAAATATTTTAACATTTTTGTGAATTATTAAAAAAGGAATCAACTCAAAATCATTAAAACTCAGAGAGAAATTAATTTTTGAATCAATTAAATAAAATCACAAAATTCAAATATTCAAATTTGGAAAAATGGCGCCAAGAACAAGCTGAAGAACACGCGCGTGTTCTGAGATTCTCAGATTTGCATTTTCTATCCAATCTCCCTAAATACTTGATTATAACATGCAATCCACATATCATTATGCTCGTCTCAACCTCACGATCATGTCTATGTCCATTAATTTCATTTAAATTAAACATATAACAAGAAATCATGAAAAATCCTCAAGAACTCTAATTTCTGTATGAAGGCTAGGATTTTTGATACACGATTCAAACAATGCAATTAATTGAGGGAAAACATTCCATGCATGATTATGAACATATGGCCAAATTATTGTACAGCAAAAATTGTGTGGATCATAGAGTTAGAAGAGCTCATGCTTACCACTTGCAGCTGGTGATCGTGATTTGTGTTGGAGGTGTTACAACTAGGTTCCAATGATGTGGATAGCTTCCCTAGGTGCCATGGAGTGTGTATGAATGCTTGGAATGGATTGAAATGGTTTGGAGTTGAAGATGGTACCTCAACTGCAAAACTGTCAAGAACTTGAGCAATTGGCTGGTGATTTTGTGAAATCTGTGTTCCAGATGTTATGTGAGTGTTTGGATCACTTCTATATGATGTATGTGAGGTGTGTGAGTGATTGGTTTGATTGGAAAAACTCTCAAACTCAAAACCCGATAGCTACCTTGCTAAGAAAGGCATTTTTGCCAAGAGAAAGAGATTTTGAGGAAAGCATCTGTTAGATGGCTTTGGTGTACTCAAACTGATCACAATTGAGCTCTATTTATAGTAGAGCAAGTTTGTTTTACAAGGAATACTGAATGGCAGCTGTTAAGTAGGTTTGGCCAATGTTGGCAAATGAAAATCCGAGTCTCCTCTAGCCATTGACTAGAGGTTAGGGCACAGAGCTTTGGTCCCCTTGGCCTTGGATAAGTCTTGACTGATTTCAGATGAGAAGGGCTCAGTCCATGCCACCTTGATGCTTCCATTGAATGCTTCAATCCAAATTTGGAGTCTTGTCCTTATTTTGGCCATTCTAGGTTCAACATGCTATTTCTTGTTCCATGGACTTTGGAGGCTTGGCTCAGTGATTGTCCCCTTTAGATTCAATCCTCTGAGGTGTCCAAGTGGATAGGAGCATTTGAATTTGGCTGATTTTGGAAAATCGAGTAAAATTGCAAGTTCTGCCTTGCCTTTGACAGATTTCAGCAAGGCAACTTTCCAATGTCATATCTCATGACTCAAATGGAATTTGGCAATGTTCTTGGTCATTTTGGAAAACCCTTACATGATACAACAACTGTTTGAACATGATTGGTTTTGATCTCTTTTGAATCCAAGTGAAAAATCCCCCTACATTTGGAAAAAAATGAAGACAGATTTGGACTTAGTGAAAATTTCACTAAGTGTTGGAAAAAGTGACATTTTCATTTTTCAGCCATTTTGATCACTCCATAGCTCAAAATCCTTAATGAATTGGACTTAGGTCTAGTTGAAGTTTTTGTAGAGGGTAATGAGGGCTACAAATCTATCTTTGGATGAGGAAAAATAGCTTTGTGGTTTAGGAGTTATGATCCTCCAAAGTTGGTACCCTTGTCACTTTATTTTTAACTTAGAAAATTTTCTAAGTTTTTATGGTTACCCCTTTTACCATGTTAACTCCACGAACTCGGTGCTCTTGGATCCATCTGTTCCTGTAGAGCTGCTTGCACCACAGAACATCCTTGGTTGTCTTTAGAGCAGATATCACACTGATGATAGTTATGAGGTGGCACATGGCCATGTCAACTCTGTCTACAATGTATCTTGACCAGATTGGTCTTTAACAAGAGTACATCGTGAATTTGATAGACATTATTAGTCTCTCCTTCTATCAAATTGACTGCAGCATTCTCGTGTTGAGGCAGCGGGTTCGTGAGAGCATTAGGATTCGTATCCTTGAAAGATAAGACCCCGCTCTTAACAAGCTTTTGTACATCGGACTTGAAATTGAGACAAATCTCTATGTTATGCCCCGAACCTCCTTGATGATAAGGGCATGTTTGATCCACCTTAAACCAAAAAGGCGGATTTTCCGGTACTGTAAGAGGAGATTTAGTCTGAATGTGCCCCTTAGCCAGTAGTAATGGAAACAGTTCTGCATACGTCACGGGTATAGGATCAAATCCTGGTGGCCGTGTTGTACAGTTGTTGTTATATGGAGGACGAGCCTGCTGAAGAGACTGTTGTGTCCTTTGCTGATCAGGCTGGCTCTGCGCAACCTGAGGTTGATACGTAGGAATAGACGTAGGGTTGATAGCAGGAGTCATAGCTGCTACCGGTTGATAACGTCGCCTTTGCTTTCCGAGAGAGATATTCCCAATATCTTACTCTTTTTTCTTATGGAGAGCACTACCGTATTTTTTAGTACCGTTCGTCGATCCAGTGTCTTTTCCCAAACGTCCTTCTCGGACGGCTTCCTCAAGACGTACACCCATGCCCACTATCTCGGTGAAATCACTGGGTGCACTGGCAACCATTCGGTCATAGTAAAATGAGCTTAAGGTCTTTAAGAAGATCTTTGTCATCTCTTTTTCCTCAAGAGGTGGAGAAATTTGAGCGGCAATCTCACGCCACCTTTGAGCATACTCCTTAAAGATTTCCTTGTCCTTTTGCGACATTGATCGGAGTTGATCTCTGTCGGGTGCCATGTCCAAATTGTATTTGTATTGTTGGACGAAGGCAGTACCAAGATCTCTGAATGTACTGATTGTAGTACGGTTTAAACCCATGTACCATTTAAGTGCGGCACCGGTTAAACTATCCTGAAAGTAGTGAATCAGTAGGTCCTGATTCTCCGTCTGAGCTGAAATCCGCCTAGCGTACATCACCAGATGGCTTTGAGGGCAAGAGTTACCCTTGTATTTTTCAAAGTCTGGCACTTGGAACTTGTGCGGAACTTTCACATTGGGGACCAAGCAGAGGTTTGCGGCGTCCTTTCCAAATAGATCTTGACCGCGAATGGCTTGCAGTTCCCTCTGCATTTCCAAGAACTGTTCCTGGAATTCCTCCATTCTGTCAAACATAGTTTCCTTCTTACCAGAAGGTGTCTGTGGAATCTGTCCTTCCGGGACAGTGTGCACCACAGGGGGTGGGACCGTGACTACGGCAGCGAGTCTTGGCGTTTCCCGAAGTTTGTAACCTTCAGGAGCCTTCAGTATGCCCCTGGCATCTTCGCTTTCCCGAAGTTTGTAACCTTCAGGCCCAGCGGCTTCTGTTGTGATTCCCTGATCTTCAGTGATCGGCGGAACATATCTTTCCGGGATATAGTTAACAGGCATGCCCCAAGGACGATCTTTCGGTATCTGATACCTAGGATCATACTTCTCCACTATGGGCATTGAGGTGATCTCTGAGATCACAGTTCTTTGTAGCTGAGCTTCTGCCATGGCTTGCATGTCGTTACGAAGCTTTCTCATATCTTCTCTCAGAGCGTCGATCTCTTCTTTCAACTCTCTGTTTTCTTCCTCAAGATCATCCATCCTTTTCTGACGATTGGCCCGAGTATTGTACGAATGAAACAATTTGACTCTAGAACCGAGACACAAACGTGAGATTCGTAGGTAAGAAGAATACGCGATGTGAGAATGATGAATGCAATGATTATATTAATTGTTTTTCTTTTTGGTTTAAGCAAAATAAACTTCGACAATTAGATTGCAAATATCAAACAGTGGGGAAACCCCTTTTTATTGAATTCAAAGGATTACAGAAATGGAAATACAGTAGATTACAAGGTGCAGAAACAGAAACCTAAACTAATGGGTCTCGAGTCCTCTCTGAAGAGAAATCAGGTGCTGATTCTGGCATCTTCCTTTTCTTTGACAGGGGCTCTTGGGCCGTTGTCGGGTTGTCATTCCTTTGCCAAGTGAAAGGAGTGAGCAAACTCCTTTGGTTATCCTGATTATCCACGGCATGTTGCTCCAAAATTTCAATCAGAGCATCCTTATCTTTTAGTAATTGCTGTATTTTGATGCACTCTACGTCGAGGGTGCGGTACTTGTTCTTCCAAGACCTTCTCTCCTTTTGAACTTTCTTGAGAGTAACCTGAAGCTTTTCAGTTTCCGTCATGAAGTACATGATAGATTCCTTTGGCGGAAGAATTCTGTAACAAGGATAAGGCATCTTTAGCTTGAGAGCTCTAGTTTGTACCCAATGGAGATAAGGCTCCACCGAGACACAGTCTGGTTTTCCCAGAGACTCTCGTCCTTTCTTGTGAACGTGCTTCCAAGCGTGCACTATTTCTGTTTTTAGTGCTCTGTCACTTTCTCCTTCCTTGAAGAAAAGACCTTCCAGATGAACACCCAGTGGGATGTGTCTCATGGGTATCCAAATTGACGGCGAACCAATACCGGATGGTAGTTGATTCCTCCTTTAGGTCCTATAAGGGGTACGTTGGGGAAGTTTCCACAATGGTCAATGATCCTGATTCCATCATAAATCCTTTTACACCAATCTATATCAGAGTTGGTAAGAGACATGATCTTCTGCGACCAACGTAAGGCACTCTTGCAATCCCAAAAAGCAGCAGAATTGGGCAAGTGAGATATAAACCATTTGTAAAACAGAGGTACACAGCATGTGATCTCCCCTCCGCTGTACAAATTTCCCAAGAGTACAGAATGATACGCATCTGCGAGCAAAGTCGGTACAGGGTTTCCAATGAGAAAAACCTTAATGGAGTTGATATCGACGAAGTTATTGATGTTGGGAAACAAAAATAACCCGTAGGTAAGTAAGACAAAGATGCTTTCAAAAGCAGTCACGTTTCCTATACTGGCGAAATACAGGGCCTTCTTTGTCAAGAACTAGGCTGGCAAACCTTGGATGCCACCCTTAGTAGTTAGGTGGGTCCTGACTTCAGACTCGTCCAAATGAATTGCTCTTGCAATGGTCTGATTCTTTGGAATTTCTCCCAGTCCAGAAAATGGAGCTCGATCAGTGATATGTAAATCAATCAGATGAGAATACTCCTCCAGCGTTGGTGCTAGCTGGTAATCCGGGAATGTGAAACAGTGATAAACCGGATCATAAAACTGAATGAGCGCATCCATGATTCCCTCAATCACATGGACTCTTAACAGTGGTAGCAGACCTCCGTGCTTGGCTCTGAAAGCCTCAGGGTTAGTGATCATCCAAGCTAACCTTCTCAAATCCTCTAGCTTTGGAACCTTGAAGGTGTAAGTATGAGTTCTCCTTCTACCAAAATCCATTAGCGTAATCCTCTTCTCTGATATTTGCAATCACAGTCTTAGTTTAATTTGAAAAACAGAGAGACTAGAAGAGAAGTTTTTTGAATGTTTTAATGTTTTTTAAATGAATGCATGAATGCAGCATACAAAGACATAGAAAAAACATGGGGTCAAAGGGTCGTTGTCATGAAGTCAAGGCTCTACCCATCCCCAAAGGTTTATACTAGGGTGATTTTTGTACCTGTACTCATTATCATCAGCTCCTCCCAGGAAAGCAAAACAACAAGCGGATCGCCATCGAGTTGTAGAACAATCTTAGAGTAAGTGCCATTCACTGAGAATAGATCACCAGCCTCAAATGAGGGTAGTATCGCGTAATAACTATTCCCGATAGTTTCCGCACTACGAAAGAGTTTGGCTCCTCAGCTTCTCAGACTTAACAATCGGCCCATTGTCTAGGTGAGAGAATGGGTTGCATTGGTCAGCCTCCACTGAGGTTGATGGTCGGCCCCGTCGCCATCACTTATCTTAAGTGTATACTCAATCTTTCCACATACGGCATCACCCGCATTCCCATTAGCCGAAAAATAAACACGTATAGAAATTAGGAAAAGCAATATATATATTTGTCCTAAACATCCTAGACCTTTAAAGCTATGAATCCTAAGTTCTTGACAGAAAATGGGTTCCCCGGCGGAATCCCCAATCTGTGGTTTTCACACAAGTGAAGAGAAGGTTTAAAAGAAAGGCCCCACGGTGGGTGCCATTTTTCTGTAGCGAACGATTTTGGACGCGGTTCTTAAGCGCTGGTCGCTCTCTGCGGTTTGAGCTTACTACAGGTCGATTCATTTTTTATCCTATTGTGAGCTGATGAAGGAAGGGAAATAGATGTCTCCAATTATTTCTGCTTTGCATACTGAGTTTAAACAGCGGTCTGTTAGGTTACGGATGCTATCAATGTGGGGGGCCTTTGTACTGGTTATTTGTATTTTCGCCAATACTGTTTTCTTTCTTTTTACCTTGACAGAAGGTTTTTGGCGGGGAACAAGGATTAGGATGTTAGGACTGATGTTTTTGAATGTGAGAGTATGGGATTTGGTTTTTTTGTTGATTGTGCTCGCTAAGATTTTTCTTTCAATCTTATGCCTACGTATTCCCGTTTACCGAAACAGGGAAATCAGAGCGTTCGTAGTTCCTCCTATTCTATGGGAGGAAATTGTTGTTTTGGTGTCTTGTTCAAAGCCCAAGACGTGAAGCGAAAGGTGATTTGTATCTTGTTCAAAGCCTAAGATGTGAAGCTGAAAGGGTGTTGACTTTAGAGAGAATTTGTCATCTCTAAAGAGGGGTTTGTCTGTTACGACTGTTTATAAAGGAGAATTACTTTAACTGGGATTTATGAATCCGGCAATGCCATAATTTCCTTTATAGGGGATTTCAACCTGAAGGAGAAGACTTTAACTCAGTGTAGAGTAATGCCATCTTTCCTTAGGAATTTCTCATACTAAAAGAGGGACAGTGGCATGGATGTAGATGATCCAGAGGCTTGCCGCTTACAGCGATTAGATGAAGGGGAGGGAGTTGTTGATGTTTATGTATTGTGAACGAGGCACAACTTTGATGCTAAAAGGTTAATTGGATCAACCAGTGGTTCTCTTATACAAAGCCTAAGAGGAGGCTAATATGTGTCTCGTACAAAGCCCGAGAGAGAGGCTAAAAAGTTTTGACTCGACGATGGAGTCTTTTGGTATCTCGTATAAAGCCCGAGATGGAGGCTAAAATTTGTTTGGCTCAATAAGAACCTTTTTGTATCTCGTATAAAGCCCGAGATAGAGGCGAAAGGGGTGATTGACTCAACGAGGGAGTCTCTTATGTGTCTCGTACAAAGCCCGAGAGAGAAGCTAAACGTTGTTTGACTCCGCTGGGGAGAATCATTGTATAAAGCCCAAGAGGAGGCTATTGTAACTGTTTCAGTTGAGTGACAGGTCCAGTATACTGATTTTTAAAGAGAAAATCAGTTCTTATATGAGCAACACTGTACTCAAGGATTTGATTCAAGGATCCGGGTTATTCTTGTTCTTTAAGGAAGCGGGAAATCCAAAGGGTATTGAGATTGTCCGAGTCTACGGGTTTCCTTCCTATTTAACGAAGGGGTCACTTGAGAATGTCTTTGAGACTCAAGGATATAAGACTGTCCAAGTCTAGAGTTTTTAACCTTTGTACTATGTTTTGAGAAACAGTAGTAGACTCTTTGAAAGGACTGTTCTATGCAGATGACTAAGTTCTGTTCCTATACCTCTAGGAGGTCGTCGGGACAATTTGTACGAAGCCCAAGAGGAGGCTGGAAACTTTTAAGAAGCCGACGGGTCCTTGTACTAAGCCCAAGAGAAGGCTATCATTCCCGGAGGAAGAGATCATTATACGAAGCCTAAGAGGAGGCTGTGAATACTTCTAAGAAGCCGGTCGGTCCTTGTACTAAGCCCAAGAGGAGGCTAGGTTGCTTTTAGGAAGCCTGTGGGTCCTTGTACGATGCCCAAGAGGAGGCCGATTGCTTTTAAGAAGCCGATGGGTCCCCAAACCCCGAGAAATTCAAGGCAAGCTATTCACAAGGAATAGATCAAGTCAGGAAAGTTCGAGAATTTGGAAGAAACTCAAAGATGCCATTCACGGAGAATACATTCATCTTGGGGAGTAGAGCTTCTTGACAATTCCTAATGAGGACAGCCGAAGAGAAGACTGTATCTGGTGATCCTATTGGGGATCTAGTTGTCTATTTCTACGAATAAACGAAACGGCGTCACCTAGTTCTAGACGTAGTTGCCGGGGAAACTCTAAATATCTATACTATTATTACACAGTTGATATGAGTTTATGAAAGAAGACTTACAGTGAAACAGCCCCACAATACAGTTATATGTATATGAAAGCGTGTAAACACTTACTCGGTTGTAGAGCTTCCATGCTGTTTGGTTAGTTGTTCAACAAAGACAGGTTGAAAATAACAATATATTCAAAATCAAAGGAGAAAGTGCTTTGAAAAGGAAAGATTTGGGGCTTACAGCTCGAGGAGAGGCCCAGGGTTTTATCAGTGAGCGCACTATTTAAATTTGTACAGAGGGACTTATACAAGTGACTGAGGTCCAAAATGGTTTTCTGTACAAAGGGATGGGTCTTACACTCTTTCAAGAGGCCCAAAAGTTTTAAAGAAAAAGAGTGGGGCTTATAACACGAGGGTAGGCCCAATTGATTTTTCGTTTAAAAATGGCGATCGCGCCGAGGTTTTCTTTTAACGCAAAGGGACTTATACAATAAGTGAGGCCCAAAAAGGTTTTGGTTAAAAGGGGGTTGGGTCTTACACTCTAATAGAGACCCAAAGTGTTTTAAATGGGTCTTATAGCTCAAGGAGAGGCCCAGGGATTATTTTTCGAAAGGCGGCGATCGCGCCGTTTGTTTTTTACGGTGTCGGGACTTATACAATACACTGAGGCCCAAAAATGATTTGGTCAAAAAAGGATTGGGTCTTACACTCTATTAAAGGCCCAGGGTGTTTGAAAATGATTTATTAGGGTTGAATTAATCCAAAAACCCTAATTTGTTTTCAAAAATGTATTTAATTGAATAAAAATTCAATTAAAATGATCAAAATTGTTTTACATATGGAAAACAAATTATTATCTTGGATTAATGCTTCAAAAATTAAGTATTGACCTACAAAATAATTAGAAGGCATTAAAAGTTGCAAAATCAATGTAGAAAAAATATTTAAAATGTCAAAAACAATTAAAATATTAATTCTTTGCAAAAATATCAATTATATGAAATAAATAATATTTTTGGGATTTTTTGGGAAAATAAAATATTTTAACATTTTTGTGAATTATTAAAAAAAGAATCAACTCAAAATCATTAAAACTCAGAGAGAAATTAATTTTTGAATCAATTAAATAAAATCACAAAATTCAAATATTTGAATTTAGAAAAATGGCGCCAAGAACAAGCTGAAGAACACGCACGTGTTCTGAGATTCTCAGATTTGCATTTTCTATCCAATCTCCCTGAATACTTGATTATAACATGCAATCCACATATCATTATGCTCGTCTCAACCTCACGATCATGTCTATGTCCATTAATTTCATTTAAATTAAACATATAACAAGAAATCATGAAAAATCCTCAAGAACCCTAATTTCTGCATGAAGGCTATGATTTTTGATACACGATTCAAACAATGCAATTAATTGAGGGAAAACATTCCATGCATGATTATGAACATATGGTCAAATTATTGAGTAGCAAAAATTGCATGGATCATAGAGTTAGAAGAGCTCATACTTACCACTTACAGCTGGTGATCGTGATTTGTGTATGAGGTGTTACAGCTAGGTTCCAATGATGTGGATAACTTCCCTACACCCTATGGAGTGTGTTTGAATGCTTGGAATGGATTGAAATGGTTTGGAGTTGAAGATGGCACCTCAACTGCAAAACTGTCAAGAACTTGAGCAATTGGCTGGTGATTTTGTGAAATCTGTGTTCCAGATGTTATGTGAGTGTTTGGATCACTTCTATATGATGTATGTGAGGTGTGTGAGTGATTGGTTTGATTGGAAAAGCTCTCAAACTCAAAACCCGATAGCTACCTTGCTAAGAAAGGCATTTTTGCCAAGAGAAAGAGATTTTGAGGAAAGCATCTGTTAGATGGCTTTGGTGTACTCAAACTTATCACAATTGAGCTCTATTTATAGTAGAGCAAGTTTGTTTTGGGATCCACAGTGAATGGCAACTGCAGCAGGTGTTTGTTCAATGTTGGCCAATGGAAATCCAAGTCTCCTCTAGCCATTGACTAGAGGTTAGGGCACAGAGCTTTGGTTCCCTTGGTCTTGGATAAGTCTTGACTGATTTCAGATGAGAAAGGCTCAGTCCATGCCACCTTGATGCTTCCATTGAATGCTTTAATCCAAATTTGGAGTCTTGTCCCTATTTTGGCCATTCTAGGTTCAACATGCTATTTCTTGTTCCATGGACTTTGGAGGCTTGGCTCAGTGATTGTCCCCTTTATATTCAATCCTCTGAGGTGTCCAAGTGGATAGGAGCATTTGAATTTGGCTGATTTTGGCAAATAGAGCAAAATTGCAAATTCTGCCTTGCCTTTGACAGATTTCAGCAAGTCAACTTTCCAATGTCATATCTCATGACTCATATGGAATTTGGCAATGTTCTTGGCCATTTTGGAAAGCCCTTACATGATACAACAACTGTTTGAACATGTTTGGTTTTGATCTCTTTTGAATCCAAGTGAAAAATCCCCCTACATTTGGCAAAAAATAAAGACAGATTTGGACTTAGTGAAAATTTCAAAGTGTTGGAAAAAGTGACATTTTCATTTTTCAGCCATTTTGATCACTCCATAACTCAAAATCCTTAATGAATTGGACTTAGGTTTAGTTGAAGTTTTTGTAGAGGATAATGAGGGCTATAAATCCATCTTTGGATGAGAAAAAATGGCCTTGTGGTTTAGGAGTTATGATCCTCTAAAGTTGGTACCCTTGTCACTTTATTTTTAACTTAGAAAATTTTCTAAGTTTTTATGGTTACCCCTTTTACAAGTTATCCAACTTTTCTTGATTTTTCTTGATGAGTGGTGATTCAAATTATACATTAACATCATTTTAGGGTTAAAAATCCATTTTGGTGAAAAATCTCAAAAAGTCAAAGTTGACTTTTGTGCACAGTTGACTTTTTATCAGATGAATTCCAAATTGTGCAATTCTTCAGGAAATCATGTCCTTGACCTAAATCAAACTTGATGGACATGTTCCATGGTTGTTATAGGGTATATTGATGCATGTCATAGGGCTTGGGAGCTTGTCCTGGTCAAAAGTCAAAGTTACAGTTGACTTTTTCCTTAAAACCCTAACTGTGGTGCAGATGAAATTGAGACTTGTTGCTCAAGCTTCGTGGATTAATCCATTGTTGCAAATGGATCAATGTAGTATATTAGAGACCCTCAAACCCTCTCTTGAGGTCTTGGCTCTTGATTTACGCTAAAAGTCAACTTAGGGGTGAATTAGGTCAAGAAACCCTAATTCCTGATTTTTTATGAATGCATCCCCTGAGGCCAAATTGACTTGATGATTGGGTCCATGAGGTTCCATGGAGTATATTAGGTTGTGTTTTGGATCATTGGCTTATGCCCAGATGAAAAAATTCTCATCTGGAGGCCCTGGTCGACCAAAACCCTAATTTGGTGATACCGACGATCTTGAGACTTGATCCACCTAGAAGGGAGCAACCTTGTGCTTAATCCTTGAAGTGGGAGTCCTTTTGATCCATTGTGGATGTTTGAGAGGTTAGACAAGTTGAAGATCATGTCGTTCCTTGATTGATCCTTTGTCTAAGCACTCAGAGAGGGCTTGAAACCCTAATTTTGATTGTAGTGGATGCTCACCCATCTTTGGGGAGACTGATGAAGTATGATAGTTCCTCCATATTGTGATGATGATTTTCACAATGATGGGAATCTTAGTGGTCAAAATTTGGGGTATGACACACGGATTTGAAATAGGTTTTGTCAAGACCAACAAATAAGCAATCAAAGACAACAAATAATAGAGAATCAAAACTAGTTCACAAACATAGATTAGATGAATTACATAAGGTATCAAAAGATTACATCATTTCCCAACAAGAAATCAAAGCTCTTACCTTCTCTCCCTTGAAATGAAAAGATACAAAGTTCTGATCTTTAATTTACAAGTTATCTCTATCTAAAATTCTAATAATTTATCTCCAAAAGTGTGAAAATTCTATTTATAATACATTCAGGAATTTCACAGTTCGCAAAGTGAACGTTTTATTCACACAGCGAATGGTAAAAATGGCACTTGAGGTGCCTCTAAATAGTTAAACCACCACAGAATTTCTTCATGAGTTCACAATGCGAAGGATAGTTCGCAAAGCGAACACTCGCCTTCAAGTTTGCAAAGCAAACTTTAGTGCCTTTTTCCTCTGCCCTAATTCTGTGACCATTCGCTGGGACCTCGCCAGAGTTCGCAAAGCGAACTTTCGCTGGCAGTTCGCAAAGCGAACTTACTGATGTTTTCCTCTGTTCTTTGGCAGCTTGCATCACTTTCTTGTGTCTTACAACTTTGATCATTTAGTGCCTTTTCCTGTACAATAGCACACATATTACAAGCACCAAAGGTATATTCTCAATGTTTGAAGAAAAACAACAATCATGAGTAAAATCAATGAAAACATGAGAATTGAGTAGAAAAAATGCCAAGAAAAATAGTTCATTTTAAGGTAAAATCTGCACCTAACAACTCTCCCCAACTAGATTTTTGCTTGTCCTCAAGCAAAGTATGCCCCTCATTAAAACAAGAGGATTTGCTCAAGCTTATGATTCAACCAAAGTCAAGCATGAAAATACGCACAAACAACGTTCACCACTCAATAGAATTGAACAATGACAAAGAATTAAGTTCTTAAACAAATATCATGGAATGGTTCAAAGAACAACTCAATTTTCATACTTGAATCACTCTAACACTCCTCTTTAGAATAAGAATGAAGAAATTAACGCGTTTGCAACCGCGGGGTAATTTCACTCACCTGACAAACAATGCTAATAGCAACTCAATTCATACAACATCTAACAATCAAAAATGAAAACATGGAAGCAAAAGGATCACTAAGGGCTTCAAAGGTTGTAACTTGGTCGGGTTAACAATAAAGGGACATTTCTAAAGGTCATTGAATCGAAATTGCCGATGCAAAAAGAAACATTCACTATATAAGGTATTTACACATCACAACTTCATTCACCGTTTCCATTCCTTTATCACCAACCTTCTCAAACTTCCTTATGCACAATTATTTCATTATCTATTTTTCTCATTCAAACAAGCATTCTTTTTCTTTTGTTTTTCACATTCATATTCACACTTTTTCTTTTCATGTTTGTTTAAACTTTTTCAAAAGTTTATAGCAACCTACCATCTTCTTTTTCATTCTCCCCAACTTAAATTCAACCAAACCTCAAGTGAATGCTCCTTGATTTTTAAGGCAAGGAAATCAAATTTAAACAATGTTCAAAGGTTCAAGAAGAAATTTTTAGAACCTCACAAAATTCAATGATGAACTAAACTTTCAAATTATGTACATAAATCAAGTTCATCACTAAAATGAGATCTAAACTGTTTAGGCTCAAGGGGGTTAACAAATACTCACTACTCACGGGTAAAGTACTTTTGGATACGGTTGTGCTCAATATAAACAAATGCCTTGATCATTTCTAATGCTTTCACAAAATCACAATAATCAAAAGATAAAGCATGAATTAAACAACGTTATCAGTCATCCTAGCATATACTCCCTCTGTTCCTTTTTTAGTGTCGTTTTAGCATTAAGCACTCCAACCAAGATAGTGGATTGTTAGAGCTTTTTTTCCCATTCTACCCTCATTTTAATCCACCATTAACTTTCTCTTTCCAAATAAATTTCCCTCTCTCCAATAATTAATTCCATATTTTTCTGCACAAAACTTCCTTGTATATCATTAAATCATTTAAAGCTTCACATTAATTTTATACTCCAATGTTTCCAACAATAAATTAATGAGGCTAAAGGAATTACTTCCAACAATAATTTACGTTCAGTTTGAATAGGCTCATTATAATACGTAACCATGGAAAGGCTAAAGGAAAAAAATTTCTAGGAACAATAAAAAAGGAATTGTTTCCAACAATAAATATTTAACTTCCCTCCAATTTATTTGATCAAAACTCAAGCTTCCCACCAAAAAAAAATTAAGTTCACAAAACGTTTGGCTTCATATTACTATAAATAAGTTCACAAAATCCTTAACTCATCAAATATGACTTCGCATACTGCTGGAGAAACAATATTAACCGGTATGTTTTTCATTTCATGCGTCTAATTCTTTATCCTTTCATTTGTGCTTTTCATTTTAAAAATTGAAAAATAAACTTCCAGGATGAATTAATCGATAACCATTGCAATAGCTGCACCCATACTTTGTCTAATTCTACAACATTTTAGTTTCTCAATATAGTTTCAAATATATGTGGCTATGTGTGTTTCATTTTCAATACTACATGTAGTAATTGCTTTTTATGGGATTTTTTATTTATTTTAAATTTACAGTGTAAAGTATTTTTTTCATATACAAGAAGGTAGTGAGATTTAAGATCAAACTATTATTCCAACTTTTGAGAATTTATCATTGTCACATCACAATTATACAAATTTTGTAAATACGTTATTGCTTATTCTTTATGACTTTTCCACTTGTAGTTTAAGAATTTTGTTTGAGTGCTTTATCTTGATTTTCATTACTCTGTATTTTTACATGTAAAACTTGTAGAAATTGTAGAAGAAGAACCTAAAGAAAAAAAGAGATTAAGAATCTTAAGCAATGAAGAGCGCATATATATTTCTCATGAGCTACTACAAAAAAACGTTGATGGAAAATTACATAAAACAGCTACAAATGAAGTTGCTTCATCAAATGCGGTTCCTCTAAGAACTGTTCAGCGTATTTGGAAAAGAGCAAAAGAAAGTGAAACACGTGATGTCTCTCATAAGAAGACAAAAAATTGTGGACGTAAGAGAATTTCAATTGATGAGAATCAAATTCGTGAAATCCCTTTCAGTCAAAGAACAAACATTCGATCTTTAACTTTTGCATTGAAAACAAATCCAACATCAATGTTTAGGCTTGTAAAATTAGGGGCAATACGACGTAATTCAAATGCCATAAAGCCATTATTAAAAGATGGAAACAAAAGATCTAGGTTGGAATTTTGTTTATCAATGCTTGAAGGTACACCACATGACCCAATATTTAAAAGTATGCACAATATTATTCATATTGATGAAAAATGGTTTTATATGACTAAAAAATCCGAGAAGTATTATTTGCTCCCAGATGAGGATGAGCCATATAGGACATGTAAGAGGAAAAATTTCATTGCCAAAGTTATGTTCTTAGTTGCTCAAACTCGTCCACGATTTGACTCAGAAGGGAATGAAATTTTCTCAGGTAAAATTGGTGTTTTTCTGTTTGTTACCCATGAACCAGCTAAAAGGTCTAGTATTAATAGAGTTGCAGGAATAATGGAGATAAAAGCAATAACTTCAGTAAAGAGAGACGTGGTAAGTTCATTCCTTATTGATA
This sequence comes from Lathyrus tuberosus, assembly GCA_022829125.1. Taxonomy (NCBI): domain Eukaryota; kingdom Viridiplantae; phylum Streptophyta; class Magnoliopsida; order Fabales; family Fabaceae; genus Lathyrus; species Lathyrus tuberosus. The sequence continues at coordinate 1,841,532 of JALAZF010000026.1, forward strand.
AAGTCCTACCGGCTATAAGGGAAAAATGGCCAAGAGAAGAGATGGGGTCTACAATATTTATTCAGCAGGATAACGCAAGGGCGCATATTAACCATGATGATCCTACGTTCCTTGAATCAGCCACCAAGGATGGGTTTGATATCCGTTTAATGTGTCAGCCTGCAAATTCTCCAGATTTGAATATTTTAGACCTTGGTTTTTTCTCGGCTATACAATCATTGCAATACCAAGAAGCACCTAAAACCATTGATGAACTTATCGGAGCAGTGGTGAAGTCATTTGAAAATTTCCTTCAATTAAGTTCAATCGTATATTTGTATCATTACAATTATGCATGATAGAGATCATGAAAGCAAAAGGTTCCAATAAATATAAAATTCCCCATGTTAATAAGGAAAGGCTAGAAAGAACAGGACAACTACCTATTCAAATGAAGTGTGATCCAATGTTGGTACAAGAAATCAAGAATTACTTAAACATAGAGTAATACTTTTTGTGACTGGGATGTAGTCATATTTTAAAAGTTTATGCATTGTAACAAAAATTGAATTTTCAAGTTTCTAATCACATTTTAATTTTTCATAATATTAAAGCTAAACAAGATGAAAAAAAATTGTTCTTCACGAGGTGATTTCAAAGAAGTGATTATTCTTTGGAATTGAATATATAGTTTGCGTCTCTCTTACTTTCATCAACAACCATACCATAGTTCTACTGATACATCAACCAAATATCAATTTTATTATTTTCAATAGTATTAAAGCTAAAAAATAGGTGGTGAAAGTTGAGGCTAAAAAATAGGTGGTGATAGTTAAAGTAAGAACACGTAAAAGCAAGGATGCCAATTCATAAAAAAGCAATAGTACCAATATTTTCAATAACAATACCTAAATTTCTGGCATAAAAGCAGTAACAAGATTTCAACAATAATTCATAAAACTTAGGCATTTAGGCCAAATAAAAAATGGGAGACTCAGTAAAATTTAGGAAGAAGCTTTTTTTTCATCTTGTTCATCGTAGATCGAAACTCAGCATGCTTGGAAGATTCTCCTTCTTCTTCAGGAAATTTGTTTAAATCAAATTCATAATCAACCTCTTCATTTAAATCAAAATCCAGTACAACTCTTGATGTTAGTTCTTCTTCTTCTTCTTCTTTATCATCTTGTTCTTGTATATTCTCAAAAGAGTCTTCAACTATTTCTCCTTCTTCATGTTCCAATTAGTCTTCCACTCTTTCTTCTTCTTTTTGTTCCAATGAATCTTTCGCTCTTTCTTCTTTTTGAACATCCATGGAGTCTTTTGCTTTTTCTATAAGAATTTTTTATTTAGCTTTTGGTAGTTTTAACAATGATACTCATCCTTTTTATAGAATTTTACCTCTTCAATCACTTTAATGTTTACACATTTTAATGTTAACACCTTTGATAGAATTTAACGTGAGAATTATTTTTCTTTGACAAAATTTAATGTTAACATTTTTTTCTGTGTAACATTGGAAGCTATTTTGTGTATTGTTATCATTAGAATTTAATTTCCACTTACTAGCACATACTTTGAATTGGAGTGAAGGGAATGAGAGTTACGTATTGAGAAATGAGAATTTTATGGAAAATGTGAAGTGGAGTTATTGAAAAGTAAGGGTATAATTGACAAATTGTAACCTTAATACATCAAAATGACAGTTAAATAGAAACAAAAAAATTCTTCTAAAACGGCACTTAAAAAGGAACGGAGGGAGTAGTAAACAATGGAGGTTTCTCACAATTTGTGGCTTTTGGACCTAAGTGAAACAAGCATTCAAACAAGTTGCAAAATGAAACAAAAATACACATTTGTAAAAAAAACAAAATTCTTAAATCATTCTAACATTCTATAAAGCAGTACAATTTACCTCGCAAACATTCAAATCTCACCATCCATACTCGGTCGAAGCTTCATTGAATACTTTTATACAAATAGCAACCAATCCAGAAGGAGTTCTCATCATTCCCGATCACACTAGAGAAAACATAAAAGAAAACAAATATACACAATATAAACAAATGTACAAAGCTCAAAAATATAGAAACTATCGCAATGCGATTCAATATCTAAACACCGATCCCCAGCAACGACGCTATTTTGTTGAAACTGTAATACAGCAGCAAGCAAAAACATTTAAGTAACCTAGTTTTGTCGTATCCACAGGGATCAATACGAGGGAAAGAATGCCGCTCGACGGTATCTATGTTTCTAAGCTTATGGTTCAAAAGTTTTGGTTCAAAAGATTTAAGGAACCGAAATTAAATGCAGAAAATGTAAAGACGGAAAATATAAAGTAAAGACTGAATTATAAACAGAGCCTTGCTGGAATTGGATCTCATCAATTGATAACACATGCATTCTTCTTACCAATTTTATACATAAATCAAACATTCGCCTAATATCATCATGTATCACTCACGACATACATATCCTCTCGGTCCCCGCATGTTGTGAATGATTTTTTACCGATCAATAATTGCTCTCACACATCACCAATCAATACAAAGCATTTAAAGCCTACATGAATGTTAAGCCTACATTCATTTCTGACATCAAGACTCAATAGTTATTACTATAACATCAATATCAAACCAATGAGTAATTCATATACAAAACCAATGATCAAAATACGTACACACGTTTAACCCTTTTTACATGCATGATGACTCGATTCCGTATCGTTTAATTTGATTCAATTTGTGCATGTTTTATCGTATTTTTATCGAGTCATTGTCATTTCGTGTATTGTTTGCTTATGTTTTCGTTTCTTTTCCATTTACAGGTCCTATATCAGCTCCAGAGAAGAAAAGACCAAGATTTGAGCTCAAAGAGAAGAAAAGTGGAGAAATTGCATGGTTCTGCCTCTTTCAGATGAAAGGCGTTCGCCATTCGCCCCAGTTCAACTGAATGGCGCTCGCCATGTCAGAAAGGAGGGAAATTCAAGCACTTAAAACAAAGGAGACCTCCGTTTGCCCTAAGGCGACCGCCATTGTGCGCGGGAGCAGTTTTCTTTATGCGGTTCTGGCAGTTTGCAAGTTATATTTCAAAATTCGAACTCAACTATTTTGGAGCCAGATTTTCCTATATATAGAGTACCAGAGGTCTGCATTTGGCATCCAAGATTTGCTTTGAGTAGATTTGCTTTGAGTCCGAAGATTGAGGACCCTCGTTCCGACAGGACTCTGTAGAACCTTCGGTGTTTAACTTTTGTTTTAAAATTCTGGTTTTGGTGTCTAAACTGAATTTAGACAACCTTGTCGTGAGAGCGAGGGGTTGTTTAATAGTGTTTCGTCAAGAGAGTGAGAAGCACACCAAGGTGTGTCCAATAGAGCGAGAGTTTGAGGTAATCACCGGATAGTAGACATCGGACATTGAGCCTAAATACAGTGAGAGCGCTTTAGGGCCTCATTTAGTTTATGTTAGTTTTCAAACAACACCTCTTAACTACCGAGCGAGCGAGAGCAAAATCTTGGGGTCATTAGGCATGGCTTGGTCAAGACCGCGGGAGCGTGAGGTCGAGCCTTTAAACTGGCATATCCTTCAGACCAATCTCAAGACCTTTGTTAACACTTGGATCTTACGGAGTCCCAAAGAGCACGGAAATCATTCTCCGGTCTCGTCTTTATTATTATTTTTCAAATCCCGTTAGTAACCAAATTTCTTTTACCGTCAATTCTAGCCTTAGCTTTACACCGCAATAATCGATCACTCTAGGTTGAATATTGGTTCCTGTGGGTTCGACAACCTTTTTAAGACTACGCGATAAGCTGTATACTTGCAGCAGTAATCAGACCATTACACGAAGTCGTGACCAAGTTTTTGGCGCCGTTGCCGGGGATCAATTTAGTCATTATTGTGATACTTTCGTTGCACAGTATAGCCTAAGGCAATTTTTTTTTATTTCTTTTCCTTTTCGATTCGTCAATTATATGCCAAACACTCGCTCACAAGGCGAAGAGTTGGAGCAACCAGTCAACAAAATCGAACGTTACATACTTCTGAGACGCCGAATTAACGAATTCCTTCTTAGATATAACATCCCAGATCCTCTTATTGCGTACTCAGATTCGGAAGCCGAATCAGAACCAGAACAAAACATGGCAGATGGCCCACAAAACCGTCCTCTAAAGTACTTTGCTATTCCGTTGCAGGATGAACCACATAATAACATTGCTGCCCCAACCATTAACCGTAATGATTTTGAGCTGAAACCTTCGCTAATATCCGCAGTTCAACAAAACCAATTCTCAGGTAATGCTACGGATGACCCGAACCTTCATTTATCAATATTCGTGCAATATGCAGACACCGTGAAAGCCAATGGGGTTAGTAAAGAAGTAATCAGACTGAGACTTTTTCCGTTCTCATTGAGAGATAGAGCAAGGGCTTGGCTCAAGTCTCTACCATCCCACTCAGTGACGACATGGGACGAGTTGAAGAAAGTATTCTTAACCAGATATTTCCCGCCAAGCAAGACCTCTATGCTGAGAGCCCAAATTAACGGATTTAAGTAAAAGGATAACGAATCTTTATTCGAGGCTTGGGAGAGATACAAGGACATGTTAAGGTTATGCCCACACCATGGACTTGAAGAATGGATGATAATACACACCTTTTACAGCAGGCTACTGTACAATACCAAAATGAATCTGTGTGCTGCCGTAGGCGGTGCTCTAATGGATAAACCGTATGCAGAAGCTTATGAACTCATAGAGACTATGGCTCAAAACCATTTCCAATGGGGAGGTGAACGCGCTGGTACAGAGAAACCAACTCCGAAAGGAGGAATGCACGAAGTTAACGGTATAGACCAAGTCAATGCTAAAGTGGACGCGCTTGCTCAAAAGATCGAAAGTTTAGCAATAGTACCTCCAGCATCTACCGTAGCTACGCTTACACCAAGTTGTGAAATATGCGGAAACCCTGGGCATACAAACGCTGAATTTCAAGTGTTGGCTAGTACTCCTACTGACCAAGTGAACTACGCTCAAGGGAACCCGTATTCAAACACTTACAATCCTGGCTGGAGAAATCACCCGAATTTTTCGTATAAGAATAACAATACTTTGAATCCACCTAACCCAGCACCTGCTATTCCATCCGGATTTCAGAAAGGAGCGCAACCCACTCCACCTCTACCAAAAAAATCAAATCTGGAAATCATGATGGAAAACTTTATGAATGCCCAAGCTCAGTAAAATAGGGATTTCGCAAATCAAAACGCTCACACGAGCAAATTGATGAAACAATTGTCAAGCAAGTTTGATGCTATGGCTACCCATAACAAGATGTTAGAAACTCAGATTTCTCAGGTAGCCCAACAACATTCAACTAATGCAGCCCCCGCTGGAACATTTCTTGGCTAACCACAACCAAACCCAAAAGGTCATGCTAACGCTATAACTTTGCGAAGCGGAACAGAGTACGATGGACCTGTTGACTCGAGATTCCAAAATTCAGCCATGCACTAAAATTCACCAAAGGGAACTGAGAAAATAAAAGAACCTAACACGGAGAAGGAAGATGACAGCGGAAAGACCGCAGAGAAAGAAACACCTAATGTGCCTCTGCCACCGTATAAACCATTTGTGCCTTATCCCCAAAGACTAGGTAAATCCAAAAACGAATGACAGTTTAAGAAATTCGTAGAGCTTCTAAAGCAACTGAATATAACGATACCTTTCACAGAAGCTATTACGCAAATGCCCTCATATGCCAAGTTCCTTAAAGAGATCCTGTCAAACAAGAAAAAGTTAGAAGATAACGAAACTGTTATGCTCACTGCCGAGTGTAGTTCCATACTTCAAAATAACATGCCTCCTAAAGTAAAAGATCCAGGTAGCTTTTCCATACCTTGTGTAATCGGAAAAACTGTCATAGACAAAGCGGTATGTGACTTAGGAGCCAGTGTTAGCCTAATGCCCCTATCCACATGTAAGAAACTTGAATTAGGAGACTTGAGGCCAACGAAGATGTCGCTGCAACTAGCAGACGGCTCTGTGAAATATCCAGTAGGTATGCTAGAAAACGTGCCAGTTCGCATAGGTCAGTTTTATATTCCAACAGATTTCGTGATAATAGACATTAAGGAAGATTCTAATATACCAATTATCTTAGGTAGACTATTCTTAGCAACAGCCGGAGCTATAATAGATGTGAAGAAAGGAAAGTTAACCTTCGAAGTAGGGGAAGAAAAATTCGAATTTATTTTAGCCCAATTCCTAAAAGCCCCTGCTTTAGACGATTCATGTTGTTTTCTAGACGTTATCGACGAATGCGTCAGAAAAATGGAGAAGGAACCGATGAGGTACACGGAAGTACTAAAGATTCCAGCCCCTCTAATATTCGAAGACGATAATTTGCGTAAGCCGTATGAAGATGTCAGTCTAAGAGAATGCCTAGCACTCACACCCGATCCAATGCCTTGCCCAAAGAAACCATCTGTAGAACTCAAAACATTACCCAAAGATCTAAGATATGAATTCCTAGATACTGAACTTGAAAAACCCGTAATAGTTAATGCTGATTTAGGACAAATAGAAACTGAGAAATTATTGGAAGTCTTGAGGAAGTATCCCACAGCTCTTGGATATAACATCTCCGATCTAAAAGGGATAAGTCCCTCTATATGTATGCATCGCATCATGATGGAGGAAGACTGTAAGACATCCAGAGAGCACCAAAGACGGTTGAACCCTGTCCTAAGCGATGTAGTGAATAGAGAAGTGAAAAAACTATTGGAAGCAGGAATCGTATATCCAATATCTGACAGCAAATGGGTCAGCCCAGTGCAAGTAGTACCAAAGAAGGGTGGTGTTACAGTTGTAACTAACGTAAAAGGCGAGTCCGTAGCGAAACGAACTCAAACTGGATAGAGGATGTGCATAGACTATAGAAAGCTGAATAAGGCTACTAGAAACGACCATTTTCCTTTACCCTTCATAGACCAAATGCTTGAACGGCTGGCCAAACATTCATATTTTTGTTACTTAGACGGATACTCAGGATTTTTCCAAATACCTATTCACCCTGATGACCAAGAGAAGACAACTTTCACCTGCCCCTATGGTACATTTACCTATCGTCGAATGCCATTTGGATTGTGTAATGCTCCCGCAACATTTCAGAGATGCATGATGTCGATCTTTGCAGATTTCATGGACGACATAATGGAAGTCTTTATGGACGATTTCTCTGTATGTGGGGGAAGTTTCGAACACTGTCTGTCAAACCTTGAGTTGGTACTCGCACGATGCGTCAAAGTGAACCTTGTGCTAAATTGGGAGAAGTGCCATTTCATGGTGCGACAAGGTATAGTTCTTAGATATGTAGTATCCGATAGAGGTATTAAAGTAGGCAAAGCAAAGTAGAATTCATAGAAAACCTTCAACCACCGAAAACAGTTAGAGAAGTACGAAGCTTTTTAGGTCATGCCGGATTTTACCGACGATTCATTAAAGACTTCTCTAAGATTACAAAACTATTGACTGGACTACTGATGAAAGAAGCTGAATTTATATTCGATGAAGAATGCTTGAAAGCATTTGAACATCTGAAGAATGCTCTTATTACCGTACCAATTATGCAACCACCTGATTGGAGTTTACCCTTTGAAATAATGTGCGACGCTAGCGACTATGCTGTAGGTACTGTCTTAGGACAAAGAAAGGATAAAAGGCTTCATGCTATTTACTACGCAAGTAGAACCTTGGACAACGCACAGATGAACTATGCAACCACAGAAAAGGAACTCCTAGTTGTTGTGTTCGCCTTAGACAAATTTCGTTCCTATCTGATAGGAGAAAAAATTATTATCTATACCGATCATGCCGCTATTAGGTACCTGTTAGCTAAAAAGGATGCCAAACCAAGACTATTGAGATGGATTTTGCTTTTGCAAAAATTCGATTTGGAAATAAAGGATAAGAAAGGTACAGAGAACGTGGTAGCAGATCATCTCTCTAGGATTGAGGATCTAAAGCCCGAAGGAGTGCCAATAAACGATGATTTTCCTTACGACAGACTAGTAGCCCAGTTGGAAAGAGAGATCAAAACCGTAGAATGTTCCTTGCTATTTAACGATGCAGAGACAAATGAAGTAATAGAAGTAATCTATACAAAAACCACATTGCCATGGTATGCTGACTTTGTCAACTACCTAGCAGCCAAAGTGCTTCCACCAGATCTAACTTACCAACAGAAAAAGAAATTTTTCCATGACCTTAAACAGTATTACTGGGATGAACCCCTATTATTCAAGAGAGGAGCCGATGGAATATTTCGTCGATGTGTCCCTGAATCGGAAGTAGAGAATGTCATATCCCAATGCCATGCTGCACCGTACAGAGGACATGCCAGTACATCGAAAACATGCGCAAAGATATTACAATCTGGCCTCTTTTGGCCAAACCTTTGGAAGGACGTACACATTGCCATTATGAACTGTGACCGGTGCCAACGCACTGGAAATGTTTCTAGACGCGATGAAATGCCGCCAAGGGGGATTTTGGAAGTCAGAGTCTTTGATGTATGGGGCATTGATTTCATGGGACCTTTTCCATCTTCTTTTGGAAACAAGTACATACTCGTCGCAGTAGATTACGTATCAAAATGGATTGAGGCGGTAGCTTCACCAACAAATGATGCACGAGTGGTGGTAAAGCTTTTCAAGAACATAATCTTTCCCATGTTCGGTGTACCAAGAATTGTCATTAGTGATGGCGGATCCCATTTCATTTCGAATGTTTTCGGGAAGCTATTGCTTAAGTACGAAGTACGACACCGAGTAGCAACACCCTATCACCCTCAAACCAGTGGACAAGTAGAAGTGTCGAATAGGGAGATTAAGAAAATTTTAGAAAAAACCGTTGCAACCTCTAGGAAGGATTAGTCTACTAAACTTCTTGAAGCTCTGTGGGCTTACAGAACAGCCTACAAAACCCCCATAGGAACCACACCGTACAAACTAGTTTATGGAAAGTCATGCCACCTGCCTGTGGAACTTGAGCATAAAGCTTATTGGGTCATTAAAACCCTGAATATGAATTACAAGGCAGCAGGCGAGAAAAGGATTCTCGATATCCATGAATTAGAAGAACTAAGACTAGATGCCTATGAAAATTCCCGAATATACAAAGAAAGAACCAAGAAGTGGCATGATAAAAAAAATAACAAAGAAGGAGTTTAACGAAGGAGATATTGTTCTTCTCTTTAACTCTAGGCTTAAACTCTTTCCCGGAAAATTACGCTCTAGATGGTCTGGTCCTTTCGAAATTACAAAAGTCCTACCAAGTAAAGCAGTTGAAATTAGAGGAAAGTCGAATGATACGTTCTTTGTGAACGGCCAGAGACTCAAACACTACCACTTAGTAGAAAACAAGGAATTCATCAGTTATTACAAGTTGGAAGAGCTTCCCGCTCTTCCTGACAAATGATGCCCTTTCCAATTCTAATGTCGAGTTTCCGACATTAAACAAAGCGCTACGTGGGAGCTAAACCACGATCTTTAGTTTTCATTTTACCCTCTATTTTACTTTGTTAGTTTTAGGACACTGCATGCATGTTTAGTATAAAGTCTATGCAATATGCATCACTGTTTGTTGCATCTCATTTTTTTGCTATTATTATTATTATTACGATTATTATTACTATTTTTATCTTACTAATGCGTAGCTAATAGTATTATTCCCCTAATATTGTAATGTTTTTCCATTTTCAGGAGACCCTTCTCTAGGAAACCTTTGACCAGCAACCATGCAGACATTTGAAAACCGTGTCGTTGTTTTCAGGAACGATGTCCAGAGGCGTCGATTTGAGGCTTTGTCTCAAAGAGATTTTGGTCTGTTCATCTATCCTGACGACTCGGCCATGCAAACCCTTAGCATCCGAGACAGTGTTGTTTTCCTTCTAAGCCAGGTAGGCTGGTCTCACTTTACTTTAGAGAATAGACTTAGCACTTACCGTAGCTTGACCTTGGAGTTCCTAAGCTCCCTTTATTATGATGCCACCCGTGGTTTCGGATTTGGCCGTGGATTGGCCATTTTCAGGTTATTTGGAAACAAGTACAGATTCACCCACCATGAATTCGCTGAATTATTGGGTTTTCCTAATGAACCCGATGCTGTGACCAAAACCCCTGCCGATGCCTTCACTAGTTATGATCTTGAACATTTATGGGGTACCATAACAGGAAGCGGTAATGCCGACCCTAATGCTATGTTCTCCGAAAGAATTCACAACCCTGGATGGCGATATTTCCATAAGGTTCTGGCCCACACTGTAACGCCCGGTTATTTAATTAATTATTTAATTAAATATCTCCGTATTATTTGTTTGATTTGTGTTGGTTGTCGAAAATATTGTGTTGAGTTGCTATGTCGGTTTTAGTTGAATTAATTTAATTGATTTAAGTTGTGTTGGCTTTAGTTGGATTAATTTAATTAAGATGATTTAAGTTGTAGAAATAATATAGTGTTAATATATTAGAATTATAAGAGAATATTGGGCTTATTTAGATGGTGAATGTAGTAGTAATAATGGGGGGGTAGAAAGTTGGCCCAAATGAAAGTTAATAGAATAATAGTGTTATTATATTAGGCATTTAGAAATAATGAGGAATTAGAAGTAGCAGTAGGAACGTGGAAGTTGCAGAGACAGAGAAAATAAGGTTTTGGGAGGAGAACGTGGAAGTTATAGAGAAGAGGAAAAGAGGCAAAGTTGGGTCGATCGGAGATTTAGAGCAACCTTCAATCCAAGGTAAGGGTGGGGTTCTGACTCTATAATGGGGTATTTGATGAATGATATGTGGGGTTGGGTTTGTAGAATTACCTCTGTCTGTGTTGTAATGGCTGTCGTGGATATTGAAATACGTTTGCTGTTGATGAATTGGTTGTAGGAAAACTAGTTTATGTTGCTTTAAGGTATAATTTTATTGCGTTTCTGTTGTACTGTGATAGGTGAATTTGGAACTGTTCTGGAATCTGAGGAGAGGTTTGTGAATTGGGGAGAACTGGAATGAAATACACTGAGACGAAGGGAACTGGGGGATGTGGCGATCGTGATAGAGGGCGTGACGAGCGTCACGCAGGTTGTGTTCGAGTGACGACTATCACTCATGTATTACGACCGTCACACATGTGACGAGGGCCAGGGTGTGGTGACGAGCGTCACACGGGCCTGCTATGTGATTCTTTCTGTTTCCGTTCTGTTCATTCTATTTGCTATGGTTTCACTTGGTTCTGTTCCATTTTAATTTTAGTTTGAGAGGTTGGTATATAAGTCAGTAGTACTGGACAGAGGATTGATAATGGAATTAATTAACCGATTCTCAGTCGAAAACTACCGAACAATGACGTGATTGCTTGTAGTATATTTTAGTTGGTATAGAGTATGTTATAGTTGCTGTGATATTTTTGTTGGGAATTATAAAGTTGTAGGTGTGAAATATGTTGTATTGCCTCTAATTATTGGCAAGAATTAAGTTGCGGGCCTATGGCCAATGTTGATTTGTTGTTGTGTTGATATATAACTATCATTGTTGTTATTCTGACGTTCATGTTGAGTCGCATTGCATAGCATATCAAGCTGGAGCTGCTGCTCGGTAAGTTGGCATGGATTGGAAAAATATTAAGTTGAAGGCTTATGCCTTGTTGATGCCTCTATTAATTGGCAAATTTTAAGTTGGGAGTTTTGCTCCAATGGTACCACATGCATGTGCATTTTACAAGTCGCATTCCACGTTGCATAAAGTTATTGTTATGTTGTTTATTAATGTTGATTGAAAGGTTGTGAAGTGGTGATTTTATAATCTAATCTAATATATTATTTATCTTACATCCGATTATATTGTTTAATATCTCACCCCTTCTGTGTTTGGTGACGGTTTATACGCCATCCTGCAGGTAATCCAGAGTGAAGGTTGTCTACCTTCATTAGTTCGGGTCAGTGCCGTCTCTCTGATACATAACACTCGGGGGGATGAACGCTTGTTTTCTTATTGTTGATTTTAGTATTGTTGCTGAATTTTAAGTTGTTTTCTTTAAAGACTTGTTGTTTTGAAGTTGTTTTAAGTTAGATAAGGATGTTATGTCATTAAGTTGAAGTTTGTGAATCCGCTGCTTAATTATAAAAGTTGTTTTGTTTCAAAGACTAAAATTATATGTTATGTATCTATGTTATATGTGATTATAAGCCGTTGTTATAAGTTGTATATGTAGCATCCTATGTGTATGTGGGAATTTTGTAACTCTAATTTTATCAATATTCGCTGGGTAAAAATGGGGTGTTACATTAGTGGTATCAGAGCAGGTCGGTCCGTCCGGCCAAGTTGTCGAGTCGTAGCTTTGTTTAACAATCGAGTACTGTTAACTAGTTCTAACCTTTGTTTATGTTGTAGTGATAAGTTGAGATGGCTGGAAGGAACGATGCTGCAATTGTCGCTGCTATGCAAGCAATGGCTCAGGCTATGCAGAATCAACCGAATGCTGACGAGAATGCTGGATCTCGTAGTTTGGCGATGTTTCAGAGGGAGAATCCGCCTACCTTCAAGGGTAAGTATGATCCTGATGGAGCCTTGGACTGGTTGAAAGAGATGGAGAGAATCTTCCGTGTGATGGACTGTACTCCAACGCAGAAGGTTCGATATGGGACTCATATGCTAGCAGTCGAAGCTGATGACTGGTGGCTAGAGACTCGTCAGAGGTTGGAAGCTGCAGGTGAAGAAATCACTTGGGTTGTGTTCTGTAGAGAGTTCCTGAGGAAGTATTATCCTGAAGATGTTAGGGGTAAGAAGGAAATTGAATTCCTTGAGCTGAAGCAAGGAAATACGTCGGTGACTGATTATGCTGTAAAGGTTGTTGAGTTGGCTAAGTTTTACCTGCACTATAACGAGGCGAATGCTGAGTTTTCAAAGTGCATCAAGTTTGAGACCGGATTGTATCCAGAGATCAAGAAGGCAATTGGATATCCAAAGATTCGTGTCTTCTCTGATTTGGTTGATAGCTGTAGGATTTATGAAGAGGATAATAATGCTCATTACAAGATCATTAATGGGAGGAAGAGCAAGCACCGACAGAACCGTGGCAAACCTTATGATGCTCCAGCTGGTAAAGGCAAACAGAAAGTGGCTGATGGAAAGAGGACTAGTGGGGGAGATGCTCCTGCTGGTGTAGTTTGTTTTAAATGTGGGAAACCTGGTCATAAGAGTAATGTGTGTACTGCTGAGGTAAAGAGGTGTTTACATTGTGGTAAGATTGGGCATGCAATATCAGAGTGCAATCATAAAGAGATAATTTGCTTCAACTGTGGTGAAGAAGGACACATTGGTAGTCAGTGTCAGAAACCAAAGAAGGCGCAAACCGGTGGGAAAGTGTTCGCGTTGGCTGGGACTCAGACAACTAGTGAGGACAGACTCATCAGAGGTACATGTTTCATTAATAGTACTCCTTTAATTACTATTATTGATACTGGTGCTACGCATTGCTTTATTGCTGCTGAGTGTGTTAAAAGATTGGGTCTTATGTTGTCTTCTATGAATGGAGAAATGGTCGTCGAAATTTCGGCTAAGGGAGCGGTGACTACTTCTCTTGTGTGTTTAAAGTGTCCTTTGTCGATCTTCGACAGAGACTTTAATGTTGATTTGGTGTGTTTGTCGTTAACTGGGATGGATGTGATCTTAGGAATGAACTGGTTAGAATATAACTATGTTCATATCAATTGCTATAGAAAGTCGGTGAGGTTTTCTACTCCTGAAGAAGAGGAAGGAGTTGGGTTGTTGTCTTTTAGGCGGTTACGACAGTTGATGCAAGAAGAAGCTCAGGTGTTCTCATTAATGGCGTCGTTATCACTAGAGAATCAAGCTATAATTGAGGAGTTGCAAGTGGTGCGCGAATTTCCTGAAGTTTTCCCTGATGAAATTCCTGACGTACCGCCAGAGAGGGAAGTGGAATTTGCGATTGACCTTGTACCTGGTACCAGGCCTGTTTCTATGGCACCATACAGGATGTCTGCATCAGAATTGTCAGAATTAAAGAAGCAATTGGAGGATTTACTTGAGAAGAAGTTTGTAAGGCCAAGTGTATCGCCGTGGGGAGCTCCAGTGTTGTTAGTAAAGAAGAAAGATGGAAGTATGAGGCTCTGTGTTGATTATAGACAGTTGAACAAAGTGACGATTAAGAACAAGTATCCGCTTCCGAGAATAGATGACTTGATGGATTAGTTGGTAGGTGCTTGTGTGTTTAGCAAGATTGATTTGAGGTCAGGCTATCATCAGATTAAAGTGAAAGATGATGATATCCAGAAGACGGCTTTTAGAACGTGTAACACCCCCAATCTATCCCCCAATTAAATAAAGCGATAACAAATAAATCAGAGTATAATTAAAACATTCATGGCATAGACGGAGGCGTCACATCAATTGAAACAAAATACAACAACATGCTCATATAGATATGCAACAATCAGGTAGCATATAACAGAGGAACTCAGTTCCTAACACCCACAATTCAGATACTGAATAAAAGCGGAAAATATGCAACTGAATCTCATATATATATATATATATATATATATATATATATCATAAAAGTTTGTCTGTCATATACAGAGCCATACATATACAATCCAAAAAGAACATATACATATACACATAATCACACACGATCTCCCCGACTACCCAGTGCTACATATCAGAGCGGACCAACAAAAGAATGAAGACCTAAGCTTCATAAAAAGACCTCCAGCATCTATTCTGCAATGCCTCATAGAGCATTCAAAACAGCAGAAGGGTGAGAAACACAATCACAATATAATTGCATACAAGTATATAATAACACAAAAGTACACATGTAAAATATTCCCACCACAACTTACACCAGAATTCAAATACAAAACAGCACAATGCATATCTCATATATCCATCACCAAGGCATATCAATCACGCACAATACGTCTATCACCAACATATATATATATATATATATATATATATATATATATATATATATATATATATATATATATATATATATACACTACTAGAAAATTCGCTTTTAGTGACCGATTTAGTGACTGAAAAATTTTGGTCACTTTAGCCACCGAATTAGCCACCAAACTTTGACATCATGTTAGTAAAATATTTAAAGTCGCTAAATCGGTCACCAAATAAAATTAGCCACCGAATTAGTGACCAAAATTTTGTGACCGTAATATTCAATCACAAAATATATTTTTTCACAAAACTAATTTATTAAAAAATTTCAGTGACCAAAATTTTGGTCATTCATAGTTTTGGTGGTTTTATATTTTAAGTTACTATTTTTCCTCCTATTTTTCTCTCCTTTTTTAATATTTAAAGTTCAAGGCTTTAGTAAAAATTTTACATTTTTGTTTTTATAACAAATAAAACATATATTTATATAAAAAAAATTGATATACATAAATTTATTAATTTTATAAAAAAATTTAAATTAAATGACATTATAATAATTTAAATATATTTTAATAATGTATACCATTTTAAATATAAAATTGATAATTGTTATGATGCGTCCTAGTGGTAACGTGTGTACTCTACAACCCAAGCTCACGGGTTCGATACTTGAAAATGGCAATTATTTTCATTTTATTTTTATTTCCTTAACACACTAAAAACGGTGGCTAAATCGGTCACTAATTCGGTCTCAATTTCGGTCACTAAAATCCGGTCAATAAATACGTTGCTAAAGGTTAGCGACTAGCACATTTCCAACCGAAAAATTATGGTCACTTTATTGGTCGCTAAATTTTATAGTGACTGATTTTTAAGCTTTTTTGGTCTCTATTTCGGTCACTAAACGCGAAGTTTTTAGTAGTGATATATATATATATATATATATATATATATATATATATATATATATATATATATATATATATATATATATATATATATATATATCAACTCATCAATTCCATTCACAATTCCACACAAAATCAACTCATTCATGATTTATGCAAATGCACGGAGACCGACACAACAACTCTATGCAATGCAATGCGGTTCCGTTCCATCCATCATTCTCATTATTAGTTCACTCAGGAACTATTGGAATCATCGCTTGTTACTTAGTGTAACTCCCCGTCGGGCAAACGATGTTCCCTGTCGCTCACACCTCTTTGTATAAGGCACACGACGTTTATGGATCGCTCACACCTCTTTGTATAAGGCACACGACCCGGTCGCTCACACCTCTTTGTATAAGGCACACGATCGTCCATAATCATCGCTCACACCTCTTTGTATAAGGCACACGATGTTATAGCGGATTCCCTCGGGAATTGTTTCGTCGCTCACACCCACTAGGGCACACGACATCATAAGAATGCATATCATGATGCTTGGCATACAATGACTCATGACATTCAAATGCACACATATACACATCCATAATCATGCATATACAATCAAACACAACATAATGCATTTTCTTGCCCTTAGGCCACAAACCATCATCACAATATTTCATCACATGCATTTACATCACACCACAGCACACAAGTCATACGATATATATCAGAGGCACATTGCATGATAACACATCAAACACACTTAATTAAAACGGTAAAAGTCGATAAAATGACACATTTCCAAATTCTCGACATAATTAAATCTGCCAACAATCTCGAAACCATTTTAATAAGAAATAACATCTCAATAGTTTTCTAACGGTACCAAGAACGCCTCGATCCGAGTTACGGATCAAAAGTTATGAATTTTCAAAGAAAATAATTTATTGAGAAACAGCCAGATTCGCCTGGCGACTTAGGATTTCGCCTGGCGGATCCCCCTTCGCCAGCACTTCGCCTAGCAAACTAGTGGCGAACCACAAATTTAGAAAAACCCCAAGAGTTACAGAAGCTACCCCATTTCTGTCTTTTCGATTTCGCCTGGCGACTTACGATTTCGCCTGGCGAATACCCCTTCGCCAGCACTTCGCCTGGAGAACTAGTGGCGAGACCTAATTCGCCTGCCGAATTCCCAATTCGCCCGGCGAATCGCACCAGAACCAGAATTTTCTGCTGCGGGTTACATAGTTCCAAAACCTTCAAAAATCCAATTTTTCATCCCAAATCAATTCCAACAGCAAAACAAATATCAGCAATTGCTCATAAACACAGTGTGATCATACAACGCAATTTATATCGATTTCCGACCGCGAAACCATCGATTCCTACTCATTTTCTCATTTTTAACCTAGAAGTGAAAACTATGGAAAGGCAAGAGAACATGCAACCACACACATACATATTCATACACAAGCATAAGATAATCGAGTTTCACACCCTTACCCGATTTAATCGTGTTTGAAAAGTCGGTTGGATCAATTTCTCTCTCCAAGTTTTCTTCTCTTTTCTTCTTTTCTTTCTCTTTTCCTTCTTCTCTTTTTCTTTCTCTCTATTTTTCTCTCTTTCTAACTTCTAAATTCTATTTTAAATGAAAAACATAATATCTACCCATCAAAAGACCAAAATACCCCTACACTCAAATATCTCGCAAACACTCTCAAAACGCGATAAAACATAATAACCCAGAATAAAATAATACAAAGACCAAAAATAATTAAATCGACTCGATTAAATAAATCTAACAAAAACTGGGGCGTTACAACTCTCCCCCACTTAGAGATTTTCGTCCTCAAAAATATTACCTGAGACGAACAACTCCGGATACGACTCTCGCATCCGACTCTCCAACTCCCAAGTCAAATTGCCCTCAGCAGCGCCTCCCCACGCTACTTTCACAAGCGCAATATCCTTGCCCCTTAACTGCTTCAACTCGCGATCCAAAATTCTCACTAGTAATGCCTCAACCGTAAGGTTCTCCCTTACCTCAACCTCATCCATTAGAATCACATGCGACGGATCCGGGACATACTTCCGAAGCTGTGAAACATGGAACACATCATGCAAATTCGAAAGACTCGGCGGAAACGCCACCCGATAAGCCACAGCACCCACTCTCGCAAATATCTGATAAGGACCAATAAACCGAGAAGTAAGCTTTTTCGACTTCAATGCATGACCAACACCCATCATCGGTGTAACTCTCAAAAACACATGATCGCCTTCTTGAAACTCAAGATCTTTCCTCCTTCGATCATGATAACTCTTTTGCCTACTCTGAGAAGCCTTCATCGTCTCACAAATAAGTTTCACCTTTTCCATAGTCTGTTGCACTAACTCCGGTCCAATCACCGAACTCTCACCAGATTCATGCCAACACAAAGGTGTTCGACATCTTCTTCCATACAACGCTTCAAAAGGTGCCATTCCAATACTCGAATGAAAACTGTTGTTATACGTGAATTCCACCAACTCAAGATAATTATCCCAAGCACCACCTTGCTCAAGAACACATGCTCTCAACAAATCTTCCAACGACTGAATAGTTCTCTCGGCCTGACCATCCGTCTGCGGATGATAAGCTGAACTCAATCTCAACTTGGAACCTAACGCCTTTTGCAAACTTTCCCAAAATCTGGAAGTAAACCTCGGATCTCGATCTGAAACAATACACAATGGAACACCATGTAGCTTCACAATCACACGGATATAAATCTCAGCCAACCTCTCCAAAGAAAAACTGATGTCAATCGGAATGAAATGTGCCGATTTAGTCAGCCTATCTACAACTACCCAAATGGTATTATGTCCCCTCTGTGTATTTGGCAACCCTGTCACAAAATCCATAGAAATGCTGTCCCATTTCTACTCGGGAATATCCAACGGTTGCAATAATCCACTAGGCTTCTGATGTTATACTTTTGACTTCTGACACGTCAAACACACATAAACAAACTGAGCCACATCCCTCTTCAATCCAGGCCACCAAAAGATCTTCTTCAAATCTTGATACATCTTATTAGCTCCCGGATGTATACTCAAATTACTCCGGTGTCCTTCCTCTAAAATCATCTTTTTCAAGTCCGAATCATCAGGAATACAAATTCTCCCACAGAATCTCAAAACACCCTTATCATCCACTTTAAAGTCACCATTCACACTTTGATTTCCAACCGTCATCAAATCAACAAATTTCACATCCAACCTCTGCTTCTCGCTAACGGTTAACAGAAAATCATTAGTGACCTTTAACATACCAAGCCTCATGCTATCAGACGTCAATTCACACACCAAACTCAAATCTCTAAATGCTTCCAAAAGTTCCTACTCTTTAACCATCAAAGCAGACATATGCAAAGACTTCCGGCTCAACGCATCGGCTACCACATTAGCTTTACCAGGATGGTAATTCAAGCTAAAAACGTAGTCCTTCAAAAATTCCAACCATCTCCGTTGCCTCATATTCAAATCTTTCTGATCAAACAAGTATTTCACACTTTTATGATCACTAAAGACTTCGAATCTTGCACCATAGAGATAATGCCTCCAAATTTTCAATACAAAAACCACTGCCGTTAATTCCAAATCATGAGTAGGGTAATTCTTCTCATGAATCCTCAATTACCTCGAAGCATAAGCCACAACCTTACCTTCTTGCATCAACACTCCACCTAAACCAATCAAAGACGCATCATAATACACCACAAACGGTTCACTAGGATTCGGTAAGACCAAAATCGGAGCTGTAGTCAATCTTCTCTTCAGCTCACTAAAACTTTCCTCACACTGAATATCCCAAATGAACGCTTTACCTTTACAAGTCAACTGGGTCAAAGGAAGTGCTAACTTGTGAAAGCCTTCAATGAATCTTCGATAATATCCAGCTAAACCCAAAAAGCTTCTAATTTCAGTAACAGATCTAAGAGCCTCCCATTGTAGAACTACCTCTACTTTAGAAGGATCCACAGCAATACCATTACCTGAAATCACATGCCCAAGAAAACTCACTTCCGACAACCAGAACTCACACTTGGACAACTTGGCAAAAAGTCTCCTTTCCTTCAAAATTTGCAACACAACATGCAAA
The DNA here is from genome assembly GCA_022829125.1 of Lathyrus tuberosus. Lineage (NCBI taxonomy): Eukaryota > Viridiplantae > Streptophyta > Magnoliopsida > Fabales > Fabaceae > Lathyrus > Lathyrus tuberosus. Next base: position 1,861,522 of record JALAZF010000026.1, read on the forward strand.
TGCTCCGCATGTTCCTCCCGAGACTTAGAATAAATCAAGATGTCATCAATAAACACAACAACAAATCGATCCAAATGCTCATGGAAAATACGATTCATATACTCCATAAACACACCCGACGCATTAGAAACCCCGAACGGCATCACAGAATATTCGTAATGTCCGTAGCGTGTCCTAAAAGCCGTCTTCTGAATATCTTCCTCTTTCACTCTAATCTGATGATAACCCGACCTCAAATCAATTTTACTAAACACACACGCACCTACCAACTGGTCCATTAAATCATCAATTCTCGGAAGAGGATACTTATTCTTCATCGTCACCATATTCAACCGGCGATAATTAATACACAATTGCATACTTCCATCTTTCTTTTTCACCAATAAAACTGGAGCACCCCAAGGCGATGCACTCGGCCTCACAAACCTGTTTTCTAACAATTCATTCAACTGCTTCTTCAACTCAACCAACTCAAATGCCGACATACGATATGGTGCCATAGATACAGGTCTAGTACCAGGAACTAGATCTATAGAAAACTCCACCTCTCTTTCTGGCGGCACATCTGAAATATCCTCTGGAAACACCTCTGGAAATTTACACACAATTGGAAACACATCAAGTGCAACTTGACTATCCACTATCAACGATGCAAACAACCCGAACAACTGCGCTTCATCCGCCAAAAGTTTCTTCAACTCTTTGGTAGATAAGAAACTCGATTCCCCGTCTTCCTCAAGAGAAGGAAATCTTACCAGCTTATGATAACAATCAATATGAACCTGATTGAACTGCAACCAATTCATTCCTAGAACCACATCTAAAACCTCCAACGGCAGACACACCAAATCCATCTCAAATCTTTACCATAAATGGTCAAAGGACAACTTAAACAAACCAAAGAAGGAGTTACCGACCCCATTGTTGGAGTATCAATAACCACCTCTCCACCCATCGAAGACAACAAAAGATTCAAACGCTTCGCGCACTTAGACGAAATAAATGAATGAGTCGCTCCGGTATCAATAATAGCAACTAAAGGCGTACTATTAATAAAATAAGTACCTCTGATCAGACGATCTGCACTAGTAGTCTGAGTTCCTGCCAATGCAAATACTTTCCCTCCAGCCGGAGCTTGCTTTAGTTTCAGACACTTCGTACTAACATGACCAGGTTCACCACAGTTGAAACACTTCACCACATTCTTCTTACAATCAGCTGCGACATGTCCTATACCTCCACAATTGGAACACTTCCTCATATCCTTTCTACATTTAAACTGATGATGTCCTAAGTCACCACACCTAAAACATCTCAGAGGATTAGACATATCTCCCCCACTTGGCCTTTTCTCAAAATTATCCCTTTGCTTACCCTTGTCAGCTGGTGTCACATAAGGACCACCACGAAACGGTTGCTTCCCTTTCCTTTCGTTCACACTCTTATAGTGAGTAGAACGAGCATTGATATCCTCCTCATAAATCCTACAATAATCCACCAAATCCAAAAACCTTCTAATCCTTTGATAACTGATTGCCTGCTTGATCTCATGATGCAATCCGTTCTAAAACTTCACACACTTGGAAAACTCCGCAGTTGCTTCAGCATAATGTGGATAAAACTGAACAAACTCCACAAACTTAGCAGTGTAATCCACAACAGACATGTAACCCTGTTTCAACTCCAATAACTCTATATCTTTCTTTCCTCTAACATCTTCAGGAAAATACTTCCTCAAGAATTCCCTGCTAAACAAAGTCCAAGTGACCTCTTCACCTGTAGCTTCCCAAACATGACGCGCACTAACCCACCAATCATTAGCCTCCTGCTGCAACATGTGAGTACCCAGTCTCACCTTATGTTCCTCAGCACAGCCCATCACTAGGAAGATTCTTTCAATCTCCTTAAGCCAAATCTGAGCACCATCAGGATCATGTCTCCCTTTGAAGACAGGCGGTTTGTTCTTCCTGAACTTATCATTTCCACCGGCATTAGGTACACCCCGCCCAGCCTGAGCCATAGCTTGCATAGCAGTAGCAAGAGCAGCGTCATTCCTACCAGCCATATTCTGTTCATTTCCAATAACAGCAATTATGGTTAAACAAACAGCTCACCCAAACACAAATACCGACACGGACTGGCACGAACTGACACAAACTGGCTCTGATACCACTTAATGTAACACCCACAATCTATCCCCCAATTAAATAAAGCGATAACAAATAAATCAGAGTATAATTAAAACATTCCTGGCATAGATAGAGGCGTCACATCAATTGAAACAAAATACAACAACCTGCTCATATAGATATGCAACAATCAGGTAGCATATAACAGAGGAACTCAGTTCCTAACACCCACAATTCAGATACAGAATAAAAGCAGAAAATCTGCAACTGAATCTCATATATATATATATATATATATATATATATATATATATATATATATATCATAAAAGTTTGTCTGTCATATACATAGCCATACATATACAATCCAAAAAAAAACATATACATATACACATAATCACACACGATCTCCCCGACTACCCGGTGCTACATATCAGAGCCGACCGACAAAAGAATGAAGACCTAAGCTTCACAAAAAGACCTCCATCATCTAATCTGCTATGCCTCATAGAGCATTCAAAACAGCAGAAGGGTGAGAAACACAATCATAATATAATTGCATACAAGTATATAATAACCCAAATATACACATGTAAAATATTCCCACCACAACTTACACCAGAATTCAAATACAAAACAACACAATGCATATCTCATATATCCATCACCAAGGCATATCAATCACGCACAATACGTTTATCACCAACATATATATATATATATATATATATATATATATATATATATATATATATATATATATATATATATATATATATCTCAACTCATCAATTCCATTCACAATTCCACACAAAATCAATCCATTCATGATTTATGCAAATGCACAGAGACCGACACAATGACTCTATGCAATGCAATGCGGTACCGTTCCATCCATCATTCTCATCATTAGTTCACTCAGGAACTATTGGAATCATCGCTTGTTACTTAGTGTAACTCCCCGTCGGGAAAACGATGTTCCCCGTCGCTCACACCTCTTTGTATAAGGCACACGACGTTTATGGATCGCTCACACCTCTTTGTATAAGGCACACGACCTGATCGCTCACACCTCTTTGTATAAGGCACAAGATGTTATAGTGGATCCCCTCGGGAATCATTTTGTCGCTCACACCCACTAGGGCACACGACATCATAAGAATGCATATCATGATGCTTGGCATACAATGACTCATGACATTCAAATGCACACATATACACATCCATAATCATGCATATACAATCAAACACAACACAATGCATTTTCTTGCCCTTAGGCTACAAACCATCATCACAACATTTCATCACATGCATTTACATCACACCACAGCACACAAGTCATACGATATATATCAGAGGCACATTGCATGATAATACATCAAACACACTCAATTAAAACGGTAAAAGTCGATAAAACGACACATTTCCAAATTCCCGACATAATTAAATCGGCCAACAATCTCAAAACCATTTTAATAAGAAAGAACATCTCAATAGTTTTCTAACGGTACTAAGAACGCCTCGATCCAAGTTACGGATCAAAAGTTATGAATTTTCAAAGAAAAGAATTTATTGAGAAACAGCCAGATTCGCCTGGCGACTTAGGATTTCGCCTGGCGGATCCCCCTTCGCCAGCACTTCGCCTGGCGAACTAGTGGCGAACCACAAATTTAGAAAAACCCCAAGAGTTACAGAAGCTATCCCATTTCTGTCTTTCCGATTTCGCCTGGCGACTTACGATTTCGCCTGGCGAATACCCCTTCGCCAGCACTTCGCCTGGCGAACTAGTGGCGAGACCTAATTCGCCTGGCGAATCGCACCAGAACCAGAATTTTCTGCTGCGGGTTACATAGTTCCAAAACCCCCAAAAATCCCATTTTTCATCCCAAATCAATTCCAACAGCAAAACAAATATCAGCAATTGCTCATAAACACGGTGTGATTATACAACGCAATTTATATCGATTTCCGACCGCGAAACCATCGATTCCTACTCATTTTCTCATATTCAACCTAGAAGTGAAAACTATGGAAAGGCAAGAGAACATTCAACCACACACATACATATTCATACACAAGCATAAGATAATCGAGTTTCACACCCTTACTCGATTTAATCGTGTTTGAAAAGTCGGTTGGATCAATTTCTTTCTCTCCAAGTTTTCTCCTCTTTTCTTCTTTTCTTTCTCTTTTCCTTTTTCTCTTTTTCTTTCTCTCTATTTTTCTCTCTTTCTAACTTCTAAATTTTATTTTAAATGAAAAACATAATATCTACCCATCAAAATACCAAAATACCCTACACTCAAATATCTCGCAAAAGCTCTCAAAACGCGATAAAACATAATAACCCAGAATAAAATAATATAAAGACCAAAAATAATTAAATCGACTCGATTAAATAAATCTAACAAAAACTGGGGCATTACAAAACGCGTTATGGACATTATGAGTATTCGGTGATGTCGTTCGGTGTTACTAATGCGCCGGGAGTATTCATGGAGTACATGAATCGTATCTTTCATACTTACTTGGATTGGTTTGTGGTGGTGTTCATTGATGATATACTAATTTACTCTAAATCAGAAGAAGAGCATGCAGAACACTTAAGACTCGTATTGCAAGTTTTGAAAGAGATGGAGTTATATGCAAAGCTATCTAAATGTGAATTTTGGTTAAAGGAAGTTAGTTTTCTTGGTCATGTCATTTCAGGTAGTGGCATTGTTGTGGATCCATCTAAAGTAGATGTTGTGTTGCAATGGGAAACTCCAAAGTCGGCTACCGAGATTAGAAGCTTTTTGGGACTAGCCGGTTATTACCGAAGGTTCATCGAAGGATTTTCTAAGTTAGCACTTCCGTTGACTAAGTTGACTTGTAAAAGTAGATCTTTTGTGTGGGATGTTCAATGTGAAGAAAGTTTTACGGAACTGAAGAAGAGATTGACGTCGGCTCCGGTTTTGACATTACCTAATCTGGGAGAACCTTTTGTGGTATATTGTGACGCTTCTAAGATGGGTTTAGGAGGTGTACTTATGCAGAATGATAAGGTGGTTGCTTATGCGTCGAGGCAGTTGAGAACTCATGAAAAGAACTATCCTACGCATGATTTAGAGCTTGCTGCAGTTGTTTTTGTGCTGAAGATTTGGAGACATTATCTCTATGGTTCTAGATTTGAAGTGTTTAGTGACCATAAGAGTTTAAAGTATTTATTTGATCAGAAGGAGTTGAATATGAGACAATGGAGATGGTTGGAATTATTAAAAGATTATGATTTCGGTTTGAACTATCATCCAGGAAAAGCTAATGTTGTGGCTGATGCTTTAAGCCGAAAAACTTTGCATATGTCGGCGATGATGGTTAAAGAATTGGAACTAATTGAACAGTTCAGAGATATGAGTTTGGTTTGCGAAGTGACACCGTAGAATGTTATGTTGGGAATGTTGAAGATTAACAACGATTTTCTAGACAGTATCAAGGAAGCTCAGAAGTTAGACGTGAAACTAGTAGATTCGATGGTTGGGATCGATCAATCGGAGAATGATGATTTCAAGTTAGATGCACGTGGTGTGTTGAGATTCCGTAATCGAATTTGTATTCCTGATGATGCGGAGATGAAGAAAGCAATTCTTGAGGAAAGTCATAGAAGTAAATTGAGTATTCATCCGGGGGCTACAAAGATGTATCAAGATTTGAAGAAGTTGTTTTGGTCGCCTGGGATGAAGCGTGATGTAGCACGATTTGTGTATGCATGTTTAACTTGTCAGAAGTCGAAATTTGAGCATCAAAAGCCTGCGGGGTTGATGCAACCGTTAGAAGTTCTAGAATGGAAGTGGGATAGCATTTTAATGGACTTTGTGACGGGATTACCCAATTACTTCAAGAGGACATGATTCGATTTGGGTGATTGTTGATAGACTTACGAAGTCGGCTCATTTTATCCCTATTAACATTAGTTTTCCAGTATTGAAGTTGGCAGAGATTTATACCAATGTAATTGTCAAGCTGCATGGTGTTGCTTTGTGTATTGGGTCGGATAGAGATCCGAGGTTCACTTCTGATTTTTGGAAGAGTTTGCAAGAGGTGTTGGGTTCTAAGTTTAGGTTGAGTTCAGCGTATCACCCTCAGACGGATGGTCAGACGGAGAGAACTATTCAGTTATTAGAGGATTTGTTGAGAGCATGTGTTCTTGAGCAGGGAGGTCCGTGGGATACTTATCTTCCATTGATAGAATTCACTTATAATAACAGTTACCATTCGAGTATTGGAATGGCCCCTTTTGAAGCGTTATATGGTCGGAGATGTAGGACTCCTTTATGTTAGCATGAATCTGGGGAAGGTGTAGTGCTTGGACCTGAAATTGTTCGAGAGACTACCGAGAAGGTGGAGTTAATTCAAGAGAAGATGAAAACTTCTCAAAGTAGATAGAAGAGTTATCATGACAAGCGAAGGAAAGATTTAGAATTTCAAGCGGGTGACCATGTGTTTTTTAGAGTTACACCTGTGACCGGTGTTGGGCGTGCATTGAAGTCTAAGAAGCTCACTCCTCATTTTATTGGTCTGTATCAGATTTTGGACAGAGTTGGAAATGTTGCTTGTAGAGTGGCTTTACCGCCTAATCTTTTGAATTTACACGATGTGTTTCATGTGTCACAACTTCGGAAGTACATTTCAGATCCATCTCATGTGATTCATATGGATGATGTGCAAGTACGGGATAATCTTACTATTGAGACGATAACTGTACAGATCGCGGATCGTGAAATGAAGACTTTAAGAGGCAAGGAGATTGCTTTGGTGAAAATAGTTTGGTTGGGAGCTGCCGGAGAAAGCCTGACGTGGGAGTTGGAAAACAAGATGCGGGGGTCCTATCCCGAATTGTTTGAACAAGGTATATTTTCGAGGACGAAAATATCCTAAGTGGGGGAGAGTTGTAACGCCCGGTTATTTAATTAATTATTTAATTAAATATCTTCGTATTATTTGTTTGATTTGTGTTGGTGGTCGAAAATATTGTGTTGAGTTGCTATGTCAGTTTTAGTTGAATTAATTTAATTGATTTAAGTTGTGTTGGCTTTAGTTGGATTAATTTAATTAAGATGATTTAAGTTGTAGAAATAATATAGTGTTAATATATTAGAATTATAAGAGAATATTGGGCTTATTTAGATGGTGAGTGTAGTAGTAATAATGGGGGAGGGGTAGAAAGTTGGCCCAAATGAAAGTTAATAGAATAATAGTCTTATTATATTAGACATTTAGAAATAATGAGGAATTAGAAGTAGCAGTAGGAACGTGGAAGTTACAGAGAAAGAGAAAATAAGGTTTTGGGAGGAGAACGGGGAAGTTACAGAGAAGAGGAAAAGAGGCAAAGCTGGGTCGATCGGAGATTTAGAGCAACCTTCAATCCAAGGTAAGGGTGGGGTTCTGACTCTATAATGGGGTATTTGATGAATGATATGTGGGGTTGGGTTTGTAGAATTACCTCTGTCTGTGTTGTAATGGTTGTCGTGGATATTGAAATACGTTTGCTGTTGATGAATTGGTTATAGGAAAAATAGTTTATGTTGCTTTAAGGTATAATTTTATTGCGTTTCTGTTGTACTGTGATAGGTGAATTTGGAACTGTTCTGGAATCTGAGGAGAGGTTTGTGAATTGGGGAGAACTGGAACGAAATACACTGAGACGAAGGGAACTGGGGGATGTGGCGATCGTGATAGAGGGCGTGACGAGCGTCACGCAGGTTGTGTGCGAGTGACGACCATCACTCATGTATTACGACCGTCACATATGTGACGAGGGCCAGGGTGTGGTGACGAGTGTCACACGGGTCTGCTATGTGATTCTTTCTGTTTTCTTTCTGTTCATTCTGTCTGCTATGGTTTCACTTGGTTCTGTTCCATTTTAATTTTAGTTTGAGAGGTTGGTATATAAGTCAGTAGTACTGGACAGAGGATTGATAATGGAATTAATTAACCGATTCTCAGTCGAAAACTACCGAGCAATGACGTGATTGCTTGTAGTATATTTTAGTTGGTATAGAGTATGTTATAGTTGCTGTGATATTTTTGTTGGGAATTATAAAGTTGCAGGTGTGAAATATGTTGCATTGCCTCTAATTATTGGCAAGAATTAAGTTGCGGGCCTATGGCCAATGTTGATTTGTTGTTGTGTTGATATATAACTATCATTGTTGTTATTCTGACGTTCATGTTGAGTCGCATTGCATAGCATATCAAGCTGGAGCTGCTGCTCGGTAAGTTGGCCTGGATTGGCAAAATATTAAGTTGAAGGCTTATGCCTTGTTGATGCCTCTATTAATTGGCAAATTTTAAGTTGGGAGTTCTGCTCCAATGGTACCACATGCATGTGCATTTTACAAGTCGCATTCCACGTTGCATAAAGTTGTTGTTATGTTATTGATTAATGTTGATTGAAAGGTTGTGAAGTGGTGATTTTATAATCTGATCTAATATATTATTTATCATACATCCGATTATATTGTTTGATATCTCACCCCTTCTGTGTTTGGTGACGGTTTATACGCCATCCTGCAGGTAATCCAGAGTGAAGGTTGTCTACCTTCATTAGTTCGGGTCGGTGTCGTCTCTCTGATACGTAACACTCGGGGGGATGAATGCTTGTTTCCTTATTGTTGATTTTAGTATTGTTGCTGAATTTTAAGTTGTTTTCTTTAAAGACTTGTTGTTTTGAAGTTGTTTTAAGTTGGATAAGGATGTTATGTCATTAAGTTGAAGTTTGTGAATCCGCTGCTTAATTATAAAAGTTGTTTTGTTTCAAAGACTAAAATTATGTGTTATGTATCTATGTTATATGTGATTATAAGCCGTTGTTATAAGTTGTATGTGTAGCATCCTACGTGTATGTTGGAATTTTGTAACTCTGATTTTATCAATATTCGTTGGGTAGAAATGGGGTGTTACACACACCTTCTTTGGCAAAGAGGAGAACGGTATGTCTGTGTCGAGGGATGCGCTATATATCATGCTCTGCGCATCCCAGGAAAAGCCGGTCAATGCAGCCCCGTACCTACTTGCAAATCTCAGTCATATTGCCCGTGATTCCTTCGAACCAATCTTAATAGGTGGGCTGGTGACCATGATTGCTGATGCAATTGGGATGAGGTACTATATGAACCGATCCTTTGCATTCGGTGGTTTCCGCCCGACATTAGCTTCTGTTTCAACAGATGCATTATTGCTAACCTTGGCCCGGTGGAATTCGAGTTGCTTATCAATAATGCTGTAGTCCATACTTTTACCTTGCCAAACCACGAAAAAACCAGTGTGCACAATAAGGACAATTGGCTCTATGATTTGGAGGTCGTCAACGAGTTTCTGACTCCACCCGACTCTCCTCAGGCTTATGAGAATAGAGATACCATTATGTCTGCTGAGGCCACTCAAGGTTCCGAGGTCGATCCTGATATGCCACCTTTGAATGTAGTTGCTGCTATTAATGCTCTCCAGGCTGAAGTAGATTCCTTCCGAGATGAGATTTCCTCTCTCTGAGTCGACTTCATTGGCCTAATGGATGTTGTTCACGAAGAGTTGGACCATATGTTCCAAATTGTCTACTCTCTTAGACAACATCATGGGTGATCCATAGCCGCACCTTTTTTTCCTGTTTTTCTTAGATTAGTTTGTTTACACGTATAGTGTTTCCCCTTCTTGTATTGTTTGAATTGTAATTTCCATTCCACTGTGTACCGTCGGGATGCCAACGTGTAAATGTAGTACATTTCAGTTTCGTTTAATGCAATTTCTTTTTCTTTAAGTTTTTGTTTTAGTGCTCTTAATCCTTACTTTACTTGTTGTTAATGTTTAGCAAACCTAGGCTTGTCAAGAAAAACCAAAAACTAAAAAAATTTAATAACCAATTTGCATTCTGCAAGCCAAAAAACCAAAAGGCGTGCTAGAAAGAAAATGGCGGTCGCCATATGCATAAAGGCGCTCGCCGTGCATTCGAATTGGCAGAACACGCGGTTTTCTTTGTGAAACGCGCCCTTGCCTCCTCCACTTCCCATTCATTACACTCTTACATGTCCCTAGACCCCCTAAGTACCTAGTAAACCCTTCATCATCCCACATTAACTCCATCTATCCATATTCATCCACTAAATCCTTATTTAAGCACCCCTAACCACACATTACCATTCACCTTTCTCATACCAACTATCCATTTCTCTACCCACTTCAGAAAATTCCCACAACCACCATCTTCCTAAGAAACAACCATGGCTGCTAACCAAGAAATAGATTACATGGGCATTGAGTTCCACGACGGAGAAATTGGAGCCACCATGCATTCCAACTTCCACCGAGTATCCAAAAGGCTAGTATACGCCACGAGGTATCCAGAGCCCGAAACTCTTCGCACCTTGGGTCTTTATGATAGCGTCTCGTGGATGCTCAGGAACTTAGGTATGACCCAATTTTTCTCTGTGTTTAATCCTTCGTCCGTTAGGCTTACCTATGAGTTTCTTAGTTCAGTTCGATACGTCCATGACCTAGCCGCACTACCAGAACCATTCACTTCAGGATGTTTAACGTTGATTATTCGCTCACTCATGAGCAGATAGCTTAATACTTTGGTTTTCCTACCGGTGAGGGTCTTGCGACTCAAGCACCCTTGGATAGTGATTGGGAGGAAGGAGCCTTCCAATTTTGGCATCAAATAACCAACGCAAGAGCCACCAAATAGGAGGGCTTGAAAGCCACAACCATCCACAACCCTGCTATTCGCTATTTTCACCGCACCCTCGCCTCCACCATCTTCGGCCGTGAAAACCCAGGAAACGTAAATTCTAAGGATTTCTTCTTTATCCAATGTGCACTTTCCCAGACCCGTGTAAATCCAACACCATTCCTTCTTGTCCAATTCATCAGTGTAGCAAACAGAGTCGGCGGTTCCATCTGTATAGGCGGTATCATTACTGCCATTGCCATCTGTTTAGACTTAGAGGCTGGTTTAGAAAACAAAGAAAGCATGCCTTGTCTCTGTGCCGACATTGACTTTTACCATAATGCGCGGCTTATCAAGAGTTTGCATAGTAACAAGTATCACTTTATGGTCCAGACACACGAGTTTCGAGGTTTTTCTTTGCCAAATGCTTAGCGTATTAACGTGCGTCGAAGCACCAATTGGCTATTTGATTTAGGATCCCGTGATGTAGAGACAGAGAGCGACGAAAGGCACTACCATGAGATTATGGGACAGCATCCTGAGCAGCCCCGTGCTCATAGCCATGCCATTGACATTCCTGGGTCTAGTACCCAAGCACACACGACACCTTTTGCTGATTTTGTAGGTATTCGCTCGTCATTGGATGAAGTTCTTTCAGAGCTCAGGCAGCAGAGAGAGAGAAATACTGCGCGTGATGTGCAGATGCAGGAGTTAGAGAGGAGACCGTACGAGTTTATGGCCAGGGCTGAGGCAGATTTGAGAGATGTTGTTTCGGAGATGGCGGGACTGCGCAGGGAGGTAAACCGAATTGCAGATTGTGTCCAACATGTCCCCCAGGACAACCCAGCCATCAGGCAGGATAGCCACCATCGTGGAGGGCGTGCTCGCTATCATTGATTGTATCCAGGTTCTATCGCTCCTTCTTTCACCTTAGATTAAGACATTGAGGACATTGTCTAATTTAAGTGTGAGGGAGGAGTCGTTTATTGCTTATATTTATCTCTTGCTTTTTAGTTTAGTTTGTTTTTCATTATCGAGTCATATGCATGTTTGAATCGTTTTTACTTTACGTTTTTCTTGTGTCTATCAACTCCCGTATTTGACCCCAAATTTCAAAAATTTTGTTTAGACTCAAAGGCATGACGCGTATAGTATAGGTTGTTTCATTCTTTTATTTAGGCCAGGTAGGCGGACTTAGGAAAGTTTTGAAAATATCGATACCGTTCCTACACCTTAGATTCCCCAAATATGTGATATTAATTTAAATAGACATTATGCCATGACCTTGTGCCTAGTTTCTTAGAATTAACCTCTTGATTAGTTTATTCTAGCAGTCAGCACCATCCTTATGTACGAACTAAGTAACGAGCCGATGCAAATATGTGTGATCTCAAAATGTGATTTATATGATTTTTATAGAAAAATGCGAATGAAAGACATGTTCCCGCTAAGTTTGGTGGTCCTCACCCGACCATTTAGCCTAAAGGTTCGGACTCTTGAAATTCGTAAGCAAAAGAATGCACAAATGCGAAAAAGAAGAAAAAAAATTTTGTTGAATAAGAGATCATAAGCACTAACAGGTTCGCCTACCATGTAAGTACAAAGGATAACGGGCTTAATGTGATTGCGCTCGAATGAAAAAGAGGTGAAATAAGATGAAGGATATAGGTCTAGGTATAATTTCATGATTTGAATTGGTATTGCATAGGAAGGGAGTTTTCGTCCGCTTTTGTGGAGTCGTGTCATTACGGTATCCTTGTTTTCACTATTCAGTACCTATCCGTTTCACTGTAGCCTAGCAACCTTGTGCTTAGATCATTTTTCGTCGCGCCTAAGAGTCGAAACATAATGCTTACTGTTTCATTGCATTGGGAGTTTGCTTGAGGACAAGCAAAAGCCTTAGTGTGGGAGAGTTTGATGACTCGATTTCGTATCGTTTAATTCGATTCAATTTGTGCATGTTTTATCATATTTTTATCGATTCATTGTCATTTCGTGTATTGTTTGCTTATGTTTTCACTTCTTTTCCATTTACAGGTCCTATATCAGCTCCAGAGAAGAAAAGACCAAGATTTGAGCTCAAAGAGAAGAAAAGTGGAGAAATTGCATGGTTCTGCCTCTTCTAGATGAAAGGCGTTCGCCATTCCCCCCAGTTCAACTGAATGGCGCTCGCCATGTCAGAAAGGAGGGAAATTCAAGCACTTAAAACAAAGGCGACCGCCGTTTGCCCTAAGGCGACCGCCATTGTGCGCGGGAGCAGTTTTATTTATGCAATTCTGGAAGTTTGCAAGTTATATTTCAAAATTCGAACTCAACTGTTTTGGAGCCAGATTTTCCTATATATAGAGTACTAGAGGTCTGCATTTGGCATCCAAGAACCTTGCGGAAGCGCTTCCGAAATTCCTAACCACTTATATCATTTGCCATAGTATCAATCGATCACATCGAGAGGTTGATACGTCGGTTGTACTTTTCGTTTCTTTTGCTGCTGATGTACACTTGGATCAATTATTTAATACAAGTTCTATTTCCCGTTTAATTACCTCGCATTTCAGGTTATTTACGATCTATCTATTTTACTGCATTTTGTTTTCTTTTGATTAATTGCAACATAATTCAGATTTCGTATAAAAACTTAATTCTGATCTTAACTAAGAACAAAGCCATTATGTATGTTTTAAAATTCAGAAATGTTAATGCATTAGTGTTAGATTTAATTATGTCTGAGTAGATTTGCTTTGAGTCCGTAGATTGAGGATCGTCGTTCCGACAAGACTCTATAAAACCTTCGGTGTTTAAATTTTATTTTAAAATTCTGGTTTTGGTGTCTAAACTGAATTTAGACAACCTTTTCGTGAGAGCGAGGGGTTGTTTAACAGCGTTTCGTCACGAGAGTGAGAAGCACACCAAGGCGTGTCCAATACAGCGAGACTTTGAGGTAATCGTCGGATAGTAGACATCGGACATTGAGCCTAAATGCAGCAAGAGCGCTTTAGGGCCTCATTTAGTTTATGTTAGTTTTCAAACAGTACCTCTTAACTACCAAGCGAGCGAGAGCAAAATCTTGAGGTTATTAGGCGTGGCTTGGTCAAGACCGCGAGAGTGTGAGGTCGAGCCTTTAAACTGGCATATCCTTCAGACAATTCTCAAGATCTTTGTTAACACTTGGATCTTACGGAGTCCCAAAGAGCACGGAAATCATTCTCCGGTCTCGTCTTTATTATTGTTTTTCAAATCCCGTTAGTAACCAAATTTCTTTTACCGCCAATTCTAGCCTTAGATTTACACCGCAATAATCAATCACTCTAGGTTGATTATTGGTCCCTGTGGGTTCGACAACCTTTTTAAGACTACGCGATAAGCTGTATACTTGCAGCAGTAATCCAACCATTACACGAAGTCGCGACCAATGCATTCAACTAATTTGCCAAATGAATGTGAACATCGTTCTTCATCACTATTCTCACGCACCCTCGCGATATCGTTCGTCAAGCAATATTGCGGTCTCTTATTGCATTAATTACTAGAAGTTATTCAAACTAACAATCAACACAATGCTAAAAAGCTGAGATGCAAATGAATATCAAATCACAAACCCATGTCAAAAGCTTGCTCAATGATAGATGAAAATCTAAGATCACGGATTTGAAATAGGTTTTGTCAAGACCAACAAATAAGCAATCAAAGAAAACAAACAATAGAGAATAAAAACTAGTTCACAAACATAAATTAGATGAAATACATAAGGTATCAAAAGATTACATCCTTTCCCAACAAGAAATCAAAGCTCTTACCTTCTCTCCCTTGAAATGAAAAGATACAAAGTTCTGATCTTTAATTTACAAGTTATCTCTATCTAAAATTCTAATAATCTATCTCCAAAAGTGTGAAAATTCTATTTATAATTCATTCAGGAATTTCACAGTTCGCAAAGCGAACGTTTTATTCGCACAGCGAATGGTGAAAATGGCACCTGAGGTGCCTCTGAATAGTTAAACCACCACAGAATTTCTTCATGAGTTCGCAATGCGAAGGATATTTCGCAAAGCGAACACTCGCCTTCAAGTTTGCAAAGCGAACTTTAGTGCCTTTTTCCTCTGCCATAATTCTGGGACCATTCGCTGGGACCTCGCCAAAGTTCGCAAAGCGAACCTTCGCTGGCAGTTCACAAAGCGAACTTGCTGATGTTTTCCTCTGTTCTTTGGCAACTTGCATCACTTTGTTGTGTCTTACAACTTTGATCATTTAGTGCCTTTTCCAGTACAATAACACACATATTACAAGCACCAAAGGTATATTCTCAATGTTTGAAGAACAACAGCAATCATGAGTAAAATCAATGAAAACATGAGAAATTAGTAGAAAAAGTGCCAAGAAAAATAGTTAATTTTAAGGTAAAATCTGCACCTAACAGTGCTCTCCCCGCACCTGGGAGGGTACGAGCTGGGAGTCGGTAAACATTTTTACCTCTTTCGCGCCGATGTCCTCGGCCAGGCGTGGTCCGATGAGGATGGCCTCGTACTAGGCCTGGTTGTTTGATGTCGGAAAGGATAATGTGAGAGAGATCTCGATCAAGATGCCTTCCTCGTTTTATAGGATGCTGCCTGCTCCGCTTCACGTCGAACTGGATGCCCCGTCGACGTAGATCGTACACTTCTGGGATCCGTCGGTCGAGGGTTCTGGGGTGGTCATCTCCGCAACGAAGTTGGCTAGCACTTGAGCCTTCAGGACCTTTCTACCCTCGTACTGGACATCAAATTCGGAGAGCTCGAGCGACCATCTGAGCGTCCTGCCCGCCATGTCGGGTCGGCCGAGGAGCTGCCTCACGGGTTGGTCTGTCCTTACCACGATAATGTGGGCCAAGAAGTAGTGTTGCAGCCTTCTGGCCGCAGTGACGAGGGCCAGAGCAACCTTCTCGATCTGCTGGTACCTAAGTTAGGGGCCTTGGAGGGCTTTGCTGGTGAAGTATATCAGCTTCTGTTCTTTATGGGTTTCCCTGATAAGTGTCGCGCTGGCCGCCTCGGTTGTGACAATGAGATACAGGTATAACGTCTCCCCGTTTTTTGGTCGTGAAAGTACCGGGGGCTGCGAGAGGACTTGTTTGAGGTGGAGGAGTGCCTACTCTCACTCCTCAGTCCACTCGAACGTGGCCTCTTTGCGTGGGAGTTTGAAAAATGGGAGTGCGTGTTGGGTTGATTTGGCCACGAAGCGGGACAGCAAAATGAGCATCCCGTTTAGTGATTGGATCGATTTCTTCGAGTTCGGAGTTGGGAACTCGGAGAACGCCATGCACTTGTCGGGGTTTACCTCGATTCCTCGTTTTGTTAGATAGAAGCCGAGGAATTTTCCTGCTCGGACACCAAAGGTGCACTTCTCCGGGTTGAACCTCATCTTGCATCTCCTCGTTGTATCGAAGACCCTTTTGAGAGGGCAGTGTGGT
This sequence comes from Lathyrus tuberosus, assembly GCA_022829125.1. Taxonomy (NCBI): domain Eukaryota; kingdom Viridiplantae; phylum Streptophyta; class Magnoliopsida; order Fabales; family Fabaceae; genus Lathyrus; species Lathyrus tuberosus. The sequence goes on from JALAZF010000026.1 coordinate 1,877,792, forward strand.
CGATCTCTTCTCGTGATTTTACGATCATGTCATCCATGTAGACCTCGAGCATGTCTCCGATCTCACCCCGGAAGACTTTGTTCATCATCCGTTGGTAGGTCGCACCGACGTTTTTTTCAGACCGAAGGGTATTACATTGTAGTAATAGTTGTCTGAATCGGTCATGAAAGTCGCGTATTGCTTGTTGGTCTTCGTAATGGGGATTTGATTGTATCCCGAGTATGCATCCATGAACGACAACAATTTGAAACCTGCAGAATTGTTGACCAGTTTGTCGATGTTAGGCAATGGATATGCATCTTTCGGGCATGCCCGGTTAAGATCAGTATAATCAACGCACATTCTCCATTTTCCATTATTCTTTTTAACGAGTACAACATTGGATAGCTAGGTTGTGTACTGGGCTTCCGAAATAAAGTTCGCCTCTAATAGGTCTTTTACAGCCTTTTCAGCAGCCTCCGCTTTCTCGGGAGACTACCTACGCCTAAGTTGTACTACAGCCCTAGCGGCTGGATCTATTGTGAGTTGGTGGCAGGTCACATCTGGTCGAGGCCGAGCATCTCTGCAGCGCTCCACGCGAACAACTCAGCATTCTCCCTGAGGCAGACCTTCAGCTACTTCCTTGCCAGGTCAGGGAGGCCCGAACCAATCTTCACGTTCCTGTCCGGGACGTCGCCGAGCGTGATGAGGTCGAAGTCTCCGTCTGGAATGGGATGCATGGGGTGAAGAGGCTACCCGTTGCCTTTAACTGTAGAGGGGTGATCCGCTACCTCGCTCTGCTCTTGCTTGTTGGGGAAGCGGTTGTTGAGGTCGACCACGTTAACGCGCGGGAATGGCTTTTGCTCCTCGTTCTGGGCTGACTTTCTGGTGGTCTTGGGGTTGATGTTGATCGAGTTTAACCCCTTGGTGGCAGCCTAGAAACATCTCCTGGCAGCCTCAATGTCCCCGTCGAGGGTGACGACGCGGCCCTTGGTCGTGTAGTACTTCATCTTCATGAGGACTGTAGATGGCACAGCTGTGAGTTCGGCCAGGGTCGGCCTTCCCATAATGCACTGGTATAGAGAGTGGGCACTCTACTACCAGGAAACGGACCTTAACTTGTCGGGCAGTCTCGTCGTTTCCGAAGGTGACCATTAGCTCGACGTAGCCCCACGGTCTTGTGGTGGTGTCGTTGAAGCCCTGCAGGTCAGAGCTGACGTACGGGGTCAGATGAGTCTCGTCGAGCTGAAGGGTAGTGAACAGGTGGGCATACATTATGTCCATTGAGCTCCCTTGGTTGACCAGGATACGGCGGACGTCAAATTTTGCCATCTTTGCTATGATCAGGAGAGGGATGTTGGAGTTGGGGGGCGCCACCCGGCAATTCTTTGAGGTAGAAGGTGATGGGGTTTAACCTTCCCTGGACCTTCTCGAAGATGGTGTTCTGCCCCGAGCTCGCCTCTATCAATTCGTCAAACTTTCGTTTCACCGACCCCATAGATACTTTGTTGAACCCCCTGCTGGATATGATTGTGGCGGCAGGGAAGCTTTCCCATGGATTACGAGCGGTTACAGGCGTGTCGGGCTTGTAGGGAAAGTAGAAGTCTTATGGTCGGGTTACACATATAGCGACTTGTAGCCCGTTATCACCGGAGGATGGGGTCGTCTCCTTGACCCTTTTCGTCTCCTGGGTCTCCTGTCGGGGGATTTCGCTCCTCTTTGTGTACTGCTTCAGGTGCCCCTCTTTGGTCAAGATTTCGATGGCATCCTTGAGGTGGATGCAATATTCCGTGACATGCTCGTGGCTCCTATGGAACCGGCAGTACTTGGACTTGTCGATGTTTGACTTAGGGGGTGTCGACTTCGGGAAGCGGACACCACCTCGCTGGAACTCCGAGTTGATGCACTCGGCTAAGATGCGCTCTCGGGGAGCTGTGAGTAGCATATACTCAGTGAAGCGGCCCGCTGGTCCCCTTTGTTCTCGGGAATCTCGGGGCCGGTCCTCTCTTCTTTTTTCCTCGCCTTGTCGGGGAACGGTGGAATCTTCGTGCCTGGAGTTCTTGGCACCCTCTTGATTCCGCGAGTCGCGGGCACAATGGGCGGACTCTATCTCCTCATACTGGATGTATGTATAGGCCTTGTGGAGGAGCGCGTCTAAGGTGTTGGGCCTTTCAATGCCGACTGCCTTGGCGAACTCGGTGCGAGGTCGCAGCCCTCACTCAACCAAATATCTCTTCATGTCGTCCGAGGTGGATACCTGGACAGCTTCTCGGTTGAACCTCTCTATGTAGTCCCAGAGAGATTCATCTTTTCCCTGGATAATGGCTTCCAGGGATGCTTCTGTCTTCGGGTGGCGCTGGGAAGCGGTGAAGTGCCTGGAGAACTGCCTATTCAGCTCCTTCCAGGAGGCGATGGACTCGGGATCGAGGCTCTTGTACAATGACGTTGCACCCTTCCTCAAGGTATTGGGGAAGAGTCTGCACTTGATGGCTCCCCGGACGTTCCGGTAGTCGAGCATCGCATCGATGCTTTCGATGTGGTTTACCGGGTCGGTCGTACCATCATAGGTCGCCAAGGCCGGGGGTTTTTCCATCTCGACGGGCAAGGGAGTCTACATGATGGCTCTGGACAGCGGCGTGCGCTGGTCGTCCTTGTCACTCCTGACAGGTGATCGCGATGGGGACAGGTCACATCGAGGGTTCCTGCTTCGGTGGGGAGGGCTCCTTGGTCGGTTCTTTGGCTTCTCGGCGTATTCGTCAGCTTTATTCCTCTTATGAGCGGGGGAGCGTAGCTCCTTTCGGGAAGGAGATCGGTCGCGCTTCTGGGTGGCCATGAGCTGAGGCCTTTCCAATTGCAGGTGACGCCCTGGCTGTCGAGGAGAAGAGCTCCGAGAGTCATCGTGTCGTGGCCTCCACGGGGGAGGGGAGGGACTGCGAGAAATGGGGCGAATATGTTTCTAAAGGGGAGAGCGTGATTGTCGCCCCTTATCGAGTATCCCGAACTGCTCATTATGTTGGAAAATCATCAGATTTGTCTGATTGATCGCCACGAACAAAGCCACCATGGTCGGTCAGCATTAGGTGGAACAGGGATTGGTTGGTAGACAGTTGGGCTATCAAAGGGTCGGGAGGCGTTGAAGGCCGCATCGTCCGAGGAGAGAGAAACGGTGTGCCAGTCCCTGGGGTCGCCTTTCTCGACATGAACGGCCACGTTGGGATCGTGACTGTCGTCGTTGGTAAGCGTGGTGAAGGCGGTTTCTGGAGTGTTGTCGCCAGTGCATGGGCTGGCCATGATCAAGGGAGATTGAAAAACTGCTTTGGTTCTTGAGTTTCTACGGGAGAAAGCACGGGGAAGCAAGGGTTCCCACAGATGGTGCCACTGATCTTACCAGATCAGAAAAGGATCAGCAGCCAGCAACACGTCGTGAGCTCCTTTATTCGCCTGTGGTGGAGAAGAGGAGGGGGTGTACCTGCAAGGTACTCTGATGCCAAAGTAAGTTTTAGCAAGAGAGGAAGCAAGTACAGAGAAAAGGTGTAGAGAATAGAATACCTGACCCTTTAGTGAAAGAGGGTATTTATAGTGTGCCCCCAGCGCTAGGTCAACAGTTACTTTGCATTTGGTTGGATTGCAAGGCCCAATACGAGTAACTGTCAGGGCTTACGTGGCGTAGGAAATACCAGCATGTGGTATTCGCCCTGGGTCAACTGCCCCTTGATCTTCGGAAGGTGGGCTGACCAGTTCTTTCAGAAGTGGGTAGTTGCCTGAGGACATGTCCCCACATTGGGGGCACGTGGAGTCCGTGGGGGAGGCGTGTGAGAACTCCCCGGACGTGCATATGGGTTGGATCTCAATTGGGCCCTCTCCGACGAGGAGTTGGGTTGGGATGTGCCCGACGGTGGGCCATCCTTAGGCCCAGTCCAGAACAATTGAAGAGATGGACTTTAACTCAAGTAAACTTTAAAGAATTTCTTTTTGCACCCTATGTACTTCTTACACAACATGTGACTTTTCTTATATGTATTTAGATTCTGGAGATATATTTTTGGACGCACCAAAATTCAATTGAACGTTAAAATATTCCGGAGACATATCTTTGGACGCACCAAAGTTTAAGTGAACGTTGAAATATTTCAGAGATATATCTCCGAAACAATTTGGAGCATATTATCGCGCCAGGCTCCCCTCCTCCCTCACTTTTTCATTTTCATTCACAAACTATTCATCTCTCTCATTCCCAAATATCTCCAACTTCACCAAATTTGATTTCATCTGTTCGAGGCTCAAGTAATCATCAAGCAGCATCCAGTACATTGCTCAACATCTTCCAAATCATATAATTCGGGTAAGTTTTTCGAGTTTCCGATAAATATTCGAGTATTCATGTAAACAAGTTAGAACGCATTGTTAGGTATAGAAATGTTTATAAATCAGCTGAAACATAGTTTAAAGTAAGTGTATATATTGTTTTTTTGGCTCAAATGGACGATCAAGACTTCAAATTTCTCATTCTGAGGGGCAGAGGACCCCATTGTCGTGACCTCTGAGATTTAGAAAATTCCGGAGATACATCTCCGAAAAAATTCAATGTTTCATGTACTATGGGTGATTCCGAAGATACATTTGCGGAATATTTTCGTAGTTGTATCTCCGGAATCACCCAGAGTACATGAAACATTGAACTTTTCCGAAGGTGTATCTCCGAAATTTTCTCAAACTATTTTTTTCTTTTTGTTTTACGATTTTCTTGTTTGTGCTATTCATTTGTGTAAACTCATTGTACAGTTAATTATACCTTGCAAGCATAATGGCTGACAGAGCTGACCGATTGTAGCATGGAAATGTTGTCCAGCACGCATCCGTTCGGCGGGAGAAGAGCCAGTAGGTTTCGAAGGCAGCAGGTACCTCTGGTCAGGGAGAGGCGTCGACTGCTAGGGCACAGTCTACTCCTGAGATTCAGTCTGCTCCTGGGGTTCGGCCTTCGCCTCAGGCTACTCCATCTACATCTCATCCCACTCCTGGGGATCGGCCTTTGCCTCAGGCCACTACATCTACATCTAAGCCCACACCACCTTCTACTTCTTCTTACCGCAGGCCACATGATGTACCAGGTGACGCATCACTTCCCTCATCCTCCCGCATGCGTCGAGATGCACCTATGCCACCTTTTGTTGATTCGGTGCCACCTCCAGAGGGTGAGCTTTTTGATGATCCTGATGCACCGGTGCCACCTCCGGAGGGTGATGTTGCTAATGCCGAGCCAGAGACTTTCAGAGGGGGTCCATCTGATATGTCCCTACTTCCTCTATATCCATACCACACTGCCAGACATATCTGGGACGGAGAGGTAACATTAGTCACATTGTTACTATATTTTTTACGTTAATTTAAATTGCTGACATTGACTATTTTTAAGATTAATTCTTATAGACATTGATTATTTCAAGAAATTCGCAGGTGCGTGATCTCCAGAAGTTTCTGAACCATGGGCGGAAGATTTTAGCATTGCATCAGCCGGATGAGTAGTGGTTTTAGTCGGTTCTGACCGTTTCTGGGTTGAGAGGCCTATGTTTGACCGGTTATAGTGTGGTCAACCATGGGATGCTTAATGCATTCGTGGAGCAATGACACTCTGAGACCTCTTCCTTTCATCTCCCGCATGGTGAGATGTCGATTACACTAGACGATGTCTCGTCCTTGTTGCATCTACCGATCAGAAGGAGATTCCTCCATCATGGTAGGGTGACCAAAGATGAGGCGATCGATATGATGGTGGAGCATCTGAGGGCTGGTCCAGGGAAGGCGCTCAAGAAGGTGAACAGGACCAAGGGTGCTCATGTTAGGTTTTCGTTCTTGAATGCAAAATTTAATGAGGCGCTCGTTGTTGTAGAGCAGGTTGATGGTGATGCCCAGGAGGTGGCCATACACAAGACTCATGCTTTAAGGGCGTATTTTCTATTTTTAGTTGGCACTGTGATTTTTGTGGACACGAGTGCCACCTACACTGACGTTGCATACCTTATGTACTTCTTGAATCTCACATGGATCCATGAGTACAACTGGGGGGCGACTTGCCTTGCATACTTGTATTCGAAGTTGAGAGATGGATGTCAGTGGACGACGAAGCAGACCACAAGTAGCACGGCACTACTGGTGGTAATAATTTTTTATCCTTAAATGTTCTTTTATCTTTTTCATTTCATATTTGCGATAATATTTTATCCCTGGATGCTTTTTATTTTCATTTCAGGCTTGGATCCTCCAGCACTTCCATTGCATCGCTGGCTGGTCGTGTTGGGATGAGTACATTGAGGAGATGCCTCGTGCCTGTGCTTTTATCTCGCTGAGAGGGAACCAGGCGACCAAGCCTTTCAGAGTCTATCTTGACCGCTTGGCTTCCGATGACATCCACTTCAACTGCTACATGGATCACCGTCAGACGCGACTATTTGACGACATATCACTATACTCCGGATGGTTGGCCTGCGGATCGAGTATCACTGCTTCTCATCTGCCTGAGTGCATCATGTCGCAGTTTGGGTACACCTAGACCATCCCCAAACACCTTGTTGTCTCTACTCCTCCTGCCTTGACTCATATACAGATTGACGAAATGTTTGTTGATTATCAGAGTCATCTCGTACCAGATGAGGCTCGGGATACCATAGTGCCGAATGACTAAAGCTACGTCGACAGATACATCAGGTAGTTCTTCAGGGTTTCACATCTGTACATGGTGTCGACTGCTCTAGGAGATCCGCCAAGACCTGCTCATCAGGAAATTCTAGAAGAGGAGTAGGCTCAACTGGATCATATTAAGGAAGTCTTGCCTCATTGTCGTCACATAGTGGAGATGGCGCGGGCAGGCATTGACGAGGGTAACTTCTCTGAAGGGTCTGTTGTCAGGCGAGCATTGGATGACATTATTGCAGAGGCACAGGGGACACTTTTATACCGCAGACAACGCGCGAGGACAGGGGAATCAATGGTCGAGAAAGCAGACCAGACAGAGGAGAGGTTATTAGGCACACTCAGTAGTTGTCTGTATTTATTATTTCAGTATTATAGTTTGTACGTTTTTCTGACATTGTTACTACATTTTGGATTTTCGTGACGTATGACATCCTATTACTATATTGTTGTGTTATTTTGGTATATCTATTATCTATTATTTTATAATTCATCTGCAAACAAATACACAGTGCTTTTTTAAAAAAAAACTGTTCTGATACACTTCGACAATGTTTTAAAAATCGGATCGGTTATCGAACCGGTGAGGGTATTGGGTCACTGGTTCATTGGTCTAACCACTGAGTCATTGGTTGAACCACATAACTAAACCGGATAAACCGGATAACTCGGTTGAATAAACCGGTCACTATAACAAAATTATATAGGTATTAAACCGGTCCAATCAAATGACTCTGTGTCGAAAAAAATCACTAACACCTAAAAAATTTTAAAATATCATAATTTTACAAGATTATAATTTAAATTCAAATTTGAATCAATTATAAATTTAAGTCAAGTAATTGATTTAAAAATTTAAAAAAAAAATATCAATCGCAAATACAAACTTATGTTTGTTATCTATATAACATACATTACCATTTACCTTACGCAACATTTCAGTCCAACTAATAAAAACCAATGATATCAATCATATAGGAGAGAAAATAGATTATGTTTAAATTCCACATCCTATCAATGTTATAATACTGCAGTAGCCTCTATTTATTATATTTAATCGTTGTTACCAATTTTTAAAGAAAAGAATATTAACTCTCTTATATTTTTCTTTTTTCTTTTTTTAAATAATGAAAAATGAAGTCTTAATTTTAAAAAAAAATACGCATTTGAGCCACCGGTTTTTTAAAGCCGTCGGTTTTGACCGGTTCTCACCGATTCAACTGCATATCCGATCTAACAATTGAATCAGACCGGTTACCCTTTACCCTTTCGGTTCCCGGTTCAACCGGTCCGACCGGCCGGTCCGGTTTTTAAAACTATGCACTTCGGAGATGTATCTTTAGAAATTTCCTATAAAAGCATCTCTGAATATATTCAAATAGAAATGAACTATGAGAGATATGTTGGGCCATTTAAGGTTTAAATTGTTCCAGAGATATATCTCCAAAAAATTATTAACGTTTAGTTAGTCATGGGACTCATCCAAAGATATATCCGAAATCTTAGAGCATATGTGAAAAACCACACGATGAAAATGAAATGCTTTGAATGCAATAAGAAATTTCCAAACTTTAAATCAAGTAAGGAGAAGAGGGCACCGAAGAACTTGCCAAGGTCGTGCTTGTTGCTAATAAAATAAGGGCACTCACGTGAGACTTAAAAGTTTAGAAAATCCTCAAATCCTTGGAAAATTGGGATCCGGGGATGCTTGATTACTCTCAATTGACAAACTATGAATCCCTTTAACTATAGTCTATAATGACATAAAGATTTTGCAAAATAATGGAGATGTCTCATCTGAAAATAGAATTGGAGATTCAAGTCCAAGAAAAGATGGTAGAGTATGAGTGCCAAAGAATGAATAAATAGTAGTAAATTAAATGAAGAGATGTGCCAAATTCTCGCACAACGATGCATTTAACATGGCAAAAGTTTTGTTCCTTGAGAATGGATACTCTAAGAACATATATGGAAACAAAAAGTGTTCTAATGACATTCAGTAGAAAGGAAATGTGTCAAACTTGGAAACGAGACACTAATGACATTCAGTAGAAAGGAAATGTGTGTTGTTGCATCGAGACATTCCTCATGTGTTATAACAGAAGCCTATGAACAGTCTTTAGAGATTGGTCATTCACATTGAATCTTGAATATGCAAAGTTCAACATCCTAAAAATGTTCAAACCATCAAGACTACAAACCAAATACTTATTCTTTTTGACAAAAACACAAGGCAAGGAGGCAGCTTACTTTCATGCACCAATAGAAGGCGTTGCAGATTCGGTAGCCTCAGTTACTAAGGACTGAGAACTTTTCAAAGCAAGAAAATGATCCAAAGCTATATAAATCTAATGCCTCTACACCGAATAAAACAAGTCTTTCCAAAAATTTCTCAGAATTTTCTGCAGTTATATTAATAAGACAATCATACCTCATACACCATACTGAAATACACCTACAACGGTGTAGAAAGGAGTAACAGCACAAATACAGATGGAAAAGCACTTCAGTCCCAAACACCGCCTATATTTCACACTAAACTGATTTCAGTTACATTAAGGGGCCTTCGCTGACTGTTCTGGCATATCATCTTCGTCATGGTAAATGTTCTCTGCCATCTGCCATATTTGAAGTATATTGTCTTCAGCCACACTAGCAACAACCCAATCTTCACATGGGTTCCAAGAGAAGTCAGATATCTTGCTTGTATGACCACCGTGAATAAAGAGCAATTCTGGTGGACCATCTTCAGCATCTTCTGCTGACTGTTCTTCATCAATCCTACATAAATGAGTGAACCAAGTTGTTATGGCAAATAGTTCCGACATATATTATGATTTATTAATATATGAATCAAATATTGGTATTTTTTTAATAATCATCTTAATCAGAAAATCAACCCTCAATAGCCATTTCAAATTCTTTATTCCATCAGTCTCATGTTTACAGAACCCAATATAACTCATGAAAGACAGAAATTGATGGACGTTTAGTTCGCAAAAAAAATGGAGCTTTAATTCACACAATAGGTTCGAAAACTTAACAACTGAAATGTAAAAGAAATTTTAATAATGAGAAAGCTCTCCCCGCCCCATAAAAAAAAGGAAACTACTGGAGTTCCCCAGTTAAATAGCAAACACTAAAATTTCAGGGGAAGGACCAGCTACGGGGTTTATAATTTATGAACATCTCTAATGAATCACCAGCATACCAAAACTCAGAAACACATTTCAGGGAAACAAATAAAATTTTGCTAAAAAGTCTAGATATGATGATGCTTTCATTAAGCAATACCTGCTGAGATCCCACACCATGAGTCTTCTACCAAGACAACAAGAAGCCAAGATAGTCTCATTCTTTGGATTCCAGCCGACCTGGAAAACCTCTTCCCTGTTAACCAGACAACAACATTCCAGATCAGTAGCTAATAAATATAATTGCAACTAAATTTAGAAACATCTAAGGAGAATATTACTTATGACTATCAAAGGTGTGAAGAGGATTGATGATCTTGCGCAGATCCCACAATTTCACTGTTTTATCAGTAGAACCAGTAGCAACCACCCATTCATTGAAGGGATTGAACGCCAGACAGTTAACCTAATAAGATCCAATTATATATAGAAGAAAACTGTTATTTGAAGTGATATTGGGAAGGAGTATCAGCATTCTGAAAACTATGGAACACTGCCAAAAGATAAAGGCAACCTAAAGCACAATAGATTAGAGAACACATTATAAGGAGTTGACAGATTGAAAATTAAACTAACAGTGGATATCCTATCAGTCAGGAAATTTTGAAAAGCTATATATGTCAAATATTGCCACTGTAGAAGTGCAGAGTGGAGTCATGGCCAGTTCTTAAATATTGGCCATGGTTACTGAATTTTCTATTATTACCCATCCTTAATTAAGTGTTTAAACACAAAAACAATGTTATCAACAGCAAATTGCAGAAAATAGCAGAACACCAAAAATCTGATATGTGAAATAGCAAATAGAATTGCAAGCAAATAGCAAAAGGCACGCAGCGGTTGAAATAAGTTAAATATATATAAAAAAAAGAGGCACACTTCATACAAATAAAAAAGGGAATGGAGGTAGAGCACAACTAATACATTGAAAGGTTTACATGTTATGTGAGTATATGAGTAATACTCACTGACTCTTCAGGTTTTCTACCGAGAAAATAGGTAGTTTTTCACACGTGGACATATGAGTAATACTCACTGACTCTTAAGATTTTCTATTGAGAAAATAGGTAATGTAGGTCATGTTTCATACACATGCAGATTTGTTAGTTCTATTCTTTAAAAAACAACCTAAAATTCACTTTTATACTACTATTGCTGCTATATCAGCATGCAGAAGCTGGAATAGATGCCTCTATTACCCTAATAATAGTGAAACTAGGATAGTGTTGCAGTATTCTTAGCAGATTCATCAAAATAAACTATCCTATAGTGCCGCTATTTGACAACAAACTCACAATGTTGAATCACCAACTCCCTTTAGTTCTAATATGACTAGGTTAATAGGGCTCGTTGAACCATCATTCACTCTCACAACGGCACATCATAAACCATACCAAGCGGTTCTGGTTAAACTTTCCCACATCTCCCTACCAAACAAATTATACCCGGGCCATGCTCATTAACAAATTCACTGATTCCCGACACTAATTTCCACAAAAAAAAAAGTACTATTTTCAAGAAGCAACGGCATTGCAATTCCAAAAGATGCTCTGATCTGAATAAATCAACTTTATTACACGTCAAATATTGCACAACAAACAAACTCACATCAAACACATGTTCTAACAAAACCAATCCCTAAACTATTAACCTTCCTTGAAAAACCAAATATAAAGAAAGACCTTATAACACAAACAAATGTAAAGACTTGTTATATATACAAGACAACACACCTCGCTTGAATGAGCAATGCAAGACTGAACAGGCTTGGTAACAGACGGTGTTCGAAGATCCCATATAAGCAAATACTGATCATCCCCAACAGAACCAAACAAATACTCATGCCTCAAATGCCAAGCCACATCCTCAACAACACCTTCATGTACCTACCAATCAATCACACAAAACATCAACAACAAAAAAAAAAACCCACCACCAAGTACAACAACAACAAAAGCAATCAAATTCACTACAAATAGACCGATACCTTAAAAATCTGCATAGCATCAAGAGACTTATTCTTGGGAGTACCATTAATATCCCACAAACAAATCTGAGCATCATCAGAACCACTAAGCAAATGCCCTTGTTTAAAAGTACTCCAAGACAACCCATACCCTTCAGTATTATGCCCTCTCAACCTCAAATCAGGGTTACAAGAACCATCAAGAGGAGGTTTAGAAGGATGTTTACTATAATCAAAAACATAAACCTCAGCACTAATAGTTTTAGTAGCAATAATAAAATTATTCTGCGGCATATACCGAGCCCTGTTCACCTCACCATCATGATTAATCTGTTGAATAATCTGAACCTTACCGTTAGCACAACCGAACCCACCGACTTCGGGACGGTCATCCTCGTAATGACGAGCATCGTTTTCGGAATCATCGAGCGGGAGTTGAACTTGCGCTAACATGAGGTAATTCGGCTCGTTCTCGGAAGTGTGGGTTCCCAAGATGAGTTTTTGAATGGAGTAATCTTTTCCCGGCGGCTCTTGGCGGTCCGGGAGCCATTCGACGGTGAGGGAAGGCCATTCTAGGGCGTGGGTGATGACGAGATCGTAGAGAAAGGGACTGTTTTTCTTCCAGATTTTGTATTCTTCGTTGATTAATCGTTCTTCGATTTCACCTCTCATTTCTTCGTCTTCTTTACCCATCCACATCCAAAACCCTAAATACCTCTCTTCACTCTAACCCCCCACTACACCACAATACCTTTCTTACCTCACTCTCAAAATACATATGTCATTTCTTCTCTCTTCGTTTCCCATTTTTTATTAAATAATTAAAGGGTTAAATATATTTTTGTCTCTATAAATATCTCACTTTTTATTTTTAAACTTTATAAAAAAAATAACATATTTTGATCTTTACAAAAATTTTATGCATGCATTTTTAGTCCTAACTATTTTCTAAAATTTTGAAAATTATTTAATTATCCCTAAATTTTTAAATTTTTGAATAATTTTTTTCATACGTGTTTAAATTACTATAAAATATTTCTTTACCAAATTATATAAAAATTAAAATGAAAATAATTAAATATGAATTTTCTAAATTTCAAAACATAATGATAAAAGTAATGAAAATTTCGACTTATAAATCAAATTTTGAATTCCTTTTTTTTCGAGGAACATTTTATAACGTTCTAAACATATCTGCAAAATAATCATTCAAAAGTACATATTGGTTTAACAGTAGGATTAAAACTACGTACATAATTATTTTGTAGGGACCAATCCATGCTATTTTTTTAATAGGGACTAAAAACGAAATTTGGTAATTTTATAGGGACCAAAAACATATTTAACCCATAATTAAAACCTAAAATTGTGTATAAAATAGTTTTTATTTTATTTCTATTTTAAATTTATCCTTTAAATGGTTTTATTTATAAAAAATATATAAATTTTTAAATACATTGAACAGTGTATTTATAAAATTAGCATCTAGACGAACACGTTCATGTCCATCTGTCAGTAGTGTTAGCCATAACGCATATATTTCTTTTATTTAGTTTTCCGTATGCATTTTATTAAAAACTAATAGGATACTCGTGCATTCGCACGAGTACCGGTCTTGGTATACAATTGAGTGGATTAAAAAAAAGAAGAAAAAATGAGCAAAAGCAGACAATTGTTGAATTGTAAAAATGAAAATGAAAAAATTAAAGTTAATTGTAGAAATAAAATTGAGTAATAAAAATTTTAAGAAAATTAATGTGGAAAGAAAACGTTTTGTTAAAATTCATATGTTTAATAATAAATGTAACCAACACACAACAATAAAATTAGTGTAAGTCCAAAAAGTAAAAGGAAAAATAAAATTTTAAAATAAAATAATTATAATAGAAAGTGCAAAGAATGGTGTCATTCATATGTCATAAACATGTGCAGTAAGTGTTTTTGAAACTGCCAAATGAATAATATGATTGCAAAACGTGTGAATAAGAAAAGGTAACTTATAGAAGTTAAGTTATAGACATTGGGAATAGAATGGGGAAAAGATATTGTTGGCAGTTTAAATAGAATAAGTGTTAGTAAAAAGGTTGAGTGAGGTAGTTCCTCAAAGTGACTATTGAAAGAGACTTGGGGTCTTATAAAAGCGTCACGTGTGGTATTGGGTAACTAATGCACTTCTTTTCAGTGACTTTATCTAAGTAACGGAAGAAACGAAGAAATGGCGCAAGGGTTTTCCAATGGATCTAGTAGCAATTGCTAAGAAAAAACGTTGTCTTTACCTATAGCAGCGCCACCTTAGGCAGCACTGTTAGAAGCCCAAAAAAAGTTGTCTTTTCCCTTCTGTGGCATAGTGACTTTTGAGATCTCATTTTACAACATTTATTTTCATGTCATTCCTTTCAACAATTTTACTCTACCTTCTATGGTATATCTCTCTACCAAAAGGACAATAAAAATAATCCAAAGCTAGAACAAGAGAATCCATTATCTAAAACTTCAATTGAGTTAGGATGCAATATCCTTCATTTTAGGTGAATAACCAGCTACCAGACCTCAAAGAACTCAAGCTGGGTTTACATCAGAAAACTAGTTTGTTGCCCAAGTCAGCTGTTAAATTTGTGAAAAAATGATAGCAGGAATTTATGAGGTAAGATGATGGTGCAGCATGCAAAATGTTTTTGTTGGTCTTGGTAAAGTCCCACATTATTTTCTCTAAACAATGTTTAAGTGTTTATATAGTTTGAACAAACATCAACCAGTAGGTACTTGTGGGCATTTCAATGAAATGGGCCTAGCATAATTGTTTTAAAATTTATATTAAATCATTTAAAAATATATTTATAAAAAACTTAATTAAATAAATAAATTTATTAATTAAAATTATATAAAATAATAAATTATCCTAAGCCAAATATAATTGAAATTATTAATTAATTTATTATTTAAATATATAAATTAAATAAATAAATTTATTAATTAAAATTATATAAAATAATAAATTATCCTAAGCCAAACATAATTAAAATTATTAATTAATTTATTAGTTTATATATAAATGACATGGCAACTCAATTAAATGACATGACATATGACTAAGCATGCCCACTCACTAATTTGAGCGCCACATAATCAAAACAGGAGGGGGACTACAAAAAATCTCAAAAAATGACAACTTAAGGGACTAAAAGGCTGAAAAATTAAAGGGGGACTAAAACATTAAAAAATTGTAAATAGGGGGGCTAAAAGTGCATTTAAGCCAAAAATATATATAGATTTTTAAATACATTGAATAACTAGTGTATTTATAAAATACTAGCATTCAGGCAGACACGTTCGTGCCCATCTGTCCGTGTCGCTAACGTGTATATTTCTTTTATGTAGTTTTTTGTATGCATTCTATTAAAAATAATTTTCCTCACTCTCTATATTAGATCGTAATTTAATAATCTTCTTTATTGTTTATTGTAAAATAAAAACAAATTATATATCTTTCTTGTGTCCGTGTTTTTAGTGTACAAACGCGTGAAATAATAAATTAAATTTTTGTTTAGTTTTACTTTCATTTTTAAAATGTTTTATATGATAAAGTATGTGATTTGTACCTAGTGTGATGAAAACGACATAAAAACAAAATAATTCAGTTGTAATATTAGCGCTTCAGCCTGTTGAGTTGTAGTTCCTTGTATCGAAGCAGTGTAGCTCGACAGAAATAAGGATTAGTCGAATTAGCCTAATGTGTGTGTGTGTCAAGTTATATTAGTGTTTCTAAGTGTCGAAGCAGGTTGCTTCACACAAAATTTCGACTTAGGTCAATTTTAGTATTGTTAGCTATTTTGGACTTTTATAGTTTTGAGATTTACTTTGGGGTGCAAGCTAACCTAAATCTATAAATAGGGATTAACCCTTATTTTGTAATTCAATTCATTCAGAACTTGTAATCACTTTCAGTTGCAAGATTTCCACAGTTTGTGGACAGAGAGAAATTCTGCAGAATATTCATCTTCTTCTTCAACGTTATTTTTCTTTCTTTCTTTCTCAACTTTTTCTTTTCATTGTCATTGTGTGATTGATAACAATCTTGTGATCAAGATTGATTAGGAATTCTCCATAGATTGTGGTTGAATTCCAACATTTGGTATCTAGAGCTCCGATTACGATTCAAATGAGCAAAACTGTGATGGCAATGAATCATCCAAACGGACACTTTCCGGCAAACCTTCTGATTCTCAAGAAAGATAATTATGAGAATTGGTGCAAGCAAATTAAGGTGGTTTTTTGTTATTAAGATCTTTGAGATCTTGTGAATGAAGGAGTAGCACCGCTTGTAGAGAACACAACGGATCAAGAAAAGGTTGCACACAAAGAATTAAAGAAGAAAGATTATAAAGCTCTCTTTATAATCCATCAATGTGTTGATCCATATAATTTTGAAAAGGTTAGTAATGTAGTGAAGATGGCTGGTTTATACCTAAGTGAATCGCACACTGAAAGATACAACAGAGTCGCCACCGAACTTTATTTAGTCCCAAAGGATAGGGAAAATATCGATAACACCCAAGGGGAAGAGAAACGGGAACGAGAGTCGGTTATGCGAAAGGAAGGTACTAACACCTTACGCATCCGTCGTACTCGACGGGAACCGTTTCGCTTGCTTCTAGGCTTGGATGGATTATCTATCTAAAGGCTTCTATAAGAGGAAAGAGAAAGAAAAAGAAAAAGAAAGAAAGAAAGAAAGAAAGAAAGTGCTCGCGGAGGATTGGGGCCCTTGTGCCTACGTACCCTCATAGTGCAATGAGGAAATCAGAGCATCGTAGTTCAAAGGAACCAGGGGAAAGAAATGAGGAAAAGAAGGTGGAAGGGTGGAAGGATGCTCGCCAAGATCATCGCAATCTCGTGCCTACGTATCATACATTCGAAAAAATGCAGAATCAGAGCTTCCGTAGTTCGGGGAACTAAGACGGAAAAAGAAAAGGAAAACGGTGTCAAAACCAGAAGCAAAAGAAAGAAGGAAACTCTGTTGGGGATTCCCAAAACCAAGAAAGAAATGCAAAAGGAAAGACTATAGCTGGTGAAAATAACTTGCAAGCATTGTGTCGAAACCAAGTAAAGGAAAGGATCAAAAGGATAAAAGAGACTCCACTGGGGAGGTAAAAGAACAAGGGATTATGCTGGGGACTCGAGGATAAGCGACCCTACTGGGGAACAAACAAAGGGATGGTGTCAAAACCAAGAGAAAAAGGGTTCAGTATATTAACTGACTGGCAGTGGTTAATCGAAGACAAAGAGATTAAGACTCTGTAGGGAAAAATGTTTTAACAGATAGACTATGATCAACCAAGGGGACGGGTGTAGGACCGAGCGAAGGTCGTGACTCTAAAGGACGGGTGTGGGACCAAGTGAAGGTTGTGATCCAAAGGACGGGTGTGGGACCAAGCGAAGGTCGTGACCCAAAGGACAGGTGTGGGACCAAGCGAAGGTCGTGACCCAAAGGACGGGTGTGGGACCAAGAGAAGGTCGTGACCCAAAGGACGGGTATGGGACCAAGCGAAGGTTGTGATCCAAAGAACGGGTGTGGGACAAAGCGAAGGTCGTGACCCAAAAGACGGGTGTGGGACTAAGCGAAGGTCGTGACCCAAAGGACGGGTGTGGGACCAAGCGAAGGTCGTGACCCAAACGACGGGTGTGGGACCAAGCGAAGGTCGTGACCCAAAGAACGGATGTGAGACCAAGCGAAGGTCGTGACCCAAAGGACGGGTGTGGGACCCAGCGAAGGTCGTGACCCAAAGGACGGGTGTGGGACCAAGCAAAGGTCGTGACCCAAAGAACGGGTGTGGGACCAAGCAAAGGTCGTGACTCAAAGGACGAGTGTGGGACCAAGCGAAGATCGTGACCCAAAGGACGGGTGTGAGACCAAGCGAAGGTCGTGACCCAAAGGACGGGTGAGGGACCAAGCGAAGGTCGTGACCCGAAGGACGGGTGTGGGACCAAGCGAAGGTCGTGACCTAAAGGACGGGTGTGGGACCAAGCGAAGGTCGTGACCCAAAGGACGGGTGTGAGACCAAGTGAAGGTCGTGACTCAAAGGACGGGTGTGGGACCAAGCGAAGGTCGCAACCCAAAAGACGGATGTGGGACCAAGCTAAGGTCGTGACCCAAAGGACGAGTGTGGGACCAAACGAAGGTCGTGACCCAAAGGACGAGTGTGGGGCTAAGCGAAGGTCGTGACCCAAAGGACGGGTGTGGGACCAAGCGAAGGTTGTGACCCAAAGGACGGGTTTGGGACCAAGCGAAGGTCGTGACCCAAAGGACGGGTGTGAGACCAAGCGAAGGTCGTGACCCAAAGGACGGGCGTGGGACCAAGCGAAGGTCGTGACCCAAAGGAGTTTGGTACACTGACTGAATAAGCTGTACCTGACCGAAGAAAGGGTATTTGAACCAAAGAAAGGTTACTAACCCAAGGGTGCAAGTATTCGAACCAAGAGAAGGTTGCTAACTGCTGGGTATTCAGTTTTAACAGAAGACTGTGATTAACCGAAAAGAATGAGTGATTAACCAAGAGAAGGTAATTAACTCAAAAGGAGCTCAGTATTAACAGATAGACTGTGATTAACTGAGAAGACGTGCAAATTAGTGTTTTAACTGACAGGCAGTGATTAACCAAACAAAGGGAGAAGAACCAAAAGCAGGTTGCGAACTCCGCAAGGGTTTCGGTGTTTAACAGGAGGATTATGTTTATCCGAAGAAGTTATGATTGTTGAGGGAATGAGAGCATTGGTGTTAACAGTATGGTTGTGACTAACCAAGGAGGCAAATGATCATGACTCCGATGGGGAATCAATGAACAACGATTGATCAGAAGAGAGGTGTAGAACCAAAAGATGGTTGTTAACCCAAGAGACCAAGATCTTTAACCAAGGGAATGGTGATTGATCAAAAGAGAGATTGAAAGGGGTTGGAGTGATCAAGGATCGACTCGGCTGGGGAGAGACATATGCTACCGGCTGGAGATAGTGATGACTAAGTCAGGCACAGGTTCATTCGTCCACTACCTGAAGTGGTCAGAATGAGAGTAGGAATTCTCTATTCTCATTCCTTCTCTAACACACAGGGTGTAGTGCAGAAGTTGAAAATTGACAGCGTAACAGCTCCAATTTGTACAGTACTCTAGTGCAGCGTGCTCTAGTGCAGCGTGCGAAACTCCAACTCCGCGGGGGAGTGAGAGAGAGAAAGCTCTAAAGGAAGCCTAAAGAGAAGCGCCAGAGGGAGGATCAATAATCGAAACGAAGTTTCGATTAATTAATCAAAAGGGAGGAATATGCTAATAATTTTCCAAAATGAATTGAAAAATTATTAAAGCAAAGGGTGCATTATTGATTGTACAAGATTAAGCTTATCCTTTGAAGAATAAACCTAATACAAACACGAATGAAAGTGCAAAACAGTATCAAATGACACTTAGAATGCATTACAAATCATGTATCATGTGAATAAAAATGTGCAAGAATGAGCATGTGCATGCAATGTCAAGAATGAGCATAATTATGAACTTGAAAGATCGAAAAATTCACAATCATGCTTTAAACTGAAGTGAAACAGTGCCTAAAACACCCATAAAAATCAATCATATCAATTCATGGAAGTTAGAAGGAGAGAGCATGGCAAACAAGCTTGAAAAACACTAAAAAAAGCACTCTGTTACAGTGGTAATCGGTTACTCTAAAGTGAGTAACCGGTTACTTGCTTGAAAACAGCAAATCTGGGGAAAATTGTGCAGAGTAACCGGTTATCCTATATTGAGTAACCGGTTACTTAGTTGAATAAAGCAGCGCTGGTGCAAAATTTGTGAAGAGTAATCGGTTATCCTGTAATGAGTAACCGGTTACCACTGTAACAATGGCAAAAACAGCTTTTGGAAAAGCACTTAAAGCATCCAAATCACTTGTTCAAATTACCACATGCTATGGTATGAATTAGTGCACGAATATCAAGTTCCAAAACTGCAAATAAACAGTGATGGAATCAATTAACACATCAAGATCATGGATCATGTAAATGCAAAATCAATTCGCACACAAAAAGTATCGAAACTACATCGCAAATGATATGAAAACGTTCGAAATAGTAAAATGAGTGAGGTTTACCAACCTACAAGTCGGAGGATTGGCTTGGTAATTGTTGTAAAAAGATCTTGGTGTAGATAATCAAAGAAAACCAGAGGAATCTTCAATTATAGCTGAATCGTACCGAAACCGAGCGAATTATGACGAAACTCTAAAGTACGAATTCGAACCGTAGAGTCTTGAAGCCAACGCTTGAGATGAATCCAAAAGCTAATAAAACTTCAGAAATCCAAGTATAATTGCAAAGTGGAGAAGGTTAAGCTCAAAAAATAATCACTTTCAATGTGAAAAGTGATTATTCTTCAATGGTGAGGTTTGGGAAGAAAATATAGGTGAAGATGAAGAAGTTGCAGAAAAATTCAGAGAGAATGTGAGAGAATTGAGAGTGAAATGTGTGAAATGGTTCCTCCTCCTGAAAAATGATTGAAGGTTTGTTTATATAGACTTTTGGTTTGGAGTGTGAGAGGTTTGGAATTAGGCTAGGAGCTAGCTTTGGGTGGTTTGGAATTAGGCTAGGAGTTCGTTAAACTTGACTCACCGAGTCAAGCGGTTAACTCGGTTAGTTAAGAAGTTAACTCGGTAGCAATCCCAATGTAAGCTTTAAATCAAAGGTTGACATGCTTGGAAATCAAGGAACATGGTGCACTTAATTTAAAGTGAGGCAGCAGAATAAATGTAAGTGGAGTGTCTTGAATAACCTTGAAATGTCTAGAGATGTCTAGAATGTTCCACATTTTGCTAGAACCATGTAGAATCCAAGAACAAAGAGAGCGCAGAGTTGCTGTCCCAAAAATGCAGCAAAATCTGCAAATCTGTACTGAGTAACCGGTTACCCTATATTCAGTAACCGGTTACTCTAGGCAAAATTTGCCCAGATCACTCAAGAACATGTGCTGAGGTCCCAGTTTCGCCTTTCCACTTCTTGTTTTGATGAGTAGGCATAAAAACCCTGGTTTTGTGCCTGTGTTGATGATATGATGATCTTGTGAGGATGCAATTAATCGGGCATAGAAAACTTGAAAAATCCTGCAACAAAAAACACATAGAGAAAAGTGCGAATGCATATGCCAGCGATGCGAATGCACATGCTTATGCGAAAAGAAAAAAAAGGAGGTCAAATTTCAGGTTACGACATGTAGAATCAACAAAAGAAGCTTGAGAGATTCTTGAAAAATCGTTTGAAGGTGCAGAGAAAGTGAAAGAGGTGAGGTTACAAACTTACAAAAGGACTTATGAATTGCTTCAGATGGAAGACAATGAGAGTTTAATAGATTTCTTCACTAGAGTTACAAAGCTGGTGAATTAAATCAATGTATGTGGAGAAGTGTTGACATCAAGATCAGTTGTTGCAAAGATCTTGAGGTCATTGGCTCCAAAGTTTGACCACGTGGTAGTAGCCATAAAAGAGTCGAAAAACTTGTCAGTATTGACGAAGGAAGAGCTTCAAGGAACACTTGAGTATCATGAACAAAGGATGGCTAAAAGAGCTGCATGAAAGTCGAAGGATATGGCTTTGCAGGCGCAGTCATAAAAAGGAAAATAAAGGCAAATGAAGCTGAAATGGCAACAAAGGTAGAAGAGGCAACAACAATTCGACTGGTCGAAATCAGCAGGAAGAAAACTGGTCGAACTAGAGAAAACCTTGGAACCAAGGCAACCAAAGAGGTGGTATTGCAGGTAGAGGAAAATGAGGTGGTCGAAAACCTGACAAAAGTCACATTCAGTGTTTCAATTGTCAGAAGTATGGTCATTATTTTAGTGATTGTCTATAAAAGAAGAAGAATCAAGAAGCTGATGTGAAGTTGGCGAAACATGAAGAAGAATAAATGTTGTTGATGGTTACAACAAGAGATGAAGAAAGATTCAAAGATCAGTGGTACTTGGACTCAGGATGCTCATCACACATGACTGGAAGGAAATATTGGTTTGTTAACATGAAGTCCTCAATGAAGAATATGGTGAAATTTGCAAATGATAATACTATAGCAGCTGAAGGTATTGGTGATGTTCTGATTATGAGGAAAGATGGCAAGAGGTCAGTAATTTCCAATGTGTTGTACATACCAGACACGAAGAGTAATTTGCACAGTATATGGCAGCTGGTCGAAAAGAACTACAAGGTGTCGATCAAAGACAAGATGATGAGAATTCTCGACTCAGGTGGTAGGTTGAACTTGAAGGCTCAAATGTCTCAGAATAGAACATTTAAGATTGAACTAAATGTGATGAAGCATAAGTGTCTTGCACCTACAGCCAGCAAAGATGAATGGTTATGGCATTATCGACTTGGCCATATCAACTTCAAAGACATCAGAGATTTGAAGAGAAGAAATATGGTTTCAGGATTACCAGAAATCGACATTCCAAGCGAAGTGTGTGAAGAATGTGTTCAGGCGAAACAACGCAATAGCTTCAGCAAGGATGTAGGAAGCAAGTTGAAGGCAATTCTCGAAGTCATATACTCTGATGTATGTGGTCCTATCCAGGTGAATTCAATTGGAGGTAGTAGATATTTTATCACGTTCATAGATGATTTTAGTCGAAAACTATGGACTTACATGATCAAGAAGAAACGTGAAGTGATTGAGGTATTTGTCAAATTTAAATCTATGGTCGAAAGACAAAGTGGTCGAAAGCTAAAGATTTTGAGGACTGGTCGTGGTGGAGAGTATGTGTCAAAATATTTTGATGTATTATGTGAGAAAGAAGGGATTATGCATGAGGTGGTGCCACCCTACACTCCACAGCAGAATGGAACTGTAGAAAGGAAGAATAAAACCATCATGAACATGGTGAGAAGTATGTTGAAAGGCAAGCATCTACCCAAGGAATTATGGGGAGAAGCTGTGTTGACAGCAACATATATTTTGAATAGATGTCCGGCGAAGAAACTGGAAGGAATCACGCCAGAAGAATGTTGGTCTGGTGTCAACCCTAGCCTAAGTCATTTGAAGGTGTTTGGATCTATAGCACATAGACATGTGCCAGATCAGTTGAGAAGAAAGTTTGATGATAAGTCGAATCAGATGATCCTGATAGGGTATTATTAGACTAGAAGATACAAGTTATTCGACCCAGTGAACAAGCAAGTGGTGATCAGCAGAGACATGATCATAAATGAGCTTAAGGAATGAGATTAGACTGAGAATGTTAAGAAGGATTTAGTGAGAATTTTATGTGAAGAACCAGCTAGTGAAGTCAAAAGAGAAGTTCGATAAGTAGAAGTCAGAGGTGAATCAGGCCCAAGTAGACCTCGACGAATAAGACACATGCCTGCAAAGTTACAAGAATGTGTGATTACATCAGATGATGTAGTTGATGAAGAAGGTGAGCTGATACATTATGCTTTCTGTTCTGATGTCGAACCAGTCAATGCAGCTGAGGCATTAAAGGATTTGAAGTGGGGCGTAGTACGGTAGGCCCAGAGCACGCTGTGCAGCTCCTCGACCCATTGTTTCTTGGTTTCGTCTAGTTTCCATTTAGACCTCGTAGGATCACTCTGTTTGCTGCCTCGGCTTGCCCGTTCGTATGGGGATGCTTGACGGACGCAAAATGTTGTTTGGTGCCCAGTTGGGCGACGAATTCCTGGAAGTTTTTGTCCGTGAACTGTGTCCCGTTGTCGGTGACGATTGCTTGGGGGATGCCGAAGCGGGCGAGGATGTTTTGCTTGTAGAAGCGGAGTATGTTGTGGGCCATTATTTTGGACAGAGCATATGCTTATATCCACTTTGTGAAGTAGTCTACGCCTACTATCAGAAACTTGTTCTGATTTGATCCTACGACGAATGGTCATAGGATATCCAGGCCCCACCATGCGAAGAGCCATAGGGAAGACATTGCTTTGAGCTCATTGGGCGGTGCCAAGTGCATGTCCCCGTGCCGTTGGCATTTGTCGCATTTCTTCACATGCTCATTTGAGTCATGTTGCATGGTTGGCCAGTAATAACCTGCTCGTAGGGCCTTCCTGGCGAGGGATCTTCCTCCTAGATGTTGGGAGTTGATTCCTTCGTGGATCTTGCGCAGGACGTAGGCGGCCATCTCTTCCTCGACGCATTTGAGGAAGGGAATGGAGAACCCTCGCCTGTAGAGCTTATTTTCGACCAGGACGTAGAACCAAGCTCTGCACCTGACAACGTTGGCTTTCTTTGGGTCGGACGATAGTTTGTCCTTGGCAAGGTAGTTGTAAACCGGGGTCATATAGCAGTTGTTGTCGCCAATGACGTGCACGTCAAGGGTTGTGGAAGCTTTCTCGATGTTGGGTCGAGGAAGTACTTCCTAGATGACAGATTTGTTTCCCCCTTCTTTTTCGTGTTTGCCAGCTTTCGACAGGACATCCGCCCGAACGTTATGTTCGTGGGGAACATGCTTTACCTCCACTGATGCAAACTTCGTCATCTTTTCCTTGACCAGGGTCAAGTATTCAGATAGGTTGACTCTCCCCGAACTTAGAGGGCCACGAGTTGAGAATCTATGCAGATAACGATTTCCTCTGCTCCCAAGTCTTCTGCGAGGTGCAGGCATGCGAGGAAGGCCTCATACTCTGCCTGGTTGTTTGAAGTGAGGAAAGATAAGGTAAGTGATACTTCGACAAGGATACCTTCCTCGTTTTCCAGGATGATGCCTGCCCCGCTCCCTGCCGATTTGGATGCTTCGTCAATAAAGATTGTCCACCTGCAAGCTCTGCAAGTGGGGGAGTCGGACAAAGTCATCTCCACGACGAAATTGGCCAGCGCTTGAGCCTTGATGGATTTTCTGCTCTTATACTGGATGTCAAACTTGGACAGTTCTAGCGACTATTTAAGCATTCTGTCGGCCATGTCTGGACGGCTCAACAGTTGTTTCATGGGGTGGTCCGTGCGCACGACGATTATTTGGACTAGAAAGTAGTGCCTCGGCCTCCTCGCGTCATTAATGAGGGCGAGGGCTACTTTTTCGATTTGGTGGTATCTAAGTTCTGACCCTTGGAGCGTCTTTCTCATTAAGTATATGGGTTTCTGCCCATCGGGGGTTTCACAGATGAGGGTGGCGCTGACGACCTTGGTAGCAACGGCGAGATAGAGGTAGAGGGTTTCCCCGTTATCTGGCTGGGAGATGACTGGTGGCGCTGATAGAGCTTGTTTTAGGTGGAGGAGGGCTTTATCGCATTCCTTCGTCCACTCAAAAGTTGCCTCCTTGCGGAGGAATTTGGAAAAGGGGAGTGTGTACTGAGCAGATTTTGCTACGAAACAAAACAGCGAAGCGAGCATCCTGTTTAGAGATTAGATTGACTTCTTCGAGTTCGGCATAGGTAACTCAGAGAATGCTCTACACTTGTCGGGGTTAGCTTCGATTCCTCGATCTGTTAGGTAGAAGCCAAGGAACTTACCCAATAGCACCCCGAACTTGCACTTCTCTGGGTTGAAGCGCATCTTGTACTTCCTGGCCTGCTCGAAGACTTTCTTTAGATGTAGCATGTGATCGGATTCCTCGTGGGATTTCACAATCATGTCGTCCATGTAGACTTCGAGCATATCCCTGATTTCTCCTTGGAAGACTTTGTTCATCATTCTTAGGTAGGTAGCGCCAGCCTTTTTCAAGCCGAAAGGCATTACGTTGTAGTAATAGTTGGTTGATTCGGTCATGAAAATTGTGTACCTTTTATCGCTTTTGGCCATGGATATTTGGTTATAGCCCGAATACGCGTCCATGAAAGATAACAATTTAAAACCAGCAGAATTATCAACTAATTTGTCTATGTTGGGGAGGGGATATGCGTCTTTAGGGCAGGCCTTATTGAGATTGGTATAGTTAACACACATGCGCCATTTTCCATTTGATTTTTTAACGAGTACAACATTAGATAGCCAAGTAGTATACTTGGCCTCCGTAATAAAATTTGCCTCTAGGAGGTTTTTTACAACTTGTTCGGCAGCCTCTATTTTCTCCAGAGACTGTTTTTGCCTATGTTGAGCTACTGCCCTAACGGAGGGGTCGATGGTGAGCAGGTGGCAGGCCATGTCAGGATCTAGCCCAGGCATCTTCGCAGCGCTCCATGCGAACAAATCTGGATTCTCCCAGAGACAGGCTTTTAGTTGTTTCCTATCTAGGTCGGGGAGGCTGGTCTCGATCTTCACTATTCACTAGGGGTCGTCATCGAGCAGGACAAGCTCGAACTCGCCATCCAAAATTGGGGGCATCAGATGGGAGGTCTCGTCGTTGCTGGTATATATGGAAGGGGTGCTCGAACAGGGCTGGATCTCCCTTCCCTTCCTCTTATGGTCTCTCTGTTCATACTTGGAGAAGCGACTGTCAAGGTTGATGGAGTCGACGCGAGGCAACGACTTTGCCTCTTCGGAGCTTCAGGGCAGAACGGGCTTGCTAAGAGCCTTCGGCCTGGCAGCGGTCGTGTTTAGCTCCTTGGAGGCTACCCAAAACATCTTCTCGCTGCTTCGATGTCTCCGTGCAAAGTAGCGACGAGCCCCTTGGAAGTATAGTACTTCATCTTCAGGTGCACAGCTGAGGGCACAACTACTAATTCGGATAGATTTGGCCGCCCAAAGATGCATTGGTAGAGGGAATAGCAGTCGATGACCGAGAACTGGACTTTGATGGACCCGACCATTTATGCAAATCCGAAAGCCACGATTAGCTCCATGTACCCCCAAGGCTTTGTGACTGACTCGTTAAAGCCTTGTAGGTCAGAGCCTATGTAGGGCGTCAGGTGTGTCTCATCCAGCTGAAGGGTAGAGAATAACTGGGAATACATGATGTCGACTGAACTGCCTTGATCGACCAGGATTCGGCGGACGTCGAAGTTGGCCATTTGAGCTTTCACGAGCAGAGGGGTGCTGGAGTTGGGAGCCCCACCGAGGAGTTCCTCACGGTAGAAGGTGATAAGGACAAACTCTCCTTGTACCTTATCCAGCGTGGAACTCCGGTTCGAGCTTGTGCTGAGAAGATGTTCGAACTTCCTCTTGACGGATCCCACCGTAAGCTTATTGAAGCCCCATCTGGAGATGACCATGGTGTAGGGGAAGGTCTCCCAAGGGTTGTGCGCGACGAAATAGGGAGGGATGTTGAGTCCCTCGGGGACGTAGAAATCCTCAGGCCGCGAGATGCTCATGGCAACCTGAAGACTAGTTTCCTCCGAGGAAGGCACTTCTTCCTTGACCTTCTTTAACTCCTGGGCATCCTACCAGGGAGCGTCCTTCTTCTTGGCGAATTGTTTCTAGTGCTCATCCCTGATCGGTATCTCAATTGCATCCTTCAGATGTATGCAGTCGTCGGTCATATGGTCGTGGCTCTTGTGGAACCTACACTACTTCGACTTGTCTGTATTCGGCTTGGTCGGTATTTGCTTCAGGAATCGGACCCCCGCTTGCATGAACTCCGAGTTGGAACACTCTGAGAGGATCTTTTCTTGGGAGACGATCAATGGAGTGTATTCATGAAAACAGCCAGAAGGCCCTTTGTTGTCCCTGGGCTCCCGTGAGAGGTCTTCCCGTCTTCTCTCTCCTCGACGAGATGTCGAGGGGTCATCGTGCTTGGAGGACTTGGCATTCTCTTGGTTCCTTGAGTCCCGGGCGGAGCTACCAGCTTCTTTCTCCTCGTACTGGATGTACGCGTTCGCCTTGAGGAGGAAGGTGTCCAGCGTCACTAGAGTCTTGATGCCAACTGCTTTAGCAAATTCTGTGCAGGGACGGAGTCCTCGCTCGAGCAAGAACTTCTTTATATCGTTGGTCGTAGAGACCTGGACGACTTCTTTGTTGAGCCTTTCGATATAGGCTCGGAGAGGTTCA
The DNA here is from genome assembly GCA_022829125.1 of Lathyrus tuberosus. Lineage (NCBI taxonomy): Eukaryota > Viridiplantae > Streptophyta > Magnoliopsida > Fabales > Fabaceae > Lathyrus > Lathyrus tuberosus. Next base: position 1,905,511 of record JALAZF010000026.1, read on the forward strand.
TTTTTCCCTTGAATGATTGCCTCAAGGGAGGCTTCAGTCTTTGGGTGACAACGAGAGGTCGTGAAATGCCTGGAGAACATTCTCCCCAATTGTCTCCAGGATGTGATGGATTCGTCGGAGAGCTTCTTGTACCAATTCATTGCTCCCTTCCTCAGCGTGGTTGGGAATAATCTACATTTGATGGCGCCTTTGTGTAGCGTGCGATTTTTGTCAGTGACACGACCACCTTATCGCCATGGGTTCCTCCTCACCGTAATGGTAGGAGTGAGGTGTTACTTTCTGATTTCTTATTTATCCCGTGAAGCTGGAAGGGAAAGGGAAGCTATCTAAAACTAACCTTGCACGCGAATGTTTAGCTGAACAAACGCTAAGAGAGACTCGGGGAGTTCGGGGTCAGGTTATACAATGGGGGGTTATCAGTTACCCGTCCTATATGTGGTTATCCACAGGTTGTTAGCATTTGGTTTTGCTTTGTACTTGATGGTGTTTATCTGTTGTGGGTTGAGAAAGTTTCTCCTTTGGGAGGTTTTTGAGAGAGAGAGAGAGTTTTTGATGATTTTGGTGAGGTACTGGACCTCAGTTTTGATTGGTGTGAAGGTACTGGACCTAGAGTTTTTGATTGGTATGAATGTACTGGACCTAGATTTTTTGATTGGTATGCTCGCTAAGATTTCGCAATCTTATGCCTACGTATTCCCGTTTAAAGAAACAGGGAAATCAGAGCAATCGTAGTTCCTCCTATTCTATGGGAAGAAGAAATGATGTTTTGGTGTCTTGTTCAAAGCCCAAGATTGAAGCTAAATGAGTATTTGTGTCTTGTTCAAAGCCCAAGATTGAAGCTAAAAGGTTTGACTGAGAGAGAATTTGTCATCTCTAAAGGGAGACATCCCGTTTGTTTATCGCAACTGTTGGGTGACTGATTATAAAGTAGGATTACTTTAACTGGGATATGAGAATCCAACAATGACATAATTTCCTTTATAGGGATTTGTCCTGAAGGAGAAAACTTTAACTCAGTGTTGAGCAATGCCCTTTTTCCTTAGGAATCGTTAACGCTAAGAGAGGGACAATGGCGTAGATGTAAATAATCCACAGGCTTGCCGCTTACAACAATTAGATGAAAGAGGAAGTTTACCAGGATAAGAGATGAACGACAGCTTGGATTTTTGAATCAACAAGTGTGCCACTTACAGCAGTTATCTGGGATTAGGGTTTGTTTGATTTGTTTGTGTTTGATGTGTGATAACACAGAGAAATGTTTCCTCTGAGGGGATGTTGATTTTTTTGTGCCTTGATCAAAACCCAAGGTTGAAGCTAAGAGATTGATTGACTTCACTGGGGAAGTCCTTATACAAAGCCTAAGAGGAGGCTGGAAAAGGTTGACTCAACAAGAGAGTGTTTATCTATCTTGTACAAAGCCTAAGATTGAGGCTAAAAAGAGAATTGACTCTTTGGGGGATATCATTATACAAAGCCTAAGAGGAGGCTATAAGTTGACTTTTCTGGGGAAATATTTTGTTTATCTTGTACAAAGCCCAAGATTGAGGCTAAAAGGGAAAACTGACTCTACAGGTGAGAGGTTTTATCTGTCTTGTACAAATCCCAAGATTGAGGCTAAAAGAATATTGACTCTGCTGGAGAGATTTATACGGTGTCTTGTACAAAGCCCAAGATTGAGGCTGAAATGAGACTGACTCAACAAGAGAGTGTTTTATTTGGTGTCTTGTACAAAGCCCAAGATTGAGGCTGAAAAGAGGATCGACTCTGCTTAGGGATATTAATTCTCAAAGCCTAAAAGAAGGCTGGGAGGAATTGACTCCGCTAGGGAAGATATTTATCCAGAGCTTAAGAGAAGGTTATGAAGATTTTGACTTTACTGGAGAAAGTTTATATATGTCTTGTACAAAGCCCAAGATTAAGGCTAAAAAGAATGACTGACTCAGCTGAGGATTTTTTTAGGTGTCTTGTACAAAGCCCAAGATTGGGGTTGAAAAGGTTGGTTCAACAAGAGAGTTTTTATGGTTAACTCTACCGAGGAAAATCATTATACAAAGCCTAAGAGGAGGTTGAAAAGGGCTGACTCAACAAGAGAGTGCTTTTAGGGTATTGACTCAACAAGAGAGTGCTGAAAAGGTGATTGACTCAACAAGATAGTGCTTTTAATTTGTACCATTGACTCAAAAAGAGAGTGTGGAAAGGTTATTGACTCAACAAGAGAGTAATTTGTTTGTCTTGTACAAAGCCCAAGATTGAGGCTGAAAAAGGTTAACTCAACAAGAGAGTGTTTTAAGAAAGAATATGGACTCAATAAAAGGGTGCTTTTGAGGCTAACTATGCTGAGAAAAATCATTATACAAAGCCTAAGAGGAGGCTGGCTTCTGCTAAGGATTATTGAAATCCAGAGGCAGGTCCAAGTTGGGGGATCAACTCATGCTGAGGGTTACAGAAGAGTTGAGGTATCAGATGCCTTGAGGTTCTGATTTAGGATAGTGTTATACTGATGATAAGCTGACCCTAGCTGGGGAAATTTAAAGTGAGAGTTTAAAGATTGAGTTTTGAAAACCTATAGAGGTTTCAACTCTACTGGAGATTGGATAAAATGACCAGGGTTTTTCCTGTGTTTTTAGGGAACTTGAGAATGTCTTTGAGACCCAATAGGGGATTAGACTGTCCAAGTCTACTGGTATGGAAGAGTTTATCTTTGTATGATGCCCAAGAGGAGGCTGGTGTTTTAAGGGATGAGAATTAACCCTAAATTGTCCAAGGTTTTGACTCGTTAGAAAGAGTGCTCTAACAAAGGATGACTAAGTTTTGTCTTATACCTTTAAGAGGTCTTCAGGGTCCTTGTATTAAGCCCAAGAGAAGGCATGAGAACTTCTAAGAAGCCGGAAGGGTCCTTGTACAAAGCCCAAGAGGAGGCGGGGATGCTTTTAGGAAGCCTGTGGGTCCAAACTTAAGAAAAGTTCCACCGGGAATAATCTTTTCTTTAGTGAACAGTTCTAGGGTTTGAAGAAATTCAAGAGAGGTTTCACCGGGAATTAATCCTCTCTGGGGAAATGAACTTCTTTGACAATTTTCTAATAGTAATAGTCTGAGAAAAATTTCACGGGGAATAATGTCTTTCTCTTTGTTCCATATTATATAAGCCCAAGAGAAGGCAAGACTGTATCTGGAATTCCTATGGGGAACTTGTTTTGACTGTTGAAAGAGTGACCACTGGCTTTATCTAGTTCTAGACCTAATTGCCGGGGAAAACTCTAAGCAGATAATATACAGACATATATATACAGATGAAATATACTGTATGTAAAAGAGGGTATGAGGACTTACAGGTGAGCAAGCTTCTAGCGCAAACAATTATATATATATATATATATATATATATATGTGTGTGTGTGTGTGTGTGTGTGTGTGTGTGTGCAAGTATGTAAAAGAAAGCTGATAAAACTTACAGGCGAGCAAGTTTCCATTGTAATAGCTGTATGGTTATTTGTTCAAGAAATTAAAGAAAGTTTTGATAACAACTATGGATTTGAATCTAAATCAAAAGGGAAATTTGTTTTTGAAAAGATTGTTGGGGCTTATACTCAAGGAGAGGCCCAGATGAAAAACAATAATCGTACCGTTGATCTGAAATTTGTATCGGGACTTATACAATGACTGAGGCCCAAATTAGGTTTTATGTACAAAGGGATGGGTCTTACAATTCAAGGAGAAGCCCAAAGGTTTGAAAAATAAAAGAAATGAGACTTACAACACGAGGATAGGCCCATATGATTTTTGTTTTGAAATGGCGATTACGCCGAGATTTTTGAAAACACAGTGGGACTTATACAATGACTGAGGCCCAAGAAAATTTTATTTACAAAAGGATGAGACTTACACTCTATAAAAATGGTCAAAGTATTTTGAAAAAAAGATTTGTGAGGGTGAAAATAATCAAAACCCTAATTTGATTTTAAAATGCATTTTAATTGAACAAAATTCAATTAAAATTATCAAACATGTATAAAAAAACAAGTTGTGATCTTGGATTAATGTTTGAAAAATCATGTTTCATTCATAGAATGATTTGAAAATCATTTGAATTTGCAAAATCAAGAGAAAGAGATATTTTTAAATGTTTAAAAATAAATAAAAACATAATTCTTTACAAAAATATTAAATATATGAAATAAATAATATTTTTGTGAAATTTTTATGGAATAAAATACTTTAACATTTTTGGGAATTAAAAAAAACAAATAAAAAATAGTTAAAATTGAGAGAGAAATTAATTTTGGAATTAATTAACAAAAACCATAAAAAATAGCAAAAATATCAAAATATGGCAAAGTGGAAAAAATGGTCTGGGTGGGTATTAAACCCACAACCATCAAGCCAAACACACATGCGCGCTACCACTGGGGTGGTGATACATCCGTGTATCAAAACCACCTCATTAATACATAAGGGGTGCCAAGTTCTAGGTCTGGCCAAGGCGCCATGGCTGGCCCTTGCCCAAGGCAAGGCCTAGTCTTGGCAATTTGCATGAAGCCTCTAACTTTCTCATTTCTCAATGGATTAGGACAAAATTTAGGTGCATCTGACCTAAAATTTCATGAGGAATCCAATGGTGCCCTTGGAATTTTCACAAAATGCCTCCATTTCAAAATTCGATAGTGATTTCAAAATAGGCCTAATTTTGCATGTTCTATGCTATCTCATGGTGCAGGCAATAATAGCATGATAAATTGGTTCAAACATAACACATATGATATGTATGAGAGATCCATGATCAATGGACCTCAAAGCAATGCATGATTTAGAGAGTTCAAGTTGTGATGCACTTACCTCTTGGAGCTCCTTGTGCTATCTGCCAAGTTCCTTGTGCCAGAAGTTATTCAATGCTTTGAACACTCTTTATTGATCCCTTAGAAGCTTTTAGATGATCAAAACCAGCTGGAATCCTCAAAAACAAGTATTAGGCTCTTTCTTGCAAAAGTGGCAAAGTGACCAAAATAGCAACTCCCTCAAATGGTGTTCCATATGAGGGAAACCAATTGGGACAATTTGAGGATGATATTTGGAGTGTGTTTGAGGCCTGGTTTGGTTTTGGAAGTGACTGAATCAAGGCATGGCTTGAAAAATGCAGAAAAGTCGAATTTTGAGGTTTTGGAGGTGGATTTTCTGATTTTGGTGTTTCAGATCACAAGTGAGTGTTTGAACAACTTAGATATGACATATTGGATGTGTTTGGATCATGAGCTGTGGTGGAATTGCTCTCTAACTCAAAAACTCAGAGATGACTTGCAAAAGAAGGCATTTTGGCCTAAAGAGAGATAATTTGAGGAAAGCATCAGTTGTAGTGCTTTGGTGTACTCAAACTGATCACAATTGAGCTCTATTTATAGTGTGTCAAGTTTGTTTTGGCATCAATAGTGAATGGCAGCTGCAGCAAGCCTTTGGCCAATGTTGATCAAAAGGAATCTCAAGTCTCCTATAGCCATTGACTTGAGGTTAGGGCACATGCCTATGGTCATTTGTTTCAGAGTTGAATCTAGACTCATTTAGTTGGGAATGTATCAGTCCATGCCACCTTGGTGCATCCATTGAATGCTTGGAAACAAAATTGGAGTCTTTTGCACTTTTTAGCCTTTTTAGGTTTGTTATGGCTATATGTAGATTCTTGGACTTGGAAGGCTTGGGGATCAGATCATTCCCCTTTTGTTTTATCCTCTGATGTGTCCAAATGGATGACAAGGCTTGGAGTTGTCCAATTTTTCCAAATCGAGCAAAATGCCAAAATCTGCCTTGTACAAGGCAGTTGGAAATGGTGATTTTGAGGGAATCATATCTCCTTGCTCAGGTTGAGTTATGAGAGGCTCTTGTGCTTTTTAGAAAGCCCTCATATGATACAAAACATGTGTGATCATAGTTTGTTTTAAAACTATTTGGATCCCATTGAAAAATCCTTATGAACATTGATGTTCAAGGTTGGTAACTTAGGTAGATTTTCACTAAGTGTTGGAAAAAGTGTCATTTTCATGTTTTTGTGATTTGATCAATCCATAACTCAAAATCCATAAAGAATTGGAGTTTCTTATAGTTGAAGCTTTTGTAGAATGTAGGAAGGCCTACAAATCAGGATTTGGATCACCCAAAACGGCTGCTTGGATCTCAAGTTATGATCCTTGGAAGTTGGCACCAAAATCACTTTTGTTCCATAACTTAAATAAATTTTGGTTTCTTATGGTTGCCCCTTTTGCAAGAAACCTCACTTTTCTTGATTTTTCTTAATGAATGATGATCAATACCATACATTAACATTATTTTTGACTTAGGGGAACCATACTTGTGAAAAATCACAAAAAGTCAAACTTGATTTTGTGCACAGTTGACTTTTTATCGGATGAAATCCAAACTGTGCGATCCTTTGTGAAATCAAGTCCTTGACCTAATTCAAACCTAATGGATGGATTCCATAGGTGTTTTAGGGTGTCTTGAATCATGTCACAAGGTTTGGGAGCATGTCTTGGTCAAAAGTCAAAGGTACAGTTGACTTTTCCTTCAAAACCCTAATTGTGGTCCAGATGAAACTGAAATTTGTGGACTAAGCTTCTTGGGCTAATCCATTGTTGCAAATGGATCAATGTGGTGTATTTGAGGTCCTTAAATCATGTCTTGAGGTCTTGGCTCAGGCTTTGTCCCAAAAGTCAACTTAGGGGTGAATTAGGTCAAGAAACCCTGTTGGTTCTTGGATTGGCTAGAATTTTGGTAAAACAAAGTGTTCAATGTTGATGTCACATGGGTGATGTCTTAACATTGAGTCTTAACATTGGTTTATGTTAAGTGTTTAGCTTGTTGAAGTTTTGAAGTCTGATGTCACATGCGATGTCATGACATCAGATATGCAGATCAGTAAAACATCAGGTCTGAGATGTTTTTAGGGTTAAGCGTTTTAGCTGGAATTTGAGACAGTTGGTAGTGTAATTGGATGCGAATATCTTGGAGGAGATATTTTCTGTTACAAACAGATTTGATGCAGATTTGTAGGAGAGTTTAAAGGCTGAAGATTTAAGAAGATTTTGAGAGAGAAAATCTGTCGAAGATTCAGTTTTAAATAACAAGTCAGGTCAAATATTGTAGCAGGTCCAAGACCAAATCAAGTTGCTATATAAAGCGTATCAATCCTGAAGGAAAAGCAACGAAGAAGATAGAGAGCATAGACTGAGTGTCAATTTTGAGTCTTCGTGTATGTTTTTGTAAGCCATTCTAGGTTGAATTGGTGTTACTTGATTGAGTTGTAAAGTGTCCTCTCTTAGAGCTGTTAAGCAAGAGAGTGTGGTTACTTGATCAAAGCTTGTAAGCTGGATCAAGGTGTATTTCAAAGTGTGATCTTTGAGTTGTATCACTGAGGTGATTTAGGGAGTGAGTGGTTTCTCATATCTAAGTGGTTTCTTAGGTAGAAGGTTCATTGGGTAGTGATTAAGTTTAGTAGATGTCAACTGGGATTGTTGAGTCTGTAAATTAATATTACTAATAATGAAATTCCTCCCTGGCTTGGTAGCCCCCAGACGTAGGTATTTAGATCGAACTGGGTGAATAATTCATTGTGTTGATTTACTTTTGTTATTGCCTTGTTCATATAGCAGATTGTGTTGTTGTGACATCACACTTAACATCACAAATTTGATACCAGAATTTCAATTGGTATCAGAGCAGGCATCCTGCTCTGCATCTGGGTGAGATCTAGGGCTGATACTTTCTGGTAAGATGGACAAGGAAGTTGGTGGATTTGTGAATAGACCCCCTATTCTGGATGGCTCTAATTATGACTATTGGAAACCACGTATGGTTACCTTCTTAAAGTCATTAGACAGCAGGGCTTGGAAGGTTGTCTTAAAAGAATGGAAAGCACCTGTTATTGTTGATAAAAATGGTTCAACAAAGCCTAAACCAAAGGAAGATTGGACCAAGGAAGAATATGAGCTTGCACTTGGAAATTCAAAAGCCTTGAATGCCATCTTTAATGGTATTGACAAAAATATCTTCAGGCTGGTTAATACTTGTGAAGTAGCTAAGGAAGCATGGGATATCCTAAAGACTACTCATGAAGGAACTTCCAAAGTCAAGATGTCTAGACTTCAACTACTGACAACAAAATTTGAAAATCTGAAGATGAAGGATGATGAGACTATTCATGATTTTCACATGAATATTCTTGAATTGTCAAATGCTTCAAGTGCTCTTGGAGAGAAAATGACTGAAGAGAAGCTGGCGAGGAAGATTCTTAGATCTCTTCCCAATAGATATAAGATGAAGGTGACAGCTATTGAAGAAGCTTAAGATATCAGCAAGATAAGGGTTGATGAGTTGATAGGTTCTCTTCAAACATATGAGTTAGGAATGGAAAAAGAACCTGAAAAGAATACCAAAAGTATAGCTTTGGTATCTAGTTCCGAAGATGCTAAGAAAGAAATTGATGTTGAGTCTCAGGAGGAGCTGTCTCATGCCATTGCACTACTGGGAAGACAGTTTAATAAGGTTTTAAAAAGGATGAATAGAAACTATAAACCTAATGTTAAAGACATCTTTTCTGACAGAGTTAGTTCCCTAAATAATGTATTGTCCATAGTGGTGTCTTCCTTCATAAGATCCTCAAACTTGAGAATCTTCCCAGCGCTTTTAAGCAGCTTTCTTGATTCACCTTAATTGATTAAAATGTCACCCACTACCCCAGATTCAACTAAAAAGTCAGAGATGAGTCTTCCATACGGAATAAGTTTGGTCTCCAGATTAGAACCACTTCTGGAGTTTCTTATGGCTTCCTTCAGAAGTTTGAAGAGAACGGAGGGGAGATTGAGCTTAATTCCTTTTAGGAGAAGGAACAAGACACACTTCTGAATATCGTTGAGTTGATTTGCAGGAAGATGATGAAAAATGCTTCCCTGCAAGATTCTGAACCAAACTTGTAGTGGTTCTTTCAGGTTTGAGAAAACCTAGTTCTCAACTGTTATTCCTTCTTTGAAAATAACGGCTATGACTTTGGCTTTTCTCTCCTCACTGAGTAGATCCTTGGTAATTCTGAATCCATTATTCTTATGCTCCAAGAGATCTGCAATAGTCTTTTCAGATATGTAGACTCTTCTTCCAAAGACCGAAGAACTAATGAGAGTCGAGCCTGCATTAGCATGAATCCAGAACTCTTTAACCAAACATCCATAGGTTGGTCCTTCCAACCTCTTGAAGTAATTATTCCATCCTTGTGCTTCCATTGAGGGAGTAATATTACATCCGTTAGACTTTAGGTTGTTGAAGTTTATAATCGTTTCTGACAAAACGACAAGATGATCAACTGGATTTTGTATGGTTGTGAGAGTTGAAGCATTTTGTGAGACGAAGGTCATTTTTAGAGATGATGAGGAGTTAGAAGGTAATTAGGCTGAAGATTTGGATGAGTAAGGGATGTGTAGCTGTCTTGTGCTTTTATAGATGGGAAACTAGGGTAAATTTTGTGGAGAGTTTGAAACCACACCGATTGATTTTCCTAGAAGCATTAAGTAGCGTGGGAAAGAAAGTTAATGATTAATCAAGAATCATAACCCTAAAAAGGAGTGACGAAGTCGCTACTTAATTATGACCTGTGAGCGGTTTTATAATTTCTAGTTAGTCCTAAGTTAAAAAAAATATGCATGTCTATTGGTAGATAAGTAATGAAATTTAATTAAGGATATTGTGAATTTAAATTGATCATAAAAGCATTTCTTAATTAGAATACTTCAGTAATATAGGCAAGAGAATATATATCAAGTTTAGATCATAAGGGCATACAAAGAGGGATCCTAGAAAAACTTGTGATCTTAAGAGAAGCTTAATTTCTATCTAGGTAAAGAAGGTTATAGGTTGACAGAACTCGGGAAGAATCTTCTCAGTCATTCCATTTCTTCTGCAATGACTAACCACTCCTTGAAGATCAAGAATATGAGAGATGACCCTGCAATAGGGAACTTGGTATCCTTTAGATGATTGTACATGGATTGAGGTAGGTTTATTTTGATTCTAGAAATTAAAAAGAAAATAAACAATCTTTCCATGTCAGATAACCATCCTCCTCCTCTTTCTCTCGGTCTAAAATTTGTTACCATCAGATTGTACCAATCTTTAGCAACTGGAGTGAGAGTGCAAGGTTGAGTGGGATGCCCCTCTGTTTTGAAAATGACGTGTAGATGTCTGTCGAAGCAATGGTTGTTGGAATTTCTTTCCACAGTCACACCATCTTTAACGCACCTAATAGCTTTAGCTATGATGGTGGGGTTGATCAAGACTGGATATCCAGCAACTACGGACAAAATAGTATTTTTGCCATAGTCATATTCAAGTACACGTGCATTTGCCCAGAACTCAGTTACAAGAGAAGGGAAGACAGGTCCAACAAGCATATCGAAGTAGTTTTCCCAATTCTGAAATATAATACCAGAGAAAATACTAGTTTTGTTGAGTTGTGGTAAAAGGTTTAGATCCAATGTGAATTCCTTTAGAAGCTCTAGATCAAAAATTTCTCCTCTGATATTGTGTGAAGACATTTCGAGCAGGAAACGAAGGAGGGGGTTCTAACCTACTAGATAATGATTCTTTCTAGAATAGGAGTAGTGTTGTAAGGTGAGCTTACGAGTGATGATTATTTATCACGCTTTGGCACACGCGAGGTTATCATTTCCTAGACAAGCTATGAATAGCTATGACGGTCAGTTGGTAAGACATATGATGAGCTTAAGTTACCGTATGCCTAAGGTTAGAGATAAGGTAGCTGACACATGCGTAATTATGATTTTCTTAGAAATCATAAATATTTGATAATCTTACCATAATAAAAGGAGTAATGAGTGAGGCCATACCTTAGGGATGCTTAACCTTTTGAAGAAAATCTTTTAGCTAAAACTTTTCGTGAAATCATTCCTTTCAGACTCCTGAAGCTTTGAGCATCTTTCTGATTCTGCCTATTTTCGAGTAAGCTGCAGATGTTTCTTGGATTCTTCAAGATAAGCTTGTCTTCTGACTTCTGAAGAGAATATTTTCTTGGAAGGTGATCCTAGTTGAATTGTAGCTTTCTCTCTCTCTTTTCCTGTTTAACCTTGTCCTTGAGTTCTCTAGGTTACAGTAACCGAGATTAGGACTTAGCATGATCAGAGTGACCATTTTATTTGAACTTAGCTAATTCCATGCAATCCTTTTTTATAAGGTGACACTCATAAGCGTGGGAGCAATACTGAGTAAACAGTAAATTTCATTTGATGACCCCATTCATAAATAACATATTACATCTGTTTTGAATGTTTCTCACTTCTCATTTCCTTGATCCATATAACCTGTTTAGTTCTGATACAGTTCTTAAGATATGGATCTGAATCTTAAACTACAAACTTTGAGAATTGGTTGAGTTCTCCTTTCATAGCCTGAGTTCAGTTTGCGTCTGTGCGAGTTTCCTGTCTTTGAACGATGATTGATTTCACAAGATTAGTGAGAACCTTTGAGAGGTTATTTCAAGAAGGAATTGACATATCAACATCTGACTTTGTTCCTCAAAGTTGTTTCAGAACTTGTTTAGAACATCATTACGCCCCATGTGTACATCACTAGACATGGTTTGCATAAGCCTTCTTGTTCTCACAATAATGATCAACTTAATTGGGATTGTTCACACATATCTATGATTTAACTAATTTCTTTAAACGAAACATTATTAACGTCATCTTAGTTGGAGAACCTAGATACCTGAAATGATAGCATCTAATTTCATAGCACAAGTGGTTCTGAGAACACTTGATCTGTTGAAAATCAGATTATCAACATTTGATCTTTACTAGGATGATTTCAGGTTGTTGGAGCTTCATCACTGAACCAGTTAAGATCTTAAGAGTTCATTCGAAATCAAGTAATTACTGAATCTTTGGGATTCAGTTCTTCATTGAATCTTTTGATCATTCCAGGTTCTGACATTGAATCATTTCTAATAATTTGAATTCTTCAGATTCTGAGTTTAACAAATTTCTTTCTGAAATTCAAAGTCTTAAAACGACAATCTTTCTTCTTTACATGAAGAGATCCAGAATGAGTTTTAAACGAGAAAGTCAATGGTGGACCTAATCCGTTTCTTGAAAACATCTCAAAAACTCATAAAGGATTAATCTTCAGCAAACAAGATTTCTTGCTTTCTGATGATTCATCTTTTAATCATATACGTGGTTTTATCCACACGTAATTTCCAGAATGAGCATTCAACAGATACTTCCTTTTATCTGATGAATTTATCTTATTAACTGATTCTTCAACTTTAGTGAGGCTTCATCTCGAATCAGTGAAATGCTCATGAAGTAATCAGATTGATTACAATTTTGTACACAGTTAACTGCTGAACTGTTACAGAAATTGTAAGTGGATTTCAATCTCACCAAGAGTACTTCTACGCACCACATCTGGATCTTTTTCTGACACTGTTAAGTGTTTGATGTAAATCAATAACAAAATCGGAGCTCTGATACCGATTGAAGGTGCAAGAAAGACACATGAAAGGGGGGTTTGAATTGTGTATTTACTCTTTTTGTAACTTTTCGCATCTTGTTGATTTGACGCTCAAGAACCTTCAATGTTCGTTGAGAGATTCTGATCTATTAACTATAGAGTATGAGAACCGTATAGGTTCTGATCATAAGATACGATACTCAGAACATGCAGTGTAGAAGCTTATCAGAGATAGGCTGCAAGGTTCTGACTTTGCTTAATATGAGGTTCTGATATTGAATGCTGAAACATAAATAGAGATACTAAGCAAGATAGTAAAGGACACACGATATATCCTGGTTCACCACGCGGGCTAATCCAGTCCACCCTCCTCGGGTGATTTCGCCTTGAACACAAGGACTTAATCCACTATAATCAAATCATGATTACACTTGCACGGGCCACGCCGGTGACTAACCATTTGCACAGCCGCACTGTGACTAACAACACAATGAACCGTTCAGGGATCCAACAGGATATAATGTTCATTGACCAAGCAGACCCACTGCTGGGATTTCACAGCTAGCCGTTCAGGGATTCATCACAATGAATATAACGCTACTGACCATATTTCAGGATTTTCCACAATGACCCTCAGCCATTGTCATCTCAAGTATCTGATCACCATGTGATCTACTCAAGGGCCTCAACTCACAGCTGAACCATTCAGGGATCCCATCAGGATATAACGTTCACTTGAGGAGTCTCAATTCATCTAGTTGAATTGGCAAACTGGAGATTACAAATTGTGCTTCTTAATTAGCAAGTTTCTCCTAGGTTTAAGTACAAAGAACACACACATGTGTTCAAGCAAGTTTTGAGCAATCAGCTCCTTGCTTTCCTAAGAAACTACAAATATGTATTTGATATTATGATTGTAGACATCTTGTAGATCTTCTTCTTCTTCGTCTTCTGGTTGAGCAAGCTTTGAGCAGCAACTCCTTGCTTCAGATCTTCAATGTAGCTTTGACTAGAAGGTAGGTTGATGACTTAACTGATCTTCAATGTTATCTTCTTCATCAACATCTTCTGTTTGATTGTTGTTGTTGTATTGATTTGTCTTTGGAGTTTCAACAACAATTGCCATGAGTGAAATAATGACAGCTTTGAATATTCTAAGTGTTACAACGAGAACTCATTGTTATTGCTACCTTAACACAATGACTTGGTCAATTTTGTAGATGAACATTCAGTTCATAACTCTACAAGTGATCGACACATCAGAAGCAAAAACTTTCCATTAAATAGCCAGTATAAATATAGTCGTTAGAGAATACTGTTGGCTGTTTGGAAAAGAGACGTTGTGATATAATGAGTTGTACTAACACATCTTTTTTTTGTAGAGGAGGAAGTGACCAGACATCTTTTCTTGGGCAGTGTGCACATTTAACTCACAATAGTAATATTTAGACTTCGAAACTTCAGTGGCTCCTGATGTTAATTTGATGAAGCATGAGTGGAGTCTTTATAGCAGAATATCTAATGCTTCAAGTCTTCCGTTAATTGAAGAAGTCCATTAGGAATCAGTCTTTAGAACTTTAGCACTTGGTCGTTAAGAGCGTTATCCTTTTCTGCTTTAAGTCTTCCGAATCTTCAGAGCCTGTCTTCAGAGTCTTCAGAACTTCTTGTTTGAAACCTTGATCTTCAGAACTCGTCAGTCTTCAGATTCTTTATGCACTTGGTCTTTAGCGCCTTCAGCCATCAGAACTTCAAGTCATATGAGTCTTTAGAACTTTGGTTCTTTCTGAGTGTACTTCTTCAGAAGCTTCGTTATCTTCAGAATCTTAATCACTTTCAGAGAGCATCCACAAGAGCATTGCAACAGCAATCTTGGTATCCTTCGATCTGACTGATCATGACTAGATAAACAAGCATTTTTGCTTCTCGCGACTTTACTCACACATAGTAACTTCGCATATATATATATATATTCAATCATAGTACATCTAGCTGGTGTATGTTGGTTCTGATGTCTTTAGCTCTTATGATCTGTACACAACACACGTTAGACCATAAAATGGTTCTTTCACAAATACTTATTGTTATCATCAAAACATAGATTGACTTGTAGAGACAATTCTTACTCTCACAGTAGGCTCTAGTGCCTATTTTTGACTTGACCCTGCAGGGTCCTTCCCAATTCGCGGCCAGCTTGCCCTCGCGCGAATCCTTTTGGTTTCTGTGAAAGACCAAGCTACCAACGGGGAAGTCGCATTTTATGACCTTAGCGTCATGACACAAGGTTATTTTTTGTTTTAGCGAGGCCTCACGGAGATCTGCTCCTGACCGTATTTCTTCGACCAGGTCGAGCTCTTCCCTTAAAGCTCCTTCGTTCATCTCCTCGTCGAGAGGAGCTTCCGTTCATCTAGAAGGTTCTTTGATCTCCACCGGTATCACCGCCTCGGTTCTGTAAGCTAGCCGGAAAGGTGTTTCCCTGGTGGTGGAGTGCAGGGTTGTTCGGTAGGCCCAGAGCATGTTGTGTAACTCCTCGACCCACCTCTTATTGGCTTCGCCTAGCCTTCGTTTTAGTCCTCAAAGGATTACCCTGTTCGTGGCCTCTGCTTGTCTGTTAGTCTGGGGGTGCTCGACAGAGGTGAAGTGTTGCTTCGTGCCTAGCTTGGCGACGAAGTCCTAGAACTTCCTGTCTGTGAACTGGGTTCTGTTGTCGGTCACGAGGGCCTGGGGTACTCTGAAACGCGCGAGGACGTTGTTCTTGTAGAAGCGAAGTATGTTGAAGGTTGTGATATTGGCAAGAGCTTTGACTTCGATCCATTTTGTAAAGTAATCGACAACCACAATCAAAAATTTATTTTGGTAAGACCCCATTGTGAAGGGGCCGAGAATATCCATCCCCCACCAGGCGAAGGGCCAAGGCAGACAAGGCTCGCTAAAGGTGGGTCAGAGCCTGCTCGCATTCCTCTGTCCATTCGAACGTGGCCTCCTTTCTGAGGAGTTTAAAGAAGGGCAGGGCGTGCCGGGCAGACTTGGTCACGAAGCGGGAGAGTGAAGCGAGCATCCCGTTGAGGGACTGTATGGACTTCTTCGACTTGGGTATGGGAAATTCCGCGAACGCCCGACATTTGTCAGGATTCGTCTCTATCCCCCTCTCGGTGATGTAGAACCCGAGGAACTTCCCTGCCCGCACGCCAAAGGTGCATTTTTCTGGGTTAAAACGCATTTTGCATTTTCTCACCTGGTCGAAAACCTTTTGCAAATGGGTTATGTGATCGGATTCCTCTTGGGATTTCATAATCATATCATCCATGTAAACTTCGAGCATGTCTCTGATTTCTGATTGGAAGACTTTGTTCATCATGCGCTGGTATGTGGCCCCAGCGTTTTTCAGACCAAAGGGAATTACATTGTAGTAATAGTTCCCCGTCGAGGTCATGAATGCAGTGTACTTCTTGTCCTTTTCGGCCATAGGGATTTGATTGTATCCCAAATAGGCGTCCATGAAGGACAAGAGCTTGAAACCTGCAGAATTATCTACGAGTTTATCTATGCTGGGCAGAGGATAAGCATCCTTCGGGCAAGCCCGGTTGAGATCAGTATAATCAATGCACATGCGCCATTTTCCACTATGTTTCTTGACAAGTATAATGTTGGACTGTCAGGTTATATACTTGACCTCTGATATAAATTTTGCCTCTAAGAGGTCTTGTACAAGTTTTTCAGTAGCCTGCGCCTTCTCATCGGATTACTTGCGCCTGCGTTGTGCGACGGCTCGAGCAGCTGGGTCAATGGTCAGTTGATGGCATGCGGTCTCAGGGTCCAGGCCGGGCATGCCCGCGGCACTCCATGCAAACAAATCGGCGTTGTCCTCGAGACATGTCTTCAGCTGCTACTTTACCTCGTCAGGCAGCCCCTCGCCTATCTTCACTTCTCTGCTCGGGTTGGCTCTGAAGGTGATGACCTCGAACTCCCCATCTATGACAGGGCGCATGAGGGTGGTTGTAGAGGAACTGCATGTCCCCGCCGACGTGCCTTCACCATAGTCCTCGCCCTCTTCAGAAATCTGGCTGTCGAGGTCAATGATGTGTACAGGGAAAGTCGGCTTCTTGTTAGGCTAGCTTTCTTCGCCGGGCTGGTCGTCTTCCCTTGCCCGCTTGGCGGCCTTAGGTGCTGCTCCGATCGAGCTTTGACCTCGAGTAGCTGCTTCAAAGCACCTCCTCGCAGCTTCTATATCCCCGTGCAATGTTGTGACGTGCCCCTTCTCTGTATAGTATTTTATCTTGAGATGGACGGTCGAAGGAACATCGATCAGCTCCGCCAAGGTTGGTCTACCAAGGATGCATTGGTACAGTGAAGGGCAATTGATTACCAGAAACTGAGTCTTGATCGACTTCGATGCCTCCTTTTCCCCGAAGGTAACCGAGAGCTCCACGTACCCCCAGGGTCTGGCTGTCGCCCCGTTGAACCCTTGCAGGTCGGACCCTACATACGGTGATAGGTTCTTCTGATCTAACTTCAAGGCTCTGAACAGACCAGTGCACATGATATCCACAGAGCTGCCCTAGTCGACCAGGATCCGTCGGACATCGGTGTTGGCAAGTCTCGCTCTGATGAATAAAGGAATGTGTGAATTTGGGGAGCCCTCAGGCAGCTCCTCCGGGTAGAAAGTGATTAGCTGGGACCGCCCCCGTACCTTCTCGAACGTGGACAGCTGGTCAGGACTGCAGTCGATGAGTTGGTCAAACTTTCTCTTAACCGACCCCACTGTGAGTTTGTTGTATCCCCCACACGAGATAACCATGGCTGTTGGGAAGGTCTCCCAAGTGTGTGCGGATATTTGAGGAGGATCCTCAATATGGTCGAGGATGATGAAGTCCTCTGACCGTGTGATGGACATAACGACCTGAGGAGGAGGACTAGGCAGTAAAGACTCTGCTTCCCTTTTGGTCTCCAAAGTCTCTCGTTGAGAGGATTCACCCTTCTTTGTATATTGTTTTAGGTGAACCTCCTTGATGAGGATTTCAATGGCGTCCTTCAGGTGCACGCAGTCTTCGGTCACGTGGCCATGGCTGCGGTGGAAACGGCATTATTTACTCTTACCCGTGTTGCCCTTGGACGACGTTGGTTTGGGGAACCAGACACTTTCCTGATTGAACTTCGTGTTGATGCACTCAGAGAGAAAGCGCTCGCGGGGAGCCGTCAGCAGGGTATATTCTGTAAAATGACCAACAGGTCCCTTGCCTTCACGAGGACGATCATCTCGTCACCTCTCTCTATCACATCTGGGGGCCTCTGATTTAGTTTTTTTTGTCGCCTGGGAACTCTCTTGATCCCTAGAGTCCCGAGCTTTGTAGGCTGCCTCTTTCTTCTCGTATTGTATATATGATTGAGCTTTATGGAGTAACTCAGCCAGGTTGCGAGGAGGCTCTATGCCCACCGCCTTACGGAATTCGCTCTTTGGTCTCAACCCTTTTTTGAGGAGGTACTTCTTCATGTAGTTCGTCGTGCGGACCTCAATAGTCTCCTTGTTAAACTGCTCGATATATGCACGCAGGGGCTCATCTCTGCCCTGCATAATGGCTTCCAAGGTGGCATCTGACTTGGGGTGTCGCCGGGAGGCAGTAATATAGCGGGCAAATTGGCTTTTTAGATCTTTCCAGGACGTGACCGAACCCCGGGGAAGCCGCTTAAACCAGGTCATGGCCCCTTTCCTGAGAGTGATGGGGAACAACCTGCATTTGATAGCCCCACTCACATTATGATAGTGGAGCATGGCCTCGATGTTCTCTATGTGCTTGCTTGGGTCGGTGGTCCCGTCGTAGGTGGCCAGAGGAGGTGGCTTCTCCAATCCACGAGGAATGCGCATGTCCATGATCTCCTGAGATAAGGGTCCATGGGCATCATCGTCATCGCTCGTGCTAGACGACCGACATGGGGAGTCGCTACGCCCGCGACTTCAGCTGCGGCAGGGGGAATGTATGTGTGACCTGCGATGCTCGTGATGGTTCCTTGAAGGTCTGTTCCTCTTCGGAGTGGGGGAGCGCCTGGATTTCTGCAGGGGAAATCAGTGTCGTCATTTGGCGAGTGTTGAGTCAGGTTCCTCCGATATGGAACGCCTTCGTTCGAGAGAAAGACTTCTGGACCTGTCTCGCTTGCGCTTCTGAGGAGGAGGAGACTGTGGCTGTAAAGAGGGACTGCTGGGCTTCTGCGAGGTACGCTGCTCTTGGAGGGCGTGTTCGAGCATGCCGATCTTCTCGCCCTGCTGGAAGATCAGAAAGTTGGATCTATTGAGGGAGGCAATTAGGGTGGCAGTGCTTGGGTCCGCGTTTTGAGGGACAGGTATCAGCTCAAAAATGGGATCAGCAGCTTGCGCGCGCGGCTTCACGTCATCGGGGGTAGGAGAAGCGGTCTTCCCATCCCGATGATCTGTCTCCGGGAAGGCAGCTCCGGAGACGAGGTGGTCGACGTTATTAGCGATAACGGTTATAACGGGCTCTTGACGGGCATCATCGTTCCTGTTGGAGGCCATGATGATCAAATAGAGTTTAGAGAGAGAGCTTTGGTATTTTAGGTGAAAAGAGGGGATCTTGAATCGGAAAGACGGGGAAGCTAGGTTCCCACAGACGGCGCCACTGATCGGAGGTGATCAGACTGGATCGCCGTGGCCTTCGTGTAGGGCAGATGAGGATGCTTGCAAGAGAAAAAAGGGGGTTGTGCCTGCAAGGTACTCCGATGCCAAAGTAAGTGATTGGAAAAAGAGAGAAAACAAGTACAAAGGTAAGATTTCAAGTATTGACTAATGATCAAACCTGCCCCTCTCACATGAGAGGGTATTTATAGAAGTAACCCCCAGTGTGGGGCCAAGGTCTCCCATGTGGCTGAAATGTCTGGTCGACCAATGGGAGACTGCCAGGTGGAGGGTCAGGCGCGTGACCCTTTGACCTGGTCCAACTGTTTCCGTGAGATTCAGGGGACAGTTGGTCGCGTGAACTGCCAAGCGAGTGAGGGGGACATGCCCAACGACTAGTTTCTGCCCAACAGCTAGTTTCTGGCTATTGGGACTGGGCAAGAGCTGGACTGGATTGGTCCTTGCCCTACTGGGGGCCAAGCGCCTGCCCATTCCAGAACACCAACATTTGTTCTTCACCGACAACAATGACAATGAATAATAAATATAATATTATGTGTAAACAATGTAATATTCTGCACAAACAAATTAACTTATTAATATTTTTTGTAAAAATTGTAATGAGAAATAAATAAATAAAATCTTTCCTCTCGATTTTGTAAAAAAAAAACTAAGAGGTATATGATGCTAGTTTTGAAAATATAAAAAAGGTATTGTTGGGGATCGAACCAATGACCATTTCAACTATCCTCTTGGTTACTCTAAAGTTGAGGGGTAAAAGTGACAACTTTTTATGAAGCCCTTCGTTACCTCGCCTCTATACCCAAGGTTAAATCAATTTCGCGTATGAGGTCACATGTGTTTTTTGAGGTAGATCTCGACGAGTCTGCTCATCGTACCATCCACCGCATAAATCTTAGTGCGATACTTGATGATTTCGAGAGTCATTTGGTACCAGAGGAGTATTGCATGTTCCTAGCTTCGGTACACTGGACTTATGTTGAGGGCTACATGATATGGTTCTATAGGGTGTCACAGCCTATCATGACACTATACGCTATTGGAAGACCACCTAAACTAGCCAATCAGGAGGTACTTGAGGCTATAAATGACCATATTAAAGATGTGTCGGCGGTCTGTAAGTGTATTGTGCAACCGGGGAGATCAGGCATAAAAGCCAAACTTTTTGAGGATGACAATACCTAGGTGACCCTCGTAGAAAACATCATTGCAAAGACACGGAATGTCATTGGGTACATGAGGAGAAGTCGGAGGGTTAAACATACCAAATAGGTTTTTCGTTTTTTGTTTGATCGTATTATTTTGTATTTTCGGAACATGTTATGTATGCCTTGCACAATTTATTTTTATTTTAATTAATTTGTGACTCTTTTACTACATACTTGAATTAATTTTCTACTCTTTAATAATTTATGGTATGAAAACACCTAAAATGAGTTTGACTACAAAATTTTTAATGTTATGGTAGTGCTGCTGGCTTGAAAGTAATCAAGGGGGTTTCTGGAGATGTATCTCCGAAATATCTCATGTCCTTTACATGTAAACGTTATAAGGGGGAGTTTTAGAGATGTATCTCCAAAACTCCCACAGAAAATTACGGAGACGGATCTCCGAATTAAGATTTTATTCGGAGATGGAAGGATATTTTAGAGGTTTCCAAAGGTGTGATGTGCACCCTATAGGGGGTGAAGAACATCCCCATGATATAAGTCATATCTCTCAAAGTCTAGTGAAATAATTCATGAATCCCATCACGACCCAACAATATCGAGGATTTAACATGTCACCCCAAACTTATACCTGACACTCCTACATATTTCATTAATTCCAAAACTGTCCCTGAATAAAATTGGATCAAAATATGCGAACGAAACTTCCGATAACATTTAAAATTTTCGATAGTGTATTTTTAAAAGTCTAATACGATTTTTTACCGGATTTTTGAAAACTAAATTTAACATACAAGTTTTTTTTTAAATCCAGTATCTCCGGTAATTTTTTGGATTTTTTAAAAAACTAGCTGGATACTTGTGCCTTCGCACGGGTAACCGTTGGTGACACGCATTTTTTTACATTTAAAATTTGAAAAAAATAATAGGATTAATAAAAATTAGTAAATATAAAAAATATAATTTGAATTTTAAATAAAAAGATAGAATCAATAACCGCGAACACCGCCAGTTGGTATTTTTTATAAAAATATTTATCCAATAATTTATAAAAATATTTTGATGAATAAAAAACTTGTTCCCAATTATAAAAGTATTTGGATCATCCATAAACTATTTATAAAGTTCAATCTAAAATATTAAAATTTTTCCGTGTATACAAATATTTGTCTCATATGCTTTTCTATATTATCAATGATTTCATTTTTCTCGTTTCAGTAATTCAATTTTTGCCGTAAATATATATTTTCTATTACAATCTTCTAATTTATGTAAGTATTATTAAAAATATCTCTTTTGTAGGATACCCATAAAAAACATAATTAAGTAACAAAATTTTAAATAATTAACGATTTTTGAAAATAAATTTGAAAGTTCAAGTATTGATATTTGATTCATTTCTAGAATAAAATGTTAAATTTATCAATATTTTTCATAAATATTTAATACATAATAAAATGTATTTAATGATATTTATACAATGGATATAAGCGATACATTTAAAAAAAAAATTTAGTTTAATCCATTTTAAAAAATAATCAAACTCAAAAATCAATTATATACCTTTAAAATTATTTTGATTATTTTAAAATAAAAATTAAATATATATTTATCAACAATCACATATTTTTTTATACCATGTGTCACATGCTAAGTTCAAATTGAGTTTGATAGTCTAGCGGGATACCCGTGCCTTCGCACGGATATCTGTCGGTGACGCGCATTTGTCTACATTTAAAATTAAAAATAATAATAGGATTAATAAAAATTAGTAAATATAAAAAATATAATTTATATTAAAAAAAAAAGAATCAAATACACACTAACTATTTTTTTTTATTTACCCGTATTAAATTTGTTTTATATTTAAAAAAAAAATACAAATATTTTTACTATATTTTTAATATTTATCAGTCATAAATATTTGTCCCGGAATTTATTTATTTTTTGTAATTTTCGAATACAAATCTATCAATTATTTAAAAAAATAGTAATAAATTTCATATAGTAATTAAAATTTATCAATATTGTAATGAGGACTCTATGCTATAAACAAATTATATATTGTTGTTAATTTAATATCGTCGTTAATTTATATAAACATTAAATTTAATAATATGACTGTATTAAAAGACTTTATAAAACAATTTTCGTTTTCTTAAAAATTACATATGGTTAAGTTTTACCACATTTATAGTAATTTCTTAAAAATTAGTCTATGGTTAAGTTGAAACATTGTTGATCCATGGTTAGAATATTACTTATTCAAAGAAAAGCATGAAAAATAAGTTGCTTAATGTCCACCATTTGAGCAAATGTACGTTGTGGCTAAGTGGAAATGATTTAATAGTGAGATAAGTACTCAAGGTGGATTGTTTAAATCTTGGTCATTAGAAATTTCATACAATGGTTTAAGTTTTATAAAATGAAGTTCCTGAATAAAAAATCAAATACAACTACTAAGAGAAACGTAAAGTATATGCCTTTTAGATAAATGTAAACTCAATAATCCCACAAGCAAAAATTGGACAGACATGTTGTAATGTTTTGTCAAACAAAAGAGTCTTTGATAATCTTTGAAGCTAAAATTATAGGCACCCCAACTTCCTCAGTACCATAATCATGTAAAGTAAAAAAAAAATGAAAACTGAGAGCAATCCATCCCACTTATTATCTATTGATATGTAATAAAAAGAACTCAAACAATTTAGTTGTTCTTCTCAACTCCAAGCCTTAAACGAAAATCTTTTTCCATAAGAGGAAGACCGCCGCGCAGCTTGACCTTTGGTTCCCAGCCAAGCAGTTCCTGTGATTTGGTTATGTCTAGTACTCTCTGTCTTGGATCATCAGGAGTATTCTCCACTATCGTTATCTCCACATTTGGATTAATAAGCTGCAAATCAACGATAAAGCATGCTTTTAAAACTAGCTCCTAAGTTTAGTTTTAGATAACGCTTAACTTAGTTACTCATAATTTTAAACAAGTGTAGGCGAAACTATGAGAAGGGGAATGCTCTTTGAAAAGGATAAAAGATTTATAATGAGCTCTTTCATTGTCTCAGTAAGTTCAAGCATAGTGAATTCACCTGAAAAGGTAAAAAGACTAAAAGTGATCAAATAAGCGAAAAGAGAGTAAAGATATTATTATTATAGAAATTCGAAGAGCAAAGAAACTAGTGTAGAAATCTAACCCAGGTTTCCAAGATTGATTAGACCGGTGTCTGATCCTCCCATGAGACGGATAAGGCCATCAACCTACGGGATACCAGAATACACGAAATCAACATACCACAAGTAATTCAATGAAAAACAAAAAACAAAAATTGAATAGGACATATTACCAGGTCAGAGACATAACAGAAACTGCGAGTTTGCGTTCCTATAGATTGGACTATCAAGGATTCACCACTAAGACACACCAACAGTTGCATTAGAAAAAACCATTGTTGAACTGGTAAACATCAAGTTAGAAATGTGGAGAACATGGAAGAAAAAAATGTAAGTTTAATTACCGTAATGCTTGAGCAATGAAGTTGTTGATAACACGTCCATCATCAATATCCATGCGCGGCCCATATGTGTTGAAGATTCTTGCAACACATATTTTTATCTTGCAAATAATATAAGCTTTGTTAAATTATTAAGACATCTACAAGCTATATCTTACATGGAATGTGAGGAAATTAAGAGGAACGAATGGCTGGGAATAACCTATTTCATGTTGTCTATGATAATCAAACATCAGAGTCTCAGCCACACGTTTCCCCTCATCATAGCAGCTACGAACTCCTGTTATGGACATAATTAAATTCTTAGTTAAGATACATTCTCGTATTATCTTCTTAAGTCAATAACTAATGGTCGTATGTCAAGATAAAGAATAATCAAACAATAAGCCATTTATATTTTACACAAGCTAAATATAATAGATCTTCAAGGTTTATTTTTGTACATCTATCTTTCAAAATCGTAGCAACAAATATATTTTGATTCAAGGCCAATATACAGGTTAGAATGACATAAAATCACGTACCAGTAGGGTTAACATTGCCTCAATAGGTTTCAGGTTGAGGATGCTCAAGAGGATCACCATATACCTCCGAAGTTGATGTAAGCAAAATCCTGTCAATAAAATAAGAATGAAGACTCCGCAAAGAAAAACAAAACAAAGAATAACTGATGGTGGAAGCTGAAGTTTAAAAGAACTTCACCATTGATTTAAATCGGACAATTAGTGATAATCAAAATACTATAATCCATAATTCCACCGGCTTCCAAAAACTCGCAATCCTGCTCCATTTGTCTGCACAAAAATCAGGACAAGATTAGTTTAACAGATGTGTATGATATTTCAATGCTAAGTAGCAATGCAAAAAAATACTCGCTAGAACAACTTACTTGATGAGATCCTTGAACCAATTTCTTTGCAGGCAAAACACAAAATTGTCTTAGAGGCAAATATGTAGCTTTAAATTTTTCTTGACAATATCCAATATCCATCATCAACTCATTATCCAAAAGATTGGGTCAGTTTCAAAAAGATTTGTTTGCCTCAAACGGGTGCTTCGGCTAATCTTATTGCAAAAATTTTATTTTACTCATAAAATAATCTGCTAGAGCTTTAATTGGCATGAAACATATGTATATCACATTCAAGTTGAAGAACCAATATAATATTTTACTATCTATTAGTATTTCTTGAAGAATATTTCAAATTTCAATAACAAAACTAATATTCTAATGTCCTCTGAATAATGATAAATCAGTCTAAAACTAACATTTCAAATCACACTAAAACTAATGTCTATCTAATGTCCTCTTAAAGAAGTTCATTGACAAAATCTTCAGGAACATCATTGGACTATTGCTTCGCTGACATTGCTATTTGGAACAAAAACAATGATTGTGTAAGCTTAAAAAAATACCTTGAGATTAGGCACGTGTACAATCCACAAAACTGTAATACTGAGTGTGATTCCCTGTTACGATAACCAACATATGTCATTTACCATTAAATGGACACTCATTGAGCCATTGTCTTTATAAGAGAAGATAGAAAACATTTAAGAATGATGAGATCAGGCATAAAAGTCAAGCTTTTTGAGGATGACAATACCTAGGTGACCCTCGTAGAAAACATGTTTGCAAAGACACATAATGTCATTGGGTACATGAGGAGAAGTCAGGGGGTTAGACATACCAAAAGGTTTTCATTTTTTGTTTGATTGTATTATTTTGTATTTTTGGAACATGTTATGTATGCCTTGCATAATTTGATTTTATTTTAATTATTTTGTGACTCTTTTACTACATATTTGAATTAATTTGTGGCTCTTTATGTTAGTTTTGTATTGGCAGCAATTTTGCTAAAACAAGGTGTTACATCAAGATGATATGCTTGATGTCTTGACATGTGATTCTAACATTCTGCAGGTGGTCTCTCTTATTGATGCAGGGGGCTCTGTTCATGATGTCGAGCCGGATGTCCTAACATCTGTTTATAGAACATCCTGTTCAGAATATTATGATTTATTTGATGCGCTTTATTTGCAATCTTTTGTGTGTTTATGTTCAGTGATTGCGTGCGAAAATCATGGCGTGACATTATTTAAAGCAAGCGCATTCTGCTACATTCTTGAAGAATAGCTTGTTGTTATTTTCGTACAAAAAGATTTGGAGCATAATTAGTTTTAATTGTGAATTAAATATGAGATTTGCAAATGCCCAAGCCCAAGAAGATTGTCTCTATTTAAAGGCGTGCTAACCCTATTTGCAGTGCAGAGAGAAGATATTGAAAGTTGTGTTTTCAAGTATTAGGGTTTAAGTCTTTTGTTGGTTGTTTTCTTGTGAGTCATTCATTCATCATTTAGATGCTTGAATTGGACTGAGTCTTTGAGTTGTAAGTTGTTCACTCTAAGCTTTTAAGCACGAGTAATTTGTTCTTGATTGAAGCTTTCAAGCAAGATCAAGTGTTGTCTTTGAAGTGTGTTCTTCTAAACTTGTACCTTTCTGTAGTTATCACTGCATGTGATTGAGGGGGAGTGAGAGGTGTCTCTTATCTGAGAGTGTCTTAGATAGAAATTACACGGGTAGAGATTAGGTGAGAAGATTGTAAACTAGAGAGTGTTTACTAAGAATCTTCAAACTAATTATGTTTAGTGGATTTCCTTCCTGGCTTGGTAGCCCCCAGACGTAGGTGTGATTGCACCGAACTGGGTTAACAATTGTTTGTGTCTCTTTACAATTGTTTACTACTTTTTATCTTGTTCATAAATTAATCATTGTTCAGATATTAGTGTCGTGACATCTCTTTCGACATCTCATGTCTGATACCAGAATTTCAATTGGTATCAGAGCAGGCATCCTGCTCTGTTTCTGGGTGAGATCTAGGGATGATACTTTCTGGTACTATGGACAAGGAAGGAGGATTTGTGAACAGACCACCTATTCTAGATGGATCTAATTATGATTATTGGAAACCACGCATGGTGGCCTTCTTGAAATCGTTGGATAGTAAGGCCTGGAAAGCTGTCATAAAAAGATGGGAACACCCTGTCACTGTGGGGAAAGATGGAAAAGCAACATCTGACCTGAAACCTGAGGAGGAATGGACTAAGAAAGAGGATGAATTGGCTCTTGGAAACTCTAAAGCATTGAATGCTTTGTTCAATGGAATTGATAGAAACATATTCAGATTGGTGAACAATTGTGAGGTAGCTAAAGATGCTTGGGACATACTCAAAACTACTCATGAAGGTACCTCTAAAGTGAAGATGTCAAGACTTCAATTGCTCACTACCAAGTTTAAAAATTTAAAGATGAAGGAAGATGAAAACATACATGCATTTCATATGAATATCCTTGAAATAGCCAATGCTTCAAGTGCCCTAGGTGAAAAGATGTCTGATGAAAAGCTGGTAAGAAAAATTCTCAGGTCTCTTCCCAAGAGATTTGATATGAAAGTGACTGCCATAGAAGAAGCTCAAGATATCAGCAAGATGAGGGTGGATGAACTTGTTGGATCCCTCCAAACATTTGAACTTGGGATAAGTGACAAATATTAAAAGAAAGCCAAAAGCATAACCTTTGTGTCCAATCCTGAAGATGGTGAGGAGGAATGTGCTCTGGATAATTATGAAAGCTTATCAAATGCTATAGTACTGCTAGGAAGACAGTTCAACAAGGTGATGAAGAGGATGTACATAAAGTCATGACCTAATGTCAAGAACAACTCATCTGGCATCAATAGGTCTAATGATGTTGGTAGAAGATCAAGGCCTGAAGAAAAATCCACTAAAGGGAAAGGGATTCAGTGCCATGGATGTGAGGGATTTGGTCACATTAGAGCTGAATGCCCTACTTACCTCAAGAAACAAAAGAAGAGTCTAACTGTATCTTGGTCTGATGAGGATTCTGAAAGTGAACTTGATGAAGAATCTGCTAAACACGTGACTGCTTTGACTGGAAGATGTGTCTCTGATGAAGATTTTAGTGATGATGAATTGACCTTTGAAGAACTAGCAGTTTCCTACAAAGAGTTGTGTCTCAGAAGTGAAGAAGTCTGTCACGAAGGGGAGAAGCAGGAGAAACTTATAATTCAACTGAAGGCTAAAAAGGCAGAACATCTTGAAACCATCTCTAAGCTAGAGAATAAAGTCATGTTGCTGAACTCCAAGCTTGATCAAATGATCAAATCTGTCAGAATGCTGAACAGTGGATCTGACACATTGGATGAAATTCTCCAGGTTGGAAAAATGGCAGGAGATATGACTGGGCTAGGATTTGATGGAGAAAAGAAACCCACTTCAGATGCTAGTTCTTCTGGACCTAAACGTAATATGTCACATCAGGTGTCTCAACATCATAGGAAAAGACATTCATCTGGACCTAAACATAATATGACACATCAGGTGCCTCAACATCATGGGAGAGGATATCCCAACCACTTAAGAGGAAGATTCCAAAGATGGAGATGCCATTACTGTGGGCGTTTTGGTCACATAAAACCTTTCTGCTTCAGACTGTATGGATATCCTAAGCCTGCTCCTCAACCTAGATCCAATCAAAACATTCCTACTAATGAAAGACAATGGGTTCCCAAGAATGCTGCTACCAGTTTGATAGCCCACATGTCTCTCATAGTCTCAGCTAAGGAGGATTGGTACTTTGACAGTGGTTGCTCTAGACACATGACAGAAATTAAAAATCTGTTAGTTGACATCAAATCTCATTCCACCAGCTATGTGACCTTTGGTGATGGAGCCAAGGGTGAAATCAAGGGGGTTGGAAAGCTAAACTGCTCAGGAGTTCCAAATCTTGATAATGTGTTGCTGGTTAAGGGGTTGACTGCCAACTTGATAAGCATCAGTCAACTGTGTGATCAAGGATTCAATGTCAACTTCACCAAATCTGAATGCTTGATTACAAATGAAAAGAGTGAAGTGGTTATGAAGGGAGTCAGATCTAAGGACAACTGCTACTTATGGGTTCCTCAAGATTCTAGTTACTCATCCACTTGTGCTCTAGCCAAAGAAGATGAAGTGAAACTGTGGCACTAAAAACTTGGTCATTTACATCTAAAAGGGATGAAGAGGATCATCTCTATGGAAGTTGTCAGGGGAATTCCTAAGCTAAAGATTAAAGAAGGAAGGGTATGTGGTGAATGCCAAATTGGAAAGCAAACTAAGATGTCACACCAGAAGATTAAACATCTCACTACTTCAAAAGTGTTGGAACTTCTTCACATGGATTTGATGGGACCTATGCATGTGGAAAGTCTTGGTGGAAAGAAGTATGCTTATGTGGTGGTGGATGATTTCTCCAGATATACTTGGGTGAATTTTATAAGAGAAAAATCTGAAGTGTTTGATGTGTTCAAAGATCTTCGCCAAAGACTTCAAGAGAAAAGGAGAGCAACGTTGTTAGAATTAGAAGTGACCATGGAAAGGAATTTGAGAATCACAAAATTGCTGAATTTTGCTCATCTGAAGGGATTGTCCATGAATTCTCATCTCCCATTACTCCACAACAAAATGGAGTTGTAGAACGAAAAAATAGAACTATCCAGGAATCAGCTAGAGCTATGATCCATGCTAAGAAACTGCCTTACCATTTCTGGGCCGAAGCTATGAACACTGCTTGCTATGTTCATAATAGAGTGACCTTAAGAACATGAACCACTACTACCTTGTATGAGATATGGAAGGGAAGAAAACCTACTGTCAAGTACTTTCATGTGTTTGGAAGCAAATGCTATATCTTGGCAGATCGTGACCAAAGAAGAAAGATAGATCCAAAAAGTGATGAAGGAATATTTTTGGACTATTCTACTAACAGCAGAGCCTATAGAGTCTTCAACTCCATAACTAAAGTTATGATGGAGTCCATAAATATTGTTGTTGATGATTTGCATAAGGAGCCTGATGTTCTAGAAGATGTTGAAACATTCTTTGATAATTCTGCTGAAACTTCAGACAAAAACACTGATCCTAATCCTACTAATGCAGAACCTGAATCTGAGCTAGTAAACAAGGGACCCTCCATCAGAATCTAGAAAGACCATCCTATAGATCTTATCATTGGTGATCTAAATGAGGGAGTCACTACTAGATCAAGAGAAGTCATAACAAGTTCTTATTTTGTGTAAAAAATTGAACCAAAAAATGTCAAGGAAGCCTTAACTGATGAATTCTCGATTAATGCCATGCAAGAAGAGCTAGGGCAATTCAAGAGAAATGAAGTATGAGAGTTGGTTCCAAGACTTGAAGGAACAAATGTGATTGGAACAAAATGGATATACAAGAACAAGTCAGATGAAAAAAGGGTGGTCACAAGAAATAAAGCTAGATTGGTTGCTCAGGGATATACTCAGATTAAAGGGGTTGACTTTGATGAAACCTTTGCTCCTATAGCTCGTCTTGAATCCATCAGATTGCTATTAGGAGTTGCCTGCATCCTGAGATTCAAGCTGTCTTAGATGGATGTAAAGAGTGCCTTCTTAAATGGGTACCTAAGTGAGGAGGTCTATGTGGAACAACCTAAGGGATTCATTGATCCAACCTTTCCAAATCATGTTTATAAGTTGAAGAAAGCTCTGTATGGATTGAAGCAAGCTCCAAGAGCTTGGTATGAAAGACTAACTGAATTTCTAGTTGAGAATGGATACAAAAAATGTGGCACAGATAAGAATCTTTTTGTCAAAGATGAAGGAGGGAAACTCATGGTTGCTCAAATCTATGTTGATGATATTGTGTTTGGTGGGATGTCTGATGAGATGGTTCAACATTTTGTTCAGCAAATGCAGTCAGAGTTTGAGATGAGCCTTGTTGGTGAGTTAACTTATTTTCTTGGGTTACAAGTCAAACAGATGGAAGATTCTATGTTCCTATCTCAGAGTAAATATGCCAAGAACATAGTTAAGAAGTTTGGGATGAAGAATGCCAGTCACAAAAGGACACCTGCTCCTACTCATCTGAAGTTGTCTAAAGATGAAAAGGGTGTTAATATGGACCAAAGTCTCTATAGAAGTATGATAGGGAGCCTGTTATATGTTACAGCTAGCAGGTCTGACTTTGCTTTTGTTGTAGGTGCGTGTGCTAGATGTAACACCCTTCTACCCCACATACAATTTTATTAAAACATTTAATTATTATCAGAGTTAAGAACAACATAAAGGGCGTCACACATATTCAAAAACATCATGTAATTCTCACTGTCCTGTCCCGTAACACGGGTTACTCATTCGTCAATATCACAAATAACAACTTCGCAGCGGAAATCAATTTTTATTTTCAATTCCATAAAATACTTTATAATAAATATATCCAAATCAAACATCATCATCAACATTATAAAAATTCAGCCATAAACTAAGGAAATGAGGTTCACAACAATCTTCCCAACCCGATGTTACATGACACAGAGCAGGACACCTCTAACTAAACAGAAATAACGAAATGCTCCAAATCTACTTCCTTCGTCACCTCGTAGCTATTCTTGGTTATCTGCAAGTTACCCACATAAGAGGCAACATTTCCAAGCAGGCAGGGTGAGAAAACATAATTCATTATAGTAATACCAAGATATGGAAAACAAATGATTAAGCAACAACAACATCGGAATCATCATCAACAATTATTCACAACACGATTTCAACTACTTCATAAAATACAATGTCAAACATGATGGTATGCAAAGGATGCATGTGGTACCGATTTTTCTCCATATGATGGACACTGGCCATCAACCCTCCACAAGGGAGCACAACATAACAACATATCACTCCAATCCACACTATAGGATTGAAGCTGCAAACAGGCCGAAGCCCCAACATAAAATGCCATGAAATGTAATGATGCTAAGCTCCTCATTTCATCCAAATATCAACACGTGCATCATTCATTTCATCTCAACAATATTCATCATAAAATCATGTTTCATCAATTATATATCATCAACGCCTCGACTCCAAGGAAACAACACGAGAAAACATCGAGAAAACATCGAGAAACTTCAAGAAAACAGCAAAAATATAAGACAACCCGCAGTCTGACACGGCCGCCTGTGTCCTGTGACACGGCCCGTGTCAGGAAACCTGAGACACGATTCCAAAACATCAAAAAAAGTAGCAAGTCAGCAGCCTGACACGGCCACCCGTGTCCTGTGACACGGCCCGTGCCAGAAAGTCTGGGACCAATTTCCAAAAGTCAAATTTTTCATACAAGACCAGAAAGCTGACACGGCCGCCCGTGTCCTGTGACACGGCCCGTGTCAGAGTGCGACAAAAACCCACTTTTCCCAAAACGTGATTTTTCTGAAATTTTGATTCCCATTACCCCAAATTCAGTGTTCTACGCGAAATTTGATAAAAAATACTCACCAAATACACATATAGCAATACATATCAATCAAATCTATCATACTTTCATCACATTACTCATTCTACATCAACAATCATCAAAATCAACATAATTCATACATTACTTAATCTATTCATCTTCAATTCCTATAAAACTACAAGAAATTATGAACTCTCCCCATACCTTAGAGTAATTTGAAGCTTTTTCCTTCTTTCTTCACGATTCCTCTAGAAATCCTCAAGCCCTAGTCCTCCTTCTTCTCTCTTCTTCAGTGCTCTTCACAAAAGATACGATAAAGTGAGAAATTGATCGTTCTCCTTCATTTCGCTAACAAGTCCCAACTTATGAACTTCCCATCATATCCTTACTTACTTTCCAATAAGACCACCTTGCCCTTTCTCATTTTATTTTTAAATAATAATAATAATATAAATAACACATGCTCATTTATTTTATTAAAATTATTCAAAATGCCATTTTTCTCCAAAATCCTCCAAAATTATCAAAAACCTCTTAATTCCCTCTAAATTAATTAAATAAATAATTAAATAATTGATTTAGAATTTCGGGTCGTTACAACTCTCTTCTACTTTAAGAATTTCCGTCCTCGAAAATTACCTGAAGTAAATAGAGTCGGATACGACTCCTTCGTCTGATCTTTACGCTCCCAAGTCCAACTATCACCAGCTGGTCCGCCCCACAATACTTTCACTAAAGCAATCTCTTTACCCCGCAGTTGCTTCAATTCTCGACCATCAATCCTCACAGGCAAAGCTTCTACCGTCAGGTTATCTCTCACCTGAACATCATCCATTTGAATCACATGCGACGGATCCGGAATATACTTCCTCAACTGCGACACATGAAACACATCATGCAAATTTGCAAGTGACGGTGGTAAAGCCACTCGATAGGCAACCTCTTCTATCCTCTGCATAATCTGATACGGACCAACAAAGCGCAGGGTGAGCTTTCTAGACTTCAAAGCTCGTCCCACACCAGTCATCGGAGTAACTCTTAAGAACACGTGGTCTCCCTCTTGGAATTCCAGTGCTTTTCTTCTCTTATCATGGTAACTCTTCTGACGACTCTGCGACGTCTTCATTTTATCCCGAATCATTTTAATCTTCTCCGTTGTCTCTTGCACAATCTCAGGTCCAAGTACATAACTCTCTCCCGGCTCATACCAACACAATGGAGTCCGACAACGTCTACCATACAACGCCTCATATGGAGCCATCCCAATACTAGCATGAAAACTGTTGTTGTATGTAAACTCGATCAACGACAAGTAACTATCCCAAGATCCTCCTTGATCCAACACACAAGCTCTCAATAAATCTTCTAAAGATTGGATTGTTCTTTCCGTCTGACCATCTGTCTGTGGGTGATAAGCAGAACTCATCCTCAACTTAGTACCCAAAGCATCCTGTAGACTCTTCCAAAACCTTGACATAAATCGCAGATCTCTATCCGATATAATACTCGAAGGTGTTCCATGCAACTTCAAAATCTCATCAATATAAATCTCAGCTAACTTCTGCATAGGATAATTAATCCTCATTGGCAAGAAATGCGCCGACTTGGTTAACCTATCCACAATCACCCATATCGAGTCATTACCTATCGCAATCTTTGGTAACCCAGTCACAAAATCCATGGAGATGCTATCCCATTTCCATTCAGGAACATTCAACGGCTGCATCATACCTACAGGCTTCTGATGTTCAATCTTGGACTTCTGACAAGTCAAACATGCATACACAAATTCAGCAATATCTCTTTTCATACCTGGCCACCAAAACAATCTACGCAGGTCTTGATACATCTTCATGCACCAGGATGAATACTCAATCGACTTCTATGCCCTTCCTCCAAAATACTCTTTTTGATTCCAGAAACATCCGGAATACATACTCTATCTCGAAATCTCAAAACTCCATCTTCATCAATTCGGAACTCACCTCCATTACCTTGATTAATCTTCATTAACTGGTCAACTAATTTCAAATCAGATTTCTGACCTTCCCGAATTTCCTCCAAAATTCCACTAGTCAGCTTTAGCATGCCCAATTTCACACAATCAGCGGTCGTCTCACACAACAAACTCATGTCTCTGAATTGCTCAATCATTTCAAGTTCTTTCACCATAAGCATCGAAATATGCAATGACTTTCTACTCAAAGCATCAGCCACTACATTTGCTTTACCGGGATGATAATTCAAATCGAACTCAAAATCCTTTAACAATTCTAGCCACCTTCTCTGCCTCATGTTTAACTCTTTCTGATCGAACAAGTATTTCAAACTTTTATGATCACTGAATACCTCAAATTTC
This sequence comes from Lathyrus tuberosus, assembly GCA_022829125.1. NCBI lineage: Eukaryota > Viridiplantae > Streptophyta > Magnoliopsida > Fabales > Fabaceae > Lathyrus > Lathyrus tuberosus. Next base: position 1,940,020 of record JALAZF010000026.1, read on the forward strand.
GAACCAAAAAGGTAATGCCTCCAAATCTTCAGCACAAATACTACAGCAGCCAACTCCAAGTCGTGTGTAGGGTAATTCCTCTCATGGACTCTTAACTGTCTAGAAGCATAAGCGACCACTTTACCATTTTGCATCAAAACTCCACCAAGGCCCATCTTCGAAGCATCACAATAAACCACAAAAGACTCATTCGGGTCTGGCAAAACCAACACTGGAGCAGTTGTCAACTTTTTCTTTAGTTCCACAAAACTTTCCTTACAAGCGACATCCCATACATACGCTTGTCTCTTTCGAGTCAATTGCGTCAACGGCAAAGCCAGCTTAGAAAAACCTTCAATGAATTTACGATAATAACCAGCCAACCCAAGAAAACTACGAATTTCTGTAGCAGACTTCCGAGTATCCCACTGCAACACCGCATCAATCTTCGAGGGATCCACAGAAATTCCACCACTTGAAATCACATGGCCTAGGAAACTCACTTCCTTCAACCAGAACTCGCACTTTGACAACTTAGCATATAATTTCTTCTTCCTCAACACTTGTAACACAATCTTCAAATGTTCTGCATGTTCTTCTTCTGATTTAGAATATACCAAAATGTCATCTATGAAAACCACCACAAACTTATCAAGATATTCATGAAAGATCTTGTTCATATACTCCATGAACACACCAGGCGCGTTAGAAACTCCAAATGGCATCACCGTATATTCATAATGACCATATCTCGTTCTGAAACCTGTTTTCAGAATATCATCAGCCTTAACTCTAATCTGATGATAACCGGACCTCAGATCAATCTTACTGAACACACAAGCACCTACGAGTTGATCCATTAAATCGTCGATTCTCGGAAGCGGATACTTATTCTTGATGGTCATCTTATTCAACTGCCGATAATCGACACACAATCTCATACTACCATCTTTCTTCTTAACAAGCAGCACCGGAGCACCCCACGGAGAAACACTAGGACGAATAAACTTCTTCTCTAACAATTCTTCTAGTTTTTTCTTCAACTCACTCAATTCTGAAGCAGACATCCGATAAGGAGCCATCGTCACTGGACTCGTACCTGGTATTAAGTCCACAGCAAACTCAATTTCACGTTCTGGAGGTAAATCACTTATATCCTTAGGAAACACATCTTGAAACTCACAAACCACAGGCAACTCAGCACTGACGGCTTCATCATCAGCTGGCAACGATGCAAACACTGCGAACATCAATGCTTCATCTAATAAAAGTTCATCCACTTGTTTAGCGGATAATAACATCAGTTCACCATCCTCACCTAACTCTGGAAACCTCACCGTCTTGCTATAACAGTTAATATGAACGTAGTTGAACTCCAACCAGTTCATACCAAGGATAACATCGATTTGGTGCAAAGGTAAGCACACCAAATCCATCACAAAATTCTTCTCAAAGATAGTCAAAGGACACTTCAAACAAACAAGCATAGTAGTCACCGAACCATTAGCCGGAGTCTCTATTATCATACTACCATTCATGTTAGACAAATTCAAACCCAATCTAGTAGCACACTCAAGAGAGATAAATGAATGCGTAGCTCCAGTATCAATAATAGCAATCAACTCAACATTGTTAATAAAACAAGTACCTCGAATTAAGTTATCCTTCTTGGGAACCTCTGAGCCAGCCAAAGCAAACACTCTTCCAGTAGTCTGGGCAGCAGTAGCAGTCTTCTTTGGTTTTTGGCATTGAGTACTGATATGCCCCTGTTCACCACAGTCGAAACAGGTCGGACCCTCATTCGAACAATCACCAATTCTATGCCTATTCTTACCACAACGGTAGCATCTCAGAACTTTGTTAGTACACACATCAGCTTTGTGACCTGCTTCCCCACACTTATAGCACTTAGTAGGTGCATTAACGGCTCCCCTACTTGACTTCTTCTCATCTGAGACCCTCTGTTTCCCTTTATCACTTGGGGTCGCATAAGGTTTTCCTCTAAACTGACCTTTATCTTTCTTTTCACTTAGCTGTTTGTAGTGAGCAGATCGAGCTCGGCTATCTTCATCATAGATCCTACTCTTATCCACCAGTTCTGCATACTTGCGAATCTGTTGGCATCCAATCCCCTGCTTAATCTCTGGTCTCAGCCCATTCTCAAACTTGAGACACTTAGAAGGTTCAGCATCCGCACGGTTGTAATGAGGACAAAACTTCACAAGCCTCTCAAATTTGGCAGCATACTCCGCCACAGTCATATTCCCTTGTTTCAATTCAATGAATTCCACTTCCATCTTACCACGAGCATCTTCAAGAAAATACTTGCCCAGAAATTCTTGCTTGAATACATTCCAAGTCACCACAGTGCCGACATCTTCCAGCCTCTGACGGGTGTTATCCCACCAGTCCTCGGCCTCTTCTTCCAGCATGTGCATTCCGAACTGCACTTGCTGCGCATTAGAGCACCCCATCACTCTAAAAATCTTCTCAATCGCCTTGAGCCACTTTTGTGCGCTCGCCGGTTCACGAGTCCCTTCAAACTTCGATGGATTGTTCCTCTAAAACTTTTCCAACGCACGAAACTCATTAGGAGCATGGTTCCGAGCAAGAGTTGCAATAGCATCAACAAGAGCGCGCGTGTTGTTTCCAGCCATTTTATACAACACTCACCACGTCAGAAAAACAAATAATCGTTAACAAGTAACGATTGACAACAGACTGACCACACAAACTTGGTCGGACAGACCGACCTGCTCTGATACCACTAATGTAACACCCTTCTACCCCATATACAATTTTATTAAAACATTTCATTATTATCAGAGTTAAGAACAACATAAAAGGCGTCACACATATTCAAAAACATCATGTAATTCTCACTGTCCTGTCCCGTAACACGGGTTACTCATTCGTCAATATCACAAATAACAACTTCGCAGCGGAAATCAATTTTTATTTTCAATTCCATAAAATACTTTATAATAAATATATCCAAATCAAACATCATCATCAACATTATAAAAATTCAGCCATAAACTAAGGAAATGAGGTTCACAACAATCTTCCCAACCCGATGTTACATGACACAGAGCAGGACACCTCTAACTAAACAGAAATAACGAAACACTCCAAATATACTTCCTTCGTCACCTCGTAGTTATTCTTGGTTATCTGCAAGTTACCCACATAAGAGGCAACATTTCCAAGCAGGCAGGGTGAGAAAACATAATTCATTATAGTAATACCAAGATATGGAAAACAAATGATTAAGCAACAACAACATCGGAATCATCATCAACAATTATTCACAACACGATTTCAACTACTTCATAAAATACAATGTCAAACATGATGGTATGCAAAGGATGCATGTGGTACCGATTTTTCTCCATATGATGGACACTGGCCATCAACCCTCCACAAGGGAGCACAACATAACAACATATCACTCCAATCCACACTATAGGATTGAAGCTGCAAACAGGCCGAAGCCCCAACATAAAATGCCATGAAATGTAATGATGCTAAGCTCCTCATTTCATCCAAATATCAACACGTGCATCATTCATTTCATCTCAACAATATTCATCATAAAATCATGTTTCATCAATTATATATCATCAACGCCTCGACTCCAAGGAAACAACACGAGAAAACATCGAGAAACTTCAAGAAAACAGCAAAAATATAAGACAACCCGCAGTCTGACACGGCCTGTGTCAGGAAACCTGAGACACGATTCCAAAACATCAAAAAAAGTAGCAAGTCAGCAGCCTGACACGGCCACCCGTGTCCTGTGACACGGCCCGTGTCAGAAAGTCTGGGACCAATTTCCAAAAGTCAAATTTTTCATACAAGACCAGAAAGCTGACACGGCCGCCCGTGTCCTGTGACACGGCCCGTGTCAGAGTGCGACAAAAACCCACTTTTCCCAAAACGTGATTTTTCTGAAATTTTGATTCCCATTACCCCAAATTCAGTGTTCTACGCGAAATTTGATAAAAAATACTCACCAAATACACATATAGCAATACATATCAATCAAATCTATCATACTTTCATCACATTACTCATTCTACATCAACAATCATCAAAATCAACATAATTCATACATTACTTAATCTATTCATCTTCAATTCCTATAAAACTACAAGAAATTATGAACTCTCCCCATACCTTAGAGTAATTTGAAGCTTTTTCCTTCTTTCTTCAAGATTCCTCTAGAAATCCTCAAGCCCTAGTCCTCCTTCTTCTCTCTTCTTCAGTGCTCTTCACAAAAGATACGATAAAGTGAGAAATTGATCGTTCTCCTTCATTTCGCTAACAAGTCCCAATTTATGAACTTCCCATCATATCCTTACTTACTTTCCAATAAGACCACCTTGCCCTTTCTCATTTTATTTTTAAATAATAATAATAATATAAATAACACATGCTCATTTATTTTATTAAAATTATTCAAAATGCCATTTTTCTCCAAAATCCTCCAAAATTATCAAAAACCTCTTAATTCCCTCTAAATTAATTAAATAAATAATTAAATAATTGATTTAGAATTTCGGGTCGTTACAACTCTCTTCTACTTTAAGAATTTCCGTCCTCGAAAATTACCTGAAGTAAACAGAGTCGGATACGACTCCTTCGTCTGATCTTCACGCTCCCAAGTCCAACTATCACCAGCTGGTCCGCCCCACAATACTTTCACTAAAGCAATCTCTTTACCCCGCAGTTGCTTCAATTCTCGACCATCAATCCTCACAGGCAAAGCTTCTACCGTCAGGTTATCTCTCACCTGAACATCATCCATTTGAATCACATGCGACGGATCCGAAATATACTTCCTCAACTGCGACACATGAAACACATCATGCAAATTTGCAAGTGACTGTGGTAAAGCCACTCGATAGGCAACCTCTTCTATCCTCTGCATAATCTGATACGGACCAACAAAGCGCGGGGTGAGCTTTCTAGACTTCAAAGCTCGTCCCACACCAGTCATCGGAGTAACTCTTAAGAACACGTGGTCTCCCTCTTGGAATTCCAGTGCTTTTCTTCTCTTATCATGGTAACTCTTCTGACGACTATGCGACGTCTTCATTTTATCCCGAATCATTTTAATCTTCTCCGTTGTCTCTTGCACAATCTCAGGTCCAAGTACAGAACTCTCTCCCGGCTCATACCAACACAATGGAGTCCGACAACGTCTACCATACAACGCCTCATATGGAGCCATCCCAATACTAGCATGAAAACTGCTGTTGTATGTAAACTCGATCAACGACAAGTAACTATCCCAAGATCCTCCTTGATCCAGCACACAAGCTCTCAATAAATCTTCTAAAGATTGGATTGTTCTTTCCGTCTGACCATCTGTCTGTGGGTGATAAGCAGAACTCATCCTCAACTTAGTACCCAAAGCATCCTGTAGATTCTTCCAAAACCTTGACATAAATCGCAGATCTCTATCCGATATAATACTCGAAGGTGTTCCATGCAACTTCAAAATCTCATCAATATAAATCTCAGCTAACTTCTGCATAGGATAATTAATCCTCATTGGCAAGAAACGCGCTGACTTGGTTAACCTATCCACAATCACCCATATCGAGTCATTACCTCTCGCAATCTTCGGTAACCCAGTCACAAAATCCATGGAGATGCTATCCCATTTCCATTCAGGAACATTCAACGGCTGCATCATACCTACAGGCTTCTGATGTTCAATCTTGGACTTCTGACAAGTCAAACATGCATACACAAATTCAGCAATATCTCTTTTCATACCTGGCCACCAAAACAATCTACGCAGGTCTTGATACATCTTCATGCACCAGGATGAATACTCAATCGACTTCTATGCCCTTCCTCCAAAATACTCTTTTTGATTCCAGAAACATCCGGAATACATACTCTATCTCGAAATCTCAAAACTCCATCTTCATCAATTCAGAACTCACCTCCATTACCTTGATTAATCTTCATTAACTGGTCAACTAATTTCAAATCAGATTTCTGACCTTCCCGAATTTCCTCCAAAATTCCACTAGTCAGCTTTAGCATGCCCAATTTCACACAATCAGCGGTCGTCTCACACAACAAACTCATGTCTCTGAATTGCTCAATCATTTCAAGTTCTTTCACCATAAGCATCGAAATATGCAATGACTTTCTACTCAAAGCATCAGCCACTACATTTGCTTTACCGGGATGATAATTCAAATCGAACTCAAAATCCTTTAACAATTCTAGCCACCTTCTCTGCCTCATGTTTAACTCTTTCTGATCGAACAAGTATTTCAAACTTTTATGATCACTGAATACCTCAAATTTCGAACCAAAAAGGTAATGCCTCCAAATCTTCAGCACAAATACTACAGCAGCCAACTCCAAGTCGTGTGTAGGGTAATTCCTCTCATGGACTCTTAACTGTCTAGAAGCATAAGCGACCACTTTACCATTTTGCATCAAAACTCCACCAAGGCCCATCTTCGAAGCATCACAATAAACCACAAAAGACTCATTCGGGTCTGGCAAAACCAACACTGGAGCAGTTGTCAACTTTTTCTTTAGTTCCACAAAACTTTCCTTACAAGCGACATCCCATACATACGCTTGTCTCTTTCGAGTCAATTGCGTCAACGGCAAAGCCAACTTAGAAAAACCTTCAATGAATTTATGATAATAACCAGCCAACCCAAGAAAACTACGAATTTCTGTAGCAGACTTCCGAGTATCCCACTGCAACACCGCATCAATCTTCGAGGGATCCACAGAAATTCCACCACTTGAAATCACATGGCCTAGGAAACTCACTTCCTTCAACCAGAACTCGCACTTTGACAACTTAGCATATAATTTCTTCTTCCTCAACACTTGTAACACAATCTTCAAATGTTCTGCATGTTTTTCTTCTGATTTAGAATATACCAAAATGTCATCTATGAAAACCACCACAAACTTATCAAGATATTCATGAAAGATCTTGTTCATATACTCCATGAACACACCAGGCGCGTTAGAAACTCCAAATGGCATCACCGTATATTCATAATGACCATATCTCGTTCTGAAAGCTGTTTTCAGAATATCATCAGCCTTAACTCTAATCTGATGATAACCGGACCTCAGATCAATCTTACTGAACACACAAGCACCTACGAGTTGATCCATTAAATCGTCGATTCTCGGAAGCGGATACTTATTCTTGATGGTCATCTTATTCAACTGCCGATAATCGACACACAATCTCATACTACCATCTTTCTTCTTAACAAGCAGCACCGGAGCACCCCACGGAGAAACACTAGGACGAATAAACTTCTTCTCTAACAATTCTTCTAGTTTTTTCTTCAACTCACTCAATTCTGAAGCAGACATCCGATAAGGAGCCATCGTCACTGGACTCGTACCTGGTATTAAGTCCACAGCAAACTCAATTTCACGTTCTGGAGGTAAATCACTTATATCCTTAGGAAACACATCTTGAAACTCACAAACCACAGGCAACTCAGCACTGACGGCTTCATCATCAGCTGGCAACGATGCAAACACTGCGAACATCAACGCTTCATCTAATAAAAGTTCATCCACTTGTTTAGCGGATAATAACATCAGTTCACCATCCTCACCTAACTCTGGAAACCTCACCGTCTTGCTATAACAGTTAATATGAACGTAGTTGAACTCCAACCAGTTCATACCAAGGATAACATCGATTTGGTGCAAAGGTAAGCACACCAAATCCATCACAAAATTCTTCTCAAAGATAGTCAAAGGACACTTCAAACAAACAAGCATAGTAGTCACCGAACCATTAGCCGGAGTCTCTATTATCATACTACCATTCATGTTAGACAAATTCAAACCCAATCTAGTAGCACACTCAAGAGAGATAAATGAATGCGTAGCTCCAGTATCAATAATAGCAATCAACTCAACATTGTTAATAAAACAAGTACCTCGAATTAAGTTATCCTTCTTGGGAACCTCTGAGCCAGCCAAAGCAAACACTCTTCCAGTAGTCTGGGCAGCAGTAGCAGTCTTCTTTGGTTTTTGGCATTGAGTACTGATATGCCCCTGTTCACCACAGTCGAAACAGGTCGGACCCTCATTCGAACAATCACCAATTCTATGCCTATTCTTACCACAACGGTAGCATCTCAGAACTTTGTTAGTACACACATCAGCTTTGTGACCTGCTTCCCCACACTTATAGCACTTAGTAGGTGCATTAACGGCTCCCCTACTTGACTTCTTCTCATCTGAGACCCTCTGTTTCCCTTTATCACTTGGGGTCGCATAAGGTTTTCCTCTAAACTGACCTTTATCTTTCTTTTCACTTAGCTGTTTGTAGTGAGCAGATCGAGCTCGGCTATCTTCATCATAGATCCTACTCTTATCCACCAGTTCTGCATACTTGCGAATCTGTTGGCATCCAATCCCCAGCTTAATCTCTGGTCTCAGCCCATTCTCAAACTTGAGACACTTAGAAGGTTCAGCATCCGCACGGTTGTAATGAGGACAAAACTTCACAAGCCTCTCAAATTTGGCAGCATACTCCGCCACAGTCATATTCCCTTGTTTCAATTCAATGAATTCCACTTCCATCTTACCACGAGCATCTTCAGGAAAATACTTGCCCAGAAATTCTTGCTTGAATACATTCCAAGTCACCACAGTGCCGACATCTTCCAGCCTCTGACGGGTGTTATCCCACCAGTCCTCGGCCTCTTCTTCCAGCATGTGCATTCCGAACTGCACTTGCTGCGCATTAGAGCACCCCATCACTCTAAAAATCTTCTCAATCGCCTTGAGCCACTTTTGTGCGCTCGCCGGTTCACGAGTCCCTTCAAACTTCGGTGGATTGTTCCTCTGAAACTTTTCCAACGCACGAAACTCATTAGGAGCATGGTTCCGAGCAAGAGTTGCAATAGCATCAACAAGAGCGCGCGTGTTGTTTCCAGCCATTCTATACAACACTCACCACGTCAGAAAAACAAATAATTGTTAACAAGTAACGATTGACAACAGACTGACCACACAAACTTGGTCGGACAGACCGACCTGCTCTGATACCACTAATGTAACACCCTTCTACCCCACATACAATTTTATTAAAACATTTCATTATTATCAGAGTTAAGAACAACATAAAAGGCGTCACACATATTCAAAAACATCATGTAATTCTCACTGTCCTGTCCCGTAACACGGGTTACTCATTCGTCAATATCACAAATAACAACTTCGCAGCGGAAATCAATTTTTATTTTCAATTCCATAAAATACTTTATAATAAATATATCCAAATCAAACATCATCATCAACATTATAAAAATTCAGCCATAAACTAAGGAAATGAGGTTCACAACAATCTTCCCAACCCGATGTTACATGACACAGAGCAGGACACCTCTAACTAAACAGAAATAACGAAACACTCCAAATATACTTCCTTCGTCACCTCGTAGTTATTCTTGGTTATCTGCAAGTTACCCACATAAGAGGCAACATTTCCAAGCAGGCAGGGTGAGAAAACACAATTCATTATAGTAATACCAAGATATGGAAAACAAATGATTAAGCAACAACAACATCGGAATCATCATCAACAATTATTCACAACACGATTTCAACTACTTCATAAAATACAATGTCAAACATGATGGTATGCAAAGGATGCATGTGGTACCGATTTTTCTCCATATGATGGACACTGGCCATCAACCCTCCACAAGGGAGCACAACATAACAACATATCACTCCAATCCACACTATAGGATTGAAGCTGCAAACAGGCCGAAGCCCCAACATAAAATGCCATGAAATGTAATGATGCTAAGCTCCTCATTTCATCCAAATATCAACACGTGCATCATTCATTTCATCTCAACAATATTCATCATAAAATCATGTTTCATCAATTATATATCATCAACGCCTCGACTCCAAGGAAACAACACGAGAAAACATCGAGAAACTTCAAGAAAACAGCAAAAATATAAGACAACCCGCAGTCTGACACGGCCGCCCGTGTCCTGTGACACGGCCCGTGTCAGGAAACCTGAGACACGATTCCAAAACATCAAAAAAAGTAGCAAGTCAGCAGCCTGACACGGCCACCCGTGTCCTGTGACACGGCCCGTGTCAGAAAGTCTGGGACCAATTTCCAAAAGTCAAATTTTTCATACAAGACCAGAAAGCTGACACGGCCGCCCGTGTCCTGTGACACGGCCCGTGTCAGAGTGCGACAAAAACCCACTTTTCCCAAAACGTGATTTTTCTGAAATTTTGATTCCCATTACCCCAAATTCAGTGTTCTACGCGAAATTTGATAAAAAATACTCACCAAATACACATATAGCAATACATATCAATCAAATCTATCATACTTTCATCACATTACTCATTCTACATCAACAATCATCAAAATCAACATAATTCATACATTACTTAATCTATTCATCTTCAATTCCTATAAAACTACAAGAAATTATGAACTCTCCCCATACCTTAGAGTAATTTGAAGCTTTTTCCTTCTTTCTTCAAGATTCCTCTAGAAATCCTCAAGCCCTAGTCCTCATACTTCTCTCTTCTTCAGTGCTCTTCACAAAAGATACGATAAAGTGAGAAATTGATCGTTCTCCTTCATTTTGCTAACAAGTCCCAACTTATGAACTTCCCATCATATCCTTACTTACTTTCCAATAAGACCACCTTGCCCTTTCTCATTTTATTTTTAAATAATAATAATAATATAAATAACACATGCTCATTTATTTTATTAAAATTATTCAAAATGCCATTTTTCTCCAAAATCCTCCAAAATTATCAAAAACCTCTTAATTCCCTCTAAATTAATTAAATAAATAATTAAATAATTGATTTAGAATTTCGGGTCGTTACAACTCTCTTCTACTTTAAGAATTTCCGTCCTCGAAAATTACCTGAAGTAAACAGAGTCGGATACGACTCCTTCGTCTGATCTTCACGCTCCCAAGTCCAACTATCACCAGCTGGTCCGCCCCACAATACTTTCACTAAAGCAATCTCTTTACCCCGCAGTTGCTTCAATTCTCGACCATCAATCCTCACAGGCAAAGCTTCTACCGTCAGGTTATCTCTCACCTGAACATCATCCATTTGAATCACATGCGACGGATCTGAAATATACTTCCTCAACTGCGACACATGAAACACATCATGCAAATTTGCAAGTGACTGTGGTAAAGCCACTCGATAGGCAACCTCTTTTATCCTCTGCATAATCTGATACGGACCAACAAAGCGCGGGGTGAGTTTTCTAGACTTCAAAGCTCGTCCCACACCAGTCATCGGAGTAACTCTTAAGAACACGTGGTCTCCCTCTTGGAATTCCAGTGCTTTTCTTCTCTTATCATGGTAACTCTTCTGACGACTCTGCGACGTCTTCATTTTATCCCGAATCATTTTAATCTTCTCCGTTGTCTCTTGCACAATCTCAGGTCCAAGTACAGAACTCTCTCCCGGCTCATACCAACACAATGGAGTCCGACAACGTCTACCATACAACGCCTCATATGGAGTCATCCCAATACTAGCATGAAAACTGCTGTTGTATGTAAACTCGATCAACGACAAGTAACTATCCCAAGATCCTCCTTGATCCAGCACACAAGCTCTCAATAAATCTTCTAAAGATTGGATTGTTCTTTCCGTCTGACCATCTGTCTGTGGGTGATAAGCAGAACTCATCCTCAACTTAGTACCCAAAGCATCCTGTAGACTCTTCCAAAACCTTGACATAAATCGCAGATCTCTATCCGATATAATACTCGAAGGTGTTCCATGCAACTTCAAAATCTCATCAATATAAATCTCAGCTAACTTCTGCATAGGATAATTAATCCTCATTGGCAAGAAATGCGCCGACTTGGTTAACCTATCCACAATCACCCATATCGAGTCATTACCTCTCGCAATCTTCGGTAACCCAGTCACAAAATCCATGGAGATGCTATCCCATTTCCATTCAGGAACATTCAACGGCTGCATCATACCTACAGGCTTCTGATGTTCAATCTTGGACTTCTGATAAGTCAAACATGCATACACAAATTCAGCAATATCTCTTTTCATACCTGGCCACCAAAACAATCTACGCAGGTCTTGATACATCTTCATGCACCAGGATGAATACTCAATCGACTTCTATGCCCTTCCTCCAAAATACTCTTTTTGATTCCAGAAACATCCGGAATACATACTCTATCTCGAAATCTCAAAACTCCATCTTCATCAATTCGGAACTCACCTCCATTACCTTGATTAATCTTCATTAACTGGTCAACTAATTTCAAATCAGATTTCTGACCTTCCCGAATTTCCTCCAAAATTCCACTAGTCAGCTTTAGCATGCCCAATTTCACACAATCAGCGGTCGTCTCACACAACAAACTCATGTCTCTGAATTGCTCAATCATTTCAAGTTCTTTCACCATAAGCATCGAAATATGCAATGACTTTCTACTCAAAGCATCAGCCACTACATTTGCTTTACCGGGATGATAATTCAAATCGAACTCAAAATCCTTTAACAATTCTAGCCACCTTCTCTGCCTCATGTTTAACTCTTTCTGATCGAACAAGTATTTCAAACTTTTATGATCACTGAATACCTCAAATTTCGAACCAAAAAGGTAATGCCTCCAAATCTTCAGCACAAATACTACAGCAGCCAACTCCAAGTCGTGTGTAGGGTAATTCCTCTCATGGACTCTTAACTGTCTAGAAGCATAAGCGACCACTTTACCATTTTGCATCAAAACTCCACCAAGGCCCATCTTCGAAGCATCACAATAAACCACAAAAGACTCATTCGGGTCTGGCAAAACCAACACTGGAGCAGTTGTCAACTTTTTCTTTAGTTCCACAAAACTTTCCTTACAAGCGACATCCCATACATACGCTTGTCTCTTTCGAGTCAATTGCGTCAACGGCAAAGCCAACTTAGAAAAACCTTCAATGAATTTACGATAATAACCAGCCAACCCAAGAAAACTACGAATTTCTGTAGCAGACTTCCGAGTATCCCACTGCAACACCGCATCAATCTTCGAGGGATCCACAGAAATTCCACCACTTGAAATCACATGGCCTAGGAAACTCACTTCCTTCAACCAGAACTCGCACTTTGACAACTTAGCATATAATTTCTTCTTCCTCAACACTTGTAACACAATCTTCAAATGTTCTGCATGTTCTTCTTCTGATTTAGAATATACCAAAATGTCATCTATGAAAACCACCACAAACTTATCAAGATATTCATGAAAGATCTTGTTCATATACTCCATGAACACACCAGGCGCGTTAGAAACTCCAAATGGCATCACCGTATATTCATAATGACCATATCTCGTTCTGAAAGCTGTTTTCAGAATATCATCAGCCTTAACTCTAATCTGATGATAACCGGACCTCAGATCAATCTTACTGAACACACAAGCACCTACGAGTTGATCCATTAAATCGTCGATTCTCGGAAGCGGATACTTATTCTTGATGGTCATCTTATTCAACTGCCGATAATCGACACACAATCTCATACTACCATCTTTCTTCTTAACAAGCAGCACCGGAGCACCCCACGGAGAAACACTAGGACGAATAAACTTCTTCTCTAACAATTCTTCTAGTTTTTTCTTCAACTCACTCAATTCTGAAGCAGACATCCGATAAGGAGCCATCGTCACTGGACTCGTACCTGGTATTAAGTCCACAGCAAACTCAATTTCACGTTCTGGAGGTAAATCACTTATATCCTTAGGAAACACATCTTGAAACTCACAAACCACAGGCAACTCAGCACTGACGGCTTCATCATCAGCTGGCAACGATGCAAACACTGCGAACATCAACGCTTCATCTAATAAAAGTTCATCCACTTGTTTAGCGGATAATAACATCAGTTCACCATCCTCACCTAACTCTGGAAACCTCACCGTCTTGCTATAACAGTTAATATGAACGTAGTTGAACTCCAACCAGTTCATACCAAGGATAACATCGATTTGGTGCAAAGGTAAGCACACCAAATCCATCACAAAATTCTTCTCAAAGATAGTCAAAGGACACTTCAAACAAACAAGCATAGTAGTCACCAAACCATTAGCCGGAGTCTCTATTATCATACTACCATTCATGTTAGACAAATTCAAACCCAATCTAGTAGCACACTCAAGAGAGATAAATGAATGCGTAGCTCCAGTATCAATAATAGCAATCAACTCAACATTGTTAATAAAACAAGTACCTCGAATTAAGTTATCCTTCTTGGGAACCTCTGAGCCAGCCAAAGCAAACACTCTTCCAGTAGTCTGGGCAGCAGTAGCAGTCTTCTTTGGTTTTTGGCATTGAGTACTGATATGCCCCTGTTCACCACAGTCGAAACAGGTCGGACCCTCATTCGAACAATCACCAATTCTATGCCTATTCTTACCACAACGGTAGCATCTCAGAACTTTGTTAGTACACACATCAGCTTTGTGACCTGCTTCCCCACACTTATAGCACTTAGTAGGTGCATTAACGGCTCCCCTACTTGACTTCTTCTCATCTGAGACCCTCTGTTTCCCTTTATCACTTGGGGTCGCATAAGGTTTTCCTCTAAACTGACCTTTATCTTTCTTTTCACTTAGCTGTTTGTAGTGAGCAGATCGAGCTCGGCTATCTTCATCATAGATCCTACTCTTATCCACCAGTTCTGCATACTTGCGAATCTGTTGGCATCCAATCCCCAGCTTAATCTCTGGTCTCAGCCCATTCTCAAACTTGAGACACTTAGAAGGTTCAGCATCCGCACGGTTGTAATGAGGACAAAACTTCACAAGCCTCTCAAATTTGGCAGCATACTCCGCCACAGTCATATTCCCATGTTTCAATTCAATGAATTCCACTTCCATCTTACCATGAGCATCTTCAGGAAAATACTTGCCCAGAAATTCTTGCTTGAATACATTCCAAGTCACCTCAGTGCCGACATCTTCCAGCCTCTGACGGGTGTTATCCCACCAGTCCTCGGCCTCTTCTTCCAGCATGTGCATTCCGAACTGCACTTGCTGCGCATTAGAGCACCCCATCACTCTAAAAATCTTCTCAATCGCCTTGAGCCACTTTTGTGCGCTCGCCGGTTCACGAGTCCCTTCAAACTTCGGTGGATTGTTCCTCTGAAACTTTTCCAACGCACGAAACTCATTAGGAGCATGGTTCCGAGCAAGAGTTGCAATAGCATCAACAAGAGCGCGCGTGTTGTTTCCAGCCATTCTATACAACACTCACCACATCAGAAAAACAAATAATCGTTAACAAGTAACGATTGACAACAGACTGACCACACAAACTTGGTCGGACAGACCGACCTGCTCTGATACCACTAATGTAACACCCTTCTACCCCACATACAATTTTATTAAAACATTTCATTATTATCAGAGTTAAGAACAACATAAAAGGCGTCACACATATTCAAAAACATCATGTAATTCTCAGTGTCCTGTCCCGTAACACGGGTTACTCATTCGTCAATATCACAAATAAAAACTTCGCAGCGGAAATCAATTTTTATTTTCAATTCCATAAAATACTTTATAATAAATATATCCAAATCAAACATCATCATCAACATTATAAAAATTCAGCCATAAACTAAGGAAATGAGGTTCACAACAATCTTCCCAACCCGATGTTACATGACACAGAGCAGGACACCTCTAACTAAACAGAAATAACGAAACACTCCAAATCTACTTCCTTCGTCACCTCGTAGTTATTCTTGGTTATCTGCAAGTTACCCACATAAGAGGCAACATTTCCAAGCAGGCAGGGTGAGAAAACATAATTCATTATAGTAATACCAAGATATGGAAAATAAATAATTAAGCAACAACAACATCAGAATCATCATCAACAATTATTCACAACACGATTTCAACTACTTCATAAAATGCAATGTCAAACATGATGGTATGCAAAGGATGCATGTGATACCGATTTTTCTCCATATGATGGACACTGGCCATCAACCCTCCACAAGGGAGCACAACATAACAACTTATCACTCCAATCCACACTATGGGATTGAAGCTACCAACAGGCCGAAGCCCCAACATAAAATGCCATGAAATGTAATGATGCTACGCTTCTCATTTCATCCAAATATCAACATGTGCATCATTCATTTCATCTCAACAATATTCATCATAAAATCATGTTTCATCAATTATATATCATCAACGCCTCGACTCCAAGGAAACAACACGAGAAAACATCGAGAAACTTCAAGAAAATAGCAAAAATATAAGACAACCCGCAGTCTGACAAGGCCGTCCGTGTCCTGTGACACGGCCCGTGTCAGGAAACCTGAGACACGATTCCAAAACATAAAAAAAAGTAGCAAGTCAGCAGCCTGACACGGCCACCCGTGTCCTGTGACACGGCCCGTGTCAGAAAGTCTGGGACCAATTTCCAAAAGTCAAATTTTTCATACAAGACCAGAAAGCTGACACGGCCGCCCGTGTCCTGTGACACGGCCCGTGTCAGAGTGCGACAAAAACCCATTTTTCCCAAAACATGATTTTTCTGAAATTTTGATTCCCATTACCCCAAATTCAGTGTTCTACGCAAAATTTGATAAAAAATACTCACCAAATACACATATAGCAATACATATCAATCAAATCTATCATACTTTCATCACATTACTCATTCTACATCAACAATCATCAAAATCAACATAATTCATACATTACTTAATCTATTCATCTCCAATTCCTATAAAACTACAAGAAATTATGAACTCTCCCCATACCTTAGAGTAATCTGAAGCTTTTTCCTTCTTTCTTCAAGATTCCTCTAGAAATCCTCAAGCCCTAGTCCTCATTCTTCTCTCTTCTTCAGTGCTCTTCACAAAAGATACGATAAAGTGAGAAATTGATCGTTCTCCTTCATTTCGCTAACAAGTCCCAACTTATGAACTTCCCATCCTATCCTTACTTACTTTCCAATAAGACCATCTTGCCCTTTCTCATTTTATTTTTAAATAATAATAATAATAATATAAATAACACATGCTCATTTATTTTATTAAAATTATTCAAAATGCCATTTTTCTCCAAAATCCTCCAAAATTATCAAAAACCTCTTAATTCCCTATAAATTAATTAAATAAATAATTAAATAATTAATTTAGATTTTTGGGTCGTTACACTAGATACCAAGTTGAACCCAAAGTGAGTCATATCAATTAAGTAAAGAGGATTCTGAAGTATGTTAATGGAACATGTGATTATGGTATGTTATACACACATGGATCTGGCTATATATTATCTGGATATTGTGATGCTGATTGGGCTGGAAGTGCTGATGATAGGAAAAACACATCAGGAGGATGCTTCTTTTTGGGGAACAATCTTATATCATGGTTCAACAAGAAGCAAAATTGTGTCTCTTTGTCTACTGCTGAAGCTGAGTACATAGCAGCAGGAAGCAGCTGTTCTCAACTAGTGTGGATGAAACAGATGCTGACTGAATATAATGTCACACAAGATGTCATGACATTGTATTGTGATAACTTGAGTGCTATAAACATCTCCAAAAAACCTATTCAACACAGCAGGACCAAACACATTAATATTCGTCATCATTTTATAAGGGAACTTGTAGAAGACAAGATTATTGCCTTAGAACATGTTGCCACAGAGAAGCAGTTAGCTGACATTTTCACTAAGGCATTAGATGCTAGTCAATTTGAAATTTTAAGAGGCAAATTAGGGATTTGTATTTATGTGGATTTGTAGCAGTTAATGTTGAGTAAAAATATCATTCAAGTGGTATCATATTTCCCAAAAATAAAGTGTGTCCATCAAGTACAATCATTTCAAAATACCAAAAGTAATACTCTCACACGCTACCCTAACACTACATCCCATTCCAACTGCTCCTTCACCTTCCATACCTCCACAATACCTCTGCTAGGACATCCTTGATTCATCCACAAAAATCTCAAGATGTCTCAACACCATGGTTCTTCTCCCTCCAAGTCTGCTAGGTCGGAATCAAAACCTACGGCTCACCCTGTGAATGTCTCGTTTGATGATGTGATAGAGGTTGCTCCGCTTGCCATGGTCCCCTGTGCTGACGCTGAGTTGAAAAAACCCACAACCTCTCATGCTAGGGTTTCCAAATGCGTTCCTATAGGTAACCCTTATAAAACTCCTCTTGCGTCTTCTTCTGAAAATAAGGCCACTGAAGGTAGTCTGTATGTTGATAGAACTATTAGAAAATTGGTTACTGGGATTTTATATAGAGGTCATAATGTTCCTGCGATTTCAACCCCACTTTCTCAAATTGATGCTATTCCCACTTCAGATGCTAATCAAAGTCGGGAAAGAGATGTTGATTCTTCAAATTCTGATAAGGGTACTGATACTGAAAATCTGCACAAGTTGGCTAACTCTGTGCTGAAGGAAGGGATGATTAAAGGTGTTGCTGATATTCCTGGCGTGGAGAAGAAGACTGATGGTCCTGATCAGAGTGACAAGAGGACAAATGACTCTGATGATGTTGTGAATCTTGATGACTTACCATCTGACAATGAATTAATTGCTAATGTGAATCCTGACATAGCCAAACACCTGCAGGCAAGAAGAGGGAAATTTGTTGTTGACAACACTCCTAGAGGGAAATATGTTGTTGGCAAGAAAAAGGTCGTTGTTGGACCTTCCAAAGCATGGAGCAAAGTTGCTACTCCATCTAAGAAAAGGAAGAATAGATCATATTCTGAGTCTGATTATGATGTTGATGATGATGTCCAGGACATCACTCCTGTTAGAAAGTCTGGAACCAAGAGACCATCTGACATAGTGCCAGATGCTCCACTGGATAATATTTCATTCCATTATGTTGACAGTGTGCAAAAGTGGAAGTTTGTTTATCAAAGAAGGGTTGCTCTGGAGAGAGAGCTAGGTAACGATGCTTTTGAGATCAAGGAGGTCATGGAGCTGATTAATAATGCTGGATTAATGAAGACTGTGTCTAGATTCTCCAAATGCTATGATGTAGAAGTATGGAGTTTAGGAAGGTGTATGTGAGGGGGAGATGTATTGATTTTTCACCTGTTGTTATCAATAAATACTTGGGAAGAAGTGAGCAAGAAGATAGTGAGCTAGAAGTAACTAATAACCAGGTTTGCAAGGTAATCACTGAAAAATCAGGTGACTGCTTGGCCCTTGAAAGGAAAACTGTCTGCTGGACAACTGAGTGTCAAATATGCAATCCTGCACAGGATTTGGGCAGCTAATTGGGTTCCTACAAATCACACTTCCACCATTGCTGTTGGGTTGGGAAGATTCATTTTTGCTGTTGGTACAAAGATTAAGTTTGACTATGGTAGTTACATTTTTTATCAGATTATGAAGCATGCTACAACCAATGCTGTCAAAATGCCCATTGCTTTTCCTTCTCTGATATGTGGTATTATCCTCAGCCAATACCCTGGCATTCTTTGTAGTACTGATGTGGCCTGCAAGAGAGATTCTGTTTTGTCTGTGCATTATAAACTATTTGCAGGAAGGCATGTCCCAGACCTTGTCTTGACATCTGCTGAGAAGAAACCTACCACAAAGACTAGGCTTATGTTAGAATTGAAGGAGACCTGCAGAGAGTTGGGAGATGTCATTCGTGTTACTACTGCAAGGAAGCTGAAATTGGAAGCCTTGATCAAGAATTTGGAACAGGCTGAAGGTGACAGTATTGAGGTTGCTGGTGCAAGTATTGAGGTTGCTGGTGCAAGTGAATAGGAAGCTGGTGAAGACCACACCTCTAGTGAGGGGACTGATGATAATGAAGGTCATGATTCTGGTTCTACTACTGGTGCTGAAAATGAAAGTTCTGGTGAAGAGAGTTGATGGTGTTTGTGACTACTGATGGTGTTCTTTGGAATTTCTTTTTGGTTCTTCTTTTGGTTGGATGATTCAGAGTTTTTTTTGAAACTTTTTATGCTTGGCCTGTATTAATGTACTCTCTACTCTATGGATTTACTTCTGGTTTTATCAATGGTTCTGAATGGTTATTTCTACCTTTAGTGGTTCTTGCTTTTGTTCTGTTTTTTTTTGGCAATGTCTTAGTGGAGTTTGTCTAATTATGGCTAAAAAGGGGGAGAGTAGTGGCTAGTAATGTTCTGTTAGCTTTGGTTTTTCTGGAAGAGCTGGTTTCTTGGCTTGAGGAGGAGTTTCTAAAGTTTGAAATGTTAGCTGTGTTCTTTTTCTGCTGCAGGGTTCTCTGATGTGTGTTGGTGCCTTTGTGCTCAATTATTGTTTTAGCCAAAATTTGCCAAAGGAGGAGTTTGTTAGTTTTGTATTGGCAGCAATTTTGCTAAAACAAGGTGTTACATCAAGATGCTATGCTTGATGTCTTGACATGTGATTCTAACGTTCTGCAGGTGGTCTCTCTTATTGATGCAGGGGGCTCTGTTCATGATGTCGAGCCGGATGTCCTAACATCTGTTTACAGAACATCCTGTTCAGAATATTATGATTTATTTGCTGCACTTTATTTGCAATCTTTTGTGTGTTTATGTTCAGTGATTGCGTGCGAAAGTCATGGTGTGACATTATTTGAAGCAAGCGCATTCTGCTACTTTCTTGAAGAATAGTTTGTTGCTATTTTCGTGCAAAAAGATTTGGAGCATAATTAGTTTTAATTGTGAATTAAATCTGAGATTTGCAAATGCCCAAGCCCAAGAAGATTGTCTCTATTTAAAGGCGTGCTAACTCTATTTGTAGTGCAGAGAGAAGATATTGAAAGCTGTGTTTTCAAGTATTAGGGTTTAAGTTTTTTGTTGGTTGTTTTCTTGTGAGCCATTCATTCATCATTTAGATGCTTGAATTGGACTGAATCTTTGAGTTGTAAGTTGTTCACTCTAAGCTTTTAAGCATGAGTGATTTATTCTTGATTGAAGCTTTTAAGCAAGACCAAGTGCTGTCTTTGAAGTGTGTTCTTCTAAACTTTGTACCTTTCTGTAGTTATCACTGCATGTGATTTAGGGGGAGTGAGAGGTGTCTCTTATCTGAGAGTGTCTTAGATAGAAATTACACGGGTAGAGATTAGGTGAGAAGATTGTAAACTAGAGAGTGTTTACTAAGAATCTTCAAACTAATTCTGTTTAGTGGATTTCCTTCCTGGCTTGGTAGCCCCCAGACGTAGGTGTGATTGCACCGAACTGGGTTGACAATTGCTTGTGTCTCTTTACAATTGTTTACTACTTTTTATCTTGTTCATATATTGATCATTGTTCAGATATTAGTGTCGCGACATCTCATATCTGATACCAGAATTTCACTTAATTTATGGTCTGAAAACACCTAAAAGGAGTTTGAGTCAAAAAAATTCATGTTAGGGTAGTGTTGCAGGCTTGAAAGTAATCAAGGGTTTTTTTTTGGAGATGTATCTCCGAAATATCTCATGTCCTTTACATGTAAACGCTATAAGGGGGAATTTCATAGGTGTATCTCCAAAACCCCACAAAAAATTGCGGAGATGGATCTTCGAATTAATATTTTGTTAAAAATGGGGTGGGACATCAAAAAGATAAAGGATGATGCATTTTTGGATGCGTTCGAAGATGGAAGGACATTTTAGGATTTCCATAGGTGTGACGCGCACCCTCAAGGGTGTGAAGAGCATCCCCATAATATAAGCCATATCTCTCAAAGTCCAATGAAATAATTCATGGATCCCATCACGACCCAACAATATCGAGGGTTTAACCTGCCGCCCCCAACTTATACCTGACACTTCAACATGTTTCATTAATTCCAAAACTATCCTTGAATAAAATTGGATCAAAATATGCGAACGAAATTTTCGATAACATTTAAAAATTCTGATAGTGTATTATTAAAAGTCCGATACAATTTTTTACCAGATTTTTGAAAGCTAAATTTAACATACAAGTTTTTTTTTTGAAAAATCCAGTATCTCTGGTAATTTTTCGGATATTTTAAAAAATCAGCAGCTTATATTCAATAAACAAACTTTTTTAACACTATCGAATTTTTTGAAAAGTGTTGTAGTTTATCAATTTTTTTTAAAAATATGATACTTTATTAGATTTTTCAAAAAAATCTGATAATGTTAAATTTTTGTTTATTATTATTTTTTTTTCTAAAAGCAATTGGAATTGATAGCGAATACAAGGGGTATTCGAACCCGATACAACAGAAAAAGATCGAGCTAAAAGAGAAAATTCTCAACAAAACCCTAAACTACCTTATACAACTTAAAGGATCTGAGCAGAAAGCTAGTTCAGAGTTAAGATGGTGAATTTCCCCATTGCAAGAACAAAACCAAACAACATATTTAATGTTCCAAACGATGTCATTAACATTACATTTACCACATTTAGATATAATATCGTTCTTTTTTTTTGTTATAGAGAGGGCCTAAGCCGAAAAAAACGAAAAAACAAACCCACATCTCTATGGAAACCAGTGCCTTCCTTATCAATCCTAACAAAATCTCTAATCCAAACCGGATAATCTTCCCAAAACTCCATGACATTAGTGCAACCGATCCATTCTTTGGCTAATTTGTCCACACACATGTTAGCCTCTCTAAAAGTATGACTAATCTTTACGTCCTCTAACAGTTTGATACATGCCTTAATTTGCTTTAGAATTGCAAATCCTTCAATCTCTTTTGACCTCGTATCTATAACTTCCACCACTGATATAGAGTCCACACATATTTCAATCTTCTTCCAACCCAACCTCTTATTTAATTTGAGTCCTTCTAAAACTCCCCAAAGTTCTGCACAGAAAAAGCTACATTTTCCCATGTTTTTGTAAAATCCTCCCAGACAATCTCCATTATTATCTCTTATAATTCCTCCACAACTAGATCCCCTCTTATCTGACCTTGCACCATCCGAGTTCAATTTCACCGACCCTTCCTTAGGAGCCTCCCACTTCACATTCAGCCTTTTCTTATCATTTTGAAAGAACGTCACCTCTTTAGCTTGATACTTATCGTACTCTTGCACCCTATCTATGATGGTACTCCTCATGCAAAAAGGCCTTTGAAACTCCTTATCATACATTTCTTTATTCCTCCACCACCACAAACTATGACAACCCACTGCCTAAAATTTGCCCCAACCTTCATTGAGACTAAGATTCAACTTCACCCAATCCTTGATGTCCAAACTCCAAAAGGCATTTTTAATATTTGTTGGGACCATTTCCTGCCACACCTCCCGCGCATTCCTACAATCTCGAAACACATGTAATTCATTCTCACAAACGCGCCCACACAACTTGCATTCTGCACTGCCAAGGCTTTTTTTTTACTCTTATTGTAGTTGGTTAACAGTTTGTTATATCCCAATAACCAAGCAAAAGCCTTAACTCTTTCTTTCATTTTCAACGTCCATATCCTTTTCCATATCTCATCCTCATTATGTTCCTCCTCTTCTTCCAAACTTTTATAAAGAAAACTTATTGTGATTCCCTTATTACCTCGACCTCTAACACATACAACATCCTCTCCATATTCCTTATTTGGCGGCAACGTAGCCTTCATCATTTGCAGGATTTCTTCTGGTAGCCACGAGTCAAGAGCTTGCTAATTCCAATTATTATTCTCTTCCACCAAATCCCGCAGCGAGGCAGCCTGGAAATCTGGTGGAATCGTAACTCCACAATCCAGGATACAAATATCTTGCTCCAGCCATCTATCTGTCCAAGGGTTAATTCTCTCTCTACCCCCTATATTCCACCCCACAAGCTTCATAATTTCTAGTTTCAGCTTAAACATATCCTTCCATAACTTCGAGTCCCCAGATTTCGCATTCCATTCCGTCATGTTCTCCACCTTGTACTTACTTCGCAACACATTACACCAAAGCGCCTCATCTTCATTGATAAGTTTACAAACTAACTTCATGCAACATGCTTTATTCATGTTGCTTAGGTTCCTCAGGCCCAATCCTCCATTTTCCTTCCTCTTTGTTATTGTATCCCAACTTACCGCATGATACTTCCTCTTTTCCGTCGTATCACCCCATACAAAGCTTCTTTGCATCTCCTGGATATCCTCAATACAAGATTTTAGTAATAGATCGACCATTATAGGATACACTGGAATTGCCTTTATTACACTTTTAGCTAACGTAATTCTCCTGGCAAACGAAAGCTGCTTAGCCTTCACCAATAAGTTTTGCTGTAATTTGGTCAAGCATATATCTGTAATCATCCTTCTTTAGAGGCCCCCATTTAAGAGGCACTCCTAAATACTTACCAATATCTTTCGTTTCGCGAAACTTCGACATTTGTAACAACTTTTCTTTAACTCTTCGAGGAAACTTACTGGAAAACAAGATGCATGATTTCTCCTCACTAACTTCTTGACCTATCATACTGCCAAAATTCTGAAGGACTTCCATTACACATTGCATTTGAGATTCAGTAACTTCTCCCATGAGTAAAAGATCATCCGCAAACATTAAATGCAATATTCGCAGACCCTTCCTCCCCATCTTAATGGCTTTTCACTTTTTCTCCTGCACTGCAACCATTATTAGATGAGACAATTTCTTCATGCACAAAACAAACAAATACGGCGACATCTGATCCCCTTGTCGAATACCTCGGTGAGGCCTGAAATACTAATTTCTAGTTCCATTCCAATTCACATTCGTTTCTACACTTGTGACTGCATGCATTATGATATTTATGATGCTATTCGTTTTTACACTCGTAATTGCATGCATTATGATATTTGTGATGCTATCCGGCAAATGAATTTCTCGCATCACCCGCCAAATACATTCCCAATGTAACTTGTCATAGGCTTTAGAAATGTCCACCTTTAGATACAATATCTTTCTTTGTCTTCCATAAAATCCACGTAACCGCTAACCAAATCGATCTAAATTTAACACTACCCACTATTGAGTTACCCCTTCACATCACTCCAAGAAGAACTCCCACAAATACCCAAGGTAGGCAAACTCCATAAATTTTAAAAAATTACACTGAATTTATCAAAAAATCTAATATTTATCAGAAATCAATGATTCTTTTTAAAAATTTCAAAATAATTCAGATATTTTTTTTTAAAATTCAATAAACGCAACAAAAAATTAAAAAATATTTGGGGGAGACATCAGACATGTGAAATTCTCAAAATATACACATTTGATTTATTTTGTTGTTAAGAATTTAAACCGTAAAACATATTCCCAAAAAAAAAAAAACCCTAAATCAACAAAATCTCAGAATCAATTTGAAGCTTGAAGCCGCAGTGCTCCGATTCCGCTCAAATCTCGTCGGAAAACGCATGCTGAGTTGGTCATTGTCTGCCCTAAAGAGTAAGAAATTTTTTCTCCTTTCATTCCGATTTTCCTTCTACCTGCTGATTGTATGCGATTCCATCGCAACAATAGTTAGTTCATACTTCTTAGGGCAAAGCACCTGAAAGCGTCGCGATGCTACTCACAACTTAGGTTTTGGATTCACAACTTAGGTTTTGGAAGATGTATTTTTCAATAATCGCAAAATATGATTCTATTGTTTATTGTTTATGAAGCTTGTTTAGTGGAATTAATCGCTGTTTTCATTTTATAGGGTTTTAAGGAATTAGCGTCACCATGTTAGGTTCCTTACCTATATTGCCGCTACCGGCTCCTCCTATAGATGGAAATCTTGGTCCTCTCCCAGAAGCTCAACTCACTCAGCAGGAGGTGGAGGAGAGGAATGAGAAATCCAGCATCGAGGAAGTTGCACCGACATCCGTTGCAACACACACTAGAACTATTGGAATAATTCATCCCCCTCCAGATATTAGAACCATTGTTGATAAAACCTCTCAGTTCGTCGCCAAAAATGGTATTGATTTCGAGAAGAGAATTGTTGCTAACAATGCAGGGAATGCCAAGTTTAATTTCCTTAATTCATCCGATCCTTATCATGCTTATTATCAGCATAGGCTGGCCGAGTTTCGCGCCCAGAATCAGTCTTCTACTCAACTACCTGAGGATTCGGCTTTACCAGATTCAACTACACCTGCGCCGGCTACTGATAGTATTAGTAACGATGTGGTGATGGCGGAGAAGCCTGATATTTCTGCCCAGTTTAGACCAGTAAGGAAAGTACTTGATCCCCCTGAGGCTGAGCAGTATACTGTCAGGCTTCCTGAAGGAATTACAGGGGAGGAGCTTGATATAATAAAGCTTACAGCGCAATTTGTGGCTCGAAATGGGAAATCCTTTTTGACAGGATTGACAAGTAGGGAAATTAATAATCCTCAATTTCATTTCATGAAACCAACCCATAGTATGTTTACATTTTTCACTTCCCTTGCCGATGCTTATTCAAAGGTTTTGATGCCTCCCAAGGGTTTGACAGAGAAGCTGAAGAAGAGTGTCCCTGACATGACAACTGTGCTTGAAAGGTGTGTGAATAGGTTGGAATGGGAGCGTTCACAAGAGCAGGCTAGGCAAAAGGCTGAAGACGAAATAGAGCAAGAAAGAATACAAATGGCTATGATTGATTGGCATGATTTTGTGGTGGTTGAATCAATAGATTTTGCTGATGATGAGGATGAAGAATTACCTCCTCCAATGACACTTGAGGAGGTTATAAGAAGAAGCAAGATGACGCCTATGGAAGAAGACATCGTTGAGCCAGGAAAGGAAATGGAAATGGAAATGGATGAAGAAGAGGCCCAGCTTGTTGAAGAGGGAATGAGAGCTGCTAGTTTGGAAGAAAATGATGCAGTGAAGAAGAATGAAGTCAGGGTTACTGAAGACCCTGAACCACCAATGAGGATTGTGAAGAACTGGAAGAGACCAGAAGACAGGCTTCCTGCAGATAAAGATTCAACCAAGTTTGTGGTTTCTCCTATCACTGGCGAACTGATTCCTATTAGTGAAATGTCGGAGCATATGCGAATTTCTCTCATTGATCCCAAGTACAAAGAACAAAAAGAAAGGATGTTTGCCAAAATTCGGGAAACCACTTTGGCACAGGATGATGAAATCTCAAGAAACATTGTTGGACTTGCTCGGACTCGTCCCGATATTTTTGGTACTACCGAGGAAGAGGTTTCCAACGCCGTCAAGGCTGAAATTGAAAAGAAAAACGATGAGCAACCTAAGCAGGTTATTTGGGATGGTCACAGTGGTAGTATCGGCCGTACTGCAAACCAAGCAATGTCACAGAATATTGGGATGGAGGATCAAAATGATGCTTCTAATGAATTTAAAAACCTCCCTGGTCCTGCTGCACCTCCTCCAAGACCTGGTATGCCTTCAATTCGTCCTCTTCCGCCACCCCCTGGACTAGCTTTAAATCTACCTCGTGGTCCTATGAATAACATGCAGTATTCTAATCCTAACAACAGTGGCCTTCCAATGCCCCCACCAAGACCACCAGGCATGCACATGATGCAATCTCTCCGACCAGCTCCCCCTCCTCCAATGCAAATGTCCTCTGGACAGCATTCCATGATGGGTGGTCAACCACACCCAATGCATCCATCAATTCCTATGAATAACCAAGGAATTTCTATTCCTCCACCACCTGGATCTCAATTCACTCCTATTCCTGTTCCACGACCTTATGCTCCTCTCTCTCACCCTCCACCAGGGATGCCTATGATGCATCCACCACCTCCCCCTCAAGGATTACCACCACCGCCGCCTCCTGAGGAAGCTCCTCCCCCGCTTCCAGAGGAACCAGAACCCAAGAGGCAGAAGCATGATGATTCTGCTCTAATCCCCGAGGATAAATTTCTGGCTCAACATCCGGTATGCAGAATTACCAAGATAACAATCATACGTTTTTTTTCCTTTAATAGAAAAAACTACCAATTGTACATATATATCGCACTTTTTACCAGAGTCATACAACTATTTGCACTCATCCTAACTGCCATTTATTCTCTACAGGGACCTGCTCGCATCAGTATATCTGTTCCAAATGTTGATGAAGGAAATCTCAAAGGACAAATTCTGGAAATAACTGTTCAATCTCTGTCTGAAACTGTTGGTGGCCTGAAAGAAAAAATTGCCGGGGAGATCCAACTCCCTGCTAACAAGCAGAAGTTGAGTGGAAAGCCGGGCTTTCTCAAGGACAATTTGTCACTTGCACATTACAATCTCAGTGGAGGAGAAACACTCTCCCTAGCATTGAGAGAGCGTGGTGGTAGAAAGAGATGAGCATGTTATGTGCATCACTCTTCAAGAAGGTTTTTGTAATATCTGCGCTTCATCAAGAGGCATATCGATTCTTATAGTATTGATAGACTGCACAATGGCTATCTGCATGAGTTTTATGTTGAAAACCTTATATTTATTGTACTGTGATGCTTGAATTTTTGTTGTTGTCTAAAAGACTGATGCTAATTCTGGAATACAGATTTTTGCTCCTTGGCGCTTGTCTCTTGAGGGATATGGCAAGTAGTGGAGTTCTAATATCTAATCTGATTATTGTTTTATTTTGCATTTCAGTTTTCCTTTTCTGAAGTTACTGATCTGTTTTTTTATTGTAGCTCCCTGTCAGGGTGGGATCATTTTTGTTTTTGTTAATTTCCATCTTGCAACTATGAACATGAAGTGGTGATTTAGGATTGTTGTCTTAAGTAAAATCTGATTCTGTTTGTTGTAGTTTGTGTCAACTAATCAAAAGAATGAACTAAAGAATTCTATAATTGCTAATAATGTCAAATTAGAACAAGAAATTGTTAGGTCAAAGATGGTGGAAACCATCATCCAGAATTGATGTGCCTGTATATGAGGAACCACATTCGATGGATGTTGAAGAGCCAGACGAGAAAAAGGTATATATTGAGGAATATAGCAGATACCACCGTCAGAATTGATGGGCAATAACTGCCAACACAGGTTCAGAAACCACCGTCAGAACCATGCTCAATCCAGTCGACTCTCACTGTAATCCTCCACTTCTTTTTATTTCCTATTTACGCCACCGCTTTTTTTATTCATCTATATCCATCCTTTTCAGAGACAACAAATCACAAAACTGCATCATTCAAATACTACCTCCGTTCCTTTTTATAAGAGACAATTCACTTTTTAGGTTCATTAAATAATTAATGTATTTGATCAATTTATAGACTAGATACATTGATTATTCAATGAACCTAAAAAGTAAATTGTCTCTTATAAAAAGGAACGGAGGTAGTATTAAATATGCATGTGCCTATTTATATAAATATTGGCATATGCAGGGGTGTATAAATATTAAATGCGCAAGTGCCTATTTATACCGTGTAACTGACGAATTTGATGTTGAAGTATCATTGACAAGTTTATATAATTGCTTTACCTTTAGCACACAATAAATATTACGTAAATAACAAGAAAATTTGTTAATTTCAGTTGAAAATTAAAATGGTTTTGAAAGCTAGGAGTATCAACAAAGTCATCGAGTAAAATTTGTTGCATGGTATTGGTATATTACACTGGAAGTCAAGTCAAAGGCTTCTATTTGGAGGAAGCCTCTTGAGCGAAAATCATCATGTAAAGAGCAACTTTTGCTTAAATATATGAACAGGTAGGTATCTAGAGTTTTTGTAATGCCGCAGGCACACACAAACTTTTACTTTGTGCCCTGGTCCATAGAGATATCATAGTATCCGAAGATACTAGATATACTTAAATTGCTTGTTTCTTAGCAATTTCTTGGGACAAAAGATCTAGTGATAAATTTTGAGGATTTCTTTTTACACCCCATAAGTTTCTTAGGCACCACGCGAATTTCCGTTTTTACCCCCAGTTTCCGGATATGCACATCCGGAAGCACCATTATTTTTAAAAACGTTGCTTTGTTCCGGATGTGCATATCAGGAATAATTCCTAATGTGCAAATCCGGAAAAATAGCAGAACTTTATTTTTCATGGGTACAAATCAACGTAGAAAGCTCAAAGAAAAATAGTAGTTCTGCTATTTTTCCGGATTTGCACATTTAGGAATTATTCCTGATATGCACATCCGGAACAAATCAACGTTTTAAAAAAAAATGGTGCGTCCGGATGTGCATATCCGGAAACTGGGGGCAAAAATGGAAATTCGCGTGGTGCCTAAGAAACTTATAGGGTGTAAAAAGAAATCCTCTAAATTTTATATGACAAAATTGATGATATAAAAGTTTGGTCAATGGTTGTGTGTGCTGTGAGCAGAAGCAATACTTGGTTTGTTCCTTTTTGTTGTTGATTCTATAATCTATGAAGATATAATTACACTATTGAAAGATACCGGTACTAATTCTGATCTATCTTGTTCAGGAGTTACATGTGAGCAATGGTTTAGGGGGAATTGCTTTAAGGTAGTTGGTCATAAATTATCCTTCTGTTCCTATTTTTATTAACTTTTAAGTAATAATTTTTAAAAAGCAGAAATTTCACTGCTAGGGGAAGTGGGTGCTAAGTTGCTATCTTTGTGAAGCAATGTATTATTCTCGTTTGACGTTGGAGTAGCTATATATAGTACTACATTGCAATTCTGCAAGTTCCTTTTTTCACTGAAAAGTAATTATTTATTGTAATTCTGTTTTGACAGTCCTGTTGGGCAGTGATGTGTCTCAAGAGAAGATTACTCTTTATCCAGACTAAAGGATTGGCTGTTGTGGACTGCTCATGGGCATGCTTAGATGACGTGCCTTTTGCGAAGTT
Source organism: Lathyrus tuberosus (assembly GCA_022829125.1). Lineage (NCBI taxonomy): Eukaryota > Viridiplantae > Streptophyta > Magnoliopsida > Fabales > Fabaceae > Lathyrus > Lathyrus tuberosus. The sequence continues at coordinate 1,970,732 of JALAZF010000026.1, forward strand.
GCGCTGCCCTGCTCCTCGCCTCTGTATGAACTTGTACACTGACAATAATATATTTTATTTTTATTTATTATTTATATTCTTGGTTTCACGTAGTTATTTAATTATATTCTGTTCAAAGTCAAACACTACTGTAAAAACTTGTCAATAAGCGGAGGGGCTAGTAGCCGACTGGCCGCAACCTTCCGGTAATAACGCCGCGCCATGATACTTAGATTTCTTCTAGCACCATTGCATTTAATCATTTTGCCCCATTTAGGGTTGCTTCATTTACAAGGAATGTAATGATTTGTTTTTATTGCAGTGCCATGGCTTGTAGCAGCAAACCCAATAAATTATGGTCGGCCATGTCAGCTATCTTGTGTAGAGAGGCCTTGTCGGCTGCTTTGATTATATGGTGTACTAAAATGATATTATGACAATGACTATGATATCTTGTGTTTTGGTTTGTTGCTACATTTCAATCCCCTGCAAAATTTGTTACTGAAAGTTAGTGTACCTTATGTTTCATGTTGGCCGATTTGCTACTAGACTACCATTGCTTGCAATGTACTGTACAAAACCGATCATGCTATCACCCCCAATGTATTTTGAAATGGAACAAAAATTTAGGCCTAATTGACTCTGCAGTTGGAAGCATATACATTGAATCATTCTTCTTTGATGCTTGGTTGTTGAAATGAAAACATTTGGGTTGAAGTTCTTTGCTATGATCTTGCAGTGGAGAAGAAGAAACAGCAAATTTGGTGCTTGGCAAGTTTAACTGGGGCCACTCTTTTACGTCTCTGAATAAGTATGATATGATCCATTTATTTAATTTTATATTTTCACTTTCCATACAAGTCATTTTCACTCATGATATTTATAAGGGCATAATGGTCTTCTTGGATCGACTTATTTGTGCTTATCTATTGCCATAAGCACTTGTGAGAACTTATGAAAACAACTTATGACATATATTCATAAGCTATTTTCATCTTAGTTTCATAAACCCTCCAAAATAACTTATATGAAAACAATTTAAACGTATTTCATCTTTTGTTATAGAAATACCATATCTGTAAGCGGTTGTCATGATAAGCGCATATGCTATAAGCTGCAAACTTAGTTGTTTATTCAAACATAGCCTAAGTTCAAGCACATGCATAGCATAAATTTATCCTCACGTTAAAAGAGAAAAGCAACAGGGTGTGCAGAGCCCCTCTTTATTTCATTAAAACCCTGCAATTCATGATTATATAAACACTTTCCGAAATGTAGCTTACATAGCTTTTTATTTCTATCATGAATCCTAATTGATAAGTTTGACATTGAAGTAAGCTGTACTTACAGATGTGTATTGCAATAAAAACCGTCTCTGTATGTAGCCATGATTCATTAACAGATTTTCGTGTAAAGAAATAATTTGAGACGTTCATGTTAGAGTTGATTTAGTTATGTATAAATAACCAGGGGCCCACTAGCTGTAATTGTTAGGTTTTGAGCAAGCCATTAGCTTCTAATTAGTCCTGGGATTACTCTTGCATCTGATTGTATTCGAACCATAATTGAGAGATCTAATATGTAGCCTAGCACCCAATTTCACTTTGTTATTCTGTTTTTATGTAAAAACACTATGTATTCAAGGAGTTTATGATGATTCATATTCATTCAAGTTGTTTTGTCTCCATGAGATCCATGACTATCGCGTGATTCACTGAATTTGATTCTCAATTACCCGGGACTTCAAAGACTTTTCTATATTAAAAACTTTCTTTTAACCAATGCAGGGAATTGGGCCTACTCTAAATGCCAAAACAGTGCTGAAATTATTTCTGTTAAAAATGATTTGCTATCGCAATCACGTTCCTCCTACTGATAGCAAAGGTATGCGTCCGATGTAATATCTATATACCTATTTTACACGATGGTGGGACTATATCGCACGAAGTTGTTTGATCTCTAAACCCTAAACTCTAAACTCTTGTCAGAGTTGTTTTTTTGTTCTTGTATCACATACTTATAGATACCTCTAATATATCATGAATTTTTCTCGTGTTTTTTATTCCCTTGCTACATAGCCAGAGATGTTATGCATGAAAATGAAGATAACGTTCAAAACTCTTCTGATTCTGAAGACGGGTTTCCACCTCATGAAAGGAATGTGAATCATTTGAACATAGACAATAGCGATGAAAAGAGTGAAGATGAGCTCCCACCTCTTGAAAGGAACATGAATCATTTGAACATAGACAATAGTGATGACACAGGATACTTCTCTAACAGTGCTGCTGTACTGGAATCAGTCTGGAAATGTGCTCAAGACAGAATTGCTTAGCAGAAAGCTTTTCTTTTCAGCTGAGATATGTATATGTTTCCAGTTGTTTATCTTGCTTATAAACATATTTTAAAATAATTAAATATAAAATGAGAGGAGTGTTCACACCTTTAACCTTTAATTTTATTATGTGTAATTTTATTTAGTTTAACTTCTCCAACAACCAAACATTATTTCATCAAGTAAGCCGGTTACATGATTAAATGACAAGACATGTTTTTTTAGAAATCCAATTATTTTTACGTTTTCTTTTTTTAAAAAAAATATTTTTCAAGGATTGTACATATATTTATTTTTCCATTTTTTCTAGGATTATTATAGGTAAAAATTGTATAAATCTTTGAAAAGGAAATAATTTGAACAAAAATTGCAATTTTTATGAATAGAGTTGAAAATAAAAAATCAATTTGCTGATACAATGAGGTCGATACTTTGTTTAAAAATATTCAAAACTTTATTTTTAGGTTTCAATAACTTTATTTTTTATTTTTATGAATCTATAAGGTGGATCGGTTTGATCAATGATGCAACTTTCACATTATTTAATGTGATCTTTTTTAATTTGGTGTTTTGATCTCCACATATTTGTCTCGTAAGTTTAAGTATTTGTAGATATTGAACATACTAAATTATGACATCGTCTTTTTTATCTTCTTTTCATGTAACGGAAAACGTTTCGTAGACAAAAACACAATTTCACAATTATTTCTCCCTATTGAAGCATAAGACAAGTTTGACTTTGCTCTTTATTTACTTAAGTTTACTACCTATTTATAATAGAAAAACAAGGACATTATTTAAATAAGTCCCACTAATTTTATAAGGGAACTCTATTAATGTGTCTCACTAATTTATTATTTGTGTTCATCTCTTATAAATGGATACTAAATTGAAGGTAGATAAGTGAAATAAAGCAAAACTCTTGCTTCACATATTAAATTTCATAGAATAATGAAAACACATATTTCTTTAAAAAAACTATCTCATAAAAGTTTAAGATTAATTTTATACTTTAAATAAATTTATTAACAATTCTTAAACTAATTTTATATTTATTTAAAGTAGTTAATGATAACATGCGCACAAATTAAAATAAAAGTTAGACTTAAATGCACTTTTGGTCTCCATAGTTTAATTTTTCTAAACAATTAATCTCCCTTTAAAAAACTCAGCTTTTAGGTCCCTTGTTTTGACTTTTTTTGGAAAATTTTTGGTCCCCTCTTCAATTTTGGTTATGTGGCATTGTAAACGCTGATGTGGCATGTTGTATGTTGTTCATAGATGGAAATATATTTACACCTCATTAAATAAAACATATTTAATGAAATTTTAATATTTAAAAACATTTTTAATAATAGAATTATAAGAGACAAGTTTATAAATACGAATGTTTATTTCTAAACGTGTTCTTCCCCAAATCATTTCTGAGAACCCTAGCAACCCTAGCTTTCATCTCTTACCCAAATCGTTTTTTTCAATCCTCAAATCAAAATCAGCAGCTTCGTCCAGGAGAATCTCGTGCGTGTTTTCTTGTATTCTTCCATGGAGAATCCCAATCATGTTTCCAGTTCCGAGAAGAGAAAAAGAGTGAAATTTTGTCTCAGGTACGTCTTGTGTCCCCCACGATACTTGTTTGGGTAGTTTAATGTTAATGGTGGTCACCTAATGTTTTAGGGTTTATTTTGTTGTATTATAATGTACATGGTGGACCCCCAATGTTTTAGGGTTTATAAAGTTTTGTATTTTAGGGTTTTGTGGTCCTACTTTTTGTTCATTTTTAATGTGTTGTCTGTGGTCCCATTCTGACAATAATGTATGTATGAGATAATACAGGCCAACCAAGTGTCACACAATTAGGTTTAGGATTCATCATAGAGGTGATTTAGTTGATACTCTTGTAAGACTGTATGTTGGTGGGTTTGTGTCAGAAATGAACTGGAAGTTGGATGTTGATTATCTTTCCTACACGGAATTGTTGGCACTGATTAAGAAAGAGGGATATGTAGACATTAAGTTTATCTGGTATTTAAACCCTAGAAAGAGCTTTAGTCTTGGGCTTAGACCTCTTAATTCTGACAATGATGTGTTGCAAATGATAAAGGAGGTTGATGGCTGTGAAATTGTAGATATCTATGTTGAACATAGTGTTAGTGTACCTGACATTGTAGAAGAGACAGATATAGGACATGATATATTTTCAGATGATGATGTTGTTGAGGTGAATGTTGAAGAGGGTGGGGATAAGACTGTTGTGGTGAGTGATGAAGAGGGTGTGGATAAAGATTATGATGTGAATGGTGAAGAGGGTGTGTACAAGGATGAAGAGGGTGTGGATAAAGTTTCTGATGTGAATGGTGGAGAGGGTGTGGACAAGGATCAAGATGGTGGGGTTGGCAATCAAGTGGATGATGGAATGAATTCTGTAATGGATGATGAAGTGGAGGATGAAGTGGTTAGTGAGCATGAGTTAGATTGGACAAGTGTTTTACCTAATGATAATGTTAACTCAAATGTTAAGGACTATGACATTGGGGAGGATTCTGACCAACTGCACACCTCAAATGAAAGTGAAGATGATGAGGAATGTGAGAGTTTCCCAGCTTATAAAGTTAGTGAGGGAACAAAGTTTGAGCTAGGGATGAAATTTAACACTAAGGAGTTGGTGAAGGAGGCTATAAAAGAGTATGCCACGATGGAGAAAAAGAATGTCTACCTACACAAGAATAATGGAAAGAGAATGGTTGTTAAATGTATCACTGATTGCAAATTCTATATGAGAATAGGAAGGAGGGTTGGTAAACAGTATTGGCAGGTAGTGTCCTTGTATGATGAACATACATCTATTTAGAGGCATGTAAGGTTGGGTTTGCATGCTATTGTAGGCCACTTATTGGTCTTGATGCATGTTTTCTAAAAGGGGAGTTTGGTGGGCAGTTGATGTCAGCTGTAGGCAGGGATGGAAATAATCAAATATTTCCTATAGCTTATGTTGTTGTGGAGGTAGAAACAAAGGACTCTTGGGAGTGGTTTCTAAATTTGCTACTTGATGACTTGCAAGGAAAAAATTAAAGGGCGTATGCTTTCATATCTGATCAGCAAAAGGTAAATGATACTTTACTTAATTAATTTCCATACTTTAACTGCCTGTTAACTTAATCTAATCTGATCTTCAATTGTAAATTACAGGGTTTTGTTCCAGCTGTCCAAGGTTTGAGTGAGTATGTGGAGCAAAGGCTATGTGTCAAGCATTTGTATGGCAATTGAAAAAAAAAGTATATGGGGATGGAATTGAAGGAAGCATTGTGGAGTGCTGCAAGGGCAACCACTGTTCAGGGATGGGAGAGGGCAATGTTGAGGATAAAAGGATTGAATGAAGTTGCTTGGAAGGACATGAAACAGGTACCAGCTGAATATTAGAGCAGGTCACATTTTAAAACTTATTCTAAATGTGACCTCCAAGTTAACAATATGTGCGAGGATTTTAATAGGGCTATCCTAGAATATAGGGATAAACCAATTATCACTCTTTTAGAAGGGATTAAGCATTACCTGACTAAGAGGATCATACAGCAAAAGGAAATGATGGTTAAATATGCTGGTGATCTTTGCCCAAGAATTTAACTAGTACTTGAGAAGAATAAGAGATTAGCTGAAAGATGGACTCTAACTTGGCATGGTGATGATGAAATGGCAATATTTGGTGTAAGTAATGGTATAGAAACATATTGTGTGAACCTTAAGGAAAAACATGTGCTTGTAGGAAATGGAACCTGATCGGAGGTGATCAGACAGGATCGTCGTGGCATTCGTGTAGGGCAAGTGATAATGCTTGTAGGAAGGGAAAAAGGGTGGTGGTACCTGCAAGGTACTCCGATGCAAAAGTAAGTGTTCGGTCAAAAGAGAGAAAAGCAAGTACAAAGTTCTAGTAGTGGATATTGAATACCTGCCCGTCTCAAGTGAGGGGATATTTATGGGGAAATCCCATGCGATCAGAGGGTCTGGCAGGCCAATGGGGGTTTGCCAAGTGGAGGGCAAAGTGCGTGTCCCCGTGACCATGTCTAACTGTCTCCGTGAGATTCGGGGAGGCAGTTGGCCGCGTGAACTGCTCAGCGAGTGAGGGAGACGTGTCCAATGGCTAGTTTTTGGCTATTGGGCCTGTTCAATGGCTGGATTGGGTTAGGCCTTTCCCCTCTGGGGGCACAACGCCTGCCCAGTCCAGAACAGGACCCCCCCAAGTCCTTGCTCTGGTGGAGAGTGAGGACTTCGGTAGCCGTGTAAACAGTCATCTTTGGATAGTATTCGGGGAGAATCTCTTTATCATCGACAGGGCAGGTTTGGTCGGGGCTGGTGATTTGATCCTCCCGACCAGGTGTTGTTGCCCGAAGAACATATTGTGGAGATGTGTTTTCTGTCGAGCACACTCTTGTGAAGGTGCCCGTTGCAGCGGCATTTTTGTGTCAGGGACCCTTGGTGTGCTTGTCGGTGAGGAGATGTGTTTGCGGAATAGCGAAAGGTCTGGTGCATGTAACGTTCACACTTGGGAATGTCAAACGCAGGAACCTTTTGACACGTGTTGAACATGAAGCCCCTTTGTCAGACCTAGAGCCTCCTAGGCAATGATGGCCTTTGCGATTCCCCATGAGCAAATGCTTATAAAAGGAGGGAAGAGTGATTCATTTGTCCACTTCTCTCAAATTTCTCCTCTCCTCTTTTGCTCTGCAACTTTGTCACCTCGCCGGAACCACCGTAGATCTTCATCATCTCCGTTCACACCTTCATCTCCAACTCTTCATATTCAAGTAAGTTTGTCCATCTTTTCTGCATTTTTCTGGAGTTCTTCGCTTTCTGGGTTTCTTCATGGATTTTCCGGTGACATATGAATTTTTCGGTGGAAGATTCATGTGTTCTTCGATGAACATATGAATCTCTGGAAAATCTATGACGAACGCGAAGATCCTGTAATGACTGTTGGATTTATTATTTTTTTTGGCATAGATTCTCTTAGATTCTGGTTAAGATTAGTATTGAGTTTGTATTTGGGCATTAGGCCTATTCGACGAGAGGTTCTAGTTTTGTGCGGCGATCTTGTGTCGTCGCGCTTGAGCTCCCTGTCTGTTGAGTTACGGAGATTTGTCCCCGTGGTCGGGGACGATGTCGCCGCTGAATTGAGTCGTGGTCAGTATGGGCTCGAGGTCGTCCTCGACTTCTTCCTCGCCCTTTCACTTGACTAGTGGTGGAAGGGTGGATTTGAACTTAGTCGTCGAATTCACTTTTTCTTCTTCTGCTTTTCAGGTGAAAATGGCTGATCCTCGCGAAGAAGTCTTACCCGACACCCAGGCCGCGCAAGAGGAGGCGGAGCAGGCCGTCGAGTATGCTAACGTTCAGTCCGCGAGGGGGGACCTTCAATGGATCGCGCATGAGCCGCTGTCGACCAAGCCGACGTTTACTTAGGAGGAGGTTCAGGAGTTCCCCTATCTGGAGGATCGGGCCGAGGATGCGCCCGTACACTAGAGGACAATCCGTCCGATCGAAAATGACAGGATCTGTTCGATTTACCTGGGGATGCGGTTCCCTATGTATGAGTTTGCCTTTGTGGAGGCTAGGTTTCGGCTGCCTTTCACCGACTTCCAGGAGGCCATTTTTCGTCACTTAGAATTGTGCTCGGCCCAGCTTCATTCGAACGCGTTGGCCTTCATACGTGCCTTCGAGCTGGTGTGTCGTTTTCTCCGTGTCGGGGCAACGCTGGACCTTTTCTTCTGCATCTTCCAGCTCCAGCGAAGTACTACGGGCACGAAGCAAAGCTGGGTGTCATTTAAACAGCAGAGCAGGCTCTTCTGGCTGTACTCCGAGTCCGTTCATCATTTAAGGATATATTCCTAGTCGTGAAGCCTGTTTCTGAGGCGGCCAAGAGATCCATCTCGACGCTTGAAACGGTGACCGTCGATGGTCGGCAGGTTGAAAATCCCGTGTCTAAGTTTCCTTTGGAATGGGTGTTCGCCCACTTCAGATACAGGACCGACCAGTTCCTGGTAAAGCACGATCAACTCTGTGAGGCCGACAAGGAGTCCTATTGTGTGCTCAATGCCTATGTGGAGAGCTTTACGCCGACCTTCGTGGTGGACAGAGACGGTAAGGAACTGATCAGGGACGATGGGGTGCCCGTCAGAGCAGGCCGTTATATTAACATTAAGTCCCTCCTCGAGTCTGAAAATAACGACGTGGCCTTCCAGCTTCTTGGTATAACTTGCTCTTGTGTCCGCATTTGTTGAGATTTTTCTGTCCGCTAACTTTTGTCTCTTTTGTGTTCGCAGAGAAAATGGCTGATATGAGGGAGCGCTTAATGAGGTCGCAGATAGCCAAGGTTTAGAAGAAAGTGCCTTTGGTGCCCAAAGCCGGAGCAGCTAAGCAGCAAGCGATGATAGAAAAGTTTGTGTCCGGCACAGGTCCTACCCCGGGGATGACCTCTGTAACGCCAACTCCTGAGTCATCCCACAAGAGGAAACAGGATGATGTTGAGGCCTCTCATGCGGGCTGCTCGGGTGGCTCTCCTGGAAGGAAGTTCGTACTGCCCGCATGCTATCAACAGGGGCAAATGTTTGACGAGGGGAGCTCCGTCGTCGTCCCGGATCTGGATGTCTCGGCTATTCTGTCCGCCGATCCACAGGTGCGGAGGAAGCTCCTTTGCCAGGACGCAGCTGGAATGATCAGAATATTGGAAGCGGCGCTGGCCCTTGGAGATGCAGAGGTGGCTCATCGCTCCGACCTTAAAAAAGCCAAGACTAGGATCATTGACTTGGAGTGCGAGAACATGGGGATATACAATGAGTTGAAGAAGCTGCAGGGTCACCAGGAGGCCAAGATATTGCTTTAAAAGGAGGTGACCCAAATGAAGGAGGAGGTGAAGAATGTCACTGATGAGAATGCCTGCCTGTAGGCGAGGATTGCGGAGCTGGAGGGGTCGTTGGCAGCGGGTGAGGACGAGACCGACGACGAGAAGGCCTTGAAGACAAGGAAAGACCTGATTGAGAGGATCCGTGTCCTCAGGGAGGACAACTTAGTAGCAGCTGAGTTTGGCTTCAATGCTGCTTTGGAGCAGGTGAAGGCCCTTAATTCTGACGTCCAGCTGCTGACCGAAGGAATGAGTCTACTCAACGTGGTCGTCAATGGCGAGGTGGTTCCCCCGGAGGGTGTCAGTGAGGTCGTTTAGTTTGACTAGGACATTTTTTGAATGTACATGTATTTTGTGGGCCTGCGTGCCCTTTTGATGTAATGTTTTATTGGGCGTTGCCCTTTTGATGTAACCCTGACATATTCTGGCCTTTTAGCCGATGTTATTAACATTATGTTTGGAAATTTCTAGTTGCATTTATTTATGTATGCTTGTTTGAACGGACGTTTGCTCGACTTGTTTTTGTTGTGCTCGACAGGCTGGGAAACTCGTCGAGGAGGGCAAGGTGTTTTTGCCAGCGATGAGACTAGGACCTCGGTTGAGGTACTAAACTCATAAGCTTGGACTGTTCCCATCGCGAGCTGGGTGTCCTACCTGATTGGTGTGGCAACGACAGAGCTCGATTGAGGTATCCCCGTTGTGCACAGGATCTGCTCGTCCCATGAGCAGAAGCTAGCCGACGTTGTAGAATTGATCGTGCTTCACCAGGGCAAGATCCTGTGGCCGCGCTGTCTCCCTGTTCGGGGTGATCTCATCAGCAGTTAGTCCGACCTCGTGGTTGGGCTTAACTGTAGTATTGTTTGAGCTTTTCAGCATTTCATGGTCGAGCAAATGGTTCTCTGTCCAGAGTTTCTAAGTAGTATGCTCTGGTGCCCGTTTTGGACTTGACCCTGTAGGGTCCTTCCCAGTTTGCGGCCAGCCTTCCTTCGCGCGAATCTTTCTGGTTTATGTGCAGGATCAAGCTGCTAACGGGGAAGTCGCGCTTTATGACCTTAGCGTCGTGGCGCAAGGTGCAGAGAGCGATTTTGGACGCGGTTCTTAGGCGCTGGTCGCTCTCTGCGGTTGAGCTTACTACAGGTCGATTCATTTTTTATCCTATTAAAGCTGATGAAGGAAGGGAAATAGATGTCTCCAATTAACCCTGCTTTGCATACTGAGTTTAAACAGCGGTCTGTTAGGTTACGAATGCTATCAATGTGGGGCGGCCTTTGTACTGGTTATTTGTATTTTTGCCAATACAGTTTTCTCTCTTTCTTGGATTTTCTGGCGGGGAACGAGGATTAGGATGTTAGGACTGATGCTTTTGATAGATACATGAGAGTATGGGATTTTGGGTTTTTGTTTAGTGTGCTCGCTAAGATTTTTTCTTTCAATCTTATGCCTACGTATTCCCGTTTACCGAAACAGGAAAATCAGAGCGTTCGTAGTTCCTCCTATTCTATGGGAGGAAATGGTTGTTTTGGTGTCTTGTTCAAAGCCCAAGACGTGAAGCGAAAGGTGCTTTGTATCTTGTTTAAAGCCCAAGATGTGAAGCTAAAAAGTCTCAACTTTAGAGAGAATTTGTCATCTCTAAAGAGGGGGTTTGTCTATGACAAATGTTTATAAAGGAGAATTACTTTAATCGGGATTTGTGAATCCGGCAATGCCATAATTTCCTTTATAGGGGATTTTAACCTGAAGGAGAAGACTTTAACTCAGTTTAGAGTAATGCCATCTTTCCTTAGGAATTTCTCATGCTAAAAGGGGGACAGTGGCATGGATGTAGATGATCCAGAGGCTTGCCGCTTACAACAGTTAGATGGAGGGGAATGAGTTGTTGATGTTTGTGTACTGTGAACGAGGCACAACTTTGATGCTAAAAGGTTAATTGGATTAACCAGTGGTTTTCTTATACAAAGCCTAAGAGGAGGCTAATATGTGTCTCGTACAAAGCCCGAGAGAGAGGCTAAAAGGTTTTGACTCGACGAGGGAATCTTTTGGTATCTCGTATAAAGCCCGAGATGAAGGCTAATTGACTCAACAAGAGAGTTTCTTTTTTTTGTATCTCGTACGAAGCCCGAGATGGAGGCGAAAGGGGTAATTGATTCAACGAGGGAGTCTCTTATGTGTCTCGTACAAAGCCCGAGAGAGAGGCTAAATGTTGTTCAGTTAAGTGACAGGTCCAGTATACTTATTTTAAAGAGAAAATCAGTTCTTATATGAGCAACACTGCACTCAAGTATTTGATTCGAGGATCCGGGTTATTCCTGTTCTTTAAGGAAGCGGGAAATCCGAAGGGTATTGAGACTGTTCGAGTCTACGGGTTTTCTTCCTATTTAACGAAGGGGTCACTTGAGAATGTCTTTGAGACTCAAGGAGATTAGACTGTCCAAGTCTAGAGTTTCATCTTTTGTACTATGCTTTGAGAAACAGTAGTAGACTCTATGAAAGGGTTGTTCTATGCAGATGACTAATTTCTGTTCCTATACCTTTAGGAGGTCGTCGGGATAATTTGTACGAAGCCCAAGAGGAGGCTGGAAACTTTTAAGAAGCCGAGAGGTCCTTGTACGAAGCCCAAGAGAAGGCTATCATTCCCGGAGGAAGATATCATTATACGAAGCCTAAGAGGAGGCTGTGAGTACTTCTAAGAAGCCGTAGGGTCCTTGTACTAAGCCCAAGAGGAGGCCGGGTTGCTTTTAGGAAGCCTGTGGGTCCTTGTACGATGCCCAAGAGGAGGCCGATGCTTTTAAGAAGTCGATGGGTCCCTAAACCCCGAGAAATTCAAGGCAAGCTATCCACAAGGAATAGATCAAGTCAGGAAAGTTCGAGAATTTGGAAGAAACTCAAAGATGCCATTCACGGAGAATACATTCATCTCCAGGAATAGAGTTTCTTGACAATTCCTAATGAGTACAGTCGAAGAGAAGACTGTATCTGGTAATCCTATTGGGGATCTAGTTGTCTATTTCTACGAATAAACGAAACGGCGTCACCTAGTTCTAGACGTAGTTGTCGGGGAAACTCGAAATATCTATACTACTATTACACAGTTGATATGAGTTTATGAAAGAAGACTTACAGTGAAACAGCCCCACAATACAGTTATATGTATATGAAAGCGATAAATGAAAGCGATAACCACTTACTCGGTTGTAGAGCTTCCATGCTGTTTGGTTAGTTGTTCAACAAAGAAAGATTGAGAACAACAATATATTCAAAATCAAAGGAGAAAGTGCTTTGAAAAGGAGAGATTTGGGGCTTACAGCTCAAGGAGAGGCCCAGGGTTTTATCAGTGAGCGCACTGTTTGAATTTGTACAGAGGGACTTATACAAGTGACTGAGGCCCAAAATGTTTTCTGTACAAAGGGATGGGTCTTACACTCTCTCAAGAGGCCCAAAAAGTTTTAAAGAAAAAGAGTGGGGCTTATAACACGAGGGTAGGCCCAGTTTGACTTTTCGTTTAAAAATGGCGATCGCGCAGAGGTTTTCTTTTAACGCAGAGGGACTTATACAATAAGTGAGGCCCAAAATGTTTTGGTTAAAAGGGGATTGGGTCTTATACTCTAATAGTGGCCCAAAAAGTTTGAATCGGTCTTATAGCTCGAAGAGAGGCCCAGTGTTATTTTTAAAAGGCGATGATCGCGCCGTTTGTTTTTTTACGGTATCGGGACTTATACAATGCACTGAGGCCCAAAAATGATTTGGTAAAAAAAAAGGATTGGGTCTTACACTCTATTAGAGGCCTAAAGTGTTTTGAAAATGATTTATGAGGGTTGAATTAATCCAAAAAACCCTAATTTGTTTTCAAAAATGTATTTAATTGAATAAAAATTCAATTAAAATGATCAAAATTGTTTAACATAGGAAAAACAAATTGTGATCTTGGATTAATGCTTCAAAAATTAAGTATTGACCTACAAAATAATTAGAAAGCATTAAAAGTTGCAAAATCAAGGTGGAAAAAGTATTTTAAATGTTAAAAACAATTAAAACATTAATTCTTTGAAAAAAGATCAATTATATGAAATAAATAATATTTTTGGGATTTTTTGAAAAAATAAAATATTTCAACATTTTTGTGAATTATTAAAAAAAGAATCAACTCAAAATCATTAAAACTCAGAGAGAAATTAATTTTTGAATCAATTAAATAAAATCACAAAATTCAAATATTCAAATTTTGGAAAAAGGCGCCAAGAACATACCAAGAACACGCGCGTGTTCTGGGCTTGGCCAGATTTGCATTTTCTCTCCAATCTCACTGAATACTTGATTATAACATGCAATCCACATATCATTATGCTCGTCTCAACCTCACGATCATGTCTATGTCAATTAATTTCATTTAAATTAGACATATAACAAGAAATCATGAAAAATCCTCAAGAACCCTAATTTCTGCATGAAGGCTAGGATTTTTGATACACGATTCAAACAATGCAATTAATTGAGGGGAAACATTCCATGCATGATTATGAACATATGGCCAAATTATTGTGCAGCAAAAATTGCATGGATCATAGAGTTAGAAGAACTCATGCTTACCACTTGCAGCTGGTGATCGTGATTTGTGTTGGAGGTGTTACAGCTTGGTTCCAATGATGTGGATAGCTTCCCTAGGTGCCAAGTGATGTGTCTGAGTGCTTGGAATAGATTGAAATGGTTTGGAGTTGAAGATGGCACCTCAACTGCAAAACTGTCAAGAACTTGAGCAATTGGCTGGTGATTTTGTGAAATCTGTGTTCCAGATGTTATGTGAGTGTTTGGATCACTTCTATATGATGTATGTGAGGTGTGTGAGTGATTGGTTTGATTGGAAAATCTCTCAAACTCAAAACCCGATAGTGACTTGCCTTAGAAGGCAAAATTGGAGTGAAAGAAGAGATTTTGAGGAAAGCATCTGTTTGATGGCTTTGGTGTACTCAAACTGATCACAATTGAGCTCTATTTATATTAGAGCAAGTTTGTTTTGGGATCCACAGTGAATGGCAACTGCAACAGGTGTTTGTTCAATGTTGGCCAATGGAAATGCAAGTCTCCTCTAGCCATTGACTAGAGGTTAGGGCACATGGCTGTGGTTCCCTTGGTCTTGGATAAGTCTTGACTGATTTCAGATGAGAATGGCTCAGTCCATGCCACCTTGATGCTTCCATTGAATGCTTCAATCCAAATTTGGAGTCTTGTCCCTATTTTGGCCATTCTAGGTTCAACATGATATTTCTTGTTCCATGGACTTTGGAGGCTTGGCTCAGTGATTGTCCCCTTTAGATTCAATCCTCAGATGTGTCCAAGTGGATAGGAGCATTTGAATTTGGCTGATTTTGGCAATTCTAGCAAAATTGCAAATTCTGCCTTGCCTTTGACAGATTTCAGCAAGGCAACTTGCCAATGTCATATCTCATGGTGTAAGTTGAATTTGGTAATGTTCTTGACCATTTTGGAAAGCCCTTACATGATACAACAACTGTTTGAACATGTTTGGTTTTGATCTCTTTTGAATCCAAGTGAAAAATCCCCCTACATTTGGCAAAAAGTAAGGCAAAATCTGACTTAGTGAAATTTTCACTAAGTGTTGGAACAAAGTGACTTTTCTTGATTTTGATCACTCCATAACTCAAAATCCATGAGGAATTGGAATTAGGTCTAGTTGAAGTTTTTGTAGAGGGCAATATGATCTACAAATCAAGCTTTGAATGAGGCACAATGGCCTTGTGGTTTAGGAGTTATGGTCCTCCAAAGTTGGTGCATTAGTGGCACTTTTTCATGACTTAGAAAAATTTCTAAGTTTTATGGTTACCCCTTTTACAAGTTATCCAACTTTTCTTGATTTTTCTTGATGAATGATGATTCAAATCATACATTAACATCATTTTAGGGTTAAAAATCCATTTTGGTGAAAAATCTCAAAAAGTCAAAGTTGACTTTTGTGCACAGTTGACTTTTTATCAGATGAATTCCAAACTGTGCAATTCTTCAGGAAATCATGTCCTTGACCTAAATCAAACTTGATGGACATGTTCCATGGGTGTTATAGGGTATATTGATGCATGTCATAGGGCTTGGGAGCATGTCCTGGTCAAAAGTCAAAGTTACAGTTGACTTTTTCCTCGAAACCCTAACTGTGGTGCAGATGAAATTGAGACTTGTTGCTCAAGCTTCTTGGATCAATCCATTGTTCCAAATGGATCAATATAGTTCATTAGAGACCCTCAAACCCTCTCTTGAGGTCTTGGCTCATGGTTTGTCCCAAAAGTCAACTTATGGGTGAATTAGGTCAAGAAACCCTAATTCCTGATTTTTTATGAATGCACCCCCTAAGGCAAAATTGACTTGATGATTGGGTCCATGAGGTTCCATGGAGTATATTAGGTTAGGTTTTGGATCATTTGCTTGTGCCCAGAGGAAAATTTCCATCTGGAGGCCCTGGTCGACCAAAACCCTAATTTGGTGACACTGTCAATCTTGAGACTTAATCCACCTAGAAGGGAGCAGCCTTGTGCTTAATCCTTGAAGTGGGAGTCCTTTTGATCCATTGTGGATGTCTGAGAGGTTAGACAATTTGAAGATCATGTCATTCCTTGATTGACCCTTTGTCTAAGCACTCAGAGAGGGCTTGAAACCCTAATTCTTGATTGTAGTGGATGCTCACCCATCTTTGGGGAGACTGATGAAGTATGATGGCCTATCCATATTGTGATGATGATTTTCACAATGATGGGAAATCTTAGTGGTCAAAATTTGGGGTATGACAGATGCCCCTATTTAATCTTCTTGGACACGAAGGTGTGAATGACGAAGGTATTCGGGCATTCGGGGTGCAAGAGGATTAAATATCGGAATACCCAAAATTTTGATGGTGGTTATGAATGGTAGCTTACACATTCATCTTCTTTTAGCTAAGCAATGATGCTTAGAAAAGGTAAACTTCCCCTCGATCCTGGTCTTCAGCCAAGGAACTGGTCTCAGTTTCTAAAATAAACTTCCCCTCGATCCTGGTTTCCTGCCAAGGAACTGGTCTTAGTTTCTTTTGTAAACTTCCCATCGATCCTGGTTTCCTACCTAGGAACTGGTCTTAGTTTCTTTTGTCAATAAACTTAATTGACAAGGGACGCTATTAGTAGCGGTTTTCCTTCAAACTTCTCGCCGAATTTTCCTGGGGAGATGCCATTTGAGTGGAAAAAGTTTTGATGTCAGACTTGCTGGGGAACCCAGTCGTCTGAGCTGTAGAGTTGCACAAACTTCTCTGTTGGAGACGCCATTTATTTCTACTAGGGGAAAGCAGGTCTCTTGGGAGACTGCTGTCGCTTGGGATCTTACATCATACTTTTCTCGAGATCTTCCCGGAGAAATGCCATATGATGGAGTCCAACTTTGAGGTGCCGATGACCTTTTCATCAGCGGTCTCTTCGGAGCGAAACTGGCATGCTGCCGAATCTCTGATTACAAGGCTTTCTCTGTGGATTTTCCTTAATCCGGAAAAGCAAGGATATCATCTTCAATGGCGAAGAGTGATGTTTGTTGAACGTTTTCTCTGGCTTTTCAGAGGTTCAAGTTATCAAAGTGGTCGAGGACCCAACTTCAATCCAGAAATAAAACTGGAGGAGAGAGAATGTTCAGACGTAACACTTCCTGACAAGGAAAGAACTGACAACTCGATTGAGAGAACTTCTATCACTAGGGGACAAGATCGACTAGAGTGATAGTGATGCAATATGAAATGTGAATGCAAATCAATAATGCATGATGTATGTATGTTTATGCTGACAAAACTGACGCGGCATACAAACTGACGGGTGAACACGACTGGATACTCGGCCATCGCGGGGCGTGTAGAAATATCGCTGGTTGAAGATAGCAATTCCACCTTGATTAGGAGAGATAGTCCCTGTTGGGAGCTATGTAGGTCGGGCTTAGGAGATGAGAACTCTGTCGTGGCGTGTCAGACGAAACAAGGTCTCTGACACAGCTGATCCCTTCATTCAGGCGTACTGGCGTAGAAGGAGTACTTTGATTCTGCACTTTGAAGTTCGATTACTTCTGGAGAAGCGACCGATGTTCTTCTGATGTTCAACAGTCAAAAGAAATTGCCGACTTTATTTTAAAAGCAGAAAAAGTTTTACCAAGTAAATTCATTTTGTTTTATTTCAAGAATCATTAATCATGTTAACAACGTCGTTCTGTAAAGCTAAAACAAATAAGAATTACAAACAAAAGCACAAGGACTCAAATTTTATTGATAAGATGGAGATCAGCCAAACGCGTGATTCCAAAGAGTAATTACAAAGTTAGAAAATGGTAATTTACAGGGAAAAGGGCTACGTTGAAACATAACGACCACTATCCTTCTACCAACTTGGAATTCGGGGCATCCTGAGCTTCTGTCAAAGATGACCTTGACTGGAGCTTTCTGACAGATGATGTAACTGTTGTTGAGGGACTTGCCTCTGTTGAACATAGTTACTTGCCATTATCCCTAATTTTTTCTTGGATTGTACTATGATGTTTCCAATCCACCGGGATGATTTTTTTTCATGTCTCTAATTTTTGCCTGGACCGCCCTTTCGGGTTTTCAATCCACTGAGACGTTTTTTTTAGGCGAAGTCTTTCTTGACTATATCAACATTCGTGGGGTAGGCAAATTCCTCTCCGTCCATGGTTGCAAGTCTCAAGGCGCCGCCTGAGAAAGCTTTCGTGACCACATAGGGGCCATCATAATTTGGGGCCCACTTGCCTCGCGAATCAGTGAGAAATGATTGTATCTTTTTGAGCACGAGGTCTCCTTTCCTGAAGATGCGAGGTCGAACCTTTTTGTCAAACGCCCTCTTCATTCTCTGTTGATAAAACTGACCGTGGCATAGCGCCGTGATTCGCTTCTCTTCGATCAGGTTTAATTCGTCGTGTCGACTTTGACACCATTCAGCTTCTGAAAGCTTAGCTTCCATCAATACCCGGATTGATGGGATCTCTACTTCTATGGAGAGCACTGCTTCCATGCCATACACTAGAGAGAAAGGGGTTGCCCCTGTTGAAGTGCGAACAGATGTGCGATAACAGTGAAGAGCAAAGGGTAGCATCTCGTTCCAATCTTTGTAGGTTACAACCATCTTTTGAACGATCTTCTTGATGTTCTTGTTAGCCGCTTCTATCGCTCCGTTCATCTTGGGTCGGTAGGGAGATGAGTTATGGTGTTCGATCTTGAACTCAGTGCACAACTCTTTCATCATCTTATTGTTCAAGTTAGATCCATTATCAGTAATGATCTGGCTCGGAACACCATAACGGCAGATGATATTGTTTTTGATAAATCGAACCACCACTTGTCGGGTTACATTAGCGTACGACGCTGCTTCGACCCACTTGGTGAAATAGTCAATGGCTACTAGGATGAACCGATGTCCATTTGAAGCCTTAGGTTCGATCAAGCCAATCATGTCGATTCCCCATATGGAAAAAGGCCACGGGGAAGAAAGAACTTTGAGATGTGATGACGGTACATGAATTTTGTCAGAGTATATCTGACACTTATGACACCTCCTCATGTACTTGTAGCAGTCGGATTCCATTGTCAACCAATAGTACCCTGCTCTGAGAATTTTTCTCGCCATTGTATGTCCGTTGGCATGAGTGCCAAAGGATCCTTCATGAATTTCTTTCATCAGCATTTCTGCTTCTGGTCTGTCTACGCATCGGAGCAAGACCATGTCAAAATTTCTCTTATAGAGAGTGTCACCGCTCAGGAAGAAGTTTCCAGCCAATCTTCTGAGGGTTTTTCTGTCTTTCCTGGATGCCCCAGGTGGGTACTCTTATTTCTGAAGGAAGCATTTGATATCGTGATACCAAGGTCTGTCGTCTATGACTGCTTCAATTGCGAAGACGTAAGCGGGCCGTTCAAGGCGCATTATGTCGATCTTAGGTAGGTCGTTCCATTGACCTACACTAATCATGGAAGAGAGAGTGGCTAAAGCGCCAGCCATGTGATTCTCCTCACGAGGGATATGATGAAACTCAACTCTGTCGAAGAAAGGTAACAACCTTCTTGTATAGTCTTTGTAAGGAATCAGTCCTGATTGGTATGTATTCCAATCTCCTTTTATCTGATTGATAACCAAGGCTGAGTCGTCGTATACGTCCAAGTTTTTGATCCTTAAATCAATTGCTTCTTCGAGACCCATGATACAAGCTTCGTATTCGGCCTCGTTGTTTGTACATTTGAACGTAAGTCTGGCGGTGAAAGGAATGTGGGTACCCTGAGGGGTAACAATGATTGCCCCAATTCTGTTTCCATAATGATTAACTGCTCCGTCAAAGATAAGTCCGCATTGGGAACCTGGTTCTGGCCCTTCACTGGGTAACGATTCATCGCAATCTTTCATTTTTAGATACATGACATCTTCGTCTGGGAAGTCTAACCCGATTGATTCTTGATCTTCAATCGGTTGATGAGCCAAATGATCGGCTAAAATACTTCCCTTAACGGCTTTCTGAGCGTGGTACTCTATGTCATATTCTGATAATAACATCTGCCAGCGGGCAATCCTTCCCGTAAGAGCAGGTTTTTCGAAGACATACTTGATTGGATCCATTTATGAGATTAACCAAGTAGTATGACGAATCATGTATTGGCGAAGACGTTTGGCTACCCAAGCCAAAGCGCAGCAAGTTTTTTCAAGCATCGTGTACCGAGTTTCGCAGTCGATGAATTTCTTGCTCAGATAGTAAATGGCAGACTCTTTCCGTTTGGTTTCGTCTTATTGGCCAAGTACACATCCCATTGAGTCCTCTAGGACTGTGAGGTAAATGATCAGTGGTCTTCCTTCCACTAGAGGTGATAGAATCAGAGGATTCAACAGATATTCCTTGATACTGTCGAAGGCGGTTTGGCAGTCTTCTGTCCAAACGCAGTCCTGGTTCTTTTTGAGTAATTTGAAAATCGGCGCACATGTGGCAGTCATGAGGAATACGAATCTGGAGATGTAGTTCGAACGTCCCAGGAATCCTCTAACTTGTTTTTCAGTTTTCGGAGAAGGCATTTCTTGAATGGCCTTGACCTTGTCGGGATCAACCTCAATTCCTTTCTGGCTGACGATGAACCCTAGTAGTTTCCCTGAACGGACACCGAAGGTGCACTTGTTGGGATTCAAGCGGAGCTTGAATTTTCTTAGACGTTCGAACAATTTTGACAGATGTTCAACGTGCTCACTCTCTGTTTTTGATTTTGCAATCATATCATCGACATATATCTCGATTTCTTTGTGTATCATGTCATGAAACAGAGTAGTCATGGCCCTTTGATTGGTTGCCCCGGCGTTCTTCAAACCGAACGACATTACCTTGTAACAAAAGGTGCCCCATGGGGTAATGAACGAAGTTTTCTCCATGTCTTTAGGTGCCATTTTGATCTGGTTATAGCCCGAGAATCCATCCATGAAGGAGAAAACTTTGAACTTTATTGTGCTGTCTACCAGCATGTCAATGTGTGGTAAAGGAAAGTCGTCCTTTGGACTAGCCTTGTTTAGATCCCTGTAATCAACACACATTCTGACCTTTCCGTCCTTTTTGAGAACAGGTACAATGTTGGCTAACCATTGAGGATATTCAGATGTGGCGAGGAAACCCGTGTCAATCTGTTTCTGCACCTCCTCTTTGATTTTGATGGCCATGTCCGGGTGAGTGCGTCTCAACCTTTGCTTTACTGGGGACATTCCGATCTCAACGGTAAGTGATGTTCCATGATGTTGGTATCCAACCCTGGTATATCCTGATAGGACCAAGCGAATACATCGGGGAATTCTTTGAGAAGCTTTATCAAACTCTCTTTGGCAGTTGGACTGAGCAGTTCCCCAATCCTGATTTCTTTTCTCTCATGCTTTGAACCCAAGTTTACCGTCTCCAACGGCTCTTTGTGAGGTTCAATGGACCTTTCCTCTTGTCTGAGTAGTCGGGAGATCTCTTCTGGAATTTTGTCGTCATTTTCTTCTTCAGCCTCGAATACCGGGAACTCAAGGTTGGGAGAAGGCATCAGATCGTATGTTTCAACGGGGTTTAAAACAAGCAATCTGCATGACGTGATGATTCGTGTTTAGAAGAGATAGAGAAAATGCAAGTGTGTGCAGTGTTTTATTTTACTGCTTGTTTTTATTTGAATTTTTTTTTAGGATTACCATTTTCTGAAAAAGCAAAAAGAGAAAACAACAATTAATGCGGAAATTACAGAACGACGTTATTTTATTAATGAACAAGTCGATCCTTGAAACAACAGCCCTATAAAACAAAACTCTGTCGCTTTGGGCGGAGCGAAGAGGGAAAATTTGCAGAAAGCGAGCCCTATCAAAACATCCGTTTCACCTGGGCAGGGTGAAAGGTTAAAGATGGCAATTATTTTGACTGATGAACAGTCTTCGGAACCTCGACGGCAACCCATTGGTGCCGAACTCCTCGGTGAATCACAAAGTCTGGCACCTTCCTTGATTTGTCTTCAGAAACAACGCTGATTTCTGGTGGAGCAGGATCATTGGAATCTGTCTCCCAAGCAGAATTGTCGTAGGAGGATTCCCCTGTTGCATTTTGCATAGCATTTGTGCTCTTAGCTGTATCTCCCCATCTAGTTGGCTGGATATCTTTGAGCCTGATACGAGAGCTTTCGGGAGCGGTGTATTTGACCATATAGTCGTACTTTCCACTCGGTTGTCCCAAGGTGTCCCACACTTCTTTGGAACTGGAAGAGTCATCCCTCTCGATGACGTTGACCTCGGGAAAAGCATAGTTGATGAATTCAAGTCCTGCAAACGTTGCGAATTCATCTTCATGTTGAGTAGCTTCAGGATGACCTGAGTGTTGATCCCATGACATGGTGGGGACACAGGTATTTTGTTCAAAAACGGTCAGCTAAGTTTCGTTGTTCGGCTGACTCTCTTGCCCCAAGTTTCCTGGGTAAGGTTGCCACATTGGCAGACCATCCATTGGGCCATAGTAGTTGTAGTTAAAATTGTCTTTCATTGGAGTGTCTTCCTCTAATGAATTTGGCGGAGCACGAAATCCTTCCGGATCATAATTTCCATATGTCATTTCGACATCTGACCGTGGTATAAATCTCGGACTCTGTGCGGGATAACAAAATGGTATAGGCACCTCCTCCTGAGACATATAACCGTCCTCATTAAGATAGGACTTCCATTCTTCATCTGTGTCAGAGGGATCTTCCTCATTGATAGCATATACTGCTTGAGACACTGGGTGAAGAAAACCTCCACTGTGGAAGAAGTTTTGAAGGGGATGAAGACTTTCATCGTTGGTAGCTGTCTGGGTACAGGTTGCAGAAAAACCAAGACCCTTCTTTGTTGCATTGCTAGTAGGAATGACAAGCTGTCCCCATCCTATTGTATCAGTACTCTCGACCACTTTGATAGCATCGTTGTATGAGGAAATTGAGGTTCCTCCTTGGAACTGATTGTCCTTGCTCACCGACAGTGCTTAGAACTGAGTTCCAATAACCTCCTCGGGTTCTATACCAGCAGATGACGACAAGTTACTCACGAGCAAGGCCTGTTCTCCACAGACTGTGACAAGCTGATCATTCTTGACGAACTTTAGCTTTTGGTGGAGGGTTGAAGTAACCGCTCAAGCCTGGTGTATCCAAGGTCTTCCTAATAAACAACTGTACATTGCCCGGATGTCCATGACCGGGAAAGTGACTTGGAAAGTATGAGGACCAATAGTTATGGGAAGATCAACTTCGCCGATAACTGTTTTTCTGGATCCGTCGAACGCTTTGACGACGACCTCGTTGATTCTCTTCGGAGGGCCTTTGAATGATAATTGCATCAAAGTGGACTTCGAGATAACATTCAGGGCTGACCCTGTGTCTACCAGTACGCTGGCTAAAGCATCGTCCTGGCAGTTAACTGTAATGTTGAACCCCATGTTATGACGACGACCCTCTTCGGGTAGTTCCTCATCACTAAATCCCAAATTATTGCAGGAAGTGATGTTAGAGACAATGCTATCGAACTGTCTGATCGTTACATCCTGTTCCACAAAGGCTTGCTCCAAGACTTTCTGTAGAGGCTCCCTGTGGGCTTCTGAACTGAGTAACAACGATAATACCGAGATCTTTGAAGGAGTTTGTAACAGTTGATCGACAATGTTGTATTTACTCCTTTGGATGAGCTTCGGCATCTCATCATTATTTTTCGAAAGGTCGGGATTACTGGATTGACCGACTGGTAGATCAGGAGTTTCCGTCTGAAGTTCCTTTTCCTTGTTAAGTTCCCCAACCCCTCGGTTGAAGATTCTACCACTCCGCGTTACACGACTGATGTCTGCAATATGCACGATGGAGGGTAATGGAATTTCCTTTCCATTTTCAACTGTCGTTGCACCGTATTTGTAAGGGATCGCCTTAGCTGATTCATACGGTAGTGGTCCCAGTAGATAGATGACTAAGGGAGCCTTATGATTCTTCTGACCATCGTAAGTAATCTCGATTCGTTCCCGGTTGGGAACTTTAGATTCGTCAAGTAGAGGGATAATGGCAAAAACATCCCTGGTCCTGTGATGACCAGAGATCGTGACAACGTCCTCAACTTGCTCAGCAAGGTAGTTCGGCGTCCAGTTGATGGGTCCAGAACTCGGATATGGACGAATTTCTCCACGATCCACCTGACCCTGAAGAGCTGCTCTCACAAGGTAACACCCTTGGTTACTTTCTGAACAAATGCTACAACGTTCATAATTATGTGGTGGCACCTGGCCATGCCCACTTTGAATACAATGTAACCTCACTAGGTTAGCTTCCACAGATCGGACATCCTGACTCTGGCGCCGAGTAGGATTCCTGTTACTGATACTAATTTGCTGAGTATCTTCATCCATATAAATTGGCATCCACCAGTGATTTAACAAGTGCTGAAGTGCCTCCTGGACAAGGGTACAACCTCGATCGTTTTCGCAACCTGCTTTACAGCTTTGATTGTCATGTGATATTAAGAATCCGAGTCGGACCTACTCAGCATGTAACTCTACCAGGTTGGTATTCATCACTCGAATATCGAAGATTTGAACCATGTTGATTTGATAGGAGTTCCTATCATGGTAGTCTTGGATCCATCTGACGCTGGAGGGCTTCCTGTATGAAAGAGCATCCCTGTTTGTTTATCGAACAAGTCAGACAAGAACTGTAATCGTGTCGCGGCAGATTATGATACTGGCTTTGCCTTGAGTGCATCGCCACCAAGTTGACATTCATTGCACGGATATCGTGGTTCTGAATGACGTTAGAATTCGTGTAGACCATGTTAACTCCACGAACTCGGTGCTTTTGGATCCATCCGAGATCCATTTGTTCCTGTAGGGATGCTTGCACTACAGAACATCCCTGGTTGTCTTTAGAGCAGATATCACACTGATGATAATTATGAGGTGGCACATGGCCATATCCACTCTGTCTACAATGCATCTTGACCAAATTGGTTTTCAACAAGAGTACATCGCGAATTTGATAGACATTGTTAATCTCTTTCTCTATCAAATTGACTGCAGCTTTCTCATGTTGAGGCAGCGGGTTTGTAAGAACATTAGGATTTGTATCCTTGAAGGATAAGACCCCGCTCCTAACAATAATTTGCACATCGGATGAGAAAGGCATGTCTGGTCCACCTTAAACCAAAAACGCAGATTTTCTAGTACTGTAAGAGGAGATTTAGTCTGAATGTGCCCCTTAGCCAGTAGTAATGGAAACAACTCTGCGTACGACACGGGTATAGGATCAAATCCTGGTGGCCGTGTTATACGGTTGTTGTTGTATGGAGGACGAGCCTGCTGAAGAGGCTGTTGTGTCCTTTGTTGGTCAGGTTGGCTCTGCGCCACCTGAGGTTGATACGTAGGAATAGACGCAGGATTGATAGCAGGAGTCACAGCTGCTACCGGTTGATAACGTCGTCTTTGCTTTCTGAGAGAGATATTCCCAATATCTTGCTCTTTTTTCTTAGTGAGAGCACTACCGTATTTTTTAGTACCGCTCGTCGATCCAGTGTCTTTTACCAAACGTCCTTCTCGGACGGCTTCCTCAAGACGTACGCCCATGCCAACCATTTCGGTGAAATCACTGGGCGCACTGGCAACCATTCGGTCATAGTAAAATGAGCTTAAGGTCTTTAAGAAGATCTTTGTCATCTCTTTTTCCTCAAGAGGTGAACAAATTTGAGCGGCGATTTCACGCCACCTTTGAGTATACTCCTTAAAGGTTTCCTTGTCCTTTTGCGACATCGATCTGAGTTGATCTCTGTCGGGTGCCATGTCCAAATTGTATTTGTATTATTGGACGAAGGCAGTACCAAGATCTCTGAATGTACTGATCGTGGCACGGTTTAAACCCATGTACCATTTGAGTGCGGCACCGGTTAAACTATCCTGAAAGTAATGAATCAGTAGGTCCTGATTCTCCGTCTGAGCTGACATCCGCCGAGCGTACATCACCAGATGGCTTTGAGGGCAAGAGTTACCCTTGTATTTTTCAAAGTCGGGCACTTGAAATTTGTGCGGGACTTTCACATTGGGGACCAGATAAAGATCTGCGGCGTCCTTTCCAAATAGATCCTGACCGCGAATGGTTTGCAGTTCCTTATGCATTTCCAAGAACTGCTCCTGGAATTCCTCCATTCTGTCAAACATAGTTTCCTTCTTACCAGAAGGTGTCTGTGGAATCTGTCCTTCCGGGACAGTGTGCACCACAGGGGGTGGTACCGTGACTGTGGTAGTGAGTCTTGGCGTCTCCCGAAGTTTGTAACCTTCAAGAGTCTTCAATATGCCCCTGGCATCTTCGCTTTCCCGAAGTTTGTAACCTTCAGGCCCAGCGGCTTCTGTTGTGATTCCCTGATCTTCAGTGATCGGCGGAACATATCCTTCCGGGATATAGTTAACAGGCATGCCCCAAGGACGATCTTTCGGCATTTGATACCTAGGATCATACTTTTCTACTATGGGCGTTGAGGTGATCTCTGAGATCACAGTTCGTTGTAGCTGAGCTTCTACCATGGCTTGCATGTCGTTACGAAGCTTTCTCATATCCTCTCTCAGAGCGTTGATCTCTTCTTTCAACTCTCTGTTTTCTTCCTCAAGATCATCCATCTTTTTCTGATGATTGGTCTGAGTATTGTACGAATGAGACAGTTTGACTCTAGAATTGAGACACAAACGTGAGATTCGTAGGTAAGAAGAATATGCGATGTGAGAATGATGAATGCAATGATTATATTAATTGTTTTTTGGTTTAATCAAAATAAACATCGACAATTAGATTGCAAATATCAAACGGTGGGGAAACCCCTCTTTATTGAAATTCAAAGGATTACAGAAATGGAAATACAGTAGATTACAAAGTGCAGAAACAGAAACCTAAGCTAATGGGTCCTGAGTCCTCTCTGAAGAGAAATCGGGTGCTGACTCTGGCACTTTCCTTTTCTTTGACCGGGGCTCTTGAGCCGTTGTCGGGTTGTCATTCCTTTGCCAGGTGAAAGGAGCGAGCAAATTCCTTTGGTCATCCTAATTCTCTACAGCATGTTGCTCCAAAATTTCAATCAGAGCATCCTTATCTTTCAGTAATTGTTGTATTTTGACGCACTCTATGTTGAGGGTGCGATACTTGTTCTTCCAAGACCTTCTCTCCTTTTGAACTTTGTTGAGAGTAACCTGAAGCTTTTCAGTCTCAGTAATGAAGTACATGACAGATTCCCTCGGCGGAAGAATCCCGTAACGAGGGTAAGGCATATTTAGCTTGAGAGCTCTAGTTTGTACCCAATGGAGATAAGGCTCCACCAAGACACAGTCTGGTTTTCCCAGAGACTCTCGTCCTTTCTTATGAACATGCTTCCAAGCGTGCACTATTTCCATCTTTAGTGCTCTGTCATTTTCTCCTTCTTTGAAGAAAAGACCTTCCAGATGAACACCCCGTGGGACGTGTCTCATCGGGTATCCAAATTGACGATGAACGAGAACTGGATGATAGTTGATTCCTCCCTTAGTTCCTATAAGGGGTATGTTGGGGAAGTTTCCACAAGGATCAATGATTCTGATTCCATCATAGATCCTATTACACCAATCTATATCAGAGTTGGTAAGAGACATGATCTTCTGCGACCAACGTAAGGCACTCTTGCAATCCCAAAAAGCAGCAGACTTGGGCAAGTGAGAGATAAACCATTTGTAAAGCAGAGGTACACAACATGTGATCTCCCCTCCGCTGTATAAATTTCCCAGGTGTACAGAATGATACGCATCTGCGAGCAAAGTCGGCACAGGGTTTCCAATGAGAAAAACCTTAATGGAGTTGATATCGACGAAGTTATTGATGTTGGGAAACAAAAATAACCCGTAAGTGAGCATGACAAAGATGCTTTCAAAAGCAGTCACGTTTCCTATACTGGCAAAATACAGGGCTTTCTTTGTCAAGAACTGGGCTGGCAAACCTTGGATGCCACCCTTGGTAGTTAGGTGAGTCCTAACCTCAGACTCGTCCAAATGAATTGCCATTGCAATGGTCTGATTCTTTGGAATTTCTTCCAGTCCAGAAAATGGAGCTCGATCAGTAATGTGTAAATCGATCAGGTGAGAATACTCCTCCAGCGTTGGTGCTAGCTGGTAATCCGGGAATGTGAAACAGTGATAAACCGGATCGTAAAACTGAATGAGCGCATCCATGATTCCCTCAATCACATGGACTCTTAACAGAGGTAGCAGACCTCCGTACTTGGCTCTGAAAGCCTCAGGGTTAGTGATCATCCTTGCTAACCTTCTCAAATCCTCTAGCTTTGAAACCTTGAAGGTGTAACTATGAGTTCTCCTTCTACCGAAATCCATTAGTGCAATCCTTTTCTTTGATATTTGCAATCACAGTCTTAGTTTAATTTGAAAAACAGAGAGACTAGAAGATAAATTTTTTTTTGAATGTTTTAATGTTTTAGATGAATGCATGAATGCAGCACACGAAAACATAGAAAAAACATGGGGTCAAAGGGTCGTTGTCATGAAGTCAAGGCTCTACCCATCCCCAAAGGTTTATACTAGGGTGATTTTTGTACCTGTACTCATTATCATCAGCTCCTCCCAGGAAAGCAAAACAACAAGCGGATCGCCAGCGAGTTGTAGAGCAATCTTAGAGTAAGTGCCATTCATCGAGAATAGATCACCAGCCTCAAATGAGGGTAGTATCGTGTAACAACTATTTCTGATAGTTTCCGCACTACGAAAGGGTTTGGCTCCTCAGCTTCTCAGACTTAACAATCGGCCCATTGTCTAGGTGAGAGAATGGGTTGCATTGGTCAGCCTCCACTGAGGTTGATGGTCGACCCCGTCGCCATCACTTATCTTAAGTGTATACTCAATCTTTCCACATGCGGCATCACACGCATTCCCATTAGCAGAAAAATAAACACGTATAGCAATTAGGAAAAGCAGTATATATATTTGTCCTAATCATCCTAGACCTTTAAAGCTATGAATCCTAGGTTCCTGACAGAAATTGGGTTCCCCGGCGGAAGCCCCAATCTGTGGTTTTCACACAAGAGGTGAAAAGGAAGAAGAAAAATAGTTTGGCTGCCCCACGGTGGGCGCCATTTTTCTGTAGCGAGCGATTTTGGATGCGGTTCTTAGGCGCTGGTCGTTCTCTGCGGTTGAGCTTACTACAGGTTGATTCATTTTTTATCCTATTAAAGCTGACGAAGGAAGGGAAATAGATGTCTCCAATTAACCCTGCTTTGCATACTGAGTTTAAACAGCGGTCTGTTAGGTTACGAATGCTATCAATGTGGGGGGGGGGGGGACCTTTGTACTGGTTATTTGTATTTTCGCCAATACGGTTTTCTCTCTTTCTTGGATTTTCTGGCGGGGAACGAGGATTAGGATGTTAGGACTGATGCTTTTGATAGATACATGAGAGTATGGGATTTTGGGTTTTTGTTTAGTGTGCTCGCTAAGATTTTTTCTTTCAATCTTATGCCTACGTATTCCCGTTTACCGAAACAGGGAAATCAGAGCGTTCGTAGTTCCTCCTATTTTATGGGAGGAAATGGTTGTTTTGGTGTCTTGTTCAAAGCCCAAGACGTGAAGCGAAAGGTGGTTTGTATCTTGTTTAAAACCCAAGATGTGAAGCTAAAAGGTCTCAACTTTAGAGAGAATTTGTCATCTCTAAAGAGGGGGTTTGTCTATGACAAATGTTTATAAAGGAGAATTACTTTAACCGGGATTTGTGAATTCGGCAATGCCATAATTTCCTTTATAGGGGATTTTAACCTGAAGGAGAAGACTTTAACTCAGTTTAGAGTAATGCCATCTTTCCTTAGGAATTTCTCATGCTAAAAGAGGGACAGTGGCATGGATGTAGATGATCTAGAGGCTTGCTGCTTACAGCAGTTAGATGGAGGGGAAGGAGTTGTTGATGTTTGTGTATTGTGAACGAGGCACAACTTTGATGCTAAAAGGTTAATTGGATCAACCAGTGGTTTTCTTATACAAAGCCTAAGAGGAGGCTAATATGTGTCTCGTTCAAAGCCCGAGAGAGAGGCTAAAAGGTTTTGACTCGACGAGGGAATCTTTTGGTATCTCGTATAAAGCCCGAGATGAAGGCTAATTGACTCAACAAGAGAGTTTCTTTTTTTTTGTATCTCATACGAAGCCCGAGATGGAGGCGAAAGGGGTAATTGATTCAACGAGGGAGTCTCTTATGTGTCTCGTACAAAGCGTGAGAGAGAGGCTAAATGTTGTTCAGTTAAGTGACAGGTCCAGTATACTGATTTTAAAGAGAAAATCAGTTCTTATATGAGCAACACTGTACTCAAGGATTTGATTCGAGGATCCGGGTTATTCCTGTTCTTTAAGGAAGCGGGAAATCCGAAGGGTATTGAGACTGTCCGAGTCTACGGGTTTTCTTCCTATTTAACGAAGGGGTCACTTGAGAATGTCTTTGAGACTCAAGGAGATTAGACTGTCCAAGTCTAGAGTTTCATCTTTTGTACTATGCTTTGAGAAATAGTAGTAGACTCTATGAAAGGACTGTTCTATGCAGATGACTAATTTCTGTTCCTATACCTTTAGGAGGTCGTCGGGACAATTTGTACGAAGCCCAAGAGGAGTCTGGAAACTTTTAAGAAGCCGAGAGGTCCTTGTACGAAGCCCAAGAGAAGGCTATCATTCCCGGAGGAAGATATCATTATACGAAGCCTAAGAGGAGGCTGTGAGTACTTCTAAGAAGCCGTATGGTCCTTGTACTAAGCCCAAGAGGAGGCCGAGTTGCTTTTAGGAAGCCTGTGGGTCCTTGTACGATGCCCAAGAGGAGGCCGATGCTTTTAAGAAGTCGATGGGTCCCCAAACCCCGAGAAATTCAAGGCAAGCTATCCACAAGGAATAGATCAAGTCAGGAAAGTTCGAGAATTTGGAAGAAACTCAAAGATGCCATTCACTGAGAATACATTCATCTCTGGGAATAGAGTTTCTTGATAATTCCTAATGAGGACAGCCGAAGAGAAGACTGTATCTGGTGATCCTATTGGGGATCTAGTTGTCTATTTCTACGAATAAACGAAACGGCGTCACCTAGTTCTAGACGTAGTTGCCGGGGAAACTCGAAATATCTATACTACTATTACACAGTTGATATGAGTTTATGAAAGAAGACTTACAGTGAAACAGCCCCACAATACAGTTATATGTATATGAAAGCGGTAAATGAAAGCGATAACCACTTACTCGGTTGTAGAGCTTCCATGCTGTTTGGTTAGTTGTTCAACAAAGAAAGATTGAAAACAACAATATATTCAAAATCAAAGGAGAAAGTGCTTTGAAAAGGAGAGATTTGGGGCTTACAGCTCAAGGAGAGGCCCAGGGTTTTATCAGTGAGCGCACTGTTTGAATTTGTACAGAGGGACTTATACAAGTGACTGAGGCCCAAAATGTTTTCTGTACAAAGGGATGGGTCTTACACTCTCTCAAGACGCCCAAAAAGTTTTAAAGAAAAAGAGTGGGGCTTATAACACGAGGGTAGGCCCAGTTTGACTTTTCGTTTAAAAATGGCGATCGCGCAGAGGTTTTCTTTTAACGCAGAGGGACTTATACAATAAGTGAGGCCCAAAATGTTTTGGTTAAAAGGGGATTGGGTCTTATACTCTAATAGAGGCCCAAAAAGTTTGAATGGGTCTTATAGCTCGAGGAGAGGCCCAGTGTTATTTTTAAAAGGCGATGATCGCGCCGTTTGTTTTTTACGGTATCAGGACTTATACAATGCACTGAGGCCCAAAAATGATTTGGTAAAAAAAAAAGGATTGGGTCTTACACTCTATTAGAGGCCCAAAGTGTTTTGAAAATGATTTATGAGGGTTGAATTAATCCAAAAAACCCTAATTTGTTTTCAAAAATGTATTTAATTGAATAAAAATTCAATTAAAATGATCAAAATTGTTTAACATAGGAAAAACAAATTGTGATCTTGGATTAATGCTTCAAAAATTAAGTATTGACCTACAAAATAATTAGAAAGCATTAAAAGTTGCAAAATCAAGGTGGAAAAAGTATTTTAAATGTTAAAAACAATTAAAACATTAATTCTTTGCAAAAATATCAATTATATGAAATAAATAATATTTTTGGGATTTTTTGAAAAAATAAAATATTTCAACATTTTTGTGAATTATTAAAAAAAGAATCAACTCAAAATCATTAAAACTCAGAGAGAAATTAATTTTTGAATCAATTAAATAAAATCACAAAATTCAAATATTCAAATTTTGAAAAAAGGCGCCAAGAACATACCAAGAACACGCGCGTGTTCTGGGCTTGGCCAGATTTGCATTTTCTCTCCAATCTCACTGAATACTTGATTATAACATGCAATCCACATATCATTATGCTCGTCTCAACCTCACGATCATGTCTAGGTCAATTAATTTCATTTAAATTAAACATATAACAAGAAATCATGAAAAATCCTCAAGAACCCTAATTTCTGCATGAAGGCTAGGATTTTTGATACACGATTCAAACAATGCAATTAATTGAGGGGAAACATTCCATGCATGATTATGAACATATGGCCAAATTATTGTGCAGCAAAAATTGCATGGATCATAGAGTTAGAAGAGCTCATGCTTACCACTTGCAGCTGGTGATCGTGATTTGTGTTGGAGGTGTTACAGCTTGGTTCCAATGATGTGGATAGCTTCCCTAGGTGCCAAGTGATGTGTCTGAGTGCTTGGAATGGATTAAAATGGTTTGGAGTTGAAGATGGCACCTCAACTGCAAAACTGTCAAGAACATGAGCAATTGGCTGGTGATTTTGTGAAATCTGTGTTCCAGATGTTATGTGAGTGTTTGGATCACTTCTATATGATGTATGTGAGGTGTGTGAGGTGTGTGAGTGATTGGTTTGATTGGAAAATCTCTCAAACTCAAAACCCGATAGTGACTTGCCTTAGAAGGAAAAATTGGAGTGAAAGAAGAGATTTTGAGGAAAGCATCTGTTTGATGGCTTTAGTGTACTCAAACTGATCACAATTGAGCTCTATTTATAGTAGAGCAAGTTTGTCTTAGGATCCACAGTGAATGGCAACTGCAGCAGGTGTTTGTTCAATGTTGGCCAATGGAAATGCAAGTCTCCTCTAGCCATTGACTAGAGGTTAGGGCACAGGGCTGTGGTTCCCTTGGTCTTGGATAAGTCTTGACTGATTTCAGATGAGAATGGCTCAGTCCATGCCACCTTGATGCTTCCATTGAATGCTTTAATCCAAATTTGGAGTCTTGTCCCTATTTTGGCCATTCTAGGTTCAACATGCTATTTCTTGTTCCATGGACTTTGGAGGTTTGGCTCAGTGATTGTACCCTTTATATTCAATCCTCAGATGTGTCCAAGTGGATAGGAGCATTTGAATTTGGCTGATTTTGGCAATTCGAGCAAAATTGCAAATTCTGCCTTGCCTTTGACAGATTTCAGCAAGGCAACTTGCCAATGTCATATCTCATGGTGTAAGTTGAATTTGGTAATGTTCTTGACCATTTTGGAAAGCCCTTACATGATACAACAACTATTTGAACATGTTTGGTTTTGATCTCTTTTGAATCCAAGTGAAAAATCCCCCTACATTTGGCAAAAAGTAAGGCAAAATCTGACTTAGTGAAATTTTTACTAAGTGTTGGAACAAAGTGACTTTTCTTGATTTTGATCACTCCATAACTCAAAATCCACGAGGAATTGGAATTAGGTATAGTTGAAGTTTTTGTAGAGGGAAATGTGATCTACAAATCAAGCTTTGAATGAGGCACAATGGCCTTGTGGTTTAGGAGTTATGGTCCTCCAAAGTTGGTGCATTAGTGGCACCTTTTCATGACTTAGAAAAATTTCTAAGTTTTATGGTTACCCCTTTTACAAGTTATCCAACTTTTCTTGATTTTTCTTGATGAATGATGATTCAAATCATACATTAACATCATTTTAGGGTTAAAAATCCATTTTGGTGAAAAATCTCAAAAAGTCAAAGTTGACTTTTGTGCACAGTTGACTTTTTATCAGATGAATTCCAAACTGTGCAATTCTTCAGGAAATCATGTCCTTGACCTAAATCAAACTTGATGGACATGTTCCATGGGTGTTATAGGGTATATTGATGCATGCCATAGGGCTTGAGAGCATGTCCTGGTCAAAAGTCAAAGTTACAGTTGACTTTTTCCTCGAAACCCTAACTGTGGTGCAGATGAAATTGAGACTTGTTGCTCAAGCTTCTTGGATCAATCCATTGTTCCAAATGGATCAATATAGTTCATTAGAGACCCTCAAACCCTCTCTTGAGGTCTTGGCTCATGGTTTGTCCCAAAAGTCAACTTAGGGGTGAATTAGGCCAAGAAACCCTAATTGCTGATTTTTTATGAATGCACCCCCTAAGGCAAAATTGACTTGATGATTGGGTCCATGAGGTTCCATGGAGTATATTAGGTTAGGTTTTGGACCATTTGCTTGTGCCCAGAGGAAAATTTCCATCTGGAGGCCCTGGTCGACCAAAACCCTAATTTGGTGACACTGTCAATCTTGAGACTTAATCCACCTAGAAGGGAGCAGCCTTGTGCTTAATCCTTGAAGTGGGAGTCCTTTTGATCCATTGTGGATGTCTGAGAGGTTAGACAAGTTGAAGATCATGTCATTCCTTGATTGACCCTTTGTCTAAGCACTCAGAGAGGGCTTGAAACCCTAATTCTTGATTGTAGTGGATGCTCATCCATCTTTGGGGAGACTGATGAAGTATGATGGCCCATCCATATTGTGATGATGATTTTCACAATGATGGGAAATCTTAGTGGTCAAAATTTGGGGTATGACACAAGGTTATTTGTTGTTTCACCGAGGCCTCGCGGAGAGCTGCTCCTGATCGTATTTCTTCGACCAGATCGAGCTCTTTTCTTAAGGCTTCGTCATTTATCTCCTCGTCGAGGGGAGCTTCCGTTCGTCTGGAAGGTTCTCTGATTTCTACCGGTATCACCGTCTCGGTTCCGTAGGCTAGTCGGAAAGGGGTTTCCCCGATGGTGGATTGTGGTGTGGTCTTGTAGGCCCAGAGCACGCTATGTAGCTCCTCGACCCATCTCTTCTTGGACTCGTCCAGCCTTCGCTTTAGGCCACGAAGGATCACCCTGTTCGCAGCCTCTGCTTTCCCGTTGGTCTGGGGATGCTCGATGGAAGTAAAGTGCTACTTCGTGCCTAATTTAGCGACGAAGTCTTCGAATTTTCTGTCCGTGAACTGAGTTCCGTTGTCGGTTACGAGGGCCTGGGGCACCCCGAACCGTGCGAGGGCATTTCTTTTGTAGAAACGAAGTGTGTTGAAGGCTGTGATTTTGGCGAGGGCTTTGGCTTCGATCCACTTCGTAAAGTAGTCTACGACCACAATTAGAAATTTGTTTTGGTAAGACCCCATTGTAAAGGGGCCGAGTATGTCCATTCCCCACCAGGCGAAGGGTCATGGCGAGGATAGAGTCTTCAATTCATTGGGGGTTCCAAGTGCATGTCCCCGTGACGCTGACACCAGTCGCACTTCTGGACGTGCTCCTTGGCGTCGTGCTGCATGGTTGGCCAGTAATATCCTGCTCGCAGGGACTTTCGTGCCAGGGATCTTCCCCCCAAGTGTTGCGCGTTGATGCCCTCATGGATTTCTTGTAGAATCTCGGGGACCTTACTTTCTTTGACGCATTTCAAGAGGGGGATGGAAAATCCTCTTCGGTAGAGTTTGTCCTCAACCAACACATACAAACAGGCTCGTCGTTTAGTTATGCTAGCTTCTTTACCGTCCTCAGGCAGCTCCCCTTTGGTGAAGTAGTTGTATACGGGAGTCATCCAGCAATGGGTGTCCCCGATGATGTTGATGTCGAGCAGCTCAGATGGTTTCTCAATACTAGGCCGAGCTAGTATTTCTTGTACGACAGACTTATTTCCGCCTTTCCTTCTAGTGCTGGTTTGTTTGAACAGGATGTCTGCTCGCGTGTTTCGTTCACGGGGGATGTGCTGGACTTCCTATGCATCGAGCTTTGCGATTCTTTCCTTTACTAGTGCCAGGTATTCGGCTAGCTAGTTGTTCTTTGCTTGAAATTCTCCTCGTACTTGCAACGCTACGAGATGGGAGTCAGTGTAGATTTTTACCTCTTTGGCGCCCACGTCCCTGGCCAGGCGTAGTCCCACGAGGAAGGCTTCGTATTTGGCTTGGTTGTTGGATGTAAGAAAGGACAGAACCAGCGATACTTCGATTCATATTCCTTCCTCATTTTCGAGGATGATACCTGCTCCGCTCCCTGAGGGGTTGGATGCCCCATCTACGTAAACGGTCCATTTATGTGCTCCACATGACGAGGACGGTAGCAGCGTCATTTCTGCCACGAAGTCGGCCAAAACTTGTGCTTTGAGGGCCTTTCTACCCTCGTATTGAATGTCGAATTCTGATAACTCTATGTACTATTTAAGCATCCTGCCCGCCATATCTGGTCGACATAGCAACTGTCTGATGGGCTGGTCCGTACGGAAGACTACAGTGTGGGCCAGGAAGTAGTGTCTAAGCCTTCTCGTGGCGGTGATGAGAGCAAGGGAGACTTTCTCTATCTGTGCGTACCTGACCTCTGGCCCTTGTAAGGCTTTGCTGGTGAAATAGATGGGTTTCTGCCCGTCCATTGTTTCGCGGATGAGGGCAGCACTAATGACTTCGCTGGTGACAGAGAGGTACAAGAATAGGGTTTCCCCGCACTCTGGTCGGGAAAGCACGGGTGGCTCGGACAGAGCCCGCTTAAGGTGGGTTAGGGCTTGCTCGCATTCTTCTGTCCATTCGAAACTGGTCTCTTTCCTGAGGAGTTTAAAGAAGGGCAGGGCGTGCTGAGCGG
This sequence comes from Lathyrus tuberosus, assembly GCA_022829125.1. Classification (NCBI taxonomy): domain Eukaryota; kingdom Viridiplantae; phylum Streptophyta; class Magnoliopsida; order Fabales; family Fabaceae; genus Lathyrus; species Lathyrus tuberosus. The sequence goes on from JALAZF010000026.1 coordinate 2,007,358, forward strand.
ATTTGGCCATGAATCGAGAAAGGGAGGCGAGCATCCCGTTTAGGGATTGGATGGACTTCTTAGACCTGGGTGTGGGGAACTAAGCGAATGCTCGAAACTTATCCGAGTTTGCTTCTATTCCCCTTTCGGTGAGATAGAACCCGAGGAACTTCCCTGCTCGTACGCCAAAGGTGCATTTTTCAGGGTTAAAGCGCATTTTACATTTCCTGGCCTGGTCGAAAACCTTTTGCAGGTGAGTCGTATGATCGGATTTCTCTTGGGACTTCATGATCATGTCATCCATGTATACCTTGAGCATGTCCCCGATCTCTGATCGGAAGACTTTGTTCATCATGCGCTGGTACGTGGCCCCAACGTTTTTTAGACCGAAGGGCATTACGTTGTAGTAATAGTTCCTCAAGGAGGTCATGAATGTGGTATACCTCCTGTCCTCTTCGGTCATAGGGATTTGATTGTATCTCGAATAGGCGTCCATGAAGGACAAGAGTTTGAAACCTGCAGAGTTATCCACGAGTTTATCTATGCTCGGTAAAGGGTAAGCATATTTCGGGCACGCCCGGTTGAGATCGGTGTAGTCAATGCACATGCGCCATTTTCCACTATTTTTTTCACAAGTACAATGTTGGACAGTCAGGTTGTATACCTGGCCTCCGATATGAATTTTGCCTCTAAGAGGTCTTGTACAAGTTTTTCGGCAGCTAGTGCCTTCTCGTCATATTGCTTTCTTCTCCGTTGTACGACGGCGCGGGCAGCTGGATTAATGGTCAAATGGTGGCACGCGGTCTCGGGGTCTAACCCGGGCATGTCTGCTGCGCTCCAGGAAAACAGGTCAGCGTTGTCGTCCAGACATCTCTTCAGTTGTAGCTTGACCTCATCGGGCAATCCTGTGCCTATCTTCACCCCTCTGTTGGGGTTACTGCTGAAGGTGATAACTTCGAATCCCCCGTCTGGAACTGGCCGCATAAGAGTTGAAGTGGGGGAGCTGGTCGTCCCTGTTGGCGCAACCTCACCATTATCTTTCTTGCAGTCTTCTGAAATTCGGCTGTCAAGGTCGACGATATGCACGGGAAGTGCAAGCTTCTTGTCCGGTTGTTCATCTTTGGTTGGACGATCTTCATCCCTCAGCCGTTTGGCTGCTTTCGGTGCTGATCCGATCTGGTTCTGTCCCCTGGTCGCTGCCTCGAAGCATCTGTGGGCGACTTCTATTTCCCCATGTAAAGTTGTGATGTGACCTTTCTCAGTATAATACTTTAGCTTGAGGTGGACGGCTGAAGAAACATCGATCAGTTCTGTGAGTGCTGGCTTGCCCAAAATGCATTGATACAGCGATGGCCAATCGATCATCAAAAACTGGGTCTTGATCGGCCTGGACACTTCCTCCTCCCCAAATGTGACCGGCAACTCCACGTATCCCCAAGGTCTGGCTGTGGCTCCATTGAACCCTTGCAGATCGGATCCCACATACAGCGAGAGGTTCCTCTGGTCTAGCTTTAGGGCGCGGAACAGGCCCGTGTACATAATGTCCACCGAACTTCCCTGGTCGACTAGGATCCTCCGGACGTCGGTGTTTGCTAGTCTGGACCTGATGAGTAGAGGAATGTGAGAATTCAGAGAGCCCCCGGGCAGCTCCTCACGGTAGAACGTGATCGGTTGGGAGCGTCCCTTGATTTTCTCGAGCGTAGACAACCGGTCAGGACTGCAATCTATAAGTTGCTCGAACTTCCTCTTGACAGATCCTACTGTCAGCTCATTGTACCCCCCGCATGAGATAACCATGGCTGTAGGGAAAGCTTCCCAAGTGCTGTGGGCAGACGTCCAGGAAGGCTCTTCGAGGTAATCAGGAATGACGAAGTCCTCTGGTCGCGTAATGGACATGGCGACCTGCGGGGGAAGACTGGACTGAGACGATTCTGTCTCCTTCTTTGGGTCTGAAGCCTCTCGTCGAGAGGACTCACCTTTCTTTACGTATTGTTTCAAGTGGCCCTCCTTGATGAGAATCTCTATTACGTCTTTAAGGTGCATGCAGTTCTCGGTTGTGTAGCCGTGGCTGCGGTGGAAGCGACAATACTTGCTCTTGTCGACGTTGCCCTTGGACGTTGTTGGTTTGGGGAACTTGACGCCCCCTGCTTGAATTCCGTATTGATGCATTCGGAGAGAATGCGTTCACGGGGAGCCGTAAGCAGGGTATATTTCGTGAAACGACCAGCAGACCCTTTACCTTCTCGAGGACGATCGTCTCGTCGCCTTTCTTTTCCTTGCTGGGATGACTCCAGCTCGTCTTTTTTTGGTGCCCGGGTGCTGTCTCAATCTCTCGTGTCCCGGCCATGATAGGTGGCCTCCTTCTCCTCGTATTGTATATACGCTTCAACTTTCCGGAGAAGTTCTGTCAACGTTCGAGGAGTCTCGATCTCGACGGCTTTTCGAGAAGATACTTCTTCATATGGTTCGTCGTATGAACCTCTACGGCTTCTTTGTTGAACCGTTCGATGTATGCCTGCAGGGATTCGTACCTTCCTTGTATAATAGCTTCCAAGGTGTACTCCGATTTGGGATGTCGTCGGGAAGCTGTAAAGTGTCGGGCAATTTGAGTCTTCAAGTTTCTCCATGATGTGATCGACCCTCGAGGAAGGCGCTTGAACTAAGCCATTGCCCCTTTCTCAGTGTGATCGGGAATAATCTGCATTTTATGGCCCGGTCACGTTGTGGTAATGGAGCATTGCTTCTATGTTCTCTATGTGTTCGTCGGGGTCGGTGGTCCCGTCGTAGGTTTCTAGAGTAGGGGGCTTCTCTAACCCGCGAGGAATTCTCATGTCCATGATCTCCTGTGAAAGGGGGCCGTGGACGTCGTCGTCGCTGCTTAAGCTTAGAGAGCGGGAGAAAGAATGGCTACGACCACGGCTTCTACTGCGTCGCGGAGAATGCATGCGCGTATGGCGGCGCTCATGCCTATCTGGCTGTCGGGGCTTCTTGGATGCCGGGGAGCGTCTTGACTTTCACGGAGGAGATATGAGGTGTCTTTGGGCGAGATCGGATGTAGGTTCTTCTGATCTTGAACGTCTTCTCTCAGGGGAGAGACTTCTGGACCTATCGCGTCTCCATTTCTGAGGGGGAGACCTGGGACGTGGAGACGGTCTGAGTTGTTTCTCCGAAGCAAGCCGCTCTTGGAGGACATGCTCAAGAGCGTTAATATTCTCCCCTTGCTGAAAGATCAAAAGGTTTGATCTATTGAGGGAGGCGATGAGAGCAGCTGTACTTGAATCAGCGTTTTGCGGGACAGGAATGGGTTCGAAAACACGCTCGGCAGCTGGTGCCTTAGGTTTCACTTCCTCGGGGGTCGGGGACGCAGTCCTTCTGTCCCGTGGGTCGGTTTCTTGAAGCACGTGTCCGACGAAGATGTGGTCGGCGTTGTCGGATGCAATGGCAGCAGCAGAGTCTTGACGAGCATCATTCTTGGTGGAGGCCATGATGATCTTAAGAGGTTGGAAGGTGAAGCTTTGGTCTTTCAAGTGAAAGAGAGGGTCTTGAATCAAAAGACGGGGAAGCTAGTTTCCCACAGACGGCGCCACTGATCAGAGGTAATCAGATAGGATCGTCGTGGCCTTCGTGTAGGGCAAGTGATGATGCTTGTAGGAAGGGAAAAAGGGTGGTGGTACCTGCAAGGTACTCCGATGCCAAAGTAAGTGTTCGGTCAAAAGAGAGAAAAGCAAGTACAAAGTTATAGTAGTGGATATTGAATACCTGCCCCTCTCAAGTGAGGGGGTATCTATGGGGAGATCCCATGCGATCAGAGGGTCTGGCTGGCCAATGGGGGTTTTCCAAGTGGAGGGCAAAACGCGTGGCCCCGTGACCAGGTCTAACTGTCTCCGTGAGATTTGGGGAGGCAGTTGGCCGCGTGAACTGCTCAGCGAGTGAGGGGGATGTGCCCAACAGTTAATTACTGCCCAACGGCTACTTTCTGCCCAACGGCTAGTTTCTGGCTATTGGGCATGTCCAATGGCTGAATTGGGTTGGGCCTTGCCCCTCTAGGAGCACAACACCTGCCCAGTCCAGAATAGAACCTGACTGGTATCCCTTGTAGTCATCCAATATCGTGCATGTGGCATAACAAAACATAACCAAAATAATTCACTTCTGATTATTATAGATATGGAATGCTACTTTGTATCATTTACCTTGTTGCTACTTGTGTTATAGTTCTGATTTGTGTGTTTTATATGTGCAGGAAATATACTTTTCAAAAGACCTACTCGCACATCATCTTCCCAACTAATGGACCCCAGCTCTGGCCTGTGAATGATGCACTAATAATCAATCCCCCTGTGATGTGAAGGGCAATTGGACGCCCCAAGAAGATGAGAAACAAAACAAATGATGAACCCAAAAATCCACATGTCTTGCCAAGGAAGCTTCAAACTGTCACATGTAAGAAATGTGGATCCATGAGCCATAACATGAGGACATACAAGGGGAAGAGAGCAGCTGATAGGCTCATGCCTAAGGGAGGGAACAAAAAGCAGTAAACTCAGGATAAGGAAAAAATACCAAGGGAAAGAAGCATAAGAAATGTGCAAAGGGAAAGAAGCAAAAAAAGGTTGCAAAGGGAGAAAAGGAGTCAACTCAGGATATTGGTTCATGCCCTCAAGCTCCACAGCCTACCCAAGATTAGAATTTGTCTAGATTTAGTTTCATTTTGGATTTGGTGTCTACTTTTTGTGCTATAATGTAACTGTCTTGACCTATGCAGGGTCTTTTGGATTTGTTGTTTAGTTTATATGTTTGAATTTGGTCTCATTTTGAATTATGAATCCATTATGTAATATGAATGCTGATATTTTGAGTAATGGTATTTTGGCTTTTGAATTTACAAGGCTAATGTTGATATAGATAATATTGAATTTTATGCTGATACAACTGATATATGACAGGTCTGTTACAAATGTATTTTATGCATTTTGTGTCAAGAAGCACCATAATGTTGAATTTTATACAGGTCTGCTGCACCATAATGTTGAATTTTATACAGGTATGGTGCACCATAATGTTGAGTTTTATGCATTTTCTGTCATTACAGGTCTGGTATCTTAATACAGGTCTGGTGCACCATAATGTTGAATTTTATACAGGTCTGATGCAACTGATATAAATACCATTATGTTGAATTTTATACAGGCCTGGTGCTAGGGGTGTTCGCGGGCCGGTTTGGTTCGGTTTTGGGAGAATCCGATACCCAAACCGATCAAAAATATATGGATTGGTTTGGATTGGATTTACACAATTTTGTGATAAAGCCCAAACCGAACCAAACAAATAAACAACGGGTTGGTTTGGGTTGGATTGATCGGGTACATTAAAAACAAATGTGCAAAAATATTTTTAAAAAATATTAACTTATATCAACTAATTTTCTAAAATAATATAAAATTCTTAATTTTTTTGTTTATCCATATTGGTTGTGCATATCACAAATGACGTTTCATTTTTATCTTCTTAAAGTTGAATACCTCATTCTAGTTTCCATGATAATTATGATATATATTATACTAATTAATTATGATTGGTTTGGGTAGACGGACTCGCGGGTAGAATTTTGGAAATCCATTGCCTGAACCAGTTAATATTGGGTTTTATTGGTTTGGTTCGGTTTTTGCCCGAACTAAAAAAATGCCCGAACCAAACACAATGGTTTGGTTTGGATTTCGGTTTGGTTCGGATTTGCCCAAACCAATGAACACCCATACCTGGTGCAACTGATATAGATACCATAATGTTGAATTTTATACGGGTCTGGTGCAACTGATATAAATACCATAATGTTGAGTTTTATGTAATATGAATGCTGATATTTGGAGTAATGTTATCAATTCAACCATTTCATTTCAAACCAACATGTCATTACAAACCGAACACTATTCAAACTAATTTGATTACAAACCAAACACTACTTACCAACCCATTACAAAGTACAAACTTAAATAACACATTACAAGTTAATTTGATACATTTGTTAACACAAACCCAATTAACAACACTAATGTCATTCCCATGGTCAATTTGTTCATCTTCTTCAACAATTTGATCTCCAACTTCAATTTATCTTCTCTAACAACAACTTCATTGAATTTAACCTTTTCTTGGTTCAATTTTTTATGCATTGAAGATATGACTTCCTTGGCTCGTTGCGACATTTCTTCATCAAACCAGACAAAGTGCGAACATCTCTTGTATCCCTGATTCTGGACATAGAGATGAAGAAATTAGGGATTCCATTCATGTTACTACAAAATATGAATTTTTAAGAAACCTTGTTTTTTACAGCTAACCTTGTACATCCCGCAGCCAAAAAACTGTCGACCTGGGTTTTGCTCCGTCCAAGCCGTCATCAATGGAGAGGGAATACCACACTTGCATTCGACGTGATTCGCGCGTGAAACACTGCGATTGCTTGAAGCTGAATACCCAGACATGGTCGTGACGCTTGGATCTTGAGGATTGAGGAGTGAAAAAAATGAATTGGGGAATAGATGAAAGCTAGGGATCTCAAATAAACGATTTGGGGAAGAACATGTTCAAAAGCAAACACACGTATTTATAAAAAAATATCTTATAATTCTATTATTAAAAATGTTTTTTAATATTAAAATTTCATTAAATATGTTTTAATTAATGACATGTATATTTATTTCCAGCTATGAACAACATACACCATGCCACATCAACGTTTACAATGCCACATACTCAAAATTGAAGAGGGGACCAAAATTTTTCAAAAAAAAATCAAAACAAGGGACCTAAAAGCTGAGTTTTTTTAAAGGGGGGGTCAATTGTTTAGAAAAATTGAACTACGGGGACCAAAAGTGCATTTAAGCCTAAAAGTTATATGTCAATTTTTTATTGAAAACTGTTGTTAATAAAAATTTATAATTTTTTTTCTTTTTTCATTAAAAACTTTCTATTTGTAGGTTTTTAAAATGTGATTTTAAGGCACAAATTGATATTACTCTTTAAAGTTGTTAAAATAAGAGAGATCAAGAGATATTTGAATAAAGTAAGTGTTTTTAAAAGTATTACGGAGACTGTATTATATATATAAAGAGATTTACAGTTAGTTATAGGATATAGTCGATGTCAAACTTTTCTATATATATATATATATATATATATATATATATATATATATATACTCCTCTAAGTCAAATGTACTAAGCTTATTATATACTCCCTCCGTTTTTTATTATAAATCATTTTTTACTTTTCACACATATTAAGAAATGTAATAAATGTAGTATGAAAAAGAGAAATTATGAATGGTTTTACAAAATTGTCATTTATTAATGATATAGGAAAGATAAATTTACATAATTGAAAGGAGAGAAAATAATAAATATTTAAGGGTATAGTAGGAAAAATAGCATTAATGATTCATTGATATTATAAAACGACTTATATTGTGGTACAATTTTTTTTCCCAAAACGACTTATAAAAAAAACGGAGGTAGTATATAATTAGTTCTAAGACTTCGTAGGAATTTTGTAAACACATATGTCAATCTATTGATCATTAGAGTTAACAAAGTTTGTGACGATGTTGTCTAATCCAATCTTCTCTATGACAAAGTGATAATTTATCTCAATATATTTAGTTCTTTCATGGAAGATTGAATTTGAAATAATATGCGATGCAATTTGAATACCATAAATAAGTGTCATTGACCTTACTTCTTTAACTTTTTTATTTATTTTTAAATTGATTTAATCAAATGAGTGCACATGTTGTCATCTAGGTCGCTCTTAATCTTGCAACTACCTCCTACATTTTATTTCTTAATTTTCCATTGCAAAGCAAAATATACTAGTAGAATATGAGATTTTCAATGAGATTTTTGAAAAACACGGTAGGACTTAAAGCAATGTGCTAGGGTATTTTTTTTTTTTGGAATTTTGCACTGTCCTAACATATTTTTCATGCAAACTATTAAAGTAGCATACATTTTAACATATATACAAATATACCATTGTTTCAAACAAATTTTAGTTTTGATATAAAGCAATCGTCCATTGTTTTAGCAGAAGCTTGAAAAAATATTAAGAAACACCTATTGCTTTGGCAGAAGAGTGTAAAAGGTTAGAGCATTCGTCCATTGCATTGAGGGTCCATTGAAATGTATTTTAATTTTTTTAAAATTAAAACTGAATTTAATTTTAATTATAATAAATATAATATAAAGATTATAATTAATTTTAATTAAATGTAATTAGTTGTAATTATTTGTAATTAATAATTTGTTTAGATAATAAAATAAAAGCATATTTTTTATAATTAAAATAATTAAATTTATATTTAATTAATAAATACAATAACAATAATAATAATACAAATAAAATATTCATTATAGCAATATTTATTTATGTATCAAAAATAAAATTACACTAAACCCCCGTCTAACCTTGATTTTGACCCGATTGATGAAAGCGACTGCGGGTTCCACATGCAGGACTTTGTCCAATTCATGTAGACCTTATACAATTTTCATCAACATTTGTTGACTGAGTAGAAGGTCCCATGTCATTCCAAGATTCATTAATTCAGCGACCATGTCATCAGTTAATAAGTCCATCGCCGTCGCACTGCCATAACTTAACCTGGTTACCCCGTTATTCCAATTTAGTTGGGTAGTAGGTGGCATTGAGTTATGCATGTAGGGGACGTATGGTTGTTGGTCTTGGGATGAATTCTGGGTGAAGGCTTGTGAGTGGTAAAAAGGGATTTGTGGTTGAGGTGTTTGGTAGTTGTGTTCTTGTGGGGTAGTTTGTGTGAATGAGTATTGGCTATAGTGGGTGCTAGGTGGTGTTTATGGTTGGGCCTATGATGTTGAGGGGATAAAAATTAGGTTTTGTTGTTGGGTGTTATAGGGGATTGGTTTAACTAATGGGTATTGTTGATGGTAGTGTTGGTTTGGGGTATAAGGTTGTTGTGTTGGGTTGAAAGGTTGTTGGGGGTTACATGTAAGTTTTTGGGTGTAAGTGCTGATGGATGATCTGGTGTGTTGGAAGTTTTAAGATGAAGGTTGGTTACGAGGGTCAAATAAGTATCTATTTTGTGATAGATACAAATTTGATACATATCTATACCAATCCATGCATTCCCTACCCGGTTTACATTCGTTTGGCATGATATCTTCTTGTAAGACAATGTTGCGATGGTTTTTCCATTGATGGCACTCTTTTCTATAATGGTTTTTCCAATTCAAAATTTTCCATTGGTTTGTTGTTTGACTTGTGTGGTACTCCTCCATGGACCTAGGTGAAACCAAATTTTATTATTGAATCCCAAATTGGAGTTTAATCCTATCAGAATGATGCATTTCAACAGTAGTGAAACGAATTAAAAAACGTTGTTGAACTCTACATATCACTTTTAGTTGGATCCTCATATTTAAGTCCAAGATAGGACCTCCATAGAAACTGTTACATAGTAGTAAAAATGATTAGTTAAAAAATTATAAATAAAATTTAAATATTAGTAGTATATTCTTGAAGAAAATACATCATCCCCCTCAAAAAGATCGAAGAACGCCCGATATCGAGGAGCACAATGATGAGTAATTTTTTCATAATTCATCTCATATGTGGACCACCTAAAAAAAATAATTATTTAGAAAATACCTAGGAAAAACATATCTAAAAAAATAATTTGTTTTATACGTACTTGGTCACATATGGAAACTGGAATGGATTGAGAATCTTGGTGACAGTCTTGGGAATATGGACCAACCCCAAACTTGAAGTAAAACTCCACAACCATCAAAATTATGCACATTTTTAGCGCATCTGCACAATTTTATGTACAAATGCCCTAAAGTAGAAGCGCCCCAATTATATCTACCTAATGGTAAAAATAATGGTAATAATGGTAAAAGTTGAAATGTATAGTGTTACCATTAGTATTAGAAAATAATAAGTTGACAAAAAACAATAAAAGATACATTCTAGTTTTCCAAAGTTTTACTTCGTCGGGAGAATTCTCGTCTAATTTCAAAGCATTGTAATGATCCTTTAGCCATTTCATTTTAATTATTTTCCCTTTTCTATCACTTTCCTCCAATGGCACCCCCAATAGTTCTAGAGTCGTCTCATATGCCAAATTTGTGCAGCCAATTATTGCCAAACCATTTACACGCAAACCTAACAACATGTGTACATCCTCCATAATGATTGTGCATTCACCGGTTGGAAGATGAAACATGTGATTTTTCAGTTTCCATCTTTTGCATAAGGCGAGAATAAATTTTCTATCAACACCGTAGAAGGTCGTCATTCCAACACTTGAAAGAAAGGATAATGATGAAGCTTCAAGCTGGAACTGTTTCAGAAATTATTTACAAAAATGCTATTCATTTTGGGAAGAACCAAGTTAAATTTGTTTCATTGAAGGTTCGAGACGACGAAGATGTTTAAACGATGTTTGTGAATCATGAATTTTCTGGGTTTGATTACATTGATTTATATAAAATTTGAACAATGTCAACAAACCCAGATGTCACATATAATCAATGCATCAGAAGAAGATTCGCCAACTAGAATTCCCAAAGAAGATGTTGAAGAAGAAGACGATTAAGAAAGTGAGGCACAAGCCGATCATTATTTTACTTCTTTGTTCGAAGAAGACGATCATGTCGAATCAGAAGCAGTTGACATAGATGATCGATACATTTTAGTTGGGAATGTATTCTGCCCACCTCCCCACATGACAAACTTGTGTCTAAGTGCTGGACAATTATCCTTCGAATGGCCACACAATCCCCATCTTCCCATGGATGGTGACTTAGTTGTGGGTAACTAATTTAAACATAAAGTTGATTGTGTGCTTCCCATAAAGAAATATCACATGAAACACTATGTTGATTATAAGGTAAATACTTATGATAAGAAGAGATATATAATATGTTATAGAAACGTTATGTGCAAGTTTCATCTATTGGCTTTCCATTGAAAAAAGAAGTGACTTATGGGAGATAGACATTACGAACCCTCCACATAGTTGTACAATAACAATTCTTATATAGGATCATCGAAAACTTAGCTCTCACCTGATGTGTCAAATCTTCCACAGGCTATTCTGGAGATTTCAACCATGCATTAGAGGCTTTGCATATTGCAAGAGTATACTTCAAATTGATGGAACCTGGTTGTATGGTAATACAAGGGAACACTACTTATGATAGTAGCGCAAGATAGAAATAATAATATTTCCCCAGTTGCTTTTACCTTTGTACAAGGTGAGACTGCAGGTGGTTGGGGACTCTTTCTGCAGAACTTACGAAGGCATGTGGCTCCTCAACCTGGTTTCTATTTGATATCAGACAGACATGCATCGAATGAAAGTGCGTAAAACATTCCCGATAACGGGTGATAGGATCCACCATATTGCATGTCTGTTGTATTAGACACATTGCTCAAAATTTCATGAGGGAAATTAAAGACAGAAACCTCTGGAAATAGTTATTAACATGTGTAGTTATTTATTTGTTAATATTATATCTTAATCAATAAAAGATTATAACATTATAACATTCACTTTTTTTTGTAACATACATGGTATGCTTTAAACCGACCGACATTTAAATACTACCAAAAATAATTTGCGTTAGCTAATGCTGATGCTTTAAGGTGGTTGGACAATATTCCAGTTCAAAAATAGACGCAGAAATTTGACGAGGGTCGATGTTGGGGTCACATGACAACGAACCTGGTCGATTCAATGAACTCAATCTTTAAAGGGACTCGTAATCTGCCCATCACAACATTGATAAGTGCAACCTATTGTAGGATGAGGTCACTATTTGCGGAATGAGGTGCACAATGGACTGAATATTGGATTATAGGCAAACATTTACAGAAAATTGTATGAAGGTGATGAGAAAAGAAACAACAAAATCCAACAAGCATCAAGTAACCTCTTTTGACTATCAACGTCACACTTTCAGCGTGAAGGAGACGATGGACCACGGTGAGGGGAAACCTATGAGACGTTATAAGTTTGACCTGTTAAATGGTTGGTGTGACTACAAAAAGTTTCAAGCTTACCGCGTTCCCTTTTCACATGTTATCGCTGCATGTTCTAGTGTACACCAAGACACATATGCTCACTTGTCCAACGTTTACAAGGTCACAAACCTATTTGGGGTTTACAACACACGCTTTTCAGTGCTACCATACGAGGAATATTGTCCTGTTTATGAAGGAGATCAAATTTGTCATAATCCAAGTATGCGGAGGAACAATAAAGGCCGCCCAGTAAGCACACATATTAGAATTGAAATGGACATAACTGATAAGTTGGAGATAAAATGTGGATTGTGTCGTCTTCCTAGTCACAACCGAACTTGGTGTCGCACTGTTGAAAATAGTAATAATTAAGTTTTTTTTTGTTGTTTTGAAATATCAATTTAAGATTACCATCAATTGTAAATTAAATATTTATGGCGTCGTTAAATGAAATTTTTTGAATACAAAGATCTTTCACATTTAATAATAGATAACAAGACAAACGACACTTAACATCACATATTACCATATCAAAATACAACACTAACAACAAATAAAAACACTTCACACCACAACATTTCTAAGATATTATAACAATCAAAACAATATCATCAGCTTCAGACGTCATACCATTGACATCACTGTCATCTTTAACTCGCACCCACACACGCTGGACATTATTGTTGTCTTTTGTAATAGAGATGTATGAAACAAGTCTCTCAATATTTATAATTCTTTCACCATCATTAATCTCTTTGTCTAAACAACCGATCAAGTTTCTCTATAGTTGCTAGAAATTTGTATGTTCTAAAAAAGCATATTCGTTGGAAGCTTGACACTAGAATAAAGAGAATTTCTTAATACACCACCCAAGTTTCTTAGGCACCACGTGAAATTATTTTTTTGCCCCCTGATTCCGGATGTGCACATCCGGACGCACCAAATATTTAAAAAACGCTGAAGTGTTCCGGATATGCATATCCGAAAACAATTCTGATGTTCACTTCCGGAAGGATTTCTTATTAATTCGCGCCAGACCTTCTTCCTCCCCCTCGTTCTTCACTTTTTCATTTCCAAACTCCCTCAAACTCTCTCAAACTCTCAAATTTTCAATCACCTCAAATATCGATTTTTTCCTCTCGAGTTTAGCACAAAGCAACATCTACAAGGATCAAGAGACTCCAAATCCTCCGTATCTCATGTAATCGGTAAGTTTTCAAATTTTAGAGTTTCAGAGTAATTTTCAAGTAATCGATTTAGAGTAGATATTTAGGTGTAGAAATTGTTAGGTTGTATGAATAACATAGGTTAGAGACAATGTAGGTCTTTTTTACTGCTTCAAACGGACGATCAGGGCATTAAAATGAACTTTTGCATGTTACAGTGGCCATGGCTGCCATTTTTAAACTTCAAAAAAGGTACCGGACGTGCAGATCCGGAAATATTATAACGTTTAGTATTCTAAGTGTTTCCGGATGTGCACATCCGGAAATACCCAACGTTAAAAATTCTTTGTCCTTCAACTATTTTTTTATTTTGTTCGTTTGTTTGTTTTTGTTTAATTATTTAAAAAAAATCTAATTTATTTATTATGCTTTGCAGATTAGATGGATGGCAGAGACCATCATATCATACATGGACGGACAACTCATCACGCATCTGTCCGACGTGAGCAGTTGCAGTATACAGCCGAGGCTTCCGGTGCAGAGGGAGTTGGGGTAGACCCTACAGCTGAGGGACATCCTACACCACATCCTACACCACAACCATCCACATCAAAGGTTCAGGGCACTTCCACATCACAGGTTCAGGCCACTCCCCTGTCAGCCGCCGATTCTACATCTCGGAGGCGTCGGGCTTCTACTGCTGGTTCATCAGGTTCCCAGCCCCCACGCAAGCGTTGTCGGGAGACTCCAGTTCCATCAGCTGCTCCTCCTCGTTCCCCTGTTCCTGTTTCTATTCCAGAGGGTGATTACCCATCACATGAAGGTGTTGACGCTGATGACGATTTCGATGAGCTGGGCGGTTACCCTGGGGGACCGTCTGATATGTCCCTACTCGTGGGGTACTCTGAGCATACTGCCAGATATGTCTGGCTAGGGCATGTAACCTTTCTCGGTTTATTTATAGAATTGTATTCGTTGAAAATATATTCATTTGTAACATTGTTTTATTTGGAAATTTTCAGGAGAAGGATTCACAGAAGTTCTATAACCATGGGGGCAAGGTTATGGACATGCTTGCGGTGCTGCCAGAGGATGAGTGGTACATATCTGCACTTGCTACCTCTGGTCTTGGAGGTCTGTCTAGGATTAGGTATCCCCATATCATGTATGGTATGCTGATGGCCTTTGTTGAGAGATGGCACCCTGAGACATCCTCATTCCATCTACCGTACGGCGAGATCATGATCACACTCGACGACATCTCGTGCCTTTTACATCTACTAATCACGGGTACCCTTCTCCGTCACGGTAAGATGTCGAAGGGGGACGCGATGGAGATGCTGATTGAGGAGCTTGGGGCTACCCCAGAGGAGGCACTTGCGGAGGTGACACAGTTGAGAGGTACACACGTCCGGTTCTCCTTTCTGACACGCAGATTTAGTGCGACGCTTGCAGAGGCAGGACAGGCAGCAGGTGATCCTGCTGAGATGGCAATCCACAGGAAGCGTGCCCTGAGATGCTACTACTTGTTTTTGCTCGGCACACAGGTGTTTGTGGACACCGGCGCCTATTATGTTGATGTCGTCTACCTCAGGTACCTTTCGGATCAGACAGAGATCCACGGGTACAACTGGGGGACGGCTGCGCTGACATACACCTATTCCAGGCTCTCTGATGGTTGCCGCTGGGCAGCCAAGACTGTGGCAGGCAGCTATACGCTATACGTGGTAACAATCTAATATTCTAAGTGATTGTTTCATTTCTTTTCTTTCTATATTCATTATAATGTTTGACACCCATGTTATGTTTTCCATTTCGGGCGTGGATTTTACAGCACTTTCCCAACATTACTGGTTGGGGGAGTGTTGCCGAGTACACTGAGGATATGCCACGTGCTACTGCATTTATCCTGCTTAGAGGGAACCAGGTGTCGGACCCCTTCAGAGTGTATCTTGATCGGATGACTGCTGAGGACGTTTTGTATAGCCCCTATGCCGAGCACCGTGTGACGCGCCCGTTCGATGAGGTATGTTTGTTCTCAGGATGGTTGACATGTAGTTCGACCGTTACTGCCCGATACCTGCCGGAGCACGTCTTGCGTCAGTTCAGTTACACGCAGACGATCCCCAGGATGCCTCATGAGTGTTCTAGGCTTGACCCGCAGGCAGATAGATGAGCTATATGCTGACTACCAGTCCCACTTGGTACCGGAAGAGGCTCGGGCGACCAGAGCGGAGAGAGACTGGAGCGTTGCTGCCGGGTACATCGTGTGGTTCTACACCGTCTCACACTCATGCATGGTGCTCACTGCTGAGGGATCGCCACCCAGACCCGCTCATCAGGAGATATTAG
Organism: Lathyrus tuberosus; assembly: GCA_022829125.1. NCBI lineage: Eukaryota > Viridiplantae > Streptophyta > Magnoliopsida > Fabales > Fabaceae > Lathyrus > Lathyrus tuberosus. The sequence goes on from JALAZF010000026.1 coordinate 2,022,921, forward strand.
AGGAGCGGCAGTCTCAACTGGACCATACTCAGGATGTCCTACCACGCTGTCGTCAGATAGAGCAGATAGCGCAACAGGCCATTGAGGTCGGTCACCTCCCTGAGGGCTCTGGTGCCAGACTTGTCGTGGACAGGATTATTGCGATTGCTCGAGGGGCACTTCAGTACCGCAGACATCGATCCAGGATGGCGGGTAGGGGCAGAGGAGCAGGGGAGCCAGGAGAGATCCTTCGCCATATGCAGTAGTTTTTTGTTTGATGTATTCTATTTATATTAGATGTATGCTGTATTTTGACAGAGGTTTATTATATATATATATATATATATATATATATATATATATATATATATATATATATATATATCATTTTATTTTATATATTGATGTTGACAAATGTATATTAAGTTGCGGCGATATATTAACATATGCTACCAAGCAACAAAACCGATTTTAAAAAAAAATTAAGTTCTGTTGTTTTCCGGATCTGCAGATCAGGAAAGTTTCCGGATGTGCACTTCCGGAACGCATCAGCGTTTTTAAAAAAATTGGTGCGTACGGATGTGCACATCCGGAATCAGGGGGCAAAACTGAAAATTCAGGTGGTGCCTAAGAAATCTGGGTGGTGTGATAAGAAATTCTCAGAATAAATAACATGCTCGTAGTGGCGATTCATGTTAGAACAAACGAACAACATTAAAAATTAGAAGATACTAACAAAGGAATGTGAAAAAACTAATCACATCACACCTCTATTTATATCGGATTTGTCACGTGGTACCGCCTAAATAATTGACGGATCCATTATAGATAAATCAAAACAACCGTCTATTGCACTTTCGAACATGTACTTAAATATTAAAAAATAAAAAGCAATTGTCTATTGCATTTCCGAACCAATACTAAAAAATAAAAAGTATAAAGCAATCGTAAGTGGTAATAAAAAATAAAAAACAATCATCTATTGCAACTCCAGACCTGTTTTTAAATAATGAAAAATAATTACATACATATAAATAAATTTAAATTATTTTAATATAATTAATATATGAGATTAAAGGTAGTGCACTGTCAGTGTAAATTAGTGGTGATTCAAGTTAAAGCAACATACTAGGGCATTTTCGGTATGACAGAAAATATTAACAAAAACATGACGGGGAATGAGAGATGCACACCACCATTGCTGAAAGGAGACCCGCCTCATAATCCCCACCAGAAGGCCACTGTCTCACATTTCCACATTAAAAAACGACGATCATGATGCATAACAAACCGTTACCAAACGACGCCAAAAATATAATATCCGCTATTCATTTTTCATCACCATTCCTTATTTCTCAGTTTCTTTTAAATAACAAATCATATGCATTTAACCGCTTTTCTGGAATGAAATAAAAGAGTAGCTATTATATCTCAGTTTTTTTCTTCTAATGCTACATTTTCTCCTCTCAGGTTAGGGTTTCGCATTTCCCATTGATCCAAGCTTCGAAACCATAATTCATTACTTCCACTGTGAGTAATACTCTAATACCATGATCTTCTTTGAATCTTGCTATCTCGTTTTTTCAATTTTGATTTTCAACATTATGCGTTCTTTCGATTATTAATGCATTGATTCTCTATATGTTGAAATTTTATCACTGATGTCTGGTTAGAGTGCTTGAGCTTTCTGAGATGGACGCGAATGCTGCTGAGCAAAACAATGCATGTACTGAGATTATAGTTGCTGCAGGTGTTGATACTGTTGTAAAGAAAAGTTCTGAAAAGTGTAACAGTGCTGTAGTTCATCCAATTCCAGATGTTGTGAGCAATGGCAGTGTAAAGAGTGACAAACTGTGTGGTATTATTGAGCCGGTTGACGATGATAGTAATGCAATTGTGGACCCTAGTTTAGGGTTACAAGTACAATCTGATTCTGTTTCTTGTAATTTTGTGTCAAATCAAAAGAATGAACTAAAGAATACTATAATTGCTAATAATGTCAAATTAGAACAAGAAATTGTTAGGTCAAAGATGGTGGAAGAACCATCATCAAGAATTGATGTGCCTGTATATGACGAATCACATTCGATGGATGTTGAAGAGCCAGACGAGAAAAAGGTATCTGTTGAGGAAAATAGCAGTATCAACAGAAGACCAAACCTGAACAAGACCAATAGCAATGAAGATGTTGGTGAACTTAGAGAGAAAGGGGAAAGTGTTGAAATAATGACTGTGAAGGAGCGTGATACTGTTATGGTAAGAGATGGTCTATCCTCAGAAGGTGGTACCTACCACAATAATGATATTCCTTCTGTTTCCCCTGTCGTCAAGAAACACAAACTTCCGGGTATGCTTCATATACATATTTTTATTCTTGATTTCATTTTTCACATGGCATATATGATTTCAGTGTTGTGCACTTTGTATTACATCTTTGACCGTCTGAATATACATTGTGTATTTTCTAATCATGTTTAATTGTGATATATATCATTTGTAGGATGGGAGTATGGTTTCATGTGGAAACTGGAAATCGATCCACGGCTTTTAGACCTAGGGCGTTAATGTATAATATTTTTACCCAAAAGAGTCTACAACATCAGCCAACAAGTTACTAGAGTAACTGAATAACTGATTCCAATCTCTGTTTCACCTGTCCTGAACTAATCAGTGTGAACATAACAAACCAGAGTTAATTGTAACTAACCGAATTTACTCAGGTAGAAGTAGTTAGAGAGATGGTATTCATATAAATACCAAATTCTGTGTATGCAGCTGTTATCTTTCGTTCAATAAAATATAAACAAGTTTTTTCTTTGGTTTTGGGGAACTCTCTCCTTCTTTCTCCGAAGCTTAGTTTCTAATGCAAGTAAGCTTTATCTCACTCGCTATATGAATGAAACAGTGCAATAATGCTCTTACATAAGTCATATCTTATCCAAACCATGGATCAAAAGAGATTTCACTATGTTTCAATTTTTACTCTCACAGTTTTAGTGGCAAGTGAAAAGAGATGTGAGGCATCAAGAATTCATTTTATCTGCACCTTAGGTGCATACTACTTATAATGACAATTATGTTGATGGTTTCAGATACTTGTAAAGTTGTAATTTCAGATATTATAGTTTATAACAGTATTTATAGTTTCAGATACTTGAATGCATTAGCTTGTTGTATTCCATTTGCAATTCCTTGGATGCAGTCTTTCTTCTTATGGGTGATGCTTTGAAGAAACAAGAAACTAAATGTGTAATTTATGCCATGTTACGGCCATGCTATGCAGTTGTTTTTAATGATGAGCACATTTATGTTTTTCATCCCCCTCTTAATTATTTGGAGAATTGTACCACAGATCAAACATCAGTTGGGAATAACAATCCTGCAAAACGACAAAGGTGGAACTCTGAAACAGTTAACGGTTCAAATACACAAAGGTCAACTGTCAGACCTGCTACTGCACCAATGGGCGAGCCAATTTCATTGAAGTGCAATTTCTCTTGGTCGGATTCCCCAACAATTGATGATGCGCTCAAAGAACGCATTGGTAAGTCAACATTTATTCTGCTTGGGGTGTAAACTATAAAGAATTGATTATCTTACTTGTGGTCTTGAATGAATATATATCAAATTTGAATTTCTGTCTTGTAGGCCTAAATAAGAAAAAGTGGAAAATATTGACAATTCCTCAAACTATTTAAATCTAATTGGTTACATCTCTAATACAAAAAAAAAATAGTTGCTCTATTTTTTTATAACAAATAAAAATTCATTAGTTGATTGTACATAGTTGTACATATTTGCTGGCAAATTGCTGAATGTTTATGGTATTCTTACTCCTTATGTTTTGTGTTTTCTGTATCTGTTGCTTCATGTCTAATAGTGTTGCTTTGTATCATTGTTAGTTCCACCATCACAATCGCCCCCAACTAATTCCCTCAGAATTGATGGTTTCCTCCGACCTTTTACCTTAAAAGCAGTGCAAGGACTTCTGGGTAAAACTGGGAATTTCACCAGTTTTTGGATGGACGAAATAAAAACCCATTGCTACGTCAGTGTAAGGCTTAGTTCTTTTATCTCTGTTTTTCTACTAGTAAGGTTCTCTTGTGATGTTGCTGTATTAATGATACATACTTCTAAGTAGTCTTCTAATGACGTGATGTAGTACACAACTGTTGAGGAAGCCGTTGAAACCCGAAATGCTGTTTATAATCTTCAATGGCCTCCAAATGTTGGACGTCTTTTAGTTGCCGAGTATGTTGAACCCGAAGATGTGAAAATGAAGCTAGAACCTCCTCCCCCTGTTTACTTTGTCAACAATGATTCAACAGCTCCTCCAGTTCCAGTCACACTTCGTCCTCCGCAACTGTTGTCAAAGCTCCCGCCCGCGGCTAGAGAACGGTTTCCGCCGCCACCAGCTTTGTCAATGCTCCCACCAGCAGCTAGAGAACAGCTTCCGCCACCACCACCTTTGTCAGAGCTCCCGCCACCACCTAGAGAATGGCTTCCACTGGCACCACCTAGAGAATGGCTTTCACTGGCACCACCTAGAGAATGGCTTCCACTGTCACCGCCATTGTCAAATCTCTCGCCAGATGTTAGAGAACGGATTCTATCGCCACCACCCCTGCCACAGAAAGTTGACAAACCTAGTGATACAATTGATGATATCTTTCGCAAAACCAGAGCAACTCCTCGGATCTATTATTTACCATTATCCGACGATCAAGTTGCAGCAAAACTGGCAGCAATGGGCAGAGGCGTTAAGCAGTAAGCAGTTGTTGTTCAGTGTTTTTTCCCAATGGTTATTTTCTGGTTCTTGGTACCGTTGCATGGGTTTAGATTAAATCTATGTAGTGTTAGAACTTCACCAACTAAGAGCTACTTGACTTGAGTGTAGATTTTCCTTGACCAAGACATTCTGAACTGTGAAAATACTCTCTCCATTCTCTTTTATAAGCAAATTTTGACTTTTAGGTTTAGATAATGTACTTGTTTTGCCATGAAACCAAATTGTGGAATAACAATGTTAATTGTACTAGCTACATACGGAAACAAATTGGTAACACAGATTCTTCGTATACAGTATCATAGCAATGGCTTGAGTTTCATGATACCGGCTGGTTTACACCGGTTGTCAGTTGCAAGGTCAATCCAATGTTTGACTCGAGCTGGTCATACTTCCTGTTGGACCGGTTTTTTAAAATATGGTATAGCTTGTATGTTGGATCGTATAGCTTGTACCTGGATGGATCTTGGAATTTAGATCAGGTGTTACTCGATTTCAAAAAACTGATTTTTTTATGCCAATGAAGGTATATCACATTTTATGTGGGAATTTCACCATGACCATTTGGGAAAATTTTCAATTTAACCATATTACACTCAACATTATAACAGTGACATCCGCAAGATATTGAATTCACATATCGCTAATAATATTACATAGATTCAACTAGTAATATATAAGATTACATACATTCAACTAGTAATATATTTGTGTTGCACAGATAAATTTATTTGATATGGCATATAAAATATTAAACACATGTAAATTTAAAATGTGTCATTTAATTATAAATTAAAATAAATAATAATTATATAAACTAAATTGTATTAAACAATAATACAAAAAGAAAAAAAAAAGATCTTTGAGATAAAAAAAAAAAAAGAGAAAATTTGACATTTGAGAATATCAAATTTGCCTCTCAAATATAGATAAGTTTAAATTACAGTTTTGACCCTCTTATTATAGTGCATTCACGAAATCCGTTTCTCATTTAATTTTAAACAGTTTTGATCCCCTCTTCAATTTCTAATTAAAAAAGGTAATGATAACTTGTGCCCAAGTTAAAAACTAAGTAAATAAAAATTATCTTGGAAATTGTGCATTAAATTTAATAAAAATAAAACATTAATTGTTTAATTGTTGTTTCCAATACAAAATTATTTTAAGTAGGTTTTTTAACTTGTGCCCTTGGTGCACAAGTTAGCATTACCCATCAAAATATGCTGATGTGTATTTTTTTTAAATAGGTGGCACACTTTAAATGACGTGAAATTGCTAGTTTTATGATCCTTTTTACATGTCATTTTTTTTGTAATTTTTAAAATTGTTAATTAAAACAATTTCTATATAATAATTGGGATAAAAAAAATAATATATTGAAGATGAAAAATTTTCTTTTGCTGTTCTCCATTGAAAGAAAAAAGAAGAAGAAAAATATACAACGTGACCCAGATCTAAATCAACAAAACCATCATACCTTTTTTCTCTTTGAATTCGTTCTTATTCACCATCAAAACAGAGAAGAATCAAAGAAATACAAACGGCAATATCAGGATGAGCTTCTTCATATGTTAAGAGCAAATTTTAGCAAGATCTCAACAATGGCAAATCATCCTCCAACCCTCATAAATTTGTTGGGGACCTTCATCCTCTCAATTTAAGAAGACAACACCTTTCACCACCGCAAAACATCTGCAATTCGTAGGTAGATAATGATGATTCAGATCTAGCTCCTTTCACTTTGTTGTTGCTAGGGCTGAAAATGAGTCGAGTCGAGTCGAACTCGCCTTAGCTCGACCCGACTCGTTAAAAATTGGTTTAGCTCAAATCTCAGTTCGAGTTTGACACGAACTTTTTTTTAAGCTCAAACTCGACTCATTAAAAGTTCACGAACTATTCGATTCATCTCGTTAGGTTGAACTCAATTGCTTCACGGACTTAAAAACCATTTTTTAAGTCTATTTTATTTTTATATATTTGACATTTTAAATTCATATTTTTTTTAAAAAAAAAATGTTGAAATAAAATAAAAGTTATGAGCATGGAATTTAACTTTATTTCAAAAATCTACTAATTCAAAAACTACACAACTTTCAAGAGATACATTTGAAAGTCTAATTCAAAAAACACTCAATTGAAGTTTAAATTTATCTCAAAAATCCATAACTTTATCAACTATTTAGGAAACTTACAAATTTAATGAAATAGTACACAAAAATTACTAGAAATTGATACATTTTCATCACAAAATAATTGCATCACTTTAGCAAATGTCATAATGTCTCCAACAAGAATGACTCTAAATGCAATTGTCAGCTTTATTGTCATAACTAGTACATAAGGGACAATATAAGGTTAAAAATTGGAATAAATCTTTAAACCTACTCTTAAAAATAATATAATTATTCTCATATATAATCGAGTTGACTCATGAACCTAACGAATCGAACTATGTATAATTCAAGTTCAGCTCATTTAGTTAACGAACATAATTTTTCGCTCATATTCAACTCATTTGGTTCATGAACCTAGTTCAACGATTTAATTGTCGAACCGAGTTCCGAACTATTTTCGAGTTGGTTCGGTTCATTGTCAACCCTAGTTGTTGCTCAAATATGGGTTTCCATGTCAATTTTTTTCAACCTGTTGAAATCTGAGTTGCCGCAAAACACTGTATCTGGGTTTCCATATCAATTTTTTTCAACCTGCTGAAATTTGGGTTGTTGCAAAATACTGTATTTGGGTTTCCATGTCAATTTTTTTTCAACTGAACAAATGTTGAAATATGGGTTTCCAAGTCAATTTTTTTGTTGCTCAAATGTGGGTTGCAACTGTTGGTGCACAAGGTGAAAAAAATGAAGATGGAGAGAGAGAGAGAGAGAGAGAGAGAGAGAGAGAGAGAGAGAGAGAGAGAGAGAGAGAGAGAGAGAGAGAGAATAACAAATTCTAACAAACTTCCACTACTCTGCTAAAACGGCTACAGCAAAAATGGTTGCACACACACTGCACTACAATACTCAGTGGATACAACTATTGGCAACTACAATATTATATATTCACAAATAATAATGTCATGTAGGCTAAATATTATACTGAATTATCCTTCAACACCATCCCTTAATTTAGGATTTAAGTAATCAAAACTAATAACACCAATTTCATCCCTCAAGTGGAGAAATTGATCAGTGTTGATTGCTTTCGTCAGAACATTCGCCAGCTGCTTTTGGGTGCTATAATGCACAACTTCTAACACTGCATTATGGACTTAACTTCTCAGAAAATGTTATTTCGTCTCAATATGCTTGCTTTTCCCAAGCAACACTGGGTTTTTGGCAAGACTGATTGCAGATTTGTTATCAATCATCAGCTTTTGAATCTTGTTTACCATGATCTTTAAATTCTGCAATAAATTCGAAAGCCAAATATCTTGACATGCAGCCACATTACCTGCAATGTACTCAGCTTCACAGGTTCACAAAACAACAACTGATTGCTTCTTGGAACACCAAGAGATATGACCTCCCAGATATTCAAATAAATATCTAGAAGTACTTCTTTTGTTAACTCTGTCTCCACACCAATCAGAGTCTGAGTAGCACATCAACTCTGAATTAGCCTTTCCTCCATAAGGGAACAAAACTCCATACTTCAGAATCCTGACAACAGCTTGGTAATGAGACCACTTTGGTTTACTCATGAACCTACTAACCATTCTAACTGCATAGAAAATGTCATGTCTGAGATTACACAAATACCTCAGAGTGCCAACCAACAACTTGATAGTTATAGCATCAACATCATCACCCTCGGGATTAGAATCCAACTTGTAATTCGTTTCAGCAGGTGTGACAACAGATTTACAATTCAACAACTCAAATCTCTTCAAAAGCTTAAGTTCATACTTCAGCTGATGCAAAATGATACCCTTCTCAGAGTACATAAACTTCATCCCTAAAAAATATGTCATCTTTCCTATATCAGACATCTCAAACTCATTCATCAACACCTTCTTCAGCTTAGCTATCTCATGTTCACAACTCCCTGTTAGCAATATGTCATCAACATAGAGACACACAAGAATTATACTTCCTTCAGAAGTATGCTGAACATAAATGCCATACTCCATCTCACACTTTTTGAATCCTTGACGCTTTAAAAATGAATCAATTTTCAGATTCCAAGCTCTAGGAGCTTGTTTCAGTCCATACAACACTTTATGTAACTTGTACATCATCCCTTCCTAATTCTTTTTCACAAATCCAGGAGGTTGTGATACTTATACCTCTTCTTGCAATGGACCATTCAGAAATGCAGATTTCAGATCTAAATGCATCAGAGGCCAATTGCTCTTAGCAGTTATTGCAATCACCAGTCTGATTGTCTCATGTCTCGCTACAGGAGCAAACACTTCAAAGTAATCTAACCCAGGTTTTTGTAGAAATCCTCTTGCTACTAACCTTGGTTTGTGTTTTCCAATTGATCTATCTGGCTTTAGTTTCTCCTTGAAAACCCATATGACGCCGATGGCTTTCTTGTTATTTGGAAGCTTAGTCAACTTCTAAGTCTTGTTTCTTTCAATAGCCTCAAGTTTTTCTTTCATGGCCTTCAGCCAGACTTTCTTCTTGAGTGTTTCTTTAACATTGACTGGTTTAAAGTATACTAACATGGTACACTGAATGATTTCCCCTTCAGAGTCTACTTCAGTATCTTGCAACGTGTCAAACTCCGCAAACTTCCTTGGTACGTTTGTGATTCTTTGTAGCCTCTGAACTTGTTCAGAATCATCTTCGGGTTCTAGAACAGTATCAGATGCTAGAACCCCAGAAGTACCAGCTTTAGAGTTTCGAACATTCCCAGAGTTTGGATCACCACCATAGTTTGAATCACCATCAGAATCTAGACCAAAATCCAATTCACCTTCAGAGTCTTCTTCAACTTCAGAGTCCCCTTCAGACTCTGGCTCATCTTCAGACTCACCTTCATAATTAGTTTCTGATTCTAACTCATCTTTAGAACCTTTATATTCTGAAGTATCTTTAAAAGTTAACTCAGGTGTTAACACCACACTAGAGTTGGATTGCGTTCACTCTAATCCCACGATTTTGACTCTTTCAAAACGACGTCTCTACTGAATTCAACCTTGTTAGTGATAGGACATTAAGCTTATAAGCACCTGTACTGTGGTACCCTACAAGCAACATAACTCTTCTTCTGTCATCTAACTTCCTTCTCTTAGCATCTGGAACATATTTGTTACACACAGAACCAAACATATTCAAATGGCTCACACTTTGCTTATCTCCAATCCACTTTTCTAAAAGAACAACCTCCTTCAGCTTCTTTGTTGGACACTTGTTGAGCATATATGCTGCAGTGGTAACAACTTCTCCCCACAATTTATGAGGGAGCTTCTTCTCCTTCAGCATGCTCCTCGTCATATCAAGAAAAGTTTGATCACTTCTTTCCGCAAGACCATTGTGTTGAGGAGTGTATGGAGAAGTCACCTCATACTTGATTCTATTCTCCTCACATAACTTTTTGAACTCGGTAGAATTATACTCACCTCCACCATCAGTTCCGAGAATCTTCAGAGTCTGACCACTCTGATTCTCAGCCTTCATTTTGAATTTCTTAAATTCAGCAAACACCTCGTGTTTGAACTTTATAAGGGATACCTATGCCATCCTTGTGAACTCATCAACAAACGACACAAAGTATTAATCCCTCCAAGTGAAGGAACTGGAAATGGTCCACACACATAAGAATGCACCACACCCAAAGCATGATTTGCTCTTTGAGGCATTTTAGATGCAAATGGCAATCTTGGTTGCTTACCTCTCATGCAAACATTGTGTAATACCCCGTAAATTATTTCACTCTGGAGAATATTATTATGATCAATTGGGTTCCGGTTTACTCTGAGAATTTATTGGATAAAATAATTAGAGTAAACTGATGAGCTCAGAGCAGATCAAATTAATATTATCTGACTCTGAGGTTTTAACTTTCGGCGTTATAGAGACTTTTTGGACATTTAGTAGTGTTACTAACTAATGACATTTCTCTATATCATTTGTTTTTCCCCTTTTCTCTTCATTTGGAACAAAAGCTAGAAAAGAGAAAGAAAGAGAAAGTAGAGAGAAGGAAGAGGAAAGGAAAGAAAAAGAAGAAAAGTTCAAGAGAGAAAGATCAAGATCATCATTCATTCTTCATCAAATCACCTCATCTTAATCATCATCATCTTCTAATCCAGGTGGGTTCTAGATAGAAACTTTATTTTAGAATTTCTTGAGGGTTTTAGAGTTAGGTTAGATTTTGAGGAAAAATGGGTTTTTTGCAAAATCAAAGAATCTAACCGTTGAAATGTGTTATAAATCTTGTGGTATGATCAATATATGTGTGGGATCATTGGTGGATAGTTGTCATGATGTTTGTGATTGAATTCAAATGTTTGAGTTTTGTGTAGAAATTATGTAATGTTGTTGGAAATTATGTTTGTGAAGTTTGTGGAATAACTTATGATAGAACCATGATCAAATACCTTTATTTGTTGATTGGGTATGGTTTTGAGGGTGAAATTGTGGATGGAGAGTTGCTATTGCAAAGGGTTATTTTTCTGTATAACGCAGAGCGCGCTTAGCGCGGGGATGCTCGCTTAGCGGGGTCTGGAGAATTTTTACCTCCATCAGGCCGAGAGTAGCGCGCTTAGCGCGGGAGGGGGCCCGCTTAGCGCGACCTGGAACCAAAGGAATATTATTTTCTTCTAAAATTCATAACTTTTGTCTCGTTCACCCGATTTAATTGTTCTTGGTACCGATAGAGAGCTATCGAAATACTCTGTATAATGGAAGTGAAAATACTAGTTTTGATGCCCGATTAAATAAGTCGGAGGGAACCAGATTTGGTGTAACTTGTGGATTTGTTGAATTGTGTGATTCTATTATATGATTGACTTGTGTTTACCTATTTTTCCTTGTTATTATGCATTGTTTGAGAGTATGCATGTTAAAATATGAAATAGGTAGAGTGAGGAATATTACCCTTGAATTATTTTGGAACCTAGTAACGGCTAGGATAGTATTGAATAACATAACGACGACACTCGTGCATGAGAGACCGAGGCGTGCGTCTATTACCAAATGGTATGGAAATAACTACTCTAGTATGGATCATGTATTATTGTGCTTATTTGAGGAAGACAAAAGAGGTCTTAAGGCGAAGGTGGCCTTGTGATTGTCGAATACAATCATGTTTGTGTGCGTGATCACGTAATCGTAACCGGTTATCTTGAGTTGCAGTTTCATGAGTCTCGAGCTCCACTGAAACGTATGCATGACTACTTGGCAGGTTTGATTCCCGCGTGCAGTACGAATGACGCCCAGGGAGCGTATGCTTGTGACGGTTAATGGCCCGTGTGAAGTGACTGTTCATAACGGTTAATGGCCCGTAGAACCCGAATCCATTCGTATATCAAGTAGGTTACCAGGATCCATGACTCGGGTCGACTTCTAGACATAGAAGCGGACGGGAAAATGGGATGCCTCGGTGAGGTTATCGATTAGTGATAGTGTGAGTTAACAAGACTCATGAACATGGATCCATATAGTGTGTGTGTGAGTACTCAAAGTCACTTTCCTTCCCTTTTGACTTGAGTTAGGTGTGATAGAACCTTGTAAAGCTGAGAAAACCTATAAGATAGAGAACTCACTGAGATTTGGTGTATCTCACCCCACGTTGTTGATTATTTTACAGGTACTACAGGTTCGGCGAAGGGTAAGGATAAAGTTGTTTGACTTTCCTTACTACCTTAGCTTTTTGGGATGGCAAGACTTCCGTTGTGAAGATTATTTTGAGATCATTATTTGATCTAGTTCTTAGTGTTGGAACATCTTGTATATATAATGCCATAGTTTTTTTGTATTAGGATTTTTGGGCATGTATATGTATAGTGTGTTAACTAGGGACTTATGGTATTTCAGTACCAAAACGTAAATTCATTTATGATATGGATGCTTTGATGTATTATATTATATATGGGTGTTACACATTCCATGACTTCTCTGGCTTCTTAATTGCAGGAATTCCATGTACCAACTTCTTTGAAATCAGATGCCCTTAGCTTCTGAAGTTTAAATGACCAAATCTTTTGTGCCACAAATTATTTTCCTTCACAACACTTATTACACTCAAGCATTCAGAGTCTGCAGTTTTAACATTCACCTTGAATGTTCTATTTGTAATATCTCATATTTTTTAAAATACTCAATCAGTTGTCAGTTGAACCAATAGAGTAACCAATGAACTCTGAAGGGATCAATCTTTATTAAAAAAGAAGAACCAATATCAATAAGTACAAGATGACACATTTTTGGTAACATTAATAATTGGTCAATTGGTACTAAGAAACAAAATATCAATTTAGATATTTTCTATTACTACTTAATATATATAAAATATTTTGTGGATGAGAAGAAAAGAAAAATAAGAAAGAAAAAGATAAGAAGAGAAAAATAGAAAGAAAGAGAGAAAAGCAAGAAAGAAGAAGAAGGAAACTCATGGATGAAGAAGAAAAACCATGGAAACTCCATCACCATCTCCTTGGTTCAAGGTGAGTTCCTAGATAGTATAGCTTTGGGGGAAGGAACTTTATGAAGTGGGGTTAGGTTTTGTGTGACGTGTAAAATCATGAATTTGATGAGCCCGTGATGAACATTTTGTTGTCCTCACTTTTCCGTGCTTGGATGTGTTGCTCCCTAACCTCCACATATTACCTTAGTGTAGCATAATAGTTGATGTGGTATTGATACCCTGTTGTTCTACATGTTTATTGAGGCTTTGAGGTGCAAAAGTCATGAGATTTGGGGGTAGAAATCATGAAATTGGGTGTTTTGGAAGTTGGGGTCACAGGATATCGCACTTAACCTAGTCTGATAGCACTTAGCACGCCTGGATTTCATTTCAGGGCTGTTCTGGGGCTGTAAGCGCACTATAAAGGTTCTTAGCGCGCATGACTGCATTTGTGTTTTTCCCTTTGCATTGTTTGGGTAATAACTTGAGAACCGTAACTCGGAACGAGGCACAGTCGGAAGCGTTGGAAAGCTATTTCAATGTTATATGTGATAGTGAAATATAAAACATGGATAAGCCATTTATTGATAGGATAGAGATGAAATTGAAGTGACTGTGAACATTATAGTTCTTGTTTCCATGATGATTCATGAATCAAGAATCCGATTGATATGGGACTTGAAGGATTGGATAGATGATCCAATGGGATATTAAATGGTGATGAGAGATCATAAACTAACAAAGGATGCTTGGTAGAGGATAGTAATGATTTATATGCCTTAATGTTGTATGTGAACTACTTATGGTTGATTATGTTTGACATGTTATACTATTATGTGTGTTTCGTGTATGATGTTGTGATATGCTAATATGTATGCTATAATGGATTGGATGTTTTGATTGTGGAATAATATGATTAAAATCCTATGAAGATGAGTGAGGAAATCTAGGATATAACTAGGTAAATGACTTAGTAAGATAACACAGGATATGAAATGGTTTAGATAGTGATGCTTGAACGGAATTGTACCATGGTGTGTACAACGGAAAAATAGTCACGTAATTGATGAATAATATGCTTTGTATGGAACATGTGTTGTTGTTATGTGATTAAGGTGAATGTGATCACCTTGTGATTGTTGAATACAATCACATTATATTATATTTAATCACGTAGTCGGAAACAACCCCTTATTGTGCTGTCCCAAGTTGTGGCGCTTACATAGAGTAAGAACTGGGACGTGCACCATTAATTTGACCTGGGTTTGAGTCTCAAGAAAACAGTGAAACCTTAAACGGGTTAGAGTGCCATACGGGTGAAAGGCTTGAAATGGGTTTGGAATCACATAGGAATAGACGATTCTTAAGGTTGAGGAGTCCTTTAGAATCCGAAATCCATTTATATGTCAAAGTATGAGATAAGGATCTGTGATCGGAGTCGATAACCCTAGACATAGGGCTTGTCGGGGAAAGATACCTTGAACTGGTTTCCGATTAGTGATTGTTTGAGTTGATGAACTCAAGAGACATGTTTCCATACATTGCGAATTTGGTGAACTCAAGTCTTTTTTCTTCTTTTGACTTGAGTTAGGTTTTGATTAGAACCCTGTAGAGTTGAGTGAATCCATAGGATAAGGGAACTCACTGAGATTATCATCTCACCCCAATATTGTTGTTATTTTTTAGGTATTGTTTGCAGGTTTAGTATACATGAAGAGTTGTGCATTGATGCTTTAAAGGATACAATTTATGGTGATTTTTCCGCTGTGTATTGTGTACAATGACGAATGTTGTACTTAGATCTTAAATTTTTATTTTTGGCATTTTCCATATCTTGTACCATATGTTGTCTATTATGTTTTGTATTTGGTCAAGGATGTAAATGATGTCAATAGGAACTTATAATTACGTCAGTACCAAATAATAACACTTGTAAAATATTATTCTAGATGTATATTTTACTGGATGTTACACTTCCTCCCCTGTTCTGACTTCATAATCAGCTTCTAATTACAGCCATACAACTTCAAAAGATTGTCCTTCATGTTATCTAAAAGTCCTTTCTCAATTAATTGGCCAACACTCATCAGATTGCTTTTCATGTCAGGCACATACCATGCATTCTGAATCAATGTTGCTTTACCATTATTCATAACCACTCTAACATTTCTCATACCTTCAGCATTGAGGTATTTATCATTAACACGTCTACTCTTTGTCCTATTTCTAGAGTCAAAATCAACCAGCCATTTCTTATTTAAATAGTGTAATATTTTGTGTAGACAATATAATATTCTGGGTAAGCAATGTAATATTATTGGTAATTAATGTAACCATTTTTTTATTAAAAAAAAAGAAATAATCTTACCCCTCGATTTTCATGATAAATCGAGATATAAGATACGCTAGTTTTGAAAATAATAAAAGTACTGCTGCTGGGGTTCGAACCCATGTGCATTTAACTTTACCTTTCGGTTTTAATTCCACCGAGGTGATAAGTGACGAGTTTTCATGTCGCCCTTCGTTACCTCGCTTCTTTAGCCGAGGTAATATGTATTTCACGTCCGAGGTAAAAATCGCTTTTTGTAGTAGTGGACATTACTAAGTACTCATATTGACTGTATCGAGTTCTAAAAGCAGTCTTTGGAACATCTTCATCCTTCACTCGAATCTGAAGATAACCTGATCCCAAAATAATTTTGCTGAATACAAAAGATCCTACCAACTGATCCATAAGATCACCAATCCTATGAAGAAGATATTTGTTCTTGATAGTAACTTTGTTCAGCCGGAGATAGTCAACACACAACCTCATACTGATGTGTTTCTTTTTCACTAATAACACTTGGGCTCCCCACGACGATACACTTTGTCTGACAAATTCCTTCTCAAGCAGATCTTCTAATTGTTTCTTCAATTATCCCAATTTTGTTGGAGATATTCTGTAAGGTGCCATCGATACAGGTCTAGTACTAGGTACTAAATCTATGGTGATCACAACTCTACATTCCAGGGGCAAGCCACAAATATCTTAAAGGAAAACATCATGAAACTAACGCACCACCGGTGCATCACTAGCAGCCACACTACTCTCCACTCTCAGAGAAACGAACATCACAAGTACCTGATCATTCTCCCTCATAGATATCTCAACTTGCCCGACATACATAATTTTCGAATCAGTACTCTTTTCGGGTTCAGGAAATAACATAACCTCATCCAACAACTTGCACTCTTGCAATCAGCAGCACACAAAACCAATTTTTCACTCTAGAACCTCTCGGAGAAGCAGAATCTTCTCCCCCAATTATTTCAATCTTGCTCCTCTTGGCAAGCGGTTAGAAAAACAAACGAGTACCAATAGTGTTTCACACAACGTCGTATACTAGGAAAAAATAAAAATAACAAAACCTGGACTAGATGGATGAACCGACTTGCTCTAATACGACTATGTAACACCCTGAACCCTGACTCTTAATATAAAAGAGAGAATTCACTATTTAGGACACTACTCAAAACACAACATGTAATTTCGTGAATATTTTTCAAAATCTTGCAACGAAACTCAAAAGACCTCATAGCATTAAATAATTATTGGGTTAATTGTTCTTTGGCCCCCTGCCATATGGGCGAGGTTTGAAAAACCCCCCTGTAAAAAAAAGTTTAGATTTCCCCCCAACATTTGAAGATTCCACTGTTTTGACCCCTCTTGAAATCCAGTCAACATAATATGTGACGTGGCAATTTTTTTAATTTTTTATTACGTGGACAAATTAGTTGGCATTTTTAATTATTATTTAATTTTTAATATCCACGTCGCATATATATATATATATATATATATTTTTTTTTTAATATATATTTTTTTACTTTTTGTATTAATTTATTTTACGTTTTCTTAAATTATTTATATAAAATTTTTTTATGAATTATTTTTTTCTTAAATTATTTATATTAATTATCAAAATATTACAATAGGTCCTAAGCCCATTTTTGTTCCTGAACCCAGCCTAAGCATTGACCCATTCACATTGTCTCAATCCAATTGAAACTTATTGCACTCTAGCGTATTATAAACACCAATACAATAGTTGATATGAACGATGTGGGACAACTCCTGCACTTGAATAGCACGCACAAATGCAGAATGTAAGCAAGAACTCCAAATGGGTTTAGGTCAACTTAATGTACAAAGCTGAAAAATGCTTCCCAAATTAGCAGACACGTAAACATTGTCCTACGTAGTCGCTGTCAAGCATATAACTGACGAGTGAGTTTATGTGTGATACAATACACTTGCCTTGATAAATGATAACACTTTCTCCAAATCTCTGGAAAAGGCATTAGCATTAACATCGTTGCTTGTAGCACCTATTTGAATTAAGGAAGATGCCATTGAGTCATAATCTTCAATGGCAATCGATCCTAAGAAGACTTCCATAGCAGACCATGTTTTGGGAGATACAACAATTCCTGTAGATTGAATTTTGTTTTTTAGAATATAGACATAGATTGTATATGTACACAATATCTATGCATGTATATGTATGTAGCAACAAACATCAGAGTATTGTAAAATGTGTGGTCATTTAGAAGAGAAAAGGCATAGTTTGTAAAAGAACAAAGGGAATAACAATGATTAGAGTTTGCAAAGATGCTAAATTCCAAATAAAATGTATAGACAACTCTGAAACCTTGGCAAGTTACAGATGACTAAATTACAGAAAACGATACAACACAAGTATAACCAACCGTAAATCGCACATAAGGAAGAAAAAGCATACCAAAGTCAAGAAACCCAATACGACCATCACGTAGAAGCCACAGATTTCCAGCATGTACATCTGCATGAAAAGATTCACATGCAAGCAAACTTCCAAACCTGCACTTGCAGTACTGTCAGAAATAGCAAAGAAAAATGTTAGCAGACTGATATAAGAAAAGCGCAAAAAATTTCAAAACATTTGAAGTAAAAATGATGCAGGAAAATAGGAATTACATCAAGTGTAGGCACCCCTTGCTTTCACTTTCCCACAATCCTTGCATCCCCATATTCCTACAGCCTTCCTTTTCACAGCATACTGCAACAAAATAACTTCATTAGATCCATGTTTGGTTTTTTATATTGTGATAATCAAACAAAAAGGACAATATTGATTCAGCATTTATATTATAGAACACATGAAAAGTCTACCTTTCCACAAAATTCGCAGAAAAATAGTGTTTAAATTCTAGAATAGGTGGTGAATAGAGTCCCACATCGTTCATATCAACTATTGTATTGGTGTTTATAATACGCTAGAGTGCAATAAGTGTCAATTGGATTGAGACAATATGAATGGGTCCATGATTAGGCTGGGTTCAGGAACAAAAATGGGCTTAGGCCCTAATGTGAATTAGGTTGCTCTTGAAACAAAAATGGGCTTAGGCCCTATTGTAATATTTTGATAATTTTAAAAAATAATTCATAAAAAAAATTAATATAAATAATTTAAGAAAAAAATAATTCATAAAAAAAATTTATATAAATAATTTAAGAAAACGTAAAATAAATTAATACAAAAAGTAAAAAAAATAATTAAAAATGCCAACTAATCTGTCCACGTAATCAAAATTAAAAAAAAAAATTGCCACGTCACATATTCTGTTGACTGGATTTCAAGAGGGGTCAAAACAGTGGAATCTTCAAATGTTAAGGGGGAATCTAATTTTTTTTTTTACAGGGGGATTTTTCAAACCTCGCCCATATGGCAGGGGGCAAAAGAAAAATTAACCCATAATTATTTAAAGGAAAGTACTGAAAGAAAATAAACTCCAACATCAACTCAAACTAAAAATACGTCTCGTTCCCAATGTTACAGATCGGAGCCTATATATATATTAAATAAATAGCGATAGGCGATAAAATAAACGAAGACAAACTTCAAGATTATCTTCCATCTCACGTGCAACTACTCCTGTTGAGTACCCGATTGTTTGTATTTCAGAGGAGCACATACGCTAGAACAACAATAAGTGGGTGAAAATACACCTTAGAAATGTTCATGGTGAAAATTAATAGCAGGATGGTAAACAATAACAATCACAAGTGTATTATTCACACAAATCACAATCACAACTCAAATCTTAATGCAAATGCTAATGCCACAAACTCCTTCATCAATATGCATGTGGTACCGGGGTTTTGGGGTTGTAGGTATGTTACTGATTGCCCATGTCTCCGGTTCCTCTTGAATTGTGCCCTATATAGACATGAGACCTCCATGGTCTCTCTTTAAACCAGTCCATCAAAGGACCGAAGTCCTACCTAACTCCAAAATATATGTATGCATGATCATGTATAAAAGGCAAGCATGCAACTCAAACAACCGTCACAAATCATCATAAAAAATCACCATCGTCAAAATATCATCATAAAAAAATCATCCTCAAAATAACATCGGCAAAATATCATCATCAAAATATTATCATAAAAATAGGTTCCACTCTTAAACCAAGTTTTGCTAATATTAAGCCTCACTGTAATTTCACCGGATTACTAAGTCCAAAAATATAATTTTTGCCAATAAACAGGCCTAACTGTAATCCCATCGGATTACTAATTTTTAAAAATATAATTTTTCCAATAAACATGCCTCGTTTTAATCCCACCAGACTACTAATTTCAAAATTATAATTATTTTATACCTCAAAATAGAGTAAAGTTATAATATTATTACTCAACAACTTTAATCTCATCAAAATTACTCAAAATTTTATATATTATTATAACTCAATAGAGTTCTAAAAAAACCCAAAAACAACTCAACGACAACTCTTAACTCTCAATATGACTCTAGGGTATCCAAAAATGCTCTAAAGTGTTTAAAATTGCCCTACTGATAACTTTCACATGAGATAACTCTATTGGACTCTAAGGGGTTGAAACTTGGCAAAAAAAAAACTACTAAGACTTATGTAATTCACATACACTTCAAACACATCAAACTAGATCATTTAATACATTAGACTCAACTCAACCATTTCAGATCCAGCTCTAAAGATGTCAGTAGTTCAAAATACAACACTAACTCACTACTCTAAACATATCCAAACTCAAATTCAACATTAGACATGTTAACAACTCTAAACTCAAAACAACTTAACTGCCTTAACTTAATCAACTCTAAAACATATCACTAACTCAATTTTAAATTATTTATAATTATGCTTAATTCCTTAATTTGCTAAAGAGTTTTTTAAAACTCTATACTTAACTCTAAAATTATATCACTTTAAAACAGCATAAACAGGGAGAAGGTCAAATTCAACCTTCGCTTTATCACAAGGCATCAACATAATATATTACTACTTCAATTCATACAGGTTAACCATGGATAATAGAAATCAACAAACATCACATATTTATGAACTTGCCTTATCAAAAGGCATCAGCATGGTTATGAAGTCACAATAAACAACAAATAATATTACACTGACCATAGGGGATTTATCTTAAATTCCATTTGGTCACCACAATAACACACAGACAAGAAAAGCATTTATTTATCAATGCCAATAGGATTTTGCCTAAACCTTATTTGGCCAAACACAATACACACAGAAATAACAATTTCATTCAATCGATGACAATGAGGGTTTTTCCCAAGCTACATTTAGCCAAACATATTACAGGAATAAGGAAATTGAAAAAGTACTAAAATCACTCATGGCGCTGATGGAAGGATAATGACCCCTCACTATCTTGGCTGCCTATAATCACCCATTGATAAAGCAATCCTCCTCTTGCCTCAAAATTGAGTTTTTCCTTTTCCTAAAGGTCGGTTCCTAGAGCCTTGTGGGTTTCATTTAGGAATGATGTTTACAAATAAGGAGATGATGATAAGAGACGCTATCAAACAATATGGAATGGAAAATCAGAAAAAATATGTTCATTAAGAAGAATGATTCCAAAAGGATGGTAATTATGTGTATGACTGGTTGTAAGTTTTACTTATGGATTAGTAAAAGGAACGAGCAACAATATTGGCAAATTGTCAGTTATGTTTATGATCATACATGCCATAGGAATGCTAAGCCTATGTGGCTTACTAAAAAATTTGTAAACGTCCTAAGGCATAGTCCTTATATTAAGCCAACAGGTGTCATGGTTGAATCCCTTGAGAGGTGAAAAGGGAAGAAATCAGAAGATCAAACATATAAGGCAAAAAGGAAAGCTATGAATTTGATTCAAGGTGCTGATTTTTGATCAATTTAATCATTAGAGAAATGATGTTTGGCCTGTTATGCTGTCAAGTGTATGAACCAATTGTTTTATGTTAATCAAATAGTATGAACCACATCTTGGTCTGTTATTAACCACATTTATGTTAAAGTATGGTATCATCTGTTATGAATTATATGGTAATGTTATGGTATCAACTGTTTTATGTTAATCAACTATTATGAATTGTATGGTAATGTTATGGTATCAACTATTATGAACCACACATTGGTCTTTTATTAACCATATTTGGTTTGTCAAATGGTTATGTTATAGTATCAATATCAAATATGAAATGGTAGTGTTATGGTATCAATATCAAATGTGAAATGGTTATGGTATGTTCTGGTATCAATATCAAATGTGAAATGACATTAGATATCAACTTTCAACTGTCAAATGGTATCAAATTTCATTTGTCAAATGCCAAATAGTATCAAATATCAACTGTCATATGGTATCAAATGTCAAATATCAACTGTGAACCAAATGTAATTTTATTCTATAATCAAGTCAAATTACACAATATTGGATCTTTCAACATAGAACTGTTACAACATAGAACCTAAACATACTGGATCTTTCAAATTAAACAAGAAATATCATAAAATAGAACCTAAACAAACAACACCAATTCAACTAAGAATCTATTTCATTATTGTTGAAGTAACTAATGCAATTAACACAGAGATGGTAATCATCCAATTGAACTTCAAATGCTTCTTCAATAATTTCATCATCATCTTCATTTCTTCATCTTTTATGTTGGCATCTTTAACCTTTTGTTTCTCATCATTTAAATTGTGCAATAATGAGGAAATAACCTCCTTTACTCTTAGGTTTATTTCTTCATCCAACCAAACAAAAATGGCTACACTTCTTGTAACCTTGCAGCTGGAGACATCAATGGAGTAGAAGGAAGATACATCAATGATGACATTGTTAAAAGAGAACAACGTCAAACTAATCATAAACAAAACCATACCTCATACATCACACAATCATAGAAATGACGTCCTAGGTTTGCATCAGTCCATGTCGTCATCAATGAAGCATCAAGATCACAATGACACTCATACCATAATGAACGATTTCTATAGCTACTATTGAAAACTGATTTCTGAGACATTTCAGTTTTGGAGAAGTTGATTGCTGGAAGATTAAAACAAAATTGATTGTACCTGATCAGAAATAGATTGGTGGCTAGCAACACGTCATGAGTTTCGTTACACTCCAGTGGTGGTGAGAAGGTGGGGGTGTACCTGCAAGGTACTCTGATGCCAAAGTAAGAGACAGAGTAAAGAGTACAAGTACAGAAAGTAGTAGTGAGTGAAATTCAGAATACCTGACCCTCTAGTGATAGAGGGTATTTATAGTGTTCCCCAACGCTGGGCCAACGGTCATCTTCACTGGGTTGGATTTTTAGGCCCAATGCAAATAACTGCCAGAGCTTACGTGGCGTAGGGAAGACCAGCACGTGGTCTTCGCCCTGGAACAACTGCCCTGTGATCTTCAGAAGGTGGGTTGACAGTTCTTCAGGGAGTGGGTAGTTTCCTGATGATGTGTCCCCGCGTGGGGGGGCACGTGGAGTCCGGGGGGAATACGCATGGTCTCTCCCCGTATCAAGTAGTAGCCTGTTCGACTATGGTGAGTGTTGAACGTGCCCGACGAGGGGGGGATTGGGCCTTGTTGGGCCTTCCCAATGTGAGGTTAGGTTGGGCTTTCTAGACTGGTGGGCAGGTGTCCGCCCAGTCCATAATAGGAGCCCCTAAGTTGTTGTTCCTAAGTAGTGTAGTAATGACTTAAGGGTCAGTCTATTCGTCGGGGACGCGTTTAGTAGGACGCAGCGTGCCCGAAACACCAAGTTGGAGGAGGATGCAGGTTGCCAGAAGCAGGTGGTGTTCGACAAGACAGGAGTCGCGGGGACGTCTGTCCGTCAGACGCCCTACAGTCCACCTCTCGTCGGGGGCGTGTCCCCGTTTGGTGCCTTGGTTGACGACGTAGGGAAGACGAAAAGAACTTATGTACCCGCTCCACGGGCATGAAATATTGCTGAGAGGACGCACGTTGTGTCTTCAAGCGCCACATGTCATGAGTCATCAATGCCTAGGGCGGCTAGGAGTAGGAGCACTCAAGTGCCTAAGGATGCCTCAAGTCCCGTGTTAGGATTATAAATAGGCGGTGAGTCTGTGTCATTTGCACGCTTTCCTTCAATTGACATGCATTCTCCAAGTTCTCCAAGCTCTTCAATCCGTACTCGTCGTCATCGTCGCCGCCGCCGTTTCCAGCTGCTCCTCGCCACCCGAACTCATATTCTTCAAGTAAGTTCTTGAGTTTTACCTCTAATAATTTGAATTTGTTGTCTATTTTCTAGGGGGAGCGTAGGTTTTAGGAGGGGCATATGGACGTTCCAGTGACTTTCATGAAGTTCCCAGCAGAAATATGTATTTCCCGACCAAGTTCATGAAGTTTCCGGAGGAGTTACCGGGAAGTTCTTGAGAATTCTGGGAGCTTCATGAATCTCTTGATGAAGGCCCCAAGGACCTGTGATGAAGATCCCAGGGAAACAATGAAGGTCATGGGAAGCTGGGATGAAGATCCCGGGGAGCTTGGCTCCCTGTAGCGTGCGAGAATCGCGCAAGGTCTCAGTCGAAGAGTCCCATGCGCTCGTCGGGTCTTCCCGTGGAAGGGTCCTCCACGTCAAGGAGGCCTACTACATCACATCGACGATGGCTTCCCCTACGGACGAGGCTGCCCGACTTAGTGACGGGGAAATTTATCCGGGCTCCTCGTCCCCCTCTACGCCCTTTCACTTGATTTGCGGTGGAAGGATAAATTTGATTTCGGAAGTTGAATTCTCCGTTTTCCTCTGCTTTTTAGGTAAAATGGTCGTGAGGCTCACGGGTATTATTCATATAGATGACAAGCCCGACCTCGATGAGCCCATCCAGCAGCCTAGGGAGGAACGAGTCCGTACGGCCGAGGAATAGGTAGGGGAAGAGGCTCTTAGACTCGGGTCACACTTTGTCGTCGATGACATCGATGCTTTCGCGATGGTCGAGGACATTGTTGTGGGCTCTCCTGCAAACTGGATGGTCCTCAAACCTAAAGAGCAACATCGTATATACTCGAGGTTCCGGGGGCTGAGGTTCCCAATGTACGAGTTTGTGTTCCGGGAAGCGGGCCTCCGTCTCCCCTTCAGCAACTTCCAAAGGGGGGTGTTCCACTGTCTACGTCTGGCGCTCTCCCAGCATCATCCCAATGCGATAGCGTTTATGCGGGCATTCGAGCTCGTGTGTGAGCACCTCCGCATTAGGGCCACCCTTCATCTATTTTTCTGTACCTTCCACTTACAACGGTCATCCGTCGACGACCGACATAGTTGGGTTTCTTTGAAGCAGCCAAGGAAGCTGCTCAAGGCGTACTTAGATTCTGTTAGCTCCTTCAAGGACATGTTTTACATTGTCAAGCCTGTCTCGCACATAGTAGTCGACTCCTTATACAACCTCGTGGTCGACAAGACGGGAGAGGAGAAATTGGTGTCTAAGTGTCCCCTGGAGTGGGAGGAGGCGTACTTTGAGACTA
Organism: Lathyrus tuberosus; assembly: GCA_022829125.1. Lineage (NCBI taxonomy): Eukaryota > Viridiplantae > Streptophyta > Magnoliopsida > Fabales > Fabaceae > Lathyrus > Lathyrus tuberosus. The sequence goes on from JALAZF010000026.1 coordinate 2,048,102, forward strand.
GCACGGAGAGCTACATCGTGAAGCCTGGCGACCTGGGCGTCGACAACCGAGAATCATACAAAAAGTTGGTCGAGTTTGTCTCCGTCTTTACTCGCGCTAAATGCCTGGGCAAAGACAGGAGTTTTATCCTCGACGCCCGGGGGAAAATTTGAAGGTGTGAGAAAAACTTAAGAAATGGGGGGTTTGAATTGGGTTTTCCACTTTGAAAGCTTTTTATGAAACTCAAACAAAGATCATAAATAAACTAACAATAAGAAAGACACACGATATATCCTGGTTCACTTGAAAACTATCAAGTTAATCCAGTCCACCTGCCAAGGTGATTTTGCCTTATACACAAGGACTTAATCCACTATAACCAAACTGATTACAATCGCACGAGCAAACTGCTGGTGACTAACAACCTCTAAGACACACTAGTCCTAGACTTCTTAAGAATTCTGACCCAACTGGTCTCTTAAAGAATACAATGCACAAGCCAACTACAAGTGACTAACACCACTAAGACACACTGTCTTTGTCTCCCTAAAAATTCTGACCCAACTGGTCCTTTAGGGGATACAATGTACAAGCCAACTGAAGTGACTAACAACACTAAGACACACTGTCTTAGTCTCCTTAAAAATTCTGACCCAACCGGTCCTTTAGGGAACGCAAACAACTGCTGCTACATGGTTTGTTTACAATAATAATGCTTCTACACAAGCAGGGTAAACATACATTTTAAGCTCAATCTAACATTGAGAGAATCTATAGTAATAACATTCTTCTTCTTTGTATTGTGGTGCTTTACTGTTCACTCATAAGTTTCTTCATTTCTTGTGTTGCTTTCTTCATATGCATAAGTGTTTTTGATATTTCTCTTTTTCACTGAGTATTACATTATTTGTTGCTCACTTCATTCAATCATGCTTGCACGCACGCATTTGCTCTCTTACTCTCATGTTCATCAACATTCGATACGTTGAATAATCAAGTCTATAAAAAGCCAAAAAAAGATCTGTTGAAGGGCAGATCGGTAATATGATAAGAGTACTGGCGACTTGAAATAGAGCTGTTATGCTGGGTTGAAAATCGTACACTGAAGTTGTCCTTTGTACCATCAAATTAGGGTAGTGGAAAGGAACGTGCTTTATCTGTACTATGTACTATTTTCCCATGCAAACGTTTCATCTTCTTCTATTCATCAGATGCTTTTGAGTTGATTTGATTAAAGCATGATCAAAAGAATGAATCATTGAGTCTTTGGAGTCTTGAGTCTTCAGAGTCTTCAGAACTTGTTCAGCCGAACCTTGTCTTCAGAGTCTTCAGCACTTCTAGTTCAGAACCCTTGGTTATCAGAATACTTAAGTCTTTAGAGTCTTCAGAACCTCGTTCAGCAGAACCTTGTCTTCTGAATCTTCAGCACTTAGTCTTCAGAACCTTTAATCTTCAGAATCCTTAAGTCTTCAGAATCTTCAGAGCTTCGTTCAACAGAACCTTGTCTTCAGAATCTTCTGCACTTAGTCTTCAGAAGTTAACGACCTCAGAAGCTATACAGGCTTCATAAATAGATCATCAGAGTCATGATCAGAAATTAGATCCAAGAGACGTTACAACAGTAATATAGTGTCTTCTCAAAATCTTTCTGATGCACAGTAGATTAGAACCAATCTTGCTTCTACACACAGAAGTGACCATAGAGAATATCAGAGTGATGTAGCACATGGTCTTTATCAGAGTTAGAACATGTTTGTTAAAACTATCAGAATAACAAATGTTAGAGCACCATAATTGTTCTCACATAAATACTTCATTGTTATCATCAAAACATAAAGACAAGATGCAGAACCAAATCTTGTTCTACAATCTCCCCCTTTTTTATGATGACAAAACCGTGTATTTTGATAGAACAATTTATACAGGATAATCACCATAACCAACAAATTCAGAGTTTTAAGCTCTCAGCTCCCCCTGGATCTGTTAATCACAAAATTTCATTTATGCTTGTTCAGAGTCTCCCCCTGATCCCAAGACTCACAAAATAGAATTTGAGTTCTTCAGAACATGACAATAGAGAAGGAATACTTCCCTATAACAACTCATCGAAGTCTGACTAGAACACTAGGTCTTCATCTCAGAACCTGGTTACTATCAGAACTTTGATGAAAAATCAAAACTTGATTTTGAATCTGATTGGATGATGTCGCGCATCTCGTATCAGAACTTCTTATCAGATCTTGATGGAGAATCATAACTTCTTAAGTATCAGAGTTTGATTGGAAGTGACTTCTCTTTTGTTCATCTTTTCTTAGATTCACCAATCTTATCAGATTCAGAGCCAGACTGATTTTATCAGAATATCATCCGTTGCAGAGCGTGTCTTCTGATTCAGAGAATTGACTTGACTTTCTTTCAAAGAGATTTCTGCTTCTGACGCTTTAAGTATGAATTTCATACTTTTAGAAAGTTTACAACTTCTAAACACTATGATATCAAACAAGATTTCTTGACTTTCAGAAAGTTCACAGCTTCGGAACAGTATTGGAACATCTGTTTGATCAAACCAGATTTCTTGACTTTCAGAAAGTTCATAACTTCTGAACAGTATTGGACATCTGTTTGAATAAACAAGATTTCTTGACTTTCAGAGAGTTCACATCTTCTGAACAGTATTGGAACATCTGTTTGAATAATCATATATTCTCAAAGTGTACAACTTCTTAACCATGAATTATCAGAGTTGAAATTATCCATAAGATTTTCCATCTTCAGAGAGTAGGGTCTTTATGTTCAACCTATCTAGAATGCTAAGTGAACTTTTTCAGAGTTCCTTAATTGAAACATCAAACAAACGGTTAGTTACAAAAAGCATTATATAAGCATTATGCAATGTTTGAGTTCAAGATTCTGAGTATAAGTACTATCAAAATCATTTTACTTTCTCCCCCTTTTTGTCATAATCAAATAGATAATGAAATAAATAGTGCAGTATTATGATAAATATGTGAGAAAGAGATTTCTAAGATATGCCATAACACTCATAAATAAAGACAATGTCATTAATAATGGATTGAAGTACATTGACATAGCTTGAACTCAGAGCAATCTAGAAACAAAACAGAAAACACAAGATACGACATGCTATTGATTAACCATCAAAGGCTTCACAATCTTTCTTCAACAGACCATTTTCTAGACCTTCTAACTGGACAAGTTCAACAATTCCTTCTTTAAAGAAGATTTCAGATAGAACTCTTCCAAAAGGTATGTAGGGCTTGATGAAATCGCCATTTCTGGAATCAGTAATGGATTTTTGCAGAGAATTGAAGATAGTCTGAGGTAGATTAATTCGTATCTCAGCCATTAGGAGAAAAATGAAGACCCGATCATCACGAAATAGGATATTTTTGTTTTCTCCCCGAGAACGAAAATTAGTCAGCAAAATCTTAAACTAAGCTTTTGGAATGGGAATAAGATTTTTAGGATTGAGAGGTTCATATTTGGACCATGTGTTGTGAAGAGAGGCTAGTTCCTCAGAAATAAGATACCTAGACTTAACATGTTCAACAGTAAAGCCAATGTTCTCACAGCCAATTACTAGAGGAATGGTGAAGGGAGTGATGTTTATGGGGACACCAGAAACACGAGAAGAAATTGAGAGACCTTCATCATTAATGTAGGCATGTTTCCAAAAATCTGTTACAAGATTTAAGTAGACTGGTTTATCCAGAATCATGAAGTATTTTGCCCATTCTTGATAGTGCATGATTGAGGTGATACTTCTAGCAATTTCTCTGTTTCCAAGATGCAGAAGATTGATTTGTTCTTCTGATATGACCTCAAGAAGGTTCTCATCTCTGTGGAAAGTAATTAGAGACATGAGGAGAAGATTTGGATAGTAATATCAAACACTACAGATCAAGATAGATGGAATGATGTATATATATGGGTAGGAGACGTGACTGACTGAGAAAATGACATAGGTCAAGATGCGTATCACGCATAAGATATGCCAAGGACACAGTGGCAGAGTAAGAGATAAGAATATCAAGAAATAGGAAAGGAGTGTAGCAGTCTCTTAAAACTGAATATTCAAAGGTCACAAATAAAGATACATTATTTAAGTTCTAACAGGAGTCAATAACTCTGAATAAATGTATACTTATGTGGCAATTGAAAACTAACATATAGTAAATACAGAAGAGAGTATAGCTTATTTTAAAAAAGAACTTAACTCACATATGCCTTATCATTTATGAATGCACAGTCATAGGGAATCTGTAAAGATTTTAGTCTATTCTCAAGAAGTTTACATTCTCAATGTGTCAAACAGTTGTTATCATTATCATTCACACATTATCAAGATTTTAACTTAATCGTTTTGATTTAAAGAATTTAGATAAGTTAAATTTAGTCATTTTCTTTCCTTTTTATGGTAATCATTATGTAATGCAGTAAGACAAGATAAAGGAATAGAGAAGGTACTTTATTTACGAAACAACAAACATCGAAGCGTAGTACATACACAAAATCATAAAATAGAAAAATAAACAACGACTAGAACAACGAGTAGGAATAGTAATGACAAATGGAAGAAAGATCAAGCAACCAAGAAACCCAAAAGACACAAACAGTGATGATTCGCATGTCAACCAGCTATCTTATTTCCCGATGATGGTTTCAGAATAGTTCATGGGAGAACACCATTCAGTATCGAGTTCCTCATTCATTCTGATTTGTCTTAAGTGAGAAACAACTCCTTGAAGATCAAGAATGTGAGAAATAACTCTACTGTAAGGAATCTGAAACGATAACTCTGCTCTTGACGAAAGAATTTCTTCTTTCAAGAAGTTGAATATGGATTGAGGCAGATTAATCTTAATCTTGGAGACTAAGAAGAAAATGAACAGCTTATCCATAGCAGAGAGTCGTCCTGTTCCTTTTTCCATGGGTCTAAGATTTGTTCCCATGATTTGGTGCCATATTTTAGCCTCGGGAGTGAGAGAAAAGGGACTGTCAGCAGGTCCTTCTGAAAGATAGATGATGTGAATATATTTAGCAAACCAGTTATTTCCTCTATAGTTTTCAACATATTCACCATCTTCTTTGCATTCAATAGCTTGAGATATGATTGAGGAGTTGATCATGATGGGAAATCCATATACAGTAGATAGAATGCAATAAGCATTGGATTCATATGAAAGGATGCAAGCATTTGCCCAGAATTATTTTACAAGAGCTAGATAGATAGGCCCGTTGAGAATTCCAAGATATATGTCCCAGTCTTGGTAGATGATGTCTGAGAGAATGTTGGTGTGACCCTTTTCAACAAGATCATTTAGATCAATAGAGTATTCTTTCAAGAAATCCAGATCAGATATTTCTCCTCTAATGGTTTTAGAAGACATCTTAAAAGTAAGAAGGATAGGATCAAGAAGCAAGATTAGAAATGGATGACTGGTTATGTGGTATATAAAGAGAACAAAGAATGATGACCATAAATAATAATAAAGACTGGATATATTGAGATGAGATATTCATCATTTCCAATACAAGAAATGCAGACAAGAGTAGGGAATGATGAAGAAGTGTATCAGTCTCCAAAAGATCACAAATCAGTATACGTTATTCATATTATGACATCAGTCAATAAATACAAATAAATGTTTACTCGAAGGTGAGAGGGCATAGTCTGACACAAAATAAAGGAGGGAAGACATGTGTTAAGTTCCAAGAAGTCTTTGTCTTACATGCATATTTATGAATGCCTAAGGAGGAAGGAAGACGTAAAGATTTACACACTTATCAAATAACTTTTCAAATCCAATAAGAGTTCTTCTTGCATGGCCAAAATCCACTCATTTTCATTTAGAGCTAAATCAACTGTTGTTGGCTCTATCAGAGACACTAGACCCATAAGAGTTTCTTCGGAATGTCTGAAGGATGAGCGAGTTCTGACTGGATCAGCTTTATCTTCCAGAAACAATTCTTCAGAATGAGAAGTCTTTAATCTATTCTTCTTCTGATGAGATGAGTTGTTCTTAGCATTCTGATAAGGTTGTATTTGGATTTGGAGAATTTGCATATTTGTCTAATCTTCTGTTTCTTAGATTCTGATGACGTGATCTTCAGATCTGCAACCTTTCAACTAGCTTTGACTTTTCAGAGTCAAGCTTATCATTGAGTCTGACATGAATTGATTTGTCTACAATTCTTGTTTTTGTGTTATGGATTCTGTAGCCTTTAGAACATTTAGAATGTCCTAACAATAAACACTATGAGCAATGAATCCAGAGCCAATGATTTCTTCTTTTTGGTTTCCTCAGAAACTGACGAAGCCTCCAGGCTTAAGTTCCAGACTTTGAAACATATGCCTTCTTCTCGTCTGAGTTGCGAGTAACTACTGTTCAGTTACCATGACTGGTGTTTCAACTGAGTTGCTAAGGATATCTCTGAGTAAGAGTCTGAGTCTGATTCAAGTTATGATGATATTTAGTCTTCTGGTTCTCCAGAAACTTCATCTTCAGTTGTTGCTACTAACGCAACATTTGCTTGTTCTTCATCAGATTCTTCTTCTTCAGAATAAGATTCCTCCCAAATTGCCATTAGACTTTTCTTTGCTTTAGAGAAGTTCTTCTTAGGCTTCTTGTCCTTTGGACACTTGTTCTTGTAATGACCTGTCTCATTACACTCGTAGCAGATAACTTCCTTTCCAGAGTTATGCTTCTTCTATTCAGAAGATGGCTCTGAGCGACCTTTGATTCTTCTGAAGATTCCTTGCCTATGCTTCCAGAGTTTGTTGATTCTTCTGATATCATCTTCTGATTTTCCATTAGAATCTTTTGATTCTTCCTCATCTTGATGAGCCTTTGCCTTTCCAGATTCAGACTTAAGAACAATGGATTTACTCTTCTTCTTCCTCCAGCTCTATCTCATGATTTCTCAAGGAACTAACACGTTCTTTAAGACTTATGATGTTGAGATCTTTTGATAGGTTTAGAGCTGTTGCCATAAGTATCCATTTCTTAGGAGGAATTCTGATGATCTTTTTCATATGTCCAGCAGTTGAGTAGCCTTTGTCCAGAACTTTGAGTTCTGCGATTAGCATTTGAAACTTTGAAGACACGGTCTCAACTGTCTCATTATCCTCCATACTGAATGCCTCATAGTTTTGGATTAAGGCAAGCGCCTTTTGTCTTCTTAACTTGAGCATTTCCTTCATTAGTCATCCTTATGTTGACTTTGTATTCTTTCTTCTGTTGGTTGGTTATATCACTTCTGGATATATTAGAACATGTAGCATCAACTGGGTGATTGTAGCCATCAACTACCAAATCCCAAAGATCTACATCAACACCAAGAAAGAGCCTTTCTATTTTGTCTTTCCAGTGGTCAAAATTTTCACTATCAAGGACTGGTGGTTTGGCACTGTAATGATCTTCCCTTTTAGTAGTGGTATTAACAATAACTGCCATGTTATCTCACACAAATACTGGATCGGTACTGAACACTGTTAAGTGCTAATAAGACGTTTATCACAATCAGAACCGGAGCTCTGATACCAATTGAAGGTGTGAGAAAAACATAAGAAAGGGGGGTTTAAATTGGGTTTTCCACTTTGAAAGCTTTTTATGAAACTCAAACAAAGATCATAAATAAACTAAAAATAAGAAAGACACACGATATATCCTGGCTCACTTGAAAACTATCAAGCTAATCCAGTCCACCCGCCAAGGTGATTTCGCCTTATACACAAGGATTTAATCCACTATAACCAAACTGATTACAATCGCACGAGCAAACTGCTGGTGACTAACAACCTCTAAGACACACTAGTCCTAGACTTCTTAAGAATTCTGACCCAACTGGTCTCTTAAGGAATACAACGTACAAGCCAACTGCAAGTGACTAACACCACTAAGACACACTGTCTTAGTCTCCCTAAAAATTCTGACCCAACTGGTCCTTTAGGGGATACATTGCACAAGCCAACTGCAAGTGACTAACAACACTAAGACAAACTGTCTTAGTCTCCCTAAAAATTCTGACCCAACTGGTCCTTTAGGGAACGCAAACAACTGCTGCTACAAGGTTTGTTTACAATAATAATGCTTCTACACAAGCAGGGTAAACACACATTTTAAGCTCAATCTAACTTTGAGAGAATCTACAGTAATAACATTCTTCTTCTTTGTATTGTGGTGCTTTACTATTCACTCATAAGTTTCTTCATTTCTTGAGTTGCTTTCTTCATATGCATCAGTGTTTTTGATATTTCTCTTTTTCACTGAGTATTACATTGTTTGTTGCTCACTTCATTCAATCATGCTTGCACACATGCATCTGCTCTCTTACGCTCATGTTCATCAACATCCGATACGTTGAATGATCAAGTCTATAAATAGCTAGAAAAAGATCCGTTGAAGGGCATATTGGTAATATGATAAGAGTACTGGCGACTTGAAATAGATCCGTTATGTTGGGTTGAAAATCGTACACTGAAGTTGTCCTTTGTACCACCAAATCAGCGTAGTGGAAAGGAACGTGCTTTATCTGTACTATGTACTATTTTCCCACGCAAATGTTTCATCTTCTTCTATTCATCAGAGGCTTCTGAGTTGATTTGATTGAAGCATGATCAGAAGAATGAATCATTGGGTCTTTGGAGTCTTGAGTCTTCAGAGTCTTCAGAACTTGTTCAGCCGAACCTTGTCTTCAGAGTCTTCAGCCCTTCTAGTTCAGAACCCTTGGTTATCAGAATACTTAAGTCTTCATTTTGTTGAAGCTAGAATAACAGCAAGCAAAAATATATAAGTAACCCAGTTTTGTCGTTCTCCACAGGGATCAGTGCGAGGGAAAGAATGCCATTCGACGGTATCTACATTTCTAAGCTCATGGTTCAAAAGTTTTGGTTTAAGACGGAACTAAAAGCAAATGCGGAAAATGTAAAGATTGAAAATATAAAATAAAGACTGAATTATAAATGGAGCCTTGTTGGAATTGGATCTCATCAATTGATAACACATGCATTCTTCTAATCATATTATACATAAATCAATCATTCGCCTAATATCCTCACGTATCACCTATGACCGAGGTTATGTCTAACGTAACGTTGAGAGATCGACCATATTGCCTCATTGGTGATGTCTCACTCAACAAAAACCAACACAGAGCATTAAGAGCTGATACTCACGCAAGTGTTAAGCCTAAATCTATTTCTAGAGTTCAGAACAAAACAAATAATCATCTTAGATCCAGATCTGAAGAGTATATGTCTATAGCAGTTCAAATCAAAGATAAACAGGTAAACAAAGATGACACCCACATCAGATAAATGACGGCTTCATATAAAATGCCAACAATCAGAATACGTACATACGTTAACCCTTTTTTACATGTATTTAACTAATTTACCAAATGAATGTGAATACCGTTCTTCATCACTATTACCACGCATCTTCGCAATATCGTATCGATCCTACTCATGCTAGCCATGCTACTTAATCAACACAATACAACAAAAGATAAAATGAATATCAACTCACAAAACCATTTCAAAAGTTTGGTTCATTGATAGATGAAAATCTAAGATCAAGGATTTGTAAAGGTTTTGTCAAGACCACAAATAATCAATCAAACACAACAACAATAGAGAATCGAAACATATTCACAAATATACATTAGATGAAATACATTAGGTATCAAGAGATTACATCCAAATCCAACAAGAGATTGAAGTTCTTACCTTCTCCCCCTTGAGATTTCAGTTTCTATGCTGAAAATTACAAGTTATGATCTTTCTCTCAAGTTCCTATCTTCCTTCTATCCTAAAAAGTGTGAAAATCCTATTTATAATCATTCAGGAAATTCACAGTTCACTAGGCGAACCATTTATTTGCACAACGAATGAAGAAAAATGGCACATCAAGTGCCTCTGAATAGTTAAACCGCCCCAGAAATTCTCGTAAGTTCGCAATGCGAAGGAATGTTCGCAAAGCGAACACTCGCTTTCAAGCTCGCAAAGCGAATTTTAACTCCTTTTTCCTCTATCCAAATCTGGGACCATTCGCTGGAACCTTCGCCAGAGTTCGCAAAGCAAACCTTCACTGGCACTCGCTTTCATGTTCGCAAAGCAAACTAACTGATATCATCCTCTGTTCTTTCGCAGCTTGCACCATTTCTTGTGTCTTACACTTTTGATCATTTCATGCCTTTTCCTGCAAAATAACACACATATTACAAGCACCAAAGGTATATTCTCAATGTTAGAAGAATAACAACAATCATGATTAAAATCAATGAAAACATGAGAAAATAGTGGAAAAAGTGCAAAGAAATATAGTTCATTTTTAGGTCAAATCCGCACCTAACAAGAACCTCGTTCAGCAGAACCTTGTCCTCGGAATCTTCAGCACTTAGTCTTCAGAACCTTTAATCTTCAGAATCCTTAAGTCTTCAGAATCTTCAGAGCTTCGTTCAACAGAACCTTGTCTTCAGAATCTTCAGCACTTAGTCTTCAGAAGTTAACGACCTCAGAAGCTATACAGGCTTCATAAATAGAACATCAGAGTCACGATCAGAGATTAGATCTAAGAGACATTACAACAACAACATAGTGTTTTCTCGGAATCTTTCTGACGCACAGTAGATTAGAACCAATTTTGCTTCTTCACACATAAGTGACCATAGAAAATATCAGAGTGACGTAGCACATGGTCTTTATCAGAGTTAGAACTTGTTTGTTAAAACTATCAGAATAACAAACGTTAGAGCACCATAATTGTTCTCACACAAATACTTCATTGTTATCATCAAAACATAGAGACAAGATGCAGAACCAAATCTTGTTCTTACAATCTCCCCCTTTTTGATGCTGAAAAAACCATGTATTTTGATAGATCAATTTATACAGGGTAATCACCATAACCAACAAATTCAAAGTTTTAAGCTCTCAGCTCCCCCTGAATCTGTTAATCTCAAAATTTCATTTATGCTTGTTCAGAGTCTCCCCCTGATCCCAAGACTCACAAAATAAAATTTGAGTTCTTCAGAACATGACAATAGAGAAGGAATACTTCCCTACAACAACTCATCAGAGTCTGACTAGAACACTAGGTCTTCATCTCAGAACCTAGTTACTATCAGAACTTTGATGAAAAATCAAAACTTGATTTTGAATCTGATTAGATGATGTCACGCATCTCGTATCAGAACTTCTTATCAGATCTTGATGGAGAATCATATCTTCTTAAGTATCAGAGTTTGATTGGAAGTGACTTCTCTTTTGTCCATCTTTTCTTAGATTCACCAATCTTATCAGATTCAGAGCCTGACTGATTTTATCAGAATATCATCTGTTGCAGAGCGTGTCTTCTGATTCAGAGAATTGACTTAACTTTCTTTCAAAGAGATTTCTGCTTCTGACGCTTTAAGTCAGAATTTCATACTTTCAAAAAGTTTACAACTTCTGAACACTATGATATCAAACAAGATTTCTTAACTTTCAGAAAGTTCACAACTTCGGAACAGTATTGGAACATCTGTTTGATCAAACCAAATTTCTTGACTTTCAGAAAGTTTACAACTTCTAAACAGTATTGGAACATCTGTTTTAATAAACAAGATTTCTTGACTTTGAGAGAGTTCACATCTTCTGAACAGTATTGGAACATCTGTTTGAATAATCATATATTCTCAAAGTGTACAACTTCTTAACCATGAATTATCAGAGTTGAAATTATCCATAAGATTTTCCATCTTCAGAGATTAGGGTCTTTATGTTCAACCTGTCTAGAATGCTAGGTGAACTTTTTCAGAGTTCCTTAATTGAAACATCAAACAAACGGTTAGTTGCAAAAAGCATTATGTAATGTTTGAGTCCGAGATTCTGATTATAAGTACTATCAAAATCAGTTTACTTTATCCCCCTTTTTGTCATAATAAAAAAGATAATGTAATAAATAGTGCAGTATTATGATAAATATGTGAGAAAGAGATTTCTAAGATAGGCCATAGCACTCATAAATAAAGACAGTGTCATTAATAATGGATTGAAGTACATTAACATAGCTTGAACTCAGAGCAATCTAGAAACAAAACAAAAAACACAAGATACGACATGCTATTGATTGACCATCTGTTGTACCCCAAATTTTGACCCCTTAGATGTCATAAGCATTGTTTGAAATTTTTAGGTCAATTTTGTTTCCATCACTAACTAATTGAGCAAGCTTTGTGGCTTTATTTTTGTGGAAGAGATATCAGTCAGAAGATTGTGGACACTGGTCAATCAAGATCTTGGATGAGTTATTAACCGAATTTTGGTCATCATTTTTGTCGGTTAATTGAAGTAAAAGTCTCTCCTCTTCAAGTAATTCAATTTTCTTTTGGCCATTTTTTCAAGACCTTTAGAGTTGGATTTAAGATTTTTTGTGGAGGTTTGTATGTGGATTCCAAAGAAAATAATAAGATTAACACAGTTAACTTCTTGAATCTTGTTCTAAGCTTATCATGGAATTTGATGGAATTGTGAGGTTTTAATGTTCATATGAGGGTTTGGAGTGCAAGGCATAAATCCTATTTCACGTTGCTCGTTGTCCATCCGCTGGTCTTTATTTCAAGAGGGAGTTGTTTCATTGGCAATAATAGACATTCCTACATATTTTGTGAGGTTAAATTGATGTGGAGACATGTAGGAGTTATTCATCATTAAGACAAAAAATGAAGAAATGTTACAAATGTAGGATATCATGAAAGTGCATTTTATTGCTAAAATGCTATAGTGTTTAACGTAAGAAATTGGGCTTTTGAAATGTCCAAAACATTGCCTCATACAAAGAAGTGTATTACAAGTTACAAGATTCAAATAAAAAAAAGAATGAGTCAACTGTGCCAGCTTCATATCGGCCTACATGAAAGAGAAAATACACAACAATTTGCCTAAAATACTCATGATGCATAGACTATTTTGTTTGACACAATGAATTTCCAAGATTTGCTTCAAGCTGCATCCTAAGTACAGCCTGTTGTCCTTCAAAACCGTGCAGACCCGACTCATTAACCAAAAATGCATCACCTGTCCTTGTTCTGATAGCACCTAGACCACGCCTTTGACCATCCAAAACCTGCAATGAAAAAGATCAACATCAGCAAGGATATTTCAAAAATAAAAATAGAGCTTTGACTACCAAGAGCATCAAAACCACACCTGCAACACTCCACCCCAAGTTTGCATTAAAGAACCCACCTGCAAAACCCTGCGAAATTAAAAGGAAGAACTGCATCTATAGAGTAACAACATGCTGAAATCTGTGCGCATACACAGTGGCCAGAAACACTCTGCACTCCCAGCCATATACTCTACATCAAACCTGAGTTAATTTCCACCAAATAACCAATTTCAAATCCAAAAATCCATTCCAAAATTCATCACACACCAGATTTCAATTCACACATCACAGACCAAATTTCAAGTCACACACAAATAATCAAAACCATGTCAAACTTCATCACAAAATCAAAATTCACAATGTGTTCCTAAGAATTACAAGGTTTATAGCAAAGAATGATTCAGAGCAGCAAGGTGCAGTATTATTCAGAACAACAACAGGGTTCAGAAATCATAAAAAGGGAAAGAAAGTAAATAGCAGTTCCCTGTGCAAAAAGGCAGTGACATGAATAAGGGAAATATCAGCAATTTCAGAACAGAGAAATTGACACAGTGGATAAGCAATAGTGCAGAGTTCATAAATATGGAGATTCCCAGCATAGCAGAATGGATCTAGAAAAGCATCAATAAACAATTTGAAAAATAAACAATTGAGCACAGCAGTCAAGATTAGGTTTCAAAGTTTGAATTCCACTTAGAAGGGAGAGGGGTCTGAGCTATAAAAGAGAAAGAAAGTTTTGAAGATAGGGGGAAGAAAATTAACGAAAAAAAGGGTTCTGGTTTTCTAACAATTTTCCAAGTGTCTTCATCCCTAAACCTAATCAGAAAAAGCTCCCTTATCTCAAGTTTCTTTAGAGTTTCACATCAGAGCTCTAAAAAAAACTTGGAGCAAAATCCCATTTCGCACAGAAGAAGGGGAGTTCAAGAAAGCGAAAAAGAACGTTGGAACAGGTTACCTGAGGATCTTCAGAAGCTCACCTGGAAAACTCTTCAAGAGGTATCATCTAATCGCGCCTCCCTTTTAAAAAGCAGACTCTGTTGGCTCGAATCTTGCCCCATTTGTTAACTTCTGAACACAATAGTTTTTTTCTTTTGGGTTTTTTAGTCCATTTCCTTTGAGCCTTAAGGTTAGGGTTTCATTTGGGAATGGTTGCGATTCGGGGTCTTGGTTAGGATTTTGAAAAATTAGGTTTTGGATTTCGAATGAGGAGGGAAATTTGAGGAGGATTGTTATACAAAGTTTCTGGTTTGGCCGTTGATTCACCGGAGAAGACGGCAGTTTCCGCCGTGCCTCATCTTCTCAGTTGGCCTTTTGTGAGCTTTTTTGGCTAGGGTTATAAAGTTGAGAGAGAAAGAGCATGGAGGGAGAGAGTAATGATAAGAATAGAATGAAACGATTTCCTTCCTTTTTGCTACTATAAAATTCCTACGTGTTTTCATGTTTGATTTGGATGGCATTCTCAGGCGGTGACATGTGTCACCGTCGCCTCCGTCTGATCCCCATCATGTGGTCATCTCATCGATCTGGTGTGCAAATACATTTGAGACACACCATGGACCCCTGTTGTTGGGTGCACTGATTCATCAAAGTAGGAGATCCAACGTCCCCTGGAGCTAGGGCACACGGTGAGTCTCGTTAGGCTTCCACCCATATGATCACCAGTGTTTTAATCTTTGGGCCTGACTTGGTTTTGTTATCAGCACCCCATCAGAAGGCCCACGCGTGCCTAACAGCTGACTTTTGGTTCTTTTCAAAGTTATTAATACACCTCCCTGGTTTTTTTTTATTTGTTTCAAATATTTTACTTTCTTTTTTCAACTTCACTTATTTAAAAATATCTTCTTTTACTTAAAAATCCCAAAAAATCCATAAATACTCTTTAAAGGCTTAATTAAATTTTCCATAATTTTTATTTTTCACTTTGATTTTATTTTCACATTAATTTCTAAATTTACCAAAACATGAGTAGCTTTTCATTAAGCCTTGAACTCCTTTTGAAATATCACCTGATCCTCGAGAGCTTTTGTGAGAGTTCTTGTTACATGAGAGAATTTGTTTGAGAGTTGTTCCTTGACCTTGGACATGGTCATTTTATTAAGGTGTTAACTTCAGAACCAACTCCAAAACTTCTCTCGATTAATACTAAGCCTATTAAAGTATTATCAATCACTATTCTCATGAAACACGAAAGAAGAGGACTGTCGGAATCTAGCATTCCAGCATAACCCTCAAATGATGGTCTCAAGTCTCGCACTTTGGGGTAGCCATTATTCATCCTTTCGCTCCTAAAAAGCATCTAATTTTAATTCGGATGAATAAGAGCCGTCAAGATCTAGCATCTTGGTACAACTCTTCGAACAATTGATTTTCATCAAGCGTTCATTGTCCATTAAATGACTTTCATATCAATTTGGACGAATAAGGGCCGTTAAGATCAAGCATCTTGACATAACCCTTTTGAGCGATTGATTATCGTCAAAAGCTCGTTGTCCTCAAAACGATCTTAATCACAATTTGGATGAACAAGAGTCGTCAAGATCTAGCATCTTGGCACAACTCTTCGAACAATTAATTTTAATCAAGCGTTCATTGTCCATTAAATGACTTTCATATCAATTTGGACGAATAAGGGCCGTTAAGATCAAGCATCTTGACATAACCCTTTGAGCGATTGATTATCGTCAAAAGATCGTTGTCCTCAAAACGATCTTAATCATAATTTGGATGAACAGGAGCCATCAAGATCTAGCATCTTGACACAACTCTTCGAACAATTGATTTCATCATGCGTTCATGGTCCGTCAAACAACTTTCATTATCAACTTGAATGAATAAGAACCGTTAGAGTCTAGCACTCTAGCATAACTCTTTGAACATTTGCTCAAATGTTCGTCAGTTACTTAACATACCAATAACTCGTAGTAATCAGAACTACAGATGCTCTAATTTCTCATTCTTCAATGAGAATACGTAGGCACAAGAATCCTAATTCTTGGCGAGCCACCTTCCATCTTTTGCCACCTCTTACCTTTGTCAATCGTCATCTCAAGAATCCATCCTTCTTTAAGGATAACAATACTTCAAAGTACATCATATCTTTTTTGAAATAAACTTGAAAGAAAAGGATTGTTAGAATCTAGCATTCTAGCATAACCCTTTGAAAGATTGGTCTCAAGTCTTGCACATTGAGGTAGCCAATCATTTCTTTCTTTCGTCCTTAAAACACTTAATAAAAATTTGGACTAAGAGATGTTAGAGTCTAGCACTCTAGCATAACTCTTTGAACCATTGATCTTTATCAATGCTCGTTGTCCAACAAACAATTTTCTCAAACTAATCTAGAATGATAGAGAGTGTTAGAGTTTAACACTTTAGCATAAACTCTTTGACCATTTGGTGTTCATCATTCTTAAAATACATCCAATCATACTCAAAACTCCATTTTACGGACAAATCTTGATTCTCATCAAGGAACCAAAACATCTTCAACCCTTGATCTCAAAGTCATAGGATACCTACTTTTCCCTTTGGCCTCATAGCCATTCAATCCCATCACAACTTAGAATTAGAGAGTTCTTTAACTCTATGTGAGTATCTTGATCATGAATACTCATTCCCCTTGGAACTTTGACCATAGTCAATGGTTCCTCACCTTAGTTAGGTGAACTACGATTGCTCTGATTCCATCCTCCTAAGGATACGTAGGCACGAGACTCCGAAGTCTTGGCGAGCACCCTAGTAATAAAACCTCTTTAGGTTCTCCCTCTGTTACTAATAATCATTTCTCTATCTATCCTTTCCCATTCTAAGTAGAAGACTAGAAACAATCCTTAAGCTAACACTCTTTTAACCTTAAATAAATGGTTCCCGTTGAGTACAACGGACGTGAGGGGTGCTAATACCTTCCCCTTGCGTAACTGACTCCCGAACTTAGACAATGGTTACGATGACCATTTCTTATCCTTTCTTTTAGGAGTTTTTATTCGATATTTTCCCTTTCCTTCTATGGAATAAATAAAGATCGGTGGCGACTCTGTTAAGTCCATCCCGCGGGCGTGCGATTGCGCTTCGCGAGGTAGTTCTCATTTTTCGAGGTACGACAGATGGCGACTCTGCTGGGGAAGACAAAAGATATCCCTAAGTGAGTCAAGCCTAGTTTAGTTAGGTTTTCATATGTGTGTTTAGCTTTTGTTTGTTTCTTTTCCTTCTTTGATTATATGTTTTATTGCTCTTGCTTTATTGCTTTTTCATATATATATCTCTGTATATCCATGTGTGGGCTTTGGGGATCTGATATCTTGAATAAAGCTCTACACCCGAGTTTTGGAAAAAGCAGAGAGAAAACAAAAGGTTAGATTTGGCAGTTAGTAGTGTTAGACTATGAGGGCAAGATCCTTGTAGCAACTAACATGAAGGCTCCTCTTGAGTAGACATGTTTATAGATCTCGTTATAGAACAGCTAGCCTGTTGCATAACGCTGATTCATGAAGGGTCCATGACTCTAGGTCCCCATTTAGAACCAATTCTATTTCGGTGGTTGCATAATATTGGACTTCAAGGACATCTCCTTGCTTCAACCAACATGAAAACCCCAATTAGAAGAGACCTTTTCGTCAGTCTCGTTGTAAAATGGCTAGCCCGTTACATAACGTTGATACGACTGAGGTCCGTGAATCTGAAACCTTTACCAAAAACCTAGAAACTATCATGTGAGTGGGTTTAAGGGTAAATTGTCGTAGAACCGTCTTTTAAGAAGCCTACTAATTAGGGAGTTATGAGGTATTTACCTTATCCCAAACCTTTTCCGTGCATTCATGAGCATTTACATATCATCATAACACTCATATGTTTCATTTTCAAGGAGTCCTATTAACAAAGCAGTTGTTTAGCACGAAAAGGTCGTAATGAGTTCGGACAGGAGGAAACCATTGCCACTCAAGGCCAAGATGCAAGATGTCACCAACATACTAAGGCTCTTGGAAAAGGTTCCTCCTTGCTTCAAAACTACAATGCAGGGAAGGTTTGGTCATGTTTTAGATCTCCTCACTGTGGATGTCCAGATCCCAGCTATCACAGCCTTAACTCAGTTTTACGATCCTCCACTCCGAAGCTTCCTTTTCCAAGACTTCCAGTTGACTCCTACCTTGGAGGAATATGACAGACTGTTAGGTTTCACAATGAAAGGAAGAATGGCATACAATCGAATTGGTCAAAAGCCTGATGTGAAGGAGTTGGCTCTTGCACTACACATTTCCATATCCGATGCTGAAAGGAATTGGAAGAAGAAGGAAATTTTCCTTGGGTTTTGGAGAACTTTCTTCGAAAATGAAGCAGAGAAATGGTTGATTGCACGTCACTGGGACGCATTGACAAACATATTAGCCTTCCTCATTTATGGGTTGGTATTGTTCCCTAATCATGAAGGCTTCATTGATTCATCAGCTATCAGTGTCTTTTGGGCTGTTTCGAAAGAAAAGCAAAATCTTGTTAATCCTCTCTTGGCAGATACTTTCTACACTTTGCACACTCGCCATGAAAAGAAGAGTGGGACTTTAACTTGTTGTATTCCTCTACTTTACAACTGGCTCATTGCATGTGTGTTTAAATCCAATGATCAGATAAGTAGGATGTCCAGTGAAGGGTGGGCTAGATTCTTGGTGTCTCTAACAAGCAACGATATTCCTTGGTGTCATACCCCAAATTTTACCCTTAGATATTCTGATCGTTTGCATATCATCTTGAGTCAGTCGTCTCGCATTTTAGTTAAAACACCTTTAATCATGCATCTCTAGTCGTTTCTATCATTCCATTAGATATTTATTTCAGTTTATAATTTTATTTTAGTCTATACTTAATTTAGTTTATTTTCAATTATAATTTTATTTTTAACTTAATCTAATTTTAACTTTAGTTTGACTTTTATTTTTTTATTTTAGATTAGTTTTAATTAGATTAACTTTAATTTAGTTGACAATTAGTCTAAATTTAATTAGCTTAATTTTGTTAATTTAGTTTAATTTTACTTTTGTTTTAATTACAGTTATAATTACAGTTTTATTTCCATTTTAATTTTTAAGTCTAATTTTATTTAGTTTTCTAAGCTTTATATAAAAATACAAAAAGACATTTTTCTTTAAGCTCTTTTCCTTTTTCTATTGTAATAAAAAGTAAAAAATAATAATAAAACTATGCTGCTCCATTCGTACCACACCATCATGAACCAAGAGAGGGACTTGTCAACCTACAACAATGCTCCCGCGTTTTCCTCTTTTCTGCAACATCCACAAGCTTGCGCTACACACTTTGCAAAACAGATCACTATAGAGCTTCAAACGGTCAAAAATCCATGCTGCCATCTGCTATCATCACCTGCCAAAACCAAGGCCAGCATACAATACCCGAAATCACCCTGCGACTTTGACCCACCATGCTACGCATCATCATCCTTTTCAAAACAAACGACAGCAGGGTCCTACAATTTCTACAAACTCTGCACGAGAAACACCACTGCGGAACACTCCCTCAAAATCACATGACACGACACTTCACAAGGAACCATTTTACAAGCTTCTCACTCTTCATCTCGATGCTCCATGGTCTGCTTTAACTCTATCCACCTGCTACATACCAACATCCATATGCTCTTCATCACCTTTAAAAAAAAAACATGACCATCCCATAACCTTCAAAAACCTTCTAATGCACCACCATTTTAATGCTCCTATCTCACCTTCACTCTCTCACGCTTTGCTTACTCCCTCTCCAACTCCACACCGCCATTCATGTTTCTGGTCACCACGCTTTGAGTTTCATCCATTAAAGTCACTTTTTATTCCTACTACCTCCAAGCACAAACAAACCGCAAAACCTCTCACACATATCAAAACATCATCACGTCTTCCCACTTCATCATTTTTGTTTCTTCACCATTAAACACCACAAACTCTTCTTTCATTTCATAATACTAACCGAAAATCATCTCCTTCAACTTCCGGTTTCGCGAAAACTTAACGGCAACACCGTTTTAGCTTCATTTTTTTATTTCGACGCCACAAAGTGCTTCGCAACAACAATATCATCATCTCCGGAGTTCGTTCGAAAGTCACAACAACCACAGAGTCATATTTTGTGGCGACAATATCAATGGCACAACTCCAACAACCGTGACGGCATCCACTTGTTTTGCGTGTGTAGTAGAGAAGAAGGAGCTTCAGGTTCACTTTTTGTTATTATACTTTTTATAATATATTTTATTATTGTTAATATGTCTTCCTGAATATGATCCTTTTTTCACATGATATTTGTTTAGACATTTGTTTTTACTCTTTTATTTATCACTTACTTAATTGATTTGTGTGTAGAATGTTGATATAGTAGTTACTGTACTTAGTCATCATGAAGCGAGCCCACTAAGTCGGTTTGTTTGGCTCTATTTATTAATTATGTTTCTATTTTATGAACTTAGATTTTATTATGATAGTTAATTAGTGTGTTGTTATATTGTGTATATTGTTGGATGGCAAAAGGTCCTGCGCATTAAATGAGTGTCGTCTATGTAGCAAATGTAAATGTATTGTGTATGTTGCTTTAGATTTTATTTACAGTGAGCTTTAGTTTAGTTTTTATTATTATTTCACTTTATTTATTGTTTATTATTTTTATTTGTTTAAAAATTGATTATACAATAATAATTAGGGAGAAATCAAAGTTTTGTCATTTTTTTTTTTAGTTTTCTTAATTTTACAGTTTAAGTTAATTTAAGCTATATTTAAAAATATGAAAATTGTTCTAATTATTTATTAAAAAAACACCAAAAAAACTTTTATTTAATTAGTTTAGTTAGAATTCAATCAATTAGTTTTTGTTAAATTTAATTTGTTAATTAGTTTTTAATTAGATTCTATTTAATTTTTGGACTAATCTTGACTATCCCTGTTTCGTTCTAACTAATTCTTGATGTTTAATGTTAATTCTTGCATTTCACTGTATATATGTTGCTATTCATTTTACTCCTGATACTCGAGGTTTCCTCCTCGTTTTCCATGTTTCTGTCCCTCACATTCCAAAGGAAAGAATCTTCTCCAGTTGACTGCCATGTCATAGCCTTATCCATCATTCCCTTATCTCACGCCGCCGCGCGATCGAGACTTACCATATCCCTTTTTACCTAGCCTTAGGTTTGGAGTCTCCGCACTCCACGTAGGTGTCTTGCTGTCAGACCCTACTTTCCCTTGGAACCTTGACTACAGTCAAGAGTTCTTTACCCCCGTTGAGGGGAACTATGGACGCTCTGATTTCTCAAGTTCATCTTGAGAATACGTAGGCATAGGATTGCGAGATCCTAGCGAGCCACCTTTTCTTTTTCTACCTTTTTCCTTTACATCTGATGCCTTCTCGGATTCCACATTTTGTCTTTTCCACCATTTTCTTTTTACACCCTTTTACCCCGTAGTGAGGGGAACTACGAATGCCCTTATTCCATTCCCGTCAGGATACGTAGTGTATATACCCTTAGCACTTTTCCCTTAGCACATTTCCCTTAGCAAGCAAACTTTAGCATAACACAAATACTAACAAGAGGTTCCTGTAGAGTACTACAGATACTTAGGGTGTTAATACCTTCCCTTAGTATAACCAACCCCCGAACCTAGATTCTCTTTTTAGGGTTTTCGTTCTTTACCCTTTCCTTTGGATAAATCAAAGCTCGGTGGTGAATTTCATGTTTTGCGATGCAAGGTAATTAATAGCTTGATATCCGATTCTCACCGCAACACTTGGTATCGTTACAAGCTCAACGTCCACGAAGTTGTTATCAGCTGTGGGAGTTTCCAAAATGTGCCATTAATAGGTTCCAAGGGTTGCATTAACTACAATCCTATGTTAGCCTTGCGACAACTTAGACACCCGATGCGTGGAAAGCCTAATGATGGAGAATGATGACACTGAATTTCACCGTATTTTTGACTCCGATTTCGCATGCATTCTTAGTCTTTTAATGTCATTTTATTATGTTATTATTATGTTTTTCTTTGTTTTCAGGTTTTTAGTCTAATCGGAGCCCCGAGCGAGAAAAGGAGCGAAAAAGGAGCCGAAATGAGCTAAAATAGAGAAAATCAGCATTTTGCACTTATGGCATCCACTCTGGCGGCCGCCACAGGGTCTTCCATGACGTGGCCATGTCTCAAACTCCTCCCAACTGTTTTTCCCCACGATCTCCAACTGCCCAAGCAATTTTACACTCATGGCGGGCGCCACAAGAGCAAAACAAGTTCCCGCCCAAATTCAAATGCTAGGGGCATCCTTGTCTTTTCCACATGTTTCCTTGCCTATAAATAGGACTTTAGATTTTCGTTTTTCTTCATCCAAGCTTAGTTGTTCATAAGCATATATCAGTGTAATAGTGGTAATCGCTTCACATCGAGGTGTTACTACATTCGAGAGATCGAGTCTGTAAGAGCCTGTGAGATTGAGTCTTGGAGCACTCTGGAAGGAAGTTAATCCTGCCGCCATTTTACTTTCAGTTCGCATTTTATTCAACCACTCCGATTGGAGCAGGTTTTTATTACTTTACCTTTTGTCAACTTTATTTCTTGCACTGTCTTTTAATTTCATTTATTTTCCGCACTGCTTTACTTTCATTTACTTTCCGCACTCGCACTACTTTCATTTACTTTCCGCACTCGCACTACTTTCATTTACTTTCCGCACTCACACTTAAATACCTTTTTTATGAAAAATCTAAAAATTAACTTTTACTTTACCATGTCTGGCTAATTTTATAAAGGTTAGAATGTGAAGATCATAACCGAACCGATAATCTGTACAATTGTTAGTGGAAACACTTAAGGGCTATTTTAACTTTCAATATAAGTTTTCCTGTTCTTAAATTCCGTTGGGTAAGATCGAAAGCCGTCCAACGCCTATCTAAACTTAATTGTTTTTAAACTATTTCAAAAACAGCGAAAGCGCTTTGTTTAGTTTATTAGGAGTTTTTAATTTAAAAGGAAAAGAGATTTTAAAACCATTTTCGGACGCGTTAAGAAGTTTAAAGTCTGGTTCGTAAGAACCTCTTTTTTTTTAGAAAATCCAGGTTAAAATACTTTTCAACTTGGTCAAGATATTATATTTCTTAAAAATAGGTTTACTACTCTAACGCAATGCGCGCCTTTTTATCCGTGACAATAAGAGGGTTTGATTAGGGGGTACAACTCGGTTCTGAGTACGCGAAAGCGACAGTTCCTGTCAAATTAGTTCTTTTCAAAGTAGAAAACATTGCCCGTAAGTAGTTCTATTAGCAAGTACTTGGATTATCAATTGGTTGTGTGAATTGCATTCGAACCTGTCTTTATCAATTAATTTTAATTACTTTATTTACTACCGTGCACTCTTCAAAACTACTATTTTCAATCACCTTAGATACACACCTTAACAATAGATAGCGATAGATTGACACTTGGTCTCTGTGGATACGATAATCTTTTATATTACTCTGACGCGTTCGTACACTTGCGAAAAAATACGCACCAAGTTTTTGGCGCCGTTGCCGGGGACCAATTTCATCAAATTTCATACCCTGTTGTTATACCGTTTAGACTAAGGAAGTTACCCGCCGGTCAATGCGAAAAACTCGTAGTACCGGAAGTTTAGTAGACCCTTTAGCTGAACCAGAACGTTACGCTCGCGCACGTTTATATTTCCGTAAACTTAGGAAAGCTATGGCCGAAGATCAAAATCAAAGACCTCTTAAGGATTTCGCCCAACCATCCAACGAGGAACCTAGTTCCAATATAGTAAATCCAGCCATACCAGCTAACAATTTTGAACTTAAACCATCCCTGCTGCAGTTAGTACAGCAGAGACAATTCGCAGGTCTTGCTACAGAGAACCCAAACCAACATTTGAAAAACTTTCTCCAACTAGCAGACACCTTTAAAACCAATGGAGCCCCTCCTGAGGCGATTCGCTTAAGATTATTTCCTTTTTCCCTCAGAGATAAGGCCCTATCTTGGTTAGATTCCCTTCCACCAAATTCCATAACAAGTTGGGAAGACCTTAGAAAAGTATTCCTTGCCAGATATTTTCCCCCGAGTAACACCGCTGTTCTTCGAAACCAAATAACTAGATTTACCCAAAACCAAGGAGAATCGTTGTTCGAAGCCTGGGAGAGATATAAAGAGCTGTTAAGAGCATGCCCACATCATGGTTTAGAAAATTGGTTAATCATTCAAACCTTCTATAATGGACTTCATTATAACACTAAGATGACCATCGACGCCGCCGCAGGTGGCGCACTGATGAACAAACCTTACCCTGAAGCTAGTGCCCTTATCGAAGATATGGCCCAAAACCATCAATCATGGGGAGTAGAACGAGCGACAGTGGAAAAGAAGGAAGCCCAAGGAGGAATACATGAGTTAAGCTCTATAGACATGATGCAAGCTAAAATGGACGCATTAGCCCTAAAAGTTGAGCATATGTGTACAACCCCGAATACTGCAGCCGCAGTTTCGACAGATTGTGAGATATGTGGGACGAAAGGACACCAATCCGCAGATTGCAGTCTGTTAAACGAGACCAGCTCTGAACAAGTGAACTACACCCAAGGGAACCCATTTTCAAATACCTATAACCCTGGATGGAGGAATCACCCAAACTTTTCCTATAAGAATAATAACCCTATCCAAAATACTGCCCCTCCGAGACAATCAAGTTATCAAGCCCCAAGATCAAATCAACCTATGCAACCTGTACCACCAAAACCGAGCCTTGAGAAAATCGTGGATAATTTTGTCGCTGCTCAAATCCAACAAAACAAGGAGTTCATGAACCAAAACGTTCATGTTAACGAACTAATTACCCAGTTAGGAACCAAGGTTGACCAAATAATCACTCACAATAAGATGCTTGAAACCCAAATCTCGCAGGTAGCTTTAAACCAAGCCCCTCAGACCACACCTGGAGTACAATTCCCTGGACAACCTCAACAAAACCCGAAAGGACAAGCAAATGCCATTACCCTACGAAGTGGGCCCGCTTATGATGAACCTTGTAACCCAAGGTTGAGTGATCCCAAAAATTCTAAGGAAGATGACAACATCCCAGATAAAAAGAAGAAACCAGAGGAATCTGTAAACCAGGAAAGTCAAGAAAAAGGAGAAGAACCCAAAGACAAAACCTATATACCACCCCCGCCATACAAACCACCAATACCATATCCGCAAAGACTTAAACAAACCCAGATCAATAATCAGTATCAGAAATTCATTAAAGTTATAGAAAAGCTTCACGTAGAAATCCCGTTCACAGAAGCCATTACCCAAATACCATCCTACGCAAAGTTTCTCAAAGACATTCTTACCAATAAACGTAGACTTGATGATCCGAAACCCTTGGAATGTAATTCTATTGCCGAAAATAAATTAGCAAAAAAGGATAAAGATCCTGGAAACTTTTCCATTCCTTGTATTCTGGGGAGTCATGTCATCGAAAAAGCTTTTCTAGACTTAGGAGCTAGTGTGAGCTTAATGCCCTTAGTGGTTTGCGAAAGGTTAAATTTAGGAGAGTTGCAACCTACCAAGATGTCACTTCAATTAGTCGATAGATCTGTTAAATATCCGATAGGCATACTTGAAGATGTCCCTGTTAGGATAGGTCAGCTGTTTATCCCTACTGATTTTGTTGTCATGGATATTAAAGAAGATGATGACATACCAATTCTTCTAGGTAGACCATTCTTATCGACTGCTGGAGCCATAATAGATGTCAAAAAGGGGAAGCTAACCTTTGAGGTAGGGAACGAGAAGATAGAATTTATACTTTCAAAATTTCTTATGGCACCTGTGATAGGAGACGCGTGTTATGCAATAGATATCATTGATGAATGTGTTAGGGAGTTAGAGCAAGAAGAAGTCATTGAAACAATTAAGCTGCCATCAACTCTTATTTTGGAAGATGACAATTATAAGAAACCCTACATCGATGATAACCTTTACGAATGTTTATCCCTTACCCCAGATCCTATGCCTTGCCCTATTAAACCAGCCTTGGAACTTAAGGAACTGCCTAAGAACCTGAGATATGAGTTTCTTGATGAAGAAATGAATCGTCTGGTTATAGTTAGTGCTGCCTTGAGACAAAAAGAAACAGATCAACTCTTGGACGTTTTACGAAGATATCCCTCAGTCTTAGGATATAATATCTCTGATCTGAAAGGTATAAGTCCATCCGTATGCATGCATCGGATTTCGCTCGAAGTAGATTCAAAACCTTCCAGAGAACACCAGAGAAGGATAAACCCTATACTGAGTGATGTTGTCAAGAAGGAAGTTCTGAAGTTGCTAGAAGCAGGTATAATATATCAGATCTCGGACAGTAAGTGGGTGAGCCCTGTGCATGTGGTACCCAAGAAGGGAGGCATCACAGTTGTGCAAAATGAGAAAGGTGAACAAATAGCAAAGCGGATAGAAGGAGGTTGGCGTATGTGCATAGACTATAGAAAGTTAAATAAAGCAACTAGGAAGGATCATTTCCCTTTACCGTTCATAGACTAGATGTTAGAACGTCTTGCCAGACATTCTTACTTCTGCTATCTAGACGGGTATTCGGGATTCTTCCAAATACCTATACATCCAGAAGATCAAGAAAAAACTACCTTTACATGCCCTTTTGGAACTTTTGCCTACAGACGAATGCCTTTTGGACTCTGTAATGCCCCTGCTACTTTCCAACGTTGCATGATGTCAATCTTTGCAGATTATCTAGATGGAATCATGGAAGTATTTATGGATGATTTCTCGGTTTGCGGTTTTGATTTCCAAAATTGTCTTATCAACCTCGAGAAAATCCTGGAAAGATGTGTGGAGGTGAACCTTGTACTGAATTGGGAAAAATGCCATTTCATGGTGACTGAAGGAATTGTTTTAGGACATATAATCTCCAAAAGAGGTATAGAGGTAGATAAAGCAAAAATAGAAGTTATAGAGAACCTAAAACCACCCAAGACTATCAGGGAAGTTAGAAGTTTCCTTGGACACGCTGGATTCTACCGCCGTTTCATCAAGGACTTCTCCAAAATAACAAAACCTTTAACTGGCCTGTTAATGAAAGATGCTGAATTTATCTTTGATGAAAAATGCAATGAAGCATTCAACCTTTTGAAGCAAGCATTGATTTCAGCACCCATTATGAAACCCCCTGATTGGTCTGAACCGTTTGAGATAATGTGTGACGCCAGTGATTATGCTGTAGGAGCCGTTCTAGGTCAGAGAAAAGATAAAAGATTACATGTAATATATTATGCCAGTAGAACCCTAGACGCCGCCCAACTCAATTACGCAACAACCGAGAAAGAACTCCTAGCGGTAGTTTTCGCTATAGACAAATTTAGATCATATCTAGTAGGAGCCAAAATTATAGTTTACACCGATCATGCTGCCATCCGTTACCTACTAAGTAAAAAAGATGCTAAACCCAGGTTACTTCGATGGATTTTGTTGCTACAAGAGTTCGACTTAGATATCCGAGATAAAAAAGGCACAGAAAATGTAGTAGCCGATCACCTATCTAGGCTAGAATACCTGAATCCTGAATTAGTACCCATAAATGATGATTTTGCCGATGATAGACTGATAGCCCAGTTGGAAACCATTGAAGATAAAAAACCAGACCCTCATTTTTCCCCATTTCTTTAGCCCTACAAAATTTTTTTTTTTGGCAAAAAGAAAACATTGTTGTTCTACACGTTTTTTTGGGCTTTAAGACAGGTTTGGATTAGGATGTGGTGACTTAGGTGAAATTTTTGAAACATTAGTATCGTTTTAGCACTGTAGACTTCACGAATATAGGAATCATTCCAAAACCCCATGTACCATGGCCTTAATTATCATTTCCAAATTTGTCCTAAGTAGTTTATTTCAGCAGTCAGCTCCGGCCTAAGCATGTTCTACGTAAGGGACTGATGAACATAAGTGAATGATCCAGTAAAATAAATAAAGAAAAAGGCAAACTCCGGATAGATGACCCTCACAAGGTCGTTTAAACCAAAAAGTTGAATTGTTGCCAAAAAAAAAAAAAAAAAAAAAAAAAAAAAAAATATATATATATATATATATATATATATATATATATATATATATATATATATATATATATATATATATATATATATATATATATATATATATATATATATATATATATATAATTTTAGCTCACCCATTGTTAGTTGGTTCAGAGGTATCTGGCGCTGAACTCGGTAGGGCGGATTACGATCCGATCCCCCACAACTGCATTTGGGTTAAATAAAAGGGTTTACACAGTCTTATGTGCCAGAAACCCTATGTTTTGGATCAGAATCACTAACAGGTCACTCTACTATGAAACATGTAAGGATAACGGGCTTAATGTGATTGCGCCTGAATGAAAAGGACCTAAAAAGAGATGAAGAGGTAGGCCTAGTTATTGTGGGATGATACGGTTGACTAATATAAGAATGAAGTTTATGTCCGCCTCTGCGGATAAGTGTCATTACGATACCCTTGGTTCACTTAGTACCTGTCACTGCATCCTGACTTGAACTTAGAAGCCCTTTTTGCCCGAATCACGTGTCAGCACTAGTTTTCTTACTTTGAGCTTTAAATGTTTTGCTTGAGGACAAGCAAAGGTCTAAGTGTGGGAGAATTTGATGACACTGAATTTCACCGTATTTTTGACTCCAATTTCGCATGCATTCTTAGTCTTTTAATGTCATTTTATTATGTTATTATTATGTTTTTCTTTGTTTTCAGGTTTTTAGTCTAATCGGAGCCCCGAGCGAGAAAAGGAGCGAAAAAGGAGCCGAAATGAGCTAAAATAGAGAAAATCAGCATTTTGCACTTAAGGCATCCACTCTGGCGGCCGCCACAGGGTCTTCCATGACGTGGCCATGTCTCAAACTCCTCCCAACTGTTTTTCCCCACGATCTCCAACTGCCCAAGCAATTTTACACTCATGGCGGGCGCCCGAGAGCAAAACAAGTTCCCGCCCAAATTCATATGCTAGGGGCATCCTTGTCTTTTCCACATGTTTCCTTGCCTATAAATAGGACTTTAGATTTTCGTTTTTCTTCATCCAAGCTTAGTTGTTCATAAGCATATATCAGTGTAATAGTGGTAATCGCTTCACATCGAGGTGTTACTACATTCGAGAGATCGAGTCTGTAAGAGCCTGTGAGATTGAGTCTTGGAGCACTCTGGAAGGAAGTTAATCCTGCCGCCATTTTACTTTCAGTTCGCATTTTATTCAACCACTCCGATTGGAGCAGGTTTTTATTACTTTACTTTTTGTCAACTTTATTTCTTGCACTGTCTTTTAATTTCATTTATTTTCCGCACTGCTTTACTTTCATTTACTTTCCGCACTCGCACTACTTTCATTTACTTTCCGCACTCGCACTACTTTCATTTACTTTCAGCACTCGCACTTAAATACCTTTTTTATGAAAAATCTAAAAATGAACTTTTACTTTACCATGTCTGGCTAATTTTATAAAGGTTAGAAAGTGAAGATCATAACCGAACCGATAATCTGTACAATTGTTAGTGGAAACACTTAAGGGCTATTTTAACTTTCAATATAAGTTTTCCTGTTCTTAAATTCCGTTGGGTAAGATCGAAAGCCGTCCAACGCCTATCTAAACTTAATTGTTTTTAAACTATTTCAAAAACAGCGAAAGCGCTTTGTTTAGTTTATTAGGAGTTTTTAATTTAAAAGGAAAAGAGATTTTAAAACCATTTTCGGACGCGTTAAGAAGTTTAAAGTCTGGTTCGTAAGAACCTCTTTTTTTTTAGAAAATCCAGGTTAAAATACTTTTCAACTTGGTCAAGATACTATATTTCTTAAAAATAGGTTTACTACTCTAACGCAATGCGCGCATTTTTATCCGTGACAATAAGAGGGTTTGATTAGGGGGTACAACTCGGTTCTGAGTACGCGAAAGCGACAGTTCCTGTCAAATTAGTTCTTTTCAAAGTAGAAAACATTGCCCGTAAGTAGTTCTATTAGCAAGTACTTGGATTATCAATTGGTTGTGTGAATTGCATTCGAACCTGTCTTTATCAATTAATTTTAATTACTTTATTTACTACCGTGCACTCTTCAAAACTACTATTTTCAATCACCTTAGATACACACCTTAACAATAGATAGTGATAGATTGACACTTGGTCTCTGTGGATACGATAATCTTTTATATTACTCTGACGCGTTCGTACACTTGCGAAAAAATACGCATCAGAGAATTGAAAGAAATGGTTCTGAATGATATGGGATCCAGTGATCCATCTATACTCCGTAGGATTATCAGATCTTGGGAGAATGTGCATACTAAAGGGTCAAGGATATCAAAGGCAAGTGATGTTCCATATCAGCAATGGGTTACCGAAAGAGTCAAAGTTGTAAAGCTCCTTTTCTCTGTAGAAGATCCTATTCCTCCAAGGTCTCCTCCACCCGAACCTGTGCCTGTTTCTCTCGAGGAAGTAGAAGAGCTAAGAGCCATGGTGGCTAGACTTGGGAAATAAAATGAAGGTCTACAGTCGCAGTTGAACAAAACGACTGGCGAGAACATGGTTCTCAAGAGGAAGTTTGATAAGAAACAAGAGTTGTTGGAAGAGAGTAATAAGAAAAGCAAGGCAGAGAAAGATCTTAAAGAGTGAGTCCTAGAGTGCTTGGACCAAGCCAATGGTGGTTTATAATCTCTTCACGAGCGATTAGAGGAAGCTAAAAGGAATGGACAAGAATGGAAGCATTGGTGGAATTTAGCCACCAAACAGAAGAAAGAGGTAAGAGTAAAGCTTAAAGCCCAGATCAAAGAATTGAAAGAGCTCCTAAGGAAATCTAAAGAGGAATTAGAACACGAGCGCCGCCAAGGATGGCAAGCAAGGAACGTCTCTGGAATCAGTACAGAAGCATGGCAGGAGAAGTGTGATGAGTTGGCCACTAGCAAGGAGTTGGTGGAACACTGGAAAACCCAACATCAGACCTTGAAGAGTCAGAGCGTGGGATAGGTGAATGAAAAAAAGCAATTGGATAAAGTTTTGAAGGATTATGAGGAGACCATTAAGTTCCTTGAGCCTTCTGCTACCATGTATCGTGACAAATTTGCAAGCTTGATAAGGTTTTGTAATGAGATAGCCAAGGACTTACCTTTAAGGCTAGAGATGGCTGTGGAAGATGTTGATGAAGACACTCCTTCTTCTATCAGTTACTTCATTCAGCTAATCGAGACGATGATGAAGAGGTTTAAGATTGAATTAAAAGAGCTTCAAGAGCGCGAAACAAAGAAGACTTTTTGATTATGGTTTTTGTATTTTGAGACTCAGTATTGTTGTATTTGGGTGACTCAATTCATTATCCACTTGTACTATGTACTTTTGATTTTATTTGAATGAATGAGCATTTTGGTTCTAAATTCGTGTTGATCTTAATTACGCGCGAATTTGTGCTAAACAACTAAAAGTTTAAAAAGGACTCTCTGAAAATAAACATCATAAGCATTGCATCCATACATATGTCATCCCATTTACATTGCATTTTGTTTCTCAGCCTTGAGTCTCATCTTTTTCTTCCTTTGTCACTCAAAGGATACCTAGCATTCGCTCAGGACCAATGGCAACGATGAATGAAATTCTGAAGAACTAGGAAGATCTGAAAGAGGAGATCAGAATCCTCAAATGCCAAATGAGGTGGGTTTTGGGAACTTTGCAAACTATAATGAAAAAAGAGGATCACATTCACCCTATCATGCCAATACTCAACAATCAAGCTTCTGTTTATCAGCCAGTTCCTTAACCACCAATCTATCAACGAGCTCCCAATGCTCCTGCTTATCCACAACGGACTCAAGCTTCTCGTCAGAACGTTCCAGGTAAAAGACAAGGTGGTAGGCCTCCGTTTCCTCCTATTCCTATGACGTATACAACGTTGTATCCTTCTTTGGTGCAACAGGGATTAATAACTACAAGGTCATCAGGCCCACCTCCTGATCCGCTTCCACCTTCTTACAATCCCAATGCTCATTGTGCATTTCATGAAGGTGCACCAGGCCATGATTTAGAAGGTTGTTTTGCTTTGAAGCACATTGTGAGGGATTTAGTGGAGAGAAATATTTTATCTTTCGATGACTCTCGTTCTAGTATCAAGAACAATCCTTTGCCATCTCCTGAGGATCTCCCGTGCCCAGGATTTGTTTTTAAGGAAACCTCATGCCAGTCAACCGTTGGTCTTGTTCTTACACCCGGATGTAACCGTCATCAGGTGTCTACCAAAAGGGCGTCCCAGCCTCCAACGGTTGTCTCTCCTCGAGGTTCTCAAAATCAAAACAAGTTGAAGTACTCTGTCAAAAGAGGAAAAATTAACCACCAGCCCATTCCGGTGCCATTGAGCAAATTCTTCCCACTATTGATGCATAACAAGTTGGTAACTCCCCGACATCTCAAACCCGTGCCAGGACCTTGGCACAATCCTAACCTGAATTGTGAATTCCACAAGGGAGCCGAAGAGCATGACTTGGATGGCTGCCGAGCCTTAGAATATACTGTGCGAGGACTGATCTATGACAATGAACTAATCCTTGAAGAAGATCGCCCGAAGATTGAATGCCAATTCTATACTGGGACAATGGGGCACATCATTGAAGAGTGCAAAGAGTTCGAAGCGAAACTGCTAAGTCTGCTAAAGCTGCTGAAACCTCAAGAAGGCGGGTCAGATGCCAATGCCCCAACTCCCAAAGCAGAAGACAAAGGACTTGTAAGGCCTCTTAAGGTTCTATATCACAAGGAGCGAGTGATCAATGATGAAGGTGTTCCCCCGTCTAGGCCCGAAAACTGAAATCTTTTGAAATCAATTCACCGAAGTTGGCTGTATTTTGTTCATTTCAGTATTTTCAATTGTATTTCCTTTGCGTTGAATTTGTGTTTGCTTATAAGCTTTGTTGTACTTTCAAATTGGCAGCATTAATGAAATGTTTATGCATCTTTTGATTAAATCCATTCGTTTCACTCATTTACTATTATTTTCATAAAAACAAAAAAAAATATATCTTGTTCCACTCCCTTTATCAAACTGTTTGTTTAAGCAAAGATTGCGGAGGATGATGAAAATTTTATCCATAATTGCTGTGATATGCTTTCGATTAAACCTTTTCGAGGATGTAAGGCATTGTTTCAATTCCCAAACACTGGAGAAATAAGGAAGATAATCCCTCGTTAACCCTTCGAGCCTAGAAGTAGGAGTTTTCTTTCCTTACACAAAAAACCCTTAAAATCTCAACCTTGGGGTGGGTAGTTCTCAGTTTAACTTGGTTACGCAATCGAATGCAAACGCTTCATGGAAGACACCAGTCAACTCTCTCCAACCAAGTGAATAAATGTTGTACAAGTTGTTCCCGAAGCGATAAATAAGGAAGGATCATTGAGAAATCCTTAATCGAAGGATGAGCCGAGTCCCTTTCAAGGCAAAAGCCAAGAAAGATGGGAAGCCCAAAACTTCGCCTTATACAAGAAGGTTCGTACAACAATCAAGACAAAGCAGAATCTCATAATCTCAATCAAGCAAAGAAGAGGTCTCAAAACCTCGGTAAAGACAAGAAAAAGTCTTAAAACCTTAGCAATAAAGGATAACCAAATATTGTAATGGTTGATGACTACCGTAGGTGTCTGAATCATCATCAACTACCATCAGTTCAATTCCTAGCCTATAGGAACCTGAATATATAGCTTGAGTTCAACTGAGCATAAGACTGGAGTTCATCACGAAGATGGGGTGGGACAAATAAACTTTGAGCCTTTATCCTTTGTTTCATAAAACCGTGAACCAGGCCACGTTACAACCCTTAAAAGACCTAATTGAGGTAAGGTTGTTTTGAAAGCATACTACAGCAAGGTTGATTAACCTGACTCCTAATGATCTTTGCTATCTGCGTGTGTTGATTACTTCATCTGTCATTTCGTAAATGACTAGATCCATTTTGTTTTTGATTTAATCACTCCACTGTGTGTGTTTCATCAATAAAACTTTGTTTTCAAAAGCTTGCATGAATTTTGCATTGAAATTGCCGATTTTAAATGAACAATACTTGTTTGCAAAATAATTCAATGTCAAAGAAATCCCAACAAACGCAGCCAGCTAGGGAATTCGATTTGATAAAGGAAGCTCAGTCAGGGGCAACCAAGTGATAAGATTTGCCAATCCAGCATTCCAAGGGCTAAATCAGGGGGAGGGACTCTTCAAAAGTTCAGAATATTGGGGCAAGCCTTCTTGAGGTCATCTTGTGACAAGTTTGTTTCAAGGCAAGGACTCCAATGACCCACCAACAGGGGCAAGTTTGTTCCCCAATTGTTTCTACCATAACCCAAGGACCTTGTATCACGAATACCGTTAATCAGGGGCAATCAGGTCGAGATTCGGTAAATCTCTAAAAGGCCAATTAATCTGGGGCATCTCTTTCACATATCATCCAGTCTGAAGAACAAGTTCAAGGACTCTATTGTGCAAACACCATTAATCTGGGGCAGTTACGCCGAGATTCATGAATCTAAGAGTTTGAAGATATTGAGGCATTTCGTATGCCGATTCTTCTGTAAAATCCTCTTGATATTTTCTCCCAACATACCATGTAATCCGGGGCAGATAAGATTTGAGGATTACCTGTTGCAAGAGCTGTTGTTTATTATGGTGATCATCATACAAGTCAGGATGCAGAATTACCCTGTTCTTGTGATATCCTTTGCCAACTTCCCAATAAGCTGTTATTTCATCTAACCTTGGCAATCTCCATGGATTTTTCTCCAGTAAAGAAATCAAGCTTGTGATGGCAACCCTAGTGAAGTCATGATGTTATACCTCAGGTGGAATAATCTTTTCCCCAATGAAGTAGATCTGATGATCTTACTTATTCATCCCCAATAATGGTCTAATCTGATGAGTTTGGTTGGGTATCCTTGTCGAGATGTTTATTTCATCTCTAGTCTCGCTTCCTTTTGTCTGTTTTGTCAGCATAAGCATAAGCATGGCATAAGCACTCATATGCATAGCATCTTAGCATTTTTGCTTCCCTTTCTAGTGTTTACCTGTTTTGTTCACTTTGGCGTTTATCTCCCCAAGTGACTGGGTTTGTCTATTCACTCCAATAGAAAGTCAGCCCTAGGCATAAAGTGCCCATCTTTTCTGAATTCCCCACAGAGTTTGATTCTCGTGGATGATGGTTGGTTCAGTTATCTTTTCCACATTTGGATAAGATAAATCCCCATTTGAGTTCATTCCTCAATTGGAGTCTTGTTTGACCGTTTCTTTCTAGCTTGTTCCTAGATTGAACTTTGATCCCTGGCAGGTGTGGTTTTCAAACCTATTTTGAACGTTCATTTATTTTGCATTGTGTCTCGCAAGAAGCATCTTTTACAGATCTTCATTGAAGACAATTATTCCTCCAGCAGTGTTATAATATCAACATTTCTTTGGAATTTATACCCAACAACAAGTAGCAATCTCTTGAAGAAGCTTGTTTTTCTATGGCGATAAGTGGCAGTCTCTTATGAGAAGCTTATCTATCTCTGGTACTAACCGACCTTTTTGCAACCATAATTGGTATTCCCCAGGAAGTTTAACCTGCAACCCCAGTACCAATTTATCTGATACTCAATCACCTCATTTGGATACCTAAAGTCCAGTAATCGCTGGCATTGTTTAACCAGGTAAAATATGAACCTAAACTTTAGGTTATCGTGAACCCGTTGTTTGAACCTAGGTCAAATGTGAACCTAAACTTCAGGTTATCGTGAATCTGTTGTTTGAACCCATGTTATCGTGAACCTAAACTTCAGGTTGTCATGAATCTGTTGTTTGAAATCAGGTTATCATGAACCTAAACCTCTGGTTATCGTGAACCAGTTGTTTGTATCAGGTTATCGTGAACCTAAACCTCTGGTTATCGTGAACCAGTTGTTTGTATCAGGTTATCGTGAACCTAAACTTCAGATTATCGTGAATCTGTTGTTTGAAATTAGGTTATCGTGAACCTAAACCTCTGGTTATCGTGAACCAGTTATTTGTATCAGTTTATCGTGAACCTAAACTTCAGATTATCGTGAATCTGTTGTTTGAAATCAGGTTATCATGAACCTAAACCTCTGGTTATCGTGAACCAGTTGTTTGTATCAGGTTATCGTGAACCTAAACTTCAGATTATCGTGAATCTGTTGTTTAAAACCAGGTCAAATGTGAACCTAAACTTCAGGTTATCGTGAACCCGTTGTTTGAAACCCAGGTTATCGTGAACCTAAACTTTAAATTATCGTGAATCTGTTGTTTGAAATCAGGTTATCGTGAACCAGTTGTTTGTATCAGGTTATCGTGAGCCTAAACCTCTGGTTATCGTGAACCAGTTGTTTGTATCAGGTTATCGTGAACCTAAACTTCAGATTATCGTGAATCTATTGTTTGAAATCAGGTTATCGTGAACCTAAACTTCAGATTATCGTGAATCTGTCGTTTAAAATCAGGTTATCATGAACCTAAACTTCAGATTATCGTGAATCTGTCGTTTGAAATCAGGTTATCATAAATCTAAACCTCTGGTTATCGTGAACCAGTTGTTTGTATCAGGTTATCGTGAACCTAAACTTCAGATTATCGTGAATCTGTTGTTTAAAACCAGGTCAAATGTGAACCTAAACTTTAGGTTATCGTGAACCCGTTGTTTGAAACCCAGGTTACCGTGAACCTAAACTTCAGGTTATCGTGAACCCGTTGTTTGAAACCCAGGTTATCGTGAACCTAAACTTCGAGTTATCGTGAACCCGTTGTTTGAAACCCAGGTTATCGTGAACCTAAACTTCATATTATCGTGAATTTTTTGTTTGAAATCAGGTTATCATGAACCTAAACCTCTGGTTATCATGAACCAGTTGTTTGTATCAGGTTATCGTGAACCTAAACTTCAGATTATCATGAATCTGTTGTTTAAAACCAGGTCAAATGTGAACCTAAACTTCAGGTTATTGTGAACCCGTTGTTTGAAACCCAGGTTATCGTGAACCTAAACTTCAGGTTATCGTGAACCCGTTGTTTGAAACCCAGGTTATCGTGAACCCGTTGTTTGAAACCCAGATTATCGTGAACCTAAACTTCAGATTATCGTGAATCTGTTGTTTGAAATCAGGTTATCGTGAACCTAAACTTCAGATTATCGTGAATCTGTCGTTTAAAATCAGGTTATCATGAACCTAAACTTCAGATTATCGTGAATCTGTCGTTTGAAATCAGGTTATCGTGAACCAGTTGTTTGTATCAGGTTATCGTGAACCTAAACCGCTGGTTATCGTGAACCAGTTGTTTGTATCAGGTTATCGTGAACCTAAACTTCAGGTTATCGTGAACCCGTTGTTTAAAACCAGGTCAAATATTGACCCATTATTTAAAATCTAGCTCATAGTGGTAGTCAAAGTCCAACTCATATTGGCGCACCCAAATCCAGTTCATACTAGTATTCTTCATAATCCAAATTGTTATCTTATCCAACTCAAATTGGTGTATAGTGACATATCACTTCTGAGTCCAATCCTTGTTGGCACTTTAATCTAGTTCCCAGCAGAAGTTCAGTCATTATCATTATCTCTTTGAAAGTTCTTGTGATTGATCATCATTTGGCGCACACAGAGCTTGTCTCTGTCTTTTCTGGTTTTTCTTGAAGATCCCGTTTGAACTCTTCAGTATAAGAAATCCCCAGAAAATCTTTGTAGGATGTCTATCCTTTTATTTTAAATTGATCCTCCAGTGGAGATCATGTCTTCTTTCTGGTTTCATGCCCAGTAAGAATGTGCTTCATTTCCCCAGTATCGTCCGGTCACATATGAACCTGTCATCCATCTCCTTGGATCTTTCCCCAGTGGAGAATAACTTTCTGGCTCCTATCTCCAGTAAGGACCTGTAGGGTTTCCCCTCAGTTTCATTTTCTATCCCCAGTGAGTCTTCCTTGTGGATACTAGCCTTCATCCATCCCCAATGAAGCTCACCTGTGGTTGTTTACTCTTTATCCTTTAGTGTCTTTGCACTATCATGACATCATATCATCATACTAGAAGTTCATGGCATGTTAGCATATGCACGTCTGTTGCCTGTCCTTAGCATCTGCATCCATCTAAGGGCAAAATTTTCGGTTTGCTATATTTAAATACCTTTTCACCTTAATGCCCCGAGGATTTCCAGTCCTCGTGCCATCCGGTGAAGCTATTTAAATAGGGGCAACTGTTGTACCCCAAATTTTGACCCCTTAGATGTCATAAGCATTGTTTGAAATTTTTAGGTCAATTTTGTTTCCATCACTAACTAATTGAGCAAGCTTTGTGGCTTTATTTTTGTGGAAGATATATCAGTCAGAAGATTATGGACACTGGTTAATCAAGATCTTGGATGAGTTATTAACCGAATTTTGGTCATCATTTTTGTCGGTTAATTGAAGTAAAAGTCTCTCCTCTTCAAGTAATTCAATTTTCTTTTGGCCATTTTCTCAAGACCTTTAGAGTTGGATTTAAGATTTTTTGTGGAGGTTTGTATGTGGATTCCAAAGAAAATAATAAGATTAACACAGTTAACTTCTTGAATCTTGTTCTAAGCTTATCATGGAATTTGATGGAATTGTGAGGTTTTAATGTTCATATGAGGGTTTGGAGTGCAAGGCATAAATCCTATTTCACGTTGACTCGTTGTCCATCTGCTAGTCTTTATTTCAAGAGGGAGTTGTTTCATTGGCAATAATAGACATTCCTACATATTTTGTGAGGTTAAATTGATGTGGAGACATGTAGGAGTTATTCATCATTAAGACAAAAAATGAAGAAATGTTACAAATGTAGGATATCATGAAAGTGCATTTTATTGCTAAAATGTTACAGTGTTTAACGTGAGAAATTGGGCTTTTGAAATGTCCAAAACATTGCCTCATACAAAGAAGTGTATTACAAGTTACAAGATTCAAATAAAAAAAAGAATGAGTCAACTGTGCTAGCTTCATATCGGCCTACATGAAAGAGACAATACACAACAATTTGCCTAAAATACTCATGATGCATAGACTATTTTGTTTGACACAATGAATTTCCAAGTATTTGATTCAAGTTGCATCCTAAGTACAGCCTGCTGTCCTTCAAAACCGTACATACCCGACTCATTAACCAAGAATGCATCACATGTCCTTGTTCTGATAGCACCTAGACCACGCCTTTGACCATCCAAAACCTGCCATGAAAAAGATCAACATCAGCAAGGATATTTCAAAAATAAAAATAGAGCTTTGACTACCAAGAGCATCAAAACCACACCTGCAACACTCCACCCCAAGTTTGTACTAAAAAACCCACCTGCAAAACCCTGCGAAATTAAAACAAAGAATTGCATCTATAGAGTAACAACATGATGAAATCTGTGCGCATACACAGTGGCCAGAAACACTCTGCACTCCCAGCCATATACTTTACATCAAACCTGAGTTAATTTCCACCAAATAACCAATTTCAAATCCAAAAATCCATTCCAAAATTCATCACACACCAGATTTCAATTCGCACATCACAGACCAAATTTCAAGTCACACACAAATAATCAAAACCATGTCAAACTTCATCACAAAATCAAAATTCACAATGTGTTCCTAAGAATTACAAGGTTTATAGCAAATAATGATTCAGAGCAACAAGGTGCAGTATTATTCAGAACAACAGCAGGGTTCAGAAATCATAAAAAGGGAAAGAAAGTAAATAGCAGTTCCCTGTGCAAAAAGGCAGTGACATGAATAATGGAAATATCAGCAATTTCAGAACAGAGAAATCGACACAGTAGATAAGCAATAGTGCAGAGTTCATAAATAAGGAGATTCCCAGCATAGCAAAATGGATCCAGAAAAGCATCAATAAATAATTTGGAAAATAAACAATTGAGCACAGCAGTCAAGATTAGGGTTTAAAGTTTGAATTCCACTCAGAAGGGAGAGGGGTATGAGCTATAAAAGAGAAAGAAAGTTTTAAGAGAGGGGGAAGAAAATTAACGAAAAAGAGGGTTCTGGTTTTCTAACAATTTTCCAAGTGTCTTCATCCCTAAACCTAATCAGAAAAAGCCTCCTTATCTCAAGTTTCTTTAGAGTTTCACATCAGAGCTCTAAAAAAAACTTGGAGCTAAACCCCATTTCGCACAGAAGAAGGGGAGTTCAAGAAATCGAAAAAGAACGTTGGAACAGGTTACCTGAGGATCTTCAGAAGCTCGTCTGGAAAACTCTTCAAGAGGTATCATCTAATCGCGCCTCCCTTTTAAAAATCAGACTCTGTTGGCTCGAATCTTGCGCCATTTGTTAACTTCTGAACACAATAGTTTTTTTTCTTTTGGGTTGTTTAGTCCATTTCCTTTGAGCTTTAAGGTTAGGGTTTCATTTGGGAATGGTTGCGATTCGGGGTCTTGGTTAGGATTTTGAAAAATTAGGTTTTGGATTTGGAATAAGGAGGGAAATTTGAGGAGGATTGTTATACAAAGTTTCTGGTTTGGCCGTTGATTCGCCGGAGAAGACGGCAGTTTCCGCCGCGCCTCATCTTCTCCGTTGGCCTTTTGTGAGCTTTTCTGGCTAGGGTTATAAAGTTGAGAGAGAAAGAGCGTGGAGGGAGAGAGTAATGATAAGAATAGAATGAAACGATTTCCTTCCTTTTTGCTACTTTAAAATTCCTACATGTTTTCATGTTTGATTTGGATGACATTCTCAGGCGGTGACATGTGTCACCGTCGCCTCCGTCTGATCCCCATCATGTGGTCATCTCATCAATCTGGTGTGCAAATACATTTGAGACACACCATGGACCCCTATTGTTGGGTGCACTGATTCGTTAAAGTAGGAGATCCAACGTCCCCTGGAGCTAGGGCACACGGTGAGTTTCGTCAGGCTTTCACCCATGTGATCACCAGTGTTTTAATCTTTGGGCCTGACTTGGTTTTGTTATCAACACCCCATCAGAAGGCCCACCCGTGCCTAACAACTGACTTTTGGTTCTTTTCAAAGTTACTAATACACCTCCCTGGTTTTTTTTATTTGTTTCAAATATTTTACTTTCTTTTTTCAACTTCACTTATTTAAAAATATTTTCTTTTACTTAAAAATCCCAAAAAAATCCATAAATACTCTTTAAAGGCTTAATTAAATTTTCCATAATTTTTATTTTTCACTTTGATTTTATTTTCACATTAATTTCTAAATTTACCAAAACATGAGTAACTTTTCATTAAGCCTTGAGCTCCTTTTGAAATATCACTTGATCCTCGAGAGCTTTTGTGAAAGTTCTTGTTACATGAGTGAATTTGTTTGAGAGTTGTTCCTTGACCTTGGACATGGTCATTTTATTAAGGTGTTAACTTCAGAACCAACTCCAAAACTTCTCTCGATTAATACTAAGCCTATTAAAGTATTATCAAGCACTCTTCTCATGAAACACGAAAGAAGAGGACTGTCAGAATCTAGCATTCCAGCATAACCCTCGAATGATGGTCTCAAGTCTCGCACTTTGGGATAGCCATTATTCATCATTTCGCTCCTAAAAAGCATCTAATTTTAATTCGGATGAA
Source organism: Lathyrus tuberosus (assembly GCA_022829125.1). Lineage (NCBI taxonomy): Eukaryota > Viridiplantae > Streptophyta > Magnoliopsida > Fabales > Fabaceae > Lathyrus > Lathyrus tuberosus. The sequence continues at coordinate 2,089,882 of JALAZF010000026.1, forward strand.
TAAGAGCCGTCAAGATCTAGCATCTTGGCACAACTCTTCAAACAATTGATTTTCATCAAGCGTTCATTGTCCATTAAATGACTTTCATATCAATTTGGACGAATAAGGGCCGTTAAGATCAAGCATCTTGACATAACCCTTTTGAGCGATTGATTATCGTCAAAAGCTCGTTGTCCTCAAAACGATCTTAATCACAATTTGGATGAACAAGAGTCGTCAAGATCTAGCATCTTGGCACAACTCTTCGAACAATTTATTTTCATCAAGCGTTCATTGTCCATTAAATGACTTTCATATCAATTTGGACAAATAAGGGCCGTTAAGATCAAACATCTTAACATAACCCTTTGAGCGATTGATTATCGTCAAAAGATCGTTGTCCTCAAAACGATCTTAATCATAATTTGGATGAACAGGAGCCGTCAAGATCTAGCATCTTGACACAACTCTTCGAACAATTGATTTCATCAAGCGTTCATGGTCCGTCAAACAAATTTCATTATCAACTTGAATGAATAAGAACCGTTAGAGTCTAGCACTCTAGCATAACTCTTTAAACATTTGCTCAAATGTTCGTCAGTCACTTAACATACCAACAACTCGTAGTAATCAGAACTACGGACGCTCTGATTTCTCATTCTTCAATGAGAATACGTAGGCACAAGAATCCTAATTCTTGGCGAGCCACCTTCCATCTTTTTCCACCTCTTACCTTTGTCAATCGTCATCTCAATAATCCATCCTTCTTTAAGGATAACAATACTTCAAAGTACATCAAATCTTTTTTGAAATAAACTTGAAAGAAAAGGATTGTTAGAATCTAGCATTCTAGCATAACCCTTTGAAAGATTGGTCTCAAGTCTTGCACATTGAGGTAGCCAATCATTTCTTTCTTTCGTCCTTAAAACACTTAATAACAATTTGGACTAAGAGATGTTAGAGTCTAGCACTCTAGCACAACTCTTTGAACCATTGATCTTTATCAATTCTCGTTGTCCAACAAACAATTTTCTCAAACTAATCTAGAATGATAGAGAGTGTTAGAGTTCAACACTTTAGCATAAACTCTTTGATCATTTGGTGATCATCATTCTTAAAATACATCGAATCATACTCAAAACTCCATTTTACGGACAAATCTTGATTCTCATCAAGGAACCAAAACATCTTCAACCCTTGATCTCAAAGTCATAGGATACCTACTTTTCCCTTTGGCCTCATAGCCATTCAACCCCATCACAACTTAGAATTAGAGAGTTCTTTAACTCTATGTGAGTATCGTGATCATAAATACTCATTCCCCTTGGAACTTTGACCATAGTCAATGGTTCCTCACCTTAGTTAAGTGAACTACAATTGCTCTAATTCCATCCTCATAAGGATACGTAGGCACGAGACTTCGAAGTCTTGGCGAGCACCCTAGTAATAAAACCTCTTTAGGTTCTCCCTCTGTTACTAATAATCATTTCTCTATCTATCCTTTCCCATTCTAAGTAGAAGACTAGAAATAATCCTTAAGCTAACACTCTTTTAACCTTAACTAAATGGTTCCCGTTGAGTACAACGAACGTGAGGGGTGCTAATACCTTCCCCTTACGTAACCGACTCCCAAACTGAGACAATGGTTGCGATGACCATTTCTTATCCTTTCTTTTAGGAGTTTTTATTCGATATTTTCCCTTTCCTTCTATGGAATAAATAAAGATCGGTGGTGACTCTATTAAATCCATCCATGCATGATTATGAACATATGGCCAAATTAATGTGTAGCAAAAATTGCATGGATCATAGAGTTAGAAGAGCTCATGCTTACCACTTGCAGCTGGTGATCGTGATTTGTGTTGGAGGTGTTACAGCTAGGTTCCAATGATCTGGATAGCTTCCCTAGGTGCCATGGAGTGTGTATGAATGCTTGGAATGGATTGAAATGATCTGGAACTTGAGATGGTACCCCAACTGCAAATCTATCAAGAACTTGAGCAATTGGCTGGTGATTTTGTGAAATCTGTGTTCCAGATGTTATGTGAGTGTTTGGATCACTTCTATATGATGCATATGAGGTGTGTGTGTGATTGGTTTGATTGGAAAAGCTCTCAAACTCAAAACCCGATAGTGACTTTCCTTAGAAGGCAAAATTGGAGTGAAAGAAGAGATTTTGAGGAAAGCATCTGTTTGATGGCTTTGGTGTACTCAAACTGATCACAATTGAGCTCTATTTATAGTATAGCAAGTTTGTTTTGCAAGGAATAGTGAATGGCAACTGCTGAGTAGGTTTGGCCAATGTTGGCAAATGAAAATCCAAGTCTCCTCTAGCCATTGACTAGAGGTTAGGGCACAGGCTGCTGGTTCCCTTGGTCTTGGATAAGTCTTGACTGAATTCAGTTGAGAATGGCTCAGTCCATGCCACCGTGATGCTTCCATTGAATGCTCCAATCCAAAATTGGAGTCTTGTCCCTATTTTGGCAATTCTAGGTTCAACATGCTATTTCTTGTTCCAAAGACTTTGGAGGCTTGGCTCAGTGATTGTCCCCTTTAGATTCAATCCTCAGATGTGTCCAAGTGGATAGGAGCATTTGGATTTGGCTGATTTTGGCAAATTGACCAAAAGTGCAAAAATCTGCCTTGCCTTGGCAGATTTCAGCAAGGCAACTTGCCAATGTCATATCTCATGGCTCAAGTTGAATTTGGTAATGTTCTTGGCCATTTTGGAAAGCCCTTACATGATACAACAACTGTTTAAACATGTTTGGTTTTGATCTCTTTTGAATCCAAGTGAAAAATCCCCCTACATTTGGCAAAAAGTAAGGTAAAATCTGACTTAGTGAAATTTTCACCAAGTGTTGGAACAAAGTGATTTTTCTTGATTTTGATCACTCCATAACTCAAAATCCATGAGGAATTTGGACATAGGTCAGTATGAAGCTTTTGTAGAGGGCAATGAGATCTAAAAATCAAGCTTTGAATGGGGAACAATGGCCTTGTGGTTTAGGAGTTATGGTCCTCCAAAGTTGGCACATTAGTGTCACTTTTTCCATGACTTAGAAATTTTTCTAAGTTTTTATGGTTACCCCTTTTACAAGTTATCCCACTTTCTTTGATTTTTCTTGATGAATGATGATTCAAATCATACATTAACATCATTTTAGGGTTAAAAATCCATTTTGGTGAAAAATCTCAAAAAGTCAAAGTTGACTTTTGTGTACAATTGACTTTTTATCAGATGAATTCCAAACTGTGCAATTCTTCATGAAATCATGTCCTTGACCTAAATCAAACTTGATGGACATGTTCCATGGGTGTCATTGGGTATATTGAATCATGTCTTAGGGCTTGGGAGCATGTCCTGGTCAAAAGTCAAAGTTACAGTTGACTTTCCTCGCGAAACCCTAATTGTGGTGCAGATGAAATTGAGACTTGTTGCTCAAGCTTCTTGGATTAATCCATTGTTGCAAATGGATCAATATGGCATATTGGAGACCCTCAAATCCTCTCTTGAGGTCTTGGCTCATGATTTTCCCTAAAAGTCAACTTAGGGGTGAATTAGGTCAAGAAACCCTAATTCCTAATTTTTTATGAATGCATCCCCTGAGGTAAAATTGACTTGATGATTGGGTCCATGAGGTCCCATGAAGTATATTAGGTTATGTTTTGGATCATTGGCTTATGCCCAAATGAAAAATTTCCATCTGGAGGCCCTGGTCGACCAAAACCCTAATTTGGTGACACTGTTGATCTTGAGACTTGATCCACCTAGAAGGGAGCAGCCTTGTGCTTAATCCTTGAAGTGGGAGTCCTTTTGATCCATTGCGGATGTTTGAGAGGTTAGACAAGTTGAAGATCATGTCATTCCTTGATTGATCCTTTGTCTAAGGCTCTGAGAGGGCTTGGAACCCTAATTTTGATTGTAGTGGATGCTCACCCATCTTTGGGGAGACTGATGAGGTATGATGGTTCCTCCATATTATGAGGATGATTTTCACAATGATGGGAAATCTTAGTGGTCAAAATTTGGGGTATGACAGATGCCCCTATTTAATCTTCTTGGACACGAAGGTGTGAATGATGAAGGTATTCGGGCATTCAGGGTGCAAGAGGATTAAATATCGGAATACCCAAAATTTTGATGGCTATGAATGGTTGCTTACACATTCATCTTCTTTAGCTAAGCGATGATGCTTAGAAAAGGTAAACTTCCCCTCGATCCTGGTTTCCTACCAAGGAACTGGTCTTAGTTTCTGATTTAAACTTCCCCTTGATCCTGGTTTCCTACCAAGGAACTGGTCTTAGTTTCTGATTTAAACTTCCCCTCGATCCTGGTTTCCTACCAAGGAACTGGTCTTAGTTTCTGATTTAAACTTCCCCTCGATCCTGGTTTCCTACCAAGGAACTGGTCTCAGTTTCTTTTGTCAATAAACTTTATTGACAAGGGACGCTATGCGTAGCGGCTTTCCTCAAACTTCTCACCGAATTTTCCTAGGGAGATGCCATTTGACGGAAAAACTCTAATGTTAGACTCGCTGGGAGGACCCAGTCATCTGAGTTGTAGAGGTGTACAAACTTCTCTGTTGGAGATGCCATTTGTTGACTCTACTTAGGGAATGCGAGTCCCTTGAGAGACTGCTTTCGCTTGGGGGTCTTACATCATACTTTTCTCGGGATCTTCCCGGAGAAATGCCATATGATGGGATCCAATTTTGAGGTGTCGATGACCTTTTCATCAGCGGTCTTTCGGAGAAAGGCAGCTGTAATGCCAAATCTCTGCTTAGGAGGCTTTCTCTGGGGATTTTTCTTTAATCCGGGAAAGCAAGGATATCATCTTCAATGGCGAAGAGCGATATTGACTGAAAGTTCCTCTGGTTTTTCAGAGGTTCAAGTTATCAAAGTGGTCAAGGGCCAACTTCCATCCAGAAATAAACTGGAGGAGAGAGATCGTTCTGACGTGACATTTCCTGACGAGGAAAGAACTTGACAACTCGATTGAGAGAACTTCTATCACTAGGGGACAAGACCGACTAGAGTGATAGTGACGCAATATGAAATGTGAATGCAAATCAATAATGCATGATGTATGTATGTATATGCTGACAAAACTGACGCGACATACAAACTGACAGGTGAACATGACTGGATACGCGGCCATCGCGGGGTGAAAAAGTATAGTTGGTTCAAGATAGCAATTCCAACTTGCTTAGGAAAGATAGTCCCTGTTGGGAGCTATGTTGGTCAGGCTTAGGAGATAAGAACTCGGTCGAGGGTATCAAATGGGAAAGTCGCATCTCATACAGTTGATCCTTCATTCAGGCGTACTGGCCTAGAAGGAGTACTTTGATTATGCACTTTGAAGTTCGCTTACTTCTGGAGAAGCGGTTGATGTTCCTTTGATGTTCAACAGTCAAAAGAAATTGCCAACTTTATTAAAAAGCAGAAAAAGTTTTAACAAGTAAATTCATTTTTGTTTTATTTCAAGAATCGTTAATCATGTTAACAACGTCGTTCTGTAAAGCTAAAACAAATAAGAATTACAAACAAAAGCACAAAGGCTCAAATTTTATTGATAAAATGGAGATCAGTCGAACGCGTGATTCCAAAGAGTATTTACAAAGTTAGAAAATGGTAATTTACAGGGAAAAAGGCTACGTTGAAACATAACGACCGCTATCCTTCTACCAACTTTGAATTCAGGGCATCCTGAGCTTCTGTCGAAGATGACCTTGACTGGAGTTTTCTGACGGATGATGTAACTGCTGCTGAGGGACTTGCCTCTGTTGAACATAGTTACTTGCCATTATCCCTAACTTTTGCCTAGATTGTACTGTGATGTTTCCAATCCACCGGGATGATTTTTTTTCTCTGTCTCTAACTTTTGCCTGGACCGCCCTTTCGGGTTTTCAATCCACCGAGACGTTTTTTTTTTAGTTTAGGCGAAGTATTTCTTGACTACATCAACATTTGTGGGGTAGGCAAATTCCTCTCCGTCCATGGTTGCAAGTCTCAAGGCGCCGCCTGAGAAAGCTTTCGTGACCACATAGGGGCCATCATAATTTGGGGTCCATTTACCCCGAGAGTCAGTGAGAAACGATTGTATTTTCTTGAGCACAAGGTCTCCTTTTCTGAAGACACGAGGTCGAACCTTTTTGTCGAACGCCTTCTTCATTCTCTGCTGATACAACTGACCGTGGCATAGTGCCGTTATTGTCTTTTCTTCGATCAGATTCAGTTCGTCGTGTCGGCTTTGACACCATTCAGCTTCGGTGAGCTTAGCTTCCATCAATACTCGGATTGACGGGATCTCTACTTCTATGGGGAGCACTGCTTCCATGCCATACACTAGAGAGAAAGGGGTTGCCCCTGTTGAAGTGTGGACAGATGTGCGATAACCGTGAAGAGCAAAGGGTAGCATCTCGTGCCAGTCTTTGTAGGTTACAACCATTTTTTGAACGATCTTCTTGATGTTCTTATTGGCCGCTTCTACCGCTCCGTTCATCTTTGGTCGGTAGGGAGATGAGTTATGATGTTAGATCTTGAACTCTACGCAAAACTCTTTCATCATCTTGTTGTTCAAGTGAGATCCATTATCAGTAATGATCTCGTTTGGAACACCATAACGGCAGATGATATTGTTTTTGATAAATCGGACTACCACTTGTCGGGTTACATTAGCGTACGACGCTGCTTCGACCCACTTGGTGAAATAGTCAATGGCTACAAGGATGAACCGATGTCCGTTTGAAGCCTTGGGCTCAATCATGCCAATCATGTCGATTCCCCATATCGAGAATGGCCATGGGGAAGAGAGAACTTTGAGATGTGATGGCGGTACATGAATTTTGTCAGAGTATATCTGACACTTGTGACACCTCCTCATGTACTTGTAGCAGTCGGATTCCATTGTCAACCAATAGTACCCTGCTCTTAGGATTTTTCTCGCCATTGTGTGTCCGTTGGCATGAGTGCCAAAGGATCCTTCATGAATTTCTTTCATAAGCATGTCTGCTTCTAGTTTGTCTACGCATCGGAGCAAGACCATGTCAAAATTTCTCTTATAGATAGTGTCACTGCTCAGGAAGAAGTTTCCAGCCAATCTTCTGAGGGTTTTTCTGTCTTTCCTGGATGCCCCAGGTGGGTACTCTTGTTTCTGAAGGAAGCATTTGATATCGTGATACCAAGGTTTGTCATCTATGACTGCTTCGATCGTGAAGACGTAAGCGGGCCGTTCAAGGCGCATTATGTCGATCTTAGGTAGGTCGTTCCATTGACCTACACTAATCAGGGAAGAGAGGGTGACTAAAGCGTCAGCCATGTGATTCTCATCACGAGGGATGTGGTGAAACTCAACTCTGTTGAAGAAGGGTAACAACCTTCTTGCATAGTTCTTGTAAGGAATCAGTCCTGATTGGTATGTGTTCCAATCTCCTTTAATCTGATTGACAACCAGGGCTGAGTCGCCATATACGTCCAAGTTTTTGATCCTTAAATCAATCGCTTCTTCGAGACCCATGATGCATGCTTCGTATTCGGCCTCGTTGTTCGTACATTTGAATGTAAGTCTGGCAGTGAAAGGAATGTGGGTACCCTGAGGGGTAACAATGATTGCCCCAATTCCGTTTCCATAATGATTAACTGCTCCGTCAAAGATAAGTCCCCATTGGGAACCTGGTTCTGGCCCTTCACTGGGTAGCGGTTCATCGCAGTCTTTCATATTTAGATACATGACATCTTCGTCTGGGAAGTCAAACCCAATTGGTTCTTGATCGTCAATCGGTTGATGAGCCAAATGATCGGCTAAAACAATCCCCTTAACGGCTTTCTGAGCGTGGTACTCTATGTCATATTCTGATAATAACATCTGCCAACGGGCAATTCTTCCCGTGAGAGCAGGCTTTTCGAAGACATACTTGATTGGATCCATTTTGGAGATTAACCAAGTAGTGTGACGAATCATGTATTAGCGAAGACGTTTGGCTGTCCAAGCCAAAGCGCAGCAAGTTTTCTCAAGCATCGTGTACCGAGTCTCGCAGTCGGTGAACTTCTTGCTCAGATAGTAGATGGCTGACTCTTTCCTTTTGGTTTCGTCTTGTTGGCCAAGTACACATCCCATTGAGTCTTCCAAGACTGTGAGGTAAATGATCAGTGGTCTTTCTTCCACTGGAGGTGATAGAATCGACGGATTCAACAGGTATTCCTTAATACTGTCGAAGTCGGTTTGGCAATCTTCTGACCAAACGCAATCCTGGTTCTTTTTGAGTAATTTGAAAATCGGCGCACATGTGGCAGTCATGAGGAATATGAATCTGGAGATGTAGTTCAAACGTCCCAAGAATCCTTTGACTTGTTTTTCAGTTTTCGGATAAGGCGTTTCTCGAATGGCCTTGACCTTGTCAGGATCAACCTCAATTCCTTTCTAGCTGACAATGAACCCTAAGAGTTTCCCTGAATGGACACCGAAGGTGCACTTGTTGGGATTCAAGTGGAGTTTGTATTTCCTCAAACGCTTGAATAGTTTCGACAGGTGGGTCACATGCTCCTCTTCTGTATTAGATTTTGCAATCATGTCATCGACATATACCTCGATTTCTTTGTGTATCATGTCATGAAAAAGAGTAGTCATGGCCCTTTGATAGGTTACCCTGGCGTTCTTCAAACCGAACGGCATTACCTTGTAACAAAAGGTACCCCATGGGGTAATGAATGAAGTTTTCTCCATGTCTTTCGGCGCCATTTTGATCTGGTTATAGCCCGAGAATCCATCCATGAAGGAGAAAATTTTGAACTTTCCTGTACTGTCTACCAGCATGTCAATGTGTGGTAAAGGAAAGTCATCCTTTGGACTTGCCTTGTTTAGATCTCTGTAGTCGACACACATTCTGACCTTTCCGTCCTTTTTCGGAACGGGTACGATATTGGCTAACCATTGAGGATATTCAGATGTAGCGAGGAAACCCGCGTCAATCTGTTTCTGTACCTCCTCTTTGATTTTGATGGCCATGTCCGGGTGAGTCCGTCTCAACCTTTGCTTTACTGGCGGACATTCCGATCTTAACGGTAAGTGATGTTCCATGATGCTGGTATCCAACCCTGGCATATCCTGATAGGACCAAGCGAATACATCAGGAAATTCTCTGAGAAGCTTTATCAAACCCTCTCTGGCAGTTGGACTGAGCAATGCCCCAATCCTGATTTCTTTTCTCTCCTTTTCTGAACCCAAGTTTACCGTTTCCAACGGTTCTTTGTGAGGTTCCATGGACCTTTCCTCTTGTCTGAGTAGTCGAGAGATCTCTTCTGGAATTTCGTTGTCAACTTCTTCTTCAGCCCCAAATATCGGGAACTCAAAGTCGGGAGAAGGCATCGGATCGTATGTTTCAACTGGGTTTAAAACAAGCAATCTGCATGACGTGATAATTCGTGTTTAGAAGAGATAGAGAAAATGCGAAAGTGTGCAGTGTATTTATTTTATTACTGCTTGTTTTTGTTATTGAATTGTTTTTTAGGATTACCATTTTCTGAAAAACGAAAAGAGAAAACAGCAATTAATGCGGAAATTACAGAACGACGTTATTTTATTAATGAACAAGTCGATTCTTGAAACTACAGCCCTATAAAACAAAACTCTGTCACTTTGGGCAAAGCGAAGAGGGAAATTTACAGAAAGCGAGCCCTATCAAAACATCCGTTTCACCTGGGCAGGGTGAAAGGTTAAAAGATGGCAATTACTTTGACTGGTGAATGACCTTCGGAACATCGACAACAACCCATTGGCGGCGAACTCCTCGGTGAATCACAAAGTCTGGTACTTTCCTTGATTTGTCTTCAGAAATAACGCTGATTTCTGGCGGAGCAGGATCATTGGAATCTGTCTCCCAGGCAGAGTTGTCGTAGGAGAATTCCTCTGTTACATTTTGCATAACATTTGTGCTCTTAACTGTATCTCCCCATCCAGTTAGCTGGATGTCTTCGAGCCTGATAAGAGAGCTTTCGGGAGCGGTTTATTTGACCATATAGTCGTACTTTCCACTCGGTTGTCCCAAGGTGTCCCACACTTCTTTCGAACTGGAGGAGTCATCTCTCTCGATGACGTTGACCTCGGGAAAAGCATAGTTGATGAATTCAAGTCCTGCAAACGTTGCGAATTCATCTTCATGTTGAGTAGCTTCAGGATGACCTGAGTGTTGATCCCATGACATAGTGGGGACACAGGTATTCTATTCAATGACGGTCAGCTAATTTTCATTATACAGCTGACTCTCTTGCCCCAAGTCTCCTGGGTAAGGCTGCCACATTGGCAGACCATCCATTGGGCCATAGTAGTTGTAGTCAAATTGGTCTTTCATCAGAGTGTCCTCCTCTAATGAATTTGGCAGAGCACGGCATCCTTCCGGATCGCAACCTCCGTAGATCATTTCGACGTCTGATCTGGGTATAAATCTCGGACTCTGTGCGGGATAGCAAAATGGAGTCTGCGTTTCGTCCTGAGACATATAACTGTCCTTGTTAAGATAGGACTTCCATTCTTCATCTGTGTCAGAGGGATCTTCCTCATTGATAGCATGTACTGCTTGAGACACTGGGTGAAGAAAAGCTCCACTGTGAAAGAAGTTCTGAATGGGATGAATACTTTCATCGTTGGCAGCTGTCTGGGTACAGGTTGCAGAAAAACCAAGACCCTTCTTTGTTTTATTGCCAATAGGAATGACAAGCTATCCCCATCCGGTTGTATCCGTACTCTCGACCGCTTTGATAACATCTTTGTATGAGGAAATCGAGGTTCCTCCTTGGGACTGATTGTTCTTGCTTACCGACAGTGCTTGGAACTGAGTTCCAATAACCTCCTCGGGTTCTATACCAGTAGATGATGACAAGTTACTTACAAGCAAGGCTTGTTCCCCACAAACTGTGACAAGTTGATCATTCTTGACGAACTTTAGCTTTTGGTGGAGGGTAGAAGTGACCGCTCCAGCCTGATGTATCCAAGGTCTTCCTAATAAACAACTGTATGTTGCCCGGATGTCCATGACCTAGAAAGTGACTTGGAAAGTATGAGGACCGATAGTTATGGGAAGATCAACTTCGCCGATAACCATTTTTATGGATCCGTCGAATGCTTTGACGACGACCTCGCTGATTCTCATCGGAGGGCCTTTGAATGATAATTGCATCAAAGTGGACTTCGGTATAACATTCAGGGCTGACCCTGTGTCTACCAGTACGCTGGCTAAAGCATCGTCTTGGCAGTTAACTGTAATGTTGAGCACCATGTTATGACGGCGACCCTCTTCGGGTAATTCCTCATCACTAAATCCCAAATTATTGCAGGAAGTGATGTTAGAGACAATGCTATCGAACTGTCTGATTGTTACATCCTGTTCCACAAAGGCTTGCTCCAAGACTTTCTGTAGAGCCTCCCTGTGGGCTTCTGAACTGAGTAACAGTGATAATACCGAGATCTTTGAAAGAGTCTGTAATAGCTGATCCACAATGTTATATTCACTCCTTTGGATGAGCTTCAGCATCTCATCATTATTTTTCGAAAGGTCGGGATCACTGGATTGACCGACTGATGGATTGGGAGCTTCCGTCTGAAGTTCCTTTTCCTTGTTGGATTCTCCAACTCCTCGGTTGAAGATTCGACCACTCCGTGTTACTCGACTGATGTCTGCAATATTCACGACGGAGGGTAATGGAATTTCCTTTCCATTTTCAATTGTTGTTGCACCGTATTTGTAAGGGATAACCTTAGTTGATTCATACGGTATTGGTCCCGGTAGATAGATGACTATGGGAACCTTCTCATTTTTTTGACCATCATAAGTAATCTCGATCCGTTCCTGGTTGGGAATTCTAGATTCGTCAAGTAGAGGGATAATGGCAAAAACATCCCTGGTCTGGTGACGACCAGAGATTGTGACAACATCCTCGACTTGGTTGGCAAGGTAGTTTGGCGTCCAGTTGATGGGTCCAGAACCCGGATATAGGTGAATCTCTCCACGATCTACCTGACCCTGAAGAGCTGCTCTCACAAGGTAACACCCTTGGTTACTTTCCGAACAAACTCCATAATGTTCATAATTGTGTGGTGGCACCTGGCCACGCCCACTTTGAATACAATGTAACCTCACTAGGTTATCTCCCCCGAGTCGGACATCCTGACTTTGACATCGAGTAGGATTCCTGTTACTGATACTAATTTGCTGAGTATCTTCATCCATATAGATTGGTATCCACCAGTGATTTAACAAGTGCTGAAGTGCCTCCTGGACAAGGGCACATCCCTAATCGTTTTTGCAACCCGCTTTACAACTGTGATAATTATGTGAGATCATGAATCCGAGTCTGACCTGCTCAGCATGCAACGCTACCAAGTTGGTATTCATCACACGAATATCAAAGATCTGAACCATGTTGATCTGATAAGGGTTCCTATCATGGTAGTCTTGGATCCATCCAAGATCCATCTGACGCTGAAGGGCCTCTTGTATGAAAGAGCATCCCTGTTTGTTTACCGAGCAAGTCAGACAGGAACTGTAATCGTGCCACGGCAGATTATGATACTGGCTTTGCCTTGAGTGTATCGCCACCAAGTTGACATTCATTACACAGATGTCGTGGTTCTGAATGACGTTGGAGTTCGTATAGACCATGTTAACTCCACGAACTCGGTGCTCTTGGATCTATCCGAGATCTATTTATTCCTGTAGAGCTGCTTGCACTACAGAACATCCTTGATTATTTTTAGAGCAGACATCACATCGATGATAATTATGAGGTGGCACATGGCCATATCCACTCTGTCTACAATGCATCTTGACCAGATTGGTCCTCAATAAGAGTACATCGTGAATTTGATAGATATTGTTAAATTCCTTCTCAATCAAGTTGACTGCAGCTTTCTCATGTTGAGGCAGCGGGTTTATGAGAACATTGGGATTCGTATCTTTGAAAGATAAGAGCCCGCTCCTAACAAGCTTTTGCACGTCGGATTTGAAATTGAGACAATTATCTATATTATGCCCTGATCCTCCTTGATGATAAGGGCATGTCTGATCCACCTTAAACCAAAAAGGCGGATTTTCCGGTACTGTAAGAGGAGACTTAGTCTGAATGTGCCCCTTAGCTAGTAGTAACGGAAATAGTTCTGCGTACAACATGGGTATAGGATCAAACCCTGATGGTCGCGTTGCACGGTTGTTGTTATACGGAGGACGAGCCAGCTGAAGAGGTTGTTGTGTCCTTTGCTAATTAGGTTGGCTCCGCGCAACCTGAGGTTGATACGTAGGAATAGGCGCTAGGCCGATAGCAAGAGTTACAGCTGCTACTGGTTGATAACTTCGCCTTTGCTTTCCGAGAGAGATATTCCCAATATCCTGCTCTTTTTTCTTAGGGAGAGCACTACCGTATCTTTTTGTACTGCTCGATGATCCAGCGTCTTTTGCCAAACGTCCTTCTCAGACGGCTTCCTCAAGACGAACTCCCATGCCCACCATCTCGGTGAAGTCACTGGGCGCACTGGCAACCATTCTGTCGTAGTAAAATGAGCTCAAGGTCTTTAAGAAGATCTTTGTCATCTCTTTTTCTTCAAGAAGTGGACAAATCTGAGCGGAAATTTCACGCCATCTTTGAGCGTACTCCTTAAAGGTTTCCTTATCCTTTTGTGACATTGATCTGAGTTGATCTCTGTCCGGTGCCATGTCCAAATTGTATTTGTATTGTTGGACGAAGGTAGTGCCAAGATCTCTGAATGTGTTGATCGTGGCACGGTTTAAATCCATGTACCATTTTAATGCGGCACCGGTTAAACTATCCTGGAAGTAGTGAATCAGTAGGTCCTGATTCTCCGTCTGAGCTGACATCCGTCGAGCGTACATCACCAGATGGCTTTGAGGGCAAGAGTTACCCTTGTACTTTTCAAAGTCGGGCACTTGAAATTTGTGCGGAACTTTCACATTGGGGACCAAGCAGAGGTCTACGGCGTCCTTTCCAAATAGATCCTGACCGCGGATGGCTTGCAGTTCTTTCTGCATTTCCAGGAACTGTTCCTGGAATTCATCCACTCTATCGAACATAGTTTCCTTCTTATCAGAAGGGATCGGTGGAATCTGTCCTTCCGGGATAGTGTACACCACAGGGGGTGGTACCGTGACTACGGCAGTGAGTCTTGGCGTTTCCCAAAGTTTGTAACCTTCAGGAGTCTTCAATATGCCTCTGGCATCTTTGCTTTCCCGAAGTTTGTAACCTCTAGGACTAGCGGCATCTGTCGCGATTCCCTGATCTTCAGTGATTGGCGGAACATATCCTTCCGGGATATAGTTAACAGGCATGCCCCAAGGACGATCTTTTGGCATCTGATACCTAGGATCATACTTCTCCATTATGGGCGTTGAGGTGATCTCTGAGATCACAGTCCTCTGTAGCTGAGCTTCTGCCATGGCTTGCATGTCATTACGAAGCTTTCACATATCCTCTCTCAGAGCGTCGATCTCTTCTTTCAACTCTCTGTTCTCTTCCTCAAGATCATCTATCTTTTTCTAACGATTGGCCCGAGTATTGTACGAATGAGACAGTTTGACTCTAGAACCGAGACACAAACGTGAGATTCGTAGGTAAGAAGAATACGCGATGTGAGAATGATGAATGCAATGATTATATTAATTGTTTTTTGGTTTAATCAAAATAAATTTCGACAATTAGATTGCAAATATCAAACAGTGGGGAAACCCCTTTTTATTGAAATTCAAAGGATTGCGGAAACAAAAATACAGTAGATTACAAAGTGCAGAAACAGAAACCTAAGCTAATGGGTCCCGAGTCCTCTCTGAAGAGAAATCGGGTGCTGACTCTGGTACTTTCCTTTTCTTTGACCGGGGCTCTTGAGCTGTTGTCGGGTTGTCATTCCTTTGCCAAGTGAAAGGAGCGAGCAAATTCCTTTGGTCATCTTGATTCTCTACAGCATGTTGCTCCAAAATTTCAATCAGAGCATCTTTCTCTTTCAGTAGTTGCTGTATTTTGATGCACTCTATGTCGAGGGTGCGGTACTTGTTCTTCCAAGACCTCATCTCCCGTTGAACTTTGTTGAGAGTAACCTGAAGTTTTTCAGCTCAGTCATGAAGTACATGACAGATTCCCTCGGTGGAAGAATTCCGTAACGAGGATAGGGCATCTTTAGCTTGAGAGCTCTTGTTTGTACCCAATGGAGATAAGGCTCCACCGAGACACAATCCGGTTTTCCTAGAGACTCTCGTCCTTTCTTATGAACATGTTTCCAAGCGTGCACTATTTCCGTCTTTAGTGCTCTGTCATTTTCTCCTTCTTTGAAGAAAAGACCTTCCAGATGAGTATTCAGCAGAATATGCCTCATCGGGTATCCAAATTGACGATGAACGAGAATTAGATGGTAGTTGATTCCTCCCTTAGTTCCTATAAGTGGTACGTTGGGGAAGTTTCCACAACGGTCAATGATCCTGATTCCATCATAAATCCTATTACACCAATCTATGTCAGAGTTGGTGAGAGACATGATCTTCTGCGACCAGCGTAAGGCACTCTTATGATCCCAGAAAGCAGCAGACTTAGGTAAATGGGAGATAAACCATTTATAAAGCAGAGGTACACAACATGTGATCTCCCCTCCGCTGTACAAATTCCCTAAGTGTACAGAATGATACGCATCTGCGAGCAAAGTCGGCACAGGGTTTCCAATGAGAAAAACCTTAATGGAGTTGATATCGACGAAGTTATTGATGTTGGGAAACAAAAATAACCCGTAGGTGAGCAAGACAAAGATGCTTTCAAAAGCAGTCACGTTCCCTATACTGGCAAAATACAGGGCTTTCTTTGTCAAGAACTGGGCTGGCAAACCTTGGATGCCACCCTTGGTGGTCATGTGAGTCCTGACTTCTGACTCATCCAAATGAATTGTTCTTGCAATGGTCTGATTCTTTGGAATTTCTTCCAGTCCAGAAAATGGAGCTCGATCAGTGATATGTAAATCGATCAGATGAGAATACTCCTCCAGCGTTGGTGCGAGCTGGTAATCTGGGAATGTAAAGCAGTGATAAACCGGATCATAGAACTGGATGAGCGCATCCATGATTCCCTCAATCACATGGACTCTTAACAGTGGTAGCAAACCTCCGTGCTTGGCTCTGAAAGCCTCTTGGTATGTGATCATTCTCGCCAAACCTCTTAAATCCTCTAGTTTTGGAACCTTGAAAGTATACCTATGGGTTCTCCTTCTACCGAAATCCATTAGCGTAATCCTTTTCTCTGATATTTACAATCACAGTCTTAGTTTAATTTGAAAAACAGAGAGACTAGAAGAGAATTTTTTTTTTAATGTTTTAATGTTTTTTAAATGAATGCATGAATGCAGCACACAAAAACATAGAAAAAACATGGGGTCAAAGGGTCGTTGTCATGAAGTCAAGGCTCTACCCATCCCCAAATGTTTATACTAGGGTGATTTTTGTACCTGTACTCATCATCATCAGCTCCTCCCAGGAAAGCAAAACAACAAGCGGATCGCCAGCGAGTTGTAAAGCAATCTTAGAGTAAGTGCCATTCACCGAGAATAGATCACCAGCCTCAAATGAGGGTAGTTTTGCGTAATAACTATTTCCGATAGTTTCCGCACTACAAAAGGGTTTGGCTCCTCAGCTTCTCAGACATCACAATTGGCCAATTGCCTAGGAGAGGGAATGGGTTGCATTGGTCAGCCTCCACTGAGGTTAATGGTCGACCTCGTCGCCATCACTTATCTTAAGTGTATACTCAATCTTTCCACATGCGGCATCACACGCATTCCCATTAGCAGAAAAATAAACAGGTATAGCAATTAGGAAAAGCAGTATATATATTTGTCCTAAACATCCTATACCTTTAAAGCTATGAATCCTAAGTTCCTGACAGAAAATGGGTTCCCCGACGGAAGCCCCAATCTGTGGTATTCACATAAGTGAAGAGAAAAAATATTAGAGGGGCCCCACGGTGGGTGCCACTTATAAAGTTTCTACCTAATAGATGAGAAGAGAACAAGATCTTGCTACAAAGGTGAGATAGATCCTAATGACAAATCCCCAGCAGAGTCGCCAGAGTCCCCAGTGAAGTCGCCATTTTTTCTGTAGTTAGCGATTTTGGACGCGGTTGCGAAGCGCTATCGCTCTTTGGTGCCTACAGCTCGATTCATTTTTTATCCTATTAAAGATGATGAAGGAAGGGAAATAGATGTCTCAAATTAACCCTGCTTGCAAACTAAGGTTTAAACAGCGGTCTGTTAGGTTACAGATGCTACAAAGATTCGGGGTCTCTATTGGGTGTATTTTTTTTAAAGTGGTGTTCGGTTTAGATGTTAGGACGGATGCTTCTTGATAGATATGTGAGAGTATGGGATTTTGTTTAGTGTGCTCGCTAAGATCTTTTCTTTCAATCTTATGCCTACGTATTCCCGTTTACCGAAACAGGGAAATCAGAGCGTTCGTAGTTCCTCCTATTCTATGGGAGGAAATGGTATTTGGTGTCTTGTTCAAAGCCCAAGACGTGAAGCGAAAGGTAGTTTGTATCTTGTTCAAAGCCCAAGATATGAAGCTAAAAGGGTTTGTCTTTAGAGAGAATTTGTCATCTCTAAAGAGGGTCTGTATGTCACAACTGTTTATAAAGGAGAATTACTTTAACCGGGATGTGTGAATCCGGCAATGCCATAATTTCCTTTATAGGGGATTTTAACCTGAAGGAGAAGACTTTAACTCAGTGTAGAGCAATGCTATCTTTCCTTAGGAATTTCTCATGCTAAAAGAGGGACAGTGGCATGGATATAGATGATCCAGAGGCTTGCAGCTTACAACGATTAGATGAAGGGAGTTGTTGATGTTTGTGTACTGTGAACGAGGCACAACTTTGATGCTAAAAGGTTGATTGGATCAACCAGTGGTTTTCTTATACAAAGCCTAAGAGGAGGCTAATATGTGTCTCGTACAAAGCCCGAGAGAGAGGCTAAAAGGTTTTGACTCAACGAGGGAATCTTTTGGTATCTCATATAAAGCCCGAGATGGAGGTTAAAATTTGTTTGGCTCAATAAGAACCTTTTTGTATCTCGTATAAAGCCCGAGATGGAGGTGAAAGGGGTAATTGACTCAACGAGGGAGTCTCTTATGTGTCTCGTACAAAGCCCGAGAGAGAGGCTAAACGATGTTAGCTCCGCTGGGGAGAATCATTGTACAAAGCCCAAGAGGAGGCTATTGTAACTGTTTCAGTTGAATGATAGGTCTAGTATGCTGATTTAAAGAGAAAATCAGTTCTTATATGAGTAATATTTGCACTCAGGGATTTTGATTCGAGGATCAGGGATATTTCCTTGTCTTTGAGGAAACGGGAAATCCATAGGGTATTGATACTGTCCGAGTCTACGGGTTTTCTTCCTATTTAACGAAGGGGTCACTTGAGAATATCTTTGAGACTCAAGGATATTAGACTGTCCGTGTCTAGAGTTTCATCTTTTGTACTATGCTTTGGGAAACAGTAGTAGACTCTTAGAAAGGACTGTTTGATGAAGATGATTAAGTTCTGTTCCTATACCTCTAGGAGGTCGTCAGGACAATTTGTACGAAGCCCAAGAGGAGGCTGGAAACTTTTAAGAAGCCAAGAGGTCCTTGTACGAAGCCCAAGAGGAGGCTATCATTCCCGGAGGAAGAGGTCATTATACGAAGCCTAAGAGGAGGCTGTGAATACTTCTAAGAAGCCGGCGGGTCCTTGTACTAAGCCCAAGAGGAGGCGGGGTTGCTTTTAGGAAGCCTGTGGGTCCTTGTACGATGCCCAAGAGGAGGCCGATGCTTTTAAGAAGCCGATGGGTCCCCAAACCCCGAGAAATTCAAGACAGGCTATCCATGAGGAATAGATCAAGCCAGGAAAGTTCGAGAGTCTGGAAGAAGCTCAAAGATGCCATTCACGGAGAATACATTCATCTCTGGAAGTAGAGTTTCTTGACAATTCCTAATGAGGACAGCCGAAGAGAAGACTGTATCTGGTGATCCTATTGGGGATCTAGTTTTCTATTTCTACGAATAAACGAAACGGCGTCACCTAGTTCTAGACGTAGTTGCCGGGGAAACTCGAAATATCTATACTATTATTACACAGTTGATATGAGTTTATGAAAGAAGACTTACAGCGAAACAGCCCCACAATACAGTTATATGTATATGAAAGCGGTAAATGAAAGCATATAAATACTTACTCGGTTATAGAGCTTCCATGCTGTTTGGTTAGTTGTTCAACAAAGAAAGATTGAAAACAACAGTATATTCAAAATCAAAGGAGAAAGTGCTTTGAAAAAGAAAGATTTGGGGCTTACAGCTCAAGGAGAGGCCCAGGGTTTTATCAGTGAGCACACTGTTGAATTTGTACAGAGGGACTTATACAAGTGACTGTGGCCCAAAAAAGGTTTTCTGTACAAAGGGGATTTGGGTCTTACACTCTCTCAAGAGGCCCAAAAAGTTTTAAAGAAAAGAAATGGGTCTTACTACTCGAGGGTAGGCCCAGTTGATTTTCAATTTGAAAATGGTGATCGCGCCGGGATTTTCTTTTAACGCAAAGGGGCTTATACAATATCTGAGGCCCAAAGATGTTTTTGGTTAAAAGGGGGTTGGGTCTTACACTCTAATAGAGGCCCAAAAGAGTTTTAAGAAAAGAAATGGGTCTTACTACTCGAGGGTAGGCCCAAGGTTTTTTGTTTTGAAAAGGCGACGATCGCGCCGTTTGTTTTTGACGGTATCGGGACTTATACAATATACTGAGGCCCAAAAATAATTTGGTCAAAAAAAGGATTGGGTCTTACACTCTATTAGATGCCCAAATGTTTTGAAAATGATTTATGAGGGTTGAATTAATCCAAAACCCTGATTTATTTTCAAAAAATGTATTTAATTGAATAAAAATTCAATTAAAATGATCAAAATTGTTTAACATATGGAAAACAAATTGTGATCTTGGATTAATGCTTCAAAAATTAAGTATTGACCTACAAAATAATTAGAAGGCATTAAAAGTTGCAAAATCAAGGTGGAAAAAATATTTTAAATGTTAAAAACAATTAAAACATTAATTCTTTGCAAAAATATCAATTATACCAAATAAATAATATTTTTGGGATTTTTTTGGGAAAAAAAAATATTTTAACATTTTTGTGAATTATTAAAAAAAGAACCAACTCAAAATCATTAAAACTCAGAGAGAAATTAATTTTTGAATCAATTAAATAAAATCACAAAATTCAAATATTTGAATTTTCAAAAAATGGCGCCAAGAACACACCAAGAACACGCGCGTGTTCTGGGTTTGCCCAGATTTGCATTTTCTCTTCAATCTCACTGAATACTTAATCATATCATGCAATCCACATACCAATCAACTCGTTTCAACCTCACGATCATGTATATGGCAATTAATTTCATTTAAATTAAGCATAGAACAAGAAATCACGAAAAATCCTCAAGAACCCTAATTTGTGCATGAAGGCTAGGATTTTTGATGCACGATTCAAACAATGCAATTAATTGATGGGAAACATTCCATGCATGATTATGAACATATGGCCAATTTATTGTGCAGCAAAAATTGCATGGATCATAGAGTTAGAAGAGCTCATGCTTACCACTTGCAGCTGGTGATCGTGATTTGTGTTGGAGGTGTTACAGCTAGGTTCCAATAATCTGGATAGCTTCCCTAGGTGCCATGGAGTGTGTATGAATGCTTGGAATAGATTGAAATGATCTGGAACTTGAGATGGTACCCCAACTGCAAATCTGTCAAGAACTTGAGCAATTGGCTGGTGATTTTGTGAAATCTGTGTTCCAGATGTTATGTGAGTGTTTGGATCACTTCTATATGATGCATATGAGGTGTGTGTGTGATTGGTTTAATTGGAAAAGCTCTCAAACTCAAAACCCGATAGTGACTTGCCTTAGAAGGCAAAATTGGAGTGAAAGAAGAGATTTTGAGGAAAGCATCTGTTTGATGGCTTTGGTGTACTCAAACTGATCACAATTGAGCTCTATTTATAGTAGAGCAAGTTTGTTTTGCAAGGAATAGTGAATGGCAACTGCTGAGTAGGTTTGGCCAATGTTGGCAAATGAAAATCCAAGTCTCCTCTAGCCATTGACTAGAGGTTAGGGCACAGGCTGCTGGTTCCCTTGGTCTTGGATAAGTCTTGACTGAATTCAGTTGAGAATGGCTCAGTCCATGCCACCTTGATGCTTCCATTGAATGCTCCAATCCAAAATTGGAGTCTTGTCCCTATTTTGGCAATTCTAGGTTCAACATGCTATTTCTTGTTCCAAAGACTTTGGAGGCTTGGCTCAGTGATTGTCCCCTTTAGATTCAATCCTCAGATGTGTCCAAGTGGATAGGAGCATTTGGATTTGGCTGATTTTGGCAAATCGACCAAAAGTGCAAAAATCTGCCTTGCCTTGGCAGATTTTAGCAAGGCAACTTGCCAATGTCATATCTCATGGCTCAAGTTGAATTTGGTAATGTTCTTGGCCAGTTTGGAAAGCCCTTACATGATACAACAACTGTTTGAACATGTTTGGTTTTGATCTCTTTTGAATCCAAGTGAAAAATCCCCCTACATTTGGCAAAAAGTAAGGTAAAATCTGACTTAGTGAAATTTTCACTAAGTGTTGGAACAAAGTGACTTTTCTTGATTTTGATCACTCCATAACTCAAAATCCATGAGGAATTTGGACATAGGTCAGTGTGAAGCTTTTGTAGAGGGCAATGAGATCTACAAATCAAGATTTGAATGGGGAACAATGGCCTTGTGGTTTAGGAGTTATGGTCCTCCAAAGTTGGCACATTAGTGTCACTTTTTCCATGACTTAGAAATTTTTCTAAGTTTTTATGGTTACCCCTTTTACAAGTTATCCCACTTTCTTTGATTTTTCTTGATGAATGATGATTCAAATCATACATTAACATCATTTTAGGGTTAAAAATCCATTTTGGTGAAAAATCTCAAAAAGTCAAAGTTGACTTTTGTGTACAGTTGACTTTTTATCAAATGAATTCCAAACTATGCAATTCTTCATGAAATCATGTCCTTGACCTAAATCAAACTTGATGGACATGTTCCATGGGTTTCATAGGGTATATTGAATCATGTCTTAGGGCTTGGGAGCATGTCCTGGTCAAAAGTCAAAGTTATAATTGACTTTCCTCGCGAAACCCTAATTGTGGTGCAGATGAAATTGAGACTTGTTGCTCAAGCTTCTTAGATTAATCCATTGTTGCAAATGGATCAATATGGCATATTGGAGACCCTAAAATCCTCTCTTGAGGTCTTGGCTCATGATTTGCCGTAAAAGTCAACTTAGGGGTGAATTAGGTAAAGAAACCCTAATTCCTGATTTTTGATGAATGCATCCCCTGAGGAAAAATTGACTTGATGATTGGGTCCATGAGGTCCCATGAAGTATATTAGGTTATGTTTTGGATCATTGGCTTGTGCCCAGATGAAAAATTTCCATCTAGAGGCCCTGGTCGACCAAAACCCTAATTTGGTGACACTGTCGATCTTGAGACTTGATCCACCTAGAAGGGGGCAGCCTTGTGCTTAATCCTTGGAGTGGGAGTCCTTTTGATCCATTGTGGATGTTTGAGAGGTTAGACAAGTTGAAGATCATGTCATTCCTTGATTAATCCTTTGTCTAAGGCTCTGAGAGGGCTTGAAACCCTAATTTTGATTGTAGTGGATGCTCACACATCTTTGGGGAGACTGATGAGGTATGATGGTTCCTCCATATTGTGATGATGATTTTCACAATGATGGGAAATCTTAGTGGTCAAAATTTGGGGTATGACACTTGTATATTTTGTATATCTGTACATATTCATATTTGTATATATACCTGTTGTGCTTGGGCTTTTTCTGTGTGCAGGGTACTACTTTTGAGTGGTGAGATAAGTCCTAACCGGACTTGAGCGCACTTGTTATAGGATGATGGTATTCAAGGAGGCTTTGAGGGAGTCGAATCCTAAAAAGTTGAATTGAGACACCATCACTCAGTTGAAGCCCTCTTGAGAGTTTAGTCATGTTGAACGATTTTATTCGTGAAAACGTTGCTACTCTTAACCTAGGAGCCCATGATATTGAGAACCGTAGTTACCAAACCCCACTTAAGCCTTTTTAGGATGTAGTACGGTGACCATGATGGAGTCTATTTCTGAATTGGTTGTCACGCGATACTACACTCAGACGAGATCCTCTTGAGAATTTTATTGATTACCAAGTCATCTGGGAAATCCTTAAAATCTGAAAGATGGATTGTCGACTCTGGGAACTTCTTAGAACCCTGTTCTACAGTTTATGAACCCTAGTACACACCCCTTGGATTGGTTCTCTACCCAGACTCCATGCCGTGATCTCAAACCTTTGATCCTGTTGCATGTGTTTTCGCTTCCTGTTTGCATTGCGTTGCATATCATTTGCATCTTTGCATGATTCATTGCATACGTCTATCTGTCCAGTTACTTATCTCCAGCTGTCTCTATCTTCCAGTATCACCCGTGAGTCGTCAAGCTGATTCCTCGACACCGATACTGGACTAGAGCAAACTACAGACGAAGGATGTCAGAGCAAGAGGTACATAACACTGAGGTCCGAATGGAAATCGATGACCTTAAGTCAAGCATGACCAAACTCACTGAGATGATTCAAGTTTTGATTGCTAGGGGAGAGCAACCCCAAAAGACCGTCATCCAGGAAGTTTCAAATGCTGATCCTTCACCTGTTCGGATGCCGCCTTCAACTTGGCCAGAGTTTGGTTTGCCACACAACTACTCTCCACCGATTGCATCTGCTGCTACGGTTGGTCAGACTGCTAGACCAGTGTTTCAAGCTCCTGTTTTTGCCGAACCTCAACCTATAGTTTAGACTACTCGAGCTCCCTTTGAGAATCCCCTTTATGAGTACAATGCCGCCAGTGCTCAAGGTGAAGACCGTGAAGACTTTGTTGAACCTGAAGTTGTCCGAGAGCAGTTTTAGAGCATAGAGAAGAGACTCAAAGCTGTTGAGGGTACTGATTTCTTTAATGTGGATGCAGACAACATGTGCTTAGTATTAGACCTTGTTATACCTGCTAAGTTCATAACTCCAGATTTTGTGAAGTACAAGGGTCACTCTTGCCCAAGAGCTCATTTGGTCATGTATCATCGCAGAATGACTGCTCATGCCAAAAATCAGAAGCTGCTTATCCATTATTTTCAGGATAGCTTGAGTGGAGCCCCACTTAAGTGGTATATAGGTCTCGAGCAAAACTCTATCCACTGCTTCCAAGATCTCACAAATGCCTTCATGAAGCAGTACAAGTATAACCTCGACATGGCTCCTGATCGCCGTCAACTGCAAAACATGTCTCAGAATGATAAGGAATCTTTTAAGGAGTATGCTCAGCGTTGGAGAGAGTTGGCTTCCCAGGTTGAACCTCCTTTGGCTGAGAAGGAATTGACCGGAATGTTCATGGATACCTTGTCCCCATTCTATTGGGAGAAGATGATTGGAAGTGTTTCCTCCAACTTTACTAATTTGGTTACTATCGGCCAAAGACTTGAGGAAGGACTTAAGAATGGAAAAGTGTCCAAGGTTGCTGAATCTTCTAATGCTGTGAAGAAATCCTACGGGAACTTTTAGAAGAAGAAGGAAGATCAGACCAACGCTGTAATGTTTGAAGTGAGAAGGCCTCGTCCTCAACCTCAGTATGTTGTTCACCCTACTATTGCTGCTGTCACTCCTGCGGTTACTGCTCCACAACCAGCTCAAGCTCCTCAACGTCCGGCTGCAGGATAAAACCAGTACCATAATAGGAATCATTTTGACCCTATTCCCATGAAGTATACTGAACTGTATCCTAGTCTGGTGGAGCAAGGTTTGATTACCACAAGGCCTTTACCTCTTCCAAACCCTCTTCCAGCTAGATTTAGATCTGATCTCCACTGTGCATTCCATGAAGGTGCCGCAGGCCACGACTTGGAAAACTGCTATGCACTAAAGGCTAGGGTGCGTGATTTGATTAAGACTGGAATTCTTAACTTTCATGACAATCCCAACATTCAGAACAACCCTCTGCCAGGGCACGCCAAGTGAAGCTTCAGTCGACTTCAGCATGCTATCTTCCTAAAAGACAGTGTTTCAAACAGGACAACTCATCCTTGTGTTGATTAGTCACTAGGCCTTGTTTCTTGTTGTTTGCATTTTCCTTATTTTGTAATGGTTGTTTGCTTTCAATTATGTTTGTACTTTCTCAATTAATGAAATGAGCATTGCAACTTTTTGATTCAATTCATTTGTGTTTGCTATTTACATCTCCATGTTTTCTTTTTCAATAAATACTTTATCTCTTTTCCATTTTATTTTTTATTATGCAAAGATTGGAGGGAGGATGATGAAAATGTTATACCCATAATTATTGTTGGTATGCTTTCAAATCAAAACTTTGCTGACGATGTAAGGCATTATTTCAACTCCCAAACACCGGAGACATAAGGAAGATAACCCCTCTTTAACCCCTTCGAGCCTTGAAGTAGGAGTTTCTTTTCTTTACAAATAAAAACCCGCAATCTTAACCTGGGATAGGGTAGTTCTCAGTTAACTTGATTATGCATTCAAATACAAGAGTAGCATTCAAGACGCCTTTCGACAAACTTCACAAACGTTCCGTCGCACACAACAGGAAAATGTCGAAGATGTCTTTCAAGTCAAACGCCAATGATGGTTCACTGTAATCATTAAGCCAGGTAGTCACTAAAAAAATTCAAAATAAAAGCCCGCTAAGTCAAAACCTATGAAGGAGACTTAGGCAAAAATTGGGGCATCCCGCTGGCTGTAAGCTCAAATGACACAGTTCAGGCAAAAGTTAGGGATAGCAAAAATCATTCAAGAGGTTACCAAAATCCTCAAAGATAAAACGAGTTGACTGAGGTCCTCACCAAAAAACAACAAAATGTTGTGAGAAGCAATGACTGCCATCTCAAGTCCATTAAATTCTGAACCATCATCATTACTATCATCAGTGCAATTCCTAACTCATGGGAATTTGAGTGCATAGTTTGAGTTAACTGAGCATAGGACTGGAAGTTCATCACGTAGATTGGGTGGGTCACAAATAAACTTTGAGCCTTTATCCTTTGTTTCTTAAACCGTGAACCAGGCCACGTTATAACCCTCAAAAGACCTAATTGAAGCGAGGTTATTTTGAAAGCATACTACAGCAAGGTTGCGTAAACTGACTCCAAAAGATCTTTGTAGATCATCTATTTTGGGCATTACACCCTTTGCTTAAACTTTTCACTTTAATGTCTTAAACCACCGTGTTCTGACCAGTATCCCATATACTTTGCACCTCTTTCAAAATGATTTTGATTTCAAAGTTGCATGAACTCTGCATTTACGATGTTTGTATGAACATTTTTGTGTTGCAAACTGGCTTTCCTTTCAAGGAATTTTCAAACAGTTAAGAAACTTGGTCGGTGATCCAATCAGGGGCAAGTTCCTTCCATATCCTGTTGAGAATCAGTTCAAGATTTATGGTTTAATGGCGACTTCTTAGAATTGGTTTATACAGAAGATTTTCCAAGACTCAGGCTAGGGCAAGCTTTCCCAGTGTACAGTAAAATAATCATCTTTCAAGACTCAGACTTTGACAAGCTTTCTAAGAGCACCATGAAACGGTCATTTCCAGAATTAATCAAGCTGAAACAGTGATCAGCTCATCTACAATAATCAGCTAGTCTGGGGCAGTTTACCTGAAGAATCCACGAGCAACTCTTCATCCTTCCTACAAGGATCATCATTTAATACAGTTTACCAGTGTGGCAGATGATGTGTTCAGCAATAACATCTCTAGTCCCCAAGCAGAATGGCGGTGATCTCCATGTTGAGGAATCAATCTTCTAGTCTTGTCTTTTCTCAAGAGTCGTGCTGTGTCGTCAGCATCTGCATATGCATCTACATTTGATCATACATCATCTGCATAATTCATATACATATGCATAGCATGAGTGTTTCATCCTCATTTGCATTTCTCCCGAGGTCGTGTTGTTATCCGCGTCTTACCTTGTGGTCAAAGTCCAACTTACTTGGCGCCTACCAAACAGATATTATCGTGTCTATCTGACGTTCTTCCAGATATGACCTTTCTTATCCGATTATTTTTTTGGATATGTTTGTTCCTCTTTTGTATCCAATGCCGTTCTTGGATGTCGTTTATTTGTCTCTTTCTGATGTTCTTCCAGTTTGAGTCCTATATTCTGATGTTTTTCCAAAATTTCATTTCTTTTATCGTCTGATGTTTTACCAGATCGAGTCTTCTGTTCTGAAGTTTTCCCAGAACTCTCTCTTTGAATTATCTGATGTTTTCCCAGATACCCCTTTGTTAATTCTGATGCTTTTCCAGAACGACATTGCTTTCATCATCTGATGCTCTTCCGGATGTGTCTCTCTTTCTGATGTTTTTTTAGATTGAGTCTTTTGTTCTGATGTTCTTCCAGAACATATCTTATGTTTTTCCAAATAATCACTTTGTCTATTCTGATGCTTTTCTGGAATGACATTGCTTTCATCATCTGATGCTCTTCCGGATGTGTCTCTTTCTGATGTTTTTTCAGATTGAGCCTTTTGTTCTGATGTTCTTCCAGAACTTATCTGATGTTTTTCCAGATAATCACTTTGTCTATTCTGATGCTTTTTCGGAATGACATTGCTTTCATCATCTGATGCTTTTCCAGATGTGCCTTTCTCTTTTTGATGTTTTTCCAGAGCACTTTTGTGCCATCTGATGCTCTTCCGGATGTGCCTTTCTCTTTCTGATGTTCTTTCAGATTGAGTCTTTTGTTCTGATGTTCTTCCAGAACCTATCTGATGTTTTCCCAGATAGCTCTTTGTTATTCTGATGCTTTTCTAGAATGACATTGCTTTCATTATCTGATGCTTTTCTGGATGTGTCTCTCTTTCTGATGTTTTTTCAGATTGAGTCTTTTGTTTTGATGTTCTTCCAGAACTTATCTGATGTTTTTCCAGATAATCACTTTGTTTATTCTGATGCTTTTCCGGAATGACATTGCTTTCATCATCTGATGCTCTTCCGGGTGTGCCTTTCTCTTTCTGATGTTCTTTCAGATCGAGTCTTTTGTTCCGATGTTCTTCCAGAACCTATCTGATGTTTTCCCAGATAGCCCTTTGTTTATTCTGATGCTTTTCTGGAATAACGTTGCTTTAGCCATCTGATGCTCTTCCGGATGTGCCTTTCTCTTTCTGATGTTCTTTCAGATCGAGTCTTTTGTTCTGATGTTCTTCCAGAACCTATCTGATGTTTTCCCAGATAGCTCTTTGTAATTCTGATGCTTTTCCAGAATTTCATTTCTTTCATCATCTGATGCTCTTCCAGATGTGCCTTTCTCTTTCTGATGTTCTTTCAGATCGAGTCTTTTGTTCTGATGTTCTTCCAGAACTTATCTGATGTTTTTCCAGATAGTCCTTTGTCATTCTGATGCTTTTCAGGAACGACATTGCTTTTTACCATCTGATGCTTTTCCGGATGTGTCTCTCTTTCTGATGTTTTTCCAGATTGAGTCTTTTGTTCTGATGTTCTTCCAGAACATATCTGATGTTTTTCCAGATATTTTGCTTTGTTATTCTGATGCTTTTCCGGAACGACATTACTTTTACCATCTGATGCTATTCCGGATGTGTCCCTCTTTCTGATGTTTTTCCAGATTGAGTCTTTTGTTCTGATGTTATTCCAGAACTTATCTAATGTTTTTCCAGATATTTTGCTTTGTTATTCTGATGCTTTTCCGGAACGACAATGCTTTTTACCATCTGATGCTTTTCTGGATGTGTCCCTCTTTCTGATGTTTTTCCAGATTGAGTCTTTTGTTCTGATGTTCTTCCAGAACCTATCTGATGTTTTTCCAGATATTTCCATTGTATTTTAATACCCTTCCAGGTTTTATTTCACTCCCCAATGAGTTTCCAGATATTTTGCTTTGTTTATTCTGATGCTTTTCCGGAATGACATTGCCTTTAACTATTTGATGCTTTTCCGGATGTGTCTACCTTTCTGATGTTCTTCCAGATTGAGTTTTTTGTTCTGATGTTTGTCTAGAACCTATCTGATGTTCTTCCAGATATTTGCTTTGTTAATTCTGATGCTTTTTCGGAATGACATTGGTTTTACCATCCGACGCTTTTCCGGATGTGCCTTTCTCTTTCTGATGTTCCTCCAGATTGAGTCTTTTTCTCTTGATGTTTTTCTAGAGCATTTTTTGTATCTATCTGATGCTCTTCCGGATATGACCTTGTTTATCTAATGTTCTTCCAGATATAACGTTGCTTATCTGATGCTTTTTCGGATATGTCTTCAAAACCCTTTTCCCATACATTTAATGCTCTTCTAAATGTTTCAGATGTATCTTCAGAATTCTTGTCTTCATCTAATGCTCTTCTAGATGTCTTCAATTTATTTCTGACTTTGGTTAGCGGCTGCTGAATGTTTTCAAGTCTGTTTCAATTCTCCATCCAATGCTTTTCTGGATGTGTGCCAGAGTTTATTCGATGCTTTTCCGAATATCTCTAATATGCTTCCTGGAGTTCATTCAATGCTCTTCTGAATGTCTCTGTTGTTATTTTGTTTCCCAGAGTTTATTCAATGCTTTTCTGAATACCTCTGATGTTTGCTTGTCTCGTGTATTTCCCAGTTTTTTTTTCTCGTCTCATTCAATGATCTTCTAAATATCGGGACTCTTTTCCAACCATTTCCATTCGTGGATGTTGACTTTTGATTCCCCAGTGGAGACCGTCTCTCTGGTGCTACTTCCATTGAGGATCCTGTGTTATCTTTTCTTTCTAAAGTGTCAGCCGGTCACGCTTGAACCAGTTGTTCTATCACTTTAGGTTTCCCAGTTTTGTTTCAGTTCCCCAGTGTTGTTGTCATCCCCAGTGAGTGATTGCTCATTGTGTGGACTTTATCCCTGTCTGCTTTCATTTTTATCTGCATTTTGTATTTATCATTCTGTCGCTTTCATCATACTAGAAGTTCATGGCATGTCAGCATTTGCATGTGTGCAGCTTGTCCTTTGCATCTGCATTCCATCTAAGGGCAAAATATTCGGTTTGCTATATTTAAACACCTTTTACCTTGATGCCCCGAGGATTTTCATCACTCATGTCATCCGGTGAAGTTATTTAAATAGGGGCAACTGTCATACCCCAAATTTTACCCTTAGATATTCTGATCGTTTGCATATCATCTTGAGTCAGTCGTCTCGCATTTTAGTTAAAA
Source organism: Lathyrus tuberosus (assembly GCA_022829125.1). Taxonomy (NCBI): domain Eukaryota; kingdom Viridiplantae; phylum Streptophyta; class Magnoliopsida; order Fabales; family Fabaceae; genus Lathyrus; species Lathyrus tuberosus. Next base: position 2,120,199 of record JALAZF010000026.1, read on the forward strand.
CACCTTTAATCATGCATCTCTAGTCGTTTCTATCATTCCATTAGATATTTATTTCAGTTTATAATTTTATTTTAGTCTATACTTAATTTAGTTTATTTTTAATTATAATTTTATTTTTAACTTAATCTAATTTTAACTTTAGTTTGACTTTTATTTTTTATTTTAGATTAGTTTTAATTAGATTAACTTTAATTTAGTTGACGATTGGTCTAAATTTAATTAGTTTAATTTTGTTAATTTAGTTTAATTTTACTTTTATTTTAATTACAGTTATAATTACAGTTTTATTTCCATTTTAATTTTTAAGTCTAATTTTATTTAGTTTTCTAAGCTTTATATAAAAATACAAAAAGACATTTTTCTTTAAGCTCTTTTCCTTTTTCTATTGTAACAAAAAGTAAAAAATAAAAAATAAAACTATGCTGCTTCATTCGTACCACACCATCATGAACCAAGAGAGGGACTTGTCAACCTGCAACAATGCTCCCACGTTTTCCTCTTTTCTGCAACATCCACAAGCTTGCGCTACACACTTTGCAAAACAGATCACTATAGAGCTTCAAACGGTCAAAAATCCCTGCTGTCATCTGCTATCATCACCTGCCAAAACCAAGGCCAGCATACAATACCCGAAATCACCCTGCGACTTTGACCCACCATGCTACGCATCATCATCCTTTACAAAACAAACGACAACAGGGTCTTACAATTTCTACATACTCTGCACGAGAAACACCACTGCGGAACACTCCCTCAAAATCACATGACACGACACTTCACAAGGAACCATTTTACAAGCTTCTCACTCTTCATCTCGATGCTCCATGGTCTGCTTTAACTCTATCCACCTGCTACATACCAACATCCATATGCTCTTCATCACCTTTAAAAAAAAATCATGACCATCCCATAACCTTCAAAAACCTTCTAATGCACCACCATTTTAATGCTCCTATCTCACCTTCACTCTCTCACGCTTTGCTTACTCCCTCTCCAACTCCACACCGCCATTCATGTTTCTGGTCACCACACTTTGAGTTTCATCCATTAAAGTCACTTTTTATTCCTACTACCTCCAAGCACAAACAAACCGTAAAACCTCTCACACATATCAAAACATCATCACATCTTCCCACTTCATCATTTTTGTTTCTTCACCATTAAACACCACAAACTCTTCTTTCATTTCATAATACTAACTGAAAATCATCTCCTTCAACTTCCGGTTTCGCGAAAACTTAACGGCAACACCGTTTTAGCTTCATTTTTTTATTTCGACGCCACAAAGTGCTTCGCAACAACAATATCACCATCTGCGGCGTTCGTTCGAAAGTCACAGCAACCACAAAGTCATATTTTGTGGCGACAGTATCAATGGGACAACTCTGACAACCGTGACGGCATCCACTTGTTTTGCGTGTGTAGTAGAGAAGAAGGAGCTTCAGGTTCACTTTTTGTTATTATACTTTTTATAATATATTTTATTATTGTTAATATGTCTTCCTGAATATGATCCTTTTTTCACATGATATTCGTTTAGACATTTGTTTTTACTCTTTTATTTATCACTTACTTAATTGATTTGTGTGTAGAATGTTGATATAGTAGTTACTGTACTTAGTCATCATGAAGCGAGCCCACTAAGTCGGTTTGTTTGGCTCTATTTATTAATTATGTTTCTATTTTATGAACTTAGATTTTATTATGATAGTTAATTAGTGTGTTGTTATATTGTGTATATTGTTGGATGGCAAAAGGTCCAACGCATTAAATGAGTGCCGTCTATGTAGCAAATGTAAATGTATTGTGTATGTTGCTTTAGATTTTATTTACAGTGAGCTTTAGTTTAGTTTTTATTATTATTTCACTTTATTTATTATTTATTATTTTTATTTGTTTAAAAATTGATTATACAATAATAATTAGGGAGAAATCAAAGTTTTGTCATTTTTTTTTTTTTTTGTTTTCTTAATTTTCTAGTTTTAGTTAATTTCAGCTATATTTAAAAATATGAAAATTGTTCTAATTATTTAATAAAAAAACACCAAAAAAAACCTTTTATTTAATTAGTTTAGTTAGAATTCAATCAATTAGTTTTTGTTAAATTTAATTTGTTAATTAGTTTTTAATTAGATTCTATTTAATTTTTGGACTAATCTTGACTATCCCTGTTTCGTTCCAACTAATTCTTGATGTTTAATGTTAATTCTTGCATTTCAGTGTATATATGTTGCTATTCATTTTACTCCTGATACTCGAGGTTTCCTCCTCGTTTTCCATGTTTCTGTCCCTCACATTCCAAAGGAAAGAATCTTCTCCAGTTGACTGCCATGTCATAGCCTTATCCATCATTCCCTTATCTCACGCCGCCGCGCGATCGAGACTTACCATATCCCTTTTTACCTAGCCTTAGGTTTAGAGTCGCCGCACTCCACGTATGTGTCTTGCTGTCAGACCCTACTTTCCCTTGGAACCTTGACTACAGTCAAGAGTTCTTTACCCCCGTTGAGGGGAACTACAGACGCTCTGATTTCTCAAGTTCATCTTGAGAATACGTAGGCATAGGATTGCGAGATCCTAGCGAGCCACCTTTTCTTTTTCTACCTTTTTCCTTTACATCCGATGCCTTCTCGGATTCCACCTTTTGTCTTTTCCACCATTTTCTTTTTACACCCTTTTACCCCGTAGTGAGGGGAACTACGAATGCTCTTATTCCATTCCCGTCAGGATACGTAGTGTATATAACCTTAGCACTTTTCCCTTAGCACATTTCCCTTAGCAAGAAAACTTTAGCATAACACAAATACTAACAAGAGGTTCCTGTAGAGTACTACAGATACTTAGGGTGTTAATACCTTCCCTTAGTATAACCAACCCCCGAACCTAGATTCTTTTTTTAGGGTTTTCGTTCTTTACCCTTTCCTTTGGATAAATCAAAGCTCGGTGGTGAATTTCATGTTTTGCGATGCAAGTTAATTAATAGCTTGATATACGATTCTCACCGCAACACTTGGTATCGTTACAAGCTCAATGTCCATGAAGTTGCTATCAGTTGTGGGAGTTTCCAAAATGTGCCATTAATAGGTTCCAAGGGTTGCATTAACTACAATCCTATGTTAGCCTTGCGACAACTTGGACACCCGATGCATGGAAAGCCTAATGATGGAGAATTGGAAGAAATGGTTCTGAATGATATGGGATCCAGTGATCCATCTATACTCCGTAGGATTATCAGATCTTGGGAGAAGGTGCATACTAAAGGGTCAAGGATATCAAAGGCAAGTGGTGTTCCATATCAGCAATGGGTTACCGAAAGAGTCAAAGTTGTAAAGCTCCCTTTCTCTGTAGAAGATCCTATTCCTCCAAGGTCTCCTCCACCCGAACATGTGCCTGTTTCTCTCGAGGAAGTAGAAGAGCTAAGAGCCATGGTGGCTAGACTTGGGAAAGAAAATAAAGGTCTACAGTCGCAGTTGAACAAAACGACTGTCGAGAACATGGTTCTCAAGAGGAAGTTTGATAAGAAACAAGAGTTGTTGGAAGAGAGTAATAAGAAAAGCAAGGCAGAGGAAGATCTTAAAGAGCGAGTCCTAGAGTGCTTGGACCAAGCCAATGGTGGTTTAGAATCTCTTCACGGGCGATTAGAGGAAGCTAAAAGGAATGAACAAGAATGGGAGCATTGGTGGAATTTAGCCACCAAACAGAAGAAAGAGGTAAGAGTAAAGCTTTAAGCCCAAATTAAAGAATTGAAAGAGCTCCTAAGGAAATCTAAAGAGGAATTAGAACACGAGCACCGCCAAGGATGGCAACCAAGGAATGTTTCTGGAATCAGTACAGAAGCATGGCAGGAGAAGTGTGATGAGTTGGCCACTAGCAAGGAGTTGGTGGAACACTGGAAAACCCAACATCAGACCTTGAAGAGTCAGAGCGTGGGATGGGTGAATGAAAAAAATCAATTGGATAAAGTTTTGATCTTAATTACGCGCAAATTTGTGCTAAACAACTAAAAGTTTAAAAAGGACTCTCTGAAAATAAACATCATAAGCATTGCATCCATACATATGTCATCCTATTTACATTGCATTTTGTTTCTCAGCCTTGAGTCTCATCTTTTTCTTCCTTTGTCACTCAAAGGATACCTAGCATTCGCTCAGGACCAATGGCAATGATGAATGAAATTCTGAAGAACCAGGAAGATCTGAAAGAGGAGATCAAAATCCTCAAATGCCAAATGAGGTGGGTTTTGGGAAATTTGCAAACTCTAATGAAAAAAGAGGATCACATTAACCCTATCATGCCAACACTCAACAATCAAGCTTCTGTTTATCAGCCAGTTCCTCAACCACCAATCTATCAATGAGCTCCCAACGCTCCTACTTATCCACAACGAACTCAAACTTCTCTTCAAAATGTTCCAGGTAAAAGACAAGGTGGTAGGCCTCCGTTTCCTCATATTCCTATGACGTATACAGCGTTGTATCCTTCTTTGGTGCAATAGGGATTAATAACTACAAGGTCATCAGGCCCACCTCCTGATCCGCTTCCACCTTCTTACAATCCCAATGCTCATTGTGCATTCCATGAGGTGCACCAGGCCATGATTTAGAAGGCTGTTTTGCTTTGAAGCACATTGTGAGGGATTTAGTGGAGAGAAATATTTTATCTTTCGATGACTCTCGTTCTAGTATCAAGAACAATCCTTTGCCATCTCCTGAGGATATCCCGTGCCCAGGATTTGTTTTTAAGGAAACCTCATGCCAGTCAACCGTTGGTCTTGTTCTTACACCCGGATGTAACCGTCATCAGGTGTCTACCAAAAGGGCGTCCCAGCCTCCAACGGTTGTCTCTCCTCGAGGTTCCCAAAATCAAAACAAGTTGAAGTACTCTGTCAAAAGAGGAAAAATTAACCACCAGCCCATTCCGGTGCCATTGAGCAAACTCTTCCCACTATTGATGCATAACAAGTTGGTAACTCTCCGACTTCTCAAACCCGTGCCAGGACCTTGGCACAATCCTAACCTGAATTGTGAATTCCACAAGGGAGCCGAAGGGCATGACTTGGATGGCTGCCGAGCCTTAGAATATACTGTGCGAGGACTGATCTATGACAATGAACTAATCCTTAAAGAAGATCGCCCAAAGATTGAATGCCAATTCTATACTGGGACAATGGGGCACATCATTGAAGAGTGCAAAGAGTTCGAAGCAAAACTGCTAAGTCTGCTAAAGTTGCTGAAACCTCAAGAAGGTGGTTCAGATGCCAATGCCCCAACTCCCAAAGTAGAAGACAAAGGACTTGCAAGGCCTCTTAAGGTTCTATATCACAAGGAGCGAGTGATAATGATGAAGGTGTTCCCCCGTCTAGGCCCAAAAACTGAAATCTGTTGAAATCAATTCACCGAAGTTGGCTGTATTTTGTTCATTTCAGTATTTTCAATTGTATTTCCTTTTCGTTGAATTTGTGTTTGCTTATAAGCTTTGTTGTACTTTCAAATTGGCAGCATTAATGAAATGTTTATGCATCTTTTGATTAAATCCATTCGTTTCACTCATTTACTGTTATTTTCATAAAAGCAAAAAAAAATATATCTTGTTCCACTCCCTTTATCAAACTGTTTGTTTAAGCAAAGATTGCGGAGGATGATGAAAATTGTATCCATAATTGCTGTGATATGCTTTCGATTAAACCTTACCGAGGATGTAAGGCATTGTTTTAATTCCCAAACACTGGAGAAATAAGGAAGATAATCTCTCGTTAACCCTTCGAGCCTAGAAGTAGGTGTTTTCTTTCCTTACACAAAAAACCCTTAAAATCTCAACCTTGGGGTGGGTAGTTCTCAGTTTAACTTGGTTACGCAATCGAATGCAAATGCTTCATGCAAGACACCAGTCAACTCTCTCCAACCAAGTGAATAAATGTTGTACAAGTTGTTCCCGAAGCGATAAATAAGGAAGGATCATTGAGAAATCCTTAATCGAAGGATGAGCCGAGTCCCTTTCAAGGCAAAAGCCAAGAAAGATGGGAAGCCCAAAACTTAGCCTTATACAAGAAGGTTCGTACAACAATCAAGACAAAGCAGAATCTCATAATCTCAATCAAGCAAAGAAGAGGTCTCAAAACCTCGGTAAAATTAAGAAAAAGTCTTAAAACCTCAGCAATAAAGGATAACCAAATATTGTAATGGTTGTTGACTACCGTAGGTGTCTGAATCATCATCAACTACCATCAGTTCAATTCCTATCCTATAGGAACCTGAATATATAGCTTGAGTTCAACTGAGAATAGGACTGGAGTTCATCACAAAGATGGGGTGGGACAAATAAACTTTGAGCCTTTATCCTTTGTTTCATAAAACCGTGAACTAGGCCACGTTACAACCCTTAAAAGACCTAATTGAGGTAAGGTTATTTTGAAAGCATACTACAACAAGGTTGATTAACCTGACTCCTAATGATCTTTGCTATCTGCGTGTGTTGATTACTTCATCTGTCATTCCGTAAATGACTAGATCCATTTTGTTTTTGATTTAATCACTCCACTGTGTGTGTTTCATCAATAAAACTTTGTTTTCAAAAGCTTGCATGAATTTTGCATTGAAATTTCTGATTTTAAATGAACAATACTTGTTTGCAAAACAATTCAATGTCAAAGAAATCCCAACAAACGCAGCCAGCTAGGGAATTCGATTTGATAAAGGAAGCTCAGTCAGGGGCAACCAAGTGGAAAGATTTGCCAATCCACCATTCCAAGGGCTAAATCAGGGGAAGGGACTCTTCAAAAGTTCAGAATATTCGGGCAACCCTTCTTGAAGTCATCTTGTGACAAGTTTGTTTCAAGGCAAGGACTCAAATGACCCACCAACAGGGGCAAGTTTGTTCCCCAGTTGTTTCTACCGTAACCCAAGGACCTTGTATCACGAATACCGTTAATCAGGGGCAATCAGGTCGAGATTCAGTAAATCTCTAAAAGGCCAATTAGTCTGGGGCATCTCTTTCACAGATCAGCCAGTCTGAAGAACAAGTTCAAGGACTCTATTGTGCAAACACCGTTAATCTGGGGCAGTTACGCCGAGATTCATGAATCTAAGAGTTTGAAGATATTGAGGCATTTCGTATGCCGATTCTTCTGTAAAATCCTCTTGATATTTTCTCCCAACATACCATGTAATCTGGGGTAGAGAAGATTTGAGGATTACCTGTTGCAAGAGCTGTTGTTTATTATGGTGATCATCATACAAGTCAGGATGCAGAATTTCCCTGTTCTTGTGATATCCTTTTCCAGCTTCCCAATAAGCTGTTATTTCATCTAACCTTGGCAATCTCCATGGATTTTTCTCCAGTAAAGAAATCAAGCTTGTGATGGCAACCCTAGTGAAGTCATGATGTTATACCTCAGGTGGAATAATCTTTTCCCCAATGAAGTAGATCTAATGATCTTACTTATTCATCCCCAGTAATGGTCTAATCTGATGAGTTTGGCTAGGTATCCTTGTCGAGATGTTTATTTCATCTCCAGTCTCGCTTCCTTTTGTCTGTTTTGTCAGCATAAGCATAAGTATGGCATAAGCACTTATATGCATAGCATCTTAGCATTTTTGCTTCCCTTTCTGGTGTTTACCTGTTTTGTTCACTTTGGTGTTTATCTCCCCAAGTGATTGGGTTTGTCTATTCACTCTAATAGAAAGTCAGCCCTAGGCATAAAGTGCCCATCTTTTCTGAATTCCCCACAGAGTTTGATTCTTGTGGATGATGGTTGGTTCAGTTATCTTTTCCACATTTGGATAAGATAAATCCCCATTTGAGTTCATTCCTCAATTGGAGTCTTGTTTGACCGTTTCTTTCTAGCTTGTTCCTAGATTGAACTTTGATCCCTGGCAGGTGTGGTTTTCGAACCTATTTTGAACGTGCATTTATTTTGCACTGTGTCTCGCAAGAAGCATCTTTTACAGATCTTCATTGAAGACAATTATTCCTCCAACAGTGTTGTAATATCAACATTTCTTTGGAATTTATACCCAACAACAAGTAGCAATCTCTTGAAGAAGCTTGTTTTTCTATGGCGATAAGTGGCAGTCTCTTATGAGAAGCTTATCTATCTCTGGTACTAACCGACCTTTTTGCAACCATAATTGGTATTCCCCAGGAAGTTTAACCTGCAACCCCGGGTACCAATCTATCTGATACTCAATCACCACATTTGGATACCTAAAGTCCAGTAATTGCTGGCATTGTTTAACCAGGTAAACTATGAACCTAAACTTCAGGTTATCGTGAACCCGTTGTTTGAACCCAGGTCAAATGTGAACCTAAACTTCAGGTTATCGTGAATCTGTTGTTTGAACCCATGTTATCGTGAACCTAAACTTCAGGTTATCGTGAATCTGTTGTTTGAAATCAGGTTATCATGAACCTAAACCTCTGATTATCGTGAACCAGTTGTTTGTATCAGGTTATCGTGAACCTAAACCTCTGGTTATCGTGAACCAGTTGTTTATATCAGGTTATCGTGAACCTAAACTTCATATTATCGTGAATCTGTTGTTTGAAATTAGGTTATCGTGAACCTAAACCTCTAGTTATCGTGAACCAGTTGTTTGTATCAGGTTATCGTGAACCTAAACTTCAGATTATCGTGAATCTGTTGTTTGAAATCCGGTTATCATGAACCTAAACCTCTGGTTATCGTGAACCAGTTATTTGTATCAGGTTATCGTGAACCTAAACTTCAGATTATCGTGAATCTGTTGTTTAAAACCAGGTCAAATGTGAACCTAAACTTCAGGTTATCGTGAACCCGTTGTTTGAAACCCAAGTTATCGTGAACCTAAACTTCAGATTATCGTGAATCTGTTGTTTGAAATCAGGTTATCGTGAACCTAAACCTCTAGTTATCATGAACCAGTTGTTTGTATCAGGTTATCGTGAACCTAAACCTCTGGTTATCGTGAACCAGTTGTTTGTATCAGGTTATCGTGAACCTAAACCTCTGGTTATCGTGAACCAGTTGGTTGTATCAGGTTATCGTGAACCTAAACTTCAGGTTATCGTGAACCCGTTGTTTAAAACCATGTCAAATATTAACCCATTATTTAAAATCTAGCTCATATTGGTAGTCAAAGTCCAACTCATATTGGCGCACCCAAATCCAGCTCATACTGGTATTCTTCATAATCCAAATTATTATCTTATCCAACTCAAATTGGTGTATACTGACATATCACTTCTGAGTCCAATCCTTGTTGGCACTTTAATCTAGTTCCCAGCAGAAGTTCAGTCATTATCATTATCTCTTTGAAAGCCCTTGTGATTGATCATCATTTGGCGCACACAGAGCTTGTCTCTGTCTTTTCTGGTTTTTCTTGAAGATCCTGTTTGAACTCTTCAGTACAAGAAATCCCCAGAAAATCTTTGTAGGATGTCTATCCTTTTATTTTAAATTGATCCTCCAGTGGAGATCATGTCTTCTTTCTGGTTTCATGCCCAGTAAGAATGTGTTTCATTTCCCCAGTATCGTCCGATCACATATGAACCTGTCGTCCATCTCCCTGGATCTTACCTCAGTGGAGAATACCTTTCTGGCTCCTATCTCCAGTAAGGACCTGTAGGGTTTCCCCTCAGTTTCATTTTCTATCCCCAGTGAGTCTTCCTTGTGGATACTAGCCTTCATCCATCCCCAATGAAGCTCACCTGTGGTTGTTTACTCTTTATCCTTTAGTGTCTTTGCACTATCATGGCATCATATCATCATACTAGAAGTTCATGGCATGTTAGCATATGCACGTCTGTTACATGTCCTTAGCATCTGCATTCCATCTAAGGGCAAAATTTCCGGTTTGCTATATTTAAATACCTTTTCACCTTGATGCCCCGAGGATTTCCAGTCCTCGTGCCATCTGGTGAAGCTATTTAAATAGGGGCAACTGTTGTACCCCAAATTTTGACCCCTTAGATGTCATAAGCATTGTTTGAAATTTTTAGGTCAATTTTGTTTCCATCACTAACTAATTGAGCAAGCTTTGTGGCTTTATTTTTGTGGAAGATATATCAGTCAGAAGAGTGTGGACATTGGTCAATCAAGATCTTGGATGAGTTATTAACCGAATTTTGGTCATCATTTTTGTCGGTTAATTGAAGTAAAAGTCTCTCCTCTTCAAGTAATTCAATTTTCTTTTGGCCATTTTCTCAAGACCTTTAGAGTTGGATTTAAGATTTTTTGTGGAGGTTTGTATGTGGATTCCAAAGAAAATAATAAGATTAACACGGTTAACTTCTTGAATCTTGTTCTAAGCTTATCATGGAATTTGATAGAATTGTGAGGTTTTAATGTTCATATGAGGGTTTGGAGTGCAAGGCATAAATCCTATTTCACGTTGACTCGTTGTCCATCCGCTGGTCTTTATTTCAAGAGGGAGTTGTTTCATTGGCAATAATAGACATTCCTACATATTTTGTGAGGTTAAATTGATATGGAGACATGTAGGAGTTATTCATCATTAAGACAAAAAATGAAGAAATGTTACAAATGTAGGATATCATGAAAGTGCATTTTATTGCTAAAATGTTACAGTGTTTAACGTGAGAAATTGGGCTTTTGAAATGTCCAAAACATTGCCTCATACAAAGAAGTGTATTATAAGTTACAAGATTCAAATAAAAAAAGAATGAGTCAACTGTGCTAGCTTCATATCGGCCTACATGAAAGAGACAATACACAACAATTTGCCTAAAATACTCATGATGCATAGACTATTTTGTTTGACACAATGAATTTCCAAGTATTTGCTTCAAGCTGCATCCTAAGTACAGCCTGTTGTCCTTCAAAACCGTACAGACCCGACTCATTAACCAAGAATGCGTCACATGTCCTTGTTCTAATAGCACCTAGACCACGCCTTTGACCATCCAAAACCTGCCATGAAAAATATCAACATCAGCAAGGATATTTCAAAAATAAAAATAGAGCTTTGACTACCAAGAGCATCAAAACCACACCTACAACACTCCACCCCAAGTTTGCACTAAAAACCCCACCTGCAAAACCCTGCGGAATTAAAAGGAAGAACTACATCTATAGAGTAACAACATGTTGAAATCTGTGCGCATACACAGTGGCCAGAAACACTCTGCACTCCCAGCCATATACTCTACATCAAACCTGAGTTAATTTCCACCAAATAACCAATTTCAAATCCAAAAATCCATTCCAAAATTCATCACACACCAGATTTCAATTCGCACATCACAGACTAAATTTCAAGTCACACACAAATAATCAAAACCATGTCAAACTTCATCACAAAATCAAAATTCACAATGTGTTCCTAAGAATTACAAGGTTTATAGCAAAGAATGATTCAGAGCAGCAAGGTGCAGTATTATTCAGAACAACAGCAGGGTTCAGAAATCATAAAAAGGGAAAGAAAGTAAATAGCAGTTCCCTGTGCAAAAAGGCAGTGACATGAATAAGGGAAATATCAGCAATTTCAGAACAGAGAAATCGACACAGTGGATAAGCAATAGTGCAGAGTTCATAAATAAGGAGATTCCCAGCATAGCAAAATGGATCTAGAAAAGCATCAATAAATAATTTGGAAAATAAACAATTGAGCACAACAGTCAAGATTAGGGTTCAAAGTTTGAATTCCAATCAGAAGGGAGAGGGGTCTGAGCTATAAAAGAGAAAGAAAGTTTTGAAGAGAGGGGGAAGAAAATTAACGACAAAAAGGGTTCTGGTTTTCTAACAATTTTCCAAGTGTCTTCATCCCTAAACCTAATCAGAAAAAGCTCCCTTATCTCAAGTTTCTTTAGAGTTTCACATCAGAGCTCTAAAAAAACTTGGAGCTAAACCCCATTTCGCACAGAAGAAGGGGAGTTCAAGAAAGCGAAAAAGAACGTTGGAACAGGTTACCTGAGGATCTTCAGAAGCTCGTCTGGAAAACTCTTCAAGAGGTATCATCTAATCGCGTCTCCCTTTTAAAAATCAGACTCTGTTGGCTCGAATCTTGCGCCATTTGTTAACTTCTGAACACAATAGTTTTTTTCTTTTGGGTTGTTTAGTCCATTTCCTTTGAGCTTTAAGGTTAGGGTTTCATTTGGGAATGGTTGCGATTCGGGGTCTTGGTTAGGATTTTGAAAAATTAGGTTTTGGATTTGGAATAAGGAGGGAAATTTGAGGAGGATTGTTATACAAAGTTTCTGGTTTGGCCGTTGATTCGCCGGAGAATACGGCAGTTTCCGCCGCGCCTCATCTTCTCCGTTGGCCTTTTGTGAGCTTTTCTGGCTAGGGTTATAAAGTTGAGAGAAAGAGCGTGGAGGGAGAGAGTAATGATAAGAATAGAATGAAACGATTTCCTTTCTTTTTGCTACTTTAAAATTCCTACATGTTTTCATGTTTGATTTGGATGGCATTCTCAGGCGGTGACATGTGTCACCGTCGCCTCCGTCTGATCCCCATCATGTGGTCATCTCATCAATCTGGTGTGCAAATACATTTGAGACACACCATGGACCCCTGTTGTTGGGTGCACTGATTCGTTAAAGTAGGAGATCCAACGTCCCCTGGAGCTAGGGCACACGGTGAGTCTCGTTAGGCTTCCACTCATGTGATCACCAGTGTTTTAATCTTTGGGCCTGACTTGGTTTTGTTATCAGCACCCCATCAGAAGGCCCACGCGTGCCTAACAGCTGACTTTTGGTTCTTTTCAAAGTTACTAATACACCTCCCTGGTTTTTTTTATTTGTTTCAAATATTTTACTTTCTTTTTTCAACTTCACTTATTTAAAAATATTTTCTTTTACTTAAAAATCCCAAAAAAATCCATAAATACTCTTTAAAGGCTTAATTAAATTTTCCATAATTTTTATTTTTCACTTTGATTTTATTTTCACATTAATTTCTAAATTTACCAAAACATGAGTAACTTTTCATTAAGCCTTGAGCTCCTTTTGAAATATCACTTGATCCTCGAGAGTTTTTGTGAGAGTTCTTGTTACATGAGTAAATTTGTTTGAGAGTTGTTCCTTGACCTTGGACATGGTCATTTTATTAAGGTGTTAACTTCAGAACCAACTCCAAAACTTCTCTCGATTAATACTAAGCTTATTAAAGTATTATCAAGCACTCTTCTCATGAAACACGAAAGAAGAGGACTGTCGGAATCTAGCATTCCAGCATAACCCTCGAATGATGGTCTCAAGTCTCGCACTTTGGGGTAGCCATTATTCATCATTTCGCTCTTAAAAAGCATCTAATTTTAATTCGGATGAATAAGAGCCGTCAAGATCTAGCATCTTAGCACAACTCTTCGAACAATTGATTTTCATCAAGCGTTCATTGTCCATTAAATGACTTTCATATCAATTTGGCGAATAAGGGTCGTTAAGATCAAGCATCTTGACATAACCCTTTTGAGTGATTGATTATCGTCAAAAACTCGTTGTCCTCAAAACGATCTTAATCACAATTTGGATGAACAAGAGTCGTCAAGATCTAGCATCTTGGCACAACTCTTCGATCAATTGATTTTCATCAAGCGTTCATGGTCCGTCAAACAAATTTCATTATCAACTTGAATGAATAAGAACCGTTAGAGTCTAGCACTCTAGCATAACTCTTTGAACATTTGCTCAAATGTTTGTCAGTCACTTAACATACCAACAACTCGTAGTAATCAGAACTACGGACGCTCTGATTTCTCATTCTTCAATGAGAATAAGTAGGCACAAGAATCCTAATTCTTGGTGAGCCACCTTCCATCTTTTGCCACCTCTTACCTTTGTCAATCGTCATCTCAAGAATCCATCCTTCTTTAAGGATAACAATACTTCAAAGTACATCAAATCTTTTTTGAAATAAACTTGAAAGAAAAGGATTGTTAGAATCTAGCATTCTAGCATAACCCTTTGAAAGATTGGTCTCAAGTCTTGCACATTGAGGTAGCCAATCATTTCTTTCTTTCGTCCTTAAAACACTTAATAACAATTTGGACTAAGAGATGTTAGAGTCTAGCACTCTAGCACAACTCTTTGAACCATTGATCTTTATCAATGCTCGTTGTCCAACAAACAATTTTCTCAAACTAATCTAGAATGATAGAGAGTGTTAGAGTTTAACACTTTAGCATAAACTATTTGATCATTTGGTGATCATCATTCTTAAAATACATCCAATCATACTCAAAACTCCATTTTACGGACAAATCTTGATTCTCATCAAGGAACCAAAACATCTTCAACCCTTGATCTCAAAGTCATAGGATACCTACTTTTCCCTTTGGCCTCATAGCCATTCAATCCCATCACAACTTAGAATTAGAGAGTTCTTTAACTCTATGTGAGTATAGTGATCATGAATACTCATTCCCCTTGGAACTTTGACCATAGTCAATGGTTCCTCACCTTAGTTAGGTGAACTACGATTGCTCCGATTCCATCCTCCTAAGGATACGTAGGCACGAGACTCCAAAGTCTTGCCGAGCACCCTAGTAATAAAACCTCTTTAGGTTCTCCCTCTATTACTAATAATCATTTCTCTATCTATCCTTTCCCATTCTAAGTAGAAGACTAGAAACAATCCTTAAGCTAACACTCTTTTAACCTTAACTAAATGGTTCCCGTTAAGTACAACGGACGTGAGGGGTGTTAATACCTTCCCCTTGCGTAACCGACTCCCGAACTCAGACAATGGTTGCGATGACCATTTCTTATCCTTTCTTTTAGGGGTTTTTATTAAATATTTTCCCTTTCCTTCTATGGAATAAATAAAGATCGGTGGCGACTCTGTTAAGTCCATCCCGCGGACGTGCGATTGCGCTTCGCGAGGTCGTTCTCATTTTTCGAGGTACGACACCATCAAAGACTTCACAATGTTTCTTCAACAGACCATTTTCTAGACCTTCTGACTGGACAAGTTTAACAATTCCTTCTTTAAAGAAGATTTCAGATAGAACTCTTCCAAAAGGTATGTAGTGCTTGATGAAATCGCCATTTCTGGAATCAGTAATGGATTTTTGCAGAAAATTGAAGATAGTCTGAGGTAGATTAATTCGCATCTGAGCCATCAGGAGAAAAATAAAGACCCGATCATCACGAAATAGGATATTTTTGTTTTCTCCCCGAGGACAAAAATTAGTCAGCAAAATCTTAAACCAAGATTTGGGAATGGGAAGAAGATTTTCAGGATTGAGAGGTTCATATTTGGACAATGTGTTGGAAAGAGAGGCTAGTTCCTCATAAATAAGATACCTAGACTTAACATGTTCAATAGTAAAACCAATGTTCTTACAACCAATTGCTAGAGCAATGGTGAAGGGAGTGATGTTTATGGGGACACCCAAAACATGAGAAGAAATTGAGCGACCTTCATCATTAATGTAGGCATGTTTCCAAAAATCTGTTACAAGATTTAAGTAGATTGGTTTATCCATAATCCATTCTTGATAGTGCATGATTGAGGTGATACTTCTAGCAATTTCTCTGTTTCCAAGATGTAGAAGATTGATTTGTTCTTCTGATATGACCTCAAGAAGGTTCTCATCTCCTTGGAAAGTAATTAGAGACATGAGGAGAAGATTTGGATAGTAAGATCAAACACTACAGATCAATATAGATGGAATAATGTATATATATATATATATATATATATATATATATATATATATCTGACTGAGAAAATGACATAGGTCAAGATACGTATCACGCATAAGATATGCCAAGGACACACGATATATCCTGTTTCACTTGAAAACTATCAAGCTAATCCAGTCCACCCGCCAAGGTGATTTCGCCTTATACACAAGGACTTAATCCACTATAACCAAACTGATTACAATCGCACGAGCAAACTGCTGGTGACTAACAACCTCTAAGACACACTAGTCCTAGACTTCTTAAGAATTCTGACACAATTGGTCTCTTAAGGAATACAACGCACAAGCCAACTGCAAGTGACTAACAACACTAAGACACGCTGTCTTAGTCTCCCTAAAAATTCAGACCCAACTGGTCCTTTAGGGGATACAATGCACAAGCCAACTACAAGTGACTAACAACACTAAGACACACTGTCTTAGTCTCCCTAAAAATTCTGACCCAACTGGTCCTTTAGAGAATGCAAACAACTGTCTGCTACAAGGTTTGTTTACAATAATAATGTTTCTACACAAGCGGGGTAAACATACATTTTAAGCTCAATCTAACTTAGAGAGAATCTACAGTAATAACATTCTTCTTTTTTGTATTGTGGTGCTTTACTGTTCACTCATAAGTTTCTTCATTTCTTGAGTTGCTTTCTTCATATGCATCAGTGTTTTTGATATTTCTCTTTTTCACTGAGTATTACATTGTTTGTTGCTCACTTCATTCAATCATGCTTGCATGCATGCATCTGCTCTCTTACGCTCATATTCATCAACATCCGATACGTTGAATGATCAAGTCTATAAATAGCCAGAAAAAGATCTGTTGAAGGGCAGATCGGTAATATGATAAGAGTACTGGCAACTTGAAATAGAGTCGTTATGCTGGGTTGAAAGTCGTACACTGAAGTTGTCCTTTGTGTCATACCCCAAATTTTGACCACTAAGATTTCCCATCATTGTGCAAATCATCATCACAATATGGATGAACCATCATGCCTCACCAAATGCCTCAAGGGTTGTTGAGCATTCACTACAATCAAAATTAGGGTTTTAAGCCCTCTCTGAGTGCTTAGACAAAGGATCAATAAAGGAATGACATGATCTTCAACTTGTCTAGCCTCTCAAACATCCACAATGGATCAAAAGGACTCCCACTTCAAGGATTAAGCACAAGGTTACTCCCTTTTAGGTGGATCAAGTCTCATGATCGACAGTGTCACTAAATTAGGGTTTTGGTCGACCAGGGCCTCCAGATGGAAATTTTTCATCTGGGAACAAGCCAATGATCCAAAACATAACCTAATATACTCCATGGAACCTCATGGACCCAAGCATCAAGTCAATTTGACCTCAGGGGATGCATACATAAAAAATTAGGAATTAGGGTTTCTTGACCTAATTCACCCCTAAGTTGACTTTTGGGACAAATCAAGAGCCAAGACCTCAAGACATGATTTGAGGGTCTCTAATGAACTATATTGATCCATTTACAACAATGGATTAATCCAAGAAGCTTGAGCAACAAGTCTCATTTTCATCTGCACCACAATTAGGGTTTCGCGAGGAAAGTCAACTATAACTTTGACTTTTGACCAGGACATGCTCCCAAACCCTAGGACATGCCTCAATATACCCTATGACACCCGTGGAACATGTTCATCAAGTTTGATTTAGGTCAAGGACATGATTTCCTGAAGAATTGCACAGTTTGGAATTCATCTGATAAAAAGTCAACTGTGCACAAAAGTCAACTTTGACTTTTTGAGATTTTTCACCAAAATGGATTTTTAACCCTAAAATGATGTTAATGTATGATTTGAATCATCATTCATCAAGAAAAACCAAAGAAAGTGGGATAACTTGTAAAAGGGGTCACCATAAAACTTAGAAAATTTTCTAAGTTATGGAAAAAGTACCACTAATACACTAACTTTGGAGGGTCATAACTCCTAAACCACATGGCCATTTTTTCTCATCCAAAGATGGATTTGTAGCCCTCATTACCCTCTACAAAAACTTCAACTAGACCTAAGTCCAATTCATTAAGGATTTTGAGTTATGGAGTGATCAAAATCAAGAAATCACATTTTGTTCCAACACTTAGTGAAAATTTCACTAAGTCAGATTTTGCTTCACTTTTTGCCAAATGTAGAAGGATTTTTCACTTGGAATCAGAAGAGATCAAAACCAAACTTGTTCAAACAGTTGTTATATCATGTAAGGGCTTTCCAAAGTGGCCAAGAACATTGCCAAATTCAACTTACCCCATGAGATATGACATTGTCAAGTTGCCTTGCTGAAATCTGTCAAAGGCAAGGCAGATTTTGCATTTTGGCTCGATTTGCCAAAATCAGCCAAATTCAAATACTCCTATCCACTTGGACACATCTGAGGATTGAATCTAAAGGGGACAATCACTGAGCCAAGCCTCCAAATTCCATGGAACAAGAAATAGCATGTTGAACCTAGAATGGCCAAAATAGGGACAAGACTCCAAATTTCGATTGAAGCATTCAATGGAAGCATCAAGGTGGCATGGACTGAGCCATTCTCATCTGAAATCAGTCAAGACTTATCCAAGACCAAGGGAACCAAAGCTCTGTGCCCTAACCTCTAGTCAATGGCTAGGGGAGACTTGGATTTTCATTTGCCAACATTGGCCAAACCTACTTACCAGCTGCCATTCACTATTCCTTGCAAAACAAACTTGCTCTACTATAAATAGAGCTCAATTGTGATCAGTTTGAGTACACCAAAGCCATCTAACAGATGCTTTCCTCAAAATCTCTTTCTCTTGGCAAAAATGCCTTTCTTAGCAAGGTAGCTATCGGGTTTTGAGTTTGAGAGCAATTCCAATCAAACCAATCACTCACACACCTCATATACATCACATATGAGCTGATCAAACACTTAGATCACTTTTGAAACACCAATTTCACAAAATCACCAGCTGGTTGCTCAAATTTTCAATCAAGTTGCAGCTGAGGTACCACAAATTGATCCAGCCAATTTCAATCAAGTCCAACCATTCAAACACACTCCATAGGGTGTAGGGAAGCTGTTCAGATCATCACCACTCATCTGTAACACCTCCAAATCAAAAATCACATTGCACTTGCTGTCACGGCTTGGAGGTAAGCATATACTTGGTCATCTCTCAATCCATGCATATTTCCTCGCACAATAATTTGGCCATATGTTCATAATCATGCATGGAATGTTTTCCCTCAATTAATTGCATTGTTTGAATCGTGTATCAAAAATCCTAGCCTTCATGCAGAAATTAGGGTTCTTGAGGTTTCTTCGTGATTTCATGTTTTATGTTTAATTTAAATGAAATTAAGTGTTATAAACATGATCGTGAGGTTGAGACGAGCATAATGATATGTGGATTGCATGATATGATTACGTATTCAGTGAGATTGGATGGAAAATGCAAATCAGCCAAACCCAGAAAAACGCGCGTGTTCTTGCTTGTGTTCTTGGCGCCTTTTTCACAAATTCAAATATTTGAATTTTGTGATTTTGTTTAATTGATTCAAAAATTAATTTCTCTCTGAGTTTTAATGATTTTGAGTTGATTCCTTTTTTAATAATTCACAAAAATGTTTAAATATTTTATTTTATCAAAAAATCCCAAAAATATTATTTATTTCATATAATTGATATTTTTGCAAAGAATTAATATTTTAATTGTTTTTGACATATTAAATATTTTTTCTACATTGATTTTGCAACTTTTAATGCTTTCTAATTATTTTGTAGGTCAATACATAATTTTTGAAGCATTAATCCAAGATCACAATTTGTTTTTCACATGTTAAACAATTTTGATCATTTTAATTGAATTTTTATTCAATTAAATACATTTTTGAAAACAAATTAGGGTTTTTGGATTAATTCAACCCTCATAAATCATTTTCAAAACACTTTGGGTCTCTAATAGAGTGTAAGACCCAATCCTTTCTTGACCAAAACATTTTGGGCCTCAGTGTATTGTATAAGTCCCGATACCGTTAAAAACAAACGGCGCGATCGTCGCCTTTTGAAAAATAACCTTTTGGGCCTCTCCTCGAGCTATAAGACCCATTCAAAACCTTTTGGGCCTCTAATAGAGTGTAAGACCTAACCCCCTTTTAACCAAAATCATTTGGGCCTCACTTATTGTATAAGTCCCTATGCGTTAAAAGAAAACCTCGGCACGGTCGCCATTTCAAACGGAAAAAAATCATCTGGGCCTACCCTCGTGTTATAAGCCCCACCCTTTTTCTTTAAACATTTTGGGCCTCTTGAGAGAGTGTAAGACCCATCCCTTTGTACAGAAAACATTTTTTGCCACAGTCACTTGTATAAGTCCATCTGTACAAATTCAAACGGTGCGCTCACTGATAAAACCTTGGGCCTCTCCTTGAGCTGTAAGCCCCAAAACTTTCTTTTTCAAAGCACTTTCTCCTTTGATTTTGAATATATTGTTGTTTTCAATCTTTCTTTGTTGAACAACTAACCAAACAGCATGGAAGCTCTACAACCGAGTAAGTGGTTATTGCTTTCATTTACCGCTTTCATATACATATAAACTGTATTGTGGGGCTGTTTCACTGTAAGTCTTCTTTCATAAACTCATATCAACTGTGTAATAATAGTATAGATATTTCGAGTTTCCCCGGCAACTACGTCTAGAACTAGGTGATGCCGTTTCGTTCATAGAAATAGACACCTAGATCCCCAAATAGGATCACCAGATACAGTCTTCTCTTCGGCTGTCCTCATTAGGAATTGTCAAGAAACTCTACTCCCAGAGATGAATGTCTTCTCCGTGAATGGCATCTTTGAGTTTCTTCCAAATTCTCAAATTTTCCTGACTTTGATCTATTCTCGGTGAATAGCATTGCCTTGAATTTCTCGGGGTTTGGGGACCCACAGGCTTCTTAAAAGCATCGGCCTCCTCTTGGGCATCGTACAAGGACCCACAGGCTTCCTAAAAGCAACCCTGCCTCCTCTTGGGCTTAGTACAAGGACCCTACGGCTTCTTAGAAGTATCTGCAGCCTCCTCTTAGGCTTCGTATAATGATCTCTTCCTCCAGGAATGATAGCCTTCTCTTGGGCTTCGTACAAGGACCCATCGGCTTCTTAAAAGTTTCCAGCCTCCTCTTGGGCTTCGTACAAATTGTCCCGACGACCTCCTAGAGGTATAGGAACAGAACTTAGTCATCCTCATAGAACAGTCCTTTCATAGAGTCTACTACTGTTTCTCAAAACATAGTACAAAAGGTGAAACTCTAGACTTGGACAGTCTAATCTCCTTGAGTCTCAAAGACATTCTCAAGTGACCCTTTCGTTAAATAGGAAGGAAACCCGTAGACTCGGATAGTCTCAATACCCTTCGGATTTCCCGCTTCCTTAAAGAACAGGAAATATCCCTGACCCTCGAATCAAATCCTCGAGTACAGTATTGCTCATATAAGAACTGATTTTCTCTTTAAATCAGTATACTGGACCTGTCACTCAACTGAAACAGTAACCATAGCCTCCTCTTGGGCTTTGTACAAATGATTCTCCCCAGCGGAGTCAGACAACGTTTAGCCTTTTTCTCGGGCTTTGTACGAGACACATAAGAGACTCCCTCGTTGAGTCGATCACTCTTTCGCCTCCATCTCGGGCTTTATACGAGATACAAAAAGGTTCTTATTGAGCCAAACAAACAATAGCCTCCATCTCGGGCTTCATACGAGATACCAAAAGATTCCATCATTGAGTCACAACCTTTTAGACTCTCTCTCGGGCTTTGTACGAGACACATACTAGCCTCCTCTTAGGCTTTGTATAAGAAAACCACTGGTTAATCCAATTAACCTTTTAGCATCAAAGCTGTGCCTCGTTCACAGTACACAAACATCAACAACTCTTTTCCTTTCATCTAATCGCTGTAAGCGGCAAGCCTCTGGATCATCTATATCCATGCCACTGTCCCTCCTTTAGCATGAGAAATTCCTAAGGAAAGATGGCATTGCTCTACACTGAGTTAAAGTCTTCTCCTTCAGGTTGAAAAAACCCCTTCTAAGGAAATTATGGCATTGCTAGGATTCACACATCCCGGTTAAAGTAATTTTCCTTTACAAATATACTTTCCAGCTTCACATCTTGGGCTTTGAACAAGATACAAATCACCTTTCGCTTCACGTCTTGGGCTTTGAACAAGACACCAAAACAACCATTTCCTCCCATAGAATAGGAGGAACTACGAACGCTCTGATTTCCCTGTTTCGGTAAACGGGAATACGTAGGCATAAGATTGAAAGAAAAATCTTAGCGAGCACACTAAACAAAAACCCAAAATCCCATATCAAAAGCAGTAATTCAAAAGCATCAGTCCTAACATCCTAATCCTTGTTCCCCGCCAGAAACCTTCTGTCTAGAAAGAAAACCGTATTGGCGAAAATACAAATAACCAGTACAAAGGCCCCCTACATTGATAGCATTCGTAACCTAACAGACCACTGTTTAAACTCAGTATGCAAAGCAGGGTTAATTGGAGACATCTATTTCCCTTCCTTCATCAGCTTCAATAGGATAAAAAATGAATCGACCTGTAGTTTAAGCTCAAACCGCAGAGAGTGACCAGCGCTTAAGAACCGCGTCCAAAATCGCTCGCTACAGTAAAAATGGCGCCCACCGTGGGGCCCTCCTCTGTTTTTTTTTTCTCTTTTCCTTTTCTTCTCTTATGAGAATACCACAGATTGGGGCTTCCGCCGGGGAACCCATTTTCTGTCAGGAACTTAGGATTCTTAGCTTTATAGGTCTAGGATGATTAGGACAAATATATATACTGCTTTTCCTAATTGCTATACATGTTTATTTTTCTGCTAATGGGAATGCGGGTGATGCCGTATGTGGAAAGATTGAGTATACACTTAAGATAAGTGATGGCGACGGGGTCGACCATCAACCTCAGTGGAGGCTGACCAACGTAACCCATTCTCTCACCTAGACAATGGGCCGGTTGTTAAGTCTGAGAAGCTGAGGAGCCAAACCCTTTCGTAGTGCGGAAACTATCGGAAATAGTTGTTACGCGATACTACCCTCATTTGAGGCTGGTGATCTATTCTCGGTGAATGGCACTTACTCTAAGATTGCCTTACAACTCGCTGGCGATCCGCTTGTTGTTTTGCTTTCCTGGGAGGAGCTGATGATAATGAGTACAGGTACAAAAATCACCCTAGTATAAACCTTTGGGGGATGGGTAGAGCTTTGACTTCATGACAACGACCCTTTGACCCCATGTTTTTTCTATGTTTTTGTGTGCTGCATTCATGCATTCATTTAATAAAACATTAAAACATTCAAAAAATCTTCTCTTCTAGTCTCTCTGTTCTTTCAAAATAAACTAAGACTGTGATTGCAAATATCAGATAAAAGGATTGCACTAATGGATTTCAGTAGAAGGAGAACTCACTAGTATACCTTCAAGGTTCCAAAGCTAGAGGATTTGAGAAGGTTAGCGAGGATGATCACTAACCAAGAGGCTTTTAGAGCCAAGCACGGAGGTTTGCTACCACTATTAAGAGTCCATGTGATTGAGGGAATCATGGATGCGCTCATTCAGTTTTATGATCCAGTTTATCACTGTTTCACATTCCCGGATTACCAGCTTGCACCAACGCTGGAGGAGTATTCTCACCTGATCGATCTACACATTACAGATCGAGCTCCATTTTCTGGACTGGAAGAAATTCCAAAGAATCAGACTATTGCAAGAGCAATTCATTTGGACGAGTCAGAAGTTAGGACTCACCTAACCGATAAGGGTGGCATCCAAGGTTTGCCAGCCCAGTTCTTGACAAAGAAGGCCCTGTATTTCGCCAGTATAGGAAACGTGACTGCTTTTGAAAGCATCTTTGTCTTGCTTACCTACGGGTTATTTTTGTTTCCCAACATCAATAACTTCGTTGATATTAACGCTATTAAGGTTTTTCTCATTGGAAACCCTGTGCCGACTTTGCTCGCAGTTGCGTATCATTCTGTACACCTGGGAAATTTGTACAGCGGAGGGGAGATCACATGTTGTGTACCTTTGCTTTACAAATGGTTTATCTCTCACTTGCCCAAGTCTGCTACTTTTTGGGATTGCAAGAATGCCTTACGTTGGTCGCAGAAGATCATGTCTCTTACCAACTCTGATATAGATTGGTGTAATAGGATTTATGAGGGAATCAGAATCATTGATCATTGCGGAAACTTCCCCAACGTACCCCTTATAGGAACTAAAGGAGGAATCAACTACCACGCAGTATTGGTTCGCCGCCAATTTGGATACCCGATGAGACACATCCCGCCGGGTGTTCATCTGGAAGGTCTTTTCTTCAAAGAAGGGGAAAATGACAGAGCACTAAAGATGGAAATAGTGCACGCTTGGAAGCATGTTCATAAGAAAGGACGAGAGTCTCTAGGAAAACCAGAATGTATCTCGGTGGAGCCTTATCTCCGTTGGGTGCAAACTAGAGCTCTCAAGCTAAAAATGCCTTATCCTCGTTACGGAATTCTTCCGCCGAGGGAATCTGTCATGTACTTCATGACGGAAACTGAAAAGCTTCAGGTTACTCTCAACAAAGTTCAAAAGGAGAGAAGGTCTTGGAAGAACAAGTACCGCACCCTCGACGTAAAGTGCATCAAAATACAGCAATTACTGAAAGAAAAAGATGCTCTGATTGAAATTTTGGAGCAACATGCTGTAGATAATCAAGATGACCAAAGGAATCTGCTCGCTCCTTTCACCTGGCAAAGGAGTGACAACCCGACGACGGCCCAAGAGCCTCGGTCAAAGAAAAGGAAGATACCGGAATTAGCACCTGATTTCTCTTCAGAGAGGACTCAGGAACCATTAGTTTAGGTTTCCTGTTTCTGCACTTTGTAATCTACTGTATTTCCATTTCTGTAATCCTTTGAATTTCAATAAAAAGGGGTTTCCCCACCGTTTGATATTTTCAATCTAATTGTCGAAGTTTATTTTGCTTAAACCATTAAACAATTAATATAATCATTGCATTCATCATTCTCACATCGCATATTCTTCTTCCGTACGAATCTCACGTTTGTGTCTCGATTCTAGAGTCAATCTGTCTCATTCGTATAATACTCGGGCCAATCGTCAGAAAAGGATGGATGATCTTGAGGAAGAAAACAGAGAGTTAAAAGAAGAGATTGACGCTCTGAGAGAGGATATGAGAAAGCTTCGTAACGACATGCAAGCCATGGCAGAAGCTCAGCTACAACGAACTGTGATCTCAGAGATCACCTCAACGTCCATAGTGGAGAGGTATGATTCTAGGAATCAGATACCGAAAGATCGTCCTTGGGGCATGCCTGTTAACTATATCCCGGGAGGATATGTTCCGCCGATCACTGAGGATCAGGGAATCACAACAGAAGCCGCTGGGCCTGAAGGTTACAAACTTCGGGAAAGCGAAGATGCCAGGGGCATGTTGAAAACTCCTGAAGGTTACAAACTTCGGGAAACACTAAGACTCACTGCCGTAGTCACGGTACCACCCCCTGTGGTGCACACTGTCCCGGAAGGACAGATTCCACAGACACCTTCTGGTAAGAAGGAAACTATGTTTGACCGAATGGATGAATTCCAGGAACAGTTCTTGGAAATGCAGAGGGAACTGCAAGCCATTCGCGGTCAGGATTTATTTGGAAAGGACGCCGCAGACCTCTGCTTGGTCCCAAATGTGAAAGTTCCGCACATATTTCAAGTGCCCGAATTTGAAAAATATAAGGGTAACTCTTGCCCTCAAAGCCATCTGGTGATGTACGCTCGGCGGATGTCAGCCCAGACGGAGAATCAGGACCTACTGATTCACTACTTCCAGGATAGTTTAACCGGTGCCGCACTCAAATGGTACATGGGTTTAAACCGTGCTACAATTAGCACATTCAGAGATCTTGGTACTGCCTTCGTCCAGCAATACAAATACAATTTGGACATGGCACTCGACAGAGATCAACTCAGATCAATGTCGCAAAAGGACAAGGAAACCTTTAAGGAGTATGCTCAAAGGTGGCGTGAAATTGCCGCTCAAATTTGTCCACCTCTCGAGGAAAAAGAGATGACAAAGATCTTCTTAAAGACCTTAAGCTCATTTTACTATGATCGAATGGTTGCCAGTGCGCCCAGTGATTTCACCGAAATGGTCGGCATGGGTGTACGTCTTGAGGAAGTCGTCCGAGAAGGACGTTTGGTAAAAGACACTGGATCAACGAGCGGTACTAAAAAATATGGTAGTGCTCTCCCTAAGAAAAAAGAGCAAGATATTGGGAATATCTCTCTCGGAAAGCAAAGGCGACGTTATCAACCGGTAGCAGTTGTAACTCCTGCTATCAGCCCAGCGCCTATTCCTACGTATCAACCTCAGGTTGCGCAGAGCCAACCTAACCAGCAAAGGACACAACATCCTCTTCAGCAGGCTCGTCCTCCATATAACAACAACCGTACAACACGGCCACCGGGATTTGATCCTATACCCATGACGTACGCAGAACTGTTTCCGTTACTACTGGCTAAGGGGCACATCCAGACTAAGTCTCCTCTTACAGTACCGGAAAATCTGCCTTTTTGGTTTAAGGTGGATCAGACATGCCCATATCATCAAGGAGGTTCAGGGCATAACATTGAGAATTGTCTCAATTTCAAGTCTGACGTGCAAAAGCTTGTTAGGAGCGGGCTCTTATCTTTCAAAGATACGAATCCCAATGTTCTTACGAACCCGCTGCCTCAACACGAGAAAGCTGCAGTCAACCTGATCGAGAAAGAGTCTAACAATGTCTATCAAATTCACGATGTACTCTTATTGAGGGCCAATCTGGTCAAGATGCATTGTAGACAGAGTGGATATGGCCATGTGCCACCTCATAACTATCATCAGTGTGATATCTGCTCTAAAGACAACCAGGGATGTTCTGTAGTGCAAGCAGCTCTACAGGAACAAATGGATCTCGGATGGATCCAAGAGCACCGAGTTCGTGGAGTTAACATGGTTTACACGAATTCTAACGTCATTCAGAACCACGACATCCGTACAATGAATGTCAACTTGGTGGCAATGCACTCAAGGCAAAGCCAATATCATGATCTGTCGCGGCACGATTACGGTTCTTGTCTGATTTGCTCGGTAAACAAACAGGGATGCTCTTTTGTACAAGAGGCCCTCCAGCGTCAGATGGATCTTGGATGAATCCAAGACTACCATGATAGGAATCCCTATCAGATCAATATGGTTCAGATCTTCAGTATTTGCGTAATGAATACCAACCTGGTAGAGTTACATGCTGAGCAGGTCTGACTCGGATTCTTAATATCACATGACTATCAAAGCTGTAAAGCGGGTTGCGAAAACGATCGAGGTTGTACCCTTGTCCAGGAAGCACTTCGGCACTTGTTAAATCATTGGTGGATGCCAATATACATGGATGAAGATACTCAGCAGATTAGTACCAGTAATAGAAACCCCACTCGGCGTCAGAGTCAGGATGTCCGATCAGTGGAAGCTAACCTGGTGAGGATACATTGTATTCAAAGTGGGTGTGGCCAGGTACCACCACACAACTATGACAGTTGTAGCATCTGTTCGGAAAGTAACCAAGGGTGTTACCTTGTGAGAGCAGCTCTTCAGGGTCAGGTCGATCGTGGAGAAATTCGTCCCTACTCGGGTTCTGGACCCATCAACTAGACGCCGAACTACCTTGCCGAGCAAGTTGAGGATGTTGTCATCACAGGACCAGGGATGTTTTCGCCATTATTCCTCTGCTTGACGAATCTAAAGTTCCCAACCGGGAACGAATCGAGATTACTTATGATGGTCAAAAAAATCAGAAGGCTCCTGTAGTCATCTATCTACCAGGACCGCTACCGTATGAATCAACTAAGGCTATCACTTACAAATACGGTGCAACAACAATTGAGAATGGAAAGGAAATTCCATTACCCTCCGTCGTGAATATTGCAGACGTCAGTTGAGTAACACGGAGCGGTCGAATCTTCAACCGAGGAGTTGGAGAACTTAACAAGGAAAAGGAACTTCAAGCAGAAGCTCCCGATCCATCAGTCGGTCAATCCAGTAATCCCAACCTTTCGAAAAACAATGATGAGATGCTGAAGCTCATCCAAAGGAGCGAATATAACATTGTTGATCAGCTGTTACAGACTCCTTCAAAGATCTCGGTATTATCACTGTTACTCAGTTCAGAAGCCCACAGGGAGGCTCTACAGAAAGTCTTGGAGCAAGCCTTTGTGGAACAGGATGTAACAATTAGACAGTTCGATAGCATTGTCTCTAACATCACTTCCTGCAATAATTTGGGATTTAGTGATGAAGAATTACCCGAAGAGGGTCGTCGTCATAACATGGCGCTCAACATTACAGTTAACTGCCAGGACGATGCTTTAGCCAGGGTACTGGTAGACACAGGGTCAGCCCTGAATGTTATGCCGAAGTCCACTTTGATGCAATTATCATTCAAAGGACCCCCAATGAGAATCAGCGAGGTCATCGTCAAAGCGTTCGACGGATCTAGAAAAACAGTTATCGGCGAAGTTGATCTTCCCATAACTATCGGTCCTCATACTTTCCAGGTCATGGACATCCGGGAAACATACAGTTGTTTATTAGGAAGACCTTGGATACACCAGGCTGGAGCGGTCACCTCGACCCTCCACCAAAAGCTAAAGTTTGTCAAGAACGATCAACTTGTCACGGTTTGTGGGGAACAAGCCTTGCTTGTGAGTAACTTGTCATCATCTACCGGAATAGAACCCGAGGAGGTTATTGGAACTCAGTTCCAAGCACTGTCGATGAGCGAGAACAATCAGTTCAGAGGAGGAACCTCGATTTCCTCATACAAAGATGCTATTAAAGCGGTCGAGAGTACCGATATGACAGGATGGGGACAGCTTGTCATTCCCACTGACAATAAAACAAAGAAGGGTCTTGGTTTTTCTGCAACCTGTACCCGGACAGTTGCCAGCGATGAAAGTCTTCATCCCCTTCAAAACTTATTCCACAGTGGAGGTTTCCCTCACCCAGTGTCTCAAGCAGTTCATGCTATCAATGAGGAAGATCCCTCTGACACAGATGAAGAATGGAAGTCCTACCTTAACAAGGACGGTTATATGTCTCAGGAAGAGGTGCCTATGCCTTTTTGCTTTCCTACAGAAAGTCCGAGATTTATACCAAGATCAGATGTCGAAATGATCTATGGAGATTGTGATCCAGAAGGATGTCGTGCTCCGCCAAATTCATTAGAGGAAGACACTCCGATGAAAGACAATTTTGACTACACCTACTATGGCCCAATGGATGGTCTGCCAATGTGGCAACCTTACCCAGGAAACTTGGGGCAAGAAAGTCAGCCGAGTAATGAAACTCAACTGAGCATCATTGAACAAAATACCGGTGTCCCCACCATGTCATGGGATCAACACTCAGGTCAGTCAGAAGCTACTCAACATGAAGATGAATTCGCAACGTTTGCAGGACTTGAATTCATCAACTATGCTTTTCCTGAGGTCAACGTCATCGAGAGAGATGACTCCTCCAGTTCCAAAGAAGTATGGGACACTCTGGGAGAACCAAGTGGAAAATACGACTATATGGT
This sequence comes from Lathyrus tuberosus, assembly GCA_022829125.1. Classification (NCBI taxonomy): domain Eukaryota; kingdom Viridiplantae; phylum Streptophyta; class Magnoliopsida; order Fabales; family Fabaceae; genus Lathyrus; species Lathyrus tuberosus. The sequence goes on from JALAZF010000026.1 coordinate 2,149,487, forward strand.
CAAGTACACCGCTCCCAAAAGCTCTCGTATCAGGCTCGAAGATATCCAGCCAACTGGATGGGGAGATACAGCTGAGAGTCCAAATACTATGCAAAATGCGACAGAGGAATTCTCCTACGACAATTCTGCCTGGGAGACAGATTCCAATGATCCCGCTCCACCAGAAATCAACGTCATTTCTGAAGACAAATCAAGGAAGGTGCCAGACTTTGTGATTCACCGAGGAGTTCGCCGCCAATGGGTTGCTGTCAATGTTCCAAAGGCCGTTCACCAGTCAAAGTAATTGCCATCTTTAACCTTTCATCCTGCCCAGGTGAAACGGATGTTTTGATAGGGCTCGCTTTCTGTAAATTTTCCCTCTTCGCTTTGCCCAAAGCGACAGAGTTTTGTTTTATAGGGCTGTAGTTTCAAGATTCGACTTGTTCATTAATAAAATAACGTCGTTCTGTAGTTTCCGCATTAATTGCTGTTTTCTCTTTTTGCTTTTTCAGAAAATGGTAATCCTAAAAAACAATTCAAAAATAAAAACAAGCAGTAAAATAAATACACTGCACACACTTGCATTTTCTCTATCTCTTCTAAACACGAATCATCACGTTATGCAGATTGCTTGTTTTACACCCCGTTGAAACATACGATCCGATGCCTTCTCCCGACTTTGAGTTCCCGGTATTTGGGACTGAAGAAGAAAATGACAACGAAATTCCAGAAGAGATCTCTCGACTACTAAGACAAGAGGAAAGGTCCCTTGAACCTCATAAAGAACCATTGGAAACGGTAAACTTGGGTTCAGAGCAAGAGAGAAAAGAAATCAGGATTAGGGCACTGCTCAGTCCAACTGCCAAAGAGAGTTTGATAAAGCTTCTCAGAGAATGTCCTGATGTATTCGCTTGGTCCTATCAGGATATGCCAGGGTTGGATACCAGCATCGTGGAACATCACTTAGCGTTGAGATCGGAGTGTCTGCCAGTAAAGCAAAGGTTGAGACGGACTCACCCGGACATGGCCATCAAAATCAAAGAGGAGGTGCAGAAACAGATTGACGCGGGTTTCCTCGCCACAGCTGAATATCCTCAATGGTTAGCCAACATCGTACCCGTTCCCAAAAAGGACGGAAAGGTCAGAATGTGTGTCGATTACCGAGATTTGAACAAGGCTAGTCCGAAGGACGACTTTCCTTTACCACACATTGACATGTTGGTTGACAGCACAACAAAGTTCAAAGTATTCTCCTTCATGGATGGATTTTCGGGCTATAACCAGATCAAAATGGCGCCGAAAGACATGGAGAAAACTTCGTTCATTACCCCATGGGGTACTTTTTGTTACAAGGTAATGCCGTTCGGTTTGAAGAACGCCGAGGCAACCTATCAAAGAGCCATGACTACTCTGTTTCATGACATGATACACAAAGAAATCGAGGTATATGTCGATGATATGATTGCAAAATCAAAAACAGAGAGTGAGCACGTTGAACATCTGTCAAAATTATTCGAACGTTTGAGAAAATTCAAGCTCCGCTTGAATCCCAACAAGTGCACCTTCGGTGTCCGTTCAGGGAAACTACTAGGGTTCATCGTCAGCCAGAAAGGAATTGAGGTTGATCCTGACAAGGTCAAGGCCATTCAAGAAATACCTTTTCCGAAAACTGAAAAATAAGTCAGAGGATTCCTGGGACGTTTGAACTACATCTCCAGGTTCATATTCCTTATGACCGCCACGTGTGCGCCGATTTTCAAATTACTCAAAAAGAACCAGGATTGCGTTTGGTCAGAAGATTGCCAAACTGCCTTCGACAATATTAAGGAATAACTGTTGAATCCTCCGATTCTATCACCTTCAGTGGAAGGAAGACCACTGATCATTTACCTCACAGTCCTAGAGGACTCAGTGGGATGTGTACTTGGCCAACAAGACGAAACCAAAAGGAAAGAGTCTGCCATCTACTATTTGAGCAAGAAGTTCACCGACTGCGAGACTCGGTACACGATGCTCGAGAAAACTTGTTGTGTTTTGGCTTGGGCAGCCAAACGTCTTCGCCAGTACATGATTTGCCACACTACTTGGTTGATCTCAGAAATGGATCCAATCAAGTATGTATTTGAAAAACCTGCTCTCACGGGAAGGATTGCCCGTTGGCAGATGTTATTATCAGAATATGACATAGAGTATCACGCTCAGAAAGCCGTTAAGGGAAGTATTTTAGCCGATCATTTGGCTCATCAACCGATTGACGATCAAGAATCAATCGGGTTTGACTTCCCAGACAAAGATGTCATGTATCTAAAGATGAAAGATTGCGATGAATCGCTACCCAGTGAAGGGCCAGAACCAGGTTCCCAATGGGGACTTATCTTTGACGGAGCAGTTAATCATTATGGAAACGGAATTGGGGCAATCATTGTTACCCCTTAGGGTACCCACATTCCTTTCACCGCTCGACTTACGTTCAAATGTACGAACAACGAGGCCGAATACGAAGCATGTATCATGGGTCTCGAGGAAGCGATTGATTTAAGGATCAAAAACTTGGACGTATACGGTGACTCAACCCTGGTTATCAATCAGATAAAAGGAGATTGGAACACATACCAATCAGGATTGATTCCTTACAAAGACTACGCAAGAAGGTTGCTACCTTTCTTCGACAGAGTTGAGTTTCATCATATCCCTCGTGATGAGAATCACATGGCTGATGCTTTAGCCACTATCTCTTCCATGATTAGTGTAGGTCAATGGAATGACATACCTAAGATCGACATAATGCGCCTTGAACGGCCCGCTTACGTCTTCAAGATTGAAGCAGTCATAGACGATAAACCTTGGTATCACGATATCAAATACTTCCTTCAGAAACAAGAGTACCCATCTGGGGCACTCAGAAAGGACAGAAAGACCCTCAGAAGATTTGCTGGAAACTTCTTCCTGAGCGGTGACACTCTCTATAAGAGAAATTTTGACATGGTCTTGCTCCGATGCGTAGACAGACCAGAAGCAGAAATGCTGATGAAAGAAATTCATGAAGGATCCTTTGGCACTCATGCCAACGGACACACAATGGCGAGAAAAATTCTAAGAGCAGGGTACTACTGGTTGACCATGGAATCCGACTGCTACAAGTACATGAGGAGGTGTCACAAGTGTCAGATATACTCCGACAAAATTCATGTACCGCCATCACATCTCAAAGTTCTTTCTTCCCCGTGGCCTTTTTCCATATGGGGAATCGACATGATTGGTTTGATTGAACCTAAGGCTTCAAACGGACATCGGTTCATCCTGGTAGCCATTGATTACTTCACCAAGTGGGTCGAAGCAGCGTCATTCGCCAATGTAACCCGACAAGTGGTGGTCCGATTTATCAAAAACAATATCATCTGCCGTTATGGTGTTCCAAGCGAGATCATTACTGATAATGGATCTAACTTGAACAATAAGATGACGAAAGAGTTGTGCGCAGAGTTCAAGATCGAACATCATAACTCATCTCCCTACCGACCCAAGATGAACGGGGAGGTAGAAGCGGCTAACAAGAACATCAAGAAGATTGTTCAAAAGATGGTTGTAACCTACAAAGATTGACACGAGATGCTACCCTTTGCTCTTCATGGTTATCGCACATCTGTCTGTACTTCAACAGGGGCAACCCCTTTCTCTCTAGTATATGGCATTGAGGCAGTTCTCCCCATAGAAGTAGAGATCCCGTCAATCAGGGTATTGATGGAAGCTAAGCTCACCGAAGCTGAACGGTGTCAAAGCCGACATGACAAACTGAATCTGATCGAAGAAAAGAGAATAACGGCACTATGCCACGGCCAGTTGTATCAACAGAGAATGAAGAGGGCGTTCGACAAAAAGGTCCGACCTCGTGTCTTCAGAAAAGGAGACCTCGTGCTCAAGAAGATACAATCATTTCTCACTGATTCCCGGGGCAAGTGGACTCCGAATTATGATGGCCCCTATGTGGTCACGAAAGCTTTCTCAGGCGGCGCCTTGAGACTTGCAACCATGGACGGAGAGGAATTTACCTATCCCACGAATGTTGATGTAGTCAAGAAATACCTCGCCTAAACTAAAAAAAAAACGTCTCGGTGGATTGAAAACCCGAAAGGGCGGTCCAGGCAAAAGTTAGAGACATGAAAAAAATCATCCTGGTGGATTGGAAATCTCATAGTACAATCCAGGCAAAAATTAGGGATAATGGCAAGTAACTATGTTCAACAGAGGCAAGCCCCTCAACAGCAGCAGTTACATCATCGGAGGAAAACTCCAGTCAAGGTCATCTTCGACAGAAGCTCAGGATGTCCCGAATTCAAAGTTGGTAGACGAATAGTGGTCGTTATGTTTCAACGTAGCCCTTTTCCCTGTAAATTACCATTTTCAAACTTTGTATATACTCTGTGGAATCACGCGTTTGGCTGATCTCCATCCTATCAATAAAATTTGAGCCCTTGTGCTTTTGTTTGTATTTCTTATTTGTTTTAGCTTTACAGAATGACGTTTTTTAACATGATTAACGATTCTTGAAATAAAACAAAAATGAATTTACTTGTTAAAACTTCTTCTGCTTTAAAATAAAGATGGCAATTTCTTTTGACTGTTGAACATCGAAAGAACATCAACCGCTTCTCCAAAAGTAAGCAAACTTCAAAGTGCAGAATCAAAGTGCTCCTTCTAAACCAGTTCGCCTGAATGAAGGGATCAACTGTGTCAGAGACCTTGTTTCGTCTGACACGCCTCGGCCGAGTTCTCATCTCCTAAGCCCGATCAACGGTATTCCCCGCAGGGATTATCTCTCCTAAGCAAGGTGGAATTGCTATATTGAACCAGCGATATCTCTATACGCCCCGCGATGGCCGAGTATCCAGTCATGTTCATCTTTTAGTTTGTGTGTTGCGTCAGTTTTGTCAGCATATACATACATACATCATGCATTATTGATTTGCATTTACGTTTCATATTGCATCGCTATCACTCTAGTCAGTCTTATCCCCTAGTGATAAAAGTCCTCTCAATCGAGTTGTCAGACCTTTCCTCATTGGGAAGAGAATCATCTAAGCAATCTCTCTAGATCAGAGTCGGTACTAGACCACTTTGATAACTTGAACCTCTGAAAGGCCAGAGAACCTTCAACAGATGTCACTCTTTGCCATTGAAGATGATATCCTTGCTTTCCCGGATTAAAGAAAATCCCCAGAGAAAGCCTCTTAAGCAAAGATTCGGCAGTACAGCAGTGTTTCTCCGAAAAACCACTGATGAAAAGGTCATCGGCACCTCAAAATTGGGTCGCATCATATGGCATTTCTCCGGGAAGATCCTGAGAAAAGTATGATATAATATCCCCAAGTGGAAACAGTCTCTCAAGATACTCGCTTTCCCCTAGTAGAATCGACAAATGACGTCTCCAACAGAGAAGTTTGTGCACCTCTACAACTCAGACGACTGGGTTCCCCAGCAAGTCTGACATCAAAACTTTTTCCACTCAAATGGCATCTCCCCAGGAAAATTCGGCGAGAAGTTTGAAGGGAAGCCGCTACGAATAGCGTCCCTTGTCAGTAAAATTTATTGACAAAAGAAACTAAGACCAGTTCCTTGGTAGGAAACCAGGATCGAGGGGAAGTTTAAATCAAAAACTAAGACCAGTTCCTTGGTAGGAAACCAGGATCGAGGGGGAGTTTAAATCAGAAACTAAGACCAGTTCCTTGGTAGGAAACCAGGATCGAGGGGAAGTTTAAATCAGAAACTAAGACCAGTTCCTTGGTAGGAAACCAAGATCGAGGGGAAGTTTAAATCAGAAACTAAGACCAGTTCCTTGGTAGGAAACCAGGATCGAGGGGGAGTTTAAATCAGAAACTAAGACCAGTTCCTTGGTAGGAAACCAGGATCGAGGGGAAGTCCATTTCAGCAACTTAGACCAGTTCCTTGGTAGACAACCAGGATCGAGGGGAAGTTTACCTTTTCTAAGCATCATCGCTTAGCTAAAGAAGATGAATGCGTAAGCTACCATTCATAACCACCATCAAAATTTTGGGTATTCCGATATTTAATCCTCTTGTACCCCGAATGCCCGAATACCTTCGTCATTCACACCTTCGTGTCCAAGAAGATTAAATAGGGGCATCTGTCATACCCCAAATTTTGACCACTAATATTTCCCATCATTGTGCAAATCATCATCACAATATGGATGAACCATCATGCCTCACCAAATGCCTCAAGGGTTGTTGAGCATTCACTACAATCAAAATTAGGGTTTTAAGCCCTCTCTGAGTGCTTAGACAAAGGATCAATCAAGGAATGACATGATCTTCAACTTGTCTAGCCTCTCAAACATCCACAATGGATCAAAAGGACTCCCACTTCAAGGATTAAGCACAAGGTTGCTCCCTTTTAGGTGGATCAAGTCTCATGATCGACAGTGTCACCAAATTAGGGTTTTGGTCGACCAGGGCCTCCAGATGGAAATTTTTCATCTGGGAACAAGCCAATGATCCAAAACATAACCTAATATACTCCATGGAACCTCATGGACCCAAGCATCAAGTCAATTTGACCTCAGGGGATGCATACATAAAAAATCAGGAATTAGGGTTTCTTGACCTAATTCACCCCTAAGTTGACTTTTGGGACAAATCAAGAGCCAAGACCTCAAGACATGATTTGAGGGTCTCTAATGAACTATATTGATCCATTTACAACAATGGATTAATCCAAGAAGCTTGAGCAACAAGTCTCATTTTCATCTGCACCACAATTAGGGTTTCGCGAGGAAAGTCAACTGTAACTTTGACTTTTGACCAGGACATGCTCCCAAACCCTAAGACATGCCTCAATATACCCTATGACACCCATGGAACATGTTCATCAAGTTTGATTTAGGTCAAGGACATGATTTCCTGAAGAATTGCACAGTTTGGAATTCATCTGATAAAAAGTCAACTTTGACTTTTTGAGATTTTTCACCAAAATGGATTTTTAACCCTAAAATGATGTTAATGTATGATTTGAATCATCATTCATCAAGAAAAACCAAAGAAAGTGGGATAACTTGTAAAAGGGGTAACCATAAAACTTAGAAATTTTTCTAAGTTATGGAAAAAGTACCACTAATACACTAACTTTGGAGGGTCATAACTCCTAAACCACATGGCCATTTTTTCTCATCCAAAGATGGATTTGTAGCCCTCATTACCCTCTACAAAAACTTCAACTAGACCTAAGTCAAATTCATTAAGGATTTGGAGTTATGGATTTCACTAAGTCAGATTTTGCTAAGTCAGATTTTGCTAAGTCAGATTTTGCTTCACTTTTTGCCAAATGTAGAAGGATTTTTCACTTGGAATCAGAAGAGATCAAAACCAAACTTGTTCAAACAGTTGTTATATCATGTAAGGGCTTTCCAAAGTGGCCAAGAACATTGCCAAATTCAACTTACCCCATGAGATATGACATTGTCAAGTTGCCTTGCTGAAATCTGTCAAAGGCAAGGCAGATTTTGCATTTTGGCTCGATTTGCCAAAATCAGCCAAATTCAAATACTCCTATCCACTTGGACACATCTGAGGATTGAATCTAAAGGGGACAATCACTGAGCCAAGCCTCCAAAGTCCATGGAACAAGAAATAGCATGTTGAACCTAGAATGGCCAAAATAGGGACAAGACTCCAAATTTCGATTGAAGCATTCAATGGAAGCATCAAGGTGGCATGGACTGAGCCATTCTCATCTGAAATCAGTCAAGACTTATCCAAGACCAAGGGAACCAAAGCTCTGTGCCCTAACCTCTAGTCAATGGCTAGGGGAGACTTGGATTTTCATTTGCCAACATTGGCCAAACCTACTTACCAGCTGCCATTCACTATTCCTTGCAAAACAAACTTGCTCTACTATAAATAGAGCTCAATTGTGATCAGTTTGAGTACACCAAAGCCATCTAACAGATGCTTTCCTCAAAATCTCTTTCTCTTGGCAAAAATGCCTTTCTTAGCAAGGTAGCTATCGGGTTTTGAGTTTGAGAGCAATTCCAATCAAACCAATCACTCACACACCTCATATACATCACATATGAGCTGATCAAACACTTAGATCACTTTTGAAACACCAATTTCACAAAATCACCAGCTGGTTGCTCAAATTTTCAATCAAGTTGCAGCTGAGGTACCACAAATTGATCCAGCCAATTTCAATCAAGTCCAACCATTCAAACACACTTCATAGGGTGTAGGGAAGCTGTTCAGATCATCACCACTCATCTGTAACACCTCCAAATCAAAAATCACATTGCACTTGCTGTCACGGCTTGGAGGTAAGCATATACTTGGTCATCTCTCAATCCATGCATATTTCCTCGCACAATAATTTGGCCATATGTTCATAATCATGCATGGAATGTTTTCCCTCAATTAATTGCATTGTTTGAATCGTGTATCAAAAATCCTAGCCTTCATGCAGAAATTAGGGTTCTTGAGGTTTCTTCGTGATTTCATGTTTTATGTTTAATTTAAATGAAATTAAGTGTTATAAACATGATCGTGAGGTTGAGACGAGCATAATGATATGTGGATTGCATGATATGATTACGTATTCAGTGAGATTGGATGGAAAACGCAAATCAGCCAAACCCAGAAAAACGCGCGTGTTCTTGCTTGTGTTCTTGGCGCCTTTTTCACAAATTCAAATATTTGAATTTTGTGATTTTGTTTAATTGATTCAAAAATTAATTTCTCTCTGAGTTTTAATGATTTTGAGTTGATTCCTTTTTTAATAATTCACAAAAATGTTAAAATATTTTATTTTATCAAAATATCCCAAAAATATTATTTATTTCATATAATTGATATTTTTTGCAAAGAATTAATATTTTAATTGTTTTTGACATATTAAATATTTTTTCTACATTGATTTTGCAACTTTTAATGCTTTCTAATTATTTTGTAGGTCAATACTTAATTTTTGAAGCATTAATCCAAGATCACAATTTGTTTTTCACATGTTAAACAATTTTGATCATTTTAATTGAATTTTTATTCAATTAAATACATTTTTGAAAACAAATTAGGGTTTTTGGATTAATTCAACCCTCATAAATCATTTTCAAAACACTTTGGGCCTCTAATAGAGTGTAAGACCCAATCCTTTCTTGACCAAAACATTTTGGGCCTCAGTGTATTGTATAAGTCCCGATACCGTCAAAAACAAACGGCGCGATCGTCGCCTTTTGAAAAATAACCTTTTGGGTCTCTCCTCGAGCTATAAGACCCATTCAAAACCTTTTGGGCCTCTAATAGAGTGTAAGACCCAACCCCCTTTTAACCAAAATCATTTGGGCCTCACTTATTGTATAAGTCCCTCTGCGTTAAAAGAAAACCTCGACACGGTCGCCATTTCAAACGGAAAAAAATCATCTGGGCCTACCCTCGTGTTATAAGCCCCACCCTTTTTCTTTAAATATTTTGGGCCTCTTGAGAGAGTGTAAGACCCATCCCTTTGTACAGAAAACATTTTTGGCCACAGTCACTTGTATAAGTCCATCTGTACAAATTCAAACGGTGCGCTCACTGATAATACCTTGGGCCTCTCCTTGAGCTGTAAGCCCCAAAACTTTCTTTTTCAAAGCACTTTCTCCTTTGATTTTGAATATACTGTTGTTTTCAATCTTTCTTTGTTGAACAACTAACCAAACAGCATGGAAGCTCTACAACCGAGTAAGTGGTTATTGCTTTCATTTACCGCTTTCATATACATATAAACTGTATTGTGGGGCTGTTTCACTGTAAGTCTTCTTTCATAAACTCATATCAACTGTGTAATAATAGTATAGATATTTCGAGTTTCCCCGGCAACTACGTCTAGAACTAGGTGACGCCGTTTCGTTAATAGAAATAGACACCTAGATCCCCAAATAGGATCACCAGATACAGTCTTCTCTTCGGCTGTCCTCATTAGGAATTGTCAAGAAACTCTACTCCCAGAGATGAATGTCTTCTCCGTGAATGGCATCTTTGAGTTTCTTCCAAATTCTTGAATTTTCCTGACTTTGATATATTCTCGGTGAATAGCATTGCCTTGAATTTCTCGGGGTTTGGGGACCCACAGGCTTCTTAAAAGCATTGGCCTCCTCTTGGGCATCGTACAAGGACCCACAGGCTTCCTAAAAGCAACCCCGCCTCCTCTTGGGCTTAGTACAAGGACCCTACGGCTTCTTAGAAGTATCCGCAGCCTCCTCTTAGGCTTCGTATAATGATATCTTCCTCCAGGAATGATAGCCTTCTCTTGGGCTTCGTACAAGGACCCATCGGCTTCTTAAAAGTTTCCAGCCTCCTCTTGGGCTTCGTACAAATTGTCCCGACGACCTCCTAGAGGTATAGGAACAGAACTTAGTCATCCTCATAGAACAGTCCTTTCATAGAGTCTACTACTGTTTCTCAAAACATAGTACAAAAGGTGAAACTCTAGACTTGGACAATCTAATCTCCTTGAGTCTCAAAGACATTCTCAAGTGACCCTTTCGTTAAATAGGAAGGAAACCTGTAGACTCGGATAGTCTCAATACCCTTCGGATTTCCCGCTTCCTTAAAGAACTGGAAATATCCCTGACCCTCGAATCAAATCCTCGAGTACAGTATTGCTCATATAAGAACTGATTTTCTCTTTAAATCAGTATACTTGACCTGTCACTCAACTGAAACAGTAACCATAGCCTCCTCTTGGGCTTTGTACAAATGATTCTCCCCAGCGGAGTCAAACAACATTTAGCCTCTTTCTCGGGTTTTGTACGAGACACATAAGAGACTCCCTCGTTGAGTCGATCACTCTTTCGCCTCCATCTCGGGCTTTATACGAGATACAAAAAGGTTCTTATTGAGCCAAACAAACAATAGCCTCCATCTCGGGCTTCATACGAGATACCAAAAGATTCCATCATTGAGTCACAACCTTTTAGCCTCTCTCTCGGGCTTTGTACGAGACACATACTAGCCTCCTCTTAGGCTTTGTATAAGAAAATCACTGGTTAATCCAATTAACCTTTTTGCATCAAAGTTGTGCCTCGTTCACAGTACACAAACATCAACAACTTTTTTCCTTTCATCTAATCGCTGTAAGCGGCAAGCCTCTGGATCATCTATATCCATGCCACTGTCCCTCCTTTAACATGAGAAATTCCTAAGGAAAGATGGCATTGCTCTACACTAAGTTAAAGTCTTCTCCTTCAGGTTGAAAAAACCCCTTCTAAGGAAATTATGGCATTGCTAGGATTCACACATTCCGGTTAAAGTAATTCTCCTTTACAAATAGACTTTTCAGCTTCACATCTTGGGCTTTGAACAAGATACAAATCACCTTTCGCTTCACGTCTTAGGCTTTGAACAAGACACCAAAACAACCATTTCCTCCCATAGAATAGGAGGAACTACGAACGCTCTGATTTCCCTGTTTCGGTAAACGGGAATACGTAGGCATAAGATTGAAAGAAAAATCTTAGCGAGCACACTAAACAAAAACCCAAAATCCCATATCAAAAGCAGTAATTCAAAAGCGTCAGTCCTAACATCCTAATCCTTGTTCCCCGCCAGAAACCTTCTGTCTAGAAAGAAAACCGTATTGGCGAAAATACAAATAACCAGTACAAAGGCCCCCCACATTGATAGCATTCGTAACCTAACAGACCGCTGTTTAAACTCAGTATGCAAAGCAGGGTTAATTGGAGACATCTATTTCCCTTCCTTCATCAGCTTCAATAGGATAAAAAATGAATCGACCTGTAGTTTAAGCTCAAACCGCAGAGAGTGACCAGCGCTTAAGAACCGCATCCAAAATCGCTCGCTACACTTTGTACCACCAAATCAGGGTAGTGGAAATGAACGTGCTTTATCTGTACTATTTACTATTTTCCCACGCAAATGTTTCATCTTCTTCTATTCATCAGAGGCTTCTGAGTTGATTTGATTGAAGCATGATCAGAAGAATGAATCATTGGGTCTTTGGAGTCTTGAGTCTTCAGAGTCTTCAGAACTTGTTTAGCCGAACCTTGTCTTCATAGTCTTCAGCACTTCTAGTTCAGAACCCTTGGTTATCAGAATACTTAAGTCTTCAGAGTCTTCAGAACCTCGTTCAGCAGAACCTTGTCTTCAGAATCTTCAGCACTTAGTCCTCAGAACCTTTAATCTTCAGAACCCTTAAGTCTTCAGAATCTTTAGAGCTTCGTTCAACAGAACCTTGTCTTCAGAATCTTCAGCACTTAGTCGTCAGAAGTTAACGACCTCAGAAGCTATACAGGCTTCCTAAATAGAACATTAGAGTCACGATCAGAGATTAGATCCAAGAGACGTTACAACAGCAACATAGTGTCTTCTCGGAATCTTTCTGACGCACAGTATTTTAGAACCAATCTTGCTTCTTCACATAGAAGTGACCATAGAGAATATCAGAGTGACGTAGTACATGGTCTTTATCAGAGAGAACCTGTTTGTTAAAACTATCAGAATAACAAATGCTATAGCACCATAATTGTTCTCACACAAATACTTCATTGTTATCGTCAAAACATAGAGACAAGATGCAGAACCAAATCTTATTCTTACAAAATTTGCACTGAGCCTTGTTTCATTAACACCAAAGTCCTCCTCGAGTGCGGATCCAAGGACGAGGCCTTGAGGTTTTTAGGTAGTGGTCTTTTGCCTTGCTCGGGCGTTCGTCCCCCTTAGTTCTCCTTTGTACTGACTCATTTTTTGTTCCTTGTCGCAGGTTGAATGTCGAACGTGCACGAGCGCATCATGAAGTTGGCGGTCACTAGGAGCGCGAAGAAAGGCAAAGGTAGGGTCCAAGAAGTCCAACAAATAGTGAAGCCCAGCAACGGGGGAAGCAGCTCTTCCTCCCCCCAATGCAGTCAGTCTCCCCCTCCGCAAAGGACCCCTTCCAAGAGGCCGCGCACCTAGGAGCCCATTCTCGTGGACCTCGAAGAGGGCGTGCCCATAGAAAAATTTATGCTGCCACTTTGCCACCTCCAGCAGGATTTCTTCTCCAGAGTCAACTCCCCTGCTGTGGCCGAGGCTGAAGCCAAGGCGTTCCTGGGGGTCGAGAGGGTGGCCAGAAGGAAGGCGCTGACCGAGGACTTGGTCGCCATGATGAGGATTTTTTAGACGGCCCTGGTCCTAAATGACGAGACCATCCCGACTTCTGAATTAAAAAAAGCTGCGAGATGAGTACGATGTCCTTGAGGCGTAGAAGAACAAAAACGAGAGTGACCTACTAGAGGCTCAGACGAGGTGCGAAAATTATACGCGTGTCCTCCACAAGTTGAATGAGACGAACGCAGAGCTGAAGAAGACCCAAGAGGAGTGAGACCGTCTTCAGAAGAAGGTCGCTGAGTTGGAAGCTGCTGTCAGTCCCGCCGAGGACAAGACAGAGGAGGAGAAACATCTCGCATCCTGTGGTGCTCTGATCGTCAGGATCTAGAAGCTCGAGCAAGACTGCTTGGAAGCTCTCGAGGTGGGTTTCAATAATGATGTGGTGCAGGTCAAGGCCGAGAACTCGGGGGTCCAGCTCACCCTTGAGAGAGTCAGCCTATTCCACCAAGTGGTCGACGGTCGAGTGATCGTACCCAGGGAGAATGAAGACGAAACTAGTCGAGGTGACGAGGAGACGGATGTTCGGCTTGAGGAGGAGGTAGTTGTTTGAGTCTATTTAGTCGGCATGTGTGCCACTTTTGGTTATTGTTTAGTTTGGCCTGCGTACCGTGATTTTGTAAACTGACTTTTTCCCGGCCTGTGTGCCAGGGGTTTGTAATGCTTTTTTAAACTTTTTGAACAATGGGCTTCTGCCTGCTTTAATGCATCGTCTTTCATATTTTGTGTGTGCTGCTTGAATGTGTGTTTTATATTTGATATTTGCATGTTTTCGTTAAGTATTTGGGGCTTTTGCTCGACGTCGTTGATCCTCGACAGTGTAGGGAACTGGTCGAGTGGTCGGAGTCGTATTCCAACCTTCGAAGAAGCGGGCTGGGCGTTCGGCCTAGTTGGTACGACGACGGTGAACCTCGATAGAGATGTCCCCGTCAGATCAAAGGTCCTCGCGCACACACATAAAGCGGGCCCCTATTTTTTAGTCTCGAGTTAAGGAGTCACGCTTGTACCTTTATTGCGCTCCTATGGTTGCGACGCGAATAGGTCGCGGACAGTGTTTAACTGTAGTACTATTTAAGCTTTTCAGCGTTCCATGGTCGAGCAAGTTCCTCCCCGTGGAGATTTTCGAGGTAGTAGGCTCCCGTCCCCGTTTTCGTGCGGACGCAGTAGGGCCCTCCCAATTTGCGACGAGCTTGCCTTCGCACGAATCTTTCTGTTTCCTTCGCAGGAATAGGGTGCCGACCTGAAATTAGCGTTTGTTAACTTTGCTGTCATGGCGCAAAGTTATCTTCTATTTAAGCGAGGCTTCGCGGAGGGATGCCCCCGACCGTATCTCTTCGACCAGGTCGAGATCCTCCCTAAGGTCCTCGTCGTTCATCTTCTCGTCGAGGGGAGACTCGATCCTTCTTGAGGGTTCCCTTATTTATACCGGAATTACCACCTCAGTTCCGTAGGTCAGTCGGAATGGGGTTTCCCTGGTGGTCGAGCGTGGGGTCGTTCTGTAGGCCCAGAGCACGCTGTGCAACTCCTCGACCCACCTTTTCTTGACGTCTCCCAGTCTTGGTTTCAGTCCCCGCAGGATCACCTTGTTCGCGGCTTCGGCTTGCCCGTTTATTTGCGGGTGCTCGGCCGACGTGAAGTGTTGCTTCGTGCCCAACTTGGCAGCAAAGTTCTGGAAGTTCGTGTCGGTGAACTGTGTCCCGTTGTCGGTGACGATTGCTTGGGTTACGCCGAACCGGACAAGTATATTCCTCTTGTAGAAACGGAGTATATTGTGGCCCGTGATTTTGGCCAAGGCTTCAGCCTCTATCCACTTAGTGAAGTAGTCGACGCCGACAATTAAATACTTGTTTTGGTACGACCCTATAGAGAAGGGCCCGAGGATGTCCATCCCCTACCATGCAAATGGACACGGGGATGAAAGTGTTTTGAGCTCACTGGGCGGGGCCATGTGCATGTCCCCGTGTCGCTGGCATCTGTCACACTTTTTCACGTGTTCCTTGGCGTCTTGTTGCATGGTGGGCAAGTAGTACCCTTCTCGCAATGCTTTGCGGGCTAGGGACCGTCCGCCGAGGTGTTGCGCATTGATCCCCTCGTGGATTTCCTGGAGTATGCCAGGAACCTTGGACTCCTTGACGCATCTGAGGAGGGGGATCGAGAAGCCCCACCGGTATAACTTGTCCTCGGCGATAGTATACGACCAGGAACGCCGTCTGACCACGCTGGCATCCTTGGGGTCAACAGGTTATTTTCCCGTCCTGAGGTATTCGTATACCGGGGTCATCCAGCAGTGGTCGTCTCCAATGGCATATACGTCGGCAACGGTGATGAATTTCTTGATGCTCAGACGCGGAAGCACCTCTCAAATGATGGATTTATTTCTGCCCTTTTTCTTCATGCTCGCCAGCTTTGATATGACGTCTGCCCGAGTATTGTGTTTGCGCGAGACGTGACTTTCTTCTGCCGAGGTGAATTTTTTCATCATTTTTTTCACCAAGGCCAAGTATTTGATGAGGTTGTCGTTCTTGGCTTGGTAATCTCCTCGCACCTGGGAGGTCACGAGCTGGGAGTCGGTGAATATTTTTACTTCTTTGGCGCCGAGGTCCTCGGCTAGTCGTAGCTCGGCGAGGAAAGCCTTGTATTTGACCTGGTTGTTTGATGTCGGGAAGGACAACGTGAGGGAGACCTCGATCAGGATGCCTTCTTCGTTTTCTAAGATGATGCCCGCTCCGCTTCTTGTTGAGCTGGACGCCTTGTCGACGTAGATCGTCTATTTTTGGGATCCATCGGTCAAAGGTTCCAGGATGGTCATCTCCGCGACGAAGTCGGATAATACTTGAGCCTTCAGGGCCTTCCTACCCTCGTATTGGACGTCAAACTCGGAGAGTTCGAGCGACCATTTGAGCATCCTGCCCGCCATGTCGGGTCGTCCGAGGAGCTGTCTCATGGGTTGGTCCATCTTCACCACTAGTGTGTGGGCCAAGAAGTAGTGTCGCAGTCTCCTGGCCGCGGTAACGAGAGCCAGAGTGACATTTTCCATCTGCTGGTATCTAAGTTTGGGGCCTTTGAGGGTTTTACTGGTGAAGTAAATTGGCTTCTGCCCATCGGGGGTTTTCGAGATTAGACCCACGCTGACCGCCTCGCTCGTGACGGCGAGGTACAGGTACAATGTCTCCCCGTCTTCTGGTCACGAGAGGGCCGAGGGTTGCGAGAGGACTTGTTTGAGGTGAAGGAGCGCCTGTTCGCACTCTTTAGTCCACTCGAACGTGGCCTCCTTACGTAAGAGTTTGAAAAATGGAAGTGCGTATTACGCCGATTTGGCCACGAAGCGGGATATCGATGTGAGCTTCCCGTTTAGCGATTGTATCAATTTCTTTTAGTTTGGCGTCGGGAAGGTGGAGAACACCCTGTATTTTTCAGGGTTCGCCTCGATTCCTCGTTCTGTGAGGTAGAAACCGAGGAACTTTCCTGCTCGGACACCGAAGGCGCATTTCTCCGGGTTGAACCTCATCTTGCATTTCCTCGCCGTGTTGAAGACCTTTTTGAGGTGGGCGGTGTGGTCGACTTCTTCTCGCAATTTTACAACCATGTCGTCCATGTAGACCTCGAGAATATCGCCGATCTCGCCACGGAAGACTTTGTTCATCATCCGCTGGTAGGTCGCGCCGACATTCTTCAGGCTGAAGGGCATTACGTTGTAGTAGTAGTTGCCCGATTTGGTTATGTAGGTCGTGTGATGTTTGTCCGCCTTCACCATGGGGATTTGATTGTATCCCGAGTATGCGTCCTCGAACGACAACAACTTAAAACCTGTAGAATTGTCGACCAGTTTGTCGATGTTAGGCAGTGGATTAGCATCTTTTGGTCATGCCCGGTTAAGATCGGTGTAATCAACGCACATTCTCCATTTTCCATTATTCTTTTTAACAAGTACAACGTTGGACAGCCAGGTTGTGTACCAGGCTTCTGAAATAAAATTCGCCTCTCAGAGGTCTTTTACAGCTTTTTCAGCAGCCTCCACTTTCTCGGGAGACTGCTTACACCTACGTTGTACTACAGCCCTACCGATCGGATCTATTGTGAGTTGATGGCAGGCCAAATCTGGGTCGAGGTCGGGCATCTCCGCAATGCTCCATGCGAACAGATCGACATTCTCCTGGAGGCAGGCCTTCAGCTGCTTCTTCGCCAGGTCAGGAAGGCTCGTGCCAATCTTTACGTTCCTGACCAGATTGTCTCTGAGGGCAATGAGCTCGAAGTCTCCATCTGGAACGGGGCGCATTGGGTGAAGAGGTTGCCCCGTTGCCTTCAGCTCGAGTGGTGTGATTTTCTACCTCGTCCTACTCCAGCTCGCCAGGGAAACGGCTATCGAGGTCGATCGCGTTGACACGCAAGAGTGGCTTCTGCTCTTCATCCAAGGCTGGCTTCTCTACGGTCTTAGACTTAATGTTGATTGAGTTCAGACCCTTGGTTGCAACCTCGAAGCATCTCCTAGCAACTTCAATATCCCCGTGGAGGGTGACGACCCGACGTCTAGTCGTGTAGTACTTCATCTTCAGATGGGCTGTAGATGGTACCTCCGTGAGTTTGGCTAGAGTCGGTCTTCCTAGGATGCACTGGTACAAAGAAGGGCACTCCACCACCAGGAAGCAGACCTTAACTTTCCATACAGTGTTGTCGTTCCCGAAAGTGACCATCAGCTTGACATATCCCACGGTCTGGTGGTGGTGTCGTTGAAACCCTAGAGGTTTGAGGCCACGTAGGGGGTCAGGTGTGTTTCATTGACCTGGAGGGTCTCGAAGAGGTGGGCAGACATGATGTCCACCGAACTCCCTTGGTCGACCAAGATGCGACGGACATCAAAGTTCGTCATTTGCGCCTTGATCAGGAGGGGGATGTTGGAGTTGGGGGCGCCGCCCGACAATTCTTCGAGGTAGAAGGTGATGTGGTTCAACCTTCCCTGGACCTTCTCAAAAGTGATGGTCTACGCCGAGCTCGTCTCTATCAGCTTGTCGAACTTCCGCTTGATCGACCTTACCGAGACCTTGTTGAACCCTCCGTCGGATATGACCATAGCGGCAGGGAAAATTTCCCACGGGCTGCGAGCGGTCACAGGGATATCGGGCTCGCCGGGAAAGTAGAAGTCCTATGGTCGGGTGACATACAGGGCTACTTGTAGTCTGCTCTCGCTGGGGGATGGGGTTATCTCCTCGACGCTTTTCGTCTCCCGGGTCTCTTGTCGGGGGCATTGTTCCTCTTCGTGTACTGCCTGAGGTGCCCCTCTTTAATCAAAATTTCTATCGCATCCTTGAGGTGGATGCAATCATCCATGACATGCCCATGGCTCCGGTGGAACCTACAGTACTTGGACTTGTCAGCGTTTATTTTAGTGGGTATCGGCTTCGGGAAGCGGACACCTCCTTTCTAGAATTCTGAGTTGATACACTCGGTCAGGATGCGCTCGCGGGGAGCGGTGAGTAACGTGTACTCAGTGAACCGGCCTGCGGGTCACCTCGACTCTCGAGAGTCTCGAGGTCGGTCTTCTCTTCTTCTTTCCCCGCCTCGTCGGGGGGCGGTGGAGTCCTCGTGCCTGGAGCTTCTGGGGCCCTCTTGATTCCGCGAATCGCAGGCACAGTGGGTGGCCTCTATCTCCTCATACTGGATGTATGCTTGGGCCTTGTGGAGGAGTGCTTCCAAGGTGTCGGGCCTCTCAATACCGACAGCCTTGGTGTACTCGGTGCAAGGTCGGAGTCCTCGCTTGATCAGGAATTTTTTCATGTCATCCGAGGTGGATACCTGGACAACTTCTTAGTTGAATCTCTCGATGTAGTTCCGGAGAGATTCGTCTTTTCCCTGGATGATGGCTTCCAGGGATGCTTCCGTCTTTGGGTGGCGTCAGGAAGCGGTGAAATGCCTGAAGAACTGTCTCTTCAGTTTCTTCCAGGCGGTGATGGACTCAGGTGCGAGGCTCTTGTACCACGCCATTGTACCCTTCCGGAAGGTAGTGGGGAAGAGCCTGCACTTGATGGCTCCCCGGACGTTCTGATAATCGAGCATCGCATCAAAGCTTTCCATGTGGTCGTCCGGGTCAGTCGTACCATCATATGTCGCCAAGGGCGGGGTTTTTTCCATCCCGATAGGCAAGGGGGTATTCATGATGTCCCTTGACAGTGGGGTGTGTTGATCGTCCTCGTCACTCCTGACGGGTGATAGGGACTGGTCGCCTCGGCCGTTCCTGCTTCATCGGGGAGGACTCTTTGGTCTGCTCTTTGGCTTCTCGTTGTACCCGTCGGCCTTACTCCTCTTCTGAGCGAGGGAACGTCATTCCTTCCGAGGAGGGGACCGGTCGCACTTCTGGGAGACCACGGGTTGGGGTCGTTCCAGACATGGACGACGCCCGAGCATCTGTGGAGAGGGGCTCCGAGAGTCATCGTGTCGCTTCCTCCGCCGGAGAGGAGAAGGACTGCGAGAAATTGGGCGACGATGTCTCTGCGGGGGAGAGCACTATTGTCGCTCCCTCTCGAGCACCCCTATCTGTTCATTCTATTGGAAGATCATCAGATTTGTATGATTGATCACTACGAACAGAGCCACCGTGGTTGGATCAACATTAGGTGGTGTGGGGATTGGGTGGTAGACAGCCGGGCTATCAGCGTGTCGGGCGGCGTTGAAGGCCGCATCGTTAGAGGAGGGAAAGACGGTGTACCCGTCCATGTGGTCTCCTTCTTCGACGTGAACGGCCACGTTGGTGTCGTGGTCGTCTCTGTTGGTGAATGGGGCGAAGACGGAATCAGGAGCGTTGACGTCATTCCGTGGGCTGACCATGATCGTCGGAGATTGAAAGTTGCTTTGGTTCTTGAGTTTCTACGAGAAGAAGAACGGAGAAGCAAAAGGTTCCCACATACGGCACCACTGATCGTACCTGATCAGAAATAGATCGGTGGCCAGCAACACGTCCTAAGCTCCGTTACACTCAGGTGGTGGTGAGAAGGTGGGGGGTGTACCTGCAAGGTACTCTGATGCCAAAGTAAGAGACGTAGTAAAGAGTGCAACTACAGAAAGTAGTAGTGGGTGAAATTCAGAATACCTGACCCTCTAGTGATAGAGGGTATTTATAGTGTGCCCCCAGCCATGGGCCAACGGTCATCTGCACTGGGTTGGATTGGCAGGCCCAATGCAAATAACTGCCAGGGCTTACGTGGTGTAGGGAAGACCAGCACGTGGTCTTCGCCCTGGAGCAACTGCCCCGTGATCTTCGGAAGGTGGGCTGGCCAGTTCTTTAGGGAGTGGGTAGTTGCCTGATGATGTGTCCCCCCCGTGTGGGGGCACGTGGAGTCCGTGGGGAAGACACATGGTCTCGCCCCGTACTAGGTAGCGGCCTGTTTGACTATGGTTAGTGCTGAACGTGCCCGATGAGGAGGAGAATTGGTCCTTGTTGGGCCTTCCCAATGCGACGTTGGGTTGGGTCTGCCCGACTGGTGGGCAGGTGCTGGCCCAGTTTAGAACATAAATGTTGCAAATTTGTGTTCTTCATGCTTGATTTTCAAGAAAAAGAAAAAGTCGACTAGACAACTGGGGTTCACATTCATATGTTTCTGGATTTATATTAAAAAGCCATTTTAGTTTTTTTATTAAAATCATTATTTGAATTAAAAATACTTTTTAAAACAAAAATTAAATATTTTAAATTAAAATATTCATTTAAATATAATATGGTGATAATGTACATTTGTCATGTCATTAATGAAATTGACTAGAAATTCCAAAAATAATAAAATTTAGGAAAAAAATAACTGATTTTTAAAATAAAAAACTAGGCTTAAATGCATTTTTGGTCCCCCTAGTTTGACGTTTTTAAACTTTTGATCCCCCTATTACAAAACTTGTGTATTTGGTCCCTTTAGTTTGGTGCGCTTTGCATTTTGTTGGTCCCCCTTGCAAATATGATGATTTGGCTTGTAATTTAGTGATGTGGCTTGTATAATTATATTACATGTCATTATAATTTAAATTGTCACTAAGTTTTTTGACATGTCACTAATATTACATATTATATTATTAAGATTATTTAATTGTATTTTTAACTAATTTAATATTTTAAAGAATTAATTACATAATAATTATTTAGAAATATATTAACTAAAACTTTAATAATTAATTTGTGGAACATGTGACACATCACTGCATTACACACACTCTCTCTCATGTGCTTAACTTACAGTAAGTAGCTTTACTATACTTTATAAACACTATTTTCATTGGTTGACAAACCGATGTGAGACTTTTCTAGTACCACTAAATTGACACTACTTCAACCATGCGAGGAGTCGTACAAAGCAGAGTAAGAAGCTGATATGTGAGCGTCAAATAGAGGAAGATTAGTGCAAAAATGGTGGATAACTTTGTTGTACTGCAAAACACATACGTGGGTCTAAATCACATCACTTTGTTGTAAGAACTCCTCCACTCATAACTACAACTAACTTCCCTCTCCATCATTTCATGTTCAAGTATAAACTTCCCTATCATTTACAAATTGATTATAGTTCCGATTCCCAGTTACATATTATTATATTTTGTGGTTGTTGCAATCACAGTTGACTTGGATTTGGAACTGTTCGGTCAATATTCTGGGATTTTTCTTCCACAAGGTTGTTGCAGTCATCTTACCTTAATATTTAGACAATAAACTTGTTTTTTATTGAATGTAGTTAATTAAAAATTAAGCCTCAACTTAAATACACACCATGTCTACCATTTGTTTGGTTTAGATATTACATAAAAGGTTTTCAACCTAAACTTTACTCTGAAATGTATCAATCAACAAGTAAATTCTATGTGGTTTCTCATCAAAGACAACTTGAGGTGACTCCCAGTTTTCACGCCTCTAGAACAAACTAAATCTAATTAGGGACAACTAGACAAGAGCCTAGTTATATAATGCATCAATGAGAAAAGTGTAGAATCTAATTATTTTGGGTGAATTGTGATGCAGGTTCGGTCCAAAAAATAAAATCTATATTCTACTAAACTGTAGAAAACTATGGAACTACCCAATCACAGAAAATTTATAATCTGGACAATACATAAGAATAACATTGTTGTGATAAACACAATAATAAGGATATGTGTTAACAACCTACTGATTAAACAAAATCCAAACGAAATTATACAACAATACAATTATAATTATCATCACATTGTGCATTGCATCTTTAACATCCACATAATCTTCTTCATTGTTGATGAAAAAGTTCAATGATTCTTTATGTTTTTCATTTCTTTCTTAATCTTCTTCATTGTTGTATAATTGTGTTATATATTGTCTTTCTTAATCTTCTTTATTGTTGTATTGATGTTTTAGCATTTACTGACACAGACATGGCAGTTCCATTCACTTGGATTGTAGGTGTGTGTAGTGTGAGTTTTGTTTCTCAACATGATACTGTCTTGGGTGAGTGAACCTGCAAGATAAGTCCCACATCGGTCTATACAACAAAAGTAATAGTGTTTATATACTGCAATAAATATATAACAAACAAAATCAAGTACATGAGATAGTGTGTGATTGAGTGATGTGTCAGATTCACATGTTACACAAATTAATTTTGAAAAAAAAAATTAAAAATATTAATTTATTCTAAAAATTAAATAAAAAGTAAACAATTATTACTTAATTCTTTAATTCTTTAAAAAATATTAAAAATATTATTAAATAGTGAAATATCTAGTCATCCTTGCCACCTAATTAAAATTAATTTTTTTATCCCAATCATTACTGTCACTTATGCAAAATTGGAAGAGGACTACAAAAATGCAAAGCGCCCCAAATTAAAGGAATCAAAAACACAAATTTTATAATAGGGGGATCAAAAATTTAAAAACACCCAACTGGAGGATCAAAAGTGCATTTAAAAAAAAAACTAAAAATTAAAAAACTTTAAACTAAAGAATCGTATTTAAGCATTTTAATTAATTAATTAATTAACAGTACTCATACAGTATCTGTTAAAAATAAATAAATCATTGGGAAAGTATGGTCAAGTTTGAACATCTGGAATCTGAATTCCTTGTTCAGGAAAACGTGTCCACATAAAACAAAAAGCAAACTAAAAGCAATCAAGCTACTCCTCCTAATTCATCTTCTTCCACATCTTTCTTCCTTCGATCCAAATCCCTAGATTCAATTTCAATCTTCAATTCATTCTCTCCGCTTCAAATCCATTTCTCCTTCCACAACAACAATGGATCTAGCCCCAGAAGAACTCCAATTCCTCAGCATCCATAACATCTTAACCGAATCAATCGCAATCCCCAAAACTTCCCCTAAAACCTTCTACCTCATTACCCTAACCCTAATTTTCCCCCTTTCTTTCGCAATTCTAGCTCATTCCCTTTTCACACATCCCTTAATTTCGCATCTTCAATCTCCTTTCACTGATCCCTCGCAAACCTCTCATGATTGGACTCTTCTCCTCGTTTTTCAGTTTTTTTACCTCATTTTCCTCTTCGC
This sequence comes from Lathyrus tuberosus, assembly GCA_022829125.1. Taxonomy (NCBI): domain Eukaryota; kingdom Viridiplantae; phylum Streptophyta; class Magnoliopsida; order Fabales; family Fabaceae; genus Lathyrus; species Lathyrus tuberosus. The sequence goes on from JALAZF010000026.1 coordinate 2,173,118, forward strand.
TTTCTCTCTCCTCTCCACCGCCGCCGTCGTTTTCACCGTTGCGTCACTCTACACCTCAAAGCCGGTGTCTTTTTCTTCTACCATCTCCGCTATTCCCAAAGTCTTCAAGCGATTGTTCGTTACTTTCTTATGGGTTACGCTTCTTATGACTGTTTATAATTCCGTTTTCGTTCTAAGTTTGGTTCTTCTTATTATAGCTGCGGATACTGATAATACTTTTTTGCTGTTTTTCTCTATTGTTGTTATTCTCTTGCTGTTTGTTGTTGCTCATGTTTATATTACTGCATTGTGGCATTTGGCTAGTGTTGTTTCTGTTCTTGAACCTGTTTATGGTTTTGCTGCTATGAAGAAGAGTTATGAGTTGTTGAAGGGTAGGGTTAGGTATGCGGCTGTTTTGGTTTGTGGGTATTTGTTTATTTGTGGGGTTATTGCTGGGGTGTTTAGTGCGGTGGTGGTGCATGGTGGTGATGGTTATGGTGTGTTTACGAGGATTGTTATTGGTGGGTTTTTGGTGGGTGTTCTTGTTATTGTCAATTTGGTTGGGTTGTTGGTGCAGAGTGTGTTTTACTATGTTTGCAAGAGTTATCATCATCAAGGGATTGATAAGAGTGCTTTGCATGATCATCTTGGTGGCTACCTTGGAGAGTATGTGCCTCTTAAGAGCAGTATCCAAATGGAAAATTTGGATGTATGATTCCGGTTTCATTTGTAAGTTTATTTTCTCTGTTATACGCTGTAATGAAATTGTGTAAAACGGTTCGAACAAAAGTCTAATGAAAGATTGTGTGTTGTTGGTTGCATTTTCTATACTTGGTGATGATGTTGTATTACAGTTTTTTCTTCTTTTTAATAAACTATGTGAACCAATCCTTGTTTAGCAGCAGTAGATTACTAGTTTTTTCTTCATTACTGTATTCTTATACAATGGCTGTGTCCATATATTATCATACAATTGATAGAATAAATTGTGTTTCCTTAAATTGAAACACCAACATATGGCTTTGTTAGCTTTTTTTTCTTTCACTTTAGTTATTGAAATTCAAGTTGTGTATTTATTTGTGGCCATTTCTTCTTTTTCATTGAACTTCATTTGGGTTATCATTTATGTTCTCTCATGGTGTCTGTTTCTGAGAACAGTCAGGTTTGAGCTTTTTGTGCTATATTGAATGAAATTGAAATCTCATTGTTACTTAACCAAGTTTTTCCCAAAGGAATAGTAGGTTTATATCTAATTAGTTCTGCAAATAGTCACCCAAATGTAGTTGAAAGCACTGCAAATTGCATAGAATTTGGAGCAGTTTGCTTTGAGCTAATATTAAAGCAAAATTAGATTTTAGCATTCTGAAATCTGAACTCTGAAATCAGTTACAATGTGGTTTCTAATCATGGGTTGGTTGGTTTGTCCATTGGGAGCTTATTTATGATGGGAGCTATATCCAGACATAAACTAGATGATGAAATCCCCCCGAGCTTACTATTATAAGCAACAACAAAAAATTTCAATTTTTAATCACTACTATAAACAAAAGTTAATTACTTCAGTACTATTTAATGTATTTAAAACATACTCTACACTATTATTATAAACATTACTGCTGGTATAATGGCATAAGGTGCATGGCACCATATTCTTTTGTTAAGTTCTTTGATTGTTTGATTTCCCATTATGAATGCGTGGGGTTGCCAATAATCAACAAAGTTTGTAATGTGATATTCGTTTGTAATGTGATATTCGAATGAACTCCAAAGTTAGAAAAGAACCAATTATGATGAAGTTAATAGAAAATACGTATATTATAGTGACAGAAAGTTTTTAGTGAAAGGTAAAAAAACATTTTTTCTGTTATTATAATTTTTTGTTGGTATATATAAATTTAGAGGTAGTTGGTGTATATTTAAAAAAATTGAATGTGATTTTTTCGAGTTAATTATAAACTAGCCTTATTTGAATAATGATAAATAACAACAGCAACTTCAATGAAAAAAGACTCATCTTCATCTATATATTTTTTGGAACAAGATTGGCTACCTTTACTGTTTATTTTTTTACACTGCATTTGTGTTTTACACTTTTATTTTTTATCGCAACTCTTATATTTTTAAGTTGGCTGCTAAAAATGCTTCAACCTGTCACTTGAAAAGAAGGATGATTTGTATGAGCTATCCATTTTTGCAAGACAATTACAACTTTCCTTGAAGCTTTATTGGATATTTCAATTCCATATTAGGGGCTCATGAGCACAAAGGGAGTCACACCCTCAACATGATTCCCATTTTGGAATTTTCTACTTGGGTAGATACTAACAACTTGGCTGATCTCCATACTAAAGGCACCAATTATACTTGATTTAATGATAGATTAGGGAATGGCTTAGTGGAAAGAAGGTTATATAGAGTCTTAGGTAAAAAAAATTGGTTGTCTGGTTGTGCTTCAATGTCTATTATTGCAATTCCTAAACTATGATCTGATCAATATCCAATCTTATTTGAATTCAAATCCTCTGCTACTGGGTGATTTCTCCATTCAAAATTCATAAAATGTGGTATCTCCCCGTGGAATGTCACACTTTCATTCAAAATTGTAGGAATGCTCATGTGGTGATTGTAGGAATGCTCATGTGGTGGGCTGTTATATGTACATTTTGAACAAGAATCTTCAATTGTTTAAGGTTAAGCTCACACATTGGAACATAAAAGTTTGAGAAATTCTTATTGCACCCTAGATGTTTATTATGTGTCATGTGAAATTTCACATATGCTCCCTGATTTCGGAGATATATCTCTGGACACACCTGTTTCTGAATAAACGTTGACATATTTCGGAGATACAACTCCTGAACTATTTTAAACATTCAAAACATGTTACTCAGACACCATTTATATTTGAATTGTTCCGGAGATGCGTATCCAGTAATTTTTCGGAGATACATCTCCGAAGTGTATCAGAACAGTTTATTTTTTACTATAAGTTGTGTATTTGTTTTTAGATGAAGTTTAAAACAAGATCCAAAATATATAAAAAAACAGACGTACAAAATAATAAGAGACTAACATTGAATGAAGTATAACAATATATATAGAAAATATCGTACAATCGAAATCTAAATGTGATAAAACCGTAAAAATAAAGTAGAGAGTATAATAGTACAACAAAATAATAACAGACTATTGCTAGGTGTGCCTGACTACATCTCATCTGCCTGCTCGGCTATCAATCCCTCCCGTCCTTCGACGATGACAACGGTACAACAGTGCCCCTTGCGCCTTCGCCACTATGGCATCCAGGACTCGTCTGACAGCAGACCCCTCAGGGAAGATACCCTCGTCAATGCTTGCCCGCGCAATCTCCACTATGCGACGACACCGGGACAAGACATCATAAATATGATCTAGATGAGTCTGCTCCTCCTCTAGTATCTCTTGATGAGCTGGTCTCGGCGGATCTCCTGGAGTAGTCTGTACCATGTACAGATGTGACACCCTAAAGAACCCCCTTATGTATCCGTCGACGTAGCTCCAGTCATTCGACGCTATGGTAGCCCGTGTCTCCTCCAGAATCAAATGACTCTCATATTCAGCGAACATCACATCTATCTGCCTTTGAGTCAAGGAAGGAATAGCAGAGACATTAGGGTGTCTAGGGATGGTCTTAGTGTACTTGAATTGCTGTATGACGCGTTTGGGAAGATGAGGAGCAGTGATACGCGATCCGTAAGCTATCCATCATGAGTATACCGATATCTCGTCAAATGACCGCGTCTGACAGTGATCCACGTAGCAGTTGAAGTGCATGTCCTCAGCAAGCAAATTTAGCATGAGCATCCCTGGTCATATCCACCTCCTCAACCACCTTCCCTAGATCATCCCCCAAATGCTCTAACATCATCTCGAATGTCTTGTCTTTAGTCATCCTACCATGATCGAGGAATCTCTCCCTGATCGAAAGATGTAACAAACACGTGACATCGTCTAGTGTGATAGATATCTCACCATGCGGGAGATGTAAAGAAGAGGTCTCAGAATTCCATCTCTCCACGAATTCATTAAGCATCTTGTAGTTGACCAGAGTGTAACCGGTCATGTACAGATCCTTCAGGCCAGATAAGGATAGAACCGACTGAAACTAATCCTCATCTGGCTGAGCTAAGTCAACAATCTTCCTCCCATGGTTAAGAAACTTCTGGGGATTACACACCTGCAATATTTCAGAAATAATCAATGTAAATAATAATCAATGTCATAAATAATCAATGTCGGCAATTAAAATAGACGTAAAAAATAAATCAAAAATTTAACTATTGCTACCTCTCTGTCCCAGATATGTCTGGCAATGTGGTCTAGATACAGAGTAAGTAAGGACAAATCAGATGGACCTCCTCCAAAACCTTATGGCTTGGCATCTGCAACAGCCTCACCCTCTAGAGGTGGCAGTGGATCAGCAGGATCATCAGCGGGGGGTGGTACGAGATAAGTGGGAGGTGGCACTGGTGAATCCTGACGCCTGCGGGAGGACGGAGAAAGTGACGCGTCAGCTGGTGAATCATGTCTCCTACGGGAAGAAGAAGAAGGTGGAGTGGTCTGAGGTGAAGCACGATCCCCAAAAGTAGACCGCGCCCTAGAAGCCAACAACTTTGTCTGACCAGAGGTACCTACTACCTCTGGAACTTGCTGGCTCCGCTTCCACCGGACGGATGCGTGCTGGGCTACTCTGCCATGTCTCAGTCTGTCGACTCTGTCAGCCATTATGCTTGTAAGATAAAGTAAGGCATATCACTAGTGCACGCAAACAAAACAAACAAACAAGAAAATTAAAAAAAAAAAATAGACTGCAGGAAATTCCGGAGATACATCTCCCGAAACGCCATAAAATAGTAACACATAATAATTTTGGAGATATGTCTCCAGAAACACCATAAAATAGTAACGTTGAACAATTTCGGAGATGCATCTCTGGAATTTCTCAAAGTATCTGAAACACTGAACTATTCCGGAGATGTATCTCCGAAAATGTAATACCCCGTATTATTTAAATGCTCAATTGGATATCAGATGAGATCAGATGAGTATCTATGTGCTCTATCTTTGGTTAATTAGATTAATGGAATCCTCTAAGTGTTGTGAGTATAGTCAAATGGGATCAATAGAGCAACTAATGAGCTCCGAGAAGATCAATTATTTATTGAAAGAGACAAATTGATATTTATTAGTACGAGAGAGTATTTTATGGTAACTGTAATAATTGATCAATTGGGTTGAAACGACAAAATCAATTGGAAATATTTTACCCTGTTGGATTATATTATATAATAATAGTATTATATATATATATATATATATATATATATATATATATATATATATATATATATATATATATGTTAGAAAGAAAAGAAAAAGAAGAAAAAAAAGAGAAGGAAGAGAAGGAAGAAGGAAAAAAGGAAGAGAAGTTGGATCATCATCATCATTCACCATCTTCTTCAAACTCCTCTTCGATTATCAGGCGGGTTCTAGTTAGACACTCTAAGTTCTAGAAATCCATGTTTTGAACTTAGGTTAGATTTGAGAGAAAAATGAAATCTAACGGATAAAACGTGAAATAAACCGAGTAGCATAATCGGGTATACTTGTTATTATGATTGGAATATGTTTTGATTGTTATGGCGTGACTTGAAAGTGATTTTGGTTGAAGAAATGTTGTTTTTGGACCCATAACAGCGCTGCTGAATTTCTGGGTTTCGCATGGTTCGCCTAGCGAACATGGGTGAAGCGGAAGCGAATGGTTTCGAGGGTTCGCCTAGCGAACTCGGCAGCGAAGGAAGGCGAATGTTCGCCAAGTTGTTCGCCTAGCGAACTTTGTGTCGTTTTGATTCTGTTTGTGGGATTTCGCCTGGAGCTTCGCTCAGCGAAGAAAAGCGAACGCTCGCTGGGATTCGCCTAGCGAACATAGCAGATTGTTTCATTTTGTTTCCTTCATAACTTTTGATCCGTAACTCGGATCGAGGCATTCTTGGTACCGATAGAAAGCCATGATGACCCTCTACCCAACCAAAAGTGGAAATTAAGGGTATGATGTGGGATAAATTATTTAGTGGAAAATGAAGGAAAGTAATGTTATGTGAAATGTTGAAATCCATATCTTTTGGATTGTAAATCCGATTGAGACATAATTACAGCCGATGTAAAGCTGTGGAAATATCCTACGGGATGAAAGTGAAAGTATTGATTTCGATACCCGATTAAATAAATCGGAGGGAACCCAGGAATGATGTTTTTATGTGATATGCTGTTAAATGGTAATGTGAGACCATGATTTTAACCAAGGATGCTTGGTAGATGATAGTAGTGGTTTGTATGCCTTAAAAATGTGTGTGAACTACTATGTGGTTATGTTTGACATATTATGCTATCGTGTGTTTTATGATTGATATCGTAATATGTTTGTCTATTATTGTTGTTAAGTATGAATGAGAGAATATGCATGTTAAAATATGAATTAGGAAAAGTGAGGAAACTTTACCTCAAAACAAAATGGTATAGTTTAAGATAGTGGAACCTAGTAACGGCTAGGAAATTGATGTATGACAGAATGACAACGCTCGTGCAAGAGAGGCCGAGGCGTGTGTCCATTACCGAATGATATAGAAAGAATAAGACACTAGTATGGAACATGTGTAATTGTTACGTTTTATTGTTAAAGGCATGAGAGGCCTAACGGCTAATGTGGCATTGTGGTTGTCGAATATAATCACGTTGTGTATATGAAGTCATATAATCGTAACCATTTTCTTTTGAGTTGCCCTTGAGAGGCATTCATGAGTCTCGAGCTCCTCTAAAATGCAGGCAGAATTACTTCGCAGGTTTGATTCCCGCGTATAGTACGAATAGAATCTACGGGTAGAGGCTTGTGATGGCATGAGAGGCCATGTGAAGTGACGAATTAAGGTGATAATGCGTCCCTTAATTCCGAATCCATTTCGTATGCCAAGTAACTACAAGGATCCAGGACTCGGGTCGACTTCTAGACGTAGAAGCGGACGGACAAGAGGGATAGCTTGGTACGGTAATCGATTAGTGATAAACTTTATGAGTTAACAGACTCATGACATGTTTCCATATAATGTAAATTTGTGTACTCAAGGTCATTTTCCCTTCCCCCTTGACTTGAGTTAGGATTTGGCTAGAACCTTGTAAAGCCGAGAGAATCCATAAGACAGGGAACTCACTGAGATTTGATGTATCTCACCCCACTATTGTTGATTCTTTTCAGGAGGTATTTGCAGGTTTGATTTACAAGTGGAGCTATGCTTGGATGTTTCAAGAGAAGCTTAGTTGAGCTTATTCTGCTGTGTATTTGTTGTATACAATTGAGGATATTGTATATTAATCTTAGTTTTTATTATTTTGGCTAATTTCCATATCTTGTACCATAGATTGTATTTATGTTTTAGAAATGGTCAAGTATGTGAATTACGCCATTAGGCACTTATGATGGTGTTAGTACCAAATAAAATGTTTGTATTGTATTATTCTAGATATGTATTATACAGGGCATTACAAAAAAGTTCTGCAACTCAAAGGTCACGTCAATGGCGTAATGTGGCCCATGCAAGTTGAAAAAACATAATATGATCGCCATTTTTAGCCAACAAACAAGTCATACACTAATTTAAAACTATGTTATATGCGATTCCTACACATTTCTACCATTAATCATTGATTTCTACACATTTACACTAAAACTAGAATATTTATCAAAAACTAAAAAATTTACCTGAAATTTATGGTTTTGATGGTGTTGAGTGATATTATTGATGATGTTTGATGTTCCTTTGAGTCTTGTTTGATGAAATTTGATGTTGTGAAGTTGAAGTGTATTGAGAAGAGTTTGAGGTGAGTTTGAGGTTGTGTGTGAAAATTGTGAAATGAGGGAAGAGAAGAGTCTGACGCGACTTATGTTCCAAATTGTTTCAAAGATATATCTAGAAAATATTTCAACGTTCATTGAACTTTGGGTGCGTCCGAAGATGTATCTCCAGAATCAGGGGACATATGTGGAATTTCACATGGGTTGGTAGAATTACATATAGTGCTATAAGAAATTCACTAAAAGTTTTTGGTGATGTCAATAGACAGGTGAAAAACTTAAATCTCCATCTCTAAAAAAATTCAAGATTTAATTTAAGAAGTAGAAGGCACAAGTGAACTACTTAGGCAGAAGAAGACGAATCATATTGAATTGAAAAAGGCTTTAGATACAGAAAAAATGTTCTGGCAATAAAAATCAAGAACCACTTAGCATTGTAAAGGTGACACGAATACCTCATTCTTTCATAGGATGGACAAAATTAAATTTTCTAGAAGGCCAATCACTTTGTTAAAGGATGGAGAAAACCTTCTCTCCGATTCTCAGGATATTGCAAGTCATGCAGTGTCTTATTTCTCTAACTTTTGCTTATGTTGTTGCAACTCAAGATACTTTTATTATTGAGAAAATAATTCCTAAATTAGTGGATGAAAACTTGAATTTTCCGCTAACTTTTATACCTTATGTTAAGGAAATAACTAAGGAAGTGTTCAATTTAAGCATAACTCTTTAATAAGTTTGATTTTTATCGTTCTTTTAAGCTTATCATCATCATCATCATCATCATCATCATCATTGTCGTAGTCGCTGTCATCATCATCATCATCTTCTTCTTCTTCATGTTTTAATTTGGTTTGATGTATGTTTTTACTATGATATTTGTTGTTTTTTTATTTAATAAAAATTGTGAAGAGAGAAAGTTTATAGCTTATATTCAAGTGATCAAGACTAAGTATGGTCATTCTTGAAGAAAAAAAGAGAAACGGAGAAAATGAGCAAACCTCAGTGAGAATTATGTTGCACCCGTAATTGTAGATTATGACGGTAACTCTTAGCGTCATAGAATGATCATAAAATGCAAATAAATGAGCCAGAAAACAGATAGAATTATGGCTCACCCATAATTGTAGACCACAACCATAGTTCTATAAAACCACGCATTTGTAATTCCTTATTACATGTGTAATTCTCCTAGAACCAGATGGTGTTTTAGCTTCATGAATGTTTTTTTTTTAGTTTGTCATTTATGAATTGAATATCCGCTTCTTTATGAATGAATAATCGCCCATTCATTAGATTTTTTACTATTTAAACAGGCTTCTAGCTTCAGTTTAATGGATCCTAAATTTTTAGAAATTCATAATAATTATGTACCGCATTTTACTTGTAATCTAAGAACAGCTACTGATGTATTTCCAATATCTTTACAATTCTAGGTTTTATTGTTTGTTTTATCACCTGTGTACTTTATTTATGTAATTGCTTATTCTTATTATTATGTGTGTTTATTATAACCATGAGTGAGTAGACTCATAATGCCTTAGGATTATGAAGATTGTCTAAATAACATATATCTTGTAACTCTTAGTTTAAAACTATGTTATGAGAAATTAAGGATTAAGTTATACTCTAACTTTTAAGGTTTTTATGAATGTCTCTACGAAAGTAGAGCAGCATCAAATACCAGTCAATGGGATAAATGGTGAAGGCTAATATCTGATACATATAGTTAAGCTAACACATGAAATAGTTTTGGTTCAACTAATAAACTTGTTTTTTTTCTTAAAAATAACTTAATTTGCTTAACGATTATTATCGCTGAACCAACCATGAAAATAGGTGGTTCCGTTGGCTAAGATACAATTATATGCTCTAAAAAAGTGATATAATTTACACTTATTTATTTAAAAACTGCAAAAGTTAAAACTCTCATGGCTGAATAGAAACAGTGATTTACATGGTTTGTCTTATATAAAAAAACATAATCCTAGGGCTAGCTTTTATAAAATTTCAAATCTATAAAATATTAAAACCAATCAAAATTATATATTTTTAGCTAATTACACAATACAAAAAGACTCAATACTCAATCACAGTTCTAGTGGAATGATCAAATTTTATTACACGATATATAACATGCACTTGCAACATATCAAGTTTTTTGGCGCGGTTGTTGGAGATTATTTTTTATATTGATTTTTCATTTTCATCGACTAGACTAAAATTTATATTCTGTCATTTATTTTTCAAAAAAAATTCTTGTTCTTGGTATATGCAAAGAGTCTACAGTCTTGGGGACCATGTTCAACCAATTGTTGAGATAGAAAGATACATACATAGGAAACCTAGAAAACAACAAGTGATGGTTAACAACCGCATATTAAAAGACTATGTGCCTTCCAAAAAATATGAAATCATATTCCACTTTTGTGTGTCCTAAGGTAGATGAAAATATATTTGAACTTAAATCGTCTTTGTTGCCTATGGTACAACATAAATAATTTTCTGGTTCACCTGTTGATGACCCAAACCTTCATCTGTTAATTTTCATCAAATTTTGTGACACTATAAAACTGAAAGAGTGACACTAAAAAAGGGGGCAAGTATGAAGTAGATGCCTTAGATCACCTAAATTCTAAAATTGATTTCCTATTTCATAAACTCGATAATTTGAGTGTAAATGTTATCACCCTTAGCGCTCAAAATTGTGAAACTTGTGGAGTCATTGGTCATACCTGTGTTGTCTGCCAAATGATTTTAGTAGGAGAATCCAAATAAGAGAATGTTAATTATATTAACGATTCTCAAAGAGGTAATCCATACCCAAATACTTATAATCGTGGATAGAGAGACCACCCTAATTTTTCCTATAAGAAAAACTCTCGCTAATTCGGAACCCACTCTACCGAACAGGTAGACGGGCCTCAGGGATTTCAAAAGGGTGCTAACCCTCCCATATAACCCAACCTCAAAAATCTTGTGGAAAATTTTGTGATAGCTCAGATAAAATAGAATAAGGAATTGAAAAACCAAAACTTGTATACAAAAGAAACTATCATCTAAAGTTAATTCAATGGAGACACACAACATGATGTTGGAGACTCAAATCACCCAAGTGGCACAATAGAAAGCATCACCATATCTCTTCCCAAAACATTTACGGGACATCCCCAACAAAACCCGGTAGGAAATTTGAATGTTATTACTTTAAGGAGTGGAAAACAACTAGATGGCTCTAGTGAAAAGGATAAAAAATGGTAAGAATAATGAACCAATCCAACCTACAAGCGAGCTTGTGAAAGAATAAAAAGAGAAACCATATGTCCTTCCTCTGCCATATAAACCTCCAAGCCTTTTTCTGAAAAGATTTGCTAAGGAAAAAATTGACGAACAATTTAAGAAATTTATGGAGTTGTTAAGGAATTGTATATCAATATCCCATTCACAAAGGCTATATCTCAAATGTCATTATATGCCAAATTTCTTAAAGAGATTATATCAAACAAACAAAAATTAGAAGACAACGAGACAATGGAACTGACTGTAGAACGTGCTGCCATAATTCAAAACAAATTACCATCTAAGCTAAAAGATTTGTAGGGTTTTTAAATTCCTTGTATTATTGGAACCAAGATTTTTGAGAAAGCTCTCTATGATATGTGGGTAAGTGTGAGCCTCGTGCCCTTATTAATTTATAGAAAACTTGACCTTGTTAAGATGAAATCCAAGAATATATCCTTACAGTTAGAAGACCGATCCATAAAATATCCAGTAGGAATCCTAGAAGATTCTCAAATAGAGGAAGTAGAAGAAGATTCTCAAATCCCTATCATTTTAGGAAGACCTTGTTGGGTAAGAATATGGAGTAAAGAAACAGTCTAGAGGGGGTGAATAGACCTTTTTAAAAATTTGACCGATTTTTAAAATGAAATATTAGAGATTTTCAAACGCGTAATTCTTAAAGAGAAAATAGAGACCTTGTGATTTAATTGGAAATTAATCACGAATACAAATACACGACTCACAAATATATTTCGAATTTATTAGATATTATCTCCAAAGAGTTACACACTACAATTAAGCAACAACTCGTAAATTACACGAGCTGTGTGATTTACAAATCAACAATTGCTACATGATTCTAACACCACTAGTCCACATATTTTAATCAGCACTAAAACACAAATAGGTTCCAATTCTAACAAAACCTAAACTTATGTAATAAATCGCTACCAACAGGAAATAACGATAAACTACACTAAGAAACGATTACCTAAACAAGCAAAAACCTAAGAAAATTAAAATGAGAGAGAGAAGGGGGATATATATATATATATATATATATATATATATATATATATATATATATAGTGTGTGTGTGTGTGTGTGTGTGTGTGTGTGTGAGAGAGAGAGAGAGAGAGAGAGAGAGAAAGAGAGAGAACATTGGGATGCATAGTGGTTCGGCTCTATCATCCTCGTGAGAGCCTACTCCACTCTCCAATGGTTTCATTGAAAGTTGTTCTTCCACTATGTTTTGACAAATATTACACAAGTTTATATAATCACCAATCTACAATAATGCTGAGAAAAATAAATATCCTATCTAGATTTTGACTTGTACACATCCTTTATGCTAAACTCTCTACGAAATCTTTACTCGATTCTTACTTCTTGAATCTTCCAACTTCACCAATCTGCTCCAAGTCTTTGTGTGTGGCAATCACTCTTGATCCCACTGATTTCTTGAGCGATGAACTGTCCAAAGATTGAGAAGAACTTCAACCCTATCTGTAGGCTTCCCCAAAGCACTACCAATGTTAACCTGGAAAGAATAACCTCTTTCTTTTCACTAGAATTTGTCACCACCAGTCACAACAACCAAAATCTTGCAAACTTCTTGAAATTTTTTACCATACCTTCAAGGAATGTTAGTTTTAAGACATGTCTCCCTCAAAAATTAAAAATCTTCATAATCAAGACATGAATCCACACTAGAGGTTGAAGATGAAAGAAATTGAGTTAGTAAGAGATTTTGAGTTTTCAAAAATTACAGGTTGTTGATGTCACAAAATCACAGTGTTCATTATGAGATTGCTTTATGAAAATGAGATGAAAAAAGAATTTATATGTGTTGGAGATTATGCATAAAAATAGGTGAAAACGGTTGTTAGATTTCTGTCAAGAGCATTTATTGATTTGAGTCAAATGAGCAAGTAGATTAGAACAAGATCAACATAAAGAAAAGTGAACCATTTCCTGTGATTTGAGTCATGTTGTAGCTCTGATTCAAGTCTGAAGGCTCATGTTTGAGTCATGTATAAAGCTTGATTCAAATCAAATTGATCATAACCAAATAGGATAAAGTGAAAAACTGTTATTCGAGTCATGAAGAAAGTGTGGTTCCAATAAAATAAGACAGTGCTAACATGAGATGTGTGATTTGAATCATGTGCAACTTGTGATTTGAGTCACAATGTTGCATAATTCGAATCATGTGTAAACTGTGATTCGAGTCACAGACACCAAAATCATCATGTTATCCTCTATTTGATTTGATTCAAGTCATACACAACAAATCTCAAATTTTTCAAGTTTTTCAAAATAATTTGAGATTTAACTTCCCACATAACTTGAATGAACCTCAAATATGGTTATTGTTCCATTAACTCAAGCAATTGACTTAAAACATAATGATCATACTCAAATACAAACAATCCAATTATGCATGCTAAAACAAATGGATTCAAAACTTAATTCAGAGATGTGCAATTATGAGGAGACTCAATGAACAAATAAACAAAACAAAAAAATGTAAAAGACAAGCAAAAAAATCGTATTGGGGTTCTCCTCATGAGTATATTAGAGACATGTAACTTCAGACATTTTCTTGCCACGCTTCAGCCGTGGCATAGAGGTTAAACATGAAAACTTACCTTTGCCTTAGGAGATGAAAAAAATCGAATTTATTTCAGCTAAACTTGTGAAAAATCATTCTTTTAAAGATTTTTGTTGCATAATTGACATAATAGAACATTGCATTAACATATGCTCATTTGAACCACCTTTTCCTGATGGATTAGTGGCATGTCTGATTGGAAGTACCAGTCAAGAGAGTTGAAATGAGGAAGTTAATGAATTTTGGATTAAGTGCAGTTCTTTTTATGCAGAGTATAAAGGTATCTTCAGAGACAACATTGATTTGTTCTTATCGGCTTTGTTAAGTCATTAATGTGGAATAATTCCCTTATGTCTAAATTCTGTGGTATTTTGAGATCAATTGAGAAAGCAAAAGATAAATGGTGGACCAAACTTTAGGTGGAATTTGATTCTTCTTTAGCTGTCAAAGCTTTTGCTAATTCTAATTTTAAATTAGTATCTAAACAACTAAGAAATAGATAACATGTTTGCATCAGAATTACTCTCAACATGTCTTATCATTTTACACAAATTTAGAGAAGATAATAATTGCATGATTTTTTTTCCTATTATAGACTGCAACTATACCATAGTTTTAAAATCCCATGCATTTAGTTATAAAGCAAAATTATGTAAAGAATATGCTAGATTTGATTAAATTTACCTTTTTTTAGGTTCAAATCTTATTGAATGGTTTTTTTTTTTTCTTTTTCAAATTCTCCCAGTACTTTTTATATATCAATCTTATTTTGGAATATACTTTAATCTTTATAAAAAAAATTAAGATTGCATAATATTTGTATTCTTTTAAAGAACTACAAACAAAAATAAGAGTAAATTGAAATACCGCAAATGTCCGTAAAAAAATGGGGCGGGGCAGGACGGTCATAGTTGAGGATGCGGTTTTAAAACTTAGGCCCACTCCGCAAAAAAGTGAGGGCGGGCCGGGGAAAGCCCGCAGACACTGTACCTTTTAAGCCTAAAGACACAAAATTTTATGTAAATGCTTGTATCTGCAAAAACCCGTAAAAAAAACGGGGCGGAACAGGACGAACACATTAGAGGGTGAGGGCCTAAATTCTTGGCCCACCCCGCACTAAAGTGCGGGTAAAACGTGCAATGCCCAACGGGCCGGGCCCGTTTTGCCGCCCCTACTAAAAAAACATTATATTTTGACTCTAAATTATAATTTAATTATTAATCTGGTTTTAATCTATTTATTTAATTAAATTAACAAAGAATCATTAAAGAATTAATGAAATTATTTTTAATTAGTACCTTTCAAACAAATTTCGGATTACAAAGTCTTTTCCCTACAAAGCATTTGCTTGATGTTGCATAAAGATGCTCAATTTTAAATGTATACATATTTCACCATTTTCTTTCATTTCAAAAAGCAATAACAACAACTGATTTTGTATTTCTCTTATCTTTTTCTTTTTCATGTTTATCATTTTTCAGAAATTAGGTTCCTTTCTTACAATTTGATCGAGATCTTTTCAATTCACAAAATCGCCAGCTCTTGTAATTCACTGTCACTGAAACACAGGTATACTTTTATCATCATGCAATTTTGTTGCTAATTTATCCATTAGGGTTAATTTGTTGTTTTGTTCGTATGCTTAATTATCCAGTTTTTAGGGTGGCTTCTTCTGAAATGGCTGTTTCATCTTCACTTTTCTCTTGCTCAATGCACATGGAGGTGCTTGCTCCAAAGATATCAAAATGCCCTAAAGATTTTGTAAGTTATTCAAAATCAACATGCTTTCCTATTTCAAGATTTTTATGCATAAACAAAAAAACCTGGCAAAGAGATGGAATCCATTGCTTTTCCGAGGGGCAGAAGTTTCAACTTGACGATGTAATTGAAGCGCAGCAGTTTGATAGAGATATTCTAAATGCCATCTTTGAAGTTGCGCGAGATATGGAGAATGTCGAGAGGAATTCTCCGGAAAGCCAGATTTTAAAGGGCTATCTTATGGCTACCTTATTTTATGAGCCGTCTACTAGAACTAGACTTTCGTTTGAGTCTGCTATGAGAAGACTTGGGGGAGAGGTTTTAACAACTGAAAATGCCAGAGAGTTTTCGTCCGCGGCTAAAGGAGAGACACTTGAAGGTTTTGATTGAGTTTCCTCGGTTTGCTTTTATTTCAAGTTTGATGTGGATTTCGTGTTTTAATGATTCTTGTGTGGTTTTGCTTGCAGATACAATAAGAACAGTTGAGGGTTACTCTGACTTAATTGTGCTTCGACACTTTGAAAGTGGGGCTGCCAGAAGAGCTGCGGCTATAGCTGGCATTCCAATAGTCAACGCAGGGGATGGTCCAGGGCAACATCCGTCTCAGGTATGCATCAATAGGGGATTCTGTTGCAAGCAAAGTTCTGTGTTTTGGATTATATTATTTTTTGTGGAAATTATCGCTTTGTTTTTGCAATTTCCTGAAAAAGTTTTTGAAATAATGCCAATTACGTTTTATAATTACTCTGTTAACTGTCTAATAGATCGGATAGTATGTAGACTATTCTGCTTGATGCAACTGATTCAGGCTATTCTTGTAATTGCTAGTTCATTTTTCTATACTTCCTAGTTGTATCATGGATGCATTTTATTTTTCGGTTTAACACAACATTTCTGAAAAATTACAAGCATTCCGGATCTTGAAAAGAAGTAATGTACATTGTACCCTATTTTTATGTATAAGGATGAGATCTGACAATATCCAAAGAAGGAGTAGTTCATACTTCGTAGAATATGAGATTAGTGT
The DNA here is from genome assembly GCA_022829125.1 of Lathyrus tuberosus. Taxonomy (NCBI): domain Eukaryota; kingdom Viridiplantae; phylum Streptophyta; class Magnoliopsida; order Fabales; family Fabaceae; genus Lathyrus; species Lathyrus tuberosus. Next base: position 2,189,663 of record JALAZF010000026.1, read on the forward strand.
TATATGCCTTATTATTAATAGAGGACCAAAATGTTAGCTTGAACTTGTACCTTTTTTAGATTCTAACTTCAGCTTATTCTGAACTATTATATAGTCTTCCCATTTGCAAGTGTTTTTAAGAACGTTTTCATCACGCTCCTATTGACTTTGTGTTCATTTTTGTTAAGAATCATTTTCTTGTTTTCTTTCTAATGCTGGATAAGACTTCTAGAGGCAGGTTCAAGGCCTTCTAAACCTTTGTGATAGACTGTAATTCAAATACGATTAAAGTAATTTGAATTCAAATCTTAGCTACTTTTTCAAACACTTCTCAGGCACTTTTGGACGTCTATACCATTGAAAGAGAGATTGGAAAGCTTGATGGTATAAAAGTCGGGCTTGTGGGAGACCTTGCTAATGGGAGGACGGTTCGTTCTTTGGCGTACTTGCTTGCAAAGTACAAGGATGTGAAAATTTATTTTGTATCTCCCGAAATAGTAAAAATGAAGGTAATGTTTGAACTTTTTACTCATAGTGTATGTTTAAGACTTGTGAGAAAATGAATTGAGATTAAGTGCCAATCACAATGTATCTGACCAGATGGAAATATAGATATAGATATAGATATACTATCATTTTTAATTTTAACCTTCCCAATTTTTTCAATAAAAAACACGACCTCGGTATGTCAATATTGATATCTACATTTATAGGATGATATAAAAGACTATTTGACATCAAAAGGAGTGGATTGGGAAGAAAGTTATGATCTAGTGGAAGTGGCGTCGGAGTGTGACGTTGTTTATCAAACTCGTATTCAAAAAGAAAGATTCGGAGAAAGACTCGACCTCTATGAAAAAGCTAGAGGCAAGTTTATTGTGAATCAGAATATTCTCAATGCAATGCAGAGACATGCTGTGATTATGCACCCTCTTCCAAGACTTGATGAAGTAAGCATTCTATATCCAATGTTATGACTTGTTAGAGGCCCCTCTAGGGGCATAAGCGCCGTGTTTTCGTGAGTTACAAGTATGCTATTGTTTTCATGCAGATTACCGTGGATGTTGATGCCGATCCAAGAGCTGCTTACTTTAGGCAGGCCAAATATGGTTTATATATTCGGATGGCGCTTTTGAAACTATTGCTCGTTGGGTGGTAAACCTGCACTTTATCTTCAAAATGTATGCAAGATGTTGAAACATCAACCATACCTCCTTTTGCTTTTGCTTGCCCCATCCTTTAATATTTTTCCTTTTTTTCTTTTCATTTTACTTTCTAATCTTATAATAAGGTTTACAAATTACAATCGGAAAGAGGAGTAAGAGCTGTTAGTATGAAGATTCATGCAGACTTTTATCATATGAGCTGTATATACAAGACATGATTTTGTTTATATTTTATTACCAATGCTTGAACATGTTATGAGTAATTGATGGAAAAAAGAGGGAGGACATAGACATATATGTTTGAATTTATTTATCCCGGAGCCTATGATATGTTTTTTTTTTGTAAGCAAGATATGTATTAATACGAGTACAAAGGGTACTCAATCCTGAATACAAAAGAAAACGAGACTAAGCTCGACAAAAGGACGAAAGAAATTACCGACCAATTAGAGCCTATGACAAATAAAACAAAGGATCTTTGTTGAATTCATACAAATCACAAATGGGGTGGGTAATTTCTCCGATAAAGGACCATCTCCAAACCAAAAATTTCACCTTCCACACCAAGTCGGACACATTCCAACCCGAGTTCTTGAAGATGATATCATTCCTAAGAATCCACAAGGACCAGCAAATCGCCAACCAAAAACATCCTTCCCTTCCCTCCCTAACCTTCTTGGCTTTGCAAAAATGAAACCACTCCAAAAAGGTTTGTTTAAAACCTCTATCTCCAATAAAAGGGAACCCTAACCATTTGGCAACCTCCGACCAGACCAATTTAGACACCGAATACTCCAGAATAGTGTGCTTCAGAGTTTCTGGAACAGATTTACAAAATAAACATTTATTATCGGCTTCCGAAGAGATGATTCCCCGATGCACGAGGAGATCCTTCGACGGAAGTTTGTTCAAAAAACACCTCTAACCGAACGCTTTAATCTTCAAAGGGACCTAAACTTTCCAAATAAATTTGAAAACAAAATCATTGTGATTCAAAGGGCCGAAAGGAATTCGATATGCGTTAGTCAATTTGTAAAAAGAACTAACCGAAAAGGTAGAACCTTCACCAATATCCCAATAAACCGTATCTCTCAAATTATTGATGGGCTTTGAAGTAGAAATTATGGAAAACAAAGCATCCATTTCCTCTGCGGCATTCGAAGGCAGATCCTCAAAGGAGGAGGTTGTAACCATCGCAGAAGAAGAGTCTGTTGCAGATCCAACAACAGCACTCCTGGCTCCCGCAATCACCCTACTGCTATGCGAATCAACATTGCCAGAAAACACAGAGGAAGCTAGCTCGTCCTCCAACTGCGTAATACCATAAGAAATCTGCTCGCTGCCAGCAGCAGGAGGAGCCGGACCTACAGAGAGAATCATAACAGGAGATCTCGTGCCAACATCTGGAAGAAAAACATCATCAGAGGAAGCAGCCACTTCCCTTCCAGGATTGAGGCCAAGATTCACAGCCTGTAGAGGAGGACGGACTCCGAGATCCCCCCAAGTCCAACTCCCGTCTTTCCAACCTTCCATACTAGCAACCGAAACGTCCTTTAATAAAGAGCGAGAGAACAACTCCGGATACAAGTTTGCAAGCCTACCAACTCCCGTCCAATTCACCTGCCAAAAAGAAGTGTTATAGCCGTTACCCACTTTAAATTTGCAATTGTTAATAAAAATATCATCTGGATAGGTCTTAGTGATGGAAATTTGATCCATCCACCACGAAGAAGGAGAATTCCAACGAGGACGATTGTAGCCACTTTCCGACACATGTAAACCAATATCTCCGTATCTAGCTTTCAAAATTTTGAACCACAACTCCTCCGACCCTTCTAAAATCCTCCACCTCCACTTGTGAAGAAGGGCCAAATTGAAATCCTCAATCCTTTTCAAATTTAAACCACCTCTATCATGAGGAAGACAAAGAAAATCCCAATTAATCCAGTGAATCCTTCTCTTCTCCTTCGTACTACCCTAAAGGAAGCCACTTTAAATCTTAATGATCTCCCTTCGGATCCTCACCGGAGCCTTATAAAAGGATAATTGGAAAATAGGCAAACTAGTAAGAACCGATTTAAGAAGCGTTAATCTCCCTCCAAAACTCAAAAATCGACCGTGCCAACAAGAAAGTCTTCTCTCAAGCTTCAAAAGTAAGGGAGACCAAGTGGATAACCTTCTAGGATTGAAACTAATGGGGATGCCGAGGAAGTGAAACTCTTTACTCTCTGTCTTACAAGCCAAAAATAAGGTCGCCGCTTCTAAGAACGAAGACGAGGTATTGATACCAATCAATTTACTTTTGTGAAAATTGATACCAAGACCCGAAACAAGTTCGAAGCCCCTTAGAACCGCCTATGACATGTTAAGTGCAGCCTATTGAGGACTTTTTGGTATATTATAGTTACGCTCTCACTAGCAGCAATTGTTTTTAGCTTTTAGAGCAGTGGTAGACATTTTATCCAAAAATTTTAGCTTTCCAAAAATTGGTATCGAAGCAAGGTTATGAGTTCGAATCCCTCCGGCCATCATTTGATGGGAGATCGGATTTATTTATCCAGCTTCACCGGTGCGATTCGATGAACTTAACATTCCAAACTCAGGACTCTTTTCTATACGAAAATAAAGTTGTGTCCTTCCTAATAGTAATTGCGCTTTTATTTTAGTGGTAGGCGCACGATCTAAAAATTGTTGGCCAATAAATTGTTTGGTAAAACATTGCTTTGTACTAGTCTGTACAAGATGCATCTAATGGTTAAGGGAGAGAATCTTAAAAGGTGAGTCAGATTTGGAAGCAACCAACTTGTAGTTACCGAAGTAGTTATGTACTCCCTCCGTCTCAAAATGAAAGTCTTTTAAGGTTGTTTCACATAGATTAAGAAAAGTAATGATTGACTAATTAAATATAACAATTTTACAAAATTACCCTTAATTACCATTGGTTGTCATGAAGGTGTAATGTGATGTATTGTCTTAAAAGTTGTGTAGATAATAATTATTAGGGGTAAAGTTGGTAAAAATTAATGATTGTTACATTGAAAACGTAAAAAGACTTTTATTTTGAGACAAAATTTTTTGGCTAAAAAGACTCTTATTTTAAGACAGAGGGAGTAGTAAAAAAGAAGCAAAGTTAACCCACTTTACTTAGTTATATGTAGTAAAAAAGAAGCAGAAGCAAAAGCAAAATTAACCTTCTTTACTTTGTAAGGAAAAACACTTTTATTTTAATGACTAAATTGGCACTTAGGCTGATATACAAAATTATAAGAAATAAAATGACACTATTAGTTGTGAAACAAGTTCATATAAAAGGTAACTTGAAAATATAATCAATTTTTGGTTAAATATTTTTTTCCTACAAAATTTGATTCTTATAGATTTGTTCAAACTTAAATTTTAATATTTTTATAGTCTCCAGTTTCATTTGTCAGCAGAAATGGTCTTTGTTGTCAATTTTTTTTTGAAAGTTCGGTATTATCAAATTCTTTTTTTAAGGAATTGTTAGTAATTAAGGAGGTTCAATCTTGATTGACGTTGGTTGTGGTAATCTGGGCCTCTCTCCTAGTGAGAGCTTTTCCATTTCCTTATCCTTTTAGGGTTTGTGAAATTTTTCTAGTCTTTTTGACTTCTCTTTCCCAATTCCTTAGTGGCGCCTCCTCTCCTAGTGAGAGTTTTACTCATTTTTTCTACCCGTGTTTTTCTGGTTCTTGTTCCTTTTCGCTCGGTCTCTAGTCTGTTGGCTCCTGTTCGTTGTGGATCTATGAAAAAATGGAGAGATTTACCGTTAACGAAGGAGTAGGAGGAGGGGGTTACAGCGGAGGTGGATGAAATCTGTGGAGAAGAAACCTTTCAGCGTACTTTAGCGGGACGACTCTGGACAGCCAGCATCTTTAACTCTAGAGCCTTCACCAGCACTATGCTGGGGGCTTGGAAACTGAAAAACCTTATGGAAACGCAGGAATTAAGCAAAAATCTATGCCTCTTTCGGTTTGCATCAAAGAGGGATATGGAAAACATCTTGCGTAGTGGTCCATGGAGTTTTGACCGAAATCTTCTTATGTTGGATCAGGTATCTGGTGAGGAACAACCATCTGCTTTGAATATGCACTATGGTGTGTTCTGGGTCAGAATTTATGAGCTGTCTCTCATGTTACGATCGGAAGCGATGGCGCGGAAGCTTGGGGGAATCCTTGGTACCTATGAGGATATGAATCTGAAGGAGGCCCATCGAAATGGGAGGTTTCTCAGGGTTAAAGTGAAGCTATATCTGAAGTTGCATTTGAAACGGGGGACAATAGTGCAATTTAAGGAGAAAAACCTGAAGGTCTTTTTCAAATATGAAAGGCTCCCAAACTTCTGTTTTGTCTGTGGCAGATTGGGGCATCAGATGAAGGATTGCGAAGCAGTTGGAGACCTAAGTGAAGAAGGATTTGAAGATCTTGAGGAAAAGGACCTTTCTTTTGGTCCCTGGTTGAGAGCCTCTCCACTCCCTCGGGTCCATGAAGAACAGAGGAGGAAAGAATCTACCTCAAGCTCTTGTACCAAAAGCCTATTCAATATTTCTTCCGGGCAAAGTAGATGTGAGTCAAAAGATAAGGAGAAAGAGGGGGATACTGAAGTGGAACAACAGAAGGGGACAAAGGAAGGGACTATCCAGGCTGTTATTACACCATCCAAAGACATTTCAATTGGCGTTAATAATGCTTTAGAAATTGAAGCTGTGGCAGAGTCTTTTGGCGCCGTCGACATTTCAAATGTGGAAGGTGGGAAAAAGAGTCAGGGGAAAGGGAATACTGTGAAGAGGAAGAAGTGGACAAGGCGAAAAATTCCAAGGAAAGCAACACAAAGTCCAGAGGAGAGGTTGGAAATTGAGATTGGGAAGATGCAACTGATAGATGTTATGATTGTTGACGGAACGGTGGAGGAAGAAGGAAGTGGAGAAAAAAAGAGAAGGAGTCAGGTAGATGCAAATGTCAACCCTATCACTGTACCAGAGGTGGTGTTGGAAGGCCAACACCGCCTTCCCCAATGAAAATCCTAAGTTGGAACTGTAGGGGGTTGGGGAGTCCCCGTGCAGTTCGAGCTTTGTCAAGGCTCACAAAAAATGAAAATCCCGATTTTTTCTTCTTAATGGAGACTCGGATCAAAGAGGAGGAAGTTCTAAGTCTCAAGCTCAAGTGTGGTTTTGAAGGTAGTATCGTTGTTGATTGTCGCGTGACTGGTAGGGAACGGGCGGGTGGCCTAATTCTTTTTTGGAAAGACAACATTCAAGTTAATATTAGTTCCTTTTCTGCTAATCACATTGGGGGTTTAGTGGCTGATGATTGCGACCACCAGAACTGGTTTTTCTGTGGCATTTATGGCCATCCTGAAGAACAAAACAAAAGGAAAACTTGGAGTCTCCTTCAGGAGGAGATAAGTAAGTGTGGAGACAGATTCTTATGCTTTGGGGATTTGAATGACATCCTTTTTGAAGGTGAGAAATTGGGTGGTGTAACCAGATCCTTGAGACAATACTCGCGGGGGCGTCAAACTATCAACACCTATGGTTTGATCGATCTGGGGTTCGAGGGCTATCCCTTCACATGGTCAAATGGTAGGGAGGGGGAGGATAATATCCAATGCAGGTTGGACAGGTGCCTTGCTACGGAGTCTTTTGTTAACCGATTTTCCCCAATCAGAGTCAGTCATCTTGAGAGATACGACTCAGACCACGTGGTTGTCCGTATTATCCTTGAAGATGATTCGAAGGGTAGGGGAAAAAAGAGACAATATGTTTTGCGCTTCGAAGAGGTGTGGAGTAGGGACCCAAGGTGTGAAAAGAAGGTGCACAAGTTGTGGAACAACGCTGGAGTGAGAGGCTTAAATAAGTTTGAGGTTTTGAAAGAGCTTGACTCAGTTTTTCAGGAGTACAGGTTTGGTTCCATCAATAAGGAACTGAAGCGAATTGAAAAATTATTGGAAGATGATGGGTGTTGGTCCGGAAGGAAAGAAGGGATTGCGTCTTTTAAAGCCCTGGAGATTCAAAGGGATAAATTGCTTCATACAGAGGAGGTTAGTTGGCGGAAAAGAAGTAGAGCTCTTTGGCTTAAACATGGGGATAAGAACACCAAGTTCTTCCATGGAAAAGCCAGCCAAAGGAGACATAACAATACCATCAAGCGACTGAAGGACGATAATGGTTTTTGGTGGAGGGGTGAGGAGCATTATGAAAGGCTTCTTGTGAACTATTTCACTGAGTTTTTTTCATCTACCTGCCCTTCGAATCTTGATGACATTTGTTCTGTTGTCAACGGAAAGCTGAAGGCCGAGCACGTCTCTTGGTGTTCAGCCAGATTCACACAAGAAGAGGTGAAGGAGGCTCTGTTTCAGATGCAACCCCTTAAAGCTCCGGGACCCGATGACCTTCCGACCCTTTTGTTATGGCCATGAAGTTAGATATGTCAAAAGCTTATGATAGAGTGGAGTGGCCTTTTGTGATTGTCGTTCTTTCTTCTATGGGATTCCCGGCGTATTTGGTCAGTCTGATTTGGAATTGCATTTCCACGGTCTCCTACAAAGTCCTTGTCAACGACCAGCCTAGTGACAGTTTTTCACCGGAAAGGGGTCTCCGTCAAGGAGATCCCCTATCCCCTTATTTATTTATTCTGTGTGCTGATGTTCTTTCAGGTCTGCTTAAGCGTGCTTCCAGTCAACGGGCATTTCATGGCATTCAAGTGGCTAGGAAGGCTCCAGTGATTTCTCATTTATTTTTGCCTCCTGTTTGCTAGAGCTAATTCCGGAGAGGCTGACACTATTCTTGAGATCCTTAAGAGCTACGCAGCTGCCTCTGGCCAAGTGGTTAATTTGGATAAATCTGAAGTCTCTTTCAGCCGTAATGTTAAGCCTGAAGATAAAGCCCATATCAGGTTGAGATTGGGGATGAACACGGTGGTGAGCCACACAAAATACCTTGGTTTGCCGGTGTTGTTTGGGAGGTCGAAGAAGGAGGTTTTTGCACTTGTCATTGAAAAGGTGTGGAAAAAACTAAAGGGTTGGAAGGAGAAATTCCTTTCTCGGGCAGGTAAGGAGGTGCTCATTAAGTCTGTTGCGCAGGCTATCCCCACCTATGTTATGGGATGCTACAAATTGCCGGAGAATATCTGCCATGAGATTGAAAGCATGCTAGCGAGGTTTTGGTGGGGTTCGAGGACTGGGGAGAAAAAGGTTCACTGGTTGAGCTGGAAAAAGATGGCGTGCGCCAAGGGAGATGGTGGCTTGGGCTTTAGAGGTTTTAGCGACTTCAATACCAGCCTCCTTGGGAAGACTTATTGGAGGTTGTTAACTGATGGTGACTCTCTGCTGGGAAGAGTTTTCAAAGGGCGTTATTTTCTGCAGGGCAACATCGAAGAAAGTACTGTGGGGTACGCCCCTAGCTACGCTTGGAGAAGCATTCTAAGTGCTAGGGAATTGGTTCAGCATGGGGCCCGCTGGAGGATTGGTGATGGGAGTAAAGTTAGGATCTTGAAGGATAGTTGGATCCCAAATGACGTTGGCTTCAAGATAGTTGGGACCACCAGAGGCATTAATGATGAAGCCCTTGTGCAGGAGCTCATTGACTCTGATTTGGGCATTTGGAAGCAGGACCTGGTCCGAAACTCCTTTGTTCCTTTCGAGGCAAATCTTATTCTTGGCATTCCTCTGTCCCGTAGCAACACTAATGACAGGTGTATCTGGCATTTTGAAAGAGATGGGTGTTACTCATTCCGTTCTGGCTACCACTGTTGTTTGCAAAAGCACTCTGCCACAAATCTTGGTCCTTCTAGTTTTCCACTCCGGAAGTTGTGGAAGGAGATTTGGAAAGCACTGGTCCAAGCCAAAGTTCGAAATTTCTTATGGAGAATGGCGAAGAACATTCTACCCACTAAGGATAACCTCTTGAAAAAAGGTATTCTTCTAGATGTCGCGTGCTCTTTGTGTAATTCTGCCCCTGAATCTGTTCACCACCTCTTTTTGGATTGCTCCTTTGTTCGTCAAGCTCTTTTCTCCTCAGTCATAAGCTATCGTATTCCAGAAAATTTGGATACCTGTGACTGGATTAAGAGTGTGCTGTGTTGTGGGGACAAGCTCAGCTCCCAACTGTTGCCTGTTATTATTCATAAGGTTTGGACTGCTAGAAATGTACTGCTCTATCAGTAGAAGCACCTTTCTCCAGTGTCAGTGGCGGAGGATGCTTTGATTGCGGTGGAAGAATTCAACTTGAGAAACCTTCCGGGTAGTGTCCCTTTACATGCCCCGACTGAGGTTATTGAGACTGATATGCCTGCTGATTTTACGCTGATTCAGGTGGACGCAGGCGTTTATCCTGATGGGGTGGTATCGTTTGGAGGTGTTTTCAAAAACCAGATTTCTGGCTCCTTTTATGCTGATAGTAGGAGGGAAGTGTTGACGGTAGATCCGGGACTGGCAGAGTTATTGGCCATCCGGTGGTGTCTCGAGCTTGCCTGTCAGCTTAAGTTGGAGTGCATTTTAGTCCTGTCTGATGCAAAGGTGGTGGTGGACTGCATAAATTCTCTCACAGACGTCGCGGTGTACGAACCTGTTGCTATGGATTGTAGAAGGTTGCTTAGGAAATTTTCTATTGGCTCTATCATGTTTATCAGTAGAAATCTTAATGTGGATGCCCATAACCTTGTTGGTTTGGGTCACTTGTATGGTTCAAAAACTTGGATTGGTGGTTATCCTTTATCGGAGCCTCTTATAACCGTCTCCTCTTTGTCTAATTGATTAGTCGTTTTACCGTAAAAAAAAAGGAGGTTCAATCTTAAAAGAAACACACTTTTAGGACTCAAACATTTGTTAAGAGGTCAATCTACCGTTGTTTTTATGTTAAACTAGTGTCCAAATGGACACTCCCATACCCGTTTGTCCGTTTTTTTAATGCGCACAAAAGCTAAAGGAAAAAAATGTTATGTACTGACAGTGTAAATTATTTTTACACTGTCAACCAATGACGACCATGCATTTCACCAAGTCATACTAAAAATTTTAAATTAATTATATGACATGACAGAATGATATATTCCTATTAGATGACAGTGTAAAACATTTTTACACTATCAGTGCATAATAATTAAACCCAAAACTAAAATATAAACAGTATTTTATATTGAATATTGATTTTAATTTAAATTACTTATATAATGAACTTTGTGATATACACTCTCAAGTTTGTCTATTCGTTTTTTTAATGTACACGCAGGAAATTATAAAATACTTTTTATTTTTGTAAATTTGATTTTTAGTTAAATTATTTGTCAAGTTAAATTAATATGTAGTGCAATTTCTCACAAATCACAATAGGTTGTGATTCATTGTCCAAAATCGTTAGTTTAATTTGCAGTAGTTTTTTTTTACAAATTGCAACCACATATCTGCTCCGTTGGTTGTATTTTAACCCACAATTCAGTTTAAAATAAAGTTGGTGGAATTTAATTAGAAAGGAAACTCTAGACAAATAGTTTTTGAAATGAATTTATATTTTGTTAAATAATTAGAGAAAACAAAAGAGTGAGAGGTTATCGCCAGTTACTTCTCATTTTTTAATTTTCGTAACCGTAAGACAAAGTAAAATATTAAAAAAAAAGTTGAATTCAAAATATGTGAAAGTTGCAATAACTCCATTTCATCTTCGAATTATAATTTTTTTTTTTGTTGAAATCAATAAATAAAAAGTAGGAAAGAAACATCAAAGTAAATATATCTAAGATTAATAAAAATTATAATATTAATTAAGGGTTTAATGGTAGTACACTGTCAAGACAGTTTTGCATATTATCAAAAATGAAAAATCAATACATATCTAGGATCAAATATATATTCAAAATATAAAATAAAACATCAATTAATAAATATGACTGTAAATAAAAAAAAATAGAACATAAAAAAAAACGGAAAGGAAGAAAACGTCACTAAAAAATTTATCCTTTCTAAACATGGTTATAGCAATCACATAATAGATCCATAAGATTAGTTAACACATAATGCAATCGACGGTTAATGTCTATATTGACATTATATCAACAATTTTTAGAAAATTATCATCTTTCATACTTGATGTATGGAGTACTATGATGAATTTATAAAAAAAAATACCTCCAACTCTTGTATTTCAAAATCGATGTTAAAAGAATGTGATGGGATGTGATAAGAATGTGACGAACCTAACTTTTTTATTTAATTCAATTGAAATGAATAAATAAGTTGAATGTATATGCAAAGAAGATAAATAATATACACTGATATTGTGACAAACTGATAGTGAAAAAGGGAGTTATTTTTCAAAAATAAAAAAAAGAGATGCTATAAGGGACAATTTAAAAAAAAAAGGTTATTTTTAATAGAAGTTGAGGCTAATAAAGGAAAAAAATTAACGCCAACCCAAAATATTATATTTCTTATAGATACTCGCATTAAAAATTAAAATCATAAGAATATGTTTGACAGAAATACCATTTGGAGAAAGTAAAAATTTACAAACTCTTATACAGTATGTTCGGATGACTTGTGTTTTCTTATCCCATCTCTTTTTAATCTTTCTGATAAATAATGTTTCTGATTAATGATTATTTGACATGAAGATGACTAAAAAATTCTCACAAACACATGTTCATAAAAGTTATAATTAAACTATCATGAATAAATATAATAAAGTTTAATTCTTTGGTGTGAAGATGTATTTCCTCGATACCCTTTGATGTGAATATGTATTTTCTCCTTGCACAAACATTTATGTTTGGTTGATGATGCTTGTGAGTTGTGATTGATGAGGCTTCTAAGTTGTGACTTTCCCATCAATCTGAAGCACAACCATAAAACACGATGTATTCCCCTCATTGAAGTAACAATAGGAAACAAATAACCAAATTTAAAACTTAAACTTAAAATCAGGAAAAAAAAACTTACAAATTCTTTTGTTGTTGTTGTTGCTTATGAAATCCTGCTTGTTTATGCCTTTGTTGCCCATAACAACAGAACTGTGTTTTTTAAATTTCCTTTATTGCACCATTTAAAGTAATAAATGTAATGTGTTGGAATGTTGAGAAAAGAGATGTAGCAGTTTTTTCAAATAGAAACCGATAGTTATAAAGGCAGTTGAGAAAAATCATCATGTGAAACTATAATTTGAATTAAAATTAAGGGTTATTTTGGAAAAAGTAATAGTATATGAAGGATAGAATATGAAAGAAAATAGGTCAGCCCAAATTCCCACCCCTTTATATATAAGTATAGATAATTTAATAGAATGATGACAAGTTAGTAAACAATTATATTAACTTATATCATTCACTATATTTTAATTATTTAATTAAAGTTATTACTTTCATGATTAAATTAATTTATATTATTTATTATATTTTAGTATAATATCCTTTTAGTCTTATATCTTAACTTCGGAATTCATTTTGGTCTTTTAACTTAAAAAAATTTATATTGATCCTTTAACTTTTTAAAATGTTTTATGTTATTTTTTTGTTTAATTAGTGACGAAAATGGCTAACATGGTACGTTTTAAAGAGATAGTGGACAAATATGGATATTTTTTAAGTTAAGGGGTCAAAATGAACTTTGAGATTAAGATACGTGACAAAAAGGATATTAAACCTATATTTTAATCACTTAATTAAAATTTGTACTTTTAGTATTGGAAGTTAATTGAAGAATTGAAAATGTAATGTGATTGAATGAATTCATCTATTATCAGAATGAGGATTACAAATTTGTGATAATTAGGAACTTAGGTGTCATTAGCTTTAGAGTGAGAATGACTTAACAATTTAATTAATAACTTAACTATCTTAACTAACCAATAATAGGAAGGTTAACTACACAAAATTAATGGGGAATGTTCTTTTCACCTTTAAAGGTGCATTCTACACCTCTAAAAACCTAAAAATACCTTTGTCATGTTTCGAGATGTATCTTCGAACGCATTTAAAATGACACCAACAACGGCGTTTGAAGTGAGACAACCTTATTTCGTCCAAAAAAAAGTGTTTGAAAATGCATCTCCGAAGGGAATCCGGAGATGCACATCCGGAAGGTGTTCCCTTAAAAATTGGTGATAGAGAGCACAAATTAGTTTCACAACAGTTCCATAATTCCATAATTGGTGGTGCTCATCTTAATTCATTCATACAAGTAATGTTTTTTTGTTAAGTAGTTTAGTGGCTGGAGTCCACCTTATTAAAGATGAATAAGTAGGATGTCGCGGGTTCAAAGCCGCACCCCTGCACTCGATGTCCCTATACAGCTACCAATTGTGTTATCTCAAGGACAATAATGTTTTTTCTTTACTTGTTAGTAATGTTTTAACTACTTTTTATTGATATTAGTATTCATATTATACATATAGAAGTGACTTTTGAAATATTTGATTGAGCAGCTGAGTTAGCAGGAGAATCTTATTGTCTAGATGAGAACCTCTGCCCTGCCAAGAAGAAGTCGGTGCTGTCATCTACTAGCTGGTATCATTGAACGGTATCATTTGAGTCTATCTGGTATCATTTGATTTTAGTTGTGCATTTTAACATTAAGGAGCATGACAACATGTTGGAAAAGGTTTAGAAAAGATTCATGTATCAAGAAATGGTTTTATTCATAAAAAACTATCTACAGTTCGACACATATGCATCATAGGTCGACACGTAGAAGTATAATTCTTCTACAGGTCAACATATACGCATTATAGGTCAACACATAGAAGGAAAATTCTTCTACAAGTCGACATATATGTTTTATAGGTCGATTCATGTGCTGCATTTTTAAAGTCTATAGGCTCTATTAGATGTGTCGCCTCTACAGGTCGACATATGACCTGCATAGGTCGACATATGACTTGCATAGGTCGACCTGTACATTAAAAATCTTGAAAATTTGCATTGTTTTGCATTTCTTTTACTTCTTACTTGTTTACACACACACACACACACACATAAATGAAACCTAGAACATAAATGATTTTGGTAAACTCATAAATGAAACCTAGAACATACAAAGAGTCTTCTTCATCTTCAACCTTAATTTTATCCATACACACAAACAAAGTACACACAATCATTCATTGTTTGGGTGCCATCTAGAATCAAGTTGATAACGTCCAATTTAACTTGTGGTATTATAAATTAGGTTGAGATCTTTGGGGGGTTTCAAATAAGAAAATCAAGGTGGGGTTTTACTTCAATATCAAAGTGGGGATTTGAAGGTTTTGGACAAGATTATTCATATTTGAACTCAACCGAATGAAGACTTTGAAGAGTTGCGGTTCTTGCAAAGGAGTAACGTGAGATAGTGAATCAAATTGTTAAATCTTGGGTTACAACAATTTGTAATTTGGATTCAATCAAGTGTAGGATTTGAAAAGTTACGGTTGTTGCAAAGGAGTAGCGTGAGATGGTGAATTAAATTGGCATTATTAGGTGATTTGATCAAGCTCAGATAAAGGGAAGAGAAAATATTAAGATCAACATCAAACATAGGGTTTGTAGGGTTGCATTGCTACATTTCTCTTGTAAACTACAATTTACAAAGTAAGTTTAAGTTCACTATCTCAATTTGAGTTCGAATTGAAGGCAGAGGTACCCATAGCGAGGCCGATTGGGGATCTGCCTAAATAAATCCTTTTGTACTCTCTCTGTGTATCTCTTTTACATTTCGTTTGCAAATTGTTGAGTTCATCATTTGTGCGATTAATTCGTTTGGTAAGTTCTTTTGAAAACCATTTTAAAAATGTTTTGTCGAAATATCCTTAGACATGTTACTTGAAATATCCTTTTGATTCAACCCTCTCTTTGGAGTTAGGTAGAAGCTTAGTTCTTCAAGTGTATGAAAAAGATTAAGTTTGAGGTTTCTCTTGAAAGTGAGTAACGCTTTAAGTTTGGGGTGGGGATACTAGAGAATTTGAAGAATTTGATCCAAAAAATTTTGTCGAGAAAAAGAAATGGAAAAAGGCACGTCATAAAAAAATGATATTGTAAGAAGGATCGCAAATCTCTAGTACCAACCAATATGTAGGATGGGGGAAAACTAGGAACCTAACTCCAAAGATTTAACCCTACTTTCCTAAATATATCTTACCCTAACATAAGCCAAGTTACATCCGAAAAAACTCTCTAATTGTGTGTGTGTTGATATTTCTATGATTGACTTTATTAAAACATAATCAAGCTATGTTTAATTGATTTTGTATGTTGATTGAGTGTTAACCCTATCAATTGAGTGAGCTAAGTGAGCTAAGAGATAGGTTACGTACTAGTCATGGTTGAAGACGTTTTCCGAAATTTTCGAATGGAAATTGAAAGCCGGAATAATGGTCAGGTAACTAAAAATATATGGTGATGTTCAATTGTTATTGTGCGACTTGTTGTCTGCTGAAATGTGCAGTTGCATGTGAGTTGCTTGAGGACAAGCAACGATTCAAGTTTGGGGTTGTGATGACAGTCCATCATTACATATAATCAGCCAAAGAATTGGGGAAAACGATCAAAAGAGGAGCCAAAATGATGAAGAAAGATCCAAGAATGAGTGAAAAATAGCCAAGTAGAGAAGATTGATACTTAGTGGAAATTCTACTGAAAAAGGGGTGAAAAACACGCAGCTACTGGAATAATCACACGCAACATCGCGTGCGTGATAGAAATACAAAGGGCTTATCGCGCGCGCGATGCTTCTATAATGCGCGCGATGAAAGCTTTTTCTGGGCTTTTTATGACGCGTTTTGATCTGTTCCGAGAGCTTTAAAAGGTGATTTTGTGCACTTTTACAAGGGTTACAAAATTTGGCATTGGGAGCACGATTTTACAGCATCAAAGGGTGATTTTGAAAGCATTGAAAGTCATTGGAGGCCAATCCTTCAAGCGAGTTCACATGTTATTCATCTTTATTCAATTGATATTGTAATTGTCATTATGTGTAGCTAAATTCTCCTAGATCAGGTTGTGTTATGATGAACTTCATTCAATCTTCTTGGAATTATATGATGATTTGACTTTGTATGAACCTTTTGACTTATAACTTTATTAAGTTTTTTTCTTATGCGTAATGCTTATTATTTGAGATACTTTGTTAATATGTTGTTAGATGCGTAGGGATTCCTAACCTGTAGCCTATGTATTGGACCTAGGGCAACTGTTCTACTTAATCCGGTTGAATCAGGATAGGAGACCTTGAGTAGTGGCACAGGGAATCAACGCTCTGTACGTCACCTAGCACTGCTTATGCTGGCAGACTAGGGATAGAAAACTCTGAGTAATTGTTAGTGAGTTATTTCGTGGGGAACTGACTATAACGGTTTGTTAATTCGCCATAAAATTACAAGGATAAAATAATTCATACAAGGCATCGTATATCAACAATAGGGAATAAAGGGATTCTAAAACACAACCTGACCGTTTTCGTGACTTAGTTTTCTCGTTTAATTTCTTTTTACACTGAAATTTGCAAAACCCCTTTTTTTTACTCTTTTTATTTAATATTACACAAATCATTGTTCTGTTCGAACACAATCCTTGTAGATTCGATCTTTTTATTACTACGACATTATCGGTACACTTGCTGAGAAGTCATCACATGTGTCGTAGCACAAAAAATACCCGAGTACATCGCACGCTCGAAGATACAACAAAGTCGCCACCGAACTTTATTTATTCCAAAAGAAAGGGGAAAATATCAATAAAACCCTTATGAAAGAGAAACGGGTAAGGGAGTTAGTTATGCGAGGGGAATGTATTAGTATCCCTCACATCTGTTGTACTTAACGGGAACCGTTTTGATTGTTCTTTGCGTGAATGGGTGTTATTATCTAAAGGTTACTTGCAATTGGTTTTAATTAAGGGGGAAAGTAAGTATTTAATTAATGTGCTCGCTAAGGATTCAAACCTTTGTGCCTACGTATTCTCATAGTGCAATGAGAAAATCAGAGCTTCGTACTTCATGGTAGAAAATAAGTATGTGTTGGTTGATTTTAGGGAACAATTATAATCGTATCCTAGAAGTGCTTTGATGTTAGCTGATTCTAACCCTTGTTCGGATGCTCTAAGCTTTTCGTCTGACTGCTAAAGAATGGACTATAGCAGTTCTTTTTCTGAAGAGAAAGAAATTTTTTTGAAAAAGGTTTTTGATTGAAATGAATTTAAAAAGTTGATGGATGTGGTGAAAGTGTTGTTTGGACCAAGAATTGAAAAGGTGGTGTCTGAACCAAGGACAAGAAAATACAAGTGGTGTCATAACCAAGAGCAGGAATAAAAGTGGTTTTTAAACCGAACAGGAAATAAAAGTGGAGTTTAAACCAAAGAGGAAATATAAGTGGTGTTTAAACCAAAGGAGAAATATAAGTGGTGTTTTAACCAAAGAGGAAATAAAAGTGGTGTTTAAACCAAAGAAGAAATAAAAGTGGTATTTAAACAAAGGGAGTGATGTTTAAACCAATGCAGAGTTATAGGGTTTTTCCTAGATTCGGGGATCAATACCTACAAAAAAAATGGTGTTTGCCTAAACACAGATCTTACAGGGCATGCATGAAAGGGTTTTGCTAAGCACGGAGCTTACAAGGCATGCATGAAATGGTTTGCCTAAGCACAGAGCTTACAGGGCATGCATAAAATGGGTTTCCTAAGCACAGAGCTTATAGGGCAGATATGCATGAAAAAGGATTTCCTAAGCACGGAGCTTATAGGGCAGATATGCGTGAAAAAGGTTTTAACCATGAGAAGGTGATTAACACAAAGAGATGGGTATGGTTCAGAGATGGGTGTTTAACCATGAGAAGGTGATTAAACCAAGAAGGAGTTGATTAACCAAGAGAAGGTGATTAACCTCAAGAGTGTACGGATATTCAAAGAGTTTTGTGTGTGGTCCATAGAAAAAGGTATTGTGGATGTGGATTGTTTGAAGTGTTGTCTAAGAATTGGAAGTTTAAAGTTGTTTGATTTGAATTGCACTAAATTCTTTGAACGGAGTCACTTTGAATAACTGGGGTCTACGTCCCGTATTCAAAGATATTCAAAACAAGGGTAAGAATGATCCCTCTCATTCTTCACCATTGCTTATGCCTCGTGGCGCACAATTCACATCATAATTAAAGGGTGTTTGAAGTTTAAGAAAAAATGGTTTTTTTTAAGAGGATGAAGCAAGGTGTGCTTGTAGGAATGAAGCTCAGCATGATTAAGTTTTAATGTCCTTTTATCTTTAGGATCTTGAATGGGGAAAATACTAGAATTTGACTTAGTGGATTAGGTGTAGTGAAAGTGTAAATATCTGATTCAATCAAGTGATCAAGACACTTATGATCACTTAATTGAATTTAAATCCTAAGGGAGCATACAAATTATTTTGTTAAGTTATGCAAAAATTCCTAAATCCATTAATCTAATTAATTGATCAAAGCCAATTTGATCAACTAATCAAATCAAAAAATGGGATCAAACCATGAATTAAGTTAAGCTACCTATATCAAAAACCATGAAATTATGAATTAAAGTCAAAGAAGAAGAAAAGATCATGATTGAATTCTAAATGGTAATTTCCTAATATTCAAGTATTTAGTCAATTAATCAATCAAGTATTAACTAATTAACTAAGCAAAATGAATGAACTGATGCTAAAGTAATTATCATTCATTTAATCAACTAATCGGAATAAATAATTAGTATTAAAAAAAATTACTTTTACAAAAAGGATGGGATTAAAAGGCATAACTAAATCATTAAAATCTAACCTCTTTTGTTATCATATATTAAAAATGACAATTCAAATTTCTTTTCACTTAATCTAATGACCAATGCCACATGGTAAATTAGATTAAATAAAAATCTATTAATCAAATAAGACATGTTCTTAAATAAGACATAATAAGAATATTGCAAAGGAAATGAAAATAGAAAACAACGACATATTAGCATTAGCATGAAATGTTAAAAAAAAAGGAAGTAGCAGAATGTAATATATTAGTAGCTAAAAAAAGGAAGTACCAGTATGTTGTGCGATAAACACTTTATTGGGGTTTATTGTGGTGGTTGAATACCCGAGACAAACCTATTCCATGCAGGAAATGTTCCACTGGAGGGTTATTTTTCAGTCAAATAAATACCCATGGGAGCCAACTTAAGCCTCTTAGAAGAACTAGTTGAAGGTGAAGTGGATGCATTGGTTGAAGATGACATGGTTTGGTTAGGGAAATGGTTAAAAAAAGGAGAGGAGATGGAAACCAGAAGACCTGGACTCTGAAAGAACCATGTGGATTAAATGCTTTGGATTTCTATGCCATGCTTAAAACCCTAGATTCTTTGAGTTTTTGTCGTCAATGTTGGGTTCTTTCGTGTGCAGCGATGACATTACTAACAAGGAAAATAGGATGGATGTAGTAAGAATTATGATTAGAACAAGACGTGCTTCAATAATTAATGAAGTTTTGAACATTTCTATCAATGACAAAGTATTCAGTATTAAGTTAATGGAGGAGGCACAGGGTCAGGTGGAAAGGTTGGTAAAGAAGATTGTGTCAGATGATGATGAGACGAAAAGCAGTTATTCTGAATTTGATAATATTCGTGGTGGTCCGATCATTACCAAGGAGATGAAGCTTGTCGCGGTCCCTTCCATTGCTAATGGTGAAGAGGTCTTTGCAGTCAACGATACTACGTTTCAAAACTTACGTACAAAGGAGCCTGATGCTACGCTTAAGGAAGAGGTTGATCATGTTTCATACTTTTTGCCTTCCATAGATTCTCCACCCAAAAAGTTATACTTTGATGTTCCTACTAGCATTGATGCTTTGATTAACGTGAGAGGATTGGACAAGGCTCTCTTAGATGAAGTTAACGAAGGTACACGTCTCAAGTTGGTGCAGTTTTCAGAGAATAACGATGATAGACTTATAGCCAACAGTGTTGAAGACTTAGGGGGAGCACATAAATATGGAGAAAGTTCTTGTTTCGGTTGGGCCTGTGAATTCCTCAAGGGCCCTCTTTTTTTATGAAGCCTGTGTGGAGATTAGGAACACAAAGCCCAAAAAAAGCTCAAGGAAGTGGCTGGTTTGGGTAGACCAGGTCTAGTACATCCCTCTTACTTTGCATGCCTCTATTCGAAGAAGAGCTCTGTTTAAAAATCTATGGAGGATTCTTTTGTGGGTCGGAATGAAGGTGAGAGTAACTTTTCTGGTGGTTTGGTGTTATGTTGTGATTCTTTGACTGATTCTAATGTCATATGTTGCAACAATCGATCTTTGAAGAATTTCGATTTCGTAGTTAGCAGGGTGGTGTGGGAATCTATCTCTAAATTGGGGATCTCATACAATTCCAAGAAAGGTGATCCGATGTTAGCTATTAAGGAGATGGAAATGAGAGATAAAGAAGGGAAATTAGCGAAGGAGGAGAAAGATAAGAGGTTGTCATGAATATTGTTTCACTTAACATTAGAGGGGGAGGAAACTTGTCGAAGAGCAAAAGGATCAACTTTATCATTCATTCAGGTAAATTCGATGTTTGTTTTCTTCAGGAGACTAAAATCAAAGACTTTAACTATTGGAGTGCGTGGAGTTTCTGGGGAAGCAAGGATGTTGAATGGACTTCATCAGATTTAATTGGGGCTTCTGGAGGACTAGTGATTCTGTAGAGGAGTAGTATTCTTAACCTCAATTTCAGTTTTAGGGGTATTGGCTTCGTGGGGTTTAATGCGGTGTGGAAAGGTGTAACTTACAACTTCATCAACATCTATGCATCTTGTAACAAGAATTCAAGGAGATTAATGTGGGCTGGGTTACTTAGTTTAAAGAAGAAGAAGCCTTTGGAGGAATGGTGCTTAGGGGGGGATTTTAACACAACTTTTGATGTTGCAGAAAGGCTGAGTTCAGGCTTGTCTATTAGAGTTAGAGAAATTGAGGATTTAAATTGTTTCATTGAGAAAATGCATCTGATTGATTTTCCTTGCCTAGGTGGTCGTTTCACGTGGTTTAATGGGAGCGACAATGCTATAAGCAGGCTCGACAGGTTTCTTTTGTCTGACAACTTGATTTCGATTTGGAACATCAATAATCAGTGGAATGGTCGGCACCACATCTCAGACCATTGCCCGGTTTGGTTGAAAGCAGGTTCATGTGATTGGGGGCCTAAGCGATTTCGCTTCAATAATTGCTGGTTCAAACATGTTGATTTTGTCAATTTCATTAAAGAGGAATGGTCCAAGGTAGGGGGACTTTAGACTTTGTGAAAAACTTAAAAGTCTAAAAGCAAGGCTTAGATGGTGGAACATTCATGTCTCTGGCTGGATCAATTTGAGGGTGGATAATCAAGTCAATGATATTAATGAGTTTGATAGCTTGATAATTGATAATTTTGAAGGGTCTGTTGGTAAGCTTATTGAAGATAGATCTCATTGCATTGATAGTCTGTGGAGAAAGTTGGTTTTCAAAGAAGGCATGTTAAGGAACAAATCAAGACAACTTTAGTTAAAAGAGGGGGATATAAAATCTTGTTTCCTTCACAATTCTTTAAAGAAGCTGATGGTGTGAGAAAAACACAAGAAATGAGGGGTTTAAATTGGGTTTTTAAAAATGAAAGCTTTTTGCAAAACTCAAACAAAAATCACAAAGACACAACAAGTGAGAAAGACACACGATATATCATGGTTCACTTGAAAACTATCAAGCTAATCCAGTCCACCCGACAAAGTGATTTTGCCTTATATCCAAAGACTTAATCCAATATAATCAACTTATTACAATCTGTAGTAGCAACTGCTGGTGACTAACAACCACAAAGACTAACTGTCTAAGTCTTCTTAAGGATTCTGACCTAACTGGTCCCTTAAGGAATTACAAACAACAGTTTGTGAAAAATAAATGTTTACAGTGAAATGCTTCTACTCAAACAGATATAAACACTATGAATATCTTAAAAATACTTAAAGAAAATTTTCACACAGTATGAATTGTTCTTGTATTGTGTTGTAGTGCTTCACTCTTCTTGCTATTTTCTTCAAGTTATCAAGTCCTTATATAGCCAGTAAAAGATCCGTTGGAGGGAAGATCAGGAATATCCTTGAATAAGCTGGCGACTTGAAAGAATGTCGTTACGTAGGGATGAAAATCGTACACAAAATTTGTCCTTTGTACCATGAAATCAGGGTAGTGGAATGGAACATTTTGATATGTACTATGTACTATTTCCCACGTAAACTTTTGATCTTATCTTTGTACATCATAGGCTTATGTATAAAGATGTTTGAAGCATGAGTAGAATAGTTGATCAATGGGTCTTTAGAGTCTTAAGTCTTCAGAGTCTTCAGAACTTGTTCATCAGAACCTTGTCTTCAGAATCTTTAGCACTTAGTCTTCAGAACCCTTAGTCTTTAGAAACTTAAGTCTTTAGAATCTTCAGAACCCTTAGTCTTTAGAAACTTAAGTTTTCAGAGTCTTCAGAACTTTGTCTTCAGAGTCTTTGGAACTTAGTATTCAGAAACTTAAGTCTTTAGAATCTTGAGAACTTTGTTCAGCAGAACCTTGTCTTCAGAACTTCAGTACTTAGTCTTCAGAAGAGAACAACTTCAGAAGCTAGAAAGCCTTCATAAGTAAATCATCATAGCCACGCTCAGAGGCAGAATCCAAAAGAGCATTGCAGCACTAACATATTGTCTTCTTAGAATCATTCTGAATGTGAGTAGATACAGAAGAAGACTTGCTTTCTTGGCGCATAAGCGAATTTTTTCATACCAGAATGACGTTGCATGTGGTCTCTATCAGAGTCAGAACCTGTTTGTTAAAACTTCAAAATAACAAATGTTAGAGTACCAAAATTGTTTTCACACAAATACTACCTTGTTATTATCAAAACTTAGAGATAACCAGCAGAACCAAATCTTGTTCTAACAATCTCCCCCTTTTTAATAATGACAAAACAATGTATTTTGATGAAACAATTTCGTACATAAATAATCAATAGGAGATGACAGAGATAGGTTTAGAAATAACTTCCCTTTATCAAGCTCCCCCTGAATCTAAGACTTATAAAAATCTTATCAATTTTGGGATAACAGAGCCTGATTATAAAGATCTTATTAGATTCAGGATAACAAAGCCTGATTGGTCTTATCAGTCCAATATTATGTCTGACTAAGTTTTTCTGAATATTTAGTCAGAGCTGATTCTTATCAATTATTAAAACAGGTTCGAGGATGGTTCTTTTCAGATGCATCAGTTAGTCATGATTACCAGATTTTTAATGTTGTTCATGAAAAACATTCTAAGAAGGATTGTGTGCGTAAATTATGTTAGACTGATGGAATTATGATTAAGAGAACAAGATATTTTTATCAAAATAATTTCTTCATTACTACTCCCCCTTTTTGTCATACTCAAAAAGGTAAACAAGACAACAACAAAAAGTAACTAAGGGGTAGCCTAGAAAGTGTCTAAGGTTGAGGAGAAGGAGGGAGCATCTGAAGAATCTAAGCAAGCACATTCTAAATGCTGGATGTAACTTCATCTTGCTTATCCATTCTAGTTCTGAACAACTCTTGTTCCTTCTAAATGTTTTCTAGAGTCTTCAACACTGGATCAGAGGTAGGTTTATCCGAGCGTTCAACAACTTTTAGAGCATCTTCTTTATTCTTCATTTCAGCTTTTCTTTCAGCTAAATCTTGAGCTTCTTTAACTTGTCTTTCAGCTTCTCTCTCAAGAGCTTCCTTAGCTAGTCTTTCAGCTAAATCCCTTTAAGGAGCTAACTTTTCTTTAGCTTCTCTCTGAGCTTCCAATCTATCTTTTGCTTGCTGGACAAAGTATTCTTTTGTTTGAACAGAGAGATTTTTGATCTTCCAAAATTCCACTGACATCCATCGATTAAATCGATTCCAGGTAGCACCCAGAGAAGAAGGGTTAGCGCTGGAACTGGATTCATCAGAAAGTGTCTTGAATCTCATAACTACATTGTCTTTAAAAATAGAAATGACTTCATCAAGGTTAGGAGGGGGAAGATTAGAAGGTTGATGTTCAGGAATTGTTTGGGTTTCTTCATCAGAAGCACTCAGATTGGAGATTGTTTGATCAAAGTCTGAATCAAGGTTTGTTTTTGGTGAAGAATGTTTAGGATTATTTGATATGGTTACTGCATTTATTTATGGAGAGGTTGAGGATGTGGGTGATTGAGGGTTGGTTGTTGGAATAGGTTCAGTAGGAATAGGTTCTCCAGAAATGGGTTGAGTGATGATGGTAGAAGATAATGGTAAAGAGATGGTGGGAGTTATTGGTAAAGATATGGTGGGAGTTGATTGAGTGGAAGTGGTTTGGAATATCTGAGGTGGAAGTTGTGTAGATGGTGCAGAGGATGGAATTATATGAGATGGTGGTTCAGAAATAAGGATGGATGAGGTTGTAACTAAGGTTGAAAATATTGGAGGTGATGTTGGGATAAATGAAGACACATTTTTGTTAGAAAGAACAGATGCAGTCATAGAAGAATCATAAGACTTACTTGTCTGTTCTGGATATGATACCAGTGAAGGATTCTTCATGCTGGCTTCACCCAAACCTTTCTTCTGCTTCTTGATAATCTTCTTCTGAGGTGTCTTAGTATGGGGTATTTTCTTCTTCATCAGATTAGGGGGATTATCTGGTAGATCTTTAAACCGGAATCCAGATATATCATATCCTTCATTTTCACGTACCTTGATGTATTCCTCTATAGCTTCTATATTGTCATGCTTGGTGAACAGAGGAAATCCATTAATTATCATTCTCCTTGACTTCAAGATGTTCTAATTTGTAGCCATACTTGGTTCAACTCTTATCTCATTTATTATTTGCATCTTCAGATTTCTGCTATTCAGAGGTGTTCCAGTTATGATAGTTAATTCATCTTTGA
Organism: Lathyrus tuberosus; assembly: GCA_022829125.1. NCBI lineage: Eukaryota > Viridiplantae > Streptophyta > Magnoliopsida > Fabales > Fabaceae > Lathyrus > Lathyrus tuberosus. Next base: position 2,214,696 of record JALAZF010000026.1, read on the forward strand.
CATTCAAACTTGCCAGATGATCAATCATGCCACTCTCGATGAAAATATATGAGATAAGTCTACCAAGAGGAATGTGGTTCTTAAGCTTCTTTGAATCATTTCTAGTTTCTCTTATAGAGTCTCTGAGGTATCTGAAGAGAATGGAAGGGAGGCAGATCTTTTCTCCTTTCATCAGATAATACAACATGTATTTCTGATAAGTGTTGATGAAGTCAGATGAACTTAAAGAAGGTCTATGATGGATATAACCAAAATGATCCTGAGCCAGACACGAAGCTCTTTACAAAGATCCTGACTCTTAAAGGGTGGTTTTCCATCAGATAATTGAGTGAAGATGGTTGGGTTTATCACTTCAGAGAGAAACTTTGATTTTGAATTCATCTTATAGACACGCTTACCACCAGAGTTCTCCATTCCAAGTAAGGTAGCTATAGATTTCCCCGTCATGATAAACTTGTTTCCCAAAACATACGATACAATGAAGTGTTCATCAGCATCAACAAATCTCCAAAATTCCTTGATTAGGTTAGGAAAGATGGGACCGTAGAGACGATCAAAGTAGTTTTCTCCAACCTTTAACATTCAATTCCTTAAACAAATCTATTCCATTTTCAAGCAAGTTATCGAAGTCTACTAACCATTCACACAGAACTTCCAATTCTGCAAAAGGAGTAGCGAGATGAATGTGGGGTGAACGATCCACAATATGAACTTCAACTGGTTTTCGGAATGTAGATAGCGAGTGATGTAGCGATGATGAAGCAGTTTGAGTGGTAGTTGAAACAGTTTGAGACAATTCTGTATGTTTGATTGTTGAGAGAAATCATATACACTTTGTTGTTGAGGATCCATTGATGAAGATGATGGAGTTACAAAACCGAAAGGGTTTTTAGGGTTTCTAAGAAAAAGTGTGGGAAATGAAAGAGGAGTGTAGTGTGTGATAGTGAGATAGTGAGTAATTAAGGAGAAAATTTTGATGATTACAAAGATAGGGAGTAATAGGGAATAATTATTTTAGAACCCAGTCTCACGAAATCACATTGCTCAAGGTGTCTCTTCAACAGTAAGTTATGATTTGATATTGGACAAGTGTCACAAGAAATCATAGTCGTCTGTTTAAGTGAACACGTTTGATGTTCCCAAAGTCAAGAATACCAAGAGGTATCTAACTGGACAAGTTTCTGATCAAGACATCTTCTAACATGTAGAAGTATCTTTATTCAAAAATAAATAAATCAGAAATATTTGCTTAGAGTCAGAATCCCTTTTTACAGAAGGAGATTAAACATATTCTGATAAAACTCATTTTGGATAAAAATCCATATTTAAGTTTTTCAGAATGAACTAAAATCTATCTTCAGCTAAGGGTTTTGTAAAAATATTAGCCCACTGATGATCTGTATCTATAAATTTTAGAGTTAAAATCCTTTTCTGAACATAGTCTCTGATGGAACGATGTTTAATTTCAACGTGTTTAGCTTGAGAATGTAAAATATGATTCTTACTTAGGTAAATAGCAGTTGTGTTATCACAGAAGATAGGAATTTTACCCTCGTGTATCTGAAAATCTTCTAGTTGATTCTTTATCAAGAGTATCTGAGTACTACAAAGTGACGCTGAAATGTATTCTGCTTTTGCAGTAGATAGTGCAATGGTTGATTACCTTTTGCTTGCCCAAGAGATGAGGTTGTTACCCAGAAACTGGCAGTTTCCAGAAGTACTTTTCCTCTCTAATCTGTCTCCAGCATAATCTGCATAACAATAACCCGATAGCTTGTACTCTGATGTTTTCTTATACATCAAGCCAAGGTTATTTGTTCCCTTAAGATACCTTAGAATTCTCTTAATAACTGTTAAGTGGGTTTCCCTTGGATCTGATTGGAAATGAGCAGACAGATATACACTAAACAGAATATCTGGACGAGAAGCAGTCAAATACAGAAGAGAGCCTATCATACCATGATAGAGCTTTTGACAAATCTTTTTACTTACTTCTTCTTTCTCTAGAATGCATGTAGGATGCATGGGAGTTTTTGCAAGTTTACTATCTGACATCTCAAACTTCTTCAGAAGTTCTCGTGCATATTTGCTCTGATGAATATACATTCTTTCTGGATGTTGATCAATTTGAATTCCCAGAAAGAATCTGAGCTCTCCCATCAGACTCATTTCAACATCCATCTGATAAATAATGATGTTATGATTAATAGCAAAAGAAACTAATAAGAAAATAGATTCTAACCTGGCAACTGGTGCAAAGGTTTCAGTATAGTCTATCCCTTCTTGCTGACTATAGCCTCGTGCAATCAGTCGAGCTTTATTTCTTATGATCTCACCTTTCTCATTTAGCTTGTTTCTGAATACCCATTTTATTCCAATGACGTGGACACCTTTTGGTTTCTGAACAAGATCCCAAACATCGTTTCTGGTGAATTGATCAAGTTATTCTTGCATGGCCAGAATCCACTCATTCTCCATAAGAGCTTCATCAACTGATATTGGCTCTATAAGTGACACCAAACCTAGAAGAGTTTCTTCAGAAGGATTAAATGATGAACGAGTTCTGACTAGATCAACTTTATCTCCCATAATTAATTCTTCAGAATGAGAGGTCCTTAGTCTATTCTTCTTCTGTTGAGATGGACTATTCATTATTTCTGGTGAGGTTGTATATGAGACTATAGTTTATGCAACTTTGCCTCCTTCTTTAGAATCTCCCTCCTTGGATTCTGATAAAGTAATCTTCAAATCTGCAAGTTTTTCAACTAGCTTTGACTTTTAAGGGTCAAGCTTATCATCAAATCTAACATGAATTGATTCCTCAACAATCTGTGTTTATGTGTTATAAATTATGTAGCATTTAGAGCGTTCAGAGTATCCTAACAATAAACACTTTTGAGCTTTGGAATCAAACTTGCCAAGATTCCCTTTAGTGTTCAACATAAAACAAATACAGCCAAAAAGATGAAAATAAGAGATGTTGGGTTTTCTATTCTTCCACAATTCATAAGGAGTCTTACCCTGAATAGGTCTGATAGAAATCCTATTTTGAATATAACATGATGTGTTTATTGCCTCTGCCCAAAAGTGCTTAGCCATATCAGTTTCTTGGATCATGGTACGAGTCATTTCTTGCAATGACCTATTTTTCCTTTCCACTACTCCATTCTGTTGTGGAGTTTTAGGACAAGAGAAATCATGGGAAATGCCATGGGAATCAAAAAGATTCTCAAAGTATCTGTTCTCGAATTCTCCACCATGATCGCTTCTGACTCTGACTATTTTGCAATCCTTCTCTATTTGCACTTGTGAGCAAAAGGTAGAGAACACAGAATGTGACTCATCCTTGTGTTTCAAGAATTTTACACATGTCAAATGACTGTAGTCATCTATAATGACTAATCCATATTTCTTACCATTGATTGAGGCAGTTTTCACTAGACCAAATAAATCAATGTGCAGAAGTTCTAATGGTCTAGAGGTAGAAACAACATTTTTCGCTTTAAAAGAGGTTTTGGAAAACTTGCCTTTCTGACTTGCTTCACAAAGAGCATCTGAAGAATACTTTAGATTTGGTAAGCCTCTGACTAATCCAAGCTTATTTAGCTGAGAAATCTTTCTCATGCTAACATGGCCCAAACGTCTATGCCATACCCATTGCTCCTTATTTACAGACATTAAGCATTTAACATTCTGGTCCTTAAGATCAGAAAGTCTGGTTTTGTAAATGTTGTTTTTCCTCTTTCCATTAAAAAGGATTGAGCCATCCTTCTGACTAATAGCCTTATAGGACTTTTGATTAAAAATGATATCATAACCATTGTCACTAAGTTGGCTAATTAATAATAAGTTATGCATGAAACCATCGACCAGAAGAACATCAGTAATAGAAGGAAGTTTACCATTACCAATAGTTCCAGAGCCAATGATCTTACCCTTTTGGTTTCCTCCGAAACCAACAAAGCCTCCAGGCTTAAGTTCCAAACTTTGGAACATATGCCTTCTTCCTCTTATGTGTCACGAGCAACCACTATCCAGGTACCATAATTGGTGTTTCAACTGAGCTGCTAAGGATATCTGCAACATAGATTATCTTATCCTTAGGTACCCACTTTCTGGGTCCTCTTTTGTTAGTTTTCCCAGAGTTTTTCACAACTTTGGGTTTCTGTGCAACAGGATAATCAAGTGGAATTTGTGCATGATACTTTGGTTTAAGATCAGATTTCTGTGTCTGTGAAGGTGCTTGTGCAAGCTCAGAACAATCAAGCTTAGTACCAGAAGCACGAAATGATCATAGAGAGGTTTTGGTTTTACAGGATGACTTTCGTCAATTTCAAATGTTTTTGTACACCCTAAACCTTTCTTGCCATTTCTACTAACTCCATAGATCATGGAAGCCATCTTGCTTCTATCTATGCTTTTAGCCAGAAAGTGCTGGAATGCTCTATCATACTTGTTGACACAATTAGTATCAGAGATATTATAGACTAATTCTTCTTCTAGTTTAGAAATTTTGCTTTTCAAAGCACAGTTAATATTTTTTAAAGAAAAAATATTTTCATTCAGAGAAGAATTATTTTGTTCAAGCATATCTCTAGCTTCAGAAGTAATTACATGGAATTTTTTAAGATCCTTGTATTTACTTTGAAGACTCTGATATCTTTCCAGCATTTTTAAAAGACATGACTCTAATTCACAACGAGAGAGTTTAGACAATACCTCTGAGTCGTAGTCTGAATCTGATTCTGGTTTTGATAGCATTTTGTCTTCTGGTTCTCCAGAGACTTCAACGTTAATTATTGTTGCCACTAATGCAACATTTTCCTGTTCTTCATCATAATCTTCTTCTTCAGAATCAGAGTCATCCCAAGTTACCATGAGTCCCTTCTTGACTTTGGTGAAGTTCTTCTTGGGCTTTTGTCTTTATTAAGCTTTGGTCACTCATTCTTGTAATGACCTGGCTCATTACATTCATAGCAGATGACTTCTTTTCCAGAACTCTGCTTCTTTTGTCCAGATGTTGAGTCAAAACAATTGTTGTTCCTTCTTGATCCTCCTAACTTTCCTTGCCTATGTTTTCATAGTTTGTTGATCCTTCTGGAGATAAGTGATAACTCATCTTCTGAGTTTTCATCAGAATCTTCTGATTCTTCCTTAGCTTGATAAGCCTTTGCCTTTTCAAGTTTAGACTTAAGAGCAACTGATTTACTCTTCTTCTGAGGTTCATCTTCCTCCAGCTCTATCTCATGACTTCTTAAAGAACTAATAAGTTCTTCAAGACTTATACTGTTCAGATCTTTAGATAGCTTTAGAGCAGTTACCATAGGTCTCCATTTCTTGGGAAGACTTCTAATAATCTTCTTGACATGATCAGCATTTGAATATCCTTTGTTTAGCACTCTGAGTCCTGCTACCAGAATCTGATATCTTGAAAACATAGTTTCTACAGATTCATCATCATCCATCTTGAAAGCCTCATATTTCTGGATTAGGGCAAGAGCCTTTGTCTCCTTTACTTGAGCATTTTCTTCATGAGTCATTTGTAGTGAATCAAAAACGGACTTGGCAGTTTCTCTAGTTGTTATTTTCTCATACTCAGTATAAGAAATAACATTCAGCAGTATAGTTCTTGCCTTGTGATGATTCTTGTAATCTTTCTTTTGTTGATAAGTCATAGCACTTCTTGACACTTTTACTCATGCAGCATCAATTGGGTGAGTGTAGCCATCAAATACAAGATCCCAAAGATCTACGTCGTAGCCAAGAAAGAAACTTTTTATTTTATCTTTCCAGTAGTCAAACTTTTCACCATCAAAGATTAGTGGTTTGGCAATGTAGTGATATTTCTCTTCTAGAATAGGATTAAAGTTAGCGACAACCATGAAGTCTCACACAAATACTGGATCAGTATTGAACACGGTGAAGTGTTGATAAAACTTTTATCACAATCAGAACCAGAGCTCTGATGCCAATTGAAGGAGTGAGAAAAACACAAGAAAGGCGGGGGGTTGAATTGGGTTTTTAAAAAATGAAAGCTTTTTGAAAAACTCAAACAAAAATCACAAAGACACAACAAGAGAGAAAGACACACGATATATCCTGGTTCACTTGAAAACTATCAAGCTAATCCAGTCCACCTGCCAAGTTGATTTTGCCTTATACCCAAGGACTTAATCCTATATAATCAACTGATTATAATCTGCACTAGCAACTGCTGGTGGCTAACAAACACAAAGACTAACTGTCTAAGTCTTCTTAAGGATTCTGACCTAACTAGTCCCTTAAGGAATTACAAACAACAGTTTGTGAAAAATAAATGTTTATAATGAAATACTTCTACTCAAGTAGATATAAACACTATGAATATCTTAAAAATACTTAAAGAAAATTTTCACACAGTATGAATTGTTCTTGCATTGTGTTGTAGTGCTTCACTCTTCTTGCTATTTTCTTCAAGTTATCAAGTCCTTATATAGCCAGTAAAAGATCTGTTGGAGGGCAGACTAGGAATATCCTTGAATGAGCTGGCGACTTGAAAGAATGTCGTTACGTAGGGATGAAAATCATACACAAAAGTTGTCCTTTGTACCATGAAATCAGGGTAGTGGAATGGAACGTTTTGATATGTACTATGTACTATTTCCCACGTAAACTTTTGATCTTATCTTCTATACATCAGAGGCTTCTGGATAGAGATGTTTGAAGCATGAGTAAAAGAGTTGATCAATGGGTCTTCAGAGTCTTAAGTCTTCAGAGTCTTCAGAACTTGTTCACCAAAACCTTGTCTTCAGAATCTTTAGCACTTAGTCTTCAGAACCCTTAGTCTTCAGAAACTTAAGTCTTCAGAGTCTTCAGAACTTTGTTCAGCAGAACCTTGTCTTCAGAGTCTGCAGCATATAGTCTTTAGAAAATTAAGTCTTCAGAATCTTCAGAACTTTGTTTAGCAGAACTTTGTCTTCAGAACTTCAGTACTTAGTCTTCAGAAGAGAAAAATTTCAGAAGCTAGAAAGCCTTCAGAAGTAAATCATCAGAGTCACGCTTAGAGGCAGAATCCAAGAGAGCATTGCAGCAACAACATATTGTCTTCTTAGAATCTTTCTGAATGTGAGTAGATACAGAAGCAGACATGCTTCTTTGGCGCGGAAGCGACTTTTGTCATACCAGAATGACGTTGCATGTGGTCTCTATCAGAGTCTGAACCTGTTTGTTAAAACTTCAGAATAAAAAATGTTAGAGTACCAAAATTGTTTTCACACAAATACTACCTTATTATTATCAAAACTTAGATATAACCAGCAAAGGTCTTGAATCCCTAAAAATTTTCATAATACCGCCTTATATGTCTCATTGGGTTCCTTTACAAGATTTTAGCAAAGTTACTGTCTGTTAGATTAAAATTGGTTTTGGGGAAGCTTGTTTCCATCAAGCAATCAGCGTTCATACCAGGGATAAACATATTAGATGGGGTTCTTATGGTTAACAAAGTTATTTATGCTTCCAAAAGAAAGAAGAGAAGTTGTCTCCTTCTGAAAGTTGATTACGAGAAAGCCTACGACACCGTGGATTGGAATTATCTTAAGTATTTGCTTAGGAAAATGGGTTTTGGTGTGAAATGGCTCAGTTGGATGGAAGTGTGCGTATTCAATAGTACAATGTCGGTTTTGGTGAATGGAAGTGCAACTGAATAGTTTAATGTTCATCGTGGGCTTCACCAAGGAGACCCGTTATCTCCTTTTTTTTTGCCATTGCCATGGTAGGTTTGACCAAGATAACAGAGACTGTAGTAGATCAAGATGTTTTTAAAGGTTTCAAATTCAACGACGAGGTTTTGGTAGATATTCTCCAATTCGTCGACGACACTGTTATCATTGGAGATGGAGGAAGCGACAATCTTTGGGCTATCAAAGCACTTCTAAGAGGTTTTGAGTTGATATCTGGGCTTCGTGTTAAGTTTTACAAAATTTGTGTTTACGACATCAATGTGAGTAGTTGGGCCTTGGAGACGGCTTCGACATTTCTTTCCTGCAAGGTCAATTTTATCCCATTCAAATTTTTAGGGGTCATGGTGGGAATCAGTCCAAAAAGAACTCACTTTTGGAAAGAGGTGATAAATAACATTAGTAGCAAACTATCTTCTTGTAAAGGTTGTTTCCTCTCTTTAGGAGGTAGGGCCGTGTTGACCAATTTTGTCCTGAACGTTATTCCAACTTATACTTTTTCCTTCTAAAGGCGCCGACTAAGGTTTTAAGCAATATACAGAGCATTCTGAGCAAATTTTTATGGAGATGATTAGATGATAAGAGGACAATAAATTGGGTGACTTGGGAGAAGATCTGCAACTCGAAGGAAGGAGGTGGTCTTGGAATCCCCAATCTAGAAGTATTCAATAAGGAACTACTCATGAAGTGGAAATGGTAAATTATTAACGACATGAACGTGATTTTGAGAGGCATGGTCAACCATAGATATGTGAAGCCGGAAGTGAAGATGTTCATTAGTAACACCAATTTAATCAATCGTGGCGACTCAGTTTGGTGGTGTGATCTCATGTTGATCGATTTCTTTCAGAATAATGGAGGTAATTGCTTGTCTGAGAATTCTTGGTGCAGGATTGGAAATGGCAAGGCCACTTCTTTCTGGTTCAGCAACTGGGAAGGAAATAGGCAGATAAGGGAGGCATTTTCTTATGCTTTCACCTCGTCTACAAACCCTTTTTGTAGTGTGGCAGACGCGGGGATGTGGGAGAACAGGTTTTGGAGCTGGCATCCAAATGTCTCATAGTTGTCCAACAGTTAAGGAGTATCCAGCTTTGGTGAATTTTTGCAGGAATGGGCATATGATTACAAATTGGAGCAGGATGTTGATGATGTTGTTGAGTGGATTCCTGAGAAAACTTTATCCTTCTTAATCTATTCTGCTTATAATACTATCAGAACTAAGCATATTTCTACTATAATTTTGCCTAGGGTGAGTGGTACAATCAAGATTTTATGGAAAATACTGGCTCCGTCGAATATTCTTCTATTTGGGTGGCATTGGATTCTTAAGAGATTACCCAATAGAGATCAACTAGTAAAGAGGAAAAGTTTGGTTGACGAAAGAGACAAGTGTTGCGTATTGTGTTTCACTGCTGACAAAACAAAATCTCATATTTTCGGTAGCTGCATTTTCAGCAGGAATTTATGGACAATAATTTTGAGTTGGCTTGGTTCTAATGTCGCGTTGAATGGGGAGGATTTAGTTGAGTTTCCTTTCACGGTTAACTCGCAAAAGATGAAGGAGGTTTATAGGGTGATTAGTGTCATTTGGTTGGCTGCGTCTTGGATCATTTGGACATTGTGTAATGGCGTTATTTTCAAAGAGAATATTCCTATTTTTGAAGAATACTGGATGAAAGTCAAGACTTTATCTTAGGAATGGTATCGTATCGCTCTTCAACCTATTTTCTTGCTTAGTTTCTCTGAGTGGTATATTGCCCCTTTGTCTTGTATTGTTAATTCTAGATGATTAGTTCTTTCTAAGGGACGCGAGTACCCCTTGTACTTGTCATTTTAAACAAATCATTGCTTATTAAAAAAAACAAACACTTTACATCATTATCAGCCATGTACTTAAAAGTAATATGGTCTAAAAAAACTAAGCTTCATGATGTGTGATGTAAAGTTGGGAAAAATGGAATCAACATAACCATTGTGCATTGGATCACTATGCGATGAGACTTGGTGATGGACTTATTCAAGCAGTGGCTTCAACTTTGCATGGATGAATCATGTAAGCACATATAATCATCATTACTTCCAGTTCTTATTTGGTCACATTGCTTAAGCATATGATTTGTAAGGTAATGAAGAGATTGTCCGTATAGCTTCTTAATGGATACGCCTAATCCTATCCATAAGGCAAATGGGATGAAAGAGCCTCGATTACTCGGGATTGGGATATGCTTCATGTAATCTTGATACATTGTTGCCTGTCTGGTGAGTACCACTAAGGAGTTGATGGTGAGTACCAAGTGATTGGTGAAAAGCTTGAACCAATTTTCTTTTCTTTTTTGCTTTAAAATGGAGTTGGGATTGTTTCAATTTGGGTAATTGAATTGGTTTTAGGAAATATATTATTGTTGGATTCTTGATACGAATATGGTGTAATGCGGTTTTTGGCATTGTTGAGCTTGAATCAGATTTTATGGTGTAGTTTATGGCTTAAAGGAAGTTTTGGGTATGGACATGAATTGATTCAGATTTTTTTCCGGCTTTTTAGGATAGGAATAACTATGGGGATGTTTTGGATCATGAATGGTTTGTTGGTATCGAAATTCATTAATTTTGTCTATGGTGCATGATTAAATTAGGAGAATTGAGAAGAAGAAAATAACCACCATTATCGCATTCATCACCAATAAGACAAAGAAAGTTTAAGAATGGTAAATATGCAATGAATCAAAAAGAAGTTTACGGCTTACCAACGGAGGGGAGGATTCCTCCGATTAGTGTTGATTAAAATTTCTGGAGAAAAGAAAGCAATAAGAAATACTGAAGGTAGGCTCATTTCCCTTGCGTTTATCTTCCATTTTTTGCTTCTTTGAAATTTATTAATCTTTTTGATGATGATGTTGAAGAAGTCAATTGCGTTGTTCTTACAGATTTGGTACTTTCTTCATGTTGATTGTGAAATAATGATTGATGATTGCCTTTGTGTTCAATGCTTGAAAATTTGTGAAATGATAGTTGTTGATGATGCTTGAGAATGAATCTTTATAATATTTTGAAATGATGATGGAGTGTGATGGATAATGTAGGTTGAATGTGATTGAATGATGAATATTATGGACTTGAGAATTTGTGAAAATCGTGGATAAGTCAATGGTGAATGAATATGATAGAAAGTATAGGTTTAATGGGTTCTTTTCCAATGGTGGGTGAATGTAGAAGATTCATGGTTTTTCGTGATTAAATGATTATGGAAGTATGAGGAAGAAGATGAATAATGGTAAAAGTGATGGAAAATGGTGGAGGTTTTATGCTCAATTGAATGGAGTTTCAAGTGATAAAACCCCCCATCAACTTGGTTTATGAGCTTTTAGGTGATGATTAGGAATTTTGACATAATAACTTTACTATGAATTCATGGTTGAAGAATGAGGAAAAAATAGTAGGTTTTTATAATTTTTATGGTTGAATGAGGACACTTGGATTGTGATCCAAGTAAGGGTTTTATCAATGGTTAGTGAAATTCTGGCAAGCAGATCACAAATGTCCTGAGAGATGTCGAGACATTGATCTCTGCTAAAAACTGAACAAGGACATTGATAGTTCCTGGATTGGCTGGAATTTTGGTAAAACAAAGTTTATTCAATGTTGATGTCAAGGTGCTGATGTTGTAACATTGAAGTCTTAACACTGGGTTGTGGTAAGTTGTTAAATGCTGAAGATGGATGTCTGATGTCACACAGGTGATGTTGTAACATCAGACCTGCAGAATTAATAACAGCAGGATATGTTATTAGGGCACGCGTATTAGCTGGAATTGTGGAGAGTGGTTAACTCATTGGATGAGAATATCTTGGGATAGATATTTTCTGTTACATGGGAGATTTGATTGCAGATCTGTTGGAGAATTAAAAGGTTGAAGATTTAAAAAGATTTTGGGGATAAAATCTATTTTGAAGATTCAATTTTAATTAACAAATCTGATCAAATATTGTGACAAGTCAAAGCCCAATTCAGGAGCTATATAAAGCGCACAAGACCAAAGGAAAAAGTACAGAAAACATTCAGAAGATCAAGAGCAGAAGGCTTAGTGTCTAGAGTTTGTTTAAAGTGCTTGTATTTACACTATTCTAGGGTTTGAATAGGTGTTAAGTTTCTGTCCTCTCTAAAGCTGTGAAGCAAAGAGAGTTGTTTGAATTGATCGAAACTGTGAAGTAAGATCAAGGGTACTCAAAGTGGGTTCTTTGAGAGTTTGTAAGGGATTGAGTGGTGTTCTCATACCTAAGTGGTTTCTTAGGTAGGAAGTCATTAGTAGAGTATAAGTTTAGGAGATGGTCAACGGGTTGTTGAGTCTGTAAATTATATCTACAAGTAGTGAATTCCATCCCTGGCTTGGTAGCCTCCAGAGTAGGTTGGTTGTAACCGAACTGGGTCAACAATTCTTGGTGTTATTTTACTGTTATTGTTGTCCATTGTGCATAGTGTGTTGTTGTGACATCACACCTTAACATCACACGTCTGATACCAGAATTTCAATTGGTATCAGAGCAGGCATCCTGTCTGTCTCTGGGTGAGATCTAGGGAAGTTACTTTCTGGTGAAAAGATGGACAAAGAAGTTGGAGGATTCGTAAACATACCCCCTATTTTGGATGGATCCAATTATGACTATTGGAAGCCAAGGATGACCACCTTCTTAAAATCCTTGGACAGTAGGGCTTGGAAGGCTGTTATTAAAGAATGGAAAGCTCCTGTCATGTGTGAGAAGGATGATGTTGGCAAAGATAAAGAAGGCACCTCTAAGCCAAAGCCTGAAGAAGAGTGGACCAAGGAGGAAGATGAGCTTGCCCTTGGAAATTCCAAAGCTCTGAATGCTATCTTCAATGGAGTGGATAAGAACATCTTCAGGTTAATCAATACCTGTGAACTTGCTAAAGAAGCATGGGATATCTTGCAGGCTACTCATGAAGGAACATCTAGAGTCAAGATGTCAAGACTTCAGATTTTAATATCAAAATTTGAAAGCCTGAAGATGAAGGAAGATGAGACTATTCATGATTTCCGCATGAGTGTTCTTGAGCTGGCCAATGCATCTAGTGCTCTTGGAGAGAAGATGTCAGATGAAAAGCTTGTGAGGAAGATTCTTAGGTCCCTACCTAAGAAGTATAAGATGAAGGTTACTGCCATTGAAGAATCACAAGACATCAGCAAGATGAGAGTAGATGAGCTCATTGGATCTCTTCAAACCTTTGAGCTTGGGTTGAATGAAGAAGAACCAGAAAAGAAGCCAAAGAGTATAGCCCTGGTGTCAAATAATGAAGAAGATAAAGGAAAGAGTTCTGAATCCCAGGAGGATTTATCCCAGGCCATAGTGATGTTGGGAAGACAGTTCACCAAAGTATTCAAGAGAATGAATAATAACTCCAGGCCTAATGTCAAGAACATGACTTCTGACACCAGCAAGAAGGATGAAGAGAAAACTGCCCAAGATAAAGGAGTGCAGTGCTTTGAGTGTGAAGGGTATGGACATGTCAAGAAAGAATGTCCCACCTTCTTGAAAAAGCAAAAGAAGGGCATGACAGTTTCCTGGTCAGACTCTGATAGTGAAAGTGAAGGCGAGTCAGCAAAGCATGTGAGAGCTTTAACAGGAGCTGTGGTTTCTGATGATGATTCGAGTGATGGAGAAGTAACTTATGAGGAGTTGGCATCTACCTATCAAGAGCTGTGTATAAAGAGTGCTGAAATTTGTCAAGAAAACAAGTGCCACAAGCAACAGATTGCTCAGCTAGAGAATGAAAAGTCAGATCTGGAAAATGAAGTGGTGCTAGTTAGAGCTCACCTTGATCAAATGACCAAGTCTGTTAGGATGCTGAGCTGTGGTACAGACACACTTGACAAGATACTTCAGTCAGAAAAAGCTGCTGGAGACAAAGCTGGGATAGGTTATGTGGCTGAGGACAAGGAAACTTCAGAAGGAAGCACTTCAGGTTCAAAGAAGGAAGTGTCACAACTTTCATCTCAACATCAGCCAAAGAAGCATGATCCTACCCCTAAGAAAGCTGATGTTTCACAACCTAAGAAGATTGAGAAGAAGACTGGTCCCTATCAGAAGAGAAAGCAGCCACAGGGAGCTAGCCAATATATGCCTCCACAATACCATGAGAGCATGCAAGCTGCTCAGTTCAAACATCACATGTCTCATCAGATGTCTCAACATCAGGACAACTGGTATGGTTATGGGTATGGATACACCAATGTTGTTCCTTATATATATGGAAGAAGAAAGCCACACCATCATGGGAGACAATCCAGGAAAAAGCATTCTCAGCCGTCTTATGGGAGAAGATATCAACAGAATAGATGGCAGGGCTGTTATGGTAGGAGGAGACCACATCATGGATGGAAGCATAGGCAATCTCATCATGGCAGAAGATTCAGAGATGAAAGGGTGAGATGCTATTATTGTGGAAGATTTGGACATATGCAGTACTCTTGCTACAAGCTGCATGGATACCCTCAGCCTCAAAACAGATGGAGAGAGCACATACCCAAAACTGTTAAACAATAGGTACCTAAGGAGAAGGTGAAGTGCTTATTGGCTCTCATGGGTGATAAAGAAGGAACATGGTATTTTGACAGTGGGTGTTCCAAGCACATGTCTGGATGTAGATCCATGTTTGATGATCTTAGACCTTGTCCCTCTCATGAAGTCATATTTGGCAATGGAGGAAAAGGTGTTGTTGCAGGAGTTGGGAAAGTGCAAGGTGATGGTAGACCTGAACTTGACAATGTTATGTTTGTCAAGGGCTTAAGTGCAAATTTGATTAGCATAAGCCAGTTGTGTGATGAAGGTTATAGGGTAAACTACACTAAGGATGGGTGTGTGGTTTCTGATGAACATAATCAGGTTATTATGAAGGGTACCAGAACCAAAGATAACTGCTATCAGTGGACTTCTCTTGAAGGGAATTCAACTAATGATGTTGATGTCATAACATCAGACTATGACATCAGGATGCTGAAAGGACACTCAAAGTTAACAAGTTCTGATGTGAGTGTTTTAAAAGGAAAGTTTTTATGGAGGGAAAAAGTCATTGACACTCCAAATCAAGCTCCTAGCCTCAGAACCCCCTTTCCCGGTACTACAACATCACACGTCTTCAAAGCTCTGCTCTTGCTACGAATCAACTCCTTCGACTTCAAGAATCAACTCTCACTAAAAAGCGTCATGGCGTCTCCATCCAAGAAATCTGAGTGTCAGAGTTCCACAAAAGAAAGAGCTAGGGTTTCCCCTGACGAAGGTTCAACATTCAATCCCATGGACGTTGAGCCCCTCTCAACCATTCTTCCT
Organism: Lathyrus tuberosus; assembly: GCA_022829125.1. Classification (NCBI taxonomy): domain Eukaryota; kingdom Viridiplantae; phylum Streptophyta; class Magnoliopsida; order Fabales; family Fabaceae; genus Lathyrus; species Lathyrus tuberosus. The sequence goes on from JALAZF010000026.1 coordinate 2,229,754, forward strand.
GAATCAGGTAAATCTAGACCTTCCAAACTTGTTCCAAAAAGGGCTGGGACTATTTTTAGAGATAATGAAACGAAAAAGCTTGTTACGAGTGTGCTATTTAGTAATAAAACAGCACCTAGGTTATCCACTTCTCAAACTGTTGAGGAAAGGGTAGACGTGGATAAAAGTTTAGGTATATCTAGACCACTGAGACAAATGCCTGCGGAACATTCTGAAAGGGAAAAGAGCGACATGCAAAGTGCAGCTACAAATCTTCATAGACTTGCTATGTCTGTTGTTGAAGATTCTGAAGTAAGAATAGAAGAAGATGATGTACAGGAGGAAGCTAATGTTAAGGAAGATGTTGGAACTTCACCTGCTGGGGAAGAAAAGGATGAGGATGTGATCAATGTAGTTGACTTATCCGATGATGAAATCATTGGAAAAGCTGTCCCAAGTATTGCTAAGATACTGAAGACAAGGAAAGGAAAGACCGTTGATCCCTCTCCAAAGAAGACTGAAGGCAAGAAGAACATTGCTGTTGGTCCAACCAAGTCATGGAGCAAAGTGGCTGTGAAATCCAAAAAGAGGAAAATAAGGGAAGACTCTAATTCTGACCGTGATGGTGAGGATGATGTTCATAACATCACACCTATTAGAAGGACAATTTTGAAGAGAATCTCTGACAAAGTTCCTGAAGTTCCAGTCGACAACATTTCCTTTCACTATGCCAGCAGTGCATCATTATGGAAATATGTTTGTCTGAGAAGACTGGCCTTAGAGAGGGAGCTTGGGAAAGAAGCTTTGGAAATAAAGGATATCATGGAGCTGATTAAGGAGGCTGGATTGGTAAAGACTGTGACCAAGTTTCCTAAGTGCTATGAAAGTCTTGTTAAAGAATTTGTTGTCAACATTTCTGGAAATATTACTGATAAAAAGAGCACTGATTTCATGAAAGTTTATGTGAGAGGAAAGTGCATTAATTTCTCTCCTAGTACTATCAATAAGTATTTAGGAAGAGATGATGAAGAGTGTAGTGAACTTGAGATGACTGATAATGATATATGTAAAGAGATTACAGCTGGTCAGATAAGGGTTTGGCCATTGAAAAAGAAGTTGTCAGCCAGTAAACTTAGCATCAAGTATGCAATTCTTCACAGAATTGGTGCTGCCAACTGGGTGCCAACAAACCACAAGACAACAATCGTTGTTGGATTGGGCAGGTTTATATGTGCTATTGGGAAGAAGATTAAGTTTGACTATGGCAGCTACATCTTTGAGCAAGTGGTGAAACATGCTGGAACAAACGCTATCAAGTTACCCATAGCATTCCCATCTCTTGTGTGTGGTATCATCTTGGAGCAACATCCTGAGACTTTAACAAGCTCAGACATAGCGTGCTAGAGGAAGACAGCCTTGTCCCTACACCCTAAACTATTTTCAGGATATCATGTTCCAGACATTGTTCTAACATCAACTGCTGAAGTCAAGAAGAAGACTACAAAGGCTGAACTGATCGAAGAATTGAAGGCCATGTGCAAAGACCTTGATGAAGTAATCAGTACCAGTTTGGTTAGAAAAGAGAGACTTGAAAAGCTGATCCAGCAGTTAGAACTGAACAGTGGTGATGATGATGTTGATGACTCTGAAGTTGATGCCAGAGGGGATAGCTCTGAGGAGGAGGAAGAGAATCATGAAGGACAAGATAGTGCTGATGAAGCAAGCTCAGAAGAAGACTAGCTTATTTTCTCTTGCCTTCAGTAGTTTTAGTAGTTTTAGTTTTTTTTGCTATCTTGGTTTTGTAACTTGAATATTGTGATGGTTTATGCACTGTTTATGTTTTTAGTTTCCTTCTATGATTTGTTTTGCCTGTTTACTAACTGAGAGGCTAACAATGAGAGCTAGGGTATACTGACTATAGTTAATAGGGCTTCTTATAGAAGCTTGCCTAATTGTGGCTAAAAAGGGGGAGAAAATAGCCAAAATAGTCAAGAGTTTTATTGCCATATGCTGCTGATGTGATGCAGAGATTAAGGGGGAGATAGATGCTGCTAAAAGGTGTTTAGTTGAAAAGTGGTGATGCAGTTATTGAGGGGGAGTATTGAAGATATCATGACTTGTGAAGAGTGCAGCCAAGCAGACATCTAGGGGGAGTAAATTGCTGCACATAATGAGCTACTGAACAGCTGTGATGCTGGTTCATGTTTTAGAGAGGGAGCACCAATTGGCTGTTGTCAATAATGAAGATGGTGCTGCAGCAAATCAAGTGATGAAGACTATGCAAAGTGTCAATCTGCTGCTAATAAGTTTCAAATTTATGAAGATTATTCCGCTGCTGAAATCTCTGAAGGTGCAGAGTGCAGAAGTTGTTTGCAGAGTGCAGAGAGTGTTTTAGCCAAAATTAGCCAAAGGGGGAGATTGATAGTTCCTGGATTGGCTGGAATTTTGGTAAAACAAAGTTTATTCAATGTTGATGTCAAGGTGCTGATGTTGTAACATTGAAGTCTTAACACTGGGCTGTGTTAAGTTGTTAAATGCTGAAGATGGATGTCTGATGTCACACAGGTGATGTTGTAACATCAGACCTGCAGAATTAATAACAGCAGGATATGTTATTAGGGCACGCGTATTAGCTGGAATTGTGGAGAGTGGTTAACTCATTGGATGAGAATATCTTAGGATAGATATTTTCTGTTACATGGGAGATTTGATTGCAGATCTGTTGAAGAATTAAAAGGTTGAAGATTTAAAAAGATTTTGGGGATAAAATCTGTTTTGAAGATTCAGTTTTAATTAACAAATCTGATCAAATATTGTGACAAGTCCAAGCCTAATTCAGGAGCTATATAAAGCACACAAGACCAAAGGAAAAAGTACAGAAAACATTCAGAAGATCAAGAGCAGAAGGCTTAGTGTCTAGAGTTTGTTTAAAGTGCTTGTATTTACACTATTCTAGGGTTTGAATAGGTGTTAAGTTTCTGTCCTCTCTAAAGCTGTGAAGCAAAGAGAGTTGTTTGAATTGATCGAAACTGTGAAGTAAGATCAAGGGTACTCAAAGTGGGTTCTTTGAGAGTTTGTAAGGGATTGAGTGGTGTTCTCATACCTAAGTGGTTTCTTAGGTAGGAAGTTATTAGTAGAGTATAAGTTTAGGAGATGGTCAACGGGTTGTTGAGTCTGTAAATTATATCTACAAGTAGTGAATTCCATCCCTGGCTTGGTAGCCCCCAGAGTAGGTTGGTTGTAACCGAACTGGGTCAACAATTCTTGGTGTTATTTTACTGTTATTGCTGTCCATTGTGCAGAGTGTGTTGTTGTGACATCACACCTTAACATCACACGTCTGATACCAGAATTTCAGACATAACAGAAACATTCTGTTCTCTTAAAAACAAGAACATTCTGAACCTTCAAGGTTAAAATAGTGTCATGACAGGTGTTTCAACATCTGTAAAAACATATACATCACAGTATAGATACAGGCTGAATTAATCATAACAGAATGATAAATAACACCAAGATATGATGACCCAGTTCAGTGCAACTCACCTACATATGGAGGCTACCAAGTCAGGAATGAATTCACTATCAGTAGTATTAATTCTAAGTATACAACCTCCGGTAACTTGTCAATTAATTCCCTACCCAGTGCAATTCTATCTAGAAACTCCATCTAGATAAGAGAAGCCCATCTCAATTCCTAAATCACCTCAGTGATATCTAACAGTTACAACCTCCGGCAACTGCATCAATCTGTTCAATTGAAAGACACCTCTTCCAATACAATATACAGTCAAGACTCTTGACTAACAATAACACTTGAATTTGCTTAATAGCTTCATCCAAGAACAATACACAATTCATTACCTATAGGTTTCTGAATCTATAAAACTATATCTACCACAATGTATCAAACGATACAAAGGGTGACTTACAATACAAGAAAGTACACGACTCTCAAAACCCTAAACCTTTATTTTTACTTCACAAAAGTCTTAATAAGAATTCTTCTTCTACCCTAGGTCTTGGTCTTCCTTTTATAATATTCAGCTGTCCATGGGCTTCGAAATATCTGTTTAATCATCCCATGATCCATGTTCTGATTGCTCCTTAAATCTTGGACCAGATATACAAAAATCTGCTATATCAGACCAAGATGTCGAGTCCACAAGCTAGGACATCTTGTCTGACATGTCTTCTTTCAGCATATTTCATCATGTTGGAACATCTTGTTCAACACCATGTTTTACCAAAATTTAGTCAAATCTTTTAGAGCCTTCAATCTCCCCCTTTTGACAAATTTTGGATAAAACACCTTTTGCGCAATATGCCCAAGATGATACGAAGAGAGGGAGTAGAAAGTCCTGAAGTCATTTCAGCCAGCCTGTGATGACTTTTGGAAGCTTCCATTCTTCCCGTCCAGCTGTATGGGTGGTTTACACGACGCACACCACCTGTTGTATGTCGTGTACCCTTTTGACCTGGTGTACATGAGGAAGAAGATGCACAGGACCCCCCCATAATACCAGACCCAATTTACCACCCTCTGTTATCCAGACCAGGGCTTAGAGGAGCAGACCGTAATTCTGGATAACTCAAAACACAAGACACAATTGTGTTCATAACTCAGATCACAAGACACAAAAGAAAGACTCAGAAAAGAAACTAAGACTCAGACAGGATGTTAGAACATCCCATCTAACATCCTTGCAAAACAAATACAAGAATGGACTCCATAACCAAAAGGATATCAGTTATGTGTTGTAAGGACCAACATACAACTGAGACGAATACACACCCATTCTCCCCCTTTTTAGCCAAAAATTGGTAAATGTAACAAACACAGTTCCAGACCCACATGGTACTTACCCAAACCCAGACAAAAGCCATAAAGACACGACACAACAAAAGAAACACAACCCGAGACACAAGAAGCAGTAACCCCCTTTAAATTCCCAAGTCATTTCTCTAGGAATTAACGGTCCAAGAAGTTACCGAAGAACAATTCCATGAGGATATAAATTTAGGTAGATAACTTCAATATAAATGATTGTGCACCGCCCAACTGGGATTTAACTGTTTTAACTTTAGGTAGAACCTTCCAAGGAATGTGCATGTACCAAGACACATGTTTTACACGCCTTAAGCATGCTCTCCATTGTCCAAGGAACACCGTCCAAATAAATCTACTCGGAAATAACCACAAGTCCTAAATAATGTCCTGACATCTGGTCAGACTTTGTTTAGTCTCTCTTATAGCCTCTAAGACAAGTCACTGATCCTTCAAGTAATCACAACATGCTTCTTTCAACCAGGGGCTGACTAAGATGTTAGGACATCATGTCCAACAAGGACTCCCAACACATTCTGTAGAGAAAAATAAATTCTCCCAGACAATATCCAATCTTATTTCTCAGGTCTCTTCTAAGAATTAAGAACATAGTTGATATGAGTCAATAGCCTTAACAGATATAACTCTCAAGCAGAACTGACAAATCCATAAAATCAACACACCACAATGTCAAGACATCTTTCCTGACATCACAACCTCACAAGAATCACATGAGCATCTTCATGCCCATAAGTGAGAAAAATACCAGGACCACACTCCTTGTAACATAACCAAAGAACTTTGGATTGAGACCAACCAACACTATTGATCACTCTCCCCCTGAACACATCCATACACTGTACAAATCCCTCTTGAATTTTACAGCCATAGACAACCTTGTTCTTGAGAATAAATCAAATCTGGAATGCTCACATCCCAAAAGAGACATACACATTCTCTTAACTTCAGGATATCATCCATACTTGGAAGACATCAAACCCCTTCTCTATATGAAGAATGATACAACATCAGCCTGCTTCCTATCATAAGATTTGGCCTAATATAATCTTACTAGTGATACTTCCATCAAAACTTATCACCAGAATCCACACAGTCTTGACCAGTAGCTCTACACCATACTCAACCATGAATAGATATAGTTCCAAGACTGAAATTCAACCACAGTCAACCTCCAAGAATAACCATAACCAGGAATGATATTCCAACATCATTTAGGACATCAGTATCAATCAGAGAAGACAAGACTTTGATTCTTGAACCACTAAACATGGAACTTACCATTCTCACATTTCCATTAGCAAGGAACACATGAGAATCACAACAGGTCACTGTAACACCTCAAAATTTGCCCTTTCTTTTTCCAACCTCTAGCCGGCTTATGTTTCGTTTCATTCTTGCATTATCATCTTTGCATATCATTGGTTCTTAGCATGGGATTAGGAGTTTCTATTTGCCCTGAGGTACTTCCATTCAAGTTTGACAGAGGTTTGAGTTCTCATTGTCCACCTGCTTCGAGATTTCTCAAGAGGCGTCAGGAGCATTGGTTCCAGGTTAAGGTGTTCAGTTTCAAGTCAGGTGTAGTTATTCAGTCACGACTAAGATCAGACGGAAGTTTGACCTAATCTTGGTCAAACCATCAGGAGACTGTTTCAATCACAAGTTGCCTGCATTAGTGGCTATCTCTCAGGCAATGTGTATTCAAGGTCAAGTTATGTGGTGTGGAGGTCATCAGGTCATCAAAGTTTAATTCAAGGGGAGTTCAGTTTAATCATCAGGTTCATCGTGGCTCATCAGTTCATTGGTGGTTCATCTGTGGATTTATTTTCCTCAGTGCGGATTCAATGGTCGACGCGAGGTTTTAAACTCACTCAGATGGTTGTTGCTCACGTTGCAAGATTGTCTAGTGGAGGTTGTGTGCAGTTAGTCAGATGCTTGTGGAAAGTCTAGGATAAGCTTTGGATTCATCTTTTGAATTGAGTTTATAAACCTTGTTTATCCACAAATATCCACTTTTTTCTAAAATTCCACTCCAATTTTCTTACCCATTATTCATTATCCATCTTATTAAAAAATATCACAAAAAATATCCATTATATTTCATAAGCCCCTTGCAACAATAAAAGATACAAAAGACATAATAGTGAAGTTACACCATGACCCCACCCAAATTCCCAGCCGTACAATTTCTTGCATCAATTCACTCTTTGCCAATACACACCCGTTCCACACGAATTTCACACGCACCAAACTTACACCACCCATGCCAAGTTGTACGACCTGCTCCACAAAATCATCAAAAAGTTATGCCTTTCCACGCAGCTCTATCACACACACCATGACCTGAGAAAACCAGAGCAAATTGAAAAAACTGCAATCACAAAACTTACACAGAAAACAACCCTCATCAAATACACACTAAAACAACACAAAGTTGTGAGAGACCCTTTTTCTTCAGCTTGCAACACATTTTTCATCCACAAAAGCCAAAATGAATAGCAATACACAGTTGTGATTTCATAAAACAACTTGACCCCACAATGCTGCTAAGCCACGTCCTGCATACTGTGAGTCACACAACCTCACTGCAACGTACAATTCTCACGCGGCCATCACCAATATTCCTTGCAAATTCTGATTCCCAAATACGACCTGTACTCTCTATTCAATAACCTCCTTCCAAAAACACCCTTCAGGATCCTCTCCTTCACAACTCGTAAAACCCTCTTTCATCCGACCTTCCATCATCTTCATTTCAAAGGAAACCCAAATATCATGTCCCCATCTTCCAAAACCTCACAAACAAATCTCTCTTTTCGACCTCTCCTTTCTTCATTCATACTCCCTTCTAAAACCTTCAACCCATACCCGAATCAACATACCCCTTTCGTTCAATCTTTCAACCGATACAACAAAAACCTTTCGCCCTCACCACCCGAAACCTTGTTTTCATCAACATCAACACAGAGCCTTCACAAATCCATAAATTCACCCCACAACCAGATCCAAACAAATCAAAACTGAGAAATAGATCAAAATGAGATGAAGAAGATCAAACAAACACAACCGTTCCCAATCCAATCTTCAAACTGAATCAGAAACAGAGAAGGAGATTGAGACGAGAGATTGTGAGATGAAGAAGAGGGTCAAACCTGAAGCGAACCGAGATCGAGATTCAGAAGCGAGAAATTAAGACGGAAATGAAGAGCGGTGTGGCCTTTGAACCGTGTTCTTCTTTTCAATTTGAAGGTGACGGTGATGAAGAAAGAGACGGAATTGATTCGCGTTTGGAGCTCGTCATGAACAAGGATGAAGACATTGATGTAGCAGCAACGCGAGCTTGTTTCGGTGACAATGGAGCATTGTTGCTTCTCTCTTTCGTTTGATCTTGTCTTTTATGAAAGAAAATACAGTGGTGTGCTTTGTATTTGAAACCGTGTCTTGATTTTCTTTATAACTTGATGGATTTCGTTGGAACTATGATTGGGCCTCCCATGCTGTTGAATCCAGCCCGAGTTGGTTTTCATTTTTTTCTTGACCGTGTGTGATGAATGGGCTCAAAGCCCATGAGAGATCTGGGGAATTTCTACTGACTCATCTATGTATCTTGTTGTACCATGGTTGATTTAGTTTATTTTCTTCCAATCTTAATTACTTTTTTTTCGTTAATTTTTTATATTAATCCTGTTTAGATGTGATTTTAATCTTGGATTCAAGTGTTGATTTAGATTTAATCCTGGTCATGTTTTATGGTTTTAATTAGTTAAATTCTTGTTAATTCTTTTTAATTTGACTTTGGATAATATTAACTTTGATTTAAGTTTTGATCTAATGTTAATCTCATTTTTATCTTAGTTTGCAGAATTGTGATAATTTGAATTATGAGCTTTGATTAAAAATTTTTATAATTTGTTCTGATTAATTGTTATTAATTTTGATTAGTCTAGGTTTTATTTTTAATTAACCTTGATGTGTAATTTTGTTTAATCAAACCATGGAACTCTAATTGATTCTTAGTTGATTTTGATTACAATTTTAATTGACTTTCTTTTATTAAGTTCTTACTAACTTTTGGTTTCTCTTGTTAGCACTTTTGATTTGGGCTCAGTTGATCTTGGATGTTGATTTGTGATGTTGGACGCTTGAGGATTAATTGGATTGATAATTGCGAAGCTTCTACAACTCTCCTTGTGCATAAGTTGATTGAATGTAGGAAATGATGCTGATGCATACACTGTTGTTTTGTACATGCGTGCTGTTAAATGCTGCTACTATGTCCTGCTGGATACTACACCTGTTCTGTTCTGGAAATAGGAGCTGTTAAATATTGTTCTTGATGATTACTGGAATACACTGCTGTGCTGTGCTGAAGCGCTGTTGTTGCTACTATTTTTTATGCTTGACTATTGGACTTGCTTATTTGATGGAAGTGCCTAATAGCTTAGAGGCTTGAGCTTGTTATGTACTTTGAAGAGGCAACGGACCTTCTCCATTAGGTACCCCTAGAATCTCAACTTTATCTTTTATGCCTCATTCTAGGGTTTTATCCATGTTAGAAGCATATTGAGTACATCTGAAGCCCTACCTCAAAGTAGGCCCTGTTTGCGCATCGTGTTAGTACTCAGATGTTGTGTATCTTCTTTTGTGTCAACATTTTGATGATTGAACACTTGTACATATTTGAGTTTTCTTTCTCCTTCTTTTCTTGAGACTTGTTTAAGTCTTGATTTTGTTGATATCTGTGATTGAATTGGTTAATGTTTACTTGTGCTTGTTCACATGATCCCCTTAGGATTCCTAGCTCCACTTAATTTCTGATTAAGCTGGAGGTAGGAGAGACATTAGGCTCTCAATCCATGTATGCTAACTTAGGTAGACGTTTCCCTTTTAAACTCAACTATATGGCCACCTTTGCATGACAACATTAGGAACTTTAGTTTCCCTTTAGTGTTTCTTTTTTCTTTTGAGTCTTCTCATCTCATCTCATAACACTTCTAAAACACTTAATAAAGGTAATGTGTATTGTGCATGAGCCTTGTATGTGGGAAATGAGGAATGAGGGGTTTCCTCTCATTTTTCTAGAGTGTTTGGTGGACGTTCCATCTTGGAACGATTTGCTAAACATTCGTTCCTACCTCATAGACTTCGGTGCAATGCAAGTTACGAACTAACTTCAATCCACTTATGTCTAAAAAACACAACAAAAACAAACTCAACCCTTTTCATCCTTCGGGATTGTTAAGCTCAAATCATTTTCGGAAAGGGCACGTTACTTCTGTCTCGTCGCAAACAGGCATCGACCCTAACTGCCGGACGCGAATCTAACGTCGCTCATAAAAAACACTAACCGACCTCGTTAGGTCGAACTACGACTGCTCTAATTTCCTCTTTCTCGTCCGATTGAGGATACGTAGGCACAAGACGGCGATGTCTTGGCGAGCAACCTCCCCCCTTAGTTCGTGTCCGAACTACGTTGACTCTGACTTTCCCATTGCACAAGGGAATACGTAGGCATAGGCCGAGAGATGTCCTATCGAGTCACATCTTTTTCTTTTCTCCCTCATTTCTTCGTTCCTTTCTGTTCCCATTTCTTCTCCTTTCCAGTAGCAGCGGAGCTCTAGACGACGACACCCTTTGATCGAGACAACAAGCGTGGATCCCATCGGGTACGATGGACGCGTGGGGTGCTAATACCTCCCCCTCGCGTAACCGACTCCCTTACTCGTTTCTCTTGGTCGTGAGACCATGATTTTTCCTTCCCTCAGGTTTACGCAGTGTTTCCTTTCCCTCTCTTGGGATAAATACACATTACTGGCGACTCTGTTTCCGCGCCACTTTCACGTTTGTACCAGGATGAAAATCCTCGAGAGCGACAGTCACAACTGCAGTAGATCATAAACAATCATAGAAGGCAGAATACCACAAAGAGAAATAAACTCTCACGAGCCTCATGAAGCTTCAACCTAGAAGCACAAAGTTCAGACATTTTATTCTAAGCAGACTTTTCAGCAAAGCCTGCTTCTCCTCTGCCCTTCAGTCTTCTATCCTTCAAAGCTCCACCTTGCACAGTCCATTACAAGACACAGTGCATCAGTACCAGCAAGGGATAATGTTTCAACAGGAGATGCCATCATAAGACTAGAGCAACAGGCTTGTGCAGGTAGTTTCTTGAGTCATGCTCAATTACCACCTTCCTCCATAAGTGACTAATCAGAATACCTTCCACAAGGTCCTTGATCATGTGGGAACAACAAAGGACTGAAACTTCCAGTACTAACACCCCCTTACCCTAGAAAAAACTCTGGAACAGTCATATCAAACATCTTAGATGAAACTCCAAGAAGCAGATATGAAAACACCAAGCAATCAACAACTCCCTTGAGCTTTTAGCTATTGCATGATCCAAACAGGTTGAGATAGACTTTGGAAACAGCCGTATAGTTGGAGAGAAACCACTCCTAAGGAGACCAGCCTATACAAAATGGTGCAACTCCAATGCACACAAAGGACCACAACAAGAGCATCCTGATGTTCAGTCCAATGTCGGAACATTGTATAACTGACTTGACTAGCCAACTGATGAAACCACACATGCCCGAGACAGTCTTGAAGATATAACCCTTAGACTTCCAAATAATATCCCACCTTGAATGACCTTTCCACCATAACAGAACAAGAGTTCCATGTTCTCATAGACTTGATTATGAAATCAAGTTTAAGTAAACAACCTCCATCCTAAACATAAGAAAACCAACAACCAGTCCTTTTCAGGATAACTCAAGTGAAGGAACAAATACCCTAATGACGGCCTCCTTCAAGCATAATTCTCCAAGGGAATTATCCACACATGATTCCATGCCATAACCACTCCAAATAGACATAACTATCTGCAAGATCATTTAGATTCAACTTTGAAAGACCAAAAAACTCTCCAAGATGTCAGGGTAAATGTCCTAGACATGTTTCCTTAACTTCCATATGCACAGAATCTGGTAGAGATGTCTTTACAGTCCTCCACTAGTAATTTGAACCCAAACTCCTATACAAGAACATAACTTCTACATCCTTGTAAGCTTAGATCAGAAATGAACTGACCCTAAGAATGTTCATCAAGATGACCATGTGTTGACCTTCAGCACATTAGCACACCTTACCATAGGAAATATGTTTTAACATTTGATTGAACATCAGCTCCTTCTCCACCAAACACATCACCGAAATTGGTTCTGAATATATTTTCAGAATTACACCCCTTGATCCCTTTTGGGGACAGGATGAGGAACTTTTGACAATTTAAGGAGTGGCAACATCTTTCTTGATCACCAAGGAACGGGATAATCAACTAAATACTTGCTAATACACAAATAATAATTGATCTTAAATCCCAAATCTGTAATTTTTCAGATTTGCATCCCTCCTTACTCTAGCTACAAGACCATAAGTAAAACAACCAGTGCAACCTAGGAAGAAGTCTTCAAGACACAAAACTTCATTAGAAGACCATCTTCATCATACTAGTAACATCCTTGGATAAACAGAATCACAGATCCAATATCTTTACACTCATGAGACTATTTTAACATTGATCATCAATTACTCTAGTTTCAACCTAGTTGAATGTCATAACACTTGTCCAGTTCTTCCTATATACTTCCTTCCAAGAGATCTGATAGGAGATCCTCAAGCAAAGACACTCTCTTATAGGGTTGGAAGCAAAAATAAATTGCTTATGGATCTCCTCCATGGTATGACATTCTCATGTCTCACTTCAAGTATCCTTGAAGCATCCACTTGACCATCTACACTTCTGACTCTATTTAACAAACAAATTCAAAATTGCCTTTATGAGTGGACTTGAGAGACAAATCAAGTATCTTTGGCAAGTTTAAACATGACATAGAGTGGTTATCAAATCCAATGGATACACAAGACCTTAACTTAACCCTTTTCCTTTTATTTCCCTTCGTGTTACCTGATTGAAACTATCTCCCAAGCAACATAGAAAGATCTATCAGAGGACTCCAGGTTACAGTGTTTATCCTGTCTATTACTCTCAGCTAGAGGTGACAAGAACAACTATAGAACTCACATCATCTTCAACATGCATTAGGTAAGATGTTCGAACATCTTATAAGGCACCACGCGTAACAATAACATCATTATCAGTAGCAGCGGTAGAAACTTCATAAATTATCAGTCAACCATCAACAACACCAAGGGATGGTCTGATCATGCAACCTCCTTCCTTGTTCAAAGACCAGAAAGTATCTTCCCTAGAACTCATCCAGAAACAGACCAGGATGCCTGCTCTGAAACCAATTAAAATTCTGGCAAGCAGATCACAGATGTCCTGAGAGATGTCGAGACATTGATCTCTGCTAAAAACTGAACAAGGACAGAACATAAACATTTTGTTCTCTTAAAAACAAGAACATTCTGAACCTTCAAGGTTAAAACAGTGACATGACAGATGTTTCAACATCTCTAAAAACATATACATCAGAGTATAGATACAGACTGAATTAATCATAACAGAATGATAAATAACACCAAGATATGATAACCCAGTTCGGTGCAACTCACCTACATCTGGGGGCTACCAAGCCAGGAATGAATTCACTATCAGTAGTATTAATTCTAAGTATAAAACCTCCGATAACTTATCACTTAATTCCCTACCCAGTGCAATTCTATCAAGAAACTCCATCTAGATAAGAGAAGCTCATCTCAATTCCTAAATCACCTCAGTGATATCTAACAGTTACAACCTCTGGCAACTGCATCAATCTGTTCAATTGAAAGACACCCCTTCCAATACAATATTTAGTCAAGACTCTTGACTAACAATAACACTTGAATTTGCTTAATAACTTCATCCAAGAACAATACACAATTCATTACCTACAGGTTTTTGAATCTGTAAAACTATGTCTACCACAATGTATCAAATGATACAAAGGGTGACTTACAATACAAGAAAGTACACGACTCTCAAAACCCTAAACCCTTATTTTTACTTTACAAAAGTCTTAATAAGAATTCTTCTTCTACCCTAGGCATTGGTCTTCCTTTTATAATCTTCAGTTGTCCACGGGCTTTGAAATAACTGTTTAATCATACTTAATCCATGTTCTGATTGCTCCTTAAATCTTGGACCAGATCTGCAATAACCTGCTATATCAGACCAAGATGTCGAGTCCACAAGCTAGGACATCTTGTCTGACATGTCTTGTTTCAGCAGATTTCATCATGTTGGAACATCTTGTTCAACACCATGTTTTACCAAATTTAGTCAAATCTTTTAGAGCCTTCAAGTTAGAAATTAATTTAAACTTTAGTTACAGATCACTAATTTCAACCCTTGGATTTACTGTTAAGAATGGTTAGGATTAAATAGAAATTTGATTGAAAATGGAAGTTGGAATTTGTGTTTGTTTGGTAGTTTTGTGTTAGTCTGTTAGTTATGGTAGTTAAAAGTTAATTTGGTAATTGAAAGATTGTGTATGCATAGGTAGTTAGAGACAAATGGTACTTGGTTTTTGCAAAAGTAACAAGTTGGAATTTAAGATTGAAAGCTCCTGGTGTTTGACTAAATTTTGCTAAAACATACTAATGATGTAATTGAAGAATTTGCAGAAGAAAAAGATGTCGAAGAAGATGTCCCAGCTTGGAGACTCGACATCTTGGCTGACTTACTATGTTAGCAGGTTTTAATCTATTGTAAGATTTAAGAAACAGATCAAGGAATCACAAGATCAAAGATAGAAATCCCAACAGAAGACTATATAAGAAGACTTAGACCTAGGGTTTTAACGGTACTGAATATACCTTTGTATCACTTGTAACTTTGTAACCTAGTTCTTTTTTGAAAAATAAGGGTTTAGGGTTTGAGAGTCGTCGGCTCTCTTAGGAGTTATAAGTCTCCCTCTACAGCATAGGATGCAAAGTGGAAGGCACTGGTATAGGGACAGAACCATAATCCTTTAGGTAATGGTTTGTGTATCGATCTTGGACGAAGCTTTGAAGCAAGTCCAAGATAACTTGTTGGTCAAGAAAATGTGACAGAGACTTTGAATTGGCATAAGACAGAGTGTCATACCCCAAATTTTGACCACTAAGATTTCCCATCATCGTGCAAATCATCATCACAATCTGGATGCACTTTCATGTCTCATCAATCTCCTTAGGAATTGTTAGGCATTCTCTACAATCAAAGATTAGGGTTTTGAGCCCTCTCCTAGCATTTAGACAAAGGATTAATCAAGGAATGACGTGATCTTCAACTTGTCTAAAATATTGAAACCTCCATAAAGGATCAAGAGGACTCCCACATCAAGAATCAAGCACAAGGTTGCAGCATTCCAAGTGGATCAAGCCTCAAGATCGCCAGTGTCACCAAATTAGGGTTTTGGTCGACTGAGGCCTCCAGATGGAAATTTTCATTTGGGCATGAGCCAATGCTTCAAAGCACAACCCAATATACTCCAAGGGACCTCATGGACCCAATCATTAAGTCAATTTAACCTCAGGGGATGCATTTACCCAAAAATCAGGAATTAGAGTTTCTTGACCTAATTCACCCCTAAGTTGACTTTTGGGGACAAAACATGAGCCAAGACCTCAAGACATGATTTGAGGGTCTCCAATACACTACATAGATCCATTTGCAACAATGGATTGATCCAAGAAGCTTGATCCACAAGTTTCAATTTCATCAGGACCACAATTAGGGTTTCGAGGAAAAAGTCAACTGTACCTTTGACTTTTGACCAAGAAATGCTCCCAAACCTTGGGACATGATTCAATACACTCTATAACACCTATGGAATATGTCCATTAGGATTGATTTAGGTCAAGGACTTGATTTCACAAAGGATCGCACAGTTTGGATTTCATCCGATAAAAAGTCAACTGTGCAAAAATCCAAAGTTTGACTTTTTGGATTTTTGGTCAAACAAGGTTCCTTAACCCTAAAACAATGTTAATATGTGATTTGAATCATCGTTCATCAAGAAAAATTAGAGAAAGTGAGTTAACTTGTAAAAGGGGTAACCATAAAAAACTTATAATTTTTCTAAGTTATGGAACAAAGTGGCTAGGGTACCAACTTCCAAGGATCATAACTTGGGATCCAAGCAACCATTCTGGATGGTCCAAAGCTGGATTTGTAGCTCTCATGGCATACTTTAAAAGTGTCAACTACATCTCATTCCAATTCTTCATGGATTTTTAGTTATGGAGTGATCAAAATGGCTGAAAACATGAAAATGGCATTTTTCCAACACTTAGTGAAATTTTCACTAAGTCAGAATCTGCCTTACTTTTTCCAAAATATAGGGGCAGTTTTCACCTTGATCCAAGTCAAACCAGGTATAGGGGTAAACATCAAAGTTGGAGTATGCCATGAGGGCTTTCCAACAAGTACCAAATTATCTCCAAATTCCATTTGAGCAAAGAGATACAACCCTTGGAACATGGCATCCTGAACTGGTTTTTACAAGGCAGAATTTGTGCATTTTGCCCAATTTGTCCAAATCTGATAAATCCAAGCCTTGTCATCAATTTGGACACATTAGAGGATCAAATCCAAGGGGGATGATCTGATCTCCAAGCCTCCAAAGTCCAAGAATCTACAAGTAGCCATGCCAAACCTAAAAGAGCTAAAAAGTGCCAAGACTCCAATTTTGTTTCCAAGCCCTTAATGAATGCATCAAGGTGGGATGAACTAAGCATATTCCAACTGAATTCAGTCCAAGTTTATCTCTGAACAAAAGCTACAAAGCCTGTGCTCTAATCTCAAGTCAATGGCTAGAGGAGACTTGAGATTCCTTTTGCATAACATTGGCCAAAGGCCTGCTCCAGCCTCCACTCACTATTGATGCCAAAACAAACTTGACACACTATAAATAGGCCTCAATTGTGATCAGTTTGAGTACACCAAAGCACCCAAACTGATGTTTTCCTCAAAATCCCTCTCTTTAGGCCAAAATGCCCTCTTTTGCAAGGTATCTCTGAGTTTTTGAGTTAGAGAGCAATTCCATCACAACTCATGATCCAAACACATCCAATATGTCATATCTAAGCTGTCCAAACTCTCATATGTGACATGTAACACCAAAATCACAAAGTCCCCTCTCAAAACCTCAAAATTGGACTTTTTTGCATTTTTCAAGCTATGTCTTGATTCAGTCACTTTCAAAACTAGATAAAACCTCAAACACACTCCAAATATCATCCTTGAACTGTCCCAAATGGTTCCCTACATCTAGAACACCATTTGAGAGAGTTGCCATATTGGTCACTTTTGCCCCTTTTGCAAGAAAGAGCTTAAACTTGTTCTTGAGGATTCCAGCTGGTTCCAACCATTCTAAAAGCTCCTAAGGGATCAATTGATAGTGTCCAAAGCATCAAATTACTTCTGGCACAAGAAACTTGGCAGATAGCATAAAAAGCTTATAAAGAGGTAAGCATCACAACTTGAACTCTTTGAAATATGCATTGCTTTGAAGTCCACTGATCATACACCTCTCATGCATGTTGTATATGTTGTGTTTGAATCAATTTGCCATGTAATTCTTGCCTGTAACATGAGGTAGCATAGAAAATGCAATTATAGGCCTATTTCAAAAACACCATCGGGTTTTAAAATAGGGGCCTCATCTGAAAAAACCAAGGGCACCATTGGATTCCTTGTGAAAATCTAGGCAGGATAGACCTAAATTTTGTCCCAATCCATGGAGAAATTAGAAAGTTACAACCTTTAAGTTTTTGGCCTAAAAGCTGGCCGTGCCTTGCCTTGCCCATGCCTAAAACAAGGCATCCCTTATGTATTCATGGGGTGGTTTTGATACACGGATGTATCACCACCCAAGTGGTAGAAGGCGCGCGCTGTGACTTGGAGGTCTGGGGTTCGAATCCCCCTCGCCCCAGACCCTTTTTTACCATCTTTTTCCATTTTTTATTTTTTCATATTATTTTCATTAGTGATTTGAAAAATTAATTTCTCTCAATTTTAATTATTTTTTATTGGTTCTTTTTACAAAAAATCACAAAAATGTTAAAATATTTTATTCCACAAAAAAATCAAATTTATATTATTTATTTAATATAGTTGATATTTTTGTAAATAAATTCATTTTTATTATTTTTTAAACATTTTAAAAATGAATTTTCATCTTGGAAATCAAAACCAAATGGGTTTTAATTCATCTTGTGATTAAAACATCATTTTTCAAACCTCAACCAAAAATCAAAAGTTGTTTATTCAAACTTATTTGGTGTTTTTATCATTTTAATTAATTTTCTTTGAATAATTACTTTAAAAAATGATGAAATTAGGGTTTCTTTGATTTTCACCCTAACAAATCTTTTTCAAACACTCCTTGGGCCTCTAATAGAGTGTAAGACCCAACCCCTTTTTGAAAACCAAAACTTTTGGGCCTCAGTCATTGTATAAGACCCACTGTATTTTAAAAATATCTCGGTGCGATCGCCATTTCATTTCAAGACCATCTGGGCCTCCCCACGTGTTGTAAGTCCCATCTTTCTTTTTTTAAATACACTTTGAGCCTCTAATAGAGTGTAAGACTCAACCTTTATTGTACATAAATCATTTTGGACCTCAGATATTGTATAAGTCCCGACATGCTAAAAAATCTAGGCACGATCGCCATTTTCGAACAGAAAATCTTTGGGCCTCTCCTTGAGTTGTAAGCCTCATCACTTGTACACAAATAAATCCTTGGACCTCTCCTTGAGTTGTAAGACCCACCCCTTTGTACAGTAAACCTCTTTGGGCCTCAGTCGTTGTATAAGTCCCGATACGATCTTCAAAAACAACGGTGCGATCACTGTTAAATCTTGGGCCTCTCCTTGAGTATAAGCCCCAATAATCTTTTCAAAAGAACTTCTCTTAGATTCAAATATACATGTTGTTATCAAAACTTTCTTTAATTTCTTTGAACAACAAATAATACAGCATGGAAGCTTGCTCACCTGTAAGTTTTATCTGCTTTCATTTACATGCTTTAATATATATAACTGTATTGTAGGAAGCTGCGCGTTGTAAGTCTTCTTTCATACATGCTTTAATATATATAACTGTATTGTGGGAAGTTGCGCACTATAAGTCTTCTTTCATACCCTTTTAAATACTTGTCATATATCAGCTGTATATATATTAGTATAGTTATTTAGAGTTTTCCTCGGCAACTAGGTCTAGAACTAGGTAAAGTCAGTTGGTCACTCTTAAATACGGTCAAAACTAGATCCCCATAGGATTTCCAGATACAGTCTTGCCTTCTCTTGGGCTTAAACTATATGGAACAAAGAGAAAGGCAATATTCTTCGTGAACCTTTTCTCAGGCTGTCACTATTAGAAATTGTCAAAGAAATTCTACTCCCCAGAGTTGATCTATTCTCGGTGAATAGCATCTCTTGAGTTTCTTCAAACCTTAGAACTTTCACTAAATGATCTATTCTCGGTGAATAGAATTTCTTGAACTTTTCTTGTTTTGAGACCTGCGGGCCTCCTAAAAGCATCCTCGCCTCCTCTTGGACTTTGTACAAGGACCCTACGGCTTCTTAGAAGTTCTCATGCCTTCTCTTGGGCTTAATACAAGGACCCTGAAGACCTCTTAAAGGTATAAGACAGAACTTAGTCATCCTTTGCTAGAGCAGTCTTTCCAGTGTCAAGCCTCTGACCAATTTGAGGGTTGATTCTCATCCCTTAAAACACCCGCCTCCTCTTGGGCATCATACAAAAGATAAAATTCTTCCACACCAGTAGACTTGGACAGTCTAAATCCCATTGAGTCTCAAAGACATTCTCAAGTTCCTAGGAAGAAACCCCGATCATTCTGGATCGATCTCCAGTAGAGTTAAACCCATGGGTTCTAAAACCCAGTCTCTCTCTTAAAAATCCCCAAGCCAGGGTTAGTTTATCATCAGTATAACACTATCCCAAATCAGAACCTCAAGGCATCTGATATCTCAACTCTTCAGGAACCCTCAGCAAGAGTTGATTCCCCACTTGGACCTGCCTAGGGATCTCAATAATCCCTAGTAGAAAGATAGCCTCCTCTTAGGCTTTGTATAATAACCTCCCCTCAGAAAAGTCAGCCTCCTCTTGGGCTTTGTACAATGATTCTCCCCAGCGGAGCTAACCTTTTCAAGACTCTCTTGTTGAGTCAATCACTTTTCAGACTCTCTTGTTGAGTCAATCACTTTTCGGACTCTCTTGTTGAGTCAATGACTTTTTCAGACTCTCTTGTTGAGTCAATCATATTCCAGCACTCTCTTGTTGAGTCAACCTTTTTAGCCTCAATCTTGGGCTTTGTACAAGATAGATAAAAATACTCTCTTGTTGAGTCAATCTTTTTCCAGCCTCATCTTAGGCTTGGTATAAATATTTCCCCTAACGGAAGTTAGCCTCCTCTTAGGCTTTGTATAATGATTTCTCCAGCTTATTCAGCCACAATCCTGGGCTTTGTACATGACAGATAAAAGCACTTTCTTGTTGAGTCAACCCTTTTAGCCTCAATCTTGGGCTTTGTACAAGACATAAATCTTCATCTCTTAAAGCTTGGGACAAATATTTTGCCCAGCGAAGTCTTTTCCTCCCAGCCTTCTGTTAGGCTTTGAGGAATGATTTCCCAAGCAGAGTCAAACTCATTTCAGTCTCAATCTTGGGCTTCGTACAAGATACCTAAAATATCCTCAGCCGAGTCAGTAAAGTCTCCATTTAGCCTCACATCTTGGGCTTTGTACAAGACAGATAAAGAGTTCTTTCCCACAGATTCAGTCTTCTTTTCAGCCTCTATCTTGGACTTTGTACAAGACACTTACAAACCTCCTCAACAGAGTAGAAATCCCTTTTTAGCTTCAATCTTGGGCTTTGTGCAAGACAGATAGAACACTTTCCCCAGAAAAGTCAAGCATCCCATCCTCCTCTTAGGCTTTGTATAATTATATCCTCAAAGAGTCAGTTTCTTTTTTTCCTCATTCTTGGGCTTTGTACAAGACACCAATATATACACTCTCTTGTTGAGTCGGTCTTATCCAGCCTCCTCTTAGGCTTTGGGTAAGGATTTCCCCAGTGGAGTCAATCAACCTCTTAGCTTCAACCTTGGGCTTTGATCAAGGCACATAAAAATCAACAATCCCTCTTTAGAGATGACACATTCTCTCTCAGTCAAAACCTTTTAGCTTCAATCTTGGGCTTTGAACAAGACACAAATAACCCTTTTAGCTTCAATCTTGGGCTTTGAACAAGACACCAAAACATCTTTTTCCTCCCTTAGAATAGGAGGAACTACGATTGCTCTGATTTCCCTGTTTCGTTTAAACAGGAATACGTAGGCATAAGATTACGAAATCTTAGCGAGCATACCAATCAAAAACTCTAGGTCCAGTACCTTCATACATCAATCAAACTTAGGTCCAGTACCTTACCAAAAACATCGGGAAAACCCGAACATCAACAAAAACTCACTCACTCATATTTCCCAATAAACTTTCCCAACCCATTAACGGATAAACACTATCAAGTACAAAGTGAAACCTAAAGCTAATATCATGTGGATAACCACATATAGGATGGGTAATTGACAACGCCCCATTATATAACCTAACCCGGACCCCCCAATCTCTTTTAAGCGTTTGTTCAGTTAAACATCTACGTTCAAGGTTAGTTTTAGATACCTTCCCTTTCCATCCCAGCTTCATGGGATAAATAAGAAATCAGAAAGTAGCACCCCCTCCTACCATTGCGGTGAGGAAAACCCAACGATAAGGTGGTCGCGTCACTGACAAAAATCGTTCGCTAAAGTGAAATGGCGACTCTGCTGGGGAGTCATTGTCTGTATAGGACTAGGATTATAGCTCTTAAGAGGTCTAGGATGTTAGTTTTAGGAATAAATATATATATCGCTTTTCCTAATTGATATCCGTGTTTACTTTTCTGCTAATGGGACTGCGGGTGATGCCGCATCTGGAAAGTTTGAGTGACACCTAAGATAAGTGATGGCATGAGACGGGTAATCTTACAGGGAGTGACTCCCAAATAAGAGACCCCGGTAGACCATCGAATCAGTGGGGATACCATTTGCGAATTCAATGCCTATACGAATTCGGTTGTTGAAAGCAGATTGTTCGAATGTGGTGTCCGTGAAACTGAGGATTTAATAGGCTGAGACCATGTTACTATTTGGTAGTGCGGAAGCTATCGGAAATAGTTGTCACACGTCACTACCCTCATTTGAGATTACTCTAGGATACTGCAGCTCGCTCGGGTGAACCAACCTGCTGTTGTTATCCCAAGAGGGGTCAATGATTTTGAGGACAAGTACAAAAATCACCAGTACAACCTTTGGGGATGGGTAGAGCCATGACTTCATGACACCGAACCTTTGACCCCATGTTTTTCTATGTTTTTGTGTGTTGCATTCATGCATTCATTTCATCTAAAAAACTTCAAACAGAAAATTTTCTCTTCTAGTCTCTCTTTTTCAAATTAAACTAAGACAATGATTGTAAATGTCAGAGAGAAAGATTGCGTTATGGATTTTGGTAGAAGGAAGACTCACAAGTACACCTTCAAATTTCCAAAACTAGAGGATTTAATAGGGTTAGCAAGGATGATCACCAACCCTAATGCTTTCAGAGCTAAGTACGGAGGACTGTTGTCTCTGTTAAGGGTCCATATAGTTGAAGGAATCCTGTATGCGTTAATTCAGTTTTATGATCCGATTTATCACTGTTTCACATTCCCAGATTATCAACTAACACCGACGCTAGAAGAATACTCTCACCTGACTGATTTACCTATCACTGACCAAGCTTCCTTTTCTGGACTGGAAGAAATTCCAAAGGATCAAACCATTGGAAGAGCAGTCTATTTGGATGAGTCAGAAGTCAGGACTCACATGACCACTAAGGATGGAATCCAAGGTTTGCCGGCCAAGTTTTTAGTAAAGAAAGCTCTATACTTTGCTAGTATAGGAAATGTGACTGCTTTCGAGAACGTCTTTGTTTCGCTCACATACGGGATTTTCCTTTTTCCCAACATTGATAACTTCGTTGATATCAATGCCATTAAGATATTTTTGATTGGAAACCCTGTACCAACCTTGCTCGCAGATGCCTATCATTCTGTACACTTAAGAAATTTGTACAGTGGAGGAATGATCACATACTGTGTACCCCTGCTATACAAATGGTTTACTTCCCATTTGCCTTAGTCTGCTGCTTGCTGGGATCATAAGAGTACTATACGTTGGTCATAGAGAATCATGTCTCTTACCAACTCTGACATAGACTGGTATAATCGGATCTATGACGAGATAAGAATCATCGACCATTGTGGAAACTTCCCCGATGTACCCCTCATAGAAACTAAAGAAGGAATCAACTATCATCCAGTTTTAGTTCGTCGTCAATTTGGATACCCGATGAGACATGTCCCGCGTAATGTTCATCTGGAAGGTCTTTTCTTCAAGGAAGGAGAAAATGACAGGGCACTAAAGTCAGAAATAGTGCATGCCTGGAAACATGTTCACAGGAAAGGAAGAGAGTCTCTAGGAAAACCAGACTGTGTCTCTGCGGAACCTTATCTCCACTGGGTAAAAACTAGAGCTCTCAAGCTGAGGATGCATTACCCTCGTCAAGAAGTTCTTCCGTTAAAGGAATATGTCCTTTATTTTATGTCTGATACGGAAAAACTTCAGGTTACTCTCAACAAAGTTCAACAGGAGAAGAGGTCTTGGAAGAACAAGTACCGTATTCTCAATGTGGAGTGTAACAAAATACAATAATTGTTAAAAGGAAAAGATGCTCTGATCGAGATTTTAGAGCAACATGCTGTAGAGAATCAAGAAGACCATAGGAATTTGCTCGCTCCTTTCACTTGGCAAAGGAATGACAACCCGACAACGGTTCAAGAGCCCCGGTCAAAGAAAAGGAAAATACCATAACCAACACCTGAGCTCTTCTCAGAGAGCACTCAGGATCCATAAGTTTAGACATTTCCTTTTACAGTACTTTGTAAATTATTGTATTTCCATTTCCGCAATCTTTGAATTCAATAAAACGGGGTTTCCCCACTGTATGATATTTGCAATACAATTGTCGTAGTTTCTTTTGATTAAACAAAAAAATTAATTAATATAATCATTGCATATCATTCATTATTCTCACATAACGCATTCTTCTTACCTACGAATCTCACGTTTGTGTCTCGATTCTAGAGTCAAACTGTCTCATTGGTACAATACTCGGGCCAATCGACAAAAGAAGATGGATAATCTCGAGGAAGAGAGCAGAGAGTTGAGAGAAGAACTCGACGCTCTGAAAGAAGATCTGAGGAAATTTCACAATGACATGTAAGCTCTGGCAGCAGCTCAGATACAAAGAACTGTGATCTCAAAGATCACCTCGACGCCCATAGTGGAAAAGTATGTTCCTCGGTATAACATGCTTAAAGATCGTCCCTGGGGCATGCCACTTAACTATATCCCGGAAGGATATATTCCACCGATAACGGAAGATCCAGAAACTGCAGCAGGAACCACTGGGCCTGAAGGTTACAAACTTCGGGAAAACGAAGATACAAGGGGCATGACAGCAACTCCTAAAGGTTACAAACTTCAGTAGAGGGAAGCACCAAGAGTCACTGCCATAATGACTATACCACCACCCGTGGTACACACTGTCCCGGAAGGGCAGATTCCATAGATACCTTCTGTTGGAAACTAAAGTATGGACGGCAGAATGAAGGAATTCCAGGAATAGTTCCTGGAGATGCAAAACGAACTGCATGCCCTTCGTGGTCAGGATCTATTCGGAAAGGACGCCGCAGACATTTGTCTGGTCCCCAATGTGAAAATTCCGCACAAATTCAAGGTGCCTGAATTTGAAAAGTACAAGGGCAACTCTTGCCCTCAAAATCATTGGTGATGTACGCCTGGAGGATGTCAACTCAGACAGAGAACCAACAGCTACTGATCCACTATTTCCAAGATAGTTTAACCGGTGCCGCACTCAAATGGTTCATGGGATTAAACCGTACTAAGATCGTCACTTTCAGAGATCTTGGTGCTGCCTTTGTTCAACAATATAAATATAACCTAGATATGGCACCGGACAGAGATCAACTTAGAGCCATGTTACAGAAGGATAAGGAAACCTTCAAGGAATATGCTCAGAGATGGTGTGAAATTTCTGCCCACATTTGTCCACCTCTTGAGGAAAAAGAGATGACAAAGATCTTCTTGAAAACCTTGAGCTCATTTTACTACGACATGATGGTCACTAGTGCGCCCAGCGACTTCACTGAGATGGTGGGCATGGGAGTTCGTTTTGAGGAAGCAGTCCGAGAAGGACGTTTAGTTAAAGACGTTGGACCATCAGGCAGTACCAAAAAATACTGTAGTGCTCTCCCTAAGAAAAAAGAGCAAGATATTGGCAATATCTCTCTCAGAAAGCAAAGGTGACGGTACCAACCAGTAGCAGCTGTAACTTCTGCTATCAACCCTACGTCTGTTCCTACGTATCAACCTCAGGTTGCTCAGAGCCAACTGAATCAACAACAATATCAGCAAAGGACGCAACAGCCTCTTTAGCAGGCTCATCGTCAATACAACAACAACCGTACAACACGACCGCCAGGGTTCGACCCTATACCAATGTTGTATGCAGAATTGTTTCCATTACTACTGGTCAAGGGGAACGTCCAAACCAGGGCTCCTCTTACAATATTGGAGAATCCACCTTTTTGGTTCAAAGCAGATCAGACTTGCCCTTACCATCAAGGAGGACCAGGGCATAACATAGAAAACTATCTCAGCTTCAAATCTGATGTACAAAAGTTTGTTAGGAGCGGGGTCTTATCCTTCAAGGATACGAATCCTAATGTTCAGACGAACTCGTTGCCTCAACACGAGAAAGCTACAGTCAATTTGATAGAGGAAGATTCTAAGCACAACTATCAAATTCACGATGTACTCTTGTTGAGAACCAACCTAGTCAAGATGCATTGCAGACAGAGCGGATACGGTCATGTACCGTCTCATAACTATCACCAGTGTAATATCTGCTCTAAAGATAATCAGGGATGTTCTGTGGTGCAATTAGCTCTACAGGAACAGATGGATCCCTGATGGATCCAAGATCACCGAATTCGTGAAGTCAACATGACTTATACAAATTCTAACATCATTCAAAACCACGACATCCGTGCGATGAATGTCAACTTGGTGGCAATGCACTCAAGGCAAAGCCAACATCATGATCTGCCACGGCGCGATTACGATTCCTGTCCTGTCTGTTCAATAAACGACCAGGGATGCTCTTTTGTACAAGAGGCCCTCCAGCTTCAGATGGATCTTGGATGTATTCATGATTACCGCGATAGAAGTCATTATCAAGTTAATATGATTCAAATCTTTGATATTCGCTTGATGAATACCAGCTTGTTGGAATTACACGCTACACAAGTCCAGCTCGATTTTCTGACTTCGCATGACTATCAGAACTGTAAATTATGTCGGGAGAGTGACCAAGGATGTGCACTCGTTCAAAGAACACTGCAACACTTGTTAAACCACTGGTGGCTTCCGATCTATCTAGGTGAAGACACACAACAAGTCAGCATGACTAATGGGAACCCTACTAGGCATCAAAATCAGGACGCTCGATCCATGGAAATAGATCTAGTGAGGTTACACTACATACAAAACGGACGTGGCCGGGTGCCACCACACAACTATGAGTGTTGTAGAGTTTGCTCTAAAGATAATCAAGGATGCTACCTCGTGCGAGCATCCCTTCAAAGTCAGTTGGACCACAAATAGATTCACCCGTGTTCAGGCTCTGGTTCAATTAACATAATGCCCGACTATCATCCTAATCAAGGCAAAGATGTTGTCTTAATCCCTAAATGAGAAGTGGCCAAAGATGTGTGCGCCATAATCCTTCTACTCCATGAATCAAGAGTTCCTCTTGATGGTGGAAGGATTCTCAACCTCGAACCAATTGAGGCCGGCTATGATGGTCAGAAAAATCAGAAGGCTCCTGTAGTTATCTATTTGCCGGGACCAGTACGATACAAGTCCGATAAAGCTATCCCTTACAAGAACGGTGCAACAACAATTGAGAATGGAAAAGAAGTTACATTACCCTTCGTCGCGAATATTGCAGACATCAGACGAATAACACAGAGCGGTCGAATCTTTAACCGAGGAGTTGGGGAACCCAGCAAAGAAAAGGAACCTCAAACAAAAGTTCCTAATCAACCAGTTGGTCAATCCGGTGATCCTGAACTCTCAAAGAACAACGATGAGATGCTGAAGCCCATCCAGAAGAGTGAATACAACATTGTTGATCAGCTGTTGCAAACTCCTTCAAAAATATCAGTGCTATCTCTTTTACTCAGTTCCGAAGCTCACAGGGAAGCTCTACAGAAAGTCTTAGAGCAAGCCTTTGTGGAACAAGATGTAACAATAAGACAGTTCGACAACATCATCTCCAACATCACTTCCTGCAACAACTTGGGATTTAGCGATGAAGAACTGCCGGAAGAAGGCCAAAGTCACAACATGGCACTCAATATTACAGTCAACTGCCAGGACGATGCTTTAGCCAGCATACTGGTAGACACCGGATCGACTCTGAATGTTATGCCGAAGTCCACTCTAATTCGACTATCATTTAAAGGATCTCCGATGAGAGACAGTGAGGTCATTGTCAAAGCATTTGACGGATCCTGAAAAATGGTTATCGGCGAAGTCGACCTTCCCATAACTATCGGCCCTCACACTTTCCAAGTCATGGACATCCGGGCAGCATACAGCTGTTTATTAGGAAGACCTTGGATACACGAGGCTGGGGCAGTCACTTTGATACTTCACCAGAAGCTGAAGTTCGTTAAGAACGACCAACTAGTCACAGTTTGCGGAGAGCAAGCCTTGATCGTGAGTAACTTATCATCATCCACTTGTGTGGAACCAGAGGAGGTTGTTGGAACCCAGTTCCAAGCATTTTCGGTGAGCAATGACAACCAATCAAAGAAAGGAACATCGATTTCCTCGTACAAAGAAGCTCTCGAAGTGATCAAAAGTAACAATGCAAAAGGATGGGGACAACTTGTCATTCCTACTGATAACAATGCGAAGAAAGGTCTTGGGTTTTCCTCAACCTGTACCCAGACTGTTACTAACAATGAAAATTTTCATCCCATTCAGGACTTCTTCCACAGTGGAGGTTTCCTTCACCCAGTATCTCAAGAAGTACATACCATCAACGAGGGTAATTCCTCAGATACATATGAAGAGTGGAAGTCCTATCTTAACGAGGACGGTTATATGTCTCAGGGAGAGGTGCCTACGCCATTTTGCTATCCCGCACAGAGTCCGAGATATATACCGAGGTCAGATGTCAAAATGATATACGGAGATTGTGATCCGGAAGGATGCCGTGCTCCACCAAATTCATTAGAGGAAGACACTCTGATGAAAGACAACTTTGACCACGACTATTATGGCCCAATGGATGGTCTGCCTATCTGGCAGCCGTACCCAGGAAACTTGGGGTAAAAGAATCAGCTGAACGATGCATATCAACTGAGCATCATTGAAAAGAATACCTGCGTCCCCACCGAATCATGGGATCATTACTTAGGGCATTCAGAAAATATCCAGCACGACGATGAATTTGCAAAGATTGCAGGGCTAAAGTTCATCAACTATGCTTTTCTTGAGGTCAACGTCATCGAAAGGGATGACTCCTCTAGTTCCAAAGAAGTGTGGGATACTTTAGGACAACCGAGTGGCAAGTACACCGCTCCTAAAAGCTCTCATATCAGGCTCGAAGATATCCAGCCCACTGGATGGGGAGATTTTCCTGAAAGCACAAACACTGTGCAAGATACAACTGAAGAATCCTCCTACGACAACTCTGCCTGGGAGACAGATTCCAATGATCCTGCTCCGCCAGAAATTAGCGTTATTTCTGAAGACAAATCAAGAAGGAAGGTACCAGACTTTGTGATTCACCGAGGAGTTCGCCACCAATGGGTTGCTGTCGATGTCCCGAAAGTCGCCCATAAGTCTAAGTAATTCTCATCTTCGTTCTAACCTTTCACCTTGCCCAGGTGAAATGGATGTTTTGATAGGGCTCACTTTCTGTAAATGTCTCTCTTCGCTTTGCCCGAAGAGACAGAGTTTTGTTTTATAGGGCTGTAGTTTCAAGAATCGACAAAATCATAAATAAAATAACGTCGTTCTGTAATTTCCGCATTTATTGTTGTTTTCTCTTTTTGCTTTTTCAGAAAATGGTAATCCTAAAAACAACACAAATAATAAAAACAAGCAGTTTTCAGAAAATACACTGCACACACTCTTGCATTTCTCTCTATCTCTTCTAAAAAACAAACCATCACGTCGTGCAGATTGCTTGTTTTAAACCCCATTGAAACATACGATCCAATGCCTTCTCCCAACTTTGAATTCCCGGTATTTGAGGCTGAAGAAGAAAATGACGAAGAAATTCCAGAAGAGATCTCCCAATTACTCAGACAAGAGGAAAGATACATTGAACCTCATAAAGAGTTGTTGCAAACGGTCAACTTGGGTTCAGAAGAAGAGAGAAAATAAGTCAAGATTGGAGCATTGCTCAGTCCAACTATCAAAGAAAATTTGATAAAGCTTCTCAAAGAGTTTCCCGATAGATTCGCTTGGTCCTATCAGGATATGCCAGGGTTGGATACCAGCATCGTGGAACATCATCTACCGTTGAGATCAAAATGTCCGCCGGTAAAACAAAGGCTGAGACGGACTCATCCAGACATGGCCATCAAAATCAAAGAGGAAGTACAGAAACAGATTGACGCGGGTTTCCTCGTCACATCAAAATATCCTCAATGGATAGACAACATAGTGCCAGTTCCGAAAAAGGACGAAAAAGTTAGAATGTGTGTAGACTACAGGGATCTGAACAAAGCAAGTCCAAAGGATGACTTTCCCTTACCACGCATTGACATGCTGGTAGACAGCACAGGAAAGTTCAAAGTATTCTCCTTCATGGATGGATTCTCGGGCTATAATCAGATAAAAATGGCGCCGAAAAACATGGATAAACCTTCGTTCATCACCCCATGGGATACCTTTTGTTACAAGGTAATGTCGTTCGGTTTGAAAAACGTCGGGGCAAAATATCAAAGGGCCATGACTACTCTGTTCCGTGACATGATACACAAAGAAATAGAAGTGTATGTCGATGATATGATTGCCAAATCAAAAACAGAGGAGGAGCATGTGACCCACCTGTCAAAGCTATTCGAGCGTCTGAGGAAATATAACCTCCGCTTGAATCCCAATAAGTGCAAGTTCGGTGTCCGCTCAGGAAAACTGCTAGGGTTCATCGTCAGCCAGAAAGGAATTGAGGTTGATCCTGACAAGGTCAAGGCCATTCAAGAAATGCCTTCTCCAAAGACTGAAAAACAAGTCAGGGGATTCCTGGGATGTTTGAATTACATTTCCAAATTCATATTCCTCATGACCGTGACATGCGTGCCAATCTTCAAATTACTCAAAAAGAATCAGGAGTGCTTTTGGACAGAAGACTGCCAAACCGCCTTCGACAGTATCAAGGAATACCTGTTGAACCCACCGATTCTATCACCTCCAGTAGAGGGAAGACCATTGATCATCTACCTAACAGTCTTTGAAGACTCGATGGGTTGTGTACTTGGTCAACAGGATGAAACAAAAAGAAAAGAGTCTGTCATTTACTATTTGAGCAAGAAATTTACCGACTGCGAGACTCGGTACACTATGCTTGAGAAAACTTGCTGCGCTTTGGCCTGGGCAGCCAAACGTCTTCGCCAATATATGATTCGTCACACTACTTGGTTAATCTCCGAAATGGATCCAATGAAGTACGTCTTTGAAAAGCCTGCTCTCACGGGAAGGATTGCCATTGGCAGATGTTGTTATCAGAATACAACATCGAGTACCGTGCTCAGAAATCCGTAAAAGGAAGTGTTTTAGCCGATCATTTGACTCATCAACTGATTGATGGTTAAGAATCAGCCGGGTTTGACTTCCCAGACAAAGATGTCATGTATATGAAAATGAAAGATTGCGATGAACCACTACCCAGTGAAGGGCCAAAACCAGGTTTCCAATGGGGACTTATCTTTGATGGAGCTGTCAATCATTATGGAAACGGAATTGGGGCAATCATCATAACACCTCAGAGTACCCACATTCCTTTCACCGCCCGATTGACATTCAAGTGTACAAACAACGAGGCCGAATACGAAGCTTGTATCATGGGTCTCGAAGAAGCAATCGACTTAAGGATCAAGAACTTGGATGTATATGGTGACTCAGCCCTGGTTATCAATTAGATCAAAGGAGATTGGAACACATACCAATCAGGACTGATTCCTTACAAAGATTACGCAAGAAGGTTGTTACCATTCTTCAACAGAATCGAGTTTCATCACATCCCTAGTGAAGAGAATCACATGGCTGATGCATTAGCCACTCTCTCTTCCATGATTAGTGTAGGTCAATGGAACGACGTACCTAAGATTGACATAATGCGCTTAGAAAGGCCCGCTTACATCTTCACGATTGAAGCAGTCATAGACGACAGACCTTGGTACCACGATATCAAGTGCTTCCTTCAAACACAAGAGTACCCACCTGGGGCATCCAGAAAAGACAAAAAGACCCTCAGAAGATTGGAAGACAACTTCTTCCTAAGTGGTGATACACTCTATAAGAGAAACTTTGACATGGTCTTGCTCTGATGCGTAGACAGACCAGAAGCGAACATGCTGATAAAAGAAATTCACGAAGGATCCTTTGGCACTCATGCCAACAGACACATAATGGCGAGAAAAATTCTAAGAGCAGGATTCTATTGGTTAACCATGGAATCTGATCGCTACAAGTACATGAGGAGGTGTCACAAGTGTCAGATATACTCAGACAAAATCCATGTACTGCCAACACATCTCAAAGTTCTCTCTTCCCCTTGGCCTTTTTCCATATGGGGAATCGACATGATTGGCATGATTGAACCCAAGGCTTCGAACGGACATCAGTTCATCCTGGTAGCCATTGATTACTTCACCAAGTGGGTCGAAGCAGCGTCATACGCCAATGTAACCCAACAGGTGGTGGTCTAATTTATCAAAAACAATATCATCTGCCATTATGGTGTTCTAAGCCAGATCATTACCGATAATAGATCCAACTTGAACAATAAGATGATAAAAGAGTTGTGTGCTGAGTTTAAAATCGAACACCATAACTCATCTCCCTACCGACCCAAGATGAACGGGGCGGTAGAAGCGGCTAACAAGAACATCAAGAAGATTGTTCAGAAGATGGTTGTAACCTATAAAGACTGGCACGAGATGCTACCCTTTGCTCTTCACGGTTATCGCACATATGTCCCTACTTCAACAGGGGCAACCCCTTTCTCTCTAGTATATGGCATGAAGGCAGTGCTTCCCATAGAAGTAGAGATCCCATCAATCTGGGTATTGATGGAAGCTAAGTTAACAGAAGCATAATGGTGTCAAAGTCGACACGATGAACTGAATCTGATAGAACAAAAGCGAATAACGGCACTATGCCATGGTCAGTTATATCAGCAAAGGATGAAGAAGGTGTTCAAAAAAAAGGTCCAACCTCCCGTCTTCAGAAAAGGAGACCTCGTGCTCAAGAAGATACAATCTTTCCTCACTGATTCCTGGGGCAAATGGACTCCGAATTACGATGGCCCCAATGTGGTCAAGAAAGCCTTCTCAGGCGGCGCCTTGAGACTCGCAACCATGGATGGAGAGGAATTTTCCTACCACACAAATGTTGATGTAGTCAAGAAATACTTCGCCTAAACAAAAAAAAAACGTCTCGGTGGATTGAAAACCCGAAAGGGAGGTCTAGGCAAAAATTAGAGACATAAGCAAAAATCATCCCGGTGGATTGGAAATCTCAAAGTACAATCCAGGCAAAAGTTAGGGATAATGGCAAGTAACTACATCCAACAAAGGGGCAAATCCCCCAGGAGCAGTCATGCTATCCATCAGGAAAACTCCAGTCAAGGTCATCTTCGACGGAAGCTCAGGATGGCCAGAATTCAAAGTTGGTAGAAGGATAGCGGTCGTTATGTTTCAATGTAGCCCTTTTCCCTTAAATTACCATTTTCTTACTTTGTAAATACTCCAGGGAATCACGCGTTTGGCTGATTTCCATCCTATCATTAAAATTTGAGCCCTAGTGCTTTTGTTTGTAATTCTTATTTGTTTTAGCTTTACATAACGACATTTTAACATGATTAATGATTCTTGAAATAAAACAAAAATGAATTTACTTGTCAAATTTTTACTGCTTTTAAAATAAAGATGGCAATTTCTTTTGACTGTTGAACATCGAAAGAACATCGATCACTTCTCCAAAGGCGATTAAGCTTCAAAGTGCAGAATCAAAGTACTCCTTCTAAACCAGTACACCTGAATGAAGGATCAAATGTGTCAGAAACCATGTTTCATTTGACATCCCCGGTCGAGTTCTTATCTCCTAAGCCCAACCAACATTGTTCCCCACAAGGACTATCTCTCATAAGCAAGGCAGAATTGCTATCTTGAACAAATGGTATTTCTTCGCCCCTGCAGTGGTCGAGTATCTAATCGTGTTCATCCACTAGTCTGTATGTCGTGTCAGTTTTGTCAGCATAAACATACATACATCATGCATTATTGATTCATACTCACATTCATATTGCATCACTATCACTCTGGTCAGACTTATCCCTAAGTGATAAAAGTCCTCTTATCAATCGAGTTGTCAGTTCTTTCCTCGTCAGGAAATGTTTTGTCTGAACAATCTCTCCTCCAGTTTATTTCTGGAATGGGGACGAACCTGGACCACTTTGATACCTTGAACCTCTGAAAGACAAGAAGACCTTCGACAAATGTCACCCTTCGCCATTGAAGATGATATCTTCGCTTTCTCGGATTAAGGAAAATCCCCAGAGAAAGCCCCTTTATCAAAGATTCGGCAATACAACAATTTTCTCAAGAGAATTCGCTGACGAAAAGCTCATCAGCACCTCCAAGTTGGATTGCATCACATGGCATTTCTCCGAGAAGATCTCGAGGAAAAGTATGATGTAATATCCCCAAGCAGGAAACAGCCTCTCAAGAGACTCGTTTTCCCCAATAGAGTCAACAAATGGCGTCTCCAACTGAGAAGTTTGTACAACTCTACAGCTCAGACGAATGGGTTTCTCCAGCAAGTATGACATCAAAACTTTTTCCGTCAAATGGCATCTCCTCAGAAAAATTTTGCGAGAAGTTTGAGGAAAACTGCTACAAATAGCGTCCCTTGTCAAGAAAGTTTATTGACAAAAGAAACTTAGACCAGTTCCTTGGTAGGAAACCAGGATCGAGGGGAAGTTTATTTCAGAAACTGAGACCAGTTCCTTGGCTGAAAACCAGGATCCAGGGGAAGTTTATTTCAGAAACTGAGACCAGTTCCATGGCTGAAAACCAGGATCGAGGGGAAGTTTATTTCAGAAACTGAGACCAGTTCCATGGCTGAAAACCAAGATCGAGGGAAAGTTTATTTCAGAAACTGAGACCAGTTCCTTGGTAGGAAACCAGGATCGAGGGGAAGTTTATTTTAGAAAATGAGACCAGTTCCTTGGTAGAAAACCAGGATCGATGGGAAGTTTACATTAGAAACGGAGACCAGTTCCTTGGTACGAAACCAGGATCGAGGGGAAGTTTATTTCAGAAACTAAGACCAGTTCCATGGCGGAAGACCAGGACCGAGGGGAAGTTTTTACCTTTTCTAAACATCATTGCTTAGCAAAAGAAGATGGATGGGAAAACTTCCATTCATAACCACCATCAAAATTTCGTGTATTTCGATATTTAATCCTCTTGCACCCTGAATGCCCGAATACCTTCGCCATTCACACCTTCGGGTCCAAGAAAATTAAATAGGGGCATCTGTCATACCCAAAATTTTGACCACTAAAATTTCCTATCATTGTGCAAATCATCATCACAATCTGGATGCACTTTCATGTCTCATCAATCTCCTCAGGAATTGTTAGGCATTCTCTACAATCAAAGATTAGGGTTTTGAGCCCTCTCCAAGCATTTAGACAAAGGATCAATCAAGGAATGACATGATATTCAACTTTTCTAAACTCTTGAAACCTCCATAAAGGCTCAAGAGGACTCCCACATCAAGAATCAAGCACAAGGTTGCAGCATTCCAAGTGGATCAAGCCTCAAGATCGCCAGTGTCACCAAATTAGGGTTTTGGTCGACTGAGGCCTCCAGATGGAAATTTTCATCTCGGCATGAGCTAATGCTTCAAAGCACAACCCAAGATACTCCAAGGGACCTCATGGACCCAATCATCAAGTCAATTTAACCTCAGGGGATGAATTTACCCAAAAATCAGGAATTAGGGTTTCTTGACCTAATTTATCCCTAAGTTGACTTTTGGGGACAAAACATGAGCCAAGACCTCAAGACATGATTTGAGGGTCTCCAATACACTACATAGATCCATTTGCAACAATGGATTGATCCAAGAAGCTTGATCCACAAGTTTGAATTTCATCAGGACCACAATTAGGGTTTCGAGGATAAAAGTCAATTGTACCTTTGACTTTTAACCAAGACATGCTCCCAAACCTTGGGACATGATTCAATACACCCTATAACACCTATGGAATATGTCCATTAGAATTGATTTAGGTCAAGGACTTGATTTCACAAAGGATCGCACAGTTTGGATTTCATCCGATAAAAAGTCAACTGTGCAAAAATCCAAAGTTTGACTTTTTGGATTTTTGGTCA
Organism: Lathyrus tuberosus; assembly: GCA_022829125.1. Lineage (NCBI taxonomy): Eukaryota > Viridiplantae > Streptophyta > Magnoliopsida > Fabales > Fabaceae > Lathyrus > Lathyrus tuberosus. The sequence continues at coordinate 2,265,468 of JALAZF010000026.1, forward strand.
AACAAGGTTCCTTAACCCTAAAACAATGTTAATATGTGATTTGAATCATCATTCATCAAGAAAAATCAGAGAAAGTGAGTTAACTTGTAAAAGGGGTAACCATAAAAAACTTAGAATTTTTCTAAGTTATGGAACAAAGTGGCTAGGGTACCAACTTCTAAGGATCATAACTTGGGATCCAAGCAACCATTCTGGATGGTCCAAAGCTGGATTTGTAGCTCTCATGGCATACTTTAAAAATGTTAACTACATCTCATTCCAATTCTTCATGGATTTTTAGTTATGGAGTGATCAAAATGGCTGAAAACATGAAAATGGCATTTTTCCAACACTTAGTGAAATTTTCGCTAAGTCAGAATCTGCCTTACTTTTTCCAAAATGTAGGGGCAATTTTCACCTTGATCCAAGTCAAACCAGGTCTAGGGGTAAACATCAAAGTTGAAGTATGCCATGAGGGCTTTCCAACAAGTACCAGATCATCTCCAAATTCCATTTGAGCAAAGAGATACAACCCTTGGAACATGGCATCCTGAACTGGTTTTTACAAGGCAGAATTTGTGCATTTTGCTCGATTTGTCCAAATCTGATAAATCCAAGCCTTGTCATCAATTTGGACACATTAGAGGATCAAATCCAAGGGGGATGATCTGATCTCCAAGCCTCCAAAGTCCAAGAATCTACAAGTAGCCATGCCAAACCTAAAAGAGCTAAAAAGTGCCAAGACTCCAATTTTGTTTCCAAGCCTTTAATGAATGCATAAATGTGGCATGAACTAAGCCTATTCCAACTAAATTCAATCCAAGTTTATCTCTGAACCAAAGCTACAATGCCCGTGCTCAAATCTCAAGTCAATGGCTAGAGGAGACTTGAGATTCCTTTTGCATAACATTGGCCAAAGGCCTGCTGCAGCCTCCATTCACTATTGATGCCGAAACAAACTTGACACACTATAAATAGGCCTCAATTGTGATCAGTTTGAGTACACCAAAGCACCCAAACTGATGTTTTCCTCAAAATCCCTCTCTTTAGGCCAAAATGCCTTCTTTTGCAAGGTATCTCTGAGTTTTTCAGTTAGAGAGCAATTCCATCACAGCTCATGATCCAAACACATCCAATATGTCATATCTAAGCTGTCCAAACTCTCATATGTGACCTATAACACCAAAATCACAAAGTCCCCTCTCAAAACCTCAAAATTAGACTTTTTTGCATTTTTCAAGCCATGTCTTGATTCAGTCACTTTCAAAACCAGATAAAACCTTAAACACACTCCAAATATCATCCTTAAACTATCCTAAATGGTTCCCTACATCTGGAACACCATTGAGAGAGTTGCCATATTAGTCACTTTTCCCCCTTTTGCAAGAAAGAGCTCAAACTTACTCCTGAGGATTCCAGCTGGTTCCAACCATTCTAAAAGCTCTTAAGGGATCAATTGAGAGTGTCCAAAGCATCAAATTACTTCTGGCATAAGAAACTTGGCAGATAGCACAAAAAGCTCATAAAGAGGTAAGCATCACAACTTGAAATCTTTGAAATATGCATTGCTTTGAAGCCCACTGATCATACACCTCTCATGCATGTTGTATATGTTGTGCTTGAATCAATTTGCCATGTAATTCTTACCTGTAACATGAGGTAGCACAGAAAATGCAATTATAGGCCTATTTCAAAAATACCATCGGGTTTTAAAATGGGGGCCTCATATGAAAAAACCAAGGGCACAATTGGATTCCTTGTGAAATTCTAGGCAGGATAGACCTAAATTTTGTCCCATTCCATAGAGAAATGAGAAAGTTACAACCTTTACGTTTTTGGCCCAAAAGCTGGTCTTGCCTTGCCTTGCCCAGGCGTAAAACAACGCATCCCTTATGTATTCATGGGGTGGTTTTGATACACGGATGTATCACCACCCCAATGGTAGAAAGCGCGCGCTGTGACTTGGAGGTCTGGGGTTCGAATCCCCCTCGCCCAGACCCTTTTTTACCATCTTTTTCCATTTTTAATTTTTTCATAATATTTTCATTAATGATTTGAAAAATTAATTTCTCTCTCAATTTTAACTATTTTTGTTTGGTTCTTTTTGAAAAAAATCACAAAAATGTTAAAATATTATATTCCACAAAAAAATCAAATTTATATTATTTATTTAATATAGTTGATATTTTTGTAAATAAATTCATTTTTATTGTTTTTTAAACATTTTTAAAATGAATTTTCATCTTGGAAATCAAAACCAAATGGGTTTTAATTCATCTTGTGATTAAAACATCATTTTTCAAACCTCAACCAAAAATCAAAAGTTGTTTATTCAAACTTATTTGGTGTTTTTATCATTTTAATTAATTTTCTTTGAATAATTACTTTAAAAAATGATGAAATTAGGGTTTCTTTGATTTTCACCCTAACAAATCTTTTTCAAACACTCCTTGGGCCTCTAATAGAGTGTAAGACCCAACCCCTTTTTGAAAACCAAAACTTTTGGGCCTCAGTCATTGTATAAGACCCACTGTATTTTAAAAATATCTCGGTGCGATCGCCATTTCATTTCAAGACCATCTGGGCCTCCCCACGTGTTGTAAGTCCCATCTTTCTTTTTTTAAATACACTTTGAGCCTCTAATAGAGTGTAAGACCCAACCCTTTTTATACATAAATCATTTTGGGCCTCAGATATTGTATAAGTCCCGACACGCTAAAAAATATCGCCACGATCGCCATTTTTGAACAGAAAATCTTTGGGCCTCTCCTTGAGTTGTAAGCCCCATCACTTGTACAAAAATAAATCCTTGGGCCTCTCATTGAGTTGTAAGACCCACGCCTTTGTACAGTAAACTTCTTTGGGCCTCAGTCATTGTATAAGTCCCGATACGATCTTAAAAAACAACGGTGCGATCACTGTTAAACCTTGGGCCTCTCCTTGAGTATAAGCCTCAATAATCTTTTCAAAAGAACTTCCCTTAGATTCAAATATACATGTTGTTATCAAAACTTTCTTTAATTTCTTTGAACAACTAACAATACATCATGGAAGCTTGCTCACCTGTAAGTTTTATCTGCTTTCATATACATGCTTTAATATATATAACTATATTGTGGGAAGCTGCGCGTTGTAAGTCTTCTTTCATACATGCTTTAATATATATAATTGTATTGTGGAAAGCTGCGCACTGTAAGTCTTCTTTCATACCCTTTTAAATACTTGTCATATATCAACTGTATATATACTAGTATAGTTATTTAGAGTTTTCCCCGACAACTAGGTCTAGAACTAGGTAAAGCCAGTTGGTCACTCTTAAATACGGTCAAAACTAGATCCCCATAGGATTTCCAGATTCAGTCTTGCCTTCTCTTGGGCTTAAACAATATGGAACAAAGAGAAAGGCAGTATTCTTCGTGAACCTTTTCTCAGGCTGTCACTATTAAAATTTGTCAAAGAAATTCTACTCCCCAGAGTTGATCTATTCTCGTTGAATAGCATCTCTTGAGTTTCTTCAAACCTTAGAACTTTCACTAAATGATCTATTCTCGATGAATAGCATTTCTTGAACTTTTCTTGGTTTTAGACCCGCGGGCTTCCTAAAAGCATCCCCGCCTCCTCTTGGGCTTTGTACAAGGACCCTACGGCTTCTTAGAAGTTCTCATGCCTTCTCTTGGGCTTAATACAAGGACCCTAAAGACCTCTTAAAGGTATAAGACAGAATTTAGTCATCCTTTGCTAGAGCAGTCCTTCCAGTGTCAAACCTCTGACCAATTTTAGGGTTGATTCTCATCCCTTAAAACACCCGCCTCCTCTTGGGCATCATACAAAAGATAAAACTCTTCCATACCAGTAGACTTGGACAGTCTAAATCCCCTTGAGCCTCAAAGACATTCTCAAGTTCCTAGGAAGAAACCCCGATCATTCTGGATCAATCTCCAGTAGAGTTAAACCCATGAATTCTAAAACCTAGTCTCTCTCCTAAAAATCCCCAAGCCAGGGTTAGTTTATCATCAGTATAACACTATCCCAAATTAGAACCTCAAGGCATCTGATATCTCAACTCTTCTGGAACCCTCAGCAAGAGTTCATTCCCCACTTGGACCTGCCTAGGGATCTCAATAATCCCCAGCAGAAAGATAGCCTCCTCTTAGGCTTTGTATAATGACGTCCCCTCAGAAAAGTCAGCCTCCTCTTGTGCTTTGTACAATGATTCTCCCCAGTGGAGCTAACCTTTTCAAGACTCTCTTGTTGAGTCAATCACTTTTCAGACTCTCTTGTTAAGTCAATAACTTTTCATACTCTCTTGTTGAGTCAATCACTTTTCAGACTCTCTTGTTGAGTCAATCACTTTTCAGACTCTCTTATGAGAACAAGATTTGGTTCTGCAATTTTATCTCTAAGTTTTGATGATATCAAATGAGTATTTCTGAATGAACAATTTTGTACAACTAATGTTTGTTATTTTTGAGAACTTAACAAACAGGTAATGCTTCTGTAAATTGGCGTGAACACAATGCTTAAAGGAAAATACTTCGCCTATACACTTGAAAAGCATAACTCATTTCAAGATAATCTGAGATTCACAAGACTCTGATACAAAAAGAAAAAGGGACGAGTTCGGAGGATCTGAAGACAAAGGTTCTGATTGAACGAAGTCCAGATGCTGAAGACTTATGCTCTCTGATCAAGGTTCTGAATACCTAATCAAGAATCTACTCATGCTTCAACGAGATACTATCAGAAGCCTTTGAAGATATTAAGACAATGTACCAAGTGAACAAGGTTCTGAAGACCAAGTGTTGAAGACTCTGAAGGCGCTGCTCTGAGGATTCGAAGACTTGAAAATCTCAAGAACCAAGCTACGTTTTCCCTTCTGACTCATGCTCGTAAAAAGCCTCTGAAGTTGAGAAGCCAAGAAGACAAAGCTAAATAGTACAGCTATACCTTAATTCAAGCGAAAATATCTTGGTAACAGTGCAATGGTACAAACGAAGATAGTCTGACAAGACAGGACACCCAGGACGCAAAAGTTTTTATCTGTCCTCACGCTTCTAGCCGCTAGCCTAGATATCTATCATGATCACATTTCAACGGCTCTTTCTACATGGCTATATAAAGAAGCAAAATACTTGAAGAAAGATACACACGAACGCTACTGCAAAATACTCTCCAACTCAAATCTTTCTTAAGTCATTCTGGTCGAAACTTGTTTACATTTTCAGCTTGTATAAGAAGCACTTTTCTGTAAATGAAATTTATTTTCAAACTTAGGTTTGTGTTCCTTGAGAAATACCGTGTGGTTGTATTTCTTGAGAAGTCTAGGACGTGTAGTCTTAGAGGGCGTTCCTTGAGTAAGACCTGTGAGGTTGTATTACTTGAGAAGTCTAGAACCTGTGAGTTTTAGAGGTTGTGTTAGTCACCAGCAGTTTGGCTTGTGCATTGTACTGATTTGATTGAATAGTGGATTAAGACCTTGTTGAGAGAAGCAAAATCACCTTGGCGGGTGGACTAGATTAACTTGAGTGTTTCTCAAGTGAACTAGTATAAACATAACGTGTTATCTTGTTGTGGTCGAACAAAGGTTTTTATTGTTAAACGAAAAAGTCTTATAAAAGGGTAAGTTAACCTAAAGAAACAATTTTATTTTGAAAAACCAATTCAAACCCCCCTTTCTTGTGTTTTTCACACCTTCAATTGGCATCAAAGCTTCGGTTTTGAGGTGATAAAAAGGTTGAATTTTTATCAAGCACTTAACAGTGTTTAGTACCGATCCAAGTGTGAAAAAGAATGGCTATACCAAATGCTGAGACAAGTGTTATTGTGAATGAAAGAGATTCTTATAGTGCAAAACCTTCTATCTTTGATGGGGGAAAATTTGACTATTGGAAAGATAGAATCGAATGTTACTTTTTTCTGTTTGACTTAGATCTATGGGATCTGGTAGTTGATGGCTACAGTCACCCTGTAGATTCTACAGGCAAAAAGATTGATAGAAGTGCATTTACAGATGCACAGAAGAAAACTTACGAAAATCATCACAGAGCAAGAACGATTCTGTTAAATGCAATTTCTTATACAAAATATGAAAAAATTACAAACAAAGAAACTACAAAGTCTATCTTTGACTCTCTTCGTATGTCTCGCGAAGGCAATGCTCAAGTCAAGGAAACGAAGGCTCTTGCACTAATTCAAAAATATGAGGTCTTCAAGATGGAAGATGATGAATCTGTGGAGACCATGTTCTCAAGATTTCAGATGCTTGTTGCAGGACTCAGAGTTCTGGACAAAGGCTATTCTACTGCTGATCATGTCAAGAAAATTATCAGAAGTCTACCTGTCAAATGGAGACCAATGGTGACTGCTTTAAAACTAGCAAAGGATCTGAATAGTATAAGTCTTGAGGAACTAATCAGTTCTTTTAGAAGTCATGAAATAGAGCTCCAATAAGATGAACCTCAAAAGAAAAGCAAATCCATTGCACTAAAAGCTAAATCTAAAAAGAAAAAGGTGTATCAAGCAGAAGAGGAAGTGGAAGAATATGAAGAAGAATCAGACGAAGATGACATATCTCTCATATCAAGGAAAATTAGTCAGCTATGGAAATACAGAAGAAATAAGTTCAGAGGACCAAGAAGAAAATCTGAGTCTACATATAGTCAAAGGAGAACTTATGGAAGAGATGTTACGTGTTTTGAATGCAAGGAACCTGGACATATCAAAAACGACTGTCCAAAGTTTAAGAAAGATGAAAAACCTAAGAAAGCTAAAAAGGGTCTTATGGCAACTTGGGATGATTCAGAGTCCGAAGATGATTCTGATGGAGAACGTGCTAATGTAGCACTCATGGTTAAAACCAACGATGTTCCATCAGAAGGAGAACCATCAGACTCAGACGATCAAAGAGAGGTACTTTCTTCCCTATCTCGCTCTGAACTTGAAATAGGATTATATGAACTTATGGAAAGATATCAAACTCTTCGAAGAAAACACAAAATTCTGAAAAAGACTCTTGTGGTTCCTTCAGAAGATCTTACTAAAAGCAAACAAACCATCTTTGAATTAAATGAAAAACTACTTTTTCTAGAAAATTCAAATACTACATTAAAAAGTAAAGTCTCTAGGTTAGAAGAAGAAATCACCTCTAACATAACCAATACTAATGAAGTAGTCAAGTATGATAGAGCCTTCCAACATTTTCTCGCTAAAAGCATAGATAGAAGCAAAATGGCTTTAATAATTATGGAGTCAGCAGGAATGGTAACAGAGGTCTGGGATATTCAGGACCATCACAACCATATGATGAGACCAAGAGTATCAAGATAATACCTCTGTCCAAACATTTTGTGCCCTCTGGCACTATCTTGAAATGTTCTGAACAAAAAGATTCAAAATCTATCACTACACAAACATAGACACTAAAGAAAACTCCTAAACTTAAACACTGTGCACAAATTCCACACTATTATTCCAATGTAAGGAAATCCAAAGGTGTCAGAACCTCTAGAAAAGCTAATGTGAAAGGACCCACAAAATGGGTACCTAAAAATAAGATAATTTATGTTGCATACATCCTTAATGGCACCATTGAAACACCAGTCATGGTACCTGGACAGTGGATGCTCGCGACACATGACGGGAGAAAGGCATATGTTCCAAGTTCTGAAACTTAAGCCCGTAGGTGTCGTCGGTTTCGGAGGAAATCAGAAAGGAAGAATTATTGGCTCCGGAACTGTTGGAAATGGTAAGCTTCCTTCTATTAATAATGTTCTGTTAGGTGAAGGTCTAATGCATAATCTATTGTCAATTAGTCAACTTAGTGGCAATGGTTATGACGTCATTTTTAATTAAACATCCTGTAAAGCTGTATGTCAAAAAGATGGACCTGTCCTGTTCAATGGAAAGAGGAAGAACAATACATACAAAATTAAATTATCAGATTTAAAACATCATAATGTAAAATGTCTTCTGTTTGTAAATGAAGATCAATGGGTCTGACACAGACGTCTTGGTCATGTTAGCTTGAGAAAAATCTCTCAGCTGAACAAGCTTGGACTTATCAGAGGTTTGCCAAATCTGAAGTACTCTTCAGACGCTCTTTGTGAAGCATGTCAGAAAGGCAAATTTTCAAAAACTTTGTTTAAAGCAAAAAATATTGTTTCCACCTCTAGACCATTGGAACTTCTTCACATTGATCTATTTGGACCAGTGAAAACTGCTTCTATCAATGGAAAGAAATACAAACTAGTCATCGTTGATGACTATAGTCGATGGACATGGGTAAAATTCTTGAGACACAAGGATGAGTCACATTCTGTGTTTGCTTCCTTCTGCACTCAAGTACAAAATGAGAAAATTTGCAAAATAGTTAAAGTCAGAAGTGATCATGGTGGAGAATTTGAAAACAAGGATTTTGAAGAACTTTTTGATTCACATGGAATATCTCATGATTTTTCTTGTCCTATAACTCCACAACAAAATAGAGTTGTAGAAAGAAAGAATAAAACTTTACAAGAAATGGCTCGCACCATGATCCAAGAAACTGACATGGCTAAGCACTTTTAGGCAGAAGCAATTAACACAGCATGTTATATTCAAAATAGAATCTCTATTAGACCTATCTTGAATAAAACTCCTTATGAATTGTGGAAAAATAAAATTCCCAACATCTCCTATTTTCATCCATTTGGATGTACTTGTTTTATGCTAAATACTAAAGAGAATCTTGGCAAGTTTGATTCCAAAGCAAAGAAGTGTCTGCTGTTAGGATACTCTGAACACTCAAAAGGTTACAGAGTTTATAACACAGAATCACGGATTGTGGAAGAATAAATTCATGTTAGATTTGATGACAAGCCTGACTCTGAAAAGTCAGAGCTAGTTGAAAAACTTGCAGATTTGAAAATTAGCTTTTCAGAACCTAAAGAAAAGGCAGGTGAAGTTAAAGAACAACAAGATCCTACTCCGGCCACTGTTGATGTAACTCAGAATACTCCACGTCAAACGAAAAGAAGAATGTCTACATCTCATCCTGAGGAACTAATTCTGGGTAGCAAGGACGCTCCAATCAGAACCAGATCAGCCTTCAGACCATCAGAAGAAACACTCTTAGGATTGGTGTAATTAATCAAACCAGCTACAGTTGAAGAAGCTCTTATGGACAAGAACTGGGTTCTGGCTATGGAAGAAGAACTTAATTAATTCTCAAAGAATGATGTTTGGGATCTAGTTCCAAAACCTAATATTGTTCATGTAATTGGAACCAAGTGGGTATTCAGGAACAAGCTAAATGAGAAGGGAGAAGTTGTCAGAAACAAGGCACGACTTGTTGCTCAAGGATACAGTCAACAAAAAGGAATTGATTACAACGAAACCTTTGCTTCGGTCGCTAGACTTAAAGCAATACGGTTACTAATTTCATTTTCAGTAAATCATAACATCACCCTATATCAAATGGATGTTAAGAGTGCATTCTTAAATAGTTATATATCAGAAGAAGTCTATGTCAAACAACCTCCTAGTTTTGAAAATCCAGAAAAATCAGATTTTGTTTTTAAACTCAAAAAGTCACTCTATGGTTTAAAACAAGCTCCCAGAGCTTGGTACGATAGATTGAGCAAATTTCTTTTAGAAAACAATTTCACCAGAGGAAAGGTTGACACAACTCTCTTCTGTAAAACATATAACAATGATATTCTTATAGTTCAAATCTATGTTGATGATATCAATTTTGGTTCTGCTAACCCCTCTTTATGCGAAGAATTTTCAAAGTTAATGCAAGCAGAATTTGAAATGAGTCTGATGGGTGAGTTAAAGTTCTTCCTAGGAATTCAAATCGATCAGAAACCAGAAGCCACTTACACTCATCAAAGTAAGTACACGAAGGAACTTCTGAAGAAATTCAACATGATGGATTATAATACAGCTAAAACACCAATGCATCCAACATGTATCATGGGAAAAGAAGAAACAGGAGTTAAGGTTTGTCAGAAGCTCTATCGTGGTATGATAGGCTCTCTCTTATATCCAACTGCTTCTAGACCTGATATATTATTCAGTGTACATTTATGTGGTAGATACCAACTAGATCCAAGAGAATCTCATTTAACTGTTGTTAAACAAATTCTGAGGAATCTGAAAGGAACAACTAACCTTGGCTTGATGTATGAGAAAACATCAGAGTACACTTTTTCTGGTTACTGCGATGCAGACTATGCTGGAGACAGATTAGAAAGAAAGAGCACATCTGGAAACTGCCAGTTCCTCGGGAACAACTTAATCTCATGGTGAAGCAAGAGGCAATCTACGATTGCTCTCTCTACAGCAGAAGCAGAATACATCTCCGCTTCTCTATGCAGTACACAAATGCTTTGGATGAAAAATCAGCTGGAAGACTATCAGATATATGAGAGTAACATCCCTATTTTCTGTGATAATACTGCTGCTATTTGTTTAAGTAAAAATCCAATTTTACATTCTAGGGCTAAACACATTGAAATAAAACACCATTTTATTAGAGACTATGTTCAGAAGGGAACCTTATGCTTAAAGTTTATTGATACAGACCATCAATGGGCTGATATTTTTACAAAAACCTTGGATGAAGATAGATTTCAAATTATTTTAAAACATCTGAAAATGGACTACTGTCCAAAGTAAAGATACTTCAGAACCAAATGTGTTTAGTCAGAGAAAATAATTATTTTGAATTTTTCAGAACCACTTGTGAAAGAGGTGTCGTAGTTCTGATACTTTTTCGGAGTTGTCCAGTCAATCATGACGTGACATTTAATTATAAAATAATTTTTGCATGTGATTTGATCATTTCTAAATCACTTTACTTATCCAAATCAAACGAACAGTAATTTTCTTGAGATTGACTCAAAACGTTATTACATTTATTCACTTATCCCTTGTACGATGTCTATCTCTTTAAAACTTTCAAAAACCATTCCTATTCCCACTCTCGCTCAAGAGGAAACTCTAAAACCCTAAATCTTTCTTTCTCTCCCTCGAACAAACTCAATCCCTTTTTTCATCCTCTCCGATCTTAACTACCATCATGACGAACATCATTCAACAAGAAAATGTTCTCCTCTCCAAAGAATTTGAAGCGCCACTAAATCCCTCTCAAGAGCTACCATCTTCATCTATCACACCTTCTACAACCTCCACGACCACCGCGACGATCGCTTCAACTCCATTATCTCTTCCCACAATCGATGCAAACCATGTAACACAGAGAAATTCCTCTGTTACTTGTGTTGTGCATGCAGATGAACTAATCGTTCTGAAAGAGCTAGATGTCGACTTCAACAACCTTTGTGATAATGGGTTTGACCTAATTGATCAACTAAATACTCAAGGATGGAAAAATTACTTTGACAGACTTAGAGGTCCAACCTTTGATGACCTAGTAAAGGAATTCTGGAGACAAGCTGAAACACATGATCTTCATGTTCTATCGTTTGTTATGGATCAAAAGATTATTATCACTGAAAAATCTATTTCAGACCTACTAAGGATGCAATTCTTGGAAGGAAAAAAATTTTGTGGAAGAACTAAAATATCTGACTCGGTCATCAACAAAGCAATTTTCAAAAATTGTCAACCTGGGACAACAGAATACAAAAGCAAGAATCTACGTGACAATCTGAGGATCTGGCATAAAATTATTCTTGGGTATATCAATCTAAGGCCTTCAAAGAGTGCTGCAGACTTCTTCAACGTAAATCAAAAGTACATGCTATACTACTTGCACAAGAATGAGAAAATGTGTCTTCCATCCATTCTATTCTACTACCTGAGAGATATAATGCGCAAGACAAGAACAAAAGCCTCACCAGATAGGAAGATTGTAAACTACATTCCCTTTGGAAGACTTCTCTCTGATATCTTTTTTGAAAGTGGACTAGTAGAGTATCTAGTCAAGGAAGCTAAATATACAGATTATCTGACTGGTAGAGTAGGAGAAGCCTTCAATGCTGTAAACCTTAAGCATATGAAAATGATTACAAGTGTTGATGTGAAACCTAGATCTATCCCTCACGACACTGTGATCAACAACAGATATCCTGTAACGAACTATCCCGTCTATCATAAAGATGATAATCCAACAGCAATTGCTTCGTATGTTACTATAATGAGAGAAGAAGGGCATGATATGCCAAAATCCAGAGTTGAAGATATCGCTCCTAAACCAAAATACATCACCAGGAGTAAGAGGAAGCAAACTGAAAAAGATGTTGAGCTTAAAAAGAAGAAAAAGGATGAAACTGGAACCTCCAAATCTTCCAGACTGGAGTCTCTTCTTCTTGAGAAAATCAATAAATCTACTATCAATTCTTCTGGGTCCATGACTGTCACCGAGACTGTTACTGCACCATCATCATTTCAAACTACCTTCATTTCTACCTCCAATCCACAGGTGAAGTTCAAATCACCATCTTTTTAATTCCTCCTCTAACTACCACTATCCAATCTTCACCCAACGCATCCATCAGTACCCCTATCTCGATTGAAGCCACTCCAACCTATACCTCGTCAATAGTATCGTCAATCATTCAGCCAAATGAACAAAGTTCCATGAACCTAATCTCTGAATCTCAAATCCTCAGCATTGAGTCTATCTCTGAGGATACAATCTCTGAATCTCTAGAGATTGTCACCCCTGAATCACTCATAGGTTCAGATACTCTAGAAGTAACATCTCCTGCTGATCAATAAATTAATGAACATGCTCCTACTGAGATCGTTTCATCTCAGCAAGCACCATCTGAAACAAATTCTACCAATTTTGGCCTTGCTTTGGTTATCTATGACATACCGCTTCCAACATCTTTTGAAGAATGCATAAGTCAAGTTCGTGACAAGTCATTAAGGAAGTTTGCAAAATTAAGAGAAGAAATCAACATAAGTGTCAAACCCTTGGAACTTGAAAGCTCTTGTCAATACTTCCAGAAATGGTTGGATACTGAACTTGCAAGAGTTGTAAGCTTCTCAGACGCAACCATAACTGTTGGAATTCAGTTGGCAAAGGAGAAAGCAGAAGCAGAAGCGCGGATCAGGGAACTCAAGTTCTTGGCTACTAAACAGAAAAAAGTTGAAGAAAAGGCTGCTGAGGAAGCCAGACTTTTAGCAGAGAAGGCTGCTGAAGAGGCCAGGGTAGCACAAGAAGCTGAAGCCATGGAAAAGGCCAAGCAAGATGCTGCAGTTGTTTCCACATCTGATCCTACTGTAAAGCGTTTGGAAAACACAATTGGAGAAATCAGAGAAGAACAACAGAAGTTCAGAGAAAACTTTGAGGAACAAAAGACTGTCAATGCAAATCTTCAGAGCATGCTTCCGAAAATATGGGACAAGATGTCTTCTGGAAGCACCTAATCTTTAAGTCTCGTTTGTCTTTAAGACTTTAGATCTTTGTTTTTCACCCTTGAACCACTAATCTTTTTGATCAATGACAAAAGGGGGAGAAGTAATATGAATGTGATATTTTGATTCCATAGCCAGTCTCTGAAAAACAACGTTGTTTACATGCTAACAGATAAACTGTTATTTCTATTAGATTGTTTTTCTTTTTTCAGGAATTCTGATCCAAATCAAGACTAAGAGCTCATGACCTAGTAAAATCAGGGGGAGCCCAAGCACAGAAATTCATCAAGTCTAAGACTCAGGGGGAGTACTTCATACGAAGGATAAGCTATCTTTAAAATCTGTTATTTTCCCTGCATTATATATATATATATATATATATATATATATATCAAAATTGTGTCATCAAAATACATAGTTTTGTCATCATCAAAAAGGGGGAGATTGTGAGAACAAGATTTGGTTCTGCAATTTTATCTCTAAGTTTTGATGATATCAAATGAATATTTCTGAATGAACAATTTTGTACAACTAATGTTTGTTATTTTTGAGAAGTTAACAAACAGGTAATGCTTCCGTAAATTGGCGCGAACACAATGCTTAAAGGAAAATACTTCACCTATACACTTGAAAAGCATAACTCATTTCAAGATAATCTTAGATTCATAAGACTCTGATACAAAAACAAAAAGGGACGAGTTCGAAAGATCTGAAGACAAAGGTTCTGATTGAACGAAGTCCAGATGCTGAAGACTTATGCTCTCTGATCAAGGTTCTGAATACCTAATCAAGAATCTACTCATGCTTCAACCAGATACTATCAGAAGCATCTGAAGATATGAAGACAACGCACCAAGAAACAAGGTTCTGAAGACCAAGTGTTGAAGCCGCTGCTCTAAGGATTCGAAGACTTGAAAATCTCAAGAACCAAGCTATATTTTCCCTTCTGACTCATGCTCGTAAAAAGCCTCTGAAGTTGAGAAGCCAAGAAGACAAAGCTAAATAGTACAGCTGTACCTTAATCCAAGCGAAAATATCTTGGTAACAGTGCAACGGTACAAACAAAGATAGTCTGACAAGACAGGACGCACAGGACGCAAAAGTTTTTATCTGTCCTCACGCTTCTAGCCGCTAGCCTAGATAGCTATCATGATCATATTTCAACGGCTCTTTCTACACGGCTATATAAAGAAGCAAAAGACTTAAAGAAAGATACACACGAACGCTACTGCAAAATACTCTCCAACTCAAATCTTTCTTAAGTCATTCTGGTCGAAACTTGTTTAAATTTTCAGCTTGTATAAGAAGCACTTTTCTGTAAACGAAATTTATTTTCAAACTTAGGTTTGTGTTCCTAGAGAAAGACCATGTGGTTGTATTTCTTGAGAAGTCTAGGACGAGTAGTCTTAGAGGGTGTTCCTTGAGTAAGACCTGTGAGGTTGTATTACTTGAGAAGTCTAGAACTTGTGAGTTTTAGAGGTTGTATTAGTCACTAGCAGTTTGGCTTGTGCATTGTACTGATTTGATTAAATAGTGGATTAAGACCTCGTTGAGAGAGGAAAAATCACCTTGGCGGGTGGACTAGATTAACTTGAGTGTTTCTCAAGTGAACTAGTATAAACATAACGTGTTATCTTGTTGTGGTCGAACAAAGGTTTTTATTGTTAAACGAAAGAGTCTTATAAAAGGGTAAGTTAACCTAAAGAAACAATTTTATTTTGAAAAACCAATTCAAACCCCCATTTCTTGTGTTTTTCACACCTTCATCTCTTGTTGAGTCAATCACTTTTTCAGACTCTCTTGTTGAGTCAATCATATTCCAGCACTCTCTTGTTGAGTCAACCTTTTTAGCCTCAATCTTGGGCTTTGTACAAGATAGATAAAAATACTCTCTTGTTGAGTCAATCTTTTTCCAGCCTCATCTTAGGCTTGGTATAGAGATTTCCCCTAGCGGAAGTTAGCCTCCTCTTAGGCTTTGTATAATGATTTCTCCAACTTGTTCAGCCACAATCATGGGCTTTGTACAGGACAGATAAAAGCACTCTCTTGTTGAGTCAACCTTTTAGCCTTAATCTTGGGCTTTGTACAAGACATAAATCTTCATCTCTTAAAGCTTGGGACAAATATTTTCCCCAGCGAAGTCATTTCCTCCCAGCCTTCTGTTAGGCTTTGAGGAATGATTTCCCAAGCAGAGTCAAACTCATTTCAGCCTCAATCTTGGGCTTCGTACAAGATACCTAAAATATCCTCAGCCGAGTCAGTAAAGTCTCCATTTAGCCTCACATCTTGGGCATTGTACAAGATAGATAAAGAGTTCTTTCCCACATATTCAGTCTTCTTTTCAGCCTCTATCTTGGGCTTTGTACAAGACACTTACAAACCTCCCCGGCTGAGTCGAAATCCCTTTTTAGCTTCAATCTTGGGCTTTGTACAATACAGATAGAACACTTTCCCCAGAAAATTCAAGCATCCCAACCTCCTCTTAGGCTTTGTATAATCATATCCTCAAAGAGTCAGTCTTTTTTTTGCCTCAATCTTGGGCTTTGTACAAGACACCAATATATACACTCTCTTGTTGAATCGGTCTTATCCAGCCTCCTCTTAGGCTTTGGGTAAGGATTTCCCCAGTGGAGTCAATCAACCTCTTAGCTTCAACCTTGGCCTTTGATCAAGGCACACAAAAATCAACAATCCCTCTTTAGAGATGACAAATTCTCTCTCAGTCAAAACCTTTTAGCTTCAATCTTGGGCTTTGAACAAGACACAAATAAACCTTTTAGCTTCAATCTTGGGCTTTGAACAAAACACCAAAACATCTTTTTCCTCCCTTAGAATAGGAGGAACTACGATTGCTATGATTTCCCTGTTTTGTTTAAACGAGAATACGTAGGCATAAGATTGCGAAATCTTAGCGAGAATACCAATTAAAAACTCTAGGTCCAGTACCTTCATACATCAATCAAACTTAGGTCCAGTATCTTACCAAAAACATCGGGAAAACCCGAACATCAACAAAAACTCACTCACTCATATTTCCCAAGAAACTTTCCCAACCCATTAACGGATAAACACTATCAAGTACAAAGCGAAACCTAAAGCTAATATCCTATGGATAACCACATATAGGATGGGTAATTAACAACTCCCCATTGTATAACCTGACCCCGTACCCCTCAATCTCTTTTAAGCGTTTGTTCAGTTAAACATCTGCGTGCAAGGTTAGTTTTAGATAGCTTCTCTTTCGCTTCCAGCTTCATGGGATAAATAAGAAATCAGAAAGTAGCACCCTCTCCTACCATTGCGGTGAGGAAAACCCAGCGATAAGGTGGTCATGTCACCGACAAAAATCGTCCGCTACAGTGAAATGGCGACTCTGCTGGGGAGTCATTGTCTGTATAGGACTAGGATTATAGCTCTTAAGAGGTCTAGGATGTTAGTTTTAGGAATAAATATATATATATCACTTTTCCTAAATGATATCCGTGTTTATTTTTCTGCTAATGGGACTGCGGGTGATGCCGCATCTGGAAAGTTTGAGTGACACCTAAGATAAGTGATGGCATGAGACAGGTAATCTTACAGGGAGTGACTCCCAAATAAGAGACCCCGATAGACCATCGAATCAGTGGATATACCCTTTGCGGATTCAATGCCTATACGACTTCGGTTGTTGAAAGCAGATTGTTCGATTGTGGTGTCCGTGAAACTGAGGATTTAGTAGGCTGAGACCATGTTACTATTTTGTAGTGCGGAAGCTATCGAAAATAGTTGTCACGTGACACTACCCTCATTTGAGATTACTCTAGGATACTGCAGCTCGCTCGGGTGAACCAGCCTGCTGTTGTTATCCCAAGAGGGGTCAATGATTTTGAGGACAGGTACAAAAATCACCAGTACAACCTTTGGGGGTGGGTAGAGCCATGACTTCATGACACCGAACCTTTGACCCCATGTTTTTTCTATGTTTTTGTGTGCTGCATTCATGCATTCATTTCATCTAAAAAACTTTAAACAAAGAAAATTTTCTCTTCTAGTCTCTCTTTTTCAAATTAAACTAAGACAATGATTGCAAATGTCAGAAAGAAAGATTACGTTATGAATTTTGGTAGAAGGAAGACTCACAAGTACACCTTCAAGGTTCCAAAACTAGAGGATTTAAGAGGGTTAGCAAGGATGATCACCAACCCTGATGCTTTCAGAGCTAAGTACGGAGGCCCGCTGTCTCTGTTAAGGGTCCATATTGTTGAAGGAATCTTGTCTACGTTAATTCAGTTTTATGATCCGGTTTATCACTGTTTCACATTCCCGGATTATCAACTAGCACCGACGCTAGAAGAATACTCTCACCTGACTGATTTACCTATCACTGACCAGGCTTCCTTTTCTGGACTGGAAGAAATTCCAAAGGATCAAACCATTGCAAGAGAAACCTATTTGGATGAGTCAGAAGTCAGGACTCACATGACTACTAAGGATGGAATCCAAGGTTTGCCTGCCAAGTTTTTGGTAAAGAAAGCTCTGTACTTTGCTAGTATAGGAAACGTGACTGCTTTTGAGAGCGCCTTTATTTTGCTCACATACGGGCTTTTCCTTTTTCCCAACATTGATAACTTTGTTGATATCAATGCCATTAAGATATTTCTGATTGGAAACCCTGTACCAACCTTGCTCGCAGATGCCTATCATTCTGTACACTTAAGGAATTTGTACAGCGGAGGAATGATCACATGCTGTGTACCCCTGCTATACAAATGGTTTAATTCCCATTTGCCTAAGTCTGCTGCTTTCTGGGATCATAAGAGTACTCTACGTTGGTAACAGAGAATCACGTCTCTTACCAACTCTAACATAGACTGGTATAATCGGATCTATGACGGGATAAGAATCATTGACCGTTGTCGAAACTTCCCCGATGTACCCCTCATAGGAACTAAAGGAGGAATCAACTATGATCCAGTTTTAGTTCGTCGTCAATTTGGATACCCGATGAGACATGTCCCACGTAATGTTCATCTGGAAGGTCTTTTCTTCAAGGAAGGAGAAAATGACAGGGCACTAAAGACAGAGATAGTGCATGCCTGGAAACATGTTCACATGAAAGGAAGAGAGTCTCTAGGAAAACTAGACTGTGTCTCTGTGGAACCTTATCTCCACTGAGTACAAACTAGAGCTCTCAAGCTGAGGATGCCTTACCCTCGTTAAGAAGTTCTTACGTTAAAGGAATCTGTCCTTTATTTTATGTCTGATACGGAAAAAATTTAGGTTACTCTCAACAAAGTTCAACAAGAGAAGAGGTCTTGGAAGAACAAGTACCATATTCTCAATGTGGAGTGTAACAAAATACAGCAATTGTTAAAAGGAAACGACGCTCTGATTGAGATTTTAGAGCAACATACTGTAGAGAATCAAGAAGACCAAAGGAATTTGCTCGCTCCTTTCACTTGGCAAAGGAATGACAACCCGACAACGGCTCAAGAGCCCCTGTTAAAGAAAAGGAAAATACCAGAACCAGCACCTGAGCTCTCCTTAGAGAGGACTCAGGATCCATAAGTTTAGACATTTCCTTTTACAGCACTTTGTAAATTACTGTATTTCCATTTCCGCAATCTTTGAATTCAATAAGATAGGGTTTCCCCACTGTATGATATTTGCAATCCAATTGTCGAAGTTTCTTTTGATTAAACAAAAAAAATTAATGAATATAATCATTGCATATCATTCATCATTCTCACATAACACATTCTTCTTACCTACGAATCTCACATTTGTGTCTCGATTCTAGAGTCAAACTATCTCATTCGTACAATACTCGGGCCAATCAACAAAAGAAGATGGATAATCTCGAGGAAGAGAGCAGAGAGTTGAGGGAAGAAATCGACGCTCTGAAAGAAGATCTAAGGAAACTTCACAATGACATGCAAGCTCTGGCAGTAGCTCAGATACAAAGGATTGTGATCTCAAAGATCACCTCGACGCCCATAGTGGAAAAGTATGATCCTCGGTATAACATGTCTAAAGATCGTCCCTGGGGCATGTCACTTAACTATATCCTGGAAGGATATATTCCGCCGATCACGGAAGATCCGGAAACTGCAGCAGGAACCACTGGGCCTGAAGGTTACAAACTTCGGGAAAGCGAAGATACAAGGGGCATGACAGCAACTCTTGAAGGTTACAAACTTCGGGAGAGGGAAGCACCAAGAGTCACTGCCATAATGACTATACCACCACCTGTGGTACACACTGTCCCGGAAGGGCAGATTCCACAGATACCTTCTGTTGGAAACGAAAGTATGGACGGCAGAATGAAGGAATTCCAAGAACAGTTCCTGGAGATGCAGAAGGAACTGCATGCCCTTCGCGGTCAGGGTCTATTCGAAAAGGACGCCGCAGACCTTTGTCTGGTCCCCAATGTGAAAATTCCGCACAAATTCAAGGTTCTCGAATTTGAAAAGTATAAGGGTAACTCTTGCCCTCAAAGTCACTTGGTGATGTACGCTCGGAGGATGTCAACTCAGACAGAGAACCATCAGTTACTGATCCACTATTTCCAAGATAGTTTAACTGGTGCCGCACTCAAATGGTACATGGGATTAAACCGCACTAAGATCGTCACTTTCAAAGATCTTGGCGCTGCCTTTGTTCAACAATATAAATATAACCTGGACATGGCACCGGACAGAGATCAACTTACAACCATGTTACAGAAGGATAAGGAAACCTTCAAGGAATATGCTCAGAGATGACGTGAAATTGCCACCCAGATTTGTCCACCTCTTGAGGAAAAAGAGATGACAAAGATCATGTTGAAAACCTTGAGCTCATTTTACTATGACAGGATGGTCGCCAGTGCGCCTAGCGACTTCACTGAGATGCTGGGCATGGGAGTTCGTCTTGAGGAAGCAATCCGAGAAGGACGTTTAGTTAAAGATGTTGGACCATCAACCAGTACCAAAAAATACGGTAGTGCTCTCCCTAAGAAAAAAGAGCAAGATATTGGCAATATCTCTCTCGGAAAGCAAAGGTGACGGTACCAACCAGTAGCAGCTATAACTCCTGTTATCAACCCTGCGTCTGTTCCTGCGTATCAACCTCAGGTTGCTCAGAGCCAACTGAATCAATAGCCTCTTCAGCAGGCTCGTCCTCAATACAACAACAACCGTACAACATGACCGCCAGGGTTCGACCCTATACCAATGTTATATGCAGAACTATTTCCATTACTACTGGTCAAGGGGCACGTCCAAACCAAGGCTCCTCTTACAATACCGGAGAATCCGCCTTTTTGGTTCAAAGCGGATCAGACT
The DNA here is from genome assembly GCA_022829125.1 of Lathyrus tuberosus. NCBI lineage: Eukaryota > Viridiplantae > Streptophyta > Magnoliopsida > Fabales > Fabaceae > Lathyrus > Lathyrus tuberosus. The sequence goes on from JALAZF010000026.1 coordinate 2,286,125, forward strand.
TGCCCTTACCAACAAGGAGGACCAGGGCATAACATAGAAAACTGTCGCAGCTTTAAATCCGATGTACAGAAGCTTGTTAGGAGCTGGGTCCTATCCTTCAAGGATACGAATCCTAATGTTCAGACGAACCCGTTGCCTCAACACGAGAAAGTTGGAGTCAATTTGATAGAGGAAGAGTATAAGCACAACTATCAAATTCACGATGTACTCTTATTGGGAACCAACCTAGTCAAGATGCATTGCAGACAGAGCGGTTACGGTCATGTACCATCTCATAACTATCACCAGTGTGATATCTGCTCTAAAGACAATCAGGGATGTTCTGTGGTGTAATCAGCTCTACAGGAACAGATGGATCTCTGATGGATCCAAGATCACTGAATTCGTGAAGTCAACATGACTTATACAAATTCCAACATTATTCAAAACCACGACATCCATGCGATGAATGTCAACTTGGTGGAAATGCACTCAAGGCAAAGCCAACATCATGATCTGCCACGGCACGATTATGATTCCTGTCCTGTCTGCTCAATAAACGATCAAGGATGCTCTTTTGTACAAGAGGCCCTCCAGCGTCAGATGGATCTTGGATGGATTCAGGATTACCGCGATAGAATTCATTATCAAGTGAATATGATTCAAATCTTTGATATTCGCTTGATGAATACCAGCTTGGTGGAATTACATGCTACACAAGTCCAGCTCGGTTTTCTGACTTCGCACGACTATCAAAACTATAAAGTGTGTCGGGAGAGTGACCAAGGATGTGCACTCGTTCAAAGAACACTGCAACACTTGTTAAACCGCTGGTGGCTTCCGATCTACCTAGATGAAGACACACAACAAGTCAGCATGACTAATGGGAACCCTACTAGGCATCAAAATCAGGAAGTTCGATCCATGGAAACAGATCTAGTGAGGTTACACTGCATACAAAGCGGACGTGGCCGGGTGCCACCACATAACTATGAGCGCTGTAGAGTTTGCTCTGAAGATAATCAAGGACGCTACCTCGTGCAAGCAGCCCTTCAAAGTCAGTTAGACCACAAAGAGATTCACCTGTGTTCAGGCTCTGGTTCAATTAACATAATGCCCGACTATCATCCTAATCAAGGCAAAGATGTTGTCTTAATCCCTAAATGAGAAGTGGCCAAAGATGTGTGCGCCATAATCCATCTACTCCATGAATCAAGAGTTCCTCTTGATGGTGGAAGGATTCTCAACCTCGAACCAATTGAGGTCGGCTATGACGGTCAGAAAAATCAGAAGGCTCATGTAGTTATCTATTTGCCGGGACCAGTACCGTACAAGTCCGATAAAGCTATCCCTTACAAGTACGGTGCAACAACAATTGAGAATGGAAAAGAAGTTCCATTACCCTCCGCCGCGAATATTACAGACATTAGTCGGGTAACGCGGAGCAGTTGAATCTTTAACCGAGGAGTTGGAGAACCCAACAAAGAAAAGGAACCTTAAACGGAAGTTCCTAATCAACCAGTTGGTCAATCCGGTGATCCTGACCTCTCAAAGAACAACGATGAGATCCTGAAGCTCATCCAGAAGAGTGAATACAACATTGTTGATCAGCTGTTGCAAACTCCTTCAAAAATCTCAGTGCTATCTCTTTTACTCAGTTCCGAAGCTCACAGGGAAGCTCTACAGAAAGTCTTAGAGCAAGCCTTTATGGAACAAGATGTAACAATAAGACAATTCGACAACATCATCTCCAACATCACTTCCTGCAACAACTTAGGATTTAGCGATGAAGAACTGCCGGAAGAAGGCCAAAGTCACAACAAGGCACTCAATATTACAGTCAACTTCCAGGACGATGCTTTAGCCAGCGTACTGGTAGACACCGGATCGGCTCTGAATGTTATGCTGAAGTCCACTCTAATGCGACTATCATTTAAAGGATCTCCGATGAGAGACAATGAGGTCATCGTCAAAGCATTTGACGGATCCCGAAAAATGGTTATCGGCGAAGTCGACCTTCCCATAACTATCAGCCCTCACACTTTCCAAGTCACTTTCCAGGTCATGGACATCCGGGCAGCATATAGTTGTTTGTTAGGAAGACCTTGGATACACGAGGTTGGGGCAGTCACTTCGACACTTCACCAGAAGCTGAAGTTTGTCAAGAATGACCAACTAGTCACAGTCTGCGGAGAACAAGCCTTGATCGTGAGTAACTTATCATCATCCACTTGTGTGGAACCAGAGGAGGTTGTTGGAACCCAGTTCCAAGCCCTTTTGGTGAGCAATGACAACCAATCAAAGAAAGGAACATCGATTTCCTCGTACAAAGATGCTCTCGAAGTGATCAAAAGTAACAATGCAAAAGGATGGAGACAGCTTGTCATTCCTACTGATAACAAAGTGAAGAAAGGTCTTGGTTTTTCCTCAACCTGTACCCAGACTCTTACTAACAATGAAAGTTTTCATCCCATTCAGGACTTCTTCCACAATGGAGGTTTCCTTCACCCAGTATCTCAAGAAGTACATATCATCAACGAGGGTGATTCCTCCGATACAGATGAAGAGTGGAAGTCCTATCTTAACGAGGACGGTTATATGTCTCAGGGAGAGGTGCCTACGCAATTTTGCTATCCCGCACAGAGTCCGAGATATATAACGAGGTCAGATGTCAAAATGATATACGGAGATTGTGATCCGGAAGGATGTCGTGCTCCACCAAATTCATTAGAGGAAGACACTCTGATGAAAGACAACTTTGACCATGACTATTATGGCCCAATGGATGGTCTGCCTATCTGGAAGCCGTACCCAGGAGACTTGGGGCAAAAGAATCAGCCGAACAATTCATATCAGCTGAGCATCATTGAAAAGAATACTTGTGTCCCCACCGAATCATGGGATCATTACTCAGGGCATTCAGAAAATATCCAGCACGACAATGAATTTACAAAGATTGCAGGACTAGAGTTCATCAACTACGCTTTTCCTGAGGTCAACATCATCGAAAGGGACGACTCCTCCAGTTCCAAAGAATTGTGGGATACTTTAGGACAACCGAGTGGCAAGTACGACTTCTTGGTCAAGTACACCGTTCTTGAAAGCTCTTGTATCAGGCTCGAAGACATCTAGCCCACTGGATGGGGAGATTTACCTGAATGTACAAACACTGTGTAAGATACAACTGAAGAATCCTCCTACAACAACTCAGCCTGGGAGACAGATTCCAATGATCCTGCTCCGCCAGAAATCAGCGTTATTTCTGAAGAGAAATCAAGAAGGAAGGTGCCAGACTTTGTGATTCACCGAGGAGTTCGCCGCCAATGGGTTGCTGTCGATGTCCCGAAAGTTGTCCATAAATCTAAGTAATTGCTCTCTTTGTTCTAACCTTTCACCCTTCCCAGGTGAAATGGATGTTTTGATAGGGCTCACTTTTTGTAAATGTTTCTCTTCGCTTTGCCCAAAGCGACAGAGTTTTGTTTTATAGGGCTGTAGTTTCAAGAATCGACAAAATCATAAATAAAATAACGTTGTTCTGTAATTTCCGTATTTATTGATGTTTTCTCTTTTCGCTTTTTCAGAAAATGGTAATCCTAAAAACAACTCAAATAATAAAAGCAAGTAGTTTTCAGAAAATACACTGCACACACTCTTGCATTTCTCTCTATCTCTTCTAAAAAACAAATCATCACGTCGTGCAGATTGCTTGTTTTAAACCCCATTGAAACATACAATCCAATGCCTTCTCCCAACTTTGAATTCCTGGTATTTGAGGCTGAAGAAGAAAATAACAAAGAAATTCCAGTAGTGATCTCCCGATTACTCAGACAAGAGGAAAGGTCCATTGAACCTCACAAAGAGCCGTTGGAAACGGTCAACTTGGGTTCAGAAGAAGAGAGAAAAGAAGTCAAGATTGGAGCATTGCTCAGTCCAACTATCAAAGAAAATTTGATAAAGCTTCTCAAAGAGTTTCCTGATGTATTCGCTTGGTCCTATCAGGATATGCCAGGGTTGGATACCAGCATCGTGGAGCATCATCTACTGTTGAGATCAGAATGTCCGCCGGTAAAACAAAGCCTAAGACAGACTTATCCAGACATGACCATCAAAATCAAAGAGGAAGTACAGAAACAGATTGACGCGGGTTTCCTCGCCACATCAGAATATCCTCAATGGCTAGCCAACATAGTGCCAGTTCCGAAAAAGGACGGAAAAGTTAGAATGTGTGTAGGCTACAGGGATCTGAACAAAGCAAGTACAAAGGATGACTTTCCCTTACCACGCATTGACATGCTGGTAGACAACACAACAAAGTTCAAAGTATTCTCCTTCATGGATGGATTCTCGGGCTATAATCAGATAAAAATGGCGCCGAAAGACATGGAGAAAACTTCGTTCATCACCCCACGGGGTACCTTTTGTTACAAGGTAATGTCGTTTGGTTTGAAAAACGCCGGGGCAACATATCAAAGGGCCATGACTACTCTGTTCCATGACATGATACACAAAGAAATAGAAGTGTATGTCGATGATATGATTGCCAAATCTAAAACAGGGGAGGAGCATGTAACCCACCTATCAAAGCTATTCGAGCGTCTGAGGAAATACAAACTTCGCTTGAATCCCAATAAGTGCACGTTCGGTGTCCGCTCAGAAAAACTGCTAGGGTTCATCGTCAGCCAGAAAGGAATTGAGGTTGATCCTGACAAGGTCAAGGCCATTCAAGAAATACCTTCTCCAAAGACTGAAAAATAAGTCAGGGTATTCCTGGGACGTTTGAATTACATTTCCAGACTCATATTCCTCATGACCGCGACATGCGCGCCAATCTTTAAATTACTCAAAAAGAATCAGGACTGCTTTTGGACAGAAGACTGCCAAACCGCCTTCGACAGTATCAAGGAATACCTGTTGAACCCACCGATTCTATCATCTCCAGTAGAGGGAAAACCGTTGATCATCTACCTAACAGTCTTGGAAGACTCGATGGGCTGTGTACTTGGTCAACATGATGAAACAAAAAGAAAAGAGTCAGCCATTTACTATTTGAGCAAGAAATTTACTGATTGTGAGACTCGGTACACTATGCTTGAGAAAACTTGCTACGCTTTGGCCTGGGCAGCCAAACGTCTTCGCCAATATATGATTCATCACACTATTTGGTTAATCTCCAAAATAGATCCAATCAAGTACGTCTTTGAAAAGCCTGCTCTCACGGGAAGGATTGTCCGTTGGCAGATGTTGTTATCAGAATACGACATCAAGTACCACGCTCAGAAAGCCGTCAAGGGAAGTATTTTAGCCGATCATTTGGCTCATCAACCAATTGACAATCAAGAATCAGTCAGGTTTGACTTCCCAGACAAAGATGTCATGTACTTGAAAATGAAAGATTGCGATGAACCGCTACCCAGTGAAGGGCCATAACCAGATTCCCAATGGGGACTAATCTTTGACGGGGCTGTGAATCATTATGGAAATAGAATTGGGGCAATCATCATAACACCTCAGGGTACCCACATTCCTTTCACTTCCAGACTGACATTCAAGTGTACAAACAACGAGGCCGAATACGAAGCTTGTATCATGGGTCTCGAAGAAGCGATCAACTTAAGGATTAAGAACTTGGATGTATATGGAGACTCAGACTTGGTTATCAATCAGATCAAAGGAGATTGGAACACATACCAATCCGGACTAATTCCTTACAAAGAATACACGAGAAGGTTGTTACCATTCTTCAATAGAGTCGAATTTCATCACATCCCTCGTGAAGAGAATCACATGGCTGATGCACTAGCCACTCTCTCTTCCATGATTAGTGTAGGTCAATGGAATAACATACCTAAGATCGACATAATGCGCCTTAAGAGGCCCGCTTATATCTTCACGATTGAAGCAGTCATAGATGACAAACCTTGGTATCACGATATCAAATGCTTCCTTCAGAAACAAGAGTACCCACCTGGGGCATCCAGAAAAGACAGAAAGACCCTCAGAAGGCTGGCTGGAAACTTTTTCCTGAGTGGTGATACACTCTATAAGAGAAACTTTGACATAGTCTTGCTCCGATGCGTAGACAGACCAGAAGCGAACATGCTGATAAAAGAAATTCACGAAGGATCCTTTGGCACTCATGCCAACAGACACACAATGGCGAGAAAAATTCTAAGAGCAGGATACTATTGGTTAACCATGGAATCTGATTGCTACAAGTACATGAGGAGGTGTCACAAGTGTCAGATATACTCAGACAAAATCCATGTACCGCCAACACATCTCAAAGTTATCTCTTCCCCACGGCCTTTTTCCATATGGGGAATCGACATGATTGGCATGATTGAACCCAAGGCTTCGAACAGACATCGGTTCATCCTGGTAGCCATTGATTACTTCACCAAGTGGTTCAAAGCAGCATCATACGCCAATGTAACCCGACAGGTGGTGGTCCGATTTATCAAAAACAATCTCATCTTCCGTTATGGTGTTCCAAGCCAGATCATTACCGATAATAGATCCAACTTGAATAATAAGATGATAAAAGAGTTGTGCGCTGAGTTCAAAATCGAACACCATAACTCATCTCCCTACCGACCCAAGATGAACGGGGCGGTAGAAGCGGCTAACAAGAACATCAAGAAGATTGTTCAGAAGATGGTTGTAACTTATAAAGACTGGCACGAGATGCTACCCTTTGCTCTTCACGGTTATCGCACATCTGTCCGTACTTTAACAGGGGCAACTCCTTTCTCTCTAGTATATGGCATGGAGGCAGTGCTTTCCATAGAAGTAGAGATCCCATCAATTCGGGTATTGAAGGAAGTTAAGTTAGCAGAAGCAGAATGGTGTCAAAGTCGACACGATGAATTGAATCTGATCGAAGAAAAGCGAATAAAGGCACTATGCCATGGTCAGTTGTATCAGCAAAGGATGAAGAAGGCGTTCGACAAAAAGGTCCGACCTCGCATCTTCAGAAAAGGAGACCTCGTGCTCAAGAAGATACAATCATTCCTCACTGATTCCCGGGGAAAATGGACTCTGAATTACGATGGCCCCTATGTGGTCAAGAAAGCCTTCTCAGGCGGTGCCTTGAGACTCGCAACCATGGATGGAGAGGAATTTGCCTACCCCACAAATGTTGATGTAGTCAACAAATACTTCGCCTAAACAAAAAAAAACGTCTCGGGGGATTGAAAACCCGAAAGGGCGGTCCAGGCAAAAATTAGAGACATAAGAAAAAATCATCCCGATGGATTGGAAATCTCAAAGTACAATCCAGGCAAAAGTTAGGGATAATGGCAAGTAACTACGTCCAACAAAGGGGCAAATCCCCCAGCAGCAGTCATGCTATCCATCAGGAAAACTCCAGTCAAGGTCATCTTCGACGGAAGCTCAGGATGCCCAGAATTCAAAGTTGGTAGAAGGATAGCGGTCGTTATGTTTCAATGTAGCCCTTTTCCCTTAAATTACCATTTTCTAACTTTGTAAATACTCCATGGAATCACGCGTTTGGCTGATTTCCATCCTATCAATAAAATATGAGCTCTAGTGCTTTTGTTTGCAATTCTTATTTGTTTTAACTTTACAGAACGACATTTTAACATGTCAAATTTTTTCTGCTTTTAAAATAAAGATGGCAATTTCTTTTGACTATTTAACACCGGAAGAACATCGATCGCTTCTATAAAGGCGATTAAGCTTCAAAGTGCAGAATCAAAGTACTCTTTCTAAACCAGTACACCTGAATGAAGGATCAACTGTGTCAGAAACCATGTTTCATTTGACATCCCCGGTCGATTTCTTATCTCCTAAGCCCGACCAACGTTGTTCCCCACAGGGTCGAGTATCCAGTCGTGTTCATCCACTAGTCTGTATGTCGTATCAGTTTTGTCAGCATAAACATACATACATCATGCATTATTGATTCATACTTACATTCATATTACATCACTATCACTATGGTCAGTCTTATCCCCAAGTGATAAAAGTCCTCTTATCAATCGAGTTGTCAGTTCTTTCCTCGTCAGGAAATGTTTTGTCTGAACAATCTCTCCTCCAGTTTATTTCTGGAATGGGGACGACCCTGGACCACTTTGATAACTTGAACCTCTGAAAGACAAGAAGACCTTCGACAAATGTCACTCTTCGCCATTGAAGATGATATCTTCGCTTTCCCGGATTAAGGAAAATCCCAAGAGAAAGCCCCTTTATCAAAGATTCGGCAATACAGCAGTTTTCTCCAGAGAATTCGCTGACGAAAAGGTCATCAGCACCTCCAAGTTGGATTGCATCACATGGCATTTCTCCGAGAAGATCTTGAGGAAAAGTATGATGTAATATGCCCAAGCAGGAAACAACCTCTCAAGAGACTCGTTTTCCCCAATAGAGTCAACAAATGGCGTCTCCAACTAAGAAGTTTGTACAACTCTACAGCTCAGACGAATGGGTTTCCCCAGCAAGTCTGACATCAAAACTTTTTCCGTCAAATGACATCTCCCCAGAAAAATTCGGCGAGAAGTTTTAGGAAAACCGCTACAAATAGCGTCCCTTGTCAAGAAAGTTTATTGACAAAAGAAACTTAGACCAGTTCCTTGGTAGGAAACCAGGATCGAGGGGAAGTTTATTTCAGAAACTGAGACCAGTTCCTTGGCTGAAAACTAGGATCGAGGGGAAGTTTATTTCAGAAACTGAGACCAGTTCCATGGCTGAAAACCATGATCAAGGGGAAGTTTATTTCAGAAACTGAGACCAGTTCCATGGCTGAAAACCAGGATCGAGGGGAAGTTTATTTCAGAAACTGAGACCAATTCCTTGGTAGGAAACTAGGAACGAGGGGAAGTTTATTTCAGAAACTTAGACCAGTTCCTTGGTAGGAAACCAGGAACGAGGGGAAGTTTACATCAAAAACTGAGACCAGTTCCTTGGTACGAAACCAGGATCGAGGGGAAGTTTATTTCAGAAACTAAGACCAGTTCCATGGCGGAAGACCAGGATCGAGGGGAAGTTTTTACCTTTTCTAAACATCATTTTTTTAGCAAAAGAAGATGGATGGACAAACTGCCATTCATAACCACCATCAAAATTTTGGGTATTTCGATATTTAATCCTCTTGCACCCTGAATGCTCGAATACCTTCGCCATTCACACCTTCGGGTCCAAGAAAATTAAATAGGGGAATCTGTCATACCCCAAATTTTGTCCACTAAGATTTCCCATCATTGTGCAAATCATCATCACAATCTGGATGCACTTTCATGTCTCATCAATCTCCTCAGGAATTGTTAGGCATTCTCTACAATCAAAGATTAGGGTTTTGAGCCCTCTCCGAGCATTTAGACAAAGGATCAAGCAGGGAATGACATGATCTTCAACTTGTCTAAACTCTTGAAACCTCCATAAAGGATCAAGAGGACTCCCACATCAATAATCAAGCACAAGGTTGCAGCATTCCAAGTGGATCAAGTCTCAAGATCGCCAGTGTCACCAAATTAGGGTTTTGGTCGACTGAGGCCTCCAGATGGAAATTTTCATCTGGGCATGAGCCAATGCTTCAAAGCATAACTCAAGATACTCCAAGGGACCTCATGAACCCAATCATCAAGTTAATTTAACCTCAGGGGATGCATTTACCCAAAAATCAGGAATTAGGGTTTCTTGACCTAATTCACCCCTAAGTTGACTTTTGGGGACAAAACATGAGCCAAGACCTCAAGACATGATTTGAGGGTCTCCAATACACTACATATATCCATTTGCAACAATGGATTGATCCAAGAAGCTTGATCCACAAGTTTCAATTTCATCAGGACCACGATTAGGGTTTCGGGGAAAAAAGTCAATTGTAGCTTTGACTTTTGACCAAGACATGCTCCCAAACCTTGGGACATGATTCAATACACCCTATAACACCTATGTAATATGCCCATTAGGTTTGATTTAGGTCAAGGACTTGATTTCACAAAGGATCACACAGTTTGGATTTCATCCGATAAAAAGTCAACTGTACAAAAATCCAAAGTTTGACTTTTTGGATTTTTGGTCAAACAAGGTTCCTTAACCCTAAAAAAATGTTAATATGTGATTTGAATCATCATTCATCAAGAAAAACCAGAGAAAGTGAGTTAACTTGTAAAAGGGGTAACCATAAAAAACTTAGAATTTTTCTAAGTTATGGAACAAAGTGGCTAGGGTACCAACTTCCAAGGATCATAACTTGGGATCCAAGCCACCATTCTGGATAGTCCAAAGCTGGATTTGTAGCTCTCATGGCATACTTTAAAAGTGTCAACTACATCTCATTCCAATTCTTCATGGATTTTTAGTTATAGAGTGATCAAAATGGCTGAAAACATGAAAATGACATTTTTCCAACACTTAGTGAAATTTTCACTAAGTCAGAATTTGCCTTACTTTTTCCAAAATTTTGGGGCAGTTTTCACCTTGATCCAAGTCAAACCAGGTCTAGGGGTAAACATCAAAGTTGAAGTATGCCATGAGGGTTTTCCAACAAGTACCAGATCATCTCTAAATTCCATTTGAGCAAAGAGATACAACCCTTGGAACATGGCATCCTGAACTGGTTTTTACAAGGCAGAATTTGTGCATTTTGCTCGATTTGTCCAAATCTGATAAATCCAAGCCTTGTCATCAATTAGGACACATTAGAGGATCAAGTCTAAGGGGGGTGATCTGATCTCCAAGCCTCCAAAGGCCAAGAATCTACAAGTAGCCATGCCAAACCTAAAAGAGCTAAAAAGTGCCAAGACTCCAATTTTGTTTCCAAGCCTTTAATGAATGCATCAAGGTGGCATGAACTGAGCCTATTCCAACTGAATTCAGTCCAAGTTTATCTCTGAACCAAAGCTACAAAGCCTGTGCTCTAATCTCAAGTCAATGGCTAGAGGAGACTTGAGATTCCTTTTGCATAACATTGGCCAAAGGCCTGCTGCAACCTCCATTCACTATTGATGCCAAAACAAACTTGACACACTATAAATAGGCCTCAATTGTGATCAGTTTGAGTACATCAAAGCACCCAAACTGATGCTTTCCTCAAAATCCCTCTCTTTAGGCCAAAATGCCCTCTTTTGCAAGGTATCTCTGAGTTTTTGAGTTAGAGAGAAATTCCATCACAGTTCATGATCCAAAAATATCCAATATGTCATATCTAAGCTGTCCAAACTCTCATATGTGACCTGTAACACCAAAATCACAAAGTTCCCTCTCAAAACCTCAAAATTGGACTTTTTTTCATTTTTCAAGCCATGTCTTGATTCAGTCACTTTCAAAACTAGATAAAACCTTAAATACACTCCAAATATTATCCTTGAACTGTCCCAAATGGTTCCCTACATCTGGAATGCTATTTGAGAGAGTTGCCATATTGGTCACTTTTGCCCCTTTTGCAAGAAAGGGCTCAAACTTGTTCTTGAGGATTTCAGCTGGTTCCAACCATTCTAAAAGCTCCTAAGGGATCAATTGAGAGTGTCCAAAGCATCAAATTACTTCGGGCACAAGAAACTTGGCAGATATCACAAAAAGCACATAAAGATGTAAGCATCACAACTTGAACTCTTTGAAATATGCATTGCTTTGAAGTCCACTGATCATACACCTCTTATGCATGTTGTATATGTTGTGTTTGAATCAATTTTCCATGTAATTCTTGCCTGTAACATTAGGTAGCATAGAAAATGCAATTACAGGCCTATTTCAAAAACACCATCGGGTTTTAAAATGGGGGCTTCATCTGAAAAAACCAAGGGCGCCATTGGATTCCTTGTGAAAATCTAGGCAGGATAGTTGATATTTTTGTAAATAAATTCATTTTTATTATTTTCTAAACATTTTTAAAATGAATTTTCATCTTGGAAATCAAAACCAAATGGGTTTTAATTCATCTTGTGATTAAAACATCATTTTTCAAACCTCAACCAAAAATCACAAGTTGTTTATTCAAACTTATTTGGTGTTTTTATCATTTTAATTAATTTTCTTTGAATAATTATTTTAAAAAATGATGAAATTAGGGTTTCTTTGATTTTCATCCTAACAAATTTTTTTCAAACACTCCTTGGGCCTCTAATAGAGTGTAAGACCCGACCCCTTTTTGAAAACCAAAACTTTTGGGCCTCAGTCATTGTATAAGACCCACTGTATTTTCAAAAATCTCGGCGCGATCGCCATTTCATTTCAAGACCATCTGGGCCTCCCCACGTGTTGTAAGTCCCATCTTTCTTTTTTTAAATACACTTTGGGCATCTAATAGAGTGTAAGACCCAACCCTTTTTGTACATAAATCATTTTGGGCCTCAGATATTGTATAAGTCCCGACATGCTAAAAAATATCGGCACAATCGCCATTTTTGAACAGAAAATATTTGGGCCTCTCCTTGAGTTATAAGCCCCATCACTTGTACAAAAATAAATCCTTGGGCCTCTCCTTGAGTTGTAAGACCCACCCCTTTGTATAGTAAACCTCTTTGGGCCTCAGTCGTTGTATAAGTCCCAATACGATCTTCAAAAACAACGGTTCGATCACTGTTAAACCTTGGGCCTCTCCTTGAGTATAAGCCCCAATAATCTTTTCAAAAGAACTTCTCTTAGATTCAAATATACATGTTGTTATCAAAACTTTCTTTAATTTCTTTGAACAACTAACAATACAGCATGGAAGCTTGCTCACCTGTAAGTTTTATCTGCTTTCATTTACATGCTTTAATATATATAACTGTATTGTAGGAAGTTGCACGTTGTAAGTCTTCTTTCATACATGCTTTAATATATATAACTATATTGTGGGAAGCTGCGCACTGTAAGTCTTCTTTCATACCCTTTTAAATACTTGTCATATATCAACTGTATATATACTAGTATAGTTATTTAGAGTTTTCCCCGGCAACTAGGTCTAGGACTAGGTAAAGACAGTTGGTCACTCTTAAATACGGTCAAAACTAGATCCCCATAGGATTTCCAGATACAGTCTTGCCTTCTCTTGGGCTTAAACAATATGGAACAAAGAGAAAGGCAGTATTCTTCGTGAACCTTTTCTCAGGCTGTCACTATTAGAAATTGTCAAAGAAATTCTACTCTTCAGAGTTGATCTATTCTCGGTGAATAGCATCTCTTGAGTTTCTTCAAACCTTAGAACTTTCACTAAATGATCTATTCTCCGTGAATAGCATTTCTTGAACTTTTATTGGTTTAAGACCCGCGGGCTTCCTAAAAGCATCCCCGCCTCCTCTTGGGCTTTGTACAAGGACCCTACGACTTCTTAGAAGTTCTCATGCCTTCTCTTGGGCTTAATACAAGGACCCTGAAGACCTCTTAAAGGTATAAGACAAAACTTAGTCATCCTTTGCTAGAGCAGTTTTTCCAGTGTCAAACCTCTGACCAATTTTAGGGTTGATTCTCATCCCTTAAAACACCTGTTTCCTCTTGGGCATCATACAAAAGATAAAACTCTTCCACACCAGTAGACTTGGACAGTCTAAATCCCCTTGAGTCTCAAAGACATTCTCAAGTTCCTAGGAAGAAACCCCGATCATTTTGGATCGATCTCCAGTAGAGTTAAACCCATGGGTTCTAAAACCCAGTCTCTCTCCTAAAAATCCCCAAGCCAGGGTTAGTTTATCATCAGTATAACACTATCCCAAATCAGAACCTCAAGGCATCTGATATCTCAACTCTTCTAGAACCCTCAACAAGAGTTGATTCCCCACTTGGACCTGCCAAGGGATCTCAATAATCCCCAGTAGAAAGATAGCCTCCTCTTAGGCTTTGTATAATGACCTCCCCTCAGAAAAGTCAGCCTTCTCTTGGGCTTTGTACAATGATTCTCCCCAACGGAGCTAACCTTTTTAAGACTCTCTTGTTGAGTCAACCACTTTTCAAACTCTCTTGTTGAGTCAATCACTTTTCAGACTCTCTTGTTGAGTCAATCACTTTTCAGACTCTCTTGTTGAGTCAATCACTTTTTCAGACTCTCTTGTTGAGTCAATCATATTCCAGCACTCTCTTGTTGAGTCAACCTTTTTAGCCTCAATCTTGGGCTTTGTACAAGATAGATAAAAATACTCTCTTGTTGAGTCAATCTTTTTCCAGCCTCATTTTAGGCTTGGTATAAAGATTTCCCCTAGCGAAAGTTAGCCTCCTCTTAGGCTTTGTATAATGATTTCTCCAGCTTGTTCAGCCACAATCCTGGGCTTTGTACAGGACAGATAAAAGCACTCTCTTGTTGAGTAAACCCTTTTAGCCTCAATCTTGAGCTTTGTACAAGATCTAAATCTTCATCTCTTAAAGCTTGGGACAAATATTTTCCCCAGCGAAGTCATTTCCTCCTAGCCTTCTGTTAGGCTTTGAGGAATGATTTCCCAAGCAGAGTCAAACTCATTTCAGCCTCAATCTTGGGCTTCGTACAAGATACCTAAAATATCCTCAGCCGAGTCAGTAAAGTCTCCATTTAGCCTCACATCTTCGGCTTTGTACAAGACAGATAAAGAGTTCTTTCCCACAGATTCCGTCTTCTTTTCAGCCTCTATCTTGGACTTTGTACAAGACACTTACAAACCTCCCCGGCGGAGTCGAAATCCCTTTTTAGCTTCAATCTTGGGATTTATGCAAGACAGATAGAACACTTTCCCCGGAAAAGTCAAGCATCCCAACCTCCTCTTAGGCTTTGTATAATGATATCCTAAAAGAGTCAGTCTCTTTTTTGCCTCAATCTTGGGCTTTGTACAAGACACCAATATATACACTCTCTTGTTGAGTCGGTCTTATCCAGCCTCCTCTTAGGCTTTGGGTAAGGATTTCCCCAGTGGAGTCAATCAACCTCTTAGCTTCAACTTTTGGCTTTGATCAAGGCACACAAAAATCAATAAATCCCTCTTTAGAGATGACAAATTCTCTCTCAGTCAAAACCTTTTAGCTTCAATCTTGGGCTTTGAACAAGACACAAATAAACCTTTTAGCTTCAATCTTGGGCTTTGAACAAGACACCAAAACATCTTTTTCCTCCCTTAGAATAGGAGGAACTACGATGGCTCTGATTTCCCTGTTTCATTTAAACGGGAATACTTAGGCATAAGATTGTGAAATCTTAGCGAGCATACCAATCAAAAACTCTAGGTCCAGTACCTTCATACATCAATCAAACTTAGGTCCAGTACCTTACCAAAAACATCGGGAGAACCCGAACATCAACAAAAACTCACTCACTTATATTTCCCAATAAACTTTCCCAACCCATTAACGGATAAACACTATCAAGTACAAAGCGAAACCTAAAGCTAATATCCTGTCGATAACCACATATAGGATGGGTAATTGACAACTCCCCATTATATAACCTGACCCCGGACCCCCCAATCTCTTTTAAGTGTTTGTTCAGTTAAACATATGTGTGCAAGGTTAGTTTTAGATAGCTTCCCTTTCCCTTCCAGCTTCATGGGATAAATAAGAAATCAGAAAGTAGCACCCCCTCCTACCATTGCGGTGAGGAAAACCCAGCGATAAGGTGGTCGCGTCACCGACAAAAATCGCTCGCTACACAGAGATATCACAGGTTGTGATTAAGGAAGTGAGTAGGTCTCTCATATCAGAGTTGTAAACGATGGAGTTTAACTTTGGTAAAGATGTTTATTAAGGGTAGCGATTAGAATAAAGTTGTAAACGGGGGAGTTTAGCTTTAGGGTAATACTACAAGATAGTGAAGTCTTCTTCCTGGATTGGTATTCCCTAGAGTAGGTGAATTGCACCGAACTGGGTTAACACATACTGTCTTATTTAACATTCTGCAATTTACAGTTTTGTTATCGTTCTTGATTAACATGTTGGATCAGATGTCGTAACATCTATGATTTTGCAGTTCTGATATTCAAGGTATCAGTCTGTTGTTGTTCCTATACATTTAACCGTTTATGCAGAACAATGTCTTGACATGTGTTAGGACATCTGCTGTCTGCATTGCCAGAATTTCAATTGGTATCAGAGCAGGCATCCTGTCTGTTTCTGGATGAGATCTTTGGGAGATACTTTCTGGCATTTAAACAAGGAGGAGTTTTGAAGATCAGATCAACCAACTCAGACACACTCAAGGGTATTAATGGATGGGATGGATGTTCTGGATCGAAGGTAACAACCAAGAGGTTGTTCATGTTGCTGAGGAGGTTCTACAACAACTGCAGGAGAAGTGGCTAGTTCTCTTGTTGGGGTGTCTTATAAGATGTTCTGACATCTTATTAGGGCAAGCAGGATTTGTTCCTTGGTGGGTCCGTTGCATGTGTTTCTGATGGAAGAGCTCTAGAATTATGGGATTCTGGAGTTGTTGCTGAAGACCTATGGTGGAAGATCTCAATTGTCGGCCTCTATATGTGAAGATATCTGCATTCTTTTATTCTAAAGTCGGGAGTGATGGAATGAAGGGAGTTGCTGGAAGATATCTGGTATGGCGACTTGGTACTTGGAAGCTTGGTTTCATGGTACAGTGTGATGTCAGTTGAAGAGGAGAGGAGTTGAGTTTGAGTTTATCAAGTTCTTGCTCTAGGAGTTTGATAAATTATTGAACGGCTAGGTTGTTAAAGATACTTGAGAATTCTCTCAAGTCCACTCATAAAGGCATCTCAGTCGTGCATCTGGAGTCTTCTAGTTATTCTTCTGACTAGAAGGTGTTTCTATGAAACATAACCTGAAGAAAGTGGAAGTGATTTATTTTTACTATCCAAAACAGCAAGAAAGGATTCATCTCTCTTAACCCTAAGGGTGGATCTAATCTGATTAGAGTTTTCAGAATTGTTGAGGTAAATACGATTTTTTCAGAGAAAACCTTAGTTACTTGAGTCAAGGGTGGCAGTTTTGGTATCTCAACAATGTTTTTCAAAGAAGATACTTGCAAAAGATTAAATACTTGATAAGCATTCATGAAGTGATCCGGTGGAGCCTAGCTACAACAGTGAAGAAGGGTTATTGGACAAGGATTTAAGATCAATTGCTATTTGTGGAATTCATAAGTATTTAATTAATTATCCTTGATAGTCAAGATTGCTGATGTCCAACAAGATGTTGGAACATCTCATCATCTGAGTTTGTGCAGAATCATGGGAGGGGTACTGCATACACTTTAGCATCTGTTTTAATCTTGGGTGTTGACCTAAGAATCTGCTTCAGTCTGGTGTGATAGAAGAATGTGATCTCTGGAGAGTTTCCTAGCAAGAAACTAGTATGGACAATGGTGCTGGAAGATGAAGATGAAGACATCATAATCTTGATGGTTACTTCTTGGATCAGTTTATTTCTTATCTAAGAATATTGGAGTGCTGGTGATGGCACATCTTAGATCAATTTATTTCTGATCTAGGTACTTGGGAGCATGGGATCTTGCTCAGCTTAAAAGTCAAGGTTAAGTGGCAGTTTTCTCTAACTTTCTATAGACTGCTCTACTAAGGAAAATGGCATTCCTTGGTATGGCTATGGTGTAGTCTAGGACTACGTTTTCTTCTGAAGATTCAGACGTGGCAGGTGTGAAGTCTTTGGAGTTTCTAAGCAGGATGGAGGTTGTCTACTCAAACTTGGTTGGTGAATCAAGTCTATGAGAGCATGGAACTCTTGTTCTGTAATAGGGAGGAGGTTCTTCTAAGTGGCAGAAGGAGGAGCTGAATTCAGCAGTTGGATGTCATATCATAATGTTTTGACATCTAGCTTAACATCATAATCTCAACAGGTGATGTGGCACATCAGCTTAAGATAAGGTGATCTACAAGAGAATGGAAGTTATGGATGCTTCAAAAAGGTCTATCTCATATAGTTTGTGGGAGCTGTAGTTTGAGAAGATGTTACATGTTTAGAGGCTTGGTGGATCCAAGATGTCTTGCTATGGAGCAAGTCATGTGACTTGAAGACCATATTTCATTAGTGGATCAGTGTATCTTATGGGGAGTTCTGAAGAAGAGTGAGATCAATCAAAAGGTGGCATTTGGTTGGTTTCATAGTGTGCATTCAAGCAAGGTGCTTGGAACTAGTTACTCTTGGATAGACGGGTAGTTGGTTGAAAATGTAAGGAGGATCTGGTTCATCTTGGAGCTTGTGGTAGAAGTTCTAGGTTGAGGATGGAAGTGTGCCTTTTATTGGTGGATGAGAGTTTATTTCTCTCTGGGTTTCTGAAGTTCTCTTTGTTCAAGCTGGTGGCGCAGTGTTGTTTAAAGATCTTCAGTTTGGATTACTATGCAGATAGTAAGTCCAGCGGTGGAGCATGTCAAGAACCATGGTGTGTGGTGTCTATGATGTGTGAAGGATGTCCTAACTGATGTTAGAACATTTTCTGGGTTGGTTATCCTTGTTGAAGGATTCTTAAGTTCTGGTCTAGGAACTTGTTAGCTACATCATGTCTAAGGAGTATCTATCTTGTCATACGAAAGAATGATGAAGTAGAAGAACTGCCTTGGGAGGATGGTGTAGAGAAGACTGAAGTGGATCATGTGTTGATTGCATGGAAGTCTGAATATGGATATTCACTAGTTGATCAGAAGTATTCCAGGTTATCATATGGGAGAATGATGAAGGAATGTCTGTCTTGGATTGTTGGGTGTCTATCTATTGATTGACCTTGCTAAGGTTTGATGAAAAGCTTGTGGAGGGGATATTGCCCCTATTGGCAAGTCATGCTAAAAGAAAGTGGACCAGTTTGGCAGATGTGAAATTCTGAAGCATGTATACGGTATCTGACACCATTTAAAGAAAACAAACTAAGAGGTATGGCATCTCTTTGAGGAATGTGGATCATTCCAGATCAATTGGATTTTATCTTAGGAAACAAGGAGATCTATACATGAGAATTCAAGAGGAATTCGTTTGGTGTATGGATAGTTTTTGGAAGAGGGGGGTCAATGGAGCTTTGATCTTAATCCAAGAGTTTGTTAATTTAGGATGGTGATCCTAATGTGACCTCACGGGAAGCATGATAGTGTTCATGTGTGAGTGATTATTGGTTCTTGTCAGAAGAAGCAATAAGTGGAGCTGATGATTGTGTTCAGCAGGTAGGTTGGACAGAGGGTGCACTCTTGAAAACTTGAAGATGCGTCTTATGTTTTCCATTCATCAGCATAATGTTCTTTAGAGGAGCACTGGTTATCTTAGATAGGGGGAGTTGCTCATTGATCTAAGATATATTACTGCAGGGGTGCAGTTCAGGTTCCAGTTTGTATTGTGCGTCAAGCAAATTGTGATTATGTTTCCATCCTGGGAGGATGAGATGTCAAGAAGGATGTCTTGACATTGTTGTACTGTTGCAAGTAGGGGGAGACTTGGCAGTGCAAGTTCTATGATTCTTGATAGATGCCTAAGAATCATTGGTTTAGTCTGGGAGAATTTATTTTTCTCTGCTGACTGAATTCTGAATCACTGAAAGTTCATCATCAATGATATTATTTCTGGATGAAAGTGTTTCATTTAGAATTATGGAAGGAAGAAGATGATTTTGTGTGTCTTTGTTTGAAAAGTCAATATTTGAAGTCTGTATCAAGTCTGAAGGCAAGCTAGTAGAGAAGAGACAATGTCTGACATGATGTCAGGACTTTGTTATAAAATATGTTTGCATGTAATAAGTTCTTTGGATGGTATTCTTAAAAGAAGAAATAGTCAAGGCAGTCTTGGACGATGCGCTTTTGGTGGAGTTATTTCCTTCGATTAATGTTCCTTTGAATTGACCGGCGTTATTTTCTGTGGTTCGTTAATTTCTAAGGAAACTGATCAGCTATAAATAGGATTGCCTTGGACTTCTTTTGTCTCAATACTCTCTTTGGATTGGTGTCCGACGGTTCTTTTAATCTGGGTGAGTTGCGTATGGGTTTGGAGCTGTCTTGGTCACTTTTGCCAAGTTTTGGCTAAAAAGGGGGAGAATGGTTTTCTGGTGTCTTCTGGGATATGTTGGTTAAGTTGTTCTGACATCTTAACATCATGATCCCCTTTGTGTCTTGTGATCTGAGTTGTGAAGCAGGTTGTGTCTTGTGACCTGAGTTACGCAATCTATGTTCTCAGTGTTATGAAGCCTACAACAACTGTTTCTTTTCTGGAGGAATCTTCTGTTTCTCAACCCTTCTTTTGAAAGGAGGGGGAATGTGTTGAGAGGGAGACTCTCTTAGACCTAAGCTCCAATCAATTCTCAAGATGGAGGAGTCTTGATGAAGGAGTCTTGCTGATTGCAGAATGTAGAAGAAGATGTTTTAGCCAAAATTTGTCAAAAGGGGGAGATTGAAAGCTCCTGGTGTTTGACTAAATTTTGCTAAAACATATTAATGATGTAATTGAAGAATCTGCAGAAGAAAAAGATGTCGAAGAAGATGTCCCAGCTTGGAGACTCGACATCCTAGCTGACTTACTATGTTAGCAGGTTTTAATCAGTTGTAAGATTTAAGGAACGGATCAAGGAATCACAGGATCAAAGATAGAAAGCCCAACAGAAGACTATATAAGAAGACTTAGACCTAGGGTTTTAACGATACTGAATATACCTTTGTATCACTTGTAACTTTGTAACCTAGTTCTCTTTTGAAAAATAAGGGTTTAGGGTTTGAGAGTTGTCGACTCTCTTAGGAGTTGTAAGTCTCCCTCTGCAGCATGGGTTGCATAGTGGAAGGCACTGGTACAGGGACAGAACCAGAAGCCTTTAGGTAATGGTTTGTGTATCGATCTTGGACGAAGCTTTGAATCAAGTCCAAGATAACTTGTTGGTCAAGAAAACGTGACAGGGACTCTGAATTGGCATAAGACAGAGATATCATAGGTTGTGATTAAGGAAGTGAGTAGGTCTCTCATATCAGAGTTGTAAACAATGGAGTTTAACTTTGGTAAAGATGTTCATTAAGGGTAGCGATTAGAATAAAGTTGTAAACGGGGGAGTTTAGCTTTAGGGTAATACTACAAGATAGTAAAGTCTTCTTCCTGGATTGGTATCCCCCAGAGTAGGTGAATTGCACAGAACTGGGTTAACACATACTGTCTTATTTGACATTCTGCAATTTACAGTTTTGTTATTGTTCTTGATTAACATGTTGGATCAGATGTCATAACATCTGTGATTTTGCAGTTCTGATATTCAAGGTATCAGTCTGCTGTTGTTCCTCTGCATTTAACCGTTTATGCAGAACAATGTCTTGACATGTGTTAGGACATCTGCTGTCTGCATTGCCAGAATTTCAAAGACAAAAGGTCACTGGTAATTAACTTGAATTTAAATGCTTTTGTCTTTTAATTTTTACCACCTTTACCTTTAATTTTTGATCAATTATCCCATGACTTTAAGTGCTTTTGAGAAGTGATTTTGTGTTGAAAATAAGCACTTTTAAATTGTGTACACTCATGGATCAAATTCTGAATTTTTTTGGGCATGAATCAATGTCGAAAAGTGTTGAAAAAATAAGTCTTGAAATCATTACACTGTGTAGAATTTTTCTTGAGTTTTTTCATGACTTTTTCATGAATTTTTGATGATTTAACTTCATGATATGAATGTCTAACTTGGTTTACCTTCTTCCTTGTATAAAAGTGAGCATTAGGGTGGAACAATGAACTTGAAGCAACATGGAAAGTGAAGAACAAGCCATGGAAGTGAAGCTTGATGGAAGGTGGAATTTGTTGGAAATTGGCATTTAACATAATCATGACATAAGTTATTTTTGATGAATAATAACAAATCTTTTGGTCAAATTCTTGTTGAATAAGTCTACGGAAATTCTGTAGTCAAAATCGAGACAATAGTCATCAGTTGACCAAAAGTTAATTGTTTGATCAAAAAGTCAATTGTTTGAACAAAAAGTCAATTGTACCTAAAAGATGTAGTTTTTTCTCCCCTTTCCTGGTAATCCAATCTTTTGATTTGTATTTCAAGCAATATGCATTGTACCATGAATTTCCAATAAATGGATGAAATCTTATTTTTATTCCAACTTTGCCCTTTTCTTTGAATTCAAGCGATCTTCTGAATTATGTAACAATCATTCCAATCCCCTGCTTACCGTGAATCTCGAATAAAGAGATGATCCACACCACAAGTAATATGGGAAATAAACTCGAATAATCACCAAATAATACGTGCCTCGAAAGTCCACTTAAACTGATTAAATCCATTATTACCGAACCTTTGGGCCACCGATGAATCATGCAAAATGTGATGAATGAAACGCTAAAATGAATGACCTAATTGGATAGCTCGACTACCAAGCATGCAAATAATTTAAGCATGAGCCAGAAAAGAAAAAAAAGGAAAATGGAAAAAAAGTGGGGCAAAATTAGGGTATGTCAGCTGCCCCTATTTAACTATCTTGAATCAGATGATATGATTGAAGGTAGTTAAATATAAAGGACCCAAAATTTTCCCCTTGAAAGAAATAAAATTCAATGAGACTAGATGCATTTCTTTTGAGAACACATTTGTTGGGGATATGGAATGGAAGGTAGATTTTGTGAGGATTTTTTCTTGGAGATTGTTGAAATACTTTGTAGGGGAATAGATCGTTTGCAAAAGAGATGTTTGTGGTCATATTTTGCATTTTGTATGATCTTCTATGAATTATGCATGAAGTGTTTATGCTTGACTTATATGATGTATGATACTATGCATGTTATACAATGATACAAATTACTAGGCGAAAGGAGTGACAGGTATTGACAGAGGTGGACTCTAGTTCTGGTTTTTAGTATGGTGGTGAACTTTGATTCTCTAAAGTGATATTCAATAACTGAATTGAGGAACTCGCAAGTTGATTAAGAGAGTTTTAGGATGCCACTGCTATTGGAGGTTTCAATTTGATCCTTTCTGATAGCATGGTGATGCAGGTTGGACATGTTTAGCATGAAGTTTGGGTAATGCAAGCTTGGACGTGGAACTTGGCATGGTATATGGTATACATGGGGGTTAAGGCATTAAGGCAACGTGAAGATGAATGAATCAAAATTTAAATGGTACAATTGCTTGAAGATGAATGTAGCTGTTTGAAGATGATTTGGAAATAGGTCTAGGGTTAGAGGTCTTAGTCTTGGTCAATTGTTTGACCAAAAGTCAACTATTGGTCAAACGTTGAGTTTTTTTCCATCTAATTTTATTCTAATTTTTTTTGTAATGTATTTTTGAATATTTGAATGTGAAATTTGAATTTGTATGGTTGAATTTCTATTGTAACTTGTACTTCAAGTAATAAAATGCTTTCCCTCCATTTTTTGAGTTTGAAATTTTGAACTTTGAATAAGAAAGTCTAAACAAAATGGTCAAAATTCAATCTTCAGAAGGTACCCTTGACCAAAAAGTCAACTGCACCACAATAACTTATTTCCAAGTTAGCACATACCAAGAGACCCTTATACCACAAGACTTATCATAGAGACTTCTTGATCCAATAACATCCAATGGAATTCACAATATCTTGCATCATAAGTCACCATATTAATCTAATCATCATCTGGTTAAAACCCAATGTTGAGTCAATCCAATGCAACCCTTTCAACCAATGAATGAATGATTGTATGTAGATAAATGAATGTCCTAATGAATGCTTAGGGTAGATGAAATGCGGATGAATTTGAAAGCATAAGCCAGATGAAGTTGAATGAAGGGTATGGCAAATTTTGGGGTATGACAAGTCGTTCTTTCATAAACTTAGCATACACTGACATTTGGTCCATGGTTTCACAAAAGGGGATGTTGACTTGAATTGTTCGCAATATCTCCTTGAACTTTTTGAACTGCTATTCTTTTTCATCCTTCTTCTCAGGTTTTTTTTCTTCAAGAAAAAGTAGGGTATTTTGATATAATTGGGGAACACAGGGTTAAGATCATTAAGAATTTGGTTCTTGGTTCTCCTTCATGGTGAGTTCTTATCTATAAATTGGTAAAGACTCCAGCCCTTAACCTCATTATTACTCTTAATCTCACTTTTCTCCCTTATTTTTCTTATTCTCATCATCACCTTCTACCACCACTTTCTTCTCACTTTGTTTCTTCTTATTCTCAAATTGGTTCTTATCCCTACTAGCTTGTGTGGGTGTACCTACCACTCTACTCCTCAACCCAATAGCACTACAATTTTCATTCTTCGGGTTATCAACAGTGTTACCATTGAATCCCCCTCTCAAATTAGCCTAAGCCGCTATTTGCATAGACAACTGTCTAATTTGTGCCTCCAAATTATTTATGGAGGTCTTCGTGTTCATGTTTGTGCCTATTTGACTTTGAATCATCTCTTGTTGTGCCCGAATTACTTTTAGAAAACACTCTTAGGTAGAAAGCATGAACCCCTTGAGAGTTTCCTCCAACACTGAAGGTTTTCGTTGAGGCGCTTGAGATTCTTGAGGTGCACCTTAACCAACATGCAAGGTTTGATTATTATTGTCCCACTTGAAATAATGTTGATCCTTCCAGCCTGGGTTATACGTGTTAGAGTATGGATTGTTTCTTTGGAAGGTTGCATACTGAACTTCCACCCTCTTCGTGTATGTGTCATACTCTAAATTTTATCCTAAGTTTTTCACTTGCATTAGCATAGCATAATCATTTCATCTGGTCATACATTTCTTTCATTGAAAAAGCATTCATCATGTTTCAGACGAAAAGTCAAGAGTTCTGGCACTTTATCTAGTCTTGATGACATTCATTCAGTCATTTTTGTTTGATTAAGAAGTCAAAAGACTTGATTTCTCAATCTCAATGCATCTTTCATTCCATTTTCATCATGTTTCAGAGGTCCAGAGGGTGACAACCAAGAGTATTGTCGTTGTCTGAATCTTTGTAGAGTTTTAATTGTGATTGAGAATCAGAAATAAATGGTCCAAGAGCGATTCATTTGCATCTAATTGTCCATTCACGATTATTCAATCATTAATTCAACGCATTCATAATGCATCTGCATTTTCTGCTCATCACAACATGCATTTTGTTTTGTGTAATGCTTAAAAGGTCGCTCAGAATAAATTTTTGGATCTATAGATAGATCGGTCGAATCATTTCTCAACTGTACGTCGAATTAGCGAGTGAAAAGTTTCAAAATCGATCTTGCAGACGTCAATATTCTTAATCTACGATTCACGTAGTTTAACTTAGCGTGCTCATTTTAATTTTTTGACTACTTTTTCGGTCGCATTTTTGTTCGCCTGATCCTTTTAACCGATCATTTTTTATTTCAAAATTTGATCAAAACATGTATATTTCCAAGAAATTTATTTTGCATTGATTATTTTAATGTGTTCGGTTTAATTTTTTTGGGCATTTTGCACCCAATTTTTATTTTATTTTGAATTCTTTTATTTTGTTTTTTATCAATATGTTCAAAATATATAAATAGGCTTACTTGTACTTTCATTTTAATTTTGGTGTTGATTATTTTTAAAAGTGTGGATTTTTATTTTTATTTATTTTTTAAAACTTATTTTACATTAAATAACACTAAAAAAAGGGTATGTGCGGATTTTCTTAAAAAAATTAAAATCTAACTATTCACTCATATACATATATTTAACGTGAAAAAAATTGAGACACATGGTGTGTGTACGTGTGTGTGTGTGTGTATATATATATATATATATATATATATATAGAGAGAGAGAGAGAGAGAGAGAGAGATAGCGCTTTGAAATGAGATAGAACTTTAAAATGTGAGAGCTTGAGTTTGTTATTTAAGAAAATAAACAAAGAAGAAAATAAGGTTTTGTTGTTATTACTATAAACATGAAAGAAGGAGGAAGGAGAAGAGAATTGTTTTTGACTTATTCTCCATGCCACGTGTGAGGCAAGGAGTGGCAGAAATTAAAAAAACAAACAATGTCTCCATTTCCTTATTTATTTTTTTTCCTTTTGTTTTTGTTTTGTTTACTTTTTTACTTATTGTTATTTTTATAATTATTATTACTATTATTATTATATAAAATTATTAATTATTTACTATTCTTATTATTATTATTATATATTATTATTATATTATTACTATTAATATTATATATTAATTTTATTATTATTACTATTATTATAATTATTATTATTATTATTATTATTTTAGTTTTGTTGTTTATTATTTTGGAAATAAAGAAAACTTTATTAAGCCAAAGCAAGCAAAAAACAAGGTGACAAAAAGTCCAACCCCATACAAGACAAAAAGACAAGACAAATCAATCCTAAATCATCATAAGGTTAGCTATGTGTCTCCTAATTCTAGGATTGCACCATCCCCTATAAGTAAATGTATCGATCACTATACCCCCGATATCTATACTATTTACATTGTCACTAAAAATCGAATTATTCTGATATCTCCACAGCTCATAGACTACTTCTGCCGCAACACTACGAATTAATTGAGCTCTCCAACCTTAGGCTTTACCAGCCTCAATAAGCCATTGCATTTCCTCGGCCCAACCTTTGGCCTCATGATTTACCTGCAACCACTTTAAGACCTTCTGCCACGATACCTTCAAGCTGGGGCAACAAAAGAACAAGTGTTCAACTATTTCAACATGACTACAAAACACACATTTGTCATCATCAATCATGCCAAAACGCCTAAGACGCTCCTTGGTGGACAATCTGTTGTGGCAGGCAAGCCAGAAGGTGAATAACACCCTTGGACGAGCAAGGCTCCTATGGAACAAACATTTCCAACATATGGTGGGATCATTACTTGTGATATGTTGATATACCTCTTTTATTTCAAACTTCACTGTCATGGACCTCAAATCATTCATGATCCTCATAACATCCCTTAATTTTAAAATTCTCTTGACAATCCAAGACATGTTTAGAGATAATTGCACATTATGCAGATTAACTCCTTTGAAATAGAACACGTGAATCCATTTGATCCACAAGGAGTCCTTCTTCATGCTCAGATTCCACAGTAATTTAGCAAGCCAAGCCTTGTTCCAATCCTCTAGAGAGATGATGTTTAATCCACCTCTAGTCCTAGGCCTATAAACTTGCTTCCAGGAAATAGGGGATTTCTTTGAGATTGTGTCCCTACCAGTCTAGAGGAATGACCTGAATATAGCATCAGTAGTTCGAATCACCTTTTAAGGAAAAGGAAAATAGTGAATCCAGTAAGAAGTCATGATTGCAATGATGCTATTGATAAGCTGGATTCTCCCAGCATAGCTTAAAAGTTTATAACTCTAATGCCTAATCTCTTCCATTATTCTATCCACAAGCCCCATGTAATAAATGATGGGAAGCTTCCTACTAGTAAGGGGGATCCCTAAATACCTGAAAGAGAGGGCACCTTCAGGAAAAACAGTAATACCAAAGATAACATTTTTGACCTCACTCTCCACTCCACCATAGAAAATCTTACATTTTGAAGGGTTCACATGTAAGCCAGTAGTAGCCTTAGATAACTCTACCATTTTCCCCATAATGAACTCAATTGACTTACTATCACAACGAGAGAATAATAATAAGTCATCAATAAAATTTATGTCAATGATTTGAACTTTCTCACATTTGGCATGGAAATTAAAATCAAGAATCTCCCCAAGTCTTTGCACGCTCCTATGGAAATACTCCATCACAATGACAAAGAGTAAGGGAGAAATACGGTCCCCTTGTCTAAGGCCATTTTTTGCTCCCATAGCTCTAGTGTGCATGCCTCCAATGTTGAATCTATAAGTAACAATGGAAACAACAACCATGATCCACTTTACAAACTTTGTAGGGAAACCAATCTCTTTGAGAATACTATCTAATGCAAACCAATCAACTGTATTATAAGCCTTTTGAACATCCAATTGGAGCATACATCTTGGAGTACCACTTTTCCTGCTATAACCACAGATTAACTCATATGCCAAAAGAATATGGTCATGGATACTTTGGCCAGCCACAAAGGCATGCTGGCTTTGGTTGATGATGTTGGTCATAATCTTACTCATCCTATTAGTCAGGATCTTAGAGATGATTTTATAGACTGTTGTATAACAAGAGATGGGCCTAAAATATTTAATTGTATTTCCTGCATTACCTTTAGGGATGAGACACACTAGGGTAGAGTTTATAGCAGGATATATCTTATTATGCTGAAAGAATTCCATGATAGCAACAATGACATCATGCTTGATGATGTTCCAAGAAGCCTTGAAGAACTTAGCTCCAAACCCATCCACAGCTGGAGCTTTAAGGTCACCAATACCCTTAAGAGCAAGAACAATTTCAGTTTCTGACACTGGCATATCAAGAATTCTTCTATGCTCATTAGTTAATTGAGGTCCCTCCCTCATGGCATCAATGTTTATTCCAACAAGATTCCCATTTGCTCTACCAATAAGATTGCCATAAAAATCTAGAATTTCCTTCTCAATATCATCTTGATTAGAAAGAAGGGCGCCATCAGCTCTACTGATAGAAGTCAAATCATTTTCCCCATGTTTATCCTTTACTTAGGCATGGAAGTATCTATTATTACCATCACCCAATCTAATCCAGTCAATCTTGGCTCTATGTCCGAGATTTTTCTCCTCAATTTCACTTCATTTGAACACATCAGCAATGCAATCTTTCACCTTCTGAATTAGCTCAGGAGTCTCCCTATCTTGCATAAGCAGCTCTTGGTTTTCAATAAGAAGCGCTTTGGCCTTCTTCAATGAAACAGAAGCACCAAGCATAAGTTTACTAAGCTTCCTAATAGTTGATTGGACTCTGAGCAACTTCCTCCAAAGCACATACATAGGCCTGCCATGGATAGGGACCCTCTAGTTCTTGGCTATCTCATCAAGGAAGTTATGAGCATCAGTCACAATATTCATAAACTTGAACTAATATTGCCTAGCATGTCTAACAGCCGCAGGATTCTTAATCAGCGGCAAGGAGTGATATGATATGCTAGGGGCCAGAATATTAAGGGTAGCATTTAGATATTTCTGATACCACTCAACATTTGCAAGGGCATGATCAATTCTAGAGTATATGACATTTTCACTATGCTTGTTATACCAAGTGAAGTAGTCACCAGAGTTATCCATTTCTTTCAAGTCAATTCTATTCATCATAGAAATAAGGTATTGGTATTCCCTTTGCTGCACCAGATTACCACCCATTCTATCCATAGATTTTAAAAAATTATTAAAATCACCAATTAACAACTAAAGACCCTGTTGAGAAAGGTGAATTTGATCCAGCTCCTTCCACAATCTTTTCCTCTGCTCTAAATGGTTGAGATTATAGATAGCAGTGAACCAGAACATGAAATTTCCCTGCAAATCATAAATGCTATAGTTGATACATTGCATAGAACTAGACATTTTTCTGATTTCCACCTGCTTATTATCCCACCAAATCCACAATCTACCATTCACATGAATATGATAGTTGTCCATAAACATGCCTTTAAGATGAAGTTTACTCCTAATCCTATCAGCTTTCTCCTTTTTTACCTAGTTTCAATCAAAACTACAATCATGTGGTTAAGACTAAGAAGACGGGAGCTTACCTCTTTGGTCTTAACCACTTTATTCAGCCCCCTCGCATTCCATGATACAATCATAGAACTGTGTTTTGACATACTAAAGGATCATTCAAAATCCCTAGTAGTCCAAAACCATTTTGACATTGTATAGAAGTACCTTCATTAACCACACCTTTGCCCTTGTATCTTCTACTATTTATGAATTTGGTCCATTCCATATTGTCATCACTTGGCTCAGTACCATTGACCATTTCCTTATTCTTATTCATTTCTATTGGTGTGTCTATAACCAAGGCCTTAGGCTCAAAAACTTTAGGTCTCCATTCCTTGATTGGTTTCCTTGGTTTATCACAGTTGTGACCAAATTTATGACATTTAGTGAAATACAAAGGTTTTCATTCATATTAAATGGGTTGACTCCTCCTTGTGCCCTCTGCATCACAGATGGTGATATCATTCTTCAACTCTTGTGTGATATCCACCTCAATAAGAATATGCGCATAAGAAACTCCGAGTTTATTCGTCGTGCATTCATTAGTTACTAGTGGTGTACCAATAGCACTCCCTATTTCACTTAAACTTCTGGCTCCCCACAAGTGTAGAGACAGTTGGGGAAGTTTTACCCACAGAGGAATTGTTCGCAGCATATCATGCTTCATACAAAAATCAGGTTTTCACTCACAAAGCAACACAAGCCTGTTATGAATTGTATAGGGCCCCTTCATCAGCACAAAATCCTTCTCAAGAAAGGAATGGAATCTCAAAATAAAGTATCCCTCATCATTGTAGAACAAATTCGGTAGTTGCACAAAGTTCCAATTCTTCATCATGAATTGCTTAATTATGTTCGTACTTAAATCATCTCCCAGGGTGAACGTGATTAACGTCGATTCCCAGAACTTGACCTCAGATTCAATCTCTGCCACTTTGATCTCGATTTCCATTTCTCTGTTAACCATCTTTGGTGCCACAAATTCCATGGTTAAACCCTTAGTAGGATTGCAGTTTTCATTGATTACATCCACCCAAAACGTCTTCTTCTCTTGATTGCTTTCAATTCGATCACCAGCATGTGCATTTAGGGTTTCGTGTTTAAGTTCTTTCATTTCTTTCTCTTCAGATTGACTCATCTCATCTTGTGAATCGCTTAGCTCTATAACTTCCACTTGCTCTACCTGAACTGAATCACCATGATTTTCCGTGAGCACTGTAGGAACTTCCGGTGATTGGGGCACCGTGCGAAAGGGCCGCCCCCGGCCTCTTCCCCTCCCACCCGTCACGAATCCTTTTGTTTATTATTATTATTATTATTATTATTATTATTATTATTGTCATTATTCATATTATTATTGTTCATTATTGTTGTTAAATTATCTTATAATTATTATTAATATTTATTGATTAGTTTTAGTTATTTGTTGTCATTATTATTATTATTATTATTATTATTATTATTATTATTATTATTATTATTATTATTGATTAACTATTGTTGCTAATTATTATTACCATTACTAACCTGTTATTACAATTACTTTTATTATTATTGTTGATATTATTATTTATTGATTAAATTGTTTATTTTATTTGTTAACAAGAAAATTTGATTTTTTGGCCCCGTCGGTTTTTCACAGATGCATTGCAGCTTCGAAGTTAAAATTCAATTTAACTTCAAAAACTTCTTAAACGCATAAAGTTTTGTTGACCGGCCTCAGATAGAGTTGATTCCTACATGAATCACTTTACGATTGCTTAACATAGTGCTAAATTCTTTAGTTTGTTTGTTATTTTATTTACTTTTAAAAAATGTCTTTTGGAAGCATCAATTTTTCACATATGCATTACAGCTTTGGAATTAAAATTCAATTTAATTTCAGAAATTGCTAAAAGGCATAGAGTTTTGTTGACCGACCTCAGATAGAGTGATTCCTATATGAATCGCTTTACGTTTGCTTAACATATCGCTAAATTTCAATAGTTTAAAACTCTGATTTATTTTCAATCTCTTCTCTTTCTCTCATTTATTTTCACATTGATTTTATTACTGTTTACTTATGCTGTTTACATTTATTTAATAAAGCTTGCATTATTAATTACTAGATTGTATATCCCCATTTGACAAATTGTACCCTCGTTCCCACAAATATGTAATATTTTTACTGTTTATTGTTTTAGTTGTTTGTTAATTCATAAATTAAAATAAAAAACTTTCAGAAAAGAACAAAAACAAACACTCGATCCAACATCGAGTCTTTTTCCCAAATCAAATTCAATTGAATGCAACGTCTAACATCTCCCCCGACACATCCAAACTCTTTTCATAAATATAACTTGCAACACTTGATCCAACGTCAAGTTGTTCCTTTTAAAGCTTTCGCAATAAAAATATAAAAGAATTAGGTTTAGACATTCCCCTTCTCAGATGTTTGAATACTATTGTAGAGCTCCATGTTCGAACATTTGCTTTCCGTTTTAAAATACAGTAATCAATTGAATTAAGTTAGTTCTCTTATAGAAGAAGATTGATTGGGTATCGACCTTCTCCTTCTCGATTATTTGGATACCGTCGTAGTGCTCCCTGTGTGAATAATCGTCTTTCGTTAATGAACTTTGACCTTATTCACCACATAGTTTCATAATAACTCTTGAAAGAAAGTAATTAGGGCTTAGGCATCTTCCCTCCCAGGCATTTAGATATTGTTGTAGAGCTCCCTGTTTGGATGCATGTATCCCTAAAAGCAAGTTAATAATCAAACTTGTTTTCCGCCCTTGTGCGACATCGAAAACATTTTTAAAAACGAGTATGTTTTATCCATATTGATGTGAAACAAACAAAGACTTCCGTCTCCAAGAGCGAGCAACAAGTAAATGTTTAAACACTCGATATGTCTAAAGGATCACTCCTTAAAAGCAACCAACCCGGTATTTCTCTATTAGTAGAACTACGTAGCTTTGAGTTCTTCATAGCACCTGAAGATACATAGGAGCAAACTTTTGAAATCTTGTCAGACACACCTTTAATAAGAACGTTCATCCCTTTAATAAAAAATGTTCTTTATTTCTCTTTCCTCACTCAATAGGTAGAAGTTCACAATTAACATAAGCTAACATTTCTATCATAAATCTAACTAAGAGGTTCCCGTTGAGTCAACGGATGAGAGGGGTGCTAATACCTCCCCCTTGCATAACCGACTCCTGAACCCGAATTTGGTTGCGACGACCATTTCCTTTTTGTTTTAAGGGTTTTATCGATATTTTCCTCTTCCTCTTTTGGAATAAATAAAGTTTGGTGGATAATTTTTTCGAACATATTTTCTGTGAGCATGCCAATGCCTTGCGAAGGATCGCGTCTTTTGAGATGCGACAGTATGGAACGCAATTACCATTTAAATGATCACCTCCACAGAAATCACATTTCAAAGTTTGGATCTGGCTCACATTAGCTTGGGTCAATTTAGAGGCAACCAACTGTTTGGTGAGATCTTCCACTTGGGCTAGTAATGCAGTTTATGTGTCAATAGATAACATGTATTTTCCCTTCACAACTCGCTCACTCAAGCGGTACTCGTTTTGAAACATATTTTCAATGAGTGTCTTAACTTCTTCATCGGTCTTTGCTTTTAATGTACCCCCAGTTGAGGCATCAAGAAGTATTCGGTGGGAGTTGTCAATCATCTTATAAAGTGTGTCACCTATTCCATAGAACTCATGTTGTGGTTCGGGCACTTGCAGAGTAACAACTTGAATCTCTCCCACGCATCAGACAAGGATTCACTCTCCTCCTGGCTAAAATTTGAAATTTCAACTTTTCTTTTGAAAATTGCGCATTTGAATACTATCTCTCCAAGAACTTATCTTCTAACCCCTTACATGTTTGGACCGTCCCATTGGGAAGACATTACATCTAATCTTTCACTCTGCCAATTAATGAAAATCCAAACAGACACAATTTTACATTGTCATCAATTACATTTATTGGTTTGCATATGGAGCATGCTTCCAGGGGTCACTAATGGCATGCTTTTCAAACGGGTTATCTCACAGGCCCATCAACACAGAATTCTTAATATAAAAACTCACTAGATACGCTGGTTGGAATTCCAGTGAGATTTGACTAGCATCAGTCCATCCACTACTCCAAATAACACATTAATGTTAGCCTCAAAATGCATTTAACCTCGACTACACAAACGAGGTAACAAAGGGCAACATGAAAATCAATCACTTTTCACCTCGGTGTTTTTAAAACCAGGGTTAGAAATTAAAAGGTCGTGAGTTTCATCCCCAACATCATCATTTTTATAATTTTCAGAACTAGATGGCGCGCCCAATAATAAAACTCGGTGTTTTGTACAACCGAGGTAATATCTAAATGTTATTACCTCAATTTTATGTAAACGTCGAGGGGATGCGATTTTTTTCGTGCTATTATTTGCACCTGTATTACAGAACCATATTCCTGAATATACAACCATATTTTGAATATTCTTTAAGCATCTATAATTTGAACAACATTTGAAGCTAATTAGGTCAATCAACAAAAAATTTAAATAGATAGTGTAATGATTAAAAAGGAGTAAAATGATTAATTATGAATTTCAAAAGGATACAAAACATTTACTTACTAGTTTTCTCATATCCCCCATTCATGATTAAGATGAATAGCATGCACATCATCTGAATCATTTTCTTCAGATGCTTGATTTTCATCAGTACTATCGGGAAAATATTTACCTTGAAGAACAATTGACCATATAGTGTTAGAAGGATCAGTGACATAAAAACTTGTTTAGAAATGAAAAATTACATTTAGAAATGTCGTATGCACTCCAAGTAATTACATTAAACTTAGGCATACATACCATCCATTTGCAAAGAGAGAAACAACTATAATGATTGGAATTTTTCTTCATTTCTCAAGATGGTCACACGTCATTCAAGAATATCAACCATCAGAAGTAATCATTGCAATCATTAAATCACCAGATGTTTCATCTTCTATGAGTGGCGCTTGAGTCACTCAACCTCTTCTATAAATGCACACTTTCATATACTGAATTTCCTCATCTTCAACCTACTCTTGTTAACTTCCTAGCAACACGAGTTCTCCATCTGAGAAGGCTAAAAGCATTATCTCAATAAAAGTCATTGTTGAGAACAAAACCATCACCACAATACAACACCATCAGCAGTCAACTGAGGAGGCCCAACCATCTAGGTCGACAGTTGTCAAGGATGCACTGAGGATGAGGAAGGCCAAGAAGAAGAAGATAAAGGTGTTGAGAAAGATTGTTCACTGTGACTCAGATGAGGGTAGTGATGAGCGAGTCGTATATCGAGAAGATTATTGTAGTGCTAGAGGATATTGTTCTGATGTGGAAAAAATTATGTAATCCAAGAATCATGTACTCTTTCCTTTTGATCAATGAAAAAATGAAAATAAATAAAATAAAAATAGTATACAGACAAAAAAATAAAGTCTCTCAACAACAACAACAACATTAATGGAGAATAACAAGAACCATAGTAATGGACCAAGGCAACAACAAGAACAACAACAATAATAATAACATATCATAGAATAATGGTGAGAGAGTATTTTCATTCGCTAGGGCTCCTCAGAGAATAAGTGTTATTTTGTTGGTTGGAGAAGAAGTGTACTTTCGCTATGGCTCGAGAAGTGAATGAGGTAAACACTGAGGGAATAAAAAATATAAAGAGAACAAAAAGAACAACAGCAATGGAGAATAACAAGAACAACAGTAATAGACCAAAGCAAAAACAACAACAACAATAATAACATACCGAAGAATGATGGTGAGAGAGTTTTCTCATTCTCTAGGGCTCATTGGAGAATAAGTGTTCTTTCTTTGGTTGGAGAAGAAGTGTTCTTTATCTAGAGCTCTAGAAGTGAATGAGGTAGACATTAAGGGAAAAAAATATAAAGAGAATAACAAGAACAAAAGTAATGGAGAATAATAAGAACAACAGTAATGGACTCAAGCAACAACAAGAACAAATAACATACCAGATAATAATGCTGAGAAAGTTTTTTCATTCACTAGGACTCCTTAGAGAATTACTATTCTTTCACTAGGGCTCCTTGGAGAAATAAGTGTTCTTTTATTGGCTGGAGAAGAAGTGTTATTTCTCTAGGGCTCAAGAAGTGAATGAGATTGACACTGAGTGAATAAAAAATATAAAGAATATTTATTTTGGTTATACTGAAAACCGAGGTAACATATCTGACGTAAAATCTTTATAAATTAAAGGCGCCTTTTTGGTTCCAAAAAGAATAAAAAATTAGAGAGTATTTATCTCGGTTTTCATGAAAACCAAGGTAACATATCCAACGTAAAATCTATAAAAATTAAAGGCGCATTTTTGGTTCCATATAAAACATAAAACTACAAGAGCTGGGAATCAAATCTCAAACCCTGAGCATATATTTATGTCGATTTTTCATAAAACCGAGGTAATAGATTAATTTTAAAAAAAATAAGGTGCTCCTGTTACATACACCTTTGGTTTTATATTGTTTGTGATGAAAGCTTCGTCATGAAAAGCGTTATTTATTGTAGTGATCTACAGTAATCCCCTAACATCTGGTGCAGTGGATTTTCCATTTCAGGTTCCTCTTTTTTTTGTTTGTCTGCTAACAAAACTTCGATCTTTGCTTTACGGAGTGCTCGGACAGTTCTCTCTAGCTCTATTCCTTGTTGAAAATATCAATGATAAAATACTAGAAATTAAAATAAAGGAACTAAAACAAAACAATTTGCACACTATTCCTTGTTGAAAATATCAACAGTCCCCAGCAACTGCGCCAAAAACTTAATGACAATTTAGTAGCAAGTGTACTACCGTTGTAATCAAAGTAATAAAATAAATTCGTCTCCACAGAGATTACGAATTTAGAACAGTGAATGTTGTGAGATGTAAGTAAAAATAATAATGGGATTTTTTTCAAAACTGTTTGGTTGAAGACACAAGAGATAAGTTTTAATAACAATGATGATAAATGCGGTCAGGTCTTATTATCATAATTCCTTATTTCTACTTGATAAATAAAATGCACGTTAACAGACATGCAATGACTATAGAGTTACACGATACACTAACTCTACCGGTACACCCAATCCCTTGGTGTGCATCTCACTAATATAAGCGTCAAATTCTTTATTCCTCAGGGAAATTGTACCGTCAGACTAGGCAAAAGAACGTGTTTGTCCTTAAGTTGCAATTCCTAATTATCCTATCCCTAGTCAATTAGAGAATTCAACGGTTATTGTAGTTAAGCTAAATATCCATCGGGTCAGTAGTCACTACTTATCAAATTAAAATCGAACATAGTAACAAACAATATGCAATAAGCACAATCTATAACTGAATAATAACATAGATTTGAGACAATTACATTAATGTCATCCGATCATATGTCTCAATCAAATACAAATAGGTTCATCATCAAATAAGACCTAACATAAGAGAAATCTAGCTATTCATGTTGGGATTGATCAATACTATAAGTGTAGACTCGAATATCATGAAGAATCACCAAAGAATAAGTTCTCCAATGGCCTCCACAAGCTCCAAAATTGCCCAATATGTCACTTTTCTCTTTAGGAAATCAAAACCCTTTTTCTTCTCCACTTTTTCTTTTTAAAGCCCTCAAAAGTGTGTCAGGAAAGTGTCTTAATGCGGCCGCGCTGAGGAGCAACACGGTCGTGTTGCGTAAGGATGGCAAAAATGAGAGTGTTTTCTAAAGTTGCAAAGACGTGTTGATCCTAGAGGCTTCAACGTGTTTTTGTTCCCTTTTCCATCAATTTCCACTCTAATTCTTTTTCGTTACCCTTTTTCATTTTTACATGCTTTTTCCACACTTTTTCTTCTAACTTGCTCATTTTTAGTTCAATTTGTCTGATGTTTCTTACTAAATGACGTACAATGACAGCATATCATCAACCTTAAATAAGCAATTAATGGGAGAGAATCCATCAAATTTTATTTTATCATAATTTAAATTTAAGGAAATTCATTTTATCTTTGATGTTATTTTGGTTAATAGTTTGTTGTTTTGTAGTATATTGTTAGAGAAGAAGTTGTGGTAAAAAAAGGGAAAAAGAATCAAGTGAAGAAGAATAAACATGAAAAAAAAGTAAAGGAGAAAGGAAAAATAGGCTACTGGATATCATGCACTCATGATGAGTTTATCGTGGTCGCGATGGTGCTTTATTGCGGACGTGGTGTAATCCTTTGCGGTCGCAATGGAGATGTTAGAAAGAGACGTCAGAACTGAGTATTGGGGTCTGCCGTTGGCCATTGCGATTGCGATGCACCTTAACGCGGCTGTGATGGATGTGCTACAGGATCTATAAATTGGCATTTTGGCATTTCTTCCGTACAATCACCTTTTGCTACTTGTTCTACTCAAATTCTTCTCACTTTTCTTGCATTATTTTGTGTTGTTGTGTTTTATTTTGCTGCAGACCTATGGCACCTAAAAGAAATAAAATATCTTAAGCCTTAACATCATCCACATTGTCGCTCCCGGGATTTTCATCCTAGTACAAACGCGAAAGTGGCACCGAAACAGAGTCGCCAGCAATGTGTATTTATCCCAAGAGAGGGAAAGGAAACACCGTATAAACCTGAAGAGAAGGAAAAGCATGGTCTTGCGACCAAGAGAACTGGGTTCGGGAGTCGGTTACACGTGAGGAAGGTATTAGCACCCCCACGCGTCCATCGTACCCGATGGGATCCATGCTTGCTGCTCGATCAAAAGGGTGTATAGAAAGGAAACTGGAAAAAGAAACTGCTAGCTGGAGAACTGGAAAAGGAAAGGAGAGAAAAAGAGAAACAAATGTAGGGAAAATAAAAGAAGTGCTTGAATGGGCCCTACCCCACTGCCTACGTATCTCATCGGGAACATGAGAATCAGAGCGACGTAGTTCCCCTCACCGAGGGTCGCTTTGTTTGTGTGTTTTAGTGGAAACGTCAGAGTGCGCGTTCCAGCAGTTAGGTGTTGCAGCTCACTATTGGGAGACTTAGGCATTACCTGTTTGCGGTGGAACGGACTTGACGAGTCCTTAAGAAAGGAGCGAAGGAGATGAGAAAAGAAATTGTTGTTTGTTTTTGTCTTTTAAGAAAAGAAGTGTTTTGTTTATTGGTGTTTAGTAACTCACATTGTATTTGAGTCCTTCATGTAAGATCGAATGCCTCGCACATCGTCCCCAGACGGGACGTATGCTAAACATTCTAAGAAAGTGAGAGAAGACCCATCACCATCTTATTCTCCCATGAAAGGCTCAAATACAATATTGGTTATGCCTTTATTAAGTATTTTTTACTTTTTGTTTTGAGATGAGAAAGATAGAGACTCAAAAGCGGATCAAAGGTGAAAATCTAAAGGGGACTAAGACTCACCCTAATGTTATCATGCTTGGTGATCCTATGGTTAATGAGGTTTAAGGAACCTAATCCTAAAAGAAAAGAGAAGAAGAAGGAAAGAAAACAACTTACTTCCAAGATGGAAATTAAGTTGTTTCTAATAGGGAGGAAAGAAGATTATGAAAGCAAAGCATTATAAAATACTTAAACAACACCAATTGAATGATTAAAAGATGAAGGAAGAAATTAGAATGTGGATTCCTATCCACACTCAAATGACTTACCATTAGCCCCTGAAATGGTTAGTACAATTATTTACAAGTGAAGAAACAAATTAAGATGACCAAGTAAGGCTTAAACGAATCAATAACCAAAGTAAAAGCATCTTAAAGGTTAAGGGGAGCACAAAGTCAGAATGCACATCATAAGAATTTCCTTTAATGATATAAGATCAAACACAAATCAAATGCACACAAACAATGTCTTAAATCACAAAGAAATGCATTATGAAAGAAGTAGATGAAGAATGAGTATATATGCAAAGTGGTCATGCAATAATGCTTAAAGTAATGTCAAATTCAGAATGGGGATGACCTAAACATGTGCCTAAACATGATATACAAATGTCATATGAGTCATACAATCAAGCATCCAAACATTAAGAGTGATTAGGAGAAGAAGTGAGAAGATATGAACATGGATTTAACATGGAAAGAAATCACTTAAGGCATAAGTCAAACCTAAAAAAGTTCAAGATGAAACTCAAGTAACCAAGTCAGAAGTGATATGACATATTAATATGAACATAAGATGCACAAGACAATCACATTCAAGCAATTACAAGTTATTTAGAAACTAGAAGAAATAGAAACATGCATTTGGATGAAACATGTTCAAGTATGCAAAGTAAAACATAAATGGCATATGGAATGAATGAAATACTTTGAAGTCAGAGGAATACATCATATGAAATGCAAATGGACAGTATGGCATGGCATAAACAAACCAATTACAAGTCAAGTTGGAACTTAGATGAAAAAGGATGAGAAATTAGGTCAAAAGGAAATATGTGAAACAAGTATTGAACATGTACACAAAAAGACATCCACTTCAAACCAATGACCTATAATTTCATTAAAAAGACCTATAAAGATCTAATCATGGCTCAATAAGTTAAGAAGAATGATCTCATACAATGGCACAAGTGCCTCCTCAAGCAAGCAAACAAAACATGATCAAAGAAGTTCACAAAAGAGCACCTCAAACAAGAGTCAACAAACAAATACCAAACATGATTCAAAAATCACCAAATTAGGTCTCAAGAGACCTTAACCAGAGGCAAATATCATACCAAAAGGTCAGGCAAAGAATCACAAAGAGACTCAATCAAACAAACGTGGTAAATTTATTAGGATTTCACATGATCATGCACAAAGAAATGACTCAAAAATGATGTAAATATGTTTTTAAAAATATTAAAAAAATGTTTTTAAATACTTTAAAGTGTCCTATGAAATATTCAAAAAGAATGGGATGCAAACTATGTACCAATGATAAGAAATAAAATCAACAAGGCAGAGTGTGCACAAATGAACCATTTCAAAAGAAATTTAAACAACAATTAATTCAGAGGCAAAAAATACTAGAAAAATAGAAAATAAAATTTTCAAAAATTTTATAAAACCATAAAGATGATTCATGAATTTATTTGGCATTTTTAGAGGTCATTTACTATTTTTAAAAATCAAAATCCAAACAGATGTGAAAAAGAAATTAAAAGACAAAAGAAAATGGAGTGGGGGGTGCAAAAGAAGTAAAAGGCACGTTTAAAAATGAAAATGGGCTCAGTGTGGGGCGCAAATAGCAATTAAGGTCCAACCCAATTAAATTTTTGATTGAGTGTGGTAGCGTGTGGGTGCAGTCAAGTGAAGATGCAATCATGGCCACAGAATTCAGTCAACCAAAATTAAACAATAAAGCATGTTGATCCAATGATCCATGAGGCAAGCACATGACAATAAAGATGCACACACACGCATATAATCGGTCATAGGAGAGAAAAAAGAACACGTGAGGAACATGTGAATTTTAATGCGTTGGCACGTTGTGGATCATTGGATCAATCAGTCAGTCAACTATCAACAAAGTCAAGGCAATCATGTGGACACAAATGCAAGCACATACTAGTTATCCTATACTCACACACACGCAACAATTTCATTAATGAGTTGTCAAGATTTACACCACACGATGCACTCAATCCAACGGCCACGATATAAAACTCAAAACCCTAGCATATTAAAACCACCGGCCGGAGAAGGACCTCCGGTCATCTTCTCCGGCGAACTCCGGCCACCTGCAAACGCTACATAATTCCAGAAACGAGCAAATCATATACCATTAGAAAGAGGAGGTTACAAGGATCATGAATCTAAGTTCATTTTTCACATATCACGCACACATAATGAGAACCGATGAGATTAAAATATGCCCTAGATTTTGGATCTATGCCTCTAAGAGGCCTATCAACTAGCCAGATTGTCAAATGCTCCTATTGAGCTCCTATTAACAAAAAAACAAGCTAAACAGAATGTAAATCGTGCCAGGAAAGTTTAAGATATTGAAACCTGAAAATGTTGCAAACAGGAGTTGAAAGAAAACCAGAGAAATGCGCTTCCTCTTTGAGCTTCAATTGACCAAATAAAGGCTCACAAATCCTTGCAAATGTGGATGAAATTCAATATGCAGTGGAGGATATTTCAATCTCTTCAATGCTACCAAGCTTTAATGTGTTCCAATGTTGCTTCACTTTGAGGCTTGAAGATGGATTCAGATGTAGATGATGATGAAATCGTGTGCAGAGAGAAAGTTCAGAGCAAGTAGAGAGAGTTTGAGAGAGTTTTTGGAGTGAAAATGGAAAATCAAAGTTGGAAATGAATTTTGTGAATGAAATTTAGATTTATAGGTTGAGTTAAGAGTGAACCAGTGGTGGTTAAATGAGTGAGTTAGGTGAGTTGAGTGGGTTAAAGTGAGTTGTCCCTAACTAACTGAGTCAAGTTAGTTAGGGCGAGTGAGGAGAGGAGTGATATGGTGATGAAGACTCATGATGTTATGGTGGAGTGTAAGTGAAAAGAATGGTGATGATGTGTTGTTCTGAGGTAGCAGCATGACTTGCACGACAAGTTTTTTCCATCTTCCCTTTGGTGCATGGCAAGGAGTGTGTGTATGTATGTGTAGGAAACTTGCTTGGCCAAATGAGGTAAAGGAAAGTGTGGAAAAGTGTGCGTGTGAATGCTTGAAATAACAACAACAACAACAATGTTTATTTTTCTAGTTTTATAACAACAACACATTCAATGCAACAGTGGATGTTTGAGGGTGAATATCTCTCATATTAATGCATGGTTTAATGGGGTTTTGGTGTCAAATGAAAGAGGAGATATCATTTAACAAGTTTGATGTTGGTTTTGGATTGAAATAAAGCTTGGAAGAGGTTGGAAAACAGCTTGGAACATCAAGGTGTGGGACTGGTTTGTGGGCGTGACAAGACAAGTCATGGCATGGCAATGTGGTGCAAGAAATTTCAGTGTGATCACACCAACTTGGGACCATCATAACTCTCTCATAACTTGATCAAATTAAAAATTGTCCAACATCAACATTGAAGAGGGCATGGCAAGGAACAACTTTGATGTTGAAAAGTTGTTCATTTAGAGCTTTTATCTTGGAGAAATTCAGCTTGACATTTGGCACACCAAGTGTTTGTCAAAATTATGGCGCGTGGGACTGGTCATGCTTGGCCATGACTTGATTTTGGACCTAGTTTTACCAAACTTTGATGGATCATATCTCCCTCAATATTGATCCAATGGAGATGTTCTTTATATGGATTTGAAGCTTAGAACATGAACTTTAATTGGCTCAACTTGGGCCTGAAGTTTGGAACTTTTATCTTGGAGAAAGAGAGCCTCAAATTAGGGTGCAAAATGGTTCAAAGTTGCCATTTTTGGAAACCCTAAAGTTTCTATTTTTGGCAGTTTTGTGATTTCTTGATTTTTCATTATTCCCCCATCATTTCTTGATCAAATTTTGTCCATTGAACATATGTAACATGAATTTCATGAATTTGACCCTAGAAAGTCAAGAGTTGACTTTTTCCACTGCATAATTGACTTTTTCCCCAATTTCTTGACTATCAAGCAACTGGTCAATTGAAACCCTTCTGAAACCAATTGATGAGCAATTTTCCATCCATATACACTTAAGAACACAAGGAATACCATGAGATCAAGTCTTGCCCAAAAAATCAGAGTTAAACTAATTTTAGGTCAAACCCTAATTTTGGCACCCTCTGGTTAGGAGGAAATAACACATCCTCCAAATCCAAATTCCTCTGAATATGATGTGTATCCTCCATAACAAAGATGAGATATGCCATTTGGAGATGATACAAACTCACAGAGCTTGCCCGTGTAGGGGTTAGATCCTAGTTTTTTTTACTGCCTTGTGTAGGAGATGGTGCACAGCCCCATCTTCTTGATGAATTATCCTCTTCCCATGCCTTGTGAGACCAATTGAGATGCCATATGACATAAGAGACCCTTTAGGCTTGTTTTAAGACTCTTGGCTCTTGTTCCCTTGCTTTGGATGATCAACCTCTGAGAAACAACTGATCCCATGCCCTTATGCAAGATGCCATGCAATGGTTTATGTTTTATTTTTCTATGCTTGAATGCAATGCAATGAAATGAAAGCTCATGCTAAGTGATATGAAGAAATAAGAGGGCAAATTTTGGGGTATGACAGCTGCCCCTATTCAATCACTGTAGACCTGAATGGATGATATCGATTGCTTTCAGACGTTCAAGGTATGAAGGGATTGAATACCAAAAATAACTAGAAAATTTGCACTCTGTGGAGAAGAAGAAAAGGGATATAAACCCAACCAAATGAACTCTGCTTGAAGAAAACTCATGATGATGAAGAATAACACTGAAGAGCTGCATTTTGGAACGACGCCAGACGACTACTGGCTTGCCACGCTGCTGGTGGACTTTAATAACGCCTTTTGGAACGACGTCAGACGACTACTGGCTTGCCACGCTGCTGGTGGACTTTAATAACGCCTTTTTGCACGACGCCAGACGACTACTGGCTCGCCACGCTGCTGGTGGACTTTAATAACGTCTTTTTGCACGACGCCAGACGACTACTGGCTCGCCATGCTGCTGGTGGACTTTAATAACGTCTTTTTGCACGACGCCAGACGATTACTGGCCTGCCACGCTGCTAGTGGACTTTACTGATTTGCCACCCGAAGACGGACTTTTGCCAATCTGCTGTTGGACTTTGCTGATTTGCCACCCGAAGACGGACTTTTGCCAATCTGCTGTTGGACTTTGCTGATTTGCCACCCGAAGACGGACTTTTGCCAATCTGATGTTAGACTTTGATGATTTGCCACCCGAAGACGGACTTTTTCCAATCTGCTGTTGGACTTTGAGGATTTTCCACCTGAAGACGGACTTTTGCCAATCTGCTGTTGGACTTTGATGATTTGCCACCCGAAGA
The DNA here is from genome assembly GCA_022829125.1 of Lathyrus tuberosus. Lineage (NCBI taxonomy): Eukaryota > Viridiplantae > Streptophyta > Magnoliopsida > Fabales > Fabaceae > Lathyrus > Lathyrus tuberosus. The sequence continues at coordinate 2,330,488 of JALAZF010000026.1, forward strand.
CGGACTTTTGCCAATCTGCCATTGGACTTTGCAAAAACATTCAACATTGGATTACACTCTGCATACATATCAAACGTCTCTGCCGACTCTGCTGAGGAACCATGATCAATGATTGGATCTCAGAGACTCTTGAAAGGATAATATCTCTACTGGAGAATGAACGAACAATCCGTCTGCTTCGAATTATCATGCTTGCCAACAATAAATTGGACTTTGAGATATGAGGGAAGTGGTGATTCTGCCAGGAATTACTTCATATGCTTGGGAATGAATTCTGATCATAGCAACTCCGCTGGAGATGAGAATGTTTTTGAATGACGTCCTGCTGGGGGAGAAGTCATTAAAACTCTGCTTGGGGATCTACCCAACTCGAGATCCTTCGCGAGGATCATCTTCCTTCTAACTCAGCTGGGAAAAGGATGTACCACCACTTTGCTGAGGAAGATATTCTGTTGATCTTATAAATCTCTGCAGGGAGGACAACAACTCGGCAAGGGAATATAGCTGACAAGATTTGATGATGAACTCTGTGGGGATAAAACAATCCAGCTGGGGAATATTGCTGACAAGATTCAATGCTGAACTCTGTGGGGATACCACTACCAGAGATACGATCCTGCTGAGGATCAAGGCTACTTCATCGGGAATATACAAATCCTGGTTAGAAGGCATTCTGTGGCGATATGATGGGAGAAAGTCCCTAGAGATCTGCTGGGAAACACAAGAAAACTTCCACGGTAGTCTGCTGAGGAACCAAAACTGTCGAGCTTAGTATAAGTGACATAATACCCCACGTTAGGCAAACTTTCCGCTTGACGACTCCACTGGGGATAATGAGTTTATAACAAACTCTGTTGGGGAAAACCGCTTCCAAGCATCTCGTGCTGGGGAATGCCTTTTAAGAGGATTTTACAGAAGACCAAGTGTCCTCAAACTCTACTGGGGATAATAGATTTGGAACATCTTTTGCCAGGGAAATTCAATATGCCCCATGTTTGAGAGGATCAACGACTTGCTTTTTGCTCCATGATACCGGACTAAACTGAAGAAAACGTCATAAGAGGATTTTACAGAAGATTAAGCATCTTCAAACTCCCGGTGACTTCACTGGGGATTGACCATTAACTTCGGTGTCTGCGAAGCAACTCTACTAGGGAATTCACAACCGTTATCGACACAGAAAAGCTTGTAGCTGTTGGAAATACTGAATGAGAGAATCGACTTAATAAGATACAACCTTATCTAGTTGAAATCCATTCACCAATATCGAAACGTCGTGAACGACCGTCGACCGAACGACAAACTCAATCAGTAAACGTTGTGGCAATAGGGTGACATGTGGACCCTCCCTTGAACATGATTGCCCCAGTCTTCTGCGTGGGAATAAGTAATTCCTCGTCTATGAGACATGATCCATGCTCTTGGAATACTTGTACCTGTTACCTACAACAAAAGAATATGCACACGTGCCCCAGGATATTGCGTGGTTTGAATCCACCATCCAGGATTACTCGACATTCAAAGTGATTTTACATGTTTTTCTGCGCATGTTATTGTAAAGCCACCATGTTTTCAAATGCAATGTTTTATCAAAAATTCAGACGTTTTTGCAAACAAAGCAGTAAAACAAAACAAGAAGCTTTTTACTGAAATTCAATTTATTGAAGAAAAATGCCCAGAATAGGCAATTACATCAGGAAGCAAACCCTGGAAAGAGGTGATCGCTGAAAATTGAGAAAATGAATTATCCTAATGGCAATGTGAAAACGGCATTCCACTGAGTTTCAATTCTGCTATGGCCAGTATATCTTCAAGACTCCCCGACCTTGCCTTCTAAGGAATGATCAGACCGATTCCTACCCTTTTGGAAAGTCAGTTGCGGAAACGATGATGGAGTACAGATATCTCAGACCGTAGTCATTCGCTTAAATCCCTCTTTTGCGTGGACCGCCCTTTCGGGTTTTCAATCCACCGGGATACCCTTTTTTGCCTGAGTTGTCCTTGCGGATTTTCAACTCACCGGGTGTACAATTTTTTTATTTTATATCCCTAATTTTTGCCTGAACCTTTTTATTCTGTTTTTGTGGTTCGCCGGGATGCCCTTTTTTGCCTGGACTTTCCTTTTTTTTTGTCCAGCGGGTCTATTCATGCGAAGTATTTTTTGACTACGTCTGAGTTGACAGGGGATGAAAAGTCTTCGCCGTCCATGGTTGTAAGTAATAAGGCTCCGCCCGTGAAGACCTTCTTAACCACAAATGGACCTTCATAGTTGGGAGTCCATTTGCCCCTGTGATCTGTACTAGGAGGAATGATCCTTTTGAGTACCACATCTCCCACTTTGTAAACCCGAGGACGCACCTTTTGGTCAAATGCTTGCTTCATCCTCCGCTGGTATAACTGCCCATGACACACAGCTGCCAGCCGTTTCTCTTCAATAAGGCTCAACTGATTAAATCTGGCATGAACCCACTCAACTTCGTCTAACTTGACATCCATCATGACTCTGAGGGATGGAATCTCGACTTCACCCGGTAGTACTGCCTTCATACCGTATACAAGTGAGAATGGTGTTGCCCCAGTGGACATGCGTACTGAAGTTCGGTACCCATGCAAGGAAAACGGTAGCATCTCATGCGAATCTTTATATGTGACAACCATCTTCTGCACAATCTTCTTAATATTCTTGTTGGCCGCCTCCACAGCGCCATTCATCTTCGGGCGATACGGAGAAGAATTGTGATGTTCAATTTTGAAGTCCCGGCACGACTCAACCATTATTTTGTTGTTCAAATTAGAACCATTATCAGTAATGATTCTCTCGGGCACTCCATAGCGACAAATGATATCCCGTTTCAGGAAACGAGCTACCACTTGCTTAGTGACGTTGGCATAAGATGCTGCTTCAACCCATTTAGTGAAATAATCAATGGCGACCAAGATGAAACGATGGCCGTTTGAAGCAGTAGGCTCAATTTTTCCGATCATGTCAATGCCCCACATGGCAAAGGGCCAAGGAGATGACATGACACTCAACGGATTTGGAGGAACATGCACTTTGTCTGCATAAAATTTGCATTTGTGACACTTGCGGGCATACTTGCAACAATCCACTTCTATTGTCAACCAATAATATCCTGACCTCAATAATTTCTTAGCCATTGTGTGACCTCCGACATGGGTACCGAAAGAGCCTTCATGTACTTCCTGCATTAACAGGTCTGCTTCGTGTCTATCCACGCATCTGAGCAGAACCATGTCAAAATTCCGTTGTACAACACGTCATCCTGATTCAAGTAGAAGCTACCAGATAACCTTCTCAACGTCTTCTTATCTTTAGTAGATGCCCCTGGCGGGTACTCTTGACTTTTCAAGAAACACTTGATGTCATGAAACCATGGCTTGTCATCAGACATTGCCTCAACAGCAAACACAAATGCAGGCCTGTCAAGATGAGACACTTCAATCTTAGGTACATGGTTCCATCTTTGCACGTTAATCGTAGAAGACAAAGTAGCCAAGGCATCTGCAAACTTATTCTCATCTCGGGGAATATGGTACAGCTTCACTGTTGTGAAAAATGTCAGCAATCTCCTTGTATAATCTCTATACGAAACCAGATTTGCTTGGTGCGTGTACCAACTCCCTTTCACTTGATTGATTACCAAAGCTGAACCACCAAAGATATCAAGGGTCTTAATTCGTAAATTAATCGCCTCCTCAATCCCCATTATACAAGCTTCATATTCTGCTTCATTGTTGGTGCATCCGAAAGTTATTCGGGCAATGAAAGGCATGTGAACACCTTCCGACGTGATAAGAACTGCTCCAACTCCGCACCCATTCATGTTAACGGCCCCATCAAACATCAAACTCCATTTGGATTCAGGGTCTGGCCCCTCCTCCGGGAGTGGTTCCTCGTAGTCTTTAGCTTTGAGAAACATGATGTCCTCATCAGGGAAATCAAATTTCATGGGTTGGTAACCATCAATCGGCTGTTGCGCAAGATAGTCTGACAAGATACTTCCTTTGATGGCCTTTTGGGAAGTATACTGGATATCATACTCTGTCAAAACCATTTTCCACCGTGCAACTCTGCCTGTTAGTGCTGGTTTCTCGAAAATGTATTTGATAGGATCCATTTTGGAAATCAACAAGGTTGTGTACCTGATTATATACTACCTCAATCGCTTAGCGGCCCATGCAAGTGCACAGCATGTCTTTTCAAGCATTGAGTACCGGGACTCACAGTCATTGAACTTTTTGCTCAGGTAGTAGATAGCATGTTCTTTCCTACCTGTCTCTTCGTGTTGACCGAGAACACAACCCATAGAACCTTCAAGCACTATCAAATACATTATCAAAGGTCTTCTGCCACTGGCGGCATGAGAATTGGAGGTTCCTGCAAGTATTCTTTTATTTTATCGAATGCCAATTGGCAATCGTCATTCCACCTGACCGTTTGATCTTTTCTTAGCAGTTTGAATATTGGTTCGCATGTGGCTGTTAGGTGAGATATGAACCTTGCAATGTAGTTCAATCTACCCAGAAAACCACGAACCTCTTTTTTTGTTCTCGGTTCAGGCATATCTTGTATTGCTTTCACCTTGGCAGGATCAACCTCAATCCCTTTTTCACTCACAATGAAACCCAGCAGCTTTCCAGAACGCACCCCAAAAGTGTACTTGTTCGGATTCAACCTTAAACGGAACTTTCTCAACCTTTCAAACAACTTTTTCAAGTTAATCAGATGTTCTTCTTTCGTTCGCGACTTGGCAATCATGTCATCCACATAACATTCAATCTCTTTATGAATCATGTCATGAAACAAAGTTACCATTGCCCGCTGGTACGTTGCCCCTGCGTTTTTCAACCCAAAAGGTATCACTTTATAACAGTATGTACCCCATGGGGTAATGAACATGGTCTTCTCCATATCCTCAGGCGCCATCTTAATCTGGCTGTACCCGGAGAAACCGTCCATAAACGAGAACACTGAAAACTGAGCTGTATTGTCAACCAGCACATCTATGTGGGGTAGTGGAAAATCATCTTTCGGGCTAGCTTTGTTAAGATCTCGATAATCCACACACATTCTAACCTTTCCGTCTTTCTTTGGCACTGGCACAATGTTGGCGACCCAGGGAGGATAGTTAGTCACAGCAAGAAACCTTGCATCCCACTGCTTTTGAACTTCTTCCTTGATCTTGATGGCTATATCAGGATGAGTCCGACGAAGTTTCTGCTTGACTGGCGGGCATTCTTCTCTCAATGGCAGCCTGTGCACAACAATATCAGTATCCAACCCTGGCATGTCTTGATACGACCAGGCGAAGATATCAACATATTCACACAACATTTCAGTCAAAGCTTTCTTCACATCTGCTTGTAGGCTGGCGCCAATCTTGATCTCTTTCTTAACATCCTCGGTACCAATATTGATGATCTTTATGGTCTCTTGATAAGGCTGGATGGTCCTTTCCTCTTGTTTTAACAATCTGGCTAGTTCCTCAAGGAGTTCACAGCCTTTCTCATCCCCTTCTTCACCTTGATAAATCGGTTTGTCAAAGTCATACATAGCCATAGCAGAACCGTTATCAATGGAATCCGGAGGATCAAGTCTGCATGAACGGGTTCATGCTTTATTTTAAAATTTATTTCAAAACAAAAAGAAACAAAACATTGTCATTTTATTATTTTTGTGCAAAAATAAAAATGAAAGACAGAGAACAAAATTTGAGTGCAAAACGTCCTTTATTGATGATTAAAATTGAAAATGCAAACAAGGTGGCCCTAAAAATGAATCTATACGCCTTGGGCAGAGCGCAAGATTTTAACATGCATTATGGTTAGGAAAACAAAGAAAATTACTCTGTTTGAAGAGTAACTTGGATGACTTGTTCAACGGACCAATTCTGCAATGATCGTCCCGGAGCACGTGGGCGTACCCAGTTGTCTAAGTCACAGTCACTGTCAATGCCATCTTCTGTAGCTGCACAAGACTGGTCTGGGTAGATAATTCCCCCACTGCTGAAAGTGATGGGTCCACTGTTCTCTGCAACTGAAGTCCTAGAGGGTTAATAACTAATACCAAACTTGTCCGCCTTCATTGGTGTCTCTATCAACTTGCCCCAGCCCTGGGCGTTGCCTGCTCTGACCACCTCCACAGCTTGCTTATAGGACGAAATGGATGTACCGACTCTATCTGGTGCAATGGAAGATTCAGGCACGTTGTCAATATTTACAGCTTCAAACGACTGGCAAAGCATCTCGTGAATTTCCCCATCCATCTCAACATACTTGAACATGGACAAATGGCTGACACAAATATCTTCTTCACCGCACACAGTCACTATTTGTCCCTCGAACTCGTATTTCAATTTCTGATGTAAGGTGGATGTAACAGCCCCGACCGCATGAATCCATGGGCGGCCTAATAAGCAGCTATAAGCAGGTTATATATCCATCACGTGGAATGTGGATTTGAACACTTGCGGTCCAATTTGCACGGGAAATTCCACTTCACCAAACACAGATCTTTTTGTCCCATCGAACGCTCTGACAACCAACTCACTTGGCCTTAATATCAATCCATCCACTTCTAGCTTCATCAACGCCTTCTTAGGCAAGAAATTGAGTGAGGAACAAGTGTCTACCAATACATGAGACAACACTGCACCCCTGCACTCCATTGTAATGTGCAAAGCTTTATTGTGGTTTCTCCCTTCAGAAGTCAAGTCCCTGCTTGTGAACCCCCAATCCATGGCTGACATTGACGTTAGAAATTACACCCTCAAGCTGATTAACAGTGATTTCCTGTGGAACATGTGCTCTCTTCAACACTTTCAACAAAGCCTCCCGATGCGCGTCAGAACACATCAACAATGATAAAATTGAGATCTTCGAGGGCGTCTGGTTCAGTTGATCGATAATCTTATAATCACTTTTCTTTATTATCCTCATGAACTCTTCCACCTCGTTGTCAAAGGTAATCTTTGTCCCTGTTTCAGGCACAGGCACACTCTCAGCTGCCTGTTTTCCTTTAGCTTTTGCCGCAGCCTCAACTTCTTTATCACTGCACAAAGTTTAGGGAGCAAACAATCTTCCGCTTCTTGTAAAGCCTCCTACACCACCCACATTATCAATATTTAAACTAGCTGATGTCCCGATTTCCTGCTTTTTCCCTTTGTAGTACACGTCTGCCCCATAGTGCCATGGGATGGCCTTCGTAGATGTAAACGGAACTGGTCCTGGCACCGTGATGGTAACAGGACTGGGTCTTTCTTGCACAACACTTGCTACAGGAGCTGTACTTACAGGCACCTAAATTTCCGCAGGAGTATAATAAATGGTCACAGTTGACACCTCATCAATATCCTTCACAATCCGGTCAAATTATAGATGGCCTTCGTTAATCAGACTCTGCAAACCAATTCTCAACTTATCACAGCCATTATTTCGACCCATGCACTCAGAACAATCTGGATCACAAGCTGGGAACACTTGTCCCCTCAACAGTCGATCTTTTACAACCAATAAGGAAGTCTTCACCTGATTGATATCTGCTACCAAGTTTAACCTCTTTCCGTCTTCAATAGCACGCACATCTGCCACACCATGATCAGGCATGGGGTTCTGGAGAACATTAGGAGGTAACGAGAAATTGATTGCTTTAGCATCTATCAGATCTTGCACTTTATTCTAAAATGCCCAATATTTCTCAGTGGTATGCCCCTGAGCACCCGAATGGAAATCACAGCAAGCGTTGACATCAAAATTAGGTGGCAAGTTTCCAGCAGCAGGAGCTTTCATAGTACGAAGCTCAACCAACTTTAATTTGAGTAACTAGGGTAACAGTGCTAAATAGGTCATAGGGAGAGGGTCAATTTTGCGGTCCCTCTGCCTAGATCTTTGCTGGAAAGGAGGTTGCTGCTGCTGAACCTGTTGTTGGGGTTGCTGCTGCTGAATAGCTGGTGCTGGGATTGTCACTGCACCTACTTGATGGTAAGCCTGAGAACGGCCTCTTCCCCTTCCTCTATACACAGCATTTGTATCACCTTCTGTCCTTTTCTGACCACTAGCAAAAGGTTTCTTCATCCCAGAGGAACCAGCCCCACTTACGTCTTGAATCTTTCCAAGCTTCAACAGACTCTCGATCCTTTCACCCGCAATCACGATGTCAGAAAATCCTGTTGATGGACAGGCAGCCAATCTATCAAGGAATGCCCCTTGCAGGGTGCCCATAAACATATCTGCCATTTCTCTATCCAACAAAGGAGGTTGAACCTGTGCAGCCATCTCTCTCCACCTTTGAGCGTATTCCTTGAAACTTTCCTTAGCATTCTGTGACAACCCTTGCAGTTGAGTGTGGTTGGGCGCCATGTCGATATTGTACTGATATTGCTTTAGGAATGCTTCTGCCAGATCCTTCCAACTTCTCACAACAGCTCTATTCAATTTCATATACCAGGTCAACGATGCTCCAGCCAAACTGTCTTGAAAATAATGCATCCATAGCTTCTCATCATCAGTATGGGCTGAGATCTTCCCAAAATAAGCCTGAATATGTGTCTGGGGACACATATTGCCATGATATTTGTCGAAAGTAGACGGCTTGAATTTTGGAGGAATTCTGACTCCTGGTACCAGCCCCAAACTAGTAACATCAATACCCATAGAATTCTTGCACTCTATGGCCCGGATCTTCTCAGCCAACTCATCGTACCTTCGGTCACCAGGGTTACCCATATCAGCATCCAGCAGGGTAAATTGGTCTTCCAGAACATCTTCTTGAACGACACCAGCATTTCTGCCATTTCCATTACCCAGATTACCAACAGGAGGAGGATTGCCAACAAGAGGAGGAGTGCCATGTGTCTGTGAATTGTCATTCTGATTACCTCCTGGCGTAGTCTCTGGACGCTCAACCCGAAGCCTCAATCTCTCTTGAGTTTGTGTCATACCAGTCATGAGGTTCATGAACTGGTCCATTCAAGCCCTCATTTCAGCCAAATCATTCTGCATTTGATCCATTATCCTTGCTTGATTTCTTCGAGTTGAGTATCGGTGTACGTGATTCTCAGCTATAATGCCTGAAACCAAATAAAGGTTAGAGACCCGGCAACGAGTACCTGAAAAGCAAGCAACAAAATGCAAAATGATATGCCATGCAATGGAAATGCCATGTTTATCAATCCCAGGGCATTTTACCCTGATTCCAGTCTTAATCACAAGAATCTCACTGATAGTCACATAATAGGGAGAGAAAAATATCGTGAAGAACTGTGAGGTGATAATGTTGTGATAAGGTGATGCCGAAGAAACCCCTTTGAATAAACCATTCATTGAACAGAAAGGTCATAAGTGCCAAAACATTTTACAATGAGTTCGTACATGGAAAGTACATCAAGGAAATGACTCCATCAACAAGCCTGATGGTAGCTAACAATACATCAACAAAATTACATTAAAAGGATGGGAAAGTAAGATCAAACATCTAACTCCAAATCCTTCAATTTCTCACTAGACTGCTTGATTTCTTCAAAAAGAACTCTAGTGCGTTAACGACCTGGCTTTTCAATCAACTCTCTGATCAAAATGTCTCTCCTATTCAGAGCTTTGGCTAATGAATCTACGTGCATCAGGAGGGCTTCATCAGTACTCATTTCCTTAACCCTTTTCACCCTAGCTTGTATCTTGAGTCTTCACATCTCCACCATGGCATCCTCAAGCTTTTCCTTGGACCTCTTCAATTCCTCATTAACAATCTTCAGCTGCTCCTGGCTCTTTACAACGTCTTCCCGATGCTTTCGCCGTTGTTCATGTGCTCTAAGAAGCTCGTCATCTTTGGCCTTTAACTGTTCCTGTAACTCTGCATTCTTGAGCCTGACCTCATCCCAGGCTTGCTGAAACTTGGCTAACTTCTCTTTGTTCTGCGCTAAGGCCTGCTTGGTCTACTTGTGAGCTTGAGTAGCAGCATCAGCACCTTTGCTGATTTTCTGAAAATGTTACGCTCTTTCGGAAAAATCCCTTTCTTTTGCTGCTAGGACTCTTTCAGCATCTTGGGCTTTCCGCTCCAGCTCCTTGTTGGCATGTAGAGCATTCTGAAGACGACTACTCAACTCAGAATTCTCTCCTTGAAGCTTTTTCACCGAGGCTTGCAACTTGTCAACTTCTTCCACAGTGGCAGTACTTCTTGCTTTCTCCTTCTCCGGATACAAAAGGGGCGCCTTACCAAAAGGCAAGAGAAAATCTTCAACTCTTTTCTTCACCCACTCTTCATATGCTGGATAAGCCCAGTTGTTGGGTTTGCCTAGAGCAACTTTCCCCTTCTTCAGTATGCTAACCCCGCTTTCAGAAACTTTTTGCGATGTTTCCCAACCATCTGATCATGGAAATACAGGGACTCCTCTACATCTCTCTTAATGGGCGGACCCGTCAGAGCATACCCAAATTGTCGGACGGCCAAAGAAGGATTGTAGTTAATTCCCCCCTTTCTTCCTATCAGTGGAACATTAGGGAACTTACCACAATTGTGGATAATATTCTTTCCAATCAGCCCATGATCTACCCATATGATGTTCTTGGCAACTAATCCCATTAAGCGCTGACTCCACTCTAGAGAATCTTTAAAATCCACAAAAGCCTTGATTGTGGTAAGTGACTTGCAAACCACTTATAGAACAAAGGTACACAGCAACGAATTACCCCTCCTCTTTTCTTTTCGTTTCAGTTGTACAAGGAATAGTGAAGATCTCCCAACAGTGTTGGTACCGGATTTTTCATCATGAATATCCGTATGGCGTCCGTATCAACAAAATCCGGCTCGTTGGGAAACAATACAATGCCGTACACACAAAGGGCTAGCAAAGCATTAAAACAACCCATTTCTCGCCTTTATCTGCTTCCTGAGCCTTCTTTATCAGATATTCCAGCTTGTAACCACGAATCTTTCCTTTGTTGGCGACATTGGCTTATAACTCTGATTTGCTCAAATAAAGAGCACCAGCCACTTTTCCAAAGTCAAGATCACCCACAGACCCAAAGAAAGGAGGCTCCTCCTTGATAGCAATCCCCAACATGTTGGAATACTCCTCCAAAGTAGGTACCAACAAATAATCTGGAAATACAAAACACCTCAGCGGAGGATCATAGAACTGCATCAAAGTGTGGAGACCCCTATACTCGTAGTCACTGACATTGTACACAAAAAAGATAAGATCCAACCATATTTCTCCTCGAAAGTTGTCCGCACTTCAGGGATTGCCATTCCCTTCAAGATAATAATAAGGCCCAGAGTAGGCATGAAGAACTTGTAACTGATGATATTCTTCCTCTCTTTAGTGTTCATCTTTGTGAGGACCTGATGACTGGAATCAAGGGTAAAATATGCACTTGGAAATGAACAAACATGTATGTTAGGATATGATAATGCAATGTAAAGGGCATGGTATCAAGGTGCCAAGTGTCTGTGCTGGACGGTGAACGGTGTCAGTGTAGCTCTGAGATCAATATAGAACAATAGATAAGAACCATCTGAATATAATAGGATGAATTCTCCTTTTGTGTAACGACACCAGAAAATCGGGTATGTAGGAGGTTATGGTTACCTGCAAACCTGTAAACAACCCGCCCTTCTCACGTGTGGGTACTAAGATCCTCAGTATCCCGGGCTCTCAGGTCGAGAAATGATGATACGTTCACCATTTTTGGTTTGGCATCATCATCAATCGAGGAGGCCTCAACTGATTCACAAAATGAAAGGTCCTCAGCTTCAGGCACTGAGGTCGAGAAGAAATAGTACATTCATCCCTCAGGATACAGTACTATCGCGAATCGAGGAGTGCTTCCACTGATTCTCTTTCAAAAAGGACATCCTATAGCAAGTTCCCAGCATTGGGTCCTCGGATCGAGAATGTGCAACGGGTTTGCCATATAATGTGGTCTGCCACTGTCACATCTCGGGAGGAGTGCCGCAACTGAGTCCTCGGGAATGGTCACCAGAGTCGACAGTTCCTCAAGAGAATAACTACTGGCCTGCATAACATGCAGTAGCAGAAAGCTCCTGATAGAACCTCGTCTGGTTGTGGGTCTTATGAACAACAATACGTGGTCACCACCACGCAAGCGTTATGACTATCCACTCTAATACCTATGTGTGTACTCAAGCCTGGGTAGTGGGCTTATCTCTCAGAACACCCTGCCCACCAAACAGAAAAGTCCAGCACAGCACAGTATAATAATGATATGTAATGCAGTAAATGTGATAAATACGGTAAAGTGCAGTAAAGCGATAATACGATAAACAGCAATACAGCAAAACAGTAAACACAGCAAAACACAGCTCCAAGATAAACACCCAATAAAAGAAAAGCAAACAAGTGCTAGAATTGACTCGCTAAGGAAACTAGAGATTCTGGGTTCGATCCCCAGCAGAGTCTCCAGCTGTTGCTCCCGGGATTTTCATCCTAGTACAAACGCGAAAGTGGCACCGAAACAGAGTCTCCAGCAATGTGTATTTATCCCAAGAGAGGGAAAGGAAACACCGCATAAACCAGAAGAGAAGGAAAAGCATGGTCTTGCGACCAAGAGAACTGGGTTCGGGAGTCGGTTACGCACGAGGAAGGTATTAGCACCCCCACGCGTCCATCGTACCCGATGGGATCCACGCTTGCTGCTCGATTAAAAGGGTGTATGGAAAGGAAACTGGAAAAAGAAACTGCTAGCTGGAGAACTGGAAAAGGAAATGAGAGAGAAAGAGAAACAAATGTAGGGAAAATAAAAGAAGTGCTCGAATGGGCCCTACCCCACTGCCTACGTATCTCATTGGGAACATGAGAATCAAAGCGACGTAGTTCCCCTCACCGAGGGTCGCTTTGTTTGTGTGTTTTAGTGGAAACGTCAGAGTGCGCGTTCCAGCAGTTAGGTGTTGCAGCTCGTTGTTGGGATACTTAGGCATTACCTGTTTGCGGTGGAACGGACTCGACGAGTCCTTAAGAAAGGAGCGAAGGAGATGAGAAAAGAAATTGTTGTTTGTTTTTGTCTTTTAAGAAAAGAAGTGTTTTGTTTATTGGTGTTTAGTAACTCACATTGTATTTGAGTCCTTCATGTAAGATCGAATGCCTCGCACATCGTCCCCAGACGGGACGTATGCTAAACATTCTAAGAAAGTGAGAGAAGACCCGTCACCATCTTATTCTCCCATGAAAGGCTCAAATACAATATTAGTTATGCCTTTATTAAGTATTTTTTACTTTTTGTTTTAAGATGAGAAAGATAGAGACTCAAAAGTGGATCAAAGGTGAAAATCTAAAGGGGACTAAGACTCGCCCTAATGTTAGTATGCTTGGTGATCCTATGGTTAATGAGGTTTAAGGAACCTAATCCTAAAAGAAAAGAGAAGAAGAAGTAAAGAAAACAACTTACTTCCAAGATGGAAGTTAAGTTGTTTCTAAGAGGGAGGAAAGAAGATTATGAAAGCAAAGCATTATAAAATGCTTAAACAACACCAATTGAATGATTAAAAGATGAAGGAAGAAATTAGAATTTGGATGCCTATCCACACTCAAATGACTTACCATTAGCCCCTGAAATGGTTAGTACAATTATTTACAAGTGAAGAAACAAATTAAGATGACCAAGCAAGGCTTAAACGAATCAATAACCAAAGTAAAAGCATCTTAAAGGTTAAGGGGAGCACAAAGTCAGAATGCACATCATAATAATGTCCTTTAATGATATAAGATCAAACACAAATCAAATGCACACAAACAATGTCTTAAATCACAAAGAAATGCATTATGAAAGAAGTAGATGAAGAATGAGTGTATATGCAAAGTGGTCATGCAATAATGCTTAAAGTAATGTCAAAGTTAGAATGGGGATGACCTAAACATATGCCTAAACATGATATACACATGTCATATGAGGCATACAATCAAGCATCCAAACATTAAGAGTGATTAGGAGAAGAAGTGAGAAGATATGAACATGGATTTAACATGGAAAGAAATCACTTAAGGCATAAGTAAAACCTAAAAAAGTTCAATATGAAACTCAAGTAACCAAGTCAGAAGTGATATGACATATTAATATGAACATAAGATGCACAAGACAATCACATTCAAGCAATTACAAGTTATTTAGAAACTAGAAGAAATATAAACATGCATTTGGATGAAACATGTTCAAGTATGCAAAGTAAAACATAAATGACATATGGAATGAATGCAATACTTTGAAGTCAGAGGCATACATCATATGAAATGAAAATGGACAGTATGGCATGGCATAAACAAACCAATTACAAGTCAAGTTGGAACTTAGATGAAAAAGGATGTGAAATTAGGTCAAAAGGAAATATGTGAAACAAGTATTGAACATGTACACAAAAAGACATCCACTTCAAACCAATGACCTATAATTTCATCAAAAAAACCTATAAAGATCTAATCATGGCTCAAGAAGTCAAGAATAATGATCTCATACAATGGCACAAGTGCCTCCTCAAGCAAGTAAACAAAACATGATCAAAGAAGTTCACAAAAGAGCACCTCAAACAAGAGTCAACAAAAAAATACCAAACATGATTCAAAAATCACCAAATTAGACCTCAAGAGACCTCAACTAGAGGTAAATATCATACCAAAAGCTCATGCAAATAATCACAAATAAACTCAATCAAACAAACATGGTAAATTTATTAGGATTTCACATGATCAAGCACAAAGAAATGACTCAAAAATGATGCAAAGATGGTTTTAAAAATATTACAAAAATGTTTTTAAATAATTAAAATTGTCCTATGAAATATACAAAAAGAATGGGATGCAAAATATGTACCAATGATAAGAAATAAAATCAACAAGGCAGAGTGTGCACAAATGAACCATTTCAAAAGAAATTTAAACAACAATTAATTCAGAGGCAAAAAATACTAGAAAAATAGAAAATAAAATTTGTAAAAATTTTATAAAACCATAAACATGATTCATGAATTTATTTGGCATTTTTAGAGGTCATTTACTATTTTTAAAAATCAAAATCCAAACAGATGTGAAAAAGAAATTAAAAGACAAAAGAAAATGGAGTGGGGGGTGCAAAAAAGGTAAAAGGGACGTTTAAAAATGAAAATGGGCTCAGTGTGGGGCGCAAATAGCAATTAAGGTCCAACCCAATTAAATTTTTGATTGAGTGTGGTAGCGTGTGGGTGCAGTCAAGTGAAGATGCAATCATGGCCACACAATTCAGTCAACCAAAATTAAACAATAAAGCATGCTGATCCAATGATCCATGAGGTAAGCACATGACAATAAAGATGCACACACACGCATATAATCAGTCAGAGTAGAGAAAAAAGAACACGTGAGGAACATGTGAATTTTAATGCGTTGGCACGTTGTGGATCATTGGATCAATCAGTCAGTCAACTATCAACAAAGTCAAGGCAATCATGTGGACACAAATGCAAGCACATACTAGTTATCCTATACTCACACACACGCAACAATTTCATTAATACGTTGGCAAGATTTACACCACACGATGCACTCAATCCAACAGCCACGATATAAAACTCAAAACCCTAGCATATTAAAACCACCGGCTGGAGAAGGACCTCCGGTCATCTTCTCCGGCGAACTCCGGCCACCTGCAAACGCTACATAATTCCAGAAACGAGCAAATCATATACCATTAGAAAGAGGAGGTTACAAGGATCATGAATCTAAGTTCATTTTTCACATATCACGCACACATAATGAGAACCTATGAGATTAAAATATGCCCTAGATTTTGGATCTATGCCTCTAAGAGGCCTATCAACTAGCCGGATTGTCAAATGCTCATATTGAGCTCATATCAACAAAAAACAAGCTAAACAAAATGTAAATCGTGCCAGGAAAGTTTGAGATATTGAAACCTAAAAATGTTGCAAACTGGAGTTGAAAGAAAACCGGAGAAATGCGCTTCCTCTTTGAGCTTCAATTGGCCAAATAAAGGCTCACAAATCCTTGCAAATGTGGATGAAATTCAATATGCAGTGGAGGATATTTCAATCTCTTCAATGCTGCCAAGCTTCAATGTGTTCCAATGCTGCTTCACTTTGAGGCTTGAAGATGGATTCAGATGTAGATGATGATGAAATCGTGTGCAGAGAGAAAGTTCAGAGCATGTAGAGAGAGTTTGAGAGAGTTTTTAGAGTGAAAATGGAAAATCAAAGTTGGAAATGAATTTTGTGAATGAAATTTAGATTTATAGGTTGAGTTAAGAGTGAACCAGTGGTGGTTAAATGAGTGAGTTAGGTGAGTTGAGTGGGTTAAAGTGAGTTGTCCCTAACTAACTGAGTCAAGTTAGTTAGGGCGAGTGAGGAGAGGAGTGATATGGTGATGAAGACTCATGATGTTATGGTGGAGTGTAAGTGAAAAGAATGGTGATAATGTGTTGTTCTGAGGTAGCAGCATGACTTGTACAACAAGTTTTTTCCATCTTCCCTTTGGTGCATGGCAATGAGTGTGTGTATGTATGTGTAGGAAACTTACTTGGCCAAATGAGGTAAAGGAAAGTGTGGAAAAATGTGTGTGTGAATGCTTGAAATAACAACCACAACAATGTTTATTTTTCATGTTTTATAACAACAACACATTCAATGCAACAGTGGATGTTTGAGGGTGAATATCTCTCATATTAATGCATGATTTAATGGGGTTTTGGTGTCAAATGAAATAGGAGATATCATGTAACAAGTTTGATGTTGGCTTTGGATTGAAATAAAGCTTGGAAGAGGTTGGAAAACAGCTTGGAACATCAAGGTGTGGGACTGGTTTGTGGGTGTGACAAGACAAGTCATGGCATGGCAATGTGGTGCATGAAATTTCAGTGTGATCACACCAACTTGGGACCATCATAACTCCCTCATAACTTGATCAAATTAAAAATTGTCTAACATCAACATTGAAGAGGGCATGGCAAGGAACAACTTTGATGTTGAAAAGTTTTTCATTTGGAGATTGTATCTTGGAGAAATTCAGATTGACATTTGGCACACCAAGTGTTTGTCAAAATTATGGCGCGTGGGCCTGGTCATGCTTGGCCATGACTTGATTTTGGACCTAGTTTTACCAAACTTTGATGGATCATATCTCCCTCAATATTGATCCAATGGGGATGTTCTTTATATGGACTTGAAGCTTATAACATGAACTTTAATTGGCTCAACTTGGGCCTGAAGTTTGGAACTTTTATCTTGGAGAAAGAGAGCCTCAAAGTAGGGTGCAAAATGGTCCAAAGTTGCCATTTTTGAAAACCCTAAAGTTTCTATTTTTGGCAGTTTTGTGATTTCTTGATTTTTCATTATTCCCCCATCATTTCTTGATCAAATTTTGTCCATTGAACATATGTAACATGAATTTCATGAATTTGACCCTAGAAAGTCAAGAGTTGACTTTTTCCACTGCACAGTTGACTTTTTCCCCAATTTCTTGACTATCAAGCAACTGATCAATTGAAACCCTTCTGAAACCAATTGATGAGCAATTTTCCATCCATATACACTTAAGAACACAAGGAATACCATGAGATCAAGTCTTGCCCAAAAAATCAGAGTTAAACTGATTTTAGGTCAAATCCTAATTTTGGCACCCTCTGGTTAGGAGGAAATAACACATCCTCCAAATCCAAATTCCTCTGAATATGATGTGTATCCTCCCTAACAAAGATGAGATATGCCATTTGGAGATGATACAAACTCACAGAGCTTGCCCATGTAGGGGTCAGATCCCAGTTTTTTTGACTGCCTTGTGTAGGAGATGGTGCACAGCCCCATCTTCTTGATGAATTCTCCTCTTCCCATGCCTTGTGAGACCAATTGAGATGCCATATAACATAAGAGACTCTTTAGGCTTGTTTTAAGACCCTTGGCTCTTGTTCCCTTGCTTTGGATGATCAACCTCTGAGAAACAACTGATCCCATGCCCTTATGCAAGATGTCATGCAATGCTTTATGTTTTATTTTTCTATGCTTGAATGCAATGCAATAAAATAAAAGCTCATGCTAAATGATATGAAGAAATGAGAGGGCAAATTTTGGGGTATGACACACACATCTTACTTTATATGCTCAATCTTTTCCAAATTACAGATTCTCCACTGAAGCTCACGTTGAAAAATATCTCAAGGTTAAAGATTTCAAGGTGGTGAGTGAGAGATCATTCGATGTTCGAGACATGAAAGGCTATAAGAATTCATCATCATGCTAGAAGAGAGAGCCTGGACAAGGTTTAATTGCCTGATCAAAGAAACCAACAAGTATTTTAGGCTCAAGTTCTACACCAATGTTGTCTTACGTCTATTCAAAGACTACACTTATGTGCGAGGGAAAAATATTGATTGTAGCTCTTATAAATTTAATTATCTACTTCATCTCCAACCTCCTCCTAGGTGTAGCATTCAAAATAGTGTTAGCATGACAAAGAGAATGTGTGAGAGGGTGAAAGAAAAATTTTGTCAATCTGGGACTGAGTGGGTGATTATGAATGGGAAACCATTGAGGTTGTGCACTAGGCATATGCGCCCAATACCAAAAGTACAGATCTCCTTTATTGTTCAGACTCTAGTGGATGCACCTATCTAGTCTGAATTTATTATGAAAATATGCCAGGCTCTGATGGCAATTCTAAATCAGTAGCCGATTGATGTTAGGTGGTTGATTGCTGAAAATATCAAGTACGTGGCTGACGCGCCACAAAGAGCTTGTGGGAATTTTTTGTATTATTAATGAGTTATGCATCATAGTTAAAGTTCAAAGTCACCTTTATGATTTGATGGCAAGCCATATGATGCCAATTAACAGAAGTCCTATGAGAAGAATCCCCACACATACAATTAATGAAGATGGCCAACACGAAGCACAACAAGAAGAGCTAGACCAATTATACCATCCGAAAATCTATCAACTTAAAGGAGTCTAACACCAACAGCAACACACGCCTGACCTCTTGCAAAGACAAGAATAATATGTGTCTGGCATGACAATTTGGGCAAATGAAATTGCACCAGACATTTAATCTAAACCACCAAGATCTGGAATGACTTATCATGCTTTCTATGACGAGCACAAAGATCATATGTCGGTTCAAAATGAAACAAAATGCCTTGATCCCTTTCATGCTTTCATATAATCAATACAAACAAAATATTAAGCATAATAAAATCCAGTTAGAACAAGAATGTTGGTACTCCGAGCATATATGAACAATGGAAAACTACCTCACAAAAAGGGTGGGAACTAAAGTGATTCACATTAAGAACAAGTATACAAAAGAATGAATGGCATGGAAGTTTGTAAAATGCCTAAGTATCATGAATATGCTAAAGTCTAGAAAGCGAAAACACATACCTTGGACGTGTACAAAACTTAACAATATCATTACCGTACATCCGCAAGTTGAAATGATCAAACTTGGAACATCACCTTAAATTTCCTCAAGCTACTCAAAATAAGCTCTTAGACAAACACAAAAACTATTAATATAAATAAACTAAAAGACCGGCAGAAATTGTCTAAACAAATTTAAAAGTGAAGATTTGAAATTTCAGAGCTGATCCGATTTAAATTTGTTTAGATAATTGCATCATACTACCTAAACTAAACAACAACAAAAGAAAATAATACAACATGCTTATTTTATGTCGTAAGCTCGATGTCTGTTATTTAAGAACGTTCCTCCAAGTTGCTTCCACCCGGTTATTCCTAACCAACACACAAGTAAACGTGAAAAGAAACAAACAATGATATAACAAATTCACAAGTATAAGTATCAATATAAACAAGTGAAAATATACAATATGTACGGTATCTACAAAACTCAAAAACAAAGAAACTATCGCAATGCGATCCAATAAAAACACCAATCCCCGGCAACGGTGCCATTTTGTTGGAGCGGTAAATCGGCAAGCAAAAATATTATTTTCGAAAGAATTTTCTCTGGGATTTATATCGTGTCCACAGAGATTGGTGCTATTGAACTGTCGTTCGATAATTTAAATGTTATTGAGTTTGGGTTAAAATGGGTTTAAACTAAATGCAGAAAAGTAAACATTAACACAAAAAGAATTCATTCTTCAGAGAGAAGAAACTTGTCAGGCATGCACATAATCGACTCGTCACAAACTTAAACCTATCGACCACTTATACTCAACCTACAATACTCCTCAATATCATCCAGCATCGCTCACAACAGTGTCCATCTCTGACACACTGAGCTGAGAGAACAACCGTGTTACCCTCGTCGACACTCTCGCACCCGACTCGAGATACGGAGGCATTAAGATTCGAAACCCATAAAGATTGTTAGCTCTAAATCTATCTCTAGCATCCAGAAACTAACAGATAATCATCCCTAATCAAGGTTTGCGATGTTTATCTCTAACACAACCCAAACCCCGGGCATAAAGCAAAAATCAAGGACAATCACCGATAAAGATTTGTAAAGCAGATTTTATACAACATCATGGGCGGCAAATATACACGAGTTCAAAGTAAATACATATACAACAACCCAACAAAGAAGAAATACACAAAGAATAAAAGAAATAAACCAAACATCTCGCAGTTTGTCAACGCTGGTCGATGAGAAATCCACCCCGGATCATCCGTATGCAAGCTTCAATGTTGTTTTCTAAGCTAATCCTACTGAAAAATGAGTTTGATGGAGTTGGGAGCAAAAATCCCCAAAACCATAACCTAAAAAATGAATGAAATGACTTAAATAATATTTTAAAAATCAGTCAAGTTCGCAAAGCGAACTTTTATTCACTGAGCAAACATCAATTTTGGCACCTAAGTGCCTCAGGAACAGTTAAACTGCCTCTACAATTCTGCAAAAGTTTGCAGTGAAAACTTTTATTCGTTGGAAAGTTCACAATGCGAACTTTGGTCCCTTTTTCTACTGCCTCCAGTCTGGGATTATTCGCTAGGAAGTTCGCAAAGCGAACTTGACAGCACACTAACCCTTGTTTTGACCACAACTTCTGAACCGTAACTCAGATTGATGCACGGTCAGAAGCGTTGGAAAGCTTATTCAATGCTCTTTATGAATATGACAAGATATACTTGCTTGAATACCTGCAAAAAATGAGAGAAAATTAATTAAACTCAATGATATGTACACGATACGCAATATATACACTATAATATAAAGTAAACGTATTTACAAACAAAGCGAGGTTTATTCGAACGATATTAACAAAAAGTATCGATAAGTGAAACAAAACTTATATAAAAAAAATAGCTACAATTTGCACTTATAAATGCTCACTCATTTTTATGTTGACACTTGCTTATTGATGCTTGCATATTCATGATGCTTGAGATTAATATGTGTTCATATGCATTGTTATTAAGTGTTGAACTCCATGAAGCATATTCTTTTGTTCCATTGTTGATGCATGTTCATCATGATTGATTATTATTTTGTCACATGTTCACATGTCATGTTAACATACTTTACTTGATCTTGCACAACACATGTTCATGATTGCTTGAATTCTTGACGTGTGCTCATGATACTTGCTTGGCCTTGTGGAATACATGATGCATGTTCATGTTAATGTTATTTCGCATACACTGTTGTCCTGCTCATGCATTGTTAATGCTGTCATTCAGTTATTGTTGCATACATGCCTGCCCTGAAAATATGTGTTGTTAAATGTTGTTGTGTTGTTGTTGGAAATACATTATTGTTGTGATTGAGGCGTTGTCGTATGCCACTGTTTATGCTTTCTCTTAGATTTTTGCTTGCCCTTGCATGTTCCCTTAGGGCTTCCTAGTCCAAATTAATTTCTTATTAAGATTGGAGTAGGATAGACATTAGGTTGTTAATCCAAGCATGACAATATTAGGGTAGTTTCTCCCTAAACTCAACCTTAGGGCCATCTTGCATGACAACATTAGGATAGAATCGTCTTCTAATCCTAACCTTAGGACCACTTTGCATGATAACATTCAGGGCCAAGTTTATCTTAGATCTTGCGTTGCGTCCTTCTTCTCTCTCTTTTAACACAAATAAGACACTTAATAAATACGACGTGTGTAGTGCGTCACGAGCCTTAAGTACATGGGAAAAGATGAGCGGGAGTCTTTCCTTACCTCTTCTTAGAGTATTTTGTACGTGAGACGTTTGGATCGTTTGTACAAAGTATTTGCTCCCATTGTCATAGACTTAGCATGATACGCATCACAAACCAATTCAAAACACTTCAACAAAGTCAAACCGTTTTCCTTTGGGATTCTCCCCTCCCATTTTCAGAAAGGGCGTGTTATTTCTGTTCAACCGCAAACAGGTAATGCATAAGACTCCCGACAACGAGCGGCAAACACCTAAATTACAGGAAAGTGAACGTTAGCATTGTCCATAAAAAACACTAAACAACTCGTGGTTCCACAAACTACGGACGCTCTAACTTCTTCATTCTTGTCTGAATGTATATATGTAGGCACAAGGGCCCTAATCCTTGGCGAGCAACCTCCCCTTTCCCTCGTAGTCCCCCGAACTACGTTGACTCTGACTTTCCCATTGCACGAGGGAATACGTAGGCATAGGATTGCGAAATCATATCGAGTCTCCTTTTTGTTTTTCTCCCTTTTCGTTTATGCATTCCCTTTGCAAGTAAGCTTTAGATAAACATACCCTTTGATTAGAGTAACAAGAGTAGATCCCGTTGAGTACAACGGACGCGAGGGGTGCTAATACCTTCCTCTCGCGTAATCGACTCCCGAACCCTGAATTTGGTTGCGAGACAATGTTCTTTCCCTTCTGAGGTTTTCTCAATGTTTTCCTTTCCCCGTTGGGATAAATAAAGTTTGATGGCGACTCTGAGTCTTCACCGATGGTTTTTCACGGTAGCAACACTAGGATCGGCCTCACCACTTTCTCAAACCCTTGATCCAACGTCAAGTGATATTTTCTTAATAAAACCCTTGATTCAATGTCAAGTGGCATTTTCTCAAATAAACTCAAAAACATGTTAGAATATGATTAGAATTGCGCGCCACAGATCTTAAGTGGTGGAGAAGGAGTGAGAATGGAGCTTTTCTGCCCTTACTCTGAGTATTTTGGACACAAGACGCTTGGCTTGGTCGTTTGAAATATTCACCTCTACCCATAGTCTTTAGTGCAATTAGAATTAAAAACAATCTCTTTTCAAAACCCTAAAATCAACACCAACTCATCAAATTCTCTTTTTTTTCCGCCTTAAGGCATCATACCGAAAACCTTTTTTAAGGTAAAATTAACCAACACACACTTATTTTCTACCCTGAACTACGGAGATCTAATTTTCATATTGCACTATGAGGATACTCAGGCACGAGATCGCAAGATCTTGGCTAGCAACCTAATAAAAAAACCCTCAATTTTCCCCTTTAGCAAGTAACCTTTAGATAAACGTCACTCATTCGTGCTTAGACAACCTAGATGGTTTCCGTTGAGTACAACTGATGTAAGGGGTGCTAATACCTTCCTCTTGCATAACCGGCTTTTGAACCCGAATTTGGTTGTGAGACCACATTTTCACCTTTTAGGGGTTTTATCAATATTTTCCCTTTCTTCGGAATAAATAAAATTCAGTGGCGACTCTGTGCATTTTTTTTTGCGTAGCGACAACTAGCAAACTCCTCGGAAGGAGAAATCAGTGGCTCCAAATATAATGGCATCAACATAAATTTGAACTAAAAGAATATGCAACTTCTTATGCTTAAATTTTTTAATGAGAAAAAATAATTTAATGCAAGTAGAGTTTAATGAAAAAGAATTTAATGCAACTTGAACATTATTTTGACGCAGATGAAAATTAATTTTGATGCAGATGAAAAATAACTAAATGACCACGATGCAAACAAAATAATTAACAACAATTAATATAAATTAAGTACAACTTCGCGAAGATAGAGAACAGGGCCGGCCCAAAGCATATCGAGGCCTGAGGCGAATGTTAAAATCCGATCTCTAAAATTTTTATATTTATACATTTTAAAAAATTAAATTATATATTAATTTATTATAAGTAATTATATTTAATTTTTTTTAGTTGATAATAGAATTATTATATCCAATTTTAATTAAAAAAAAGTTGATCTTAAATACATTTTTAATTATTTTTAATTTAACTATTATTTATTCTTTTG
The DNA here is from genome assembly GCA_022829125.1 of Lathyrus tuberosus. Classification (NCBI taxonomy): domain Eukaryota; kingdom Viridiplantae; phylum Streptophyta; class Magnoliopsida; order Fabales; family Fabaceae; genus Lathyrus; species Lathyrus tuberosus. The sequence goes on from JALAZF010000026.1 coordinate 2,354,666, forward strand.
ATTTAAAGAATTGTTGGCAATCTATTCTCACTTTAACTATATAAAATTACATTTTTACTAATTACAAGTAAATTTATTTATTTTTATTTTGATTACTTTTGTCTAACTATTTTTGTCAGTAGTTATTACTATTATTTATTTTTAATACTTTTGTAACAATTTCTCAAAAGTCTAGATTACATTAGACTTTGCATGTTACAATGTAATTAAAGCATTTCAATTTGTTGAAAACAAAACAGCCAACTTTGGAACAATACAAGCATTGAATAATAAGAAAACAAAATTTGGAGGCCCAAGGCGGTGGCCTCGGTTGCCTACCCCTTGGGCCGGGTCTGATAGAGAAGAAAGGAACAATGATACCAATTACGATGATCTAGGACTAAACTTGCTACACAAGTAAAGTTAGAAAATAACAAATCTAATATAGCAAAAGGAAAATACGATCAAAAATATGATTGGATACATCTTCCTTCACTTTTCTTGAGAATCCAATAAGATTCCTAGACATTCTTGGACAAGCTATCATTAGATAGAAATAGGTACCCAATTTTTGTAAAGTCCTTAAGAGCTTGTTAAACAACACTTAGGTATCCAAGCCATGGTACCATTAGGAACTTTGAGATTCCTAATGTGGAAAAGAGGCCTAACGTGACCTTTGTCACCACAATAATGACATGTTTCTTTATATGAAATATTATTTCTATCTCTTCTAGCAAAGTAAGTTTTTTTCTCAAAACTGATCCTTCTTTCACTTGAAGAAGTAGAACTATTAGTAGATAGAGAAATAGCTTGTGTTGATTTTCCTTTGAAATGGTATTCATGTTCAAGTTTTAAAATTGGATAAGTAATTTAGTCCATTTTCCTACCTTTTCAGCCAAAGTATTAGAAGCATTAAAACACTCATCAACGAGAGATGCATGATCTTCCTTTAAGGAATCTAAAACATTATTAAGTTCATTTATCAATTTTTAAAGTTATGAAATAAATTTTTTTTAGAGATAAATTTTCTTAAAAGCACTTAATACGTCTATATGTGTTTCACTAAATGCTTTGGACAATTGTTTATAAAAATGTTTAACTTTAGGGTCAAAAGTATATACCTCAGAGTCTTCAGTTCTCTTGTGTGTCATCAAGCATATGTTGGCATATTCATCATCTAAACTTAAACTGGAATATGAAAAAGAGCTCTCATTTTATTCTTCCCAAGCAATATAGGTTCTGCGACCTTTGGAATTTTTGCCCATTCATCTTGTAGAACTCCATATCCTTTTTCTTATGATGTTTGTTGAGACTCTGACATGTCGTTCGGTAATGACCTAAATTTCCGCATTCAAAGTGTAACACTATAAACGCCAACATGCAATTTATAAAGTAATCAGGGTATTTTTCTCAAAAAGGGTGTCAGATTTTTTCTCAATTAAACATCTTCCTCAAAATTACACTTAATAGCAGCAGAAATTAAACAATTAAAAAAATACAACTTCATTGTCTCATCAAAATAGAAATCATTTTTACTCAATGAAACGTTAGTTTAGGCAACATGACAACGCAAGAATAAAACAAGTAAATGATCCCAACCTAATTGTTACACAATTAGAGAGACATAAGGTAACTAAACGACGCAGAAAACAATACGCAAAGAAGGCCACTAGACATCTTCCACACAAGCAACATCTAAGGCTCCTCGGCCTCTATCTAAGTATCTACACCATAGGCATAAAGTTAACACTAGAAACAAACGGGGGTGATTGATCCGCTGTCACACACAGATAAAAAAATGAGTGATTTTAAGAAAAATAGTTAGAGGCAACGACAACTCGAGTATCGTTCTCACAAGGATTCTTGTATTATTTCAACCAACTAAAGAAAAGGTTTATGGGGGGTTTAAGTTTCGATTTATAAAACAAGAGAAAAAAAGTGATTAAAATAAGTGATTATCAAATAAGCTAAAACAGCTAATCCTACTGATTCGGGTTTCGACTTATCATCGGCTATTATAACACCAATCCCTAAGCAGCTTCAATCCTATTCGATTATGAGATCAATTAGACAAGTGCTTATCAAAATCAAATGAATTATGTTCCTGTTTACCAAATTAAGCAAACAGTTAAGAATATGACTAGTTAAGGAATTAAGCAAACGATAACACACAATTAAATTTAGGAACATGCATACAGTCGAATTTAATCAATTTTATCCCATGAACAGCAATCGAATTAAGCAAACAATTACAATCAAATTAAGCAAATGACTTCATAAAAAAGGATTGAAAGGAATCGAATTTAAATTGGTATTAGAATAACCTCAAACGATAGAACCGTACACAGCAGGATTTGCCCTTGAGAATTAGTTCTCCGTTACAATCATAAAAAGCAAAAGTTAAATCGTGAAAATAAGGTTACAAAAAGTAGCACGGCTGCTACTAGGTATAGGGAAGCATAACAAAATCCGGTTCAAACCCAATTGGGTCGAAAAACATAAAAAATCTGGCCCAAAACTAAATATTCCTAAAGGCAGAATTCGAGTCCTGACTTCAACGAGTTATTCGAGCCTGCTACACTCCGAACAACTTCTGAATAAAACATAAAAGTTGTAGCTCTTTGTCTCAGCTTTCCAACGATAGATAGAACGCGCAAATCTGATTCTCGAAGCTCCAGTTATGATCCGAACAGTGGACAAGTATCAAATAACCGCTAAAGCTGAAAATAAGCTGTGAAAATAGATTATCGGCAAACAAAGATTTAATTATAAAAACATAATAAAACAGTAAAATAAATAAAACAAACTAAGGAAATGCCTAAGTACAAACATAAGAGAATGTGCATTAAAATGCACTGATCAAATTCCCCCACACTTGAACTTTTGTACTCCGAGCAAAATAGTATTAAGACTCATAAAAAACAATGGCATTCGGAAACTCATTCTAGGCTACAAACTCTTCTTCGGTCAAGATTGTATCGATAGGTACTAATTTTGCACACTAAGGATATCGTAAGAACACAAATCCGCAATTGTGCGATCATAAACCTCTCTCCTATACAAACCAATCTGAATCATGTTATTATGCTTAAGTCTAACTTACTCATCCTTATTTTTGCTCTCTTTCATTCTAATGTAATCACATTAAGCCCGTTATTTATTCACACACATGGTGAATAAGCTTGTTAGTGAATATGATCCATATCTTTTCAACAATTCAAAATTAACCATTTTTTTTCTTTTTTGAAGGTTTCACAACCGTTAGCCTAAGTGACCGGGTGAGGGTCACCTAACTTAAAAGGCGGATTCCTATTCAGATTTCTTATTAAGCACGAGACCATTCACTTATTTGCATCAGCTTAATTACTTAGTGTGTGATTCTAGATGGTGCTGACTGCTAGATAAACTACTTAAGAGCTATTAAAGGATGATAATTCAAGACTATGTCATAACAAGTATTTAAATCAGTTTCCATATTCAGGAGACTTAAGGTGTTAAAACGGTACCGATCTTATGAATTTTTCCCAAGTCTAAAATAAAAATTCACTTAAAGAAAATATAACAAAACAAAAAAAACTGAAAGAAAACAAAACAAATAAATGGTTCCCTCCCCCACACTTAAAACATACATTGTCCTCAATAAAAGAACATAAATATAAAATAAGAGTGAGAAAAAGGAAAGAACACACCCGAGTAGTCAAGGTGGATAGGTGATCACATAAGCAACCTTTCCCAAAGAGAGATCTTCTGCAGGCTCCTCTTCCAAAGTGGGGATGTCATAAAGTAACTTTGGGTAGCATCCATTGACCTTGAAATATTTATTAGTGCCTTCGCCTTTTATTCCAGGATCAAAGAAGAATCTTCTATAAATAAAAGTGTCGAATGGGCACGTGAACGTGATATCCTTTTCCACAACATCAGAGATCAAAGGATTAAGGGGTTGCCTTACTGCTTTTCTTCCATCTTCCATCGAGGTCCATCCAATTCCCTTCTTATGTTTCTTCAAAACCTGCAAAAGCTTATTTTCTTGATCAAAATCAAGGTTAGAAGAAATTATAACAGGCAGCTTTTCATTCATCTCTAAATAAGCATATTTCAGATTATTATGAAATGGTTTAAGCGCTAATGGAGGAGGTTGTTCAATGGATGGTGAGGTAGGGGAAGTTGTGATTTCAAGAGCTTCAGTTGCATAAACAACTTCATCCATAACTTTATCTACATGAAAAACATCACGCTGCACGTCAGCATTAATCTCAGCACAAACAGAGCAAATGTTAGTGTCGGTACATGAATCACAAGAGTAAGTATCATCATAATCTAATAAAGATGGAAAATCAGATAATAACTCAGGATAAGTATCATCAACTAAATCAGAAAGTAACTCTTTTGGATTCACTACTGTTTGGGCAGGTAGTTGGTTTGATTCTTGAGCTTGCTGCATGACATTCACTAAAGTGGCAAGCTGTCCAATCTATGTATGCAAAGCATGAATACCAGAATTTGTTCGTTGCTGAAATTGGAGATCATTTATAGCCATTTGCTTGATAAGGTCTTCTAGTGAAGGTTCGGAAGGTGTAGAGCACACAATTTGGAATTCCTTCAGATGCTTATTCGGATCCTCACCTGCAAGACCATTAAACCTTGGCAACGAGTGTTTTAAACCAGAATTCCATTCGAAAGGTACAATAACAACAGGATATTCAATACATAAATCATTATAATTCATATCATGAGCAGCAAGCTCTCGTAATATTCTTTGTTCAGTCATGTTATCGAAAGAGAGAAAAAATTTAACAAAGAATGAAAAAGCACAAAATCAATTCAGCAATTCAACAAATGCATAAATACCAACAATGCCCCTATTGAGAAAAAGAGTGGAAAAATAGGAAAGCGGTTAAAATAAAATCTAAAAATTATAAAAATATAACTAAAAATCAAATCAAATCAGAATAAATCTCTACAAAAAATTTCGGATTTTTTTTGAAAATATGAAAATAGAAAATAAATCAAATAAAATAGGAAAATAAGGAATTTGCGATTTTCAGGGTCAAAATCTTTTAGAATTCTATCTAAATGAGTAATGTTCGTCGATTTTTTTCTAATTTTCTAGAAAAAATTCGGAGCAAATCGAAACAGTAGCTTCTAAACTTACCTGTTAGGATGAAACACTTACCACTGCACTGCAATCCTGAAAATCAACAAGCAAAAACAAAAAAAAACTAAGAACTAAAAACTAAAATTAAAATTCTAAAATTGGTTAAACTCAACAAGAATCCCCAGCAATGGCGCCAATTTGATCTGCTGTCGCGCACGGATCAAAAACGAGTAATTTTAAGAAAAATAGTTAGCAGTAACGACAACTCAAGTATCGTTCTCACAAGGATTCTTGTATTATTTCAACCAACCAAAGAAAAGGTTTATGGGGGTTTTAAGTTTCGATTTATAAAACAAGAGAAATAAAAAGTGATTAAAATAAGTGATTATCAAATAAGCTAAAACAGCTAATCCTTTTGATTCGGGTTCCGACTTATCATCGGCTATTATAACACCAATCCCTAAGCGGCTTCGATCCTATTCGATTATGAGATCAATTAGACAAGCGCTTATCAAAGTCAAATGAATTATGTTCCTGTTTACCAAATTAAGCAAACAGTTAAGAATATGACGAGTTAACGAATTAAGCAAACGATAACACGCAATTAAATTTAGGAACATGCATACAATCGAATTTAATCAATTCTATCCCATGAACAGCAATCAAATTAAGCAAACAATTGCAATCAAATTAAGCAAATGACATCATAGAAAGGGATTGAAAGGAATCAAATTTAAATTGGTATTAGAATAACCTCAAAGCGATGGAACTGTACACAGCAGGATTTGTCCTTGAGAATTAGTTCTCCATTACAATCGTAAAAAGCAAAAGTTAAATTGTGAAAAGAAGGTTACAAAAAGTAGCACGACTGCTACTAGGTATAGGGAAGCATAACAAAATCCGGTTCTAACCAAACTGGGTCGAAAAACATAAAAAACCTGGCCCAAAACTAAATATTCCTAAAGGCAGAATTCGAGTCCTGACTTTAACGAGTTATTCGAGTCTGCTACACTCCAAATCAGCTTCTGTATAAAATATGAAAGTTGTAGCTCTTTGTCTCAGCTTTTCAACGATTGGTAGAACGCGCAAATTCGATTCTCGAAGCTCTAGTTATGATCCGAACAGTGGACAAGTATCAAATAACCGCTAAAGCTGAAAATAAGCTATGAAAATAGATTAACGACAAACAAAGATTTAATTATAAAAACATAATAAAACAGTAAAATAAACAAAACAAACTAAGGAAATGCCTAAGTACAAACATAAGAGAATGTGCATTAAAATTCATTGATCAGTGATAATACATTCATAAATGTTAATGGTGTATAAAACAAAGAGGATATATTAAACATATTATTCATCAATCACATAGATTCATTCACAACAATAATCAACCACCAATGCAGTTATGTATGCAATGTTATCAATACTTCTACTTTAATGCATGTGGTACCAAGTGGTGGATATCAGAGTTATGTTACCAATTTATCCACCCATTGACAGTTCCTCTCTAAATTTGGTTCCTATCTGAACCAAAACTCCTCCCAGGTCCCCACTTCTGAACCTGGAACTTGTCATTGGGCCGAAGTCTTAGACTCGTCACTGGTCCCGACTTCTGAATTAGAAACTCATCTCTAGACCGAAGTACATACACCTATATCTGAAATACATGATGCATGAGATGAAACAAACAATACCAATGCAAAACAATCATCATTTGTTCCTCTCTGAACCCACACCATCACCAATATAAGGCCACCACGGTAGTTCCTCTCTGAACTACACACCTCAACATAAATATCGCCAATATAAGACCTCCACGGTAGTTCTACTCTGAATTACGTATCTCAACATACTTCATCATGAATTTTATAATTACAATTCAACAATACTCACCAACGGTGTAAAAATAGCACTACACAACCCTAAGCATCCAACATGGTCAACTCATAACTCAATAGAGTTCACAACTAACTCATCCACTTTTTATTCAAGGATTATGAGTCACAAGGCGTACTCTAACCTTAATTCAACTACTTATTAACTCGGACCTGAAAATGTAGATAATTCAAAAACTCAACCCTTTTGACACATATAACACTTCAAACACATCAAGGTAACTCAAGAACGTACTCATAACTCTAAACATTTCAGGCTTAACTCTAAAAATATTAAATACCTCAAACTCAACTATAAGAATTTCAAATACTCCAAATTCAACCCTAAACATCTTAGACTCAACTTTAATAATATCAAATTCCTCAAACTCAACTCTAACAATGTCAAATAATCCAAACTCAAATTTAAACATATCAATTAACTCAAACTCCACTCTAAACATATTAAACTACTCAAATTAAATTTATTTATAAATATATACAAATCTTTAAATTTCTAAAGGGTTTCCCAAAACTCTGGACTTAACTCTAAAATTGTCTCGCTTCACAATAGCACCAAGTATTATAGACTCGTGACAAAATTATGAAACTCTATTGTTTAACATTTCTTTAAAGCATCTTTCAAACTCAATTGATTGCATCTCAATCGGAGTTACGAAACTCCAATTCTATTCGTTTCAATTCAGCCATATCACAATATTTGCTGCATAAACTCAAAAACAGAATGTCTGACTTCAAAATAGCATTAAATATTATATACTTATGATAAAATTATGAAACTCTCGAGTTTAAAAGATCATTAAACCCTCATTCTAACACAATTGACTGCACCTCAAACATACTTACAAAACTCAAGTTACGTGTGAAACAAAATGACCAACGCATGACTCAAATTTGACTACGCCTCTGGTATAAAAACTAGAGAACGTCTATTGGTGTAGCGCTCCTAAACCCAATATCTCCACTTAAATAGAAATACTATTACGTTAGCTTTCTAATGCAAATAACGACACCTCAAACGGACTTATGAAACTCAAGTTACGCATGAAACAATGTGATCAATCCCCTTCAATGTCTACCTGCAGTTTTCTACGTTTTTCTCCCTATTGAACAAATCCAAAACTTGCATATTTCGCCTATTTGAGTTCTCACCCCCCCCCCAAAAAACGCACAGATAAACATAGTCATTGAAAATTAAACATTCTAACTCTCGCCTTATCATAAGGTAACAACAAAATTCCCAATTCAACCTTTGCCTTATCGCAAGGCATCAATAGAATATATTAGCAATTCAATACACACATGTTAATCATGAATAATGGAAATCAACAAACATCACAAATTTAGGAACTTGCCTTATCATAAGGCATCAATGGATAATATCAATTGCTCTCGCCTTATCAAAAGACACCAACATACATATTAATCAACTCTCGCCTTATCAAAAGACACCAACATACATATTAATCAACTCTCGCCTTATCAAAAGGCATCAACACATGTTATCAAATCAAGGTTAACAATGATCAAGTACAAACAGAGAAATATTATCATAATAATTGCCTTAGAAGGTTTTGCTTAAACCTTATTTGACCACAAACACTATCACAGAGAAACAAAAAAAGAAAAAGGTATGAGGGTAAGGAACTCTCACTATCCATCTGTCTAAACACCCGCATATGAACAATCCCCCACATACCTCAAATTTGCAGCAACGATGAAGTTTTGGCTATGGAGTTTCCTCTTTATTTCTTTCAAAAGTTTCTTCTAGGTTTTTCTCTATTCTGTCTCTTTTCCATCCAAAACATGTATTTACTCAAATATCTCCTAACTCCCCTGTTTAAATAAAAACCTAATTTTATTTTATTAATTCTCTTTATTTCCCTTATTTCTCGCTAGTCTCACCTCCCTCCTTAATTTTCATTATATTTCTATTTTCTCCCTAAAACCAATTACCTCATTATTTCTATTATTTAAAAATTAATTAAAAATTCTAATAATTATACCAACACTCCAATATTTCCCCAAAATACTAATTAAATCAAATAAAACACTTTAACACTCAAATAAAACAAAATAAGGCATTTTAAACTCAATTAAAATAATTAAATTAAAAATTAGGGTGTTATACAAAGCATGTAATATCTTCTTCCTTTTTCTTATGTTTCTTCTCATGCGTATGAGATTTCTTGAAGTTAATCAGATTTTTGTCGGAATGTCTGAGCTTATGTTTCCTCATATATCGATTCTAATACTTGACAAATAACCTTGTCTCTTTTTCTTTAGAAGAGTCTTCGTCAAAACCATCACTTTCGTCCTTGATTTTCTTTGTCCTTGACAATGAAGCTTTCAAGGAAAGATTTTACTTTTCTTCTTTGACATTCTCTTTCTTTTTTTACTTTACTTCTCTTTCAGCGAGCTATTTTAGTTCATTCTCATGTTCAGTCAGCCTTCCAAAAAAAATTATGATATCCAAATTACTAAGATCATTTGATTATTTGATGGTCGTAACCTTGTTTGTAACTCCCTGCACATAGATATTAAAATTTTGTTAGAACAATCTTTGTTAGAAAAGGACTTTCCCAAGTTGTCTAACTTGTTGATTATATGGAGAAAATGAGTCTGCATGGATTCCAAGGATTCACCGAGTTCCATACATAAAAGTTCATACTCCTTTGTCAACCTATTGGTTTTAAAATACTTAACATCTTTAGTTCCCTCGTAAAGGACTAGAAGAGTGTTCCACAATTTTGTGCACTCTTATGACGTGAGATAGAGTAGTATAAGCGTATAACGTAATATAAGTATATTTATCTCCTTCAAATCATATGAAGCCTTTTTGGTTTCATCTTCGGTCCAATCTGTAACACCTTAAACCCCGACACATAATTTATAAAGCATGTAAAATAAAACAATACTAAGGGTGTCACATTTCTCGTCATAGCACTTCAAATTGTCTCATAATTGGAAAATCAACTTCAATTAATCATTAAATAGTTGATTCAACATCTCACAAAAAAAAAATAAAGTATTCATAAATCAGTGTTACACTATCAGAGCGACACATGAAAAACTAAACATCGTAAAAAGATAAACAACAAAGAAGGCCAACTATGCCATCCTCCAATACAAGCACTCACTAAATCTACTCAATCTCTACCTGAGTATCTGCACCACAGAGGTAAAGAACAACAGTGAAACAAACAAAAAAGGGGTGAGACATATATTCCATATATTAGCGGTGTATAAACAACAAGGATAGTATATTATCACAGTTAAATCAATCATACAAATTGAAGGTGGGAGAAAGACACAAGAAAGGGGGGTTTGAATTGTGTTTTAACTCTTAAAGAATTTTTCGCCTCTTTTTGTTAACGTGCTAAGAGTATATCAGAGTTGTGTTGAGTGACTTTGACTTTTGAAGCGTTATTCAGATTATGCGATGCATGAAGTATAAGTGATAAGGAGAATCTGAATTAGCGATGCTTGAATCAAACTTGCAATGCGAAAGCTTATCAGAGTTAGGTTGCAAGGTTCTGACTTGCTAATGCAAGGTTCTGATAATTGATACATAAACGTAAATAATAAAACAAGCATAAACAAGAGTAAAGAACACACGATATATCCTGGTTCACTTGAGCCATTCTCAAGCTAATCCAGTCCACCCTTCCAAGGTGATTTCGCCTTGAACACAAGAATTTAATCCACTATAATCCAATCTGATTACAGATGCACGGGCAACAGCAGGTGACTAACATCCTGCACAACCGCAGATGTGACTAACCCATAATGAACCGTTCAGGGATTCAACTTAATGAATATAACGAACATTGACCTAATAGGTTTCAATCTCGCAAGATCTACTATCAGGATTTTACAGCTAAACGTTCAGGGATTCGACTTAACGAATATAACGTTTACTGACCATTCTTCCAAGATTTTCAATGATTTCCATCAGTGATCTCACAAGACCCTGACCCAACATTGGTCCTCTTTGAGATATGACTATCATTGACCATATTTCAGGATTTCCATAATGACACCAAGCTATTGTCTTCTCAAGTCTCTGATCACACTGATCACTTGAGGAATCCTAATTCACATAGAATTAGTTGTTCTGGAGATTACAAAGATGCTTCTTATCAAGCCGATAACTCCTAATTTTAAGTACATAAGAACACACAAGTGTTCAAGCAAGATGTGAGCAGCAGCTCCTTGCTTTCTTCAGATTCTACAAGGATATATGTGGATTTGACAGTTGATGACATCTTGTAGATCTTCTTCATCTTCGTCTTCTTTGTTGAGCAAGCTTTGAGCAACAACTCCTTGCTTCAGATCTTCAATCTAGCTCAGACGAGAAGGTGGTTGATGACTTGACTGATTTACGATGTTGTCTTCTTCATCAACAGCTTCTGTTCCAATTGATTGTTGTTGTGTTGAATGATGATCTTTGGACTTCAACAACAATGGTCGTGTGTTAATGGTGATAGCTTTGAATGTTTAGTTTAACAATGATAACTGATCGTTGTGACTATCATCACATCGACACCTTCAGAAGCGCATACTCCTTTCCTTTAAAAAGCCAAGTAAAATATAGTCGTTGGAGAGCTGTTGGCCGTTTGAAAAGAGTCGTTATGCAATGATTAAAGTTGTACTGTCATGTCTTCTTTTTACTGTAGAAGTGATGGGATAGGTCATTTAGAATGGTGTACAGTCATTGCCAACGGTAACATTTGTCTTCAAATCTTCAGAGGCTTCTGATGGTAATTAATTGAAGCATGAGTAGAAACTTTGTAACTGGGTCTTCAGATCTTTCAAGTCTTCCATCTTCAGAACTTGTCCATTAGGAATCTGTCTTCCGAACTTCAGCACTTGTCTTGAAACCCATTATCTTCACTGCTTCAAGTCTTCAGAATCTTCAGAACTTGTCCATTAGGAATCTGTCTTCAGAGTCTTCATCACTTGAACTTTAGAACCATATCTTCAGAACACTTCAGTCTTCAGAGTCTTTCTGCACTTGGTCTTCAGAGCCTTCAGCCTTCAGAACTTCAAGTCATGAGAATCTTCAGCACTTCGGTTCTCCATAAAATTATCTCTTTAGAAGCTTCGCTATCTCCATAATCATAACCACTTTTCAGAGTAGCATCCACAAGAGCATTGCAACAGCAATATCGGCATCCTCAGATCTATCTGATTATGATCAGATACAGAAGCATACTTGCTTCTTGCGACTTGTGTTACTCATAGTAACTCACATATAATCATTTACGCACATCTTGTTGGTGTTTGTTGGATCTGATATCTTCTATGATTATGATTTGCACACAACACACATTAGAACATAAAATGGTTCTTTCACAAATACCATTGTTATCATCAAAACATAGAGATGACTTACAGAGACAACTCTTGCTCTAACAATCTCCCCCTTTTTTATGATGACAAAACCATGTATTTTGATTGAACATTTTCTATAGGGTAATCACCAAACATAACATATTCAGAGTCCGGAACAACAACTCCCCCTGAATGTGTTAACCTCAAAATTTTATTTGTGATCATCTAGAATCTTATCTGATCTAAAGACTCACAGAATAACAATTTGAGTTGTCAAAACATAGAATAGAGAAGGAATACTTCCCTATCTTGTCTTCAGGAGACAAAAGTCTTCAGCATCTGGACTTGTTCATCAGAACTTCTATCTTCAGATCTTTAGAACTTAGTTCCTTTGGTCATCGTATCAGAGCTCATAATCTTCAGAGTCTTTTGAAGCAATTTCTACTTTTCAGCAGAATCATTTTAGCACAGAGAAAGAACAATTCTCTTCTAATAACTTAGCCACGCTATTTATCAGAATTGAACTTGTCTTTTGACTTAAGAAACTCCCTCTGAGTTTCAGACTTGATGATATTCAGATTCTTGATTTGGTCATACTGGTTATGATCATCATTTAAGATCTTGACTTTTCCGAGTTTTACTAGACAACAGGTCTTCATCTTAGAACCATGTTTCTATCAGAACTCGTTGGAAGATCACAGCTTGATTCTTGATCTGATTGAAATATTTTTGTGATCAATCGAAGCGTGATTCTGAATCTGATACCAATCTTATTATTGATTCTTTGTCTTTCGAGTTTGATACCAATGAAGGTATTTGAGAACAATTTCTAGCTTGATTCTGATTGATACTATTATAGACTGAGTCTGATATTAATTGTAGATTTAGTCTGATGCCGAATCATTTTCTTCTGAGTTGAGCTCTTGGTTTATCAGAACTTATTCTTCTTGGATCTTCTATCCAGATTTTCAGACAGTCTTCGACTTCTGATTTGCTCAGTTCTTCTGAATAGCATCTTGAAATGTAGACTTTGTCTTGACTGCTTTCAGGAAGATTTCTTCTTATGATTCTTATGTTCTGAATATCATATTTTTAGACAGCTTACAGCTTCTGAACAAAGTGAAACAAGAATCACGATAACTTTGACTTTCAGAAAGTTCTCAACTTTTGAACAGTACTAGGTAAATCTGATTTTGAACACATGTTCACGAAGTGTACCACTTCGATTGTATGAACAAACATTTCATAAGAACTTTAATAGAGTTCTTCCTATTTAACCAATTTTGTAAGAATGCCTAGTGAACTTGTTCAGAGTTCTTGGTTAAACATCAAACAAACGTCGTTAGTGGTAAATGCATTTTATATCGTTGATTTACTTGTTTTATTTTTGCATTCTATCAAAATCAAATTTCTAATTCTCCCCCTTTTTGACATCATCAAAAAGTTAGGGAATTTAAGTAATGTAAGCATTTGATAATGATTTTAATAAAATCTTAAAGTAAAACCATTCATGGGATATTTCATTTAAAACAAAATATATACTATTCTTAATTCCTAAGTAGTTTGGAGCGATCAAAACATAGACTCGTAGATTTCTAGGGGATAGTTTAGGAGGTGCCTAAGGATAGGAAGGAGGTGGAAGAAGAATTTCCAGACTCATCGGTTCTTGAGGCATGCAACTGTTTATTTTCAGCTTGAGAGATTGCCAACTGCTTGTTTTTCATAATTTCTTCAGACATCCATCCATGAAATTCAGTCCAAATACTTCCCATAGCAGTGGGATCCATGCTGGAACCTGATATATCTATTAAGTTTTGGATTCTGTTGATAGTGTTATCCTTGAAGGATGATAATACTTCATTAACAGTTTTTGGCCTTTTCGAAGAGGGTTCTTCGCTAACCACTATTTTCTGCTTCTTTCCATTTTTCTTCCATTCTGAGAGCTCTTGAAGCACATCTGTAATGTTTTCCACATCAATCCATACACTAATGTCTACATCTTTGAATTTATGTAGATAGTTTGCCACTTCTACTTAATCATGTGTTTCTTTGAAGTTAGGAAATCCTTTAACAGGAACTCTTATAGCCATCATCACTTGCCTTAGTGACGTATTATCAAGATCAACGTCTTCTATCTTGTTCCTTAGATCCTTAAATCTGAGAGTTTTTCCTGCAGTTTTTAGAAGTTTGCTCGATTCTCCTTCGTTGACCAAGATGTCGTCAACAATTCCTGATTCCACCAGAATATCAGAGATGAGTCTTCCATACAGAACATGTCTGATTTCCATGCCAGAACCCATTCTGAATTCCCTTACAAATTCTTTCAAAAGTTTAAAAAGAATTGCTGGAAGATGTATCTTGATTCCTTTTAGAAGAAGGAATAGGACACACTTCTGAGTTTCATTAAGTTGATCTGAAGGAAGATGATGACACACATTTCCTTGCAGGATTCTGAACCATACTTGTAGGGGATCCTTCAGACTTGAGAATATTGGATCCTCCGTGTTAACCACAGATACTTCTTTGAGAATAGAGGCCAAGACTTTTGCTTTTCTTTCCTCGCTTAGTTGATCCTTGGTGATCCTTAATCCAGTATTGTCATGCATCAGTAAATCTGAAAGAGTCTTTTTAGATATAACTATTTTCCTTCCAAACACCTGTTCGTCGGCGCGAACAACCGCTGGCCTTCCGTCGCAGGTTTACTTGCGGGATCGGCCACACAAATCCCGGAACAAGGAATTGGAAGCGTATGTTTATGCTGTATTTCAGTTTCTCGCTTTTCGGTGAAAGTTGTCACGTTGGAGTGACCTTGGTGACGTGAAAGGTTTTAATGATCGACTGGTTTGGATGCAAAGTGGAAAAATAAAAGGAGGAAAGGCAAGACAAGAACAAAAGGGCAATAACTTAAATTAAATGCTAAAAGTAAATTGCATTAAGTAGAATTGGACACAATTGTACATTTTTGCGGGAGTGAACTCGTTTCTCTCTAAGCTTGGTACTTTGAGTGTTTTCCCTTACAATGTGAAAAATGTGACCTCTAAAAATGGAAAATACAGTGTTTTATATAGGCCTAGAATGTAACTGTTTGTCTACCCAGATGTCCTTTGAAGCTGACACGTGGCACTTTCTTTTCAACTTCCCATATTCTTGGAACTTTCAAACTTTTCCCGCCCAAGCACTTATCCTTGAAGTTGGGACTGGCTCTTCGCCTTATTTCCCTCCGACACCGTGGTTTGTTACAATCTCTCCGACGCATCTCTTTAGCTGGCGTCGAATCGACACCTTGAGACGCCTTTTGGTGTCGACGCACAATGGGACTCCTTGTTTTCCACCTTTGGTCGAAATCACCTGTCAACAAATTGCCCCCCCCCCCCCCAAAAGGCCAGTTTCGACTGAACACTATGTCGATGGAGAAATCTGGCTTTTTGGTTTCTTGCGGGATTTTGACGGCTCTTGCTTCGACACATTTGCCCAACGTTTTGTCTTTTCTCAAAACACGTGGCAAGCGTCGTCTGACATGATGATGGAAATCTCATCCCACGATTTCCAAGAAAAACGCCATGATGGCTAGTCTCGTCTGAGTTATGGGCCTCGAAACCAACTCCCACTTACTTTCAGAAGTTGAAAAGTTTTGGTGATCTTTCGCCTTTTGCATGCGTCCTATAAATCTTTGCTGCTTTGTGAAGTAGTCTATTCCTACGAGGATGAATCTTTGCTGCTTTGACGAAGTTGGCCGAATTTCTCCTATTACATCCAAAGCCCAACCTCGAAATGGCCATGGCCTGACTATAACGTGCAACTCATTGGCTAGTACGTCCTGAATATTTGCGTGTCTCTAGCAATCCTGGCATCCTTTAGCAAACTTTATGCAATCCTTGAGCATGTTGGGCCAGTAGACACCCTGTTGGAACAGAAGCCATTTCATTTTGTGGCCAGCTTGGTTCGCCCCACAAGTCCCACTATGAACCTCAGAAATTGCCAAATAGGAATCAATATCCCCTAAGCATTTAAGCAATACCCCCTCCGGAGTTTTCTTAAATAACTCATTACCTATACAGACATAGCTCATTGCCCTGTACTTAGTCTTTCTATCAGTGTTACCTGGCGGGTTTTCCAATTACTCCATAATTTGTTTCGCCAATCTGTTGGCGACACATTGTTGGCAAACACCTTAAACCTTTCTAGATCTTCGACCAAACTCTTTGAGTCCTTGCATATTGACCCACTCGATGGTGAATGTACGTTCGACACCATCTTCGCCCTAGTTTCGACAAAATCCCTGAGCTTACCCTCCGACACCTTATAACCAGAGGCAATTTGTGCCAATTCATTAGCTTTATGGTTTTCTACCCTTGGCACATGCGAGATGTTGACAATTCTGAAATACTCTAACAAATGCTTCGCCAACGAGAAGTAACTCAAAAGATGCTCTTTCACGCACTTGTACTCCCTGGTGATTTGTTTAATTACCAATTCTGAGTCGCCTCTTATCTCGACCTCTTTGGCCCCCAAGTCTTTGAGTATCTTAAGACCGGTGATTAGGGCTTCGTACTCTGCCTCATTATTTGAGCATTTGCCATCAACTTTGCATTTAAAGGTAGTCGGGATACCTTGTGGGGATATTATTAAGATTCCAACACCTGCCCCGTTTTTGTGGCTTGACCCGTCAAAGTACAATTTCTACGGGGCAATGTCGATGCTATGTATCGACGTTTCGACTACAGCATGGTCGACAATAAAGTCTGCCACTATTTGACCCTTCATCGCCCTCAAAGGGACGTATGTCAAGGAGAACTCAGTTAACGCTAGTGCTCATTTCCCAATTCGACTATGCAAAATAGGTTTGGACAACATATGCTTAATAACATCAAAATACGACGAAACATAAACATTAACTGGATTAATATATTGTTTTAATTTCATACATGAGAAGTACAAGCATAGGCACAACTTTTCAATCATAGTGTACCTAGTTTCAGCATCTATCAATATCCTACTAAGGTAATAGATGGGTCTTTCGACGCCACCATCATCCTCTTGGGCTAACATTGCCTATGGTCATATCCGACGCTGCAATGTACAACTTCATGCTTTTATTTATACTAGGTGGTAATAGAATTGGAGGCTTTGTAAGGTACTCCTTAATTGCGTCGAGAGCCTCTTGTTGCTCCTGTCCCCGACGGAACTCACTTTCCTTCTTGGTTTTGAGCAGTGGTGAAAACACTTTCGTTTTGCCACTTAGGTTCGAGATGAACCTCCTCAAGAAATTTATCTTCCCCAACAAAGACTGGAGTTGTTTCTTTGTCGTCGGAGGCTTGAGATCTAAAATTGCCTTCGTCTTGTTCTGGTTGATCTCGATGCCTCGCTTGTGGACTACGAATCCCAGGAAGTCCCCTACATGAACACCAAAGGCACATTTTAGTGGATTCATTTTTAATCCATATTTTCTCATTCGCTCAAATGAGCGTCGAAGGTGGTCGAGATGACCATCTTCTGATGACGATTTTATGACTATGTCATAGATGTATACCTACATAAAATTCTCAATGAAATCATGGAAAATAGCATTCATAGCCCTTTGGTAGGTTCCCCCAGCATTTTTCAGCCCAAAAGGCATCACAACCCATTCATATGTCCCCAAAGCTCCAGGGAATCGAAACGCAGTTCTGGGGACATCTTCTTCGGCTATGAGAATTTGATTGTAGCCGGAGTAGCCGTCGAGCATGCTCAAATACTCGAATCCCGCGGCTGAGTCAACCAACATCTCCGCCACAGGCATCAAATATTCGTTTTTAGGGGTAGCATTGTTCAAATCTCTAAAGTCGATGCAAACTCGAAGGGTCCCATTTTTCTTAATAACAGGTACTATGTTTGCTATCCATTCGACGTACCTTGCAGTTCTGATGAACCGACTTTTGAGCAATCTTTCAATCTCCTGCTTGATCTTCGACGTGACTTCCGGGGCGAAGCGTCGAGGGTGTTGCTTTACTGGCCTCTTGCCTGGCTGGATTGGAAGTCGATGCTCAACTACACTCCGACTCAAACCAGGAATTTCGACATAATCCCAGGCAAAACAATTCTTGTATTCTTTGAACTCTTTAACCAGCTTGGCTCTCATTGTTGGCCCTACTTTGGCACTCACATATGTAGGCCTTTTGGTTGCCCCGTCCCCTAAGTCGACCTCCTCAAGCGGGTCCTGCACTTGCATTTTCTGCAGCTCATGATTGGGGCCTTTTTCAAACCCTAAAGGCTCATCGTCGTAAATACCATCAAGCCTCCGATTTTCTAAAGCTTCTTCTTGGCCTTGTTGGCCATTTGCTTGTTTGTCATGGTCGGCTCCCTTAACTATTTGGAGAGTTTCATCTTTTTCAAGTGCCGACATCCTTCTGTTTTCAGCCAAATAGGCCGAAATCTGAGTCATGCTTTCTGACTCAGTCATGTTCACCAACTGTGGGCCACCCCATTGATGGCATTTTCATTGGCTTCATGGCTTCGTCGGCAGCGTCCCAGATGAACCCATAGTCGGGGTCTAGGTTCAGGACGTGACCCGTGTCGACAGAGGTGTAGGAACCTAACCCGTCATCACAAGGAGCCACATTTGCTAAGTGTTGGTCATCAGACTTCTTGTTACCCTTGGCTTCGTCGACTTTGTAGTAGCTTTGATCTTCCTTAATGTTTTCGATGATGCCATCCTTTCTCCAAATGATCAATCTCTGGTGCATTGTCGACGGCACTGCCCCAATTCCATGGATCCATTCCCGTCCCAGCAACAGATTGAAGTTTGCTTTTGACTTGATGGCCATGAAGAGTGTCAGCCTGTTGGTTGTACCCACTGCCAAGTCCACTTGGACAACCCCCAAGATGTTACTGGTCTTGTCTTCATAGTTGGACAAAACCATGTTATGCTGTCGAAGGTCAGCCTCCATTTTTCCAATTTTCTTAAATAGATTGTGAGGCATCAGATTCACAGTTGCCCCACCATCCACAAACACCTTGTTAACAGACACCCCATCAATTTTTGCCTTTATGAATAACGGCTTCAAATGGTACATCATCCCAGGGCTAGGACGTTCAAACATAGCCGTTTGTTCTTCAACCACACCACTGTTCATCACATAATAACATAGCGGCTTGTCATCCGCATTTTCACCCGAGATGAAATCTTCTTCAGTCTCAGAGATTTCAGACACCACGTCATGCTCAGCTGGTAGGACCGACACAATACCATAATTTAGCACGAAGTCTTCGCCATAGGTGTCATCGTTGGTGTCGTCATACATGTCTTCGTCAAAATCTCCCTCAGGCGATGGATCATACTCGTCATCTGACTGAGGAGAATATTTTGGATCCTCTTCGTCCGACTGGGGAGTATACTCTGGTTCTTTCTTTCTTTCCACCAGTGAAGTACATTTGGAACTCTGGGTCGACACAACTTCTCTCTCCCCTGATGCGTCCACGGTTACTGCCATGGTCTAGTTTGTCACCACTTTGTCTTTTTCTACCCATTTTCCTCTTGGGTATTAGCGCTTTTGTCCAGACGTTCCGACAGGCTTCACTCTTGAAGTCGCAGCTTCCCTCTCAGCCTTCTTATTGCGCTGATAGCGCCTCCACTAGGTCCTAGTCATAGGGTTTTTCCCTTTGTAATTAGGGGACACCCTATATCTTGCTGGTTTGACCCTTTTCTCGGCGACATTCGCCTCTTTTTCCAAATCGAGAGTCTTCCATTTTGGTTTCTTGCTCCCTTTCTAGCTAACAGGTGCCATCCACCTTTCCTGTGGGGTTTCTGATGGAGGCACAAAAGTTTTGAGCCTTGCCTCTTGGAATAGCTTTATGTACTCCTCATTTCAATGGGGGACCCCACTCTTATCAAACACAAACCTTGGGACAGGTGGCTTGCTCTCTGGCAGCACTTCTTTCTTGCTTTCCTTATACCTCTTAGCAGATTTCTCATCGAACACAGCGTTGCACCTGGGGCATAATGCGGCCTTCGACCCGCTTATCCTGCACTTTTCCTGAAAATCATCCAAACTTTCACCAACCTGGGGATACACTACTTCGAGTTTGTCCTCAGCTTTCTTGTCGGAACCTTCAGTAGTTTCGACCATCATGCATTCTACCACTTCAGCCATTGGTGGATTGTCGAGACCTTCAGAAGCTTCGACCATCATACATTCGTACACCTATGAGTACAAAGCCTCTTCAAACTTCAGTGGGTCGGTGTCAACCTGCATCTTTGGCTTCTCACCAAATTGGAGTCGACCCTCCTTCAAAGCCTTCTGCACCAGATCCCTGAAAAGAACACATTGAGTTATTTTATGACCAAGGAAATTATGAAACTTACAAAATCCCCTCTTTTTCTTTTGTTCTAGAGGGGGATCTTTTAAACCAGGTGGAATAATTATTTGACCATCTTTAACCAGTAAATCAAATATTTCATCGCATTTGGACACATCAAAGGTATAAGTTTTAGCGACGTATTTATCCGTTTTTCCATTTTCGGCGGGATTTTTCTCGTTCGATGGTTTCAACAACTTGCAGGTGTAGGGAAGTCCTGGCTTAAGCTCCGCCACGTGGATCTCACTCTCATCGATGAACTTTTCATCGTCGGACGAGTACTCGTCAGCTGCCACATAGGACACCTTTTCTTTTTTACGATATCTGTTAGACTGGGATTTTTCAGCTTTTAACCATTCGACCTGGCGAACCCGGTCAGCCAATTGCGCCATATCCCTAAGATATTGCGTGTCTAACTTTTTCCTGATCGAATAATTTAGCCCACTGGCGGCCATTTCGACTAATTCGTGCTCAGGGACTTGAGTAAAGCACCGTGCTTTCAAAAGTCTAAACCTATTCAAGTACTGGTCTACTGACACTGTGGCCTTGCGCTTGACGCTTGCCAACTCTTTTAGACTTATTTTCGACTGTCCCATATAGAACTGTTCGTGAAACAGTCTCTCCAATTGTGCCCATGTGTGTATGGACTGAGGGGGGCAACGTGGTAAACCACGTAAATGCATTTTTAGTGAGGGAACTTGGGAAATATTTCATTTTCAAGTCCTCATTGTTCGCTATGTCGCCTACTTCGGTTTGACACCTAGCGACGTGTTCGACGGTAGACTCTTCTGTCTCCCCAGCGAACTTGGTGAATTTTGGCACTTTCTGCCCCCTGGGTAATTCTGTTTGTAATACAAAGTCTGGTAATGGGGATGTGTAGGTTGGTCGTCGAAGGCTTGGGTTTGCCCCATTACGAACCATGATGCGTTCGACCACGACCTCTAAGTTGTGGTCCCCAGCCAGGGCGTCCTGTCGAACCTGTTGGACAATAATATCCGGATCTTGGTTCCTATGGACAATCACGGGAGGCCTTTGGGCCCTCCGAGGGATCTCTTCGAACTCGCGAGGATGTTCAATAGTTTCGTCGAAGACTTCATCCTGACAAAGGAGAGTCTTCGGTCGAGGAGGTGGGGTCTGTCGACCCTGAGCCCTATGAGCGCCTAAGAAGTCACCGATCTGTGTCATTTGAGTCGCCAACTGTTGGTAACTCTGTGTGGACTCTTGTATCAGTGGTCTCAATATTGTACCCATATGTTGAGTCAACATGTGGACCATCTCATGATTACTCTCATCCATCTGTTGCCTCATGACCGCGACGAAACTAGAGGTAAAGGTTGGTATGGATTGAGAGAAAAGATTAAAACCTGGTGTAATACCCCAAAATTTTCCCTCTCATTTCTTCATATCATTTAGCATGAGCTTTCATTTCATTGCATTGCATTCAAGCATAGAAAAATAAAACATCAAGCATTGCATTGCATCTTGCATAAGGGCATATGATCAGTGGTTCTTTAGGTGTTGATCATCCAAGGCAAGAGAATAAGAGCCAAGTGTTTCTCACAAGTCTCAAGGGTTTCTTAAGCCATATGTCATCCCTACTTGATCCACAAGGCATGGGAAGAGGAGAATTCATCAAGAAGATTGGGCAGTGCATGATCTCCTACACAAGGCAGTCAAAAATTAGGATCTGACCCCCTAATGGGCAAGCTCTTTGAGTTTTTATCATCTCCAAATGGCATATCTCATCATTGTTTGAGAGAATACACATCATATTCAGAGGAATTTGGATTTGGAGGATGTGTTATTTCCTCCTAACCAGAGGGTGCCAAAATTGGGGTTTGGCCTAAAATCAGTTTATCTCTTATTTTTTGGGCAATACTTGATCTCATGGTATTCCTTATGTTCTTAAGTGTGTATGGATGGAAAATTGCTCATCAATTGGTTTTCAGAAGGGTCTCAATTGATCAGTTGCTTGATAATCAAGAAATTGGGGAAAAAGTCAACTGTGTAGTGAAAAAAGTCAACTCTTGACTTTCTAAGGTCCAATTCATGAAATTCATGTTGTATATGTTCAATGGACAAAATTTGATCAAGAAATGGTGGAGGGATAATGGAAAATCAAGAAATCACAAAACTGCCAAAAATGGAAACTTTAGGGTTGCCAAAAATAGTAAGTTTGGACCATTTTGCACCCTACTTTGAGGCTCTCTTTCTCCAAGATAAAAGTTCCAAATTTTAGGCCTAAGTTGAGCCAATTTAAGTTCATGTTCTAAGCTTCAAATCCATATAAAGAACATCTCTATTGGATAAAAATTGAGTGAGTTATGGTTGATCAAAGTTTGATGAAACTAGGTCCAAAACCAAGTCATGACCAAGCATGCCCAGGCCCACGCGCCATAATTTTTATAAACACTTGGTGTGCCAAATGTTCACCCATTTTTCTTAATGATAAAAGCTCCAAATGAAAAGCTTTTCAACATCAAAATTGTTCCTTGCCATGCCCTCTTCAATGTTGATGTTGGACAAATTTTGATTTGGTCAAGTTATGATGGAGATATATTGGTCCAAAGTTGGTTGCTTTACACTGAAAATTTTCCAAGTCACATGGCCATGCCCAACTCAATTTGCAACGCCATACACCAGTCTTGGTTTCCAATGTTTCGGGTCACTTTTGGGTATGTTCCAAGCTTCAATTCAATCCAATTTTCACACTAAACTTGTAGTATTACACCTCCTCTTTCCATTGATCCCAAGAACTCATCAAATCATCAGCTAAGTAGGGATAATTTCATTGGCAAACTACCATAATCATCACTGATGCATTAACTGATGTTAGCAGGCTGCGTGCACGATTTGGTTCAGTCATCCCACAAACACTTCATGTACTTTATTTCCTCATTTGAACAAACATCCTTATTACCATACCTATGCATACCAGCCATCATACATAAGGGAGGAAAGTTTTCAAAGGAGAAACGTATACCATAAGTGTTGCACCCCAAAATTTGCCCTCCTTACTTTAGTACTAACTGGCTTATGTTTCATTTCATTTTTGCATTATCATGTATGCGTAGCATTAGCATGGGGTCAAGGTGCTGGAGACAGTTCAAGAAGGTCCTATCTGGTCTACTACATCATCAAGAGTTCACAGCTTATTCCAGGCATTTTTAATATTTTTGTATTTTCATTCGTCTGACTGTATCTCCACTCTACATCATCTAAATAGCATAAAATAGTGCTTTCCATCTCGCATACCGCCTAAAATACTGGTCGGAATAATTTCTCGGAAAGTTACAGACAGAGTGGTCAAATTGAATTTCAGCGGTGCTTAAAATCAGGGGACGGAAAATTTTAAAATCGAACTTGCAGACGTCAATTATATTATTCTATGGTTCGCGTAGTTTAACTCGGCGTGTTCGTTTTAATTTTTCGTCAATTTGAGCATTTTTACGGATCAAAATTTATCTTAAAATCTGACCAAATGCTGTATTTTTTCGAGTCATATATTTCGTACTAATCATTTTAGTGTACTCGGTTTTTTTTTTTCCGATCACTAGGGCATTCGATTTTTATTTATTTGATGTTTGTTTATTTTACTTTTTCTACTAATATTGTTTTTCATAAATAAATAGGATTTTTAGTTTCTGTTCTAAATTTATTGAATTGTTTAAATTTTATTTAATTTTAATATTAAGTATTTGGGCTTTAAAATGGACATTAGGGATATTATTGACAATTTAGAGATAACCCTAATTTGGTCCCTATATATTATTGTTAATGTTAACAAAAAAAGGGAGGACCGGAAAAAAAAACACTTAGAGATTGCCGCTAGCTTCTTACTTTTCCTCTTCAATTACCGTATTGCTTTAATATACCGGAACGTCACTAATAGGTATATATATTTGCTATCGATACATGTCTGGTCTTGCATAGCAACGTTTCGGTTTATATAGTAATGTAGCTTATCTTGTTTTACTGATACCATAGCACAAGAAATCAGTTTAATGTATAATATATAATAACAGGTTTTTTTAGTTAGCATATAACAATATTTTTCATATAAGATATAACACGTTTTATGCAGTATATAGTTCTAAAATTTTTAATACGTATTGTAACAGTAAAGGTTTATATCATATGCGATAACATTGCGGTTAATTTTCAAATCTTGTTTCATAGTATAACGTTTCGTTTTTTTGGTTTTTTTTGAAATCTTGATTCATAATATATATATAATATATGATGTAACATGTTGTTAGTAGTGTTTTATTTTATTTTATTCTATTTTTTTAAATTATTTGGATCGAATCGTGTCGATACGCTATTTACACATAGACGTGTATAGTGCGTGACATGTGTGGTGATTCGATCCGGTTGCGATGATCGCATTTTTGCGTTAGCAACATTGTTTATTTTTCTTTTCAAAGTTAAATTTCTCTTTTTTTTAGTTGCCCTTTTTTGTTATATTTAGATCCGTACAATTCGGATCCGGTTGCGATGACCGTGTTTTCGCGATAGCAATATTGTTGAGGTTTTTCTTTTCAAAGTTAAATTTATCTTTTTTTTAGTTGCCCTTTTTTGTTATATTTAGATCCGTACAATTTGGATCCGGTTGCGATGACCGCGTTTTCGCGATAGCAATATTATTGAGGTTTTTTTTATCAAAGTTAAATTTCTTTTTTTTTGAGTTGCCTTTTTTGTTATACTTAGATCCATACAATTCGGATCCGGTTGCGATGACCGCGTTTTCGTGATAGCAAAGTTGTTGAGGTTTTTTTTTATTTTCTTTTTTGTAATATTATTTGAATAATTTCCTTTTGAATTTAATTCATGCACCATTTTTACCATTTTATAAAATTTTCACAAATTTTATTTTTATTTTTATTTTATTTTTTTATCATCTAAACCAATTGTTTAATTCAATTTCTTTTTGCATCACACATTTCATGCATACCCTAATTTGTATTTGATTTCTGAATTCATGTTTGGATTATAATTACTATTGTTTGCCATAGTTTGATTTTCACTTGCCTTGATATTATTTGTATCCGTTTCGTACTAACCTTTTACGCAGGGACTAAGGTAAGTGCTTTAAGGGTAGGGATAGGTATCCATGGTTACCCTTACCTTTTTTTTCTCTCCTATCTTCTTCCTTTAGGATTTAGGTTGTCGTCAAACCTCATTAACCGTAGGTCACCCATGCATGATAACTTTAGGATTCATAGTCCCCCTTAGAGTTACCCTTGTGTCTTCTCTCTTCTCATCTTAAATTTCTTTAAAACACTTAATAATAATAAGGTGTATTGCGCACGAGCCTTAAGTACGGGGAATGAGAAATGAGGGGCTTCCTCTCATCTTTCTAGAGTGCTTAGCGAGCGTCCTGTCTTGGGACGATGTGTTAAGTATTCGCCCCTGTACCCTAGACTTTGGTGCAATGCAGCTTAGGAACTAACTTAAGCCATTTCTGTCCTAAAAAATACAAACCAACTTCAAACCTTTTTGTCCTTCAGGACCTTCAACTAAAGGCCATTTTCAAAAAGGGCACGTTACTTTCCGTCTGAGTCGCAAACAGGCATCGACCCTAACTGCCGGACGCGAACTTAACGTCGCTTATAAAAAACACAAAAATAACTTGGTCCGAACTACGTTGACTCTGAATTCCCCATTGCACAAAGGGGGTACATAGGCCTAGGACGTCGACGTCCTACCGAGTCGGTTTTTGTCTTCCCCTCCCATTTTAGCACAGCCATAGATGATAGGATAACTCACCCTTAGAATAGACAACAAGCGTGGATCCCATCGAGTACGATGGACGCGTGGGGTGCTAGCACCTTCCCCTCGCGTAACCGACTCCCGAACCCAGGTTATGGTTGCGACGACCATTCCTTTCCCTCTTCCTAAGGTTTATGCGGTGTTCCCTTTCCCTCTCTTGGGATAAATTTACACGGCTGGCGACTCTGTTTTTCCGCGCCACTCTCGCGTTTGTACCTGGATGAAAATCCTGGGAGCGACAATAAGCAATGTAATGACATGCTACATAACATAACCTCGTCACCTCAGCTTCACTCTCATCCTCACCACAACTGTCATAAGCTTAACCACACCATAGCATAACCATTGTCCACTCGCCCTAACTAACTTGACTCAGTTAGTTAGGGATAACTCACCTTAACCATCTCAACTCACCCTAACTCACTCACTTGACCCTGGGTTAACAAATTTAACTCAAACTATAAATGAAAATTTCACTTCACAAATTAAACTTCAGCTTCATTTTTCCACATTCACCTCAAAGTTCTTCTCACTTTCTCTCTCAATTTCTCTCTATTTTCTCTCTGAGTTCACACGAATCCATCATCATTCTCATCTAACTTCATCTTCAAGCTTCATCCTCGAGCATCATTGAACTTGAAGTAGCATTGAATTATTGGAGTAGCTACACTGCAGATCCATATTCATCTCCATTCTTCCGAGGTTGTAAGCCTTTATTTGGCCAAGTGAAGCTCAAGGAGGAAGCATAACTCTCTAGCTTTCTTTTAACTCCAGTTTTCAACATTTTTAGGTTTCAATCTCTCAAACCTTCCTAGCACGATTTACATCTTGTTTAGTTTGTTTTTTGTTGATATGAGCTCAATATGAGCATTTGACAATCCGGCTAGTTGATAGGCCTCTTAGAGGCATAGATCCAAAAATCTAGGGCATGTTTTGATTTCCTCTGTTCTCTATGTATGTGCTTGGTATGTGAAAAATAATGGTGGATTCATGATGTACGCAACGCCAGCTTCATTTTGATACTATGTTTGTGCATTTCTGGAGATTTTGAGATTTACAGGTG
This sequence comes from Lathyrus tuberosus, assembly GCA_022829125.1. Taxonomy (NCBI): domain Eukaryota; kingdom Viridiplantae; phylum Streptophyta; class Magnoliopsida; order Fabales; family Fabaceae; genus Lathyrus; species Lathyrus tuberosus. Next base: position 2,382,144 of record JALAZF010000026.1, read on the forward strand.
GCGGTTGCTCGCCGGAGAAGATAACCGGAGGTCCTTCTCCGGCCGGTGGTTTTAAATTACTAGGGTTTCTGAGTTTTAAGCATGGTCGTTGATTTTTTTTCATCGTGTGATCAATAAAGTGCCAATGCATTAATGAGATTATTGCCCGTGTGTGATTGTATGATAATTAATGTGTGTCTGCATTGGTGACCACATGATTGTTTTGATTGTGTTGATCTTGACTGTATGATTGATCTAACGTCCTTCACATTGCCAACACATTAATGAAAACCTGTGCACCTCACGTGTTATTCTTTTTGAACTCTGATGAGTGTGTGTGTGTGTGTGTGTGTGTGCGTGTAAGGGAACTATCATGTGCCTTCATCAGGGATTGTTGGATGAGCGTGTTTTCATGATTGGTGTGGGTTGACTTAGATGAATGATTAGGATTGCATCAGTATGTGGACCACGTGTACATGCCTCACACACAATCACAATTTTAATTGGGTTGGACCATTGCTATTTGCGCCCCCTTTGCTGAGCCCAATGGACATTTTGACTGGCGAATTACTTCCTTTGCACCCCCATTCCATTTTCCCCTTATTTGTATTTTATTTTCTATATTGTTTTGATTTAGTTTTTTAAAAATAGTAAATGACATCTAAAAATGCCAAATAAATTCATGAATCATATTTATAGTATTATACAATTTTCACAAATTTTATTTTCTATTTTTCTATTATTTTTTTCCTCTGAATAAATTGTTACTTGAATTTCTTTTTGAGGTGGTTCATTTGTGCACACTTGATCTTGTTGATTTTTTTTTCTCATCATTGGTACATAGTTTGATCCCCATTTTTTTTGCATATTTCAGAGGATACTTTGAATCAAATAAAAATATTTTTGTTATATTTTTAAAACCATCTTTGCATCATTTTTAAGTCATTTCTTTGTGCATCATCATGTGAAACCTTAATGACATTGCCATGATTGTTTGATTGAGTTTCTTTGTGATCCTTTGTATGAGTTTTTGGTATAATGGTTGTTACTGATTGAGGTCTATTGAGACATAATTTGATGATTTTTAAATCATGTTTGATATTTGTTTGATGACCCTTGTTTGATGCCCCTTTTCATGAACTTCTTTGATCACTTTTGTTTACTTGCTTGATAAGGCACTTGTGCCATTGTATGAGATCACTTTTCTTGACTTCTTGAGCCATTTTTAGATCATTATAGGCCTTTTGATTGAAATTATAGGTCATTGGTTTGAATTTGATGTCTTTTTGTGCATATGTTTAACACTTGTTTTACATGTGTCCTTTTGACCTATTTCCTTTTTCTTTTGCATATAAGTTCCAACTTGACTTGTAATTGGTTTGCTTATACCATGCCATACTATCCATTTGCATTTCATATGATGTATGCCTCTGACTTTGAAGTGTTGCATTCATTCCATATGCCATTTATGTCTTACCTTGCATACTTGCACATGTTTCATTCAAATGCATGTTTTTTTTGCTTCTAACTTCTAAATGACTTGCAATTGCTTGAATGTGTTTGGTTTGAGCATTTTATTTTCATCCTAACATGTCACATCACCTTTGACCTTGATACTTGAGTTTCATATTGAACTTTTATAGGTTTGACTTATGCCATGAATGTTTTCTTTCCATGTTAAATTCATATTCACATCTTCTCAATTCTCATCCTTATCATTCTTAGTAGTTGAATGCTTGATTACTTGCCTTATGTGACATTTGTATATCATGTTTAGGCACATGTTTAGGTCATCTACATTCTGACTTGGACATTATTTGAAGCATAATTGCATGATCACCTTGTATATCCACTCATTCTTCATTTATTTCTTCCATGTTTCACTTCTTTAATGATTAGTGCTTTGTTTGTGCATACTTCATTTGTGTTTGATATCTCAACATTAGAGAATACCCTTAGAGCATAGATTTTGATCTTGATTGAGTTTCATCTCTTAGGAGCTTTATCCTTTAGCTCTTAACTTATTTGTTGTCCAATTGTTATTCCTTTTCTTATTGCTTTACTTGTAAATAGTTTTGTGAGCTAACTTTTTCATGTAGGTGCAAGGTAAGTAAGTGTGGGGACTTAGTTCCACAAACACTTCTTTCTCTTATACTCTATTATCTCTTTTAAATAATTCCATTTGTGTTTGATTAGCATTTACATGCTTCCTTTGAATAACTTCTTCTTCATCCCTCTTTAAGATAAACTTAACTTCCATCTTGGAAGTAAGTTGTTTCTTTTGCTCTTCTTCTCCTTTCTTTTAGAAGTAGGTTTCTTAAACCACATTAACCATAGGATCACTATGCATGATAACATTAAGGTGGAGTCTTAGTCTCCCTCATTAGATTTTCACCTTTGATCCTCTTTTGAGTCACTTCTTCTCATCTTCAAACAAAAGTAAAAACACCTAATAAAGGCAAAAAAAACATTGTATTTGGGCCTTTCATGTAAGAATAAGATAGTGAGGGATCTTCTCTCATTTTCTTAGAATGTTTAGCGTGCGTCCCATCTCGGGTCGATATGTGAGGCATTCGATCTTACATGAGGGACTTAAATACAATGTTCGTTACAAAACATAAAAGCAACCAAAGCATTTCTTTCTAAAAAAGACAAAAACAAACAATGACGTCTTTCCTTCGGGAATTCTTTTCTCATCTCACTCATTCTCAACGTACGAACGTGCTCCTTCTCGTTCTCTTGCAAGATGGTAACGCACTCGGACCAGCGAGCCTGCAACACCTGAGCCAGAACGTTAGTCGTTCCCTAAAAAACATAAACAACTTTTCCCTAGGTGAGGGGAACTACGTCGCTCTGATTCTCATGTTCCCGATGAGATACGTAGGCAGTGGGGTAAGGCCCATTCGAAGACCTTTTTTATTTTCCCTACATTTGTTTCTTCGTTTCTTTCCGTTCTCGTTTTTTTTTCTTTTCCAGTAGCAGCGGAGCTTCGGATGATGACACCCTTTGATCGAGACAAGCAAGCGTGGATCCCATCGGGTACGATGGACGCGTGGGGGTGCTAATACCTTCCTCTCGCGTGACCGACTCTCAAACCCAGTTCTCTTGGTCGCAATACCATGCTCTATCCTTCCTCTCAGGTTTACGCAGTGTTTCCTTTCCCTCTCTTGGGATAAATACACATTGTTGGTGACTCTGTTTCGGTGCCACTTTCGCGTTTGTACTTGGATGAAAATCCCGGGAGAGACAGCTGGCGATTCTGCTGGGGACCGAACCCAGAATCTCTGGTTTCCTTAGCGAGTCAATCCTAGCGCTTGTCTGCTTTTCTTTCATTGGGTGTTTACTTTTTTGATGTATTTACTGTTGTACTGTATTGCTATTTACTGTATTACTGCTTTGCTGTATTTTATAGTATACTACTGTATTTACTGCATTTTAGCATTTTCATTTCATGTGCTATATTGTGCTATACTGCTGTACTGTTTTCTGTTTGGCGGGACTGGGTATTCTGAGAGATAGGCCCAATACCCAGGCCTGAGTGCACTTGTGATTAGTGTGTTTCATGTCCTCTCGCGTTCCATCTCGGTTCGAGGAGGGAATATAAAACACAATCTGGATGTGGTTCTCTCTAGAGAATTCTGCATTGTGGATTTCCCACGATGGTAGAGCTATCTGGAAGAGCTGTTAAGTCTGGATGACCTTTTAGGATGACCCCTCTTTATTTTGAGGTGAATCAGAGGACGATCTCTTTGTTTGGCGATAGCATTGTATCCTTCGGGCTGAATGTGCTATTGCTTCTCATTCCGAGACCCGAATTTGAGGATCCTCACCTTCTAATACATACATGTGAGATTGGGGAGATTGTTTACAGGTGTGCAGGAACCCTTGACCTTCAGAATACCTAGTTTTCTTATGAGTTCTGGATTTTTTACTGAATCTGTGGTTCTGACCAGCTCACATTTTGTTATGGATTTGTTATTGGACTTCTTATCCTGGTGTTGTATATCTCACCAGACTCAGATTGCAGTACAGTGGATTCAGCTTTATTTGTGCAGCACTGATCATATGCCCTTGCATACATATCATCATTAGCATTCTTGCATTTAACCTTCATGTTTATTCATTTGCAGGGTATACTTCCTTTCGGTTCCAGTTGACAGTTCCTTGTTCAGTTATGGAGACTCCCAGGAAGAACAATGTGCATTACACTTTCTTTGACACAAAGGTGGGACAGTTATGAAAGATGGTTTCTCTTATTACTCCAGACCATGTGGGTATGTTCCGAAAGGCTTATGGTGAGATTATGACTGTGGTTGTTGACTTGAATGCTTCAGAAAGGAGTGTCATCCATACGTGCTTATAGTTTTATGACCCACAGCTAAGGTGCTTCACTTTCTCAGATTTTCAATTAGCTCCGATGCTAGAAGAGTATGCCCTGATTCTAGGTGTGCCTCTCAAGTACCAGATTCCTTTCAGCTCTGACATGCGCCCTCCAAAACCTGACGAGATAGCTAAGGCCCTCCATCTGAGCGTACCTGTGGTAGCGGATAATCTCGCCACCAAAGGAGGTTTATCTAGTTTTCATTAGGATTTCTTGGTTGCCAAAGCTGAAGAATGTGCTGCTAAGTCTCAGTGGGAAACCGTTTGTGCAATCCTGGCTTTGAGCATCTATAGAATTATGTTGTTTGCTGATGAACCTAAGTTTGTGGACATGAGTGCAATCCATATTTTCGTGCTGAAGAATCCTATACCTACACTCCTGGGTGATTTATACTACTCTGTGCATTTTAAAAATGAGAAGAAACGAGGAGGTTTGGTTAGGTGTTGCGCACCTCTATTCCATAAGTGGCTCATGAGTCATTTACCAAATTCATAGGCCTTTTTGGATCCTCATCCTGCAAAGAATTGGGCTAAGAGGATGATTTAGTTGACAGCAAAGGACATTCGTTGGTTCAATCAAAGGACGATGGGGGGAGATTTTGTCAGTAGCTGCGGAAGACATCCTAATGTGCCTCTCTTGGGAATAAAGGGTTGCATCAATTATAACCCTGTTATTCTCAGGAGGCAGTTAGGGTTTGCCTTAATAGAGCCTCCGAGGGACAGTGATTTGGAAGAATCCTTCTTTTTCCCTGTGAAGGATAATCTTTTGCTGGTAAGACAAGCGGCTGGAGCTTGGGGCAATTTGCAAACGAAGGGTAAAGTGGTCTTCGGCAAGTACAACAATGTGTCTTATTCTCAATATAATGCCTGGTTGAAAAGAAGGGTTCAGATCACTCTTTTGCCATTTTCTCAGGAAAGAACGTCAGATCCAGTTGCTGAAGAATCGGTAACCATGGTAAGTGTTGTTGAATATAACAAGCTCAAAGCAGAGATGGATAAGGCAGTCAAAATGAATGAGAAACTAAGCGAAGGACTCAGAAAGACGCTTTGTGAAAAGCGTAATGTTGAATATGAACTGTAAAAGCTGACTGAGCGTCATGAGGCAAATGAGAAAAGAATGGTTGAAGATACCCTCTACATTCGCAAGGTCAAACAGAATGAGATGGCACTAAAGGAGGCGTACAAGCGCATCAATGATCAATTAACCAAGTCTGAGAATGCCCTGGCCAAAGGACAACAGAGATGGGATGAGTTTTCTGAATGTCGGAGGGAGATCGAGGCGAGAATCAGGGCTGAAAATGACGAGTTGAGGAAAAATTTGAAGAGCAAAGAAAGTGAATTTCTCCAGCAACTAAGTGCAGCTAATCAAGAGATCGAAGATCTGAAGATCCGCGCTGGAATAAAGAAAGCCAGAGAGTTAGCTGTCAAAGATCAAATCTGAAAGCTAGAAGAAGCTGTCAAGTTAAGAAGTCAACTGATCAGAAGTCTTACCAAGCGCCCAAATGATCCAGTTACTGAAGCGCTTCTCAAAGAGGTCCGAGAAGATTTATATGGGCTCAGTGTTTGAGTTGTGTTGTTATTCTAGGGAATCGCCATCAGGCTTGTTGATGGGTTTCTTTTGTTTGTATTCATGCTATTCAGTTGTATTTGTTCAAGAATAATTTGTATTTGACTGTTCCACACCTGGCTGTGGGTTTTTATTATTTATGCTATTGGCTTTGCTTGGTACTATTGAGGTGGATGCTGCATCAAATTATACAATAATTCACACACTCACTGGGCCGTATGATGGGTATTCTGAGTTATTAATATGCACCTCTGATGATCTGTCACTGTTAGAAATTGCAGGAGTATGCACTGTTCCCTTTCGGTCAAACGGGAATCGAAGGAAGGAATGCCTCAAAATGAATAAACATTGCATTGCATTGCATTGCATATCATTTTGCATTTTGTTGTTTGCTTTTTCAGGTACTTGTTGCGGGAGATCTCTAACCTTTATTTGGTTTCAGGCATTATAGCTAAAAATCAAGTACACCGATACTCAACTCGAAGAAATCAAGCAAGGATAATGGATCAAATGCAAAATGATTTGGCTGAAATGAGGGCACGCATGGACCAGTTCATGACTCTCATGACTGGTATGGCACAAACTCAAGAGAGATTGAGGCTTCAGGTCGAGCGTCCAGAGACTACGCTAGGAGGTAATCAGAATGACAATTGACAGACTCATGGCATTCCTCCTCTGATTGGCAATCCTCCTCTTGTGGGCAATCTGGGTAATGGAAATGTCAGAAATGCTGGTGTTATGCAGGAAGATGCTCAGGAGGACCAGTTCACCCTAGTGGATGCTGAAATGGGTAATCCTAATGACAAAAGGTACGATGAGTTGGCTGAGAAGATACGGGCTATGGAATGCAAGAATGCTATGGGCATTGACGTCACCAATCTGGGTCTGGTACCAGGAGTCAGAATTCCTCCAAAATTCAAGCCGCCTACTTTCGACAAATATCACGGCAATACGTGTCCTCAGACACATATCCAAGCTTATTTTGGGAGAATTTTAGCCCATACAGATGATGAGAAGTTATGGATGCATTACTTTCAAGACAGTCTGGCTGGAGCTTCCTTGACCTGGTATATGAAATTAAACAGAGCTGTTGTGAGAAGTTGGAAGGATCTGGCAGAAGCATTCCTAAAGCAGTACCAGTATAATATTAACATGGCGCCCAATCGCACTCAATTGCAGGGGTTGTCATAGAATGCTAAGGAAAGTTTCAAGGAATATGTTCAAAGGTGGAGAGAGATGGCTGCACAGGTTCAACCCCCTTTGCTGGATAGGGAAATGGCAGACATGTTTATGGGCACCCTGCAAGGGGCATTTCTTGAAAGATTGGTTGCGTGTCCATCAACCGGATTTGCTGATATCGTGATTGCTGGAGAAAGAATAGAAAGTCTGTTGAAGCTTGGTAAGATCCAAGACGTAAGTGGAGCTGGCTCTTTTGGGACGAAGAAACCATTTGCTAGTGGTCAGAAAAGAAGAGAAGGTGATACAAATGCTGTATATAGAGGATGAGGCAGAGGACGTTCTCAGGGTTACCATCAAGTAGGTGTAGTGACAATCCCAGCACCATCCGTTCAGCAACAACAACCACAACAACAAGCTCAATAGCAGCAGCAGCAACCTCCTTTCCAGCAGAGGTCTAGACAGAGGGATCGTAAGATTGACCCTCTCCCTATGACTTATGCAGCGTTGCTACCACAGTTACTCAAGTTGAAGTTGGTTGAGCTTCGTACTATGAGACCTCCTGCCGCTGGCAACTTGCCACCTAATTTTGATGTTAACGCCGCTGCGAGTTCCACTCAGGCACTCAGGGGCACGCCATTGAAAAATGTTGGGCGTTTCATCATAAGGTGCAAGACTTGATTGACGCTAAAGCTATCAATTTCTCGTTGCCTCCTAATGTTCTTCAGAACCCCATGCCTGATCATGGTGTGGCAGATGTGCGTGCTATTGAAGACGGAAAGAGGTTAAATTTGGTAATAGATATCAGTCAGGTAAAGACTCTGTTGCTAGTGGTGAAGGATCGTTTATTGAAGGGACAGGTGTTCTCGGGATATGATCAAAATTGTTCTGAGTGTTTGGGCCAAGAGAAGGGTTGTGATAAGTTGAGAATTGGTTTGCAGAGTCTGATTGACGAGGGACGTCTATAGTTTGATCGGGCTGTGAAAGAAACTGATGAGGTGTCAACTGTGACCATTTATTATACTCCTGCGGAGATTCGGGTACCTGCCAGTACAGCTCCTGTGGCAAGTGTTGTGCCAGAAAGACCCAGTCCTGTTACCATCACGGTGCCAGGACCAGTACTGTTTACAACTACAAAAGCAATCCCATGGCACTATGGGGCAGACGTGTACTATGAAGGGAAGAAGCAGGAAGCCGAGACATCAGCCAGTTCAAATATTGATAATGTGGGTGGTGTAGGAGGCTTTACAAGAAGCAGAAGATTGTTTGCTCCCCAAACTTTGCGAAGTGAGGAAGCTGAAGCTGCAGCAAAAGTTAAAGGAAAACAGGTGGTCGAGAGTGTGCCTGTACCTGAAACAGAGACGAAGATTACCTTTGATAATGAGGTGGAAGAGTTCATGAAGATAATAAAGAAAAGTGATTATAAGATTGTCGATCAACTGAATCAGACGCCCTCGAAAATTTCAATTTTGTCATTGTTGATGTGTTCTGATGCGCACCGAGAGACTTTATTGAAAGTGTTGAAGAGAGCATATGTTCCACAGGAAATCACTGTTAATCAACTTGAGGGTGTAATTTCCAATGTCAATGTCAGCCACGGATTGGGTTTCACAAGCAGAGATTTGACATCTGAAGGGAGAAACCACAATAAAGCTTTGCACATTACAATGGAGTGTAGGGGTGCAGTGTTGTCTCATGTACTGGTAGACACCGGTTCCTCGCTCAATGTCTTGCCTAAGAAGGCATTAATGAAGCTAGAGGTTGATGGTTTGATTTTAAGGCTCAGTGAGTTAGTGGTCCGAGCATTCGATGGAACGAAAAGATCTGTGTTTGGTGAAGTAGAATTGCCCGTGCAAATTGGACCGCAAGTGTTCAAATCCACATTCCATGTGATGGACATACAGCCTGCGTATAGCTACTTATTAGGCCGCCCTTGGATTCATGCGGCCGGGGCTGTTACATCCACCTTACACCAGAAGTTGAAATACGAGTTTGAGGGACAAGTTGTGACAGTGTGTGGTGAAGAAGATATTTTTGTTAGCCACTTGTCCACGTTCAAGTATATTGAGATGGATGGGGAAATTCACGAAATGCTTTGCCAGTCATTTGAAGCGGTGAATATTGACAACGTGCCTGAATCTTTCGTCGCACCAGATAGAGCTGGTACTTCCATTTCATCTTATAAGCAAGCTATCGAGGTGGTTAGAGCAGGCAACACCCAGGGCTGGGGCAAGCTGATAGAGACACCAATGAAGGAGGACAAATTTGGTATTGGCTATCGTCTCTCTATGACTTCCATTGCAGAAAACAGTGGACCCATCACTTTCAGCAGTGGGGGAATCATTTACCCAGATCAGTCTTGTGCAGCTACAGAAGACGGTGTTGACAGTGACTGTGACTTGGACAACTGGGTACGCCCACGTGCTTTGGGACAACCATTACAGAATTGGTTCGTTGAAGAAGTCATCCGGGTTACTCTCCAGACAGAGTAATTTTCTTTGTTTTTCTAACCATAATGCATGTTAAAATCTTGCGCTCTGCCCAAGGCGTATAGATTCATTTATAGGGCCACCCTGTTTGCATTTGCAATTTTAATCATCAATAAAGGACGTTTTTGCACTCAAATTTTGTTCTCTGTCTTTCATTTTTTATTTTTGCACAAAAATAATAAAATGGCAATGTTTCGTTTCTTTTTGTTTTAAAGTAAATTCTAAAATAAAGCATGAACCCGTTCGTGCAGACTTGATCCTCCGGACTCCATTGATAACGATTTTGCTATGGCTATGTATGGCTTTGACAAACCGATTTATCAAGCCGAAGAAGGGGATGAGAAAGGCTGTGAACTCCCTGAGGAACTGGCCAGATTGTTGAAACAAGAGGAAAGGGCCATCCAGCCTCATCAAGAGACCATAGAGATCATCAATATTGGTACTGAGGACGCTAAGAAAGAAATCAAGATTGGTGCCAGCCTGCAAGTAGATGTGAATAAGGCTTTGACTGAGATGTTGTGTGAATATGTTGATATCTTCGCCTGGTCGTATCAAGATATGCCGGGGTTGGATACTGATATTGTTGTACACAGGCTGCCGCTAAGAGAAGAATGCCCGCCAGTCAAGCAGAAACTTCGTCGGACTCATCCCGACATAGCCATAAAGATCAAAGAAGAGGTTCAGAAGCAGTGGGACACTGGGTTTCTTGCTGTGACTAATTATCCTCCCTGGGTTGCGAACATCGTGCCAGTGCCAAAGAAAGACGGAAATGTGAGAATGTGTGTGGATTATCGAGATCTTAACAAAGCTAGCCCAAAAGATGATTTTCCACTGCCCCACATCGATGTACTGGTTGACAATACAACTCAGTTTTCAGTGTTCTCGTTCATGGATGGTTTCTCCGGGTACAACCAGATCAAGATGGCACCTGAGGATATGGAGAAGACCACGTTCATTACTCTGTGGGGTACATACTGTTATAAGGTGATGCCTTTTGGGTTGAAAAACGCAGGGGTAACGTACCAGCGGGCAATGGTAACTTTGTTTCATGACTTGATTCACAAAGAGATTGAATGTTATGTGGATGACATGATTGCCAAGTCGAGAACGGAAGAAGAACATCTGATTAACTTGAAAAAGTTGTTTGAAAGGTTGAGAAAGTTCCGCTTAAGGTTGAATCCAAATAAGTGCACTTTTGGGGTGCGTTCTGGAAAGCTGCTGGGTTTCATTGTGAGTGAAAAGGGAATTGAGGTTGATCCTGCCAAAGTGGAAGCAATACAAGAAATGCCTGAACCGAGAACAGAAAAGGAGGTTTGTGGTTTTCTGGGTAGATTGAACTACATTGCAAGGTTCATATCTCACCTAACAGCCACATGTGAACCAATATTCAAGCTGCTAAGAAAAGATCAAACGGTCAGGTGGAATGACGATTGCCAATTGGCATTCGATAAAATAAAAGAATACTTGCAGGAACCTCCAATCCTCATGCCTCCAGTTTCAGGAAGGCCTTTGATAATGTATTTGACAGTGCTTGAAGGTTCTATGGGTTGTGTTCTCGGTCAACATGACGAGACAGGTAGGAAGGAGCATGCTATCTACTACCTGAGCAAAAAGTTCAATGATTGTGAGTCCCAGTACTCAATGCTTGAAAAGACATGTTGTGCACTTGCATGGGCCGCTAAGCGATTGATGGGGCTGTCAACATGAATGGGTGCGGAGTTGGAGCAGTTCTTATCACGCCAGAAGGTGTTTATATGCCTTTCACTGCCCGAATAACTTTCGGATGCACCAACAATGAAGCAGAATATGAAGCTTGTATAATGGGGATTGAGGAGGCGATTAATTTACGAATTAAGACCCTTGATATCTTCGGTGATTCAGCTTTGGTAATCAATCAAGTGAAAGGGAGTTGGTACACGCACCAATCAAATCTGGTTCCGTATAGAGATTATACAAGGAGATTGCTGACGTTTTTCACAACAGTGAAGCTGTACCATATTCCCCGAGATGAGAATAGGTTTGCTGATGCCTTGGCCACATTGTCTTCCATGATCAAAGTGCAAAGATGGAATCATGTACCTAAGATCGAAGTATCTCGTCTTGACGGACCTGCATTTGTGTTTGCTATTGATGCAACGTCTGATGACAAGCCATGGTTTCATGACATCAAGTGTTTCTTGAAAAGTCAAAAGTATCTGCCAGGGGCATCTACTAAAGATAAGAAGACGTTGAGAAGGTTATCTGGTAGCTTCTTTTTGAATCAGGATGATGTGCTGTACAAACGGAATTTTGACATGGTTCTGCTCAGATGTGTAGATAGGCATGAAGCAGACCTGTTAATGCAGGAAGTGCATGAAGGCTCTTTCGGTACCCATGCAGGAGGACATTCAATGGCTAAGAAATTATTGAGATCGGGATATTACTGGTTGACAATGGAGTCAGATTATTGCAAGTACGCCTGCAAGTGTCATAAGTGCCAAATTTATGCAGACAAAGTGCACGTTCCTCCAAATCTGTTGAGTGTCATGTCCTCTCCTTGGCCCTTTGCCATGTGGGGCATTGACATGATGAGAAAGATTGAGCCTACTGCTTCAAATGACCATCGCTTCATCTTGGTCGCAATTGATTATTTCACTAAATGGGTTGAAGCAGCATCTTATGCCAATGTCACTAAGCAGGTGGTAGCTCATTTCCTGAAACGGGATATCATTTGTCGCTATGGAGTGCCCGAGAGAATCATTACTGATAATGGTTCTAATTTGAACAACAAAATGATGGCTGAGCTGTGCCGGGACTTCAAAATCGAACATCACAATTCTTCTCCGTATCGCCCGAAGATGAATGGCGTTGTGGAAGCGGCCAACAAGAATATTAAGAATATTGTGCAGAAAATGGTTGTCACATATAAAGATTGGCATGAGATGCTACCGTTCGCCTTGCATGGGTACCGAACGTCAGTACGCACGTCCACTGGAGCAACACCATTCTCACTTGTATACGGTATGGAGGCAGTACTACCGGTCGAAGTTGAAATTCTATCCCTAAGAGTCGTGATGGATGTCAAGTTAGACGAAGCGGAATGGGTTCGTGCCAGATTCAATCAGTTGAGCCTTATTGAGGAGAAATAACTGGCAGTTGTATGTCATGGGCAGTTATACCAACGGAGGATGAAGCATGCATTTAACCAAAAGGTGCGTCCTCGGGTTTACAAAGTGGGAGATGTGGTACTCAAAAGGATCCTTCCTCCTAGTACAGATCACAGGGGCAAATGGACTCCCAACTATGAAGGTACATTCGTGGTTAAGAAGGTCTTCTCGGGCGGAGCCTTATTACTTACAACCATGGATGGCGAAGACTTTTCATCCCCTGTCAACTCAGACGTAGTAAAAAAATACTTCGCATGAATAGACCCGCTGGATAAAAAAAAGAAAAGTCCAGGCAAAAAAGGGCATCCCGGCGAACCACAAAAACAGAATAAAGAGGTTCGGGCAAAAATTAGGGATAATAAATAAAAACTGTACACCCGGTGAGTTGAAAATCCGCAAGGACAACTCAGGCAAAAAAGGGTATCCCGATGGATTGAAAACTCGAAAGGGCGGTCCACGCAAAAGAGGGATTTAAGCAAACGACTACGGTCTGAGTTATCTGTACTCCATCACCGTTTCAACAACTGACATTCCAAAGGGTAGGAATCAGTCTAATCATTCCTCAGAAGGCAAGGTTGGGGAGTTTTGAAGACATATTGGCCATAGCAGAATCGAAACTCAGTGGAATGCCGTTTTCACATTGCCATTAGGATAGTTTCTTTTCTCAATTTTCAGCGATCACCTCTTTCCAGGGATTGCTTCCTGATGTAATTGCCTATTATGGGCTTTTCAATCAATGAATTGAATTTCAGTCAAAAGCTTCTTATTTTGTTCTTTATTGCTTTGTTTGCAAAAACGTCCTAATTTTTTATAAAGCATTGCATTTGAAAACACTGTGGCCTTACAAATAACATGCGCAGAAAAACATTTAAAATTACTTTGAATGTTGAACAATTCTGGATGGTGGATTCAAACCACGTAATATTCTGGGGCATGTGTGTGTATGCTTTTGTTGCAAGTAACAGGTCCAGATGACTTCAATCACAAGAGGCATCTCTTCTAGACGAGTAGTCACTTATTCCCACGCAGAAGACTGGGGCAATCATGTTCAGGGAAGGGTTCACTTGTCACCCTTTTGTCACAACGTTTACTGATTGAGTCTATCGTTCGGTCGACGGTCGTTTACGACGTCTCGATATCAGTGAATTGAGTTCAACTGGGTATCATTGTATCTTATTAAGTCGATTCTCTCGTTCAGTACTTCCAACAGTTACAAGCTTTTCTGTGTCGATAACGGTTGCGAATCCCTAGTAGAGTTGCTTTGCAGACACCAAAGTTAATGGTTAATCCCCAGTGAAGTCGTCAGGAGTTTGAAGATGCTTAATCTCCTGTAAAATCCTCTTATGACGTTTCTTCAGGTAAGTCTTGTATCATGGAGCAGGAAGCAAGTTGTTGACCTTCCCAAGCATGGGGCATTTTAAATTTCCCCAACAGGAGATATTCCAGATCTATTATCCTCAGTAGAGTTTGAGGACATTTGGTCTTCTGTAAAATCCTCTCAAAAGGCATTCCCCAGCATGAGACGCTTTAAAGCAGTTTTCTCCAGCAGAGTTTGTTATAAACTCATTATCCCCAGCGGAGTCGTCAAACGGAAAGTTCGCCTAACATGGGGCATTATGGCACTTATCTTAGGCTCAACAGTTTTATACCTCAGCAGACTACCGTGGAGTTGCTTTGGGTTTCCCCAGCAGATCTAAGGACTCTCTCCCAGCATATTGCAGCAGAACGTCTTCTAACCAGGATTCGCTTATCCCTGACAGAGTAGCCTTGATTCCCAGCAAGATTGTATCTCTGGTAATGGTATCCCCACAGAGTTCAGCATGGAATCTTGTCAACAATACTCCCCAGCTGAGTTGTTATTTTTCTCCCCGCATGAGGCTTATTGATCAACAGAGTCTCTTCCCCAGCCGAGTAGAAGGTTGATTCTCCCCGTAGGGGACCTCGGGTTTGATAGATCCTCAAGCAGAGTTTTAATGACTTTTCTTCCCTAGCAAGACGTCATGCAAAAATTCTCATCCCCAGCGGAGTTGCTGTGACCAGAATTCATCCCCAAGCAGATGAAGTAATTCCTGGCAGAATCATCATTTCCCCATATTTCAAAGTCCAATTTAGTTTTGGCAAACTTGACAATTCGAAGCAGACAGATTGTTCATTCATTCTCCAGCAGAGATATTATCCTTTCAGGAGTCTCCGAGATCAAATCATTGATCGTTGTTCCTCAGCAGAGTCAGCAGAGATGTCTGACACGGATGCAGAGAGTAGTCCAGTATTGGAATTCTTAAAGTTCAATCGCAGATTGGCAAAAGGTCCATCCAAGGGTGGCAAATTCTTAAAGTCCAACTGTAGATTGGCAAAAGGTTCATCCAAGGGTGGAAAATTCTTAAAGTTCAACCGTAGATTGGCAAAAGGTTCATCCAAGGGTGGCAAATTCTTACAGTCCAACCGTAGATTGGCAAAAGGTCTATCCAAGGGTGGCAAATTCTTAAAGTCCAACCGTAGATTAGCGAAAGTCCACCCGTAGTGTGGCAAGTCAGTAGTCGTCTGACTCCCTTTAAAAGACCGCAGCTAAGTCCAACTGTAGATTGGTAAAAGACCATCCAAGGGTGGCAAAGCAAGGCAAAGTCCAACCGTAGATTGGCAAAAGACCATCCAAGGGTGGCAATTCAGCTGTAAAGTCCAACCGTAGATTGGCAAAAGTCCACCCGTAGTGTGGCAATCTGACTCCATTCAAAAAAGACAGTCCACCCGTAGTGTGGCAAGCCAGTAGTCGTCTGGCGTTGTACAAAAGACGTTGCCAAAGTCCACCCGTAGTGTGGCAAGCCAGTAGTCGTCTGGAGTTATGTTAAAAGACATTGTTAAAGTCCACCCGCGGTGTGGCAAGCCAGTAGTCGTCTAGCGTTGTTCTAAAAGACGTTTTCCAAGTCCACCCGTAGTGTGGCAAGCCAGTAGTCGTCTGGCATTGTATAAAAGACAGCCCTTCAGTATTATTCTTCCCACCAGAGTTTTATTTAAGAAGAGTTCATTTGGTTAGGTTTATATCCCTTTTCTTCTTCTCTACAGAGTGCAAATTTTTTGGTTATTTTTGGTATTCAATCCCTCCATACCTTGAAAGTCTGACAGCAATCGCTATCATCCGTTCAGGTCTACAGTGATTGAATAGGGGCAGCTGTAATACCCCAAAATTTGCCCTCTCATTTCTTCATATCATTTAGCATGAGCTTTCATTTCATTGCATTGTATTCAAGCATAGAAAAATAAAACATCAAGCATTGCATTGCATCTTGCATAAGGGCATGTGATAAGTGGTTCTTTAGGTGTTGATCATCCAAGGCAAGAGAATAAGAGACAAGTGTTTCTCACAAGTCTCAAGGGTTTCTTAAGCCATATGTCATCCCTATGATCCACAAGGCATGGGAAGAGGAGTATTCATCAAGAAGATTGGACAGTGCATGATCTCCTACACAAGGCAGTCAAAAATTAGGATCTAACCCCCTAATGGGCAAGCTCTTTGAGTTTTTATCATCACCAAATGGCATATCTCATCATTGTTTGAGAGAATACACATCATATTCAGAGGAATTTGGATTTGGAGGATGTGTTATTTCCTCCTAACCAGAGGGTGCCAAAATTAGGGTTTGGCCAAAAATCAGTTTATCTCTGATTTTTTGGGCAATACTTGATCTCATGGTATTCCTTATGTTCTTAAGTGTGTATGGATGGAAAATTGCTCATCAATTGGTTTCAGAAGGGTCTCAATTGATCAGTTGCTTGATAATCAAGAAATTGGGGAAAAAGTCAACTATGTAGTGAAAAAAGTCAACTCTTGACTTTCTAAGGTCAAATTCATGAAATTCATGTTGTATATGTTCAATGGACAAAATTTGATCAAGAAATGATGGAGGGATAATGGAAAATCAAGAAATCACAAAACTGCCAAAAATGGAAACTTTAGGGTTGCCAAAAATAGCAAGTTTGGACCATTTTGCACCCTACTTTGAGGCTCTCTTTCTCCGAGATAAAAGTTCCAAACTTCAGGCATAAGTTGAGCCAATTGAAGTTCATGTTCTAAGCTTCAAATCCATATAAAGAACATCTCCATTGGATAAAAATTGAGTGAGTTATGGTTGATCAAAGTTTGATGAAACTAGGTCCAAAACCAAGTCATGACCAAGCATGCCCAGGCCCACGCGCCATAATTTTTACAAACACTTGGTGTGCCAAATGTTCACCCATTTTTCTTAATGATAAAAGCTCCAAATGAAAAACTTTTCAACATCAAAATTGTTCCTTGCCATGCCCTCTTCAATGTTGATGTTGGACAAATTTTGATTTGGTCAAGTTATGATGGAGATATATTGGTCCAAAGTTGGTTGCTTCACACTGAAAATTTCCCAAGTCACATGGCCATGCCCAACTCAATTCGCCACGCCATACACCAGTCTTGGTTTCCAATGTTTCATGTCACTTTTGGGTATGTTCCTAGCTTCAATTCAATCCAATTTTCACACTAAACTTGTAGTATCACACCTCCTCTTTCCATTGATCCCAAGAACTCATCAAATCATCCGCTAAGTAGGGATAATTTCATTGGCAAACTACCATAATCATCACTGATGCATTAACTGATGTTAGCAGGCTGCGTGTACGATTTGGTTCAGTCATCCCACAAACACTTCATGTACTTTATTTCCTCATTTGAACAAACATCCTTATTACCATACCTATGCATATCAGCCATCATACATAAGGGAGGAAAGTTTTCAAAGGAGAAACTTATACCATAAGCAATGTCATGACATGCTACATAACATAACCTCGTCACCTCAGCTTCACTCTCATCCTCACCACAACTGTCATAAGCTTAACCACACCATAGCATAACCATTGTCCACTCGCCCTAACTAACTTGACTCAGTTAGTTAGGGATAACTCACCTTAACCATCTCAACTCACCCTAACTCACTCACTTGACCCTGGGTTAACAAATTTAACTCAAACTATAAATGAAAATTTCACTTCACAAATTGAACTTCAGCTTCATTTTTCCACATTCACCTCAAAGTTCTTCTCACTTTCTCTCTCAATTTCTCTCAATTTTCTCTTTGAGTTCACACGAATCCATCATCATTCTCATCTAACTTCATCTTCAAGCTTCATCCTCGAGCATCATTGAACTTGAAGTAGCATTGAATTATTGGAGTAGCTACACTGCAGATCCATATTCATCTCCATTCTTCCGAGGTTGTAAGCCTTTATTTGGCCAAGTGAAGCTCAAGGAGGAAGCATAACTCTCTAGCTTTCTTTTAACTCCAGTTTTCAACATTTTCAGGTTTCAATCTCTCAAACCTTCCTAGCACGATTTACATCTTGTTTAGTTTGTTTTTTGTGGATATGAGCTCAATATGAGCATTTGACAATCCGGCTAGTTGAGAGGCCTCTCAGAGGCATAGATCCAAAATCTAGGGCATGTTTTGATCTCATCTGTTCTCTATGTATGTGCTTGGTATGTGAAAAATAATAGTGGATTCATGATGTACGCAATGCCAGCTTCATTTTGATACTATGTTTGTGCATTTCTGGAGATTTTGAGATTTACAGGTGGCGGTTGCTCGCCGGAGAAGATGACCGGAGGTCCTTCTCCGGTTGGTGGTTTTAAATTGCTAGGGTTTATGAGTTTTAAACATGGCCATTGATTTGTTTTCATCGTGTGATCAATAAAGTGCCAACGCATTAATGAGATTATTGCCCGTGTTTGATTGTATGATAATTAATGTGTGTCTGCATTGGTGACCACATGATTGCTTTAATTGTGTTGATCTTGACCGTATGATTGATCTAACGTCCTTCACATTGCCAACACATTAATGAAAACCTGTGCACATCACGTGTTATTCATTTTGAACTCTGATGATTGTGTGTGTGTGCGTGTAAGGGAACTATCATGTGCCTTTATCAGGGATTGTTGGATGCGTGTGTTTTCATGATTGGTGTGGGTTGACTTAGATGAATGATTAGGATTGCATCAGTATGTGGACCATGTGTACACGCCTCACACACAATCACAATTTTAATTGGGTTGGACCATTGCTATTTGCGCCCCCTTTGCTGAGCCCAATGGACATTTTGACTGGCGAATTACTTCCTTTGCACCCTCATTCCATTTTCCCCTTATTTGTATTTTATTTTCTATATTGTTTTGATTTAGTTTTTTAAAAATAGTAAATGACATCTAAAAATGCCAAATAAATTCATGAATTATCTTTATAGTATTATAAAATTTTCACAAATTTTATTTTCTATTTTTCTATTATTTTTTGCCTCTAAATAAATTGTTGCTTGAATTTCTTATTGAGGTGGTTCATTTGTGCACATTTGATCTTGTTGATTTTGTTTCTCATCATTGGTACATAGTTTGATCCCCATTTTTTTTGCATATTTAAGAGGATACTTTGAATCATATAAAAATATTTTTATTATATTTTTAAAACCATCTTTACATCATTTTTAAGTCATTTCTTTGTGCATGATCATGTGAAACCTTAATGACTTTGCCATGATTGTTTGATTGAGTTTATTTGCGATCCTTTGCATGAGTTTTTGGTATGATGGTTGTTGCTGATTGAGGTCTCTTGAGACATAATTTGATGATTTTTAAATCATGTTTGATATTTGTTTGATGACCCTTGTTTGATGTCCCTTTTCATGAACTTCTTTGATCACTTTTGTTTACTTGCTTGATAAGGCACTTGTGCCATTGTATGAGATCACTTTTCTTGACTTCTTGAGCCATGTTTAGATCATTATAGGTCTGTTGATTGAAATTATAGGTCATTGGTTTGAAGTTGATGTCTTTTTGTGCATATGTTCAACACTTCTTTTACATGTGTCCTTTTGACCTATTTCCTTTTTCTTTTGCATCTAAGTTCCAACTTGACTTGTAATTGGTTTGCTTATACCATGCCATACTATCCATTTTCATTTCATATGATGTATGCCTCTGACTTTGAAGTGTTGCATTCATTCCATATGCCATTTATGTCTTACCTTGCATACTTGCACATGTTTCATTCAAATGCATGTTTCTTTTGCTTCTAACTTCTAAATGACTTGCAATTGCTTGAATGTGTTTGGTTTGAGCATTTTATTTTCATCCTAACATGTCACATCACCTTTGAACTTGATACTTGAGTTTCATATTGAACTTTTATAGGTTTGACTTATGCCATGAATGTTTTCTTTCCATGTTAAATTCATATTCACATCTTCTCAATTCTCATCCTTATCATTCTTAGTAGTTGAATGCTTGATTGCTTGCCTTATGTGACATTTGTATATCATGTTTAGGCACATGTTTAGGTCATATACATTCTTACTTGGACATTATTTGAAGCATAATTGCATGATCACCTTGTATATCCACTCATTCTTCATTTATTTCTTCCATGATTCACTTCTTTAATGATTAGTGCTTTGTTTGTGCATACTTCATTTCTGTTTGATATCTCAACATTAGAGAATACCCTTAGAGCATAGATTCTGATCTTGATTGAGTTTCATCTCTTAGGATCTTTATCCTTTAGCTCTTAACTTGTTTGTTGTCCAATTGTTATTCCTTTTCTTATTGCTTTACTTGTAAATAGTTTTGTGAGCTAACTTTTTCATGTAGGTGCAAGGTAAGTAAGTGTGGGGACTTAGTTCCACATACACTTCTTTCTCTTATACTCTTATCTCTTTTAAATAATTCCATTTGTGTTTGATAAGCATTTACATGCTTCATTTGAATAACTTATTCTTCATCCCTCTTTAAGATCAACTTAACTTCCATCTTGGAAGTAAGTTATTTCTTTTGCTCTTCTTCTCCTTTCTTTTAGAAGTAGGTTTCTTAAACCACATTAACCATAGGATCACTATGCAAGATAACATTAAGGTGGAGTCTTAGTCTCCCTCATTAGATTTTCACCTTTGATCCTCTTTTGAGTCACTTCTTCTCATCTTCAAACAAAAGTAAAAACACCTAATAAAGGCAAAACAAACATTGTATTTGGGCTTTTCATGTAAGAATGAGATAGTGAGGGATCTTCTCTCATTTTCGTAGAATGTTTAGCGTGCGTCCCATCTCGGGTCGATATGCGAGGCATTCGATCTTACATGAGGGACTTAAATACAATGTGCGTTACAAAACATAAAAGCAACCAAAACATTTCTTTCTAAAAAAGACAAAAACAAACAATGACGTCTTTCCTTCGGGAATTCTTTTCTCATCTCACTCATTCTCAACGTACGAACGTGCTCCTTCTCGTTCTCTTGCAAGATGGTAACGCACTCGGACCAGCGAGCCTGCAACACCTGAGCCAGAACGTTAGCCGTTTCCTAAAAAACATAAACAACTTTTCCCTAGGTGAGGGGAACTACTTCACTCTGATTCTCATGTTCCCGATGAGATACGTAGGCAGTGGGGTAGGGCCCATTCGAGCACCTTTTTTATTTTCCCTACATTTGTTTCTTCGTTTCTTTCTGTTCTCATTTTTTTTCTTTTCCAGTAGCAGCGGAGCTTCAGATGACGACACCCTTTGATCGAGACAAGCAAGCGTGGATCCCATCGGGTACGATGGACGCGTGGGGGTGCTAATTCCTTCCTCTCGTGTAACCGACTCCCAAACCCGGTTCTCTTGGTCGCAAGACCATGCTCTATCCTTCCTCTCAGGTTTACGCAGTGTTTCCTTTCCCTCTCTTGGGATAAATACACATTGCTGGAGACTCTGTTTCGGTGCCACTTTCGCGTTTGTACTTGGATGAAAATCCCGGGAGCGACACCTGGGGGTCGAACCATTTGGTTCGACATGTGTCCTGCCCCCTGATAAGGTGAAAACGTTGAGGACAAACTTTCCCCGAACAACTGGCCGCTAGAGTGCAAACTCGACATGAACTCCGTCGGCATCCCATACGATCGAGGGATAGGCATGGTGATACTAGGCATATACTGCCCTGTAGTCCCTGCCATTGTTTATTTAGGGTCATTTCGACGCGGCGTTGCGGTTGGTCCACTAGGGGTGGTTGAAACCGCTGACACGGTACCGGAGCCAACATCAGTTGTTTGTGTTCCCACCGTACTTTCCGTCGGAGACGGTTCATCGTTCGAACATGGTATTACCATCTTACCACTACGCAAAAACATATACTCAATTCACACGTGTCCCACTGGGCGTGCCAATTTTTTCATCGGCGCGAACAACCACTGGCCTTTCGTCACAGGTTTACTTGCGGGATCAGCCACACAAATCCCAGAACAAGGAATTGGAAGCGTATGTTTATGTTGTATTTCAGTTTCTCGCTTTTCGATGAAAGTTGTCACGTTGGAGTGACCTTGGTGATGTGAAAGGTTTTAATGATCGACGGGTTTGGATGCAAAGTGGAAAAATAAAGGGAGGAAAGGCAAGACAAGAACAAAAGGGCAATAACTTAAATTAAATGCTGAAAGTAAATTGCATTAAGTATAATTGGACGCAATTGTACATTTTCGCGGGAGTGAACTCGTTTCTCTCTAAGCTTGGTACTTTGAGCGTTTTCCCTTACAATGTGAAAAATGCGACCTCTAAAAATGGA
Source organism: Lathyrus tuberosus (assembly GCA_022829125.1). Lineage (NCBI taxonomy): Eukaryota > Viridiplantae > Streptophyta > Magnoliopsida > Fabales > Fabaceae > Lathyrus > Lathyrus tuberosus. Next base: position 2,404,484 of record JALAZF010000026.1, read on the forward strand.
AAATACAGTGCTTTATATAGGCCTAGAATGTAACTGTTTGTCTACCCAGATGTCCATTGAAGCTGACACGTGGCACCCCACTTTCTTTTCAACTTCCCATATTCTTGGAACTTTCAAACTTTTCCCGCCCAAGCACTTATCCATGAAGTTGGGACTGGCCCTTTGCCTCATTTCCCTCCGACATCGTGGTTTATTGCCATCTCTCCGACGCATCTCTTTAGCTGGCGTCGAATCGACACCTTGAGATGCCTTTTGGTGTCGACGCGCCATGGGACTCCTTGTTTTCCACCTTTGGTCGAAATCACCTGTCAACAACACCGACGATACAATGACAGTTGTGCTCGCAGTAGTATGAATCCAGAAGTCTTTGACCAGGCAAGTGTAGGTTGGTCCTTCCAACCTTTTGAAGTAGTTGCTTCATCCTTGATTATTCATGGAGTGAGTCACATCACATCCGTTTGCTTTCAAACTCTTGAAATTCACAATTGTTTCATACTTGACGATGAGTTTTTCAACTGGTGTTTTTGTGGTAATGGAGGCCATTTTTGAAGGTGAAACACACTAACCAAATCAACTCAGAATTTAGATGTTGTGAAGAGTAACTTAAGGTTGATCTTATTTATAGAGTCATGAGGAGAGTAAGGCTTAAGAATTTGAAAGGGCAACTATTGATTTTTCCTAGGTAAGGGAGTGAGGGTAACTGTCCTAGGTACGTGGGAAAAGAGAGTGGATGATTGGTCTCTTTAAAGTGGGAAAATTAATCGATTTATGAATCATAATTGCACTCTTATGATTGGTGAGAGTAACTGTCATACCTTTATGACTCTGTAGTTTCTTGATATTCTTAAGGCTTTTCGCATAATCGATGATTGATTATAGTGCTTAATTATTTTATTCTAAATTATGGTAAATTTATGGAATGTAGATTTAAACAACGCATCGTGATAATATAAAATTAATCATTCCTAACGATAAGCAGTTCACCATAAGAGTTACTTCAATAATTGATCAAGAAGATACAAGTCGAATTCAAAACAAAAAGTCAGATAGGCAAAGATCTTGAAACACTAAGACTCTAGGAAATCTAGCTTCCTATTTTAGATTAGAAAAGTCATAGATTAACAGAACTCAGGAAGAATCTTCTTAGTCATTCCATTTCTCCTACAATGACTAACTACTCCTTAAAGATCAAGAATGTGGGAGATAACTCTGCAGTAGGGAACTTGGTATAATGTGTCTTCCCTAGACAGATTAATTTCTTCCTTTAGATGATTATACATGGATTGGGGTAGGTTTTTTTTATCCTAGAAACTAAGAAGAAAATGAATAATCTTTCTTTGTCAGATAACCATCCTGCTCCTCTTTCTCTTGGTCTTAAATTAGTTACCATAAGCTTGTACCAATCTTTAGCTATGGGAGTGAGGGTACATGGTTGAGTGGGACGGCCTTCAGTCTAAAAAATGACATTCATATGCCTGTCGAAGCTATGACTGTTAATGTTTCTTTCCACAGTCACACCATCTTCAACACACCTAATGGCTTTAGCTATGATGGTAGGGTTGATCAAGACCGGACAGCCAACAACCACAGACAAAATAACATTTTCGCCATAGTCATATTCTAGTACTCGAGCATTTGTCCAGAACTCATTTACAAGCACAGGAAAGACTGGTCCAACAAGCATGTTGAAGTAGTTTTCTCAGTTCTCAAATTCAATTCCAGAGAGAATACTTGTTTTGTTGAGTTGAGGCAGAAGGTTTACATTCAGAGTAAATTCCTTCAGGATTTCAAGATTAGAAATTTCTCCTCTGATGTTGTGGGAAGTCATTTTAGACAGGAGTGATTTTGTTTGAGAGAGAAGGAAATTAAACAATGAGATAGTTTAAGTAGTGATTCTTCTTTGAATAGAGAAAATGAGATGGGAAGGACTTAGGATCAACAGCTATTTAATGAACTGGAACAGACAGGGTTCATCATTTTCGAGAATAGATATGAGTAGCTGTGGAGGTCAGCTTGACAAGACACGTTATAGACTCTATATAGAGGTTGTCAGAGCAGGTCATAAATAAGGATACGAAAAGATGCATACTTATGAGTCGAACGTGAGTGGCTGACACAAGATAATCATAACTGCATATTTTATTCTTACTATTCGTCGAAACATAAATTCGTGAGAATCTTTTCAATAAGTCTTACGAAACCTAATGTGTCAGTGGTTATGACGAGATTCAAAATATTGCTACTGTTTTAATTCAGAAAATAAGGATGATCATGAATGAAGAAAAATGTACCTTAGAGATTTTGAAACCTTTTTGCAGTGATTCTATATCTGAGTGCTTTCCATCCTGACTCTGAGCTTCTGATCATCATCTTTCAGCTTCTGCTTTCTTCAGAGTGATCTAACATTGTGATCAGTCGTTGAAGAATATCATTGTTCTCTGACTCGGATCTCTAGTCTGAGAACTAGAATCAATTTTCTCTTCAGATGACCACTATGTTCTATTGTTCAGGAGTGTTCATATAATTTCTGAAGGTAATCCTTAGAGTGTGGAGATACTGATCATCAGAAGGTCACTAATTCTTTAGCTTAAACATAAACTTCTGAAAAGTTATGTACTATAGAGAATTAGCTAATATCTCAAAACATCTTCTGACTTTATTTCTTTGAACAAATGCGAAGCCTGTTCAGCACCAAGTATCATCAAACATGTGTGGAACATATGACATAGTTTGCATGACAGATTTGTTCTTGCAATGCTGATCTAACTCGTTTAGATTTTAGCCCATCAAAGGATTTACAGCATATCTGCTTCTGAAAAGAATGTCAGCTGATTTCTTCATTTTGAACAACATCAGTGACTTAGATTCTTTTTGGCTTAGAGTAGATGACTTCAGTCTCTACATCTAGTTGAGCATCTTCTTATTCCAGAGTTTATACAACACGAGCTTCTGAGAAATATCAGATAATATTCTGACCAATAACGGTTGATTCAACTGAGATGGATCCTCAAGTTAATAGAACTCGATTGTCTATGTTATTTTAACCAAGACTCAGACATTGTTCTTAATCAGATTCCTGGTGAATTTCTAGATTTCCTCTTTCTGAATGTTCTTCAGTTTTCTGCAGGGTTTCTTCTGCAGACTTAATTCTGAAGTTCAAAATCATAGAACAACAATCTTTCTTCTTTACATGAAGAAATTCTTAATGAGCTCTAAATGGGAAAGTCAAGGGTGGACTAATCCGTTTCTTGAAAACATCTCAAAAACTCATAAAGAGATAATCTTCAGCAAACAAGATTTCTTGTTTTCTGATGATTCAATCTTGAGCAAATACGTTGTTTATCCAATCGTATCTTCTAAGATAGGCATTCAACAGATACTACTACTTATATGATGAATCTATCTTGTTAGCTGATTCTTCAATTTTCTTCAAAACTTTAGTGAGGAAGATCTTGTTGTTGACAACTACAAAACTTCAAGAATCAGTGACTTGCTTTGATAATCCATTTGATTATAATTTAGTACACAGTCATCTTCTTAACTGATACTGAAATTGTAAGTGGATTGAAATCTTACCCAGAGTATTTCTACACACCATATCTGGATCTTTTTCTGACACTGTTAAGTGTTTGACATCCATCAATAACAGAACCAGAGCTCTGATACCAATTGAAGGTGCGAGAAAGACACAAGAAAGGGGGGTTTAAATTGTGTTTTAACTCTTAAAGAATTTTTTGCCTCTTTTTGTTAACGTGCTAAGAGTATATCAGAGTTGTGTTAAGTGACTCTGACTTTTGAAGCGTTATTCAGATTATGCGATGCATGAAGTATAAGTGATAAGGAGAATCTGAATTAGCGATGCTTGAATCAGACTTGCAATGCGGAAGCTTATTAGAGTTAGGTTGCAAGGTTCTGACTTGCTAATGCAAGGTTCTGATAATTGACAGAGAAACGTAAACAATAAAACAAGCATAAACAAGAGTAAAGAACACACGATATATCCTGGTTCACTTGAGCCATTCTCAAGCTAATCCAGTCCACCATTCCAAGGTGATTTCACCTTGAACACAAGGACTTAATCCACTATAATCCAATCTGATTACAGATGCACGGGCAACAGCCGGTGACTAACATCCTGCACAACCGCAGCTGTGACTAACCCACAATGAACCATTCAGGGATTCAACTTAATGAATATAATGAACAATGACCTAATAGGTTCCAATCTCGCAAGATCTACTATCACGATTTTACAACTAAACGTTCAGGGATTCGACTTAACGAATATAACGTTTACTGACCATTCTTCCAGGATTTTCAATGAGTTCCATCAGTGATCTCACAAGAGCCTGACCCAACATTGGTCCTCTTTGAGATATGACTATCATTGACCATATTTCAGGATTTCCACAATGACACCAAGCCATTATCTTCTCAAGTCTCCGATCACACTGATCACTTGAGGAATCCTAATTCACATAGAATTAGTTATTCTGGAGATTACAAAGATGCTTCTTATCAAGCAGATAACTCCTAATTTAAAGTGCATAAGAACACAGAAGTGTTCAAGCAAGATGTGAGCAGCAGCTCCTTGCTTTCTTTGGATTCTACAAGGATATATGTTGATTTGACAGTTGATGACATCTTGTAGATCTTCTTCATATTCGTCGTCTTTGTTGAGCAAACTTTGAGCAACAACTCCTTGCTTTAGATCTTCAATGTAGCTCAGACGAGAAGGTGGTTGATAACTTGACTGATTTGCGATGTTATCTTCTTCATCAACAGCTTATGTTCCAATTGATTGTTGTTGTGTTGAATGATGATCTTTGGACTTCAATAATAATGGTCGTGTGTTAATGGTGATAGCTTTGAATGTTTAGTTTAACAACGATAACTGATCGTTGTGACTATGATCACATCGACGCCTTCAGAAGCGCATACTCCTTTCCTTTAAAAAGCTAAGTAAAATATAGTCGTTGGAGAGCTGTTGGCCATTTGAAAAGAGTCATTATGCAATGATTAAAGTTGTACTGCCATATCTTCTTTTTACTGTAGAAGTGATGGGATAGGTCATTTAGAACGGTGTACAGTCATTGCTAACGGTAACATTTGTCTTCAAATCTTCAGAGGCTTTTGATGGTAATTAATTGAAGCATGAGTAGAGACTTTGTAACTAGGTCTTCAGATCTTTCAAGTCTTCCGTCTTCAGAACTTGTCCATTAGGAATCTGTCTTCAGAACTTCAACACTTGTCTTAAAACCCGTTATCTTCACTGCTTCAAGTCTTCAAAATCTTCAGAACTTGTCCATTAGGAATCTGTCTTCAGAGTCTTCAGCACTTGACCTTTAGAACCATAATCTCCAGAACACTTCAGTCTTCAGAGTCTTTCCGCACTTAGTCTTCAGAGTCTTCAGCTTTCAGAACTTCAAGTCATGAGAATCTTCAGCACTTCGGTTCTCCATAAAATTATCTCTTTAGAAGCTTCGCTATCTCCATAATCATAACCACTTTTCAGAGTAGCATCCACAAGAGCATTGTAACAGCAATATCGGCATCCTCGGATCTATCTGATTATAAGCAGATACAGAAGCATACTTGCTTCTTGTGACTTGTGTTACTCGTAGTAACTCGCATATAATCATTTACGCACATCTTGCTGGTGTTTGTTGGATCTGATATCTTCTATGATTATGATCTGCATACAACACACATTAGAACATAAAATGGTTCTTTCACAAATACCATTGTTATCATCAAAACATAGAGATGACTTGCAGAGACAACTCTTGTTCTAACACAAATCTAACAACAAATGTAATTATGTATGTAATGTATTCATCTCCTCTACTCCAATGTATGTGGTACCAAAATTCGGATATTCAGATGTGTGTTACTAAATCATCTAAATCGTCATTGGACCAAAGTCATAACTCGTAATTGGACCGAAGTCCTAACTTATCATTGGACTAAACTCCTACCTATCTTCGATATACATGATGCATGAATGTAATAAATAATACAAATCGTCATCCACAATGCTCTAACTTCAATCCTCGTCATTGGATATAAGTCATACTCGTCACTGATTCCTCCAAACCTAAACACATTATCATCAATTATTTTCAATGTAAGGTTAATTCACTGATTCTTATGAACCTAAACATCTCAGCATTGGTTATTTCGAACCTAAACATACATCACACGAACTCTAACAATTAGAGTTAACGTAAATATCGATTTGTCTTAAACACAATCCTTAACATTCAACAATACATATTCAAGATTCATTCAACAACTAAATAACACCCAATAGAACTCATACTAACAACTTATTATTTAGAGGTTTAAGGGTTACATGCATATCCTTTAAGACTTCCCAAAACCCTTGCCCCTCTAAGTTTACCCTTAGGGTCCCTAAACCTTTGATCTAACTCTAAAGCAAAATGTTTAACTTCACAATAGCACCAAATATTATATACTTATGATAAAATTATGAAACTTTCTAGTTTAAAGTTTATTAAAACCCTATTTCAAACTCAATTAATTAGATCTCAATCAGAGCTATGAAACTCAAATTACGTGTGAAACAAGATGACCACCGCAAGACTGAAATTTGACTACGCTTATGGTATAAAAACCAAAGAACTGTTACTGTTGTAACACTCCCTGAACTAATTTCCCCACTTCAACATAAAGATTATGGTGTTAGCTTTCTAATGCAACTCATCGCACCTGAAACGGTCTTACGAAACTCAAGTTAAGCATGAAACAAGACAATTAATCCCCTTCTATGTCTATCTGCGATTTTTCTCTCTACATCAGTTTCATACTTTTATATTTTCATTCTCATGGCGATTTAAACTCAAAAATCAACATTTGCTCATCAACAACAATATTGCTAATCACAACTCATAACTCATCAATCACAAAATCTCAACATATATCATGTCAATTAATAACATTCATATCAACAGAGATCCATATGACATCAATCATAACATTTTAACATATATCATATAATTTCAGCAATTAGCCAAGCATGAAGTTTAGGGTTAACAACAACAACCCTAAGAGGTTTTGCACAAATCCCTTCAAGGTTCAATTCATTCCTAAATATGGGAAACATCAAAGAGAGAAAGTGAAAGCGGATAAGGATTCCCCACTGCCCCTCATGCTTAAAACCCATATATTGAATAATTCTCTCCCGTTACTGATAAGTGTTTGGTTGTAAATGAATTTAGACCAATTTTCTGCAGTTTTAAGCTCTTTTCCAAATGCCTGAATGCGAAACAGCTTGTTTTTAAGTGATTTTTGAATCAATGTTTTATTTTGGTCTATTTGATGTTTTTGTTAGTTTTGCAGCATTTTTCGTAAAAGGGACGCGGCAAAAATCGGAAGAAAACACGATGAAATGAGCAACGTCGCGTGTCTGCAACAAACAGTGAACTCGCCAGGCGAATGGGCAGCGAGTGGAGAAATTCGAGTCAGCTGGCGAGTGAATCTTCAAATTCTAGTAGCTACTGGAAGTGATTTGCTGCAAGATTCGCCAGGCGAAGAGGTGGCAAAAGGAATTCGCCTGGCAAGTCTGGAATTCGCCTGGCGAATGCAAGGTATTTTCCCAGGTTTCTCTGCACTGTTTTGTCACGTTGTTGTACTTAAAGGTTTCGCCAGGCGAATTTTGTAGCCCGCCTGGCGAATTTGTCTGGGCAGAAAGTGGTATTTAGGGTGTTTGTTAGATATTTTTTAGAATAACACTTTTAGAAACAATCTTTGTAACCTAAAAACCTCTTGGGAGATCAAAAACTTCATCTTTTATTATTTTTCTTAGAATCTAAAGCTTTTATGCTTCAATCCTTGAATCTTTGAAGATTGATGCACCAAAAGCTTTGCAACATACTTGTCAAGCAAGCTACCATGTTTATGGCTAGCTAAAGCACTTTTGTGTCGAGATTAGTGGTAGGTGATCCATTATTTTGTATGTATTCTTCTTGATTGTAAGCATGTGAACCTTGTTGATGATATTTATAGAAGAAAAACTTTGGTTACATTGTATATTTTGTTATATTTCATGTTCGAGAGAAATGTTATACAACTTGATCTAAGTTCCATTCCATCAATATTCATGAGGCTAGAGATAGTTTTGAATGTTGATGTTCATAAATATTGTTCTTGAAGGTTATCATTTTGATAGTTTGTGTGAGAGATCAACAAAGGATCAAAATGGTAAATCCCACAACAAGTGTTCGAGAGAAACTTGTTAAGAGGATATGTGGTTATAATTGTTGTTAACAAAGTCACACTCGTAATCAAGAAAATACATATGAAACGGATCACCGAAACCTAATCTTAACACGTTTTATCAAAACCCTAAAACAAATCTGTTTACCTTTGATTTTTAAAATTCGAATGCAAACGATCCAATTGAAAATTACCAAAACCTTTGTTACGATTAAAGTTTGAAACCCTTTTAACTATCGAACGGCGGCAATATACGCAATCTCCGTGGATGCGATAAAACACCCCGTAAAACTGTTTCAACAAATTGACGTCGTTGCTATGGATTGGTGTTGTATTGCGAGCATTGCAATAGTTATTGAGTTTTGAACTTGTTAACATTTTCTTGTGCTTGTTGATCTGTTTGGTTTAGTGTGCAGACTTCGTTTTATGCAAGGGAAGTTACCTGCGGACCAACTTGTGTTTGATCCCGAGATTGAAAAAACCGCTCATAAAATCAATAGCAGAAAAAGGCGAAGGAGGCAACTTGCCAATGAAAGACGAGAGTGAGACGGAAGTTCAACTTTGACGCAAGTACTACAGTTACCGCCCATCATGACTGAACCACCACCACCATCACCTGCTTCTAGACCTTGTACAAACAGTCTGAGACACACCGTGCAATTTTCGCACAATGCTCAGAACGGTCGGCATTCAGAAATGAAGACGGGTATTCTCTCGCTTCTATATCTGAGTCCTTTTACTGGTATGGATCATGAGGATCCTTATACACATCTGACAAAGTTCTATGAGATTGCGGGTGTAACACCCTTTTCTAACCCCAATAATGTTGCAGCAGAAACAACTCAAATATCAGAGTAAAGCATAAAAATCACCTCAAAGGGTGCACATTTCTCATTAAATCAAAACAACACAATTGCCCTGTAAACAAAGGGTTTTCCTCAAAAGCAGTCAAAAAGCCTTCACATGGCAGCGGAACTCAAAATTTTCAAATAAAAGGTTTTCAACAAAAGGCCCTCAGAAGTAGCAGCAGAACCACCATAACCACCAATAATCCAAAAAGGTTTTATAATAAACCATAACATCAAATAACAACAAATAAATCAACATGATTCGACTCGACGACACAACCCGATGTTACAGTATCAGAGCAAGACCCTCTACATCGACCAAAAGTAAAGTACAACTCCAAAAGTCCTCGAAGGCATCCACAGCTAAACCTGATCACATGCACGTTACCCACGTGGAGGAAACATTCAAACAGGCAGGGTGAGTAATCACAATTCATTATAATCAATATAAAAACAGGATATGCAAAACGGTGTCATCATCATATACAACATCATCAGGGTCATCATAAAGGAAAACATCAGGAATCACTATATCACAACATCACGTCAATGCCACATAAAATGCAATGCATAACAAGACTCATGCATGTGGTACCAATCGTCACAAAAGATGGACATTAGGCCATCAACCCTCCACAAGGGAGCATGTCATAAACACCTCAATCCACACAATGGGATTGAAGCCACCACTGGACCGAAATCCTAACATCGTCACTGGACCAAAGTCCTAACATCATCAATAGACCGAAGTCCAAATGCTATGAATGCATGATGCACAACGTCCTAATCATCATCATCAACAAAAGTCATTACGTGCATCATCATCCATCAAACTCACACATTCATCATATCATCAAATACATCATTAAAACATCATTAATCAGCATCTCGTAATCATCAATATAACTCATGGTAATTCACATCAAATAATTATGTATCATCGTCATAAAATCATCAACATATCTCATAGTAATTCACATCATCAATTATTCATCAAAACATCACAATATCATAATCTCATATTCATCAATATCATCATGGTAAATCATCATAAACATCACAACATCAAAACATCAAAACAGCACAACAACACAAAACAAATTCGCGAACAGTAGATGTTCGCTCCAGGATTCGCTAGGCGAACCTATTCGCTACAACCTTCGCTTAGCAAAGCGGCCAGCGAATCCCACAGACACTACACTCAACACCAGAAACATAATCATCTATCATGCTCGCTGGTTTGTTTGATTAGTGAACCCACTCGCTGATTCCTTCGCTTAGCGAGACTCCCAGCGAATCCCCACTTCCACTCCAGAACCATCTCAGTACCTGCACTCATGTTATCGCGTATTCGCTGCGCTGTTCGCTTTGCGAACCTTGGTGAACAATCGCCTAGCGAACCTACGATTACAGCAAATCGCTGCTACGCATCAGTAACTCCACAGCCTCATAGGTACCTGCGATTACAGCCCCAAATGACCCAAAAACACCCCTACAACAGCCCCAATATATCATGGAAATTAAAGGCCTAAAACCTACGTCTTTTAGGTCGATTCAGGACACTACGGGAAACCTTAATTTTCCTAAACCTTTAAAATTGTCAAGCTTCCTATAAACTCCATAAATCCCTTTCGCCACAAGGTTGAAACAACATCGACAGGGAAGTCATCCCCAAGGTCTATTTTACGGGTTCAATTCAACATTATTAATCGATTCACAAAAATGCCCTTAAATTCATCAGTTTACCTCAAAACCCATAAACCCTCACAATCCCCTTTTTCTACAAGGTCAAAACAACATCAAAGAAACATTAGCCTCAAAGGCCTAATTTTTTTTTACCCAATTCAATCCAACCCTTCATATTCATCGTCAACCCACAAAAATAACACCTAAATCATCAATATAATCATAAACCCACATAAACCTCAAAATCGGCCTTAAACACATCGAATCCCTATATTGAAAACAATGAAAGGTAATACTCCTCATACCTTAGATTGTTGATTCGAAGCTTTCTCTCTGAGCCTTCAGAAACCTTCTCGAATTCCTCGCCTCCTCCTTTTTCCTCAGAGCTCTCACCTTCTTCTTTTCACAGTTAACAAAAAATGAACCCTATTCTCAAAATCCTCCTTTTATATTCACACTAACCCTTGGGCCTCAAAATTGGGCTTTCTCCATAATACCCTCACTAATCCTCCTCAAAAGTCCAATTTACCCTTAATTCCTCCAATATTATTTAAATTAATAGTAAGACATTGTACCCCATAATATATACTATTATTTAATTAAATAACCAAACTCCACAAAATTTCACGCAATGCCCCAAAACACTAAAATTCCCCAAAAATCACGAATATTATATTTAAATAAATTAAATAAATATTCTTACAAATTTGGGGTGTTACAACTCTCCCCCACTTACAGAAGTTTCGCCCTCAAAAATTACCTCAAGGAAACAGAGTCGGATACGACTCCCTCATCTGATCTTCACATCTCAAGCCCAACTTTCCTGCTTCTTGGATCATCTTAGCCTTTTTAGGTGTCTTCTTACACCACTTTAGGTCCGAGTACCACACTCTCGTCCGATTCATACCAACACAATGGATTCCTACACCTCCTTCCACACAAAGCTTCATACAGCGTCATCCCAATACTAGCACGAAAATTGTTATTGTAGGTAACCTTGATCGACTGTAAATAATTATCCCATGGTCCTCCTTGGTCCAACCCACAAGCTCTCGGAAAATCCTCTAAAGATTGGATAGTCCTCTATGTCTGTCCATCTGTCTATGGATGATTGGCAAAACTCAACCTCAACTTAGTACCCAGAGCATCTTGCAAACTCATCCAAAACTTCGACGTAAATCTCGGGTCTCTATCCGACACAACATTCGACGGTATCACAATTTCCTCAATATATATCTTAGATAGCTTCTGCATAGAAGGATTAATCTTCACCAGTAAGAATGAGCCGATTTAATTAATCCATCCACAATCACCCAAATAGAATCACTCCCTTTCTCAGTTTTTGGCACTCCGACACAAAATCCACGACCATACTATCTCATTTCCATTCGGGAATACTCAACGATTGCATCATACCCAAGGCTTCTGATGCTCAATCTTCGAATTCTCACAAGTCAACTCAGCAATATCCTTCCTTACTGAATACTTTCCTCGATTTCTAGAACGTCTGGAACGCACACTCTATCTCGAAACCTCGTCACACCATTCTCATCAATCTGGAATTCTCCTCCGTTACCTTGGTTAATCAAAGTCAATTGGTCATCCAACTTCAAATCCACTTGCTGACCCGCTCTGATTTCCTCCAAAATACCATTTGTCAGCTTCAACATTCCTAACTTCACCCTGTCAGGAGTCTCTTCACACACCAAACTCAAATCTCGAAACAGTTCGATTAATTCCAATTCTCTCACTATAAGCATCAACATATGCAATGACTTTCCGCTCAATGCATCGGCCACTACATTTGCTTTGTCAGGATGATAACTTAATTCAAAATCGAAATCCTTCAACAGCTCTAACCACCTTCTCTGCCTCATATTCCATTCCTTCTGAGCAAATAAGTACTTCAGACTCTTATGACCACTGAACACTTCAAATTTAGAGCCAAACAGATAAGTCTCCAACACAAACACTACAACGGCCAATTCTAAGTCATTCTTAGGATAATTCCCTTCACAAACTCTCAATGTCTCGAAGCATAGGCAACAACTTGTCCATTCTTCATCAATACTCCACCAAGACCCATCTTCGACGCATCACTGTACACCACAAAAGATTCACTCGAATTAGGCAAAATCAACACTAGAGCGGTCGTTAACCTCCTCTTTAATTCCACACAACTCTCTTCACCAGCTCCATCCCACATAAAAGCTTGACCCTTTCGAGTCAACTGAGTCAAAGGTAATGCCAACTTAGAAAAACTCCCATAAACTTGCGGTAATAACCCGCCAATCCCAGAAACTTTGTATCTCAGTAACACACCTCGGCGGATCCCACGACCACACCGCATCATCTTAGAAGGATCAACAGCAATTCCATCACTTGCAATCACATGGCTGAGAAACTCACTTCCTTCAACCAGAACTCACACTTCGACAGCTTCACCTACAACTTATTCTCTTTCAACACCTGCAACACAGTCCTCAAATGCTCAGCATGCTCTTCTTCAGATTTAGAGTTTATCAGAAGATCGTCAATAAAACCCACTACAAACTTATCCAAATACTCAAGAAAATTCTGATTCATATACTCCATGAATACCAGGTGCATTAGACACACCAAACGACATCACAGTATACTCATAGTCACCATACCTCGTCCTAAAAGCCGTCTTCGGAATATCATCAAGCTTAACACAAATCTGATGATAACCCGACCTCAAATCAATCTTGATAAACACACAGGCATCTACTAACTGATCCATCAATTCCTCAATCCTCAGAAGCAGACACTTATTCTAGATCGTCACTTCATTCACATGTTTATAATCCGCACACAATCTCATAATACCATCTTTCTTCTTCACCGACATCACAGGGGCACCTCACAGGGAAACACTCGGTCGAACAACTTCCTCTCAAGCAATTCTTCCAGCATTTCCTTCAATTCACTTATTGAGAAACATACATTATGTATGAAAACACCGACGTCGAGCTTGCATTGAGTACCAGGTCAATAGCAAGTTACACTCCACACTACAGTGGTAAATCACTGATATCTCATGGGAACACCTCCACATAGTCACACACCACCGCATCCCTTATGCCTTCCAATAATCCAACATCATAACACCTTTGCACCATCTTTCACAGACTCACCCACTTGCTTCACAGAACAAACAACTCTTCACCTTCGTCGAAATTAGATTCAGGTGATCGTCAGGAATTACACACCATCGGCGTATCACTAGCCACCACCTTGTTCTCTATCCCTTAAAAGCAGAAATCAACAATACCTGATTATTCTCCTCAAGATATTTCCAACTTGACCAACAGACAAGAAACTCTAATTCGCCTCATCTTCAAGTCTATTAGTCTACATCGACTCATCAAAACAATCCTTAAGCACTCGGCTTAACCCCAACAATTCACTGCGTACACTACTCAAGCTCGCAAGACACGTCTATCCCATCCAACATGACCCCGTCTATTATCAACAAGAGATTAAGGGTGACCAGTTCCTCAATTTGTCAATAATAGCCGATATTATGAGGCGGTATAAACTATCTCCACTAACTATCGTAGCGTCCAACATCACACTTAGCCAACGCTCCACACTCGAAGCACCTTGGAGAAGCACCATCTTCTCCCCCACTTGTTTTATTCCCAACCTACAAATGGAAAACAAAACAAGCATCGACAGTGTTTTTACGCACATGTCGCACACTAGGGAAACAAACAACATTAGACAACCTGGTCGGACGGACCGACCTGCTCTGATACCACTAATGTAACACCCTTTTCTACCCCCAATAATGTTGCAGCAGAAACAACTCAAATATCAGAGTAAAGCATAAAAATCACCTCAAAGGGTGCACATTTCTCATTAAATCAAAACAACACAATTACCCTGTAAACAAAGGGTTTTCCTCAAAAGCAGTAAAAAGCCTTCACATGGCAGTGGAACTCAAAATTTTCAAATAAAAGGTTTTCAACAAAAGGCCCTCAGAAGTAGCAGCAGAACCACCATAACCACCAATAATCCAAAAAGATTTTATAATAAACCATAACATCAAATAACAACAAATAAATCAACATGATTCGACTCGAAGACCCAACCCGATGTTACACTATCAGAGCAAAACCCTCTACATTGACCAAAAGTAAAGTACAACTCCAAAAGTCCTCAAAGGCATCCACAGCTAAACCTGATCACCTGCATGTTACCCACGTGGAGGCAGCATTCAAACAGGCAGGGTGAGTAATCACAATTCATTATAATCAATATAAAAATAGGATATGCAAAATGGCGTCATCATCATATACAACATCATCAGGGTCATCATAAAGGAAAACATAAGGAATCACTATATCACAACATCACATCAATGCCACATAAAATGCAATGCACAACAAGACTCGTGCATGTGGTACCAATCGTCACAAAAGATGGACACTAGGCCATCAACCCTCCATAAGGGAGCATGTCATAAACACCTCAATCCACACAATGGGATTGAAGCCACCACTGGACCGAAGTCCTAACATCGTCACTGGACCGAAGTCCTAACATCATCAATAGACCGAAGTCCAAATGCTATGAATGCATGATGCACAACGTCCTAATCATCATCATCAACAAAAGTCATTACGTGCATCATCATCCATCAAACTCACACATTCATCATATCATCAAATACATCATCAAAACATCATTAATCAGCATCTCGCAATCATCAATATAACTCATGG
The DNA here is from genome assembly GCA_022829125.1 of Lathyrus tuberosus. Taxonomy (NCBI): domain Eukaryota; kingdom Viridiplantae; phylum Streptophyta; class Magnoliopsida; order Fabales; family Fabaceae; genus Lathyrus; species Lathyrus tuberosus. The sequence goes on from JALAZF010000026.1 coordinate 2,420,007, forward strand.
TAATTCACATCAAATAGTCATGTATCATCGTCATAAAATCATCAACATATCTCATAGTAATTCACATCATCAATTATTCATCAAAATATCACAATATCATATTCTCATATTCATCAATATCATCATGGTAAATCATCATAAACATCACAGCATCAAAACATCAAAACAGCACAGCAACACAAAACAAATTCGCGAACAGCAGATGTTCGCTCCAGGATTCGCTAGGCGAACCTATTCGCTACAACCTTCGCTTAGCGAAGCGGCCAGCGAATCCCACAGACACCACACTCAACACCAGAAACACAATCATCTGTCATGCTTGCTGGTTTGTTCGCTTAGCGAACCCACTCGCTGATTCCTTCGCTTAGCGAGACTCCCAGCGAATCCACACTTCCACTCCAGAACCATCTAAGTACCTCCACTCATGTTATCGCGCATTCGCTGCGCTGTTCGCTTTGTGAACCTTGGCGAACATTCGCCTAACAAAGCAATGGTTCGCCTAGTGAACTTGCGATTACAGCAAATCGCTGCTACGCATTAGTAACTCCACAGCCTCATAGGTAGCTGCGATTACAACCCCAAATGACCCAAAAACACCCCTACAACGGCCCCAATACATCACAAAAATTAAAGGCCTAAAACCTACGTCTTTTAGGTCGATTCAGGACACTACGGGAAACCTTAATTTCCCTAAACCTTCAAAACTCTCAAGCTTCCTATAAACTCCCTAAATCCCTTTCGCCACAAGGTAGAAACAACATCGACAGGGAAGTCATCCCCAAGGTCTATTTTACCGGTTCAATTCAACATTATTAATCTATTCACAAAAATGCCCTTAAATTCATCAGTTTACCTCAAAACCCATAAACCCTCACAATCCCCTTTTTCTACAAGGTCAAAACAACATCAAAGAAACATTAGCCTCAAAGGCCTAATTTTTTTTTTACCCAATTCAATCCAACCCTTCATATTCATCATCAACCCACAAAAACAACACCTAAATCATCAATATAATCATAAACCCACATAAACCTCAAAATCGGTCTTAAACACATCGAATCCCTATATTGAAAACAATGAAAGGTAATACTCCCCATACCTTAGATTGTCGATTCGAAGCTTTCTCTCTGAGCCTTCGGAAACCTTCTCGAATTCCTCGCCTCCTCCTTTTTCCTCAGAGCTCTCACCATCTTCTTTTCACGGTTAACCAAAAATGAACCCTATTCTCAAAATCCTCCTTTTATATTCACACTAACCCTTGGGCCTCAAAATTGGGTTTTCTCCATAATACCCTCACTAATCCTCCTCAAAAGTCCAATTTACCCTTAATTCCTCCAATATTATTTAAATTAATAGTAAGACATTGTACCCCATAATATATACTATTATTTAATTAAATAACCAAACTCCACAAAATTCCACGCAATGCCCCAAAACACTAAAATTCCCCAAAAATCACGAATATTATATTTAAATAAATTAAATAAATATTCTTACGGATTTGGGGTGTTACAGCGGGAGCAACTGGTGCGCCCGAAGCTAAGGAGGAATCACTGTTTAAGAGACTATTCCCACATTCCCTCATTGGGAAGGCCAAGGAATGATATCTTGACCAATCTACGGCAATCATGACGGTCTGGAATGTACTTGAGGAAAAAATTTTGGAACAATTTTTTCCACATAATCATTTCATGGAGGCAAAGACCGCAATTGCAGTTTTCACGCAAGGTGCAAACGAATCTCTCAACGAAGCGTAAGAGAGATTCAAATCTATGTTGAGAAAATGTAAAGGCCATGGTTTCGATGAGCTTTCTCAAATTCATATATTTTGGAATGGTCTTCAATTAGTGCAGAAAACATTATTGGATCCACCGTGGGTGGATCTTTGATGAGCAAAAGTGTCGAATAAGCCATTGCCATAATTGACAAGATGGCTTTAAATGACCATCAGGGAAGCCATAACCGTGGCCCTTCTCAAAGGACTCCGGGAGTTTTGGAGTTGGGAACCAATGGTGTTATACTTGCTTAAAACAAGTTATTATTCCAACAAGTTGAGTTGTTAACGAAACAAATGTCCAAACTTCCTCAACAACTCAAAGAGATTCATGACTCCTCAAGAAAAAATGTGCAAGTCTTGGTATGTGAGCTTTGTAAAGGTGATCACCCAACAGGATATTGTCCTCATTGTCCTCCGGTGGAAGAAGAAGTGAATTACATGAACAATCCAACTCAACAACAAGGTTACCAAAGGCAACAACAACCTTATCACCAAGGGTATCAAAATCAACAACCAAGACCAAATTATCAGAATTAAGGATATCAACAAAATTGACAAAATCCTTATCAACCTCAAGCTGGGAGTTCCAAACTTGAAGAAACTCTTAACCAATTCATTCAAATGTCCATGGAAAATCAAAAGTCAAATGAAGCATCGATTAAGAATCTAGAGAATCAAGTTGGGCAACTTGCAAAATAAGTGGCCGAACAACAAGCAGGACCGTCTTTCTCGGCCAACACTCAAAACAACCCAAAGGAGCATTGTAAAGCAATTGTTACTCGAAGTGGGAAAGAGTTGGGAGAAGGAGAAAAAAAATGATAAAAAGGATGATGTGATAGTTGAGGAGGTTGAGGAGGAGGAGAAAGTTGATGATGTTGTAGTTGAAAATAATGATAAGGAAGAAGTTGAAAAAGAAAATGAGAAGTTAGTTGAAAAAGATAACCTTGAAAAAGAGAAGATAGAAGAAAAGAAAAGAAGAGTGAAAAAAGGGAAGGAGATAGTGAATCCAATTCTGATTCAAAACTTACCTTACCCTCATGTACCCATCAAGAAAGACAACGAACGACATTACGCTCGTTTCATGGACATTTTCAAACAATTACAAATCAATATTCCGTTTACCGAAGCTCTTGAACAAATGCCTAAATATGCTAAGTTTATGAAGGATATCTTGACAAAGAAAAGAAGATGTTCAGAGCCGGAAACAATTGTCCTTGATGCTAGTTGTAGTGCTATCATTCAAAGAACTTTACCAAGAAAAGAAGTTGATCCGGGACGTGTTACTTTGCCGGTAACAATTGGTGATGTCTATGTCGGAAAAGGCTTAATTGATTTGGGCTCAAGCATAAATTTAATTCCACTGTCCATTGTGAAAAGGCTTCGGAACATTGAGATGAAGGCAATTCGGATGACGTTACAATTGACCGACAAGTCCACAACTCATCCGCATGGGATGACTCAAGATGTCTTGGTCAAAGTTGATAAGTTTTTCTTTCTGGTATACTTTGTTGTTATTAATAAGGAAGAAGATGAGGATGCTCCATTAATACTTGGACGCCCTTTCATGAAAACCGCCCGTATGATGATTGATGTTGATGACGGTCTAATGAAAGTGCGAGTTCAAAATGAAGAAGTGAGTTTTAATCTCTTTGAAGCAATGAAGCATTCTAATGACAAACATGATAGTTTCCGTATTGATGCAATGGAAGAAGTTGTGGTGGAAGTTTCAAAGCAAGTTCATGTAGTGTCTCCTTTGCAAAGAGCTCTTGATGATTCCTTTGAAGTATTTTTCGATGAAGAAGAAAGAGCACTTGAAGAGTGTTTGAGGTAACTTGAATCTTTGGAGGAGTTACAACCTTGGGAATATGAAGAGAAAGTGTTAAAGAAAGAAGTGAGTGATGAGAAGTCTCGACTTGAATTGAAGGTTTTGCCTTCCAATTTAAAATATGTGTTTCTTGATGACGGTTGTAACAAGCCAGTTATCATTAGCAACGTTTTGTCCGAAAATGAGGAAAACTGTTTGATTCAAGTTTTGAAGAAAAATCAAGAAGCTTTAGGTTGGGTTCTTTCTGATTTAAAGGGAATTAGTCTGGCTTATTGCATGCATAAGATTTTAATGGAAGAGAATTATAAAGCGGTAGCTCAACCGTAATGCTGTTTGAATCCAACAATGAAAGAAGTAATAAGAAAAGAGGTTGTCAAGCTCTTGGATGCTGGTATGATTTACCCAATTTTCGATAGTCCTTGGGTAAGTCTGGTCCAAGTTGTGCCTAAGAAGGGAGGAATGACCGTAATCTGAAATGAAAAAAATGAGTTGATCCCGACAAGAACGGTGACAGGTTGGAGGATGTGTATAGATTATAGGAAGCTAAACACCGCTACAAGAAAAGACCATTTTCCACTTCCGTTTATGGACCAAATGTTAGAAAGATTGTTGGGCCAACAATTCTATTGCTTTTTGGATGGTTACTTCGGTTATAACCAAATTTCGGTTGACCCGAAAGACCATGAGAAGACGATATTCACATGTCCTTTTGGGATTTTTGCCTACCGAAAGATGCCTTTTGGTTTATACAACGCACCGGCAACGTTTCAATGTTGTGTTCAAGCAATTTTCTCCGATCTTATTGAAAAAAAAATGGAGGTATTTATGGACGACTTCTCCGTTTTCGGAGCGTCTTTTAATCTTTGTTTGAGAAATTTGGAGGTTGTGCTTGAACGGTGTGTTGAGACAAATTTGGTATTGAATTGGGAGAAGTTCAATTTTATGGTAACGGAGGGGATTGTGCTTGGCCACAAAGTCTCCTCTAAAGGCCTTGAGGTTGATCAAGCCAAAATTGAAGTGATTGAAAAGTTGCCTCCTCCAACAAATGTCAAAGGCATCCGAAGTTTTCTTGGCCATGCTAGTTTTTATCAGCAGTTTATCAAAGACTTCTCCAAAGTTGCAAGGCCATTGAGTAATCTACTCAACAAAGATAAGTCCTTCTCCTTTGATGATGATTGTTTAAATGCCTTTAAAATTTTGAAAGAGAAACTCATCACCGCACCCATAATCGTTGCTCCAAATTGGACTTTGAATTTTGAATTAATGTGTGATGCTAGCGATTATGCCATTGGTGCGGTGCTTGGGCAAAGAAAGGCCAAAATTTTTCATGTTATTCATTATGCAAGTAAAGTTCTTAATGAGGCACAAGTTAACTATGCCACCACTGAAAAAGAATTACTCGCTATTGTTTATACACTCGAGAAATTTTGGTCGTATCTGATTGGTTCTAAGGTGGTAATCTACACTAACCACTCGACAATTAAATATCTGCTTACCAAGCCGGATTTGAAGCAAAGGCTCATCCGGTGGATCCTTTTGTTACAAGAGTTTAATTTAGAAATCCATGACAAGAAAGGATCGGAAAACTTGGTAGCGGATCATTTGTCTAGGTTGGTCAATGTAGAGGTAACTCACCGTGAGAATGAGGTCTGTGAAGAATTTTCGGATGAAAAGCTTTTTCGAGTACAAGTTAGGCAGTGGTTTGCAGATTTCACTAACCACAAAGCCACTGGTTTTATACCGGAGGACCTAACTTGGAATCAAAGACAGAAATTCCTCTCGGATGCTAATTACTATGTTTGGGATAAACCATACTTGTTTAAGTTAGGAGGTGACAATTTGTTAAGGAGGTGTGTCACTTTTGATGAAGCCAAAAGTATCCTTTAGCATTGTCACAACTCGCCGTACGGAGGGCATTACAATGGTTTAAGAACGACAACTAAAGTCCTCCAATCAGGCTTTTATTGGCCTACAATGTTCAAAGATGTCAACCTCCATGCTAAGAGTTGTGATACATGCCAAAGAAGTGGAGGGATTGGAAAAAGCAATGAAATGCCTTTGCATACTATTTTAGAAGTCAAAGTTTTCGATTGTTGGGGCATTGATTTTGTTGGACCATTCCCACCATCTTTTTCAAACGAGTATATTTTAGTTGCGGTTGACTATGTTTCCAAGTGGATGGAAGCAATTGCGTCACCGAGGGCCGATGGCAAGACAATGATAAATTTTTTAAAGAAAAACATCTTCTCCCGTTTTGGCACCCCTCGTGTGTTAATTAGTGACGGAGGTTCGCATTTTTGCAATGCACCGCTCGAAAAAGTCTTAGAGCATTACGGTGTAAAACACAAAGTTGCAACTCCGTTCCGTCCACAAACAAATGGTCAAGCCGAGGTGTCTAATAGAGAGGTGAAATTTTTTTTGGAGAAAATCGTGTCAAGTTCAAGGAATGATTGGTCACAAAAGTTAGACGAGGCTTTGTGGGCGTATCGTACCGCCTATAATACGCCAATCCGTCTAACTCCGTTTCAAATGGTTTATGGCAAGTCATGCCATTTGCCCGTTGAATTGGAGCATAAGGCTCTTTGGGCGTTAAAAATGTTAAATTTTGATCTGAGTTTGGCCGGTGAAAAGACAAAAGTCCAATTGCTCGAATTAGAAGAAATGTGAAATAATGCTTACCATTCAAATAAGATATACTAAGAAAAAGTGAAAGGATACCATGACAAGAAAGTTTCTCAAAAGGAATTTCGGGTTGGTCAGATGGTACTTTTGTTCAATTCCCGCTTGAAATTGTTTCCGGGAAAATTAAAGTCCAAATGGTCTGGACCGTTTCTTGTCAAGGAGGTCAAGCATTATGGAGCTGTCGTGATAGAGGATTTGCAGAAAAAAGAAAGTTAGACCGTGAATGGCCAACGCTTGAAAATTTATCTTGGAGGCGATTTTAATCGCGAGATTGGTTTCGTGTTTCTTGATGATCGTTGATCATCTTGGACCGTCGAGCTTAGCCGACGTTAAACAAGCGCTTGTTAGGAGGCACCCCAACATTGTAAGTATTCATGCTTTGATTTGCTGTTTTGATGATTTGATTTGTGTGATAATAGCAGTGAATTTGGAAATTTTGAAAAAATTTGAAAAAATTCTGCATTGCATCATTGACAGCAGAGAATTCTGCTTTTGGTGTAATTCGTCTGGCGAATCCAATTGCGCCAGTCCCTCGCCACAGATTCGCCAGGCGAATCTGGCGTGACTTGGGACTTTTGTTTACAGAAAGAAAAAAAATAGAGTTAATTTAATTATAATATTTTATTTTCTTTTAGGTCCACTTGGGACCACTTATATTTTTACTTTTTATCTCTTTTCCTCTCACTTTCCCTCTTTCGCTCCCACTCTCACTTCTCCTCTCACAATACTTTCACTCTAAACCCCACATTTTTTCTCTCAACCTCACTCTTCCATCACTTTCAACCCCATTTATGGTACGTTTTCATTTTCATTCTTGTTCTCAATTCTGTTTTTACTTAATTTGTTCAACTGTGTTAGATTAGAGTTTTAATTTCACAATTGTTAGGATTGTTGTTGAAACCCTAGAACTTTGCTTAGATGATAGTGTTGTTGGATTACTGTTGTAGTTATAGGGTCAGATGTAATTTTATCTTTGGAAGATGACCCCTGTGTGTTGAATTTTTCTGAATTTCGCATAAATCGCCAGGCATTCGCCAGGCGAGTGTGCCGCGAGAGGTCGCCCCTGCTTCGCCTGGCGAGCATGGGGTGAATGGCCATTTCCAGTTTTTTATTTTTGTTTTGTATATTTCTTGTTTAAGTTATTTTATTTGCTGCTTTGAATTTGTTTTGCTGTTTGGATTTGGCTGACAATATAAAACAATGCCTTTGCTTTGTGTCTCATTTAATTTTGCAGATGCCTCCGAAAACCAGAGTCACCGGTGGAAAGAAGCAGAAAACGGTTGTAGAAAGCGGTTCCAGGCAACAACCTAAGTATGATCCAACTCGATTCTTAAGTGTAGCTCATGCTGCCCGGTACACAATGCTTGAAGGTCGGCAGTTTTTATTGGAGAAAAGGTTTGATATCCACCCCGAGGGGTCGTATCGGAATTTGGCAAAGATTTTCAACAATAAGAAATTGGGACATTTGATAAATCCTTTGGAAGCACTCAACTACGAGATGGTGCGTGAATTCTACGCAAATGCTCTTGAATTCCCCGAAGCTCAAGGAGATATGCAAGTGTTTCGGTACATCACTTATGTTCGTGGCAAAGAAATTAGGTTCGATCGTGAGGACATCAATAACCTTTTTGGAAAGTCGAGTTCTTTAGGAATGTTCGACAAGGATGCCTACACTAAGGAGCTTAGCACTCGTCTTGATCATGATAAAATTGCCAAGACCATTTTGTTTTCGAGAAAAAGTGTGGAAAGGAACGTTGTAGGAGAAGCTATCCGTTATCGGAGGGAGGACATGCCTCCGGATGTGCAAGCTATACTTCTTCTAATCCTCCACAACATCAGGCCTAAATCACACTGTTCCTCCATTCCGCCTGATGTTGGCCTCCTTCTTTATTACATCATGGAAGATAAAGAGGTTGATGTTGCTCGGATCATTGCGTCTGAAATGAAAAATTTTATCGAGAATACGCGACGACCCGAGGTACATGCTACTGCCCCTATTATTTTCCCTTGTTTTGTAACAACTCTTTGTCTTAAAAAGTGGATCATGATGCCTGACATGATTAATGAGAAGAGGATGGGGGTTATTAATGATGATTATATTGAGAGGTATTGTAAGAACAAGCTGATTGAGAAGAGGAAGGGTTCTAGTGTTGGCCAGTCATCCCGCTCGCAAGCTAGTTAGCAGCCTAGTGAGCAGTCTGAGGCTCTTGATTATTTGACTTGGGATCCTAGAATGCGAGCGACATTCAATTACTCGTGGGATATGGCTAAAGCTTACCAAAGATCATCAGAATTTAATTTTAATTGTATGCAACAGCTGTACCAGTTTCAAACCACACCGCAAGAAGTTGTTCCTTTTCCTACTAGGACGGATTATGATAATTATGCAAACTGGCCTGTAGGAAGGCGTCATTTCTTTTCAGGGGGAGGAGCAGCCAGAGCTGTTAATGATGGTGCGGGTGGAGCTGATGATGATGATGATGGTGGTGGTGGTGACGAGATGCAGGATGATCTCAATGATTTGATTAATTAAGCTTCAAAGTGAAGGAATTTATTTTGTCTTGTCATTTATTTATGAAGTTTATTTTTAGTTTTTTTAGTATGTACTTTTGGATCGCTTCGGCGAGAATTTCTGTTGTAGTCTTTTGGATCGCTTCGGCGAGTACACTTTTGGTGTGTTTACACCAATACTTATAATATTTCAGTTTGATGTTAAATTTTGTTTAGTTTAAATTCTATTTTTATTTTAGGTGTGTTTGCGCAAAGAAAGTGATATTTGCCCTTAATTTTTGAAAATTTTGTGTGTTAGCACAAGAAGAGTGTTTTGTTAGCATTAAACATTGATGGTGATGATAGAATTCTTAATTTTGTGCACAATCAAAGTGTGAATGGGTTGTGTAGAATTTTAGCATGATTGTGAGTTAGTGCTTTATACAAAATTATGGTATGCATTGTGTTGTAAATACTTGTTCATGTGTGAATCAATTAGGACAAAACCACAAAATTGAGATGCTTTCCATTGTTCACCAAAAATAGAGTCAAGTAATTGTTGTTTTACTCATTTTGTTCATGTTTAATCTTGTGAGTTATTTTAAATGATTGGAAACTTAAAAATGATCAAGGCAAATTTTGAGCACTATGAGGAAAACCACCGTTATGAAAACACTTCCAAGTAACCTTGTGAGTGTGCGCGTATTTGAAACTCCTTTTGAGCCTAAAAAGAAATTTTTGTGTGAATCATGAACCCGAATTTTAACCCGTTTTGAAAAGCATTTAAAATGAACTTGTAGTATTGTTGAAGTTATGGAGAATGGTTTAATTTGAAAGGAGAAAGGAAATGGTGATACAATGCATTCTAAGAAAAAGAAATCAGAAACAAAAAGAAAGAAAAAGAACAAAAAGAAAAGAAAATCAAAAGAAGATAATGCATTGTGAAAGGAAGGAATAAAGTGTGAAAAAGAATGAGAAAGTTGAAAAAGAAATGCTCTTCATTGTTATTACCTATTTTTTTGTTCAATGATCGTTTAGATATGACCCTTGTTTTTAACCCAAGCCAAATTACAACCATAAAAGTCCTTTGTGATCTTTGTTTCTACTTATTTTTTGATAACTTTGTGAGATGAATGCATGAATGATTCCGGAAGTGGCACGATTGCTTGTGAGAGTGTTTTGTCCCGTGTGAAATTATGTACATAATGTGTTGATAATAAGTGAATTTAGGTGATTCAACTTGAGCTTGTAGGTACTTGATTTTGCATTGTATGATGTTGTGTTTAGAACTTAATTCATAATTATGTTTTGATTCTATGCAACTTTGTGGAAATACTTTGTGCGTGTATGTGTCAAGTTTGAACCATTGATGTTTTCGGTTGATTTAGTGCTTGGAATTCTTGCTTGTGATTGTTGGAACTTACTTTTGTTTGAGGGCAAACAACGAGGCAAGTTGGGGAGAGTTTGATAAGTGTCTGGTTGTAAATGAATTTGAGACCAATTTTCTGCAGTTTTAAGCTCTTTTCCAAATGCCTGAATGCGAAACAGCTTATTTTAAAGTGATTTTTTAATCAATGTTTTATTTTGGTCTATTTGATGTTTTTGTTAGTTTTGCAGCATTTTTCGTAAAAGGGACGCGGTAAAAATCGAAAGAAAACACGATGAAATGAGCAACGTCGCGTGTCTGCAACAAACAGTGAACTCGCCAGGCGAATGAGTGGCGAGTGGAGAAATTTGCCAGGCAAATGCCTGGCAAGTCAGCTGGCGAGTGAATCTTCAAATTCCAATAGCTACTGGAAGTGATTCGCTGCAAGATTCGCCAGGCGAAGAGGTGGCGAAAGGAATTCGCCTGGCGAGTCTGGAATTCGCCTGGCGAATGCAAGATATTTTCCTAGGTTTCTCTGCACTGTTCTGTCACGTGGCTGTACTTAAAGGTTTCGTCAGGCAAATTTTATAGCTCGCCTGGCGAATTTGTCTGGGCAGAAAGTGGTATTTAGGGTCTTTGTTAGATATTTTTTGAGAATAACACTTTTAGAAACAATCTTTGTAACCTAAAAACCTCTTGGGAGATCAAAAACTTCATCTTTTATTATTTTTCTTAGAATCCAAAGCTTTTATGCTTCAACCCTTGAATCTTTGAAGATTGATGCTCCAAAAGCTTTGCAACTTACTTGTCAAGCAAGCTACCATGTTTCTGGCTAGCTAAAGCACTTTTGTGTCAAGATTAGTGGTAGGTGATCCATTATTTTGTATGTATTCTTCTTGATTGTAAGCATGTGAACCTTGTTGATGATATTTATAGAAGAAAAACTTTGGTTACATTGTATATTTTGTTTTATTTCATGTTCGAGAGAAATGTTATAAAACTTGATCTAAGTTTCATTCCATCAATATTCACGAGGCTATAGATAGTTTTGAATGTTGATGTTCATAAATATTGTTCTTGAAAAGGTTATCATTTTGATAGTTTGTGTGAGAGATCAACAAAGGATCAAAATGGTAAATCCCACAACAAGTGTTCGAGAGAAACTTGTTGAGAGGATATGTGGTTATAATTATTGTTAACAAAGTCACACTCGTAATCAATAAAATATGTATGAAACGGATCACCGAAACCTAATCTTGACATGTTTTATCAAAACCCTAAAACAAATCTTTTTACCTTTGATTTTTAAAATTCGAATGCAAATGATCCGATTGAAAATTACCAAAACCTTTGTTACGATTAAAGTTTGAAATCCTTTTAACTATCGAACTGCGGCAATATACACAATCTCTGTGGAAACGATAAAACACCCCCTAAAACTGTTTCAACAGTTACCTCAAGTTTGCAGAAAAATTTTGAACTTTGGCTATGGAGGTTCTCTTCTTAACTTGCTCTCCTAGGTTGGCTCCACTCTCTTCCCATTCCTTATTTCCCAAAACTTCTATGTACTCTCTTTTTTCTATTCTCCCTTCTACTTAAATAGAAAATCATATTTATTTGTATTTCATTAATCACACTAATTCCTTAATTTCTCATAATTATACCCACTTACTTATTTTTATTTAAAATTATTTTTCACTACTCACTCATAAATTCTCTCAATTTTTACCAATTAATTTACTAAGTTAATTAAATAGATTATACTAATTCTCATTAATTTTTATTTAAATTCTACTAAAACCTATATTCGCTACTTCTACCTAATTTAATTATTAATAATGTAAGGAAATTATACTTGATCTTGACGGCTGATCAGAACCTGAAGTGAGCCAGAGATGACGTCTGCGAGGCTGGGTGTGAAAGATGAGGAGGGGTGTACCTGCAAGACACTTCGATGCTAAAGTAAGAATCGGGAGAAGAGAAGGAAAGTACAAAGCATGTGTGTCTTATGATGATTTAGAATACCTGACCCTCTTAAATGAGAGGGTTTTTATAGTGCCCCCAGCGCTTGGCCATTGGTCCCTATTTTTGGGGCGAGATAACTGCTCCCCAAAGAATAGGTAACTGCCAGAAACTAGTCGTTAGGACGGACAGAGGTGCCCAAAACTAGTCGTTGCCAAGGACACAGGCACAGGCACGGTTGCGGACACAAGCGTCGTGACTGTTTCTGGATGGTGGAACTGTGCGTGACGGGCAGGAACTGCTGAGGAGGGGCAGCTGACTCTGGAGGTCAACCGACCAGCCTTCCCCGGTAGAGGGGCAGAAAGGTAAATACCGCCCTAAAGTGGCTGGACTTAGGCAATTGGGCCGTTTTGGGAGCAGAAGTGGATTGGGCCATGCCTAGCCATTGGGCCAGCCCGGAATAGGAGCCCCCCAAGTCGTTTCTCCTGAGCATGAGAGTGATAACTTAAGGGCAACTCACAGTCCCGGGGAGGACCAGAAATGGTTGTCGCCTGTCGACAAGACGAGGTTGTTTTTCGGTGCCCGAGGGAGTCTTTGCCCGGGGGACCTGTAACGTTGCTTGGCATGCCCGGCTTGCGGGGAGCCCGACGGTTAATGTGATCTGAAGAGGTGAACTGCCACACGTGCCTCGAACCACGTGCCACATTTAATGCATAATGATGGCTAGGCTAGGGTCATGATGATGCCCCTAGCCGCGCGTGCTCGTGCAGTGCCCTTAGGCTGTCTATAAATGGAGGGAGAAGTTGCTCATTTGCACTTTTCGCTTCTCTCTCTTCCCTTGTTCTCTGATTCTGCATTCCGTAGTCCGCCACCGTTCAACGTCGTCCAGCCACCGTACGTGCACCGACCAAAGTTCTTCGACCCCTTAACTTCCTTCCTCGACCATGTAAGTACCTGAATTGATCTCTGTTATAGGTTTTTTCACTTTTTGCTTCTTTAGAATACATGTTGTTAGGGTGAAATTAGGTAGTGTAGGGATTGTTTTCGGTGACTGTTGGTGGATGGCGGTGGTTAGGTCATTTTCCGCTGCTGCTGGTGTCGCCGGAGCCTTATAAGTTTAGGCCTTAAGCCGATTCTGACACTGCTGCGACAATGGGAGCGTTCGTCGCCTGTGAAAACCATGAATTTTCCAGTGTACCTATGAGTTTTTCGGTGGGTCTCCACCAGAAATTTTGGGTAACGTACCGGGGAGGATCTCCCTGTGCGTGTTAGAGGGGTTGCCCCGGGCATCTCCACGCACCGTTGTTGTGCCATTTGAGTAGGGCTTAGCTCGGGGACGCTGTCCTCAGACCTTCGCGCGCCCTTTCACTTGACTAGCGGTGGAAGGGTGGATTTAACTTTGTCATTGAATTCACTTTTATCCTCTGCTTTTTAGGTAAAGGAGATGGCACGCGAAGTCGAGGATGAAATTTTGAGAGATCTGTCAGATGAGAGCTCCTCGGAGGATAGCGATACCAAAGATACCTACACTCCCCGGGATGCTGGCGAGACGCCTACTTCGAGGACTACCCCGGAAGAGTGGTCTTTTGCGGAACCTGGGGAGCATGCCTCCCTCTTCACCTCTTACACCAAAGACGCCTTCACGATGGTGGGGGACGAGAGGGAGTGGAAGGTCCATTTCCCCGGAGAGGATGATCGTATTTGCTCAGCGTACAGGGAGATGTTCCCTATGTACGAATACGTCTTCAAAGAGATGGGGCTGAGGTTGCCCTTTACGGATTTTCAGAGGTCAATCTTCGTGCATCTGGATTTGGCACCCTCGCAGTTACATCCTAACTCGATTGCCTTCATACGAGCATCTGATTTGACGTGCAACTTTCTGGAGATTGGAGCTACCCTCCCCCTCTTCTTTACAGTCTTCCATCTTCAGCGACAAGTTTCGGGGAGGAAGTTCGACTGGGTCTCCCTGAAGCAGGGGAGAAAGCTGCTCAAACCCTTCTCTGAGTCCATTAAGACTTTCAACGAGAGGTTTTATATTATTGAGCCCGTGTTAGAGAGGGCCACTGACTCCACATTTGTCTGGGAGGTCTCGATGGATGAGAACGAGGAGGATATAGTCGGCGAGGGGCGGAGGTTGTTGAGGTTCCCCTTCTGCTGGAGCGAGGATCATTTCACCCGGGGAACTGATGGTTACATCGCCACCTTGGACATGCTAAACGAGGACGATAAGGCCAGCTACGAGAAGCTGGTGGGTTTTGTCAACGGTTTTACCCCTGCTTAGTGTGTGACCAAGAGCAGGACTCCAATTTACAAAGAAGATGGGGGGCTCAAGGTGGAGAGCTGCTTTATTAATACGAAGGAGCTCCTCGAGTGCCGCACTCATGATGATGCTCTAGAACTGCTGGGTAGCCTTTTATTTTTTCTTAGTTTGTTCGGATTGTAGTTTTCTCCGTTTACTAATGTGCTCGTTGTTTTGCAGGTAAAATGTCTTCTGCCCACGAACGGATGGTGAAGAATGCTCATGCAAAGGCCAAGGGGCATAATAATCGGGAAGATCCGCCTCAACCAGCGAGGGCCTCCTCCGTAAATGGGGTCGGGGACCTCCTCATCTACCCCATCAGCTGCCCAGACATCCCCCATGCCCGTTAATTTAAGGCCCAAGCGCACACGGACAGGCGAGATCGTGGACCTTAGCAAGGAAGGGGAGAAGAGTAGGTTCGAACTAGGCATGACAACGGGGCGGGTCGGGACGGGTTTAGCTAGCCCCGCACCCGCACCCGCCTCCCTGTTATAGACCCGCCCCCGCCCCCAAACCCAGTCGGGGGTGAAAATTTAACACCCAGACCCGCCTCCGATAGAAACGGGTTTGCACGCACCCGCCCCCACCCGCAAAAAAATATTTTTTTTAAATAATAATAAAAATTAACAATTTTATTAAAAATTTAACCATTTTAATAATAAACTTATTTCTAAAGGTGTGAGTTTGAGCGAATGGTGAGAAATGACTAATGATGATTTTTAATTACTTGTTCAAAAGTGAATGAGTGTGATATAAAATAATTTAAATATGGGTATTAAAGTAAATATTATAAGACCGATCGGGGACGGTTGCAGGCGGGTAGTATCATCCTCCCGCCCCCGCACCCGCACCCGCAATTACAAACCGGGTTTTACTCGCACCCGCACCCGCACCCAATCAAATCGGGTTTCCCTCGTTAATTTTGGGTTGGGTCCGGGCGGGCCCCATCGGGCCCAAATTTTCTTGTCATGCCTAGTTCGATCTGCCCCCGTGCCTCCACAACAAAAGATTCTTCAAAGGCTCCTCTTTGGCAATTCCTCGGGCAGAGTCTCTAAAGCTCGAGGAAATGGACCGTCCGAGCAAAAGGACAATGCTATCTCCGAATGCTTCTATCCTGATTGGGGTCTTGGAAATATCAGTGGTTTACACCGAGAAAAGTTCTCACCATGAATCTGAGCTGAAGAAGGCCCAGGCTGCGAATGCGGACCTGGAAGAGAAGTTGAAGAAGTCCAAGAAGGAGCAGGCCAGGGCCGTCGAGGAGGCGGTGAAGAAGTACAAAAGATGATCTGGCCAAGGTCAACGGGGAGAAGGACACCCTTGTTGCAGAAAAGAAAGTCATGAAGGACCTAGTCGAGCAATTAAGGACCGTCGTTGCTCCCGCTGAGGACGAAAGTGAGGAAGTAAAGAAGCTGAAGACTCGGGCTGAGCTGGTTGCCCGTATCGTCCATGCGGAGGACGATTGCGTTGGCATCGCTGAGGACTACTTCAACAATGTTGTGGAGCAGTTAAGGATTGTGAACTCCGGGGTTGAATTGTCCACCGAGGGAGCCGGGTTCCTCCACAGTGTTGTGGACGGCAGAATTGTCATCCCCGACTTTCTTCAAATCGGCGAGGAGCATGCACAACTTGCCCATGACGAGCCTCAGCAGATAGACGAGTGATTTTCTTTTCAGTTGTACCTTTGGCCTGCGTGCTGTGTTCTTGTAACTTATTTTTTGTATGTGGTTTGGCCTCTTTGTAATGTAACACGTATAATCGCGGTCCTTGTGGCTGTTCTTTATTGTAATGTTTATTCTCGGCCATTGTGGTCGGTTATGTATGATTTGTTTTTGTGCATGTTTTTATTTTGCTTTATTTTTGCTAAGTCTTGAAATGCTGCTCAATTTGCATGCCTGTTATAAGGGCTACTTTATTAAATAATTTGTTATCTTCGGGGGTTTCTCGACAAATGTGTTCGACAGTGAGGGGGACTAGTCGAAAGGCCTGGGTAGCTACCGGGCATGAGAGCGGAGCTCAGGTCGCGTTTGTGGACTGAGTTCGCGGCGTGAACCTCCCATCGCGAGCTGGATGTTCTGCCTTTCATGGTACTGGGATGATGGCGGGCTCGGTCGAGGGACCACCGTCGAGAATGGGTTTTGCTCGTTCCTGAGTGAAAATCTGGCTTGATTTATTCTGGTGTGCAGCGCTTGTACCTGGGCGCGCACTTATGGTTGGTGCATTCTGCTCGTCGTGTCGACGGAGCATGCCGACAGTGGGGGCCTTATCTATAATATTGTTTTAGCTTTTCGGTGTTCCATGGTCGAGCAAGTTCTTTCTAGTTAAGATGTTCTAGGTTGTGGGTCTCATTCTCTGTTTTTGCTTAAACACGATAGGGCCCTTCCTAGTTAGCGGCGAGTTTGCCTTCTCGAGAATCTTTGTGATTCCTCCTTAGAACGAGGCTGCCTACTTCGTATGACTTTAGCGTTAGACCTAATTGTGATTTTTTATTTTAGTGAGGCCTCGGATAGTGTTGCTCCTGACCGGACCTCTTCGACGAGATCGAGCTCCTCCCTTAGTGCCTCACTATTCGTCTCCTCATCCAGGGGGGATTCAGTCCGCCTGGAGGGCACATGTATCTCAATGGGGATTACTACCTCAGTCCCGTATGCTAGAAGGAAATGGGTTTCCTCGGTCGAAGAGTGGTGCGTAGTACAGTAGGCCCAGAGCACGCTGTGCAGCTCCTCAACCCACTGTTTCTTTGTTTCATCTAGCATCCGTTTGAGGCCTCGCAGGATTACCCTGTTTGCTGCTTCGGCTTGCTCGTTAGTCTGGGGATGCCCAACGGAAATGAAGTGTTGCTTGGAGCCCATTTGGGCGACGAACTCCTAAATTTTTTTGTCCATGAACTGTGTCCTGTTGTCGGTGACGATTGCTTGGGGATGCTGAAGCGAGCAAGGATGTTCCGCTTGTAGAAGCGGAGTATATTGTGGGCCGTTATTTTGGCCAGAGCCTCTGCTTCTATCCACTTCGTAAAGTAGTCAAGCTTACTATCAGGTACTTGTTCTGATTTGACCCTACGACGAATGGTCCCAGGATATCCATGCCCCACCATGTGAAAGGCCATGTGGAGGACATTGATTTGAGTTTATCGGGTGGTGCCAAGTGCATGTCCCCGTGCCGTTGGCATTTGTTGCATTTCTTCACATGTTACTTTACGTCATGCTGCATGGTTGGCCAGTAATATCCTACTCGTAGAGCCTTCCTGGTGAGAGATCTCCCCCTGAGGTACTGGGCGTCGATCCCCTCATGGATTTCGCGCAGGACGCGGGCGACCATCTTCTCCTCGACACATTTGAGGAGAAGAATGGAAAACCCTCACCTGTAGAGCATATTTTCGACCAAGACGTAGAAGCAGGCTCTGTGCCTGACTACGCTGGCTTCCTTAGGGTCGGGCGCTAGTTCGTCCTTGGCGAGGTTGTCGTAAATGGGGGTCATCCAGTAGTTGTTGTTGTTGCCGATGACATGCACGTCGAGGGTCGCGGAAGCTTCTCGATGCTGGGTCGAGGAAGTACTTCTTGGATGACATATTTGTTTCCTCCTTTCTTTTTCGTGCTTGCCATCTTTGACAAAATATCCGCTCGGACATTATTTTTGCGGGGAACATGTTTCACCTCTACTGATGCAAACTTTGTCATCTTTTCTTTGACCAAGGTCAAGTATTCAGATAGGTTGTCGTTCTTGGCCTGAAATTCTCCTCGAACCTGGAGGGCTACGAGTTGAGAATCGGTGCAGATGACAACTTCCTCAACTCTCAGGTCTTCGGCGAGGCGGAGACCTGCGAGGAAGGCTTCGTATTCAGTCTGGTTTTTGGAAGTGGGGAACGATAAGGTAAGCAAGACCTCGACGAGGATTCCTTCCTCATTTTCCAATATGATACCTACCTCGCTCCCTACCGAGCTAGATGCTCCGTCGACGAAGATTGTCCACTTGCGAGCCCCGCAAGTGGGGGAATCGGGCAAGGTCATTTCCGCGACGAAGTCGGCCAGCGCCTGAGCCTTGAGGACTTTTCTGCTCACATACTGGATGTCGAACTCGAACAGTTCTAGCGACCATTTGATCATTCTGCCGGTCATGTTGGGTCGGCCCAACAATTGCTTCACGGGTTGGTCCGTTCGTACCACAATTGTATGGGCTAGAAAGTAGTGCCTCAACCTCCTCGTAGCATTGATAAAGGCCAGGGGCACTTTTTCTATCTGCTGGTATCTCAGTTCCGGTCCTTGCAGCGCTTTGCTCGTGAAGTATATGGGTTTTTGCCCATCAGACGTTTCATGAATGAGGGCGGTGCTGACGGCCTCGGTTGTGACGACAAGATAGAGGTATAGAGTTTCCCCGTTATCAGGCTGGGAGAGGACCGGTGGTTCTGACAGAGCTTGTTTCAGGTGGAGGAGGGCTTTGTCGCATTTCTCCGTCCATTCGAAAGTCGCCTCCTTGTGGAGGAGTTTGAAAAAGAGGAGTACGTGTTGAGTAGATTTCGCCATAAAACGGAACAGTGAAGCGAGCATCCCGTTTAGGGATTGGATAGACTTCTTCGAGTCCGGCTTAGGGAACTCGGAGAAGGCTCTGCACTTGTCGGGGTTGGCCTTGATTCCTCTTTATTTTAGATAGAAGCCGAGGAACCTGCCCGCTCGTACCCCGAACGTGCACTTCTCTGGGTTGAAGCGCATCCTGTACTTCCTGACCTGCTCGAAGACTTTCCTGAAATGGATCATTTGATTGGATTCCTCGTGAGATTTCACGATCATGTCGTCCATATAGACTTCGAGCATATCCCCAATCTCTCCTCGGAAGACCTTGTTCATCATTCTTTGGTAGGTAGCGCCAGCGTTTTTCAAGTCGTAGGGCATTACATTATAGTAATAGTTGCCTGATTCGGTAATGAAAGTTGTGTACCTTTTGTCGCTTTTTGCCATGGGTATTTTCTTATAGCCCGAATACGCGTCCATGAAAGATAACAATTTAAAACCATCAGAATTATCAACTAATTTGTCTATGTTGGGGAGGGGATATGCGTCTTTAGGGCTGGCCCTATTAAGATCGGTATAGTCAACACACATGCGCCATTTTCCATATGATTTTTTAACGAGTACAACATTGGACAACCAAGTAGTGTACTTGGCCACCGAAATAAAATTTGCCTCTAGGAGGTCTTTGACAGTCTGTTCGGCAGCCTCCATTTTCTCTGGAGACTGCTTTCGCCTATGTTGAGCAACTGCCATAGTGGCGGGGTCGATGGTGAGTTGGTGGCAGGCTACGTCGAGATCTAGCCCGGGCATCTTCGCGGCGCTCCACACGAACATATCTGCATTTTCCCGGAGGCAGGCTTTAAGTTATTTCCTCGCTAGGTCGGGGAGTCCGATCCTGATCTTCACTCCTTGTTGGGGGTCATCACCGAGCAGGACCAGTTCAAACTCGCCATTCGAAATTGGGCGCATCAGATAGGAGGTCTCGCCGCTACTAGGCGAAGCTGAAGGGCTGCTCGAACATGGCTGGATCTCCTTCCCCTTCCTTCTCTGCTCCCTCTGGTCGTCTTCGGAGAAGCGGCTGTCAAGGTCGATGGAGTCGACATGGGGCAGCGGCTTTGCCTCTTCGGAGCTGCTGGGCAGAGTAGGCTTGCTAGGAGTCTTCGACTTGGTGGCAATCGTGTTTATCCCTTTGGAGGCTACCTCGAAACATCTATTTGCTGCTTCGATGTCCCCGTGCAGAGTGGCGACGAGACCCTTATAAGTGTAGTAATTCATCTTCAGGTGCACGGTTGAGGGCACGACTACCAATTTGGCCAAAGTTGTCCGCCCAAAGATGCATTGGTATAGGGACGGGCAGCCAATGACCAGGAACTGGACTTTGATAGACCTAGTCATTTCTGCAAACCCGAAACTCACGATCAGTTTCACGTACCCCCAAGGCTTTGTGACTAACCCGTTAAAGCCTTGTAGGTTAGAGCCCATGTAAGGCGTCAGGTGTGTCTCATCCAGCTGGAGGGTGGAGAATAGTTGGGAATACATGATGTCGATCGAGCTACCTTGATTGACCAGGACTCGACGAATGTCAAAGTTAGCCATTTGTGCTCTCACGAGCAGCGGAATGCTTGAGTTGAGAGCACCACTGAGGAGTTCCTCGTGGTAGAAGGTAATGGAGACCGACTCTCACCAAACTTTATCAAGCATGGAACTCCGATTTGAGTTCGTGCTGAAAAGATGTTCGAACTTCCTCTTGACGGAGCCCATAGTAAGCTTGTTGAAGCCCCCTCCGGAGATGACCATGGCAGAGGGGAAGGTTTCCAATGGGTTGTGCACAATGAAGTAAAGGGGGACGTTGAGCCCCTCGGGGATGTAGAAGACTTCAGGCCGCGAGATGCTCGTAGCGACCTGAAGGCTGGTTTCTTCCGAGTAAGGCACCTCTTCCTCAACCTTCTTAGACTCCTAGGCGTCTTACCGTGGAGCATCCTTCTTCTTGGCGAACTATTTCAAGTGCCCCTCCCTGATTAGTATCTCAATGGCATCCTTCAGATGGATGTAGTCGTCGGTCATATGGTCGTGGCTCTTGTGGAACCGACAATACTTCGACTTGTCAGTATTCGGCTTGGCCGGTATCTGTTTAGGGAATCAGACCCCTGCTTGTCGGAACTCTGAGTTGGCACATTCAAAGAGAATCTTCTCC
Source organism: Lathyrus tuberosus (assembly GCA_022829125.1). Lineage (NCBI taxonomy): Eukaryota > Viridiplantae > Streptophyta > Magnoliopsida > Fabales > Fabaceae > Lathyrus > Lathyrus tuberosus. Next base: position 2,441,104 of record JALAZF010000026.1, read on the forward strand.
CTAGAGACGGTCAGAGAAGTATATTCTTGGAAGCGTTCGGAGGACCCTTTGTTGTCCTGGGGTTTCTGGGGGTGGTCTTTGCGTCTTTTATCTCCTCGACGAGATGTTGAGGGGTCCTCGTGCTTGGAGGACCTAGCACTCTCATGGCGCCTTGAGTCCTAGGCGGAGCTAGCAACTTCTTTCTCCTCGTACTGGATGTACGCTTGCACCTTGAGGAGGAGGGCGTCAAGCATCGTCGGGGTTTCAATGCCAACTGCTTTGGCAAATTCAGTGCGGGGGCGGAGTCCTCTCTCGAGCAAGAACTTCTTCATATCATCGGTCGTGGAGACCTGAACAACTTCTTTATTGAACCTTTCGATATAGGCTCGAAAAGGTTCGTCTTTCCATTGAATGATGGCCTCAAGGGAAGCTTCGATTTTTGGGTGACGACGGGAGGCCATGAAGTGTCTGGAGAACATTCTCCCCAACTATCTCCATGATGTGATGGATTCATCGGGGAGCTTCTTGTACCAAGTCATCGATCCCTTCCTCAGCATGGTAGGGAACAATCTACATTTGATGGCGCCCCAGACGCCACGGTAGTCGAGCAATGCATCGATATTCTCGAGGTGCTCGTCAGGATCTGTAGTACCGTCATACGTTCCCAGAGACGGTGGTTTCTCTAATCCCTTCGGTAAGCGCATGGCCATGATTTCCTGGGACAACGGGCCACGAGGCTCGTCATCGCTGCTTCTGCTGGACCATGACGGGGAACGGGTGCTTCGTCCAAGGGTAAGACGACGATCTCGACGGGGAGATGGGGTTCGTGTCAGGCCCTTGAATCTGGGCGGAGGTGAACGTTAGGGCTCTGCTCGCTGGTCCCTTCTAGTTCTCTTGGTCCCCGGGGAGTACTGGCTTCGGGGGGAGATGCGGTCGCGCTTTTTGATTGCCTGGGACTCTAGCTCAGGCGGTGCCCACGGTGTCTTTCACATTGGGGAAGAGGACTTTGAGATCTTCGGCGTTCTTTCCTCGGCGGAGGGGATCTTGGCTGGCTGGACTCTTCTAGGGCTCCAATCCTCGTGTTCTGTTGGAGGATTAGGAGGTTGGTCTTGTTGAGGGCTTCGTGGAGGGCCGCCATGGTCGGGTCGGTGTTGGGCGGAACCGGGACAGGTTGGTGGTCCTGGGAAAGCTGGACCTCAATGTGATCAGCACAAACGGGGGAGGGAGACGCGGTGGCTCCATCTCTAGGCTGATAGACGTCGCTCCCAAGAAAAGGGGTTGCTCCGTGAGTATCAGTCTTGCTAACGGGGAGAAAGGCAGTGTTGCGAGCATCGTGGACATTATCATGGCTGGCCATGATCGGAATCTTGGAAGAGTTGTTTTTGTCTTGAATCTACGATGGAAGAAAGGCGAGAATAACAGAGTTTTCCACAGACGGCCCCACTGATCTTGACGGTTGATCAGAACCTGAAGTGGGCCAGAGATGACGTTTGCGATGTTGGGTGTGAAAGATGAGGAGGGGGTGTACCTGCAAGGCACTTCGATGCTAAAGTAAGAATCGGGAGGAGAGAAGGCAAGTACAAAGTATGTGTGTCTTATGATGATTTAGAATACCTGACCCTCTCAAATGAAAAGGTTTTTATAGTGCCCCCAGCGCTTGGCCATTGGTTCCTATTTTTGGGGTGAGATAACTGCTCCCCAAAGAATAGGTAACTGCCAGAAACTAGCCATTGGGACGGGCAGAGGTGCCCAAAACTAATTGTTGCCACGGGCAGAGGTACAGTTGTGGGCACAAGCGTCGTGACTGTTTCTGGATGGTGGAACCGTGCATAACGGGAAGGAACTGCTGAGGAGGGACAGCTGACTCTGGAGGTCAACCGACCAGCCTTCTCTGGTAGAGGGGCAGAAAGGTAAATGTTGCCCTAAAGTGGCTGGACTTAGGCAATTGGGGCGTTCTAGGAGCAGAAGTGGGTTGGGTCATGTCTAGCCATTGGGCCAGTCCGGAACAATACTCAAGTCATTAAACTAAATAATATTAATTAATCACTCAAAGACATTCTAGAATTAAATAAAAATTATTATAATAATTAATAAAATATTATAATTATAAAAAAAAGGGGTGTTATACAATCTCTTGGGAGTTTAACAGAATTGTCGACTTTGTTTTTGGGAATAAAATGCACGTCGGTAATTGCTACCATAGACACGTGTCAAATGACATTAAGTGTACGTACATATTTTCTTCCAATAAGCATAATTTTGCCTCTGAAAAGTGATGCTCTTTATATGCTCCCTTCGACTCGTCTTCACCCATATTCTCAAACTTTCGAGTCGCTTAGACCTGATCAAAAGACCAACTCTAAGACTAATTATTGGGTAAGAATATGGTGTGTTCAACAGTCTAGAGAGAGGTGAATAGACCTCCAAAAAACATCTTTCGTTGAAAATAGTTTGAAAAATATTTAAATTGAGTTTTAAAACAAAAATGATTTTGCTTGGAAGAAGCATTTTTTAGAGTAAAATATAAATAGATTATATTTTACCAAGGTAAACCTGGAGACAAGAACCTCCTTCTTTTCAACTAGAATTGTCAAAACCAGCCACAATACCACACACCTTGCGAACCTCTAAAATCTTAACCAAATCTTCAAAGAAACATAAAATTTAAAACGAATCTCCTTAACAATCATTAATCCCAGTACATGAGATTTAGATCCATACAACAATGGAGAAATAATGAAATAGAAGATGAAAGAAGTCATTTGCAAGTATTCACTAAAAGACTCAAAACTCTTTTGAAAATATGAAAGTACAAGTGATTTTTGAGTTTTTAAATCAATATTAGAAGTGTATGTTTTCTAACATTGTAAAGGTTTCGAGAGAAAATGGTTTTTATAGGCGCTGGAGATCTAGCAGAAGAACGAGTGAAAAATGATGTTTGATTCAAGTCATAAGCAAAAAGTATGATTTGAGTCAAGGATCGAAGTGATTTGAATCAAGATATAAAACATATGAGAAACCCATATTTATGACTTGTGATTCGAATCATGAAAACATATGATTCGAATCAAGCAGGACAATGGAAAAACATGGAAATGCAACAATGTTTGATTCAAGTCAAGTGTAACTTGTGATTCTAATCAAATGGTGTTATGATTCAAATCAAGTACAATATGTGATTCGTATCAAGTACAATATGTGATTCGAATCATAATAACTTTCAACATTTTCTGCAATCTCTGTTTCATTAGATTCGAGTCATGTGACAGATTCGACTCACACACCTAGAATCTCTTTTTTTTTTTGGAAATTTTAAATATGTTTTGATATTCTACCAATGTCATAACTTCAACCAATCCAAAATATAGTTCTTGATCCAAAAAAAAACTTGACAAATTGACTTAAAGCACATCACTTACACTATAATTAGACACTTTGATTTATACATGCTAAAATATGGATCTAAAACTCGATCCAGAAATGTGCAACTGATGAGGAGACTCGATGACATAAAATTAAAAACTAAAAGCTTAAGAGACAGCCAACAAAACCATAATCGTTAAGGTAGTAGAGAAATGCTACTTCAATAGATCCATTAGGAGAATCTTGGTACAAATGCTATTGTAATTTTCATGAAGGCTCTTAAGAAAAAAATGTTCTACTCCATGTTTGAAGTTTTTTCATTGATGAACTTAACGTGCCTGAATACTTTCGTGAATATGTGCATGAAGAAATTGGACAAAGATATAAGAGTTTATCCCAAATGATATTCACATCAGTGAAATATACATAATGATTGTGATCTCCTTAATTGGTAGAATCTAATTATTTGAGCAAGTTTGAAAATTAGAAGTGATTTCCTTTACTGTATCGATATTGTAAGTCTTTCAAATTCCTCTGCATTGTCAAAGCAAATCATGCTTTGAGAAATTTGTAGATTTATGGTTCGTGTATTCCATGACAAAATCATGTTGTTGCACGTATCCAATAATTGAAAGTTTGTATTGGTTAAAGAAGGTACATAGAGCAACCCATTGATTAATGTGAGTTTGTTCTCGTATTAAAAAACTTTTTTCATCAATTTTCTCCAACTATTGTAATTTGAGTCATTGAGCAATGGTTTAATGAGAGTAGAACCTTGGTTTTCCTTGGGGTGGAGATAAAAAAAAGGTTTCGGGTTGCGTGAAGGATTGAAGGTGATGGAACAATTAGTGGTTTATGAGGAAGAATCATAATCAATATTTTTCTCTATGGTAGATCGAAGAAAATAGAAGAAGAAACAAGAAATTGGAAATTAGAAAATTAGGGTTTGTGGAAATAAAAAAAAACTAGGTTTGGTCATTTGATATCATATTACTTCCAATATCAAAAGTTAATTGAATAATTAAAAAGGGAATGTAAATGAATGAATTCTTTCATTATAAAAATATGATTTAAAATGTGTGATAGTTAGGTACTTGAGTACCATTTGCATTACAGTAAGAATAATTTAGCGACCCAACTAACAACCTATAAAAAGGCTAACTAATAAGAGAAAGTTACTACAGTCTTTTAAAAATAAGACTATTATTATTAAAATAGTGAAATGATAAGTAAATTAATCAATAAAACTAATTAATAAAAGTAAAGCTTAAATATGCAAAAAGTTCATGCACATATGCACCACGTTAATTTTTATATTCCTATGAAAAAATTAATTTAATCTCAAAATTTCTAATACGATTATAATTGATGGTTGAAGATTGAAGATCATTGTGAATTTATTGATATTACTGACCAAATGATTTTCAAACATAAAAAAAAGGAATGAATTGTGATAAAAAATAGTTTTTCAAAATTTTATTAAATAAACAAGACTTTTAAAAGGTTTTTAAAAAAGAGAGAGGTAGAAAAAGAAGACAAAAAAATAAATAAATGTAATACTATACAGAGAAAAATGGATAGAAATGAACACACCAAATTTATCCTGATTCGATGCAAAGAATAACACCTTAAGATTTTGCACTATCAACAGAACTTATACACGAATTTAATCCAAAACCTTTACACCAAACTTTTATACCAGGTTCAACTTGCAACCTCTAACACCAAGCATTTATAACATGTTTAGTTTGCAACCTCTTACACTTTATAAGTTCAAGAGAAAAACCATCTATTATTTTTACAATTAAGATAAAAAATATAACATTAGATTACACAACTCTCTCTCTCTCTCTCTCTCTCTCTCTCTCTCTCTATATATATATATATATATATATATATATATATATATATATATATATATATATATATATATATATATATATCCAACTTCTATATCCGGCTTCTATATCCAACTTCCACACTACACTATCGCAAGGGGACGAAGTAGGGCCGTGGCCTACCAACACAGAATGAAGCAACGAAACCTCTTCCTCCGCCCCCGCACTCATTCAAACTTCGTGCCCAAATCACTCCAAACCCACCTCACATCAACCCAACCTCCCATTGCACCCACCGAAACACTTTTTTACTCTGAAGCCTCAAAAGCAAGAGGAAACCTATCTTTAAGGCACCAATCATCTAGCCAATTTGCGTACCAAAAATTCGTCTTCATTCCATTTCCTACCTTGAAAACACAATACTTAGCAAAACAATCCTTCTCTAACTTTTTATCTATAGTGCCCAAATCTTTCCACCACATCGAGCAAGAACCCTTATAACCATAAGGAGTAACCCCGCTAATAATAGCGGAATTAATATTGCTGTAACGGGCTTTCAACAACCTATACCATAAGGAATCATGTCCGTTGAGAATGCGCCATCTCCATTTAAAAAGGAGCGCCATATTGAAAACCTCAATCCTTCTAATCCCCAAACTTCCCTTATCGAGAGGCCTACAAACCTCCTTCCAACTAACCCAATGAATCCTTTTCCGCCCCTCCGTGCCTCCCCATAAAAAGTTACTTTGTAAACTTGTAATTTCCTTCGCAATCTTCACCGGTATCCTATAAAAAGAGAGCAAAAAAATCGATAAAGAACACAAGACCGATTTTAGAAAGGTAATTCTCCCACCGATACTAAGACACCGATTCTTCCCGAAAGACCCTCCGCCGCAATCACAAAAATAAAAGGAGATAACAGATTTCCTTGTCTCAATCCCTTCTCCACCCTAAAGTCCTTCGAGGGACTACCATTCACGAGAACCGACATATTACTATTAAAAACCAAAAGGTCCATCCATCTCATCCATCTCCCACCAAATCCCATCCTTCTCATCATATATCTAATGAAATTCCAACTTACCTTATCGTAATCTTTTTCAAAATCCACCTTAAAAAGAATGCCACTCCTACCTTCCTTAGAATGATAATCAACCAACTCGTTAGCAATTACCACTCCATCAAGTAATTGCCTACCGGGCACAAAAGCACTTTGGCACGGAGATATCAAAGAATTCAAAACCCTCTTCAATCTACCCGCTAAAAGTTTCGAAACCATCTTATAAAGGCACCCCACCAAGCAAATGGGTCTATAATCATCAAGCTTTAAAGGGTTTGAAATCTTTGGAATCAATGTCAAGAAAGACGATGTGATAGCTTTTGAAAGATTCACATCCGAGTAAAAACCATTGAAGAAATTCACAACATCATCTTTCAAGAAAAACCAACATTTCCGAAAGAAAAACAACGTGAACCCATCGGGGCTCAAACTTTTCATCCCTTCACAACTCCAAACCGCCTCCTTAATCTCCCCTTCGGAAAAAAAGGGCATCAAGAGAAGACTTCTCCAAGGGCGAAAGAGAGGACAAAGTAATTCCGTCTAAAGATGGTCTCATAACAACATCTTCCTTAAATTTGTTAGAAAAATGATCGAACACCTCCTTCTTCACCGATACAACCGAATCCGCAATCCCAAATTCAGTATTAATTGAACCAATATGGTTCTGCCTCCTCCTCTCCTTCATGACTTTATGAAAGTAACTACTATTATTATCACCATCATTAATCCATTTCAACTTCGCCTTCTGAATAAGCAAGTTCTCCTTAATCTTTAAATTAAGCCAAAACCGACTATTCGCTTCATTCCTCTTCCCTACAACCCCTTCTACATCATGCTCATCAGCATGACTCAACATGAAGTCCGCCTCGTTCACCTCCCTAACCCCCTCCTCCACTTCCAAATCGTACCTCCCAAAGACATTAGAGTTCCACCATTTTAAACAACCTTTAATCAATCTCAACTTTTCCTTCATAATGAAATCGCTCCTACTGTTAACCACCAATTTCTTCCATTCCTTTTCCACAAAAGGGATAAAATCTTTGTTTTTAAACCATTCATTATTGAATCTAAACGGCTTGGGGCCATAGTCCTTATTATCCACTACCAACCAAATCGGGCAATGATCCGAAACATCCCTCTCACCAATCATTTTACCCACTATCCCCCATCTATTCACGATATCTTCCGACACAAGAAAACAATCAATTCTGCTCATAGCTTTCCCGTCTCCACTAAACCAACTGAATCTCTTACCTTTACAAGGAACATCCACCAACATACTCCTATCAATAACCGTCCCGAATTCCTTCATCTCCAAACTTCTATTCCAACAAGTTTTGCCTTTCCTTTCAAGACTATTCTTCACTGCGTTAAAGTCACCACCCCATATCCACTCCCCATCCGTATTTCTGGCCTTTAATTCAAGCAACAAATTCCACAAAACCCTCTTACCGAGAAGCTCGCAAGGAGAATAAACATTAACAATATAATGAATGAAGCTCTTCCACTTCACTTTAATACACAAATACCCCTCCCCTCTAAAACTACACAACACTTCTATATATCCTTCCCTCCACAAAATAGCAAGCCCTCCCGAGGCTCCTCTAGGTTCACTAGCCGAGAAACCAACTTTCTCCCTACTCCAAAAGCTCTTGAACACGTCCTCCTTAATAGAAGACAACTTAGTTTTCTGTATTAAAAATAAATCTGTGTTTCCTTTTTTGATAATATGGCTTATTCGTCTTCTCTTCAAAAGAGAACCGCCTCCTCTAATGTTCAATGATCCGATAATCATTTAACACCATTGTCGTTCTCCTTCCTTAAAACCATTCTCTTCCTATCCGCCTCTTCCTTCTCCAAAATTCTCTCCCTGTACTCCTCCATCGTGCCCTTGGACATCACTCATAATCTTTCCATAACCTTCCATAACTTATCTCCGGCACTATTTTTCGAATCCTCCCACAACTTTATATTATTCCTTTGAATAATCGATTCTTCCGAATGGTCCCCATAAGTCACCGGGGCTGCCTCATTATGACCTTCCTTAATATTATGCATAACATTACCTAAGTCAGACGACGGGGAGATCTTATCCGAAGTGATATCATCAGACTTCGAGACAGATTTTTGAATTTTCCACTTCCTTCTTCCCATTCTCTTTTTACGCATCCCACCCTCTTCTACGCAAAGAAAATACTTAACAACTTTAAATCTCCGCCTTTCCTTAGATAAACCTTTTGTGATGTTGTCTTGCTTCACACCCTCCATCTCCAAACTACACCCAACACGAGTCCCTGAAGAACATTTAGGGGATGCTTCAGAAGGAGCATCCAAAACCACATGCCCCACCTCCTCGCCATCCTTGCTAGTGGCCTTAACATCCACCCCTCCAGAACAAACAGACAGTCCTTCAATAGCAGCATCAAAGCTACCTGCAGTATCCTTGAAATTCTTCCCAAAAATAATATCATTCGATCCGGTCAGCAGGCCCAGAATTGCCACGCGAACCATCAGCTTCTGACCTGAAGTCTCCAACAGAATCGAACTCGTCATCCGCAACTGTTCTGTCATCCTGGAAAGACCCATATGCATCAGTTTTTTAATACGCCGAATTACAATTTTTGACAATCAATGGCTCCTTTAGAATCCTCACCGGGCCGTAAGTGTCTTCTTTCAGAATAATCGAGTACTCCTCTCCATCAATCTCCACAAACATCAATTCCTTCAAGCTATCTACACAAGACATCTTCACCATAATCCTTCCGACATCCATATTTAGTGCTTTCGTTGTATTATCGTCCGCACACACGAAACTTCCAATAGAGTTACCCAAATCCGCAAAGAATTCTGGGTTCCAAGCGTGACAAGGAACACCGTAAAATATAACCCACATCACCCTCACGTCATCCACCAAACGTTCTTGCCACGGAATAATCTCTGAGAACCATTCTTTCCACCATAATTCATCGCTGGTCACTAGGTCATTAATAAAGCCTTCTTCAATGTCTTCCAACAAACATAAATTACCGCCCATTGGAGTGACTTTAATCGTGAAAACGCCCTCTATCTCAAAAAGAGTTTGTAAGTTATAGGTGGAGCCGGGAGACACAACCCTTCCCACAAATGCCTTCTTTAACCTATCACATACCCCTTGTTTTTATAAGAAACTCATCGAAACTTTCTTAGGCGTTGGCATTAGTTGCCGCCCCTTAACAGTCACCGCATCTGTATATGATATGTTTCCCACTGAAAATCCTCTTCCCCTAACGCCACCAAACATCCCCTTCTTAAAACCATCCACACCATGCCTCGCTTCGACACCCGCATTGTCCTTGAAACCATGCTTCAGACCCGATCTCTCATATCTAGGCAAATTAGTGTGTATCTTCTTCCCGTCGATCAGAATGTTATCCAATTTCACCGCCAGAAGCCTTGCGTCTCCCCCCTCGCGAAACCTCACAAAGCCGAACCGTTTTCCCAATCTATTCCTCTTTGGTGGTATTACAACCTCTACAACCTCCCCCACACACCCAAACAACTCAAAGATATCTCTAGTTATTGTTCTATCAGGAAACTCAGAGAAATAAACGGAAAAGATACCTTTACCATTTGCTCTGAAGTCTCCTCTACCCACCGGGCACGAATCCCATCTAGGCAACCTATTCTAGAATCTCTTCTTCTTCACCTCTGTCCACCCCTGAAAGTCTCCCATACACACCAGCCAACCACCGTCAAACCGCAACAGGAAAAACAGAGCGAAAAACAAACCGCCTTCAGAAACACCTGAAACTTCAAACCCCACAATGACCTAGAATAGAATACACCGAACCAAGGCCCCTAACCCTTGGGTTAGGAATTTAAGCCGAAGATTCAAAGTATAAATCTATGCCATCGTCGAAACTGTAGCGGTCGGTTTTCTGATTGATACCTTTTAGTACAAGACCTGTGTTAACTTATACAAAGCAAGGATTATAGTACTTGTGATTAGGAAACAAACATAGTAATGTAATATAGGGAAGAGTGCAGTAGAATTTATAATATTAGAATAATGAGAATTATTATTAATTAATTATAAGGAATTTATTTTATTTAATTGGGATAAAATAGAAAAGTTGAAAAATAGTAGAGAATGCGGGAGAATATTAGTGGTATTTTTATTAAAATAAAATTAGAGATGAGAAAGACATTTTGGTGAATAAAGGAATAAGTGAGGGAAAAGTTGGAAGTCACTTATTGATGTAGATTAGATTATTAATAAAAAGGTTAGTAAATGAGTTTTGAGATTTTTCTACGTTAAACAAAATATTGGTGAAAAGAGGAAGAGGCAAATGCTAGGGCATAAAGAGAACATCCATTAAAGGAGTTTTGCTGGAAAATCTAAGGTAAGGGGAATTACTCCTAATATGGTATAGATTACATGAATAATGTCGCACCCCAAATTTTGACCATCTTTTATTTTTTTTTTAAATTAAAAAAAAAACATTAATGTGTCTTGTGTCCCATTTTGCCTTTTTATTAAGGGTTTATGACTAAATTTATCATTTTTGACCATTTAATGAAAATTAGTTTAAAGGAGTTATCAAACAATGTTAGAATTATTAGGAAATTTTTATTTTATTACCTAGATTATCAATCAATTAAGTTTAGGGTGTTTTTATTTTAAGTATTATTGGCTTTATATAGATATTACCATTTATTAGTATTATCTAAACTAGATAATTATAACAAATTATTACTATATTGATTGGATTATTTATTTCTTTTAGTATTTAGATTAATTGATATATTATATAATCACTGTCACAGTTGGGTTTATTAAAGTATTAATATTATTATTATTAATGATGAATTATTATTATTATTATTATTATTATTATTATTAATAGCATTATTAATATTTAACTATTATTATTATTTAAATAAATCTGATTTTATATTATTAATATTATTATTAATTGGTATGATTTTATTATTATTAGTTAAAAGTAAAACTTTAGTTAACTGTGGTCGTTCATTTGGTTGGTTTAGGATGGTTTTGTCGTTGTTATCTGGTCCAAGTGGTGACCGGATAACCTAGGCCCATACTCCAACTGGGTCAGTGATCCGCTGTCGTGCACGGATCAAAAACGAGTGATTTAAAAATATAGTTTACGACAACGACAACTCGAGTATCGTTCTCAATGATTCTTGTTAATTAACCAAAGTGAGTTAGATTGATAAAAGGGGGGTTTTGTTTTTCGATTAAAAAAAAGAGAGAATAAGCAATAGTGTAATTAAGTGATTAACACTTAAGATGAAACGAATCAACCTACTGTATCGACTTCCGACTTATCATTGATTCCTATAAAATTTCAATTCCCTAAACAGTTTCGATCCCATTCAATTATAATAACCACTAATAAGCGTAATAGAAATTATACTTTGTATGTTCCCAAATTCCGAATTAAGCAAACAGATTAAAACTGTTGCGAATTAAGCAAACGCAACTTGATCGAACGCGATAATGCAAAAGCTACGTTAACGCGAATTAGATTCAAGATAATACAAACAATCGAATTTAAGAACTCTATCCTATAGTAACAATCAAATTAAGCAATCAATTGAAATTATAGGAAGAATTCAAAGGAAAATAGATTGACATGAAATTTTATAAAAGAACCTCAAAGCGGAATCCGAGTACAGTAGATTGATTCTTTTGGAATTTAGTTCTCCATAAGATTCGTACAAAGCAAAAGAAAAATTCGTGAAAAGAAGGTTCGTCATAGTTGTACGGCTGAAAACCTAATAAACAAAATAAGGTTTTCACCACTAACTCAAACTGGGTCGGAAACATAAACCAGGCCCAATAAATAACCCAAAACCAATAATTTTCTAAAATCAGAATTCGGCCTCTGACTTCAATGACTTATTTGACCATCTTTTACTCCGAATCAGCTTCTGCATAAAACATGAAAGTTGTAGATCTATGTCTTAGCTTTCCGTCGACTGGTAGAACGCGCAGAACGACATCCCGTAGCCCAAGTTATGACTTGCGTAGTGAAAGGTATCAATTAAGTGTTAATGCTGAAAAATAAGTTGCAAAAATAAAATAAAAGTAAAAACAAACTTAAATATGAAAACACATTAAAATAGTAAAAACACTCAAATAAACTGTAGGAATACCTAAGTACAAACATAAGAGAATGTGCATTAAGATGCATTGATCAGTCAGGCACCCATGCCCGTCATCAATCACAAATCGGGTCATGTCCTGGGTTCGTCCCCCAATCCATCCCTATCCTCAGAAACCCTAGAGGGAGCCGCTTTGCTTATCTCATTAATCAAAAAATTACACAAGATAAAAAAATAGAGTCGAATCCAATCAAATCCAAATATATTATAATCTCAATCTCAATCTTAACAATCAAATTACATGTTACAATAAATCTAAATCTAATCAGAATCATAAGGCAACCAAATTGAAACTTTCTAATTACCACAAATCTGATACAACAATATCACAATCAGATCCTAAAATACACGCTTCTAATTTATTAGACATTCCCCTAATCAATTAGCTAGGCTTTCAAAATATTTTTAGGTGATTTTACTAAATTGAGACAGGCCTTTCAAAGGTTTGAAACATTTGTGTGTGATTTTCCTTAGTAAAGTTGAGAGTTAGTATTATACATTTACAGACACTAATCACTCGATATAGACTTGACGAACTTTCACACTTCATCTCTTTCACAACTCATAAACTTCTGGTACCTTACCACATTATCTTTGAATTTAGCACATAACTGGAACCTCGTATATTTTTATGGTGTGGATTGAGATAACTCTTCATGATAACCTCCATCATAAAAAACTATTTAATCAAAGATCATTGTTGACTTCACTAAATCCTGCTTGATATAAGGTGTTGTCTTCCATATATAGACAAATAACTTGATCTCCAATCACCATAAAACTTAATCACTACAACTTTTACCAATGCATCTTGATCACCGCAACTTAAGCACATTCACTTGATCACTGCATTTGATGATCTTTAGACACTTCAAGTATAACACAACTTGATTATTTCAGCAAATGATACTTTGATCTTCAAGCATCGTTAATTGATAAACAAATCAAGCAATATCACTTAATCAACATATCATATGGTATCATCTAAACCAAGGAGCCTTGAACAACAAGATTGATGAAGACTTCTCTTAAGAGCGTTGTCAACATCAAAACTAAAAAAATCATTACAAACGTCATACATGCAGGTACAAAGATCCATATTCTCTTTCTTTTTTATGATTACAACACATCTCTCAGGGAGATGGACAAAATAAGAAAACAATGTGTTGCGGTGAAAATCGGATAACAAGCTATTACTTAACTTGCATCATTTTCTTTTACAACCGACTTTGATTTATCCAAAGGAAAGGTTCAAGATCGTTAAAAAACCTAAAGGGGGGAGATCTAAGGTTCGGGGGTTGGTTATACAAAGGGAAGGTATTAGCACCCTAAGTATCTGTAGTACTCTACAGGAACCTCTTGCTAAGTTTGTGTTATGTTATGTTTGCTTGCTAAGAACACGAAATAGAATTAATCTCGTCCTAATCATGATTTAATCGAGGAATCGATAATCAATGAATCTTGACTTTCATCGATTAAAAAGTGAATGAAACTGAAATAAAGAGAAAGTGGTCTCATATTGGTCAAAGTTTTGTTGATTCAATGAAGTCAACCAAACCATGAAGTTTGTTATGTCATCGACCAAAATAAAGATAATGAAACCGGAATGAAAAAATAAGGTTGGTCTCGTCTTAATCAAGATTTAATTGGAGGATCGATAATCTTTTGATATTCGACTTTCATTGACCAACAAAAATAAAGAAATGAGCCTCATACATATCAAGACCTTTTAGTCATTTTGCTTAAATCAACTAAGTCATGATTTTGTAATATCATTGGCCCTAAAAATCGAAATAAAGATCGTAAGCGAAAAATAAAAATCAAAACAAAATTCGAAAGAAAAAGTTATGAATTCAAGAAATAACATGATAAATTGAAACTAAAAATTCAAAGTGCTCCTAAAATAAAAACTAGAGAAACAAAATTAAGAAATAAATGGAAAATAAAATAAAAATAGTATGAAATAATAAAAGGGTGGTGATGAAGCATGTTTTTTGTCTTTTTGAATTTTTATCTTATCTTTTAAACATCATTCATAATAAAACCAAACAAAAATTATAGGATATTACAATACTTTTTCCATAAAAATATTAACATGCTAATGAACTTGATAACAACATAGATAAATGATCACGGTACTTTGAAAACGGAGAAATAAAAGAGGTGAATGTTACCTAGTGGAGACGGTCCACTGCCTCTTCAATGACACGAGTTATGGAAAAATGAAGACGAGTCTTCTCTCCAGAAAATTTGCAAGAATAATTGAGGGAGAAAATTAAGAGAGTATTCAGCCTTTGTATGAGGTGAATCTGGTGTGTCAAATGAGAGAAAGAGAGATCTTATTTATAGTGTGAATAAAGTGGGAGTGTTGATGTGGCAATCCATGTGACTTTATGAGAATGATTCTTGGCCATTGATGAGTGAAGTGTGAGAATGGTTTTTTTATCATTGATAAATCCAAGTTGGCAATCCATGTGAAGTGTTAGAATGATTGAGTGGTCCCCACTTACCATGAAGATAAACAAAATAAAAGTAATAATAATAATAATAAAGCTTAGTAATAATAAAACTAATAATAATAAAACTAACAATGATAATAAAACTAATAATAATAAAATTAATAATAATAATAATAATAATAATAAATAATAATAATAAAACTAAAAATAATTAAAAAAAAAAGATAATTGAAAATAGTTAGTGAAAAAAGAAATAAAACAAATTAAATTCTAACAAAAAAATGCATGATTATTGATATGTTTACTAAAATGCGAAAACAGAGACCAATGAAAAAGATATGCAAACGATCAGAATATCGGAGGGTAAAATTTGGGGTACAATAGTTGCCCCTATTTAAATATCTTCACTGGATGACATGAGTGATGATAGTCTTCATGAAATCATGGTGGAAGGTATTTAAATATAGATAATCGAAAATTTTGCCCTCAGACGCACTGACATGCAATGCTATGGGCAAAAGTGCTGACATGCAATAAACTCTAATATGATGAAAATGATGGAATGTTAAATGCAAAGGGGCAGACAAACAAAACACCAAGGATGAAGGGCAATCCCCCACAGGTGAGCTTACTAGGGAAGGATAAGGTTAGCATTCACGAGAAAGACTCACTGGGGATACAGACTGTCCAACGATAGACTCACTGGGGAGGCTCTAAGGATGCACCGGGGATAGAAAAATAAAGAGGAAATCCTACAGGCCCTCACTGGGGATGGGAGCCAGAGAGGGGCTCTCCACTAGGGAAAAGTCCAAGGAGATGGACGACAGGTTTATAGGTGACCGGACGACACTGGGGAAATGAAAGTACACTCTTTACTGGGCATGGAACCAGAAAGAAGACATGATCTCCCCTGGGGATCAATTTGGAATAAAAGGATAGACACCAACAAAAGATTTTCTGGGATTTTCTTATACTGAAGAGTTCAAACGGGATCTTCAAGAAAAACCAGAAAAGACAGAGAAAGACACATCCGGAAAAACATCAGATGGCAAAAAAAACCAGTCATCCAATAATGGTTGTGAATGAAGGGTACAAATCATAATATCTAATAATGGCTTTAGATGAATGTGAATAGAGACCACATTCAAGAATGGCTTTGAATGCAAAGAAACTAGTCATCAAATAATGGCTTTGAACAAAAGGTATAAATCACAATATCTAATAACGGCTTTAGATAAAGTGAACAAAGACTCTATCTGAAAAATATCAGAAAGAGAGACACATCTGGAAAGGCATCGGATGGTAAAGAAACCAGACATCCAATAACGGCTTTGAATGAAAGGTATAACTCACAATATCTAATAATGGCTTTAGATGAGTGTGAACAAAGACTACATTCAAGAATGGTATTGAATGCAAAGGAACCAATCACCCAATAATGGCTTTGGATTAAAGGTATAAATCATAATATCTAATAATAGCTTTAGATAAAAGTGGACAAAGATTACATTCAAGAATGGCATTAAATGCAAAGAAACCAGCCACCCAATAATGGCTTTGAATGAAAGGTGTAAATCATAATATCTAATAATGGCTTTAGATGAGTGAACAAAGATTACATTCAAGAATGACATTAATGTAAAAAAAACACCAGTCATCCAATAATGGCTTTAGATGAAAGGTATAACTCATAATATCTGAGAAGGCATCAGATGAAAGTGAACAAGATATAAATCCAAGAAAGCATTGGACAAAAGGAACCACAGTATTCAAGACAGCATTGAATGAATGTGAACAAAGGTGAAATCCAAGAAAGCATTGGATGACTATGAACTTTCAGGAATGGCACTGAAAGTAAAGGTAGATCACTATATTCAGGAATGGTATCGAATGATAGTGAGAAAGACATCCAGGAATGACACTGAATGCAAAGGAGAAAACTCATCCAAGAATGGTACTGAATGGACAAAAAAGACTTTCAGGAATGTCACTGAAAGATATCCAAGCAAATTTGATGAGGATTACAAAAGAGAGGCAAAACTTCCAAGAATAGCACTGGGAGAAACAAGGGGAACAAGATATCCAGGAATGACACTGGAGATCACAAGAGACAGACATCCAGGAATGGCACTGGAGATCACAAGAGACAGACATCCAGGAATGGCACTGGAGTGAGAGAATATAAAGATCCAGGAATAGCATTGGAATGAGAGAAGACTAACATCTATCAACAAAATTAGATGCGCAAGAGAATGACAACATTCAGGAATGGCACTGAATGAAGAGGACAGGTAACGTTTTGGTAAGGTAAGACGTGGACAACGACACGACCTCGGGAGAAATGCAAATGAGGATGAAACACTCATGCTATGCATATGTATATGAATTATGCAGATGATATATGATCAAATGCAAATGCAGATGTCGACGACATGGCTCGACTCTCTGGGAAGACAAGACTGAAAGACTGATTCCTCTACACGGAGATCACTGCCATTCTGCTTGGGACTAGGGATGCTACTGCTGAACACATCTCTGCCACACTGTTAAACTATATCAAATAATGATCCTTGTAGGAATGATGGAGAGCTGCTTGGGGATTCTTCAAGTAAACTGCCCCAGATTAGTTGATTATTGTAGATGAGCTGATCATTGCTTCGGCTTGATTGATTCTGGAAATGACTGTTTCATGGTGCTCTTGGAAAGCTTGCCGCAGTCTTGGTCTTGAAAATGATTGTTTTACTGTACACTGGGAAAGCTTGCCCCAGTATGAGTCTTGAAAATAATTGTTTTACTGTACACTGGGAAAGCTTGCCCCAGTATGAGTCTTGAAAATAATTGTTTTACTGTACACTGGGAAAGCTTGCCCCAGTATGAGTCTTGAAAAATCTTATGTATAAATCGATTTTGAGAAGTCGCCATTAAACCTCAAATCTTGAACTGATTCTCAACTGAATATGGAAGGAACTTGCCCCTGATTGGATCACCGACCAAGTTTCTCAATTGTTTGAAAATTCCTTAAGAAGAAAGCTAGTTTGCAAACAAAAGTATTTGTACAAACATGGTAAATGCAAAGTTCATGCAACTTTTGAAATCAAAATCATTTTGAAAGAGGTGCAAAGTATATGGGATACTAGTCAGAACACGGTGGTTCAAGACATTAAAGTGAAACGTTTAAGCGAAGGGTGTAATACCCAAAATAGGTGACCTGCAAAGATCTTTTGGAGTCAGTTTACGCAACCTTGTTGTAGTATACTTTCAAAATAACCTTGCTTCAGTTAGGTCTTTTGAGGGTTATAACGTGGCCTGGTTCACGGTTTAAGAAACAAAGGATAAGGGCTCAAAGTTTATTTGTACCCACCCAATCTACGTGATGAACTTCGGTCCTACGCTCAGTTAACTCAGACTATACACTCAGGTTCCCAAGGGTTGGAAATTGCACTGATGATAGTAATGATGATGGCCCACAAGTCAAAGGAGTCGAAAATGGCAGTCACTACTTCCTTACAAAATTGTTTGCCATTGAGGTCTTTCAGGAGGAGGGATTTAAAGATTTCTTTTTTTTTTTTTTTTTGTCGAACAAACATTTTTGTATAAGACAAGGTCATGAGCTTCCCATCTTTCTTAGCTTTTGCCTTGAAAGGGACTCGGCTCACTCTTTGAGTAAGGAAAGTGACTAACCAGCTTAATGATTACGGTGAACCATCATTGTGTTTGACTTGAGGTACATTTTCGACACTTTTTTGTTGTGTGCGAAGGAACATTTGTGAACTTTGTTGAAAGGCGTCTTGAATGCTACTCTTATATTTGAATGCACAATCAAGCTAACTGAGAACTACCTTGGTCCAGGTTAAGATTGCGGGTTTTTATTTGTAAAGAAAAGAAACTCCTACTTCAAGGCTCAAAGGGGTTAAAGAGGGGTTATCTTCCTTATGTCTCCAGTGTTTGGGGATTGAAACAATGCCTTACATCGTCAGCAAAGTTTTGATTTGAAAGCATACCAACAACCATTATGGGTATAACGTTTTCATCATCCTCCCTCCAATCTTTGCATAATAAAAAAGAAAGTGGAAAAGAGAATTTTTTTATTTTTCTTGAAACAGAAAGCATTAAGAAGTAAATAGCAAAAACAAATGAATTGAATCAAAAAGTTGCAAATGCTTATTTTATTAAGATGAAAGTACAAACATAATTTGGAAGCAAACAGCTAGTACAAAACAAAGAAAAATGCAAACAATAAGAAACAAGGTCTAATGGCTATTCAACTACAAGTATGAGTTGTCCTGTCTTCAAAAAGTAGTTGAGCTGAAGTCGATTGAAGCTTCACTTGCCCTGGCAGAGGGTTGTTCTCGACATTCTGCATCTGATGTTAGCTCTAGTTATGTATCGGTGTCGAGGAATCAGCTTGACGACTCACAGATGACACTGGAAGATGGAGACAATTGGAAATGAGTAACTGGGCAGACAGACATATGCAATGAATCATGCAAAGATGCGAATTATATGCAATGCAATGCAAACAGGATGCAAAAACACATGCAACAGGATCAAGGGTTCGAGATCACAATATAAAGTCTGGGTAAAGAACCAACCACAGGGTGTGTACTAGGGTTCTTGTATCTGCAGAGCAAGGTTCTAAAGAGTTCCCACAGTCAACAACCCATCTTTCGGATTTTATCAACTTCCCAATTGCTTGGTGATCAATAAAATCCTCAAGAGAGTCTCGTCTGAGCGTAGTATCGCGTAGCAATCATTTAGGATTACTCCCTCATAATCATCGCACTACATCTTAAATAGGCCAGTGGGGAAAAGGGATAACTAAAGGTCATCAGTATCTCTGGCTCCTAGGTCGAATGTAGTAACGCATTCACGATTGCTCGTTCAACATTTACCACCTCCAAGAGGGCCTCAACTGAGTGTGGACTTCAAGTTCCCTCCTTTGGGATTTCTCCCTCGAAGTTCCCTTGACTATGTCCACGGTTCCTAAACATATGTGTTCTCTCAAGTCCAGGTTAGGACTTATCTCACTCATAGATACCATGATAACCCAAAATAAACATGATAATAAAGCAAGAACAAAGATACAAGTATATAAGCAAATATGACATACATAAGCATATACAAGTAAATAAGCAAACATGAATAACATAAAAACAAGATTGGCTTAACCCTCTTAGGAAAGGACCAGCAATAGGTCTAACTTCATTTCCCCAGTGAAGTCGCCATTTCTGTTGCGGTGAAAATCGGATAACAAGCTATTACTTAACTTGCATCATTTTCTTTTACAACCGACTTTGATTTATCCAAAGGAAATGTTCAAGATCGTTAAAAAACCTAAAGGGGGGGAGATCTAAGGTTCGGGGGTTGGTTATACAAAGGGAAGGTATTAGCACCCTAAGTATCTGTAGTACTCTACAGGAACCTCTTGCTAAGTTTGTGTTATGTTATGTTTGCTTGCTAAGAACACGAAATAGAATTAATCTCGTCCTAATCATGATTTAATCGAGGAATCGATAATCAATGATTCTTGACTTTCATCGATTAAAAAGTGAATGAAACTGAAATAAAGAGAAAGCGGTCTCATATTGGTCAAAGTTATGTTGATTCAATGAAGTCAACCAAACCATGAAGTTTGTTATGTCATCGACCAAAATAAAGATAATGAAACCGGAATGAAAAAATAAGGTTGGTCTCGTCTTAATCAAGATTTAATCGGAGGATCGATAATCTTTTGATATTCGACTTTCATTGACCAACAAAAATAAAGAAATGAGTCTCATACATATAAAGACTTTTTAGTCATTTTGCGTAAATCAACTAAGTCATGATTTTGTAATATCATTGGCCCTAAAAATCGAAATAAAGACCGTAAGCGAAAAATAAAAATCAAAACAAAATTCGAAAGAAAAAGTTATGAATTCAAGAAATAACATGATAAATTGAAACTAAAAATTCAAAGTGTTCCTAAAATAAAAACTAGAGAAACAAAATTAAGAAATAAATGGAAAATAAAATAAAAATAGTATGAAATAATAAAAGGGTGGTGATGAAGCATGTTTTTTGTCTTTTTGAATTTTTATCTTATCTTTTAAACATCATTCATAATAAAACCAAACAAAAATTATAGGATATTACAATACTTTTTCCAGAAAAATATTAACATGCTAATGAACTTGATAACAACATAGATAAATGATCACGGTACTTTGAAAACGGATAAATAAAAGAGGTGAATGTTACCTAGTGGAGACGGTCCACTGCCTCTTCAATGACACGAGTTATGGAAAAATGAAGACGAGTCTTCTCTCCAGAAAATTTGCAAGAATAATTGAGGGAGAAAATTAAGAGAGTATTCAACCTTTGTATGGGGTGAATCTGGTGTGTCAAATGAGAGAAAGAGAGATCTTATTTATAGTGTGAATAAAGTGGGAGTGTTGATGTGGCAATCCATGTGACTTTATGAGAATGATTCTTGGTCATTGATGAGTGAAGTGTGAGAATGATTTTTGGTCATTGATAAATCCAAATTGACAATCCATGTGAAGTGTTAGAATGATTGAGTGGTCCCCACTTACCATGAAGATAAACAAAATAAAAGTAATAATAATAATAATAATAATAAAGCTTAGTAATAATAAAACTAATAATAATAAAACTAACAATGATAATAAAACTAATAATAATAAAATTAATAATAATAATAATAATAAAGAAATAATAATAATAAAACTAAAAATAATAAAAAAAGATAATTGAAAATAGTTAGTGAAAAAAGAAATAAAACAAATTAAATTCTAACAAAAAAATGCATGATTATTGATATGTTTACTAAAATGTGAAAACAGAGACCAATGAAAAGGATATGCAAACGATCAGAATATCGGAGGGTAAAATTTGGGGTAGAACACAATGGTGATAAAATGGAGTGGTTAAAATCCATTTGACAAATATAGAGAGTATGTTGTAATCCCTCTGAGAGTATACTTCTCCCTTTTTGGCATTATAAAAAAGGTAGAAAATAGATATACATTTATAATAGGAACCAAGCACATAGATCATCGAAGGCATGCATAAGCATTTAAGGAAAAGCATAATTCATTAGTTAAAGATAATTAAATTCAAGTATATAAAAGGAAAACACTAGGAATCAAGAACAAAAAAAAAGAAACACATAAGTGAGACAACTACTTGTTGTCATTGATATCATCATCTTTGATTATATGTGTTATTCTTTATGATGGCCACTTCCTCGTTTATTGTAGTTGGATGGAATAAATCTTCAACCTCATCCATTGATTTGTTCCTCAATTCTCCTCTAAAAAGGCAAAACTTCATACTACCAAGGGTGGAGTGGTTAATATTGGAGTGTATTAGATCCTTGATTCCACATTCCATATGATAACCTTGCTGATCGAGTTTGCTTGCAGAAGATCATGTGGAAAAGCATCTCGTCGGCCCAATTTGTCGAAATTATTGAGTTAATATCCATAAAAGAACGACATCTTTTATTATGTTGAACTCAAGATTATCTTGCATGTGAAGTAGTATTTGTATGAAGAAATCTCTTAGCAGTAGGGCTGGAAATGAGTCGAGTCGAGTCGAGACGAACTCGGCTTAGCTCGACTCAACTCGTTAAGAATTGATTCAACTCAAATATCAGTCCAATTTTGACACAAATTTTTTAAATCTCAAACTCAATTCGTTGTAAGTTCACAAACAATTCAGTTTAGCTCATTGGAGTTAACTCACTTGCTTCACGGACTTAAAAACCACTTTTTCAGGTCTATTTATTTTATATATACTTGACATTTTAAATTATTATTATTTTTTAAATATTGAAATAAAATAAAAGTTATCAGATTGCAATTTAACTTTATCTCGAAAATCTACTAATTCAAAAACTACACAACTTTCCAAATATACGTTTGAAAGTCTAATTCAAAAACTACTCAATTAGAGTTTAAATTTGTCTCGAAAATCCACAACTTCATTTAAATAATTAAGAACCTTACAAATTTAAGCAAATAATACATTTCCATCACAGAATGACTACACCAATTGCAACCTTCATTACACATATTATTTTAGCAAATGCCATAATGCCTCTAACAAGGATGACTCTAAATGCAATTATTAGTTTTACTGCCATAACTAGTATGGAAGAGACAATATAGGGTTAAGATTTAGAGTAAATATTTAAACCAACTCTTAAAGACAATATATTCATTCTCATATATAATTGAGTTGACTCATGAACCTAATGAGTCAAACTATGTATAGTTCAAGTCCAACTCATTTAGTGAACGAACTTATTTTTTCGCTCATATTCAACTCATTTGGTTCATGAACCTAGTTCAACGATTTAATTGTCGAACCAAATTCCAAACTATTTTTGAGTTGGTTCGGTTCGTTTTGAGCCCTACTTAGCAAAAATAGACATATGTTTTCATAAGGTTTAAAATCTCTAAGGACAGCTCCTTTCATGATGATAAGCTGCAAAACCTTGAGATTCAGCATTTCCTTTCTTTCTTGACTTTGTTAAGATGATATTTCAAATAACAAATTTCTTGAAGAAAATCTTCCAATGAGGAGACTTCTTGTTGGAGCCACAGATGATGATAAAAATGACGTAGAGTAGAAACTCACACAAGAACATAAAGAAAGAATAAGAAGATTGACACAATAGAATGAATGAGATCATACACTTATATATTGCAGTTTATGGGCTTATTTTTGTGATAATATCCATAAAATTTATGGCGATTTGCTTCAGAAACGAGATGATTGAAAAATATTTCCAAAGAGAGTCCTCTAATTGATTATGGGTAAAACTTAATTGATTAGACCTTTACAAATATTGAGATTTTGCGCAATCTTCAATAATGAGGTGATTCAGTTTAATTTTGGAAGAAATTTGATATGTTTTTGATTGAAAACATGTGGACGAAGTAAGCTATAACAAATTATCCCTCCAGGCCAATATATTATGAGACAATTTTCAGTTTCTCGTGCTACCTTTGGGCTTTAGATTGACATTGGGCCTTGGCATATGGCTTTTGGCACCTCCTTTGCTTTTAGGTTGCACCCATTTGCTCAAAAAATACTTTAAACTCAACTGATAAAAATAATTTTAACTGACTTATACATTAATAAAACACATTCTAAAGAGTTAATAAAAATTTTCTAATTTTTCAACCTCTATTAAGTGTACTACCTGAAAATATCAAGATAACTTGAGAAAAATCTCCCTTACAAGGGAACGACGAACCATCATTAAAAGTCTATCTCTAGGAATCGCTTGACACGAGAGCTAGATAAATACAATATGGAGCAATGTAATCACCAAAAATGTTTAGACTCTAAAATCATCAAGATCACCATAATTTCTAAGCATTTCCTTTAATGCCACTTGACAACTAGGTCACACTAAACTATTAAACACCATCATCGATGTCAACAAGGAAGGAAATTGTTGGGCACCTCCATTGATCCCAATGAATAATTGTTGAGCATTACCATCAATTTTAACAACAGATAAATAAAACATCATTAAAGTTATTCCATAAATGTCATCAATCTTGATCTCTAACTCGATCAATTAAGACTACTAGATAACACCATCAATGCTAACCAACACTGCAACTGTAGAGCACTACCATAAATGCATATAGTTCTATAATCAGATATCATAAAGTAAAGCAAAATTATGTTGTTCACTCAAGTTATACTAATTATTTGCACAACATTATCAAATTTGCAATAAACACTTTCAAATCTGCAAAGTAAACCCTGCAAAATAGAATTAGGTTTTCGCCTTTAGTACCCAAATATTTTTGGGTCATAGTGTGTTAGTTAAATTAAGAGGTTTGAAGGCATTCCCTTTCAATTCTTTTAATTTAGAAAATAAAAATGCCTCAATATGGCCAAGCTTATTAAAGAATGAACATCTATAAACAGTGCAATTCAATTTCTTCCTATTTTTAATTATCTTACCAAATTATCTATCTGGGTTAAAACCTCCTCAACTTTTATTAAATGAAGAAATTTGATTTAATAGGATCAAATCTATCTTTTATTTCCCCTTCGTAAATTTACTTAGGGTTTTATACAAATTTTTCATTTTAATTTTAAATTAAACACGAGAATCATATTTTGCTGATTTTAAGGATTCACTTCTTATACTATCAGTTTCTTCTCAAAAATCTTATTGCTATTTTCTAAGAATTCTACATACTCCTTAAGATTATTAATGTTATTATTTATATTCTCATTCTATTTAAATATCTTAACACTATTCTTAAACAATTGATTATGAGTTAAAGAAGTCACCTCATAGTCATTTTCCTTATAAGCCTTAGGGAACATATGATCATTTTCATTGTATTATTCTCTTTAAGAAGGCACTTTATAAGATATTTCTGATGTATCATTAGAGATATTCTTGGAGACCTTTGAATCTCTTGATATTGATTCATCGCTCTTTGCTACATCTTCTTCACAAGAAGATTAATATGGGAGATCTTTGAAGATTCTTCTAGAAGTTAACTCTTCACATATTCTCTAGGCGATGTTTATTCATCTTCATTTTCACAAATCATACTCATTGATGTTTCTTCAAATAATATACTGGATGAAGTTGCATCATCATTGGCTTGGCTAGATGAAGTTCTTTCACAAGTTCTTCTCCATGAGATTTCTTTATAATTTCTTCTTGACGTAACTTTATTATTTTCATCAAAGGATTCTTTAGACAGTCGTTCATATATTAATTTTGTTCAATTAAAGGTGACGGATAAGGTTAATTCTACTACTTCTTCTATAGATTCCCTTGATGAAGATTCTTCTAATAAACTTTTGCTTGCTCTTTCACCTTTCAAAAGTTGAATCAATGCATTGGTTTTTCAAGGATTTCTTCTTTCCTAAATGTTGGGTGAGAGTATCTACACAAACAGGTCTGGAAGAGGGGGGGTTGAATAGACCTTTTGTTGGGTGAGAATATGGAAACAACAATGTCTAGAGGGGGGTGAATAGTGTAACGCCCTGATTTATTATTTAATTATTTTACCGAGTTTAGCGATAATTTTGAGTGATTTACATGAATATTTACGATGTATGATGTTTTGTGATGTGTTGATGGGTGTTGGTGAATAATATTATTAGCTTATTATAATATTATTAGCGGGGAAATAAATAATGAGAATTAGTGGTATTGTTTGATTATTAGAATATTAGTTAAATAATTGTTTAACTAGCGTGACATTAAATATTTATTTAATGGAATAAAATTAAAATGGAATAATGAGGTAGTAAGGGCAAAAATGGCAAAAAGAGGGAACTTAGGGGTTCTAGGGGCTAAGTTGGAATAAGGGGAATATGTTATAAGGAGTTTGAGGAAGTTACACAATAGAACGTGAATACAACTTTTGAGGAAACCGTAGAAGTGAGACAAAAGAAGAGAAGAACGATCGTGAGAAGGCAGAGACTAGAGTTTAGAGATTCAAAAAGGTCATCCAATCTAAGGTAAGGGTGGGACTAACTTTCTCTAATACGGGTTCAATAATCATGAAAGGGATTGAGTTAGATACTGGTTGATAATTGTTGTTGTTAGAGATGAATGAAATTGATTGATACGTGTTAATTGAGTATCTTGATATTAGGAATTTGAACCCAATTTGACGTTAGGAGTTTGCAATGATTGAATTATAATGTTATTGTTATGATGTAGTGTTTCTATGAGGATAATGTGAAGAAATTCTATTTTGGGTTAGGAATAGTGAAAACTAGAAATTTTGGTGTGAAATTCATCGTCGCGAAAATTAGTTTTTATGCTACCAATGAGTTCTAATAG
This sequence comes from Lathyrus tuberosus, assembly GCA_022829125.1. Taxonomy (NCBI): domain Eukaryota; kingdom Viridiplantae; phylum Streptophyta; class Magnoliopsida; order Fabales; family Fabaceae; genus Lathyrus; species Lathyrus tuberosus. The sequence goes on from JALAZF010000026.1 coordinate 2,467,822, forward strand.
GTATAACTAAGTTAAAATAAGAGTCTCGCGAATTAAATCGAAGTTTCAGATGAGTTTTTGGGCAAAAAGTGATCAAATCTGTAGCTATGTTAGTGCAGAATTTTGGAAACTTCGAAAATTCGTAACTTGAGTTCCGGGAGTCCGATTCGTACGCCGCTCGAAGCGTTGGAAAGATAACGAGACGAGCTATCTTATAATAATAGTTTCTGGCCCAGAGGTGAGTTATCTTGTGTGGAATAACTAAAATGGAATTATAGTGTTAAAATTCTGATTTTGGCGAAGTGAAAGTTTGAGTTTAAGTGCGATTTCGAAATTGAAAATTTTCCAGATTATGAAATGAATTCAGAACGTGATTCCTTGTATATAATGATGAATTTAGGTGTATTTTAATAATTATTTTGGCATGTCCTTGAGCTGCTTTTGAAGCATTTTCGATTAAAGTATACATGCTTGAGTTTTGTAATTATAAGTGTGTGAATGAAATTATTGTTCATTTGCGAAGAATAATGTTGATTAATTGTGAAGTTGTGATGCGAAGTTGTAGTCGTATAGCGAAGAGGCCAAGTGCCTATGTTGATTTGCGAAGTTGATGTTGTTGTTGTTGCATTTTAATTGTATCGTTGCATAATCATTTCATTTTAACTACGATGGCCTGGATTGGCACCACGATGGCCTGAATGGGCAATTTGTTAAGCGAAGGGGGTTGTAGCCTGTCAAAGCCGAATCACGGCATTAGCGAAGGGAGTTGTAGCTCTGTTGGTGCCACATGCATGATTGCACTGCATTGCATCCGTTGAGTCGTGTTGTTGTATTGTTGAGCGAAGTTATGTGATGATTTGTTGTTGGACTTATGCGAAGTATTGATAATGATGAGTTGCGCAGTTATATGATGTTATGTGTTGCTAATTCCTTTATACGAGTTATTGCCTTGTATTATTGAATGTGAAATCTCACCCCTTCTGTTTGAATGTTGCCTCTACGTGGGTAACATGCAACTATTCCGCTGTAGGAGCTCAGGTGTGAGTGGAAGTTGAAGTCTTCCATTTATTCTTTTAGTTTGGCATCAGCTTTGATATGTAACAGTGGGAGTCAGGAACGCTTTTATATGATTTTATTGGTTGAAGAATTATTAGTTGTTTTTCTAATATGAAAACTAGTTTCTTTAGTTAATTGAAATCATTATAATTTATTGATTGAAATGAATAATTTTCCGCTGCGTAATAAAGGTTATTTTGTTGGATTAAAGTTGTGTGATTTCCGAAAATGTCATTTATATGTTACATGTCTATTTATGAGCAAATGATAAGTTAAAAGTAGCATCCTTTATTTCTGTTTCTTATTGTTTTACTCTGATTATTTTAATTAAATAGCGCGGGGAAATTTATAGTGGTATCAGAGCAGGTCGGTCCGTCCGGCCTGGTTGTCTAATTATGTTGTTCCCTAGTATGCGACATGTGTGTGAAAACACTGTCGGCACTTGTTTTGTTTTCCATTTGCAGGTTAAGAATGAAACAAGTGAGGGAGAAGTGTCTGCTTCTCTTAGATATTCCAGTTATTGAGGAATTGGATATCATGTTGCTACATGAGAGAGTGCAGTGTTGGATTGTCCAGCTGTTTAAGAATGGTGTGAACCTTGAGGAAAAATGGCCAGGTGTTCTCGTTGTTCGCTTCCTTGTGAGGGGGAAGGCGATGTTGTGGCTAGAGATGGGCCGGTGATGTGTGGAGTATCCTGACGTGTTTCCTAAGGATGGGCACGGGTTGTCTTTAGTCGGAACAAGATGATGTTATTGTTGGGACGAATTGGTGGAGTTAAACCATGTGTTTACCAATCATTTAGATGAGTGGTGTAGTGTGCTGTTGAGACAAGTGTAGCTCCGGTGTTATGAGTTAAGAAGAAAGAAGGTAGTACGAGATTGTGTGTGGATTAGCGACATTTGTCTAAGGTAATGATTGAGAATAAATATCCACTTCAACGGGATTGATGATTTGATGGACCAACTGTTATGCTAGTGTGTCTTCAGTATAATTGAATTGAGGTCGAATTACCTTCAGATTTGGGTGAAGAGTGAGGATAGTTGGGGAATCTTAGAAGTAAGAGAAAAGGGTGGAACTCATGTTCACCATTTCCAGTCTTCATTTTCGCACTTATGGAACATTCTTCACTAAATAAGTGATAACTTTTCGCTGGTAACTCCGATGGGAGCGATTTTGGACTTTTTGGAAAGCTTGTGAAATTCCCTACATTTTGCATATAAACTTTATCTTCTACATGTTTTTGATGAAAGAAAAAAAAGCATTTGAAGATTTGGGTCTGAAGCTGATTTTGGAGAAGGCAGGTATACGGGATTTCTTGACCAACCTCCATTACACGGGCGATAACTTTTTACTCGTAACTCGGATTTAAGCAATTCTTGAATTTCTGGAATCTACAGGAAATTCCCTTCACTTTGGCATATAATTTTGTATCAAGAAGGTCTGTATTGAAGGAGATAATCGTGTTTGAAGTTGAGCGAGTCTTGCTGAAAATGGGTAAGATGAGGTCAGGTATAAAATGTTTAGTAATACGACGGAGGTGAGGGTATCAGAGAAGCACATGGAGGTGCGGCGTATGCCAATTGAGAATGATTAGAGTGGAGAGATTCTTGAGGAAGGGAGAAGGTTAAAAAGTAAAGTGGATTGTGTGTCATTGATGACATGATGTCGACATGTGTCGGGAAGATTTTGGACAGTTTCTATCACCCACCCAGATGATGAGATGGTACTGTTGAGATTGTGATTAGAATGAGACCCAAATGTGCAACTATATAGATCATCGAGATGATGCAATTAAAGGAAAGACGAAGGATTTATTAGTGTTGTTAAAGTTCTCTACTTTTGGAGCGGACCGATTTGAATTGTACTTGGTGTAGTAGCATTTCAGGTATCGGGAGAATGTTTAAAAATTATGTTGTGCTACGAGTGGGTATAGGAGAATATGTAATGGACTTTGGGCACAAAGTAAGGACGTTATTATAGTTAGGTAAGGATGATTTATGCTACCGATGTGGTTGCCGGCTACCTATTGACAAATTGAGGAACTGATCACCCTTAATCTCTTGTTGATAGTAGACGGGATCATGTTGGGTGGAATAGACGTGTCTTGCCAGATGAGATGGTATGTACAGTGAATTATTGGGAGTTAAGCCAAGTGCTTACGGATTGTTTTAATTAGTCGATGCAGATTCCTATATCTGAAGATGAGGCGGATTCGAGGCTTTTGTATGTCGATCAGATGTCGTTGATAGTTACTTATCAGGAGTAGAGAACAATGTGCTGACTAGTGATTTGACCAAGGATGCCGGGTAGAGGATGGTAGTGGCTAGTATGCCTTAAAGTGTATGTAGAGAGTATGGATCGCATCTTCCACACTTATTTGGATAAGTTCGAAGTGGTGTTCGTTGTGGATGTTCTGGTCTATTATAAAATCAGAAGAAGAACGTGTAGAGTATTTGAGAATTGGGTTGCAAGTGCTGAAAGAGAAGAAATTATATGCCAAGTTATCAAAGTGCGAATTCTGGTTGCACGAGGTGAGTTTTCTCGGTCATGTTATTTCTGGTAGTGGTATTATTGTGGATCCATCTAAGGTTGATGCAGTATCGCAATGGGAGACTCCGAAGTCGGTTACCGGAGTTAGAAGCTTTTTGGGTTTGATAGGTTATTACCGAAGGTTTATTGAAGGATTTTCCAAGTTAGCACTTCCGTTAACTCAGTCGACCTGTAAAGGTAAAGTTTTTGTGTGGGATGTTCAGTGCGAAGAAAGTTTTAATGAGTTAAAGCAATGTTTAACAACGGCTCCGATTTTAATACTACCAAAATCTGACAAACCATTTGTTGTATACTGTGATGCGTCTAAGTTGGGTTTAGGTGATGTGCTTATGCAGAATGATAAGGTAGTAGCTTATACATCGAGGCAGTTGAGGATTCATGAACGTAATTATCCTACTCATGATCTTGAGTTAGATGCAGTGGTTTTTGTACTTAAAATTTGGAGACATTATCTGTATGGTTCTAGATTTGAAGTATTCAGCGATCATAAAAGCTTAAAGTATTTATTTGATCAGAAAGAATTAAATACGAGACAATGAAGGTGGCTTGAATTGCTAAAGGATTATGATTTCGGGTTGAATTACCATCCGGGTAAGGCTAATGTTGTTGCAGGTGCTTTAAGTAGGAAAACTTTACATATGTCTGCTATGATGGTTAGAGAGTTAGAGTTGCTTGAACAGTTCAGAGACTTGAGTTTAGTTTGTGAAGTGTCGCCACAGAGTGTCAAATTGGGAATGTTGAAGATCAACAGTGAATTTTTGGATAGTATCAAAGAGGCTCAGAAGATGGATGTGAAGTTGGTAGATTTGATGGTTGGAAATAATCAGACCGCAAATAGTGATTTTAAAGTTGATGATCAAGGTGTGTTGCGGTTTCGGGATAGAATTTGTATTCCTGATGACGCAAAAATGAAAAATATAATTCTAGAAGAAGGTCATAGAAATAGTTTGAGTATTCATCCAGGAGCTACAAAAATGTATCATGATTTGAAGAAGTTATTTGGTGGTCCGGGTTGAAGCGAGATGTGGCGTATTTTGTGTATGCGCGTTTAACTTATCGAAAGTCGAAAGTTGAACATCAAAAACCTGTTGGGTTGTTGACACCTTTAGATGTTCCAGAGTGGAAGTGGGATAATACATCCATGGATTTTATGACGGGTTTGCCGAACACTCCAAATGGATATGATGCGATTTGGGTAATTGTGGATAGACTGACGAAGTCGGCTCATTTTATTTCGATTAACATCAGTTTTCCTGTATCTCAGTTAGCGGAGATTTATATCCGTGTGATTGTGAAGTTGCATGGTGTTCCATCGAGTATTGTGTCAGATAGAGATCCAAGATTTACTTCTAGATTTTGGAAGAGTTTGCAGGAGGCGTTGGGTTCTAAGTTGAGTTTGAGTTCGGCGTACCATCCGCAGACGGATGGACAGACAGAGAGGACGATTCAGTCGTTGGAGGACTTGTTGAGAGCTTGTGTACTTGAGCAAGGGGAACTTGGGATAGTTATCTTCCATTGATTGAGTTCACTTATAATAATAGTTACCATTCTAGCATTGGAATGACACCGTTCGAAGCGTTATATGGTCGGAGATGCAGAACCCCGTTATGTTGGTATGAGTCCGGTGAGAGTGTGGTACTTGGACCGGACATTGTTCAATAAACTATTGAGAAGGTTAAGTTTATTAGAGAAAAGATGAAAGCGTCGCAGAGTAGACAAAAGCGTTATCATGATAAGCGTAAGAAGGATCTTGAGTTTCAAGAAGGAGACCATGTGTTTTTGAGAGTCACTCCTGTGACCGGTGTTGGACGGGCGCTAAAATCAAAGAAACTGACTCCGAGGGTTATTAGTCCGTATCAGATTTCAACAAGAGTTGGAGCGGTTGCATATAGAGTGGGTTTACCACCGCATCTTTCGAACTAGCATGATGTGTTTCATGTGTCGCAACTTCAGAAGTATGTTTCGGATCCATCTCATGTGATTCTGAGAGATGGTGTACAAGTGAGAGACAATCTTACGATTGAGATCTTACCAGTGAGGATTGAAGGTCGTGAAGTGAAGAAGCTGAGAGGCAGAGAGATACCTCTTGTGAAAGTCGTTTGGGGAGGAGTGGCTGGTGAAAATATAACGTGGGAGTTGGAAAATAAGATGCGGGAGTCGTATCCAGAGTTATTTGAATATGAGGTACATTTTCGAGGACAAAAACATTCTAAGTGGGGGAGAGTTGTAACGCCCTGATTTATTATTTAATTATTTTGCTGAGTTTAGCAATAATTTTGAGTGATTTACATGAATATTTGCGATGTATGATATTTTGTGGTGTGTTTATGGGTGTTGGTGAATAATATTATTAGCTTATTATAATATTATTAGTGGGGAAATAAATAATGAGAATTAGTGGTATTGTTTGATTATTAGAATATTAGTTAAATAATTGTTTAACTAGCGTGACATTAAATATTTATTTAATGGAATAAAATTAAAATGGAATAATGAGGTAGTAAGGGCAAAACTGGCAAAAAGAGGGAACTTAGGGATTCTAGGGGCTAAGTTGGAATAAGGGGAATATGTTATAAGGAGTTTGAGGAAGTTACACAATAGAACGTGAATACAACTTTTGAGGAAACCGTAGAAGTGAGAAGAAAGAAGAGAAGAACGATCGTGAGAAGGCAAGAGACTAGAGTTTAGAGATTCAAAAAGGTCATCCAATCTAAGGTAAGGGTGGGACTAACTTTCTCTAATACGGGTTCAATAATCATGAAAAGGATTGAGTTAGATATTGGTTGATAGTTGTTGTTAGAGATGAATGAAATTGATTGATACGTGTTAATTGAGTATCTTGATATTAGGAATTTGAACCCAATTTGATGTTAGGAGTTTACAATGATTGAATTATAATGTTATCGTTATGATGTAGTGTTTCTATGAGGATAATGTGAAGAAATTCTGTTTTGGGTTAGGAATAGTGAAAACTAGAAATTTTGGTGCGAAATTCATCGTCGCGAAAATTAGTTTTTATGCTACAAATGAGTTCTAATAGGTATAACTAAGTTAAAATAAGATTCTCTCGAATTAAATCGAAGTTTCTGATGGATTTTTGGGCAAAAAGTGATCAAACCCGTAGCTATGTTAGTGCAGAATTTTGGAAACTTCGAAAATTCGTAACTTGAGTTCCGGGAGTCCGATTCGTACGCCGCTCGAAGCGTTGGAAAGATAACAAGATGATCTATCTTATAATAATAGTTTCTGGCCTAGGGGTGAGTTATCTTGTGTGGAATAACTAAATGAAATTATAGTGTTAAATTTCTGATTTTTGACGAAGTGAAAGTTTGAGTTTTAGCGCGATTTCGAAATTGAAAATTTTTCAGATTGTGAAATGAATTCAGAATGTGATTCCTTGTATTTAATGGTGAATTTAGGTGTATTTTAATAATTATTTTGTCATGTCCTTGAGCTGCTTTTGAAGCGTTTTCGATTAAAGTATACATGCTTGAGTTTTGTAATTATAAGTGTGTGAATGAAATTATTGTTCATTTGCGAAGAATAATGTTGATTAATTGTGAAGTTGTGATGCGAAGTTGTAGTCGTATAGCGAAGAGGCCGAGTGCCTATGTTGATTTGCGAAGTTGATGTTGTTGTCGTTGCATTTTAATTGTATCGTTGCATAATCATTTCATTTTAACTACGATGGCCTGGATTGGCACCACGATGGCCTGAATGGGCAATTTGTTAAGCGAAGGGGGTTGTAGCCTGTCAAAGCCGAATCACGACATTAGCAAAGGGAGTTGTAGCTCTGTTGGTGCCACATGCATGATTGCACTGCATTGCATCCGTTGAGTCGTGTTGTTGTATTGTTGAGCGAAGTTATGTGATGATTTGTTGTTGGACTTATGCGAAGTATTGATAATGATGAGTTGCGCAGTTATATGATGTTATGTGTTGCTAATTCCTTTATACGAGTTATTGCCTTGTATTATTGAATGTGGAATCTCACCCATTCTGTTTGAATGTTGCCTCTACGTGGGTAACGTGCAGATATTCCGCTGTAGGAGCTCAGGTGTGAGTGGAAGTTGAAGTCTTCCGTTTATTCTTTTAGTTTGGCATCAACTTTGATATGTAACAGTGGGAGTCAGGAACGCTTTTATATGATTTTATTGGTTGAAGAATTATTAGTTGTTTTTTTAATATGAAAACTAGTTTCTTTAGTTAATTGAAATCGTTATAATTTGTTGATTGAAATGAATAATTTTCCGCTGCGTAATAAAGGTTATTTTGTTGGATTAAAGTTGTGTGATTTCCGAAAATGTCATTTATATGTTACATGTCTATTTATGAGCAAATGATAAGTTGGAAGTAACATCCTTTATTTATGTTTCTTATTGTTTTACTCTGATTATTTTAATTAAATAGCGCGGGGAAATTTAGGGTGTTACAAATAGACCTAAAATTCCATTTAGACAATTTGAAAAACTTTTTAAGGTTCCATAAAATGAAATCATAGATTTTAAGAAGCGCGGAACCAAAACACAAAAACACGAGAGCTAGGAAGCATTTCAATGAATCAAGCCATATGAAATAGTACATGAAGTTATCATGAGATTTATTGCTTATAGTGCAAGTCGCTTACATGACAACCAAATCTGATTTAAACAAAGCGATTTAAAAACACATTACTTAGATGTTCTTAACAATGCATAATTGACTTCATGATGATTCCTTAAGATTGATAAACCATATACCTAATCTTATATGTTAATCGCTATAAACATGTATAACATATATGGCATAAAGTCAATGCAATCTTGCAAATATGCAACAACAAATATGAATGAATGCTTGTAAAGTAAAAGGATAGGGAAAGATAAAGATACACAGAGAGATATAGTGCTTCAACATTCATCCTCGCTTTGCCTACATGCATTATTCAATGGATGATGCCATCAGAACATAACCACGGTCTTCCACTATGGTAAATTGTTTACAACATTTTGATTACAAAGAACTGTCACACGGTAGTTCCCTATGAGGACTCAGACATTATATTGCAAATAAAGTACAAGATCCCTCAGGATCTTGATCTAATAACCTCAATATCCACAATAACATGCACCAACTGCTCATGTGTGGCGATTCTCCTTATCCCACTGATTTATTGTCTGAGCGATTGCCATTAACAAAGCGTATATTGGATGACTCCCAACTTTGTCTACGGGCATTATTTCTCCAACGCCACCATAGAAGAACAACTTTCTACTCTGCCTTACGAACCGTTGATACTTGATCTTTCCAAAATGTTCCTCCTAGAATTCTATCTTTAGGTTTAATTCCTTTCGCCAACCCCATAATATTCCTCCTAGAATTTCTATTCATGAGATACCATCTAGAAGTTCTTTTTCAGAAACTTCTACCAGAAATATCAATCCTAATATCAAAGTAGATTCTAGATCTCCTATTCCCAATTACCATGTTGTTGATGATACCTCCCAGATAGGATCACCAACCTAGTCTCTAATCGAAGGTTGTATTAATATGATATAATTTTCTAATTTCTTTGCTAACTGGAGTTATCTTGAAGAACAGTTAAATGACCCTGGAGAAAAAGGTCATAAGAGATTGGTTCATGAAATTGGAAATTCCTTTCGTGACGAACTCTAACCAGAATGGATCAAATGACTTCACAAGTTCAGATCTAACATTCCTATCCTTGACTGGTTCCAAGCTTATTGTCTTGTGAATAACATTGAAGATGTTTATTCTCAAAACCAGATCAATGTTCAAACCAACCTCTACAAAAAATGGAACCTTGTTTCTGGATTTACCATTACTGTTATTCATCCACCCTTAGAAAACGTCAAAATTATTGTCCCAAAAGGAGAAGTTTTAGCCACCCCTTTCAAAACTGGTAAACCTGGATCGAATCCCCCAGTTATGGAGGACATTAGAAAAATTCATGAACAAAATAATTATTCTAATCAGATCCTTCATACCATAACTCAACAAGTTGATAATTTATCAACGAAAATTGATTCCAAAACCTCTACTTCTCAATTTCCTGGTAGCACTTCTGGCTCCCATTTCAACCCCATAAGTATCCCTAAAAATATAGAGGAAAAACTCAATCTTCCCTTTATGAATCTTGCAGAAAGAATCAGCAGAAGCATTACTGGAACTTCTGCATCCAAAAATGTCAATTGCCTTCATTTTGAAGACAAAGCTCAAAATTGTGATTCCGAGGCTACACCTCTAACCCAAACCAATAATTAAATCGGGTACGCTTTAATTCGAGAGGAAAATATTACTATAGTAGACCCACTCCTCATGATATGCAGTTTGAGGAGAGATCTCAATTCAAATCCTCTAAGTTTGACGATCATGTTGTTCATGAATGGAACATAGATGTCAAAGCCGAATATGAGATACTCAATACTCTCCAAGAAATGGGTATGGCTCGACGTGCCTATAAAATTCAAAGCATTAATGAACCTATTGTTGCAACTTTAATTGTTACTGGGTTTACTAGTCAATTAAAGAGTTGGTGGGATCATTCAATGTCTTTAGAAGATAAGCAAAATATCCTCCAACATACTTACATTCATGAAAACACAGATGGAACTCTTGTTGAAAAGTCCGACGCTACAAATTTCCTTATCATTACCATAAGAATGTATTTCATAGGAAATCCTCAAGAAGAGATAATCGCCACTCAAAATATCCTATCGACCCTAAGATGTCCAACACTATCTGATTATAGATGGTACAAAGATGTCTTCCTTACTCATGTTCTTAAAAGAGAAGATTGCAATGCATCATTTTGGAAAGAAATATTTATTGCTAGCCTACCCAAATTCTTTGGAGAAAGAATCCATCAAAAGCTCAAAGAAGCCACAAGACTTACTGAGATAAACTTCAAAGAAATCACATATGGCCAACTTTTTGGTTTTATAAAAAAGGAAGGTCTCTCACTTTGTTCTGAACTCAAAATTTAATCCAAATATGGATCTGAAAATTCTAGATTCAGAAAAGAAGTTGGAACCTTTTATGAAGCCTTCGGTTATAGAAAATACAAGCCCCTTCTTCCAAACTCAAGAAAACCAAAACTTTGTCTAAAAACTCTAGACCCTTATTTCGTAAGAAAATACAAAGTCCTAAGGATTCTCAAAGAGATAATTCTTATAAGAAACCTTACAAAAAACCTTCAAAAAAATGGCAACCTCATTGTTATAAGTGTGAAAAGCTGGGACACAAAGCTGATGTTTGCCCTCTCAAAACTAAGATCAATGAAATATTTCATGACGACCAAGAGCTTTGTGAAAAAATCACGGCTCTTCTTATCTCTGATGACAAGAATCATGAAATTCACGAATTCTTAAGTGATAAGTCTGAGAATTATCATGATGATAATCCTGATAGTGATTCTTCTGAAGAAGATACTTGTCAATGGTTTTCCCCCCTTTCCGTAAATGTTAATACCAAAGAGAAAATAGAGAAATAACTCCTATTCGATCTTATTGAAAAGGTTCCTATTGAAGAAGATATGCAACAATACCTCACAGGACTTAGGGATATTATCCTCAAAAAAAGAAAACCTTAAACGCAAAAGGCTTATGCAAAGTATAGAGCCATTTAGTATCTCTAAACTCTTTGACAAAGCTCATTCTTCATTCATTTCCAAACCCATTACTACTAATGACCTCCGCAGTGAGATTAATAATCTCAAAAGATAAGTTAACAACTGCAAACGGATATAACTCATCTTCAAACTAAAGATCTTGAGTTAGAAACCAAATTATCCATTCTAAACCCGATCTAAAATAGTGATGAGGATAAACCTAAACCCTCTGATCTTCCTGAAGTCGTATTAGATAATTCCTCACCCTCTCTTCATTCCATTGGATGTATCATATTTCAAAAATGATATTCTATCATCACCCTTGTAGTTAATGATTTCAAAATCAACATCCCTTGTCTCATAGATAGCGGTGCTGATCAAAATGTTATTAAGGAATGACTTATCCCTACTAAATATTATGAAAAGGCTAATGAAACATTGGTCGTTGCTAATGCCTCCCCTATAAATATTAAATATAAGCTTCCTAATACTTACATTTATAACCAAGGGTATTGTTTCAAAACACCTTTCATTCTTGTCAAAGGCCTCAATCAAGAAGTTATTCTGGGAACTCCCTTTCTCATAACTATCTACCCTTTATGGTTAATGGAGAAGGAATTTCCACCAATATAATGGGAAACCTTATTACCTTCAAGTTTCTGACTCCCATTAAAAAGAAAGAGCTTTACTCTATTCAAAATCATTCCATTTTCAACAAGTCATTTCCATTCAAAGCCATATTAAATATCTACAAGAAGAGATTTGTTATTCCAAGATTGACGATGATCTTAGGACTAAAGATCTTTAAAAAAATCATTAAGCTAGATCGCAGATTCAGACAAGAAGTTTGTTTTGATCTTCCTAATACCTTTTGGGATAGAAAGAAACATGTTGTTTCTCTCCCTTATATTCATGCCTTTAATGAAAGATCTATTCCCACCAAAGCCAGACCTATTCAAATGAATCATGATCTTCTCAATACTTGCAAAGAAGAAATAAAAAATCGCTTAGATAAAAAACTTATTAGGCACTCTAAATCTCCTTGGAGTTGTGCAGCTTTTTATGTTAATAACCAAGCCGAAAAGGAACGTGGAGTCCTAGGCTTATCATCAATTACAAACCTCTCAGCGAAGTCTTAGAATAGATAACATATCCAATTCCTAACAAAAACCGTCTTCATAAAGGCAAGATATTTTCTAAATTTGATCTAAAATTAAGGTTCTGGCAATTTCAGATCCAGGAGAAGGATAAATACAAAAATGCCTTCACAGTACCATTTGGTCATTATGAATGGAATGTAATTCCATTTGGTCTCAAAATACTCCCTCTGGATTCCAAGACATCATGAACGACTACTCAATGATCAAGAAATAATATCTGTTCATAATAGGTACTTTTGACTTCAAAACTGCTTTTTCATGAACGACATATGGTTTTATTGGTTGTCCGCCATGGGAAATAATAGAGGAAAAATTAGGGTTTTTGAGTTTGAAAGAAAAAAGGAAGAAAGAAAAGATTTGATGAAATTTGAATGTATCTGTGTTTTCTAGGTGAATGATGGAAGAAGATTTGAAAAAAGATAAAGGTTTGAAGGTGGACGAAGAAACCTGGGTTTTCTAGGTAGAACGCAAATAAAGGTTTGAAAGTGGGTGAAAAAACCTGTTTTTTTTATGAAGATTTGAATATGAGACGATTTTTGGGGTTTTCTATGTAAATCTTTGATGAAAGTTTGAATGTGAGACAAATTTGATTGGTGTTCTGGGTATGGGTTTGAAGGTGTAAACAAGTTTGTAGAGAGAGGCGAGAGAGAGTGAATGTGGAAAAAATGAAGCGAGAGAAAGAAATTGAAAAAATGAAAGCAAACCTAATTGTTTTGCTTATCTTGAAACTAAATGAGATAAGCAGAAATCAAGAAATAACTAGTAAAAGGGCGCCACCCAAATGTTTGGGTGACAGACAAAATGATGATAAGATTAACACGTGTAAAAAGTGAATCTTGAAAGGTTGCATTGACCATATTAAAAAGGTGTAACGTGTAGAGTAAATGTTGATAGAAAAAACACCCATCAATGAAAATGAAGAAAAAAAAGTTATTATAGTAATATTTCTTAATACGAATGTTAACCAAATAATTTAGAATTTTGAAAAGAAAAAGACATATAAGAGAAAAATAATATTTTAATTGATCTCAAAGAAAAGTATGTAATATAAGAGAAAAACTTCCTTTATATAAACCTCTAACAAACTAACTAACCTAATAAAAAAAAAACTAAACTATAAAATGAAACAATTAATAAGCTTGTTGTCCTATTAAGTCCAATCAAAAATTGAAAAAAATGTTACTGACATGGATAAAAGAAAAAATATTTATAAATGTCAAAACCAATATTGTGTAGTAGGGGTGTTCACGGTGCGGTTTGGGAGGTTTTTACGCTAAAAATATCCGAACCGCAAGAGAAAAAAACATGTGGTTTGGTTTGGTTCGGTTGGCTTTTAAAAAAAATCCGAACCAAACCAAACCAAACCAATGCGGTTTGGATTGGTTCGGTTGGTTCGGTTTTTTACAATATTTTTGTTGAGTGATATTTACATATACAGAGAACAACATAACTTTGTGTTTAGTCGTTCATACATTACCAAATAATAACAAAACTCATCATATTTAGACAAAAAGTTCTCATTCAATATACAAAAATCAAGTTAAACAAAAGTGGAAAAAAATAGTAGCATAAAACAATATCAAAAATATTATAATAAAACAGAAAAATAGAGGAGAAGGGAGATTAGATAAGATGAAAAAGAAGGAACATAAGAGATGTGAAATTAGAGAAGAAATGTGCAACAAAAACATAATTAGAAGAGAAAATGGTAACATAAAAATGAGAAGATGAAAAAGAAAGAACATGTGAGATGAGAGATTAGTGTAGAAGAGGTGAGACATACATGACAAAGAAGATGAGAAGAATGCGCAATACTATTAGGAGAGATTTGAGAAGATTAAAATTGAAAAGTTAAGTGTAAGTAAGAGAAAATATTTCGTAATTGTAAGGTTAAGACATAATGGGTTTGAGTTTTGGGTTAGATGTGGGATAAATAAAGTTTAGGCTGTAACATAATGCGGTTTGGTTTGGTTTAGTTCGGTTTGCAAAATGCAAACCGCAAACCAAACCGAGCCGTGCGGTTTTGTTAAAAGATGTCCCGAACAAATCCGAACCAAATGTGGTTTTTTGCGGTTTCGATTTGGTTTGGTTTGGTTTGCGGTTTTCTATTGGGTTGGTTCGGTTTTGAAAATCCCTATTGTGTAGCACATTTGCAATAATTCAAATACATTAGAAACATTTACATCTAAACTGATAAATAAAAATTACTAAATTTTTTAAAAATGTCTTTGGATATCATAATGTAAAAGCTTTTAAAGTACTTAGAATCTAATTTCAATTTCTTTTTTCTAGAATCAATCCAAAACAAACACAAATTTCAGCCTCATATATAAATTTTAACGTTTAACATTTTTAATTTCTTAATTAGAATTACTAATTTAATATTTTCTTTCACAATTAGTTATTTATTTATTTATTTTATTTTTATTTTTGAGATTGTGATTGTTTAATCATGTATTTTTCACTTCAAACTTTTATGACAACATTTTTACTTATAAACTTTAAATTCTACCCATAATTCAATTTTTTAATAAAATTTAATTATTTTAAACAACTTAAAATTGAAATATATCATATTTCCTTCAAACAACATTTTTTTTTGGAACAAAAGATAATATATTCCAATATGAAAAGAGTTAAGGTACATCAACTGGTTACAACCATAACTAGGTAAACAAGAGAAACTAGCATAACAAAGACAAGAAACTTAAGTCATAAGACTTGCTAGGTATTTCCTATGTTTATGATTCATCCAACATCTTTGTATAGTATTGTATATAATATTTTCCTTGATGCGTGTGTAATCCTCTGCCTTGTGAAAACTTACAGCATTCCTATAGATCCAAATACCGTATACCGTCTCGGCAATAGCGGTTTTCAGAATTATGGCCTTTGCTCCTTTACCACTAGTGTGTGTCACTAACCACTTCAGTTCTTCTTCCCATAGTTGCGGTTCATGAGTAATAGCCATCCAATCTAGCATTTGCTTCCATATGTCTTTTGTAGCGCTGCACGAAAATAACAGGTGGTTCATTGTCTCTGAAGTTTTCCTGCACAATTCACAGATATCATCTTGCAACATTCCAAATTTCCGAAGTCTTTCTTTTGTTATTAGCCTACCATGGCATGCCAACCAAAGGTAGACAACCGCCCTTGGCCTAACATGGTTCTTCTGAATTAAATGCCTCAAACTGAGTTTCTCACCCATTTCCATATGCTCTGCATAAAGTTTCCCGATAGAGAATTTGTTGGTTTGCATCATATTATCCCAAGTATTCTGATATATGTGGATTTCTTCGCGACTGGCCATGATTGCTTTAAGGATCCACGAACTATTAGCTCTAATTGTAGCTGTCATTATGTTGCCACCTCGTATGTAGTAGCTGTGAACCCATTTCACCCAAAGGCTCTCCCTATTCTTGGCAATGCTCCACAGACATTTCATCATGGCAAGATGGTTCCACACTTCCAAGTTGATCAAGTTTAGTCCACCTTGGCTGATGGGCCTACACATTCTTTGCCACGCAACTGGACTTTTTTTGCTTTTCGCCTGGGCTGACAAAATGAAGGACCTGCAAAGAGAATTGAGCTTTTGGATCACTCCTTTGGGAAATGGAAAGCACATCAACCAATATTGAGCCATGGCAACAAGCACACTTTTGACTAGTTGGATCCTGCCTGCAGTGCTGAGTAGCTTTGAGGTCCAATGTCGAATTTTTGCAGTAATCCTGTCCAACAGTGGCATATAGTGTGCTATGTTCAGTCTTTTACATGTCAAAGGGACTCCTAGATATCTGACTGGCAGTTGGCCTTATTTTTTGCTTAACCTTTTGAATGGTGTCATCATTCATCCCACTGCAAAATAGTTTACATTTGAGTGAATTAACAGTCAAACCTGTGGAATCAGAAAATAAATTGAAGGCCTCCAAAATCAACTCAATTGAGTGGTAGTCTCCCCTGCAAAACAATAAAATATCATCAGCAAAAGCTAGGCGTGTTATGCCCAATCTTTCACATTTACTATGGTGGTTAAAGTTGGGATTGGACTGCATTTTCACCATAACCCGATTCATGTACTCCATTATGATTATAAACAACAAGGGAGAGATAGAATCCCCTTGTCTAATCCCTCTCCTAGCTTCCATCACTTCAGTGTAATCTCCATTGATGTTATATCTATAAGTTACTGTTGTAGTAGCAAGCATTATCCATTCAATG
Organism: Lathyrus tuberosus; assembly: GCA_022829125.1. Taxonomy (NCBI): domain Eukaryota; kingdom Viridiplantae; phylum Streptophyta; class Magnoliopsida; order Fabales; family Fabaceae; genus Lathyrus; species Lathyrus tuberosus. Next base: position 2,484,394 of record JALAZF010000026.1, read on the forward strand.
AATTGATTAGGTAATCCCATTTCTTGAAGGATGCATTTGAGTGCTGACTAGTCTACCATATCATAGGCTTTCTGCAGGTCTAGTTGGATCATGCATTTTGGTGTGGCTCCCTTCTTAGAGTATCCTTTCAGCAGTTCAAATGCAAGCATGATATTGTTGTGTATCCCTTGTCCTGGTATGAAAGCTGCATGGCTCTCATGGATCACTTCATGCATTACATTCCCCAGTCTTGAAGTCATGATTTTTGATATTATTTTGTACACTGTTGTGCAACCAGCAATTGGCCTGTAATCCCTTATAGTTTTTGCTTTTTCAGTTTTGGGGATGAGGGTAACAATGGTACCATTGAAAGCTTTGTACAGTTTCCCCTCTTGGAAGAATTCCTGAACTGCTCCCATAACATCTTCCTTGATGATATGCCAGCAACTTTTGAAAATTTTTGCTCCATATCCATCCAGGCCTGGTGATTTCAGATCTCCAATTCCATTTAGTGCTCCCTCCACCTCTTTCTCAGTTACATGAACAGTTAGAGAATCACATTGATCCTTTGTAAACTGCTTACCTTTCCTCATTGTGCTGATGTCAACATGCTTAAGATGATTTGTTTTAGTTCCCATCAGGCTACCATAGTATCTCAGTACCTCCTGTTTTATCTCTTCTTGATTAGTTGTTTCAGTTCCATCTTCCTTCTGCAGCATTTCCAAGCTTTTATGGTGTTGTCTTGTTTTGATGGAAGCATAGTAATATGATGTGTTGCTATCTCCCTTCCTCAACCAGTCGATTTTTTATCTTTGCATAAGGGAAGTCTCCTCTATTTCATTCCATTTAAGTACCTCATCTGTACATGCTTTCACTCTCTCAATGTTACTGCTATCAAATCTATTTCTACTGAGGCCGTGTTGAGCTTTATCCAGTTCCTTCCTTGCCCCATCCAATTTCACTTTAATGTGAGACATGGTCTTGCTGAACTCATTAAGAACAGGCTTCAGTCTTTGGAGTTTGTTCCATATAATGTGCATTGCAGTCCTTTGTATTGGAATACTCCAGTTTGTTTGCACTGTCTCTACATACCATGGTAGTTCAGTGATACAATTGTTAAACCTAAATCTCTTTATTCCTCTCCTAGTCTGCACCCTGTCATTAATGCAGAGCAAAACATGATCTAATATTCCTGGTGCCATTATCCTCATTGTTTTTTCCATGTTCTGTTGAAACCAATTGGTGTTAGCAATCACTCTGTCAATTCTTGAGTAGATTGCCCCTATAGTGTGTTTATTACTCCAAGTGAAGTGATCCCCAATGCTATCCATCTCATTCATACCTGTGTTGTTCATCATCTGGTGTAGATCCTTGTATTCAGCTTCTGTTACCAATTTGCCTCCTTCTCTGTCTTGACAATGCATTACATTGTTGAAATCCCCTATGATGCACCAAGGGCCTGGGGAGGAATTGTTCAGTCCTTCTATAGTTTTCCATAAAATTTTTCTTTGCTCCAAGTGGTTATGTGCATACACGGCTGTCATCCAATATTTGAACCCTCCATCCTTTTCATAAACTCCACAATGTATCATCTGATCACTACTGCTAATCTTCTTTATATTTACTTTATCATTATTCCAAGAAATCCAAAGTCTTCCATTGTCATGCCTATCATAGTTGTCTATATAATTAGTATAGAGGTTCAGTCTATCTCTTATATTCTTTGCTTTATTCGCTTTGACTCTTGTTTCTATCAGTATTAAAATTTCAGGCTTTAGCTTGTGGAGACGGGAGCTTATCTCACGAAGCTTACCTGTTTTATTCAGCCCCCTTATGTTCCATGAAATAATCATGGCCCTCTGTCCAAGGTCATTAGAGGGTCATTCCAAACCCCTAATGCCTCAAACCCATTCGTGCAATTTATTTCAGAAGTAGATCCAATTAAAGCAATTTTTTTACCTCGCTCTCTTGCCTTGTTCACCTTTGTCCAATTCTCCTCATTGTCTTCAGTATTTTGCATTCCTGTCTTGATGATATCATCCTTGGGGGTCACATTTGGTTGGACATGAGCTGATTCTATGGGTTGCTCCTTTGGATTCACTTCAGTAGTCGAGGTTGACGGTTCTCCTACCTGGTGTATCTTCTTTGGCTTCCACTGTTTTTCCATCTTCTTCCGTGGTTCCCTACACTTGTGCCCAATCTTTTGGCATTGATCACAATACAGGGGTCTCCATTCATATTCTACTTGTTGCATAAGCTTCCTACCTTCACAGTCCTTTATGTTAATTTCTTTGACCAATTCCTTGGTAATATCAACTTCTACCAGGATCCTAGCATATGAAACCCTTAGCTTATTTGCTGTGCATTCATCTGTGACGAGTGGCACACCGATAGCACTGCCTGTCTTGCTCAAGCTTTTCGCCCCCCATAGGTATAGTGGTAATTGGGGTAATTTGATCCAGAGCGGTAGCGTTCTCAACATATCTCTTTTTAGGTTGAAATCCGGGTGCCATTCCTTCAACAGCAATGGTATGTTCCTTATTGAGTAAGGCCCCTTCATCAACACATCTTCCATTTTCCTTTTGCGATTTGAATCTTAGTAAAAAGTACCCATCGTCGTGATAGTATAGGTCTGGTAGTTTGACAAAATTCCACGCCTTCGTCATGTAGTTCTTCACTGCGTGCATACTGAGATCTTCACCTAGGGCATACATGATGAGGGTTGATTCCCAGAATTTGATTTCTGATTCAATATCTTCTTCTTCTATTTCAATTTCCATCTCTCCGTTTGTAAGATTTGGTGCTATATATTGAATTGACAGGCCCTTCGCCGGATTTCTGTTTTCTGATACAAAATCCACCCACAATTTACGAGTTTCTTCTTTCTTCGCGACCTCTTTATGCTTAGCGTCGTCTTCTTTCTTGTCCTCTTTTTGCACAGTCTCATCGATTTGGTTCTCAGATAGGGTTTCTTCATTATCTGTGTCTCCTAGGTCTTCCACAATCACCTCTTCATATTCCGTTGCAGGCTTTTGTTGGATGGCTTCATTGACCGGTGTGCTGGGTCGTTCCGCCCTCAGTGGTGTGCTGGGTCCTTCAAACAACATTTTTCACATCTTATCGTTAAAATTCACTATTTTCACCACAGCTTTGACTTCTCCATCACTAAATTCATTTTAATTTTAAATTCAGCATAAACTTCTGTAGTATTTAGAAAGAACACAAGAACTTAATACATTTAATTAACTAAAAGAATTTAAAGAATAAAAAAAATCCTAAATACTCTTAACCAACAAAAATTAATTAAGCTTTAATTTCAATAGCTTCTACATAAAATATCAAAATATTACTTCGTTAAATCCTAATAATACTTTAGATTTTGAGGATCTAATTTTACATTTTTTTTTCTTCAAAATAGCAAATGTATATTCCTTCAAAAAAAGCATATAAATACGAAATGGCCTTAATAAAGAGAATCTTATTTAGATTTTGACAATTACTTACTATAAGACAAAATATAACAGTAAATACTATTTTTGATAATATTGATTACTGTTCACTATTAGTAACAAGAAATAAGTAGTATTAAATAATAATAAACTAATTGTAGTAAATAAACCACTTTTCAAAATCAGCACGCACGAATAATTAATCTTCAAGGACAATAGTACATTCACTTATAAAAAAAAAAAAAAGAAAAAAGTACATAGTCGTAATCCTATTCCCACATCCTATTCTATATAACTAAAAAAATTTAAATAAAAAAAAATATTATTATTATTTTTTCATCGAACTAATCCAATTCGATTAATCTAATTCGAAGATCAATTATGATATCAAGTAATTTCAATCCATACTACAAAGATCGAACCGTAATGCTTTCTATTAAGGAGAACACGTCAATTACCACTTGATCAACTAACCATTAGCTATTATTATTAATTAAAAATTGAAACACTTCATAAACATGCAGCAGAAGATCACGAGAATATCATATGAGATAGAGAGAGAAACTCTCTCTCTCTAGAAAGATAGTAATTGTGATGTGATGATGATGGATTTGAGAATAGAAAACGGAAAATGCAAAATGAAGAAGAAAGAAAGAACAAAGGAAAACAGTGAATGTGGTGCCACGTGTCATGGTTAGAGTGGAAGAGTGGTTTTTGGGTTGAAAGAGCAACAACTCTCTCTACTGCCATGTCAGATCGCAAGCTTGTCCTGTGACCCCGGCGAATCCGTATTTCAATGTGTCTTTCTCTCTCTAAAACTCACTTTCTCTCTCTATAAACACATACTATATCTATCTCTTTTTAATTTCTCTCTCTCTATTTATACATTTGTCTGCCCTTTTCTCGTTTTTTCTCTCTCCTCGAATCTCTCTCGTCTCTCGGTGCTGTATCCATCTTCTCTATGCCCTAAACACTTCCTTTGCCCCTTTCTCATCTTTCTTCAATCTCATGCAATTCATCTCCTTATTGCTGTTTGATCCATCACCAAGATTGGTATGCTTCTTAATTTCTCGTGTTTGTTGGTTATTCTTGCTGATTCTGGGGTTTTTCTGTTTATTTAATTTCAGCTCGTGTTGTTTGGTTTGTGCTTGAGTTTGTTGATTGTTGATGAATCACTTGGTGTTTAATTGTTGTTTTTGCTGTAATTTTAATTAGTATGAATGTTTTACTTGGATTTTGAACTGGTTTCTTGAGTCGACTAGTATATTAAATGAGTTTATGGGTTTTGCCTTAAGTTGAATTGAATGTGGATAATAATGCTCGAACGTTTTAGAGTTAATTGATGGTTTTGATAATTTTTTTTTATGTGGTGTGTTGTTTGAACATCCAGTTACTAGCTATTTATTGCGTTCGTTTCGTTATGTTGGATGGAGTAATACTAGATTAGATTAGATTAAGTGCATTTAATTGTTTTCAAATGGAAATGTTTCTCGTTTGTTTGGCTATTTTGATATGGACAATCTGATCCTGCTTTGATTCTCGAATGATTTTGGATGGCGAAAAGAGAATGTGAGTGCTATAGTATTTCAAGAAGTTTACTACTGTGAATGGATTTATGTTTTTTTGGGAGGAGGAGAATGGTTGGCTGTAGATGTAGTGAAGAATGTTTGTTTCAAATTTTGTAGTTGTTGTTGTTGGTGTTGCTTAATGTGTGAATATAATTACAAATGGGGGCCTAACCTAACATTGCAATGGGGTTGGTGTAGGATATTGATTGCAATTTTCATTAAGGGATGGTAATGCTGTTATTCATGTAAATATCTTCTTGAAGACATGACTTATGATCAAATGCCAATATTTTTTCAATGTTAGATGATAAACTTTTCGTTTTTTTTGGGAGGGGGATAGAGTAGATGTTATTTTCTGTCTTAAAATTTTCATTCTTAAACGAAACATCTTCTGGTTTGATTTTGACGTCACTACTGTACACATTACGAAGCTTCAGCTTAGCTTTGATCAGCACATTCATTCATAAACCTTGCTGACTGATATTAGCATGTTTTCCAACCAAACTCACAAAATTTGTCATAAGATGCACAATGTTGTCAAATAGCCACGACATCGGTGCTACGGCACACTGAAGAAATCGCTATTGTTCTGCAATGCGCTATTTAGTACAAAATATTGTAAGATACTTGCAGCTATAGGTGCTATAGCACCGTAGCATAGCGAAGTTTGAACAATTGCGATCTGCAACTGACAATATTATGGCGCTAACATATTCTACATTTCATGCACCCATTCAATATCTTAACAGTTAGCAAATTATAAGTTACTTTTCTATTCAGCTACTATGTCATTCATTTCAATCTTGGAGTTTCAATCTTACTTAAGACCTATCTTGTGACTTATGCTGGTACTTGTTCTAGACTTACTGATGACACGCTGATGGTCAAAGGGTTGATTCTTTATGCAGGGCACATGTGAATGAAGAAGGAAATCAAATTATCTGTACCTAAAATGCTTAACAGGAATTGGGTTTTAAAGCGCAAGCGTAGAAAACTTCCTGTAGGACTGGATCAGTCCTCTGGTAAAGAGCAATCCAATGGTAAAGAAGATAATTCAGTAGCATCTGATTCTTCTAGGAATGCTTCAGCTAAACGTATGCTAAAGACTGAAGAAGGCACTTCTCAGCATTCATCTAAGAAGAAGGGACATGATGGGGTGAGTAACATATTAATCCCAATTGGTTAGTTAGAGATAGTTTACCTTGAGTTAGACCTTTATAAATAAGGGGTAAATAGGAATCGAACTCCAAGTATTTATTTTTATATTTCCATATATTTGAATTACTTTACTGTTGATAGATCTGTGTCTTTGAGAGTACTTCAAGTATTTAATTTTATATTTCCATATATTTGGATTGCTTCACTGTTGATAGCTGTGTCTTTGAGAGTCTAGACTTTCGTTGCTAGATTTGTTATCACTTATGCCATGTCATCTTCACTGTTGAGGGCCTTTTTGATTTCCAAAACTGGTATGAAATTTGAAATTATCATTGTTTTAATTGGTAATAAGATGTGTTAGATTAATCCAATGTCGACTAACATAATAATGATAGCTGTAAATAAGTCAATTATTAGGTTGCAAATCAGGCAATGATCAGCTTATATATTTGTGGTAGTTATACTAAAAATAAGAGATCAGTGTTCGACCTAGATATACATGATTCAGCATATAGTCTCCCTCATTTTTATATGGTAAAAAGCAGTAACCTTCCTCTGTGACATACTCGTGTAGTATTCCACCGCCTGGGCTCCCACACAATCCAGAACTTCTTTTCCACACTGTCTGTCTCATAATTGTTCTATTCCAGTTGGATAGATATGAAAATCAAATGTTTGATACTCAAAGTCATGATTTGATGGATTTTTCTATTATTTTGATAGATATATCATATCTTAAAGAAATAATAGAAATCTAATTTGATATTTTCTTGTATTCGGACAAAAGATATTTTTAAGTCAAATGACTTGTATGTTAGAACTTAGAATAGAATAAGCCTGTCCACCGGAGGAAAGGAGTAGCAATTGTTTCGGGCTCCCACACAATCCAGACTTTCTTGTCCACATTGTCTGTCTCAAAATTGTTCTATTCCAGTTGGCTGGGCAGTAATTTTGTCCATTGAGAACCCTTATTGTCCCCCATATCTGCGTCTGTTTGGAGTTTTTTGTTTCTTCAGTTTAGTGGTTAAGCTTGTTTCTCTCTTGGTATTTAATTACTTTCTTTTCCCTCCTGAAATGATTTTTAGCCTACACATCATGAGTGTTTGCTTGCTCAGAAAGACCCAAGTTTTAATTGCTGCTAGTGAACCTCTGATTTTTCTTACACATGCCAGTTACTGAAATCTGGCCATAAATGGCTCATCAATGCATGAGGGAGTGAGTTATTTTCTCCTGCCAGTTTGGTCACACCGTAAATCTCTGACCCTGCTAGTCCTCAACTCAAATATACTGCAATTCAACCTTCCCACTGTTCTTCTTCTACTCATTGATAAATGATACCTTTGAGTTGGAGGCAATGACGTTCAAGAGCAGATAGTGTGATTCCTTTGTTGAACAATGACGACAACACTCTCACGAAGATCATTAAGCACTGCAAGAAGCCCATTTAAGCCCCTGCCAACAATGACAAGATACTTTAGTGACAGTGCTATCTGCCAGCCACCACCAAAGCTCCTATAGACGAATAATTGCCTTGATAGAACCTAGAAGGCGGCCACCTAAATTATATAGAAGATTTATTTACCAATTCCTTTAGAGGGCTCCCGGTTGATTTTAATTGTAGCAAACTTGGTGCATATGTTATATCTAGGCTCAACCACACAAAACAGACTATTAAGGAGAGAGACGTCTCCCACTTTACACCTATTTGGGTCATATTTCATCTAACGTGGGACTCTTTAACACTCCCATGTCTCATCTATAACCCATGTGGCCCAATAAAGAGTGGCCTAACACATCTTGGATAAACTTTGATACCGTCTTAGAATTCGGGTTGGATTTAACTCAACCTTACAAAACTGCCTTGTAAGGCGAGAGATGCTTCCCACTTATAAATACTTTTTTTGGCCATATCTCATCAAATGTGAGATTCTTATCGATATATGTGATCTAGCTTGAGGAGGGTTAGATATACTAACTCAACACATGTGTAAATATTCTGTCACCTATAATTATGGTCATTGATGTTCATTATTTATCGAATAGTCCCATTCAGCTGCTTGATTGATTAAAATTATTAAGCTATATAAGTAAACAGAGCAGCCTAGATACATCAAATTCAACATGCTTTTTAATTTGATAGGATCACGTCATATTATTATATGTTCTGATACAAATGCCCGCCACCTTTTGCATTATTGTAGCTTGGCAGTTCTGCAGTATGATGCATATGGCTATGTGTTGTGAGTGCATTTATTTGGTAGGGAGAAATCTAAAAATATTTGAAGGAGAAGTACATACTGCTGTCTCTTATTTGGGAACGATCTTGGCTTTTATGGTGCTTAGCTAATATGATTTTTAGGGTGCTCTTTCCAATATTAGTGGGCTCATTTTTCTCATATTAGTTTACTTGTTTACTGTTTAGTCTTTATTTTTACCTTTAAGAGGATATACTGTCAGCACATTTGTTTTTCTTCTAATAAAAAGTTTCTTATGGGACATACGCAGTGGGATTAGATTTGGATGTGTTGTCATGTGAATAATTTCTTCTTATTTTGTTAGTCATGTATTTTATTTTCTAGATGCATATGTTATCCTGTGCGCTCATTCTATCTTTCTTCAATTAATAGTATTTTATTTATAGGAAAATCTTTTTGGGATGCTTCCAATTAATTGTTATTTATGTGTTTTGTTTTCATATTCTATTAGTTTGAATGCTCTAACTGTGATATAATAAAACTTTTGATCCAGTATTTCTATGAATGCGTGATCTGTGATCTTGGTGGCAACTTACTGTGCTGTGATAGCTGTCCTCGCACTTATCATTTACAGTGTCTTGACCCTCCTCTTAAGGTATGTTTGTTGAGTTGGTTTTATATTAAGCTTTTAATATTAATTAAATAGTATTCTCATGTTGTATATTTTTTTTTCTTCTGTTTTTGATAATTTGTGATTTTATCTCCTGAAGCGCATACCTATGGGGAAGTGGCAATGTCCAAGCTGCTTTGAAGAAAATGATCAACTAAAGCCCTTAAACAACCTGGATTCAATTTCAAAACGAGCGAGGACGAAGACTGTACCTGTAAAATCAAAAGCTGGAGTTAACACCCTCAACCTGGAAAAGGTTTCTGGAATTTTTGGAAATAAGCATATTTCAAAAAAAAGGTCAAGCAAAGCAAAATCTATTTCAACTATGGGAGGAAAATTCTTTGGAATGAAACCACTGTCTTCCCCAGTGGATGCAACTTGTAGCGACAAGCTAACGGACCCATCTCATGAAAGTTGCATGGAAGGAACTTCATCATGCGTGGATGCTGATGACAAGAACTTGAACTTGTCCCCAACAGTCACTCCTTTTGACACAATTTCAGCTTCACCCGATAAGGAAGTTTTGTCGCCTTCTAAAATTTCTAATTTAGATACAAATGATGACCTGCTGGAGGAGAAGCCTAGTTTATCTGGTGATAAAATTCCTTTTAGAAAAACACTTGTTCTTGCTATTACTCTTGGTGGAGAGGAAACGCGGAAAAGGAAGCTTAAAGTTATTAGTGATAATGCTAATCAAAAGAGGCGTAAGACTGAAAAGGGGAAACAATTTGCCATTGCTTCTATAAAGTCAAAGTCTGGAAATAATAAAACACACAAGAAGCAGAAGTCCAAAACACAGAAAATTTCCACATCTATATCAAAAGGGGACGTTGGAGAAAAGAAATCTGATGCCCAGCGGAAAGTTAAGGTACTTGTTCTGCCTCTGATTTCTTATAAGTTGTTTACTTCTATAACCTATAAAATTAAAACATTTTATTCAATTGATTTACTTCTGAGTTAATGCTTATTGCACATTCTAATGGATAGTTCTTATTAAATTGCAGACACCATTTTATTGATAAATACAATGAATAAATACTGGCATAATATTATAAATATTTTCTTCACAGATGTAAAATGTTTATCATTAAATTACAAAATATTAATTTGACTGCTATTAAAGATTCGAAATCCACTTTATCTTAATAGTTGTTTAGAGTTTAAGAATTGTCCTTTTTTTAATAATCAAGAATTGTCCTTCTTTTCACCCTTCTTGACATCAATCCCATACCATGGGAGACTGTGAAATGAAATACTGTTCTTACTTCCTTACCCGCCTTGCCTATCATATTGATACCATATGCACTTGAAATAATATTTTGGTGGCACTTTTTTCATTTATTGGAAATTCATTAAGAATGCATTTATGGTATCTAAATTATGAATGGGTTAATGATTGTGGCATTGAATTCTGACGAATCATGTGGGCAACAGTAAAGGTCTTTAGTATGAATCATCTTGCAACTTTATTTTTTCAATGGCATAGGCCGCATAACCTGCCTGCCTTCAATGCTCACACTTATTTTATTTGTTGATTTCTATGCATTTCCTATATCCTAGTCTGCTGTAAGCTTTCAGCTAGGAAAAAGTAAAGCTTGAATACAAAATCAAAGAATGAGAGTGCAGATTGACAACATGCTAGCAGTTGATCAATGACTAGGATACAGGAGATAACTATTGTATGAGATGATCTGTTTAAATACATTCACCGTAATTTATAAGAGCAAGTTTGAACAATATCAGATTTAAACATTCTTTGGTGAGAATTTTTTTAGATATGTTACAGACTGTAGGGAAAGGTAAAAAGTTGGTAGAAGTATTTCTTCAAGTATTGAAGGCTTTCAGCGTTGGGTTAGATTTAGAAATATCGGTAGCTGGGGTTTATAGATTTCAAAGCAGTTATAATGTGATAAAGTATATTAAACTTTTCTGAATATATTAATCCTTCTATTTTATCCTTGATATATATTGATATACAAGCTGAGATATAGAGTATATTATTATTATTGTTAATATCATATTGTATTTGTGGGTAGCTGTAAGCATTATTTGCTTTTGCTTGGGTGCAGAAGTACTCTCAGGCAATGAAAGTCGCGTCAAATGAGCCTGATAAAGTAGGAAGCCACTTGGACGGAACATTAGTGCATGAAGACAGTACTATTCTTGAATCTTTGCAGGTAACCATCTCTGCACTGTTGAAAGAAAATGCCTTCCCTAATATCTTGTATGTGATTATCATGTCTTCTTTTTAACTTGTATATCCATCTCACAGGTTGATCGAGTCTTAGGGTGTCGAATACAAGGTGAGAACACAAACTTAGTACGGCACTTATCCTTGAAAGTTGGGGATGATTCACCTTCCGACGATCTGGTAATGTCAGAAAACCAGACACGGCTAGTAGAAGGTAATTCTGCTTGTGATAATGATGTGGGTGTTGAAATAGCTGAAGATCTTGTTGATGATCCTCAAAATGTCAAAAGTTCTGATGAAGGAATGTTGAAAGACACCGATAGAGTGGAAAATATTCATGTATACAGGAGATCAACAACAAAGGAAAGTAAGAATGGTGATCTCACAAATTCCTTGAGTAAAGCCACTGATGATTTAGGCTCATGTGTTAAGGATGGTACAGATCAGGATGATTATGCTGTATCTGCTGAACATTTGGAAAAGGAAAATGACAAGATGGAGACGGGGGAGAATCTTAATGTTGTTTTAAGAGGGGACGGCAACAGCGAGCTTCCAAAAAATTGTGAAATGCACGATTCTCTTAAAACTGAACCAAAGGGAATGGGTAGCAGTGTTGATAATAAAGTTCAGGATGCTATTAGGGTTGAATCTCCATGTCCAAATGGAGAGAGAGTTTCCTATGAATTTTTAGTTAAGTGGGTAGGAAAGTCTCATATTCATAATAGTTGGATTTCTGAATCCCATTTAAAAGCTATTGCAAAGAGAAAACTTGAAAATTACAAGGCAAAATATGGAACGGCTACAATAGATATTTGTGAAGAACAATGGAAGAATCCTGAGCGGTTGCTTGCTATTCGCACTTCCAAACATGGAGTATCTGAAGTATATGTTAAGTGGGCTGGAAATCCTTATGATGAGTGCACTTGGGAAAGTTTAGATGAACCTGTGCTTCAAAATTCTTCTCATTTGATTACACGCTTTAAAATGTTTGAAACTCTCACATTGGAAAGGGATGCATCAAAGGAAAATTCAACTAAAAAGAGCAATGACCGTCTAAACGATGTAGTTAGTCTTGTAGAGCAACCTAAAGAGCTGAAAGGGGGTTCTTTATTTCCCCATCAGCTTGAGGCTCTGAACTGGTTGCGTAAATGCTGGTATAAGTCCAAGAATGTGATACTTGCTGATGAGATGGGGCTTGGGAAAACAATATCTGCTTGTGCTTTTATTTCATCTTTGTATTTTGAATTCAAAGTTTCACGTCCTTGTTTGGTTCTGGTACCTCTTGTCACTATGGGCAATTGGCTCGCTGAGTTTTCGTTATGGGCTCCAGATGTTAATGTTGTTCAATATCATGGCTGTGCAAAAGCAAGAGCCATAATTCGACAGTATGAATGGCATGCAAGTGATCCAAGTGGACCGAATAAGAAAACAGAAGCCTATAAGTTTAATGTGCTTTTAACCTCATATGAAATGGTTCTTGCCGATTATCCTCATTTTCGGGGAGTTCCTTGGGAAGTTCTTGTTGTTGATGAGGGTCATCGACTGAAGAATTCACAAAGTAAGTTGTTCAGCTTGCTAAATTCATGCTCTTTTCAACATCGTGTTCTGTTGACAGGCACCCCTCTCCAGAACAACCTTGGTGAGATGTACAACTTGCTTAATTTCTTACAGCCAGCATCATTTCCTTCCCTCTCTTCATTTGAGGAGAGATTTAATGATCTTACGTCTGCAGAGAAAGTTGATGAATTGAAAAAACTAGTTTCTCCTCATATGCTTCGTAGACTTAAAAAGGATGCCATGCAAAATATTCCTCCCAAGACAGAAAGAATGGTTCCTGTTGAGTTGTCATCCATCCAAGCTGAATATTATCGGGCAATGCTTACAAAGAATTATCAAGTATTGCGAAATATTGGGAAAGGTATTGCTCCGACATCTATGCTGAACATTGTGATGCAACTGAGGAAGGTCTGCAATCATCCATATCTCATACCAGGAACTGAGCCTGATTCTGGATCTGCCGAGTTCCTTCATGAAATGAGAATAAAGGCTTCGGCAAAGTTGACTCTTTTGCATTCTATGCTAAAGATTTTGTATAGGGAAGGTCATAGAGTTCTTATTTTCTCACAAATGACAAAACTTCTTGACATCCTGGAGGACTATTTGAACATAGAATTTGGGCCTAGAACATTTGAGAGAGTGGATGGCTCTGTGTCTGTAGCAGATCGTCAGACAGCAATTGCACGCTTCAACCAAGACAAAAGTCGATTTGTTTTCTTATTATCCACTAGGTCATGTGGACTTGGGATAAACTTGGCCACCGCTGACACTGTCATCATCTATGATTCTGATTTCAACCCTCATGCAGATATCCAAGCAATGAATCGAGCACACAGAATTGGGCAATCAAATAGACTTTTAGTATACCGACTTGTGGTTCGTGCCAGCGTTGAAGAGCGCATCTTGCAGCTTGCAAAAAAGAAATTGATGCTTGATCAGCTTTTTAAAGGTAAATCTGGGTCTCAAAAAGAGGTAGAAGATATTTTAAAATGGGGAACTGAAGAACTCTTCAATGATTCTTGTGGCCTGAATGGAAAAGATACAAGTGAGAATAATAATAGTAACAAAGATGAGGCAGTAGCAGATATAGAACATAAGCATCGGAAGAGGACTGGTGGTCTTGGTGACGTATACGAGGATAAGTGTACAGAGAGCAGCAGCAAGATTTTGTGGGATGAAAATGCCATTTTAAAATTGCTTGATCGTTCTAACCTTCAAGATGGTTCAACAGACATTGCCGAAGGGGATTCTGAGAATGATATGCTGGGCTCAATGAAGGTGAAGTAATTGACTAACATTTAGTAGTCACAATATTTATTTGGTTCCGAGTTTCGTGTAGAACCTAGAATCTTACTCATGAAGAGAGATAAAATTAACTGGAAACTAGATTTTGCATAAAAACACAACTTACATTTTACGGACTTTATGTACATAATTTCTATTAATTGCTTTTCTATAGTTAAGAGTAGAGTATCTATCCTCAAATGAAAAATATAAAAAACAGTTGTACAAAGAAGAGGAAATAAATCCATAGAAATAAAATGAAAAATGAAAAAACTTCCTACAATTCAAACTCCTGTTCAAGTTGGTAAATTGGACATCTATCATTTTCTGGTCTTGCCAGGAAGATTTAGGAACTGTTTTATAGGAAGTCCCTTAGTTAATACACACCTGTTAATTGTCAGCCTGAGGTGGCATGCACTTAACTATAAGACCATTATCCAACTTCTCTTTGATAAGATGCTGGTTTGTATTTCTTAAGAATGCGTGGTTGGGTCTAACTCAACCCTACAAAACTGACTAGAAGGGTGAGAATTGCCTCCACTTATAAACACATGTTCAGGCCATAGATTGTCCGATTTGGGACTCTTAACAGTATCTATTAGAGTTTGGCCTAATTCATCCTTACAAATTGGTTTGTAGGGTGATGATTGCCCCCACTTATAAACACAACACATACTATATCTCTAGGCACCGTGGGACTAAATTCACCCCTTCAAACCCAACACAATTAAGGGTGTTGGGGGCTCAATGAAGGCAAGCAAAGTCTCATATTGAGTAGTATGGGATGCTCAGTGGAGTATATAAGTGGCTTGGTTCTCTCACCTTGTTAGTTAGTTTTTAAGGGAGGGTTCCCCAAGTGTTTCAACACTTATCAATTGGTGCAGAGCTGCTTGTTGGCTAGACGGGAAGAAATACCTACGAAATACTTATCAATTGGCATCAAAGCTGCTTGTCGGCTAGCCGGGAAGAAATACCTACGAAGGGCCTGACCAGAAAGGCTGGTTAAAATGCCATAGAATTAGGTATTTTGCGGTGCTCAAATCCCACTTTAAGTAGTTTAGTCCCACTTCGAGTAGTATGAGATTTTCGGCAGGGTATTTAAGTGGCTTGGTTCTTTTCTTTTTATAGTTAAATTTTAAGGGAGGGTTCCCCAAGTGTTTCGATACTTACCAATTGGTATCAGAGCTGCTTGTCGGCTAGACGGGAAGAAATACCTACGAAGGGCCTGACCAGAATGGCTGGTTAAAGTGCCTTAGACTTCGACTCTCAAGAGTAGTGCTATGACTGGTTAAAGTGCCTTAGACTTCGACTCTCAAGGGTAGTGCTATGATAGGGACTTGAGTATTATGTGGTGCTCAAGTCCCACTTTAAGTAGTTTAGTCCCACTTCGAGTAGTATGCGATTTTCAGTGGGGTATTTAAGTGGCTTGGTTCTTTTGTCTTGATAGTTAGGTTTTAAGAGATGGTTCACCAATGCTTCCTTGCGCTTGACCTAGCAACAACCATGCTTTTAACTTCTCTATGTATTATCACCTAGGAACATACAGTGCCCCGAGT